>CM038674.1:648859813-651732313 GCA_021605145.1 Aegilops bicornis
ATGATCATCTTATGTACTCAATATATTAAAAAACTGACAAAGGCACTTCAAAAGCTTACATGGTTCTTGAACCATTTCTCAAATCATGCCATAACCAGTTTGTCAATGTTTCTTGGATTTTGCGGCAGTAACTTCTCTTTGTAGATGCTGCACAACATAGTGATAGCGTCAAACATCTAAATATATAAGAATGTGCTGCAAGTTTAGTAGATTACGATGTATAAGCTGCGATCGCACTTACTTGATATAAGGTAGTATCTCGGGATGCTTATTCAACACATACCAAACCATTTTGTCCAAATCATTAGGTTTGTCCTCTTGTCGACTCTTCCCTCGTAACTTCGAGCGAGAATAATCGAAAACATTGAGCCCGGATTGTCTTCGCCCACCTCTTTGCTAAGTCGATCACCGTTTCAATGTATTTTGAGCAGAATGTCAATGCTTCAGAGCAATGTAGGCATCTCGCAATGGAACCCTCGGATCTAGCTCTGTTTCCTAACATAGCCCTTGAAAGTGCCTAGTCGCCTTTCAATAGGGTACATCCAGCCATACTGTCTTTGGACCTCTAAGTAGTGCCTCATCGTAGATGAACAGCCAAATGCACCATCACATCAAAGAAGGTCGGAGGATATATCTTCTCAAGGTCGCATAGGATAGTTGGTATCTTGTCTCTAAGACGCTCCAAAGCATCAATCTCGATATTTCTACCGCAGAAGTTCCTCAAGAATTGTCCCAACTCTGCAATCGCTCTATATAAGTCGTGGCAGCCCAATCCTCTAAGGATAATGTAAAACCCTTTGAAGTAGAACGTGGCGGTCATGAGTTTTCAACCCTTGTACCTTGTTTCCATCTCAGACCGACTCTCCTTTCGTGGTTGGAAGCAAATCCATGTGGGAATCTCACACGTGTGAGGACCTCGCAGAATTCTTTTCTTTTTACCTTGTCCAAGACGCATACAACCGGTGCCATATCCCGTGGTTTACCTTCATCTTGCACCGCAAATCCTTTCCGATACCTGTGTGTCAAATCAATCCTAGATTTTAAGGTATCTTTCGTCTTGCCTTCAATGTTAAGAAGTGTGCCGATAATGTCGTCACATATATTTTTCTCGATGTGCATCACATCAAGATTATGCCGCAGATCCAAATCTTTCCAATACTCCAAGTCCCACAAAGTGGACCTGCGGGTAAACAATAATCTCTCTTCTACCGTGCCACGCTTCCTTTTCACGCTACCATTACCAGGATGGTTTCCTGGTGTAATATGCCTGACCTTCTCTAATTCCACTTGCAACTCATCGGCGATGAGCCTCTTTGACGCATCACGGTTTTCATGCTTTGCATTTAACACATGTCTTCGGTATTTTCTAGGATGCGGCTTGTCCTTGGGAAGGAAACGGCGGTGTCCAATGTAACAGATCTTGCTAAGTATTGCATATGACAATGATTCTGTCACAATGAACACATGCATTGTAACCATGTGTCATTCGCCGTGACATAGTGCCCAAAGCCGGATAATCATGGATGCACCAAATTACAACAGCACGCAGAAAGAAATCAGCTGGTGGGCTGCTATATACGTCTCGAGTGAGAACACCCTTCCATAGCTGTTGAAGTTCCTCCACAAGAGGCTCCATGAACAAATCAAAATCCTTTCCAAGACTTTTTGGACCTGGGATGAGCAAGGCCATCATGTAGTTTGATTTTGGTGCAGACATTTGGAGCACTCTATATGTGGCGCTCTGGTAGCCAAATGGGTTAAATCCATCTGAAGCTAAGCCAAGTCTAATGTTTCTCGGGTCAGCAACAAACTCTTTGTGTTTATCATTGAAGCTTTTCCACTCACTACCATGAGATGGATGGCTCATTACATTCTGATCTCTGTACTCCTGGTTCCTAGAATGCCACAAGACATCCTCTCTTATTTCAAAGATCATGAAACAACCTCTGCAATCTTGGTGTAATTGGAAAATGTCTCGTAACATTATGAGGAATCCTCTTCACATCATCGCCATCTTTCCATCTTGATGATTTGCATTTCGTGCATTCACTTAAGTTGGCATAATCCTTCCTAATGTAACACAATTATTCTTACAAACATGGATCATATCATATCCAATTCCAAGCTGCATCGAAGGAAATTCTTCATTTTACTGTAGGTGTGTGGCAGCTCAGATGCATCTGGGAAAGATTTGCGGAAAGCAGCCAACATCGCATCGAAAGATTTGTTGGTCATCCACTCGGATGTCTTCACCTGAAGAAAGGTGACCATAGCTGAGAATCTTGTGACTTATTTCCCGGGGTGACAAGAACGTTGCATTGTTCCAACATGCGGGCCCACCGCTTTTCTTCTGCGGTGAAAGTTCACGGAATGCACGAGCATTTCGTAGCATTGTTTCAATGTTGGTCAAACTCACTGGCTCCGCCACCACCACCTCCTCCTCCTCTTCCACACGAAAGCATCAGGTAGATCAAGATGGTGATCTGCTGCTTCCACGTAGTCAATAACATTGACGTTCACAGCTTCACCATGATGAACCCACCTAGTATATGTGACCAACATCCCATACAAGTGTAGATGATTTTGCACAGTTGACTGGGGTCTTGTAACTGAATTCATACAACTGTTACACGGGCAGAGCACATCTGATTTCGGACCGCCGTACTTAGCTCTGATAAAGTTCATGAAGTTTTCAACCCCCTCGACATATGCAGCGGAGAATCTTTGAGCAGAAGTTATCCAAGTCATGTCCATCTGTTAGACATACAAATTAGTTCTTCTACTAGATATTACAGGAAAAACATATATGCTTTTTATGAAGTCCGTAAAAAATACCTAGGTCAATGTCTAAAGCTATGGCAAGATATTTGGACGAGCAGTTCTAAGTAACGAAATATATGTAAAGCTAATTCAGCAAACAGATTTGAGTGCTAAATTATGGCAGGCTGTTTCAAGAATAATGAGGCCGAGCACAGCCATCGAACTATCAAAGGCCATCGCAGCAACAAAGATCGAGTATAAAACGGTGTAGAGCTATTTCACCTAACAGATTGGCTACTAGACCATGGCAATCTACGTCATAATAAATATATGGCAAGATATTTTAGCAACTAATCGGCCTTGGCATGCCATCTCAGCTAAGCAGATTGAGTGCGTATCAGGGCAAGGAAGCTTCTTAAGCGAGCATATTGACAAAGAAACTACTTCAAAGAACAAAGGAGATTAACAACGTCTATCGGCTAACATTCAGCGCTACACCAACATGAATGGGGCCTCGCCTAGAATGCGTGTACCGTGGGAGAAGTTGACCGTATGCCTCCACACCTAACGTCGCCAGCCCGGTGGCGGCGCTGACCGCCGTCGCCTCCACAAGAATGTAGCCGAGGTGGCGGCGCGGCTAGAGGACGGCGATCTACGAGAGCGTCTTGTGGAGCGAGAGGATCGCCCGTCGTCCCTCGACGAACCAAGGCGTCGGCGTATCGGCCAAGGCGGGAGGGCGGCTTTGGCGGAGCGAATGGAGTGGAGGGGGGACGGGGGGAGGGGGGTTTGGGGAATATTTGGCCGAAGGGCGGTTGAATCGGATTTGGGGGGAATTTTTGTGTGTGTGTGTGGGGGGGGGGGGCGAGGATTTTCGCGCGGTGGGCGGGGGGAGTTTGTCGCATGGTCGGTTTCTCCAAGTGCAGTCCCACGTGTCAGTGAAGAGGCAATCCGAAGCGCATTCCATTTGCGTGAGCCGTGTGCAGGACCGAACGTGTGTGGGGTGCAATGCGACCGCGACAGGAGTGCTGTGAGTGTACCGCCTTTTTTCCTTTTAAACTAGTAGGTGCTTCGCCTCCTCAAAAAAAATTGTTGCTTCGCGCGATCCATCGATTCTACTACTAGTAATTCGGTAATCCCGACTAAAACGGCGCGGCTGGGTCTTTTCCCGCGCGATATGTGTTGGGAAACGTAGTAATTTCAAAATTTTCCTACGCACACGCAAGATCATGGTGATGCATAGCAACGAGAGGGGAGAGTATTGTCCACGTACCCTTGTAGACCGTAAGCGGAAGCGTTATGACAACGCGGTTGATGTAGTCAGACGTCTTCACGATCCGACCGATCCAAGTACCGATCGTCACGGCACCTCCGAAGTTCAGCACACGTTCAGCTCGATGACGATCCCGGACTCCGATCCAGCAAAGTGTCGGGGATGAGTTCCACAAGACGACGGCGTGGTGACGATGATGATGCTCTACCGGGCGAGGGCTTCGCCTAAACTCCGCGACGATATGACCAAGGTGGAATATGGTGGAGGGGGGCACCGCACACGGCTAAGAGATCCAAGGGATCAATTGTTGTGTCTTTGGTGCTAGCCCTGCCCCTCTATTTATATGTTGAGCCCGGTCGAAACTTGGAGCAAAAGCCTCCTCAAAGTCGGTTTTGCCCGAAAGGTAAGAGTCCCACTCGGACTCCAGGACTAAACGCCACAATCCTTGGCGTCTGGCCCAGACGCCATGGGCCTCGGCGTCTGGCCCAGGGCCAGACGCCAGGGTCTCCGGCGTTTGGCCCCCTGGCCTCCGCAAAACTCTTTTTGCACCGACCGAAAGCCTCATGGGCTTGACCCCTTGGCCTAAACATATCATCCAATATATGAATCTTTACGTCTCGACCATTTCGAGACTCCTCGTCATGTCCCCGATCTCATCCGGGACTCCGAACTCCTTCGGTACATCAAAACATGTAAACTCATAATATAAGCATCATCGAAACCTTAAGCGTGCGGACCCTACGGGTTCGAGAACTATGTAGACATGACCGAGAACTATTCTTGGTCAATAACCAATAGCGGAACCTGGATGCCCATATTGGTTCCTACATATTCTACGTAAGATCTTTATCGGTCGAGACGCATAACAACATCGTTGTTCCCTTTGACATCGGTATGTTACTTGCCCGAGATTCGATCGTCGGTATCCAATACCTAGTTCAATCTCATAACAGACAAGTCTCTTTACTCGTTCCGTAATACATCATCTCACAGCTAACTCATTAGTTGTAATGCTTGCAAGGCTTAGTGATGTGCATTACCGAGAGGGCCCAGAGATACCTCTCCGACAATCGGAGTGACAAATCCTAATCTCGAAATACGCCAACCCAACATCTGCCTTTGGAGACACCTGTAGTACTCCTTTATAATCACCCAGTTATGTTGTGACGTTTGGTAGTACCCAAAGTGTTCCTCCGGTAAACGGGAGTTGCATAATCTCATAGTTATAGGAACATGTATAAGTCATGGATAAAAGCAATAGCAACATACTAAACGATCGGGTGCTAAGCTAATGGAATGGGTCATGTCAATCAGATCATTCAACTAATGATGTGACCTTGTTAATCAAATGACAACTCCTTTGTCTATGGTTAGGAAACTTAACCATCTTTGATTAACAAGCTAGTCTAGTAGAGGCATACTAGTGACACTCTGTTTGTCTATGTATTCACACATGTATTATGTTTCCGGTTAATACAATTCTAGCATGAATAATAAACATTTATCATGAAATAAGGAAATAAATAATAACTTTATTATTGCCTCTAGGGCATATTTCCTTGATCTCCCACTTGCACTAGAGTCAATAATCTAGATTACACAGTAATGATTCTAACACCCATGGAGTCTTGGTGCTGATCATGTTTTGCTCGTGGAAGAGGCTTAGTCAACGGGTCTGCTACATTCAGATCCGTATGTATCTTGCAAATCTCTATGTCTCCCACGGACTAAGTCCCGGATGGAATTGAAGGCGTCTCTTGATGTGTTTGGTTCTCTTGTGAAATCTGGATTCCTTTGCTAAAGCAATTGCTCCAGATTGTCACAAAAGATTTTCATTGGACCCGATGCACTAGGTATGACACCTAGATCGGATATGAACTCCTTCATCCGCACTCCTTCATTAGCTGCTTCCGAAGCTGCTATGTATTCTGCTTCACATGTAGATCCCGCCACGACGCTTTGTTTAGAACCGCACTAACCGACTCCTCCGTTTAGTGTAAATACGTATCCGGTTTGCGATTTAGAATCGTCTCGATCGTTGTCAAAGCTTGCATCAACGTAACTGCCGTTTATGAGCTCTTTGTCACCTCCATATACGAGAAACATATCCTTAGTCCTTTTCGTATTTCAGATGTTCTTGACCGCTGTCCGATGATCCACTCTGGATTACTTTGGTACCTCCTGCTAAGCTTATAGCAAGGCACACATCAGGTCTGGTACACAGCATTGCATACATGATAGAGCCTATGGCTGAGGCATAGGGAACATCTTTCATTTTCTCTCTATCTTCTCATGCGGTGGTCGGGCATTGAGTCTTACTCAACTTCATACCTTGTAACACGTGCAAGAACCCTTTCTTTGCTTGATCCATTTTGAACTTCTTCAAAATTTTGTCAAGGTATGTGCTTTGTGAAAGTCCAATTAAGCGTCTTGATCTATCTCTATAGATTTTGATGCCCAATATGTAAGCAGCTTCACCGAGGTCCTTCATCGAAAAACTCTTATTCAAGTATCCCTTTATGCTATCCAGAATTCTATATCATTTCCGATTAGTAATATGTCATCTACATATAATATCGTAAATGCTACATAGCTCCCACTCACTTTCTTGTAAATACAAAGCTTCTCCAAAAGTCTCAGATAAACCCAAATGCTTTGATTACACTATCAAAGTGTTTATTCCAACTCCGAGATGCTTGCACCAGTCCATAAATGGATCGCCGGAGCTTGCACACTTTGTTAGCTCCCTTTGGATCGATAAAACCTTCGCTTGCATCATATACAACTCTTCTTCCGTAAAACCATTCAGAATGCAGTCTTTACATCCATTTGCCAAATTTCATAATCATAAAATGCGGCAATTGCTAACATGATTCGCACAGACTTAAGCATCGCTTCTGGTGAGAAGGTCTCATCATAGTCAATCCCTTGAACTTGTCGAAAACCCTTTGCGACAAGTCGAGCTTTGTAGACGATAATATTACCGTCGGCGTCGGTCTTCTTCTTGAAGATCCACTTGTTTTCTATTGCTTGCCGACCCTCGGGCAAGTCAACCAAAGTCCACACTTTGTTTTCATACATGGATCCCATCTCAGATTTCATGGCCTCAAGCCATTTTATGGAATCTGGGCTCACCATCGCTTCTTCATAGTTCGTAGGTTCATCATGATCTAGTAGCATGACTTCCGAACAGGATTACCGTACCACTCAGTGCGGATCTTACTCTGGTTGATCTACGAGGTTCAGAGTAACTTGATCCAAGTTTCATGATCAACATCATCAACTTCCTCACTATTTGGTGTAGATATCGCAGAAACCGGTTTATGTGATAAACTACTTTCAAATAAGGGAGAAGGTACAGTTACCTCATCAAGTTCTACTTTCCTCCCACTCACTTCTTTCGAGAGAAACTCCTTCTCTAGAAAGGATCCATTCTTAGCAACAAATGTCTTGCCTTCGGATCTGTGATAGAAGGTGTACCCAACTGTCTCCTTTGGGTATCCTATGAAGACACATTTCTCCGATTTAGGTTCGAGCTTATCAGGTTGAAGCTTTTTCACATAAGCATCGCATCCCCAAACTTTAAGAACGACAACTTTGGTTTCTTGCTAAACCATAGTTCATAAGGTGTCGCCTCAACGGATTTTGACGGTGTTCTATTCAGCGTGAATGCGGCCGTCTCAAGAGCATAACCCCAAAAGCGATAGCGGTAAATCTATAAGAGACATCATAGATCGCACCATATCTAGTAAAGTGCGATTACGACGTTCGGACACACCATTGCTTGTGGTGTTCCGGTGGCGTGAGTTGCTAAACTATTCCGCATTGTTTCAAATGTAGACCAAACTCAGAACTCAAATATTCGCCTCCACGATCAGATCGTAGAAACTTTATTTTCTTATTACGATGATTTTCAACTTCACTCAAATTCTTTGAACTTTTCAAATGTTTCAGACTTATGTTTCATTAAGTAGATATACCCATATCTGCTCAAATCATCTGTGAAGGTGAGAAAATAACGATATCCGCCACGAGCCTCAACATTCATTGGACCACATACATCTGTATGTATGATTTCCAACAAAGTTGTTGCTCTCTCGATTGTACCGGAGAACGGCGTTTTAGTCATCTTGCCCATAAGGCACGGTTACATAAGTGCCAAGTGATTCATAATCAAGTGACTCCAAAAGTCCATCAAGATGGAGTTTCTTCATGCGCTTTATACCGATATGACCTAAACGGCAATTGCCACAAATAAGTTGCACTATCATTATCAACTCTGCATCTTTTGGTTTCAACATTATGAATATGTGTATCACTACTATCGAGATTCATTAAAAATAGACCACTCTTCAAGGGTGCATGACCATAAAAGATATTATTCATATAAATAGAACAACCATTATTCTCTCGATTTAAATGAATAACCGTCTCGCATCAAACAAGATCCAGATATAATGTTCATGCTCAACGCGGCACCAAATAACAATTATTTAGGTCTAAAACTAATCCCGAAGGTAGATGTAGAGGTAGCGTGCCGACCGCGATCACATCGACTTTGGAACCGCTTTCCACGCCGCATCGTCACCTCGTCCTTTGCCGGTGTTCGCTAATCAGTAGTCCCTGCTTTGAGTTGCAAATATTAGCAATGTAACCCGTATCAAATACCCGTGCTCATGCGAGCTCTAGTAAGGTACACATCAATAACATGTATATCACATATACCTTTGTTCACCTTGCCATCCTTCTTATCCGCCAAATACTTGGGGCAGTTCCGCTTCAAAGGACTACCGCTTGCAGAGAAGCACTCGATTTCAGGTTTAGGTCCGGACTTGGGTTTCTTCTCCTGAGCAGCAACTTGTTTGCTGTTCTTCTTGAAGTTCCCTTCTTCTTCCCTTTGCCTTTCTTCTTGAAACTAGTGGTCTTATTGACCATCAACACTTGATGCTCCTTCTTGATTTCTACCTCCGCAGCCTTTAGCATTGCGAAGAGCTCGAGCATAGTCTTTACTAACCCTTGCATATTATAGTTCATCACGAAGCCTTTGTAGCTTGGTGGCGGTGATTGAAGAATTCTGTCAATGACACAATCATCCGGAAGATCAACTCCCGGTTGAGTCAAGTGATTGTAATACCGGACATTACGAGTATGTGCTCAGCGGACCCATTCTCCTCCATCTTGCAGCTATAGAACTTATTGGAGACTTCATATCTCTCAATCCGGCATTCTGTTGAAATATCAACTTCAACTCTGGAACATCTCATATGCTCCATGACGTTCAAAACGTCGTTGAAGACCCGGTTCTAAGCCGTAAAGCATGGCACACTGAACTATAGAGTAGTCATCGACTTTGCTCGCCAGACGTTCTTAACGTCGGTTGCATCAAGAAGAAGTCTGGCACCTAGCGGTGCATCCAAGACGTAACTCTTCAGGCAGCAATGAGGATAATCCTCGAGATTCTGGACCCGATCCGTGTAATTGCTACCATCATCTTTCAACTTTGCTTTCTCAAGGAACGCATTAAAATTCAACGGAACAACAAAGACGAGCCATCTATCTATAAATGTACATAGACAAGCAAGATACTATCAGTACTAAGTTCATGATAAATTTAAGTTCAATTAATCATATTACTTAAGAACTCCCACTTAGACAGACATCTCTCTAGTCATCTAAGTGATCACGTGATCCAAATCAACTAAACCATAACCGATCATCACGTGAGATGGAGTAGTTTTCAATGGTGAACATCTTATGTTGATCATATCTACTATATGATTCACGCCGACCTTTCGGTCTCCGTGTTCGAGGCCATATCTGCATATGCTAGGCTTGTCAAGTATAACCTGAGTATTCTGCGTGTGCAAAACTGGCTTGCACCCGTTGTAGATGGACGTAGAGCTTATCACACCCGATCATCACGTGGTGTCTCAGCACGACGAACTTTGGCAACGGTGCATACTCAGGGAGAACACTACTTGATAATTTTTAGTGAGAGATCATCTTAAAATGCTACCGTCAATCAAAGCAAAATAAGATGCATAAAGGATAAACATCACATGCAATCAATATAAGTGATATGATATGGCCATCATCATCTTGTGCTTGTGATCTCCAACTCCAAGCACCGTCGTGATCACCATCGTCACCGTAGCGACACCTTGATCTCCATCGTAGCATCATTGTCGTTACGCCATCTATTGCTTCTACGACTATTGCTACCGCTTAGTGATAAAGTAAAGCAATTACAGGCGTTTGCATTTCATACAATAAAGCGACAACCATATGGCTCCAGCCGATTGCCGATAACCCGGTTACAAAACATGATCATCTCATACAATAAAATATAGCATCACGTCTTGACCATATCACATCACAACATGCCCTGCAAAAACAAGTTAGACGTCCTCTACTTTGTTGTTGCAAATTTTACGTGGCTGCTACGGGCTTAAGCAAGAACCAATCTCACCTACGCATCAAGACCACAACGATACTTCGTCAAATAGACTCCGTTTAACCTTCTCAAGGACCGGGCGTAGCCACACTCGGTTCAACTAAAGTGAGAGAGACAGACACCCGCCAGCCACCTTTAAGCACGAGTGCTCGTAGCAGTGAAACCAGTCTCGCGTAAGCGTCTGGCGTAATGTCGGTCCGGGCCGCTTCATCTCACAATACCGCTGAACCAAAGTATGACATGCCGGTAGGCAAGATGACTTGTATCGCCCACAACTCACTTGTGTTCTACTCGTGCAAAACATCAAACCATAAAAACCTAGGCTCGGATGCCACTGTTGGGAAACGTAGTAATTTCAAAATTTTCCCTCGCACACGCAAGATCATGGTGATGCATAGCAACGAGAGGGAGAGTATTGTCCACGCACTCGTGAGACCGTAAGCGGAAGCGTTATGACAAAGCGGTTGATGTAGTCGCATCGTCTTCATGATCCGACCGATCCAAGTACCGAACGTCTGGCACCTCCGAGTTCAAGCACACGTTCAGCTCGATGGCGATCCCGGACTCGATCCAAAGCAAAGTGTCGGATGAGTTCCACAAGACGACGGCGTGGTGACGATGATGATGCTCTACCGGCGCAGGGCTTCGCCTAAACTCCGCGACGATATGACCGAGGTGGAATATGGTGGAGGGGGGCACTGCACACGGCTAAGAGATCCAAGGGATCAATTGTTGTGTCTTTGGTGCTAGCCCTGCCCCTCTATTTATATGTTGAGCCCCGGGGTCGAAACTTGGAGCAAAAGCCTCCTCAAAGTCGGTTTTGCTCGAAAGGCAAGAGTCCCACTCGGACTCCAGGACCAAACGCCACAATCCTTGGCGTCTGGCCCAGACGCCATGGGCCTCGGTGTCTGCCCAGGCCGACGCCAGGTCTCCGGCGTTTGGCCCCGGCCTCTGCAAAACTCTTTTGCACCGACCTAAAGCCTCATGGGCTTGACCCCTTGGCCTAAACATATCATCCAATATATGAATCTTTACGTCTCGACCATTTCGAGACTCCTCGTCATGTCCCCGATCTCATCCGGGACTCAGAACTCCTTCGGTACATCAAAACATGTAAACTCATAATATAACCCGCCATCGAAACCTTGTTGCGTGCGGACCCTACGGGTTCGAGAACTATGTAGACATGACCGAGAACTATTCTTGGTCAATAACCAATAGCGGAACCTGGATGCCCATATTGGTTCCTACATATTCTACGAAGATCTTTATCGGTCGAGACCGCATAACAACATACGTTGTTCCCTTTGTCATCGGTATGTTACTTGCCCGAGATTCGATCGTCGGTATCCAATACCTAGTTCAATCTCGTTACTGACAAGTCTCTTTACTCGTTCCGTAATACATCATCTCACAGCTAACTCATTAGTTGTAATGCTTGCAAGGCTTAGTGATGTGCATTACCGAGAGGGCCCAGAGATACCTCTCCGACAATCGGAGTGACAAATCCTAATCTCGAAATCGCCAACCCAACATCTGCCTTTGGAGACACCTGTAGTACTCCTTTATAATCACCCGATTCGTTGTGACGTTTGGTAGTACCCAAAGTGTTCCTCCGTAAGCGGAGTTGCATAATCTCATAGTTATAGGAACATGTAAAAGTCATGGATAAAAGCAATAGCAACATACTAAACGATCGGGTGCTAAGCTAATGGAATGGGTCATGTCAATCAGATCATTCAACTAATGATGTGACCTTGTTAATCAAATGACAACTCCTTTGTCTATGGTTAGGAAACTTAACCATCTTTGATTAACAAGCTAGTCTAGTAGAGGCATACTAGTGACACTCTGTTTGTCTATGTATTCACACATGTATTATGTTTCCGGTTAATACAATTCTAGCATGAATAATAAACATTTATCATGAAATAAGGAAATAAATAATAACTTTATTATTGCCTCTAGGGCATATTTCCTTCAATATGCTGGGAGGTTGGCTTAGTTGGGTTTTTTAGATTTGTCTCGGTTCAATAAAAAGCAGATTTGGTGATGATGGTGTGCCTGTCATCCTGCAATATAGGCCGTCCGATCTATATCTAACGGATAGGAAGGAAACTATGACAATTTACCCGCACTCCTCTCCACATTTGCAGATAAGGCTTTCCCTCGTTCATCCTTTTCTCCCACAAGATCTTGATCTTCCGTGCAACGCACGAGCATCTTGCTAGTACTCCCACAATATGTATATTATTGTGAAAGTTCATATACACCGGCCGAGATTAGTGCAAACACGGCAGATTTTCATTACATTTCCAACTTTTATAGGACAGAAAAATAAAAGAAACCCGATCCTAAACCTATTCTACGGCGGCGACCGACGTCCTCCATCTGCGATCTCTATATGCGGGCGGGGTTCAAGACCCGTGAAGTGAAGGTGCGGTCTCCGGCGAGGAAGAGTAGAACACGGGATATGGACCGGCCAGTTGGCACACAATGCCCTGCCGCCTCCCGTGCCCTACTCATCCTTGGAGGAGCCCCCGACCTCGGCGGTGCCGGACGTTGGACGGCGGCAAGTAGGACGCGTGGCTGACGGTGCTCCCGTCGTTGGCCGCCAGCGTGGCCACCGCTTGTCTTGATCGGCGTCGCGTCCGACTACGCCGCTATTGCGTCGCGAGAGGCGACTTGACCGAGGGCGGCGACCTCGAGCTTCATCCCCGAAGACAAGCTCTCCCGCAGAGATTTCTCACTTGCGGTCATGGCGGATGTGGTGCTAGGTAGGAGGACGATGCGCTATGGTGTGGAGGTTAGCTGGGCGTTGCCGCTTTAAGTAGTGCATTCCGGTGAGGCCAAGCATCCGGGTGCGTCATTAAGTCGCCGGAGTTGGTTCCTCGGGCACCGAGCCTCTTAACGACGACATACGAACGGACGGCATGAATGCGGGCAGCTGGCGCCGGCTGGGAACGCACCGCGGACGAGGGCTTTGGTGTGCCAGGGTAGTCAGCTGCGGTCGTGGCAACGTTGGAGATGCCCTTTGCTCAAATGCGATCCTTGCATGTCATTGAAAAAGCAAGACGACCCAGCATGGTCTCACGTCCAGAGGATGCAGTTGGCCACGCTACACCACTCCGCGGACGCGTCGCGGCGCCCCGTGCATCCTCGACGAGCCGGGTGTTGGGGTGTGTTTGGATTGTGGCCAAAGTGAACCTTAGCAAAATTTTGGTCATACCCAAAGATTGGTCTTTGTTTGGATGGTTGCCATTTTTTTGGCATGCCAATGAACTCTAGCCAACTCTAGTTCATTTTTCTTGCCAATGTCGGCCAAATCATGGGCAACCAATACCTCAACCAAAATTTTGGTCATGACCTAAAGATTGGTCTTTGTTTGGATGGTTGCCATTTCTTTGGCATGCCAATGAACTCTAGCCAACTCTAGTTCATTTTTCTTGCCAATGTCGGCCAAATCATGGGCAACCAATACCTCGACCAAAATTTTGGTCATGACCTAAAGATTGGTCTTTGTTTGGATGGTTGCCATTTCTTTGGCATGCCAATGAACTCTAGCCAACTCTAGTTCATTTTTCTTGCCAATGTCGGCCAAATCATGGGCAACCAATACCTCAACCAAAATTTTGGTCATGACCCAAAGATTGGTCTTTGTTTGGATGGTTGCCATTTCTTTGGCATGCCAATGAACTCTAGCCAACTCTAGTTCATTTTTCCTGCCAATGTCGGCCAAATCATGGGCAACCAATACCTCAACCAAAATTTTAGCTACCCAATGCTTTTATGGGGCAACCTTGGGCACAAACCAAACATACCGTTGGTCGTGCCACAGCACTAATGCCACCCTCGGCACACTGAAACCGACCGTGTCTAGCAACGATATGAGTGTGTCGCTCACCGCGGTCGCCGTGTCCAGAGGCGGTGCTGGAGCTGCGCCCCGTTGTTGGCCCCAACGACCCACATGAACGGTTGTCGGTGGCGAGGAGGTCGTGGGCCAGCCCCTCCATTGGACTAGTCTATGCTACATCGTCCCAATGGGTGTGCCCCACATGTTGGTTTCCCTATTTTCCCGGTCATATTCGAGTGTCAGTGCTCCGCGTTGCGCATTAGGCCTTTCACTATGTAGGCCAAGCGAGACAGCTTATTTTTTATTTGAGCCGTTCAAGTGTAATCATGTGGCGTTTGCTTATTTCTCATTCCTCTCCAACCCTCTTCTCCATCGATCATGTCGCCTCCGATCGAGTCCATCCTCCCGCATGCCTCATTTGAACATTCCGCCGAGTATCATTCGCATGTACCCACCCTAGTCCTCTTCAATAGATCTCCGGACCCCGAGATGAAATCAAGAGGGAACGAGTGGGGGCATGTGATACCTAAGGCGGATTCAAAATTTTGAACCGGTGATCATAGCATCCGCAAATCATATATAAAGGGTATTCAATGTTCGTTTCGTTTTTGAACGTACAATATACTCCCTCCTATCCTTTCTACTTTACATATAAGTTTTATGTGTAGTCAAAGTATCTCTACTATGATAAAAAAGGTATGAACATTCAACAACGCCCAATCAATATTGTTAGATTCATACGCATCCTAGATTTGTACTCGAGATGGTTTCCAATTTGACTATTGACAAGATTAATAGTACATGAGATGTATAATTTAAAAATTATATCATTGGAAACTCCTTTCACATACAAAATTGACCGTATGCTTTGTGTAAGTTGCATGTCATATATTATTACTCTAACATTTGGTCAAAGTTAGCCTCGAAAAACGCATTAGACCCTGTATGCTTTGTGTAAGTTGCATGTCATATATAATTACTCTAACATTTGTGTAAGTTGCATGTCATATATTATTACTCTAACATTTGTTCAAAGTAGTATAGTGGAAGTGGATCCTCTGACGTAGGTATCCCTGCCTTAACCTCCCTTTCAGTCACTTACTGGCAGACCCCATGCTTGCTAGGCCCCGTATATCAGTTACTCAATGGGTTCGGCCACGTTAGGGGATCCTCATCCGTAGTATACTCCCTCTGTTTTTATTTACACCGCATAAAACAAAGGGAGTGGTGTTATAATAAATGACGCGGGCGGGGGAGGGGGAGGGACGTTGGTTTGCTCTCAACTGCTGTCCCACAAGCGAGCGAAAACGCAAGACGAAGCGCGTTCCATTCGGTGAGCGACGTGGAAGGTCCAGCGTGCCGGGCTGCAACGCGAACAAGACAAGAGTGATGTACAGTCAAAACCGATTGACCGGTCATCACCGGAACCACTATTCACACCAGAACCTTCGCTGCTCGGCCTACGCTAGCCACTGCCCTAAAACCACACCAAATCTCCAGCCCATTCCCCCACCTTTCGACCCCCTAGCCCGCATCAAGCGTCCCCTAGTCCACCGGAAAGCCATGGTGCGCCGCAAGATCACTTACTACAAGATGCTGACGCCGGAGTGCCGCGCAGAAATCGCGGCGGCGGTCGGCGCCACAGACCTCCATTCCCAAGCTCGCTTTGCGGCGGGCCAATCCCCGAGTTCTCTGGAGCCAAGCTACGAGGAGGAGGAAGCCGATCCAATGTTCACTACGGAGGTCGCGGCGCAGAAGGCCCCCGATGGGTATGAGACGATGGACGTCGACTTCGTGCCGGCGTCCGAGTCCCCCATGGTGCAGGCGGACCAGCGGTTCAACATGGCAATACTAAAGGAGGACCGGGAGGCAGAGGCTCAACTCGACGCGGAGCGCGCGCATGCTGCTGCCATCGAGGCTCTCCTGCAGGCGGAACCGGATGTCGTGGATGTGAACCGAGCGACGGAGGCTCAACTTGAGGCGGAGCGCGCGAATGCCGCTGCCATCGAGGCCCTCCTGCAGGCGGAACCGGACGTCCTGGACATGAACCGGGCGGCAGAGGCTTGACTCGACGCAGAGCGCGCGGATGCCGCTCTCATCGACGCCCTCCTGCAGGCGGAACCGGACGTCCTCGACTTGAACCGGGTTGTGCTCTCGTCCGTGCAGAGCGCCCGCACGCTCCGCTTGAACGAGTAGCTGGAGGCCGAGGACAACCACGGTGCGGAGACACACGTCGGCAGCGACGGCTGGTTCGCGCCGGCAGCCAAAGACGACGAGGCCGTCTCTTTCCGCGAGCAGTGATAGTTTTTCTTTATGTTGTTGTTTTTATGGATCTTTTGCTGTGTAAAAACATATTGTACTATATTTGTTATGCAAGTCGCCTGACTTGGGTCAGTCTACCATTTCAGGCGGTTGGATGAATATCCCTCGTCTCCTAACCCTTCTTTCCTTCTTCCTCACCTCTTCTTCTTCCCCAATGCACCACCGCACGGGCCTTAAGGATACTCCCCAACATGCGGTTGGATAAACATACTCTATGAACGAAAATTATGTGTCAGCGATAGGATGGCTGAGTTTGGTTTGTTCACATGCGACAGCACGTGTCAGTGAGGGTGCATTCCCTTGGTTGGGTTTTGCGGCGTGCGAGGAAGCGATCGTGTGAGGGTGTGGTGCGACCGCGGCGTGCAGGAGCGACCGTCTGAGGGTGTAGTGCGACCGCGACAGCCGTGCGCAAGTGTACCTCCTTCTCATTTTGAAAACTTTAGGCAAGCTTGGCAAAAATGTGTGGCGAAGTTTGGCAATGCAAGGCCTAGACCCAAACAGGATAAGTACGCACGTACTAGGAGTACTAGTGTTAAAAAAGAAATGCGGGGTTTTCCTTCACGGGATTTAATCGATACAAATCCTCGTTTCACGTGTCAATTAATGCATTTTTTTCGAAAGACCAAAGAGCTAACCATCTCACTCATCATCGCTTGATTAATGCAGCGCCATGCAAACCAACCTTCTCACTTCCGCATGCATGCAGAGGATATTAATGTCCTTGGTTGCTAACCCCATCAATTTTGCCTCGATTAGTGTTAGTGGCCCTTTGCAAATTGTAATTTTGATAATACTGGCATTGTGTACAAAAAATGGAGGTAGTAACTATATTTGACTTCCTTCCCCATTGTGGTGACGTCAACGATTTTTTTTGTGGTTTGGCGAAGTGCGTTCGACGAAGAACAACATTGAGGGAGACCACGGTAAGTCGTTCGCAAGTGCCGCCTGCAAGCCGAGACAACCGCCTTATTTGCATCCAGGAAGTCCTTTACTAGTACTACTACTAGGGCCCTGTTTGGATACTCTAACACAGTTAGAGTTAGAGTTATTTTCTAACCCACTCTAACTCAAATAAGCACCTCTCCATCGGGATAGTTGGGTTAGATGGAACTAACCCACTCTAACCCTACCTGTTTGGATACTTTTGGGTTATTTAAGCCCCCAACTAACCCAAACTAGCTCTAACCCCATGATCCAAACAGGGCCTAGGAGTACTAGTGTGGTGAGATGGTTTCTTGAAGAAGATGATGGAGAAGCGGAGTCAGCGAAGAGTGAAATGATGGTTGCTTGTCCGTGCTTTGTGATTTGACGCCTCACTGCTTTGTGATTTGTGATAGAAGGGACAGGGGAGTAGACTCTATGCTCTATACTGTACTACATGCGTCCAAGCATGGGAGAAAGAGGAGAGACGTTGCATTTTTCTATTCCTTCAATCAATCAATCGGGGAGCTTTGCCCATCTTTTTGGCTTTGGCAACACCTTCCACAATGGTTCCCACGATGCCAAAAGCTA
This sequence comes from Aegilops bicornis, assembly GCA_021605145.1. NCBI lineage: Eukaryota > Viridiplantae > Streptophyta > Magnoliopsida > Poales > Poaceae > Aegilops > Aegilops bicornis. The sequence goes on from CM038674.1 coordinate 648,877,985, forward strand.
TTTTCACATTTGGCTACACATTGTGGATGCCCTTAACCGTACCACTTGGTTTTTGCTCCTGTGTGCTATCTATACAAATCTCAATTATATTGATCTAAAAATTATAGAATCAAGATTAGTAAAAGGAGGTGATTTTGCCGCGGATGGCGGTTTGCTAACACGTGGTCCCACGTGTCGCTGCTTTACCAAGCCGATCCGCGTCCCACATGAGGCGTAACAACGGCGAAGCAACACGTGGTTAAGTTGAAGAAGATGAGGGAGAAGCGGATTCAAAGCAACGAGTGAAATGATGGTTGCTTCATCCTCCAACTTCTTTTTTAGCATTATTACTTCGTCCTCCAACTTAATCAAGGGAAAGGTGCAGCTTTGTGATTTGATGCCTCATTGCTCATTACTACGCTGGCGCCATGACTGGGGTGCTTCACCCCGGCTGCTCTGCACTGTATTCCGGTATGGCACGTGGACCCGATAGCTTGAAGGCAAGGCTAACAGTGAACTTTCCCAAACATCTCAAGTGGAAAATATATCGGATGAAGACTGGAGGGGCCTTGTTAAACACTGGTCTGATCCGAAGTATCAGGTACATGATATATATGTGATCAGATCACATGTTGAAGTCCTATTTACGCATGTGTCACACAAATCTATCTTCTTGTAGGTGAACTGTTCAAAGAACAAGGCCAACCGTATAAAAGTGAAATTCCAACAGACGACAGGATATCGTAGATATATTGCACACTGCGAGGCTCTTGTAATTAGCTGTTGTTTCACTCTTTTCGCTGTACCATATTATCATATCTATATTGACTTGTTCGAAATGCAGAGGAAAGCCCGCAAGGACCAAAAAGTACCTGAACCAAATGTCGTGGAAATCTTCAAGGACCTGTCACACCAGCAAGAAGAAGGGCATGACTACACCAGTCAAAGCCACGTTGTAAGTCCTTAATCCTCATGCCTTTAAACTACTACTTACTCGACTTGTGCCTTGAATCGCATGGTTTGCAGCCAATGTCTATTACTCTTTTCAATTTTATACAGAATTGTCTTAGCGTATCATTGCACCTTACAAGGTTTAAAAGAGAGGAGTGATGTTCCTTTGATCTTGACCCGTAATCTAGTTCCGTCTTTGGACTTGCCCACACAATGTTACAATTTCCTGTTTGTCTGTTCTCAGTTGTTTTGTGATATGAATGATGTCATACTATGCTTACCGTATTATAAACTTCGTCTCTTTATCCTTAGCCCTCAATACAATGTGAAGAAATAGACAATACATTAGCGATGGTACATGGTCATATGTTTGGAACCTGGTTTTATTATGTACTTTGCAATAAAATACAACTATTATTTTACATGGGTTCACCAGAATAAGTTCTGTATATAGACCAAAGCTATTTTGTTTGGTTTTTCTGCCTCCTTAATATCTTCTATTTTGGTACTACTAATGTAAAACCTCAACTTTTCAGCGAGCTATGGAAAAAATGGTGGAACCGCCACCTTCTGAAGGTGGCGAGGCAACTATAACCGCAATGTCAGCTCTTGCTGCAGTGGGTGATGCACATCCACTAACATTGCTAGAAGCACGCCTCTGCGTATCTTGGGTTGGTTGTTAAGGCAATATCGTCCAAACTGCCTCATGATCAAGATATGCAAGATCAAAGCAATGTTGTATCTGCGCTCCAGACACAAGTCCATTCCCTAACATAGGCCCTTTGTGAAACAAGGAGAAACATTGCTCAATGTCGTCAAGATATGCATGGTTTTGAAACCAGACTATCATACATTTGCTATGTTGTTCAGGAGCCTAGGGGAAATGAAGGCGACGGTTATGGCGCTCCATCGGACAATACTGCATGAAAATGTAACAGTCAGGTCAAATGAACTGAGCTTCTGAACTTCTGGTGGTGCATTTATCTGCTAGACTGTTAAGTTTTATGCCAACCTTCCTTTTGTTATATAGTTGTAATTTTTTTGGTGCGATACAAAATTTATTGTTAACGTGCAGCCACCGGTTGAAGAAAACAGCAAGCCATTTTTGTATAGTGTAGGGTGTTCCCTATATTTGCACTGGTGGCGATCTTTGATGCCGAGTGGATGTAATCTATGCAATCACCTTAATAGCCTAGCGTTTGTTTCGACCTTATTTATTTCCTAGTCTTCTTTTTCCCTGGTTTGCTAGTGGCTGCAACTACCATGCTCCATATACGGCCCGTAGGATCCATTGGTCTCCTATGGGCCGTCGATAAATGGGCCTATAATCGGTGGGCCTCAGGCCATCGATAAATGGGCCTGTAATCGGTGGGCCTCGGGCCGTCGGATAAATGGGTCTACATGGGCCGTAATCGGGTGTAATTGGTATCGGCCCAACATGGTAACGGGCCGTTAACAGGCCGTAGGACTGCAAAGGCTTAATTCTGTCATAGGCATAACGGGTCGTTAGTGGGCCAGAATATAGGACGGGCTGGATAATGCGCAACGGGTTAACAGGCCAGAAACGGGCCGACTCTTGCCATGGGCCGAATTTGGCCCATTAGGGTAACAGGCCAGTAACGGGTCGACTCTTGCCATGGGCCGAATTTGGCCCATTTGGGCAACATGCCAGTAACGTGCTGACTCTTGCCATGGGCCGAATTTGGCCGATTAGGGGAACAGGCCAGTAACGGGCCGGAAGTAATCGAGGGCCGAAAAGGAGCCAAAGAACATATGGTCCGTTAATAGGCCGAAAGCTAACACGGGCTGGAAACGACCCACGTAAATCACGGGCCGTTAACGGGTACAAAGAAAATTACTATTCATTATGGGCTAGAGTCACCGTGGGCCTGTAAAGGGCCGAAAGATACGAAGGCCTCATATGGGCCGAAAGACGTCGTGGGCCATACATGGGCTGAAAGTGAAATGGGCTGGTGTTATATTCGACGGCCCACATGACGTTGTTGGGCCGATTTCCTTTAGGGCCTAACGGGCCGTGGGTTAACGGGTCGTAAAATGGGTTATTTGCGAAGAGACCATTAACAGGCTTTTCATGGGCCAGCCCGTTAACTTTTGACCAAGTCAAATGGGCCGGCTTTGTAAGCTAAATGGGCCAGTGTTGGGCCGTGGCACGTGTCGACATATCATAGGCGCCCTATCGACCCAGCGACGGTGACACGTGTTTCGTCCGGCCAATAAGAATTTTACACGTGGAAATTTCCCATTGGTCGGGGCTGTTAACGGGTTATCGGATCCAAAACCCGACCCAATAGCTTAACGGCGTTCCGTTACGGTGGATGCCACGTGTCGGTCACCCTTGACGAAAGCACTTCTGTGACGCGTGATTTATCGTCATGGAACACTTCTACGATAGAACAAGTATGACTATCTTGATTCTGTCTTAAATTTGTCATGGGTGTACATGCATGACAAAAAACGCGACCTACTGTGACAAACACGTATCATCACGGAAGTGTATTTTTTTTGTAGTGTTTGCATCTTTATCACAAAAATACCAAAAATATTATCTATCATCTCTATCAGATCTCACTCTCGTAAGTGACCGTGAAGGGATTGACAACCCCTTATCGCATTGGTTGCGAGGAGTTATTTGCTTTGTGCAGTACGAGGGACTCATACGTAGCCTCCTCTTTGGATTGATACCTTGGTTCTCAAAAACTGAGGGAAATACTTACGCTACTTTGCTCATCATCCTTTCCTCTTCAAGGAAATCCAACGCAGTGCTCAAGAGGTAGCACTTATCACACCCGATCATCACGTGATGCTACGTCTTGAGCTTGCGTTGGTTTTCTTCGAAGAGGAGAGGGTGATGCAGCAATAGTAGCGTAAGTATTTCCCTCAGTTTTCGAGAACCAAGGTATCAATCCAGTAGGAGTCTCCTCAAAAGTCCCACGCACCTACAAAAACAAACTGAGAACTCGCAACCAACGCAATGAAGGGGTTGTCAATCCCTTCACGGCCACTTGCGAAAGTGAGATCTAATAAAGATAGTAAGATAAGATAAATATATTTTTGGTATTTTATAATATATATGCAAAAAGTAAAGATGCAAATAAAAGTAGATTGAAAGCAAATATGATAAGAGATAGACCCGGGGGCCATAGGTTTCACTAGTGGCTTCTCTCAAGATAGCATAGATATTACGGTGAGTGAACAAATTACTGTCGAGCAATTGATAGAAAAGCGAATAATTATGAGATTATCTAGGCATCATCATGTATATAGGCATCACGTCCATAACAAGTAGACCGACTCCTTCCTGCATCTACTACTATTACTCCACACATCGACCGCTATCCAGCATGCATCTAGAGTATTAAGTTCATAAGAACAGAGTAACACATTAAGCAAGATGACATGATGTAGAGGGATAAACTCAAGCAATATGATATAAAACCCATCTTGTTATCCTCGATGGCAACAATACAATACGTGCCTTGCAACCCTTTTACATCCTTTGGGTAAGGACACCGCAAGATTGAACCCAAAGCTAAGCACTTCTCCCATGGCAAGAAAGATCAATCTAGTAGGCCAAACCAAACTGATAATTTGAAGATACTTGCAAAGATAACTTAATCATACATAAAAGAATTAAGAGAAGATTCAAATATTATTCATAGATAAACTTGATCATAAACCCACAATTCATCGGATCTCGACAAACACACCGCAAAAAGAGTTTACATCGAATAGATTGTTGGGGATCGTAGCAGAAATTTAAAATTTTCTACGCATCACCAAGATCAATCTATGGAGTCATCTAGCAATGAGAGAGAGAGAGAGGAGTGCATCTACATACCCTTGTAGATCGCGAGCGGAAGCGTTCAAGAGAACGGGGTTGATGGAGTCGTACTCGTCGTGATCCAAATCACTGATGATCCTTGCGCCGAATGGACGACACCTCCGCGTTCAACACATGTACGGAGCGGAGACGTCTCCCGCGCCTTGATCCAGCAAGGAGGAGGGAGAAGTTGAGGAAGAGAGCTCCAACAGCAGCACGACGGCGTGGTGGTGATGGAGTGGCAATACTTCGGCACGGCTTCGCCAAGCTCTTAACGGAGGAGGAGAGGTGTTGGGGAGGGGAGGGGCTGCGCCTTGGATGTGGTGTGCAGCCCTCCCCTCGCCCCTCTATTTATAGGGGAAGGGGGAAGGGGGCCGGCCCCCTCTAGATGGGATCTGGAGGGGGTGGCAGCGGCCAAGGGGAGGGGGCTTGCCCCCCAAGCAAGTGGGTGCACCCTCTAGGGGTTCCCCCCCAAGGCCCCAACCCTAGGCGCATGGGCCCAAGGGGGGATGCGCCCAGCCCACTTAGGGGCTGGTTCCCTTCCACCTACAACCCATAAGGCCCTCCGGGGCAGGTGGACCCTCCCGGTGGACCCCTGGAACCCCTCCGATGGCCCCGGTACAGTACAGGTATGCCCCCGAACTTTTCCGGTGACCGTATAATAACTTCCCATATATAAATCTTCACCTCCGGACCATTCCGGAACTCCTCGTGACGTCCGGGATCTCATCCGGTACTCCGAACAACATTCGGTAATCACATACATATCTTCCTTATAACCCTAGCATCATCGAACCTTAAGTGTGTAGACCCTACGGGTTCGGTAATCACGCAGATATGACCGAGACAGCTCTCCGGCCAATAACCAACAGCAGGATCTTGATACCCATGTTGGCTCCCACATGTTCCATGATGATCTCATCGGATGAACCACGATGTTGAGGATTCAAGTAATCACGTATACAATTGCCTTTGTCAATCGGTACGTTACTTGCTCGAGATTCGATCGTTGGTATCCCATACCTCGTTCAATCTCGTTACTGGCAAGTCACTTTACTCGTACAGTAATGCATGACCCCGTGACCAACCACTTGGTCACATTGAGCTCATTATGATGATGCACTACCGAGTGGGCCCAGAGATACCTCTCCGTTATACGGAGTGACAAATCCCAGTCTCGATCCGTACAACCCAATGCAGACACTTCGGAGATACCTGTAGTGCACCTTTATAGCCACCCGATTCACGTTGTGATGTTTGGTACACCCAAAGCACTCCTACGGTATCCGGTAGTTGCTGCGATCTCATGGTCTAAGGAAATGATACTTGACATTAGAAAAGCTGTAAGGCATTTAACTACACGATCTTGTGCTATGCTTAGGATTGGGTCTTGTCCATCACATCATTCTCCCAATGATGTGATCCCGTTATGAATGACATCAAATGTCCATGGTCAGGAAACCGTAACCATCCATTGATCAACGAGCTAGTCAACTAGAGGCTCACTAGGGACATGTTGTGGTCTATGTACTCACACATGTATTACGATTTCCGGATAACACAATTATAGCATGAACAATAGACAATTATCATGAACAAGGAAATATAATAATCATTTTTTTATTGCCTCTAGGGCATATTTCCAACAGTATCCCACTTGCACTAGAGTCAATAATCTAGTTACATTGTGATGAATCGAACACCCATAGAGTTCTGGTGTTGATCATGTTTTGCTTTCATGGAAGAGGTTTAGTCAGCGGATCTGCGACATTCAGATCCGTATGCACTTTGCAAATATCTATGTCTCCATCTTGAACATTTTCACGAATGGAGTTGAAGCGGCAACTTGATGTGCCTGGTCTTCTTGTGAAACCTGGGCTCCTTGGCAAGGGCAATGGCTCCAGTGTTGTCACAGAAGAGAGTCATCGGCCCCGTGGGAATAACTCCTAGGTCGGTAATGAACTCCTTCATCCAGATTGCTTCATGTGCTGCCTCCGAGGCTGCCATGTATTCCGCTTCACATGTAGATCCCGCCATGACGCTTTGCTTGCAATCGCACTACCAGCTTACTGCCCCACCATTCAAAATATACACGTATCCGGTTTGTGACTTAGAGTCATCCAGATCGTGTCGAAGCTAAGCGTCGACGTAACCCTTCTGACGAGCTCTTCGTCACCTCCATAAATGAGAAACATATCCTTAGTCCTTTTCGTACTTCAGGATATTCTTGACGTGACGATGTTCCATCCCGGGATTACTTTGGTACCTTCCTACCAAACTTACGGCAAGGTTTACATCAGTGCGGTACACAGCATGGCATACATGATAGACCCTATGGCCGAGGCATAGGGGAGGACACTCATCTTTTCTCTATCTTCTGCCGTGGTCAGACATTGAGCCGAGCTCAATTTCACACCTTGCAACACAGGCAAGAACCCCTTCTTGGACTGATCCATTTTGAACTTCTTCAATATCTTATCAAGGTATGTGCTTTGTGAAATACCTATGAGGCGTCTCGATCTATCTCTACAGATCTTGATGCCTAATATGTAAGCAGCTTCTCCAAGGTCCTTCATTGAAAAACACTTATTCAAGTAGGCCTTTATGCTCTCCAAGAGTTCTATATCATTTCCCATCAACAGTATGTCATCCACATATAATATGAGAAATGCTATAGAGCTCCCACTCATTTTCTTGTAAACGCAGGCTTCTCCATAAGTCTGCATAAACCCAACCGCTTTGATCATTTCATCAAAGCGAATGTTCCAACTCTGAGATGCTTGCACCAGCCCATAGATGGAGAGCTGGAGCTTGCATACTGATACGTCTCCAACGTATCTATAATTTTTGATTGCTCCATGCTACTTTATCTACTATTTTGGACTATATTGGGCTTTATTATCCACTTTTAGATTATTTTTGGGACTAACCTATTAACCGGAGGCCCAGCCCAGAATTGCTGTTTTTTGCCTATTTCAGTGTTTCGAAGAAAAGGAATATCAAACGAAGTCAAAACGGAATGAAATCAACTGGAGAAGTTATTTTTGGAAGGAAACCCACCTGATAGACTTGGACTCTACGTCAGAAGATACGGGAGCTGGTCACGAGGGTGGGGGTGCGCCCACCCCCCTAGGGCGCGCCCCCTGCCCCGTGGGGCCCCCGAAGCTCCACCGACGTACCCCTTGCACCCATATATACCTACGTATCGTAAAACTTCCAGAACAGAGATTAGATCGGGAGTTCCGCCACCGCAAAACCTCCAGAGCCACCAAAAACAAATCGGGACCTGTTCAAGACTTCACGGAGGGGGGAACCCTCACCGGTGGCCATCTTCATCATCCCGGCGCTATCTATGACGAGGAGGTAGTTCACCCTCGGGGCTGAGGGTATGTACCAAGAGCTATGTGTTTGATCTCTCTCTCTCGTTTTCTTGATTTGGCACGATCTTGATGTATCGCGAGCTTTGCTATTATAGTTGGATCTTATGTTTCTTCTCCCCCTCTACTCTCTTGTAATGAATTGAGTTTTCCCTTTGAAGTTATCTTATCGGATTGAGTCTTTTATGAGAACACTTGATGTATGTCTTGCCGTGCTTATCTGTGGTGACAATGGGATTTCACGTGCCTCTTGATGTATGTTTTGGTGACCACCATGAACCTATGCATAGGGGTTGGCACACGTTCTTGACTCTCCGGTAGAAACTTTGGGGCACTCTTTGAGGTTCTATGTGTTGGTTGAATAGATGAATCTGAGATTTTGTGATGCATATCGTATAATCATACCCACGGATACTTGAGGTGACATTGGAGTATCTAGGTGACATTAGGGTTTTGGTTGATTTGTATCTTAAGGTGTTATTCTAGTACGAACTCTAGGGCTGTTTGTGACACTTATAGGAATAGCCCAATGGATTGATTGGAAAGAATAACTTTGAGGTGGTTTCGTACCCTACCGCAATCTCTTCGTTTGTTCTCCGCTATTAGTGACTTTGGAGTGACTCTTTGTTGCATGTTGAGGGATAGTTATGTGATCCAACTATGTTATTATTGTTGAGAGAACTTGCACTAGTGAAAGTATGAACCCTAGGCCTTGTTTCCTAGCATTGCAATACCGTTTACGCTCACTTTTACCACTTGTTACCTTGCTGTTTTTATATTTTCAGTACAAAAACCTATATCTACCATCCATATTGCACTTGTATCACCATCTCTTCGCTGAACTAGTGCACCTATACAATTTACCATTGTATTGGGTGTGTTGGGGACACAAGAGACTCTTTGTTATTTGGTTGCAGGGTTGTTTGAGAGAGACCATCTTCATCCTACGCCTCCCACGGATTGATAAACCTTAGTCCTTAGGTCATCCACTTGAGGGAAATTTGCTACTGTCCTACAAACCTGTGCACTTGCAGGCCCAAGAACGTCTACAAGAAGAAGGTTGTGTAGTAGACATCACATACCTTGTTAGCATTCTTAGGATCGACAAAACCTTCCGGCTGCATCATATACAATTCTTCCTTAAGAAAGTCGTTTAGGAATGTCGTTTTGACGTCCATATGCCATATCTCATAATCGTAGAATGCGACAATTGCTAACATGATTCGGACGGACTTAAGCTTTGCTACGGGTGAGAAGGTCTCATCATAGTCAACCCCTTGAACTTGTCAATAACTGTTGTGGTTCTAAGTCTGACAGTAGAATGGGGGTAGGTATGGAGAGGCAAGATCCTAGCTATGGAGTAGTTGTATACGCAAGAGATTTACGAGTTCAGGCCCTTCTCGGAGGAAGTAACAGCCCTACGTCTCGGAGCCCTGAGGCGGTCGACTGGAATATCTGCGTATGTGTTACATGGGTGCGAACCCCTCTACCTGTGGAGTGGGGTGGCTTATATAGAGTGCGCCAGGACCCCAGCCAGCCCACGTAGTAGAGGGTTTAAGGTACATTAAAGCTAGGCATTACTGGTAACGCCTTACATAAAGTGTCATTAAGGTCATAAAGACTATTTAACTACAGACCGTTTGGATACCGAGTGGCTCTTGGACTCTTGGTGGTCGAGTGGGTCTTCATAGTCGAAAGTGCCTTTGAATCTGTCGAGTGGAAGCCTACCAGTCGATTGGAAGGCTGCTTCTCTTGTGAATGTCCTTGTGGAGGGTACCCTTGGGCAGGTCCATGACCCTACCCCGGTACATGACTTCATCATTAGCCCCGAATGGATCGAGGTTTGAGTGAGGAAGGAGTTGAGAATCTTTCCGACCTGTTCTTCGTGTTGTGAGTGCGTCTTACTCTGGATCAACAACCTTTTTGGTGATGACGTCAACCTTTCTTTCAGTCGCCTTGATCCATTCTTCATGTTTGTCGAGTGAACTTTGTGAACCTGAGGATTTCCGAGCGACGGATCTGAGGAAATCTGTTATCTGACGAATTGCTCTGCGGTTAGCGGATTTCGTGGGATCCGAATTTTTGGGAAGCACGCGAAGCGGAGAAAACTGCGGCACTCGGATGGGATAAGACGATGACGCCTCGATCCTCGCACTGCCTTTTTCGCCACGTACCATGCACGCTTTGTTGCGGGATCGTGGCGGGATTACTGAGCCTACCGGTCGACCACTCAAGCGACCCATATAAGGCGTTGGACGGGCATTTTGAACAGTCGCCCTCAGATTTCTCTTCTCTCCGCCTCCAAAACTTTCTCGCCACGCTCTCCGTCCGCTCAGCGCCGCAGCTCGGTACCTTTCTCGCCGGCGACCATGGCGAAGGACAAGACTGCCGCCCTGGAACGGGTGAAGAAGACGGCGGCGAAGGCCAAGGGAGAACGCCCGGTCGGGCGGTTCCTCTTCGCGGTCCAAGCTGCCGCAGGGCTGGGTCCAAGGAGACTGGATCCGGTCGACCATCACCGATAAAGATCTCACCGATCTGGCCAACGAAGGACTGATCCCCCTTGGGTCGGCGAGGCTTCCGGGCACGGAGTGGCAACCGCAGCCTGAAGAGGGTGAATGCATCCTCCTGGCCACCCACGTAGATAGGGGGTTTTCTCTGCCGCATAATCCTTTTTTCCGGGGTTTCTGAACTTTTTGGAGCGCAACTCCACCATTTCACTCAAACTCCATTGTGTATCTTGCTGCTTCGTTTAGCTCTGCGAAATTTCTTGGGTTGTCGACCGCATTAGGGTCTTTTCAAGCACATATTCACCGTCGCTCTCAGACGGTGAAGAAAAGCGAGCCCGAATGACGAGAGGACCCAAGTAATCCAAATGTGTGGGGACTCGGAGTCCGGATGAGGGGAAGAGCGCCTTTCCAGCTATGACTCTCCCGACTCGGTTAGAGGGTGGCGGTCGACCTGGTTTTATTGCCAAGACCAGCCGACGCCAAGCGATCGACTCGGCTCCCTCCTTTCACCATGAGTCGAGTGAACAAGCCATCTTCCCTGAAGGTGTTGCCAGATGAGAAGGCCCAAGTAAAGCTTCTGATGGAGCGTGTAGTCCAGCTTATTCGCGAAGAGGTGACCGGCATGGATCTCCTGGAGGTTTTTCTCCGACGGCGTATTCAGCCACTCCAATACCGAGGTCATCCGATGTGGATGTACTCCACGGATGATACCACTCGGGTCCATCCGGAGGAGGTTGATGACGCCATCTTGGAGAAGTGGATGACTGCCATCACAGAAATAAAGATAACCCTCATGAGCTAGGAGGATTCCACCACTCGACCAGAATTACCAACCAGACAAGGTATCATTACTTATCTCCGACTGTGATTCTGCTGCATACCTTCTGTTTTGATGTCAATTTCGTCGACTGACTTTCACCTTGTTTTGTTGTCTTCTAGGTCACCACTGAGATGTACTCGATGCCCAACGAGGCGCAGGAAGCAGCCGAAGAAGAAGAAGGAAGTGGAGGTGAGAGTCCGGAGGAATGGGAGTCCAACGGCGAAGAGGATGAGGAGGATGATGGCTCTGATGATGAGGAGGAGGAGGAAGAAGAGGAGGAAGACGTCGACCCTCCTCGCTTGGAGGGAAGGTCCAAGTCGACGACCTTACCGCGGCCGGACGCTGTAAAGCTGTTGTGCCCACCGGTCGGTCGGCGAAGCGACCTAGGACAACTTCTCCGCGCCCGATCGAGAAGCCGCCAAGCAACCTCGGCGGCGTCGTCGAAGCCCGTGAAGGCCCCGCCTAAGATGCGAATGGTCATCCCCACCATCTCTGGGTAACCAACAGAACCTTGTATTTCCTTTTTCAACATGAGTGAACTTTTAGTCGACTTGATGATTGATCAGCCGACTCTTGAAATCTACAGCGCCGCTACCTCCGAGACTTCAGCCAAGCACGATGATCAGGAAATGGAGGATGCGGCTACTTCCAATCTTGGTAAAATCTCTGAGATTTCACTTTTAGCCGACTGGGGCTTTTTAGTCGATTGGGCTTCCATGTTTACTTCTGGATCTCTCTTGTAGTTCCGCTCACGTCATTGATCTTCCCGATGATGACGAGGAAGCGCCATTGAGGAAAAGGAGGAACAAGAAAGTGCATGATGGCAAGGCTGCTCAAGTCACGGCGACTCCTGAGACGTTGATTTCGAGGAGGCAACTCCTCGGACTTCAGATTCTTCGATGTGCGGCTGACAAGTGCCCGACCCACTTCGTCGATCGCTGATCCACCATCTCTCTTTGCTACACACCACGTCCGGGAAGACCAAGTAAGTGCCGGCTAAGGAGGCCAGACGCCAGGCAGGGATCATGATGGAGCAGGTGAAAGCGGCTCGAGAGGCAAGTCAGGCGGCCTATGATGCTAGTTCAGCTCTCCAGAGCAATGTCCAAGTGAGTCAGTCGTCGCTTGCTTTGTTAGGATATACTATCTGAAACTGCTTTCTTCTGGAAATTTCCATATCTCAGACACCCACCGGGTGTGTGTGTCGTTGAACTTTTGTGGGGCACGCCGAGTGCACCCACCGGGTGTAGTCCCCGAGACTATGGTCGACTGCTGCAGTCGGCTATGGTCTTTATGCTGTGATCTTCTTCACTCGACTTGGACGGACCAAGTCGAATGGAACTGAAATAACGGCGGGGGCACGCTAAGTGCACCCACTGGGTGTAGTCCCCGAGACTATGGTCGACTGCATGCAGTTGACTATAGTCTAAAGAACTATTTTTTTACTGCGGCTGACCGCTGACAATTAGCCATGTTTTTAGAATCATAGCCTCTTTGCCTCTTTTGGTCGACTGATCGAACCAAATTGGTAAACCAGTGGGGGCACGCTGAGTGCACCCGGCTGGGTGTAGTCCAAGACTACCGTCGAATGTTTTTATTCGACCGTAGTCTTAGAAATGCTATTATTTTTCCTTAGTCACTCGGAAGTGATCTGCCTTTGATGTCTTTCATTGGTTGACTCTTTGTAGAAATCTTGCGAGCTTGTGGCTCGCTATCTTGAGATTAGAGAAAAGCAGATTCAGCTCAACCTCGATTTGAAGCTTGCTCGAGGAGAATTTGCGTAAGGCACAGGATGAAGCAAAAGGTATGGCTGGTGAGAATTTTTGACGACTGCCTCTGTTTTCTGCTCATTCTCAACTCTGTTCTCATTGTTGCTTTGCGTATAAACCGGAAGAGACTTTGAAGAAGAAGGACCTTGACCTTGCAGAGGCACGTAAGGCTGCTTTGGAGAAAACAAAGCTCATTGAAGAGAAGCTTGCCTCGGTCGACAAACTTGAAGATGAAAATGCCAAGTCGAAAGCCTCTCTTGACGCGGCTAACAAGGAAGTCGGTCGGTGAAGAACGACAAGAATGTTCTGTCGACAAGGTTGGCCAAGCGGGCAAGCGAAAACGACACAGAGATTTATCTTGGAGGGTTCGCTAAGAAGTCGCTTTCTCATGCTTGAAGGTAATCTCTTTTATCCAACCGCCTTGCTCTCACCGCTCATCATATGATCTTCATTTTGAATCTGAGTTGTGTTTTCAGAATTCTGCCAAAACTTTGAAGAAGAAACCAGTCAGTGGAAACCGGTTTGGACCCCATCAACTCTCCTGTGAAGGACGGTTGCTATGAATGTGCTCCATTTGGAGTCTCGTGTTGCTAGCTCAGTGGATTATCTTGCTCGACTGAAAGTTGCAATGTCGCGGATCGACTCGACTCTCTGGCCAGAACAGACTCTCCAGAATGATCTTGAATCTTTGATGACTCGACTGAATGAGATTCCAATTCGAGTGCAAGAATGGAAGAAGTCATCTGCCAGGTGTGGTGCTGATGTTGCTCTTACTCTGGTTCGTGTCCACTGCAAAGAAGCGCAAGAGGACAAGCTGGTGTCTCTCAAGGTTTCCAATACCAGGAAGCACGACTTCAGATAATTCATGTAGACTTTCATCGCTCCTGCTACCCGAATTGCAGAAGGAATCGACCTCGACCAGTTTGTTGCGCCTTCCAGTCCTCCGCCGGAGGAGTAAAAAACTTCTAAGTCCCACTTTCAATTTGCCTCGGAATGCCGAGTGATTTCTGTAACCGATAAACTTTAACAGGCTTAACGCCTGAGCACCTTTGGATCCGTAGGACGTTTATCCGAACTTGATTTTTTCCTTTACATGCTTTGCTTGCCTTCGAGAGAACTTTATTCTTCATTTCGGAAGATATTCCGTTGGAATTCCAATCGACTTGAGCTTCATCTATCCTCGTCGTCCTTGCGGATTGGGATGGACCGCACGTTGTACTTGTGGTGAAGCTCCGAAGTAGGAGGTAGCAGTCGACCTGCACCTCGTCAGTCCTTCTTGATTGGGATGGGGCATACGTTGTACTTGTGGCGAAGCTCAGAGGAGAAGGTAGCAATCGACCTGCACCTCATCGTCCTTGCGGATCCGGATGAATTCCTTACTTAGGCGAGTCTTGTGCTGCATTGAGCCCCAGTGGGAGGTTTGCTCTCCACTCGGTAGGATTTTATTACTTAGGCGAGCACTGGCTGCAGCTAAGCCCGAGTGTGAGGTTTGCTCGACTCTCGGTAGGATTTCTATTTCTTAGGCGAGCACTCGGCTGCAGCTAAGCCTCCGAGTGGGAGGTTTGCTCTCCACTCGGTAGGATTTTTATTACTTAGGCGAGCACTGGGCTGCAGCTAAGCCCCCGAGTGAGAGGTTTGCTCTACTCTCGGTAGGATTTCTATTACTTAGGCGAGCACTGGGCTGCAGCTAAGCCTCCGAGTGGGAGGTTTGCTCTCCACTCGGTAGGATTTTTATTACTTAGGCGAGCACTGGGCTGCAGCTAAGCCCCCGAGTGGGAGGTTTGCTCTCCACTCGGTAGGATTTCTATTACTTTGGATGTTTGAGGCGAATCCTTGGGCTATTATAAGCCCCCGAGCGGGAGGCTGGCTCACCACTCGGTAGGGTTTGAATACTTAGGCGAGTACTTGGACTGCAGCTAAGCCTCCGAGCGGGAGGCTGGCCCACCACTCGGTAGGATTTTGGATACTTAGGCGAGTACTTGGACTGCAGCTAAGCCTCCGAGTGGGAGGCCGGCTCGCCACTCGATAGGATTTTGGATACTTAGGCGAGTACTTGGACTGCAGCTAAGCCTCCGAGTGGGAGGCTGGCTCGCCACTCGGTAGGATTTTGGATACTTAGGCGAGTACTTGGACTGCAGCTAAGCCTCCGAGTGGGAGGCTGGCTCGCCACTCGGTAGGATTTTGGATACTTAGGCGAGTACTTGGACTGCAGCTAAGCCTCCGAGTGGGAGGCTGGCTCGCCACTCAGTAGGATTTTGTATACTTAGGCGGCGGATTCAAGAAGCTAAGCCCCCGAGTGAGAGACCTGCCTCACTCGGGAAAGGATTTTTTTACAAACTTAGGCGAATCGGATTCGCAGCTAAGCCACCCAATCGGGGAAATTCCAACAAAAAGCAATATTAATCATCGAGAATTATAACATCCTTGTCTTAGATAAACAAACTACAAAAGTACTTTTATTACATCTCAACCGAGTGAGTTTTAAGTGTAAAGGGGCGGAGCAGCTCCGCTCCAAGCTCGAGGCTCGTCGATCTGGCGATCAACGTTGTAGAGATGATACGCTCCGTTGTGGAGGACCCTCATGACGATGAAGGGACCTTCCCAAGTGGGAGCAAGCTTGTGTGGTTTCGCTGATCCACTCGAGGACCAAATCTCCCTCTTGGAAAGCTCGACTCTTCACATTTCGGCATGGAATCGACGCAAATCTTGGCGATAGATAGTCGAGCGGATCAAGGCCATCTCTCTCTCCTCTTCCAAGAGGTCGACTGCATCTTGCCGGGCTTGTTCTGCTTCCTCTTCAGAGTATAGCTCGACTCGAGGCGCATTGTGAAGCAGGTCACTCGGTAGAACTGCTTCAGCTCCATAGACCAGGAAGAATGGAGTTCTCCCAGTCGACCGATTAGGAGTGGTCCTCAATCCCCAGAGAACTGATGGAAGTTCGTCGACCCAAGCTCCTGCTGCGTGTTTGAGATCACGCATCAGCCGAGGTTTCAGCCCTTTGAGAATGAGGCCGTTTGCACGTTCTGCTTATCCATTCGACTGAGGATGAGCCACTAAAGCATAGTCGACCCGCGTGCCTTGAGAGGCGCAGAAGGCTTTGAACTTGTCATTATCGAAGTTTGACCCATTGTCGGTGATGATGCTATGCGGAACTCCATATCTGAATATCAACTCTCGATGAAACCGATAGCGGTGCATGCATCGAGGTTCTTGATGGGCTTGGCTTCGATCCACTTGGTGAACTTGTCGATTGCTACTAGCAAATGAGTGAAGCCGCTTACGCCAGCTTCTCAAAGGTCCAATCATGTCCAATCCCCAAACAGCGAAGGGCCAAACGAGTGGAATGGTCTTCAAGGCTGAGGCTGGCTTGTGCGACATGTTGGAATAGAACCGACATCCTTCACACTTGTCGACTATTTCTTTTGCCATTTCATTTGCCTTCGCCAAGAAAATCCCGCTCGGTATGCTTTAGCCACAATGGTCCGAGAGGACGCATGATGGCCACAGGTCCCCGAGTGGATATCCTCAAGAATTATCTGACCTTCTTCTGGCGTGATACACTTCTGGCCGACTCCAGTCGCGCTTTCTCTGTACAATTGTCCCTTGATTATTGTAAAGGCCTTGGATCGACGGACGATCTGTCGAGCCTCTTCTTCATTTTCTGGGAGCTCTTTCCTAAGGATATATGCGATGTACGGCCTTTGTCGATCGGGAGTGATGACCACAACTTCCATAATTAGGTCGACCACGGCTGGGACCTCAACTACTGATCGGATCATTGGCACTCTTTTGCTGCGGGGCTTCTTCGTGAAAGGATCCTCCTGCACCGATGGAGCATGAATGTGTTCTAAAATACATCACCGGGAATGGCTTCCCTCTTGGACCCTATCTTCGCCAAATCATCCGCAGACTTGATTTTTTCGATGAGGTATATGATGAAGCTCTAACCCCTCGAATTTCTTCTCCGGCTTTCTCATCAGACATTACAATAACCTGTCATAGCTGGGCTTCTGACATCCCACACCTTCATCACTTGATTAACAACCAGATCTGAGTCGCCATAAACCATAAGGCAACGGACGCCGAGTGAAATGGCCATGCGCAACCCATACAGGAGTGCTTCATATTCTGCTTCGTTGTTGGAAGAATCAAAGTGAATCTGGAGAACATACTTGAGCCTATCTCCTCGGGGAAACCAATACAACCCTCGCACTGTAACCGTTCAAAGATCTTGGAACCGTCGAAAAACATAGTCCAAAGGTTCGAGTGAACTTGGGTGGAAGCTGCTGTTCACCCACTCGGCGAGGAAATCTGCTATTGCTTGGGACTTGATGGCTTTCTTTGCCTCGAATTTGATATCAAGGGAAGGAGTTCAATCGCCCATTTTGCCACTCGACCAGTTGCATCTCTCGTTATGAAGAATTTCCGACAAAGGGCGTCGGCGATCGTAATGGAATGATCGGAGAAATAATGAGCAACCTTCTTCGTGGTCATATAGATCCCATAAACAAGCTTCCGATAGTGAGGGTATCTTTGCTTTGGCCAGGTCGATTACTTCAGAAAGATAATAAATTGGGCGTTGAACTTTGAAGGCTTTTCCTTCTTCTTCCGCTCGACCGTAAATGCAGATCGACGACTTGTCCAAGGCTGCAATGTAAAGCAGCAAAGGCTCCTTCTTGATTGGAGCAAAGCAAGCACCGGCTGGGTGGAGAGCAGAGCTTTGAGCTCTGCGAACGCTGCATCAGCTTCTAGAGTCCACTCGAACTTGTCTGACTTCTTCATCAATCGATGCAGGCAATGCCTTTTCACCGAGGCGAGAGATGAATCAACTTAAAGCGGCCAAGCATCCAAGAAGTTTCTCGGACATCGTGCACACGCACAGGCGCTTCATTCGGAGTATGGTGTCAACCTTTTTCGGTTAGCATCGATTCCTCGCTTCGAAGCGAAAAACCGAGTAACTTTCCACCGTGGACTCCGAATGTACACTTTGATGGGTTAAGCTTGATATCATACCTCCGAGATTGGCAAATGTTTCAGCAAGGTCACCAACAGGTCGGAACCCTTTCGTGACTTGACGACTATATCATCCATGTACGCTTCCACATTCCGACTGATTTGAGTGAGCAAACACTTTTGAATCATCCTCATGAATGTGGCTCCGGCATTCTTGAGACCGAATGGCATGGTGACATAATAGAAGCACCCGAATGGAGTGATGAACGCTGTTTTAATCTCATCGGGTCCATACAGACGGATCTGATGGTACCCGGAATAGGCGTCTAAAAAAGACAACCTCTCGCATCCCGCAGTTGAGTCGACTATTTGGTCGATGCGAGGAAGAGGGAAATGATCTTTCGTGCAGGCCTGATTGATATGCTTGAAATCGATGCACATGCGCAACGACTTGTCTTTCTTGGGGACCATGACAATGTTGGCGAGCCACTCATAGTGGTAGATCTCTCGGATGAACTCTGCTGCTAAGAGCCGAGCCACCTCCTCGCCAATGGCCTTTCTCTTCTGGACGGCGGACCGCCGAAGATACTCATTAACTGGTTTGAATTTTGGGTCGACTCGTAGGCGATGGTCAGCCAGCCCACAGGAACACCCGGCATGTCGTGAGCTTCCATGCAAAGATGTCCCGATTCTCACGGAGGAACTGGATGAGCGCTTCTTCCTATTTTGAGTCGAGTGTTGTTGAGATGTTGGTCGGAGCAGCGTCGGGATCAGTCGGGTGAATGTGAACCTGTTTCGTCTCGCCAGTCGACTAGAATGCTGACTCCGTAGCGGGCTTCTTAGCTCGCAACAAATCACTCGGATCTGCAGTTTTCTGATACTCTTGTAGCTCTACCACTGCCAACTGAGCATCGGCGGTCTTAGAGCCTTTCTGGAAGCACTCTTCAGCCTTCTTTCGATTGCCCGTGACAGTGATCACGCCCTTGGGACCGTGCATCTTGATTTAAGATACACGTAACATGGTCGGGCCATGAAACGTGCATAAGCTGGTCTCCCTAGAATAGCGTGATAAGCGCTCTGAAATCCACGACCTCGAAGGTCAACCTTTCTTTCGGAAATGCTTTGAATCACCAAAAACTACATCAAGAGCAATTTGGCCGAGTGACTCAGCCTTCTTTCCGTGAATGACTCCGTGGAAGCTCATGTTATCGGTAATCGAAGTCCGACATCGGAATGCCCATCCCTTTCAACGTCTCCGCGTATAATATATTCAAACCACTACCACCATCCATCGTGACTTTGGTCGATGAGTGCCTTCGACAAGCTGGGTCGACCACCAATGCTTGCCTCCCGGGGGTGGCAATGTCGTCGGGTGATCGGGCGGTCGAATGTGATGGCGGTCTAGGACCATTTCAGATAATTGGGAGTCGCCGGAGCAACCAAGTTTACTTCCCGATTGATAACCTTCAATCGACTTTTGCTTTCGACGTCAGCAAAAATCATCAGGGTGGAATTGACCTGGGGATATCCACCATCACTGTCATCTCTATCCTCAACTTTTTCTGTCTCCTTATCCTTGTCCTTGGGCTGTTTCCCTTGGGCTGCTGAATCAAGAGCCGACATCGTCGAGTGGTATGTTTCGGGTAAATGAGTTTACCCTCTTCATCTTTCTTTGTATGAATATGACATGGTAAATCCAACACGTCGTTCCCATCCTGATCTTTCACCTTCTTAGGGTTCCAAGGACCCTTGGGTTTCCCCTTGAACTTTCCTGGGGTCACTGCCAAGGCCTCTCCGGGAGCCGCTAGCTCGGCTTTGCGCTTCTGCTTCCGACTGGAATTTCCTCCGCCGGTCTCATTGGCGGCAGATTTATATTTACCACTCCGAAGCCGGTCCTCTTCTTCACCATTTGCATATTTGGTGGCAATCTCCATCATCCGACTCAGGGTCATATCTCCGGTTCGACCAAATTTCAAACTCAATTCTATGTTCTTGACACCTTCCTTGAAGGCACAGATCGCCTGGTGATCGTACACATTCTCCATCGTGGTGGTGCAAAGTGATCCACCTCTGGATATAATCTCTCAAGGTTTCACTCGACTTTTGCACGCATCGATCGCAACTCTGTCAAACCTGCTGGTCGCTTGCAAGTTCCTTCAAATGTCCCGACAAACACTCGGGCAAGATCTTCCCAAGTGTAAATACTGCTTTGGGTGCTAATCGATTCAACCATGCCCGGCTGAACCCTCCAACATAAGAGGTAAATGCTTGATGGCTACCTCATCGTTGCCACCACCGATCTGAACCGCCACTCGGTAATCTTCAAGCCAGTGTCGCTTGGATTCTCCAAATGAACTTGTCGACTCCGATCGCCAACCCGAAGTTGGGGAATCATCGCAGCCACGATGGCCCTGCTGAAACACTCCGTCCCGAGACATGGACTCTACTACCGAAGGAACATCTCTATCATGGCCGTCTCGGTGAGCTCGTTCTCGCCGACCAAACCTTGAACGATAATGGATCTCGCATCAAAGCCTGTTTCCCTGGGGTCGACTGGAACTCTTCGTCTAGCACTGTTTTGGCGTCTATCATCCTGCTGCCGAGGAGCATATGATCCACCCCCTGGGGGAGGGGTGGGCACTCGGCGTCGATCGTTGCGATCGAATCGGTGCTCATACTGCTCGTGGCCCTTGTATTGATCATCACGCCGGCCTCCACGTTCCTCACGCCTCGGGGGCGATCTTGGACTATGGGCGATCGAATGAATTCGCAGCGACGGATCGGCTGTGAACCCTGTTCCGTGACTGGGATACAACTGAGTTTTGATCTCCTGCCGCCCGGAGCAAATCCCTAATTTGCTGCAAACCTCTACCTACCTCCGACTGGGAAGGCTGAATTGATTCTGCTATACGGGCGGCAGCTGCTAAATTCTGAATCGGAGTTCGATATACAGGTTGGCGGTTGAAAGAGTCAAGGCGTCGACTGGATTCTGGAACCCTCGGCACAGACGCTCATCCAAGATTTCGCTGAAGATTCTCCGATCGAAAGCGCTCAGCCAGGTTGGCCAAGCGCGCATCCTGCAAGGCGCGGGCCTCGGGGGTTTCTCCAACGATAGGAGTGTGAAGTGCATCCATGTTCCGACGGCGAAGCTCCTCCCTCTGGAGCGAAGTGAGGGGCTCGGGCAAGTACTCTTTGTGGGCTTGCGCCGGATCGCCTCCACCGCCACCTTTGTTGGTGCGGGTGAATCTGTGGGGACTGCCGGTCCATCGACCATCGTAACCTCTGCCGCCGGTCATCGCTATCGCATTCGACCACGGTCTCTCTGAGCCGGTCAGAGCAGGCCGTAGAGAGATTCGTCGGGCTCGATTGTCGCGACTTGGGGATGGCCGATTGGCGGGCCACCGCATGCCTCACCCACCGCTGAAGCCTCGACCGATCGGGCAGCTTGCGCGGTGGGAGGCCCAGGAGTGAAGACGGCGCAGAGCCGACCCATCTTGGGTCGATGGTTGCCGTGGGAGGACGCCATGACACACGCAGCGAAAGTGCGTCGCCCAGCGGATGGGGGAGCGTCCACGTCGAGTGGAGCCTCCACGAAGCCAAAGCGGAGTCGTCGGCGACGAGCGTGAGCGCACCGAGACGGATCTCGTGGCCGTCGACGTAACTCCACCAAACCATGATGCCGGAGATCGAGAGAATCCCAACTTCTCCAACAATTCGCTAGAACACCTGCCCCACGGTGGGCGCCAACCGTCGTGGTTCTAAGTCCGACAAAGAGAATGGGGGTAGGTATGGAGAGGCAAGATCCTAGCTATGGAGTAGTTGTATACGCAAGAGATTTACGAGTTCAGCCCTTCTCGGAGGAAGTAACAGCCCTACGTCTCGGAGCCCCGAGGCGGCCGACTGGAACATCTGCGTATGTGTTACAGGGGTGCGAACCCTTCTACCTGTGGAGGGGGTGGCTTATATAGAGTGCGCCAGGACCCCAGCCAGCCCACATAGTAGAGGGTTTAAGGTACATTAAAGCTAGGCGTTACTGGTAACGCCTTACATAAATTGTCATTAAGATCATAAAGACTATTTAACTACAGACCGTTTGGACACCGAGTGGCTCTTGGACTCTTGGTGGTCGAGTGGGTCTTCATAGTCGAGTGCCTTTGAATCTGTCGAGTGGAAGCCTACCAGGTCGACTGGAAGGCTGCTTCTCTTGTGAATGTCCTTGTGGAGGGTTCCCTTGGGCAGGTCCATGACCCTACCCCAGGTACATGACTTCATCAATAACCCTTAGCAACAAGTCGAGCTTTGTAGATGGTAACATTACCATCCGCGTCCGTCTTCTTCTTAAAGATCCATTTATTTTCTATTGCTCGCCGATCATCGGGCAAGTCTGTCAAAGTCCATACTTTGTTTTCATACATGGATCCTATCTCGGATTGCATGTCTTCAAGCCATTTGTTGGAATCTGGGCCCGCCATCGCTTCTTCATAGTTCGAAGGTTCACCGTTGTCTAACAACATGATTTCCAGGACGGGGTTGCCATACCATTCTGGTGTGGAACGTGTCCTCGTGGACCTATGAAGTTCAGTAGCAACTTGATCCGAAGTACCTTGATCATCATCATTAACCTCCTCTCTAGCCGGTGCAGGCACCACAGGAACATCTTCCTGAGTTGCGCTACTTTCCGCTTCAAGAGGCAGTACTTCATCAAGTTCTACTTTCCTCCCACTCACTTCTTTCGAGAGAAACTCTTTCTCCAGAAAGGACCCGTTCTTGGCAACAAAGATCTTGCCTTCGGATCTGAGGTAGAAGGTATACCCAATGGTTTCCTTAGGGTATCCTATGAAGACGCATTTTCTGACTTGGCTTCAAGCTTTTCAGGTTGCAGTTTCTTGACATAAGCATCGCATCCCCAAACTTTTAGAAACGACAGCTTAGGTTTCTTCCCAAACCATAATTCATACGGTGTCGTCTCAACGGATTTCGGATTTTAGCCCTATTTAAAGTGAATGCGGCAGTATCTAAAGCATAGCCCCAAAATTAGAGCGGTAGATCGGTAAGAGGCATCATAGATCGCACCATATCCAATAGAGTGCGATTACAACGTTCGGACACACCATTACGCTGAGGTGTTCCAGGCGGCATGAGTTGTGAAACGATTCCACATTTCCTTAAGTGCGTGCCAAATTCGTGACTTAAATATTCCCCTCCACGATCTGATCGTAAGAACTTTATTTTTCTGTCACATTGATTTTCAACCCCACTCTGAAATTCCTTGAACCTTTCAAAGGTCTCAGACTTGTGTTTATTAAGTAGACATACCCATATCTACTCAAGTCATCAGTGAGGGTGAGAACATAATGATAGCCACCGCGTGCCTCAACACTCATCGGACCGCACACATCAGTATGTATGATTTCCAATAAGTTGGTTGCTCGCTCCATTGTTCCGGAGAACGGAGTCTTGGCCATTTTACCCATGAGGCATGGTTCGAACGTGTCAAATGATTCGTAATCAAGAGATTCCAAAAGTCCATCTGCATGGAGCTTCTTCATGCGTTTGACACCAATGTGACCAAGGCGGCAGAGCCACAAGTATGTGGGACTATCATTATCAACCTTACATCTTTTGGTATTCACACTATGAATATGTGTAACATCACGTTCGAGATTCATTAAGAATGAACCATTGACCAGCGGGGCATGACCATAAAACATATCTCTCATATAAATAGAACAACCATTATTCTCGGATTTAAATGAGTAGCCATCTCGTATTAGACGAGATCCAGATACAATGTTCATGCTCAAAGCTGGCACTAAATAACAATTATTGAGGTTTAAAACTAATCCCGTAGGTAAATGTAGAGGTAGCGTGCCGATGGCGATCACATCGACCTTGGAACCATTCCCGACGCCAAGATCGTCACCTCGCCCTTCGCCAGCCTCCGCTTATTCCGCAGCTCACTGCTTTGAGTTACAAATATGAGCAACCGCATTGGTATCAAATACCTGTGGAGCTACTACGAGTACTGGTAAGGTACACATCAATTACATGTATATCACATATACCTTTGGTGTTGCCGGCCTTCTTGTCCGCTAAGTACTTGGGGCATTTCCGCTTCCAGTGACCACTTCCCTTGCAATAAAAACACTCAGGCTTGGGTCTATTCTTTGGTTTCTTCCCGGCAGCTTGCTTGCCGGGCGCGGCACCTCCCTTGCCGTCTTTCTTGAAACCCTTTTTACCCTTGCCCTTCTTGAACTTAGTGGTTTTATTCACCATCAACACTTGATGTTCCTTTTGATTTCCACCTCCGCTGATTTCAGCATTGAATATACTTCGTGAATGGTTGTCTCCATCCCCTGCATATTGAAGTTCATCACAAAGCTCTTGTAGCTTGGTGGACGCGATCAAGGATTCTCAACGATCAAGGCCATCCGGGAGATTAACTCCGAGCTGAGATAAGCGGTTGTGCAACCCAGACATTTTGAGTATGTGCTCGCTGACGGAACTATTTTCCTCCATCTTACAGCTGTAGAACTTGTCGGAGACTTCATATCTCTCGACCCGGGCATGAGCTTGGAAAACCATTCTCAGCTCTTGGAACATCTCATATGCTCCGTGCTGCTCGAAATGTTTTTGGAGCCCCGGTTCTAAGCTGTAAAGCATGCCGCACTGAACGAGGGAGTAATCATCAACACGCGACTGCCAAGGGTTCATAACGTCTTGGTTCGCTGGGGCGGGTCCATCACCTAGCGGTGCTTCTAGGACATATGCTTTCTTGGCAGCTATGAGGATGATCCTCAAGTTTCGGACCCAGTCCGTATAGTTGCTACCATCGTCTTTCAGCTTCATTTTCTCTTGGAATGCGTTGAAGTTGAGGTTGACATGAGCGTTGGCCATTTGATCTACAAGACATTTTTTTGCAAAAGTTTTGGACTAAGTTCATGATAATTAAGTTCATCTAATCAAATTATTTAATGAACTCCCACTCGCATGTACATCCCTCTAGTCATCTAAGTGATACATGATCCGAGTCAACTAGGCCGTGTCCGATCATCACATGAGATGGACTAGTCATCATCGATGAACATCTTCATGTTGATCGTATCTTCTATACGACTCATGTTCGACCTTTCGGTCTTCCGTGTTCCGAGGCCATGTCTGTACATGCTAGGCTCGTCAAGTCAACCTAAGTGTATTGCGTGTGTAAATCTGGCTTACACCCGTTGTATTCGAACGTTAGAATCTATCACACCCGATCATCACATGGTGCTTCGCAACAATGAACCTTAGCAACGGTGCACAGTTAGGGGGAACACTTTCTTGAAATTATTATGAGGGATCATCTTATTTATGCTACCGTCGTTCTAAGCAAATAAGATGCAAAAACATGATAAACATCACATGCAATCAAATAGTGACATGATATGGCCAATATCATTTTGCTCCTTTTGATCTCCATCTTCGGGGCGCCACGATCATCATCGTCATCGGCATGACACCATGATCTCCATCATCATGATCTCCATCATCGTGTCTTCATGAAGTTGTCTCGCCAACTATTACTTCTACTACTATGGCTAATGGTTTAGCAATAAAGTAAAGTAATTACATGACGTTATTCATTGACACGCAGGTCATACAATAAATTAAGACAACTCCTATGGCTCCTGTCGGTTGTCATACTCATCGACATGCAAGTCGTGATTCCTATTACAAGAACATGATCAATCTCATACATCATATATATATATATATATATATATATATATATATATATATATATATATATATATATATACGGTCTATTCTACTAATATTAGCAGAATAACTATTCTGCACACCACTTCCATCAACCGCACGCTGAACGCAAGTGCAATCGCATCTTCTTGACGCATTTGTTAATCGCAATATAGACTAGTGAACTTCGAGTCGGAAAAAAACTGCACACAGTGTTTTGTTGGTACTATTTTCGCTCTAATTTTTGTTGTTTATCGGAACGGGGCGTATAATATACCGTTGAAAAGCTATGGATTAGGCGCAACTTCGCTATGTTGAACATTTTTCGAGATTCCTCGCGGTTTAAGAGGAGTTTCAAAAACGGCACGGGGGATGACGAGTGGCATCGAACGTATTTTCGTGATTTTTTCTAAACCGCTTGTCGGAATGAAGCAAATGATACGCCGTTGGATAGATATCATCGAGGCGCATCTTTCCCATATATAAATCTTTCTCTAATTCATTACGGTTTAAGAGCGGTTTCAAATTTACTAAATCGAGGAATTCTGTTTTTCAAATTTTCGGTACTGTTTTCGCTCTAGTTTTTGAACCGTTTGTCGATACGAGGCGTATGATACGTCGTTGGAAAGCTATGGACAAGACAAAACTTTCATATGTAGGAATGGTTTTGAGATTCCTTACGGTTTTAAGTTAATTTTGAAAATCGTGCGGCGGAGGACGAGTGGCAGCGGCCGTTTTTTTTTTGAAATTTTTACAACCGGTTGTCAAAATGATTCAAATGATATGCCGTTGGAAATATATCGACGAGACGCAACCTTTTCATGTAGAACACACTCTCTAATTCCTTACGGTTTAAGAGCAGTTTTAAATTTAGCAAAAAGCGGACACTGTTTTTTCGTGACACCAAAATCGTCGTCGGATAGAAAAACACACTGCTTCAAACTGAAAACCGCACTGCAACAGACAGTCAAGTGAACTTCATGATTTCTTTTTGTCGAACATAAACTTTCTCGCACAAGTTTTTGTTGTCTTTTTTTCAACTTTTTTCCGAACGAGAGTGGACCACAACACTTCCGAAAGTGAACCGTAACACTACCAAAAGTGAACCTCATGAGTACTTGTTGTCTTTTTTATACTTATTAATTTTTTACGCGCGTTGACCAAGCGAGTGGACCTTTCATCGGACAGAAGAACGCACTGCTTCAAAACGGAAACCGCACTGCAGCAGGCAGTCAAGTGAACTTCATGATTTCTTTTGGTCGGACATAAAACTTTTTCGCAAAAGTTTTTGTTGTCCTTTTTCAACTTTTTTTGAACGAGAGTGGACCGCAACACTCCCGAAATGAACCGCAACAATAGCAAAAGTGAACCTCATTAGTTTTTGTTGTCTTTTTTTCTTACTAATTAATTTTTTACGCGCGTTGACCAAGCGAGTGGACCACAAGGACTGAGCGAGTGAACTACATCTAATGTAGAAGCGAGCTTCATTTTGAGATCTTTTTGTTTTGTGTTTACCAAGTGGACAACAGAGGAGTTTTATAGCATACAAAATCTGCACTCTCCACCAGCCAAATCACGGTAATGCAATGCAGTTTTTACAATGAACTAATGAAGTGCACTTTTCAACAACAACAAAATTGAGTAATGGGGCATCCAATAGAACTGCTTCCAACTGAAAAGGCACTGCGGAGTAATGGGGCATCCAATAGAACTGCTTCCAACTAAAAAGGCATTGCCTCAGACGGTCAACTCAAAATGTAGTCGACTGAATTTTGATACACACGAAACAAATTGCACTTCATACAGGGAGTAATGAAACATCATTATTTTTACACAAATAGTACACACGAGACACACCAAATTCAGCATAAGAGACCTGTTTTTCTTCATCACACGATGAGCTAGTGCACTGCAAGCCCATGTTTCTGAACCGCACGAGGTGCCTCTCAACTCCATGGTTGATGCTAGTGAACTTCTATGTGTTCTTTCTTTTTCCTATTTCCGCAAAGTATTACAAAAGGTTTTATACCAAACTACATCCACGAATAATGCACTGTTATTCAGCAAACTCTAGTTTTGTATTATTTTTACAAAATGAACTCCAGAATTTTATTAAAATGAACTGTAGTTTCAATTCACATTTTTCTCCCAAACAATCCAAGCGAAGTGCATTCACCCCAATACTCTGGAGTCTCAATACTCTGCATGACCACACACGCTACACTGCACAAACAAAACACAAAAATTACACGGACTACACCCATAATTAGCTCTCAAATAGGCATTCAAGATTTCACATCAACAAGTACGTATAAGAGAACCCAATTAATCGACTGAGAAGTGATATTCACCTGGGGATACCTCCTGCACGCCTGGTAGGTCATGTTGGGCAGCGCCTTCTCCATCATCTTGATCGACGCCGGGCCGCTGTCGTTGCCCTCCACCAGCCTCCAGAGGTTCACCAGGTCAGCCTTCCCCACCACCAGCTCCTCGTTCGCTATCTCCGACGACCTGCCAAGGTGAAATAGCAGCAGCAGGTTCGACCACTCCGCTTCCGCCAAATCCCCACTAAAGAACACACAGGTTTGACCACAGCAACAACTCCCCAAACCAAGAAGAACCAGGCAGGCATTTCACCGAGCATCTCGCGTGCCTACTAGGCAACGTGCCCTTGCAGGGAAGCCTCGTCGTCCTCCTGCTCCTGGTTGAGCCGCTGCTGCTGCTGCTACCGCGCGCCGGCGAGGTAGTCGAGAGGGGCGCAGATGCGGGCGGGGAGCTGGGCCCTCCAGAAGTCGAGTGATGCAAACTGCGGCGGGTCGGCGGGGGCGACGATGCCGGCGGCCCAGCCGAGCAGGAGGCCGATGAGGGCCGCCGCCCAGAGCGGCCCCGTGAGCAGCGCCATCTCGCAGGCCGCGCCCCACGCCATCGGCTGCTCCAGCACCCTCGCCACCGCCGACACCACGTACCCCATTGGCGCCCGCAATCGGGGTGGGGAGGATGGGGGGCTCGCCTGGGACCGTAGGAGGAGTCACGGCAGAGGGTGGCCGCACTGACGGCGGATCCGGTCGGTGGAGAAGCTCGCTGGGTGGGGGCGCGGGGAAGGCACGAGATCAAGCGAGGACGGTGTCGGTCGCGCCCGTCAGCGGCAAGTCGTGGCCGCCCCCACCTCGATCTGGACTGATCTGTCATTGGGAGGAGGCGGCGCCCACTCCTGGATCCGGGGCGGGGAGGCGACTATGGTGGATGCGGTGGTGGTGGCGGGGAAAGCGTCGGCGGTCAGATGTAATTCACGGGGAGAAGGAGGCAGGGCGCTCCGACATGGGGAGGCAGGGGCACTCCGGCGGCGCGCCAGATCTAGGGAAGGTGTTGGTGTGTGGCGCGAGGCGGGAGGTGGTCTGACCGCAGGGCGGAGGTGGTCTGGCGTGAGGCGGAGGTGGTCTTGCGGCAGTGCAGGGAGGTGGTGCGTCGGCGTTATGGAGGTGGTCTGTGGCGGTGCGGGAGGTGGTCTGTGGCCAGGAGTGCAAAGGTGGTGTGGCGGCGGAAGAAGGTGATGCAGCGGCGCGGGGTAGGATCCGGGGGCGGCATGGCGGCGTGTATCCAGTTCGGTAGCGGCTGTGGGGAGGGGGAGCGGTAGGTTGCAGGGGCTGCCGGGGGGAAGGTGGAGGTTGGGGTGTAGCAGGAGGGACGTGGGAGAGGTGGGGGTTGACCGGGAAGAAGGTGGGTTAAGTGGGGAGGTTGGTTGATTTTGTTTTGCGAGAGGAATTCGGTCCGTGGTTTTTTGAAGTGCTAAATTGTTAGCAGAATAAGCGATTGATTGTGCGTAATAAGGTCTTAAGGGTGTTATCATAATAGACCCACCCTATATATATATATATATATATATATATATATATATATATATATATATATATATATATATATATATATAATTCATCACATCCTTTTGGCCATATCACATCACACGGCATATGCTGCAAAAACAAGTTAGACGTCCTCTAATTGTTGTTGCAAAAAATTTACGTGGCTGCTATAGGTTTCTAGCAAGAACGTTTGTTACCTACACCAAAACCACAACGTGATATGCCAATTTCTATTTACCCTTCATAAGGACCCTTTTCATCGAATCTGATCCGACTAAAGTGGGAGAGACAGACACCCGCTAGCCACCTTATACAACTAGTGCATGTCAGTCGGTGGAACCTGTCTCACGTAAGTGTACGTGTAAGGTCGGTCCGGGCCGCTTCATCCCACGATGCCGCCGAATCAAGATAAGACTAGTAACAGCAAGTAAATTGACAAAATCGACGCCCACAACAACTTGTGTTCTGCTCGTGCATAGAAACTACGCATTGACCTAGCTCATGATGCCACTGTTGGGGATCGTAGCAGAAATTTAAAATTTTCTACGCATCACCAAGATCAATCTATGGAGTCATCTAGCAACAAGAGAGAGAGGAGTGCATCTACATACCCTTCTAGATCGCGAGCGGAAGCGCTCAAGAGAACGGGGTTGATGGAGTCGTACTCGTCGTGATCCAAATCACCGATGATCCTTGCGCCGAACGGACGGCACCTCCGCGTTCAACACATGTACGGAGCGGAGACGTCTCCCGCGCCTTGATCCAGCAAGGAGGAGGGAGAGGTTGAGGAAGAGAGCTCCAACAGCAGCACGACAGCGTGGTGGTGATGGAGTGGCAGTACTCCGGCACGGCTTCGCCAAGCTCTTAATGAAGGAGGAGAGGTGTTGGGGAGGGGAGGGGCTGCGCCTTGGATGTGGTGTGCAGCCCTTCCCTCGCCCCTCTATTTATAGGGGAAGGAGGAAGGGGGCCGGACCCTCTAGATGAGATCTAGAGGGGGTGCGGCGGCCAAGGGGAGGGGGCTTGCCCTCCAAGCAAGGGGGCGCCCCCTCTAGGGTTTCCCCCCAACCCTAGGCGCATGGGCCCAAGGGGGGGATGCGCCTAGCCCACTTAGGGGCTGGTTCCCTTCCACCTACATCCCATAAGGCCCTCCGGGGCAGGTGGACCCTCCCGGTGGACCCCGGAACCCCTCCGGTGGCCCCGGTACAATACCGATATGGCCCCGAACTTTTCTGGTGACCGTATGATAACTTCCCATATATAAATCTTCACCTCTGGACCATTCCGGAACTCCTCGTGACGTCCGGGATCTCATCCGGGACTCCGAACAACATTCCATAATCACATACATATCTTCCTTATAACCCTAGCGTCATCGAACCTTAAGTGTGTAGACCCTACGAGTTCGGGAATCACGCAGACATGACCGAGACAGCTCTCTGACCAATAACCAACATCGGGATCTGGATACCCATGTTGGCTCCCACATGTTCCATGATGATCTCATCGGATGAACCACGATGTCGAGGATTCAAGTAATCCCGTATACAATTCCCTTTGTCAATCGGTACGTTACTTGCCCGAGATTCGATCGTCGGTATCCCAATACCTCGTTCAATCTCGTTACCGGCAAGTCACTTTACTCGTACCGTAATGCATGATCCCGTGACCAACCACTTGGTCACATTGAGCTCACTATGATGATGCACTACCGAGTGGGCCCAGAGATACCTCTCCGTCATACAGAGTGACAAATCCCAGTCTCGATCTGTGCCAACCCAACAGACACTTTCGGAGATACCTGTAGTGCACCTTTATAGCCACCCAGTTACGTTGTGATGTTTGGTACACCCAAAGCACTCCTACGGTATCCAGGAGTTGCACGATCTCATGGTCTAAGGAAATGATACTTGACAATAGAAAAGCTCTTGCAGCGCATTTAACTACGATCTTGTGCTATGCTTAGGATTGGGTCTTGTCCATCACATCATTCTCCCAATGATGTGATCCCGTTATCAATGACATCAAATGTCCATGGTTAGGAAACCGTAACCATCCATTGATCAACGAGCTAGTCAACTAGAGGCTCACTAGGGACATGTTGTGGTCTATGTATTCACACATGTATTACGATTTCCGGATAACACAATTATAGCATGAACAATAGACAATTATCATGAACAAGGAAATATAATAATCATTTTATTATTGCCTCTAGGGCATATTTCCAACATAGATCTCCACAAGAGAGGGGGAGAACATTGTATTGAGATCCAAAAAGAGAGAAGAAGCCATCTAGCTAATAACTATGGACCCGTAGGTCTGTGGTAAACTACTCACAACTCATCGGAGGGGCTATGGTGTTGATGTAGAAGACCTCCATGGTCGATTCCCTCCAAATGGAGTGCCAAAGAAGGCTCCAAGATGGGATCTCATGGATCTGAAGAAGGTTACGGTGGTGGAAATTGTGTTTCGTCTGCCCCCTGGATGTTTTCGGGGTACGTTGGTATATATAGGAGGAAGAAGTACGTCGGTGGCTGCCCGAGGGGCCCACGAGACAGGGGGGTGCGCCCTATAGGGGGGGGGGCCCTCCTATCTCGTGGGAGCCTCGGTTGCTTCTTGACTTGTACTCCAAGTCCTCTGGATCACGTTCGTTCGAAAATCACACTCCCGAAGGTTTCATTCCGTTTGGAATCCGTTTGATATTCCTTTTCTTCGAAATACTGAAATAGGCAGAAAAACAGCAATATGGGTTGGGCCTCCGGTTAGTAGGTTAGTCCCAAAAATGATATAAATGTGTAAAATAAAGCCCATAAACATCCAAAAGGGGTAATATAATAGCATGGAACAATAAAAAATTATAGATACGTTGGAGACGTATCAAGCATCCCCAAGCTTAATTCCTGCTCGTCCTCGAATAGGTAAATGATAAAAAAGAAATTTTTGATGTGGAATGCTACCTAGCATAATTCTTAATTTAATTTTATTTATTCTGACATGAATGTTCAGATCCAAATGATTCAAAATAAAAGTTAATATTGATAAAAGAAATAGTAACACTTCAAGCATACTAATCAAAGTAATCATGTCTTCTCAAAATAACATGGCAAAAGAAAGTTCATCCCTACAAAATCATATAGTTAGGCTATGCTTCATTTTCACACACAAATATGTTCCCAACTTCTATACCCCCAATGACAAGTCAAGCAATTGTTTCATACTTAAATAATCTCAAACTTTTTCAACCTTCACGCAATACATGAGCGTGAGCCATGGATATAGCACTATGGGTGGAATAGAATATGATGATGGGGATTGTGTGGAGAAGACAAAAAAGGAGAAAGTCTCACATTGACGAGTATAATCAACGGGCTATGGAGATGCCCATCAATTGATGTCAACATGAGGAGTAGGGATTGCCATGCAACGGATGCACTAGAGCTATAAATGAATGCTCAACAAAAGAAAACTAATGGGTGTGCATCCAACTTGCTTGCTCACGAAGACCTAGGGCATTTGAGGAAGCCCATCGAGGAATATACAAGCCAAGTTCTATAATGAAAAATTCCCACTAGTATGAAAAAGACAACTTATGAGACTCACTATATGAAAAACATGGTGCTACTTTGAAGCACAATATATGAGACTCACTACATGAAGAATAAGGTGCTACTTTGAAGCACAAGTGTGGAAAAAGAGATAGTAACATTGCCCTTTTTATTTATTTCATATTTTCTTTTTCTTTTTCTGTTCTTTTTTTTCTTTTTTTTGGGCCTTTCTTTTTTTTTCTTTTTGGCCTTTCTTCTTTTTTTCTTTGGCAAATGCTTTCCCGTGTAAATAGTTTTATTTCTTTTCTTTTCTTTGGGGGTCGATAGGAGAAGACCATGATTAAATTGTTGAAGTGACTCTTATATGCATTATTGTTGATTTAACCAAGAGCTCATATTGCCTTGTCTTCTCCTGCTTATTGAATGCTCGCAGATTCCAGCTTAGTCCAATGCACGTGCACTCTTATTATTATTCACATCGTTCGGTCGTGCAAGTGAAAGGCAATTATGATGATATATGATGGACCGACTGAGATGGGAAAAGCTGGTATGAACTCGACCTCTCTTGTTTTTGTAAATATGATGAGTTCATCGTTCTTGATTCAGCTTATTATGAATAAACATGTTTGCAATGACAATTAGAGATCATAGTTGCTTATGCCATGCTTGATTAGCTATGAGTTGTAATGGTTTGCCTTGTGTGCCAACATGATATTAAAATGGTTGTGATGTGGTATGATGGGGTGGTATCCTCCTTTGAATGATTTAAGTGACTTGACTTGGCACATGTTCACACATGTAGTTGAAACAAATCAACATAGCCTTCACGATATTTATTTTCATGGTGGATTATATCCTACTCATGCTTGCATCCAATGTTTATTAATTTTAGTGCATGTTCATGACTGTTGTCGCTCTCTAGTTGGTCGTTTCCCAATCTTTTGCTAGCCTTCACTTGTACTAAGCGGGAATACTGTTTGTGCATCCAATCCCTTAAACCCCAAAGTTATTCCATATGAGTCCACCATACCTTCCTATATACGGTATCTACCTGCCGTTCCAAGTAAATTTGTATGTGCCAAACTCTAAACCTTCAAATAAACATTCTGTTTTGTATGCTCGATTAGCTCATGTATCAACTAGGGCTGCCCTTATCTTCCATGTTAGGCGGGTTATTCTCAAGAGGAGTGGAGTCCGCTCCTCATTCACGAGAAAATGGCTGGTCTCCGGGATGCCCGGTCCCATCCTTTATGCAAACTAAATCAAAATAATTGCAAACAAAACTCCCGCTGGGACCTGAAGTTTGTTGGAGGCACTCGTTGTTTCGAGCAAGCCATGGATTGATGCTTGTTGGTGGAGGGGGAGTATAAAATTTACCATTCTGTTTGGGAACCACCTATAATGTGTGTAGCATGGAAGATATCACCATCTCTTAGTTGTTATGTTGACAATGAAAGTATGCCGCTCAAAATATTATTTATCTCTATTTCAAAACCGAGCTCTGGCACCTCTACGAATCCCTGCTTTCCTCTGCGAAGGGCCTATCTATTTACTTTTATGTTGAGTCATCACCCTCTTATTAAAAAGCACTAGCCGGAGAGCACAGCTGTCATTTGCATTCATTACTATTAATTTATATTGGGTATGACCATGACTGGATCTCTTTTACCATGAATTAGAATGTCTAGTCAGTCCTTGATCTTTAAAGGTGCTCTGCATTTATGTTTTATGTCTCGTAAAGGGCTAGCGAGATACCATCCTGTTATATCATATTATGATTGTTTTGAGAAAGTGTTGTCATCCGAGATTTATTATTATGACTCGCTAGTTGATTATTCCATTGATATGAGTAAACATGAGACCTGAGAATTATTGCAAATGTGGTTAGTTATAATCTTTCTTTGAAAACCTGAATCTTTGGCTTTACATATTTACAACAACAAGAGCAAACAGAGTTTGTAAAAGTTTTTCTTTTTCTCTTTCAGTTTATCAACTGAATTGCTAGAGGACAAGCAAAGGTTTAAGCTTGGGGGAGTTGATACGTCTTCGTCGTATCTACTTTTCCAAACACTTTTGCCCTTGTTTTGGACTCTAACTTGCAGGATTTGAATGGAACTAACCCGGACTGACGCTGTTTTTAGCAGAATTGCCATGATGTTGTTTTTTGTGCAGAAAACAAAAGTTCTCGGAATGACCTGAAACTCCACGGAACATCTTAGAAAAAATAATAATAAATCCTTGCCAAAGATGAAGACCAGGGGGCCCACACCCTGTCCACGAGGGTGGGCCCCCCCCCAGGGCGCGCCCCCTACCTCGTGGGCCCCCTGGAGCTCCTCCGACGCCAACTCCAACTCTATATATTTTCTTCCGGAGAGAAAAAAATTAGGGAGAAGAAATCATCGCGTTTTATGATACGGAGCCGCCGCCAAGCCCTAAAACCTCTCGGGAGGGCTGATCTGGAGTCCGTTCGGGGCTCCGTAGAGGGGGATTCATCGCTGTCGTCATCATCAACCACCCTCCATCACCAATTTCATGATGCTCACCGTCGTGCGTGAGTAATTCCATAGTAGGCTTGCTGGACGATGATGGGTTGGATCAGATCTATCATGTAATCGAGTTAGTTTTGTTAGGGTTTGATCCCTAGTATCCACTATGTTCTGAGATTGATGTTGCTATGACTTTGATATGCTTAATGCTTGTCACTATGGCCCGAGTGCCATGATTTCAGATCTGAACCTATTATGTTTTCATGAATATATGTGTGTTCTTGATCCTATCATGCAAGTCTATAGTCACCTATTATGTGTTATGATCCGACAACCCCAAGTGACAATAATCGGGATACTTCTCGGTGATGACCATAGTTTGAGGAGTTCATGTATTCACTATGTGCTAATGCTTTGTTCTGGTTCTCTATTAAAAGGAGGACTTAATATCCCTTAGTTTCCATTAGGACCCCGCTGCCACGGGAGGGTAGGGCAAAAGATGTCATGCAAGTTCTTTTCCATAAGCATGTATGACTATATTCGGAATACATGCCTACATTACATTGATGAATTGGAGCTAGTTCTGTGTCATGCTATGTTATGACTATTACATGATGAACCGCATCCGGCATAATTATCCATCACCGATCCAATGCGTACGAGCTTTTCATATACTGGTTTACTCTTATTTACTTTCCCGTTGCTACTGTTACAATCATTACAAAACACCAAAAATATTGCTTTCATTACTCTTTTGTTACCGTTACCACTACTATCATATTACTTTGCTACTAAATACTTGCTGCAAATATTAAGTTATCCAGGTGTGGTTGAATTGACAACTCAGCTGCTAATACTTGAGAATATTCTTTGGCTCCCCTTGTGTCGAATTAATAAATTTGGGTTGAATACTCTACCCTTGAAAACTGCTGCGATCCCCTACACTTGTGGGTTATCAGGGATCTATCGTAGTCCTTTCGATAAGTAAGAGTGTCGAAACCAGCGAGGAGCAGAAGGAAATGATAAGCGGTTTTCTGTAAGGTTTTCTCTGCAAGCACTGAAATTATCGGTAACAGATAGTTTTGTGATAAGATAATTCATAACGGGTAACAAGCAATAAAAGTAAATAAGGTGCAGCAAGGTGGCCCAATCCCTTTTGTAGCAAAGGACAAGCCTGGACAAATTCTTATATGAAGGAAAACGCTCCCGAGGACACATGGGAACTATCGTCAAGCTAGTTTTCATCACAATCATATGATTCGCGTTCGTTACTTTGATAATTTGATATGTGGGTGGACCGGTGCTTGGGTACTATCCTTCCTTGGACAAGCATCCCACTTATGGTTAACCCCTATTGCAAGCATCCGCAACTACAAAAGAAGTATTAAGGTAAACCTAACCATAGAATGAAACATATGGATCCAAATCAGCCCTTACGGCAACGCATAAACTAGGGTTTAAGCTTCATCACTCTACCAACCCATCATCTACTCATTACTTCCCAATGCCTTCCTCTAGGCCCAAACAATGGTGAAGTTTCATGTAGTCGACGTTCACATAACACCACTAGAGGAAAGACAACATACATCTCATCAAAATATCGAATGAATACCAAATTCACATGACTACTAATAGCAAGACTTCTCCCATGTCCTCAGGAACAAACGTAACTACTCACAAATCAGATTCATGTTCATAATCAGAGGGGTATTAATATGCATTAAGGATCTGAACATATGATCTTCCACCAAATAAACCAACTAGCATCAACTACAAGGAGTAATCAACACTACTAGCAACCCACAGGTACCAATCTGAGGCTTTGGGACAAAGATTGGATACAAGAGATGAAATAGGGTTTGAGAGGAGATGGTGCTGGTGAAGATGTTGATGGAGATTGACCCCCTCCCGCTGAGAGGATCGATGGTGATGACGATGATGATGATTTCCCCCTCTCGGAGGGATGTTTTCCCGGCAGAACAGCTCCGCCGGAGCCCTAGATTGGTTCCGCCAAGGTTCCGCCTCGTGGCGGCGGTGTTTCTTCCCGAGAGCTTCCTTATGATTTTTTCCAGGGTGAAAGACACCATATAGCCAAAGATGGGCACCAGAGGCCTGACAGGGGGCCCACGAGGCAGGGGGGCGCGCCCCCCACCCTCGTGGATGGTGGGTGGCCCCCCTCTGGTGCTTTCTTCGCTTAGTATTTTTTATAAATTCCAAAAATAACTTTCGTGGAGTTTCAGGACTTTTGGAGTTGTGCAGAATAGGTCTCTAATATTTGCTCTTTTTCCAGCCCAGAATTCCAGCTGCCGGTATTCTCCCTCTTCGTGTAAACCTTATAAAATAAGAGAGAAAATGCATAAATATTGTGACATAATGTGTAATAACATCCCATAATGCAATAAATATCAATATCAAAGCATGATGCAAAATGGACGTATCAGCATATTGAGAACAACATGCAGAAACACCTTAATCATAAGTCTCTAAAGGAGTTCAGGTCTCTACTTTATTATGCCACTTCAAAAAAAGTATTTGAGGAGAGACGGGCAGCGTTTACCGCCAAATGGCAGTCAGAGAAAACAAAGACATGGTTACGTAGGATGTGCAAGAAAAAAAGGCTTTGGGCTGCATCATATCTGTCTGATGGGTTTTTCCTAGGTATGCGAAGTAACCAGCGAAGTGAGAGTCTGAATTCATGCCTTCACTTGCATCTAGACTCCGGTGTGACTATTGTTCATATGATTGTGCACTATGAGAACTGCATAGTTCGTCTCCGTGAGAACAAGGCGCATGACGATTACACAAACACACGTATGCACCCAGACCAAGATTGGACGAGTGTAAAGATATTGAGAAATCAGCTGCCCGTGAGTTCATCAAGGCAAACTTTTATATCTTACAGGAAGATATGAAGAAGGCACGGGA
The DNA here is from genome assembly GCA_021605145.1 of Aegilops bicornis. NCBI lineage: Eukaryota > Viridiplantae > Streptophyta > Magnoliopsida > Poales > Poaceae > Aegilops > Aegilops bicornis. The sequence goes on from CM038674.1 coordinate 648,916,732, forward strand.
GCTTGAGGTCCTTGAGAGACTGAGAGGAGCAGACACTCACAGATTCATACTGACATGGAAGGAAAATAGGGATATCACATTCACTATGGACTGCACCCCAGGTAACTCCAAAGAAACCGTGAAGTGCAGTTGCAGAAGTATGGATCGCAAAGGACTTCCTTGCAAACATATTCTTCACGTTCTGATTCAGCACGCTTACGTGAGATACCTAAGTGTTTAGTACTGCAGAGGTTGAGCAAAATTGCAAGGGGTGGACTTCCTGTGAAGCGCACTAGCGATCTGTTTGCATGGGGATGGGCAGGTACAGGGGAGAGAGCTAGGTACAACAAGTTGACTATCTTATTTGCCGAAGCATCTCATAAAGCATGCAATAAACCATTTTTATTTGACAAGTTGAAGGCGGCTCTGAGGGACATAATAGATAATGATTACACTGAGGAGGATGAGCCTGGTGCGGAGAAAAAGTTTGTGAATGACGATGCATTTGAGCCTAATCAAGATCATGTTTTGGTTCGTGATCCCGCAAAAATTAACACCAAAGGCGCATCAAAACAGAATGTTAAAGGCCGCAGTAAGCGTGGTCCTGATGTCACTAAAAATGGGCGACCTAAAACTTTTAATGAGAAGAGCAAACATCAATGTGGCCAGTGCGGTCTTACGGATCATTATAAGTCCACGTGCCCTCAAAATCCTAAGTACGATTTTCGTATGTTTAGGTAAATCTTGTTGTTCTCTAAATTTATTTGTTTTTTTGTGAATTAACACATATCTTACTGTTTTTGTATGTAGGAACTTTGCTTGAATTCCGGAGTATGGAAGATTACTTTGCCCTTTGATTGAACACAGATTCTTGATGGATTGATTCTATCTACGAGATCGTTTTTAATTGTTAGATTATGTTATATGAGACTTATTTTACTTTGTTGATGTTAGACTATGTGCTAAGATACCCACATAACTATTGTTGATGCCAGACTATGTTATGCAAGAAGTATTTGTGCTCTGTTTATTTGGATGTGTTCATGATGCACTGTAGTGCTGTCGCTGTTTACTGTTGCTGTTCTACACTGTCGCCGTCGCTTATTACGCCGTCGTTTTTAGCTTAAAAAAACAAAGCCCGACTAGTGCGTCGGCCGGTCTGACATTACACAGACCGCACCGACGGCACTATCCCACAGGGCAGCGTCGGACGGCGGTAGCAAAGCGAGTAAACCAGAGGGGTCTGACTGCCTCTGTGGCGCCGGGTATTTAAGCCGATCGTCGCGCCCTCCGTCGGGCGAGGTGGGACTAAACAAATGCGCTCAGGTTCCCATCGCCCCGCGGGGTACTTGGGTCGTGTGTCAGGCTTGAAAGCTTTATTGGGACGGCCCACGCGGTCAAGCGCGTCGCTCCCGACACGGCGGCGGCGAGGGAACGTTTAGTCCCACCTCGCCTTCCGAACGGCGCGTAGACCGGCTTATATACAGTACGTCGACACTTGTGTTGAACTTCTCTACTAACTCGACAGTTACTGGGCCGTTGTTACTGGTGTTGAACTTCTCTACTAACTCGACAGTTACTGGGCCGTTGGCTGCCCTGTTGGCCCGTTTGCCGACGTGAAAAGATATTCACCGGGCGGGCAATTTTTTTAACATAATATAACTACAGAGAACATGGACTGTTTAGGTCAAACAAATAGACGGCGGCAGAAGCATTTTTTTAACATAATATAACTACAGAGAACATGGACTGTTTTATTCAAAAAAGTAGACGACGGCAGAAGTATGAATATGAGTAATTGAAATTTATAGACGATGGCATGAAGGCAAAATAATAATGCAAATGTCATTCTCAACTTAAATATTCAAACAAGTAGTGCCTTCTTCATCACAAAATATCAGAGTCAAAATAAATGAAAACATCTTTTGAGCCTACAAAATTTTCTGTTACATAAATTTTGCCGCATTTATTTCTTCTTTGCAAGCCGGGTAACTTTGTCTTTCACATCGTTGAGCGTATTTCTCTCCGAAAAAATAAGTTGCGCAATCATTAAGTCCCTTGATTTATCAATTGACCCGTGTTACAAATTCATATTAGTCCAATGCGAATTGTATTACATAATCAATTCAATTAAATATAGGCATTTGAAATAAAATCAGACCTGCGAAAAACGGCTTGTCCAGTTTTCACCGTCCCAGTATTGAAAGCATCGAAGGACAAATATTCCACATGAATTGCTGGTCCATACAAACAACGATTCATAAGTTTGCATTTCAGGTAAGATATTAAAATAATGTGAAAGTATATATGCACCCATCTTCCTGCTGTGTCATTTTATACGTTTTAATAGGCCAGGTAGACACATCCGGATAATTCACAGCACCACTCGCATTCGCATCATGTATGTCATATCCAAGTTGTTTTCTCTGTTCATATGAATGATAGCACGCAAAGGATTTAAGATAGTTCAATTACGAAATGATAGTTTCGATATGCCCATGTAAATTTATACCGTACCAGCTCCTCAACTTTGTCTTTAACTTCACTGTCAAGTTCGCGTCCCATCAAAGAATCAAGAACCTGAAACTCTTCCTTCGGGCGATGCATGACGACCGAAACCCAGTGGGTATTTCCCTTACTAAGAGGAATATAAGTATGCATCACAACGAATATACGATGTAATCAACACATACTGTTTTATTATTTATATCCCGTATATGCATACATTAGGCCAGTCGAACTTACCTTATCTTTTTTAAAATACTCATTGGTGCATCTATTCACGGGTCCATTCTTCTTCGCCACAACTTCATACTCATTTTTTCCTGGCTCGGTGTCTGGTCTAAATTCAAGCAATCAATTGACCAGCCAGGTCGGCAGTATATGACGATTGTCACCAACAACTCCCGACAGATACGACGAATAAGCATTGATAACCTAAAAATAATTTAAATGATGTATAATAATTCCAATTTGCAGTGAACGGTAATATAAAACACAACAATAACTTACATCACCGGTTAGCCATTGATGGTTAAGAATCTTACAAGCCCTCTCTACACTAAGACCTTCGCGCATGCCATCATTCAATATTTCCTTCTTTCTATGTTTTCCTGACTGCTCATAAGCACGGACAAACTTAACAGACGCTTTCACCACATCTTATTCATCACTAGAATTTTGAAAGACTTCTTTCTCGAATAGTTCTGCAGCACATAACTCTAACATGTTACTAAATCAATGATAAGTAGTAAGTTCAGCGCGAAAACAATTAGAACAGCCTAAAATTTATAAAACTCACTTGCTTTTGCAGAACATTTTGCACGCTTAGTCGGTATAGTACGCACATAAGGAGACTTCACAAGGTTTTATACCTTGCGCTTCCGTTTCCCAACAACCACCCCCGATACCTCATCTTCTCCAATAGAACCAACTCATCCATATGATGTGATTTCATCTGTTCATAAAGATGTAACAGATTTCTCATCAGATACCTCGGGAACTTCGATAGGATCATCTTTATCACCCTTGAAACTATCCCAATATTTAGGTGTGCAATAATAGGTCTCTTTTCTTCAGAATAATTAAGATCATCTTCATCATCCTCTTGCACATTTTTTTGCTGGTGTTTTCAAATTGTCCATATCAGGTTGATATACCCATTCTTTACGAGGGTCTCCACCATAGTTTCTAGATTCACTATTATCACCATACTCATTCTCTTCTTCTTTTTCAGTATCACCGGCTTTCTAGAAGACATCGCTTTTGTTCAATTTCTCTATCACCCTCTGTGATTACAAATAAGTTGTAGTTAGTTAGGTGACACATCAAAAAACAAAGTGAACGGCAAAAAAACGAAACTTGTACCTGTGCGCATAGCTCTGGCAAACGAAGCATGTCCTTACGAATGTGCTTCAGCTCAGTCAGAATCCGATCCATAATAGGGTTCTGGCTAGCGGAAGCCTCAGATGTACTCACACCTTTTCTCCTTCCTGTAATGTTAGACTTTTTCATACTGGATTTTTTTTCCAGCTTGCTCCACTCTAATTTTGTTTAGTACGTACTCTTCAGTAATGGTGTCATCGATCTACAACATAAAGAATCATATATTCAAATTTAATTAATAATTAATTGCAGATTTTAAATAAAAAAAAGTTGCACGTATTACCATCCCAACACCATGACCATATTGAAAGTCGTACTTGTCCCTTTTCTCTGCTGCCTCTTCTTTCCAGTTCCTCATCAAGGGGCTCAATAGCGCTAACGGATCATACTGCAGACCGGTGATTGGCTGCACCTTCTCCCAATATAGATACTGCAAAACAAAAAATCAATCACTTAGCATGTGTTGCACTATTATCACATAATACAAATATTCAATTTAATAACTATATCATACCTGCAGATGTGATAGGTTGCCACGTGGCCATTCCCTAACACGGTCGGGCTGCAAGACCATACCAATCTCCGACAAACAAAACCGGAAAGTGAATGCGTTCCAGTTGAACTTTTTTATCGACCTCACATCTTGCATTAGCGCATAATTCTTCGGAATGTACTCATCAGACACTGGTGCAATTATAGTCCCTAACAGGACGAGAAACGCCATCCGAATAAATTTATCATCCGTGTTTTTATTTCTCACAATCTTCTCAATGAGATCATCAATCAAGATTTTACCATTCTTTTTGTTAACAAAATTAACTGGAATTTTTTTATAGCTTTCCCTTGGTCCATACTCAAAAAACTAGAAACATCCACTCCTTCATTCTTCAAACCAAATATAGCGAACACATCATCAGACCTCAGTGAAATGAACCCTTTCTTTCCGGCTGCCTCTTGGACCATGAATTTTTTACTACTTGGATTAAAACCTGGAATCATAAGCGCAAGCAAATTGTCACGCATCTTCACCGAAGGTATTCTTAACATGCCCTCCATCTTCGTTTCGTAAAATGTGAATCGCTGACTTGGTGTTAACTTATTAACAAGACTAACCCACTTTTCTACGGAACATGCAATCACACCTTCGATGTCCATACTGCATATAATAATATCTATGTGACGTTGCATGCAGTTGAGATGTTATATTATGATGAAACATATTAAAAGAAATACCTATCCGACGGCGACCAGTGTCGGCGGCGGCGGGCGCTGACGGCGGGCGGGGAACGACCAGTGTGGGCGGCGGCGGCGGCGGCGACGGCGGCGACGGCCGACGTGGCTTCAGGGCGAAGTTTGAGCGTAGGAATCAGATCGGCCGCGTCGTCGACACGTACGAGGCACAAAGTGCATGCACGACGTGATTGGGCACCGACGTCCGCGATTGTCAGGAATATTCCCTCAGATAACGACGGCTCGCGGAGATATTTCTGGCGTCGGGCCCACGGTGATCAGTTTGCAATCAATACACGCAGCGTGATATAACCATCGGTCGTGTTTTAGTCCCACACCAGTCGACATCGACGGCGTTGACTAGTTTATATACTTTTGTAATCCAATTTTAATAAGCGTCTGTCTCCAATGAACTCTATTTGGAGGAGATGTAGGGTCAGTAGGAGTCTTCGTAGGTTCCAAACTAGCCAACGTCTTACTGACAATGCATCTTCTTCAAAAAGATCACACTGATGATAGTTGTATTTTTTATTCATTTACAATCAACATTACTGACAGTACTACTGAACTCTATTTACAATCAACATTTGGAGGAGATGTAATCCAATTTTTTCTATTTCACATCCGCTAAACGGACTCATTTTTTTCACATGCTACAGTGACCATGCATGTTACACACGTCAAATTTTGTCGTGTTTCGAGGCTGTATGGGTTTTCTGCGATTTTCCGGGCCAAAAACCCCTAAAATACTGCCTGGACGTGACGCAACGTGCGTTCGTTGTCGGATTTCATTCATTTTTGGCGTGGGGTAACCGGGTGGGGCCCCACACGCGCTGCGAAAAGCTGGGTGCATTCCGTGAAACTGCCCGGGTACTTGGTGTGGAAGGCGGTGGTTTCGGTATGGGCGGAGGGGACCCTCGGTCGTACATCGCATCCGCCAAACGGGCTCATTTTTTCCACGTGCTACAGTGACCATGCAGGACTCACACGCCAAATTTTGTCGCGTTTCGAGGCTGTATGGATTTTCTACGATTTTCCGGGCCGAAAACCCCTAAATTACTGCCCGAACGTGACGCAGCGTGCGTTCATTGTAGGATTTCGTTCATTTTTGGATGGGGTACCCGGGTGGGGCCCCACACGCGCTGCCAAAAGCTGGGTGCATTCCATGAAACCGCCCAGGTACTTCGTGTGGAAGGCGGTGGTTTCCGTATGGGCGGAGGAGACCCTCGGTCGTACGTCTCTCCTTCGCATCCGCCAAATAGGCTCATTTTTTTTCACGTGCTACAGTTACCATGCAGGACACGCACACCAAATTTTGTCGCGTTTCGAGGCTGTATGGATTTTCTATGATTTCTAGGCCGAAAACCCCTAAAATACTGCCCGAACGTGACGCAACGTGCGTCCGTTGTCGGATTTCGTCCATTTTTGGTGGGGTACCCGGGTGGGGCCCCACACGCGTTGCCAAAAGTTGGGTGCATTCCGTGAAACCGCCCAGGTACTTGATGTGGAAGGCGGTGGTTTCAGTATGGGTGGAGGGGACCCTCGGTCGTACGTCTCTCCTTCGCATCTGCCAAACGGGCTCTTTTTTTCCACGTGCTACAGTGACCATGCAGGGTAAGCACGCCAAATTTTGTCGTGTTTCGAGGCTGTATGGATTTTCTACGATTTTCCGGGCCGAAAACCACTAAAATATTGCCTGAACGTGACGCAACGTGCATTCGTTGTGGAATTTCGTTCATTTTTAGCATGGGGTACCCGGGTGGGGCCCCACACGCGCTGCCAAAAGTTGGGTGCATTCCGTGAAACCGCCCAGGTACTTGGTGTGGAAGGCGGTGGTTTCGGTATGGGCGGAGGGGACCCCCGGTCATACGTCTCTCCTTCGCATCCGCCAAACGGGCTCATTTTTTTCCATGTGCTACAGTGACCATGCAAGGCACGCACGCCAAATTTTGTCGCGTTTCGAGCCCGTATGGATTTTCTATGATTTTCCGGACCGAAAACCCCTAAAATATTGCCCGGACGTGACACAACGTGCGTTCGTTGTCGGATTTCGTTCATTTTTGGCGTGGGTACCCGGGTGGGGCACCACACGCGCTGCCAAAAGTTGGGTGCATTCCGTGAAATCGCCCAGGTACTTGGTGTGGAAGGCGGTGGTTTCGGTATGGGCGGAGGGGACCATCGGTCGTACGTCTCTCCTTCGCATCCGCCAAATGGGCTCATTTTTTTCCACGTGCTACAATGACCATGCAGGACACGCACGCCAAATTTTATCGCGTTTCGAGGCTGCATGGATTTTATATGATTTTTCGGACCGAAAACCCCTAAAATACTGCCCGAACGTGACACAACGTGCATTCGTTGGCGTGGGTACCCGGGTGGGGCCCCACATGTGCTGCCAAAAGTTGGGTGCATTCCGTCAAACCGCCCAGGTATGTGGTGTGGAAGGCGGTGGTTTCAGTATGGGCGGAGGGGACCCTCGGTCGTACGTGTCTCCTTCGCATCCGCCAAACTGGCTCTTTTTTTTCCACGTGCTACAGTGACCATGTAGGGCACGCACGCCAAATTTTATCGCGTTTCGAGGCTGTATGGATTTTCTACGATTTTTTCCGGGCCGAAAACCCCTAAAATACTGCCCGGACGTGACGCAACGTGCGTTCGTTGTCGGATTTCGTTCATATTTGGTGTGGGGTACCCGGGTGGGGCCCACACGCGCTGCCAAAAGTTTGGTGCATTCCGTCAAACCGCCCAGGTACTTGGTGTGGAAGGCGGTGATTTCGGTACGGGCGGAGGGGACCCTCGCTCATACGTCACTCTTTCGCGTCCGCCAAACGGGCTCATTTTTTTAAATTAAAAATGTTCACAAATTAGAAAAAATCATGCATTTCCATAAATATTCACACAGAAATCTATGAATTTCAAGACATGTTTTGAATTTCAAAGAATGTTCACCGATTGGAAAAGTGTTTGCGAGTTCCAAAAAGAGTTCAAGCATTTCCAAATTTCAAAATATTCTCGGATTTGAAGAAATGTTAATGAATTTAAAAATTGTTCAAATATTTCAGAAAAGTTAGCAAATTGAAAATGGTTCATTAATTCGAAAATTTATGTGTGTGTTTCAATAAAGTTCACGAATTAGAAAAAATATTCATGGTTTGGAAAAAATCACAAATTAGAAAATCATGAGTTTGAATTCTTTTTAACTTATTTGAAGAAGGAAACAAGAAAGAAATAAAAAATCGTATGAAAAAAATAGAAAAGAAAAAAAGGTTCACGCTAGGGAAGGTTCTAGAATGTTTCCAAGGCTACAATGTCCCGGATAATAGAGAGGACATAGCGTGAAGGGGGGATATGCCTACACGCAAAATAGGAAGCGCCTTTTGGTTGTTCGAGCAAGGTTCCAAGCTGATTTTTTCCTTCTATGTGTTTCTTTCGTTGTCTTTTGTGTATCCTTTTAGTTTTACTTTTCTATTTGTTTCCTGTTTTTATATTTTTAGGTTTACTATCTCACCTTTTTTTCTTTGTTAAATTTTTTTATTTCAAACTTTTAATTTTTTAATCCACCCAGTTTTATTATATGAACATTTTTTAACACAATCTGAACATTTGTAATACAGTTTATAAATTTTTAGATACACATTTGACATTTTATTTCAGTTTTGTTTTATATTTTATGTGTTTTCACAGTTTTTTATGCTATATATTAGTTACAAAATTTTTAAATATATTGTGAACATTTTTATGCATGGGTCAGATATTTTTCAAATACATACCGACTATTTTTTTCAAAATAAATGATGGATATTTTTCTAACTTCTTCAACAAATTTTGAAGAGACATTGAAACAACATTCAAACAAACTACATTGAACGTAGAGATATTTTACATAGTTCATCCAAACCTAAATGAGTTCATCCAAACCTAAACGAGTTCATACTTAGAACGATTTTTTTTAAACAACTAGTGCTCGTCCTCGCCGTCACTAGCCGCAAGATCGATGACCTCCAAGCCGTCACAGTCGTCGTCGTCGTCGCTGCTCCGTCCTAAGCGGTCCCAGTCGATGTCGTCTTCCTCCGAGGCCTCCGCCTCCTAAGCCCGCGGGACCATTGGCGGAATCGCCCGCCCGCGCCGAGATCGCCTGCCGCCTTTCGGCTGACCTCCATGTGGCCGCCGCTACGCCGCCCGGCGCCGCCATGCGGACGAGGTAACCCGGCGTATCGTCGGGATCGCCGTCCTCCCGGAGAACAATCTGCTCCGGCGGTAGTTCCACGTACGTCGCCCTAGTGTAAAAAAAACGCCGTCTACGCTGCAGGAGCAAGTACGTCGCCGAGTCGCGCGGGTACGTCGCAGGGGCGGGGCTAGGGGAGGGGGAGGGGGAGGGGGAATTACCATCCTACCATTTTTTAAGTTTTGAGGTGAAGGGGTATAGGATGATCTAAACCGTTGATGTGTCAGAGGGTTGTACCGAAGAAGTGATAGCATGACAATCTACCAGTTCATCTCCTGCAGTCTCCCTTGGCCCGCCAACCAATCAGCCATTCATCGGTGGACCTGAAGTCCTGAACACATCCAAGCTGAAGGTGGTGGCGGTGGGGTTTTCGACGGACACACGACGCCTGATGTCCCCTTCAGTCTTCAGGGGGGGCGCTGCCCGGAATTGGCAGGGTCATGTGGCCGGCCATGATGGGGCTAATCCTCTCTAGATATGCAGCATCAGCACAATCATGTCACAAACACACCACAAAGAAACGCTGCGTCCACGATCCGACGGTGCCACCGCAACGAGGAGCCAACGACACAGCGAAATTGAGTCCATGCCATGTATGGTATGGGTGGAATTCTGTCGACGATCGATCGAGCCATGTGCGTGCGTGGCGTACGTAGTCGTGGTGCAATGATTTCCATTTTCCCAGGAGATGGTTCATCAACCAGGCGTGTATTATCCGGCTAGCAAATCCAGGAGCACGCCATTGATTGGTTTCGTTTCAGCTAAGCATCGCACGTTACCCTGCGCTATTTTATCTCGATATCTTGACTCGAGGGTTGCAGATGGCTGGCCATGGCCAGGTCTGTTGCTTTCACAATCACACCTAAAATAGACTCTACACAAGCACGCAGACTGAAACCATAGTGGTAGAAATGTAAAACTAACCTATGTACAAACAACAACAGAGAGGTGAGTCGGGCACTGTAAAAAAAACTGAAAGGATCAAATTTGTTGCTAGGATAGGCTATGAATATAGTAGATGCTAATACGAGGTACAGTTATTCTGTACAATCACTCGTGTACATAGCTCACTGACTGTAATACGCAGCTACTACGCTACACTACAGTATTCACGCGCGGCGATCGGTCGTTCGCGCCAAGAAACAGAGAGGGAATGAGATTTGGAGAGCGGAGGCAGAGGAAGCAGAGCACCGCACTGGCTAGCTAAGGTAGGGCTAATGGCAGATCTCCATGGAGAAGTCGGAGTCGAGCAGCTCCGCGATCATCTGCTCCACGTGCTGCTCCTCCAGGAGCGTCCCGACCCACCCCGTCGACGACGGCAGCGTCGGCCCCGCGTGGGCGCCGCCCGGCGGCATTGCGGCTGCCGTTGCCGCCGCTGCCGAGGCCGCGGCGGCGGCGGCCTCCCTCTGCCGCTGCGCGGCCTGCACGGACGCCATGTTGAACCGGTGCAGCTTCGCAACGAGGGCGGCGGAGAGGAACGAGGACGCCACGGCCGCGGAGGAGGAGACGCTGCCGGCGGCGGAGGCAACGGCGGGGAAGTTGGTGCGCGCGCGCTGGCCGCACATGATCCGCGCCGCCTCGTCGTACGCCCGCGCCGCGTCCTCCGCCGTCTCGAAGGTGCCCAGCCATATCCGCGTCTTCCTGCAACCACCGTCATCACCGTCAGTCCTGATCACCGTGGGCTACCAGCGACCAAGAATCGCCGTAAGCGCGTCAGAGAGATCGACGAAGGCGCACGCGTGCATGGCTAGGTAGGTAGGTACGCACAGGAGAGGGTGGCGTATCTCAGAGACCCAGGAGCCCCAGTGGCGCTGCCGCACGCCGCGGTACCGCTGCTGCGGCCGGGCCATTTGCGCCGCGGCGACGCCGCCTCCGCCGACCGCCGTGACCAGAAACTGACCGGCGCAGGCCTCCGTCTTCGTCTTCGTGCTCCTGACTATGCTGCTGTGCATGGACAGACAGGCGGGAGGCGTGGCGAGCAAGCTTGGCGGGAGCAGCAGGGGAGTGCGTTGTGCGTTGTGGCGGCGGTGCGTGAGCCAGCCATGGCGCGGGAGGTATAAATAACAGGGGAGATTAAAGTGCGGCGGGACTGCGGAAGTGGGAATCTGCGGGGTGTTTGGATGGGCCCCGCGCAAGCGACTAGGCGCTACGACGGCGGGCGTTGGGTGCATGTTCGCCGGGCCCGCCCGATATCTTTGTTTAGCTCGTTTTGGCTTGACTGTTCTTCCTGCGGCGACTCTCCATGCATGTGGCTTGGGTTATCTTTTTTGTTCCAACGAAATGTGTGGCTTGGGTTCGACATCGTTCGTTCATGGTGGAAATTGGAAATTTCATATGGCGCAATTTTTTTCTCAGCTTTCTTCTGACATGTCTCTTGAGAGGAAAAAAGTTGCGGAAATGATAAATCCCAAACACTCGGATTTTAAGCATGGCAATCCGGATATTTTTCATGACAATTTTAGTTTACGTGAGATTGGAAACATAGCAATTTTCTGACAAGAAAAACGAGCTGGGACAAAGTTGCCATGTGTTTAACAGCAAAAGTTGAGCCAAGGCAATTGTTAAGTATGGAGGGGGACTTTTTCTTATACAGAGAAATAAGATATAGACATATACTAGTAGATATGTATTGACATGTACTCCTAGATAGATAGCAATGCACGGGTTCTCCTTGCCCTTTTCCCGTCTACGCACGCCCCGCTGCTGCTGCTAAAGACTGACCATGGCGTTTTCTGTGGCCATAGCTAGGATTAGCAACGTGCACGCCGGACAAACAAGCTCACATGCAGCCGCGTGCATGCAGTGCAACCGGGTCCGGCCAGCGTGCTATCGATAAATCAACCAGCCCCTTACGAGAGATAACTATGCACGGCTGCTGAATAGTGCATCACATGACACGGCACATGTGATCGAGCTCCCACCCCCTACATAGCTATAGCTAGCTCGTACATGGAAACGAAACGAGGACAATAAACCAGTGGCAGATATATATCTAGAGGGGGTACCCATCGTCTCGTTCACATATACTAGCATGAAAATTTTCACACAAGAGACGACAAGTAGAGGCAGAGGCGGTCACATCTGAGCATATTAGAGAGAAGGAGCTCAGGAGACCGAGCGGTTAACCGTTGTTAAATCCTGATCTCTGCCTAGTTAATCACTGCAAAGTACTCCTCGATACGTAGGCCGATCATGCATGGTTGGTAAGCGGAAACATGCAGAATGGAGGAAGAACATGGAGTCCACTCGAAAGGTCAGTGGCCTACGCAAATACTCCCTCTGTTTCTAAATAATTGTCTTTCTAAAGATTTCAACAAGTGACTACATACGGAGCAAAATGAGTGAATCTACACTCTAAAACATGTCTACATACATCCGTATGTTGTAGTCTATTTGAGATGGCTAGAAAGACAATTATTTGGGAACGGAGGGAGTAGTAGAAGACGCGGGCTTGCATGCATGCATGCCTGGATAGGCCGATAGGCTTGGATCGCTAGCCACATGCGCACGTACTCCATGGGAAAAGGTCAAGCAAGCTGAGCTGATTGCGCGCGCGCGCGCGCATGGCCAGGACTCACGACCCGGCCGGGACACGGGCGGCTCCAGGCACTTCTGCTAAACAGGAGTAGCTGCTACCTATAGCTAGCTAGGCACTGATCAGCAGGCAGTTGCAAGTTGCAACGCAGGAGCAGCTCGGCTCATGTGCACCACCACCACCGGTCCACTAGAAACACCACTGACTTTTCAAGCGCTTGCTGCCGGGACTGCGATTTCATCAACACTGGCGTATCCTGGTAGGAAATAAAATAGATTTTGAAACTCTTGGCTACATCCTACCGTATATTGTATATTGTATATTGTATAAGTGGTCGTTGCTGCATGAGAGAGTGGACGTTGTCCTGTTAGGCACCTGCAGCCTGCATGTACGCCACTTCTTCCCTCGCTAGCTACTACTCCAGCCTACTACGGTGCTACCCCATCGTATTCCATGGCTGCCCTGTTCTGCTCTGCCATGCATTGTTGCACGGACGGACGTACCCATGCCATGCATGCGTCCGAAATTCTACTACTACCTTCGGTCCTGGTTTATTAGTCTCCTATATATGTAATTTGTGTTAAACTTTAACCAAAGATTTAATTGATAGTGCATGTCAACAAAAATTATATAGTTAGATTCGTATTTAAACATAATTTTTAATGATATAATTTTTTATAACATGCATCAACATTTTGTTAGTTAAATTTATGATCGAAATTTGATATAGAATGAGACCAATAAACCAGGACGGAGTTAATATACCTTATCCTGGCGTCTCCTCCTAATCAGGTAAGATGAGATACAGCCGGCCAAGTTGCATGCAGAGATTTTTCAAAAAAAGAAGAAAACAACAGTTTACGATGCACCCGTCTGGATCACACTTAAATTAACCTGTCACGCATACTTCATGTATGGATGCATGGGTGTACACGTCGGTCGACTTGGCTGGCGCAGGTGATCAGCCTGACAGTGACATGCAGCTATGGCTAGCCATGTTTTTCGAGGAAGCTAGCCATGTTATGTGTGTTGTCAGCTACTACTAGGTAACATTCTACCACGACAGGGAACGGGCAATAGCGCAAGCAAGCTGATCATTCACTAGTAGGTTTGGAGCGCTGCGCATAAAATGTCTACGTACGAGGACAGTGCGGAACAGCCTGCTGATTAGCTAGTTTTGTACCACCACTAATTAATTAGCTTACACGTACGTCATTATCTGGTAGGAATGCTTGTTAGATTGCTGACGAAGCACGCGGGTCGATCTTGACCAGATGGGGATGAGTACTTAGTTTTGCAACGGTCAAATTAATGCCGCCATGAACACTGGCCTATGTATGTATATACTCCTGGTCTCCTGGTTTCGGGGGATCGTACTTGACCTGATGGATGGATCGAATGGGGTCTCCGTCCAATGATTGGGGTCACACCGCCACGATGTCGGCCTGGAACCACGTAGTCCTGTGCTCCACTATGCCACTTGACCCAGCTAGCAGCAACGCCGCGTTCCTTTGACCTAGCCAGCCGCCCCTCCAAAAAGCTAGGGTACTCTGCCTCCCATCGGCGCCGGCACCTGTCCGTCCCGTATCCGGTGGCCTTAGAGCCATGAAGGCGGAGTGAATCTCGCCCCTTGCCGGTGGGAGGGCTCTGTTTTTAGATTTTTTTTAATTTTTGTTAGGGTTTATGTCCTGTTCAGGAAGGCGAGACGGTGGCGGCTCCCTGAAGATGGAATAAAGATCTCCTCACCTAGCCCCCGTTCCGGTGATGCGTCCAGCATCATCGGTGGGCGTGTGGAGTTGGGTCTCCGGCTGATCTGTCCTTGGTGGATTTGCTCGGATCTGTTCGTCGTTCGTCTTCGTTCGTATGTCTTAAGGTTGGATCCTTTTAATCTACACTCTTCATCTGCGGCGGTTCTTTCATTGCAGTGCGTTGGTTCTATGAGGCCTTATGCGACGACTTTCCATTTACTACAACAAGGTTTGCCCGGCTCCGATGAGGAAGAGGCGATGGCGGCAAGCGCGCCTTGATTTCGTTCGATCTTTGTAGTCGCTAGGTGGTCTACGGATCTGGATGTAATTTTTATTATTTCTAGTATTCGTTGTACTACCATGATTGAAGATGAATAGATTGAAAGTTTTTTCAAAAAAAAAAGCTAGCAGCAACGCCGTCCGTAGTTTAGAAAACCCCGGTCAAAATATTGCCACCCGTGTTTTAAGCTGCACTAGCTAGTAGCTACTACCTTGTGCCCAAGTAGAACGTGGTACCTGGCGCTCAATTCAGTGGACCCATCGTGACAGTGACACGACGCGTTGCTCCGGCCCTGCAAATCTTGGGAGACTAGTTACCTTCCCCATTTCTGGACTTCTCTCGTCTTCTTCTTTTTACCTGTTGTCTCCATCCATCCAGTGATCCAGAATTCCAGGCCCAGAACACGTACTGTTGGCCGATGGACGTGCATGGGGTGCAATGCACCATGCATGCATATCTGGATCGTGGTCGTGGGTCGTAGAACATGGCAGAGACAGCGGCACGTACGTACTTCGTGGAAGCACAACGCCCGCGCAAGCTGGCCGCGACGGCGAACCGAACTAACGATGAGCACTCAGCTTCTCCAGATCCATCCATCCATCCCGATCGGTAGCCAATCATTGGGAAATTTAAGCTCCTGCACCTCATCCGCGCGCACATGCGAAACGCCGCCAGCTGCCTCTCCTGCGGTTCAGGGGAACGGATAGATCGGTCGACCAAGGCAGATCAGGTCCATCAGGAGAGCACCGCGCATGTGACCGCCGGCGGGCGACCAGTCCACACGACGGCGACGTCGCGACGGGGCCGGGGGAGACGACGACGACGTACGGCCTCGCGATCGTCCAGGTGCATGCACGCGTCGGCCTCGGGCTGATCGTACTACGTGGGTTGGATCACGATTGATCGCGTACGTGGTCCTGCACCCCTGCTCCGCTTCTTCCCTGCGGGCTGCGGTCGACGACGTGGTATGTATGCAGGCGCGGTGTCACGAGGGGGACGTGCGTGTTTGAGTGTTTCGTTCCTTTTGTTTAGCCTCTCAGGTGAGGTGAGATGAGTTGAGGTGGTGGAGTTTTGGGCAATTGCATCGCAAGAGTTTGCCGCGTTGAACGAATTGGGGTGGGATCTCCGGGCCCGGGCTTCAGAATACATAATTAAACCAACAGTTTTTATTTTTAAACTGTGCTAGGGGTGCAAAGCTCTGAGCGTGTTCGGTTGCCCGCAAGAGTCGCATGCTCTGGTGGGCCAAAATCCATGCAAGCTTAGAATGCATGCGAGCAACCAAACACGCCCTATGTGTATACGCTCACACGACGTCTAGTGAAGCAGCGGCGGAGCAAGCAAATTTATCAAAGCCTGGGCACACCACAGGCTAAAGTACTTCACTTTGTTCTACCGAGAGCCATAAGTACTTCACTTGGTTCTACCAAGAACCGAAAGTAAAATATGTTTAGATAAAAGTCATGTGAATATAAGCATTGTACACCCTTAATGGAGAAACCTACAAAAAGCGCCCACCCCCCCCCCCCCCCCCCTCCACACACACGCGCGCTACTGGCTGCTTTTCTGCCTTAGCACAACCGCAGTGCTTTATATGTGCAAAAGTATGATAGTTTTTTGTCCACCCCCAATCCCATTTTGATTGCAATAATGCTAAACATATAAAGAGTTACACGCAATTACACGCTGACTAGGATTTTTTTCCATCTACTAACCAATCACAAACTTGCTCTCCCTGATTTTCAGGGGGGTGGGCCGCCTCCCCACCTATTGACCAATCAAATTAACCCTCTTTATAAAACCTTGTAACTCGTTTGTACGTGTAGCATTACTCTTTTGATTGCCATGGCAGACAAAGCTGGGATATCCATGTGGGGCGACTGATGAGGAGGTGCTAGCTAATGTTGGTGCAGTTACATGTTAGTGTTGCTAAAAACCTTAGGTACTACTAAGGATGATTTAAGTGAACCTTAGGTACTCCTAAGGAGTACGTTAAAAAAAGAGATGTAATCATTCCTAAGGATGATTTAAGTGAGGTTGAGGAACTGTTACCTGAAAATGAAAAAAAAAATGATGAGTTTGATGCCTTGGAGCGTTTACAAACTATATATGTCTGCGACTCACTCTCAAGAGAAGAAAGGGAAAAGCAACTCGCATACTCATGGTAGTGTGAAGCTTAAAAAACAAAAGAATAGGACCATAAAAATTAAGTTTAAATGACATGACTGATATGGAATTGTAGAGGGATTGGTGGGTTTGTAAAGAAGAAGTTTTTGACTGAAACTCTTTCTGATCACAAAGTAAATTTGTAGAGGGACTGTTGTGTTTGTAAAGAAATATTTTGTAAGATAATTATTTTTATGACCTATTCCCATGTCTTGGTCAGTGGAAGGAGTTTGGGATTCAGTGTTGGAGTAGGATAGCCATAGGATTTTCCTAATGATTAGATCACTTTCAACAAGCAAAGATCCAAATTCAAATCTAGACAAAGAAAAAAATTCAAACAACTCAGGATTCAACGTAACTTTATTTAACTTAGGTTTCAAGGTTACACTGCCGAGCCATAGTAATTGCGCCTATTAAAAAACTAGAAGAATTATGAAAATATGTTTAAACGGAAGATAAAAATCGGTTGCTAAATGAATTCCAATTTGTTGAAAATTATTTATGAGAGCATGCTCTACTATTTGGTTTGATCTTGTAGTCCAAAGAATTCCATACCATGACGTATCTCGAATAGTAGTCATTAGTGAAAAAACAATAGTTATACAAATAAGTGAAGTGAACCCATCTTCAATAATCCAAAATTCTTATCTTTAGACCATTCTGAGCTATTTACGAATATTACAACGAATATGATCATGACATTTAGAGCAACTCCAACCGGGCGACCCATTTCGTCCGCCCATGTCCGTTTGGGTCACGGCAGACAAAAACGCTAGCACAACGTGCCGACCCAAACCAAAATGTGTTCGCGTCGTGTCCACGCCAACCCATTCAAGGCCCAAATTTGAGATGGAAATGCGTCGGCGCGGACACAAAACAGACGCGCCCCGCGTCCCCTTGGTGTCCGCCGCAGCCCCACAGTCGGCGGCAGGGGACTACGTCCACGCTCTACTTTTCATCTCGCCGCCGCTCGAGCACAATGCCGAGCCGGAGCCGGAGCCCGAGCCCACGCCCACGCGAAAGCGGTCGCCACTGCCGCCCACCTGGCCCAAGTAGTCCTACTCCTGGACCGGCGAGTACCACGAGTGGGTTAGTGTGCCTCCTGTCCACTACGGCGCGACGCCGATGGAGGAGGCGGCCCACCTTGAGCGCTGGAAGGCGCATTGGCTCGCCGAGGAGGAGGCAGACGATGAGCGGCAGATGAGTTTGGAGTAGGACGAGGAGGCACTGCGCGTTGAGGAGGAGGAGGAGTGCGCCCACCTCGCCGCAATGCCGTTGCCGGAGGAGGCAGCCCTTGCGGCCTATTAATCCGTGTTCGGGTGGGCTGGTCCACCTCCCATCTTCATCGACCTCACTACAGGCGACAACGATGGCAAGGGCAAGGGAAAGGCAGACGCCTAGGGCAGCGTGCGGCCCGGAGTTTTTTTATTGTTTAACTAATGTTTAAGTGGACTTTGACCGGTGGTTGACCGGTCATTTATGTTTAATTATGTGTTGTTATGTTAATTTTCGTCCACGTGTTTATTGTATAAATTTTTTCTTTGCACGCGGGCAAATATAGGTCTGCCTCCCGTTGGATGCATCTGCCGACCCATTTTAAAAAGTGGACGCATCCGTCCGCCTCGCCGACCCAAGCGAACGAAAAGAGGACAAACTGTGCATTTGTTTGAGTCGGCGTGTTGGAGTTCCTCTTATGTCTCCCGCATAAATAAGAAGTTGTGCGACAGCTATAAAGTACGAATTTAATAAAAGATAGAGTAAGGATATACAAACAAGAATTAATCCGAGCGAAAGGCAGAATAAACGGGGTTGGTAAGTAATACTACTCTTAGACCTACATACGGTTTATGGCCACCCATCTGCGTCATCTCGAGTTAGTCTTGCGTTATTTGCGTGTGGTGTGGTACAATTAAGGTAGTACAGATTTTTTTTAATTGGCTGCAATTGCTGATCTTCATTAGCTTAGCAAGAGAGAGCGACAAAGGTGTTTGATCAAGTGATCGGTGAAACATAGAGAAAAGCGAAACAAAAGGGTGGGGTATCAGGCTCCCGCGATTCTCCAAACATGTGGCTCCCTCGATTCTCCATTATTCCATGTCGGAGTTTGTCCGTGCTTGGTGTCTTCCCTTTAAAAAAAAGTCATTTCTCTCCATCCAGATGCGCCAGCTGATAAGTGAGATCATGGATTTGGTGCCTCTCCGGGCTGCCGGGGCGGCGGCGTCGATGATCATCCCAGCGTTGGTTGGGGTTGTTGGTCCCTCAATCCATACGTTAGGGTGCAGAGCAGAGCAGCCTCCCCATGTTGCTACCGTGCTCCACACCTGCATGGCCGCCGGGCAGTCCCAAATGAGGTGCACCGAGCTCTCGTGGTTGCGCATGCATAGCGGGCAGAAATATTGGTTTGGTCATCCATGCCCGGTTCAGGTGGAGCAACCACAGTAGTACAGATTTCATGAATGGTTTTTTGAAGTAAATTTGATGAAGAGGCAATACAGTGGAGACTGTACAAACAATTAAAGGCAGAGCTATGTACCCGGGGGGGGGGGGGTCATTAGCCCCAGCCCTGGATAATAAGTTGTGAAGGATTTTGGAAGAGCTTATGTTGGATCATTTTAAAACTGCAGACAACAATTAGTTCATACCCAAATCCTTAAGATAAAGAAAAACATGAAATGCATTGAAAAATCGTCTAGATAAAGATTCGAGTTCTCAGTTTTTCACTTAAGATAAAGAACAACATGAAATGTGTTAAAAAATTGCTCAAATTTATCTACTAATTTCCTAGGAATTAGTATCAAAGAAATTTCCTGGGAGCTTGGTACAAACAAAAAATTAGTATAACAAAAAATCTTGTATAAGGATTATAAATTTCCTAAGGATTATACTAGTATTATAAATTTTTTGGTATAAATTTACAATCCTTAGGAAATCCTAAGGGAACTTAGTATAACAAAAAATCTTGTATAAGGATTATAAATTTCCTAAGGATTTGTGTCATACTAGTATAACAAGGCATTATTAACTTTTTGCCTCGATTACTGTTGTTTGTCTTGTATGCAAAATGTATTTTTGATACTGGCCTTGTATAAAAGAATGGGAAGCGAAATTATTACTATGACGTTCTCAGTTCTTTCACTTAAGATAAAAATAACATGGAATATTTTGAAAGGCACTCAGATTTACTTAAGTAATTTCCTAAGGATTAGTATCATAAGAAATTTATGTCTTACGAGAAAGGTGTAACTTCGCAGAATAGGTGTGAATTTGAAAAGATGGCAACGATTGACGGAGCCCACCCCCTGATATTCAGAGGGGATGTTTAGATTCGTTCAAAGTTTCTGAACACGGTACAATCAAAGTCACTCATAAACAACAACATACGCTCATTCCTATAAAAGCATGCACGCAAACCTATCCCTATGAGCAACTATGAAAGACTGAGCCGGCATAGCATCTTGAGATTTTACGAAATTACCACAGGCAAGTAGACTTGAACTCTAATGAAGTAGGAATACCACTGTTCTCCCAACATCCAATCGCATATTGGTTCACGATTCATTAAAAGTTTACATAAACATGAGTAGGCTTTTTCATACATGTAGGATTTTCGCGCGGAGAATGATACCCGTTGCCACCTTGAGGGCGGAGGCCTTGTTTTCCAATAAGATATAACACGTAATGATATGTTTAGCACGGTTCTCTTTGTTATAAAAAACATTTAACAAGGTTCTTCCCGTCTAGCTCAGTACCGGCAATGCTTTTAGCGTCGTTAAAGGGCGTGTAGACGTGTCTCCCGTGGATCCCGCAGGATTCAATCGGTGTTTGTCTTCGATGGATCCAGTTTTCGTTCGTCTATGTTGATATGTCTACCGGTTGAATACTTTCGATGTATGCTTCTGTTCATCGGTGAAGCTTGGTTATTCTGGTGCACCTGTTTTTTGGGGTCTTAGCACGATGACTTTCCGACTATCTACGACAATAAGCTTTGTGCGACTTTGATAAAGAAGGGGCAATGACAGCAGCAGCGCGCTTTCGGCTCACTCCAATACTTGTGGTCGTCGCTAAATGGTCTACGAACCTAAATATTTTTTTTGTTACTTCTCATGCTTTTTCTATTGCCATCATAATTGATAAATAGATCGAAAGTTTTATTTGAAAAGAAGTATTATATTTTGCAACACTGCTGTTGGAAAATGCCCACTCTCCACTCCCCAAGTGGCTGACCCATGCAGACCGATTCGCCCGGACCTCAACGTCCGCGTGCACTACGTGCGCATCTCTTCCTGCATGCTAGGATAGCTAGCTTATCGCTTGTAACCACTCACGATCTTCCTGCTCCCTCTCTCTCTTGTAACTCTATATGTACAGCCGGCCGCAGTGAATAGAGCAGTGTGAGTGTTTTGCATAACCTAACTTGGTATCAGACGTGAGCATCTCCGATCCTCCTTTTTCTCTCCGCTTCCACCATGAACCGCCTCCTTCGCCGCACCCGCTCGGCAGACTTCGACTCGCCGGCGACCGAGCCCTTCGCCGCGGTCCCTCTCGCCACCGCCGCGCCCGCCGCGGTCCCCGACCAGCCAGCGCCCTCGCCGACCGCGGCAAGACGCCCGTCCTTAGCGGCGCTGGGGCCTCGTCCTCGTCTACCCGGCCCCTCGCGTCCCACCACCCGCGGGCATCCTCCGGACCGCTGGCAGCACCGTCGTTCCCGCCTCGCGTTAGGCGGCCCGGCGGCGCCGTCGTCCCGCACCGCGGCCTTGGTGCCCCCGACGCCCGCCCCTCCTCCGTCGCCGGCCTGCCGCCCTCCATCGCGCACTACTTCGCCGGCAAGCTCCAGCTCGAGTCCGGTAACTACTTCCGGTGGCGACAACTTTTCTATATCATCTCTCGCAAACATGAAGTGCAGCACCACCTTGATGTCGCCACCGCGCCGCTCGATCAAAGCACCATCTGGCGTAATGATGATCTGACCATGGTGCTGTGGATGCACGGCGTGGTCGCCGAAGAGCTCATGGATGTGGTGGCGTCCCAGGACAACTCCGCCTACGACATCTGGACGCAGCTCCACCTCCTCTTCATGGATAACCAGCCGGGGCGCGCCGTCGTCCTCGGCGCGGAGTTCCGGAACTTCGTCCAAGGCGATCTCTCCATTGCCGAATACAACCGGCGGCTGAAGACCCTGGTCGACGCACTCGAGGACGTCGGCGAGCACATCTCCGATCAGGTCCTGACGCTGCAGCTGATCCGCGGCCTGAACCGCAAGTTCCAGACCATGGCGACACTTCTTCCCATGCAGTCGCCCTTCCCCTCCTTCGTGCAGGCGCGTTCCCGTCTTCTCATGGAGGAGATTTCCGCGAACGAGAGGGTGCGGTTGGATGGCCGACCAGAACTCCCGGTTACGGCGCTCACCATAGGGCAGGCGCCGCTCGGCGGCTCCTCCGCTGATCGCGGCCCTGACCGCGGCGGCTCCTCCAACGACAAGGACAAAGGCCCTGCTGCTTCCCCAACCAGCGACAACAGAGGCCCACGCAGGCGTGGTCGCGGCTGCGGCCGTGGCCACGGTGGCCAGTCGTCCGATGGCGGCCCCGCCGGCCGTGCCGCGCCTCCCTCCGGCCCAGCCTCGCAGATCTCCACGAGCTACTTTGCTCCCTATGGCGCCCTCATTCCCGGCCTGCCTGCACCCCGTGCACCGTGGGCCGCCCCCAACGCCGTGAGCGTTCTAGGCCCGCGACCTCCTGCACCTCACCAGGCGTACCCGGTGGCCGCCCCTTCATCGAGCGGGCTGACTTGGGAGCAGTACAACCAGCTGTACGCTGCTCTCCAGGGGCTCTCCATCCAGCAGCAGCAAGCCGGCGGCGCGCCGGAATGGTTCCTCGACACGGGCGCTACATCGCACGTCGCTGGTAAGACGGACCTTCTCACCTCGTATGGTTCTCCTTCAATGCGTCATAACTCTGGCATCTTAGTTGGTGATGGTTCTCGTTTACCCATCACAGCCGTCGGTTCTACCTCTCTCTCAAACTTCTCTCTCAATGACGTTCTTATCTCACCCACTATTATTAAGAACTTGATTTCTGTACGTCGCTTTAAAGAAGATAATTTTTGCTCTATCACATTTGACCCCTTCGATTTTTCCGTGAAGGATCTAGCCACAGGAAGGCTAATCATGAGGTCCAATAGCCATGGGGATCTCTACCCTTTCTTCACAAGCTCCGGCGTCCAAGCAGTGCTCTCCGTCGTCACCGACAACATATGGCATCTTCGCCTAGGGCATGCTAGCAATAAAACAGTTTCCGCATTAGCTCGTGATTTCCTTCCAAACTGTAATAAAGATATGCCTAGTACCTCTGTTTGTTCATCATGTAAACTCGGCAAGCAGCCTAGGCTGCCTTTTTCCCATTCAATTACTAAAACCAGTGCACCTTTCCAATTAATTCATTGTGATTTATGGACCTCGCTCGTCTATATTTCTCTGGTTTTCAGTACTACCTCGTGATTCTTGACGACTACTCGCACTACTCTTGGACATTCCCACTACGGAACAAGTCCGACACCGCCGACACCATTACCCGTTTCTTCGCGTACGTGCTCACGCAATTTCATGTCACCATCCAGTGCATGCAATGCCACAACGGGGGTGAATTCCTTACTACCTCCCTGCGTGATCTCTTCTCTAGACATGGCACTTCCTTTCGCCTTTCGTGCCCACACACCTCGCCACACAATGGCAAGGCCGAGCGTGTCATTCGCACCACCAATGACGTTCTCCGTGTACTACTTATTCACGCATGCCTCCCGCCCGCATTTTGGGTCGAGGCTCTTCACACCGCTACCTACATCCTAAACCGGCGCCCCTCCTCAGCCATCAACCACATGACGCCTCACTTCCTTCTCTTCGGGCAGCACCCTATGTACGATCACATGCGTGCCTTCGGGTGCCTTTGTTTTCCCAACACACTTGCCACCAGCCCGCACAAACTCGCCCCACGATCTTCACGTTGTGTCTTCCTCGGCTACCCGCTGGAACACAAGGGCTACCGCTGCCTCGACTTGACCACCCGCAAAGTCATTATCTCTAGGCATGTCACGTTCGACGAGAGTATTTTCCCCTATTTTTCTGTCGATCACCCACAGACCTCTACCACTCCCTCGCCCGCAGAAAATCCCAACGTAATCTACCCTGAAATCCGTGTGCCCCCAACCTCGTACCAGCCTCGCCAGAGAATCCATCCGGGATCAGCGCCTGTCGCCGGCCCGCCCGATCCGCCCACTCCCAACTCGCCCGATCCCACCCGTGAGCCGATCAGCCCTTGCCCGCCGGTCCCCTACCCCGCGCAGCTGCCCCTCCACCAGTCGCCTCGCCCCGCGTCGGTGGTTATCCAAAATTCGCCTCCCCCCCCCCCCCCCCGCACACCCGCTTCTGCTCGCAGCTCCTCCCGCCCAACCACGCCAGATCCTGACAGCTCCCATGCAGCCTCTCCATGCGCACCAGCTGTCCCCGCTCTTCCCCCACGAGCCGTCCCAGTCCATCTGCCCGTTAACATGCACCGCATGCAGACGCGCGGGAAGTTTGGCTTCTCACAGCCCAAGGCCCTACACACCACTACTTCCAACATCAGTCTGATCCCCTCCTCCTACCGGGTTGCCCTTCGAGATCCAAACTGGTACGCTGCGATGCTAGAGGAATATAACGCACTGATGAAGAATGATACTTGGTGTTTAGTGTCTCGTCCTGCAGGTGCAAATGTCGTCACCGGCAAGTGGATATTCCGGTACAAGTTTCACCCGGATGGCACGCTCACTCGGTACAAGGCGCGGTGGGTGCTCCGTGGCTTCACGCAGCAGGCTGGCATCGAGTACGCCGAGACTTTCAGTCCCGTCGTTAAGCCGGCCACCATCCGGACTGTCCTCAGCATTGCTGTCGGCAAGTCGTGGCCCATCCATCAGCTCGACGTCAAGAACGCCTTCCTCCACGGCCACCTTGCGGAGACGGTCTACAGCCACCAGCCGCCCGGCTTCATCGACACCACCTCACCGTCTCATGTGTGCCGGCTGAACCGTTCTCTGTACGGTCTCAAGCAGGCGCCTCGCGCGTGGTTCACCACCTACCTGAGGACACTCGGCTTCGTCGCGTCACGCTCGGACTCATCGCTCTTCATCCTCAGCCGTGGCGCTCACCTCGCCTACCTGCTACTGTACGTCGACGACATCATCGTCACTGCGAGCTCGGCCGCGGTGCTCAACTACGTCATCCAGGCTCTTCATCGCGAGTTCTCCATGACCCACCTCGGCGCGCTTCACCACTTCCTCGGCATCAACGTCACCACCACCGCGTGCGGATTGTTCCTCTCCCAGGAACAGTACGCCTTGGAGATCCTCGACCGAGCCGGCATGCTTAACTGCAAGCCCATCTCGACGCCGGTCGACACATTGGCCAAGCTCTCCACCGACACCGGGCCGCTCTTCCACGATCCGTCGCTCTACCGCAGCTTGGTCGGGGCGCTCCAGTACATCACGCTGACACGCCCCGACCTCTCCTACGCCGTCTAGCAGTGTTGCATGTTTATGCATGCGCCCCGTGACTGCCACTTCCAGCTCATGAAGCGCATTCTCCGGTACCTGCGCGGCACGACTCACCTCGGTCTTCAGATTCATCGCGACGCCGGCACTGAGCTTGTTGCTTACTCCGACTCCGACTGGGCCGGCTGCCCCGACACACGCAAGTCCACCTCGGGCTATTGTGTCTTCCTCGGCTCCAACCTCCTCACATGGTCGTCAAAACGGCAGAGCACCGTTTCGCGATCGAGCGCCGAGGCGGAGTACAGGGCGGTGGCTAACGCCGTCGCCGAGTCGATATGGCTTCGCCAACTCCTGGGCGAACTTCATCAACTCCCATCGCGAGCCACGATGGTCTACTGCGACAACATCAGTGCGGTGTACATGTCAAGCACCCCGGTGCAACATCAGCGCACGAAGCACATCGAGATCGACCTTCACTCCGTCCGCGAGCGCGTCGCCCTCGGCCAGCTCGCAGTTCGCGGACATCTTCACCAAGGGCTTGCCAACGGGCATCTTCCTCGCCTTCCGGTCCAGCCTCAACGTCGGTGAACCTCACGTTTCGGCTGGGGGGGGGGGGGGTTGTGTTGGAAAATGCCCACTCTCCACTCGCCAAGTGGCTGATCCATGCAGACCGATTCGCCCGGACCTCAGCGTCCGCGTGCACTACGTGCGCATCTCTTCCTGCATGCTTGGATAGCTAGCTTATCGCTTGTAACCACTCACGATCTTCCTGCTCCCTCTCTCTCTTGTAACTTTATATGTACAGCCGGCCGCAGTGAATAGAGCAGTGTGAGTGTTTTGCATAACCTAACTCTGCAGGGATACAGTCAACCTCTTAATGATAGTTGAAGTCACTACTGACTCCTCATTATCAGTGGGAACACCAACTTCGAGAGAAGTAACGATCCACTGTAATGGCAGATCTCCATGGAGAAGTCGGAGTCCACCAGCTCCTCGATCCTCTGCTCCACGTGCTGCTCCTCCAGGAGCCTCCCGCCCCGCCCCACCACACCGTCGCCGACGACTCGGCGGTGCCCCGAGACATTGCGTTTGCTGCCGCTGCGCCGCCTGCACGGACGCCATGTTGAACCAGTGCAGCTTCGCGACGAGGGCGGCGGAGAGGAGCGACGACGCGGCGGCCGCCACAACGGCAGAGGAGGTGAGCGCGCGCTGGCCGCACATGATCCTTGTCACCTCGTCGTACGCCCGCGCCGCGTCGTCCGCCGTCTCGAACTCGTGCCCAGCCATATCCGCGTCTTCTTCCTGCAACCGCAACCACCGTCATCACCGTGAGCCACGAGCGGCCAAGAAGAATCACCGTAAGCGCATCAGACAGATGGAGGAAGGTGCACGCGTGCATGGGCTAGGTAGGTAGGTACGCACAGGAGAGGGTGTTGGATTCGGGTCTCGGAGACCCACGAGCCCCAGTGGCGCTGCCGCACGCCGCGGTACCGCTGCTGCGGCCGAGCCATTTGTCCGACGGTGACCGGAAACTGACCGGCTCAGGCCTCCGTCTTCGTGCTTGCTTCGTGCTCCAGTTGCTGCTGTGCGCGGAGAGGCCGGAGGCGTGACGTGAGACCGTGAGAACGGAGAGCAGCTGAGCAAAGCTTGGCGGGAGCAGGAGTGAGTGCGTTGTGACTGGCGGCAGTGCGTGAGCCATGGCGCGGGAGGTACAAATAACAGGGGAAATTAAAAGTGCGGCGGGACTACGGAATGTTTGGATGGCTGCTATACGGAGCAAAATAAGTGAATCTACACTTCTAAGTTCTTAACTACGTTTATATACATTCGTATGTAGTCCATAATAAAATCTTAGGAACAGAGGGAGTACGAGACAACTATACAGGCCTAGCTACTGAATAGTTCATCACATGACACGGCACATGTGACTATCTGAGCTCCCATCCGATGGCTATAGCTAGCTCGTATATGAAAACGGGGCAAGAACAATAAACCACTGGCAGATAGAGGCGCGGTATCGCCGAACCAAAAAAAGATCATTGCTGGTTGAGTGGTTGATCATGATAGGTAAGTATGGATGCATGATGCAGTTGTATCCTGCAGATTAGAGGAGGGAGAACTCAGGAACATTGAGGCCAGTGGCCTACACAGATAGACGGCGCGGGCATGCATGGATAGCCTTCCACGTGCGCACTTTCTCTATTCACTGAGCCTAGCTAGGCAGCTACAGGCATGTGTGTGTGACGACGCACGTACTTGGAAAAGTCAAGCAAGCTGAGCTGGTTGCGCGCAAGCATGGCCGTGACTCAGCAGTTGCGAGTTGCAACGTAGGAGTAGCTCAGCTCATGTGCACCACCACCACCACTGGTCATGGTTCCATGGAGCTAGCTAGATCAAGGCCGCGCTGAATTTTCATACCCTTGCTGCTGGGACACTAAAACAGTAAGAGCATCTCCAACAACTGCGCAACGCGCGGCGCGCTAAAAGTCAGGATACAGCGCCGGGTGAGGCAGATTTTGCGCGCGGCGGTGTGCTGGCTTCAGCGGCCGCCGCAAAATAAAGCACGCCCGAGCCGCTCCAGTAAGCGCGCTATATTATACATAGTTCACGTCTTCCCTTATAATACATAGTCACATAGTACATAGTTCTACGATACAACAAAACGTCCTGGGCGGTGTTGAAGGTTCCGAGGCCGAGGCGCACGCCACCGCCCAACCGGATCGAGGCACAGTAGGTTGCCGGATGGACGCACGCGGACGCCGCGGTAGCCCGAACCTCCCCGGCGGCGAGGCGGCATGGTGGCGCTGTGGTGTCGTGTCGGCGGCGAGGAGAGAAAGCGCTAGAGCGCGCGAAAGAGAGCGACAGAGGGCGCTGCAATTTATAGACGCGCCAGACACGGTGCGCCAAGTCTAGCGCGCGAGCTGCTGCCTTTTCTCGCGTGCGCTAGTTTTCCGCCACCGCTGAAGCACGCGAAAACGTCCCACGCGTTAAAAGCCCAGTTTATCAAAGCGCGGCTATTGGAGATGCTCTAGTATCCAAGGGAAAGCTATAGCCTGCAAGGGGTTTCCGTTGACAGTACCAACCATCCTCTGATGGGAAATAAAATAGATTTTGAAACTCGTGGCTACAGCCTAACGTATAGTATAATAAGTGTTCGTAGCTGCAGCCCCCAGCCCGGCTGCATAGTACATACGTATACGTGCGACCTTGTCCTGTTAGGCAGCTGCATGCATGTACGCCACTAGCTTCTTTCCTCGCTAGCTACTTGCTCTGCTCCGCCATGCAATGTTGCACGGACGGACGTACCCACGCTGCATGCATCGGAAATTCTACTAAACCTTATCTTGGCGTCTCCTCCTAATCAGATGATCGATACTGACATGCAGTCCGCCTAGTTGCATGCAAAAAAAGAACAGTTTACGATGCACCACTCTGTATGACACTTAAAATAAGCACGATCAGCTGTTGCGCACACTTGATATGTGGATGCATGGGTGCACACGTCGGTCGAAGGGCTCGAGACCAACTGCGCTTGTAACTGGCCAACGGGCCAAGATCGATCGACTTGGTTGGTGCAGGTGATCAGCCTGACAGTGACATGTATGTAGCTTGCATTGTAGCTATAGCTAGCCATGTTTCGAGCTAGCTGGCCATGTTATGTGTGTTGTCAGCTACGTAACATTCTACAACGGCCGGGAACGGGCAACAGGCAAGTTGGGGTTCCTGGTTAAGCGAAATAGTCCAGATAGTATGTAGCAGGATCGGAGCGCTGCACGTAAAATGACCACGTACGTGGACAGTGCGGAACAGCTTGCCGAGTACTACTAGCTAGGTTTGTACTACTACCACCCGTCACTGTCTAGAAAGAATGCTGTTTGTGATATGCTGATGAAGCACGCAGGTTGATCTTGACCAGATGGATGATTGTTGCTAATCTTCGTAGCCAAGGTAGTACTCCTGGTTTGCAATGGTCAAATTAATGTACTTAGTTTTGCAATGTAATTAATGGCCTATGTGTATGTTTATACTCCTGGACTCCTGGTTTCGCGGGATTATACTTGACCCGATCGACTGGGTGGTCTCTGTCCAATGATTGGGGTCACACCGTCACGATGTCGGCCTGGAACCACTCCTGTGCTCCACTATACTGCTTGCGTCCGACCAAGTTTAGTGAGCCGTAGTTCAGAAAAACTCGGTCAAAATATTGTCACCCCTGTTTTCAGCTGCGCTACTTGTGCCCAAGTAGAACGTTCAGAAAACCTCGAGCTCATTCAGTGGACCATGGTGACAGTGACACGACGCGTTGCTCCACCCCTGCAACTGCAAGTCTTGGGAGACTAGTTTGCCTTCCCATTTCCGGAGTTCTCTCGTCTTCTTCTTTTTACCCGGTGCATCCATCCAGATCGAGAGCACGTACTGTTGGCCGATGGACGTGCATGGGGTGCAGTGCACCGTGCATGCACATCTGGATCGTGGTCGTGGATCGTCGTAACATGGCAGAGACAGCGGCAAGTACTACGTACGTGGAAGCACAACGCCCGCGCAAGCTGGCCGCGACGGCGACCGGCAAACCGAACTAACGATGAGCACTCTGATCCAGATCTATCCGGAGCTAGCTAATCTGCCAATCATTGGGAAATTTAAGCTCCTGTGCCTCATCCGCACGCACATGCGAAATGCCACCCACCATTCCTGCGTTTCAGGGAGCAGATAGATCGGTCGACCAAGGCAGATCAGGTCCATCAGGAGAACACCGCGCATGTGGCCGCCGGCGGGCGACCAGTCCACACGACGGCGACGGCGCGACGGCGGGGCCGGGGGAGACGACGACGACGTACGGCCTCGCGATCGTCCAGGTGCATGCACGCGTCGGCCTCGGGCTGATCGTACTACGTGGGCTCGATCACGATTGATCGCGGCGTAAACCCCGCCGGCTTGCTTCGACGGAGAGATCAGCTAGCTGTACGTGGTGGTCCTGCACCTCTTCTTCCCTGCGGTCGACGCGGTATGCATGTAGGCGCGGTGTCACGAGAGGGATGTGTGTGTTTCCTTCCTCTTGTTTAGGCTCTCAGAGTCTTCTTTTTTTTTATCGAAAGGGGTTCCCCTCACCCCACTTTTTATTAAAGCGGAGCACAGCAGCGCCCAGACCGTTAAAAGATTCGAGCCACCGTAAATAAGAAACTAGAAAATAACTCGCACATCACTCCAATACTACTGCTAAACCAGCAACACATCAACGCGCCACACAGGACAGCCCAAAATCACACAAGTTCAGAAGTTCATCAACGCAGATGATAGCATCAGCCTCACACCAGATGTGCCTTCAGAACACCCCCGCCCCGGGGTCTTTTGGAGCACGCTCTCAGTCCCCAGCCCAGGCGATCCTGAGCAGCTCGCCTCTTCGTCGGTCCAGGAGTAGGAGGCAGCGTTGGAGGAGCACCGATTGATCGCCTTTGCATAGAATCTTCCATTGGTGTAGAGACGAACTGATCCGACTCAACACCGCCCGGGTGCTTGTCCACGGTGTCCCCTAAAAACATATATCGTTACGCATAGTCCAAATCCCCCAGATGGAGGCAACACAAGCAATGTTAACTACAGATTTTTTGTTATTCAACATCCACAAGGTTGACAGTTCAGTCATGTCATTTGGGATATTGAAACCAAAAGTATCCGCTACATCAAGCCAAATTTGCTTAGCTATTATGCAATCGAAGAACAGATGATGAACAGTTTCATTCTCATTACAAAACAAACAACACAAGTTGTCAACCACCCTTCTTTTACTTAAGTTGTCCCTAGTAAGAATTTTATTATGATATGCTAACCACAAAAAGATCAAGTATCTGTTGGGAACAGCAATTTTCCAAAACTTTTTCCAAATTGGGGTAGATACCCCTCCCCAGTTTATCATATTGTAAAAGGATTTAACAGAATAAATTCCAGAGGATTCCAAAAGCCAGACAGGCTGGTCCTCCTCATTAGATATGGTTTTGGCAGAGATCACCTGAATTAAGTCATGCCACCTATCCATAAACCTAGAATCCACACATCTACTAAACGTGAGTTTCAAATTTGTACCGTCCCAAACCTCAGCTACCACACATTTTTGTTGTTGACAAATCTCATAAATCTCCCAAAATTGAGTTTTCAGAGAAGAATCTCCAACCCAAGTGTCGTCCCAGAAACTGATTTTGTCTCCTTTACCCAAGTTCCACCTGAAGAAAGGTCGAATGCCCTCAAAGGCCCATGTGACCCCTTTCCAGAAGGGAGACCCCACACCTTGCTTGGCCCAAAGCAAGTTGGGTTTATCAGTTATATATTTATGGTCAATTAGCCTACCCCAAACATTATCATGGTTAGTAAAGTATCTTTTTGCCCAAGAGGCAAGTAAGGCCATGTTGAACTCTCTTAAGTTGGGGATCCCTAGACCTCCAAACTCCTTTTTCTGAGAGATCAAACCCCATTTGGCCAGATGATATCTATGCTCATCTCCCTGGTCACCCCAGAAGAAATGAGCCATCTGAGAAGTGATAGCATTTATAGCCCATTTAGGAAATTTAATCACAGACATCAAATACATTGGAATGCTAGTAATACATGCTTTAAGAAGCACAAGTTTGGCCTCATAACTGAGTAATCTCCCTTTCCGACCACAGTATTCTTTTGATGATCTTATCTATAATGTATTGGATATCCTCTCTTCTAAGTTTAAGGTAGTGGAGGGGAACCCCCAAGTATTTAAGAGGGAAATCCCCCAATTTATAGCAGAAAATTTGGGACAACATTTTAGCCTCGTCAATATTCACATTAATGGGTACCACTTCACACTTATCATAATTGATTTTTAACCCAGATAGGTTCTCAAAACAGGCAAGCAACCAATTTAGGTTTTCTATATATTCAGTCTTAGGGTCGAGGAATAAAATCGTGTAAATACGCATCGTGGCAGATAAGACCACGAGGGATAATGTGAGGAACAATCCCAGCTATTATATTATTACTAATCGCCTTCACAAGATCCGGGAGAAAACATCTGCCACTAGATTGAAAAGCATAGGGGAGCCAGGTCACCTTGTTTCAACCCTTTCCCCACAAAGTAAGGGCCTAGAACATCATTGATTTTGACACAAAAGAGCTTTGTTTAAGGATCGATAGGTTCCAATCGAATCCACTTAGGGCCAAAACCCACGGAAGTTAACATCTCCACTAGGAAATCCCGATTGACACGATCATACGCTTTTTCGTAATCTAACTTGAGAACAATCCTGTGGTCTTTAGATTTATGAATTTCGTGGATAGCCTCATGGGCAGTCCTGGCAACGCTCTCAAGTTTAAATCTACCCCTTACAAAAGCAGACTGGCATGGAGCAAGTAGCCTATGTCCAATAGGGGAAACCCTATTCGTCATAGCCTTGCTAAAGATCTTCACAGAGCAGTTACTTAGACAAATAGGTCGAAATTTTTTCATATTCTTGGCATCTGGTTCTTTAGGGATAAGAGTGACTATAGAATAGTTTAACCTCTGGATATCCAGAGACCCTTTCTCAAAATCCCTCACAAGCGCCATAAAGTCCCCTTTGATTATTTCCCAAAATTGTTGGTAAAAAATAAAGGACAAACCATCAGGTCCAGGGGCCCCATTGGTGTACGAGCCCATAACGGCTGCCTTAATTTCATCTTCTGAAAAAGGCCTTTCTAAGATCTCGTTTTCAGCTACAGTCACTCGCTCCTCTTCAGACCAAAAATGATCATCCAGGTGAATGTTAGGTTTAGGCTCAAACCCAAAAAGGTTTTTATAAAAATTAGTTGCTACTTCCAGCATATCTTTGGTAGAATACACAGGGCCATCAAGGCCTTCTAAGATGGATAACTGATTCTTCCTTCTTCTTTGGTTAGCCACAGCATGGAAATAGGCTGTATTCCTGTCTCCCTCTCTAATTCTCCTATCTCTAGATCTACGCCACATGGCGCTTTCTTCTTTCTTCCATATCTCATGAAGTTCTCCTCTGATCTGTTTCATCCCGAGGATATCCTCACTAGTGAGTCTGTTTTGTTCAGAGAAAACATCTAAAATATCAAACTCTGAAGGAGCTCTTTCTTCTTCTTTTCATAGCAGCCTCAATATTAATACTCCAGCCTAAAAATTGTTTCCTTAATAACTAAGATTTAAACTGCCAGGTCTCAATGGCAGAGGTAAAAGGGGAAGGAGTAGCCCAAAATTTTTCAACAAACGCTAGAAAATCAGGTTGCCCAATCCACCATTTCTCACAGTTAAAAGGCCTAGTTGGGTTGTGTACACCTGCCCCGGAATCTAACAGATGGGGGCATGGTCACTCCCAACCCTTGGCGAGCACACAAAGAAGTAAGGGGAAGTGGCTATCCCAGCTAGTAGCAGAGAAAACTACATCAATAGTGGCAAAATGGGGTTATCTTGATTATTACACCAGGTAAAAACCCTATTTGACAGTTTATACTCCATTAACCCCCACTTGTTAATCCAATCATTGAACAAAAGGCCCAGGAATTGTAGATAATGCCTGAGGTTTTTTCCTTAGCCTCCCTAATTAGGTTGAAGTCTCCCCCAAGCAAAACAGGGTAGCACAAGCCCTCCATGGTCTCATGCAATTCTGCAATAAAATATATCTTATCCACAACATAAGTTGTCCCATATACTACCACTAGGTGCCAGCAGAAGTCATCATTTTTATTCTTCAGGGTAATACTAATACAATATTGTTTCGTACTAACATCTAAAACCTCAAAGACATTAGAGTTTGTACCCACAAGGATACCACCAGCGGTGCCCACTGCAGGAAGTAAATGCCATTCATAAGCAGTGGACCCAGCTAAAGTATTAAGGAAGGAATCAGAAAGGGTCTCTTTTTTAATCTCCTGAAAACCCAAAAAATCAGGCTTATACTTATTCACCAAATCAGATAGGCACTGTGGTTTACCTTTTTGACCAAGACCTCTAATATTCCAAAAGATACCAATCATGGTATTTTGAAGGGGTGTGTCAGACTAAAAAGTCCACCTCTTCTTCGTGCATTCCAGAGCCAAAACAGCATCGGCAGTGCCCTCCGATGTGTTTTTGTTTGGGATGCAACCAGCAATCTGAGTATGACTCCAATTTCCTCCACGTATGTCGATGTCTAATTTGTCGTGTAAAGATATTTCGTGGTTTTGTGAAGCAAAAACTAAGCATTTTTCAGTTTCATCTCTAATTAAATCATGAATAATCTGATTTTTTTCACTTTCATTATCCCCAATTCTTAAGTTAATGCAAAGCATAAGCTCCTAAATTAGGTGCAACTTGAGTAAAGGACTTACTTTTGAAAGTGTTGGGGACCTCCAAGTTCTTTTTCATCTTGTAGGCGCGGCTTTATCCATGATATTCTGCTTGTTATGAGCTCACGGTACTTGGCCTTGTAGCAACCACCGGGCCCCATTTGTTCTTGACAAAGAAGTTGTTCAATGGAAGGGGCAGCTTTTCTACCGAGGCCATAAGTTTTGATCCTTGACCACGAAGCATTCAAAGTACCCATCTCTTCATCGGACCCAAGAAGATCACTACAAGTGTCGAGTCAAGATCATCCACCTCCCTTAGTAACTCCGAGCAATCAAGCTTACGATGGACATCGAAGGAGTCATGAGTAGACTTTTCATGTCTCACAACGCTGGGAGTACTCAAGACCTTGATAGCATCAGAGAAAGGAATCACAGCACAATCACTCTGCACTTGCAGTGAATTGTCTGCCACTTTGTCAACTCTCACCGGGGAGGCACAAGCCTCAGCCAGGTTAGCAGGGTGGAAGGAAGTGCCGTCACCATTGACCTTCTGTTTCCCAATTGGAGATTTTACACTTTTAGCTCTGTTGGCCAGATCTAACTCGTCGATCGGGTCCTCACCATCATCAAGGATATCCTTGTAAGTATCCTCTTCTTAAAATTCCTTGTTATCCTCGTCCACAGCTATATCAGATGGACCGTTGTCATCATTGGGATCATCAGCACCGATTTGCTCAACACCTTCAACTGTAAACGATAGAACGTACAACTTCTTCCTCATTTCCATAATTCGTTCGAAGGGAATTTTTGCTGGGTTTCTACAGGCGATCTTGATCCTCACTCTCTCATAGAAACTTTTCATCAGACTATTCCAGTCAATGTCTACAAGGATCCCAAAGCAAGAAACGATTTGGGACAGGACTTTCCACATGCACCACTTGGACGACAGACCCTCAACAATCACCCAGGCTTCAGTCAGTTCATTGAAGGGGTCGATTGCGCCAGTCCATCTCTCCACGTATTAATCAAACTCCATCAATGGGCAGCTCAAAGGGTGGAAATTGATTAAATCCTCAATATCCTTCCAGGAGGAATCTAACCGTAAACTTCTTATCCGCTAGTCTGTCGACTTGCCAGACCAGTTCTTGTTCTTGCGTAAAATGCCCGATGATTCTTGATCAGGTCAGCCTGGTTTATCTCACCCTTCATCACCCAGATCTCTCCACGGTTTCTGAAATTGAGCCAATTTTCCTCTCGTCCCACCGGAGCGTCGATATGATAAAACCCCAATCCGAGTGCAGAGCTTCCAAAGAAAGTGGCAACCGGATGCGGCTGAGCCCAGGCAGCGCAATTGTTCACATTGTGGCCTTCCAGTCCGCAGATGAAACAAATCTTCTTCTGAATACAGTTGCCTACGTAATGACCCGGACCGCCACAGTTGAAACAAACCATGTCCTTGTATCGCTCGTCGAGGACCTGGACGAGCGGGGCAGGTGGAGCCGGTGGCGGAGACGCGACCACGGCCAGCTGGGGGGGGGGCAGCGCCCTTGGGAGGGGGAGCAGCAGGATTGGGACGCGCTCCACCGGTCCCCTGGCGACGAACCATGCTCTTCTGCGGGGGTGGAGCACGCTTCAATTCCGCTTGGCCCGCCCTTGTCCGCCATAGCAACCACCTGAGCAAAGGATTTAGAACCACCTCCGATCCCTTCTCGGATAATCTTGAGCTGTATTGGTGGAGGATCAAAGGGTGGAGCTTTGTGATCGGTAACAAATCAGACGGGGAAAAACATCCAGCACGAACTAAGTCCTTCCTGAGCCATCCCAAGGTGGAAGCAGCTCGATGTTGGGGACGAGGATGGGGGTGGCGGCGGGGAGGGGAGGGAATGGACCAGAGCTGTCCGAGAACCCTAGATATAGCCTCATCCGCGCCCTTTTGTGCAGAAAGCGTAAATTCCAAAGGCGTCTTCACCCGTCTACACTTGATTGGGGGAAGCGACGTGGCAACCGGGCCCACGTTGTTCCGCAAGGGACGGCCGGTTTGAATCACAGGGGAAAAATCCCCCAACTCCGGCCGCCCTTGCGCCACCGCTGGTGAGAGATTCTGCGTCCCCGCCTGCGGACGCCCCTAATTCTCTGAGCATAAGCTTCGACCAGAACTTGCATGCTTCTCAGACTGACGAGCCACCGTGGTATTTTGAATCCCTGGGACACAAATCCCCTCCCGTATCCTTGAACTAATGCCAGGCGGAACCTCGCCATGTCACCAAACCACGGCGGCTCATGGTCGCAGCGGCGGGGTGTTGACACGGCCCCCGCACCTCGCCGCAGACCTCAATCGCTCGGGGGCAGCACGCCTAGGACGCATTCCCACCGGAGCGCCCGCCGTAGATCGCTTGATTTTGCCTCCGCTCGCGCCCAAATCACGAACTCCGACGGCGGCGAAAAGGGAAGGGGCATCCTCTCCCTCTCCTCCAACGTGGCCTCGTCGACGATGCAACGCGCCAGCTCCCTCTGCTCCAAGTCTGCCTTTCTCCGACAGATCTCCGCAACCTTCGCAGCCGCAGATCTCGCCGTCGGCTCGGTTGTCGTCGCCGCCGCCTGGTCCGCCGCCTTCCACTCTTGCACGCACCGGATCCATTCGAAGGTGGCTTCTCTGATCCTGGTCGCGCGGTTCCTCCAGCCCGCAGCCCGAGACCCCATGAGCACTGCTTGCGGCATCGGGGAAATCAACCGCAGTATCTCGAGGAATCTCTCGTATGTGGCGGGGGACAGCGGCTGAGGGAGGGGAGGTGTGGGTATTGTTGGCGTCCGCGCCCCTCGACGGTGTGGAGCCATCTTGCGGTGTTGGATCTGCGGGGGCGGCGGCTATGGCGGGCGAGAGGTGCAGCGTCGCGGGAGCGGGGGGAAGAGACATCGTATGAACTGTGGCTCTCAGAGTCTCAGGTGAGTATTTGTTCAAAAAAAAAGTTTACGAGTCTGCGGGCGGGCCCGGGAATCGCGGTACGGTCTTGGTCAATTGCATCGCAAGAGTTTGCCACGTTGAACGGATTGGAGTTGAATCTCCGGGTCCGGGCCTCGGAATACAAAATTATGTGAAGGTGCTCGACTTTGGCACTGGTTTTCACATTTTTCCTGAGTTTATTTTAGTCTTTACAGCAATGTTCGTTCAGTGAAAGAAGACGTTTTCATCGAAACGCCTGCGATGAGACTTAGTATCTCATATCTCGGAGATGCCCATGAAAATTAGTATATGTGCTTATGTGGGCATCTGCGTTGTGCTGTGTTAAAAAAACTATATGCTTGTGTTTTGTTGCCCGCATGAGTCCCATACAGGCTTTGGCGGGACAAAATCAATGCAAGCTCGAAAAATGACTGCGAGCAAGCGAACACGTCGTATGTGTACACGCGTACACAACGTCTAGTGAAGCAGCGGCGAAGATAGCAATTTATCAAAGTCTGGGCACACCATAGGCTAAAATACTTCACTTTGTCCCCACCGACCATCAGTAAATTACTTTGTTCTACCAAGAACAACAAAAGGCATATGTGAATATAAACATTGTACGACCATAGTGGAGAAATCTATTCTGCATACCAAGAAGCGCAACCTGGATAAAGCTAGGTACCTCTCCTTTGCTACTACTCCTTCCATTTCTAAATATAAGACTTTTTTTAGAGATTCAAATACGGACTGCATACGAAGCAAAATGAGTAAATCTACACTCTAAAATACATCTATATACATCCATATATAGTCCGTATTGAAATCTCTAAAATGTCTTATATTTAGAAACAGGGAGTAGTTGTTTTCTGCCCTGCCACAAACCGGTTTCTGCTTGTGCATATGCAAAATTATAATACTTTCTATCCACCCCCATCCACAATTTGATTGCCATGGCAGACAAAATTGGGATATCCATAGGGCTACTGATGAGGAGAGGCTAGGTAATGTTGTTGTGATTAAAAAGCTAAAGCAGGCTAGACATGACTTATATGCTAGTTACCCATGTAATCATTCCTAAGTGTGATTTGAGGGTGAGGTTGAGGAACTGTTACCTGAAGATGAGAGAAACTGATGATGACTTTAATGCCTTGGAGCGTTTACAATATATGTTTGTAACTCACTCTCAAGAGAGGAAAGGAAAAGAATGACACGCCTACTCACAGGAGTGTGAAAGTTAAATATCAGAAGGGTAGGACAAAATAAGTGAAGTTTCATGACATGATTGATATTGATTTGTTGAGGGATTGGTGGTTTTGTAAAGAAAGTGTTTCTAAGAGAAACTATTTCTAATTATAATATTTTTCTCGGGGTTCAAGAAACCCAGGTGCGGTGCAGCAGATCAGTAACTCATGGTTGAATGTTGTTTCAAACGGTTTTGGCTTATTCCAATAGGTAGGCTTGGGGGATTACTTTTTAGTGTTAATGAAGATTATGTTGTGGTTTTACACGTGTGGTATGATAGATATTACTTGAGAATTCTCATGAAATACGAAAAAGGATGGCTTTAGATGGAAATTTATTAATGTTTACGGGTTTGCCCAAGAGGATAACAAGGAGAATTTCCTGCTATAGCTTGGCACAACTGTGGGGACCATGTTTTCCTTGGGGTAACATTAATATTGCTAGAAATAGTGAGTACAATCTTCTAACAGTAGTTGCAGTAAATGGTCTATGTTTTTAAATTATCACTGAAACAAAATGATCTAATGGAACTTGAGCTATCTAATAGGAGCTATACCTAGTCTAATGATCATTTACTACATGAGAAGCTTGATAGAACATTGGTTAACTCTGAGTGGAGTCACCGTTTTCCTTTGAATACAATCGTGGCTATTGAGAGATTTTTTATCACACCTCTTTGTTAATTGACATGGGAGATCAAGAAACTAAAATATCAACAATTCAAATTTGAATTGTGTTGGATAGAATTAGAAAATCTTAGAAAGCTTGTTCAAGTTGTTTGGGATATCCCCTTCAGAGGGCAAGACACTTAATTTAGATGAATGGCAGTGGAGATCGAGAATGTTGAGGCAGAAATTGAAAGATTGGAATGCTAATTTCTCTGGTGAGCTCGAGAAAAGAAAAGAAAAGAAAAGAAAAACTCTTGATCGTTAAATTAGAGACTTTAGATATGTGGGGAGAGATTTATGGACTTGATGCTTATGAAATTTAACAAAAAATTATCTCTAAGGATGATCTAAATACTATATTGAAAGAGGAGGATATTAAGTGAATGCATAGAGCTAATATAAATGGCCACATAACTCACTATTTATACCTCTCCCAATACCACTCTAGGAAAATGTACGCCATATTAGCATCTATCTGCCATTACGTTGATGATTGGACATGTTTGCAGAAGGAAAGTGTGATGGATGCTCTCCGATGTGGGTCCAAAAGGCTGGGGGTGGTAGCAGCTGAGGTTTTTCAATAGGCCAAGGGATGCGCGCCATGGTGAGAATAATTGCGAACTGATCTTTAATCTAGAGTAGAAGTGCCACACTTTGCCTCTCTATCAAGAATGAAACACATGGTCATTCTGGAGTTGTTGCAGTGTATTTCTCCCCCTGTCTCTTTGTATTTGTAATTTGAAATTACGTTGCAATTTAGCATAGGGAATGGTTGAAAAATGTCTCATTTTGTTTCCCAGCGTAGATGAACTTATGTTGGATCCTGCATAGCCGTTTTCACCTTTTGCCTTTGTGTCTATGTAAGGAACTTCTAATGATTTTGTTAATGAAATGAGGGAGGATCTCTTTCTCAAAAAGAAATAAGCATTGATTTTTCATAGACTATACATGTAAAACAAACTCAAGGTACGATAATAACAAACAGGTCACTGAAAACTAGCTACACAACCAAAATTTTGATGACTAAGACAAAAATTCAGTCTCCAATGTTCAACCACACACCCATGTGCATACCACATAGAGATGTACTCCCTCCGTAAACTAATATAAGAGCGTTTAGAATACTAAAGTAGTGATCTAAATGCTCTTATATTAGTTTACAGACGGAGTACAAGATAAAAGAAATACTCCCTCCGATCCTAAATACAAGTCTTTATAGAGATTTCACTATGAACCACATACGGATGTATATAGATGCATTTTAGAGTGTAGATTCATACATTTTGCTCCGTATGTAGTCCATAGTGGGATCTCTACAAAGACTTATATTTAGGAACGGAGGGAGTAGATTGGTAAATTATAAATTTCTAGACTGAAGTAGAAATTAATTGGCGACAATAATGTAAACCATTTCAAATACAATATAGTCTGAACTAGGCATACATAATGTATTTTTTGAAACTTCACTGAATGAAACCCTTTGAAAATATTGTCATCAGAATCTTTTAAAAACTCATGTTTGATGTACCAAACCATCAAATTACTGAACCACACATTTTCCATCTTATTGCCTAATATACATAACCTTTTTTAGGACTGCTGCCTACTTTAGACAATCTTAACTACTTCCACGCGATCTTGACTAACAATTTTTTTAGGGTGACATAACTAAAGCAATTGGACCTTCTTGTAGAAGAACTGGAAACCAAATTCATGAGATATCTTGTTCAAAGAAAAAAAAATCATGCAATATCCTCATGCGGTGGCCTCTCGTGGCCGAAGCAGGAAGAGAGAAATGGGCACGTTGCCCGATGGCTATGGATAAGGAACTTGGCCCAAGTATCAGTGGAACGCTCTGGCTTGCCTAAATGTTTCTCGCCGTTCCAGCAATTTCCACCACCATGAGCTCGCCGGAGTGTACACGGTGGCATCGAGCCGGGCAGGTGTCTAGGGTGTAGGTCCTGTAAATCCGCATGAGCTATTTCTCGACCGTTGCGAGACGTAAATTGGTCCCACCTCCGGGTGCGGGATTAGAGGGCTAGCCTGGTAACATTGGTTTCTTTGTTTTTTCAACACATATCTATTTTTTCACAAATATTGTACATTTTTTGTATACAGCACGAACATTTTTTATACATGTTAAATATTTTTCAAATACATGATCAACATTTTTCAAACATACATCTTTTTTTTGAACACAGTACAGACGCAAGCGCTCATATAAACGCGCATACACTCAACATCTCCTCCATTGAACTCTCGTCGCCCAAAATCCTGAAATAAATCCAGGATAAATGCGAGCACCAGGATTTAAACCCGGATGGGCTGGGGATACCACTGTTCTCCTAACCACCCAACTACAGGTTGATTCAGCAAACATATATCTTCTTATGTCTACCTTTTTCATACACATTGTACATTCTCCGTGTACATCTAAAACATTTTTTATACATATTTTACATTTTTAAACACATATTTTGTATTTTTTAATACGTGTTAAATATTTTTCAAAGACATGTTATAACATTTTTATGAATTATCTGAAACCCTTTTTTAACCATACAACCATTTTTTTAAATTTCATAATTTTTAATTGTCACAAAAATAATATGTGTGAGCATTTTTTGAAATGTAAGATAATTGGTTTGAATAGTATGATTATTTTAATTACACATACATTTTTTTATGTTGTACTCATGATGATATTGCATGATGGACCCACATGGCTACTAGGCAGCCCACTGCCGACTCCG
Organism: Aegilops bicornis; assembly: GCA_021605145.1. Classification (NCBI taxonomy): domain Eukaryota; kingdom Viridiplantae; phylum Streptophyta; class Magnoliopsida; order Poales; family Poaceae; genus Aegilops; species Aegilops bicornis. The sequence continues at coordinate 648,959,192 of CM038674.1, forward strand.
TATAGACAAGTCGAGCAACTGCCTTGCATAAAGCGAGATAGCCGCGCCCCAGTGAATCTGCCTATGTTGTGAAGATTGGAATCACGGTGCAATTGGACCTTCTTGTAGAAGGATTGGACACAAAATTCATGAGATATCTTGTTAAAAGAAAAAAAAAATCATGAGATATCTTGTTCAAAGAAAAAAATCATGCAATATCCTCACGCGGTGGCCTCCCGTGGCCCAAGCAGGATGAGAGAAATGAGCACATTGCCTGTGGCCATGGCTAAGGAACTTGGCCCAGGCATCAGTTGAACGCTCTGGCTTGCCCACATGAATCGTCTTCTGTCCATGCCACCGTTTCTAGCCGTGCCAGTAATTTCCATCACCATGAGCTCGCTACAGTGTTAATGGCGGCATCGAGGCCTGACATGTGTCCAGGGTGTAGGTACGGTAAATCCCCATGAGTATTTATTGCCCGTTGTGAGACGTAAATTGGTCTCGCCTCTAGGCGCGGATTACTAGGCCAGCCCAATACCATTGTTGTCGCATGAGTTTTTTTTCCTATGGTTCTCTTTATCATTTTTTCATCGTTTTACGTAGATTTTCTTTCGTTTTCTTTGTTTTTATGTGTTTTATTTGTCTCTTCAACATATATCTATTTTCTATACATATTGTACATTTTTTATACACTAGGACCATTTTTATACGTGTTTAACATGTTTCAAATACATTACTAACATTTTTTCAAACATATCTTTTGATGTCTACATTTTCATGCAAATTGCACATTTTTGTATACATCTAAAACATTTTTCATACACATTTTAAATTTTGCAAATGCATGTTTTTGTTTGTTAATATGTGTTAAACTTTTTCAAATACACGTGGAAACATATTTCTGAATGATCTTAAACCTTATTTAGACCATGCAACTATTCCCTTAAATTTCTTAATGTTTTAAATATCACAAACATATTTTGAAATGTGTGAGATTTTTTTCAAATGTCACATAATTGTTTTGAATGTTATGACTATTTTAATTACATGACCATTTTTTTACACTTTATAAAATTTTCAAAATTGTCACGTGCATTTTTGAAACACTTGAACATTTTCTAAATGTCACATACATGTTTTTTAATGGTATAATTGTTTTCTAAAAGTTGAGTGAACATTGTTTTATATTGCATGAACATGTTCTAAAATATGCGATGAACACTTAAAAATTAACTATTTTTTCATAGTATATATTCTTAGTATTTTTACCCACATGGATACTAGGCGAAGCCACTACCAGCTCCTTGTAGGCGAGCTGAGCTATTATCTTGCATTCTTCTAAAAAAAGCTGATGTCTTGCATAAAGTGAGAGATATTCATGCCCCAATGAATCCGCCTATGTTGTGAAGATTGGAGTCACAATGCTTTAAACGGCAATGTAACAAATCCATGATAATTAGGCATGCTTTTTTTTTATTGATGCAAAGTTCTTTCCTCCGATGTAAAGATCATTCTTGAACATTGCCAAAGGGAAACTAATGGGTGGCACACGAGTTATCTATGGTATTTTTACAAATCACATTGATTTGTGTTGTGGGACACTGTCCTCCTACCTTTCAGTTGATGATTCTTATAAGTGGTGTAACTATTCTATATCCAATTAATAAAGCTCTCCAAATGGCTTTTCTTAGAAAAGATTCTTATGATAGTTTTTTATAATAGATTTTTTAGGGCTTATAAACTGAAGGAGACATACCAAAGAGAGAGCTGTCTAATCCATTTGGATATAATGAACGGCCACAGTTGGATTTACTCATGGGCCCCTTTGTTTCTCTAACGTAGACCAAGCCCAAAAAGTTATTATCGATCAAATGATAAGGCCTAGCCCAACGAGCCCATCCTTGGCCGCTACTCGTCCGGACTATATATTCCCCACTGCCCACCACTCCAGCACTTCACGGACCTAGGGTTTTGCTCCCCCCGCCGCCGCCGCCGCCGCCGAAGCCGCCGCTGCGTCTTCGTCTCCGCCGCGACGATGGTACGCTGTCGTCCTCTCTTCCCATGGAGTCCCACCCTCTCCTCTACCCTTTCAACCTCCCGCTAACCCGATTTCCCCGTTCGCTCCTCTCCTCCTCGCAGCCGTCCCACAAGACCTTCCGCATCAAGCAGAAGCTGGCCAAGAAGCAGCGCCAGAACCGCCCCATCCCCTACTGGATCCGCATGCGGACCGACAACACCATCAGGTAACCAGATTTCCCGTTGGTTTCTCCTCCTCTTTCTCTTCGATCCAGCCCCGGCGTCCGTGTGCTGACCCACCATTGGTTCTCTGCCGTGCTCAGGTACAACGCGAAGCGCAGGCACTGGCGCCGCACCAAGCTCGGGTTCTAGATCCGGGCCGTCCGCCGCGTGGGGGAGCCATGGCTCAAGAGTTATCTGCATTTTGTTTTATGGACGTTTCAGTGTTTGTTATGCAAGCTAGGGAGTGATTCCAGGATGTCTCTGTTATCAATTTCGTCTATGTCATGAGGATATTGCTTGTACTCTGGTGTACTGAGGTTACCATGCTGTGCCAAGTAAAGAACCTTCGCTATATGCCACCCTTGTTAAATTTGTCTCCATGGCTTAATTTTGGTTCGATTGGTCTACTGCATTGTGCTGTTGTTTATTTCTGTGTATGTCTGTTTGTGTTGTGCCATTGTAATGGCCAAAGGGCATAATAATTGTAGTGAACTGGCAGCTAGTTATGCTATCTAGTTTATGTTTGTGGAGGGGGATGTGATTTGATGATTGTTTTCTTGATTTGCACTTACTACTACTCCCTCGGTTTCTAAATATAAGACCTTAAGGAGATTTCACTATGAACAACATACGGATGTATATAGACATATTTTTGAGTGTAGATTCACTCATTATGCTCCGTGTGCTCACTATGTAGTCCATAGTGGAATCTCTAGAAAGCCTTATGTTTAGGAATGGAAGGAGTAGCGTATTTCATATCCTACTATAAGTTTTGACATAGGTGTTTTTTCAACCAGCATGTGTTTAATGTAGTTGGTTTATATTTTATAAGCAGGGTCAGGTTTTGTAACCCTGTTTACATGTAGTGTGTATGACTGTTGATGTCTGCTTCAGATATAGTGCGTAGTACCGTTTTGAGTTCACTTCTGGTTTAACCATGCCTTCACTTGCCAGTTACCCACTCAATTACAGTTTCGCGTACTGTAATATGACTTGCTGTTTGACTTGTACAAATTGACATACTGATTAGTTATAGTTTTGCTGATAAATTATGTACAGTGATAGGAGTACTCTGAGCCATGCCTCTGTCTAGTCGGTACAAACTACATTTCCCCTATATGAGGAGCTGATGTGCTTTCAAATTTGGCTGGTGACCAAAATATGAGCTATAGTATTATGAGCTAGTAACTTGAATATGGTCTTCCTAGCGCCGGGAATCGTCACAGGTTCTGTGAGTTTTGATTTCTGAGCTTACGTTGAGCCAACTGATTTTGTCTAGGATTCCTGGGTACCTGGTAGTTATTGTGCAATGTTGGAACACCCAGTCGGTCTTTGCGTGATACTAGAACGAGCCTTCTATGTTGAATCATCACTGATCCATCTGCTTATTTGTAGTGTTCTTCATGGTTTAAGCATCCCCTGATTTGTTTGTGTGTGCATTTGACAGTTCGTGACTGTTCATCACATGTATGGTGTTGAATGACGATGATCACTTGAAGTATTATAATTCGTCTGCTCTTTGTTCTGTTTAGTTGCATTTTATGGCTGTATGTTGATAATTATGACTGCTAAATGAATGCCACCCATCACCTTGAGCTCTTCTATTTTGAATCATCAGTCACCTTAGCAGACAAGCCATGGCTGTCCTGGTTAAGTTAGGCTCCCAATTTATCGTTGTGTGTAGCTGATCTGATGGTGAACTTCGTCGAGGAGCTCGTGCATGCTTAGCCGAGCTATGTCTATAGCAAATTTGATTTCTCTGTACCCCTGTTTTGAGTTACTTCATATTGCTCTGTGGCTAGTGTGTTTTTGCTGACAGTCTCCAGCGATGAAATTACTGGTGTACATTGTCTGCTGGGGTTTGCCTAGGCAAGTACTCCTTCCGTCCCATAATATAATATAAGAGCGCTTTTGGCACTAGTGTAGTGTCGAAAACGCACTAGTGTCAAGAATGCTCTTATATTATGGGATGGCGGGAGTATGTTTGAACAAGTTCCACTTACCTTGTATGAGTGAGCATTTATTTCACACAACACGCTAACATATTACAAGCAAAAGAACAACATAAACTCAAAACCGTACTCCTATACATACTGAAGAGAGGGCACTCTTCCTCCCCCTCCCCACTGCAAAATACAAATAAAACCAACTTCTTCTTAACATCTAGGTCAAAGAAAAAACCCAAGCCTGAGAATCTGAACCAATCTTCCCCGCTCCAGCCTCCCGGCGGGAGGCAGAGGGCGGCAAAAGAACTTAAGAGGTGTAGATGTCTGCTGCCCTGCCTATCGCCGCCGACGACGAGGAGGTTCGTCGACGATCATACCGTGTAGCTCTGGTTTATTGTCTCAATGTCGAGCCCCTTGAGCTTGACGACCGACTCGACGTGGCCCTTGAGCGTGTGCAGCTCCCTGAGCCTGGCCACCTCGGCCCGCTTGGCGGCCTGCTCGGCGATCTCCGAGAGCTCGCGGTAGCCGTTGTTGTCTGTGTACATGTCGGAGTTGCTGCTGCCCTGGTTGAGGCCGTGCAGCGTCCTCTGCGCCGTCGCCCACTGCGCCTCCCTCTCCACCTTGCCGTAGTCGTTCTTGTTGGTGAAGGCCGTCTGCGACGCCATTGTCAATCAGTCAGTGAGAATTCTTGCTGGTGGAAATGGAGCTTGCAAATGGAGCAATGGAGGGATGGAGATGGGTGCTTGCCTTGTTGTTGATGTTGCTCCATGCCCTGCCGCTGAGGGCGTAGCGGATGATGAACTTGAGGATGTCGAGCGGGATGTAGGTGACGACGGTGAAGGCCCAGATGGAGAGCCCCCACCCCCACCCGATCCCCTGCATCTTGCAGAACTCCCAGTTGGCGTACACGGCGATGCACGTCGCCAGCAGCTGCGCCACGAAGAAGGCGACCACCAGCAGCGCCCCCGGCCGCTCCACGAACGACCAGCTCCGCGACCGCGTCACGAAGATGAGCGCCTGGCTGATGATGCTCACCTGCAGGTACAGCGCCGCCATCATCTCCTTCTCGTTCTCCCGGATCGACCGCACCCCGAACGTCTCCTGCTTGCCACATTTCATTTCATTTCAGTTACACGATCATGCATGGTGGTCGCCTCGCCGGAGAGGAGGAAGAAGAAGAGTACCGGGAAGAACTCGGTGTCGTGCGCGAGGTAGAAGAAGAGCACGGTGATGAGGGCCATGTAGGTGCCGAGGACGACGCCGGTGGCGAAGATCTCCTTGAGCTTCCACGAGTCGGGGGTGGGCGACGGCTTCACGCGGTCCTTGGAGATGGTCATGATGGTGCCGTCGTTGAGGATGGCGATGACGAGCACCATGAAGGGCGCGAAGTCGAACTTCCACAGCAGCGCCACCAGCATGAACCCCAGCACGATCCGGATGGTGATGGACACGGCGTAGATGGTGTAGTTCTTCATCCGCTGGAAGATGGCGCGGCTGGTGAGCACCGCGCTCACGATCACGCTCAGCCCCGGCTCCGTCAGCACGATGTCCGACGCCGACCGCGCCGCGTCCGTCGCGTCGTCCACCGCGATCCCGATGTCCGCCTTCTTCAGCGCCGGCGCGTCGTTCACGCCATCCCCGGTCATGCCGCAGATGTGCTTCCGGTCCTGCAGCCGCTTCACGATCTCGTACTTGTGCTCCGGGAACACCCCGGCGAACCCGTCCGCCTTCTCGATCAGCTCGTCGATGGGGAGCCCGCTCATCTCCGTGCTCTTGTCGCCCAGCAGCGTGGTGGACGGGTACATGTTGGTGCCCATGCCCAGCCGCCGCGCCGTCTCCTTGCCGATGGCCAGCTGGTCGCCGGTGATCATCTTCACGTTCACGCCCAGGTGCAGCGCGCGCCGGATCGTCTCCGCGCTGTCGTGCCGCGGCGGGTCGAACAGCGGCAGCAGCCCCACGAACTGCCACGGCTCGCCGGGGCTGTCCTTGCTCTTGGCCGGCACCGCCTGGTACGACACGCCCAGCGACCGGAGGCCCCGGTCGGCGTACTGGTCGATCAGGCCGTGGACCCTCTTCTCGGCCTCCTTGGGCATCCGGCACAGCTCGATGATCTGCTCCGGCGCGCCCTTGCTGATCCGGTGCCAGTCGCCCTTGTCGTCGATGTAGGTGATGGCCGTGCGCTTCTCCACGGGGTTGAAGGGGAGGAAGTGCACCTCCTGGATGCCGGCGCGGGCCTCCTTGGCGTCGGCGAGCATGCCGACGATGCACGTGTCGATGGCGTCCTGGTTCTCCACGCGGGACGCCCTGGCGGCGTAGAGGAGCACCGTGTCCTTGTCTATCCCTTTGCCGTACACCTCGATGAGCGTCTTGTCGACGGTGAGCTTGTTGAGCGTCAGTGTGCCCGTCTTGTCGCTGCACAGCACGTCCATGCCGGCCATCTCCTCGATGGCGGTCATGCGCTTGGTGATGGCGCCCTGCTGCGACAGCCGGTGGGAGCCGATGGCCATGGTGACGGACAGCACGGTGGGCATGGCGATGGGGATGCCGCCGATGAGGAGCACGAGCAGGTTGTCGATGCCGTCGCGGTAGGCGCGGTGCTGGATCGGGTACATGACCACCACCTCCACCAGCATCCCGGCGGCGATGGAGATGATGCAGAAGTTGCCGATGGCGGTGAGCACCTGCTGGAAGTGGCCGACGTTGTTGGTGCTGTCGACGAGGTGGGCCGCCTTGCCGAAGAAGGTGTGCACGCCGGTGGCGATGACGACGGCCTCGATCTCGCCCTGCTTCACCGTGGACCCGGAGAAGACGCCCTGGCCGGCGTGCTTGTTCACGGCCATGGACTCCCCGGTGAGCGCGGCCTGGTCGACCTTGAGCGGGTCGCCCTCGAGCAGCCGGGCGTCGGCGGGGATGATGTCCCCGAGCTTGATGCTGATGACGTCGCCGGGGACGAGGAAGGAGGCGTCCATCTCGCTCCACTTGCCGTCCCTCAAGCACTTGGTCTTGGGTGCCAGCCCGGCCATGAGGGCGGCGGCGGCGTTCCCGGCGTTGTTCTCCTCGATGAAGCTGATGGTGGAGTTGATGAAGAGCAGGGTGACGATGCCGACGAAGTCCTGCCAGTCGGGGGGCTTGCCGCCGCCGTTGGCGAGCGCGATGGCCATGACGGCGGCGGCCTCCATGACCCACGACAGCGGGTTCCACATGAAGCCGAGGAACTTGAGCAGCTTGCTCTCCGTCTTCTCCTCCAGCTTGTTGGGCCCGAAGATGGTGAGCCGGTTCTGGGCCTCCGTGCCGGTCAGCCCCTGCTTGCTGCACTTGAGGTGGGCGAACACCTCCTGCACCGGGATGGTCTCCAGGTCCACCGTCTCGTTCTTCACGTCCTCCAGCGTCATGGACGCCATGGCGCCGGCCGGCTGCCTCCGCCGGTCTCGCCCGCTCCTTCTCGGCCGCCTCGCTGCCCTGCTGCGTGCGTGGGTGGGTGTGGCCGCGCGCGCGCGCGGAGAGGAGAGGGGAGGGGAGGCGCACGCTGCTGCTGCTGGTGCTGGTGGTCTGCGGCGGCGGCTGGTGGGCTGAGCTGTGGTGTGGTGTGCTGGTGGCGCGCCGAGCGAGCTGGGAGCGAGTGGGGGGTTAGGAGTTCATGGATGGGGAGGAGGGAGGGAGGGGGGAGGTGGCGGTCCGTGCGGTGCTTGAAGAAGACGAGGAGGGGGGCGGGCGGGCGCCCCAGGATCCTTATACCGCGCCACCGGGCTCGCCGCGGGCGGGGGTAGCTCACTGCCGCACGACCGGTCCACGCCGCATGCAGCGGCCGCGAGCTCCCATCGCCCGACCCGCGCGGCTCACCCCTGCTCCTCTCCCTGCATGCGCCTGCTGCTGTCCAGTGCAGTGCAGTGCACACGCAGCTGGGTTTTTCTTCCACTAGTTAGTTACCAGCGAGGCACCGCCACCATCACATAGCCCCACACCTTCACTTCACATGAACATCTTTTCTCTTATTTATTTAACATGGTAAAATCCTTTTGGAATGTTGTGGGGAGTTCTTTGGGCAATCTCAAACAGTCTTGCTAAATCTCAGTCAAACTAAGACTTGGTTAACTCTAGGTCGATGTCATATCCGTGAGATCCTGCATTAAGATCCGTGCAAAATTTTCTTTTCAGTTTTTTTCTTTTCTTTCTTGTATGTTATGCCACTTGAGTGAGACTTGGTTAGATCTCAGTCGACTGAGACCTAGCCACAACCAATCTCAAAAGCCAATGTCCTTATTTGATCTATCAGAACTGGATCCTAAAAAACCTATATTGGTAAAGATCGTGCCAGTTGTTTCCGTTGGTGTGCTGCTTTACTTTGATCGTTATGAAAAACAAGAAATAAATCTTGTTTTCAATGCATTTTAGCTAAAGATCCTACTGATATAATCTTTACTCTATGTTCTATGCTCTCTGTTGAATTTTTAGGCTGTTCTTCAGAAAATAGGAGTGATAAACATTCTTAGGGAAGTGACTAAGAGGCTGGCCTAAGTGGCGTGCGATGTCTATGGCGGTGCTCATGGCTGGGCGCGACTGTGATGAGAATCTACGCAATCTGTTTCGTCGGTGTGGCTCTTCAGTTTGTCTAATTTTAGGCTTTTGTTGTTCTGTGTTTAGTGGTGTTGGGAGGTTTTTGGTGCTTAGTAGTAGAAGCTTCTTTCCCCGGTATGTTCTCCCGTGGTTCCGAGAGAGCATTATATAGATATAGCTAGATATTTAAGGTTGCATGCTGTCATTTTTCATGTTGCAATCTATTGCATCAGGTAAGTGTAAAAAGTTGTTGGTTGCGTGATGTATAGCTCCATTTTCGTAATGAAAATGGGGCTAGTGTGGTCCCTTCCATTGAAAAAAATAACAATAAAATCATAAAAAACAGAGATAAATCTGGAAACACACACTCTTATTTAACATAACACACACGACACCTAATGTGTTCCCCTTATTGAGCATCAACGTGCACTGTGTGTGCATGTGAGTACCAGGATTTGAATTTTAAAGAGAGAGGTCATCCTTTGGTGACTCCACTACCCGCCAAGAGATGGTTCTCTGACTTGAAAAATGAACGTGTTTTGATCGATTTTTCTTTTCTTTGCTATCATGTTCCTTTCCACCCCTTTCCTTTACACTGGAAATATCGAGGCAGATGGGTTGTGGCTTGGCTTAGACATGACATATAACAATTCTAAGAAAAATCCTGCTCATCAACGCTTGGTCACTCGTCAATCTTGCAACGCTAGGTATATAAACTTGGGTGCTAGGTGAGGTGATGTGGCTACTCCATCAAGGATTTCAGAGATAATGATATACCTAGATTTATGCATGTGATGGTAATGCAACTACTAGAGTGATGTAGTGGCTATAGTATATCTATCCTAGCTAGATGCCGATCTTTCTGGCGGTACTCCTCAGACAACTAGGATTAAGTTATTATAATCTCAATCAATTGCTTGGTCTTTTTTATGGGGCCTCAAGATCCTTTATACATGATGCAACCTATCTTGAGGACGAGGCTTGATCTCATCTCACAGTCGGGCTTGTAGATGTCTACCCTTGATTAGTTTACATGTCTTATTATGCAAGGTACTTGGCATATCCATATGTCAGGCCTAGAGATCTTATGGACCATATGTAGCCCTACTGTATTGTATGATATTTTATACATATTGTTTTCACTATAGATCATCACTAGTGTCTACTAACTAGCTGTTGGGGAACGTTGCATGGAAAACAAAAAAAATTCTACGCACACGCAAGATCTATCCATGGAGATGCATAGCAACGAGAGGGGAGAGTGTGTCTACCTACCCTCGTAGACCATAAGCGGAAGCGTTTAGTAACGATGTTGATGTAGTCGAACTTCTTCGTGATCCAACCGATCAAGTACCGAACGTACGGCACCTCCGCGTTCAGCACACTTTCAGCTCGGTGACGTCCTCGCCTTCTTGATCCAGCAAGACGAGTGAAGTAGTAGATGAGTTCTGGCAGCACAACGGCGTGGTGACGGTGATGATGCAACTATCTCCGCAGGACTTCGCTGAGCACTACGAAAATATGACCGAGGACGAACTAGAGGGAGAGGGGCGCCGCACATGGCAAGGGAATCGTGGTGTGTGTTGCCCCTCTCCCTCCTCTCATATATATAGGTGGAGGAAGGAGGGGAGGCAGCCCCTAGGGCGCCCCAAGTGGCCAGCGCCTGCCCTGGCCGAATCCCCCCCTTCCATATTTGTGCATGGGTGGAAGGAAAGGGGGGCTGACTGCCTTTGGGGCGCCTCCCCTTTCCTTCCCTCCATCTTTGGTGCGTGGGCAAGGGGTGGAGGGGCGCACCAGCCCCCTTGTGGGCTGGTGTGCTCCCCCTTTGGCCCATAAGGCCCACCGCTTGCCGGTGGCCACCCAGAACCCCTTCCGGCACTCTGATAAAATACCCGGTACTTCCGAACCTTTCCGGTGACCAAATACTATCGTCCTATATATCAATCTTTACCTCCGGACCATTTCGGAGCTCCTCGTCATGGTATCTCATCCGGGACTCCGATCAACATTCGGTCATCAACTCACATAACTCATACAATACTATATCGTCAACGAACGTTAAGCGTGCGGACCCTACAGGTTCGAGGACTATGTAGACATGACCAAGACACCTCGCCGGTCAATAACCAATAGTGGAACCTGGATTCCATATTGGTTCCTACATATTCTACGAAGATCTTTATCGGTCGAACCTTATGACAACATACGTAACTCCCTTTGTCTATATGTATGTTACTTGCCCGACATTTGATCGTCGGTATCTTCATACCCAGTTCAATCTCGTTACCGGCAAGTCTCTTTAATCATTCTGTAATACATCATCTCGTAACTAACCCCTTAGTTATTTGCTTGCAAGCTTTTTATGACGTGTATTACCGAGAGGGCCCAGAGATACCTCTCCGATACACGGAGTGACAAATCCTAATCTCGATCCATGCCAACTCAACAGACACCTTCGGAGATACCTGTAGAGCATTGATGTGTACTACACAACCTTCTTCTTGTAGACGTTGTTGGGGCTCCAAGTGCAGAGGTTTGTAGGACAGTAGCAAATTTCCCTCAAGTGGATGACCTAAGGTTTATCAATCCGTGGGAGGCGTAGGATGAAGATGGTCTCTCTCAAACAACCCTACAACCAAATAACAAAGAGTCTCTTGTGTCCCCAACACACCCAATACAATGGTAAATTGTATAGGTGCACTAGTTCGGCGAAGAGATGGTGATACACGTGCAATATGGATGATAGATATAGGTTTTTGTAATCTGAAGATATAAAAACAGCAAGGTAACTAATGATAAAAGTGAGCACAAACGGTATTGCAATGCTAGGAAACTAGGCCTAAGGTTCATACTTTCACTAGTGCAAGTTCTCTCAACAATAATAACATAATTGGATCATATAACTATCCCTCAACATGCAACAAAGAGTCACTCCAAATTCACTAATAGCGGAGAACAAACGAAGAGATTATTGTAGGGTACGAAACCATCTCAAAGTTATCCTTTCTGATCGATCTATTCAAGAGTCCGTAGTAAAATAACACGAAGCTATTCTTTCCGTTCGATCTATCTTTGAGTTCGTACTAGAATAACACCTTAAGATATAAATCAACCAAAACCCTAATGTCACCTAGATACTCCAATGTCACCTCGAGTATCCGTGGGTATGATTATACGATATGCATCACACGATCTCTGATTCATCTATTCAACCAACACAAAGTACTTCAAAGAGTGCCCCAAAGTTTCTACAGGAGAGTCAAGATTTAAAACGTGTGCCAACCCCTATGCATAAGTTCACAAGGTCACTGAACCCGCAAGTTGATCACCAAAACATACATCAAGTAGATCACGTGAATATCCCATTGTCACCACAGATAAGCACGGCAAGACATACATCAAGTGTTCTCAAATCCTTAAATACTCAATTCGATAAGATAACTTCAAAGGGAAAACTCAATCCATTACAAGAGAGTAGAGGGGGAGAAACATCATAAGATCCAACTGTAATAGCAAAGCTCACGATACATCAAGATCGTGCCAAATCAAGAACACGAGAGAAAGAGATCAAACACATAGCTACTGGTACATACCCTCAGCCCCGAGGGTGAACTACTCCCTCCTCGTCATGGAGAGCGTCGGGATGATGAAGACGGACACCGGTGAGGGATCCCCCTTCGGCAGGGTGCCGAAACAGGGTCCCGATAGGTTTTTCGTGGCTACAGAGGCTTGCGGCGGCGTAACTCCCGATCTATTCTGTTCCCCGATGGTTTTAGGGTATATTGGTATATATAGGAGGAAGAAATACGTTAGGGGAGCCACGAGGGGCCCTCGAGGGTGGATGGCGCGCCCCTTGCCACGTGCCTTCCTCGTTGCTTCCCTTACGTACACTCCAAGTCTTCTGGATTGCTTCCGTTCCAAAAATAACTCTCCCGAAGGTTTCATTCCGTTTGGACTCCATTTGATATTCCTTTTCTGCGAAACATCAAACAAGGGAAAAACAGAACTGCACTGGCTCACGGGTTAATAGGTTAGTCCCAAAAATAATATAAAAGTGTTTAATAAAGCCCATAAACATCCAAAATGGATAATATAATAGCATGAATACTTCATAAATTATAGATACGTTGGAGACGTATCAACATCCCCAAGCTTAATTCCTGCTCGTCCTCGAGTAGGTAAATGATAAAAGAAATAATTTATGAAGTGGGAATGCTAGCAGGTGGACAAGTTTGATCAATGATAATTTCAATCACCTTTTCTAGCATCATCATATGCCATAACAGTAGCTCAACTCATAGAACTTTTCATGATCAAGTAACAAGCTATTCACATGTTAAAGTATAGATCATAAACTTTCTTGGAAACTAACAAACTATGTTCTCAGTCATCAAACAATTGCAATTCATCTTATTTTCAGGAAGAGTGTATGTCAGAGCTTTGATTCAGCAAACTTCAGATACTCAACTATCATTTAGTCTTCCATGATTGCTACCACTCAAAGCATATTTTTAGAACAAATAGTATTCATCGAACACAGAGAAAGATAGGGGCTTAATGTTTCACCTCCCAACCTTTTACCTCAAGGGTAATGTCAACAGTAATAATTCATGATCAAATATATTTGAATGGCCATATATGCTTAGATCTTTCCATCACATGATGCTTGCCAACTAAAGAGTAGGTTGGAATGAGAAGGAATACTACTGACTCTTGCATAAAATTAAAAGATAGGCCCTTCGCAGAGGGAAGCAGGGATTTGCAGAGGCGCCAGAGCTCGAAGCAAAAACAGAGATGAAAATAATTTTGAGAGGTATGCTTTCATTGTCAACATAACGACCAAGAGTTCCCAATATCTTCCATACTAGATACATCATAGGCGGTTTCCACGCAGAAAGGTAAAATTTTTACTCCCCCTCCACCAACATTCACACTCCACGGCTTGTCCGAAACAACGGGTGCCGTCCAACTATCAACATTCCTAGGGGAGTTTTGTTTAAATTATTTGCGATTTTTTTTATCTTTTGATCATAGGACCGGGCATCCCAATTACCAGCCATTTTCTCGTGAATGATGAGCGGAGTCCACTCATCATGAGAATAACCCACCTAGCATGGAAGATACTGACAGCCCCTAGTCGCTACATGAGCGATTCGGGCATACAAAACAGATTATTATTTGAAGGTTTAGAGTTTGGCACATGCAAATTTACTTGGAACGGCAGGTAAATACCGCATATAGGTAGATATGGTAGACACTCATGGAAGAAACTTGGTTCAAGGATTTTGGATGCACAAGCAGTATTCCCGCTTAGTACAGATATTTTGGCTAGCAAAGGATTCTAAATAGCAAGCACCACATGTTAGAGGATCCATAACAATATAACTTCTATACAAATATACCCAAGCATAACTCATTATGTTGTCTTCCTTGTCCAACTTCAACTAATTTGTTCAGGTTTGAAAATAATTAATAGGGCTCACAATCATAGAAGATGTCCAAGATAGTATATTTATATGTGAAATCTCTCTTCCTTCAATATTCTTTCATGAATTGTTCAAGTGACCAATACAATGTTTGCTAACCTTCAATAAATTTACCACCTCTACTTCTTATATGTAAAGTCATTACTCCCCATGGGAAAGGCATATGAAACATATATGATTTAGATTTATGACATTCAAATCATTCAACCATTTACTCATAGGATATAAGTGAAGCACATGAGTAAATGACAAACTACTCCAAAAAGATATAAGTGAAGATCAATGAGTAGTTAAATAATTATGTAGCTATGTGAAGACTCTCTCTCATTTAAGAATTTCAGATCTTGGGATATTATTCAAACAGAAAGCAAAACAAAATAAAACGACATTTCAAGGATAGCACTCATCATGTGAAGAAGCAAAAACTTAGGCTCAACCGATACTAACCGATAATTGTTGAAGAAGAAAGGTGGGATGCCTAGCGGGGCATCCCCAAGCTTAGATGCTTGAGACTTCTTGAAATATCATCTTGGGGTGCCTTGGGCATCCCCAAGCTTGAGCTTTTGTGTCTCCTTAATTCCTCTCATATCACGGTTTCCTAAATCTCGAAAGCTTCATCCACACCAAACTCAACAAGAACTCTTGACATAAGTTAGTATAAACCAATGCAAAAACCTTATCATTTTCTACTGCAGCAAATCACTAAAATTATTATTCAACATTGCATACTAAATGCCTCTGCATATTTAATACTCCTATCCTCAAATAGAATCATTAAACAAGCAAACATATGCAAACAATGCAAACATACCAGCAATCTGCCAAAACAGTACAGTCTGTAAAGAATGCAAGATTCATCATACTTCCCTAACTCCAAACATTATGAAAGAAAATTACAACTGTATTAAATTTATCAGAGCTTATTATGCAAAAGGTTTCAACATTTTATCACATTCTGAATTTTCTAGGGAATTTTTGCAACAGCGGTAAACTTTCTGTTTTGAAACAACAACATGTATACTTGCAAAATAAGCATGGTAAAAGCTATCCTTGACATTTTTATTGAAAATAAAGACGCAAAACATTATTCTAAATAAGAGCAAGCAAATACTAACAAAATAAAATGACGCTCCAAGCAAAACACATATCATGTGGTGAATAAGAATATAGCTCCAAGTAAAGTTACCGATGAACGAAGACGAAAGAGGGGATGCCATCCGGGGCATCCCCAAGCTTAGGCTCTTGGTTGTCCTTGAATATTACCTTGGGGTTCCTTGGGCATCCCCAAGCTTAGGCTCTTGCCACTCCTTATTCCATAGTCCATCGAATCTTTACACAAAACTTGAAAACTTCACAACACAAAACTCAACAGAAAACTCGTAAGCTCCGTTAGTATAAGAAAATAAATCACCACTTTTGGTACTGTTTGAATTCATTCTAAATTCAAATTGGTGTAATATATACTGTATTACAACTTCTCTATGGTTCATACCCTCCGATACTACTCATAGATTCATCAAAATAAGCAAACAACACATAGAAAACAGAATCTGTCAAAAACAGAACAGTCTGTAGTAATCTGTATCAATTGTATACTTCTGGAACTCCAAAAATTCTGCCAAAATAGGGAGACCTAGATAATTTGATTATTGATCTACTGCAATTGGAATAAGTATTTTATCACTTTCTGGTGATTTTTATCAATTATTTTCGTGATCAGAAAGTTTCTGTCTTTTTCAGCAAGATCAAATAATTATCATCCAAGAAGATCCTATAGGTCTTACTTGTCACAAACACTAATTAAAACATAAAACCACATCTAAGCAGAAGCTAGATGGATTATTTATTACTCCCTCCGTCCGGGAATACTTGTCATCAAAATGAATAAAATGAGATGTATCTAGATGTATTTTAGCTCTAGATACATCCCTTTTTATCCATTTTGATGACAAGTATTTTCGGACGGAGGGAGTACTAAACAGAACCAAAAAGCAAGAAACAAAAATAAAATTGGGTTGCCTCCCAACAAGCGCTTACGTTTAACGCCCCTAGCTAGGCATGTTGATTTCAATGATGCTCACATAAAAGATAAGAATTGAAACATAAAGAGAGCATCATGAAGAATATGACTAGCACATTTAAGTCTAACCCACTTACTATGCATAGGGATTTTGTGAGAAAACAATTTACGTGAACAAGAATCAACTTGCATATGAAGGTAAAACAAGCATAACTTCAAGATTTTAAGCACATAGAGAGGAAACTTGATATTATTGCAATATGTAGAAGCATATGATCCTCTCTCATAATAATTTTCAGTAGCATCATGAATGAATTCAACCATATAACCAGCACATAAAGCATTCTTTTCATGATCTACTAGCATAGAATTTTTATTACTCTCCACATAAGCAAATTTATTCTCATCAGTAGTAGTGGGAGCAAACTCAACAAAATAACTATCATGTAAAGCATAATCCAATTGAAAATTAAAATCATGATGACAAGTTTCATGGTTATCTTTATTCTTTATAGCATACGTGTCATCACAATAATCATCATAAATAGGAGGCATGCTTTCATCATAATAAATTTGCTCATCAAAACTTGGGGGACTAAACATATCATCTTCATCAAACATAGCATCCCCAACTTGTGGCTTTGCATATCATTAGCATCATGGGTATTCAAAGAATTCATACTAACAACATTGCAATCATGCTCATATTTTATGCCAAGCATTCTATGTAATTCTTCTTCTAGTACTTGAGCACAATTTTCCTTCCCATCATTTTCAGGAAAGACATTAAAAAGATGAAGCATATGAGGCACCCTTAATTCCATTTTTTGTAGTTTTCTTTTATAAACTAAACTAGTGATAAAACAAGAAACTAAAAGATTCGATTGCAAGATCTAAAGATATACCTTCAAGCACTCACCTCCCGACAACGGCGCCAAAAAAGAGCTTAGTTGACGGGTGTGAGTGCCTTACCTAGCCTCCCGGCAACGGCGCTTTAAAAGAGCTTGATGTCTACTATACAACCTTCTTCTTGTAGACGTTGTTAGCCTTCAAGTGCAGAGGTTTGTAGGACAGTACCAAATTTCCCTCAAGTGGATGACCTAAGGTTTATCAATCCGTGGGAGGCGAGGGATGAAGATGGTCTCTCTCAAACAACCTCGCAACCAAATAACAAAGAGTCTCTTGTGTCCCCAACACACCCAATACAATGGTAAATTGTATAGGTGCACTAGTTCGGCGAAGAGATGGTGATACAAGTGCAATATGGATGATAGATATAGGTTTTTGTAATCTGAAAAATATAAAAACAGCAAGGTAAATAATGATAAAAGTGAGCACAAACGGTATTGCAATGCTAGGAAACAAGGCCTAGGGTTCATACTTTCACTAGTGCAAGTTCTCTCAACAATAGTAACATAATTGGATCATATAGAGTCACTCCAAAGTCACTAATAGCGGAGAACAAACGAAGAGATTATTGGCTACGAAACCAGCTCAAAGTTATCCTTTCTGATCGATCTATTCAAGAGTCCGTAGTAAAATAACACGGAGCTATTCTTTTCGTTCGATCTATCATAGAGTTCGTACTAGAATAACACCTTAAGATATAAATCAACCAAAACCCTAATGTCACCTAGATACTCCAATGTCACCTCGAGTATCCGTGGGTATGATTATACGATATGCATCACACAATCTCAGATTCATCTATTCAACCAACACAAAGTACTTCAAAGAGTGCCCCAAAGTTTCTACAGGAGAGTCAAGACGAAAACGTGTGCCAACCCCTATGCATAAGTTCACAAGGTCACTGAACCCACAAGTTGATCACCAAAACATACATCAAGTAGATCACGTGAATATCCCATTGTCACCACAGATAATACATGCAAGACATACATCAAGTGTTCTCAAATCCTTAAAGACTCAATCTGATAAGATAACTTCAAAGAGAAAACTCAATCCATTACCAGAGAGTAGAGGGGGAGAAACATCATAAGATCCAACTATAATAGCAAAGCTCGTGATACATCAAGATCGTGCCAAATCAAGAACATGAGAGAGAGAGAGAGAGAGAGATCAAACACATAGCTACTGGTACATACCCTCAGCCCCGAGGGTGAACTACTCCCTCCTCGTCATGGAGAGCACCGAGATGATGAAGATGGCCACCGGTGAGGGATCCCCCCTCCGGCAGGGTGCTGGAACAGGGTCCCGATAGGTTTTTTGTGGCTACAGAGGCTTGCGGCGGCGGAACTCCTGATCTATTCTGTTCCCCGATGGTTTTAGGGTATATTGGTATATATAGGAGGAAGAAATACGTCAGGGGAGCCACGAGGGGCCCACGAGGGTGGAGGGCGCGCCCCTGCCTCGTGCCTTCCTCGTTGCTTCCCTTACGTACACTCCAAGTCTTCTGGTTTGCTTTCGTTCCAAAAATAACTCTCCCGAAGGTCTCATTCTGTTTGGACTCCGTTTGATATTTCTTTTCTGCAAAACACTGAAACAAGGGAAAAACAGGAACTAGCACTGGACTCTGGGTTAATAGGTTAGTCCCATCAATAATATAAAAGTGTTTAATAAAGCCCATAAACATCCAACATGGATAATATAATAGCTTGAATACTTCATAAATTATAGATACGTTGGAGACGTATCAAGCATCTTTATGATCACCCAGTTACGTTATGACGTTTGATAGCACACAAGGTATTCCCCCGGTATCCGGGAGTTGCATGATCTCATAGTTATGTATTTGACATTAAGACAACAATAGCAATAAACTGAACGATCATATGCTAAGCTAACGGATGGGTCTTGTCCATCACATCATTCTCCTAATGATGTGATCTCGTTATCAAATGACAACTTATGTCTATGGTTAGGAAACCTTAACCATCTTTTGATCAACGAGCTAGTCTAATAGAGGCTCACTAGGGACACGGTATTTTTTTATGTATCCACACATGTATTTAAGTTTTCGGTCAATACAATTCTAGAATGAATAATAAACCTTTATCATGATTAAGGAAATATAATAATAACCATTTTATTTTTGCCTCTAGGGCATATTTACATCACTAGCTGGGGGGGGGGGGGGACAACAAACGAGTGGTGAAAGTGCAGATTCCTCCACATGGAGGTGTTTGGCAGCCCAACTGCAACCCATAAGTCCATTGCATGCGATCCATTCATATCAGTTACATCGAGTGGTCGTGGGTGCTTCCTGGTGAACGAAGTAGAAGAAAACCCTAGTGTAACGCCCCCGATGTAACTTTCCATAATTGTAACTCCAACTCTTGCCATTTTCGGCATTGTGATATGATATTCCCCCCGTGGTTGGGTTTTTCTTCATTTTGCATTTTGTCCATGTCATGCATTTTATCATGTCATCATGTGCATCGCATTTGCATACGTGTTCGCCTCATGATTCCGAGCATTTTTCCCGTTGTCCGCTTTTGCAATCCGCACTCCTATCTCCCCGGCGGTCCTTTTACGCTTTTTCCGCAAAGGGTACTAAATCTTCTCGAAATGGACCGAGGTTTGTCTAGTGGCCTTGGTATAGCACCCGGAGACCACCGGTCAAGTTTCGGGTCATTTGGAGCTCGTTTGGTACTCCAACGGTTAACCGCACTCTCGCAAAGGCCTCTTTTAAGTTGCAGCCCAACACCCCTTCAAAACAGCCCAATAACCCATCTAAGTCACTTCCATGCTCTCCGTCGTTCGATCACGATCATGTGGGCGAAAACTACACCTCATTTGGACTCTCCTAGCTCCCTCTATGCCTATTTAAGCAAACCCCCTCCAAATCTCGTGTCTAACCCTAGCCTTCCCTACTCGCGCGCCGGACGAAGCGTCGCTCCGGACATCGTCCGCCCGCCAGCCGCCACTGCCACTGGTCGCGACATCGTAGCCCGCCGCCGCCTTGAGCCCACCGCCCACACGGCCCCGCTCGCTCTACGGCCGCCTCCGCCTTGCCGCCCGCCCGGCAAACCGGCCCGCCGGCGCCATGCGCCGCCGCCCTCCGCCGCCCGGCCTCCCTCCGGCGGCCTGCCGTCCGCCACACCGGCCGGCGCCCGGCTGACCGCCAGCCTCACATGGCGCCGCCGCCCTCACGCCGGCCCGGCCACTGCCGTGCCCGGCCGCCGCCTTCTTCCGCCGTCGCCCGGCTCCACTGAGCTCCGGCGCCGCCGCCCGCCGTCGCCAGATCCGATCGGGTCGGGCCCGATCCGATCTCGGTTCCAGCGCCCTGACCTCTCTCCTCACTTTTCCTGTCTTTTGCATCTATTGTTATTTTGTTGCATTTTCAACCAAGTGTATCTTTGCATCTATAGGTTCATTTTGCGCGTATAATATGTCAAAATTTTCGCCTCGAAGAGTAGATCATTCCATATCATTGCATCATTTTCATTTGAGCTCATCTTGATGCCCGAAATGCTGTTAGAAGAGGGCTATGTGATGTTAGTTTCTGTTTCTTAACAGAACTTGCACTTTTGTTATTTTTGCCATGATTGATGTGTGCACCCTATGAATTGGAGTCGTACATGTGTTTTGTAATATGCCATGCCATATTTCCAGGTGTGTATGCCATGTATTTTTGTGATCTATGTGGTGACTAGCACAAGCATGCAAAGTAGGTGTCCTGATGTTGCTGTTTTCAGCTCTGTTTTGCTGATATTTTGATGCCATGTTAACTTGATGCTACCGAGAGATCTATGCATATTTTGAGATACTTCAGTAAGGATGTTTTGTTAAACATGTCTTGATCTATCCATCCATGCCTTTGTTTGCAATTATGGAGTACCATAGCTTGAGTAAATCAAGCTCTATTTTTGCTATAAAATGTTTCCTGGTAGATTGTTTACATGTTATTCAATTTTGCCAAGGTTGTTGTGGTTGATCCATGTATGCTATGTTATTGTTCTTGCCATGTATGTCTTCTATGACATGTCTTATTGATGAATGTATGCTTATTTTATCATTTAAGGCTCTGTAGTGAGTGCATTGAGCTTGTAAACATGCCTACTTGTTATCAGTTTTGACATGCCATGTTGCTGAATCTGTTAACGAAACTTTCAATATTGACATGGGTGTTACTATATTTTCGGATCCTTTTTGGCTTATGGTCAGTAAGGGACTTTTGTTCTATGCTTTGAGTAGATTCATGACATGCCTTATTTTTCTATTTTAAGTTCCTGTAGCATGTAGTTTTCTTGCTCTGAACATTGCAACCTGATGCTGTTTTTGCCATGTCCAGCCTGATATTTTGTGCACTTTTGCCATGCTTGTTTGAACCTGTTATGATGTGATTTAGCCGAAGCTCAGTGCTCATAGTTTGTCAAGCATCTTGTTTAGATCACTGCCATATACTTTTTTGATACGTTTGGGTGCAGTAGCTTAATTTATTGTTGCTTGCTAAGTGGCATCATGCTGTTAATGGCAGATTTGTGCCATTCTTGTTTTGCTTGTCATTTCCAAACCGTGCATCCGATTCCGGTGATCTTTATATCGATTTCAACCGAAATCATCTCATCTTTCCAGTGGCATACTTGGTTTGCCAAGTTGATGCCTGGTTCATCATTTTCCTTCCGGAGCGCATACATACGCATTGCATATCAATCTCGCATATCATGTCATGTTTTGCATCATGTTGTTTGTGCATTGCACCGTGATTTATTGTGGTTCCTTTGTTTGTGTTGTTGCTTTGGGTAGAGCCGGAGACGAGTACGTGAACGAGGAACCTGTTGAGAACGCCACGAGGATCAAGCTTTCGACAACTCGAGAACATTGCGTGCAAGATGACCATACCCTCGAAATCACTTCTATCTTTGCTATGCTAGATGCTCGCTCTTTTGCTATGCCTATGCTGCGATGCCTACCACTTGCTATATCATGCCACCCATATTGACATGTCAGCCCCTAACCATCCTTTCCTAGCAAACCGTTGATTGGCTATGTTACCGCTTTGCTCAGCCACTCTTATAGCGTTGCTAGTTGCAGGTTAAGTTGAAGTTTGTTCCTTGTTGGAACATGGAGATGTTGTCCCTTATCGGAACATTTTTACTTGTTGGGGATATAACAATATATATCTGCTATAATTAATACATCTATATACTTGGTAAAGGGTGGAAGGCTCGGCCTTATGCCCGGTGTTTTGTTCCACTCTTGCCACCCTAGTTTCCGCCATACCGTGTTATGTTCCTTGATTTCGCTCCTTACACGGTTGGGTGATTTATGGGACCCCTTGACAGTTCGCTTTGAATAAGACTCGCCCAAAGAAGGCCCAACTTTGGTTTTACCATTTGCCACCTAAGCCTTTTCCCTGGTTTTCGCGAGCCCGAGGGTCATCTTATTTTAAACCCCCGCCAATGCTCCTCTCGAGTGTTGGTCCAAACTAGAGCACCGTATGGACCGCTCTCGGGAAACTTGGATTACGCCGGTTCCTGTGACGCTTAGCTTATCCGGTGTGCCTCGAGAACGAGATATGTGCAGCTCCTATCGGGATTTGTCGGCACAATCGGGCGGCTTTGCTGGTCTTGTTTTATTGTCACGAAATGTCTTGTAGTCCGGGATTCCGAGATTGATCGGGTCTTCCCGGTAGAAGGAATATCCTTCGTTGACCGTGAGAGCTTATAATGGGCTAAGTTGGGACACCCCGCAGGTAATATCTTTCAAAGCCGTGCCCGCGGTTATGAGGCGTATGGGAATTTGTTAATGTCCGGTTGTAGAAAACCCAAGTTGACCTCAATTAAAATACACATCAATCAAGGCGTGTGTAACCGTGATGGTCTCTTCGGCGGAGTCCGGGAAGTGAACACGGTGTTGGAGTTATGTCCGACGTAAGTAGTTCAGATCACTTCTTGATCGCTATTCGCTTCACGTCCGTGCTTTGCTTCTCTTCTCGCTCTCTTTTGCGATGTAGCCACCATATATGCTAGTCGCTTGCTGCAGCTCCACTATACTACTCATCCTTCCTATAAGCTTAAATAGTCTTGATCTCGGGTGTGAGATTGTCGAGTCCCCGTGACTCAGATACTTCCAAAACAGTTGTGTGCCGACGATGCCAAGCAGGTGACTCCAACCGAACTCAAGTGGGAGTTCGACGAGGAACGTGGTCGTTACTATGTGTCTTTTCCTCGATGATCAGTAGTGGTGCCCAGTTGGGACGATCGGGATCCGTGTAGCATTTGGGGTATCTTCTTTATTTTGGTTCCGTAGTCGGACCTTGAGTGTACTGTATGATGGATGTTTATTTATGTATTGTGTGAAGTGGCGATCGTAAGCCAACTATGTATCTCTTTCCCTATTTATTACATGGGTTGTGTGAAGATTACCTCACTTGCGACATTGCTTTCAATGCGGTTATGCCTCTAAGTTGTGCCTCGACACGTGGGAGATATAGCCGCATCGAGGGCGCTATGTTGGTAATCGAGCCTTCCCGACTTAGGAGCCCCTACTTGATTGTTTGTCATGCGTTGTTGAGTCTAGAATGGAAAAATGTTTTGAGTCTTAGGATTATATATATCGGAGAGTAGGATTCTTTTTACTTCCCAGTCCCTTCGCCGCCTCGTGAGGTATCCCGACGTAGTGTTTTGACTCTTCTCTCCTCAAATTTCACTAATTTTTTTTAGGATCACGTGGGTATCTTGGAATCGTTCGATGGTTTTGTGGACGAGAACATTGTTCTTGGTGCCTCCCGACATTTAGGGGTTGTGGCGGTGTCCCGGGAGTTGAGCTCCGAGGTGTTGTCGCCACAATTTTATCGTTGCGCCTGGAATACCTGAGTTTTGCCGACATCGAAATCTCTTTTGTGCAGTTGTTGGTGAGATAACCCCGATAGCCCAAGATCGAGGCGAAAAGGGAGTATTGCCATGACTTGTATAATCGGATGTTTTTCAAGGTCGAGGTACACGATTTCCGAGGATTTCTTGGTTATGTGTTGACGGATGGATACAAATGGATCTAGGTATTGTTAGTTTGGGTGATATATTTTGTGTCCCCGTATCCCCAACACCAGATTGCATAACCGTAAAGTTTCGGGAGTTTATAGGTGGGAATTCTAGTAGCTTACGGTGATATCTTTCCGACGGATGTATGATTTGAGATTGGGGTCCAACGCCTAGTGGTCCGCCCATTCACGGTCGATTCTGAAGTGGTCGCGTAGACGCCTTAAAGAATCCTTGGCTATGCTGATTCGGGACGCCTTGTTTGTCATTCATGACGGCCGCTATATCGTCAGGTCCGTGTGGGCCCCACCACGAACACTTTGGGCGTAAATCTCTATCATGTGTTTGTTCCGCTCATTCTAGAAGCCAATCTTTTGTTTTCAGTTGTGATATTCGATTTGTTTCTAAGATGTATGTTGTTTCCATATCTTTATCTAAGTGGCTTCTCACCTTAATGGACGTGTGATGATTAACTTTGGAATTCATTCGTTCATTCTTGTTCGAATGTTTATTGTGAAGACTATATGTTGCAATTTCTATCCGTTGATTCTACTTATCAATTTTTCTATCAAAGGACTAACGGATGTCACCCTCTTCAGGATGGCTCCGCCAACGCTCGAATCCGGATCGCAATGATGGGGATCAACGAACCCTCCACCTCCACCTCCACCTCCGCCTCCAGAGGCCTAGCAAGCTATCATGGCAGCCACCAATGCCAATGCTCAGATGATTTTGCAGCTCTTGCAAGAACGTACTCAAGGGCAAGGCAATCAAGGAAATCAAGGTCAAGGCAACAATCAGCCGCATTTTGCTACTCTCGATCGGGTTCCTCGCTAATCACCGAAGTCTTTCGGTTTACGTGTCGAGGCCACAGACGCCGACGATTGGCTTGTGGACATCTACAAGCATTTTGATTGTAGCAATGTCGCACCGAGGACTTTGTCAAGTTTGCATCGCTTCAACTCAAGGATCAAGTCAGCCGAGTGGTACCAAAGAATACAAAGATTCCAGAGGAGGTCGTGTCATTACCGGGATGAGTTCCGCCGTGATTTCAGAGCTCACCACATTCCAAAAGTGTTGTTGAGAGCAAGCGTGAGGAGTTCCGCAATCTCAAGCAGGGCAACATGTCCGCTCTATCAATACAATATCCAGTTCCTGTAAGCTCGCTGCTTTGCTAAGCAAGACGTTCTCGATGAAAAAGAGTATGATCTATCAATTCAGAGGTGGTCCGAGAGAAGATATGCAATTAGCTCTTGTGCTTTTTGAGCCGCTTAAGTATGATGATTTCTACAACATGGCACTGAAGCAAGAAGCTGCCCAGCTCAAATGTGAGGCTTCTAAGAAGAGAATCGTGGATGCAGTCAGTCTTCTTCTTCCTCTCAAGTGGCAGCTAAGCAGCAGAAGTTTTACCTTCCTCCTCCTCCGCTCCGCCAGCCTTATCGCCAGAAGAACTCAGGTGGCCGTGGATCTTCCCACCCACCCAACCCCTCGCTATCGTAACAAGTCTAATTCTCAAGCTCCAAGGTCAATTGCTCCTTACCACCGTCCGCTCTCGAGGTGACTTGCAACAAATGCCAGCAGAAGGTCACTATGCGAACAAGTGCTTCAACCAGAGGCGCCTTCCGCCTCCTCCTCCCGTGAAATCTTCCAAAGCAATGCAAAGGGTCAAGCATAATCCCAAGTCCGCAAAGGTGAATATGATGAATGCAGCTCAAGCAGAGGAATCTTCCGATGTGATAATGGGTAATCTTCCGCTTAATGATATTCCCGCAAAAGTTCTATTTGATAATCGGTGCATCGCATTGTTTCATGTCTAGATCATTTGTTGCAAAGCATGATTTCATTTCGAAATGCCGGAAAAACCCTTGGGAGTTGTTTCTCCAAATTTCTTCTATGAGGGCTACCACAAGGATTCCGGATGTTTCTATCAAGATGGGCGATTATAGATTTTTGGCTAAACCATTTGTCCTTGGTGACTCGGATATTGATCTTATTCTTGGAATGGATCGCTTTCTCAGACAAAGCTCAAATTTTGATTGTGCTGCTGTGGAAATTCAATTGACTCACTCTTCTAATGATGTGATCATCTATGCCGCTTCGTGATGAAACCATTCGGTTGTTTTCTCTCAATGAGAAGGGCGAGTTGGATGCTATCTCTCGATTCCAAATCGTTTGTGAGTACCAAGATGTCTTTCCGTAAGAGCTTCCAGAATGCCTCCTCATCGGCCGCTTGAGTTCGTTATTGATCTTGAGCCCGGCATCGAACCAGTTTGCAAGCGCCCATACAAGCTTGGACCTAATGAGCTGAAGGAATTGAAGAAGCAGCTCGATGAACAAGAGCGTCTGGGTTTGATCGCACCGAGTTCATCTCCTTGGGGTTGTGGTGTTCTTTTTGTCCGTAAGAAGGATGGCACGGACCGACTTTTGCGTCGATTACCGTCCATTGAATAAGAAGACAATCAAGAACAAGTATCCACTTCCCAACATCAATGAGCTTTTCGAGCAACTCAAAGGTGCTACATGTTGTTCTCCAAGCTTGACCTTCGTATGGGTTATCATCAGATTCGCATTCGTGAACAAGATATTCCCAAGACAGATTCGTAACAAGCTTTGGTTCTTATGAATATACTGTCATGTCTTTCGCCTCGCCAATGCTCCTCCAACTTTCTCGGATGATGAACTTCATTTTCAACCCCTACACCAATGAATTCGTCTTGGTCTATCTTGATGATATTTTGGTCTTCTCCAAGAATAAGAAGGATCATGCCAAACATTTGCGATTGGTGCTAGACAAGCTCGTAGAGTATCAATTCTATGCGAAGTTCTCCAAATGTGAATTTTGGCTCGATGAAGTGCTTTATCTTGGTCATATCATCTCCGCCAAGGGCATCACAGTTAATCCCGAGAAGGTGTCCGCAATTGTGAATTGGGAACCTCCTCGAATCGTCAAGCAGCTCCAGTTTTCTTGGTCTTGCAAGCTATTGTCAAGATTCGTTGAGAACTTCTCCAAGATTGCAAAGCCTCTTTCCAACCTCCTCCGTAAGCATGTGAAGTATGTCCGGTCTCCCGATTGTGATGTTGCTTTCAATACCCTCAAAGAGAAACTCGTCACAGCTCCTGTCTTGACTCCTCCCGATGAATCAAAGCCATTCAAGTTTTCTCGTGATGCTTCTCTTCAAGGTCTCGGTGCTGTGTTAATGCAAGAGAAGAGGGTTGTGGCTTATACCTCTCGCCAGTTGAAGCCCAACGAAAAGAACTACCCCACTCACGATCTTGAGTTGGCGGCAGTTGTCCATGCTTTGATAACATGGAGACATCTCTTGTTGGGAAGGAAAGTGGACATTTTCACCGATCACAAGAGTCTCAAGTACATTTTCACTCAACCCAACCTCAACCTCGTGCAGACTCGATGGGTCGAAATGATTCAAGAGTACAACCCAAGTATTGAATATACCCTGCAAGGCCAATGTCATTGCAGATGCTTTGAGCAGGAAGGCTTACTGCAACAGTTTAATCCTCAAGCCCTTCCAACCGGATCTCTGTGAAGCTTTCCGCAAGCTGAATCTTCAAGTTGTTCCTCAAGGCTTTCTTGCCAACCTCATACTCTCTCCTACTTTGGAAGATCAGATTCGGGAGGCTCAACTTCTGGATACCATGGTGAAAAAGGTGAAACGTGGTATCGACAAGGGCATTTCCAAGTACAAGTGCTTCCACGTTGATGACAAAGATACTCTTTTCTTTGAGGACCGGATTGTGGTTACTAAGGGTGATCTACGAAAAGTCATTATGAACGAGGCTCACAATTCGCTTCTATCCATTCATCCTGGAAGTACGAAGATGTACCATGATCTCAAGCAAATATATTGGTGGACTCGAATGAAGCGAGAAATTGCTCAATTCGTGAATGAGTGTGATGTCTGCAGAAGAGTGAAAGCAGAACACCAAAGACCAGCTGGTCTCCTTCAACCTCTTGCTATTCCGTAATGGAAGTTTGATCATATTGAAATGGACTTCGTGGATCGGATTTCCAAAGTCCAAGCGTGGAAATGATGCTATCTTCGTTGTCATTGACAAGCTTACTAAAGTGGCTCATTTTCTTCCTATCAAAGAATCTATCACAAAGAGGCTCAGTTGGCGTAGCTATACACCTCCGAGATTGTCTCCTTGCACGGCATTCCACAAGTGATCTCTTCGCACCGCGGGCAAGATCTTCACCTCCAAGTTCTGGATTCTTTTCAAGGCCATGGGCACCAACATTCGTTTCAAAGACAGCCTTTCCATCCTCAAACAAGTGGCCAAGTCGAGCGAGTTAATCAAATCCTTGAAGATATGCTCGTGGCTTGTGTCATTTCCTTCGGTATGAAGTGGGAAGATTGTCTTCCATATGCCGAAGTTCTCCTACAACAACAGCTTCCAAGCGAAGTTCGGCAAGGCCCCATTCGAAATTCTCTATGGCGTAAAGTGCCGTACTCCTCTCAATTGGTCTCGAGACAGGTGAACGCCAACTTCTTGGCAATGACTTGATCACGTATGTAAGAAATGTGCCAAGTCATTCGTGAGAATCTCAAAGCCGCCAATCGCACTGTAAGAGCTATTATGATGATAAGCACCGTGATGTGGCTTTTGAAATCGGAGACCATGTCTATCTCCGCTCTCTCCAATGAAAGGCACTCGTCGCTCGGTATCAAAGGGAAGCTTGCCCCTAGATACGTGGGTCCTTTCAAGATCATTGGCAAAAGAGGCGATCTCGCCTATCAACTTGAGCTTCCATCCAACTTTGCAAACGCGTGCGATGTGTTTCACGTGTCACAGCTTCGCAAGTGCTTTAAGACTCCTGAACGCACTATCAACTTCAAGAGATTGACCTTCAAGAAGATCTCTCTTATCATGAGCACCTGCTGCTATTCTTGAAAAAACCGAGCGCAAGACTCGCAACAAGTCAATCAAATTCCTGAAAGTGAAGTGGTCACACCATTCGACAGAGAAGCTACCTGGAGCGCGAGGATCACCTCCGTTCGAATATCCAGAGTTCTTTTCAGTCCTAGATCTCGGACGAGATCCTCTTGTAGTGGTGGAGTGTTGTAACGCCCCCGATGTAACTTTCCATAATTGTAACTCCAACTCTTGCCATTTTCGGCATTGTGATATGATATTCCCCCCGTGGTTGGGTTTTTCTTCATTTTGCATTTTGTCCATGTCATGCATTTTATCATGTAATCATGTGCATCGCATTTGCATACGTGTTCGTCTCATGATTCCGAGCATTTTTCCCGTTGTCCGCTTTTGCAATCCGCACTCCTATCTCCCCGGGCGGTCCTTTTACGCTTTTTCCGTAAAGGGTACTAAACCTTCTCGAAATGGACCGAGGTTTGTTTAGTGGCCTTGGTATACCACCAGAGACCACCGGTCAAGTTTCGGGTCATTTGGAGCCTGCTTTGGTACTCCAACGGTTAACCGCACTCTCGCAAAGGCCTCTTTTAAGTTGCAGCACAACACCCCTTCAAAACAGCCCAATAACCCATCTAAGTCACTTCCATGCTCTCCGTCGTTCGATCACAATCGTGTGGGCGAAAACTACACCTCATTTGGACTCTCCTAGCTCCCTCTATGCCTATTTAAGCAAACCCCCTCCAAATCTCGGGTCTAACCCTAGCCTTCCCCTACCTCGCGCTCGGACGAAGCGTCCGCTCCGCCGGACACGTCCGCCCGCCAGCCACCGCCGCTTCGCCACTGGTCGCGACATCGCCGCCCGCTGGGTTCATGAGCCCACGGCCGCCACTCTACCCGCCTCCGCTTCCCTCGCCCGCCGCCCGGCCGGCCAGCCTCGCCGCCCGCGCCCGCCGCCCTCCGCCGCCCGGCCTCCCCTCGGCCTCCTGCCGCCGTCCGCCAGCGCGCTGCGACTCGCCCGCGCCTCACGCCGGACGCCGCCCGCTCACGGCCATCACTGCCGTGCCCGCCGCCGCCTTCTTCGCTGCCGTCGCCCGGCTCCACTGAACTCGGCGCCGCCGCCGCCGTCGCCAGATCCGATCGGGTCGGGCCCCGATCCGATCTCGGTTCCCGCGCCCGTTTGACCTCTCTCCTCACTTTTCCTCTAAGTCTTTTGCATCTATTGTTATTTTGTTGCATTTTCAACCGAGTGTATCTTTGCATCTCAGAGGTCCATTTTATGCCAGATAATATGTCAAAATGTTCGCCTCGAAGAGTAGATCATTTCATCTCATTGCATCATTTTGATGCCCGAAATGCTGTTAGAAGAGGGCTATGTGATGTTAGTTTCTGTTTCTTAACAGAACTTACACTTTTGTTATTTTTGCCATGATTGATGTGTGCACCCTATGAATTGGAGTCCTACATGTGTTTTGTAATATACCATTCCATCTTTCCAGGGGTGTATGCCGTGTATTTTTGTGATCTATGTGGTGACTAGCACAAGCATGCAAAGTAGGTGTCCTGATGTTGCTGTTTTCAGCTCTGTTTTGCTGATATTTTGATGCCATGTTAACTTGATGCTACCGAGAGATCTATGCATATTTTGAGATACTTCAGTAAGGATGTTTTGTTAAACATGTCTTGCTCTATCCATCCATGCCTTTGTTTGCAATTATGGAGTACCATAGCTTAAGTCAATCGAGCTCTACTTTTGCTATAAAATGTTTCCTGGCAGATTGTTTACATGTTATTCAATTTTGCCAAGGTTGTTGTGGTTGATCCATGTATGCTATGTTATTGTTCTTGCCATGTATGTCTTCTATGACATGTTTTCTTGATGAATGTATGCTTAGTTTATCATTTAAGACTCTGTAGTGAGTGCATTGAGCTTGTAAACATGCCTACTTGTTATCAGTTCTTGACATGCCATGTTGCTGAATCTGTTAATGAAACTTTCAATATTGACATGGGTGTTACTATATTTTCGGATCCTTTTTGGCTTATGGTCAGTAAGGGACTTTTGTTCTATGCTTTGAGTAGATTCATGCCATGCCTTGTTTGCTATTTTAAGTTCCTGTAGCATGTAGTTTTCTTGCTCTGAACATTGCAACCTGATGCTGTTTTTGCCATGTCCAGCCTGATATTTTGTGCACTTTTGCCATGCTTGTTTGAACCTGTTATGATGTGATTTAGCCAAGCTCAGTGCTCATCTTTTGTCAAGCATCTTGTGTAGATCACTGCCATATACTTTGTTGATACGTTTGGGTGCAGTAGCTTAATTTATTGTTGCTTGCTAAGTGGCATCATGCTGTTAATGGCAGATTTGTGCCATTCTTGTTTTGCTTGTCATTTCCAAACCGTGCATCCGATTCCGGTGATCTTTATATCGATTTCAACCGAAATCATCTCATCTTTCCAGTGGCATACTTGGTTTGCCAAGTTGATGCCTGGTTCATCATTTTCCTTCCGGAGCGCATATACGCATTGCATATCACATCTCGCATATCATGTCATGTTTTGCATCATGTTGTTTGTGCATTGCACCGTGATTTATTGTGGTTCCTTTGTTTGTGTTGTTGCTTTGGGTAGAGCCGGAGACGAGTACGTGAACGAGGAACCTGTTGAGAACGCTTACGAGGATCAAGCTTTCGACAACTCGAGAACATTGCATGCAAGATGAACATACCCTCGAAATCACTTCTATCTTTGCTATGCTAGATGCTCGCTCTTTTGCTATGCCTATGCTGCGATGCCTACCACTTGCTATATCATGCCACCCATATTGCCATGTCAGCCCCTAACCATCCTTTCCTAGCAAACCGTTGATTGGCTATGTTACCGCTTTGCTCAGCCCCTCTTATAGCGTTGCTAGTTGCGGTGAAGTTGAAGTTTGTTCCTTGTTGGAACATGGAGATGTTGTTCCTTATCGGAACATGTTTACTTGTTGGGGATATCACAATATATATCTGCTATAATTAATACATCTATATACTTGGTAAAGGGTGGAAGGCTCGGCCTTATGCCAGGTGTTTTGTTCCACTCTTGCCACCCTAGTTTCCGCCATACCGGTGTTATGTTCCTTGATTTCGCGTTCCTTACATGGTTGGGTGATTTATGGGACCCCTTGACAGTTCGCTTTGAATAAGACTCGTCCCAAAGCAAGGCCCAACTTTGGTTTTACCATTTGCCACCTAAGCCTTTTCCCCGGTTTTCGCGAGCCCGAGGGTCATCTTATTTTAAACCCCGGACAATGCTCCTGTGAGTGTTGGTCCAAACTAGAGCACCGTCTTGGGACCATTCCCTGGGCAACTTGGATTACGCCGGTTCCTCAGACGCTTAGCTTATCCGGTGTGCCCCGAGAACGAGATATGTGCAGCTCCTATCGGGATTTGTCGGCACAATCGGGCGGCTTTGTCGGGTCTTGTTTTATTGCCGTCGAAATGTCTTGTAGTCCGGGATTCCGAGATTGATCGGGTCTTCCCGTAGAAGGAATATCCTTCGCTGACCGTGAGAGCTTATAATGGGCTAAGTTGGGACACCCCCGCAGGGTAATATCTTTCAAAGCCGTGCCCGCGGTTATGAGGCAGATGGGAATTTGTTAATGTCCGGTTGTAGAAAACCGAAGTTGACCTCAATTAAAATACACATCAACCGCGTGTGTAACCGTAATGGTCTCTTCTCGGCGGAGTCCGGGAAGTGAACACGGTGTTGGAGTTATGTCTGACGTAAGTAGTTCAGGATCACTTCTTGATCGCTATTCGCTTCACGTCCGTGCTTTGCTTCTCTTCTCGCTCTCTTTTGCGATGTAGCCACCATATATGCTAGTCGCTTGCTGCAGCTCCACTATACTACTCTGTCCTTCCTATAAGCTTAAATAGTCTTGATCTCGCGGGTGTGAGATTGCTGAGTCCCCGTGACTCACAGATACTTCCAAAACAGTTGCAGGTGCCGACGATGCCAGTACAGGTGACTCAACCGGGCTCAAGTGGGAGTTCGACGAGGAACGTGGTCGTTACTATGTGTCTTTTCCTGATGATCAGTAGTGGTGCTCAGCTGGGACGATCGGGATCCGTAGCATTTGGGGTATCT
Source organism: Aegilops bicornis (assembly GCA_021605145.1). NCBI lineage: Eukaryota > Viridiplantae > Streptophyta > Magnoliopsida > Poales > Poaceae > Aegilops > Aegilops bicornis. The sequence goes on from CM038674.1 coordinate 648,992,376, forward strand.
TCTTTATTTTGGTTCCGTAGTCGGACCTTGAGTGTACTGTATGATGGATGTTTATTTATGTATTGTGTGAAGTGGCATCGTAAGTCAACTATGTATCTCTTTCCCCTATTTATTACATGGGTTGTGTGAAGATTACCTCACTTGCGACATTGCTTTCAATGCGGTTATGCCTCTAAGTCGTGCCTCGACACGTGGGAGATATAGCCGCATCGAGGGCGTTACACCTAGCCACTCCACACCCGTATGGTGGTGGCTTCCATTGTGAGAGTGAGAGAGCACACACAAAACAACACAACTCATGAGATAAGAAAGAGGTGATTCTGTCTAGATTTGATGTATCTGACTAGACAATGTTCAAGGTGGTTATCGAAGGCTCAAACATCCTTGGATTGATACCAAACTTGATGATTTTGTTCCTTACTTTGAGTACTTTGACCTGGTTAGTTGGTTTGATGATTGTGTCATTGTAGCATCAAATTTGAGAGTGTTTTTATCGGTTCGGACTGCTACATTTTCAGCACATGATAGTTTTCAAAGACTAATAAATTTGGTAGGATAACAATGTCCGATTAAGTTGAAATTTTGAGAGTATCTCAGTAACTCATGTCTTTATTGTCTGCAAATTTCGTGTTGTTTTCTCGACTGTTTTTGATTAGACCAAATATAGAAGGGGACAAAAGTTGTGCTTACTCTGCTCTGCCGAAATCTTGCCTCTTGTAGTACTTGTTGTTGTTCCTAGTTGGCAACATGTCGAATGTGTTATAAATATCTCTAGAGGTTCTAAAGACACTATACATGGCCATTTTTTACTCAATTCAAGGAGGGTTTCCACATTCAATCTTGTGTCACATGTGCATGTTGTTTGTATTTATTCCGTTGCTCACTTGTTCGTTGAAGTTGTCCTCAAAATTCATTATAAGTTGAGAGAGGGGGGTTGTATTGTGCATAATTTTCATGTCAATGAATTCGTGCATCGTTTTTTTACAATAATTGGTGCGTTGCTTTGTTGTTTTGGTTGCCCATCGGAGTGGCATATAGCATCGGTGCAGCCCCATCACAAGGTTTTTTCCCAACTTTTGCGATAAACCTTATTGGGGAATAAGAGGTTTTCATGAGGCTGATCATAAGCTACCACCATTTTTTAAAATGGCATAGAAAGTCTCAGATTCAAGATCTTCACCCACACCAAAATGACCAGCATGGCGGCTAAGTTACATTTTTGGGAGAATACTTGGCATAATACTCATATACAAGACAATCAAAGCTAAAATGCCACTCCCTTAAAAACCATGCCATGTGCAAAGTCATAAGCATCAAACATCGCATGACACGAGGGTTGTTTTCAAGCTAATCATATTTGCTTCTCATAGACTCATTGCATGAAAGTATACCAATTCAATATTACTAGCCTAAAACTTGATTCTTTGAAGTTGAGCAGCACAGTATTAAAATGTGAGTGCAAACTTTTAGTACATGGACTATATAGAAGTATATTTAGTTACTAAAATATGTGGTTTAACTTCAAGCATAATTAAGATTAAAAATCGGTTAGCTTATGTTCTTTTCTTGCAAATCACATTTCACAAGACAAAGAAGACACGGAAAATTCCGACAACGGATTAACACATGGCAAAGTGCAAGTTTCAGTTTCCCAGGCATAGACTCTAATCAACTACAGAATGCCCAAATGTTGCATTCATGAATCAACTTATTGTGGTACATATTCAGTTCAACACAATATAATTTATGGCTAGAAGGGTTGTTGCTTGGCTTAGACATGGTTGATAATAATCATCTAAGAAAACCTTTCTCATAGACGGTTGTCACTCGTCTATCTTGCAATGGTACATATACGATTTGGACGCCAGGCGGGGTGATGTGGCTACTCTGTCAAGAACTTCAAAGACAATGTATGTCCTCCATGGTAATGCAATTGCTACAATGATGTAGTAGTTAGACTAGATTTATCCTAGCTAGATGGTGATCATTGTGGCGGTATTCCTCGAAAAACTGTGATTGAGTCCTTATAATCTCAATTGCTTGGTCTTTCTGCTAGGGTCTCAAGATACTTTATGCATGCATGTCGGTGTCAAAACTGGCGGATCTCGGGTAGGGGGTCCCGAACTGTGCGTCTAAGGCGGATGGTAATAGGAGGCGGGGGACACGATGTTTACCCAAGTTCGGGCCCTCTCGATGGAGGTAATACCCTACTTCCTGCTTGATTGATCTTGATGATATGAGTATTACGAGAGTTGATTTACCACGAGATCATAGAGGCTAAACCCTACAAGCTAGCCTATGGTATGATTGTTGTTGTCCTACGGACTAAACCCTCCGGTTTATATAGACACCGGAGGGGGCTAGGGTTACACAGAGTCGGTTACAAGGGGGGAGATCTACATATCCGTATTGCCAAGCTTGCCTTCCACGCCAAGGAGAGTCCCATCCGGACACGGGAGAAGTCTTCAATCTTGTATCTTCATAGTCCAACAGTCCGGCCAAAGGATATAGTCCGGCTGTCCGGAGACCCCCTAATCCAAGACTCCTCAGTAGCCCCTAAACCAGGCTTCAATGACGACAAGCCCGGCGCGCAGATTGTCTTCGGCATTGCAAGGCGGGTTCCTCCTCCGAATACTCCATAGAAGATTTTGAACACAAGGATAGTGTCCAGCTCTGCAAAACAAATTCCACATACCACTGTAGAGAGGATAATATTTCCAGAAATCTAATCTGCTGACGCATTTTGCAGCATGACACCATACAACGGCCCGGTCATTATTCGAACCGTTTTTCACAACCAGCCACCGTACATATCGCGAGGCGGCTTCCTTGGCACGTCTAGTCGAAGCAGAGACCGTGTCCCCTTATCACGGGATTCTCATCAATACGGGTGTGGGTAACCCAATCGCGCCATCAATTACGGTGTTTGGGGAATAAGAGGTTTTACTGGGTGAGTGGGGAGGCGCGTCGCCTCTTCCGCCCTTATAAAGGGACAAGGATTCAATCTTTCCACCCACGCCTTCTCCCCGACTCATTCCCCTCTGCTCAAGCTCCAGCGCCCAAGCGTTCATCTTCTCTGCCCACTAAAGGTCTCCCGAAGATGTCCGGATACGGAGAGGAGGCAAATGGATGGCCTCTACCGTTCGAGAGAAGGATATCAAAAAGCTTCGAGAGGCCAGGTACCTGGCCAAGAAAATCAGCCACCATCTCCCGATGGCGGGACAGATCGTCCCTACTCCGGAACCCCACGAGAGGGTTGTATTCCTCCCTCATTTTGTCCGCGGGCCAGGGTTTCCCCTCCAACCGTTTGTTCGCGGCATCATGTATTATTATGGGATCGATCTTCACGATCTGTCCCCTAATTCCTTCCTCAACATCTCGACATTCATCGTCGTGTGCGAGGCTTTTCTCCGTATTTCACCGCACTTCGGTTTATGGCTGAAGACCTTTAATGTGAAGCCCAAGGTGGTGGGCGGCGAGCACACCGGGTGCGGGGGCACCATGGTGAGCAAGATGCCCAATGTCATATGGCTAACGGGAGCCTTTAATGATTTTGTCAGGGAGTGGCAACAACATTGATTTTATATCACTGAGCCGCGTGGCACAGAGTGGGCCGCCTCTCCCGAGTTCCGATTCGGCGCCCCCCTGTGGCTTACATCCTGGGTCAAGAAAGGCCTGGACTGGTCCTCGTACGATTTAACCGCCGGTGCTCCAGACGCTGCGTTAAAGATATGGGAGACAAGAACATTGAACTTGTCAATGTGGTCCAGGTGATGTTAGTTCGCCGGATCTTGCCTTGCCAGCACCGGACTTGCAATTTATGGGAATTTGATCCGGCCAGGCACCAAACCTTGCGAGAGCTCTTCGGCTTCTCGCATAAGGACATTCGGAAGGTGCTTTTTAAATCCAGTAAATCGTAGCCGGACTCCACCGAGGACCGTGGGTACCAGCTGTCCCGCCCGACAAGTTCGGTGAGTTATCAAACTTTTCTATCCGCGTAAACCAAAGGAAGCGCTTAATGTGTCTAATACAATTCTCCCAGGGCTGTACGAAGAAGGCGGAGCGGATCCATTGTCCGACCCCGCTGCCCGAAGAACCGGCCGACCCACTTCTGACGAAGATGCTGGTTGTCGGTGTCAAAACCGGCGGATCTCGGGTAGGGGGTCCCGAACTGTGCGTCTAGGCGGATGGTAACAGGAGACAAGGGACACGATGTTTTTACCCAGGTTCGGGCCCTCTAATGAGTTAGTTGTGAGATGATGTATTACGGAACGAGTAAAGAGACTTACCGGTAACGAGATTGAACTAGGTATTGGATACCGACGATCGAATCTCAGGTAAGTAACATACCGATGACAAAGGGAACAACGTATGTCGTTATGCGGTTTGACCGATAAAGATCTTCGTAGAATATGTAGGAACCAATATGGGCATCCAGGTTCCGCTATTGGTTATTGACCGAGAATGGTTCTAGGTCATGTCTACATAGTTCTCGAACCCGTAGGGTCCGCACGCTTAACGCTTCGATGACAGTTCATTATGAGTTTATAAGTATTGATGTACCGAAGGTTGTTCGAGTCCCGGATGTGATCACGGACATGACGAGGAGTCTCGAAATGGTCGAGACATAAAGATTGATATATTGGAAGCCTATGTTTGGACTTGGAAAGGTTTCGGATGAAAACAGAAGTTACCTAACACCGGGGTTACGGAACCCCGGGGGTCAATGGGCCTTGATGGGCCATAAGGGAGAAGAGGAAGGGCCGGCCAGGGTAGGCCGCGCCTCCCCTCTAGTCCGAATAGGACAAGGAGAGGGGTCGGCGCCCCTTCCCTCTTCCCTCCCCAATCCTAATCCAACTAGGAAGGGGAGTCCTACTCCGGTGGGAGTAGGACTCCTCCAGCGCCGCCTTTGGGCTGGCCGCACCCCTTGCTCCTTTATATACGGGGCAGGGGGCACCCCATGACACACAAGTTGATCTACGGATCGTTCCTTAGCTGCAGGCGGTGCCCCTCCACCATATTCCACTTCGGTCATATCGTCATGAGCTTAGGCGAAGCCTGTGCGGTGAAGTCATATCGTCATGAGCTTAGGCGAAGCCACCTGTCGGTGGAGCATCATCATCGCCACCACGCCGTCGCGGTCGACGGAACTCATCCCCGACGCTTTCTTTGGATCGGAGCCCGGGATCGCCATCGAGCTGAACGCAGTCAACTCGGAGGTGCCGTATGCTCGGTACTTGGATCGGTCGGATCGTGAAGACGTCGACTACATCAACCGCGTTGTTATAACGCTTCGCCACGGTCTCACGAGGGTACGTGGACGGACACTCTCCTCTCGCTGCTATGCCATCACCATGGTCTTGCGTGTGCGTAGGAAAATTTTGAAATTACTACGTTCCCCAACAAAGGGCATCCGAGCCAGGTTTTATGCGTTGATGTCATATGCACGAGTAGAACACAAGTGAGTTGTGGGCGATATAAGTCATACCGCTTACCAAAGATGTCATACTTTGGTTCAGCGGTATTGTGAGATGAAGCGGCCCGGACCGACATTACGCCAGACGCTTACGCGAGACTGGTTTCACCGCTTCGAGCACTTGTTGCTTAAAGGTGACCGGCGGGTGTCTGTCTCTCTCACTTTAGTTGAACCGAGTGTGGCTACGCCCGGTCCTTGCGAAGGTTAAAACAGCACCAACTTGACAAACTATCGTTGTGGTTTTGATGCGTAGGTAAGAACGGTTCTTGCTAAGCCCGTAGCAGCCACGTAAAACTTGCAACAACAAAGTAGAGGATGGCTAACTTGTTTTTGCAGGGCTTGTTGTGATGTGATGTGGTCAAGACGTGATGCTATATTTTATTGTATGAGATGATCATGTTTTGTAACCGAAGTTATCGGCAATCGGCAGGAGCCATATGGTTGTCGCTTATTGTATGAAATACAAAGCCATGTAATTGCTTTACTTTATCACTAAGCAAGAGCGATAGTCGTAGAAGCAATAGTTGGCGAGACGACAACGATGCTACGATGGAGATCAAGGTGTCGCTACCGGTGACAATGGTGGTCATGACGGTGCTTGGAGATGGAGATCACAAGCACAAGATGATGATGGCCATATCATATCACTTATATTGATTGCATGTGATGTTTATCCTTTATGCATCTTATCTTGCTTTGATTGGCGGTAGCATTATAAGATGATCTCTCACTAAAATTATCAAGAAGTGTTCTCCACGAGTATGCACCGTTGCTAAAAGTTCAGAGTACCCTGCACACCACGTGATTATCGGGTGTGATAAGTTCTACGTCCATATACAACGGGTGCACGCCAGTTTTGCACACGCAGAATACTCAGGTTAAACTTGACGAGCCTAGCATATGCAGATATGGCCTCTGAACACGGAGACCGAAAGGTCGAGCGTGAATAATATAGTAGATATGATCAACATAGTGATGTTCACCATTGAAAACTACTCCATCTCACGTGATGATCGGTTATGGTTTAGTTGATTTGGATCACGTAATCACTTAGATGACTAGAGAGATATCTGTCTAAGTGGGAGTTTTTAATATGATTAATTGAACTTAAATTTATCATGAACTTAGTACCGATAGTATTTTGCTTGTCTATGTTTCATCGTAGATAGATGGCTCGTCTTTGTTGTTCCGTTGAATTTTAATGCGTTCCTTGAGAAAGCAAAGTTGAAAGATGATGGTAGCAATTACACGGACTGGGTCCGTAATTTGAGGATTATCCTCATTGCTGCACGGAAGAATTACGATCTGGAAGCACCGCTGGTGCCAGCCTGCTGCAGAGCAACGCCGAAGTTGTGAACGCCCCGACAGAGCAAAGCTGATGACTATTCTATAGTTCAAAGGTGCCATGCTTTACGGCTTAGAACCGGGTCTTCAACGACGTTTTGAACGTCATGGAGCATATGAGATGTTCCAAGAGTTGAAGTTAATATTTCAAGCAAATGCCCGGATTGAGAGATATGAAGTCTCCAATAAGTTCTATAGCTGCAAGATGGAGGAGAATAGTTCACAAGGAGCACATACTCAAAATGTCCGGTATAATAATCACTTAATTCAGCCGGGAGTTAATCTTCCTGGATGATAGTGTCATTGATGTAATTCTCCAATCATCGCCACCAAGCTACAAGAGCTTCGTGATGAACTATAATATGCAAGGGATGACTAAGACAATTCCCGAGCTCTTCGCAATGCTAAAAGCCATGGAGGTAGAAATCAAGAAAGAGCATCAAGTGTTGATGGTCAACAAGACCACTAGTTTCAAGAAAAGGGCAAAGGGAAGAAGAAGGAAATCTCAAAAAGAACAGCAAGAAAGTTGTCTGCTCAAGAGAAGAAGCCCAAGTCTGGACCTAAGCCTGAAACCGAAAGTGTTTTACCGCAAGCGCACCGACATTGGAAGCGGAACTGCCCCAAGTATTTGGCGGATAAGAAGGATGGCAAGGTGAACAAAGGTATATGTGATATACATGTTATTGATGTGTACCTTACTAGAGCTCGTAGTAGCACCTGGGTATTTGATCTGGTTACATTGCTAATATTTGCAACTCGGAACAGGGACTACGGAATAGGCGAGCAATCGCAAAGGACGAGGTGACGATGCGCGCGTGGGAAACGGTTCCAAAGTCAATGTGATCGCGGTCGGCACGTTACCTCTACATCTACCTTCGGGATTAGTTTTAGACCTAAATAATTGTTATTTGGTGCCAGCGTTGAGCATGAACATTATATCTGGATCTTGTTTGATGCGAGACGGTTATTCATTTAAATCGAGAATAATGGTTGTTCTATTTATATGAGTAATATCTTTTATGGTCATGCACCCTTGAAGAAAGGTCTATTCTTGTTGAATCTCGACAATAGTGATACACATATTCATAATGTCGAAGCCAAAAGATGCAGAGTTGATAATGATAGTGCAACTTATTTGTGGCACTGCCGTTTAGGTCATATCGGTGTAAACAGCATGAAGAAACTCCATACTGATGGACTTCTGGAATCACTTGATTATGAATCACTTGGTACTTGCGAACCGTGCCTCATGGGCAAGATGACTAAAACACCGCTTCTCCGTTGTATGGAGAGAGCAACAGACTTATTGGAAATCATACATACAGATGTATGTGGTCCGATGAATGTTGAAGCTCGTGGCGGATATCGTTATTTTCTCACCTTCACAGATGATTTAAGCGGATACGGGTATATCTACTTGATGAAGCATAAATCTGAAACATTTGAAAAGTTCAAAGAATTTCAGAGTGAAGTTGAAAATCATCGTAACAAGAAAATAAAGTTTCTATGATCTGATCGTGGAGGAGAATATTTGAGTTACGAAGTTTGGTCTACATTTGAAGCAATGCGGAATAGTTTCGCAACTCACGCCACGGGAACATCACAACAGTAATGGTGTGTCCGAACGTCAGAATCGTACTTTACTAGATATGGTGCGATCTATGATGTCTATTTCCGATTTATTGCTATCGTTTTGGGGTTATGCTTTAGAGACGGCCACATTCACGTTAAATAGGACACCGTCAAAATCCGTTGAGACGACACCTTATGAACTATGGTTTAGCAAGAAACCAAAGTTGTCGCTTCGAAAGTTTGGGGTTGCGATGCTTATGTGAAAAAACTTCAACCCGATAAGCTTGAACCCAAATCGGAAAAATGTATCTTCATAGGATACCCAAAGGAGACAATTGGGTATACCTTCTATCACAGATCCGAAGGCAAGACATTCGTTGTTAAGAATGGATCCTTTCTAGAGAAGGAGTTTCTCTCGAAAGAAGTGAGTGGGAGGAAAGTGGAACTTGATGAGGTAATAGTACCAGCTCCCTTATTGGAAAGTAGTTCATCACGTAAATCGGTTTCGTGACACCTACACCGCTTAGCGAGGAAGATAATGATAATGATCATGAAACTTCAGATCAAGTTGTCACCGAATCAGAGATCAACCAGAATAAAATCCGCACTGCAGTGGTACGGTAATCCTATTCTGGAAGTCATGCTACTAGATCATGGTGAACCTACGAACTATGAAGAAGCGATGGTGAGCCCAGATTCCGCAAAATGGCTTGAAGCCATGAATTCTGAGATGGGATCCATGTATGAGAACAAAGTATGGACTTTGGTTGACTTGCCCGATGATCGGCAAGCCATTGAGAATAAATGGATCTTTAAGAAGAAGACTGACGCTGATGGTAATATAACTGTCTATAAAGCTCGACTTGTTGCGAAAGGTTTTCGACAAGTTCAAGGGGTTGACTACGATGAGACTTTCTCACCCGTAGCGATGCTTAAGTCTTTCCGAATCATGTTAGCAATTGCTACATTTTATGATTATGAAATTTGGCAAATGGATGTAAAAACTGCATTCTTGAATGGATTTCTAGAAGAAGAGTTGTATATGATGCAACTGAAGGTTTTGTTGATCCAAAAGGTGCTAACAAAGTGTGCAAGCTCCAATGATCAATTTATGGTCCTGCAAGCCTCTTGGAGTTGGAATAAACGCTTTGATAGTGTGATCAAAGCACATGGTTTTATATGCACTTTTGGAGAAGCCTGTATTTACAAGAAAGTGAGTGGGAGCTCATAGCATTTCTGATATTATATGTGGACGACATATTATTAATTGGAAATGATATAGAATTTCTAGATAGCATAAAAGGATACTTGAATAAAAGTTTTTCAATGAAAGACCTCGGTGAAGCTGCTTACATATTGGGCATCAAGATCTATAGAGATAGATCAAGACGCTTAATTGGACTTTCACAAAGCACATACCTTGATAAAGTTTTGAAAAAGTTCAAAATGGATCATGCAAAGAAAGGTATTTTACCTGTGTTACAAGTTGTGAAATTGAGTCATACTCTATGTCCTACCACAGCAGTAGTTAGAGAGTAAATGAAAAATGTTCCCTATGCTTCAGCCATAGGCTCTATCATGTATGCAATGTCATGTACCAGACCTGACGTATGCTTAGCAATAAGCTTGGCAGGAAGGTACCAAAGTAATCCAGGAGTGGATCACTGGACAGCGGTCAAAAACATCCTGAAATACCTGAAAAGGACTAAGGATATGTTTCTCGTATATGGAGGTGACAAAGAGCTAATCGTAAATGGTTACGTCGATGCAAGCTTTGACATTGATCCGGACGATTCTAAATCGCAAACCGGATACGTATTTTTATTAAACGGTGGAGCTGTCAGTTGGTGCAGTTCTAAACAAAGCGTCGTGGCGGGATCTACATGTGAAGCGGAGTACATAGCTGCTTTGGAAGCAGCAAATGAAGGAGTCTGGATGAAAGAGTTCATTTCCGATCTAGGTGTCATACCTAGTGCATCGGGACCAATGAAGATCTTCTCGTGACAATATCGTGCAATTGCCTTGGCAAAGGAATCCAGATTTCACAAGAGGACCAAGCATATCAAGAGACGCTTCAATTCCATTCGACCAAGTCCAAGTGGGAGACATAGAGATTTGCAAAATACATACGGATCTGAATGTTGCGCACCGTTGACTAAGCCTCTTCCACGAGCAAAACATGATCAGCACCAAGACTCCATGGGTGTTAGAATCATTCTTGTGTAATCTAGATTATTGACTCTAGTGCAAGTGGGAGACTCAAGGAAATATGCCCTAGAGGCAATAATAAAGTTATTATTTATTTCCTTATATCATGATAAATGTTTATTATTCATGCTAGAATTGTATTAACCGGAAACATAATACATGTGTGAATACATAGACAAACAGATAGTCACTAGTATGCCTCTACTAAACTAGCTCATTGATCAAAGATGGTTATGTTTCCTAACCATAGACATGAGTTGTCATTTGATTAACGGGATCACATCATTAGGAGAATGATGTGATTGACTTGACCCATTCCGTTAGCTTAGCACTTGATCGTTTAGTATGTTGCTTATGCTTTCTTCATGACTTATACAAAGTTCCTGCAACTATGAGATTATGCAACTCCCATTTACCGGAGGAACACTTTGTGTGCTACCAAACGTCACAACGTGAATCGGGTGATTATAAAGGTACTCTCTGTGTGTCTCCAAAAGTATATGTTGAGTTGTCATGAATCGAGATTATGTTTTGTCACTCCGATTGTCTGAGAGGTATCTCTTGGCCTTCTCTGTAATACACATCACCTAAGCCTTGCAAGCATTGCAACTAATGAGTTAGTTGTGAGATGATGTATTACGGAACGAGTAAAGAGACTTACCGTAACGAGATTGAACTAGGTATTGGATACCGACGATCGAATCTCAGGTAAGTAACATACCGATGACAAAGGGAACAACGTATGTCGTTATGCGGTTTGACCGATAAAGATCTTCGTAGAATATGTAGGAACCAATATGGGAATCCAGGTTCCGCTATTGGTTATTGACCAAGAATGGTTCTAGGTCATGTCTACATAGTTCTCGAACCCGTAGGGTCCGCACGCTTAACGTTTCGATGACAGTTCATTATGAGTTTATAAGTATTGATGTACCGAAGGTTGTTCGGAGTCCCGGATGTGATCACGGACATGACGAGGAGTCTCGAAATGGTCGAGACATAAAGATTGATATATTGGAAGCCTATGTTTGGACTTCGGAAAGTTCCGGATGAAAACAGGAAGTTACCGGAACACCGGGGGGTTACCGGAACCCCCCGGGGGGTCAATGGGCCTTGATGGGCCATAAGGGAGAAGAGGAAGGGCCGGCCAGGGCAGGCCGCGCGCCCCCCTCCCCCCTCTAGTCCGAATAGGACAAGGAGAGGGGTCACGCCTTCCCTCTTCCCCCTTCCCCAATCCTAATCCAACTAGGAAAGGGGGGGGGGGGAGTCCTACTCCCGGTGGGAGTAGGACTCCTCCAGGCGCGCCCCCCTTGGGCTGGCCGCACCCCCCCCTTGCTCCTTTATATACGGGGGCAGGGGGGCACCCCATGACACACAAGTTGATCTACGGATCGTTCCTTAGCCGTGTCAGCGTGCCCCCTCCACCATATTCCACTTCGGTCATATCGTCATGGAGCTTAGGCGAAGCCCCGCGCCGGTGAAGTCATATCGCTATGAGCTTAGGCGAAGCCCTGCGTCGGTGGAGCATCATCATCGCCACCACGCCGTCGTCCGACGGAACTCATCCCGACGCTTTGCTTTGGATCGGAGCCCGGGATCGCCATCGAGCTGAACGTGTCAACTCCGGAGGTGCCGTGCGTTCGGTACTTGGATCGGTCGGATCGTGAAGACGACGACTACATCAACCACGTTGTTATAACGCTTCCGCTTACGGTCTCACGAATGCGTGGACAGTACACTCTCCCTCTCGTTGCTATGCCATCACCATGGTCTTGCGTGTGCGTAGGAAAATTTTGAAATTACTACGTTCCCCAACAATCTCGTCATTCATTGTCGTATGTGAATCCTTCCTCCATATTACCCCTCACTTTGGATTGTGGCTCAAGACCTTCAAGGTGGAGCCGAAGATGATCGAGGGGCAACAAGCAGAGTGCGGAGGGGCGGTCATAAGCAAGTGTGCTGATGCTCCGTGGCCCGAGGGCTCTTTTGAGCTTGGTTTGTGGCAACGGGAGTGGTTTTATATCACCGCTCCTGTGGGCACCAAATGGGTGGCGCCACCCGCCTTTCGCTCAGTCCACCACAAGCTGGCATCATGGGTCAACCGGGGCTCGACTGGGGCCGCCCAAGGACGTTCCTCACAGGTAGGGCCGTATTTGAGACCTCCAAGAAAGAGAGATCAATCTGGTCGTGGCGGGCGCAGGTTATGCTGATTCGGCGCCGCTCGCAAACGCCGCCTCCGTCTGTGGGAGTTTAATCCGGAGGGACCACGAGCTCTCCAACATTTTATGGGCGCGACGCCCAAGGAGATGTATAAATTGTTCTTCGGATCACAGGAGAAGTCTTCGGACTTGATCGAGGACGCATGTCTAAGCTGCAATCACCCAGATACTCAAGTAAGAAACCCTGTAACCGGACAGGCTGTTCATTCATTTATCATATATATGCCCTTTAAGGGAGCCGTTTCTTGAACAAGAGTGGATAGCCAAGGCAAAGTTGATAAGGTGTCCGCTCCTCCTGCAGAGACCACGCCGGATCCCATGCCGACCAAGATGTTGAAGGCCGCGCCTTTTAAAGAAGGCGAAGGGGGAGCAGGAAGCAACTGCCTCGCCAAGGAGGCTTTCAAGGAAGAGGGATCATGGATCCTCCCTCCAAGGGGAGAAGAGGACCGCTCAAGACCCGGAAGCCAAGGCCTCAAAGCGGGAAAGAAGTCTTCGTCCGAAAGTCCGGCGGGAAGTACCCCAGCCGCACTATTTCCCCAAGGATCGGCGCTCCAAAGAAGTCGTAATTAAAAAGAAGGGGTCCTGTGAATAAAGAACATCCTCAGATTTATTTCTCAAGATAACCGAAATTGTACCTTGTAGTTCGGATCTCAGCCCTTCTCAGCAGAGCTCGTCTTGAGGATCTTCATCCGGAGATGATAGAGAGCTTAACGCCTCCACCTATCGCGCTTTCAGGAGGCGGGCGAATTCAAGTGTCGCCACGGAGAGTTTCCCAGTCCGCGCCAATCGGGCGTGCTTGGTCGGAGGAGTCAAGGATCTGCTCGGGCGGCGGTTATCTCGTAAGATCACCGTGCGCTTAATGGGTACAGTGATTGAAAGAATTGCATCCGCCGAGAGCGGATTGCATGAAGCCGTCGAAGCTTCTTGACAGGTTCGAGGTACGCAAAATGATGTACCTTCGGCGCTTATGCATATAGAATGCGCCCTGTATAGATAGTAGCCCCTGAGACTCGGTATGTTGTCAAAATTGACAGCGTGCCGAGGATCATAATCTCAGTTATAACATATCTCCGCTCCTAAATAGGTGGCGGGGCGTCCGGTGGCCAGCCGGACGGATGAATTTGCCGAACTAAAGCGGCAACTTGACGAGGCAGATGCGGACATCACGCTTGTCAATAAGCGGTTTGACGAGTCACAAGGTATGCGACTTCTTTGCGGACGCCTGGTAAGGGAGCTTGACGCCCGTGCCTTACTACTTGTATGCTTAATGCAGGTGGTGCCGCTGCTGTGGAGGAGCTGCGGGCGGAACTCGCCCGAGCTAAAGAGCAAGCCAGAAATAGTAATGCGGCCGCTTTGTGGCGGCGAAGAGCTAAAAGCGAGCGGGCTGCTCATCGCTGAAGCAAAGAGGAAATGGCCGATATGGCCATAAAGTTGAAGAATGCTACCGACCGCTGCGGGGTTCTTGAAAAAGAACGTCAAGCGGAGCAAGAGGACCTGAAAAAGGCCACCGCCGAAGCCAAGGATGCCCGCTCTGCAATGAGAGCTGCAAAGGAGGAGCTGCGTCAGGCTGTGGATGTTGCTGCTGGAAAGCCTTTTCTGCTGCGGAGGAAGTTCACGGATCCGAAGTATGCTCAGTTGGACCGGTTCTGGGGTTCGGAGGATGCTTATCTGGATTTAGCGGCGAGTGTTGTGGACGCGATCGAGCGCTTCCGAGGCCAGAAGGGGCACAGAAGGGAAGAGCTGTTTTGGTCGCAGTTCCATAGTCCAGAGCGTCCTCTTCCGTTAACCGATCGGTTGGCCGAATGGGCCGAGCTGAATCGGTTGTCCGGACTTGCCATGAAGCATGTCGTGACTCATTTGTGGCCGGGGAAACCTCAGCCGAAGAGTTATTTTGGCTTAGTGCAGCAGTTCCTTGGTGCGGTACCACGTATCGATGCAATGAAGCGGTCGGCGTGCATTGAGGGTGCGCGGATGGCTCTTGCCCGTGTCAAGACATACTGGGCAGAAATGAAGGCCACCGACGTTGCGTCCCCAGATTCGGACGGAAGCCGAGTACCAGTCGAGCGCTATTTTGAGGAAGTTCTTCCGGGCGCTCGTTTAATAGAGACGCAGTGCTCGAAGGATGTTATGTTTGAATGACATGTGTAACTTATGAAACAACGTTTCAATATAATATAAGAGCTTTTTATACTTGTGCGTTCAAGTAGTAAACTACTCCATGTGCGACCGTTGATGTATATGTATATATAACCTGAAAGATTGCAGTCTTTGGCTTCAGCCCTCACGCACATAGTGCGGGGGTGTTTGCAAAGAAGGCACTTTTTCACACTTAATCCAACGTCTTGGTCCTATTAAGGAGGTGGTAGCGTAGCAAACTAGGCAACCGGACTATAATGCTTTATCACTTTCACTTAGCCATAGGAGTTCGATGGTGGGGCTACTATATAGCCCCTAGGGGCACCCCGCTCTCCTGAATTCGGGGCCTGTATGTGCCTGACCGGGAAACGGCCCTTCGTCAATGCGGGGGAATTCTAAACATTCCGCTGGGTCATCGAGTGGTTGACCAGTCTCACGCTATATCATGACAGTCAGTTTTAGCTTTCTCCACTGAGGTGCTCAACCCAGCTCAACCGGGCACAATCGCGGTGGTTCTCCCAGCGCTACCTTAGCCGATATAACGGAACGTAAGGTACCAAAACATGGGAGCCGGGCAAACCCAACATTTGACCAAAGACATGATTCGAGCTGATGCATATAAGGCCTAACTTCGAGACGCCGAACACTCCCTAAGGTATTCGGTCTTTATGAAAACGGGCAGAATAATGCCCTAAGCCCCGGTGTCCGTGCACGCCAAGAAAAATTCTGGTGCGGCCGATGCCAAAACGCCAGCCTCCTCCTCGGTTGTAGTAAGAAACCGGGGTGTGTATCAACAAGAGACAAGAAAAAGGTTTACGCAGGTCTTAATCTGAAAAGAATCCTTGCGACGGGTCCTCGCTGCACGTCTGCGCTACCGTGTCTCCGTTGTATCGTATCACCGACGGGTGTAGCACGGTGTTCATCTCGTAAAGAGAAGAACTTAGTTGAAAAGAAAAAATATCGTGCGAGAAATGTACTTTATATTAAATAAACAGAGTACGGTTCGGAAGGTGAATAAAGTTGAGCTTTATTGTCTCTTGTTGTACGTACGTGCAGCCCCTTGTATGGGGGTACGCCGCTAGTAGGCGCCGGACTCGTCTAGCCGTGTCCGGGGTTTGAATGACCTATTCAGGTGCTTTGATTAGCGGAGCCGGATTGGTGTGGGGCTGTCGAGGCAGTCTCGCGTTCTTCCGTGCTCGAGTAACACTTAATACTCCCTTTTAATGAGATGATGTCGCGTGGACCGGGCATTTTAAGTGTAAGAGATGCATAATGCAGTATTGCGTTAAAGCGGGCGAAAGCTTCACGCCCCAGTAGTGCTTGATAGCTACTTTTGAATGGGGCGATGTGGAAGGTTAACTCTTCACGGCGGAAGTTGTCGGATGAGCCGAACACAACTTCTAGCAGTAGGGAGCCCGTACAATGGGCATATGGGCCTGGCATTACCCCTTTGAAGGAGGTGTTGCTATGGCGAATTTTGGTTGGGTCTATCCCCACTTTGCGAATTTTGTCCTGATATAGCAGGTTTAGATCGCTACCTCCGTCCATTAGGACTTGTGTAAATTGGAGTCCGTCGATTATAGGATCTAATATCAAGGCAGTCCATCCTGCGCTCCGGATACTTCCGGAATAGTCCTGATGATCGAAGGTGATTGGTTTTGACAACCATCATTGGGACTCTGCTGGGATAGACCGTGCGGCACGTGTTTCTATGGGCGCCGCTCTGTTTTTCCCTGTTGTCACTTGAAGTGAGTTCACTGTTTTGAATTTTTTGTGGAAATTCTTTTGTTTTCCGGGGCTCTGCTTGTGGTGCTCGTCATCATCCTCGCTTGGTGTGTCGAGCCCCTTGTGTTCGGCGTTGAGTCTGCCGGACTGCTTGAAGACCCAACAATCTCTGTGGGTATGGTTTGCAGGCTTCCCGGGAGTACTGTGGATTTGGCATATCTTGTCCAAGATTTTGTTTAAGTTGGATAGCTCATCGCTATTGTCCTTAAGGGGCAGTTTTTTATTGTTTTGCCGTGAGCTTCTGAATCCGGCGTTGACTGCCGCGCTCTTTGGACCGTTCCCCTTAATCCGACGCTAGTCCTTGCTGCGTCGTGGTTTCCCATTCCCATCCCTGACTTCGGATGTACTTGGGTCGCTGGTACTGCATCTTCCTAGCCAGTTATCCTCTCCCGCGCAAAAGCGGGTCATGAGGCTTGTTAGTGCAGCCATGGTTCTCGGCTTCTCTGGCGAGGTGTCTGCGAAGCCATTCGTCTCGGACGTTGTGTTTGAAAGCTGCTAAGGCTTGGCGTCCGGACAGTCGACTATTTGGTTCTTTTTGGTGAGGAACCTGTTCCAGAATTTGCGAGCTGACTCTCCGGGTTGTTGAGTTATATGACTTAAATCGTCTGCATCCGGAGGACGGACATAAGTCCCTTGAAAGCATCCTCGAGCTCTTCCCAACTTCCAATGGTATTTTCAGGGAGGCTTTTGAGCCAATGCCGGGCTGGCCCTTTGAGCTTGAGGGGTAAGTATTTTATGGCGTGGAGATCGTCTCCTCTAGCCATGTGTATGTGGAGGATGTAATCCTCAATCCAGACTCGAGTGCATTGTTCCGTCGTATGCCTCTATGTTTACGGGTTTGAATCCCGGCTGGGAATTCGTGATCCAAAGACCTCATCGGTGAAACACGAGGTGTGCGGCACCCCTATATTTGGGTGTGCCGTGATGTTCGGATATTTGGCGTGTTGCATTGCTTTGAAGAGCTTGCTTTCTCGGCCCATAGATGGACCTAACTGGGCCATCCTTTTTATGCGAATCCTTATGCGGATCGCGTACCGGCTTGTGTGTGGCGCCATTTGCCGCTCTCTGTTTGCCGTGGGGTCGTCCATCCGACCGGGTGGCCTTCTTGCTTTTTGATTATGAGGGCTCTACGGCCTCCTTATCAAATTCGGGCAGTAGTTTTCTCTTTGGGTAGCTCTTTGTTTAGCGACTGTCGCCGTATTTGTCTGCGGTGTTGAGTACTTTGCTCCATCTGATTCTGAGTGCATCTTCCGCTGTTTTGAGCTTCCGCTTCTGCTTTTTCAGGCTACGCGCAGCGGGCGACGAGCCTTTTGTGGAGGTTCTTCTGCTCCAACAATTTGTCCGTGATGAGATCGTCCGGACTGTTATCTTCGCCGGGACGGGTTGTTTATCCAAGTTGTCATGTTCGGACGGTTGCTCGATAGCATGTTCGCCGTCCACCGGTTCGCCTCTGCTCTATGGCTGGGTCTTTGTCGGCGGGACTTGGTGCGGCGTTTACGTTGTCGTTTTGACTGCTTTTCGAGGGATTTATCCTTCGTAGTGTCCCGTTGTTCCTCGTCGTCACTTCCTTTAGGTGTATCCACCATGTATACATCATGGGATGAGGTGGCTGTCCAGTATCCTATAGGTGCTGGTTCCTGGTTGTCTCCTACATCGTCGTCCATACCGTCGATGTCTTGGTCGAAATTGAGCACGTCATTTAAGCTTTCGGCGGTGGCTACAAAGTGGGCGGTGGGTGGGCGTTGAATTTCTTCGTCGTCGCATCCCAACCTTCTGACCGTAGTCCGCCAGGCTCTCGATAAAGAGAGAGACTTTAGTGAATTCAGGATGACGCCAAAGGGCGAGTCTTTGAAAGATGTCCATGATAGTGAACTCCATGACCGGCGCCCAATCGGATTCGATTAGCACGCAGGCGCGGAGGGTTCGAGTCCGGAGAGGAGTCCGGCGCCTTGAGTCACGATCTTCGCAAAGGGCGAGGATGGAGTTCGGCTCAATCGCCAGAAGATCGTAGCCCCCGAGGCGGTGTCCAACCACTCGTCCTCGATCGGGGGAGTCGGCTCCGAGCTAAGGGTCGGAGCGGACGCTGGTGCGGCCTCCAGAGCACTGTTCGATGGCAGAGCTAGATCGTGCCCGTCGAGACAGTGCGGCATGCTTGGCTGTGGCTTGAATCCGTCGAAGATCAAGTCTCCGCGGACACCGGCCGTATAGTTCAAGCTTCCAAATCTGACCTAATGGCCAGGGGCGTAGCTTTCGATCTGCTCCAGATGGCCTAGCGAATTGGCCCGCAGTGCAAAGCCGCCGAATACGAAGATCTGTCCGGGGAGAAAAGTCTCACCCTGGACTGCATCGTTGCTGATGACTGAAGGAGCCATCGGGTCTATAGGTGACGGCATGCAGGAACTCTCAATGAAAGCACCAATGTCGGTGTCAAAACCGGCGGATCTCGGGTAGGGGGTCCCGAACTGTGCGTCTAGGCGGATGGTAACAGGAGACAAGGGACACGATGTTTTACCCGTGTTCGGGCCCTCTCGATGGAGGTAATACCCTACTCTGCTTGATTAATATTGATGATATGGGTAGTACAAGAGTAGATCTACCACGAGATCAGAGAGGCTAAACCCTAGAAGCTAGCCTATGGTATGATTGTTGTTCGTCCTACGGACTAAAACCTTTCGGTTTATATAGACATCGAATAGGGTTAGGGTTACACGGAGTCGGTTACAATGGTAGGAAATCTACATATCCGTATCGCCAAGCTTGCCTTCCACGCCAAGGGAAGTCCCATCCGAACACGGGATGAAGTCTTCAATCTTGTATCTTCATAGTCTAGGAGTCCGGCCAAAGATGATAGTTCGGCTATCCGGACACCCC
This sequence comes from Aegilops bicornis, assembly GCA_021605145.1. Classification (NCBI taxonomy): domain Eukaryota; kingdom Viridiplantae; phylum Streptophyta; class Magnoliopsida; order Poales; family Poaceae; genus Aegilops; species Aegilops bicornis. The sequence goes on from CM038674.1 coordinate 649,011,987, forward strand.
TAGTCCAGGACTCCCTCACTGGTCCCGGCGCCTTACAGGGTGCCTGTCGATGTCAAAACCGGCGGATCTCGGGTAGGGGGTCCCGAACTGTGCATCTAAGGCGGATGGTAACAGGAGGCGGGGGACACAATGTTTACCCAGGTTCGGGCCCTCTCGATGGAGGCAATACCCTACTTCCTGCTTGATTGATCTTGATGATATGAGTATTACAAGAGTTGATCTACCACGAGATCGTAGAGGCTAAACCCTAGAAGCTAGCCTATGGTATGATTGTTGTTGTCCCTCGGACTAAACCCTCCGGTTTATATAGACACCGAGGGGGCTAGGGTTACACAGTCGGGTACAAGGGAGGAGATCTACATATCCGTATTGCCAAGCTTGCCTTCCACGCCAAGAAGAGTCCCATCCGGACACGGGACGAAGTCTTCAATCTTGTATCTTCATAGTCCAACAGTCCGGCCAAAGGATATAGTCCGGCTGTCCGGAGACCCCCTAATCCAGTACTCCCTGAATGCACCTTGTCTTGAGGGGTGAGGCTTTATCTCCTCTCGGGACCAGGCTCGCGGATGTCACCAATTTACCCTTGATTGGTTTACACGTCTGATTATGTAGGGTACTTGGCATATCCATATGTGAGGCTTAGAGATCTTATGGACCATGCATAACCCCGCCATATAGTGTGGTATTTTATACATATTTTCCCACTACATTTCTTCATCGGTGTTTCCAAAAAGCTGGAGGAAACAACAAGGGAATGGTGAAAGTACTGGCTAGAACATGTTATTGTTGGGCTAATTCCCTCCACATGGAGGTGTGTTGCTCATAACTCTAACACATGTGAGTTGTTGATCTCAATTATATCCAAAGGTTGTGAGTGCTTCCTGGTGAAGGGAGTAGAAGAAAACTCTAGGCACGCCCCCGTGTACGGTGGTGGGTGCCATTGTGAGAGTGAGAGAGCACACAAACAACAACATTACTCATGAGAAGAGAGAAAGAATGAGAGGTGATTCTGACCAAATTTGATGTATCTAACTAGACAGTGTTCAAGGTGGTTATCGAAGGCTCACACGTGCTTGGATCAACACCAAACTTGATGAGTCGGTTCCTTACTTTTAGTACTTCAACCTGGTTAGCTGGTTTGAGGATTGTGTCAGTGGAGCATTAAATTTCAGAGCGGGTTTGTTGGTTCAGTCTGCTAAAGTCTAAGCACATAATAGTTTTTGGAGACGAATAAATTGGGTAGGCAAATGATGTTCGATTAAGTTGAAATTTTGAGGGTATCTGAGGAAATATTGTGCCTATTTGTCTAGAAACTTTTGTGTTGTTTGGCTCAGCCGTTCGATAGTAGCTGATGAAATATAGAAAGGAACAAAAGTTTTGTTTACCACTATTTGCTGAAATCTTGCCTCTTGTAGTAATAGTTGCTGTTCATGCCAGGCAACATGTTGAGTGTATTGTCACATCACCTTGCAATGGTACATATACAATTTGGGTGCCAGGCGGGGTGATGTGGCTACCCTGTCTAGAAATTCGAAGGAAAACTCTATACACGGCTGTGTTTTTTTTACTCCTAGGTTTTTCCACGTTAAATTTCTGTGTCACATGTGCATGTTGTTTCTGTTTATTCTGTTGCTTGTTGGTTGAACTAGTCCTCAAAATTCATTACAAGTTGAGGGGGCTGTGTTGTGCATAATGGTTGCGTCGATGAATTGGTGCATTGCTTTGTTGTTTTCATTGCTCATCGGAGTGGCATATAACAATGGTGCAGCCCAAACAGTTGCAACATCAAGAAAGTTGTCCAAGGCATAGTTTTCATGGACTCCATAACCCACCAAGCAAAACACATACGACCAACTAAAACAAAAAGTTCCATTAAAAAGTGTTTTACATTTTCCACATGGTTTCATTTTTAGAGGAAATAGTAGGTGAATTAACCTATTGGCTAATGCATATTTTTCATTAGATTATGTACATTACTAATAAATAAAACTACAAGGACTGGCAAGACTGGCCAGCCAGCTACGAGGGCCACAAGGTTTTCTCCTAGCTTTGCGACAAACCTTCTCCAGCCAGCTATGGGGATCACAAGATTTTCTCGTAGATTTGCGACAAACCTTCTCTGGGAATAAGGTTTTCATGAGGCTGATCATGAGCAAGCATCATTAAAAAAAACAATTTGGCATAGAAAGTCTCAAATTCAAGATCTTCACCCACACCAAAAGGAACAGCATGGCAGCAAGTTACATTTTTAGAGGACACTTGGCATAAGCTAGAATTCCACTCCCTTAAAAAGCATGCCTTGTTCAAAGTCATTAGCATCAAACAGCGCTGCCCATTTTCAGGCTAATCATTTTTGCTTTTGATAGACTCACAGATTCAGCATTACTAGCCTACAACTTGACTCTATTAAGCTGTGCAGCAATATTTAAACGTCACTACAACTTCTAGTTTACAGACTATATACCAATGTGTAGTGACTTGAAGATGTGGTTTAAGCATAAGCAAGTTCTTTGCAGATCATACGCAAAATGCTGACAGCGGAACAACACAGGGCAAAGCACAAGTTTCAGTTTCCTAGCATTAACTCTGCCCAGCTGCAGAACGCCCAAATGTTGTATTCATGAATGAACTTACTGTGGTACATCTTCAGTTCGACACAAGATAATTTAGGGCTACAGCTACAGCTTAAAGTAGTACAACTACAACTCAATTTCAACGACGCAACAAATTCCCTCAGGAAACAGGCTGCAGTGTCAGCACTACTTATACACACACACCAGATGGCCAGAGGGTTCCATGGTAGTTTCATCTGTTCGGTTCAGCTCAAGCCTTGCGGACAATCACATGGCGCTCCCTCTTGTACTCCACTTCGTCCCTCTGGTGCATGATCACAAGGGCTCTTCTCACCTGAAGCATCAAAGGTAATGAGTGGTGAGAAACCGAGTAGTTACAGATTATTTTTATGCATGACATTTTGTATGTGAGAAAAATCTGATGTGTGGGATGACAGGATGCTTACAATGGATTCATTCAAGCCCATCCGGTTCAGTTCGTCGAGCAGCCGACGTTCGGATATGTGGCTCCCGATTCCCATCCTTCTCTTTATCTGCGCTTCCGCTTGCTGTTGGGATGAAGTGAACGAGAAACTCAGCAGATGCAAAAGGTTGAAAACGCTGGGTTTTAGTTTTGGATGCAATAGACTCACCTTGATTTCATTTGCGATCTCCGGTGACAAGTTCAGATGCTCATTGATTCCAGATCTTGCAGCATCCACAGTGGAGACGTTGAACAGTCTAAATGCCTCTTCGATGTGCTCTGGCGTAGCCACACTAGTCCTGAGAACCACTCACATGTCAGCAAGGAATGCCATGATACTTGTTTGTCAGAACTTAAGCCACAGCTCATGATGTTAAATACATAAAGATCTTCTAAATGTACCAGAATCAAGCAAGTGGCAGAACAATGTTTGTGGAATAATTAGCATGTGATCAGATTGCACTTACAATCTCATCTTTGCAAGAGATTCGCTCAACCGTATAATAGCTTCAAGCTGCCTCACAGTGATGGGTATGGCTGCAGCTCTTCCTGTCTCATGGGATTGTTGTCTCATTTTCTGCAAATGATAAAACAAATAGGTAAATGTCTCGTATAAAAATGATAACTATCATCTAAAAAAAATTGATTGTGACAATCACCATGAAACTATCATAAAAAAGGTCTTGAGATTTTCAGAAAGCAGATGCAGAGAATTATTCAAACTGTTGCGGCATTTGCCAGAAAAAGATGTAGTGGCAGAAATCCAGCCAGAACTAAATCACCATCCTTTGGAACAGCAAACATAAACATGGAGAAGCTCAAACTCACGCAATAGCAAAACACATGTACACAGTAATCACCGAGACAAGAAAAAATATGAATAAAATCGCAGTATACAGCAACAGTTTATCAGGTCCATTCGAGCTTCTGATCAGTAAGTTCCCAATCTCTATTTTATCATCATTAACGCAAACTTCAACTCTACATGTCTTCTCTTGTGCCTGGCAAAGAAGAAATCTTCACCAAAGGCACAGATAAAGCTTATATGTAGAGGAGCATGTTATAATAAGATTTGGCTAACTTTCATCATTTCAGATGGAAAAATATTTGGACCTTCCTCTAACTTTCAAAGGCTTCCAAACAAGGAAATAGCAAGTCCAAATAACAGATATGTTCTCATGAACTTTAAGCTGACTCATTATGTAACCAGGTACCAAGGTGAAATTCTGCATAGACATACCTGTCTGATCTCAACATATTTGTTCTGCAGCATCTCTGCTGCCTTTTCTGAGAGTCGTGGTCTACATGTGTTGCGGCAGTACTCAACATACCTGCATATTTGTAAGATTGTGAATATGATGAAGTTTGACAAATTGAGTGAAACATAATATGAAAACCCAACCACACCTTTTCAGCCAATTCTCTCCTTCATTGGTATCTGCGTTCCTGTTTACTTGAGTTGCAGCACCACTGGCATGCACCTTAATGATGTGGTTTGCTATTCGCTGCATTTGAAGTTCATTTAGTCTTTGAACTTAAAAAATTACAAGTATATGAAGAAAGAAATTGATCCATACCTTATCTTGCTCATACATTCTGACATCTTTAACTATGAAGATTAGATCAAACCGAGAAAGGATTGTTGTCTGCAGGTCTATGTTATCTTGTGCAGTCTGATGAACAGCAGAAGACAGTTTATCAAACTTAGCACTAGAATAGTATATTCATTTTAAAATCGAAATAGTAGGCAAGACAATGAGAAAAAATCAGATTGACTAACCTTAAGGTCATCATAACGCCCTGAAATTGGATTGGCAGCTGCAAGAACTGAGGTCCTTGAATTGAGTACTGTTGTAATGCCAGCCTTGGCAATAGATATGGTCTGCTGCTCCATGGCTTCATGAATTGCAACTCTGGAACCACACAAGAATAACAAAACAGATTAAAATGAGTATGAGAGAGGGTACAAAATAAACAGGTAAACAATGTTATATTCTAGTTTTGACTAAGAATTGGTTAAATTTTACCTGTCTTCAGGCCTCATTTTGTCAAATTCATCAATACAAACTACTCCACCATCAGCCAATACCATGGCTCCTCCTTCCAAATAAAACTCACGCTGTGCAGGAAAAGAATAGTCTTTCAAACACAGAACAAAAACTTGGGAGTAACAGAATAAGTAATTTGATTTAGACAAGCATACCGAGTTACTATCCCGGGTTACAGATGCTGTAAGACCAGCTGCAGATGAACCTTTTCCAGAGGTATAGACTGCAATTGGTGCTGTCTTCTCTACAAACTTCAGAAACTGTCCAAATGTAGAAATGCATGTCACTCACTCAGAAATCATTGGTCTTTATAATAGTGTAAAAACCAGAAACAATTAATTTTGGCAAATTATATTAACTAAACTAGAGTATCACATGAATTCAGAGTGCAAGCCGTGACATTTTTTAGTGAAAGGGTAGCACTTCTGCATAATGCATACAATAAAAGGTCGAGTACTGAGTACATAAGTATAATATACTGACACATGCAACAGCAAAAGGAGAGCAGGAGCTTAATCCCTGAAAGTTGACTGACTTGAAAGCTACTTGCTAGTTCAAGGTATCAAACTAGATTATGTTTCTCTCCTTCCAAATATTCCAGCAAGCGAAATCAGTAATCACTTACAAATTTCAACAACTCCAGGGAGTTGACAAGACTGATATGACCTATATTGTCATGTTATTTGCCAACAAACTAAATGCTGTGATAACTTAAAACAGCACTTGCCTGGGATTTTGCTGTGGATGGATCACCCAAAAGCAAGGCATGAATGTCCCCTCTCAAACGGACACCATCTGGTAGCCTCTGTAGTAGACAATAGTTCAAACAGCATGGGAGCACTCACGATTAGCTACGGAATACAGATTAATTTGCAATGCATATCAGAGGCTGATAATATCAAATACCTTTTTTGATCCCCCAAACAGAAGGCAAGCAATAGCTTTCTTGACGTCACCATGACCATAAATTGAAGGGCCTATCATTGAACAAATCTTGGCATATGCATCCGGCCTCTGTGCAAATTCTTTGAATTCCATTTCCTGCAACCCAACAAGAAAGTTAACATTAGAGGGAAAAAGTGCAACTCCCATGATTAATGAAAACACTAAAAATTAAAGTACCTCATCGAGTGTGAAATGTGAGGGGCCATTTGTGTTGTCATCTCGAGACTGCTCTAACCCCACGATTCTAATATAGGGCTGTTTAACTCCAACAGCACCTTTCTGGCTGCAAAATGAATGTGTACAGCAGCATCAGCCATGTAACCAACCTAGCTAACAACAAAAACTCAGTTCTGAAACATACTTGTTCGTTCCGGATGCTTGGAATACACTGTAGATGCCAATCACAGTTAATCTAGTCCCTGGAACAATTGTCTGAACAAGATGTCTGTCTACAGAAAGCAGCACATTCCGTGGCAGCTCACCAGTTGGAACATCCTGGAAGATGATATTAACAAACATTAAGGATTACAGTCATGTTACAGTAGTTGGCAAGTGAACATCACATAAAAGTGGATTACTGCAACTCAACAGTTCTGCAGGAAGAATAATACTAACCTCAGGATTTTCCTGCAATTTGAGAGTCTGTAGATCCACATACTTGCTCTTGTCAGGGACTGCAATCCAGGGGTCCAGGGGGCAAGGCTCTTCTCCGGGCTAAGGAAATGAAACAATCAGATACATGTACCACCACCATTAACAATACAAAACAAAACAGCATGGCAATGACTGAATGTGATCACTGAGCAATATACCTGAGGAACATGATCACATGATCGTGGGACAATAGCCCCACCAAGGCCTGGCCTGCACGGCACCGTCCTCACACTCCTGCAGTTCTTGCAGAGCAGAGTCACATGAGTGGCCTTGGCCTTCACCCTCGAAGCAGCAATTGCAATACCAGCAATCTTCACCAGTTTCGACATGTAATCTGCCTATAATTTTTATGTTGGTTGTCAAAATGGAGTTCCTAAATTCTCTGGAATCAGCTAATTTGTAGGAATTGGGTTCAGAACTGACCCCAATAGATCTCATGGAGACGCAATTCTCCTTGGAGGAGAGGAAGATCTGCACATCGCCGGTGACAGGCTCCTCCATTTCCCCGGTCTCGCCGGCGACCTTCGACCTAAGGCTGGCGAGAACCTCGGACCCGGCCGTCTCGAACTGCAGAAACCCACCACACGAAGAGTTAAACAGAGGTCTGAATCAACAGATAAAAGACAGACATGACATAGTTTCAGATAGCTCGTCAGAAAAAAAAAAGACGGTTCAGAGAGGGGAACGCACCAGCGGCAGGTAGTCCGCGGGCGCCTTGCGGATCCTGTCGGCGAGCTCGGCGTCGAAGGCGTCGAGGTCCTCGATAGCGACGGTGACATGGTCGCGGTTGTGCACGAGGCTCTCGCTGGAAACAGGGGAACGCGTCCACGGGTCAGCCTACGAGCCCGATTCGACCAGATCTGGCGAGGAAAGAGGGGGGCGGGGGGCGGGAGGGGGTACCGGTAGGGGAAGTCGCCGGTGGGGCCGGTGAAGCCGCGAAGGAACTCCTTGAACTTGCGGAGGGCGGAGTGGCGGGTGATGTCGGCGGCGGCGGGGTCGCCCTGCGGGAACTGCGCCTGGTCGCTGTAGAAGACGGCGCCCTCGTCCCAGCCCGACATGGCGGCGGCGGCGGCGAGGTGGAGGACGCGCGGGCGCGTGGGGTGGGTGCCGGCGCGGAGGGGGAGGAAGGTGGGAGGGGAGACGGCGAGGGGGGTGGGGATGGGAGGGGTGGCGCGAAGAGGGTAATAGAGAGGATGGTTTGGCGGGAAAGCGGTGCGCGTTTTGGCGGGAGGAGGCTCCGTTGCGCTCTGCCGCTCGTCTAGGGTTTGGTTCTGGGCGCGGCGAGGGCGGGGCCTCGATTGATAGTGGGCTGTTTGTGTGTGGGCTTGGGCCTGGAGTGATAGTGCGCTGCTTGTGTGTGGGCTCGGGCCTGGAGTGATAGTGGGCTAGTTAGTTTGTTTAGCTGTTTAGTTATTTTCGAAGGAAGTTTCTCAAAAAAAAAAATATTTTCGAAGGAAGAGCATCAAATTGTGAAGCTCACAACCTTGCCAAACACTTGGCTATGCTTGATAAGGGCCGCCGTTTGTGGCTTATTCATCCTCATGACCCAGCATGTATTCCCATAAACATTCACATTGATCAATAAAGTGTTGGCGATCCTAAAAAAAGTATTTTCTTGTTCGACTAAAATTCTTTTTTTAATCTTTCTTGTACAAAAATATTGTCTCTCGAAGATTATTCCAAGAAAAATGTTGTATTATTTTCTTTAGATACGCACGACCTGAATTCCATTGTATTCCCTTTTTCACAAAAACGTGTTATGTCTGTACAAATATATGCATATTGATTTGCTTAACAAAAGACTTTAACATTTCTGGTCATTCTATAGGAGATTCTAAAATAAGTTGTGTACATCACGTTTTGCAACGGCAAATGAATACTAGAGTTGATATAAATTGATATATTGTATGTAGACTGGTAAGGACGTCCCAATCTTCTTTTTTTGTTACTACGAAAAACTATTTTTTTAACTAAAAAATATCTTTTTTTCTTGGAATAAATTATTTTTCTCAACAATATTATTCTTAGAAAGTGGCTTTTTTTCTTTACAAATGGACGACCTAAGTTTCATTTCATTCCTTTTAGAAAAGAAATCTATGGAGTATAATATTTGCTTGAATGAAAACATAAAAGTTTTGGTCATTTTCCTAGGAGATTGTGAAGTAAGTTCGACTGCAAAATAATACCAGAATGAATAAGAATTGTGTAGCTTCGAACAAGAGGCTTGCCACTTCCAAAAATTTAACATCTAATCCACATGATATACTTTTTGTCTAGCTTTTTCTTCCACTCAACCAATACTCATTGAAATGGTGACGGGAGGGGAGGCGGCGGAGAAAACGGCCAAGAGAGGAGTTAGTGACCAAAAGGAGAAGAACATGACATCGATGACGGCGTGTGGGTAGAAATTAAACCTTCCTGCACGGTCATGTCGTGCAAGCCGTGAGAGGTCTTGTTGATTTAGTATGCACGTGTTTATTAAAACAAAGGTGCATTTTCAACGTAGGTTAGTCCAGGATTGAACTACAGATGGTTGCTCGTCCTCAAAGTAACCCGCAAAGGCGGATTAATTTTCTCTTGTTGAGATTTCGGATACAACCGTGTCACCCATTGCATCAAGTTTTAAAGGGAATGCCGAGTTGCACTAGAGGAGGTCATTCTTCCACACTATCTTTTTGACAAAAACAAAAGGTCGACGGAGGGTGTAAAAGGCAGCTTGAGAAAACTCAGAACCTGGTTTTCTCGGAGCGGAGTGGCTCAGAATCAGACGGCTGGGGCTGAACCACGTCCCTCTCACTGTTCGAATCCCGCGGCTGCGCAAGTCGACAGCATAAATCCATCCGTCCAACAGAGAAGCTCCGCAGTTCTGACGGAGACTCCAAGGCCATCGCCATCCACCCGCTCCGCTCCGCTCCGCTCTGATCCCAGATCACCCTCGCACCCTCTTCCTCCTCCCGCTCCGCGCGCTGCAGCTCTCGCCCCCAGCGGATGGCCTCCGCCCTCTCCGCGCCGGCGGCCTCCGCCGTCGCCGCCGCCCGCTGCAAGGCACGGGCCCGCTTCCTCCCATCTGTCTGTCGGTGCTCCTTTTTTTTGTGTGTGTGCAGTGGACTCTGAACCTTTTTTTCTCCGTGTTTTGTCGTGGGCGCAGGTGTTCGGAGGAGGAAGGAACGATGGGAGGGCCGGGTGCCGCGTCGGGATCGCGAGGAAGGTGACTGATCCGATCCTGTGTCGCCGCTCTGCTAGATCCCACGGTAGATTCGTGGATTGGTTTGGTTCTGTAATAATGCGACTGTGCTAGATGGTTCTGGGTCCTGTCATAGGTGTCCCCGTGTGCACCACCATTGAATTGAATAGGGGCTAACTTGCTGGATTAGAAATTCAGGAGTGCTAGTGGTTTAGTCACGATTGACTGCGATTTCCAATTATGCACGATGCCACAAGCTTTTAGAACAATATACGTATATAGCGAGTCACGCGGAATCTTATCTGAGCTGCTGGTGTCTCCTGGGGTTCAGACTTAGCACTACTCTGGTATGCATCGTTCCTAGTTCAAATTTTCAATGACCTTTCAGCTCTGCTAGCCAGGACTCCGTACTAAGTAGAAATAATAATAATCAGGAGCACTCTTAAGGATTCGAAGGATCAAGTGTCCTCTGTGGATAACTTCTGTTCATCATAAATCATAAAGTATGCCGACTTCCTTTGAGAACAACCAGTTGTTGACACATCAACAATCATTAAGTTCCGTTTTAGTTCTCCACGGCTACAAACGGGGCGTGCGTAGTCCAGGCTTCTGATAGGAGTAGTTATACATATTTACTGTACTGATAGGACCACTCTAGAAATTCTCATTTCAAAGTTGAGGCACATTGCAGTTGGTTGTGTAGCTGGTTAAGCCAGCATCTCTGTTTCTCCATGGATAATCCTTTTGCATGTGACGTCAGCTGTGTCTTGAAGCCTGGTGCCAGGCCAGTATTTGACATCTCATGATATGGTTTGTGCTTTGAAATTTAATTCTTCCTTTGCTGTTTTGGATGCAGAATACTGGCCACATCACGATGGCACTTGCAGTAGACGCTTCTCGCTTTGAAGGAGTGCCGATGGCCCCTCCAGATCCGATTCTTGGGGTTTCAGAAGCATTTAAAGCAGATACAAGTGATCTGAAGCTCAACCTTGGCGTTGGTGCCTATAGAACGGAAGAGCTACAGCCCGCTGTCCTCAATGTTGTCAAGAAGGTAAGTCTAATCGTCCTTGGCGTTTCCTGAATAATTTGGGTTCTATTTTGATGTGCTATTGTTACATGTGGTAGGCTGAAAAACTTATGTTGGAGAAAGGAGAAAACAAGGAGGTACGATGGAATTTTACAATTTGGATGATTTGGACATGGTCATAAAGAATTATATTTTCCTTCTCTTCTTTCACTGAGAAAATGAAAAGCTGAATGTTTTCTTTATGGTGCAGTATCTGCCTATTGAAGGCTTCGCTGCATTTAACAAAGCAACTGCAGATCTATTGCTTGGAGCTGACAATCCTGTCATCAAGCAAGGACGGGTATGGATTATGCAGCCCTTGCCATCGCTCTTGTTATATTATGACTGCCTGACAAGCTGTCACCTGAGGAGTTTCCTCTTATCTTTAGTTAACCTTAATGTAGTAACCACTCCTATTGTAGGTTGCTACTCTTCAGTCTCTCTCAGGGACTGGATCATTACGCCTTGCTGCAGCATTTATTCAGAGATACTTCCCTGATGCGAAAGTACTTATATCATCTCCCACATGGGGTATGTATGGCGAACTGGGAACTGCAACTAGTGCTCATGACTTCATGTGCATAAGTCTATGTCTCATTGTTTTCTGTGGTGAATCTCATGAATTCGTCCAATTTATATGTTAACAGGAAACCACAAAAACATATTCAATGATGCTAGGGTACCATGGTCAGAATACCGGTATTATGATCCCAAGACTGTTGGGCTGGATTTTGAAGGAATGATAGCTGACATACAGGTACCTAGAATATCTGTACCAAGAAAATTAACCATTATTCAAATATTTCTCTCTGCATTTTTTTTGGAACCTGCATTGCTATCTCTCATTGACTGAACTTCGTTAAGAGTAGTTTTTTCTTTCTATTGGGTTGCACTCAGTGGCGGAGCGTCAGGATTGGGCCATGTCCTGTCCCATCCTTCTCTCTAAGCATTTTCTCAGGATCTGGTAGTATTACTTTGGCCGACTAGCAAGAAATGGCCCACTCTCTGCTGAACTGTCCCCTTCATGTGCTCCTCCACTGGTTGCACTCCTCTTTTTTGAACTGAAATGGTTGCGCTCATCATGTGAAAGTTGCAATCTGGAAATGAACTAACTTTTCCTATTTACTATTGTTAATTTCTTATGCACTGGTCATTGTTTGTCCTAATATATATACTCTTTGCAAACTAGGCTGCCCCAGAGGGGTCTTTTGTTCTGCTACATGGTTGTGCTCACAATCCAACTGGAATAGATCCAACTCCTGAACAGTGGGAGAAACTGGCAGATGTGATTGAAGAGAAAAAACATATGCCTTTCTTTGATGTTGCCTATCAGGTGGTTTTCATGCGAGTTTTTTTTAATTTATTTTCACAATTTGCCTCTTACTGACTGTTAAGTTTTCTTTGTAGGGTTTTGCCAGTGGAAGCCTTGATGAAGATGCATCTTCTGTCAGGCTGTTTGTTAGCGTGGCCTGGAAGTGTTCGTTGCACAGTCTTACAGCAAGAACCTTGGTCTATATGCAGAAAGGATTGGTGCGATAAATGTCATTTGCTCAGCACCAGAAGTTGCAGATAGGTAACCATGTGTTCTAAATGGCTGGATGCCTGCCTACCTACCTAATTTTTTTCCTTATCATTCTGTTAGATAAAATGCTATTTTTAGTTTCTGGACCTTCATCCTGCACACTGTACGGTGATAGTCCTGCTTAGGGTAAACCAAATTGCTGCAACGGTGTCTTCATTGTAAGAATCTGTATGTATTGTCTATTTATTATGACACTGGAAGTTTTGCAGGGTGAAGAGCCAGTTGAAGCGATTGGCGCGGCCCATGTACTCAAATCCACCTATTCACGGTGCCAAGATCGTTGCCAACGTTGTTGGAGACCCTACCATGTTCGGTGAGTGGAAGGAAGAGATGGAACAAATGGCTGGTCGGATCAAGAACGTTCGGCAGAAGCTTTATGATAGCTTGACTGAAAAGGACCAGTCTGGCAAGGACTGGTCTTTCATTCTGAGCCAGATAGGCATGTTCTCGTTCACGGGCTTGAACAGACCCCAGGTGACTTTGCCTTTGAATTCCACAGATGACAAATTGTTTTCACATATTATCTTTGAATGATATGTCGGCAGAAACGTATCATTGTGTAACCGTCTAAGTTCCCTCTTTCGTGTTTTGCAGAGCGATAACATGACCGACAAATGGCACATATACATGACCAAGGACGGGAGGATTTCGTTGGCGGGGTTGAACCTGGCGAAGTGCGAGTACCTTGCCGATGCCATCATCGACTCGTTCCACAATGTCAACTAGATTATGATTTGCGTCGCGGCCACGCTACTGCGATTAGTTCCTTCTATAGTTTGCTGGGATTTTTTGGGTCCTTCCAGCTCGAGTTTTTAGTCGCGATGCTGATGACGTGTCCGGTGATTCAGAGGTACAGTAATAAATAATTTGGCAAAACTCACGGATGCTAGGCGCCAGGCACTTGTACCGTTGTACGGTCCTTGCAAGCTTGTAATACTGATTAATTATGTATGATGGCATCTCCAATTAGCCTTTCTTTTTTGGTCAAGAGGTATTATTATTTCTGGACTTTGATTGTTCAGTTACCGGAGCTCGGTAGAACTTATGTGAAGGAAAAAACAGCGGGTTTCTGATAGCAACTGCTGTGCCCTCAGTGTTTTAAGCATCTCCAGACTCTTGCGACTGCATCTTCTACCCTGCTGGGTGCTGCAAGTTCTTACCAGCCATTCTGGCTCTCACAGCTGCAGCAGGTGATATGAGTACCATACAAATAATTTGAATCCAAAATCAACTTGCACTGCAAATGTTTTCCTAGTGGAGTCCGGAGATCTAGCAAATGCTAACCTGATAGACATTAGTAGTCCAAACCACAGACTGCAGTTAAATGGGCAAATTTGTCTTGCCAAAGGAAATCTGAAGAGTTTACATGAGCTCTTAACGCCGCTGAATATAGGGCGGAATAGGACGGTCGGCTGTTCTAGGAGCTCCAAGGATAGGAAAAGGTTTGACGGTCGCTCAGCACGCCAGTGAGAGCGACCGTGGACTGACAGAAAAACATCTGATATGAAAAGTTCTTCTGTAAGGAACATCGTTACTTTGCCCGAATGAGCTCTTCATTCAACATTTCCAAGTTTTTAAGAAAAGTGAATATCACCCGGCAGACACTTGAAACGAGGAGCTACCACGACAACTACTTCACATATTAACAATGTTACTACATGGGGACCCATATTCTTGCTCAACCACATGCAAGCCACAATGGCAGATCCAAGAGCTGAAAAAAGAAATAAATCTGTTCTAGCTAAGCTACTGAGCCAACCAACAGGAGCCATGACGACAAGTTTCAGTACTAACATCAGGGAGGACATACAACAGCTGATGAGTTCACCAAGAGCTACATTGTTTCAGCGTTATCAAGCACCATTCTTCAGTTCAACCAGCGGATCAGATCAGCGGGCTTGGAAAGCACGAATACCATCAGCAGCAACAACTGGCTAGAGACGAGAGCTGTAGAGTCCTGCAAAATGGCAAGGCATGTGTTAGGCTGCAGCATTAGGCTTACAGTTTTGGTTAATCCTTCTGGAGTCACTAGTTTCAGAAATCTGGTAGCAATCTGATAGGAAATACACCCCGTGATTTAAATAGCAGCAGATAAATAACATGCTGGCAACAGAGTGGCAAAAGCTATATCATTTCTATAACAACCTCAACCTCGAGCCTTTTGTCAGCGCACTATCCGTTGATTACATAAGTGCAGACCCATCGTGCAATCTACAATTACATATGCATCATGTGTTTGAATGATGAACAATTCAGAGCATGTAGTGTTCATTTCAGCATTTAACAAAGCTACAGGCCACATTGCCTTCAGGTCAGAAACAAAGAATGAACAGATAATTTTCTGTCAGATAGGTAGCAAAAAATGAACCCTGGGGAATCCTGAAAGCTAGTAGCTGGAGTAAATGCGGCGATTGGCTAAATGTACAAAGGTATAATGCGAGATAGGTACCTTTGGCAGTAAAGCCATCTCCCGTTCTCGAAGGATGGTAAAACAGCATCATGACTTTTAAGCCAATCAACACTTCCGTCTACTGCAGCAAAACCTAAGATTTTGGATACGTATTTAACAGGTATCTTGGTTGCGTAGGCCTTTGCCATACATTTTAAACCTTCAAATCTCATCTTCTCAAAGCAGAGACCTACAAAATCGTAAGCATGTTCACCATTAACTACAATTAGCATAAATGGTAACCAACGGTTGTTATCAACATAGTCTAATAACCACATATCTGATGACCATTTGCATAAGAAAGTCTGGGAAAGATTTAACTTACACATCAGGTAGCCATTGAGGTTTGGAGCCACCTTGTAGAGTTTGAAAAATGACCTATAGTTTGCGGTCTGTATACTGTGAGCCACTTCTTTGGCATGCTTCACAGCTTCTTGCTGTTTCAGGTCGCTTGACAGCCTAGGAAACAAAAGGAACAGTGTGGTCTTTAATTAGTGGCAAAACATTGGAGCAGTTATTCAGATTTGATACCTTACTTGCATAATGCATGAGGGCTTTTGTGCAAAAGATTATTTAAGTGGCCATAAGGTGCAGTGGCAGGTGACATATAATGGCTGTCTGGTTGAGTTACAGGAGCCGGTCTTATTTCTAGACAATAATACACCAGTATGTTATCTGATTTTGATGAATGTTAAAAGATCAGTTCACAGCCACGGTTAACAGCATTTATTTGAGCAGGTTGTGTCTGTTTTGAAAACTCAATTATGACACCAATAGAACAAGGGTATACAACATATATATTTAACTTTGCCAGTGAACCTATCCATGATATTTAGTTTAACTGTACTAACCTACTCTTTTGCCACAATCTGATTCGCATTCTTACTGTGCTCCTGTTTTGCTTTACTAGCTCTATTAATATCATCTTTCAAAATGTGTTCAAGAGTCATAGGAAGCAAAGTAATATGTTTATCCTTATAAACAAGAGTATATTAATTGTTTCTACCATGGTGTACAATTTTTTATATCAAATTGCCATGGTCTACCAAGTAATAAGGAACATGTTTGCATGAGTATCACATCACAATCAACATAATCAGCATATGTAGCTATACTAAAATGCACACGAACAGTACGTGTTACCTTAACCTTGCCGCTGTTGGTGAACCATTGGATGTAGTAAGAATGCGGATGGGGTTTTGTGGTGAGAGATAGCTTCTCCGCCATCTCCATGCTAACCAAGTTGTTGTAACTCTCTCCGTCAATGATGACACGGACAAAACGTTCCTTCACAACTCCCTTTGTGTGGAACAAATTATGCCTTTGATTTTGCTCAGCTTGTGTTACCTGGAAACTCAAAACACTTTGAGCATCTAAACTCTCATACCTGTCAGCATCTTCAATAGCCATGTATTGCGTCTCATGTTCAGAATCATCTTCACCGTGTTCGTCACTTGCAATAAGAGCCAAAGTCTCCTCATCATAGCCACTAGCGGACTCATACCCACCATCCTCAGTAACAATCATCACACGCGGGGATGGGCATTTGCTCGCATAGTGACCTCCACCCTTGCAACGACGGCACATAACCTCATGTGTTTGCCCTGTTGATGCCATGGATGAAGAACTCTGTGCGGGACCAGATGACGTGCTCCTGGCAGATGGTGGTGGTGGTGCCTGTTTTCTTGTATCTCGGTTGGAATTGACGACTGAAGTCAGCAGTGCTGCAGGACATGTGGAAGTAGAGGATGTACGTGGTGTTCATGATGAAGATCGACCTGCAGAAAAATTAGTTCGCACCAATGCATGTCGAGCCTGCACTTCACGTTCAGCTTTGCAAGCAAGATGAAATAAACAAGTGATATTATTATACTCCTTATACTCTAGAATGGTTTGAATCTCTCTTTTTAATCCATCCATAAAACGTGCAAGCATAGCTTCATCATCCTCAAAAATACCACATCTAATCATGTCAGTTTGTAATTCCTAATAATATTCTTCTACATAATTTTTTTCTTGTCTTAAGCACTGCTGTTTTTGAAGTAATTTACGTTGATAATATGATGGAACCCAACAAGTACGCATAGCAGTTTTCAAAGCAGCCCAAGTAACTGGAATATGATATAATCTACAATGTTCAGACTACCAGACACATGCCAAACTAGTGAAAGCACAAACAACAGCAGCAACACGTCTATCCTTGGAATATTGTAAGCATGTAAAGCGTTGTTCAGTTTCTAACTCCCAAGTAAGATAAATATCAGGAATGTATCTACCCTCGAATGGCGAGATATTCAACTTGAGTTTAGGGATGTGGTCTTGATTCATACCTGAGGAGGTGGTACAGCCCTACCATTGCGATTATTTTCATGAGGACGACCTGGTGGTGGTGGTGCTGGTGGTTGCATGTAGTTCTGATATTGATCAACCTCATCCTCATAATGGTCCTCCTCCTCTGCAGTATCAGCAGGAGCTACAGAAGCATGAACAGCAGTAGCAGCGGCACCAGAAGTTTGTCCTGGCTCAAGAGGAACAAGCTGCGCTCGTCCTGCTGGATCGCGACGTGGAGGTGGTTGTTGATGTTGTTGCAACGATGCATCAGAGGCGGCTGGTGGTTGTGGTAAACATGCGAGTACTTCATCGAACTTGGCGTCCAATTTGGTGTTAATTATCTTCTCAATGTCATCAATTCTCTCCAGCGCATTTCCAAAGCTGGCCATCACATATTCCACCTGTTGACCCAACATTTGCTAAAATTTATCATGAAGCTCCTTCGTCATGTTCTCCCAGTCAATCTCGTCAGCTTGTGGTCCTGCCATGGTTAGCAGCAGTAGAAACACACAAGAATATGATCCTAGAGACTACTAGAAAGTGGTGGTGGTGGTGTGTCACAAATCCGTCAAGCAAATCTCAAATTCTTACCAATTCTTACCCAGCAGCAAGCGGTGATCAGCAAACCGTTAATAGTCAAAACTCTCAAAGCTTGGATAGAGGCATAGAGCGATTCCCAGGTGGTGTCAAACACACGACGTAGATGTATGTGGAGTTGGGAAGGCTTATAATATGGTAGCAAAAAGGGTCAGCAGTAATCCATTCAGAGATGCAAAGTTGAATAAACGCTCAACGACGATACTGTGCTCGTTCTAGGCTAGACCGTGCTAGAGACACGATCCTAGAACACTAACAAAAACATGGCGCGATACGTAAACAAGGGAAAAGCACACTGAATTTTTTGCGCTATTTTTTTGCCGAAAATCACTATAATAGCGAGTATCTCAAAACTCTTCTCAAGTCAAAAATAACAGGATAGGGACATTTTTTTTTGACTATTTTTTTGGAAATCAGGGCAGCGACGACCAAAAAGTGCGATAAAAAATCACTATGATGACACGTGTCTAAAAAGACTCAGAAAAGCCTAAAAACAGGATAGGGAAAAATATGTTCACCTGCCGAAATTTTGGCCTAAAAACTGCCCGGGGGTCTTTTTTTTCTAAACCTACTCAGGTAAGGAAACACGAATCTAAAAAGAGATGGATCTCGAAAACAAACCTAATCTGAAAAAAACTCGAATTGGTGGTGGACAGGCGGATGTATATGTGGACTCAGATTGGTGGTGGATAGGCGAATGTATATGGCAGCGGTAAGGAAGATGGTGGTGGTGGTGGTATATGGCACAACGATGAAGATGGTGTGGCGGGGTGTGACAAACCTTGACAGAACTAGAAACTCTAAAGGACTAGACGCTAAGACCAGCAACTCAACACGACGATGCAACTGCAAATTCAACAAAGCAAAAACCCTAAAAAGATTATGCAAAGGCTCAGATTGGTTCAGATATGATGAACTAACCCTATTTTTTTTTGCTTTTTCATGGACTATAGGTATGAAGAACAGACTCAAACTATGAAAAACTGGAAAATCTTACCGAGCAACCTGGAAATCTGATACCACTTGATAGAGGCAAAGGTGTCCCGTCTTTCGACGAGAAGGTGATTATCGTTTTCTGTGGGAGTATACTTTGATGATCCGACTACAAATGTGCGAGACATCGCGCCTTAGCAATCGCTAAACCAACTTCCGAGGGTTATTGACCACGCCGGAGCATGATCAACCTGACGACGAGGTTCTATTTCTTGCGAGCAAACGAAGAACAAGAAAGAAACCGGGATTGCAATCTGGACATTGCGAATATAAGAGGAAAACTTTATTGATGAAAGTGGGGTTCTGTGACATCTTGGTCTGGTCGTTGAACACAAACGAAGTACGCGAAGTTGCAGCTATGGCGAACTTTGACCTAAACAAAACCCAAAGTCTAAACGATGCCCTAAGGGTTGTATATATGGAGGAAGAGGAGGGAAATTTCGTGGCCCCTTGGAGGAGGGATCCGAAACAAACCCTAATTCTGTTTTCCCCACACATACGGACTCTAAAAACAGCTTATACTTCAGTATTTCAAAATTACATGGGCCTGGCCCAAAAATAAGGTGACGCAACACCTAAAATAAGCTATGGACGAAATTTATGAAGGGGCATCTTGTATATTTCGTCCATGTCCTTGTAGGTCATCACGGAGGCTTCAAAGTGCTCAAATATGCACTAGAAAATCTATTCTGAATCCCTTCACGCGCGCCTTTGATGTCTACTACGCAACCTTCTTCTTGTACACTCGTGTTAGGCCTCCAAGAGTAGGACAGTAGCAAATTTCCCACAAGTGGATGACCTAAGGTTTATCAATCCGTGTGAGGCGTAGGATGAAGATGGTCTCTCTCAAACAACCCTGCAACAAAATAACAAAGAGTCTCTTGTGTCTCCAACACACCCAATACAATGGTAAATTGTATAGGTGCACTAGTTCGGCGAAGAGATGGTGATACAAGTGCAATATGGATGGTAGATATAGAATTTTGTAATCTAAAAGTATAAAAGCAGCAAGGTAACAAGTGGTAAAAGTGAGCGAAAATGGTATTGCAATGCTTGAAAACAAGGCCTAGGGTTCATACTTTCACTAGTGCAAATTCTCTCAACAATGATAACATAATTAGATCATATAACAGTCCCTCAACATGCAACAAAGAGTCACTCCAAAGTCACTAATAGCGGAGAACAAACGAAGAGATTATTGTAGGGTACGAAACCACCTCAAAGTTATTATTTCTGATCGATCTATTGGGCTATTTCTATAAGTGTCACAAACAGCCCTAGAGTTCCTACTAAAATAACACCTTAAGACACACATCAACCAAAACCCTAATGTCACCTAGGCACTCCAATGTCACCACAAGTATCCGCGGGTTTGATTATACGATATGCATCACACAATCTCAGATTCATCTATTCAAACCAACACAAAGAACTTCAAAGAGTGCCCCCAAGGTTTCTACCGGAGAGTCAAGACAAAAACGTGTGCCAACCCCTATGCATAAGTTCACAAGGTCACATAACCCGCAAGTCACCAAAACATACATCAAGTAGATCACATGAATATCCCATTGTCACCACAGATAAGCACATGCAAGACATACATCAAGTGTTCTCAAATCCTTAAAGACTCAATCCGATAAGATAACTTCAAAGGGAAAACTCAATCCATTACAAGAAGGTAGAGGGGGAGAAACATCATAAGATCCAACTATAATAGAAAAGCTCGCAGTACATCAAGATCGTGCCAAATCAAGAACACGAGAGAGAGGGAGCAAACACATAGCTACTGGTACATACCCTCAGCCCCGAGGGTGAACTACTCCCTCCTCGTCATGGAGAGCGCCGGGATGATGAAGATGTCCACCGATGATGATTTCCCCCTCCGGCAGGGTGCTGATACGTCTCCAACGTATCTACTTTTCCTAACTCTTTTCCTCTTGTTTTGGACTCTAATTTGCATGATTTGAATGAAACTAACCCCGGACTGACTCTGTTTTCAGCAGAACTACCATGGTGTTGTTTTTGTGCAGAAATAAAAGTTCTCGGAATGGAACGAAACTTTGCGAGGAATTTTTATGCAATAAATAAGAATTTATGGAGCCAAGATCCACCGGAGAGGGGCCCCTGGGTGGGCACAACCCACCCGGGCGCACTCCCTCTCCTGGCGCACCCAGGTGGGTCGTCCCCACCTGGTGGCCCCGCAGACGTCAACCCTGATACTTCATCGCGTTTGGAGAAAGAATTATCGCGATCCACGAGACGGAGCCGCCGCCACCTCCTGTTCTTCATCGGGAGGTCAGATCTGGAGCCCGTTTGGGGCTCCAGGGAGGGGGATCTTCGTTCTTTGTCATCACCAACCCTTCTCCATCGCCAATTCCATGATGCTCCCCACTAGGAGTGAGTAATTCCTTCGTAGGTTCGCTGGTCGGTGAGGAGTTGGATGAGATTCATCATGTAATCGAGTTCGTTTTGTTAGGGCTTGATCCCTAGTATCCACTATGTTCTTAGATTGATGTTGCTATGACTTTGCCATGCTTAATGCTTGTCACTTTGAGCCCGGGTGCTATGATTTCAGATCTGAACCGTTTATGTTACCATCATTATATTCATGTTCTAGATCCGATCTTGCAAGTTATAGTCACCTACTACGTGTTATGATCCGGCAACCCCGGAGTGACAATAGTCGGGACCACTCCCGGTGATGACCGTAGTTTGAGGAGTTCATGTATTCACTATGTGTTAATGCTTTGTTGCGGTTCTCTATTAAAAGGAGACCTTAATATCCCTTGGTTTCCAGTATGGACCCCGCTGCCACGGGAGGGTAGGACAAAAGATGTCATGCAAGTTCTTTCCATAAGCACATATGCCTATTTACGGAATACATGCCTACATTATATTGATGAACTGGAGCTAGTGCCGTATCGCCCTAGGTTATAACTGTCTCATGATGAATATCATCCAACAAGTCACCGATCCAATGCCTACGAATTTATCATCACTGTTATCATCACTGTTACACTTGCTACAAAATTACTGCTATCACTGTTACCGTTACCGTTACTGTTGCTACTACTATCAAAACTATCATATTACTTTACTACTGATTACTTGCTGCAGATAATTAATCTTCAGGTGTGGTTGAATTGACAACTCAGCTGCTAATACCTTCAAATATTGTTTGGCTCCCCTTGTGTCAAATCTATAAATTTGGGTTGAATACTCTGCCCTCGAAAATTGTTGCGATCCCCTATACTTATGGGTTATCAAGACCTTTTTCTGGCGCCGTTGCAGGGGAGCATAGCTATATTTGTTGAGTCACTTGGGATTATTATCATATTATCACTATGAAGAATCTGAAGGATGCTAAGACAAAGATTTATCCCTCAAAGACGAGGGGAGGTAAGGAACTGCCATCCAGTTCTGCTTTAGATTCACCTTTTGTTATAAGTAAACTTGCAACACCACCACATGCTATTAATTCTGATATGTCACAAGTTATTGATGATGCTACTTCTGCTATGAATGATGCTTGTGATGATGCTAGTACCTTGCTTAATGATGATCATGTGCCACTTGGTGAATTTCTTGATGAACAAATTGCTAGAGTAATACAACATGATATTGTTGAATCTGATGATGAACTTGAAAATGAATCTCCTGAAACACCTGCTAGAACTAGCCCTCCTAGATATGAATTGCCTAAGGTACCGGAAGGTTATGCTATGAGTGAGGAGACAACTATAGATATTCTTGCTTGCAGAGATAGAGATGATCTAGAGAAATTATTATGCAAGTATAAAGAAAAATCTCTGAATGCTAGAATGAAATATGATCCTAAGTTTGCTACTTCACCTATCTTTATTGATGATAATGATTATGAATTCTCTGTCGACCTAGAGTTAATTACTTTGGTTGAATCTGATCCTTTCCATGGTTATGAAACTGAAACTGTTGTGGCACATCTTACTAAGTTGAATGATATAGCCACCCTTTTTACTCATAATGATAAAACTCACTATTACTTTATTCTCAAATTATTTCGGTTCTCATTAAAGGGTGATGCTAAAGCTTGGTACAATACTCTTGCTCCTGGTTGTGTGCGTAGTCCTCCTTTGGAAAATATTTTCCTGCTCATAAGAAACAAGCTGCCTTACAGGAAACATTTAACTTTGTGCAAACTAAAGAAGAGAGTCTCCCACAGGCTTGGGGAGGCTTTGCCAATTACTTAATGCTTTGCCTGATCATCCTCTTAAGAAAAATGAAATACTTGATATCTTCTATAATGGACTAACCGATGCTTCTAGGGACTTCCTAGATAGTTGTGCGGGTTATGTTTTTAGGGAACGAACTGTTGGACAAGCTGAAGAATTATTGAATAACATATTGAAAATTATGATGATTGGACTCTTCTTGAACCACCGCCTAAACCCATTCCGAAGAAGAGGGGTATATTATATCTTAGTCCTGAAGATATGCAAGAGGCAAAGAAATCTATGAAGGAAAAAGGTATTAAAGCCGAGGATGTTAAAAATTTACCTCCTATTGAAAAAAATACATGGGCTTAATATACCACCACTGCCTAAGGTGGTAGAGGTAAATTCTCTTATGAAGTTCAATGATAATGACAATCCTCACAATATGCATCCTAGTCAATGCCTTTATGAGTTTGAAAACTATATTAGAAAACAAGATCAATTCAATGAAAATGTTATGAAACAATTGAAATACAATTCTGATATGATTGCTCGCTTGAGTGACTTATTATTTAGAATCTCAAATGATGTTAGAGGTGTTGGAAAACATGCTTCTATGGTTCATACTCAGTTAGAACAAGTTGCTAAATCTCAAAGAGAGCTGCTAGATGAAATGAATCATAATAATATGCATGACTTTTCTGTTAGAGTTGCAACTAGAGGAGGTAAAATGACTCAGGAACCACTTTATCCTGAGGGACACCGAAAGAGAATTGAACAAGATTCACAAAGAGCTAATACGGATGCACCTAGTCCTTCTAGAAAGAAAAAGAAAAATAAAAATGATAGGACTTCGCATACTTCTAGTGAACCTGAAATAAAGAAACCTAAGCTCGACCTCCCTCTCCCGTCCATTCCTAGCACACACCGGAAATTTCGTCCGGCCCGCAGCGCATGTACGACGCCAGCAATACAGCCACCGGCTCCCCTCCCCTTCCCTCTTATCCGCCGCCCGAATATCTTCGGTGCCATGAGACACGGTGTTGCACTGCGTGTGACTCCATCGCCGCTCCCGTGACCGCGTAGCCCCCTCCCCACCGCTGGCCGCCACTCCGGCCAAGGCCCAGCCTCCAAGCCACTCCGCCCAGGCGTTACGCCTCCCGGGCGGCCACTCCGGCTCCGGCGTCCACTTTCCCTCCCCCTCCCCGTGTGCAGCTTGGGCCTCGGCGGGATCTCGGAGCCCGCCCTCTATTTCTTTCGCCCTCCAGCACGAGAGACCGGTGGTTTCTGGGCTGGGTCTGTCTGGCTCACCGGGTTCGGCCAACTCGTCCTCCGCTGGTGCGGCCCGGGCGGAGGTGGAGGCGCCGGCCCCCGCGGTGGACTGGCACCGGCCTGGCCCCACTCACAAGGCCCGGTGGAGGCGTCGTCGGGCGCTGCGGCGACAGCAGGAGGCTGGTGGGCAGAGGAGCCGCCCGTCATCTTCCTCTTCCTCGGAAAGGCGTCTGATTCCGCTGGATTTGTATGGTCTCTGCTTTCGGTGCTTTCAGGAGGGACACCAGCGATGCGACTGCAGCAACGAGCTGCTCTGTATCCACTGTGGGTTCTCTAGGCATGTTTCTTCCCAGGGCACGGTGCCGCGCAACCCGATCTCGGCCGAAGCTCTGTGTCGTGTGGTCATTGACCGGGTGTCCAAATCTTGCCGGACCTTGCCGACGCCGTCTCTGGCGCCGGCCATGGGGGTGGGCTGATGGAGCCTAGGCAGGACACGCCTCGGGCGCTGTCCTCGCCAGTTGCGCCCGGCCCCCCTCCCATGGTGTCCGCCGTGCTGCCTCTGCCAGCGCGCGCTGAGGTCTGCATTGTGCCGCGCTCGGCGGGGATGGCAGACCTGGAGCGCAGGCTGCAACTTGTAGTGGTGATGTACGTGGGTGGCGCAGGCCACCGGTTTCCTGCGTGGATGCGGCGATTGCCATCTCTACGCAACTTGAGATCCCTCGGCACCGCTTCTCTGTGCACAAGTTCCACCTGAAGATTTCTTGGTGGTCTTCGCGTCCCATGATCTCCGCAACAGAGCGCTGGAAGTCCCTTTCATCGAGCTTCTAGGGATCAAGCTTTTCACCAAGCCATGGTTGAGACAGGCACAAGCGCAGTCCAAATTGATGCGAGTTCAGGTTGATCTCATGATTAAAGGCGTGCTGTCGCATGCCTGGTCCAGGGAGACGGTGACGTAGCTGCTGGGTTCGTCCTGCCTGATTGAGAGCCTGGCGCCCGAGACAGCTAACAGAGAGGATCTCTCGCTCTTCAAGATCAGAGCGTGGTGTGTGGATCCCGATGATATTCCGGCGTGTCGTCATCTCTGGGTGCCGGAACCAGAAGAGGTTCTGGTGAATCTGGCTGCTCGCATTTCCTCGTTCCGTTAGTTGCTGGAGTATCCTACGCTCATCCATATCGGCAGGCTCCGTGATCACTCGCCGCCGGAAATTTGGCGCCGTTCGCTGAGCTCAGATGGTGGCAGCGGCCAAAGCGGGCTGCCGGAGAGCTCAAGTGGTTCCTTCCTGGGCGAGTGGACGGTGCTGCCCTGGTCAAGGGGAGTCTGTGATGACTGCGGCGCTGGCCAGCGCTCGCCAGGCCACGCCGGCGGCGGAGGGCAGGTTCGCTCCTACCGGCAGGCCCTAGAAGGTAGGGTGGGTCCCTCGGCCTAGCGCATTCCACCTATGGAGACTGGACCGGTGTCAGCAGTGGAGGTCACTGGGCTGGCCCGCCATGGTCTGCAAAGCTCGAGGGGCCCCCGCACGATCACTTTCCGGAGTTCCGTTGTGTTGATACTGATCCAGGTGGCGCCAGCCAATGAGTTGGTCGTACCTGCTCCGCCCGACAATATAGCTGAGAAGGCCAATCCCGAGGAGACGGAAACCAATAGGGTGCTAGTCGCACCAGTCCAAACCGACAAAAACAAAGAGAAGGACAACGTCCCAGATAAAGAGATTGTGGTGATTGGACAGGCTGATCTGCCCTTGGTCACGAGCTGATCAAATAGCCGAAGGTGGGGACACTGCACCATGGGGATGTGGACGGGCTAATGGCAACTAAACCATCTGCACATGACTCATCGCTGGCAATGATTGCCTCGGATCCTGCAAGGCCTGAAGTGCGTCGTGGCTTGCTTTCGGAGGAGATCGCTCAAACAACGGTGCCACAGAAGATCCCAGAGGATAGCGCGGGGAATGCGATGCTGCATGGGATCCCTAAGGGGGTGGGGCCAGCACCTGGCCCGCCTCTCGCAGCGGGTTGGGCGCCATGCAGAATTGCTGGCCCCCACCACTACGGAGCCGGCCGTGTTGATTCCAGCATCGGAGACTACCCTGGTTGGGCCAGTGCTGCATGGCTCACCTGATGTGACTACGTCGCATGCACACCACGAGCGCACGTTGCATGCAGTTCATACTCCTATCTCGATTCCGGTCATTGAGCGTCCCGTTGATTCAGTGCGGCTTTCCTCCAAGGAGGCGCTGGCATTGGGCAACATCAAAATGTTTTGTGCGGGACTGTTTAAGAAATTGGCGCCTCCATTACTTAAGGAGATTGAGGTGGCAAATGGAGTCAGACCTGGGCAAGACCCCTTCACACCACGGCACAACACCCGATCGCTCAGCTCCACCTCCAAAAGCTCTAAAGCTTCGACTGCCGAGATAGTGTTACTCAAAGCCCTAGGTATTGTTCCAGACGAGCTGGCAATCACTGAAGGCACTTTGACGCAGCTTCGTGACATGTTCGACTCGCCACTCCAAGACAAACACCTGCGCACCATCGCTGCAATTTTGGCAAATCGCTGCCCATGGAGATGGGCATGGAGAACCAAGTGGTCACTGCCATCTAGGCAGGTGCCCACTTCCGGAGTGTGTGACCTTTTTAATGTCTCGCGTGAAAATGGAGCTGGTGAGCTGGAATGTTCGAGGGTTGAACAATCCGGCTAGGAGAAAAGCACTGAGAGAGTTCGCTGACGCCACTCGCCCGGGTATTTGTTGTATCCAGGAGACGAAACTAGATGTTGTAGACCAATTCACCATTCTACAATGCTTTGGTCCATCGTATGATGGCTTTTTTACCTGCCGGCCATTGGGACCCGTGGTGGTATCATCTTGGTGTGGGATTCTTTGATTGCTACCATTACTAACGGTGTGCGCGACACTAATTTCATAATGGCTTATGTGTCACCGAGGGAGGGTGCACCTTGGTGGATTTCGATGGTCTATGGGCCGCAAGAGGACCACAAGAAGATCCAATTCATGTAGGATCTAACTGCAAGGCGCTCGCTCTGCCCCGGGCCGTGGTTAGTGCTACCTCTTGAGCATGCGTTGGTTTTCCCTTGAAGAGGAAAGGGTGATGCAGCAAAGTAGCATAAGTATTTCCCTCAGTTTTTGAGAACCAAGGTATTAATGCAGTAGGAGATAACATGCAAGTCACCTAGTACCTACACAAACAATCAAGAACCTTACAACCAACGCGACAAAGGGGTTGTCAATCCCTTCACGGTCACTCGCAAAAGTGAGATCTAATAAAGATAGTAAGATAAATATTTTTGGTATTTTTGTTGTATAGATTGGAAAGTAAAGATTGCAAAATAGTAAAATAAGATGTGATGTAAATAAAAGAGATGCAATATAATAAGAAAGAGACCGGGGGTCATAGGTTTCACTAGTGGCTTCTCTCAAGATAGCATATATTACGGTGGGTGAACAAATTACTGCCGAGCAATTGATAGAAAAGCGCATAGTTATGAGAATATCTAGGCAATGATCATGAATGTAGGCATCATGTCCGTGTCAAGTAGACCGAAATGATTCTGCATCTACCACTATTACGCCACACATCGACCGCTAACCAGCATGCATCTAGAGTATTAAGTTCATAAGAACAGAGGAACACATTAAGCAAGATGACATGGTGTAGAGGGATAAACTCAAGCAATATGATATAAACTCCATCTTTTTATCCTCGATGGAAATAATACAATACGTGCCTTGCTGCCCCTCATCCTTTGGGAAAGGACACCGCAAGATTGAACCCAAAGCTAAGCACTTCTCCCATTGCAAGAAAGATCAATCTAGTAGGCCAAACTAAACCAATAATTCAAAGAGACTTGCAAAGATATCAAATCATGCATATAAGAATTCAGAGAAGAACCAAATATTATTCATAGATAATCTTGATCATAAATCCACAATTCATCGGATCTAGGCAAACACACCGCAAAAGAGTATTACATCAAATAGATCTCCAAGAACATCGAGGAGAACTTTGTATTGAGAACCAAAGAGGGAGAAGAAGCCATCTAGCTAATAACTATGGACCCGAAGGTCTATGGTAAACTAATCACACATCATCGGAGAGGCTATGGTGTTGATGTAGAAGCCCTTCGTGATCGATTCCCCCTCCGGCAGATCGCCGAAAAAGGCCCCAAGATGGGATCTCATGGGTACAGAAGGTTGTGGCGGTGGAAAAGTGGTTTCGTGGATCCCCCTGATGTTTTTAGGGTATAAGAGTATATATAGGCGAAAGAAGTACGTCGGTGGAGCGCCATGGGGCCCATGAGGGTAGGGGGCGCGCCTACCCCCCTGGGCGCACCCTCCTGCCTCGTGGCCGCCTCACGGAGTTCCAGACTTCAACTCCAAGTCTTCTGGATTGCGTTTGTTCCAAGAAAGATCATCCCGAAGGTTTCATTCCGTTTGGACTCCGTTTGGTATTCCTTTTCTGCAAAACACCGAAATAGGCAAATAAACTGAAACTGGCACTGGGCCTTCGGTCAATAGGTTAGTCCCAAAAATAATATAAAAGAGCATATTAAAGCCCATTGAACATCCAAAACAAATAATATAATAACATGGAACAATAAAAAATTATAGATACGTTGGAGACGTATCAAGCATCCCCACACTTAATTCCTGCTCGTCCTCGACTAGGTAAATGATAAAAACAGAAATTTTGATGTGGAATGCTACCTAACATAATTTTCAATGTAATTCTCTTTATTGTGGCATGAATGTTCAGATCCATAAGATTCAAGACAAAAGTTTAATATTGATATAAAAACAATAATACTTCAAGCATACTAATAAAGCAATCATGTCTTCTCAAAATAACATGGCCAAACAAAGTTATCCCTACAAAATCATATAGTCTGGCTATGCTCTATCTTCATCACACAAAATATTTAAATCATGCACAACCCCGATGACAAGCCAAGCAATTGTTTCATATTTTTTATGTTCTCAAAATTTTTCAATCCTCACGCAATACATGAGCGTGAGCCATGGACATAACACTACAGGTGGAATAGAATGGTGGTTGTGGAGAAGACAAAAAGGAGAAGATAGTCTCACATCAACTAGGCGTATCAACAGGCTATGGAGATGCCCATCAATAGATATCAATGTGAGTGAGTAGGGATTGCCATGCAACGGATGCACTAGAGCTATAAGTGTATGAAATCTCAACAAAAGAAACTAAGTGGGTGTGCATCCAACTTGCTTGCTCACGAAGACCTAGGGCAATTTGAGGAAGCCCATCATTGGAGTATACAAGCCAAGTTCTATAATGTAAAATTCCCACTAGTATAAAAGTGACAACATAGGAGACTCTCTATCATGAAGATCATGGTGCTACTTTGAAGCACAAGTGTGGTAAAAGGATAGTAGCATTGTCCCTTCTCTCCTTTTCTCTCATTTTTTTAATTTTTATTTGGGCCTTTCTCTTTTTTTATGGCCTCTTTTTTTCGTCCAGAGTCTCATCCCGACTTGTGGGGGAATCATAGTCTCCATCATCCTTTCCTCACTGGGACAGTGCTCTAATAATGATGATCATCACACTTTTATTTACTTACAACTCAAGAATTACAACTCAATACTTGGAACAAAATATGACTCTATGTGAATCCCTCCGGCGGTGTACTGGGATGTGCAATGAATCAAGAGTGACATGTATGAAAATCATGAACGATGGCTTTGCCACAAATACGATGTCAACTACATGATCATGCGAAGCAATATGACAATGATGGAGCATGTCATAATAAATGGAACGGTGGAAAGTTGCATGGCAATATATCTCGGAATGGCTATGGAAATGCCATAATAGGTAGGTATGGTGGCTGTTTTGAGAAAGGTATATGGTGGGTGTATGATACGGCGTGAAAGGTGCGGTATTAGAGAGGCTATCAATGGTGGAAGGGTGAGAGTGCGTATAATCCATGGACTCAACATTAATCATAAAGAACTCACATACTTATTGCAAAAATCTATTACTTACTGAAACGAAGTACTATGCGCATGCTCCTATGGGGATAGATTGGTAGGGAAAGACCATCGCTCGTCCTCGACCGCCACTCATAAGGAAGACAATCAATAAACAAATCATGCTCCGACTTCATCACATAACGGTTCACCATACATGCATGCTACGGGAATCACAAACTTTAACACAAGTATCTCTCAAATTCACAACAACTCAACTAGCATGACTCTAATATCACCATCTTCATATCTCATAATAATCATAAGGAATCAAACTTCTCATAGTATTCAATGCACTTTATATGATAGTTTTTATTATACCCATCTTGGATGCTCATCATAATAGGACTAATTTTATAGCCAAAGAAAATTACCATGATGTTCTAAAACACTCTCAAAATAATATAAGTAAAGCATGAGAGATCAATAATTTCTATAAAATAAAACCACCACCATGCTCTAAAAAAATATAAGTGAAGCACTAGAGCAACATTACTTGTCATCAATATGGACAAAAAGGGATGTATCTAGAACCAAAATACATCTAAATACATCCCCTTTTATTCATTTTGATGACAAGTATTTCCGGACGGAGGGAGTAGCTCAAAAGATATAAGTGAAGCACATAGAGTATTCTAATAAATTACAATTCATGTGTGTCTCTCCAAAAGGTGTGTACAGCAAGGATGATTGTGGTAAACTAAAAAGCAAAGACTCAAATCATACAAGACACTCCAAGAAAAACACATATCATGTGGTGAATAAAATATAGCCTCAAGTAAAGTTACCGATGAAGCGAAGGCGAAGAGGGGATGCCTTCCGTGGCATCCCCAAGCTTAGGCTTTTGTTTGTCCTTGAATTTTACCTTGGGGTGCTTGGGAATCCCCAAGCTTAGGATCTTGCCACTCCTTATTCCAAAATCCATCAAATCTTTACCCAAAAACTTGAAAACTTCACAACACAAAACTTAAACAGAAAATCTCATGAGCTACGTTAGTATAAGAACAAAAAACCACCACTTTAAGGTACTGTAATGAACTCATTATTTATTTGTATTGGTGTTAAAACTACTGTATTCCAACTTCTCTATGGTTCATACCCCCGATACTACTCATAGATTCATTAAAATAAGCAAACAACACACGAAAAACAGAATCTATCAAAACAGAACAGTCTGTAGCAATCTGTATCAAACGAATACTTCTAGAACTCCAAAAATTCTGAAATAAATGGGTGGATGTGAGGAATTTGTCTATTAATCATCTTCAAAAAGAATCAACCTAAAATCGCTCTCCGGTAAGAAATGGCATCTAATCTCCTGAGCGCAAAAGTTTATGTTTTTTACAGCAAGATTGCAAAGACTTCACCCATGCCTTCCCAAAGGTTCTAATTGGCGCAAACACTAATTAAAACATAAAACCACATCTAAACAGAGGCTAGATGAATTATTTATTACTAAACAGGAACAAAAATCAAAGAAAAAAATAAAATTGGGTTGCCTCCCAACAAGCGCTATCGTTTAACGCCCCTAGCTAGGCATAAAGCAAGAATAGATCTAGGTATTGTCATCGGTAAGCAATTCTTCAATTGAATGCACATGACCCTTAGGAGGTTCTTTGGTTTTGTTAATGATCAAACTCCTAGGCAATAAATAGAGAAATTCATTTGTAGTAAAAGGTTCCTTAATGATAACGAAAACGTTGGGGTGAACACTTATTGATTTGAGGTCTTCATTTTCCTAACTAGAAGATTCACCCTTATTTTTAGGAACATAGATAAACTTGGCAACTTTTGTAGGAGGAGGATTTGAGGTATTTTTAACGGCAGAAAAAGCGGATCCCAAGTTGGTAATAATAACTTCGAGTTTATCAATTCTAGTGGAATCTTGGTTTATCTTCTCATTAACTATGGGTTCCTTTTCCCTAAGATTTTTCAGAGTAACTCCTACCTTAGATCCATATTGGGTAATGTGGTTTTGGATCTTTTTATCCAAATTTTCAATTAACTCTACAGTGGAAATTTTATTTTCAATAAAATCAAGCCTTTGCATCACATGTTCCAGAGTTAAAATAGTTCCATTGACCAAAAGAGGTGGTGGGCCTAACAAATCTATCATAGCATTATAAGAATCAAAAGTATGGCTTCCCAAGAAAGTCCCTCCGGTAATGGTGTCAAGAACATATCTATTCCAAGGAGTGATGCCTACGTAAAAATTGCGAAGAAGAACAGAAGTGGATTGCTTTTTAGTAGATCTATTTTGAGCATTGCAAATTCTATATCAAGCATCTTTTAGATTTTCTCCCTCCCTTTGTTTAAAATTGAGAACTTCATTATCGGGAGTATTAGCAATGATAGGCGGACTAGCCATGACAGCAAAACAAACGATCTGACACACGAACACACAAGAGGCAAGCGAAAAGAGGCGAACGAAAAAGAGGCAAAGGTTTTTGAAAATTGTTTTAGAAGTGGGGGAGAGGAAAACGAGAGGCGAATGGTAAATAATGTAATGCGAGGGAGAAGAGTTTATGATGGGTACTTGGTATGTCTTGACTTGAGCATAGATCTCCCCAGCAACGGCGCCATAAATCCTTCTTGCTACCTCTTGAGCATGCGTTGGTTTTCCCTTGAAGAGGAAAGGGTGATGCAGCAAAGTAGCGTAAGTATTTCCCTCAGTTTTTGAGAACCAAGGTATGAATCCAGTAGGAGATAACACGCAAGTCACCTAGTACCTGCACAAACAATCAAGAACCTTGCAACCAACGCGATAAACGGATTTTCAATCCCTTCACGGTCACTCGCAAAAGTGAGATCTAATAAAGATAGTAATATAAATATTTTTGGTATTTTTGTTGTATAGATTGGAAAGTAAAGATTACAAAATAGTAAAACGAGATGTGATGTAAATAAAAGAGATGCAATATAATAAGAAAGAGACCCGGGGACCATAGGTTTCACTAGTGGCTTCTCTCAAGATAACATATATTACGGTGGATGAACAAATTACTGCCGAGCAATTGATAGAAAAGTGCATAGTTATGAGAATATCTAGGCAGTGATCATGAATATAGGCATCACGTCCGTGTCAACTAGACCAAAACGATTCTGCATCTACTACTATTACTCCACACATCGACCGCTATCCAGCATGCATCTAGAGTATTAAGTTCATAAGAACAGAGTAACGCATTAAGCAAGATGACATGATGTAGAGGGATAAACTCAAGCAATATGATATAAACCCCATCTTTTTATCCTCGATGGCAACAATACGATACGTGCCTTGATGTCCCTACTGTCACTGGAAAAGGATACCGCAAGATTGAACCCAAGGCTAAGCACTTCTCCCATTGCAAGAAAGATCAATCTAGTAGGCCAAACTAAACCGATAATTCGAAGAGACTTGCAAAGATATCAAATAATGCATATAAGAATTCAGAGAAGAACCAAATATTATTCATAGATAATCTTGATCATAAATCCACAATTCAGCGGATCTCGGCAAACACACCGCAAAAGAGTATTACATCGAATAGATCTCCAAGAACATCGAGGAGAACTTTGTATTGAGAACCAAAGAGAGAGAAGAAGCCATCTAGCTAATAACTATGGGCCCGAAGGTCTGTGGTAAACTACTCACACATCATCAGAGAGGCTATGGTGTTGATGTAGAAGCCCTTCATGATCGATTCCCCCTCCGGCAGATCACCGGAAAAGGCCCCAAGATGGGATCTCACGGGTACAGAAGGTTGCGGCGGTGGAAAAGTGGTTTCGTGGCTCCCCCTAATGTTTTTAGGGCATAAGAGTATATATAGGCAAAATAAGTACGTCGGTGGAGCTCCTGGGGCCCACAAGGGTGGGGTGTGCGCCTACCCCCCTGGGCGCGCCCTCCTGCTTCGTGGCCGCCTCACAAACTTCCAGACTTCAATTCCAAGTCTTCTGGATTGCGTTTGTTTCAAAAAAGATCACCGCGAAGGTTTCTTTCCGTTTGGTATTCCGTTTCTGCAAAACACTGAAATAGGCAAAAAAACAAAACTGGCGTTGGGCCTTCGGTTAATAGGTTAGTCCCAAAAAATAATATAAAAGAGCATATTAAAGCCCATTAAACATCCAAAATAGATAATATAATAGCATTGAACAATAAAAAATTATAGATACATTGGAGACGTATCAGTTAGCGATTGGAGACTTCAACCTCATCTTGAACACGACAGACAAGATCAATGCCAATCTCGACAGGAGGATGATGGGCAGGTTTAGATGGTTTGTGGACTCGAATGGTCTTAAGGAGCTCTTTTTGCATGGTCGCGCTTTCACGTGGAGCAACGAGAGGGAAAGCCCCGCCCTCACTAAGATTGATCAGGCTTTTGTCTCGGTTGATTGGGAGCTCGACCACCCTAATGGTATGCTGCAAGCCCTGTCCACGGCCATTTCGGACCATTGTCCACTTCACCTTGCTTTGGAGGATCACTTACAGCCGCATAGGCGATTTCGCTTCAAATCCTTTTGGACCAAACTGGACGGTTTTGACGAGGTGGTGGAGGCGGCTTGGACTTGTGACCCCAGCTTCACGGACCCCTTCCTCAGACTGGATATGCTTCTTTGCAAAGAAGCGCACGACCTTACGTCTTGGGGACAGAGGAAGGTTGGTAATGTCAAGCTATAGATCGCGATAGCAAACTGGATTATTCTGTAGCTTGATCGGGCGATGGATCACCATACCCTCTCGGCGAGCGAAAGGTGGTTGCGGAATTCTCTTAAGCTCACTTCTTTGGGCTTGGCTTTGCTAGAGCGTACTATTGCTAGGCAACGATTGCGCATCCGATGGCTGGCAGAAGGAGATGCGAACACTAAGCTGTTCCACCTGGTGGCTAATGGCAGGAAGCTGAGGAACTTCATACCGGCATTGCACCAGGATGGCAATGTCATCACTGACCAAAGCAGCAAGGAAGAGGCTTTCTATAATGCGTAGAAGGAGTTATTTGGAACGTACCAGGCAAGAGCACACTCGATTGATCTTGACTTCCTGGGCATAACTCCGCTGGATCTTCATGAGTTGGATGCCATCTACACTGAGGAGGAGGTCTTCTCGGTCATTAAAAGCATGCCGGCCGAGCGAGCGCCAGGTCCGGATGGCTTTATTGGCCTGTTCTTCCATAGGGCTTGGAACATTATCAAAGGAGATATCATGGCAGCTATCCACAAACTCCATCTTGAAAATGGAAGGGGATTTGGTAGATTAAATCAGGCGATCATCACCCTCATCCCAAAGAGACCTGATGCTTGCAGAATTGGCAAATTTAGACCGATCAGCCTTTTACATAGCATCCCGAAGATCAAGACGAAGTTGATGGCCTCGAGGCTATGTCTCGGATGCATGAGCTGGTCAGCATCAACCAATCGGCATATATTAGAGGCAGAAACATTCATGACAAGTTCATGCTTGTCAGACAAGCGGCCAGAAGTCTACACCGGAGAAAGGCTAAAGGGGTTTTGGTCAAGCTTGATATTTCCCATGCCTTCAACTCGCTCTCTTGGTCGTTCTTGCACGAGGTGCTGAGAGCCAAAGGGTTATCTGAGCATTGGTGTTCTCAGCTTGCCATACTTCTGTCTAGTGCTAGCTCGCGAGTTCTTGTTAATGGATGCCCGGGGAGGAAATTCAGACATGTCAAAGGGTTGCGACAAGGGGACCAAGTGTCCCCCTTGCTCTTCATTTTTGCTATGGACGCCCTCACAGCTTTGATTGTGAAAGTGCAAGATTGGGGAGCGATCAGTGCCATGCCAGGGTGCTCACCCTTCCATAGATTGTTGATTTACGCGGATGACGTCATTATTTTCATTAGGCCGACCATAGTTGACCTAAGTTTTACCAGTGCTGTGCTCCAGATGTTTGGCACTGCCTCCGGACTGCATGTTAACTTCACCAAATCCTCTGCCATCATGATACACTCTGATGAGACAGACACGGAGAGAGTTGCCGCGGCTTTGCGGTGGCGTATGGAGACCTTTCCGTGCAAATATCTTGGTATGTAGCTCTCCATCAAGCAGCTCACTCGCTCGGATTGGCAGCCAGTAGTAGACGATGTTCTAAACTTCCTGCCGGGATGTAGCGTGGATGGGTCACGAGACCTGGCAGACTGATTCTAGTTAACACGGTGATCAGAGCGAGACCAACACACCATATGCTTGTGGCAGACGGACCAAAGTGGGCGCTGGATCGAGTGGACAAGAGCCGCCGCACTTTCTTCTGGGCGGGCTCACACCAAATCCATGGAGGCAAGTGTTTGGTTTCGTGGCAAAAGGTGTGCCGGCCTAAGCAACTTGGTGGTCTAGGTGTTTTGGACCTGAATAAGCATGGGCTGGCTTTGCGACTGAGATGGGAATGGCTTAAACGCATGGACGATTCGAGACCCTGGCAAGGTTTGCCGCTAGCAATGGATGCCACAGTACAGGCGGCTTTCAACAATCTTGTTCATTGGAAAGTGGGCAATGGAGAGAGGGTCCTGTTCTGGAAAGATCGGTGGATAGATAGTTCGACTATGGATGAGGTCGCACCATTGGTACGTCAGTGTGTCCGCACACACGTGGTGAACCGGCGCATTGTCAGAGAGGCCCTGCACTTTCATTGATGGGCAAATGACATCATGGGTCAGCTCTCTGTTGATGGGCTAGTCCAGCTTATCCAGCTCTGGGATCTTATGATCAACACGGTGCTTGATACTACGGAAAGAGATGCCCCCGTATGGAGTTGGAACATCAGCAGAGTATACACCTCGCGGTCGACTTATGCCATGTTGTGGCAAGGAAGTGTTCGCTTTGCCCCAGCCGCGACAATCTGGAAATGTCGGGTGCCTTTATCGTGCAAGCTGTTCATGTGGCTTGCCATGCAATACGGGCTTTGGACGACAGATCGACGACTTCGACATGGATTGCAAGACCATGCATCTGCCTGCTACATCTAAGACCAAGAGGAGGACACGGTCGATCATATCTTGCTCCGTTGTGTGTTTGCACGGGAATTCTGGCATTGCTGCTTTCTCAGGGCTAGGATCACGACTACCTTGGTCCATACGACGGAAGAGACTCGAAAACAGATCCCTAAAGAGACTCGAAAAGGCTTTGAATCGGTTGTCATGCTCATCTGTTGGAGCCTTTGGAAGCATCGCAACGGACTAGTTTTTGGTCCAACAAGGGAAGACTCTTCTATCACATACTTCACCAGTCGGATCTTTGATGATCTGCGTGCTTGGGCTATGGCAGGAGGACACAGAGTTACCACATTTTGTGAGTAGTAGAGTATAGTTGTAGGAGTGGAGTTCCGAGGGCCGAGTCGTGACCACTTGTGGGTTACTACGGCCTCGTTGTTTTGTATTCCTCAACTCTTGTACATATTTTTGCCTTCTATAAATCTAAGGTACGCGATTGCGTACTCTAATTTTTTTTAGAGAAATCTCCTGATAATGATAATGAAACTTCTATCCCTGATGTTAAAATTCAACCTGGTAATGAACACTCACCTAGTGATAATGAAAAAGATAATGATGAGGTTCATGAGGACTCTCAACCAATTAATGAAAAGGAACCATACAATGATATTGAGATAGAACCACCTGTTGATCTTGATAACCCACAACCCAAAAATAAAATGTATGATAAGAGAGACTTCATTGCTAGAAAACGCGGTAAAGAAAGAGAACTGTGGGTTCAAAAACCTATGCCTTTTCCACCCAAGTCAACTAAAAATAAAGATGGTGAAGAATTTGAAAGCTTTTCTTTGAAATCTTTGAGGCCGATCTTTTTTCGTATTAAACAGTGATATCCTTAAAATGCCTCCTTATGCAAAGTATATGAAAGACATCATCACTAATAAGAGAAAAATATCGGAAGCTGAAATCTCCACTATACTTGCTAATTATACATTTATACTTTAAACATGGAGTACCTAAAAACTTGGAGATCTGGGAATACCAACTATACCTTGCTATATCAAAAAGAATTATGTGAAAACTGCTTTATGTGATTTAGGAGCTGGTGTTAGTGTTATGCCTTTCTCTTTATATAAAAGACTTGCTTGAATAAAATCACACCTACTGAAATATCTTTGCAAATGGCTGACAAATCAACTGCCATACATATCGGTATTTGTGAGGATGTGCCCGTTGTTGTTGCTAATGTTACTATTTTGACTGACTTTGTTATACTTGAGATGCCCGAGGACGACAACATGTCGACTGTCCTTGGTAGACCCTTCTTTAATACTGCAGGGGCTGTTATCGATTGCAATAAAAGCAAGGTCACTTTTCATATCAATGGTAATAAGCATACAGTGCACTTTCCGAAGAAACAATTCCAAGTGAATGGTATTATTGTTAGTGAAAAATCTCTGAGAATCACTGTTGGAAGTTTTTAAATACCTCTACCTACTGTTAAAAAGAAATACGAAATGCTTATTGTTGGGAAATGCATATCCCCGTTGAGGTAACTTAGTGATTTACGAAAGTTCTTCGGTTTCATGCTAATCGAAAGTGGTTATAAATAAGACTTGATCAACCTTATTAATGGATCATTTTTGAACGGTATGAAGTTGATGAATTTAGTAAGCACTACCTTAAGTCCCTACTGTTTGTTTTCTGTTTCTATTAGTTAAATAAAATAAAATGCCATGTTTTGTCTATTTCCTGAATTTCCCGTGCAATAAAAAATGACCCAAAAATAGAAGTTCTCATAATGCTCTAAAAATTTAATACGATTTTTCTGAATATTTCTGAATTTCTAGTGCAAATAATATCATAGGGAGGTGCACCAGGTGGGCACAATCCACCTGGGCGCACCAGGACCCCCACGCACGCCCTGGTGGGTTGTGGTCCCCACGTGGGCCCTCTCACTTATCTCTTCACACCACATCATCACTTACCTCCAGGAAAAATTCTCCATTGCTCTCTCTCGTGTTCTTGCTCTCAAACCCGCGGATTTCAATCTCTTTGCTCGAAGCTCTGTTTCCGAAACTGTTTCGGGGGATTGTTGCTTGGTATGTGACTCCACCATTTGTCCAATTAGTTTTTGTTTTAGTGGTTTATATTTTGAATAATTAGCTACTCTTGGTGCTGCTGTAGATGAGCTTGCATGTTGAATTCTTATAGTTCTAAGTAGTTTGAATGCTTGCTCTGGCCTCTATGTATCCCTGTGAGTAGTTGCTATCAATTTAATAAAGCTTTGTTGATAAATTTTTGTCACTCAAAATTTTTCAGAAAATTGTACGCGAACATGATGAACCTTTTTGGAAGGAGTTCCTCGAGGAGGCGATCCTCAGGGGCATCTTCTAGTGACAGCTCCGCTCGCCGGTCATATGTTGAACCAAGTGAAAGTTCCACACGAGATGCCGCCACCAAAACATGCTTATGGCCCTGCGATGAGTATATGATGCGTGTGGTCATTAAGGAGGAATTTGAGCAATATGTTCACAATGCCGGTCTCGGTCCCTACCTTTCAGATAAGTGTGAACAATGCCACATTCTCACTGAATCATTTGTCAAAGGATTTAAATTTCATCCCCGTGAGTCTAGGGTGTCGTTTATGCTTTATGATAATCCATATACCATCTCACTAGAGAATTTTGCTTATCACTGCAAACTCCTGTTCTGGGGTTCGCTTGAAGAACCGCCAAGGGCTGAGTACCAATTATTCTTAACTAGACTTTGTTACGGTGAGACGAGGGGAGTAACACAAGGTAGAATAAAGAGCATTCACTTTCCTGCAATTCAGTACTTTGCATTATTCAATGGGAAATCTATAGTAGGCAAGCAAGACTGTAGTACACTTTGTGCTCCAGACTTGAGGCTCATTCACACTGCTCTCACCGGTGAAAGGAATTATAATCTTGGGGTGATCGTTGCACGCAGACTTCAGCATAACGCTAACAACGACTATTTCTATGGTGGAATATACGCCACGCGTTTAGCACGAGGGCTGGGTGTTTCACCTTTGCCCTTTGATCCTACCCTACCCACGTAGTATTTAGATTTTGACACCTTAAAAGATCATAAAATTCTCAAGGGAAAGGTTGATAACTTCACTTATAATCTATTGTTAACCAAAATTCTGTTGTGCACACATATTTTCCTGCGCCTGCTCTTTTTGACTATCATAGCAAAGTAAGATATTTTGTTCTTGAGAGCGAGGCCCGAGCTCACAACACAGTAGTGTAGGCAGCATGGTAGGCCGAGGCGTCCGCACCAAGAGCCTCCGTGAGCTACCACTCCACCTACTATCCAGGCTACTGATCGACTACCAAGTTAGGCCAAAATCCTAAGCTTGGGGGAGTACGTGTTTCCCACCGACTTTATATTCATGTCCACTTATTCCATCTGTCGGTGCTCACACTTTTTCATTGTATCATCCATTGCTTAGATTTATTTTCTTGCTTTCTTCTTGTGTGTTTGAAAAACCTTAGAAAAACCAAAAAAATAGTTGTAGCTAGTTTACTGCCTATGCATGCTTAGTAGTAATATTAAAAATAAAACCCAAAAATATTTCCTTGTTCTTCTTTTGCTTGTTGGGAGCTTTCCCGTGTAAATAGTTTTTCTCGTTTTTGCTTTTCTCTCTTTTATTTGCTTGTTCAAGTAAACCAAAAACTACAAAAATATTTCAGTGTGTTTCTCTGAATTTCTTTCCTTTTTATTCGAGTCGTTTCAAGGAGAAGACCACGATGAAAATGTTGAGTGGTTCTCATATGAATAATTGCTAAATGATTGCTCTCTGACTATGGCACCAGAAAAGCTCCTGTCGCTAGGACTACGTCGGTATTTCCCCAAAGAGGAAGGGATGATCCAGCACAGCGACGGTAGGTATTTCCATCAGTGATGAAACCAAGGTTATCAAAACAGTAGGAGAACCAAGCAACACAATGTAAACAACACCTGCACACAAATAATAACACCTCGCAGCTCGACGTGTTAAAGGGGTTGTCAATCCCTTTCGGGTAACGATGCCAGAAATTTGTAATAGATTTAAATAATAGATCGCAAATAAAGTGCAGCAAAGTATTTTTGTATTTTTGGTTTAATAGATCTGAATAAAAATGCAAAGGAAAAGTAGATCGCAAGCAAATATATGAGAAAGAAAATCCGGGGGCCGTAGGTGTCACTAGTGGCTTCTCTCGAGAAAAATAGCAAACGGTGGGTAAACAAATTACTGTTGGGCAATTGATAGAACTTCAAATAATTATGACAATATCCAGGCAATGATCTTTACATAGGCATCACGTCCAAGATTAGTAGACCGACTGTCGTGGTCAAAACCGGCGAATCTCGGGTAGGGGGTCCCGAACTGTGCGTCTAAGGTCGATGGTAACAGGACCCAGGTCTGAGCCCTCTCTATGGAGGTAATACCCTACTTCCTGCTTGATTGATCTTGATGAATATGAGTATTACAAGAGTTGATCTACCACGAGGTCGTAATGGCTAAAACCCTAGAAGTCTAACCTGTATGATTATGATTGTCCCTATGGACTAAACCCTCCGGTTTATATAGACTCCGGAGGGGACTAGGGTTGTACAAAGTCGGTTACAGAGAAAGGAATCTTCATATCCGAACGCCAAGCTTGCCATCCACGCCAAGGAGAGTCCCATACGGACACGGGTGAAAGTCTTCGGTCTTGTATCTTCATAGCCCATCAGTCCGGCCCATGTCCAACAGGCCGGACGCCCGATGACCCCTTAGTCCAGGACTCCCTCAGTAACTGTGACGCCCGGATAATTAGGCTCAAGTAAAACTCCGCTAATGATGCCATGAGACCTTTGTTACTGTTGCAAATCACGTGTTAGGTCGAAACGTTTCAAATTCAAAAAAAAATAAGTATTATCACACACCAAAACTTTTCAAACGATAAAATAAAAATGTTCGGGATGTGCAAATTAATGCCTAGGAAATTATAGTGCAGAAGGCACTTTATTTAGAAAATGCCTAAACATTTTAAGATGAATTAAAACAGAAAAGAATAAAAAAACAAAAAAACAAAAACAAAAAAGACAAAAGGAAAGCCCCCCCGGGCTCCGGCCCAGCAGGCCACCAGCCCCACTGGGCCAACCCACCAAGCCCAGCCGACCACTCCCCCACTCCTCCTTATCCTCTGCCCCCACTTCCCCTAACCCTAATCGGACAACCACTCCCCCTCCCCACTCGCTTTCTCCCTCTCTCCCCCGATCCAGATCAGATCGGGGCCCGACCACGCACGACGCCCCGCCGCTGGACCTCGACGCCGCCCGTAATGCCTCCGCCTCGGTCACCCCGTCGCCGCTCGGATCGCCACGCTGCCGTCCTCTTCACCATCACCGTCGTCGTTGCTTCCCCGTCCTCCTCCCCACGGGTCGCCCCCGAGCCTCGCCGCCCTCTTCTCAGCAACGCCGATGAGGCCCCCGGCCTCCTCTCCCCCTCGCCCCGCGCTCACCACGACCATGCCGCGCCCCTACCACCGAACAGCTCTGCCGACTCCGCCCGCCCGCTCCTGCTGTGCTCTGCTCCGACGAGCTCCGCGCCCATGTTGCCACGCAGTAGCTGCTGCTTCTTCGCTGTGCTGTCGCTCACCGTTGCGGCTTGTCGCACGCACTGCCCGCCGCTCCCTCACGCCCCCTGTCTCTGCCCCG
Organism: Aegilops bicornis; assembly: GCA_021605145.1. Lineage (NCBI taxonomy): Eukaryota > Viridiplantae > Streptophyta > Magnoliopsida > Poales > Poaceae > Aegilops > Aegilops bicornis. The sequence continues at coordinate 649,054,989 of CM038674.1, forward strand.
TGCCCCCCTCACTCTGCGCTCGCCCGCTTCTGGCCGCGTCGCTGCCGTGCCCGTTAAGCCTTGTCTGCATCGCGTCTTGGCGTGCACCACGCGCCCGCGCGCCTTCCTACTCGCCGTCGAGGCGGCGCCCGCCGTGGCCTCCTCCGGTCTCCCCTGTCCGCTTACGCCGCCAGTCATCACCGTCCCACGCCGTGCGGCTCGCCTTGGCTACCGTGCTCGTCGCCGCTTCCCTGCTGTTGTCCCGGCCCCGCACTGGCTGCGCCACCCCCTCCCCCCGCTTCGCCCCTCACCGCCGGCCCCAGGCCACCGGCCTTCCCCTGCTCTGGCGCCCTGCCGGGTCCGCCGCCCTACAGCCTACAGGCGTCTTGCCCGCAGGTCTTTGGCGCCGTTGCCGAACCCTTCTTATTTGGCCGCGGCTAAAGGCCCCTAGGGCCACTTGCCATTCGGCCCACCATAAACGCGTTTAATAATAATAATAAAATAAAAATTTATTAAAAATTAAATAAATAAATAAATGCATAATAAATATATTAATTAATTAATTAAAGAATTAATTAACTTAATTAATTCTGTTTAGGTTAACCTAATCACTAATTAAACTAATTAATTGTGATTAGTTAGTCTTAATCGATAATGATGGGACCCCACGTCGGTTTGACCAGTCAACTCCTCATTGACTCGGCGTCATCTTGATGCAATAATACTAATTTTGAATTAATTTAATAATAATAAATTAGAAAATGATTTTAAACTTTAAAAATTAATAGAAAATAAACCGTAGCTCGGATGGAAAAACTCTGTTTGAAAGTTGCTCAGAACGACAAGAAGAATCTAGATAAGCAGCCCGTTCGTCCGCCACACATCCCTACCATAGCAAACACGCAACTTTCCCCCTCCGGTTCATCTATCCGAAAATGCGAAACACCGGGAATACTTTCCCGGATGTTTCCCCCTTCGCCGGTATCACCTATCCCCGCGTTAGATCACCCCTGGCACCGCGTATTACCTTGTTATGTTTTGTGATGCTTTGTTTGCTCCGTATTTATTGATTCTTCCCCCTCTTCTCTCCGGTAGACTACGAGACTGACGCCGCTGCTGGTGCCCGATCGACTACGTTGTTGACGACCCCTCCTTCTTGCCAGAGCAACCAGGCAAGCCCCCCCTTGATCACCAGATATCGCCTATTCCTTCTCTCTACTGCTTGCGTTAGAGTAGTGTAGCATGTTACTGCTTTCGGTTAATCCTATTCTGCTGCATAGCCTGTCTTTGTTGCTATAGTTGTTACCCTTACCTGTTATCCTAATGCTTAGTATAGGATGCTAGTGTTCCATCAGTGGCCCTACACTCTTGTCCGTCTGCCATGCTATACTACTGGGCCGTGATCACTTCGGGAGGTGATCACGGGCATATGCTATATACTTTATACTATTACATTACTTATGATATTGTTCGGAGATGTGGGCTGAAAGGATGGGTGGCTCCATCCCGGTAGAGGTGGGCACAGGTTCCCAGCGGCCCCATTGTTACTTTGTGGCGGAGGCGGCCCAGGCAGGTTGAGACCACCTAAGAGAGAGGTGGGCCTGGCCCTGGTCGGCGTTCGCGGATACTTCAATTAACACGCTTAACGAGATCTTGGTATTTGATCCGAGTCTGGCCACTGGCCTGTACGCACTAACCAACTACGCGGGAACAGTTATGGGCACTCGACGTCGTGGTATCAGCCGAAGCCTTCGTGATGTCAGCGACTGAGCGGCGCGCGCCGGATTGGAACGTAAGCCTGCTCTTGTATTAAGGGGGCTAGTTCTGCTTCCGGCCGCTCATGCAACATGTAGGTGTGCAATGGGCGATGGGCCCAGACCCCTGCACCATAGGATTTAGACCGGCGTGCTGACCTCTCTGTTGTGCCTAGGTGGGGCTGTGACGTGTTGATCTTCCGAGGCCGGGCATGACCTAGGAAAGTGTGTCCGGCCAAATGGGATCGAGCGTGTTTGGTTATGTGGTGCACCCCTGCAGGGAAGTTTATCTATTCGAATAGCCGTGATCTTGATGGGGCGACTTGGAGTTGTACCTTGACCTTATGACAACTAGAACCGGATGCTTAATAAAACACACCCTTCCAAGTGCTAGATACAACCCGGTGGTCGCTCTCTCTAACGAGGCTGACGAGGAGAGATCATTTGAGTAGGAGTATGCTATCTGATGCTACTTGGTGAACTTACCATCTACTCTCTTCTACATGCTGCAAGATGGAGGTGGCTTGAAGCGTAGTCTTCGATAGGATTAGCTATCCCCCTCTTATTCTAACATTCTGCAGTTCAGTCCACCGATATAGCCCCTTTACACAGATTCCCATGCATATGTAGTGTAGCTCCTTGCTTGCGAGTACTTTGGATGAGTACTCATGGTTGCCTTTCTCCCCCTTTTTTCCCTCTTTCCTTTCTTCTTGGTTGTCGCAACCAGATGCTGGAGCCCAGGAGCCAGACGCCACCGTCGACGACGACTCCTACTACGCCGGAGGTGCCTACTACTACGTGCAACCCACTGACGACGACCAGGAGTAGTTTAGGAGGATCCCAGGCAGGAGGCCTGCACCTCTTTCGATCTGTATCCCAGTTTGTGCTAGCCTTCTTAAGGCAAACTTGTTTAATTTATGTCCGTACTCAGATATTATTGCTTCCGCCGACTCGTCTATGATCGAGCACTTGTATTCGAGCCCTCGAGCCCCCTGGCTTGTATTATGATGCTTGTATGACTTATTTTATTTTTAGAGTTGTGTTGTGATATCTTCCCGTGAGTCCCTGATCTTGATCGTACACGTTTGCGTCAATGATTAGTTACGGTTGAATCGGGGGCGTCACAGTAACTCCTGAACCAGGCTTCAATGACGAGGTGTCTGGCGTGCATATTGTCTTCGGCATTGCAAGGCGGGTTCCTTCTCTGAATACTCCATAACAGCCTTCGAACACAAAGAACGTGTTCGGCTCTGCAAAACAAGTACCACACACAACCGTAGAGAGTATAATATTTCACGAGTCCAATCTACTGACAACTTTTTGTAGTGTGACACCACGTCACCACCCGGTCATTATTTCAAACCGTTTTTTGGCCTGCCGCTCCATGTTTTAAGATGCGGTTTTATTGGCACGTCTTGTCAAAGCAGAGATCATTTCCCCTTATTACGGGATTCTCATCAATGTGGGCATGGGTAATCCAACCGTGCCGTCTGCACGGCCCTTGGGAAACATGCGAGTGGGGGAGGCGCTTGATATTCACTACCTTTATAAGGGGATAAGGATTCACCCCCTTTCACCCACACCTTCTCTCTCTGCCCCCCCCCCCATTCTCGAGCTCCAGCGCCCAAGTCTTCATCTCTTCCACCTCAAGAAAGCACTCCGATCATGTCCGGATCCGGAGCGCAGGGCAAGTGGATGGTCTCCTCCGTCAAGGAGAAGGACATCACCCAGCTCCAGGAGGCCGGGTATTTGGCCAAGGAGGTCGCCCGCCGGCTTTCGACCGAGGGACAGATCATCCCCACCCCGGAGCCCCATGAGAGGGTAGTGTTCATTCCCCACTTCGTCCGCGGGCTGGGATTTCCACTTCACCCATTCGTCTGCGGACTTATGTTCTACTATGGGGTGGATTTCCACGATCTGGCCCCCAACTCCTTTCTCAACATCTCGGCATTTATTGTCGTGTGTGAGGCCTTCCTCCGCATCTCACCCCACTTCGGATTGTGGCTAAAGATCTTCAATGTGAAGCCGAAGGTGGTGGACGGCCAACACGCAGAGTGTGGAGGCGCCATGGTGAGCAAGATGCCTAACGTCGTATGGCCCAAAGGCACTTTCATGAAGACTGTCAAAGGGTGGCAAAAACAGTGGTTCTACGTCACAGAGCCCCGCGACACCACCTGGGCCGAGGTTCCCGAGTTCAGGTCCGGGGCCCCGATGCGGCACCTCCTGGCTAGAGAAGGGTCTAGACTGGGCCTCGTCGGACGAGCTGACAGCGCTGCAGGAGCGCATAAAGAGCATGGTCGACGAGAACATCAAGCTTGTCAATGTGATCCAGGTGATGCTCTTTCGCTAGATCCTTCCATGCCAAAGCCGGACATGCAATTTGTGGGAGTTTGATCCGGCCAAACACCAGACCCTGCAACACTTCTTCGGTGTTACACACGAAGGTATTTGGAAGGTTCTCTTCAAGGCCGACAAGACATGGCCGAAGGAGACCGAAGACCGTGGGTACAACCTGACCCACCCTGCCAGTCTGGTAAGTTTTTCCATGTTTTCAAGGTGTATCCTTTACTTACATACTCAAGGAGCATGTCTAAGCTTCCCCGTCTTTACTTTTTCAGGGCTGGACGAAGAAGGCGGAGCTGATCAAGAGTCCGGCTCCGCCGCCCGAAGACCCAACAATTCCACTTCTGATGAAGATACTGGTTCCGGCACCCGGAGAAGAAGGCCAAGGGGACTAGAGGTGGCCTCTGTCACAAGGGTACTTCGGACGTGACGTCCGAAGACGCCGAGACCCAGTCCTCACCCGCCACCGACGATGACGAGGAGGAGGAGGAGGAGGAGGAAGAAAGCAACTCCTCCCCTGTGGGGGGAAGGAAGAAAAGGGCGGCCTCCACGCGTCTGGAGGCCGAAGCATCTAAGAGGGGGAGAGCCTCCCTTGCGGACGACACCGCGCTGGATACTGACAGCAGCTCGGAGTGGCGCCCCAGCGAGAAGCCCCCGGCCGGATCATAAGTATTCGAAGGCTCTGACGCACTTATATGTCCGAGTCCTTTATTTCGCAATTCTAATGTGTTGAATCATGTGCTACAGTCCGGCCCACGACAGCTCCCAACAATCCTCATCGGGGGGTTCGCTAGATCCGAAGGCCATGGATAGTGATTCACTGCCGATGGCCACCTCTCCCAAGGCCACGGATGATGCCGAAGCAGTGTCCCGAAGGACTTTCACAGGGCCGGGTGAGGCGCAGGAGGCCATCAAAGCGGCGCCAGAGGGTGAAACCTTGGCTACCGGAAACCTGGGGGAGCAGATCCCCCTGGAGACTGGCGATGGGGGCCATATCCAACTCGGCCCCCAGCCAAATATGGTCCGGAGACCTATATGGCTCTGGAATCCGGCAAGCAGCCTCCTTTGAAAGAAGGAGGTGTGCCATTCCGCCGGTGACCTCTGTCCAACCAGAGGCACCGATACCCATCGGGAGAGGCGCTTCCATTGTTGAGGAACACCGTACCCTCATGGGTACGATGATTGAGAAGATTCGGTCTGTGAAGAGCAGACTGACCGAAGCCTGCATCAGCCTTCTGACAGGCTTTGAGGCAAGCGATGCAATTGTATGAAAAGAATGCCATAGTATAGATAGTAGCCCCTGAGACTCTGTCTGGTGTTCGGAAAGAAAAGTCGGACAGAGGATCAAATAACTTTCGCAGGAGACTAACTAGACATGTCTATGTCAGTAAGCAGGCATCGCTGCTGGCTGCGACTTCTCATGCTGCCGAGGTCTCCGGACTGAAGCAAAGTCTGGAGCAGACTGAGGAAGAGCTCGGCCATGTGAAAAAACAGCTGGAAGACAACCAAGGTATGCAATGACCCTGTGTAGATTCAGAAAGGATAAATGATTTGTGTTGACCAAAGTGCCATGACATTTGTTAGGAGCGGTGACCGAGGTAGAGACCCTCAAGAAAGCACTGGCCGAGGCTGAGGAGAGAGCGGCCAAGGAACAGGCCGCCCGCGAAAAGCATGAGGCCAGAGTCGGTGAGGTCCAGCAGGAGCTCCAAGACGCCGTGATGAAATGCGAATCCTTGGAGTACAACATTGCGGACCAAAAGACTGAACTCACCAAGGCTCGCCAAAGCGCAGAAGATGCCCGGGTCGAGGCCCAGGGCGCTCTCCAGGAGATCCAAGAGGCCAATAAGATCGCGGCGGGTAAGGCCTTCATTATGCAGAGCAAATATATGAAGGAGAGGTTGATAACCCACAAGTATAGGGGATAGCAACAATTTTTGAGGGTAGAGTATTCAAACCAAATTTGTTGATTCGACACAAGGGGAGCCAAAGATTATTCTCAAGTATTAGCAGCTGAGTTGTCAATTCAACCACACCTGGAAACTTAGTATCTGCAGCAAAGTGTTTAGTAGCAATGTAATATGATAGTGGTGGTAGCAGTAACAAAAGTAAAGACAACAAAAGTAATGTTTTTGGTATTTTGTAGTGATTGTAACAATAACAGCGGAAAAGTAAATAAGCGAGAACCAAGATATGGAAAGCTCGTAGGCACCGGATTAGCGATGGATAATTATGCCGGATGCGGTTCGTCATGTAACAGTCATAACATAGGGTGACACAGAACTAGATCCAATTCATAAATATAATGTAGGCATGTATTCCGTATATAGTCATACGTGCTTATGGAAAAGAACTTGCATGACATCTTTTGTCCTACCCTCCCGTGGCAGCGGGGTCCTATTGGAAACTAAGGGATATTAAGGCCTCCTTTTAATAGAGAACCGGAACAAAGCATTAGCACATAATGAATACATGAACTCCTCAAACTATGGTCATCACCGGGAGTGGTCCCGATTATTGTCACTTTGGGGTTGCCGGATCATAACACATAGTAGGTGACTATAGACTTGCAAGATAGGATCTAGAACTCACATATATTCATGAAAACATAATAGGTTCAAATCTGAATTCATGGCACTCGGGCCCTAGTGACAAGCATTAAGCATAGCAAAGTCATAGCAACATCAATCTCGTAACATAGTGGATACTAGGGATCAAACCCTAACAAAACTAACTCGATTACATGATAAATCTCATCCAACCCATCACCGTCCAGCAAGCCTACGATGGAATTACTCCCGCACGCGGTGAGCATCATGAAATTGGTGATGGAGGATGGTTGATGATGACGACGGCGACAAATCCCCCTCTCCGGAGCCCCGAACGGACTCCAGATCAGCCCTCCTGAGAGAGATTAGGGCTTGGCGGCGGCTCCGTATTGTAAAATGCGATGATTCTTTCTCTCATATTTTTTTCTCCCCGAAAGCCAATATATGGAGTTGGAGTTGGCGTCAGAGGGTCTCCAGGGGGCCCAGGAGGTAGGGGGGCGCCCCCAGGAGGCGCCCCACCCTCGTGGACAGGTGTGGGCCCCTGGTCTTCATCTTTGGCGAGGATTTTTTATTATTTATTCTAAGATATTCCGTGGAGTTTGGTCATTACGAGAACTTTTGTTTTACGCACATAAAACAACATCATGGCAATTCTATTTGAAAACAGCGTTAGTCCGGGTTAGTTCCATTCAAATCATACAAGTTAGAGTCCAAAACAAGGGCAAAAGTGTTTGGAAAAGTAGATCTGACGGAGACGTATCAACTCCCCAAGCTTAAACCCTTGCTTGTCCTCAAGCAATTCAGTTGACAAGCTGAAGAGAAAAGGAAAAACTTTTACAACTCTGTTTGCTCTTGTTGTTGTAACTATGTCAAGCCAAAGATTCAGGTTTTCAGCAAAGATCATAACTAACCACATTTGCAATAACTCCTAGGTCTCATGTTTACTCATATCAATAACATAATCAGCTAGCAAGCCATAATAATAAATCTCGGATGACAACACTTTCTCAAAAGAATCATAATATGATATAACAAGATGGTATCTCGTTAGCCCTTTTTGAGACCGCAAAACATAAATGCAGAGCACCTTCAAAGATCAAGGACTGACTAGACATTGTAATTCATGGTAAAAGAGATCCATTCATAGTCATACCCGATATAAATTAACAGTAATGAATGCAAATGACAGTTGTGCTCTCCAGCTAGTGCTTTTAGTATGAGGGTGATGACTCAACATAAAAGTAAATAGATAGGCCCTTCGCAGAGGGAAGTAGGGATTTGTAGAGGTGCCAGAGCTCGATTTTGAAATAGAGATAAATTATATTTTGAGCGGCATACTTTCATTGTCAACATAACAACTAAGAGATGACGATATCTTCCATGCTAAACAAATTATAGGCGGTTCCCAAACAGAATGGTAAAGTTTATACTCCCCTCCTCCACAAGCATCAATCCATGGCTTTCTCGAAACAACGAGTGCCTCCAACATTCAACGGGTCCCCGGGGAGTTTTGTTTGCAATTATTTTGATTTAGTTTGCATAAAGCATGGGACTGGGCATCCCGGTGACCAACCATTTTCTCGTGAGTGAGGGGCGGAGTCCACTCTCTTGAGAATAACCCGCCTAACACGGAAGATAAGGGCAGCCCTAGTTGATATATGAGCTATTCGAGCATGCAAAACAGAATGTTTATTTGAAGGTTTAGAGTTTGGCACATACAAATTTACTTGGAGCAGCGGTAGATACCGCATATAGGAAGGTATGGTGGACTCATATGGAATAACTTTTGGGGTTTAAGGGATTGGATGCACAAGCGGTATTCACCTTAGTACAAGTGAAGGCTAGCAAAAGACTGGGAAGCGACCAACTAGAGAGCGACAACAATCATGAACATGCATTAAAATTAATAAACATTGAATACAAGCATGACAAGGATATAATCCACCATGAACATAAATATCGTGAAGGCTATGTTGATTTGTTTCAATTACATGCGTGAACATGTGCCAAGTCAAGTCACTTAAATCATTCAAAGGAGGATACCACCCTATCATACCACATCATAATCATCTCAATAGCATGTTGGCACGCAAGGTAAACCATTATAACTCATAGCTGATTAAGCATGGCACAAGCAACTATGATCTCTAATTGTCATTGCAAACATGTTTATTCATAATCAATTTGAATCAAGAACGATGAGCTCATCATATTTACAAAAACAAAAGAGGTCGAGTTCATACCAGCTTTTCCCATCTCGGTCAGGTCCATCATATATGTCATCATAATTGCCTTTCACTTGCACGACGAGCGATGTGAATAATAATAAGAGTGCACGTGCATTGGACTAAGCTGGAATCTGCAAGCATTCAATAAACAGGAGAAGACAAGGCAATATGGGCTCTTGGTTAAATCAACAATGATGCATATAAGAGCCACTACAACAATTTAATCATGATCTTCTCCTACTGACCCCCAAAGAAAAGAAAAGAAACAAAAACTATTTACACGGGAAAGCTCCCAACAAGCAAAAGAAGAACGGGAAATATTTTTGGGTTTTCTTTTTAATTACTACAGCAAATAAATAAATTACTACTAATTTTTTTTGTTTTTCTTAAGGTTTATTAAACACACAAGAAGAAAGCAGGAAAAAGAAGATAAAATAGCATGGATATTACAGTGAAAGAGTATGAGCACCGACATCTAGCAATGAGTGTGTGTGAACGTAAATTTAATGTTGGTGAGAAATACGTACTCCCCCAAGCTTAGGCTTTTGGCCTAAGTTGGTCTATTGCCAGGGATACCCTGGCGGATACCTATGTAAAGGTGTAGGCTGGGTCTTTGCGATGCAAAGTAGTTGGGATCTCTTGTGATGAAGAGGACTCTGCCCTTTGGTGGCAACCGCCTCGAGGATCCCAAGAATAAACAGACTGTTGTGGAGGCTCATCTTGTGGTTCCAGTTTTGGGGCTGGTGCAGGATTCCGATAGGCTTGAACGGCCGCCCAGGGAACAATGTGAGTACCTGCAGACAAGTTAAACAAAGAGGGAGCAGGCAAAGTAGTAGTCTCAGGGTGATGTTTATCAAAGTACAATTTATATTTGAGCTCCCCTTCACGACTCTTAACAAGAAAATCATGCGCTAGCATACTCTTATAATCTAAATAAGCACGGGACAACGCTGTTTCTTCTTTCTCCTCATGCCTAATAGGTATTTCAAAATATTCAGCTAGGCGAGAAGCATAAGTGCCTCCAAAGATGGGGCCCTTAGTATGGTTCAGACTTAACCGTCTAGCAACAATTCCACCCATACTAATAGAGTTATTGCGGTATAAACCATGGAACAAAATGATAATATAAGGAACACTGAGGTTTCCATAGTTCCCACGACCAATCAAGCAACGACTAGCAAATAAGGCAAAGTAGCGTAAAACAGGAAAATGTATGCTAGTAATTCTTGCATCAGAAACCTTCCTGGTTTCTCCCACAATGATAGTGTTAATAAAAGCTTCCACTTTGTTACGGTGTGGTTCATCTAAGGTGCCCTCAAAGGGTATTTTGCAAACCTCGCAAAATTCAGCTAATGGCATTTCCTTAACAACGTCATATAAATGAAACTCTACTGTTGGAGGTGATTTCTTAGGGAAAAAGTAGAAGTTTCGCACAAAAGTATTTGTGAGTAAGAGATACTGATGACGTTGGTCGCGGAGGAAGTTGGTGAGGCCATCATTCTCAATCAATAAATAGAAATCCTCATAAATCCCGGCTCTCCTCAAAAAGTCATCGGAAGGCCATTCACACGACCGGACCTCCGCGGTGCGAGGCAAATTAAATTTGGGCTTCTGCTCTTCTTCCTTTTGTTTTCCCTTCGAGCTTCGGCTCGACGAGCCCCTCAAAAGTCTCTTCATTATTTCTGAAACAATCTGAAATTTTTAGTAACTTCAAACAAAAGTGAACCAACTTCAATAAAACTGATAGCAACTACTCCTACAGGTGCCTAGAGCCTATATCAAGCATTAGAACTACTTGGAACCATATAAATTTGTCATGCAAGTTCAAGAACATGGTCACCTATGCAGCACAAATTTGCAATGAATAAAGCACTAGAACAAAAACTAATTGGACCAATGGAGGAGTCACATACCAAGGAACAATCTCCCCAAGCAGTTTTGCGAGAGGTGCTTTGAGCAAGGAGATCGAAAATCACAACAACAGGGGCTGGAACTCGTGCTTGAGTTGGTTTTTCGGGTTTGTGTGAGGCAGAGGAAGAAGATGGGTGCAGGGATAAGTGGAGGAGGGCCACCGTGGGCCCATGAGGCAGGGCGGCGCGCCCAGGGGGGTAGGGCGCGCCCCCACCCTCGTGGACAGGGTGTGGGCCCCCTGCGGTGATTTTTGCACAGTAAATCCTCAAATATTCCCGAAAAAATCATATTAAATTGACATGGCATTCTGAGGACTTTTATTTTCGGGATATTTTTATATTACACGGATAAGTCAGGAAACAGACAGAAAAATACTATTTTACTTTATTTCTACTAAATAACAAAAAATATAAAGAGGGTACAGAAGGTTGTGCTTCTAGTTTCATCCATCTCATGCTCATCAAAAGGAATCCACTAACAAGGTTGATTAGGCATTGTTAACAAACTCATTCCGATTAACATGGAACCGGAGAAATTTCGAATAACACTAGGTTACCTCAACGAGGATATGGACATCCTCAATAATAAGTACATCATATTTCTTCTTGACAGTAGGGAGAGGAAATTCAAAACCTCCAAATATAATCGATGGAATTTTTCCAATAGAGTTGATACTATGACCTTGAGGTTGTTTCCTTGGAAAGTGTACCATGTGCTCATTACCATTAACTGTTTCCTTGGAAAGTGTACCATGTGCTCATTACCATTAACATGAAAAGTGACATTGCCTTTGTTGCAATCAATAACAGCCCCTGCAGTACTAAGGAAAGGTCTTCCAAGAATAATAGACATACTATCATCCTCGGGAATATCAAGAATAACAAAGTCCGTTAAAATAGTAACGTTTGCAACCACAACAGGCACATCCTCACAAATACCGACAGGTATAGCAGTTGATTTATCAGCCATTTGCAAAGATATTTCAGTAGGTGTCAACTTATTCAAGTCAAGCCTACGATATAAAGAGAGAGGCATAACACTAACACCGGCTCCAAGGTCACATAAAGCAGTTTTAACATAATTTCTCTTAATGGAGCATGGTATAGTAGGTACTCTGGATCTCCAAGTTTCTTTGGTATTCCACCCTTAAAAGTATAATTAGCAAGCATGGTGGAAATTTCAGCTTCCGGTATCTTTCTCTTATTTGTAATAATATCTTTCATATACCTAGCATAAGGATTTGTTTTGAGCACATCAGTTAATCGCATACGCAAAAAGATAGGTCTAATCATTTCAGCAAAGGGCTCAAAATCCTCATCATCCTTTTTCTTGGATGGTTTCGGAGGAAAAGGCATGGGTTTCTGAACCCATGGTTCTCTTTCTTTACCATGTTTCCTAGAAACAAAGTCTCTTTTATCATAATGTTGATTCTTTGATTGTGGGTTATCAAGGTCAACAACAGGTTCAACTTCTACATCATTATTATTACTAGGTTGAGCATCATCATGAACATCATCATTAACATTTTCACTAGGTTCATGTTCATTACCAGATTGTGTTTCAGCATCGTACATAGAGATATCATTTGGATTCTCGTGTGGTTCGGCAATAGGTTCACTAGAAGTTTGCAAAGTCCTATCATTTTCTTTTCTTCCTTTTAGAAGAACTAGGTACATCAATATTATTCTCTGAGCTTGCTCGATTCTCTTAGGGTGGCCTTGAGGATACAAAGGTTCTGAGTCATTCTACCAGTTCTAGTAGCCACTCTAACAAAGCATAATCATTTTCTTACTATTCATTTCATCAAGCACTTCTTTCTGAGCTTTAAGTACTTGTTCTACTTGAGTGGTAACCATAGAAGCATGTTTGCTAACAAGTTTAAGTTCACCTCTAATATTAGCCATATAATCACTCAAGCGTTTAATCATATAGGTATTTTGTTTCAATCGTCTACCAAAATAAGCATTAAAGTCATCTTGCTTAAACATAAAGTCATCAAACTCATCCAAGCACTGACTAGCAATTTTAGTAGGAGGGACTTCAGCTTTATCATATCTATAGAGAGAATTTACCTTTACTACCTGTGTCAGGATATCGGGATCAGGAGGTTCTTCAGTGAATAAAGGATTGAGATCATATACTTCTTCAACAGGCGGTAAATTAAGACCATGTATTTCTTCAATAGGAGGTAAATTCTTAACGTCTTCAGCTTTAATACCTTTTTCTTTCATAGATTTCTTTGCCTCTTGCATATCTTCAGGACTGAGAAATAGAACACCTCTCTTCTTGGATTTGGTTTAGGAATAGGCTCAGATTGGCTCAGGAAGCTGGCTCAGAGGTGCCCAATTATTTTCATTTGTCAACATATTATTCAATAGAATTTCAGCTTCATCCGGTGTTCTTTCCCTGAAAAGAGAACCAGCACAACTATCCAGGTAATCTCTGGAAGCATCGGTTAGTCCATTAAAAGATATCAAGTATTTCAGGTTTCTTAAGAGGATGATCAGGCAAAGCATTAAGTAGCTTGAGAAGCCTCCCCCAAGCTTGTGGGAGACTCTCTTCTTTAATTTGCATGAAGTTGTATATTTACGTCAAAGCAGCTTGTTTCTTATGAGCAGGGAAATATTTAGCAGGGAAGTAATAAATCATATCCCGGGGACTACGCACACAACCAGGATCAAGAGAATTAAACCATATCTTAGCATCACCTTTTAATGAGAAAGGAAATATTTTGAGTATAGAAAAGTAGCGCGATCTCTCATCATTAGTAAACAGGGCGACTATATCATTTACCTTAGTAAGATGTGCCACAACAGTTTCAGATTCATAGCCATAGAAAGGATCAGATTCAACCAAAGTAATTATATCTGGATCAACAGAAAATTCATAATAATCCTTATCGGGAACACAAATAGGTGAAGTAGCAAAGGCAGGATCAGGTTTCATTCTGTCTCTAAGAGATTCTTTACTCCATTTAACTAGCAGCCTCTTAAGTTCATATCTATCCTGGCAGGCAAAAATAGCTGCAGAAGATTCAACATCAAAAAGATAACCTTCAGGAATAGCAGGCATATCCTCATCATCACTTTCATCAATATTATCAGTTTCAATAATTTCTCTTTCTCTAGACCTAGAAATTTGTTCATCAAGAAATTCACCAAGGGGCACAGTAGTATCAAGCATAGAAGTAGTTTCATCATAAGTATCATGCACAGCAGAAGTGACATCATCAATAAAATGCGACATATCGGAACGAATAGCAGAAGCAGGTTTAGGTGTCGCTAGCTTACTCATAATGTAAGGTGAATCAAGTGCGAGCTAGATGGCAGTTCCTTACCTCCCTCGTAGTTGAGGGATAATTTTTGTCTTAGCATCTTTCAAGTTCTTCATAGTTTCCAGCAGATATAAATCCCAAGTGACACAAAGAATAGAGCTATGCTCCCAGCAACGGCGCCTTGAAAAAGGTCTTGATAACCCACAAGTATAGGGGATCACAACAGTTTTCGAGGGTAGAGTATTCAACCCAAATTTGTTGATTCGACACAAGGGGAGCCAAAGAATATTCTCAAGTATTAGCAGCTGAGTTGTCAATTCAACCACACCTGGAAATTTAGTATCTGCAGCAAAGTGTTTAGTAGCAAAGTAATATGATAGTGGTGGTAACGGTAACAAAAGTAAAGACAACAAAAGTAATGTTTTTGGTATTTTGTAGTGATTGTAACAGTAGCAACGGAAAAGTAAATAAGCGAGAACCAGTATATGGAAAGCTCGTAGGCACCGGATTAGCGATGGATAATTATGCCGGATGCGGTTCGTCATGTAACAGTCATAACATAGGGTGACACAGAACTAGCTCCAATTCATCAATATAATGTAGGCATGTATTCCGAATATAGTCATACGTGCTTATGGAAAAGAACTTGCATGACATCTTTTGTCCTACCCTCCCGTGGCGAGAGGGTCCTATTGGAAACTAAGGGATATTAAGGCCTCCTTTTAATAGAGAACCGAACAAAGCATTAGAACATAGTGAATACATGAACTCCTCAAACTATGGTCATCACCGGGAGTGGTCCCGATTATTGTCACTTGAGGTTGCGGATCATAATACATAGTAGGTGACTATAGACTTGCAAGATAGGATCTAGAACTCACATATATTCATGAAAACATAATAGGTTCAGATCTGAATTCATGGCACTTTCGGGCCCTAGTGACAAGCATTAAGCATAGCAAAGTCATAGCAACATCAATTTTGAACATAGTGGATACTAGGGATCAAACCCTAACAAAACTAACTCGATTACATGATAAATCTCATCCAACCCATCACCGTCCAGCAAGCCTACGATGGAATTACTCACGCATGGCGGTGAGCATCATGAAATTGGTGATGGAGGATGGTTGATGATGATGGCGGCGAATCCCCTCTCCGGGCCCGAGCGGACTCCAGATCAGCCCTCCCGAGAGAGATTAGGGCTTGGTGGCGGCTCCGTATCATAAAACGCGATGATTCTTTCTCTCAGATTTTTTTCTCCCCGGAAGCCAATATATGGAGTTGGAGTTGGCGTCGGAGGGTCTCCAGGGGGCCCATGAGGTAGGGAGGCGCGCCCAGGAGGAGGGGGGGGGGGGCGCCCCCACCCTCATGGACAGGGTGTGATCCCCCTGGTCTTCATCTTTGGCGAGGATTTTTTATTATTTATTCTAAGATATTCCGTGGAGTTTCAGGTCATTCCGAGAACTTTTGTTTTCTGCACATAAAACAACATCATGGCAATTCTGCTAAAAACAACGTTAGTCCGGGTTAGTTCCATTCAAATCATACAAGTTAGAGTTGAAAACAAGGGCAAAAGTGTTTGGAAAAGTAGATACGACGGAGACGTATGAGAGGTATCTCTTGCTAACCCGGATATGGAGTTCTCCAGGAGCATTTGCGGATTTGCCGTGCATTGTTGCCGATGCTGCAGAGTTCTTCCGAGTCGAAGAGGGGAGCTCAGCTGTTCTGGTCACAATACCTTGCGATAGAACATCCGGTGCCTTTTAGCGACCAGCTAAAATAGCTGGTCGAACTGCATAGGGTGGCCGAACTAGCCATGAAGGATTTAATAATCCTGCTGTGGCCTGCCGAAGCTATACCCAGCAGGTACTTCGGGCTCGTGAAGCGGCTGGTCAATGCCTGCCCCCGGCTTGACGTCATCAAGCAGTCGGTCTGCATCGAGGGTGCGCGGATGGCCTTCGCTCGCGTCAAGGTGCAGTGGGCATAGATGAACGCCGTCAAGCTCGCGACCGAGGGACCGCCCACTGGCAAGGAGCACCGCACACCCGAGCGGTATTTTGAAGATGTCCTGGAGGGGCCCCGCATTGTGGCGGAGCAATGTGCAAAAGACATTGTGTTCGAATGAATACATTTGTGTTATCTTTGCCTTGTATGGTGAAACGAAGTCATTATGTAATATAGTGCTTATTATTTTTAAAATTTTACCTCCTGTGCGGCCGTTTTTATTAAATCTGAGAGTTGGCCAGTCGTCGGCTTCAGCCCCCACGTAGGTAGTACGGGGGTGTTCGGGATGGAATCTAAACACTCTTGATCCAAAGATTTGGTCCTTGAAGGAGGTGTTTAGCGCAATGAACCAGGCAATTGGACTATGTGGCTTTATCACCCTCACTTAGCCATAGGTGTTTGACAATAAAAATGTAGGCGCAACCCCTAGTTAGCATATAATCCAGACTAGGGTGATGTAAGCACCTGATCGGACTGAGGCCGATCTGTCGCATAATGCGGAAAAATCGCAAAAGATTTTTAACCTCCGAACAGCTGATCGGCTCACGCCGCATCATGATAGTCAGTTTTCAGCTTTGTCTACTGAGGTGCTCATCTGAATAAACCAGGACACAATCGCAGTAGTTCTCCCTTTACTACCCTAGCCGATAGAGCGGAACGTGAGTTAGTAAGCACAGGAGCCGGGAAACCCAACTATTTACCAAAGACATGATTCGGAGCCAATGCATATAATGCTGAAATTCGGGGCGCCGAACTGTACTGTAAAAGTGTTCGGACTTTGTTGCCACAGTATGGAGCATAGTGGAGCCCCTGGCCAATTAAAGTGTACCAAAGTTTACTTGTGCAATTGATAAGAGTAACGAAATAAAATGAAATTGTAAGCTAGTGCCACATAAGTTGGGCCGCAAACAGTCCTCGTTATAATTTGATTGATACGTCAAAACGCATTTATACAAATAGTGCGATAAGCAACCTGGCTATTTAACATGCCAAGACCAAGGGGGAGCAGCGTGCGGGTCCTGAAAACAGGTAGGACGACCATCGAAGAGAACATCTTAGAGATTCCTCCACACGTCTGTGCTGCCTGCCACCTTGGTGTATCCGTCCTTCGAAGGGACCAATGATCAGGCCGCTGCTAGGGGCCTGCGGAAAAGAAACCTGAAAAGGATTAAAAGAAAAGTGAAAGTATGTGTGTCCAGGGAAGGTCAAAGTCATATTGTGGACCACAGTCTGGTTATGCCTCCGTCTCAGCCCATGGTATTTTGAGTGCATAGTTATGTACGCGCGGTACGTATGCCGCCATTTGGTCAGGACTGAGATGGAGGCCGAATTGCTAGTCTGACTCCTGATGAGCCGGACTGTCAAGCTGCGGAGTAGTCCGGACTCATTTGACAGTGTCCGGGAGCTTGGCCGCTGAATTAAAATTCTGCCTTAAAAGGCCGCTCTGTACTTTCGCTGCCAGGGCCGTGGTGTGTTCTTCAGTACGGAGGGAGCGCTCCGTGTTTGCATTGACTGTTATGACCCCATGTGGTCCGGGCATCTTGAGCTTGAGATAAGCATAGTGTAGCACCGCATTAAATCGAGCGAATGCGGTTCGTACGGAGGGAGCCACTGCGGAAGGGGACGATATCAAAGATCAACTCTTCGCTTCTGAAGTTGTCTGGGGACCCGAAGACAACATCCAATGTAATTGAGCCCGTACAACGGGCCTCTACACCTGGTATGACTCCTTTAAAGGTAATTTTGGTGGGCTTGATCCTTGATGGATCGATGCCATTTTGCGCACTGTGTCCTGATAGAGCATGTTAAGGCTACTACCCCCATCCATGAGGACTCGCATGAGGTGGAATCCATCGATTATTGGGTCGAGGACCAGTGTGGCTGAACCGCCGTGGTGGATGCTAGTCGGATGGTCCCTGCGATCGAAAGTGAACGGGCATGACGACCATGGGTTGAATTTTGGGGTGACTGACTCTATCACATTGACGTCCCTGAGCACGTGCATGCGCTCCCTCTTGGGGATATGGGTGGCGTATATCATGTTCACCATTTTGACCTAATGGGGAAACTTCTTCTGCCCCCCTGAGTTCGGTGGACGGGGCTCCTCGTCATCGTCCTCACTTTGCGACCCCTCCTCCTTGTTTTCGGCGTTTATCTTGCCGGCCTGCTTAAAGACCCAACAACTTCTGTTGGTATGATTGGCTGGCTTATCGGGGGTTCCATGTATCTGACACGGACGATCGAGAATGCGGTCTAGGCTAGATGAGCCCGAATTGTTCCTTTTGAACGGCTTCTTCCCCTGGCCGGACTTGGAGCCACTGAATCAGGCGTTAACCGCCGTGTCGTCGGTATTATCACCGTTGCTTCGACGCTTGTGTTTGTTGCGTCGGGGCTTGCCGTTGCTATTTATGGCTTCCGAAGTGCCAGGTTCGCTTGCATTGTTGTTGCTACGGGCTAGCCAGCTATCTTCGCCCGCGCAAAAGCGGGTCATAAGCGCCGTGAGGGCTGCCATGGACTTCGTCTTTTCTTGGCCGAGGTGTCGGGCGAGCCATTCATCCCGGATGCTATGTCTAAATGCCACTAGGGCTTCGGCATCCGGACAGTCGACGATCTGGTTCTTTTTGGTTAATAACCTAGTCCAGAATTTCCTGGCCGACTCTCCAGGCTGTTGAATTATGTGACTTAAGTCGTCGACATCCGGAGGTCGGACATATGTGCCTTGGAAGTTGTCGAGGAAGGCTTCTTCCAAGTCTTCCCAGCTGCCAATGGATTTTTCGGGAAGGTAGTTCAACCTGTGCCGAGCTGGTCCTTTGAGTTTTAGTGGGAGGTATTTGATGGCGTGGAGATCATCACCGCGGGCCATATGAATATGGAGAAGAAAATCCTCGATCCATACCGCGGGGTCTGTTGTCCCATCATATCATTCGATATTTACGGGTTTAAACCCTTCTGGGAATTTGTGCTCCATTACCTCGTCAGTGAAGTAAAGGGGGTGTGCGGCGCCTCTATATCAGGCCATGTCGCGACGTAGCTCGGATGGAGTCCGTCTACGGTTCTCGGCCCGGGCGTGATTGCGTCCGGCTAGATAGCCGTTGTCACGTGTCGGGGCACGCCCCCGGGATCCATAGATCGATCTGTTCTGACCTGCTCTACTATCCAAGTCCTGCCGCGGGTCATATGTATAACCCCGAGCAGTTATGTCTCTACCTTTACGGGGGGTAGTATTGGCTGGTGTTCGGCTTGGGTTGCCGCTTTGTCCCGGCCACGTGTTGGTCGGTCGATCGCATTCTGGCGGCCAGTACGAGCTCAGCGCCTCGTCATCAAATTGAGGTAACAATTTGCGCTTCGGATAACTTTTGGTCGGGCGCTCAAGGCCGTATTCCTCGGCTGCTAGGACGTTGGTCCATCTGTCATTGAGCAGATGTTGATCAGCTTGAAGCTGCTGCTGCTTCTTTTTCAGGCTCCTTGCAGTGGCAATTAGCTGGCGTTTAAAGCGCTCCTGCTCGAGAGGTTCCTCAGGCACGATGAAGTCTTCGTCACCGAGGCTCACCTCATCCTCGGAGAGTGGGATGTTCCTTAGGGATGACTTGCCCATCTTCCCGATCGTCCTGTTCGGCAGTTGGCTCGTCGGGGTCTTCTCCGTCTTCGGCACCGTCCGGAGTGTTGTCTCCTGTGCCGGTGTTGCTGTCTTTTCTACGACGTGATTTAGAGCAGCGGCGCTGACGCGGTGCATTGGCGGTATCTCAGGAGGTTTATCCTCAACTGGGTCTTCTTTGCCATCGCTGTTATTCTCTTTGGGTGTATCCACCATATACACGTCATACAAGGAGGTGGCCGACCAGCGTCCGGTAAACGGTGGGTTTTGGGCCTGCTCGTCTCCGGCATCGTCGTCCATACCGCCGATGTCTTCGGAGCCATAATCGAGCATATCGGTTAAGTCCTCGACAGTGGCTATGAAGTGGGAGGTGGGTGGGAAGCGAAATTCCCCGTCATCAACCCCTAGTTCAAACCAGATATAATTCGGCTGTGAGTCCCCTGCTAAGGACATGTTTTTAATGAGTTCAGCACATCGCCTAAAGGTGAGTGCCGGAAGATGTCCGAGGCGCTGAATTTGGCGACCGACGCCTGATCGGGCTCGATGGACACGAACGCGTGTGGTTCGGAACCTGTGGCCGGAGGAGAATCCGAGGTTCCGGTGATGCAGGTCATGCTTGAGGTTGGGTCTATGTGCGGCTCCAGCACCGCTGAGTCTGCGGCTCCCGTGGCGGGGTTGAGCTTCCCGTCCTCGGATGGCGCAATCTGCTCCGGATCTAGGGTCGGAGCACTTACAAGTGTTATCTCCTGGATATGGTCCGATGACAGATTTAGGTCATGATCATCGCGGTGGCAGGGAGCGGCTGTGATACGTCTCCATCGTATCTACTTTTCCAAACACTTTTGCCCTTGTTTTGGACTCTAACTTGCATGATTTGAATGGAACTAACCCGGACTGACGCTGTTTTCAGGAGAATTGCCATGGTGTTATTTTTGTGCAGAAATAAAAGTTCTCGGAATGACCTGAAACGTCATGGAGAATAATTTTGGAATTAATAAAAAATACTGGTGAAAGGATCAACGCCAGGGGGCCCGCGCGCCTACCCCCCTAGGCGCGCCCCCTGCCTCGTGGGCCCCCTGTGCTTCATCGACCTCAACTCCAACTCTATATATTCAAGTTCAGGGAGAAAAAAATCAGAGAGAAGGATTCATCGCGTTTTACGATACGGAGCCACCGCCAAGCCCTAATCTCTCTCCGGAGGGATGATCGGGAGTCCGTTCGGGGCTCCGGAGAGGGGAATCCGTCGCCATCATCATCATCAACCTTCCTCCATCACCAATTTCATGATGCTCACCGCTGTGCGTGAGTAATTCCAACGTAAGCTTGCTGGACGGTGATGGGTTGGATGAGATTTACCATGTAATCGAGTTAGTTTTGTTAGGGTTTGATCCCTAATATCCACTATGTTCTGAGATTGATGTTGCTATGACTTTGCTATGCTTAATGCTTGTCACTAGGGCCCGAGTGCCATGATTTTAGATCTGAACCTATTATGTTTTCATAATATATGTGAGTTCTTGATCCTATCTTGCCAGTCTATAGTCACCTATTATGTGTTATGGTCCGTGAACCCCGAAGTGACAATAATCGGGACCATTACCGGTGATGGCCATAGTTTGAGGAGTTCATGTATTCACTAGGTGTTAATGCTTTGGTCCGGTACTCTATCAAAAGGAGGCCTTAATAGACCCCGCTGCCACGGGAGGGTAGGACAAAAGATGTCATGCAAGTTCTTTTCCATAAGCACGTATGACTATATTCAGAATACATGCCTACATTACATTGATTAATTGGAGCTAGTTCTGTGTCACCCTATGTTATAACTATTGCATGAGGAATCGCATCCGACATAATTCTCCATCACCGATCCAATGCCTACGAGCTTTTGACATATTGATCTTTGCTTAGTTACTTTTCCGTAGCCACTGTTACAATTACTACAAAACTACTACTGTTACTTTTGCCACCGTTACCGTTACTTCCATACTACTTTGCTACTAAATACTTTGCTGTAGATATTAAGTTATCTAGGTGTGGTTGAATTGACAACTCAACTGCTAATACTTGAGAATATTCTTTGGCTCCCCTTGTGTTGAATCAATAAATTTGGGTTGAATACTCTACCCTCGAAAACTATTGCGATCCCCTATACTTGTGGGTTATCAAGACTATTTTCTGGCGCCGTTGCCGGGGAGCATAGCTCTATTCTTTGAGTCACTTGGGAGTTATATCTGCTGATCACTATGAGGAACTTGAAAGACGAAAGAACTAAGATTTTCCCCTCAACTACGAGGGGAGGTAAGGAATTGCCATCTAGCTCTGCACTTGATTCTCCTTCATTTTCGATGAAGCTTGCGACACCTAAACCTGCTTCTGCTATGAATTCTGATATGTCACATGTTATTGATGATGCCACTTCTGCTATGCATGATACTTATGATGAAACTACTTCTATGCTTGATACTACTATGCCATTAGGTGAATATCTTGATGAACAACTTGCTAGTGCTAGAGAGAATGAAACTATTGAAACTGATAACATTGATGAAAGTGATGATGAAGATTCTTCCCCTAGATATGAATTGCCTGTTGTGCCTGAGGGTTATGTTATGGATGAAGAAACTGCTAGAGAATTTCTTGCTTGCAATGATAGGAGTTATCTTAAGAAATTGTTAGCTAAGCTGAAAGAAAAATCTATGAATTCTAGAATGAAATATGACCCTGCTTTTGCTACTTCACCTATCTTTATTACTGATAAGGATTATGATTTCCCTGTTGATACTGAGATAATTACTTTGGTTGAATCTGATCCTTTTTATGGCTATGAATCTGTAACTGTTGTGTCACATCTTACAAAATTAAATGATATAGCCACCCTGTTCATCAATGATGAGAAAAATGGCTACTACTATATCCTTAAATTATTTCCGTTCTCATTAAAGGGTGATGCTAAGATATGGTTTAATTCTCTTGATCCTGGTTGTGTGTGTAGTCCCCAGGATATGATTTATTACTTCTCTGCTAAATATTTCCCCGCTCATATGAAACAAGCTGCTTTAAGGGAAATATATAATTTTGTGCAAATTGAAGAAGAGAGTCTCCCACAAGCTTGGGGGAGGCTTCTCCAATTACTTAATGCTTTGCCTGATCATATTCTCAAGAAAAATGAAATACTTGATATCTTTTATTATGGACTAACCGATGCTTCTAGAGACCACCTGGATAGTTGTGCTGGTTGTGTTTTCAGGGAAAGAACAGTCTATCAAGATGAATTGCTATTGAATAATATGTTGACTAATGAAAACAATTGGACGCTTCCTGAACCAACTCCTAAGCCAACTCCGAAGAAAAGGGGTATTCTATTTCTCAGTCCTGAAGATATGCAAGAGGCAAAGAAATCTATGAAAGAAAAAGGTATTAAAGCTGAAGATGTTAAGAATTTGCCTCCTATTGAAGAAATACATGGTCTTGATAACCCGACACAGGTAGTAAAGGTAAATTCTCTCTATAGATTTGATGAAGGTGATATTTCTCATTATAAGTCTGCTAGCCAATGCTTAGATGAGTTTGATAATTTTATTGTTAAACAACTAAACTTCAATGCTTACGTTGGTAAACAATTGAAACGAAATGCTTATATGGTTGAACACTTGAGTGATTATATGTCTAGTGTTAAAGGTGAACTTAAACTCATTAGTAAACATGCTTCTATGGTTACCACTCAAGTAGAACAAGTGCTTAAAGCTCAAAATGATTTGCTCAATGAATTACATAATAAGAAGAATGATAATGCTGTTAGAGTTATGACTAGAGGGGGTAAAATGACTCAGGAACCTTTGTATCCTGAGGGCCACCCTAAGAGAATTGAGCAAGATTCTCAGAGAACTAATGGTGATGCACCTAGTCCTTCTAAGAGGAAGAAAAAGAAAAATGATAGGACTTTGCATGCTTCTAGTGAACCTGTTGTTGACAAACCTGAGAATCCCAATGATATTTCTATCTCTGATGCTGAAACACAATCTGATGATGAACATGAACCTAGTGATAATGTTAATGATGATGTTCATGTTGATTCTCAACCTAGTAATGACAATGATGTAGAGATTGAACCTGCTGTTGATCTCGATAATCCACAATCAAAGAATCAACGTTATGATAAGAGGGACTTTGTTGCTAGGAAGCACAGTAAAGAAAGAGAGCCATGGGTTCAGAAACCCATGCCTTTTCCTCCCAAACCATCCAAGAAAAAGGATGATGATGATTTTGAGCGCTTTGCTGAAATGATTAGACCTATCTTTTTGCGTATGCGTTTGACTGATATGCTTAAAATGAATCCTTATGCTAAGCATATGAAGGATATTGTTACAAATAAGAGAAAGATACCGGAAGCTGAAATTTCCACCATGCTTGCTAATTATACTTTCAAGGGTGGAATACCTAAGAAACCAGGAGATCCAGGAGTACCAACTATACCATGCTCCATTAAAAGAAAGGGATAATTATTTCTGTGCCCTTAGTTGAGTCCCACCCGGCAGTTTTGCCCCTAGTTTCCAAAAACACTTGGTCTTGCCCAAGCCACTTTGCTCTTCTTATTGTTTTGCCCTTCCATCAAGGTTTCGTCCGGTTAGTGTCGTTTGACCATGTGTTGACCGTCTGTGGACTTTTTATTAGACCATTTTGCCCCTGCTTCTTCACTCTCTAGCGAGACTCTGCCAAATGGGACCCATCACTCAGAAAACCATCTCATGTTCCCTTTTATTTCTCTCCCGTTGGTCAAACCCTAGTCCCAGATCCCATCCCCCTTTCTCTGAGATCCTGTCGGCACTGGAGACACAGATCCCGTCCATGGCCAGCGAAGGGAGGGTCAGCGGAGCTCCCGCCGGTGGTGGAGCCATGGATCCCGTCGGGGTTGGGCTCGAGCACCCACAGGAGGAAAACTGCCTCGACCCGCCTCGTCTCCATGGCCGTCCGTCTGGGCTGGGCGCGAGCGCCGCCCTGCCTGTGCTCCTTCCTCTCCTCCTTCCCTCTCCCTTTGTCTCTCGATTCTCGCTGTCTCTCTCACCGCCTTCTTTTCTCTTCCCCGACAGGAGTAGGGAGAAGCACCAAAGCCACCATCCCGCCGCCCATGGAGGTCCATCTCTCGATCCATTCACCGCTGATGTACCTGTGGATCTGGTGACGAGTTGCGCCGCCGCGAGCCCTGTTCAATCTGGTGCTGCAATGTGCGAGGCACGAACAGCAGCGGCTGCGTCCTCGTTGACCCTCGTCCATGCCAACGTGGGCCAGCCAACACCGATGCCCGCTGCTGGCCCAGATCCAAAGCGCCCCGCGGAAGGCCAACGGGGTTCCAGTCAGTGGTGGAGCCACAGATCTCATCAGTGGCCGATGTAGGCGGCGGCCGGGGACACATGGTGGGCAGAGATGGTGGAGGAGGTGGTGCGCGACTCCCCCGGGCCTCCTTCCATGCTGCAGCGGCGGTGATCAAGCGCCCGTCATGGGGAAGCATAGGCGAGGAGGATTTGGTGAGCTCCGGCGCCGATTCTGTTGGCTCCGGCGAGCTCCTGTGCCGATTCCGTTGGCTCCGGCGTTGATTCTGTTGGCTCCGGTGAGCTCCCGTGCCGATTCCGTTGGCTCCGGCGCCGGTTCCTTTGGCTCCGGCAAGCTCATCCTCGTCCTACAGAGGGCGTCCTTTCAATCGTTGACTCAACGTTTTTTGACACTTGACACAATGTAATTAGGTATAGTATATAGCTGACAACTATGGATTGATGATTCATTATATTCGAGATGAGACCGACCTCAAGTACTGATTTGTGTTAATTAGTGATGTTTTAATTAGTTTACATGGTGTTAATTATTGCAAAAAATAATGCAAAATTCATATTTTGTTTACAACAAAGGCGATGTCCGTTTGAGATATTTGGTCCATTGTGGGTCCCACATGTTAGTGAGAAGAGAGAGGGCTGTTTTACGGTGATGGGTCCCACTTGGAAGTGTCTAGTGAGAGAGTGAGGAAGCAGGGGCAAATAAGTCCAACGAAAAGTCCATAGACGGTCAACAGACGGTCAAACGGCACTAACTGGATGGAAACGTGACGGAAGGGAAAAACCATAAGAGAAGCAAACGGGCATGGGCAAAACCGAGGGTTTTCAAAAACTAGGGGTAAACCTGCCGAGTGTGACTCAACTAGGGGTATAAAATCTATTATCCCTAAAAGAAACTATTTTAGAACGGCTTTATGTGATCTTGGAGCCGGTGTTAGTGTTATGCCTCTCTCTTTATATCGTAGACTTGATTTGAATAAGTTGACACCTACTGAAATATATTTGCAAATGGCCGATAAATCAACACAACATCTATACCTGTCAATATTTGTGAGGATGTGCCTGTTGTGGTTGCAAATGTTACTATTTTAATGGACTTTGTTATTCGTTATATTCCCGAGGACGATAGTATGTCGATAATCCTGGGTAGACCCTTTTTGAATACTCCAGGGGATGTTATTGATTGCAACAAAGGCAATGTCACTTTTCATGTTAATGGAAATGAGCATACGGTACACTTTCCGAGGAAACAACCTCAAGTCCACAGTATAAAGTCTATTGGAGAAGTTCCATCGATTGTTATTGGAGGTTTTGAATTTCCTCTCCCTACTGTCAAGAAGAGATATGATATTCTTATTATTGTGGATGTGCATATCCCCGTTGAGGTAACATAGTGTTATTCAAAATTTCTCCGGTTCCATGTTATTCGGAATGAGTTTGTTAACAAGACTTGATCAGCCTTGTTAGTGGATTCCTTTTGATAAGCACGAGATGGATGAAGTTAGAAAGCACAACCTTCTGTACCCTCCTTTTACTTTCTGTTAGTTAGATTAAATAAAGCAAAAATAGTATATTATGTCTGTTTTCTGAATTTTCCGTGCAATAAAAAATACCCCGAAAATAAAAGTTCTCTAAATGCCCTAAAAATGAAATATGATTTTTTTCTAGAATATTAAGAATATCTGGCACTTAGAACACATCAGGGAGAGCAAGCACCTGGCCATGAGGGTCCAGGGCGCGCCCCCTGCCTCGTGGGCCCCTGGTGGCTCCCCTCCACTTATTCCAGCCACCACACACTCCTTCTTCCTCCCAAAAAAATCACCAACCAGCTCAAGCACGAGTTCTAGCTCATCTTGCTGCCATTTTTGATATACTTGCTCAAAGCTCCACTCACAAGACTGCTTTGGGGGATTGTTCTTTGGTATGTGACTCCTCCAATGGTCCAATTAGTTTTTGTTCTAGTGCTTTATTGTTGCAAATATTTGCTGCTTAGGTGACCCTGTTCTTGAGCTTGCATGTCAAATTTATATGGTACCAAGTAGTTCTAATGCATGATCTAGTCTCTAGGCACTTGTGGGAGTAGTTGCTATCAATTTTGTTGAGTTTGGTTTGCTTTTATTTTAAGTTACTAAAATTTTCAGAGAAAGAAATATGTCTAGGAAATTGTACCAAGGTGGTTCTTCAAGGAAGCAAGGACCCAGGCCCGCAATGCGTGAGCCGGACCATGAACTACCAAGAGAAGCTCAAGTGCGGCCTTGTGAATGGCCGTCAGACGATTTCATGGCCCGAACAGGAATTAAGGAAGAATTTGACGCATATGTGCGTAATGCTGAACTCGAGGGCTTCATGCTAGGGAGGAGGCGAACGAGTATATGAGAAGGACGGAGACAGCTTGCCTCCAAGCGGCAGCTCATGAGGCAATAGCTGCTGCATAACAGTACGACCCCAACTACAACTTTGGATATCCGCCAGGCCAGCCATGGCCAGAGACCAACTTAGGCCAAAAGCCTAAGCTTGGGGGAGTATGTATTTCTCACCGACATTACATCCATGTCCACACACTAATTCTAGTTGTCGGTGCTCATACTTTTTCACTGTAATATCCATGCTAGTTTATTTTGTTTTTCTCGCTTTCCTCTTGTGTGTTTGAAAACCTTAAGAAAAACAAAAAAAAATAGTTGTAGCTTTTAGCTAGTTTACTTTTCATGCCTATAGTAGTAATAATTAAAAGAAAACCCAAAAAATTTTCTTGTTCTTCTTTTGCTTGTTGGGAGCTTTCCCGTGTAAATAGTTTTATTTTATTTCTTTTCTTTGGGGATCGAGAGGAGAAAACCATAATGAAAATGATGAGGTGGCTCTTATATGCATTATTGTTGATTTAACAAAGAGCCCATATTATCTTGTCTTCTCCTGTGTGTCAGATGCGCGCAGATTCCAGCTTAGTCCAATGCACGTGCACTATTATTATTATTCACATCGTTTGATCGTCCAAGTGAAAGGCAATAATGACGATATATGATGGACTGATTGAGATGAGAAAAGCTGGTATGAACTCGACCTCTCTTGTTTTTGTAAATATGATTAGTTCATCGTTCCTGATTCAGCCTATTATGAATGAACATGTTTGCAATGACAATTAGAGATTATAGTTTTTTATGCCATGCTTAATCCGCTAGGAGTTTATAATGGTTTACCTTGTGGGCCAACATGCTATTAAAATGGTTGTGATGTGGTATGATAGGGTGGTATCCTCCTTTGAATGATTCGAGTGACTTGACTTGGCACATGTTCACACATGTAGTTGAAACAAAATCAACAAAGCCTCCACGATATTTATGTTCATGGTGGATTATATCCTACTCATGCTTGCACTCAATGTTTATTAATTTTAATGCATGTTCATGACTGTTGTTGCTCTCTAGTTGGTCGCTTCCCAGTCTTTTTCTAGCCTTCACTTGTACTAAGCGGGAATACTACTTGTGCATCCACTTCCATAAACCCCAAAGTTATTCCATATGAGTCCACTATACCTTCCTATATGCAGTATCTACCTGCCGTTCCAAGTAAATCTGTATGTGCCAAACTCGAAACCTTCAAATGAAATTTTGTTTTGTATGCTCGAATAGCTCATGTATCAACTAGGGTTGTCTGTATCTTCCATGTTAGGTGGGTTATTCTCAAGAGGAGTGGACTCCGCTCCCCACTCACGAGAAAATGGCTGGTCAACGGGATGCCGAGTCCCATGCTCTAAGCAAATCAAATCGAAATAATTGCAAACAAAACTCCCCCAGGGCTGTTGCTAGTTGGAGTCACTCGTTGTTTCGAACCAGCAATGGATTGATGCTTGTTGGTGGTGGGGGAGTATAGACTTTACCATTCTGTTTGGGAACCGCCTATAATGTGTGTAGCATGGAAGATATCGAGATCTCTCGGTTGTTATGTTGACAATGAAAGTATGCCACTCAAAATATTATTCATCCCTATTTCAAAATCGAGCTCTAGCACCTCTACAAATCCCTACTTCCCTCTGCGAAGAGCCTATCTATTTACTTTTATGTTGAGTCATCACCCTCTTATTAAAAAGCACCAGCTGGAGAGCAACGCTGTCATTTGCATCCATTACTATTAATTTATATTGGGTATGACTATGACTGGATCTCTTTTACCATGAATTACAATGTTTAGTCAGTCCTTGATCTTCAGAGGTGCTCTGCATTTATGTTTTGCGGCCTCAGAAAGGCTAGCGAGATACCATCTTGTTATATCGTATTATGATTGTTTTGAGAAGGTGTTGTCATCTGAGATTTATATTATTGCTCGCTAGTTGATTATGTCATTGATATGAGTAAACATGAGACCTAAATGTTATTGTGAATATGGTTAGTTCATAATCTTTGCTGAAAACTTGAATGCTGACTTTACATATTTGCAACAACAAGAGAAAACAGAGTTTGTAAAAGTTTTTCTTTATCACTTTTAGTTTATCAACTGAATTGCTTGAGGACAAGCAAAGGTTTAAGATTGGGGGAGTTGATACGTCTCCATCGTATCTACTTTTCCAAACACTTTTGCCCTTGTTTTGGACTCTTAACTTGCGTGATTTGAATGGAACTAACCCGGATTGACGCTGTTTTCAACAGAATTGCCATGGTGTTATTTTTGTGCAGAAATAAAAGTTCTCGGAATGACCTGAAACTTCACGGAGAATATTTTTGGAATTAATAAAAATTACTGGCGAAAGAATCAAGGCCAGGGGGCCCACACCCTGCCCACGAGGGTGGGGGGCGCGCCCCCTGCCTCGTGGGCCCCTGGTGCTCCACCGACCTCAACTCCAAATCTATATATTCACGTTCGAGGAGAAAAAATTTCAGAGAGAAGGACTCATCGCGTTTTAAGATACGGAACCGCCGCCAAGCCCTAATCTCTCTCGGGAGGGCTGATCTGGAGTCCGTTCGGGGCTCCGGAGAGGGGAATCCGTCACCATCGTCATCATCAACCTTCCTCCATCACCAATTTCATGATGCTCACCGCCGTGCGTGAGTAATTCCATCGTAGGCCTGCTAGACGGTGATGGGTTGGATGAGATTTACCATGTAATCGAGTTAGTTTTGTTAGGGTTTGATCCCTAGTATCAACTATGTTCTGAGATTGATGTTGCTATGACTTTGCTATGCTTAATGCTTGTCACTAGGGCCCGAGTGCCATGATTTCAGATCTGAACCTATTATGTTTTCATGAATATATGTGAGTTCTTGATGCTATCTTGCAATTCTATAGTCACCTATTATGTGTAATGATCCGTTAACCCTGAAGTGACAATAATCGGGACCATTACCGGTGATGACCGTAGTTTGTGGAGTTCATGTATTCACTAAGTGTTAATGCTTTGGTCCGGTACTCTATTAAAAGAAGGCCTTAATATCCCTTAGTTTCCATTAGGACCCCGCTGCCACGGGAGGGTAGGACAAAAGATGTCATGCACATTCTTTTCCATAAGCACGTATGACTATATTCGGAATACATGCCTAGATTACATTGATGAATTAGAGCTAGTTCAGTGTCACCCTATGTTATAACTATTGCATGAGGAATCGCATCCGGCATAATTCTCCATCACAGATCCAACGGCTACGAGCTTTTCACACATTGCTCTTTGCTTAGTTACTTTTCCGTTGCCACTGTTACAATTACTACAAAACTACTACTATTACTTTTGCCACCGTTACCGTTACTTCCATACTGCTTTGCTACTAAATACTTTGCTGCAAATATTAAGTTATCCAGGTGTGGTTGAATTGACAACTCAACTGCTAATACTTGAGAATATTCTTTGGCTCCCCTTGTGTCGAATCAGTAAATTCGGGTTGAATACTCTACCCTCGAAAACTGTTGCGATCCCCTATACTTGTGGGTTATCAGGCTGCCGTGGGCTCGAATCCGTCGAAGATCAATTCTCCGTGGGTATCAGCAACGTAGTTCAAGCTTTCAAACCTAACTTGATGGCCAGGGGCCACTAAAAAAAAGACACATCCGTGACATTTTGGGCCGAACGATTTTTTTTGTCATACTTATGACACTTCTATGACGGTAATTGTGACAAAACCCGGTATCATCATAGATGTGGTGGGGTCCTACTTCTATGACAAAAAATAATGACAGAAAATGGGCTTCTCGTCCTGGGCGAGCCGGAGACGCAGCTGCATGACATTCTTTGGGCCGTCCATGACGGAAAAAAACGTGGTAGAAGCGAGGGCGCGGAAAATATCGGGGAGTCCCCGGTTACGGTCGGTGGTCGGGGGCCGAGCGATGCGTGTTTCCCTCGTACGTACACGTGTGTGCGCGAGGCATAGGGCTCTAACTGAACCCGAGCGAGGCGTTGGGCTCTAACTGAACCCGAGTGATTGCACTGCAGGCTACGCGTTACTGAACCTGAGCGATCGATCGATGGCTCTTAACTGAACCGGTCGAGCGATTCCTTCGCTACTGCTGCTAACTGAAGCCGATCGATGCTTCCTCTGGATGAATAGTGAGCGTTGTGGGGGGGGGGGTTGGATGAACAGTTCCCGATGGGGTTGGATGAACAGTACCCCGATCGATCGAGCCGGTTGGGGCTGGATGAACAGGACCCTGTGGAGGGCTGGATGAACAGGACCACCCCGTGGAGGGCAGGATGAACAGTAGACGGTGGAGGGCTGGATGAACAGTAGCCCGTGGAGGGGTGGTTGAACAGGAGCTCGTGGAGAGGGCTGGTTGAACATTAGCCGGTGGAGTAGCGCGCGGTGGAGGCTGGATGAACAGGAGCCCGTGGATGAACAGTTGCTACGTCTTGAGCTTGCGTTGGTTTTCCCCGAAGAGGAGAGGATAATGCAGCAGAGTAGCGTAAGTATTTCCCTCAGTTTTTGAGAACCAAGGTATCAATCCAGTAGGAGGCCATGCGCAAGTCCCTCGTACCTACACAAAGCAAATAACTCCTCGCAACCAACGCGAATAGGGGTTGTCAATCCCTTCACGGTCACTTACGAGAGTGAGATCTGATAGAGATGATAGATAATATTTTTGGTATTTTTGGTATAAAGATGCAAAGTAAAATAAAAGGCAAAGTAAAAAGCAAAACAATAATAAAGCGTAGGAAGATTAATATGATGAGAATAGACCCGGGGCCATAGATTTCACTAGTGGCTTCTCTCAAGAGCATAGATATTTTACGGTGGGTGAACGAATTACTGTTGAGCAATTGATGTAATTGAGCATAGTTATGAGAGTATCTAGGTATGATCATGTATATAGGCATCACGTCCGAGACAAGTAGGTGACTCCTGCCTCCATCTACTACTATTACTCCACTCATCGACCGCTATCCAGCATGCATCTAGAGTATTAAGTTAATGAAAACAGAGTAACGCCTTAAGCAAGATGACATGATGTAGAGGGATAAATTCATGCAATATGATAAAACCCCCATCTTGTTATCCTCGATGGCAACAATACAATACGTGCCTTGCTGCCCCTCATCACTTTGGGAAAGGACACCGCAAGATTGAACCCAAAGATAAGCACTTCTCCCATTGCAAGAACTACCAATCTAGTTGGCCAAACCAAGCGGATAATTGAAGAGACTTGCAAAGATAACCAATCATACATAAACAATTCAGAGAAGATTCAAATATTGCTCATAGATAATCTTGATCATAAACCCACAATTCATCGGTCTCAACAAACACACCACAAAAAGAAGATTACATCGAATAGATCTCCACGAGAGAGGGGGAGAACATTGTATTGAGGTCCAAAAAGAGAGAAGAAGCCATCTAGCTACTAACTATGGACCCGAAGGTCCGAAGTAAACTACTCACACTTCATCGGAGGCTATGATGATGATGTAGAAGCCCTCCATGGTGGATTCCCCTTCGGTGAACTCGAATAGGCCCGAGATGGGATCTCGTGGATCTGAGAAAGTTGCGCGGTGGAATTAGGTTTTGGCTCCGTGATCTCGATCTGTTGAAGTGCGTGGGTATATATAGGAGGAAGAATGCGTCGGTGGAGCTTCGGGGGGCCCACGAGGCAGGGGGGCGCGCCCTCCACCCTCGTGGCTGCCTCCCTCCTTTCTTGACCGATGGTCCGAGTCTCCTGGATCTTATCTGATGAGAAAATCACGTTCCCGAAGATTTCATTCCGTTTGGACTCCGTTTGATATTCCGTTTCTTCGAAACACTGAAATAGAAAAAAAAACAGCAATTCTGGGCTGGGCCTCCGGTTAATAGGCCAGTCCCAAAAGTAATATAAAAGTGGAAAATAAAGCCCAATATGGTCCAAAACAATAGATAATATAGCATGGAGAAATCAAAAATTATAGATACGTTGGAGACGTATCAGGCATCCCCTAGCTTAATTCATGCTCGTCCTCGAGTAGGTAATGATAAAAAGAGAATTTTTGATGCGGAGTGCTACTTGGCATAATTTCAATGTAACTCTTCTTAATTGTGGTATGAATATTCATATTCGAAAGATTCAATACAAAGGTTTAATATTGACATAAAAATAATAATACTTCAAGCATACTAACAAAGCAATTATGTCTTCTCAAAATAACATGGCCAAAGAAAGTTATCCCTACAAAATCATATAGTCTGGCTATGCTCTATCTTCACCACACAAAGTATTTAAATCATGCACAACCCCGATGACAAGCCAAGCAATTGTTTCATAGTTTTGACATTCTCAAAACTTTTTCAATCTTCACGCAATACATGAGCTTGAGCCATGGATATAACATTATATGTGGAATAGAATGGTGGTTGTGGAGAAGAGAAAAAGAGGGAAGATAGTCTCACACCAACTAGGCATATCAACGGGCTATGGAGATGCCCATCAATAGATATTAATGTGAGTGAGTAGGGATTGCCATGCAACGGATGCACTAGAGCTATAAGTATATGAAAGCTCAACAAAAGAAACTAAGTGGGTGTGCATCCAACTCGCTTGCTCACGAAGACCTAGGGCAATTTGAGGAAGCCCATCATTGGAATATACAAGCCAAGTTCTATAATGAAAAATTCCCACTAGTATATGAAAGTGACAAAACGAGAGACTCTCTATTATGAAGATCATGGTGCTACTTTGAAGCACAAGTGTGGTAGAAGGATAGTAACATTGTCCCTTCTGTCTTTTTCTCTCATTTTTATTTGGGCCTTTTTTATGGCCTCTTTTCTTTTTTTTTTTTTTAGGAGTCTCATCCCGACTTATGGGGAATCATAGTCTCCATCATCCTTTCCTCACTTGGGACAATGCTCTAAAAATGATGATCATCACACTTTTATTTTTCTTACGACTCGAGAATTACAACTCGATACTTAGAACAAAATATGACTCTATGTGTATGCCTCCGTGATGTACGGGATATGCAATGATTCATAAGTGACATGTATGAAAGAATTATGAACGGTGGCTTTGCCACAAATACGATGTCAACTAAATGATCATGCTAAGCAATATGACAATGAATGAGCGTGTCATAATAAACGGAACGGTGGAAAGTTGCATGGAAATATATCTCGGAATGGCTAAGGAAATGCCATAGTAGGTAGGTATGGTGGCTGTTTTGAGGAAGGTTTATGGTGGGTGTATGATACGGGCGAAAAGTGCGCGGTATTAGAGAGGCTAACAATGGTGGAAGGGTTAGAAAAGTGCGTATAATCCATGGACTCAACATCAGTCATAAAGAACTCATATACTTATTGCAAAAATCTACAAGTTATCAAAGCAAAGTATTACGCGCATGCTCCTAGGGGGATAGATTGGTAGGAAAAGACCATCGCTCGTCCCTGACCGCCACTCATAAGGAAGAAAATCAATAAATAAATCATGCTCCTACTTCATCACATAACGGTTCACTATACGTGCATGCTACGGGAATCACAAACTTTAACACAAGTATTTCTCAAATTCACAACTACTCAACTAGCATGACTCTAATATTACTACCTCCATATCTCAAAACAATTATCAAGCATCAAACTCTTCTTAGTATTCAACGCACTCAAAAGAAAGTTTTACAAATCTTGAATACCAAGCATATTTTTATTATTAAGCAAATTACCATGCTATTTAAGACTCTCAAAATAATCTAAGTGAAGCATGAGAGATCAAAGGTTTCTATAAAACAAATCCACCACCATGCTCTAAAAGATATAAGTGAAGCACTAGAGCAAAACCATAAAGCTCAAAAGATATAAGTGAAGCACATAGAGTATTCTAACAAATTCCAATTCATGCATGGCTCTCTCGAAAGGTGTGTACATCAAGGATTATTGTGGTAAACTAACAAACAAAGACGCAAATAATACAAGACGCTCCAAGCAAAACACATATCATGTAGTGAATAAAAATATAGCTCCAAGTAAAGTTACCGATGGAAGTGGACGAAAGAGGGGATGCCTTCCGGGGCATCCCCAAGCTTTTACTTTTTGGTGGCCTTGGATTATCTTGGGGGTTCCATGGGCATCCCCAAGCTTAGGCTCTTGCCACTCCTTGTTCCATAATCCATAAAAACATTTCACCCAAAACTTGAAAACTTCACAACACAAAACTCAACAGAAATCTCGTAAGCTCCGTTAGCGAAAGAAAACAAAAGATCACTTCAAGGTACTGTAATGAACTCATTATTTATTTATATTGGTGTTAAACCTACTGTATTCCAACTTCTCTATGGATTATAAACTATTTTACTAGCCATAGATTCATCAAAATAAGCAAACAACACATGGAAAACAGAATCTGTCAAAAACAGAACAGTCTGTAGTAATCTGTAACTAACGAAAACTTCTGTAACTCAAAAAATTCAGCCAAAATAGGAAGACCTAGTAAATTTTTTTATTGATCAGCAGAAATTGTAATCCCTATTTTATCACGTTCTGGTGATTTTTAAAAAATGTTTTCGTGAACAGAAAGTTTCTGGAAATTACAGCAAGATCAAATAACTATCATCCAAGAAGATCCTATAGGTTTAACTTGGCACAAACACTAATTAAAACATAAAACCACATCTAAACAGAAGTTATATGGATTATTTATTCATAAACAGAAACAAAAACAAAAACTAAAAAATAAAATTGGGTTGCCTCCCAACAAGCACTATTGTTTAACGCCCCTAGCTAGGCATAAAAGCAAGGATATACCTAGGTATTGCCATCTTTGGTAGGCAATCCATAAGTGGCTCTCATAATAGATTCATATGGTAATTTTATATTCTTCCTAGGGAAGTGTTCCATGCCTTTATTTAATGGGAATTGGAATCTAATATTCCCTTCCTTCATATCAATAATTGCACCAATCGTTCTAAGGAAAGGTCTACCAAGAATAATAGGACATGAAGGATTGCAATCTATATCAAGAACGATAAAATCTACGGGCACATAATTCCTATTTGCAACAATAAGAACATCATTAATTCTTCCCATAGGTTTCTTAATATTGGAATCCATGAGGTGCAAGTTTAGAGAGCAATCATCAAAATCACGGAAATCTAGCAAATTACACAAAGTTTTGGGAATAGTGGAAACACTAGCACCCAAATCACATAAAGCATAAAATTCATGATCCTTAATCTTAATTTTAATAGTTGGTTCCCACTCATCATAAAGTTTTCTAGGGATGGAAACTTCCAACTCAAGTTTTTCCTCATAAGATTGCATCAAGGCATTAACGATATGTTTGGTAAACGCTTTATTTTGACCATAAGCATGCGGAGAATTTAGCACGGATTGCAACAAGGAAATACAATCAATTAAAGAGCAACTTTCATAATTAAATTCCTTGAAATCCAAAATAGTGGGCTTAGCAACTTCTAGGGTTCTACTTTCTTCAATCCCACTTTTATCAATTTTAGCATCATAATCTAAAAACTCTGAATTCTTGGAACACCTTCTAGGTAAAGGTGACTCATATTCAATCTCATTATTATCAAGATTCATATTGCAAAACACGGATTTGATAGGGGACACATCAATAAGTTTTAGATCTTCATCTTTATTTTCATGGAAATTGGAAGAACACGCTTTAATAAAGGCATCTTTTATATCAGGCATCCTAGCGATTCTTTCCTTGCACTCATCAATGGAAATTCTCATGGATTTGAGAGACTCATTGATATCATGCTTAGGAGGAATAGATCTAAGCTTTAAAGAATCAACATCATGAGAAATTCTATCAACGTTCCTAGCCAATTCATCAACTTTAAGCAATTTCTCTTCAAGCAAAGCATTAAAATTCTTTTGAGAATTCATAAACTCTTTAACACTAGTCTCAAATTCGGAGGGCATCTTATTAAAATTTCCTTAAGAATTGTTGTATGAATTTCCATAATTATTAGAGGAATTACTAGGATAAGGCCTAGGATTAAAGTTTCCTCTATACGCGTTGTTACCAAAATTATTCCTACCAACAAAATTCACATCCACAGATTCATTATTATTCTCAATCAAAGTAGACAAAGGCATATCATTAGGATCAGAAGAAACACTCTTATTAGCAAATAATTTCATAAGTTCATCCATCTTTCCACTCAAAACATTAATTTCTTCTATCGCATGCACTTTTTATTAGTAGATCTTTCAGTATGCCATTGAGAATAATTAACCATAATATTATCTAGGAGTTTAGTAGCATCTCCTAAAGTGATTTCCATAAAAGTGCCTCCCGTGGCCGAATTTAAAAGGTTTCTAGAAGCAAAGTTCAATCCGGCATAAAAATTCTATATAATCATCCACAAGTTCAAACCATGAGTAAGGCAATTACGTATCATTAATTTCATCCTCTCCCAAGCTTGTGCAACATGTTCATGATCAAGTTGCTTAAAATTCATAATATCGTTTCTAATAGAGATGATCTTAGCGGGAGGAAAATACTTAGAGATAAAAGCATCTTTGCACTTTTTCCAAGAATCAATACTATTTTTATGCAAAGACGAAAACCAAGCTTTAGCACGATCTCTAAGCGAAAAAGGAAATAGCTTCAATTTAACAACATCATTGTCAACATCTTTCTTCTTTTGCATACCACACAAATCCACGAAGCTATTTAGATGAGTAGCGGCATCTTCACTAGGAAGGCCAGCGAATTGATCTTTCATAACAAGATTCAATAAAGCAACATTGATTTCACAAGATTCAGTATTGGCAAGAGGAGCAATCGGAGTGCTAAGGAAATCATTATTGTTGGTATTGGTAAAGTCACATAATTTGGTATTATCTTGAGCCATAGTGACAAGCAAGCAATCCAACACATGAGCAAACAAGCGAGCGAGAAAAAGGCAAGCGGAAAGAGAGGCGAATAAAAGCGGCAAGGGTGAAGTGGGGAGAGGAAAACAAGAGGCAAATGGCAAATAATGTAATGCGAGAGATAAGGGATTGTGATGGGTACTTATATGTTCACTTTTGCGTAGACTCCCCGACAGCAGCGCCGAAATCCTTCTTGCTATGTCTTGAGCTTGCGTTGGTTTTCCCCGAAGAGGAGAGGATGATGCAGCGAGAGTAAGCGTAAGTATTTCCCTCAGTTTTTGAGAACCAAGGTATCAATCCAAAGAGGAGGCCACACGCAAGTCCCTCGTACCTACACAAAGCAAATAACTCCTCGCAACCAACGCGAATAGGGGTTGTCAATCCCTTCACGGTCACTTACGAGAGTGAGATATGATAGAGATGATAGATAATATTTTTGGTATTTTTGGTATAAAGATGCAAAGTAAAATAAAAGGGAAAGTAAAAAGCAAAGCAATAATAAAGCGTAGGAAGATTAATATGGTGAGAATAGACCCGGGGCCATAGATTTCACTAGTGGCTTCTCTCAAGAGCATAGGTATTTTACGGTGGGTGAATGAATTACTGTTGAGCAATTGGCGATGAATTGAGCATAGTTATGAGAGTATCTAGGGATGATCATGTATATAGGCATCACGTCCGAGACAAATGAACCGACTCCTTCTGCATCTACTACTATTACTCCACTCATCAACCGCTATCCAAAGATGCATCTAGAGTATTAAGTTAATGAAAACAGAGTAACGCCTTAAGCAAGATGACATGATGTAGAGGGATAAATTCATGCAATCTGATAAAACCCCCATCTTGTTATCCTCGATGGCAACAATAAAATACGTGCCTTGCTGCCCCTACTGTCACTGGGAAAGGACACTGCAAGATTGAACCCAAATCTAAGCACTTCTCCCATTGCAAGAACTACCAACCTAGTTGGCCAAACCAAACGGATAATTCAAAGAGACTTGCAAAGATAACCAATCATACATAAAAGAATTCAGAGAAGATTCAAATATTGCTCATAGTTAATCTTGATCATAAACCCACAATTCATTGGTCTCAACAAACACACCACAAAAAGAAGATTACATCGAATAGATCTCCACGAGTGAGGGGGAGAACATTGTATTGAGATCCAAAAAGAGAGAAGAAGCCATCTAGCTACTAACTATGGACCCGAAGGTCTGAAGTAAACTACTCACACTTCATCGGAGAGGCTATGATGATGATGTAGAAGCCCTCCGTGGTGGATTCCCCTTCCGGTGGAACTCCAGAACATGCCCCAAGATGGGATCTCGTGGATACAGAAAGTTGCGGCGATGGAATTAGGTTTTTGGCTCCGTATCTGATCTGTTGGGGGTACGTAGGTATATATAGGAGGAAGGAGTACGTCGGTGGAGCTTGGGGCCCACGAGGCGGTGGCGCGCCCTAGGGGGCGCCCTCCACCTCGTGGCCGCCTCCCTCCTTTCTTGACCGAGGGTCCAAGTCTCCTGGATCTTATCGATGAGAAAATCACGTTCGAAGATTTCATCCCGTTTGGACTCCGTTTGATATTCCGTTTCTTGAAACACGAAATAGGCAAAAACATCAATTACAGGCTGGGCCTCCGGTTAATAGGTTAGTCCCAAAAGTAATATAAAAGTGGAAAATAAAGCCCAACATGGTCCAAAACAATAGATAATATAGCATGGAGCAATCAAAAATTATAGATACGTTGGAGACGTATCAACAGTCGCAGGTGGAGGCTGGAGGAGGTCGACGGTGGATGAACAGTAGTCCGTGGAGGCTGGATGGGGTCGACGGTGGAGATGAACAGTATCCCGTGGAGTCCCGTTTTGCGGTACGCCACACCCCTCCTAATGAACAGGACCCCCGTTTCGACCGTAGCGCTCCAACACAAGTCCGTTTCTTCCGTTTTGCGGTACGCCACACCCCTCCCGATCAACTGGACCCCCGTTTCGACCGTAGGAGGTCTGTTTCCTTCGTTTTGAGGTACTCCAGACCCCTCCCGATGAACAGGATCCCGTTTCGAACTTGGCCGGTCGAACACAAGGCCGTTTCCTCCGTTCTGCGGTATGCCAGGCCTCATTTCCATCGGCTGCTCCGTCCAAGCCCTCCCGATGAACACGACGATGCATTCTATTCCGACCCAGCCGGTTGGCTCCCCATGAACACGACGACGACGCTGTTTCTCCGTTCCGACCCAGCCATGTACACAAGCCCTGGCCGTACATATGCGCAATCTGGCGTTCGAGACCCTTCCCGTATGTATGCGTGCGTGGCCGTATTTTCTTTCTTGCACTGCGGCGGCGTATGCGTGCGTGTACATGCTACGT
This sequence comes from Aegilops bicornis, assembly GCA_021605145.1. NCBI lineage: Eukaryota > Viridiplantae > Streptophyta > Magnoliopsida > Poales > Poaceae > Aegilops > Aegilops bicornis. The sequence goes on from CM038674.1 coordinate 649,095,596, forward strand.
GCGCCTCTACTACAACACGCGTGCGCCTCTACATCGACCGGTATGTGCGTACCGTTCTCGACCAGAATGACAACGCTTCGTGCGCTTCGACCAGGTGGGTCCGGTATCACGCACTTCCTTGCGTGCGAAGATGTAGCTGGTGGGTCCCAGCAATCGAGGCGAATCGTTTTTGCGGACGCACTTCCTTGCGTGTGAAGATGTAGCTGGTGGGTCCCGGCGATCGGGAAATGTTTTTTCGTGAAATACGGTGGCCCTTCCGGTGGGTCCCCATTGTCGGTGGAGGAATAATTATTTTTGCGGCGTAAAAGGAGGCACTTCCTTGCTGCGGCCGTGGACCCGGTATCGGCCTCTCCACGTCTGATCCATGTCCGATGGAATCCATTCCTTGACCACGTTGACCACGCCGCGCCGAGAGCACCAGGGCGGTGGACGATGGCGAGGCCTAGGAAGGGGACGACGTGGAGCCGGGGATACGTGGCAATGGATGCCCACGTGTAGAGGAGTACGAGGGTTCACTGGTTCGCTGCGGTGTGAGGCTATCGTCGCCGCAGAATAACAGGGGGTGTGGGTGAGTGGAGGGATGGCCTGGACATCGATGGGAATAGTAGGGGGCGGTGAGGCCTCCGCGGCAGCACAGCCGGCCACGGGAGGCAGGAGCATGCGGCACGACCGGCGCTGCTTTGGGTGGCTGGAGCAACAAGACCAGAGGTTGAAGAAGCACTATGGCCGTTGGATGGACATCCTACGGTCACTAGAGCTAGAATCGTTCATATTGACTAAGTTGACAAAGCACTCCGTCCCCGTCAACTTAGTAGGCCCACAAGTTAGCCTCCCACCAAGGTGGGTCCCAACTAGCAGGGGGAGTATTCATTTTTTTGTGCATAATAAGGAGGCACTTCCTTGCGTGTGAAGATATAGCTGGTGGGTCCGAGCTGTCGGCGGCGGTAACATTTTTTTGCGAAATACAGAGGCCCTTTCGGTGGGTCCCAGATGTTAGGTGGAGGAATCATTATTTTGCGCGTAATAAGGAGGCAGTTCCTTGCGTGCGGCCGTGGACCCAGCTGTCAGCCTCTCCACGCACAGTCCACTTCAGATGCATCTCGTTTGTTGACCAGGCCGCGCCGAGAGCACCAGGGCGGTGGACGACGGCGAGGCCTAGGAAGGGAACGACACGGAGGTAGGGAAGACTCGGCAGTTGTTTCCCACGCGGAGGGGAGTACGACTGTCTGAGGTTTACCGTTCGTCTGCCATCATTTGGAGAATAACAACAGGTGTGGGTGAGTAGAGGGATGGCTAGGCTAGCGATGGGAGTACGGTGGGGCGGTGAGGCCTGCGCGACAGCACAGCCGACCGCGGGGAGGAGGGAGCAGGCAGTCCCGCCGGCGCTTGTTTGAGCGGCTGGAGCAGGAAGAGCAGATATTGAAGAAGCACGACGGCCGTTGGATGGAAATCCAACAGTCACTGCTTGTGCGTCAACCTTTTTTCTAGGAAACCTCAAATCTGTGCAAAACAGCATACAACCCATCTGCCATTATTTCTAATAATTTACAGCCCATTTGCTAATTCTTAAGGTTTTTTGGAGCCCATATTCTTTGTTAGCATTACAGCCCATATTGTGGCCAGGTTAAAAAATTATACAAATTTTTTCATATTTCGGTGCGGTCCGAACTGTTTTTAATCCCGAAATTTCGAGTCACATTCAAACTGATTTTAAAAATAAATGTATATCAATATAAAATCCAACAAATTGTCCATGCATAAAATCAATACAATTTAAAAACTTGAAATGAAAAAAATAAATTTGAAACTAATTGCCGGTTTGATGTGTTTTGAAAATGTACTACCCATTTCTCATTACTGATAGGCCATTTTCTCGGCCAACCGAATGAAGCTCTCCTCATCTTGAAAGATTTGCAGCCCAACAGGCCCGACAAAGCGACTTACTTGGTAAATCACAAAAAAACTGGGTTGTGGCTGTGGACCTAGCTGCGGCCGTGGACCCAGCTGTCAGCCTCCACGTACAATACTCTACAGATGGAAGTCAGTCGTTGACCACATTGACCACGCCGCGCCGAGAGCACCAAGGCGGTGGACGACGGCGAGGCCTAGGAAGGGGACGACGCGGAGCCGGGGAAGACGCGGCAGTGGATGCCCATGCGGAGAGGGGTATGAGGGTTCACTGGTTTGGCTGCGGTGTGAGGCTGCCGTCGCCGCAGAATAACAGGGGGTGTGGGTGAGTGGAGGGATGGCCTGGCCAGCGGTGGGAGTAGTATGGGGGCGGTGTGGCCTCCGCGGCAGCACAACCAGCCACGGGAGGCAGGAGCAAGCGACATGACCGGCGCTGCTTTGGGCGGCTAGAGCAAGAAGACCAGAGGTTGAAGAAGCACTATGGCCGTTGGATGGACATCGTACAGTCACTGGAGCTAGAATAGTTCATATTGACTAAGTTGACAAAGCCCTCTGTCCCCGTCAACTTAGTAGGCCCACAAGTCAGCCACCCACTATGGTGGGTCCCAGCTAGCAGGGGTATTAATTTTTTTGTGCGGCATAAGGAGGCACTTCCTTGCGTGCAAAGATATAGCTGGTGGGTCCGACCTGTCAACGGGGGGAACATTTTTCCGCGAAATACAGAAGCCCTTCCCGTGGGTCCTAGCTATCAGGTGGAGGAATCATTATTTTGCGCGTAATAAGGAGGCATTTCCTTGCGTGTGGCCATGGACCCAGCTGTCAGCCTCTCCACATATAGTCCACTTCCGATGGATGTTGTTCATTGACCACGTTGACCAGGCCACACCGAGAGCACCAGGGCGGTGGACGACGGCGAGGCCTAGGAAGGGAACGACACAGAGGCATGGAAGACTCGGCAGTTGTTTCCCACGCGGAGGAATCTGTTGTCTGAGGGTTTCTTGGTTATCTGCCGTCGCGGAGAATAACGGCAGGTGTGGGTGAGTGGAGTGATGGCTAGGCCAGCGATGGGGAATGCGGTGGGGCGGTGAGGCTGCTTGGCGGCAAGATAGCCCGGCGGGATGAGGGAGCAGGCAGTCCTGCCGGCGCTTGTTAGAGCGGCTGGAGCAGGAAAAGCAGAGATTGAAGAAGCACGACAGCCATTGGATGGACATCCAACAATCACTGCTCTCGTGTGCATTAGTTCTAATAATGTACAACCCATTTGCTAATTCTTAAGAATTTTTTTGGAGCTCATCTTCTTTTTATTAGCATTACACCCCATATTGTGGCCACGGTTAAAAAGTATACAAATCTTTTGCATATTTCGGTGCGGTCAACTGTTTTTAATCCCGAAATATCGATTAACATTCAAACTATTTTGAAAAATAATTTATATAAATATAAAATCCAAATAATTGTCCACGCATAAAAATCAATGGAATTTAAAATCTTGTAATGAAAAAAATTGAAACTAATTCCTGGTTTGATGTGTTTAAAAAATTTAAAGCCCATTTCTGGGCAAATTGAATGAAACTCTCCTCGTGTTGAAAGATTTGTAGCCCAGCAGGGCTGATAAAGCAAGTAGGCCTCGTTTGGGTATTTCTTTTAAAAAATAGAACTGGGCTAGCCATTTTCAGCAAGAAAAAAACACAATTGGGCTCATGATGTGGTAAACATAAATAAAACCACAGCTAGGCAGGCCACAGCCCACTTTAGCCCGTTGTTACCCTGATCCGTCGCTAAAACTAGTAAAATAACAACTGCTTGTTCCTAAAAAAACTACGCGACCTGCTTTGGGTCCACAGTGTCAGCCGCTCGTAGTGTAATTCTCTCGTTTATTGACTACGTTGACAATGGCGTGAGCCCCAGATGTCCAACCATTAGGAGGAACCATATTTTTGGGCTTGTAATATAGAGGCACTTGCTTGCGTACTGCCATGACACTGGCGGGTCCCTACTATCATCCTCTCCATGTACAGTCATCTCCTTGTTCCTCTCGGTTGTTGACGACGTTGACAACGCAAGAGGGCGACGCACCACGCACGACGAGCGAACCAAGGCCGCAAGGCGGAGGACGACGACGAGGCCTCGAACGGAACGAACAGGAGCCGTGGAAGATGTGCGGTCGATCGCAGTGGAGGGAGTATGAGGTTGGACTGGTTGGTCTTGGTGCGTGTTTGGGCTGACGTCGCAGGAGAATAACAGGACGAGTGGGGGAATAGAGGGAGGGACTGGCCAATGTTGGAGGGTATGTATGGTAGGGCGGCAGAAGCGCAGCCAGCCATGGGAGGCGGGAGCAGGCGGAGTCGATGGGGTGATTTGGTTTGGGTGGCTGGAGGAAGAAGAAGACAAGAGATAGAAGATACACGACAGATGTTGGATGTCAATCCAACGGCTGGTAGGAAGAATCGTTTGTTGACTGGCTAGTAAGTCGACACCACCTTGGATAGGCTATTTCCTCGCGGGTCCCAAATGTCAGAATCCAAATCTGTCACGGTCATGCAACCCTTCCTATGAAAATTTATAGCCATTTGATGTGCTAGTTGGAAATAAGTTTGTGGGTGCTAGTGGGGGCTAATCACTTGGCTTCTATAATGCACAGTGAGCTCAAGCAGCCGGTGAGAGTGATGTTATTTCCCTTGGTTGGGATTTGTTAGTTGTTACAATATTTCACTCTAAGTTAAATGACTGGCAAGCCATTTGCCTTGCTTCAAAGAAAATATGACAGTTACAGCTGAGTTGAAAAGGGCAAGAACATCCAACTCCAGCTTACAAACTGTACAAAAGCACGAGGGTTAATTGTACATCAGGTTTACAAAAAAACCAGGTTGAAAAGGGCAACAACATCTAACTCCAGCATTGTTTTTGGCAGTCACAGTCAAATGGATCGGCCAGGTCCATAGGATGAACATCCTGGGTCGTAAATTTTACTGGATTATGACCACAATATGTTGTAAATAGAAGCCCGACACGTTCAGAAGCTCTTTTGCCCACCCGAAACTCCTTTTTTTTCTCTTCCACATACCCATCCGTCAAAACCATGCTGCTGATAAACTTAAGCCTGATGGACAATAGTAACCCCGCATTCAGCAGGAAGAATGTGACAAATCTAGTGTTTGCATGGTTGGCTACATATCGTTCTAGCGTTATTGTCTTCAATCGAATCTCATGAGAAGTGAGAAGTGCTTACGAATCCACCAATTGGTTATAACTTTCTTACCCCGTCTTGTTGCCTAAATAGACATGAAGATTGAAAACAGTTAAGGTCTAAAAAAAGAGTGTCAAAAGAGCAACAGCTGAACGGTTAATAATAGTACACTATATGCGGGCTTCCAATGTGCGTGAAATTATCACCTTTATATACAACTTCTCCAGACATGGAAAGCATTGCAGCAAGCCAATAATTTGTTCAGATCAAAACTATTCATTTGGATATATAAGATCTTGACAGAATTCAGCACCATTGATAGGCCATCCATGTATAAACTCTTCATTGAGCATAGAACATAATATTAGTACAAAATGTGTACTCCAAGATGACATATAACTTATGCGCAGAAATTTAAAATGCAGCTTATGGTTCCAAGTGTAGATGATAATGTAAAGTACACAAGAAGCTGTGGAGCCAAACACCATATTGAAATGAGCACAGAGATCATGTATTACACCCAAGGTCTCCAGTTTAGGCGCAGAGAGGATGCTTATTTGCAACGGTGAATAACTAGAATCAATGATCAACCTTTGAAGTGAAGGGGCATCTTGGATGATGAGCTACCTTCCGTCAAAACAAATTCCAATTCTTACAAGGTTAGGCGACTTTATTTGGAGACAACCGATTCTAACTGTGAAAACAAGCACCACTCCAGGGCAGGGCAAATGGAGTGGATGATGCTGTGCAATGAGGCCTCCGATATCTGAACCGCACAAGTGAAAGTTTCTTGAGAAATGGGAGTCGAAGGTTTAGTACCAGATTATGCAGTAGGTCGCTTTATCGCAAAGGTGGCGGTGTGGAGAGAGGAGGAAAACTGCGAGATGGACATCGGTCTTTGAGGGCACAGGTAGATGGCGTTAAATTGTCTGGTAGGTGATTTCCAGGGGAATAGTAGAACTCAAGCAGCTGTAGTTCTGGGAATTCAGGGGATTTCAGCCAGGCGTCCACCATGCAGGGCATGGTATGCTTGCTCAGGTAGCATGAGGGATGCAGAGGCTTTGAACGGAGCCCTAGTGGGAGGAGATGATGGCTCTGGGGATTTCAAAATCATTGAAGAGAGATAGCTGACGGCAGTCGAGATTAAGGGGCACGGCGTGCCATAGAGGGCGCCACCGAATTGAGAGGACTTGGGTGCGGCAGCAATCCTTGGTGGGGAGAAGCGAGATGATCTCCCCAATGCGGTCCACCCGAGATTCTACGGGTTCCTGGGATCCGGTGGGGGCGGGGTCGCCGCTTCTCCCCGCGCTGTCGGGTGCGGGATCTACAATAGGTGTCGCCGCTAGCGGGAGCCTCATCTTCTTGGACATGGGGTCAACCGACTCCATTTTCCTCGAGGGCATCGCGTCATGCTCACAGATTTGAGCAGACTAACGAATGACGAGCCTAGCTGTAGTGCAAGTGAAGAAGAAGGGGAGCTGGGGTTTTTCTGTAGTAGTGAGGAAGAAGGGGAGCTGGGGTTTTCTGCAAGAGTGAGGTGAGGAATTTGGGTGTACGAGTGGAGCGAGCTGACGTGAGGTGGGTGGGAGTGAGGAGGAAGAAGAACACCCAGGTTTTTTGGGGGCGGTGTGCTGGGTGTGTGTAGCGCCTCTAATTCAGTAAATATATGGACTTTTGAATTGATTTTACTATTTACTAGGGTGGATGGGCTGTTTTGTCTTGGGCCCAGAGAAACAATTACTACTAGTACAGTGGAGACATTCTCTGACTACCCAGAAAAACAATTACTACTAGTACAGTGGATACAATACCGCTTCTGGCTCCTCCTAGGTCATCGAAACGTCTCCCTCTACTGAATGTCGTTATACTTTTGTTCACCGACATGCGGGCCTTGTAGCGCGCGGGCCCAAATGCCATCCACCAAATTAGAAGGCAGTATGCAGGCGGAGAGTCACCCCAGTTGTAGCGCGGCAATAACGAGCCGTCGTATCACAAAACCCCACCTCCCAGCAGTCTAAGTTTGACGGACGAAGCAACCATCATTTCACTCTTCGCCGAATCCCCTTCTCCCTCACCGTCTTCAAGAAAGGCAACACTCACATCTGCCACTATTCTTCTCTCCCAACGAAGGGAAGGTAAGCGGATCCTGATGTTGGTATATTTTCGTTTAGAGAAAAAAAAGAACTTTTGCAAAGCAGTAACCGATCCTCACTCTCTTTTTTGTTTCATTGTCATTGCGATTGTGTTTTCCTTTTAGTGGTCTCCTAGTATTCGTCAGTTTCATGATGGACCAAGGAAAACCATACAAAGATCTGCCGATATTGGAGCAGACGTGGGAGGCTGATCCCCACGAGACAGAGAGCTCCAAGAAGATGGAGGCAGCCACCGAGCCGACCCCAGATATGCTCACGGCCACTACTGAGATGGTCAGCGCCCCGTTTGAGGTTACATCACCCGTGGCACTGCAGGAGAAGTTTTCCCCCTTCGAGGATGTGTCCCTCCCGCTGAGCTGCCCAAGGTGATTTTCTTCTTTGCCGATCTTGATTGTGGTTTTTCATCTAAGTATGTGGTGATGAATAATGCAAAATTTATTAGCTTTGATGCCATGCTATACATAGTGGTTTAAATAACTTGTGTTTCTTATACTGGAAAATAATTCAGAATTTGTTTACATTTCAATTAGAGCCCCGATGCGCAAAGGATTGTGTGGTTGTACATGTCACTTTCATGATGAGGCGGATGACCTGAATATACGCACTAGGAAAACAGAGTTTTTAGGTTGTTGGATCCTGGAAGCCATTTGCGCTTATACCAATGAAGAGTTGTATTCCAGCCTCACTGTTGTCAGGCGTGTTGTCCAGGGTGTACTGAAGCACAAGAAGTTCAAAGCTACTCCTTCGTTGTGAGGCATCTTGTTCTTGTCAAGCTTACGCAGAAGATGACGTGGCATGCCTCCACAAACAAGTTTATGAGTGGCAAGGCCACAAGGTTTTCTTCATGAAGGTTCACAGGATTGAGCTGCTGCCGAACGTCCTCGATGATGTTCATGGCAAGGTCCGTCTTGTGTCCAGCCCAAATTAGATCGAGGCATGAAATACTTGCCCCAACTAGTGCTTAATAGTAGTTTGGATTCTGTCTAATTATCCAAACCTTGCCTGTTATCGAGCCATCTAGGGCTAGTACACTGTTTGAATCCGTCTATGGGAACTGCTGCTACTTTTGTGTGCCCGTGAATCATCGTAATTGTTGCCGAAACAGATGCGTCCTCACTAGTTTTATCATACGAGCAATGTGTGTTTTGATGAAATAGAGTACTCGTTTGAGAACTGTGTGCTGACGTATACATAAGTACTTGTAAACACTGTTGGTGCTACCCCACTTGTAAGCAGTTGTGCAATACACGACACATTGGCTCATTTCGCTTCAACACTAGGCTATCGACCAGCTAACAATCAACAATCTGCTTTATCGACATATAAGCAACCATGTATCTTGTTACGATGGTTCATGCGATTAATCGAGGCCACAATGTAAATTCCAAACGTTCACACGCTAGTCCAGCGTTCATGTGGAACACTCACATTAAACTCCGCTTCATAAAAAACTTGAAAAGCATAAGTTGAGAAATTTTATACATCTCAATGATTCATAGAACATAACAAACATATACTAGTTCACAGCAAAAGACAAAGTTGTGAGAAGGTTTACAAATCAGAAAAAAACAAGCAAGGATTCTCTGAGCAAAGGGCCTCCCGGCGAGCTTAAATTTCTGGAGTTCACTCTGGTTTTTCTTGTTGCCACCATCCAGGGTTAGGTTCTCTCATTCCAGAATAACCAATTATAATTGTGTTCTCAGCTGGAATGCTGAACTGAACCATGTAGTGTACTGACCAGCTGAAATTCTTGTGCATTCCACTAAATTTAAGCACCGCTATTTGCAGAAATAAGAAGACCACAATGCCTCTTGTCCACGCACCTGTCCAAAAAACCGCCGTGCAGCCGTGCCAGCTAGTCCTTGGTCCATGGATGAACTGGTAGAAAATGCATTCCTGACTAGGATGCAGTGGTTTCCGCTCATCCCTGCACTGCAATCAGGAAGTAAAATGTACGAATCAACTTCTTTTATATTGCATTGGTCATTCTACCTAGTAACTACCAATATAGGAATACCTGGAAGACGGGTGGTTAGATGACGACAACGAGGGATAGCCATCTCATTTTGCGCAGTTCTACTAAAACTGAGGTGTGTGCTTTTGATTGCGTGGATAGAAACGATACAGAGACAGACATCCCGAAACTATATGGAGACAGACATCCCTGTTTGTGCAAATATGAAATACGGTTATTTAAACAGTGACAGATATTTGTAGTGGCGTATGATTAACAACATCATCTATTGTGTTATAATTGGCACTAGATTGACAGTATGAAAGTGTCCTTACGTAAGTGGCATCACATCACATCAACACTGCCACTAGATTAACATGCAGAACAATAGCATTAGTATTACTGTCATGAGAGTAGCACATGGTCAGTAAATGTGCAATCAAATTTGTGCAGTTCCATTGGGATGAAGCAATGTTAGCGGTGTGAGATTTAAGTGGTGAGGCAGATGTGGTTGTCGAGACCGGCAAACACTCAGGCAGCATGTCTGCATTTCTCCCATTTTTTATCTCCTCGGCGACATTTTCCTATGTGAGCATAGGAAATCTAGACATGCTCATTCTCATTTGCTTGTCCCCCAACACCCGTCACTTTCTTTCCTTTTTCAACCAAGAGATAGGTCCATTTCCCCCCACCCTTCGCCATCCACCATGCTTTCTTCGTCTTTTCAACCAAGAGACCGGTTGGGTAGCCAGTATATACTACTTTCCCCCGTTTCCTCTTAGAACCAAGTCCTAGATTCATGCTACAACTATCCCACTTTCTTCCCTATTTGCACCAACTCTTAGAGTCGACTGTATGAACTAGCTTTACCTCTAATAATAGTAAAAGTCTAGGTGGCTTTGGAACAGCGGACGGAAGTAGAAAAAGATCCACACAAAGCCAAGTGGGGAGCTGGGGCAGTAGAGCAAGGCAGGTTTCGAAGGAATATATACCTGAGGGTCGTCGGCATGTGGCAAAGACGGCGTCGGGAGGCCGCATCTTGGCCACAATACCGCAAGGAGGAAGAAGGGGTCGAAGGCCCTCCGGAGCCGGCGCTCTCTCGAAGAGAACGGCACGGACGCCGATCGGGACGCGCGGGCAGCCGTTGGTCTCCTCTGTCGCTACGACAGCGTGAACGATGCACCTACACCCCTGCCTCGGTCGAGGTTGTCCGGCCGGATTTGTGACCAGCCATGAGCTGAGAGAGAGTGTGGCCACCTATGTCTTTACTTGGAGCTATATTTTTATTCACCACATGATATGTGTTTTGCTTGGAGAGTCATTTTATTTTATTTAGCTTTCCTTGCTGTTTGAATAAAATACTAAGATCTGAAATTCTTAAATGAGAGAGAGTCTTCACATAGCTACATAATTATTCAACTACTCATTGATCTTCACTTATATCTTGTTGGAGTAGTTTGTCATTTACTCGTGTGCTTCATGTATATCCTATGAATAAATGGTTGAATGAATTGAATATCATAAATCTGAAATTATATATGGTTCATATGCTTATCCCATGGGGAGTAATGACTTCGCATATAAGAAGTAGAGGTGGTAAATTTATTGAAGGTTAGCAAACATTGTATTGGTCACTTGAACAATTCATGAAAGAATATTGAAGGAAGAGAGATTTCACATATAAATATACTATCTTGGACATCTTTTGTAATTGTGAGCACTCATTAAAATATGACATGATAAAAGGTTGATGTTGGACAAGGAAGACAAAGTAATGGGTTATGTTTTCTTATATCCAAAATAAAGTATATTGTTATGGATCGCCCAACACGTTGAGCTTGCCTTTCCCCGTCATGCTAGCCAAATTCCTTGCACCAAGTAGAGATACTACTTGTGCTTCCAAACATCCCTTAAACCAGTATTGCCATGAGAGTCCACCATACCTACCTATGGATTGAATAAGATCCTTCAAGTAAGTTGTCATCGGTGCATATGTATGATCTTTTAGTGTGGAGAAAATAAGCCTTATACGATATTGTGACTTTTGTCAACGCATCAAGGCCGAGCACCAGAAACCGGCCGGGCTATTGCAACCAAATAAGATACCCGAGTGGAAATGGGACGAGATTGGAATGGATTTTATTGTTTGGCTACCTCGGTCACGACACGGACATGATACCATATGGGTCATCACTGATAGACTGACTAAAGTAGCACACTTCATCCCCGTGAAGACAACACACACCACTCAGAAGCTTGCTAGGCTCTACCTCTCCCGTATCATTTGCTTACATTGAGTCCCAAAGAAAATAATCTCGGACAGAGGCACTCAATTCGTCTCCCGGTTTTGGGATCACTTACAACAAGCTCTGGGAACTCAGCTGGTATTCAGTACCGCATACCATCCCAGAACGGATGGGCAAACCGAGCGAGTAAACCAGATTCTAGAAGATATGCCGAGAGCATGTGTCCTCACCTATGGGACCAGTTGGGAGGAGAGCTTACCATACGCAGAATTCGCATATAAAACAGCTATCGATCCAGCACTGCAAATGGCACTGTTTGAAGCTACTGTCAGAGACGAAGATGTCGTACCGCTAAATTGGTCGGAAACCGGAGACAGTCATATCTTCGGCCCAGACCTTCTCAAAGAGGCTGAAGATAAAGTCAAGGTAATTAAGGACCGACTCAAGACAACCCAAAGTCGACAAAAGAGTTATTATGATCAGAAGGATCGTGGAGTCCATTTTGAACCCGGTGAATTTGTGTACCTACGAGTATCCCCTATGAGAGGCCTGCACCGATTCAAGATTGAAGGGAAGCTAGCACCAAGATTCATCGGACCTTTCTGCATAGTAGCATGAAAAGGCACGGTGGCCTACCAGCTAGACTTACCCGAAGAATTATCCGACATCCACGACGTATTCCACGTCTCCCAATTGAGGAAGTGCGTAAGCAACCCAGAGAAACAAGTACCCCATAAAAACATTGACGTGCAACCAGACCTTACGTATCGGGAGCATCCGATAAAAATCTTGGAAGAGTCAGAAAGGAGAACCCGACAGAAAACCATCAAGTTCTTCAAAGTTCGATTGGAGCAACCACACCGAGAGTGAAGCCACTTGGGAAAGAGAGGATTTCCTTCGGGCAGAGCACCCACAATTATTTGAGGATCAACTGGAATCTCGGGGACGAGATTTTTCCTAAGGGGGTAGGTGTTGTGACACTCCAAAATTTTTCCTTTGGTTTTCTTCAAATTTTTGTTGGATTTGAAGGAGGTCTCCAAAACCCTTCCAAAAATCTCTATCAAAAGCTTTTTCCCTCTGGCAAATATTTTACTTTTGCATCTCCTTCAACTCTGGTGTTTGGTTTTTAAATTTTTCTTCTGATTACCCTCTTCTCAAGAATTCAAGAAAAATCTTTGAAGTTTATTTTTCTTCCAAAAAGAAACTCTAGGAGTTTTTCATCCTCTCCCATATTTGAAATCATTCATGATTTGGCCATGCACCACATGGTAAAATCTTCCCAAATATATCTCCTTCCACTTTGGGCAATCCAAACATTACATCTCAACTAGTTCAACCCTCTTCTGAATTTTTTATTTCATTTAATTCTCTCCCAAATCTTTTCTGTCTATTATTTTGAGCCTAGGTAATTTGCAAAGAAAGTACCTTAATGCATTTGAGTTTTGACCTCAAACCAACTCCCTTGGATAGTCCTTGGTACAACCTAGAACTATCAAGATCCACTCCTCTTCTGTTCAAAAATTTCAAATTATAGTCTCTGCAAGTTTGGACCAGATTTGCCAAATTTGGTGAAATTCATATCTACGCTTACTCCAAAAATTCCACAAATATTCAGGCAGCCTCTAGATGCAATGAGAGGCCCCTCCACCAAAAAACCAGCTCAAGGAAAAATCCCTACATGCCTAGAACATTACAGCCGAACACCTTGCATGCACTGTTTACATTCATCTTGATTAAGTTCGAGTTTGATGTCGATCTTCGTAAATTCAGTCACATGCTCACAGTGCACTTGGCACGTTGCTCACGGCCTAGCTTGCTTGTCCGGAGCCTCACCAGCGATGCTTGGCGCGTTCTTGGCGTCGGTGGCACCTGGCCCGCTGCCGGCGTGTCTTGCGGCGGCCGAACCACCGTAGCGGCCGACAGGGAGCAAAACGGCGGCATAACGCCGTTCGGCGCCGCCCAAACCCCCTGTTGGCTCCGCGTGGCCATTTCCTTGCCAGCGCACGCATGCAGCACCGTCGCTGTGGCGCGGCACGCATAGAGCATGCTCCCTGCCGCCCGGCAGACGCGCGCCCGTTCCATCGAGCTCCCCTAAGCAACCAAATCCGGCGGTTAGCACCTAAACGTAACGAGGAACACCCACGGCGACGCTCAACCTCTGAACCCTCCCGTGCAACCACAACACCGCCGTAATCACCTCGCCGGAGAACCCGTTACGCAACCACCTCGTGGCGGTTATATCTGACACCGAGCTTGCTCTCACCCCGCACACCTCCTCTACCTCTCTGAGACCTCGCCAAGTCCTGGAAGGGCCACGAGGAGCTCTCCTTCTCCGACTCCGGCCACTTCGTTCCGCCTCGGCCTCCACCGTGATTCACTCCGGTGAGGTCATCTCCGGCGCCCTAACCTCGTCAGATACCTTCTCATGCTATCGCGAGTCTAACCCCCTCCTCAATTCCACCTCCGCAGCTCTCTCCGACGAGGTCCACGACCACCCGAATCGCCGTCCGCCGGAGCAAGCGTCGCCGCCCGACGTGATACTGCGGCGACCACCACCACCTCCCACAGACGCGGAATGGCGCCTGAACACGGAGGTAGTCTCCGATCTCCACCTTGCCGTGGATCGCCCGGCGACCACTGCATGACTCTCGGGCCAAGCGAGCCCCGACTCCCTCGTTTGAAATTTCAAACCTGACGGGTGGGACCCGCCCGTCAGCCTCTCCTTTGTTTTTTTTGATTCGTTTACTGAAAGCGTACTTTGGCAAATACGCTTCCACTCTGAACCGTTTTTCTGGACTTTTCTGCAAAGCCCCCTGGAAGTTTTCTGTTTCATTACAGATGGGTCCTTGGGTTAAAACCCTTATAACTTTTTAACAAAAAGGAAATTTTGAGTGATTCTTTTTCTGTCCTCTTCAAATTTTTGTCTAGTTTTTTATCATATTTATTTGAAAAATATTTGGATCAACTTTATGTACCCCACGGTATTTACGTTAGCGCGTGTATTTTTGTGTACCGTAGATACCGAAGGAGGTGACGGAACATGAACTTCGCCAAGCTAGACCCCGACTACTCCGAACCAGGCAAGCAAAGTTTGAACTTTTGATATGATGAGTGTCTGAGCATGTTTGCATTATTTTTGTATCATGGCACGTTCACGAGCATTTCGATGATAGTTTATCTCGTGAGCCTCGTGGCAAATGAGCATCGGTAAATCCATGAGTTGTTGGAAACTTGTTGCATGGCCATGAGTTGGCATGAGTATGGGTAAGATGGCAGTGTTGTAGCATGCCAGGCTTATGCCATATCGTTGACCCAATGTCAACCTAAATCGGTCGATTCCGTCCGTCTTCCTCCGTACTACCACCTGTTTTCCGCAAGGGATACAGCCTTAGTAGGTTGCAAACCACTTCTGGTACACACCAAATCGAGAGGCGGGATGAAGGTTCCATGTCCACTGGATTAAAGCCTTTCATTCGGTCAGGGGCATGGGTGTTTCCGGTTGGGACCGAGAGGGGGGCACCCCTTAGAGCGCGCGTAAATAAATTTGATCCCATGCTATTCGAGATTGTGATCTCCCCGTCTCAAAGTTTTTCTTAAACGTTGTCTAGGGTGATTCCTGGCAACGTGAGGTATGATGGGTGTGTACTAGCTAGTTGTGTTTTCTCTGAAATACCATAAACGGAACTAGTCCTTCATGACTACGGAAATCCGTTGGCTGTGGACAATTTTGGTACAAACTCTGCAGAGTCAAAATTCTTGAATTCATCTTATTCATATCCAAGTACCGTGTTCATCTCATCTTGTCGAGTGTCAGTCTCGGCGACAGGAACTCCTGAGAACCATTTGAGTATCAAATGTTTATTTACCTGTGAATGGACTAACCCGCTTATTGTCTTGTGATGAATATTCTCCGTGAGCACTATATCTTGTCAGTTACGAATAATGTATTATAAGCCCTTTTTGCGATGTCGCTCAGACGTCCGACTGCGGCATTGTTGTTATTTAAATTCATTATGAGCCCTTTCTGCGATGTCGCTCAGACGTCCGATCAGCGGCATTGCTGTTATTTATTTTATTATAAGCCCTTTCTGCGATGTCGCTCGGACGTCCATTGCGGCATTGCTGTTATTTATTTTTATTATAAGCCCTTTCTACGATGTTGCTCGGGACGTCCGATTGCGGCATTGCTATTATTTATTTTATTATAAGCCCTTTACGTGGCGTCGCTCGGACGTCCATTGACATTGTTATTACTTTCATTATAAGCCCTTTCTGTGATGTCGCTCAGACGTCCGACTGCGGCACGCATGTTTTTTTATGTCAATATAAGCCCTTTATGAGGTGCCGCTCAGACGCCCGACTGTGGCATGTTTTGCTTATTTATTCACCCTTCGAGGTGTCGCTTCAGACACCCGATCGATTTTGAGTCTGTCTTTGTCTTCTTTGGGTTGTCGAGCGGACTACCGCCGATCCCCTTCCTATTTATTTTGCTATACTATTTTAATTGAGCATTGATAAGATTAACCATGTCGCATTCATGCATTCATTTGTTATATCTTTTGTCCGAACTGTCTTGCGAGTACTTTCATAGTACTCACCTGGCTTGTTGATTTGGCCGAATCTTGTGAAAGCGATCTCATGGATGAAGAGTTCGATAGCGAGTCCGACGCCTAGAGGAATCCCAGTCAGTCTCGTGTGACCCCTGGATTAGTCAGTGTGATATACCCGCTTCCGCTACCCAAATAAATTCATCGAGCCTCACCTCGACGCTCGATGAGCCGCCAGTGCAGTAAATTTATTAACCACTCCGCTGTGTTATTCCACCAACCACGCATACTTCGAGTCAGTAGTATTTCCACCCCACACCTTTGTGCCATATCCGCCATCATGTATAATTATTGGCGTGTTGTAATAATTGGTTGGGCATCTCCAGTCCGACCCCTGTAATATTGTAATGCTACTGGCTTCTTGTATCAAGGTTTTGTCTACCGATATGGAGGATTTTTCCCCATATTGGATTTCCTAGGTCGGTTGTTCAATAAATATTTTTATTGAAAAACCGGTCGTGACAGGAACGTATCAATGCAATGCATGTGTCCGTAAATCATTATCCGACAAACGTTCGCCACAAGCCCTTTCCTGATGAACGCCGTAAGAACCGTTAGATCGGCATCCGACAGTGTCAGTTTTGCCATGTCATTTAACAGAACAGCCACTCCTCCAACACACAAATCTTCCACGTGAGTGTTAGCAACTGCCGTATGCTCCCTCCGTTGCAAAATGCAGTGCATATAGCTTTATTGAAAATTCGAACCTCGCAAACTTTTCTTTGAGTTTTCGTGTACCAAATTGCACATGTAGAATACCTGTATATATCATTTCATTCATCTTGAGAGGTAACTATAAAGATGAGGGAGGAGTCTACAAAGAAAGACCATCGTATCACCTGCAACAATTTCAACCATCCTTTGGTGTGGAGGAATATCATAGGAACTCTATATGATATGATTTTTATAGGATTTTTTCCTTTAGAGCCAATTGGTTCATAGGAATAGATTCATATACTCCACATTTCAAAGGAAATAAACATGATATCATTTCTATAGCTTTAGAGCCACTTGGTTCATATGAATGGATTCCTATACTCCCATAATTTCAAAGGAAAATAAACATTAGCGTATATTCAATAGAAAAGTTCCTATGATATGAACCAAATTACATCTCTTTTCTAATCCCTCCTCATAGGAATTGAGATACATTTCATCTCTAGATTCAATAGAAAAGTTCCTATGATGTCAACCAAATGACATCTCTTTTCCAATCCCTACTCATAGGAATTGAGATACTGCATGTCATCTCTTTCCCTACAACTTCCATGTATACATCTTCTATTCCTAAATAGCTAGTACAACCCACTAGTAGCTTTTTTCCAAGACATGCAACTATGGCACAAGAACTATATAGTGTGCGAATAACTTGAAAGATGGTCGCTGGATGAAGCTAATCCGACAGTGCAGAGATGGCAAATCCGAGCACTACTGGCGGTTGGATATCATCAACATTCCACCAGATCTGCCACGTGTACAATTTACAAGACTCCATGGTTGAACTTAAGCATAATGCACAAACCTCAAAACACAAGCACTTCTCCTTTGTTCTAGAATCTTCCGTATCATATTTGATTTTTTTTCTAAATGAATTGCCATTATTTGTTTTTTACTTTATGCTTTACAATGCACAACCCCATGAATCTTAACATTTTATAAAACTAATTGATTTTGAATGAGATGAACTATAAGAACTAAATGAACATCTACATCATGCATATATGACTCAAAGCTTTACATGCTATAGTGTGTATTTATTCATAATTTGGTTTCAAAATCTCATGCGTTCAATGCATGTGTACCTTACTAGTTTTGAGTAGAGCAGAAAATTTCACGCGGCCCCGGGTATATAAAATGCAGGGCCCATGCATCATTGCCTTTTAATCGAACCTACGTCCACAATTTTTTGTACGTACTATATCTCCACTGGTCCCCGAACCCAAAATGCTGCCTCGTTCCCCTAAAACCAAGCGGCCCACACATATTTAAGGCGTCGACTCGAACTCAATCCCTCTCCCGTTTACTACGACGTGGCCCCGCATGCCCTAGTAGTACTCCTACAAACCCTACCACCGCACGCATCATCGGTTTTCTTCAAGAGGACGAGGGAGAAGCCGATTTGTAGTGGAGGCGCTTTAAAAAAATGATCTGTAGTGTAGACCCCTACCCTAGGGTGCCCTAGGTAGCTGCCGCACGCATCATTGGTTTCTCTTTTCTTTATGCTCTTGCGCCCTAGAGTGAAATGATGGTTGCTTCGTCCGTCCAGCTTAATGCGGGAAAGGTGGGGCTTTGTGATTTGAACCCTCATAGCTCATTTTCTACTACCGCGGCGCTACGAACGGGGTGCCTCCAATTCCAACCGCTGCTCTGAACAGTAATTTGGTGCATCGCACGTGGAACAAGACGGTGGAGGAGCCACCCCTCAAAAAAAGATGGTGGATGAGCCACATGTCGGCCAAAGGGGTCCTGTTAAGTGTGTCGCCATTTCGTGTGTGGACTGACCCTGCTTGAGTTGCTACGCCAACACGACAGGTGCAGCCTACCACTTGGTTTTGCTCCTTGGTGAATACCGACTATATTGATCTAAAAAGATACATACTGAACTACCCTCTCCGTCTCGTTTTTTAGACGTCTTGGTTTATAGGCGTGCACGTAGTTCTAGGTCATCCATTTGACTAACTAAATCCGAGGTTACTATGTCACAAAAAGTATATCATTGGATTATTAAGCGGATGTAGTTTCTAAACATATACTGTTCATCACATATATAGCCAGTTAAATTCTCAACCTAGAACGACGTGCATGCCATGTAAACCAATACGGAGGAAGTATAGTAGTAAAAATGAGGTGATTTTACCGAGCGATCGGCGGGGGAGCATGGCCTGTCATGCGGTCCCATGTGTCATGATGTACCAAGGCGATGCGTGTGTCCCTCTTAAGGCAGAAGCAATACTACGTGGTTTGAGATAATGGCGAACCGAAGTGTGAAATAATGGTTGCTTCGTTCGTCTGGGAAGGTGCGGCATTGTGATTTGACGTCTCATTGCTCATTACTACTACTACTGGGGCGGTATGACTGGGGTGCGTCCCCCTGCTGTTCTGCACTGTTATTTGGTGCTTGACACGTCGACCCGGTTGCTATATGTCCCACATGTCGGCGATAGGAAGTACATAATTCATGAAAGCGATTGTCGACGAAGGAGTACAAGAGACGGCTTGGGTTTTTGCTGCCTCGCGCGATCCATCGGTACAAACCCGGACTAAAAAAAGGCGAGGCGGGTCTTTTCCTTGTGACAGGCAGGGAGTTTGGCATAGTCTGTTCGAGGCAAGGAGGCGGTGAAGGAAACAAGCAAATAAAGGTTGAGCGACTTAGTTTTGGGAAAAATCTGATTTTACGGAGTACGTACCCACTAAGCGTTCTGAGGCTCATCTAAAAACATTCGTTTTTCCGTTTTATAAGTCTCAATTCTACTACTAGTAGTAGTACCATTACATGTTGGATTTCGAGGTGCGTTAGATCACCCGATGCAAGCAGTGTCAACAGAAAACTCACCAATGCATGTAGAAGTTCATGGAAATTTAGTGGTCATTCATGCATTCGTTCTAATTAATGCCTCGGTAAACATAACTTCTTAAGAAAAACGAGCGTACTGATTACTTGTGCAAACTAGGAGTACGAAATTAATTCAACCACTCACCGTCTACCTTGGTTGGAGAGATTTTGAAATTGAGCCATAAACTGGAAAGGAGGGAGTAGTAACTTTTGTCTCGATTACTAATTGTGGCCTTGTATAGATGCAAACTATATTTTTTTTATAGTGGCCTTGTATAAGTAAATGGAGGGAGTACTAAAGGACATATATATTCCAAACAATATGGAAATCTCTCTAACCAAGGTAGTAGGGGCGAGGAGTAAACGGAGGGAGTACTAGTAAAATTTTCTCCTCGTCCTGCGAGCCACCGCGCGCGTGGGCGAGGGAGCGGGCGTAAGGCGTAGTAAGCAAGCTTCACCTCATCCTGCGAGCCACCGTGCCCGTGGGCGGGGGAGACACCGTACTAAGCAAGCTTCTCCTCGTTTTGGCGAGTTGAGGGGACACATCAAAAGTAATCCAGTGTATAGAGCCTTGCCTCTAAGGTAGGACCCACATGGTTTGCCTCTTTTTTAACATAACGCTCAAGTCGCAATTTGTTTGTTCATCTGTGGTAGACGATCCTCCCTCCATCTAGTGGACAACCAGTACACATGTCAAGTTACCACGTGGGCTGCCTTTTCGTACAGAAATGAGCTCCACTGTGTACCCGCGCGGGTGTGGTTGGGAAAGAGACGGGAGTACGTGCATCGTGTGTGCACCTCTTCTCTTCGTGCACGTCCCCCACCTACGTGGGTGTGTGTGAGAGGGACTATAGAGATACAAACCTAGACATAATGCGCCGTCCATCCCCATGCCTCCGCCCAATCCGACCACCAGTCACCACCACGCCCCACTCCTCCTCACCTTATCTCTCATCTTTCTCCCTCCATTTTATATACAAGGCCACTATCAAAATTACAATTTGCAGATATACAATGCCACTAACACTAATCGATGCAATATTAATGGTGTTTGCCTCGTAGTATTACTAGCAAAGGAGGACATTAATTATCCCTTGCATGCATGCGGAGTGTGAGCATTGGCTTGATGTGCATCAAAGAGAAGAATACACATTAATTTACACGACAAACAAGGAAATAAGGTGGCTTGCAACATTGAGTTAGAAGACATTAATTTTTGCCTTGGTACCTGTAATATGGGTGCGATTCTTGGCCGGCGTTTGGCCTCGTTTAAATAGGAGACTAAATAGACGGTGGACGGGAGGAGCTCGGCCGGCGTTGCGTTTAATGCCGGCCCGGTCATGAACGGACGTGTGTCCAGAGTGGGTTTCTCGGCTTCCACACGGGCGGGTTTCATGGAGGCGTTTGATTGCGGCAAGGAGGCGTGTTCAGCCGGGCGTGCAGCGATTGGCGCCCTCGACTCTGACGTAGGATAGCGCGCTGTTCTTCCACTAACGTGTGGGCTCTTTGGGTACAAGGCCTGCATGTCAGTGACCCAAGGCAGGCAGCTCACAGCAGAGGAACCTTTGGTGGGCCAGGGCGGTCAGAAGCGGGCATTTCATAAACCGATGATTGTTCATTGAGTGTGGCGTCATCCTTTTCATGTAGATAAGCCTACTTTGTTGATAGCCCGTTCGATACGTTGTGATTCATAAAAACCGCTACAAACATCAATGTTCTTCTTATCACAGATAAGATTAATTAATACCCGTAACAATCCATGTCCTTAACAAAGGGTGCATGCACGTATAGGTTGAGCGTCTGTCTTGCGTCGTGTGCTGTGTGCATGCAGGCGTGCGAGTGTTGCGTGCGTGCAAGGGTACGTTTCAGTGTTGCATGCATGTGTGCGTACGTGCGTGTGTTCGTGAGTGCATGTGTACGCGTCAGTGTTACACGCCTGCATGCGTGTGTGTGTTCGTTATGTGTACGTGTCAGTGTTGCACGCCTGCATGCGTGCGTGTCTTACGTGCATGCATGTGTACGTGCGGGGTGAGGCTACGCGTCAGTAGACTGAATTTTTCATCTCTGGTCATTAAATTTTCTAGCTGTTGGATACGAAATCAAGGGCCTGCAGTTTATCATCAAACTCCACCCCCTTGAGCCGCCAGCCACCACCGGCCGAACCGCCGGCCCGCGCCGCCACGCCGCCCGCCCGAAACCACTCCTCACCGCCCGGTCCGCCGCACCGCAATCCCTCTAGGCCCCCAGCGAGCTTTTCTCCGGCGATCCCCACCCCAGCGCCCAATCAACGCCCCCACCACTGGCGACTGCCAACCAGAGGTCTCACGACTTCGAGTACCCACCGACCACTAATTTATTACAATTTATGTCCTTCATATACGCGCTGACGGTTGGCCCTATGGTAATGTGCGCTGCTGAATGTGCACCGTTTGACTAGTCAATTGATCGTGTCATCAACAAATTATGGAGCTGTATGGTGAGCCAGTGACCATATGATCACCCTAAAATGTATTTTATTGACACAGTGCAGAATCAAACTACCATTTCTTTATTTCATATACGGGCTGATAGGTGGGCCCCACGGTTACGCGCCCCGATGGTGCAACACTAGTTGCGCCACGTGGAACGTTTGACTGGTCAATTGATTGTGTCATCAACAAAATACGGAGTTGTACGGGTGAGCCAGTGACCATATAATCATGACATGTATTCTTTTACACGGTACAGACGCAAGGGCTCATATATACGCGCGAGCACTCACCGCTATAAGCGCACACACGCATACCCTACCCCTATGAGCACCTTCGAGAGAGTGGGCCAGCATATGATCTTGAGATTTTACGAAGTCACCATAGGTGCCTCGTGGTTGAGTGGAATGTGTCCTCCCACTGAACGCACATCGCCAGAAGATACTGAAATTAACCCAGGATAAATGCGAGCATCGGGACTTTAACCCTGGTGGGCTCGAGAAACCACTGTCCTCCTAACCATCCAACCACATGTTGGTTAGCACGACAAAATGTATGTGGTGACCGTGATGAGCTTATTCTGAAGTCCAGTGACCATATCGTGCTTTTGCTTTAAATACAATGACCGTAAGTGTCATCAACAAAATACGGAGCACGCATCAAATGCAAAGTCCGTCAGTGTCATCAAGAAAATACGGAGATGTATCGTGAGCTAGATACCGTATGATCACCACGAGAATGTATACGGTGACCTTAATGAGCATATTCTGAACTCCAGTGACCGTATAGTGCTTTATCTTGAAATACAGTGACCGTCATGCGTGAATGTGTCGTGGGCATGCATACTTTTAGAGGGCCGAGAGATAGTTTGTGTGCGTGCATTGAAAGTGGTGTAGAAAGAGGGATGTCCGTGGAGACAAGGAGAGATATGCCCTTCGCTTCTCTTTCCCGTGACTAATAGTTTAGGAGAATATATAAACATTCACAATGCGTAACAAATATTTTTGATGCACCATGCAATTAACTTTCATGTATAACATTGTACTATTGTATATGCTTATTTTCTTAGTGGCCGATTGCGTGTGTGGTGTGGTGGGCACATCATTTCTAGTTGTGGTGGGTCAACATGAGGACTCATGGGTTTGTTCCATCCTGCGCCACATAGGTTGGATCGAGACGCATTATACGAAGACCCATGTGGAGGCCTCGGCGTACAACACGAAGCTAGCTACCAGAGTTGCAGAAGACTCTATCCCCACTGGTGATAAGCCGACTATATATGATTTTTAACCCTAGGCCCCCAGTATGTTATAGAATCTTGGGGGCTAGTTTGTCGATAGTATACACACACGCACAATGCCTGGTGTCGGTGTCAAAACCGGCGGATCTCGGGTAGGGTGTCCCGAACTGTGCGTCTAGGCGGATGGTAACAGGAGACAAGGGACACGATGTTTTTACCCAGGTTCGGGCCCTCTCGATGGAGGTAATACCCTACTCCTGCTTGATTAATATTGATGATATGGGTAGTACAAGAGTAGATCTACCACGAGATCAAGGAGGCTAAACCCTAGAAGCTAGCCTATGGTATGATTGTTGTTCGTCCTATGGACTAAAACCCTCCGGTTTATATAGACACCGGATAGGTTAGGGTTTACACAGAGTTGGTCACAATGGTAGGAGATCTACATATCCGTATCGCCAAGCTTGCCTTCCACGCCAAGGAAAGTCCCATCCGCACACGGGACGTAAGTCTTCAATCTTGTATCTTCATAGTCCAGAGTCCGCCAACGGTGATAGTTCTCGCTATCCGGACACCCCTAATCCGACTCCTCAAGAGCCCCGAACCAGTCTTCAATGACGATGAGTCCGGCGCGTTGATTGTCTTCGGCATTGCGAGGCGGGTTCTTCTCCAAATTCCATATACTTGTCGAATACTGTCCGGCTTCTGATAAATGTTGCGCTCCTTGGCTTCTACGCCCAATAATGGCCATCTTCCACGTGTTTGAATGAATGCGAAAGGCCATGGTATTTTTACACTCACCCCCCTAGCTGCGCAAATGAGCTGCCTATAAAAGGCGAGGATCTAGATCTGAGTCACACCATCCTCCTTATGAAGCTTTCATCAGGCGCCCTGACCAAAGCCCATTCCATCATGGACAGTCGGCTGGCTCCTCCTCTCGCGCTCCCAGCCCTCAGCACAGAAATTGGGAGAGATGCTCAGTCCCGCATAGCAAGCTAGTTATACTCCAAACCAAGGGATTTCTTCCCCCGGCCTTCATGGTTCCGGTTCGAGCCGGACTCGCCACCTACAAGGGCGGAAAGCAAGCGGAGAGTGTCCCCGATCCCTCTAAAGGAGAGCGGGTATGCTTCATCTCTTATCTAGTAAGAGGACTCGGATTTCTAATCCATCCATTTCTCTGGGGGTTCTTGGAGTTCTACGGCCTCCAGTTGCACCACCTTACGCCTGCCTCCATTTTGCACATTGCGGGCTTCGTGGCCCTCTGCGAGCTGTTCTTGGGCGTCGAGGCTCATTTCGGGCTGTGGAAGAGATTATTCTGCCTATTACCCCGTTCTCATGAGGGGTCAATATATCAAGTGGGCGGAGTCGAGCTATGGCGCATCGCCGGGACCGGATACCTATCCGGAACCCCAAAGAAGGCGTCCGAAGTCTGGCCTTCGGAATGGTTTTATATGGAGGACGTCCCGCTGCCGGATCCTGTTCGGATCGGCCTTCCGGAGTTCAGCAATGCTCCTCTGAAGAAGCGCCTAAGCTGGCGCCCTCGAAGCCCCCGGAGAGAAGATGACCGGGATGTCCTCTATTTGATGAGCCGAATAAGGTTACTAGCTCATGCCGGATTGACCATGATTGGAGTCATGGCAATCTGTATTATGAGGGGGGTGCAGCTGCTCCAATATAGGGGCCACCCCATGTGGGACTTCAACGGGGAGGACGATGCCACCCGCCATGGCCGCGAAGGGCCGGGATCGGTCACCGAACTGATGAAGATTTTGTCTGCCATGTATAAAGGGGAGGAGGAGGATTTCCTCCGTGTCAATCCATTGAAGGAGTTTTCTTCGAATAATCCTCGAAGCTGGGTAAGCAAACATCTTTGTGGCCTGTCCGATCCATGTTCCCGTGGTTAAATATCTCATTTCATGGTTTCTGCGCAGGAACTGCGCCGGACTGTGGAGAAGATACACAGCCTACCCCACAACCCGAGGATCCGGAACGGTCCCTCGATCCGGCCTCCGAAGAGGATCCGGATATAAAGGTGGAGTTGATCGACGGGGTGTTCTACCAACTTAGCATCGACAATGCTTTGGTTGGCATTACGGCCGATGACCCTGGAATACTTCCAGCCTCACAGGTAACTGAGACCGAGGTCCCAAAGTCCTGATAATGACCCACCCATGCTTATTTTTTATCACCGTATACCAATGGTGTTTCGCAGGGGGTACCTTCGAGGCAGAAGTCGAGCTGCGCGGCTGGCCAACAAAGGGCAGTATGGCCCAGCAGGCTAAAAAGGAGTGCGGTCCGGATCGAAACTCCACCGCAACGGTACGGCGTGTCACCATGTTCCTAGGATGGATTCCTGGAAGGCGTACTAACGCTGACGCTCTTTTCAGGAAAAAGAGCGCTCGCCGGACTGAGTCCGGAGTGGTTGCCAATCGAACCTCCACCGGCCAGGCTCCAAAGCCGGGTCCGTAAGGTAGGCGAACATGAGGCGACGTCGGATGCTCCTCGCATGCAGGATGCCGACAGATTGTCCGCCACCAACTCCGAGGTGGAGAGCGCCCTGAATCACAGGCGCCGCCGGACAGTTCTTCGTGACGCATGTTTCTCCCAAGAGGCCTTGAATGCCTTCAATTTGGGAGATGCGCACCTCCATGCCGCTCAAGATGGTCTAGCCAGAGCCACGGAGCAGTATGTAAAGGACATACGGGTAAGGAAATTTGATGATTATATATATGCCAAGAGCCCCGAGACTTAAAATAGTTAGAATAACTGATTTAAGGATCATTTGTTATGCAGGATCTTACAAAAAGAATACCCGATCGTCTCCTGTGGAGCTTGAAGAGTGCAAGGCCCAACTTGAGGCCGCACTAGCCGCCATGAGGGGAGCCACAGAGACCCCTCTGGTAATATACGCTTCAGAAGATAAATAGTTTATGAAGTGCGGCGGGTTTGTAAATCTGACAAAAACATTGTAGAGGGCGCCGGACTAGATCCGGACAAGCAGCAGCTCTTGCGCCAGCTAAAGGCCGGCGAGAGCGTGCTTACAAGGGTGCGGCAGGATAAAAATAACCTCCAAGATGCCAACACCAAGCTGGGTGAGGAACTAAAGGATGTTCGTGCCCAGTTGTCTGACTCCGTGAAGGAGAATCGGCGGCTTCGTCGCGACATTTTCAGTAAGTGCTTGAGCGAGCTTTGAAAGAGTTCGGCAAGGAAGGCGACTAACATAAACATGTATGTAGGTTTGCTCATAGGTCGTCCTGAGGAGGAGATGCCCAGTTCTTCGGGTGATCTTCTTCCCGAATTGCGTCAGCTGCACGAACAAGTCCGGCAGGTGATGAAAGGCATCGGCCAGGCCTTGTGGCCATCTGTCTCCATGCCCGAAGGCATTGGGGAGCTGGCAGAGCGGCTTCAAGGAGCACGGTGGTGCTTCCGACTATGGAAGATATCGGCCTGCCGTCAAGGCGCCAGGGAGGACTGGGCCATGGTAAAGACGCTGCACACGGTTGTGACCCAAACCACATGGCCGAGGTCGGACTGTGGGGCTGATGGGATGGAGATCCTCAGAAGTTAGTGTACGGCCAAGTAGAATTGGCCGCCAAGTATTCCCAAAGCAAGATTGTAAATTAGATAGCCTATTAGATGGCATTGAGGAGGAATACAATGAGTCGAGTTGACTATGTAAAAATATGACATGAAAAAATGTCTTCTAGCGGATTGTAGATCGTTTGTCATAAAGGACCTTTTTCGCCGACCTCGTGGACCCTATAGTCCGGAGTGTGTCCGAATACCTTCGTGGTTATATAAGAACCGGGTATGCATGGAGACAAGGCGTAGGGGTCATTATTGCTGTATCGCATAAGTGCCCAACTAGTTATGTTATATTACATGGGTAGTAAGAAACATCTTCCAGGAGAATAGTTCCGTTAAGGGTTCCTTTATTTGGGATGCATGCCCTAAAGTGCATGTCAAAGCTGCTATGAAAGCGTAAAATCATCTGGGGCAGATGGGTAAATAGTTAAAAATCATCTTTCAGTTCACCGACCGAATATTCCCTTAAGAACGCTAGCTTTGGCTTCACCCGATCTGAGGTACACATCCGGCTGACCCGGCAGTAATAATCGCAGAGGTGCTCCCTTTACCACCTAGCCGAACAATCGGGAACGAGGGGTAAGCACAGAGCCGAGCAACCCAGCTTGGCCAAAACTTAAGTCATATCGATGCATATAATGGTGAATAAAAGGTACATGCGGAAGTTTAACGCATGTGTTGGGCATGAAGCCCGTATAAATAAGCTTATGTTAAAGAAGCCCCCAGGTATAATGAGCGTGGACAGCGCGTCAAGTATGTGCGAAAAAAGTGCAAACGAGCCTCTAGAGGCTTCAAGAAGAAGGAGGAGGAAGGAGAGAAATAAAAGACAGCAAAAATAGAAAATGTGGACGGAGGAAGGAGACGAACTTGGAGTCCGGCGTTTAGGCGTAGAATCTTCGTAGACGGGCTTTGGCCCGTACTTCCCTGCTTTGATATCTTCGAGCCTGCTGTTGATAGAATGCGGAACGAGCTTTTGCCACGTCGCGCTCCTCCTCCAATGCGTCCAAACTGTCCTGCCGATCAAGCTCGGCTTCTCTTTCTTCATACATGCGCACGCGAGGTGAGTCTGTATTATGTCGCAGGCAAGACTGCCTCTGCGCCGTACACCATAAAGAATGGTGTGAATCCGGTAGTACGATTCGGCGTGGTCCGCAGCCCCCAGAGTACGGAGTCGAGCTCCTCAACCCAGTGCGTGTTAGATTCCTTGAGGGACCGCTGTAGTCTAGGTTTAATGCCGCTCATGATTAGACCGTTTGCCCACTCAACTTGACCATTGGTTTGAGGGTGATAGACTGAGGCGTAATCGAGCTTGATGCCCATGTTTTTGCACCATAATTTGACCTCATCGGCCGTGAAGTTGGTGCCGTTATCAGTGATGATACTATTGGGGACACCGTAACGGTGCACTACCCCTGATATGAAGTCTATCACCGGTCCGGATTCGGCCGTTTTAACAGGCTTGGCCTCTATCCATTTGGTGAATTTATCCACCATGACCAATAGGTATTTTTGCTTGTGGGTTCCTCCCTTAAGGGGTCCAACCATGTCAAGCCCCCGGACCGTGAACGGCCAGGTGATGGGTATAGTTTTAAGGGCGGTGGGTGGCATGTGGCTTTGGTTAGCAAAAAGCTGGCAACCGACACATCGTTGGACTAAGTCTTGTGCATCTGCCCAGGCTGTCGGCCAATAAAATCCTGTACGGAAGGCCTTGCCTACAAGGGCCCGGGCTGCGGCGTGGTGCCCACCCAGTCCGGCATGAATTTCAGCCAGGAGGTTTCGCCCTTCCTCTTCGGAGATACACCTTTGAAGGACTCCGGTAGTGCTTTTCTTATAAAGCTCTCCCTCATGGACTTTATAGGCTTTAGATCGCCGTACTATGCAGCGAGCCTCATTTTGGTCTTCGGGGAGTTCCTGCCTAGTTAGGTAGGCTAGGAATGGTTCCGTCCACGGGGCGATAACCGCCATTATTTCGTGAGTGGAGGGTGTTATCTAGGGGGCAGAGCCTCTGGTTGTGTCAGAGAGTTCGGCGTCAGGCAGTGCGGTTGGGTCCGGATAGTTATTGCCGGACTCCCCTTCCCATAGTACAGATGGCTTGAACAACCGTTCCAGAAAGATGTTGGGTGGGACGGCATCGCGTTTTGCACCGATGCGTGCCAATATATCCGCCGCCTAATTGTTATCCCGGGCTATATGATGAAATTCGAGCCCTTTGAACCGTGCTGACATTTTTATGACCGCATTGCGGTATGCTGCCAT
Organism: Aegilops bicornis; assembly: GCA_021605145.1. Classification (NCBI taxonomy): domain Eukaryota; kingdom Viridiplantae; phylum Streptophyta; class Magnoliopsida; order Poales; family Poaceae; genus Aegilops; species Aegilops bicornis. The sequence goes on from CM038674.1 coordinate 649,124,753, forward strand.
TTTTGGATCTTTGGCATCAAAGTCTCCGTTTATTTGAGATATTGCGAGGTTCGAATCCCCGCGCACCTCTAGGCGTTGAATGCCCATGGAGATCGCCATCCGGAGGCCGTGCGTAAGGGCCTCGTATTTGGCTGCGTTGTTGGAGTCCGTATACATTATCTCAAGGACGTATTGGACTGTGTCCCGGTTGGGGACGTCAGACGACGCCAGCCCCGTGCCGCCAACATTTTGGAGCCGTAAAGTGCATGATCCAATTGGAGTATGCGCCGTACTCTTTAGGGAGTTCGGCTTCGGTCCATTCGGCCACGAAGTCGGCCAAAACCTGCGACTTGATAGCTCGTCGTGGCTTGTAGGTTATGTCGAATGGAAGGAGCTCTATGTCCCGTCGCGTCGCGGTTGTTTATAATGTCATTAAGAGGTACTTCGGAGGCTACCGTTATCGAACACTCTTGAAAGTAGTGTCGCAGCTTCCGGGATGCCATGAACACCGCGTATGCTATCTTTTGATAGTGTGGGTACCGGACTTGCATGGAGTTAGGACAGTGGACACATAGTAAACCAGTTTTTGAAGAGGGAACCGTGTCCGTCCGCTTTCGCTCGACAGCGAGCACCGTCGCCGACAACTTGATGTGTTGCGGCGATATATAATAGCATTGGTTCGCCCACGTTGGTTGCGGCCAAGACCGGATTTGTTGCCAAAATGGCCTTTATTTCTTCGAGTCCGGCCGTGGCGGCATCCGGCCCACTCGAAGTGTTCGGTGCCGAGGAGGCGGTAAAGGGTAACGCCTTTTCTCCCAACGGGAAATAAAGCGGCTTAGAGCCGCCACGCATCCCGTCAATTTTTGTATTTGTTTGAGGTCTTTTGGAGTATCCAATTGTGACAGAGCTCGGATCTTGGCTGGGTTTGCTTCAATTCCTCTACGGACACAATGAAGCCTGTGAGCTTTCCTACCGAACGCCAAGACGCATTTTTCCGGATTGAGCTTGATGTCATATTTTCGAAGATTGTCGAATGTGAGCCTCAAGTCGTCTACTAAAGTTTCGACGTGCTTGGTTTTGATGACCACGTCATCTACATATGCTTCCACTGTTTTGTCGATCTGGTTTGCCAGACATGTCTGAATCATGCGCTGATATGTTGCGCCGGCGTTTTTGAGCCCAAAGGGCATTGTGTTGAAGCAGAACGGGCCGTATGGAGTGATGAATGCTGTTGCAGCAGTGCAGCTCCGCCATCTTGATTTGGTGGTAGCCGGAGTACGCGTCGAGGAAGCACAATGAGTCGTGTCCTGCTGTAGCGTCAATAATTTGATCAATTCAAGGGAGGGGGAAGGGATCCTTTGGGCAAGCCTTATTAAGGTCTTTAAAATCGACACATAGGCGCCAGGATTTATCCTTCTTTGGTACCATCACCAGGTTTGCTAGCCAGTCCGGATGTTTTATATCTCTGATGAATCCGGCTTCCAAAAGTTTGGCTAGCTCCTCTCCCATGGCCTGTCTCTTGGGTTCGGAAAAGCGCCGAAGATCCTGTTTGACTGGCTTGAATCCTTTTAGGATATTTAGGCTGTGCTCAGCCAGCTGACATGGGATTCCTGGCATGTCTGAAGGGTGCCAGGCAAAGATGTCCCAGTTTTCTTGTAGAAATTCTCGTAGTGCGGCGTCTAAATCAGGGTTTAATTGGGCCCCAATGGAGGCCGTCTTTGCGGTCCGTTGGGTGGACTTGGAATTTGACTATTTCATCCGCTGGTTTAAAAGAGGTGGACTTGGATCTTTTATCAAGTATCACATCATCCCTGTTCACCGTGGAGCGCACCGCGGTGAGTTCCTCGGCCGCTATGGCTTCGGATAGTGCCTCGAGGGATAGTGTGGCTGTTTTGTTTTCGGCGCGGAGTGCTATGTTCGGATCACTAGCGAGAGTGATGATTCCGTTAGGTCCGGGCATTTTAAGCTTCATGTACCCATAATGGGGTATAGCTTGAAAAATTGTGAATGCCTCTCGTCCTAATAAAGCATGATATCCGCTGTTGAACGGGGCCACTTGAAATATGACCTCCTCGGACCTGTAATTGTCTACGAGCCAACATTACGTCCCAAAGGTGATTTTTCCTGTGCAGCATGCTTCCGGCTAGGGATTATTCCTCTAAAGGTTGTGCTGCTTCACTCAATGCGGTTCCAGTCTATTTCCATTTTTCGGAGGGTTTCCTCATAGATGAGGTTTAGTCCGCTGCCGCCATCCATGAGTACCTTAGTAAGGCGAAAGTCATCCACTATCGGACTGAGGACCAATGCGGCTGGTGCTCGGGCTGTTCGGAATTTAGGTTCGTCACTGGCATTAAAGGTAATAGCCGTGTCACTCCATGGATTTATTGTTGCTACTTGGTAGACTTCGGCAAGGTTGCAGAGTGTTCTTTTCTGCATGTTATTTGATGCGAAAGTCTCGAAGACTGTTAATACCGTCATCGGTGTTGCCGGGCTGGGGTTCAAGCTAGAAGCTCTTCGCCACTTTTGGCCACCGCCGTAGTATCCAACATGCTCAAGGCTATGAGTTGGAGTGGCGCCCTCTATGCTATGAATTTTGCAGGTCCGCTTAGCCAACCCTCCAAAGACGGTTCCGCACTTTTAGGGGGTTTTGGTTTTTTGGTATTTAACCCAGGTGCTTGATAATGATGCACCCTTTTGTTCCGGACTAGGGATGTATTCAGGTCCGGATTATCCCAAAATTTACTTTTGGTTTTCCAGGCGCTCTCCATCGCACAGTACTTTTGTACTATTGTCACCAAGTCATCAAAGCATGTAATTTCGCGACGACTTATGGTGTTTAGGATTCCCTTGTCCGTGCAATTATTGCAGAAAATTGGGATTGCGTCCTCCTCTCGGCAGTCCTTTATCCTGTTCATAACCAGGAGGAATCTGGCCCAGTAATGATGTACTGTTTCAGCGGCCTCATGCCAAATTCGAGAGAGATCGCTAATTTTTGGGTGGGCGGGTGGTACTAGATCCGGAACCCTGTCCAATTTAGGAATCAGGGGCCGAGAAGTTTCCGAACTCGGAAGTTTGGATTTTTGAGTGTTATCCAATGAGTCCAACCCGCCGCCTGACTTTAAGTTCAGGGCTTGATCGACATCCGTCCCTCTGCGGGAATCCGCATGGAGGATCGTGAATCGGACGTAGCTCGTCCTTAAGATAGAAAAGAATCGCCGCATTGCTCCTCTATCACAACAACATGATGGGTAGCCCGGGAGAGTTGATCTCTCTCAGATCGGTTATAGGCCCGAACAGGACGTAATCTTTGCCGACTCCCAGGCCGGCGATGCGATCCAAGAGCTCGTTTACGGAGGAGACCTCGATCGGATCTAACTGCTCGGCAAGTTCCGAATTAACATGGAGATTGGTTTGGATGACTCGAGAGGTCACCGTCGGCGCGGCGGCCGAACTAGCAGTCATGAGAAAACCGCCTAGCGAAAGAGTCTGACCAGTGGCCAAGGCTTCTTTGGCGATAGTATCGTATTTAAAGATGAGATGAGGCATCCTACCTGATGGCGACGGCATAGAGGAACTCTCAATGAAAGCACCAATGTCGGTGTCAAAACCGGCGGATCTCGGGTAGGGGGTCCCGAACTGTGCGTCTAGGCGGATGGTAACAGGAGACAAGGGACACGATGTTTTTACCAGGTTCGGGCCCTCTCGATGGAGGTAATACCCTACTCTGCTTGATTAATATTGATGATATGGGTAGTACAAGAGTAGATCTACCACGAGATCAAGGAGGCTAAACCCTAGAAGCTAGCCTATGGTATGATTGTTGTTCGTCCTATGGACTAAAACCCTCCGGTTTATATAGACACCGGATAGGTTAGGGTTACATGAGTTGGTTACAATGGTAGGAGATCTACATATCCGTATCGCCAAGCTTGCCTTCCACGCCAAGGAAAGTCCCATCCGGACACGGGATGAAGTCTTCAATCTTGTATCTTCATAGTCCAGGAGTCCGGCCAACGGTGATAGTTCGGCTATCCGGACACCCCCTAATCCGGGACTCCCTCACCTGGTATTCACGTGTACTTTGTACAAACCCCTATCACTAATATACAGTACCAGGAGTAGGCTTTTTCCTCAACTGCAAGGGTCCAAACTAGGGTAAAACTTTGCCTCGTATTACCATCCAGCCTAACAGTCAGGGATATCCTACCGAATGAGATGATGGAATCATATCTGCCAACTACTAAGAGATAGGTGTGTCCTGGGGGGCAATGTGTGCGAGAGGCCTAAAGATAATGTGCGTAAGGGAGACACGTAGGCACATATATGTGCGTATAGAGGACTAGTAGAGACCGTGCGTGTGTATATATGCATGTGAGAGAAATAGTGTTTTCCAACTGAGATTAGTGAAAAGAGTGGTACATAGTTGCCAGAAAGAGAGAGAGAGAGAGATACAGAGAGAGCATGTGCGTGAGACTCCCCGACACCCCAACAGAGATTGTGAGCATGTGTGAAAGAGAAATGCCGATGCATATAAAGTGTGTGCACTTATGCGGTAGATAGAGAGATATATAGCGCGTTTGTGAGAACGGGCCGAGGCATAGTGCATCTACGTGTAAAAAGGCGGTTCTACGCATTAAACTAAAATATAAATGGCATTATTATTTTTGGATGAGATCATGAATTTTGCAAATTTGCGTATGGATCTAAAATCGGTCTATCATACCCCCATACTCTATTGAATTCTAGCATGTGCATGTGTTTATTTCATATTATCGATCCATAGAGTGAGAGCGGTTTGAAATACAGGCAATGGATGCTTTTGCAATTCATATATAAACATTAATTAGTGCACTCCATGTTGTTAGTGTGAAGCACTTTATACATTTGTCACTTTCATGGATACATTCCAAATTGCTAACTACGAAATAGAATACCTGTCGAATTCAACATAAAGGGGGTTTCGAAGATTAAAATTCATAGGAAGTGCATTCATCTATTTGAACCCGAGATAATGGCATTTGTAAATTAGATGTAAAAGGGGGCATCAATCTTTGTTGTGCGTTTGAACATGCTATATATATTCATATGCATGTCTAACTTTTTTTTGCAACCAAGGAGATTATATCTGGAACCATGCATGAACTGAGGTAAGTTGCATATTTTTTAATATATACTTGTGTACAATGTATATTCAAATGTACCACCTCCATTCCGTAATATATACTCATGTACAATAATCGTAGCTTTAGGATTTTCAAGAGTAAAATTTGTGAAGTTTGACAAATCCTGAATGTTCAATTCAAGAGAACCGAAAACGTTAATGCTTCTGCTCCGAAATATTGAACGAAGCGCCAAATAGGCCACTGGTCACACGAAACCGCGCGAGACTAATGTTTGGTGGTAGGAAATTATTGTCCCGACTCCCATGTAGTTTATCGGCCCGATGTCCATCGGGTAGGTTTGTAACTTCACCAAGACGCCGGTCTCAACCGCCTCGAGAAGCATTCATACTGTGGGCGCCTAAACACCCATGCGCCGACCAAATCTATCCCGCCCACATTTGGGACACCGAGATTACCGTCCTACCCCAACCCGCAATATGTCCGAATTTTAGATGGGGCAAAGTTTGTAACTTTCCCCAAATTTCAAACAAGCACGTCCCAAACCGAAACATTGTTCCCCCTTAGTTCCCCGCCTCCCTCCGTTTCCCCATTCATACTTCGTGGGCGCCAAAACGCCCTCTCCACCAGCCGTGAAACCCCATCCTCTTTCGTCCTCCACCCCATAGCGCCCAATCCACTGCCGCCCAACTCCATCACACCGGAGCCGGTACCCCGATGTCGTCGTCCAACGCAACCGCAACCGCAACACCCTCAAGGACTTAGCAGTTGAAGCCGAGGTAGAGCTGCCTCTACGGTGCCGAAGCCGGCGTGCGCCGAACCAGAACCACTCCGACCACGCCGTCCTGCGCCTCACTGCTGCCTCTTCACTATCACAACCGTCCACCGCACCGGAGCTGTTCCCGCTACGCCGTCGTTCGCCGCCTCGGATCTGCTTCCCCGCCGCCGACAGACGGCCACCGCACCACACTCAACAACTTGGCCATGGGTTCGTCCAAGGCTGCACCGTCCTCCACAACTTCTCATTTCCGGCGAACCACAAGAAGATCGTTGGAAAAGTAGAAGGAGGACACAACACTGCCAGCAGAAAGAGGTACTTCTCTTCCCTTATTCGCGAAAACCTTACGTCTCTGCTCACACCGTATTCATCCCATGAAAGAAAGTAGTTGAGCGCTTCTTACTGCATCTTCTTCATGATACTAAATGCACAAGGTTTCCTCCCTTTACTATTTCACCTTTGCTAGAGGTCAGTAGCCCGCCTGGATTTCAATTCAGGGTCAGTCGAACGGCAATTAAAAGAAGCAACACCCGCTTAGGGGCGCGGAGCACCTAGTCCGCCTGTTCACCGGGGAAGCGGCGAATCAGTGTCTATCATAGGGGCGTATGCAGGAGGTGCTTGCACCCGATCCGAGGTCGGCGGGGCTTGAATGGATTGCCGGGGGCGGTGCCAAGCACGGCGGTGTGGTGATGTCGAGGGGAGGGCGCAAGCAGGGGACTGGGCCGGTGGTCACTGCCATTTCGAGGAAGATCGTCAACACTTACTGGCTGGAGGTAGACGAAGACGATCGACCCGTTCTTTGTACATCAGACGGTGCAGAAAAAATGGACTGACCTATTTGTTTTCATTCAGATGTTATTTTCATAGAATCCTGTAGTAATTTAGTGTGCCATGCATGTTGTAGAGCTATCACATGTCTCCCGTCATTTATTTCTCACCGACCTGCTATCTCGCTACCTTTACACTGCATTAATTGTGCACACACTTCACCCATACTCACACTATTGTTTTTTATGCATGGGTATTTCAGACTGACGCAGCGTTGATGAATGCTGAAAAGAAAAGATGTAAGTCGCTCTAGTGTAATTCAAGATAAGCACTAAGCTTTCAAAGGTTTCTAAAGGATGCAAAGGTCGAGAGTTGGAGACAGTAAACATAGCTCTGCAGTTGATGATCTCAATTGCCACACACAACCATCCCAGGTGCTTGCTTTAACTTCGAGTTGTCAAATGTGGTTGCATGTTGCATATGGTGTCTAGCTTGTATTGCTTCCAATTTGGTTAAAGCGCATCTTCTTACTTTACACATTATACCTTTGATAATGACATGCCTTCCTGTTTTTGATACATACTACATATGTCTATTAACCATGTTCGTACATCAAACTGATGCTCTTTTGTATCCCTCGTCAATCACTTATGATGAGACAATGCCCGGGTGGGTTCTTGTGAGACGCCATACTCGCTTAAAGAGTGCAAAGGTCATCCTCCCCACATGATTCTCAAGAAACAGCAAGGCTAAATGAAGATATTCAACGTAGCTCTCTAGTTGATGACCGCAATTCCCCCACACCACCATCACTGGTGCTTGCTCTAACTTCGCAGTGTGATATGTGGTTGCATGTTGCATACGGTGTCTAGCTTGTAATGCTTCCAATTAGGGTAAATTGCATCTGCTTAGTTTACACATTATACCTGTGAATATGACATGCCTTCCTATTTTTGGTACACACTACATCTATGTGTTAAACCTTGTTCTTACATGAAACTACCTCTCTTCTGTATCATGCATCAATCACTTACGATGAGTCACCTTTATTCATTGGATATTATTTCTAGCCTGTTGCCATGTATTGCTTCTAATTTGGTCAAATACATTTGTTAGGGCACCCTTTTAATTTGGCAGAGTGATATTGGTTTCATCTTTCATATGGTTTCTAGCTTGCATTGATTCTAAAAAGTTCAAGCACCTTGTGCTTAGTTTACACTTTATACATCATACATGTCAGTATGTCACGCCGTCCTATTTTTCATACATAGTCCATCCTCCTATCATGCGGCTGCCTTACATGAAAGTAGTGTTCGTCAGTATCATGCATCAATGAGTTCCGAAGAGCAAATTTTATTCCTTCTTGTTGTGGGCTTGACTTGACAAGGCAAAATCAAGAAAGAGGAAGGAAAAGAGTAAGGAAGGCGATGATGGTGGTCCTCTGCAGCAACGTAAACGGAGTATCTGTATCTATTCTCCTTGTACTGATAGTGCATTACAAGGTCCAAGTCTCCGCTCCCCTACTCCACCATCCAAGGGGCTTGCTCTAACTTGGGAGTGTGATATCTAGTTGCATGTTGCATATGGTGTCTAGCTTGTATTGCTCCTAATTAGTGTAAACTGCATCTGCTTAGCTTACACATGATACGTGTGAATATGACACGCTTTCCTATTTTTGGTACATACTATATCTCTCTATCACACCATGTTCTTACATGAAACTACTCTTCTGGTGTATCCTTCATCCGTCACTTATGATGGAACACCTTTAAGTTGGCAGTGTGATATTGGTTTGCGTCTTGAATATGATTTCTAGCATGTATTGCTTCTTGTTTGATGAACGCCACCTATGACGAGACTGTTTTAACTTGGTAGAGTGATATTGATTGCACCTTTCATATGGTGTCTAGTTTGCAGTGCTTCTAATTTATTGAAGTGCCTTTTGCTTAGTTACCACATCATAGGTGTGAATATGTCAAGCCGTCCATTTTTTTCGTACATATTCCATCCTCGTATCATGACTTTGCCTTTCATCAGAGTAGTGTTCGTCAGTATCATGCATCAATGAGTTCTGAAGAGAAAATTTTATTCCTTTTTCTTGTGGGTTTGACTTGACAAGGCAAAATCAAGAAATAGGAAGGAAACGGATAAGGAAGGCGATGACGGTGGTCCTCTATAGCAACGTAAATGGAGCATCTGTACCGATTCTCCTTGTACTGATAGTGCATTACAAGGTCCAAGTCTCCGCTCCCCTACTCCACCATCCAAGGTGCTTGCTCTAACTTGGCAGAGTGATATCTGGTTGCATGTTGCATACGGTGTCTAGCTCATATTGCTCCTAATTAGTGTAAATCGCATCTGCTTAGCTTACACATGATACGTGTGAATATGACACACTTTCCTGTTTTTGGTACATACTATATCTGCTTCATCACACCATGTTCTTACATGAAACTACTCTTCTTGTGTATCCTGCATCAGTCACTTATGATGGAACACCTTTAAGTTGGCAGTGTGATATTGGTTTGCGTCTTGAATATGATTTCTAGCATGTATTGCTTTTAGTTTGATGAACGCCACCTATGACGAGACAGTTTTAACTTGGTAGAAAGATATTGATTGCACCTTTCATATGGTGTCTAGTTTGCAGTCCTTCTAATTTGTTGAAGTTCCATCTGCTTAGTTACCACATCATAGGTGTGAGTATGTCAAGTCAGCCCATTTTTTGTACATATTCCATCCTCGTATCATGACTTTGCCTTTCATCGTAGTAGCGTTTCATAATATCATGCATCAATGAGTTCAAGAGCAAATTTTATTCGCTTTTCTTGTGGGTTTGACTTGACAAGGCAAAATCAAGAAAAAGGAAGGAAAAGAGTAAGGAAGGCGATGATGGTGGACCTCTGCAGCAACGTAAATGGAGCATATGTACCGATTCTCCTTGTACTGACAGTGCATTACAAGGTCCAAGTCTCCGCTCCCTACTCCACCATCCAAGGGGCTTGCTCTAAATTGGCAGTGTGATATCTGGTTGCATGTTGCATATGGTGTCTAGCTTGTATTGCTCCTAATTAGTGTAAACGGCATCTGCTTAGCTTACACATGCTACGTGTGAATATGACACGCTTTCCTGTTTTTGGTACATACTATATCTGTCTATCACACCATGTTCTTACATGAAACTACTCTTCTTGTGTATCCTGCATCAGTCACTTGTGATGGAACACCTTTAAGTTGGCAGTGTGATATAGGTTTGTGTCTTGAATATGATTTCTAGCATGTATTGCTTCTAGTTTGATGAACGCCACCTATGACGAGACAGTTTTAACTTGGTAGAGTGATATTGATTGGACCTTTCATATGGTGTCTAGTGTGCAGCGCTTCTAATTTGTTGAAGTGCCATCTGCTTAGTTACCACATCATAGGTGTGAATATGTCAAGCCGTCCATTTTTTCGTACATATTCCATCCTCGTATCATGACTTTTCCTTTCATCGAGTAGTGTTCACAAGATCATGCATGAATGAGTTCTGAAGAGCGAATTATATTCCTTTTTCTTGTCGGTTTGACCTCACAATGCAAAATCAATAAAGCTGAAGGAAATTTGCAAGGCATTGGATGATGGTGGTCCTTCCGAGCAACTGAAACAGAGGTTCTCTACAAATTCTACTCCGCCGGCCTCCCAACAAGATTCGCAAGACAACGCAGGGCTAGGCAGTCAACGTAGCTGTGTAGATGATGAGCACATCTGCCCTACTCCACCATCACAGGTGCTTGCTCTAACTTGGCACTATTATATGTGGTTGCATGTTGCGTATGATGTCTAGCCTGTATTGCTTCTAACTTTGTTGAATTGCATCTGCTTACTTTACACATAATGCCTGTGAATATGACACGTGTTCCTGTTTCTAGAACATACGTGTACATGATGAGGACATCTCCCCTACTCCACCATCACAGGTGCTTGCTCTAACTTGGCACTATTATATGTGGTTGCATGTTGCGTATGATGTCTAGCTTGTATTGCTTCTAACTTTGTTGAATTGCATCTGCTTACTTTACACATAATGCCTGTGAATATGACACGCTGCTCCTATTTCTAGAACATACGTGTACATGATGAGCACATCTCCCTACTCCACCATCACGTGTGCTTTCTCTAACTTGGAACTGTTATATGTGGTTGCGTTTTCCGTATGATGTCTAGTTTGTATTGCTTCTGATTATGTTGAATTGCATCTGCGTAGCTGAAACTTATACCTGCAACGATCACTTACCCATAAGACACATTTTACTTGGGACTGTGATGTAGGTTGCATCTTGCATTGTCTTCTAGCTTGTACTGCTTCTAATTTCTTGAAATGGCACTTACGGCGAGGCACTTTTTACCTGATAGAGTGATATTGGTTGCATGTTCATATAGTGCCTAGCTTTCATTTCTTCTAATTTTGTTGAAATGCCTTCCGCTTGCTGTTTTTTCATACATATTCCATCCTCCTATCGTACGTGTGAATATGAAACGTTGTCTTTTTTGTATATATTCCACCCTCCTATCCCGCGCTTGCCTTACATCAAAGTAGTGTTCGTCTGTATCATGCATCAACCAGTTATGCAGAGCTAATTTTATTCATCTTCTTGTTGTTTTGACTTCATAAGGCAATATCAAAAAATTGGAAGGAAACGAGTAAGTTAGGCGATATTGGTGGTCCTCCGCACCGACGCAAACCGAGACTCTCTAGATTTGCCACTGCTACTGCTAATGAAGTTGAAGTCCCAAGTCTACATGATGAGTTCATTTCCCGTACTCCACCATCGCAGGTGCTTGCTCTAAGTTGACAAAGGTGATAATCGGTTTCATGTTGCATATGTTGTCTAGCCTGTATTTCTTCTATTTTGATCAAATTGCACCTGCTGAGTTCATACGTTATACATGTGCATATGACATGGCGTTCTGTGTCTAGAATACACTGCATCTATCTATCATACCATGTTCTTACGTCAAAGTACTGCTGTTGTGTATCCCGCATCAGTCACTCATGACTGGACACTTTTAACATGGAAGTTTGATAGTGGTTGCATCTTGCATTGATTTCTATGTTGTACTGCTTCTAATTTTTCGAATTGCCACTTATGACAAGACATTTTTAACTTGGCAGAGTAATATCGGTTGCATCTTTCATATGGTGTCTAGCTTGCATTACTTCTATTTTCTTGAAAATCCTTCTGCTTAGTTTACACATCGTAGCTGTGAATATGTCATGTCGTCCTGTTTTTCTTACATATTCCATCCTCATACGGTTGTCTTACATCAAAGTATTGCTTGTCTGTATCATGCATCAATGAGTTCTGAAGAGCGCAAAGTCAAAAAAGAGCAAGGAAAATAATATAGTAGGGAATGGTGTTACTCGTCGGGTGAAATGAAAAAGGATCTGCCGTCCAGATTCTGCTGGTACTTATAGTGTAGTACAACGTCCAAGTCCACCGGCTAAATCTACAAACACAGTATCACCTACTCCACCAGCTGCAGCATCCGCTTCAACTGCATCAAAGATCTCAACGAGTTACTCGTTCGCTTGCTCGAACTAGCCAGCCCCAAGCTGCCTTCACACCTAACACTACTCCCGAGGCACCGCCGACACAACAGGACTTGGCAAGATCGGATGAACGCTATGAGCATCAACACCAAGACGGTAGTCGATCGAGTCAAGTTGCTTGCATGCTCCTTTATATGTACTCTCACAGTTTGATGTACACTAACACTTTCCATATTCGTTGTTGAACTAGCACCACGACGCAAGCGGAAACAGACATCAGGGATAATGCTTGACAGATTAACAAAATCTAGAGGAGTAAGAATGGAGATCCATTTTGAGGCAGGTTTAAAAAGGCCACGTGATGCTACAAAGTCAGCCAAGTTAGTATTAGAGGCAGCCGTTGCCGTTAGGTGTGGATCCAGTACAGGAATGAGAAAAACAATACCCAGTTTAGCACCTTCCTTGACCATTTATCCGTTAGTAATGTTATTCATTGCAATTAGTAATATTGTCTTGCTATGTCCCATACTTTCTAGCTTCCTCCTAATAAGACTCACATTCTTTTTTCAATAGATGAGGTTCAGGTTGGATCCGAAAGATGATGCAACTAAACAAGCATGCACTCATGTTTTTCATGCGCTTTCTGCTGACAAAGATTCGGTACCACCTTAGAAAATTTCACTTTGAAGGCAAGGCTAACAATGAAATCGCCCAAACATCTCTAGTGGAATATATTACAGATGAAGACTGGACAGCCCTCATTAAACACTGGTCTGATCCAAAGTATCAGGTAGGTGTAACATCCCAAAATTCTAAATTTTGGAATGTTATATAAATAGATAGATTTGATTGATTGTTTGATTGATTGTGTGAAATTGAGTGAAATTCGAAACCTTTTTGAAAGTTAAATGAGAGGGAATAAAAGGACTTTCCCAAACATTCATTTTGCATTTTTGATCTCCGTGAATTCAATTTTTTTTCAAATACAAAACCCTAGAGAGAAGATGACATGACTTCTTCCATTTAATTAAATGAAAAGGGTGTTTGAAAATATTTGAATTCCATTTGGAAAAAAATATTTCCAATTCTGAAACTTTACGCAACTCAATGATTTTCATGAGAGAAGATAAAATGACTTCTTCAAAACATATGAAATATGAGTTGGAAGTTTAAAAAGGATCAAATTCAAAGTCCTTTTGAAATTATTTTCAATTTGGAGTTATTTGGGTTTTATTCAAATTATTTTTCTCCAAAATATAAATATATGGAAAATAGGGTAACATGATTCCCTACATCAAAAAATTGGAGAGAAATAAATTTGAAATCATTTTGGTATTTTTAAAATGATTTTTATGAGGTTTTATTGCAACAGTAGCACTCTTTGAATTATTTGAATTTTTGTAGATTTTATTTGATGCTAGAAAAATGTTCATGTCGTATAAAATGTTTTTCTGAAAATTTTTGATATATTATATGCCCATGTAATATTTCTTATTTATTTTTCTTTTATTATTTCTGTTTGTCTGATATTGTTTTTTACTTTCCCCCCGACTGGGCCGGCCCAGCTCCCAAAGCCGCTGCCCGGCCCAGCCGCCAGCCTTTCCTCCTCGCGTGCCTGGGACTCTCATGAGTCTGCCCACGGCGGCCACTTTTCCCTAAGCAGAGCTGCCTCGGCCCCTTTATAAGGCGGGCCCCGACGCCGCCTCTTTCCTCGCAGCCACCGCCCGCTTCGCCCGCCACGCCGACGATCAGATTCTGCGCCACCGCTCGTGCCTCGCTCTCTGTTGCCGCTACGCTTCACTGCCGCCTCATGCCGCTCGCCTCACCGCCTCACACGCCAAGCCGCTGTCTCACGCCGCCCTCGCCGAGTTCACTGCCGCCATGACACGATCTGAGCCGAGCCGCCGGTTTGGTTTTTCATTGCGAACCGGTATAACCGCCGAAACCAGCCTCGATTTTTTTCAGTTTCGGTTTTCTTTTTAGATCGGTTTAGTAATTTAGGTTAGTTTAATTAGTGGTCGTTCGTCCATTAGTATTCCGTAGCGAACAGTTTTCGTTTGTTAGGTTCTGTTAGCGAACGAGCGTTCGCTCGATAGATTTTTCTTTTTCTGTTTTATTTCGGCCAGGGACCCATCTGTGAATATTTTTATTCACAGTTTAGTCCCTAATCTTCAAACGATCACAACTTTTTACTCGTTTGTCCAAATCCAACGAAACCAACGCCCACTTCTTTGTTATGATCCCCTCTTTGAAGTAAATAAACTTGAACATGTTTTTGAAAGTTTTAAAATTTGAATTCAACCAGTTTTGTATTCAAACTTCTTTTGATCATAACTTGAATTTTATAACTCCGATTTAGTTGATTCTTGTTGCAAATTAAAGCTCTTGACCTAAACTTTCTGATAAGGCCAAATTCAAATAATTTTGGTACTGTTAGAAATTGTTTTATGTTGCAAGAGTTATTTGCTTGATTTTCATGTTTTCCGAATCGTCTTCTTCGTTCTTTCCGATCTTTTTAGTGATTGCTTATGTGTGGTTACTATTGCTTGCTTACGATAGATTGACCGGAGTGTGACAAGTAGAACTATCAAGAGTTTTGAGTGCGAATCATCTTCATCAACAGTACATGAAAGTTCACACTTTGATCATATCCCTTTCATACCCAGTTTTTATGCATTAGTTTCACCCTCAAACATTCCATGAGTAGGATTGATAACATGTGGGTATTTGGAAGTAGTTGATGAGGTAGGAACCTATTGCCCTGCATTCAAACCTTGGGAGTTACTATTACGCCATGCTTATATTGCCATGCTATGCTCGTAGGCGTGGATTGGGTTTGAGTGTATTCCATGACAGATGTGAGATTATTTACTTAATGGTTCAACTTAAGGTGGCTACTTTAATACACATCTGGGTGGATTGGTTGCGGGCACCTGGGGATAGACCAATGTTGTCCATTTGGTTCACCACCCAGGCTCAAAGGGATCATAAGATTATTCATGCTAGAAACTCCCGTGTGCAGCCACAAGCCATTATGGGCTCTGGCATAGTTGAGTATGTTGTGTGACCTCTTTCAGTGGTGGGCTAGCAGATGTAGAGGGAAAGTAGGTGTAACTATCCACCTAGAGTAAAGAGTTAATACTTCTGAAAGACTGTGTCTCGGTCATCCGTTTCTCAAACACCATGTAGTGCGAGAAATCAAACAGAGGAGATCGAGTCTTGTGGGGAAAAGTGCGCAAACCTCTGCAGAGTGTACAAACTAATCATGATTAGCCATGTCGCCGGTTATGGACATCTTGAGTCTCTCCTATTTGGATTATCATGTGGATCTCATCACTCTATAATTAATTTGTTGGGTTGTTAATGATTA
Source organism: Aegilops bicornis (assembly GCA_021605145.1). Classification (NCBI taxonomy): domain Eukaryota; kingdom Viridiplantae; phylum Streptophyta; class Magnoliopsida; order Poales; family Poaceae; genus Aegilops; species Aegilops bicornis. The sequence continues at coordinate 649,140,301 of CM038674.1, forward strand.
CTTTTAATTGGGATTGAGTTGGGGATATACCTTCTCAATGTTTTCAAACAACTTTGTAGTTAAATAAAATATATTCCTTTGCGGTAGGAAAAAATTGGCTTGTCACAAAAATATTATAACCATAGAGCCTCCACCAACCAGATATGCATGTAGTGATAGCCTTTATTCATCATTGCTCTATGGTGTGAATTGGCCAGTACATTCAATGTACTGACCCTTTGTGGCTGCAACTTCTAATGTTGCAGGATTCTTACGATGAGTAAGTGATACGTTAGGGTTACGATTTCTACACTCAACTTTGCCGTTGGTGTTGATGGGAATCCACAACCGTGTTACTTCTGCTATTTGGATTGAGGTAATAGTATTTACGTTACTTTATACATGTGATTTACCTTTGTTATAAATCCTCGAGTACTGTGTGTGTCAGCATACCGATCCAGGAATGACACTTAAGCACAGAGACTTGACCGTCTGAGGTCGGGTCGCTACAAGATGGTATCAGAGCACATGTTTACTGTAGGACTTGACCCCTAGAAACTGGCAAACCCATAGGAAAGATTTTTCTTTACAACTTTCTTTTCAAAAAGGATCTTTTACCTCTTTTCTCTTCTGAGCTTATTCAAATGTTCCCCTTTTAGTTAGACTAAACCCCTTTCCCCTCTTGACCATGAAGATTCGACTGATGAGACCACTCCAAGAAGTACAAGATATCGGACAACTAAGACCACTTTGGAATGAAGAGGATTTTACCGTGCTTTACAATAATGGAAATTACAACGGTTGGAGACTCCAAAGACTAGGAGAATGTGAAGGCTCTGAAGAATTTCCGGATTTGTATGACCTAGGAAGGCTACCCTTATGGAATTGTCAGACTATGGAAGCTGTCAATACCCAAGATCAAGGTGTATCGAAGAAAGACCGGAACATGGAGCGTTAGAACTCAAGGATTTTGTCAAGAAAACCCTAAGGCATGAGATATCAACTATGTAATGATAGCTCATGGCAATGACAAGGGAAGAAACACGGCTATCCATGACGTTATCGCCCGCTTATGCTATTGTCACCGTGCTGAGTTAAGCACGCATATGCATGGAAGGATTGGATGGTAGAAGGCTGATGGAGCATCTGTCAGCAAAGGATGAAGTTTTAACATTAGCTGGTGTATCGCCAGGATTTGAAGTATTACATGAAGAAATTTAGACGGACCTTCAGGAAGCCGTATTTGACAAGGAAGCATTTCGTGAAGAACTCAGGATCCAGAAGCTGAAAGTAGCCAAGCTGGAGGAGCAAAACCTCGAGAATACCGGAAATTCGTCTGGAACTGAAGGACAGTAGGACCATGGTTCATTCCAAGGATGTTGAAACCCAGAAGTTTGGAATGCAACTCCAAAAATATTAAAGGACGTCATGAGAGACTTCGCGTTAACAGAGATGGTCTGGCAAAAGAACTTGAGAAGGTCAAGCACGATCGGAAGAAGCCAACGGAGACATGAATAATACTTGAAGAGTTTGGCGATGTTGACCTTTAGAAGACCAAACCCCTATTATATACCTACATTAGATGCGACGATTGTGAGCTGTCATTTGATTGATGTTTTTCTGACAGCCACAAATAAAATCTGCCTTTTCAAAACTTTTGTTTGTATTGTGTGCATCCTTCTCGATCTCTCTTATCTCACCCCCAAAACCCTTGGATCCCAAAAGATGACTAATGGAGATGGACGAGTATTTCCGAGATTCATGACACAACCGGAGGTAGCACACTAGATACGGAACATGGAAGATCGCATGAAGGAGCACGGTATTGAAGGAGAGTATATGGTTCCATACACCCTACGAAAGATCACACAAGGTGCTGCAAAATGGCGGGAGATACATCAAGCCATACAAGGATGGAATGGAACCAATGCTTGGGATGAATTCAAGACGATTCTACTGAGGTCCTGTCTTAACCGAAAGCCATGTGAACCTAAAGAGAAGAAGCCTTGTGCATGTAAGATTTGTGGAGAAATGGGACACACCCATAAATAACACAAGGATGAATGCCCTAATTGTGAAGGGAGTCACCCAACTGAAGAATGCCCAACTAGGCAGATCACTTGTTTCTTGTGTGAAGGGACTACCCACTACCCTGCTCAGTGCCACATTTACCCCATGGCACAAAGAACCATCCAGCAGAAGAAAGAAGCAATGAAAGGATCCCCTATGGGAATTTTAGAAGAACCTGTGATGAAGGAAGAGGTGGAGGACATACCCGAAGAAGACCCAGTTAAAACATGCACCTGCTATTCGTGTGGAGAAGAAGGACACTTTTCCCAGAATTGTCTGAAGGGAGATCTAGTAGTATTCCCGACAGTGGAAGTAGAGTATGACCCATAGGTAATAGATGTCCTGATTGGCACAGAAAAGTCCAGGAAGAGAAATAGATTGGGTTCCAGGAACAACTCAATTTCTGCAGAGAAGGACCTGAGTCATATCACCTGTTACAGGTGCAAGGATTTAGGTCATTACGCCAATAAATGTCGAAAGAAGAAATACGCCGATAAAGGTCGAAAGAAGAAACCAAGAGACCAAATGGTGGACACCATCCCCAAGAAGCCTAAAAACATATCAGAAGTTATTTGTTTACGCTGCAAGGAAACATGACACTATGCAAATAAATGTCCCGACAAGATGAAAGCTGGAGCTAAGTAGTTGAGAATTTTATTGGTAATAAGCGTGTAGGAAGCATTCTTTTTGGGGGATATGGAGTGAGTTATGGAATGGAAGTTTGATATATTGTAATGAATTCATGAAATCAATTAAGTTCTCGTGTCATGATTTCATACGCTGAATCTTTATGAGTTGTTACTCTATGAAGAAAGATTTTGACCATTTTCGAGGATATGAGAAATATGGTCTATGGAAGATTGGAGCATTTTTAAGGGTGGGCACTTGACCCTTAGTGAAGATAATGATATTCCACGGAGTGGATTTCGCATAAAATAAGTATGAGTTTTGTCTCGATATGTGGGATATCCCAAGAGTATGAAAGGATGAAGTATTATTGGATACAAAGGAGATATAAGGTTGGTAATATGGAGCAATTGTGATTCCATGATGAGTCTAAGTAATCACTTCTTAGTTTGGTGCCAATAGAAGGAAGGGAGACAATACAACTGTATGGATTTAAGAATGCTAGGCAGCTGGATGTTGGAATAATGATCAGTTGCCCCGATAATGAGTTCAAGGATTACAAGTCAAGAGATGGGCCATAACCCACAGGCCCCAGGACCTGCCAAGAAGCAAGCACACTCTAGCTGAAGGAAAAACCCAGGAAGAAGTTACGATTTTACCGACAGCCGATCTTATAGGAGTAACGCAAAACCCGAGAGTTGTGAAGTACGATATATGTTTGTTTGGCTTGCAGAATCAATGGATTTATCCAAACTTAGTTCGCCGACAAGAGAAATTCTGCAATGCTTATGAGGACGACCGAGTGTTAGAATGCGAGATTCACTAAACCGTATACAAGGTAATGATTTGGGTGCGGGATGGATTGATCACCATACCGACTTACTCTTATTATTCGCTTTGCTATATGGGATGGTAAATCAGAGTGACTTACCTATAGTAGAGAGACGACGACCAAAACCTTGGTCAAACCTTAGAATGGTAGGACAATTGTCCCTTGTACACGACAGCTGTTGCCAAATCGTAGGACATACGGTGAGGTTCAACCCAGACCCATTTTCCTGCAGGAGAAACCATAAATTGTTGACCAACATGAGATGTCGATAGTTGTTTAGTATGGGCGCCAGACCTGTCAGCTAAGAAGACCCAGCCTCGGAATAACCTTACCAAGATGAAAGGGCAGAAGTATTGAGGAAAAGGTTATGCCACTACCGGAAAAGCCCAGAGTAAGAATTTTCCATGGATCTCAGAAGACCGACACTGTCAAGAATAAAGGATGGAGTATATGAGTTTTGATGGAACCGTAACCATGCTTCTAAGGGTGGTAGCACCCGAGATCCCGGAGACGATCGATGGATTTTGAGAAGACCCTGACCCTAACCTATTTCTTTCTAGCCTCTCCGAATCTCGAGGACGAGATTCATTTTAAGGGTGGTAGGTTTGTAACATCCCAAAATTCTAAATTTTGGAATGTTATATAAATAGATATATTTGATTGATTGTTTGATTGATTATGTCAAATTGAGTGAAATTCGAAACCTTTTTCAAAGTTAAATGACAGGGAATAAAAGGACTTTCCCAAACTTCCATTTTGCATTTTTGATATCCGTGAATTCAAAAAAAAAATTCAAATACAAAACCCTAGAGAGAAGATGACATGACTTCTTCCATTTAATTAAATGAAAAGGGTGTTTGAAAATATTTGAATTGCATTTGGAAAAAATATTTCCAATTCTGAAACTTTATGCAACTCAATGATTTTCACGAGAGAAGATAAAATGACTTCTTCAAAACATATGAAATATGAGTTGGAAGTTTAAAAAGGATCAAATTCAAAGTCCTTTCGAAATTATTTTCAATTTGGGCTTTATTAAAATTATTTTTCTCCAAAATATAAATATATGGAAAATAGGGTAACATGATTCCCTACATCATAAAATTGGAGAGAAATAAATTTGAAATAACTTTGGTATATTAAAATGATTTTTTTGAGGTTTTATTGCAACAGTAGCACTCTTTGAATTATTTGAATTTTTGTAGATTTTATCTGATGCTAGAAAAATGTTCATGTCGTAGAAAATGTTTTTCTGAAAATTTCGATATATTATATGCACATGTAATATTTCTTATTTATTTTTGTTTTATTCTTTCTGTTTGTTTGATATTGTTTAAAAAAAAACTTTCCCCCCTACTCGGATGGCTCCGGCTCACCAGCTGCGGCCCAGCCAGCCAGTAAGCCGCCTTCCTCCTCGCATGCCCCAAAGAGACTCATTGAGTCCGCCGCCTCACGGGCGCCACCACCTTTCTCCGGCCAGAGCCGCCCGGCCCCTTTATAAGGCGGGCCCCGACGCCACCCTCTTCCCTTCGCAAGCCACCGCCGCCGCCCTCGCTCCGCGCTGCCGCCGACGCCCGCATCTGCACCGCCGCTCGCGCCTCTGCTCGCCTGTGCCGCCGCCGTTGCTTGCCGCACTTCACCGCCGCCGCCCTGCGCTGCCCTCGCCCCTCACCGCCTCGCTGCCGCGCCGAAGCCGCCGTCCCACCGCGTTGCCCTCGCTGGAGTTCACCGCCTCCGCCGCGATCCGATCTGAGCCGAGCCACTGGTTTGGTTTTTCTTTGCGAACCGGTATAACCGTCGAAACCCGCCTCGGTTTTTTTTCAGTTTCGGTTTTCTTTTTAGATCAGTTTAGTTATTTAGGTTAGTTTAATTAGTGGATGTTCGTCCATTAGTATTACGTAGAAAACGGTTTTCGTTCGTTAGGTTCTGTTAGCGAGCGTTCGCTCGATAGATATTTCTTTTTTCTCTTTTATTTCGGCCAGGGACCCATCCATGAATATTTTTATTCACAGTTTAGTACCTAATCTTCAAACGATCACAACTTTTTACTTGTTTGTCCAAATCCAACGAAACCAACGCCCACTTCTTTGTTATGATCCCCTCTTTCCAGTAAATCAACTTGAACATGTTTTTGAAAGTTTTAAAATTTGAATCCAACCAGTTTTGTATTCAAACTTCTTTTGATCATAACTTGAGTTTTATAACTCCGATTTAGTTGATTCTTTTTGCAAATTAAAGCTACTGACCTAAAATTTCAGATAAGGCCAAATTCACATAATTTTGGTACTTTTAGAATTTTTTTATGTTGCAAGAGTTATGTGCTTGATTTTGATGTTTTCCGAATCGTCTTCTTCATTCTTTCCGATCTTTTGAGTGATTGCTTATATGTGGTTAATATTGCTTGCTTATGATAGATTGACCTGAGTGTGAAGAGTAGAACTATCAAGAGTTTTGAGTGCAAATCATCTTCATCAAAAGTACATGCAAGTTCACACTTTGATCATATCCCTTTCATACCCAGTTTTTATGCATTAGTTTCACCCTCAAACATTGCATGAGTAGGATTGATAACATGTGGGTATTGGGAAGTAGTTGATGAGGTAGGAACCTATTTCCCTGCATTCAAACCTTGGGAGTTAGTATTACGTTATGCTTATATTGCCATGCTATGCTCGTAGACGTGGATTGGGTTTGAGTGTATTCCATGACAGATGTGAGATTGTTTACTTAATGGTTCAACTTAAGGTGGCTACTTTAATACACATCTGGGTGGATTGGTTGCGGGCACCTGGGGATAGACCAGTGTTGTCCATTTGGTTCGCCACCCAGGCTCAAAGGGATCATAAGATTATTCATGCTAGAAACTTCCGTGTGCAGGCTCTGGCATAGTTGAGTATGTTGTGTGACCTCTTTCAGTGGTGGGCTAGCAGATGTAGAGGGAAAGTAGGTGTAACTCTCCACCTAGAGTAAAGAGTTAATGCTTCTGAAAGATTGTGTCTCGGTCATCCATTTCTCAAACACCATGTAGTGCGAGAAATCAAACGGAGGAGAACGAGTCTTGTGGGGAAAAGTGCGCAAACCTCTGCAGAGTGTACAAACTAATCATGATTAGCCGTGTCCCCGGTTATGGACATCTTGAGTCTCTCGTATTTGGATTATCATGTGGATCTCATCACTCTATAATTAATTTGTTGGGTCGTTAATGATTACTTTTAATTGGGATTGAGTCGGGGATATACCTTCTCAATGTTTTCAAACAACTTTGTAGTTAAATAAAATATATTCCTTTGTAGTAGGAAAAAATTGGCTTTTCGCAAAAACATTATAACCATAGAGCCTCCACCAGCCAGATATGCATGTAGTGATAGCCTTTATTCATCATTGCTCTATGGTGTGAATTTGCCAGTACATTCAATGTACTGACACTTTGTGGCTGCAACATCTCATGTTGGAGGATTCTTACGACGAGTAAGTGAAACGTTAGGGTTATGATTTCTACACTCAACTTTGCCGTTGGTGTTGATGGGAATCCACAACCGTGTTACTTCCGCTATTTGGACTGAGGTAATAATATTTACGTTACTTTATACATGTGATTTACCTCTGTTATAAATCCTCGAGTACTGTGTGTGTCAGCATACCGATCCAGGGATGACACTTAAGCATAGAGATTTGACCGTCTGAGGTCGTGTCGCTACAGTAAGCTATATGTATTTGATTAGACCACATATTGAACTTGTATTTATGTATGTGCCTTACAAGTGTATCTTCTTCTAGGCTAACTTTTTGAAGAACAAGACCAACCGTTCTAAAGTGAAATTCCAACAGACAACAGGATCTCGTAGCTATATTGCACACTGCGAAGCTCTTGTAAATACCTGCTACTTCCTTCTTTTTTCTATGCCATATTATCATATCTATATTTACTTGTTCCAAATATAGAGGAAAGCCTGTGCGGACCAAAAAGAACCTCAACCGAATGTAGTGCAAATCTTCAAGGATTGCCACACCAGCAAGATGAAGGGCATGAGCACACCAGTTCAATCCGCTGTTGTAAGTCCTTACTCCTCCTGCCTTTGAACTGATTGGTACTGTGATGTGTTCATTTAACTACTTGGTTTGCAGCCAATGTCAGTTACTATGTTCACTTTTATACACAGTTGTTTTAACGTATCAGTTCACCTTACATGGTTTAAAAGAGATGAAGGATATTCTTTTGGTCTTGATCTGTATTCTAGTTGTTATGTTCACGTGCGCACACAATGATAAAATAGCCTGTTTGTTTTATATCTGTTTGCCCATGATATGAATGATTTCATACTATGTTCATCCTACTTTAAACCATGTCTCTTTATCCTTAGATGTCAACGAACTTGAGGAAATAGACAATACAAGAGGGCATGCTACATGGACATATGTTCCAAAGTGATTTTATTATGTAGTTGGCACTACAATACATGCTAATGTATTACAGAGTTCACCAAAATGAGTTATGTATAAACGCGTGTAACCTACTATGTTTGTTTTGTCTCATTAGTAACTTATCCGTACACTAATCTACAAGTTCAAACTTTCGTGAAGCTATGGAAAAATGATTGAACAGCCACAACCACCGAAGGTGACGAGGCTACCACAGCACAATGTCACCTCGTGTCAGAAAAGGCCAAGATCTCTCCACTAACAAAGGCAAAAGCACCTTCCTGCGTAATTCGGGGTTGGTTGTCAAGGTAACCTTGTCCAAATCGCCTACTGAACAAAATCTTCCTGCTAGACAGAGTGATATATCTGTGCTCCAGACACAATTCCAATCCCTAATGGACATTGTTTTGGAAACAAGAATAGTGGTTGACAAATGTCGTCAAGATATGAATGGTTTTGAAACCAGACTATCAGACATTCGCTTCGTTGTTCAAGAGCAATGGCGGAAAAAGGTGAAGATCGTGCTGCTCCATCAGATTCTACAACAGAAACATTAGCACTGTGTCAAATGATCTGTGCTTCTATACATCTGATGGTGCTTTTATCTGCAAGGTCTGTAAACTTTATGCCAACAGGCCTTTTGTTGTGATACAGCATTTATGATGCTGCCAAAGGCTGCAATAATTATGACGCTATTTTTGTATGGTGTAGGTTTATCTTAGTAATGTATTCGGCCGAAAGCTTCGTAGGAGCCCAACATGCCAACATTCGTCGGGCCCGTTCCAATTGGGCTAAAAACGATTATGGGCCGAAATTTGCATGTAGCTCACTAAAAAGTATATCATTGGATTATTAAGCGGATGTAGTTTCTAAACATATACTGTTCATTACATATATAGCAGTTAAATTCTCAACCTAGAACGACGTGCATGCCATATAAACCGATACGGAGGAAGTATAGTAGTAAAAATGAGGTGATTTTACCGAGCGATCGGCGGGGGAGCATGGCCTGTCATGCGGTCCCATGTGTCATGATGTACCAAAGGCGTCGCGTGTCCCTCTTGAGGCAGAAGCAATACTACATGGTTTGAGATGATGGCGAACCGAAGTGTGAAATAATGGTTGCTTCGTCCGTCTGGGAAGGTGCGGCATTGTGATTTGACGTCTCATTGCTCATTACTACTACTACTTGGGCGGTACGACTGGGGTGCATCCCCCTGCTGTTCTGCACTGTTATTTGGTGCTTGACACGTCGACCCGGTTGCTATATGTCCCACATGTCGGCGACAGGAAGTACAGAATTCATGAAAGCGAGCGTCGATGGAGGAGTACAAGACACGGCTTGGGTTTTTGCTGCTTCGCGCGATCCATCGATACAAACCCGGACTAAAAAAGGCGAGGGCGGGTCTTTTCCCGCGGGGCAGGCAGGGGAGTTTGGCATAGTCTGTTCGAGGCAAGGAGGCATGAAGGGAAACAAGCAAATAAAGGTTGAGCGACTTAGTTTTGGGAAAAATCTGATTTTACGGAGTACGTACCCACTAGGGTTTACATGGCTCATCTAAAAACATTCGTTTTTCCGTTTTATAAGTCTCAATTCTACTACTATTAGTAGTACCATTACATGTTGGATTTCAAGGTGCGTTAGATCACCCGATGCAAGAGTGTCAACAAAAAACTCACCAATGCATGTAGAAGTTCATGGAAATTTAGTGGTCATTCATGCATTCGTTCTAATTAATGCCTCGGTAAACATAACTTCTTAAGAAAAACGAGCGTACTGATTACTTGTGCAAACTAGGAGTATGAAATTAATTCAACCACTCACCGCTCTACCTTGGTTGGAGAGATTTTGAAATTGAGCCATAAACTGGAAAGGAGGGAGTAGTAACTTTTGTCTCGATTACTATTTGTGGCCTTGTATAGATGCAAACTGTATTTTTTTATAGTGGCCTTGTATAAGTAAATGGAGGGAGTACTAAAGGACATATATATTCCAAACAATATGGTAATTTCTCTAACCAAGGTAGTAGGGGCGAGGAGTAAACGGAGGGAGTACTAGTAAAATTTTCTCCTCGTCTCATGAGCCATCACAAGGCTGCGAGGGAGCCGGGCGAAGGTGTAGTAAGCAAGCTTCACCTCATCCTGCGAGCCACCGCACCTGTGGCGGGGAGACACCGTGCTAAGCAAGCTTATCCTCGCTTTGGCGAGTTGAGGGACACATCAAAAGTACTCCGGGTATAGAGCCTTGCCTCTAAGGTAGGCCCCACATGGTTTGCCTCTTTTTTAACATAACGCGTCAAGTCGCAATTTGTTTGTTCACCTGTGGTAGACGATCCTCCCTCCATCTTGTGGACAACCAGTACACATGTCAAGTTACCACGTGGGCTGCCTTCTCGTACAGAAATGAGCTCCACTGTGTACCCGCGTGGGTGTGCTTGGGAAAGAGACGGGAGTACGTGCACCGTGCGTGCACCTCTTCTCTTCGTGCACGTCCCCCACCTACGTGGGTGTGTGTGAGAGGGACTATAGAGATACAAACCTAGACATAATGCGTCGTCCATCCCCATGCTTCCGCCTAGTCCAACCACCAGTCACCACCACGCCCATTCCTCCTCACCTTATCTCTCATCTTTCTCCCTCCATTTTATATACAAGGCCACTATCAAAATTACAATTTGCAGATATACAATGCCACTAACACTAATCGATGCAATATTAATGGTGTTTGCCTCGTAGTATTACTAGCAAAGGAGGACATTAATTATCCCTTGCATGCATGCGGGAGTGTGAGCATTGGCTTGATGTGCATCAAAGAGAAGAATACACATTAATTTACACGACAAACAAGGAAATAAGGTGGCTTGCAACATTGAGTTAGAAGACATTAATTTTTGCCTTGGTACCTGTAATATGGGTGCATTTCTTGGCCGGCGTTTGGCCTCGTTTAAATAGGAGATTAAATAGACGGTGGACGGGAGGAGCTCGGCCGGCGTTGCGTTTAATGCTGGCCCGGTCATGAACTGACGTGTGTCCAGAGTGGGTTTCTCGGCTTCCACACGGGCGGGTTTCATGGAGGCGTTTGATTGCGGCAAGGAGGCATGTTCAGCCGGGCGTGCAGCGAGTGGCGCCCTCGACTCTGACGTAGGAAAGCCCACTGTTCTTCCACTAACGTGTGGGCTCTTTGGGTACAAGGCCTGCATGTCGGTGACCCAATGCAGGCAGCTCACAGCAGAGGAACCTTTGGTGGGCCAGGGCGGTCAGAAGCGGGCATTTCATAAACCGATGATTGTTCATTGAGTGTGACGTCATCCTTTTCATGTAGATAAGCCTACTATGTTGATAGCCCGTTCGATACGTTGTGATTCATAAAGACCGCTACAAACATCAATGTTCTGCTTATCACAGATAAGATTAATTAATACCCGTAACAATCCATGTCCTTAACAAAGGGTGCATGCACGTATAGGTTGAGCGTGTGTCTTGCGTGCGTGTCTTTGTGTGCATGCAGCGCATGGTGTTGCGTGTGTGCAAGGGCACGCTTTCGATGTTGCATGCATGTGTGCGTGCGTGCGTGTGTTCGTGAGTGCATGTGTCGCTGCTGTTACACGCCTGCATGCGTGTGTGTGTTCGTTATGTGTACGTGTCAGTGTAGCACGCCTGCATGCGTGCGTGTCTTACATGCATGCATGTGTACGTGCGGGGTGAGGCTACACGTCAGTAGACTGAATTTTTCATCTCTGGTCATTAGATTTTCCAGCTGTTGGATACGAAATCAAGGGCCTGCAGTTTATCATCAAACTCCACCCCCCTGAGCCGCCAACCACCGCCGTGAACTGGCCGCCCAAGGCCACCGAGCCGACCCGCCCGCCCGAAACCACTCCTCACCGCCGGGTCCGCGCCAAGACCGCCATCCCTCTAGGCCCCCCGCGCCGAGCTTTTTCTCCGGTGATCCCCACCCTAGCGCCCAATCAACGCCCCCCACCGCCGGCGACTGCCAACCAGAGGTCTCACGACTTCGAGTACCCACCGACCACTAATTTATTACAATTTATGTCCTTCATATACGCACTGACGGGTGGGCCCTATGGTAATGTGCGCTGCTGAATGTGCACCGTTTGACTAGTCAATTGATCGTGTCATCAACAAATTATGGAGCTGTATGGTGAGCCAGTGACCGTATGATCACCCTAAAATGTATTTTATTGACTCATTACAGACTCAAACTACCATTTCTTTCTTTCATATACGGGCTGATAGGTGGGCCCCACGGTTACGCGCCCCGATGGTGCAACACTAGTTGCGCCACGTGGAACGTTTGACCGTCAATTGATTGTGTCATCAACAAAATACGGAGTTGTACGGGTGAGCCAAAGGACCATATAATCATGACATGTATTTTTAACACGGCATGCACGCAAGGGCTCATATATATGCGCGAGCACTCACCGCTATAAGCGCACACACGCAGACCCTACCCCTATGAGCACCTTCGAGAGAGTGGGACAGCATATGATCTTGAGATTTTACAAAGTCACCATAGGTGCCTCGTAGTCGAGTGGAACGTGTCCTCCCACTGAACGCACATCGCCAGAAGATACTGAAATTAACCCAGGATAAATGAGAGCACCAGGACTTTAACCCTGGTGGGCTCGAGAAACCACTGTCCTCCTAACCATCCAACCACATGTTGGTTAGCACGACAAAATGTATGTGGTGACCGTGATGAGCTTATTCTAAAGTCCAGTGACCATATCGTGCTTTCGCTTCAAATACAATGACCATAAGTGTCATCAACAAAATACGGAGCACGCATCAAATGCAAAGTCCGTCAGTGTCATCAAGAAAATACGGAGACGTATCGTGAGCTAGATACCGTATGATCACCACGAGAATGTATACGGTGACCTTAATGAGCATATTCTGAACTCCAGTGACCGCATAGTGCTTTAGCTTGAAATACAGTGACCGTCATGCGTGAATGTGTCGTGGGCATGCATACTTTTAGAGGGCCGAGAGATAGTTTGTGTGCACGTGAAAGTGGTGTAGAAAGAGGGATGTCCGTGGAGACAAGGAGAGATATGCCCTTCGTTTCTCTTTCCCGTGACTAATAGTTTAGGAGAATATATAAACATTCACAATGCGTAACAAATATTTTGGATGCACCATGCAATTAACTTTCATGTATAACATTGTACTATTGTATATGCTTATTTTCTTAGTGGCCGATTATGTGTGTGGTGTGGTGGTCACATCATTTCTAGTTGTGGTGGGTCAACATGAGGACTCATGGGTTGGTTCCATCCTCGCCACATAGGTTGGATCGAGACGCTGTTATACGAAGACCCATGTGGAGGACTTGGCGTACAACACGGCTAGCTACTGTGGTCGCGAAGACTCTATCCCCACTGGTGATAAGCCGACTATATATGATTTTTAACCCTAGGCCCCTAGTATGTTATAGAAGCTTGGGGGATAGTTCGTCGATAGTATACACACACGCACAATGCCTGGTATTCACGGGTCCTTTGTACAAACCCCTATCACTAATATACAGTACCAGGAGTAGGCTTTTTCCTCAACTGCAAGGGTCCGAACAAGGGTAAAACTTTGCCTTGTATTACCATCCAGCCTAACAGTCAGGGATATCCTACCGAATGATATGATGGAACCATATCTGCCAACTACTAAGAGAGAGGTGTGTATGCAGGGGGGCAATGTGTAGAGAGGCCTAAAGATAATGTGCGTGCGGGAGACACGTAGGCACATATATGTGCGTATAGAGGACTAGTAGAGACCGTGAGTGTGTATATATGCATGTGAGAGAAATAGTGTTTTCCAACTGAGATTAGTGAAAAGAGTGGTACATAGTTGCCAGAAAGAGAGAGAGAGATACAGAGAGAGCATGTGCGTGAGACTCTCCGACACCCCGACAGAGATTGTGAGCATGTGTGAAAGAGCAATGCCGATGCATATAAAGTGTATGCACTTATGCGGTAGATAGAGAGATATATAGCGCGTTTGTGAGAACGGGCCGAGGCATAGTGCATCTACATGTAAAAGGCGGTTCTACGCATTAAACTAAAATATAAATGGCATTATTATTTTTGGATGAGATCATGAATTTTGCAAATTGTGTATGGACGAAAATCGGTCTATCATACACCCATACTCTATTGAATTCTAGCATGTGCATGTGTTTATTTCATATTATCGATCCATAGAGTGAGAGCGGTTTGAAATACATGCAATGGATGCTTTTGCAATTCATATATAAACATTAATTAGTGCACTCCATGTTGTTAGTGTGAAGCACTTTATACATTTGTCACTTGCATGGATAGATTCCAAATTGCTAACTACGAAATAGAATACCTGTCGAATTCAACATAAAGGGGGTTTCGAAGATTCAAATTCATAGGAAGTGCATTCATCTATTTGAACCCGAGATAATAGAATTTGTAAATTAGATGTAAAAAGGGGGCATCAATCTTTGTTGTGCGTTTGAACATGCTATATATATTCATACACATGTCTAACTTTTTTTTGCAACCAAGGAGATTATATCTGGAACCATGCATGAACTGAGGTAAGTTGCATATTTTTAATATATACTCGTGTACAATGTATATTCAAATGTACCACCTCCATTCCGTAATATATACTTGTGTACAATAATCGTAGCTTTAGGATTTTCAAGAGTAAAGATTTGTGAAGTTTGACAAATCCTGAATGTTCAATTCAAGAGAACCGAAAACGTTAATGCTTCTGCTCCGAAATATTGAACGAAGCGCCAAATAGGCCACTGGTCACACGAAACCGCGCGAGACTAATGTTTGGTGGTAGGAAATTATTGTCCTGACTCTGGCCCATGTAGCCTATCGGCCCGATGTCCATCGGGGTAGGTTTGTAACTTCACCAAGACACCAGTCTCAACCGCCTCCGAGAAGCATTCATACGCCATGGGCGCCTAAACACCCATGCGCTCGAACAAAATCTATCCCGCCCACATTTGGGACACCTGAGATTACTGTCCTACCCCCAATCGGCAATATGTCCGGAATTTTAGATGGGGGCAAAGTTTGTAACTTTCCCCAAATTTCAAACAAGCGCGTCCCAAACCGAAACATTGTTCCCCCTTAGTTCCCCGCCTCCCTCCGTTTCCCCATTCATACTCCGTGGGCGCCAAAACGCCCTCTCCACCAGTCGCGAAACCCCAGCCTCTTTCGTCCTCCACCCCATAGCGCCTAATACACTGCCGCCCAACTTCATCACGCCGGAGCCGGTACCCCGACATCGTCGTCCAACGCAACCGCAACCGCAACACCCTCAAGGACTTAGCAGTTGAAGCCGAGGTAGAGCTGCCTCTACGACGCCGAAGCCTGCGTGCGCCGAACCAGAACCACTCCGACCACGCCATCCTGCGCCTCAGTGCTGCCACTCCACTATCGCAACCGTCCACCGCACCGGAGCTGTTCCCGCTACGCCGTCGTTCTCCGCCTCGGATCTGCTTCCCCGCCGCGGACAGATGGCCACCGCACCACACTCAACAACTTGGCCATGGGTTCGTCCAAGGCTGCACCGTCCTCCACAACTTCTCATTTCCGGCGAACCACAAGAAGATCGTTGGAAAAATAGAAGGAGGACACAACACTGCCAGCAGAAAGAGGTACTCCTCTTCCCTTATTCGTGCAAACCTTATGTCTCTGCTCACACCGTATTCATCCCATGAAAGAAAGTAGTTGAGCGCTTCTTACTGCATCTTCTTCGTGATACTAAATGCACAAGGTTTCCTCCCTTTACTATTTCACCTTTGCTACAGGTCAGTAGCCCGCCTGGATTTCAATTCAGGGTCAGTCGAACGACAATTAAAAGAAGCAGCACCCGCTTAGGGGCGCGGAGCACCTAGTCCGCCTGTTCACCGGGGAAGCGGCGAATCGGTGTCTGTCATAGGGGTGTGGGGCGCAGGAGCTGCTTGCACCCGATCTGGAGGTCGGCGGGGCTTGAATGGATTGCCGGGGGCGGTGCCAAGCACGGCGGTGTGGTGAGGTCGAGGGGAGGGCGCAGGCAGGGGACTGGGCCGGTGGTCACTGCCGTTTCGAGAAAGATTGTCAACACTTACTGGCTGGAGGTAGATGAAGACGATCTGCCCGTTCTTTGTACATCGGACGGTGCAGAAAAAATGGACTGACCTATTTGTTTTCATTCGGATGTTATTTTCATAGAATCATGTAGTAATTTAGTGTGCCATGCAATTTGTAGAGCTATCACATGTCTCCCGTCATTTATTTCTCACCGACCTGCTATCTGCTACCTTTACACTGTACTAATTGTGCACACACTTCACCCATACTCACACTATTGTTTTTTTATGCATGGGTATTTCAGACTATAACGCAGTGCTGATGAATGCAGAAAAGAAAAGATGTAAGTCGCTCCAAAGTGCAATTTGAAGATAAGCACTAAGCGTTTCAGCTCTAAAGGATGCAGTGTCGCCAGCTGGAGACGATGAACGTAGCTCTGCAGTTGCTGATCTCAATTGCCACACACAACCATCCCAGGTGCTTGCTTTAACTTTGAGTTGTCAAATGTGGTTGCATGTTGCATATGGTGTCTAGCTTGTATTGCTTCCAATTTGGTTAAATTGCATCTGCTTACTTTACACATTATACCTTTGATAATGACATGCCTTCCTGTTTTGATACATACTACATATGTCTATTAACCATGTTCGTACATCAAACTAATGCTCTTTTGTATCCCTCGTCAATCACTTATGATGAGACAGTCCACCGGGTGGAGTTCTTGTGAGGCATATACTCGTTTAAAGAGTGCAGTGTCATCCTCCCCACATTATTCTCAAGAAACATCAAGGCTAAATGAAGATAGTCAACGTAGCTCTCTAGTTGATGACCGCAATTCCCCCACACCACCATCACTGGTGCTTGCTCTAACCAGCAGGTGTGATATGTGGTTGCATGTTGCATACTGATTGTCTAGCTTGTAATGCTTCCAATTAGGGTAAATTGCATCTGCTTAGTTTACACATTATACCTGTGAATATGACATGCCTTCCTATTTTTGGTACACACTACATCTATGTGTTAAACCTTGTTCTTACATGAAACTACCTCTCTTCTGTATCATGCATCAATCACTTACGATGAGTCACCTTTATTCATTGCATATTGCATATTATTTCTAGCCTGTTGCCATGTATTGCTTCTAATTTGGTCAAATACATTTGTTAGGGCACCCTTTTAATTTGGCAGAGTGATATTGGTTTCATCTTTCATATGGTTTCTAGCTTGCATTGATTCTAAAAAGTTCAAGCACCTTGTGCTTAGTTTACACTTTATACATCATACATGTCAGTATGTCACGCCGTCCTGATTTTTTTCATACATATTCCATCCACCTATCATGCGGCTGCCTTACATGAAAGTAGTGTTCGTCAATATCATGCATCAATGAGTTCTCTGCAGCAACGTAAACAGAGCATCTATAACTATTCTCCTTGTACTGATAGTGCATTACAAGGTCCAATTCTCCGCTCCCCTACTCCACCATCCAAGGGGCTTGCTCTAACCTGGCAGTGTGATATCTGGTTGCATGTTGCATATGGCGTCGAGCTTGTATTGCTCCTAATTAGTGTAAACTGCATCTGCTTAGCTTACACATGATACGTGTGAATATGACACGCTTTCCTGTTTTTGGTACATACTATATCTGTCTATCACACCATGTTATTACATGAAACTACTCTTCTTGTGTATCCTGCATCCGTCACTTATGATGGAACACCTTTAAGTTGGCAGCGTGATATTGGTTTGCATCTTGAATATGATTTCTAGCATGTATTTCTTCTAGTTTGATGAACGCCACCTATGACGAGACAATTTTAACTTGGTAGAGTGATATTGATTGCACCTTTCATATGGTGTCTAGTTTGCTTCTAATTTGTTGAAGTGCCTTTTGCTTAGTTACCACATCATAGGTGTGAATATGTCAAGCCGTCCATTTTTTTCGTACATATTCCATCCTCGTATCATGACTTTGCCTTTCATCAGAGTAGTGTTCGTCAGTATCATGCATCAATGAGTTCTGAAGAGAAAATTTTATTCCTTTTTCTTGTGGGTTTGACTTGACAAGGCAAAATCAAGAAAGAGGAAGGAAAAGGGTAAGGAAGGCGATGATGGTGGTCCTCTGCAGCAACGTAAATGGAGCATTTGTACCGATTCTCCTTGTACTGATAGTGCATTACAAGGTCCAAGTCTCCGCTCCCCTACTCCACCATCCAAGGTGCTTGCTCTAACTTGGCAGTGTGATATCTGGTTGCATGTTGCATATGGTGTCTAGCTTGTATTGCTCCTATTTAGTGTAAACTGCATCTTCTTAGCTTACACATGATACGTGTGAATATGACACGCTTTCCTATTTTTGGTACATACTATATCTGTCTATCACACCATGTTCTTACATGAAACTACTCTTCTTGTGTATCCTGCATCAGTCACTTATGATGGAACACCTTTAAGTTGGCAGTGTGATATTGGTTAGCGTCTTGAATATGATTTCTAGCATGTATTGCTTCTAGTTTGATGAACGCCACCTATGACGAGACAGTTTTAACTTGGTAGAGTGATATTGATTGCACCTTTCATATGGTGGCTAGTTTGCAGTGCTTCTAATTTGTTGAAGTGCCATCTGCTTAGTTACCACATCATATGTGTGAATATGTCAAGCCGTCCATTTTTTCGTACATATTCCATCCTCGTATCATGACTTTGCCTTTCATCAGAGTAGTGTTCGTCAATATCATGCATCAATGAGTTCTGAAGAGCAAATTTTATTCCTTTTTCTTGTGGGTTTGACTTGACAAGGCAAAATCAAGAAAAAGGAAGGAAAAGAGTAAGGAAGGCGATGATGGTGGACCTCTGCAGCAACGTAAATGGAGCATATGTACCGATTCTCCTTGTACTGACAGTGCATTACAAGGTCCAAGTCTCCGCTCCCCTACTCCACCATCCAAGGTGCTTGCTCTAAATTGGCAGTGTGATATCTGGTTGCATGTTGCATATGGTGTCTAGCTTGTATTGCTCCTAATTAGTGTAAACGGCATCTGCTTAGCTTACACATGCTACGTGTGAATATGACACGCTTTCTTGGTTTTGGTACATACTATATCTGCCTATCACACCATGTTCTTACATGAAACTACTCTTCTTGTGTATCCTGCATCAGTCACTTATGATGGAACACCTTTAAGTTGGCAGTGTGATATTGGTTTGTGTCTTGAATATGATTTCTAGCATGTATTTCTTCTAGTTTGATGAACGCCACCTATGACGAGACAATTTTAACTTGGCAGAGTGATATTGATTGCACCTTTCATATGGTGTCTAGTGTGCAGCGCTTCTAATTTGTTGAAGTGCCTTCTGCTTAGTTACCACATCATAGGTGTGAATATGTCAAGACATCCATTTTTTCGTACATATTCCATCCTCGTATCATGACTCTTCCTTTCATCAGAGTAGTGTTCGTCAGTATCATGCATGAATGAGTTCTGAAGAGCGAATTATATTCCTTTTTCTTGTCGGTTTGACCTCACAATGCAAAATCAATAAAGCTGAAGGAAATTTGCAAGGCACTGGATGATGGTGGTCCTTCCGAGCAACTGAAATGGAGGTTCTCTACAAATTCTACTCCGCCAGCCTCCCAACAAGATTCGCAAGACAACGCTGGGCTAGACAGTCAACGTAGCTGTGTAGATGATGAGCACATCTCCCCTACTCCACCATCACAGGTGCTTGCTCTAACCTGGCACTATTATATGTGGTTGCATGTTGCGTATGATGTCTAGCTTGTATTGCTTCTAACTTTGTTGAGTTGCATCTGCTTACTTTACACATAATGCCTGTGAATATGACACGTGTTCCTGTTTCTAGAACATACGTGTACATGATGAGCACATCTCCCCTACTCCACCATCACAAGTGCTTGATCTAACTTGGCACTATTATATTTGGTTGCATGTTGCGTATGATGTCTAGCTTGTATTGCTTCTAACTTTGTTGAATTGCATCTGCTTACTTTACACATAATGCATGTGAATATGACACGTGTTCCTATTTCTAGAACATACGTGTACATGATGAGCACATCTCCCCTACTCCACCATCACAGGTGCTTGCTCTAACTTGGAACTGTTATATGTGGTTGCGTTTTCCGTATGATGTCTAGTTTGTATTGCTTCTGATTATGTTGAATTGCATCTGCGTAGCTGAAACTTATACCTGCAACGATCACTTACCCATAAGACACATTTTACTTGGGACTGTGATGTAGGTTGCATCTTGCATTGTCTTCTAGCTTGTACTGCTTCTAATTTAATGAAATGGCACTTACGACGAGGCACTTTTTACCTGATAGAGTGATATTGGTTGCATGTTCAGATAGTGCCTAGCTTTCATTTCTTATAATTTTGTTGAAATGTCTTCCGCTTGCTGTTTTTTCATACATATTCCATCCTCCTATTGTACGTGTGAATATGAAACATTGTCTTTTTTGTATATATTCCATCCTCCTATCCTGCGCTTGCCTTACATCAAAGTAGTGTTAAATGCAGATCATGCATCAACCAGTTATGCAGAGCTAATTTTATCCATCTTCTTGTTGTTTTGACTTCATAAGGCAATATCAGAAAATAGGAAGGGAAAGAGTAAGTTAGGGGATATTGGTGGTCCTCCGCACCGACGCAAACCGAGACTCTCTAGATTTGCCACTGCTACTGCTAATGAAGTTGAAGTCCCAAGTCTACATGATGAGTTCATCTCCCGTACTCCACCATCGCAGGTGCTTGCTCTAAGTTGATAGTGTGATAATTGGTTTCATGTTGCATATGTTGTCTAGCCTATATTTCTTCTATTTTGATTAAATTGCACCTGCTGAGTTCATACGTTATACATGTGCATATGACATGGCGTTCTGTGTCTAGAATACACTGCATCTATCTATCATACCATGTTCTTACGTCAAAGTACTGCTGTTGTGTATCCCGCATCAGTGTCGGTGTACTAGAGTAGGGGTACCCTAGTATCCCGTGACTGCAGACGATTCAAAGACCAGCCAATGGGTTTGCACAGTCACCGCTAAGATCCTCCGTGGCTCCTTTGGAGCCATTCAAGAACAAAGTATTTGACTAAGAAGACAAGTTCCCGGCAAGAGGAGCTTGCCGGGAAGGCCATTCAAGGCATGCAGAAGACAGGCCCCGCAAGAGGACCTTGCCGGAAGGCTCGAGCGCGACAAGCCTCCGGACGCGACAAGGATTCGGCCGCGGCAAGGCGCTTGCCGCTGCAAGCAACCTCTCTCCATCTCCGCCTCTGCTCATCCAACCACGTGTCGCCATGGGACCATTCCAGGCGCGCGTGTCAAGAGGCTGGGCAGCCAGCGGAGAGCGGCGACGAGCGGCGCTGGCAAGCTTGCCATCGTGGCGAGCGATGGCGCACCTAACGGTCTCTCAGATCGCTTTGTTTAGGCGACATACGACGGGCATTTGTTGCTTTTGTCCCTTGCCGCCGAGTTAGGTATTTTGCATCGCATAATCGCTCGGTAGGTGTACCTACTTGCTTTTACATTTGTGCCCTCATCTATGTTGCCACCTGTCGGAGACCCCTTGAGCATATAAAAGGAGGCCCATGCGCAACGTAGAAGGGGTTCGGTTCGTGCGACTCATTCGAGGACCGTAGACACCCACGCTAGGTTTTGTAGCCCTCATCGCTCCCTAGTAAGAACACAATACATCAAACAAGCAGCAGTAGGAGTTTTATCTCTCCGGAGAGCTCCGAAGCTGGGTAAACTGCTCGTGTGCTTCGCCTCGATCCGCTCTTCGTGCGATCTCCGCCCCCCTCCAAACCACAAAGGGGCCTGGTCCGCCGGCCCCATAGGTGTTCGTGGGTACGATCAGCCTCCCCGACATCTTTGGCGCTCCAGGTAGGGGGAGCGTCGAGGCTGTGTGAATCCGATCCGGCGTTCACACGAGCAGCGTCCTCGACATCTTCCTCAACATGCCACCAAAGAAGAAGGCTTCGGCGGCAGCAGAGCCGTCCGCGTCATACCCACCATCACCACAGCAAACGGGTGGTGGGGCAGACGCTGGCGGAGGGACGGGCGCCGACGAAGGTGTTCGTGATGTTGCCAAGTCCAAGGACAAGGCCCCGCAAACCTCGGCGTCCGCACATCCCCCGCGCCCATCTCAGGAGACGCGGGATCAACAACGTCATGGCGTTCACAATGCCATACGTTCGTTGGATCGAGACCTCAAGACCAGCATGCGCGCCAACATGTCGGGCACGAGTGAGATACGGTCGCTCAAGGGTGTTGCTCCTTCTAACATAGTTAGAAGTCCGAGCATATCCCGCTCCTCGCACTGCTCGCCAATGCCACCCACTACTCTAGCGAAGCTCGGCGAGAGCTCACCGCTTCTCTACTACCCTCCAACGGCCGACAAGGTCGACGAGTGGAGGGCCACTATCCAGAGCCTCATCGGCTTTGCCAACGGTGACGCTCCATGGCAACCAACGCCGTCATTGCCGCGGCAAGACGACAAGGCACGAGCCGGTGGCGATGAGACTGTCGGAGGTGCAACTACCATGCACTCCCTGCCCCGAAGGCCAAGATCGCCGACTCACCGGATCCACCTCGACAGCGACTCCACCGCGTCATCGGATCCGCGAGCTCGCCGCGATCAGCGCCAAGTTCTTCATGAGCGACAACAAGAGGACGCCGAACTTCGCATCGAGCGCCGGAGAGAAGCGCGGCGTTAGTCCGACAAGCGCCGGGCCTCATTGACATGCGCGCACGCCGGAGGAGCCATGCGACTTGCCATACGCGGTAGGTTGCCCTGCGTTCACTCATGAGCTGCGGCAAGTCCGTGGCCCAGCCGTAAAAACTTCAAACCAGACAAAGCCGGAGAAGTATGATGGCAGGACGCATCCATCGAGTTCCTCAAAGCATCTACACCATCGCGTGCGAGGCTGCGGGGGACGGGACGACAAGATCCTCGCCAACTACTTCCCGCCGTGCTCAAGCCCAACGCCGATCTTGGCTCATGCACTTGCCGGATAGCTCCATATCCTCTTGGGCAGATCTATGCCATCGCTTGTTGGCGCCTTCACAGGTGGCCACAAGCCTCATGGACAAGAGAGTGACCTTCATCTGCCGCCTGAAGGAAGGAGAGTCCCCGCGCAAGTTCATTCGTAGATTCAGCCGTGTGCACTACAACATCCCAGATGTCCACCCCGCCGGTGATCAGCGCGTTTCATCAGAACGTGCGGAACCGCAGGATGAGGGAAGAGATGGCGATGTGCAAAGTCAAGGACGTTAGTGAGCTGTACGCCTTGGCCGACAAGTGTGCACGCGCTGAGGAAGGGAGGAGACTCCCAGGAGAGAATGCACAAGCAGGATCTGACAGCGAGGAGACCGCCCTGGCAAAGAGGAGCCGGCGGCGAGGGAACAGGAAGAAGAAAGGCAGAGAAGTGTTAGCTGTTGAGCAGTCCGGCAACGGAGGTGGCGACAAGAACGCCAAGGCTGGTGGCTCCGGCAAGGAGGTCGCCACGACGCCAACCACCGATGCTGTGGCGGCCGCCGACAAGCGGGGCGGCTCCGGCAAGCAATCTGCAAGATCCATCGCACTAAGGGCCACGACCTCCGTGAGCTGCAAGAAAGTCGAGCAGCTTGGCGAACAGGAGAGGGCTGAGTACGAAGCGGTGCGACAAGGAGAAGGCCCAGTGAAGGTGCCGGGGAGTAAGCAAGAAACGTCCGGCCGGGGAGGACGCCAAGCAAGGCCAAGCAGCGGCAAGGAGACAGACCTCAGCGGCCGCGACAAGGATGAAGATGATGACGACGACGAAGATATGGACGACGACGACGCCGATGAGCAGGAGTTTCAGAAAGCCACGGAGGTCCTCTGCGTTGACGGAGGTGCTTCCATACATACCTCCCACCGCCAACTCAAGCAATAGATGCGGGAGGTCAATGCAGCGGAACCATCCGTGGAGTCACGCAAGCCTCTGATGTGGTCCAGCACGCCTATCGTCTTTGATATTGAGGATCACCCTGATCGCATAATCGGTCGGGTGCTTGCCGATGTTGGTCTCACCAACCATCCGCAACCTCAAGGTCACCAAGATGCTAGTTGACGGCGGGCCGCTTGAATCTGATCTCCTCCGGTGCTCCGTAAGCTTCAAATCCTCGACAACGAGCTCAAGAGACCGGCACCTTCCAAGGAATCAATCCGGGAAGAAGCAAGCCAAAAGGGAAGATTACGCTGCGGTAACATTTGGCAGCGAGCTGAACTTTAGGATCGAGAGGGTCACATTCGACGTTGCCGATTTCCCATTGCCTTACAATGGGATACTTGGCCGCCCAAAGACTCGCCAAGTTCATGGCAGCCTCTCACTACGCCTTACAATTTACTCAAGATGCCAGCCCGATAAGCGTCATCTCTGTCCATGGCGACAAGAAGGATGCCCTTATTTGTGCCGACAAAATCTACCGGGATGCAGCAGCCACGACAGATTGCCAAACACTTGCCGCTGAAGCTCCCGGGGGGAAGAAGACAAAGTCCAAGTCCGGCAAGAGCTCTGATGCCCACTCCGGCAAGCGCACCTCTTCGGAGTGCTGCGCTACCGTCGAGGACGCACAATCGAGCTCCACCGGCAAGTGCAAGAAGAAGATGGTAGCTCCGCCAAAGACCAAGAAGGTGCCCGCCAAGGAGGACGGCACTGGTGGTACCTTCACCATCGGTGCCTCTCTCGACCCTAAATAGGAAAGGCGGCGCTCGTTGCTTTCCTGGGCGAATGTCGACGTGTTTCCATGGCAACCGTCGACATCCCCGTGTTCCTGTGGAAGTGATTGAGCACCGCCTGGCCGTTTGTCCTCATGCGCGGCCCGTCAAGCAAAAAGTCAGGAAGCAAGCAGTGGAGCGCCAAGAATTCATAACAGAAGAGATCAAGAAACTGGAAGCAGCAGGCCTTGTTAGAGGAGTGCTCCATCCTACGTGGTTGGCCAATCCTGTAGTCGTGCACAAAGCAAATGGAAAATGGAGACTTTGTATTGACTTCACGGATGTTAATAAAGCTTGTCCCAAAGATCCATTTCCCTTACCGCGCATCGACCAGATTATTGACTCCACGGCTGGATGTGATTTGCTTTCGTTTCTTGATGCATACTCAGGATACCATCAGATCTTCATGGCTGAAGAAGATGAGGAGAAGACCGCATTCATTACACCGTGTGGCACATACTGTTTCATACGGATGCCTTTCGGTTTGAAGAATGCTGGTTCAACGTTTGCAAGGGTAGTCCATGACGCTTTTGAGCCGCAAATGCACAGAAATGTAGAAGCCTACATGGACGACATAGTGGTCAAAAGCAAGGACAAAGCAACTCTGGTTCAAGATTTGGACGAGACCTTTGCAAATCTGCGCAAGATCAACCTCAAGCTCAACCCCGAGAAGTGCGTGTTTGGAGTCCCTTCCGGCAAGCTTCTCGGGTTCTTCGTGTCTCAAATGAGGGATTGAAGCCAATCGACAAGATCAAGGCCATTGAGCAGATTGAAGCACCAAAGCGCCAAGGATGTACGAAGACTTGCCGGTTGCGTAGCTGCTCTCAAAGAGGTTTATTTCTAGGTCTGCTGAGCGCGCCCGCCGCTTTTTTAAAATTTTGAAAAAGGCAGGTCCAAAGTGAAATGGACTCGAAGCGGAGGCTGCGCTGCAGACTTAAAGAGATACCTGCCTCCACTCCAACACTTGTCGCACCTAAACCACAAGAGAAGTTGCTACTATATATAGCAGCAACCAATCAAGTGGTTAGTGCTGCGTTAGTAGCGGAAAGGGAGGCAGATGACGAGCCAGCAACCACGGCAAGCATATCCAGCGACAAGCGGGGGACTTCGCTGACAAGCTCTGGTCCCGACAAGGACGAACCCGCGCAGACGCATGAACAGATGCAGAAAAGGATGGTGCAGCGCCCAGTTTACTTTATTTGTCGGCCGTCCTGCAGGGGGCTAGGTCAAGGTACTCGGTGTGCGTAAATTGCTTTTCGCCTCCTCATGGCCTCGAGAAAGCTGCGTCATTACTTCCAAGCACATGAGATCACAGTTGTCACCGCTTTCCGCTCAAGAGGATAATGCGAAGCCGTGAGGCAACAGCAGGATTGTCGAGTGGGCATCGAACTGCCAAGCTTTGGTCTCAAGTTTGAAAGCACTTCAACTATCCAAAGCGTAGCATTGGCGTAATTCATAGCGTAATGGACGCCAACGCCAGATGAAGAGATTCCGAGACGAGCATTCCCGTCAAGGAAGCAAGCAAAGAGTGGCTAATGTACTTTGATGGTGCCTTCTTGCTGCAGCGCCCGGTGCGGCGCGGTCGCTTATCGCACCCACCGGAGAGCACCTCAAGCACGTAGTCCGGATGCACTTTCCCACGGAGCAAGCAAGCAACAATACTGCAGAGTATGAAGGTTTGATTGCCGGTCTCAGGATCGCAGTGGACCTTGGGATCACAAAGCTTTTTGTCAGGGGTGACTCGCAGCTTGTCGTCCGCCAAGTGAACAAAGATTATCGTGATTCCGTTGATGGAAGCCTACGTTGATGAAGTGAGGAAGCTAGAAGAGCACTTTGATGGCCTGCAAATGGAACATGTTCCAAGAGCTCAGAATGATATTGCTGACGGCCTGTCAAAGTGCGCTGCACTTAAGTTGCCTGTGGAACCAGGGATTTTCGTGCTCAAGCTGACTCAACCAACCGTAACACCATCAACTGGACAAAGCAAGAAGAGGAAGTTGATCTCTGTGACTACTTTCCGCAGAGCTTCCCGAATCCGCTGCTATGAAGGTCCCCAAGATCAACACCAACAGTGCTGAGGGGCAGTCTGCTCCGACAAGCCCCAGGGTTTGTTTCGTTGAAGCAGACGATTCCGACAAGTCTTGCTCCGGCAAGCTTGCCGGGAAGCATCAAGCTCCGGCAGAGCCGCAGGTTATTGCCGTAGAAGCTGACGTTCCCGCAGCAGCAGATGTGCCTTTAGTCCTTGTTGTCGAGCCACAAGCTCCAAAGATGGGCGCACTGATTGTCCTTTTCCTTCGCATGACAGAGAACTTCCCAAGAGCAAAAAGAAGCGTAAAGAGTAGTCCGGCAGTCAAGTATGTACCAGTTTGTCGACTGATACTGCATGTAAGAAGACTCAACGGTGTGAAATTGAAATGCATTCCTGTGGAAGATGGATGTAAGCTCGGGCAGAGATACATGGAGGCATATGTGGTCACCACATTGGCGCCGAGAGCGCTTTGGTCGGGTAAAGCTTTCCGCAAGGTTTCTTCCGGCCGACAGCCCTCCGTGATGCAATCGCACAAGTAACCAAGTGTGAAGCGTGCTGGCCCATTCCAAACAGATACACCAACCAGCTCGGGCTCTCCAGACGATCCCTTTATCCTGGCCCTTTTCGGTCCGGGGCTCGACATCCTCGGCCCCTTCCCCGAAGTTGTCGGGGACTTTGAGTACTTATACGCCGCCATCGACAAGTTCACAAAGTGGCCTAAGTGGAAGCAGTGAGGAAGGTGACGCACAGTCAAATCAAGTTCTTGGTCGATTGTTTGCCGCTTCGAATCCCTAACAGGATCATCACCGACAACGGCACACAATTCTGAAGTCGCACCTTCATGCGACGTCCAAGATCTTGGCGCCAAGGTTCTGCTTTGCTTCCGTTGCCCACCCGAGAAGCAACGGTCAAGCAGAGGGCAAATGCTGAAGTGCTGCCGCGGGCTCAAGACCGTAACTTTCGGTTGTGCTGCACAAGTGCGGAAGAAACTGGATCGAGGAGCTGCCGGTGGTTCTTTGGTCGATCGGGACGATGCCAAATCGAGCCACCGCCGACACCTTTTGCTCTAGTCTATGGAGCAGAGGCAGTTCTCCCCACGGAACTTCGTATACGGATCGCCTCGAGTGCTCGCTTATGATGAGCTTGAGCAAGAGCAGCTGCGACAAGATGACGCGCTGCTCCTTGAGGAGGATCGCTTTCGCCGGTATGCGGCGAGCTGCTACCAAGAAGCTTTGCATCGCTACCATAGCCGCAGTTAGTGCCGAAGTCTCGAGGAAGGCGACCTTGTTCTTCGCGGCGTTCAGTCCGCCAAGAATTCAAACAAGTTGACGCCAAGTGGGAAGGCCCTTATCGGGTGAAACGAGTCACTAGGCCTGGCGCCGTCGCCTTTGAGACCGAAGATGGCATCCCGTGAGCAACTCCCGGAACATTGAGCATCTTCGTAAGTTTTACCCATAGGGCGCGGTTGCGGAACCTGTTCTCGCAACCACCTTTTGTACAAGTCTTGCCATCATTGCATGTAATCCTTTGTACAAAGCCAGCGCAGACCCGTGCATCGAAGAAGCTCATGTGTTGCGCACAACTTGTCAAATTCATGCTTTCATCATTTTATGGCATGCTTTGGCTAACGCTTTATGCAGCAACCACACACCCGGTAAGCAAAATCGAGCCACCGGCTCCATAACTTTATTTTCTCTTCTTTCTCTTTTCTCAAAGAAAGGAAGGCTCTCGCGCACAAGTTAACCAGGGGAAGGAGAAGATAATGCTATGAACCAGGCATCGCCGAGGAAGTTTCGCCTTTATCGGGAAGCAAAAGACAGAAAAGCTAAGTTGCCAAAGTTTGAGCAATCAATTTTAAATTTTTAAGTTATCTTCCTCGAACGAGAGTACTTTGTATGGAAAACCTGGCGCAGAGGGAACCAACTCGCAGGCTAGTCGCGCCCTTACTTTGTTTCGAGTCCGCTCAACAACTTAAGTGAGCTGCGGCTAGTCGCGACAAGGTTGCTTTGTTGGAGGCGGCATCGCCAAAGAAGTTGCCGACGTTCAGCACTCAACATGCAAAGGTGCCCGCACCGACAAGTCCCCCAAATGCGAGGGGCGTAAACGTACAAAGGAAGGAATCAAGTAGAGGAAATAACGTTGCATTGATCGCCTAAGATAGAGTATATTACCAAATAACTTGTCGCTGATCTAACAAAGTGTTCTAAACATGATCAGCAGCTACAAGGGAAAGATAAAATTGGCGGCCTAGCCTACGCGGTCGCCATCAATCCGCTTGATCTTGTTCACCTTGTCCACAATGGGTGCGACAAGGGCTTTGAGCTCCTCCATGTTGGCATCTGGCGGCAAGGATCTGAGGACGCCGTTAAGGTTGAGGCCCGGATTGCGGAAGGCCACCTGCACAGATCTGGCGTGATTCCTCGGCCAGCTGCTTTGGGACCTCTTCCCGGAGTCGCTGGAGACCCGTCACCACGCCTTTGAAGAATAAACTGAGTTTGGCGCTGGGTTGGAGATGCTCGTCGGGAGGAGTATGCAAGGTCCACCATCCCCAGCTCCATCGACTTGTTGTGGATGTCGACAGCGGTGTCCACAAGACCTTCACCCAGGCTCCACACTCTCCCTCAAGGCGCCTGGTGGAGACAACATTCGCTAGCAGCTCCTCCTTGGCCTTGATCGTCTCCAACAAGCCCACCTCCCGCTCTCTGGCGCCGCCCAACGTCTACGCCGAGTGGTCAGCTTCAGCTCAAGATCCGCCTTGGAATCTTTGGCGGCCGAGGTCCTTGCCCCTATCGGCGAGGCGGCCTGCAGCTCGCCAAGAGTGTAGGCGTCCTTCTCGCTGCGTGCTTGAGCGGCAAGCTCCTCGCCACTCTTCTTGAGGCTGGCCTCCACCGTGCCACCTTCGCCTTCAACTCTTCCTTGGCGGCCTCGGCGGCTGCGGCAGCATCCTTCGCTTCCTTAAGCGCCCATGAAAGTGACTCCTCGCGCGGCAAGGTCTTCTTCGTGGCTGTCCAGGTTGAACTTCCGCTGCGCCCAGCTTCGCTTTCTGCGGAGAGCTTCTCGGCAGCCAGCCGTTGCTCCTCCTCACCGCGGCCTTCTCAAGGATGAAGGTCGGGCGCTTCAAGAAGTTGCCCCAAGGCTTCGCTACGTCGCGGAGAGTTTCTGGTTGGCGCCCGGAGCTCTTCAAGGCTTCTCCATGTCCGCCTCCTGCCCTCGCGACAAGTGCTTCCTGACTCCAACTTGGCTTGCCGGGCGCGGTAGAGCGGACAACTTCTTCAAGCTGCTCCTCCTCGGACTTCGCCTCTGCTTGTGCGTCCACCAGCGTCAGCCCAGCGGAGGCGAGTAGCTCGCCGTCGAAGGTCTCTCCTTCGACCGGCGCCCTGGAGCTCGACTCCCAGGGGAGTTTGATGAAGACACCCTCGCCGGCCTTCAGGTAGGCGCCGGGCTGGGGCTCCTCGGAGCTGGCCTTCTGACAGCGGCGAAGTCGGCTGTCGGTGTAGCGCTGGCGCTCCTGCGGCCTCGGGGCCGTCGGTCACGATCGCCCGACCCTCGCCAGCTTCTGCGTCGGCAGCCTCGGTGGCCTTCTCGCCCAACAGGCTGCGTCGGCGACGCCTCTTCTTCCACAAAGAACGACCTCTTCTTCCACGACGGCGGCCTCGTCGGTGT
Organism: Aegilops bicornis; assembly: GCA_021605145.1. NCBI lineage: Eukaryota > Viridiplantae > Streptophyta > Magnoliopsida > Poales > Poaceae > Aegilops > Aegilops bicornis. The sequence continues at coordinate 649,170,763 of CM038674.1, forward strand.
TGCCAGCGCTTCCTCCTCGCCGGCAGCCTCAACCTCCATCGGCTCAAGGCCGACGAAGAAAGAGCAGTCAAGCAAATGTTCAAAAGAGAAACAAAAGAAAACAAGCCCAAGGGAGTTTTTCGTGTAAGGAAATTACACCGCAACGGGATCCGCAGCCATGGCCTCGACCACCGGAGGGTCATCAAGGCCGTCCCTTGCCGGGTAGCCTCCCTTGCCGGAGTGGCCTCCCTTGTCGGAGGGCGCTCCTTGCCGTGAGAATCCTCCCTTGGCGGCGAGTGGCAGCAGACAGGATTTCGGGCGGCTTCCGAGCCCTCCCGATGAGGCTGCTCTGCTCCTACACAAGCAAACAATCAGGTATCAACGAAGAAGGAGCACCCCGCACACCTAATAGTAAGGAGAAACCACACACTTACTTTGGGGGCTGTCTTTGGGCTGCTCTGAGGAAGGGTTGCCGGGTCCGCAAGGGGTCTCAGACGCGTCCCTGTTGCCACGGAGAATCGTCCTCAACGACGACCGTCGGGATCTTGGCCCTCTTCGACGCTCTCTGGGCCAGCGTCCTGAAAAGGAAAGAGTCCAGAACGAAGCACATTAGATTCAAGATGAAGCAATAAAATTCAAGCAATACAAGCACAATCTCAAGAGCTTACTCTTCATCTTCCTCCTCGGAGCTGAGCACGGAGAAGTCAAACTCCGGCTCGCCTCCGGTGCGACGAGGCGTAGGAGTGGGCTCTCTTGGCCGCTTGGCGGAGGCGTCGGCGGTGGCCTGGGAAGATCCCGCCCCAGTTGTCGCAGTAGTGTGAGGCGCTCTCGCGGCAACATCGCTTGCCGCGGTAGAGCGCGTCACGCGGCGCTGCTGCTGTGGGCCAGTCTGCCGCCCCGACTCGTCTCCGGCCTTGCGGAGACGCCTCTTCGGCGGAGCCGGGGGCTCCGCTGGCGGTAAGTCGCTGGGTGGTGGAGAAGAAGCGCCCTCGGCGGGTCCACTCGACTCGGCCTCGGGCTCGACAAGCTCGTCCTCACCGGCGATCCCCTTCGCTCGGCAAGGCTTGCCGCCTTCGCCGCGTCCGCCTCCTCCACGGTGTACCCGAAGGCTCCGGCGGCAGCTGCCGCCGCCTCCTCCCGGTGGCAATACGCGCCATCTCCTCGCCGGTGGTGTCGCGAGTGAGCCTTTTCTCGCTCATCGAGCGGATCGGCACTTCTTCCAAGTCGTCGAAGAACTGCTGCACGACCTCGTCGGGGGGCTCCTGCCAGGTTGGGACGATCCCATGGGAATCGCACAACGGCATCATGGCGCGGATGCGGTCGAGCGCCGAGTTGTTGCACAATGGGACGACCCCCCTCGGCAACTTAAAGCACTCAGGGTGATCGGGGTCGTTCTTGAACAGCTCTAGCAACATCGCATCCAGCTCCAAGACGGTGAAATTCCAGTTCAGGCCCGGGTGCAACCTCATGATGTCTGCCGCATTTTGGAACTCCCAAGCAGGCCTCCTCCTCTCCTGCAAGGGAGCGATGCGGCGGCGAAGGAAGTCTGCGCCAAGCTAGCGCCTCTGATTAGTCCGGCCACCGAGGCGCAAAATCCGGTCACAGCTATCTTCAACCTAGCATCCTCCGGCCAAGTTACTTCCAATCTCTGCCGCGCACTATTGGGGTTTGGCGCCACGGCAAGGAAGGGCTGCGGGTTCTCCTCACGACCCAACACCAATTGGCTCTCCACTCCTCCCACTTGTTGCGGAACTCCCTTCCAGATAGGCTTCTTTCTTGCCGATCCGGAGACCCAAGCTATCCCTCCGGCAAGTGGCTCTCCTCTCTCGACGCTGGGCACGAAGAAGTGGCGGAAGAGTGCCACATTTGGGTGGATCTCGACAAAGTTTTCGCAAAGGTGTGCGAAAACTGCCATGGTCAAGACAACGTTGGGGGTGAAATCAAGGAGGCGGAGGCCATATGTGTTCATGATATCGCAGAAGAACTGAAAAAAGGCGGGCAAAGCCCGCAATAGAAGAAAAGGGCAAAGAAGGGGTACCCAGTTGGGGCCAAATCAGAAGCGGAGGCGGGGAGTACCTTCGTGCGCGGATGCGCACGCGTCTCCGTCGACCAAAAGAGATAGAAGAGCTCCCTTAACTCCTTTGCGCCGAGCTGAGGGGAGAAGATGGCCCGCTCCTTGCGCAGCGCCGCGAGCCGCTGCGCCTCGGCCGACTTGACGCCCTTCTCCTTGTCGGCTTTCGGAGCCATGGCTAGGGCGGCGGAGGAGGCCGACAACGGTGAGTGCGCTTGTGGCGAAAGGGGGCGGGGCGCTGCTCTCTTCGCACTGGAGAAGAAGGGGGGGGAGCGGCGGTGGTTTTCTTGACAAGACATCAATGGCGAAGCGGACGGCCTGCCCCTGTTCCCCCCGCTTATAAGGAGGGGGAGGGGGCGGACGTTCCGCTTTTCCTAATAAAGAAACCCCCACGACCACGCCCACGATCTCTCGCACGACGCCACGTTAGGTGCGTGCCGTTAGTGGGGCCGTGGTGGGTCCGGGCGAAGTTACGGCGTGATCGAGGCCGCGTGTGACTGCAGACTTGTTTTGGGCCTGGCCCGACAGCGCTTCGGCACCGTGTCTGACCAGTTCGGGGCTCTGTCGGTGTACTAGAGTAGGGTACCCTAGTATCCCGTGCATTGCCACGGACGATTCTGCAGCACCCAGCGGCGGGGTTTGCCTGGTCACCGCCAAGATCCTCCGTGGCTCCTTTGGAGCCATTCAAGAACAAAGTATTTGACTAAGAAGACAAGGCCCCGACAAGAGGAGCTTGCTGGGAAGGCCATTCAAGGCATGCAGAAGACAGGGGCCCGGCAAGAGGAGCTTGCCGGGAAGGCTCGGAGCGCGACAAGCCTCCGGACGCGACAAGGATTCGGCCACGGCAAGGCGCTTGCCGCGGCAAGCAACCTCTCTCCATCTCCGCTCCAGCTCATCCAACAACGTGTCGCCATGGGACCATTCCATGCGCGCGTGTCAAGAGGCTGTGCAGCCAGCGGAGAGCGGCGATGAGCGGCGCTAGCAAGCTTGCCATCGTGGCGAGCGATGGCGCACCTGACGGTCTCTGTTGCCTTTGTTTAGGCGACAGCACGGGCATTTATTGCTTTTGTCCCTTGCCGTCGAGTTAGGTATTTTGCATCAGACCTTTGTTCGAGTAGGTGTACCTACTTCTGTTTTTACATTTGTGCCCTCATCTATGTTGCCACCTGTCGGAGACCCCTTGAGCATATAAAAGGAGGCCCATGCGCAACGTAGAGGGGGTTCGGTTGGTGCGACTCATTCGAGGACCGTAGACACCCACGCTAGGTTTAGTAGCCCTCATCGCTCCCTAGTAAGAACACAATACATCAAACAAGCAGCAGTAGGAGTTTTATCTCTCCGGAGAGCTCGAGCTGGGTAAACTGCTCGTGTGCTTCGCCTCGATCCGCTCTTCGTGCGATCTCCGCCCCCCTCCGAACCACAAAGGGGCCTGGTCCGCCGGCCCCATAGGTGTTCATGGGTACGATCAGCCTCCCCGACAATCAGTCACTCATGATTGGACACTTTTAACATGGCAGTTTGATAGTGGTTGCATCTTGCATTGATTTCTACGTTGTACTGCTTCTAATTTTTCGAATTGCCCCTTATAACAAAACACTTTTAACTTGCGAGAGTAATATTGGTTGCATCTTTCATATGTTGTCTAGCTTGCATTACTTCTATTTTCTTGAAAATCCTTCTGCTTAGTTTACACATCGTAGCTGTGAATATGTCATGTCGTCCTGTTTTTCTTACATATTCCATCCTCATACGGTTGTCTTACATCAAAGTATTGCTTGTCTGTATCATGCATCAATGAGTTCTGAAGAGCGCAAAGTCAAAAAAGAGCAAGGAAAATAATATAGTAGGGAGTGGTGTTACTCGTCGGGTGAAACGAAAAAGGATCTACCGTCCAGATTCTGCTGGTACTTATAGTGCAGTAGAACGTCCAAGTCCACCGGCTAAATCTACAAACACAGTATCACCTACTCCACCAGCTGCAGCATCCGCTTCAACTGTACCAGCATCTCAACGAGTTACTCGTTCGTTTGCTCCGGAACTAGCCAGTTCCCAAGCTGCCTTCACACCTAACACTACTCCTGAGGCACTGCTGACACAACAGGACTTGGCAAGATCATATGAACGTCATGAGCATCAACACCAAGACGGTACCTGACCGAGTCAAGTTGCAGTTGCATGCTCCTTTATATGTACTCTCACATTTTGATGTACACTAACACTTTCCATATTCGTTGTTGAACTAGCACCACGACGCAAGCGGAAACAGACATCAGGGATAATGCTTGACAGATTAACAAAATCTAAAGGAGGAAGAATGGAGATCCATTTTGAGGCAGGTTGAAAAAGGCCACGTGATGCTACAGAGTCAGCCAAGTTAGTATTAGAGGCAGTCATTGCCGTTAGATGTCATGCACGTATCCTCCCAACGTGGATCCAGTACAGGAATGAGAAAAACAATACACAGTTTAACACCTTCCTTGACCATTTATCCGTAAGTAATGTTATTCATCGCAATTAATAATATTGTCTTGCTATGTCCCATACTTTCTAGCTTCCTCCTAATAAGACTCACATTCTTTTTTCAATAGATGAGGTTCAGGTTGGATCCGAAAGATGATGCAACTAAACAAGCATGCACTCATGTTTTTCACCGCTCATGACAAAGATCGGTACCACCTTAGAAAATTTCACTTTGAAGGCAAGGCTAACAATGAAATCGCCCAAACATCTCTAGTGGAATATATTACAGATGAAGACTGGACAACCCTCATTAAACACTGGTCTGATCCAAAGTATCAGGTAGGTGTAACATCCCACAATTCTAAATTTTGGAATGTTATATAAATAGATAGATTTGATTGATTGTTTGATTGATTGTGTGAAATTGAGTGAAATTGAGTGAAATTCGAAACCTTTTTGAAAGTTAAATGAGAGGGAATAAAAGGACTTTCCCAAACATTCATTTTGCATTTTTGATCTCCGTGAATTCAATTTTTTTTCAAATACAAAATCCTAGAGAGAAGATGACATGACTTATTCCATTTAATTAAATGAAAAGGGTGTTTGAAAATATTTGAATTCCATTTGGAAAAAAAATATTTCCAATTCTGAAACTTTATGCAACTCAATGATTTTCATGAGAGAAGATAAAATGACTTCTTCAAAACATATGAAATATGAGTTGGAGGTTTTAAAAGGATCAAATTCAAAGTCCTTTTGAAATTATTTTCAATTTGGAGTTATTTGGGTTTTATTCAAATTATTTTTCTCCAAAATGTAAATATATGGAAAATAGGGTAACATGATTCCCTACATCAAAAAATTGGAGAGAAATAAATTTGAAATCATTTTGGTATTTTTAAAATGATTTTTATGAGGTTTTATTGCAACAGTAGCACTCTTTGAATTATTTGAATTTTTGTAGATTTTATTTGATGCTAGAAAAATGTTCATGTCGTAGAAAATGTTTTTCTGAAAATTTTGATATATTATATGCCCATGTAATATTTCTTATTTATTTTTCTTTTATTATTTCTGTTTGTCTGATATTGTTTTTTACTTTCCCCATTCGGGCCGGCCAGCCTCACCAAAGCCGCTGCCCAGCCAACCAAGGCCAGCCTTCCTCCTCGCGTGCCCAGCGGGACTCTCGCGGAGTCTGCCGCCCCCACGGCGCCGGCCACCCCTTTCCCCAAGCCAGGAGCTGCCTCGGCCCCTTTATAAGGCGGGCCCCGACGCCGCCCTCTTTCCCTCGCAAGCCACCGCCGCCGCCCTCGCTCCGCTGTGACCGCATCGACGTCGCCGCTCGCGCTCTGCTTTCGCTTTGTGACGCCAGCCGCCACCACACTTCACCGTTGCCGCCTGCCACGCCTCGCCTCCCGCCATCGCTGGCCGCCGTCGCCCAGCTGCCCTCGCCGGAGTTCACCGTCGCCGCCGCGATACGATCTGAGCCGAGCCGCCGGTTTGGTTTTTCATTGCGAACCGGTATAACCGCCGAAACCAGCCTCGATTTTTTCCAGTTTCGGTTTTCTTTTTAGATCGGTTTAGTAATTTAGGTTAGTTTAATTAGTGGACGTTCGTCCATTAGTATTCCGTAGTGAACGGTTTTCGTTCGTTAGGTTCTATTAGCGAGCGAGCGTTCGCTCGATAGATTTCTCTTTTTTCTGTTTTATTTCGGCTAGGGACCCATCTGTGAATATTTTTATTCACAGTTTAGTCCCTAATCTTCAAACGATCACAACTTTTTACTCGTTTGTCCAAATCCAACGAAACCAACGCCCACTTCTTTGTTATGATCCCCTCTTTCCATTATATAAACTTGAACATGTTTTTGAAAGTTTTAAAATTTGAATTCAACCAGTTTTGTATTCATACTTCTTTTGATCATAACTTGAGTTTTATAACTCCGATATAGTTGATTCTTTTTGCAAATTAAAGCTCTTGACCTAAACTTTCTGATAAGGCCAAATTCACATAATTTTGGTACTATTAGAAATTGTTTTATGTTGCAAGAGTTATTTGGTTGATTTTGATGTTTTCTGAATCGTCTTCTTCGTTCTTTCCGATCTTTTGAGTGATTGCTTTTGTGTGGTTACTATTGCTTGCTTACGATAGATTGACCGGAGTGTGACAAGTAGAACTATAAAGAGTTTTGAGTGCGAATCATCTTCATCAACAGTACAGGCAAGTTCACACTTTGATCATATCCCTTTCATACCCAGTTTTTATGCATTAGTTTCACCCTCAAACATTGCATGAGTAGGATTGATAACATGTGGGTATTTGGAAGTAGTTGATGAGGTAGGAACCTATTGCCCTGCATTCAAACCTTGGTAGTTAGTATTACGTTATGCTTATATTAGCCATGTCCCCGGTAATTGACATCTTGAGTCTCTCGTATTTGGATTATCATGTGGATCTCATCACTCTATAATTAATTTGTTGGGTTGTTAATGATTACTTTTAATTGGGATTGAGTTGGGGATATACCTTCTCAATGTTTTCAAACAACTTTGTAGTTAAATAAAATATATTCCTTTGCAGTAGGAAAAAATTGGCTTGTCGCAAAAATATTATAACCATAGAGCCTCCACCAGCCAGATATGCATGTAGTGATAGCCTTTATTCATCATTGCTCTATGGTGTGAATTTGCCAATACATTCAATGTACTGACCCTTTGTGGCTGCAACGCCTAATATTGCAGGATTCTTACGACGAGTAAGTGATACGTTAGGGTTACGATTTCTACACTCAACTTTGCCGTTGGTGTTGATGGGAATCCACAACCGTGTTACTTCTGCTATTTGGATTGAGGTAACAGTATTTACGTTACTTTATACATGTGATTTACCTCTGTTATAAATCCTCGAGTACTGTGTGTGTCAGCATACCGATCCAGGGATGACACTTAAGCATAGAGACTTGACCGTCTGAGGTCGGGTCGCTACAAGATGGTATCAGAGCACATGTTTACTGTAGGACTTGACCCCTAGAAACTGGCAAACCCATAGGAAAATTTTTTCTTTACAACTTTCTTTTCAAAAAGGATCTTTTACCTCTTTTCTCTTCTGAGCTTATTCAAATGTTCCCCTTTTAGTTAGACTAAACCCCTTTCCCCTCTTGACTATGAATATTCGACTGATGAGACCACTCCAAGAAGTACAAGATATCGGACAACTAAGACCACTTTGGAATGAAGAGGATTTTACCGTGCTTTATAATGGTGGAAATTACAACGGTTGGAGACTCCGAAGACTAGGAGAATGTGAAGGCTCTGAAGAATTTCCGGATTTGTATGACCTAGGAAAGCTACCCTTATGGAATTCTCAGACTATGGAAGCTGTCAATACCTAAGATCAAGGTGTATCGAAGAAAAACCGGAACATGGAGCGTTAGAACTCAAGGATTTTGTCAAGAAAACCCTAAGGCATGAGATATCAACTATGGAATGATAGGTCATGGCAATGACAAGGGAAGAAACACGGCTATCCATGACGTTATCGCCCGCTTATGCTATTGTCACCGTGTTGATTTAAGCACGCATATGCATGGAAGGATTGGATGGTAGAAGGCTGATGGAGCATCTGTCAGCAAAGGATGAAGTTTTAACATTAGCTGGTGTATCGCCAGGATTTGAAGTTTTACATGAAGAAATTTAGACGGACCTTCAGGAAGCCGTATTTGACAAGGAAGCATTTCGTGAAGAACTCAGGATCCAGAAGCTGAAAGTAGCCAAGCTGGAGGAGCAAAACCTCGAGAATAACGGAAATTCGTCTGGAACTGAAGGACAGTAGGACCATGGTTCATTCCAAGGATGTTGAAACCCAGAAGTTTGGAACGCAACTCCAAAAATATTAAAGGACGTCATGAGAGACTTCGCGTCAACAGAGATGGTCTGGCAAAAGAACTTGAGAAGGTCAAGCACGATCGGAAGAAGCCTACGGAGACATGAATAAGACTTGAAGAGTTTGGTGACGTTGACCTTTAGAAGACCAAACCCCTAATATATACCTACGTTAGATGCGACGATTGTGAGCTATCATTTGATTGATGTTTTTCTGACAGCCACAAATAAAATCTGCCTTTTCAAAACTTTTGTTTGTATTGTGTGCATCCCTCTCGATCTCTCTTATCTCAACCCCAAAACCCTTGGATCCCAAAAGATGACTAATGGAGATGGACGAGTATTTCTGAGATTCATGACACAACCGGAGGTAGCACACTAGATACGGAACATGGAAGATCGCATGAAGGAGCACGGTATTGAAGGAGGGTATATGGTTCCATACACCCTACGAAAGATCACACAAGGTGCTGCAAAATGGCGGGAGATACATCAAGCCATACAAGGATGGAATGGAACCAATGCTTGGGATGAATTCAAGACGATTCTACTGAGGTACCGTCTTAACCGAAAGCCATGTGAACCTAAAGAGAAGAAGCCTTGTGCATGTAAGATTTGTGGAGAAATGGGACACACCCATAAAGAACACAAGGATGAATGCCCTAATTGTGAAGGGAGTCACCCAACTGAAGAATGCCCAACTAGGCAGATCACTTGTTTCTTGTGTGAAGGGACTACCCACTACCCTGCTCAGTGCCACATTTACCCCATGGCACAAAGAACCATCCAGCAGAAGAAACAAGCAATGAAAGGATCCCCTATGGGAATTTTAGAAGAACCTGTGATGAAGGAAGAGGTGGAGGACATACCCGAAGAAGACCCAGTTAAAACATGCACCTGCTATTCGTGTGGAGAAGAAGGACACATTTCCCAGAATTGTCTGAAGGGAGATCTAGTAGTATTCCCAACAGTGGAAGTAGAGTATGACCCATAGGAAATAGAAGCGCTGATTGGCACGGAAAAGTCCAGGAAAAAAAATAGAGTGGATTCCAGGAACAACTATATTTCTGCAGAGAAGGACCTGAGTCATATCACCTGTTACAGGTGCAAGGATTTAGGTCATTACGCCAATAAATGTCGAAAGAAGAAATACGCCAATAAAGGTCGAAAGAAGAAACCAAGAGACCAAATGGTGGGCACCATCCCCAAGAAGCCTAAAGACATATCGGAAGTTATTTGTTTACGCTGCAAGGAAACAAGACACTATGCAAATAAATGTCCCGACAAGATGAAAGCTGGAGCTAAGTAGTTGAGAATTTTATTGGTAATAAGCGTGTAGGAAGCATTCTTTTTGGGGGATATGGAGTGAGTTATGGAATGGAAGTTTGATATATTGTAATGAATTCATGAAATCAATTAAGTTCTGTGTCATGATTTCATACGCTGAATCTTTATGAGTTGTTACTCTATGAAGAAAGATTTTGACCATTTTCGAGGATATGAGAAATATGGTCTATGGAAGATTGGAGCATTTTTAAGGGTGGGCACTTGACCCTTAGTGAAGATAATGATATTCCACGGAGTGGATTTCAGACAAAATAAGTATGAGTTTTGTCTCGATATGTGGGATATCCCAAGAGTATGAAAGGATGAAGTATTATTGGATACAAAGGAGATATAAGGTTGGTAATATGGAGCAATTGTGATTCCATGATGAGTCTAAGTAATCACTTCTTAGTTTGGTGCCAATGGAAGGACAATACAACTGTATGGATTTAAGAATGCTAGGCAGCTGGATGTTGGAATAATGATCAGTTGCCCAGATAATGAGTTCAAGGATTACAAGTCAAGAGATGGGCCATAACCCACAGGCGGCACTAGGGGTGGAATTCGAGCCAAGTCGAGCCAGCTCGACTCGACTCGCTAAAGCTCGTTTCATTAACGAGCTAGCTCGACTCGACTCGTTACTATAACAAGCTCAAATTCAAGATTGGCTCGACTCGTATAACTCGCGAGCTGACTCGTTTAACTTGTTAAGCTCGTTAAAGATATGAACCTTAGACCTTACAAACAGGATAAAAAGATTAACCGAGAATTTAGCATGTGCATATGTGGTCATGTACGTGTGAGTCTCCTGGGTGGCTCGGTCTTGAGCGGATGGGCCTTGTGCTGGGACGCAAGGTATTTAGTGGCTGTATTTTACTACCCCTAAAAAACATTGATTATTTTACCGAGCTTAACGAGTTACCCGAGTACTCGTGAGATCGGCTCGTTTAACTTGATATGTAAACGATCTTAAACTAAAGCTCGGCTAGGCTCATTATTCTTCGAGTTCAAGTCGATTCGAGCCAAGTCACGAGCTACTCGTTTAGCTCACGAGCTTCGAGCTTTTTTTCCAGTCCTAGGCGGCACGCGGATTGAGGCGGCACGCGGATTGAGGCGGCGGCGAACCTCGTCGGCGACGGCGGAGTCCGGCGGGTCCGGCGGGCGGCGGTGGCTGGCGGCGGCGGCGCGGGGCTCGAGGCGCGGGGCGGCTCGGGCTAGGGTTTGCCCCGGGTGGGCTGCCCCGGCTTATAAAGCCTGCCGGGCCAGAGTCCCGGACGGACACGGCCCGGTTAGGTCGGTGGCGCGTTTTTTTAATAATTACGCGTAGAAAAAAAAAGAAATACTAAACGGACTCCAAAAATCCCGAAATAAAATTTCCCCAGCTTCTAAAATCAAGCCAGATTTAATGAACATTTATTTGGGGTCTAAATGCAATTTTGAAAAGCGCGCATTTTTCCTAAATTCAAATAAAAAGGCGAAAAACTCCAAAATAAAATCTTATTTGATTTTATTATTAAATCTTCATTATTTCTTTATTTTGGGAAAGTCATTTTATTCCCTCTCTCATATTTTGGTAGTAGAAATAATTGAAGATAAAATAATTAAAATCAAATGATCCTATTTTCAAAATTTGAGAAAACTCAAATATGGAAATAACGAAAATCCCCAACTCTCTCCGTGGGTCCTTGAGTTGTGTAGAACTTCTAGGATCGAGCAAGAATGCAACGAAAAATATGATATGCAATGATGCTCTATGTATAACATTCCAAATTGAAAATTTGGGATGTTACAAACCTACCCCCTTAAGATGAATCTCGCCCTCAAGATTCGGGTTGGCTAGAAAATAGGTGAGGGTGGTCCTTAAGCAAATCTTCCTCTCGCTCCCAGGTGGCTTCATCCTCTGTGTGGTGGCTCCACAGAACTTTGCAAAACTTAATGACCTTGCTGCGAGTAACTCGACTGGCAAACTCGAGAATCTTAACTGGTTTCTCCTCATAGGTCAAATCATCATTCAACTGAATCGCTTCTAGTGGCACGGTATCTCTCAGTGGTATATCAGCCATCTCTGCGTGACACTTCTTCAACTGAGAAACATGAAACACATCATGAACACCTGACAATCCTTCGGGTAGTTCCAACTTGTACGCAACTTCTCCCATGCGTTCCAAAACACGATAAGGTCCTACAAATCGGGGTGCTAACTTTCCTTTAACACCAAAACGCTTAACTCCTCGAAGTGGCGATACTCGAAGATAAACTCTGTCTCCGACTTCGTATTCTGTCTCCTTGCGTATTGAGTCTGCATAACTCTTCTGTCTTGACTGGGCTACCTTGAGCCTATCGCGAATCAACTTTACTTTCCGTTCAGACTCCTTAATCAAATCTGGTCCAAACAATTGGCGGTCTCCAACTTCATCCCACAACAACGGGGTCCTGCACCTCCTTCCATACAAGGCTTTGAAAGGTGCCATCTTGGTGATGCAGTAATCCTGTTGTTATAAGAAAACTCCGCATACGGCAAGTTGTCATCCCAACTTGATCCATAATCCAAAGCACAAGCTCTAAGCATATCCTCCAAAATCTTGTTGATTATCTCGGTTTGTCCATCTGTCTGTGAATGAAAAGCTGTGCTAAACTCCAGCCTGGTTCCCAAAGTTTCGTGCAACTGCTTCCAGAACTTTGAGGTGAATTGGGTTCCTCTATCTGATACGATACTCCTCGAAACTCCATGCAAGCATACAATCCTTGTCATGTATATCTTAGCCAATTTGGCACTGCTGTAGGTAGTCTTTACTGGAATGAAATGAGCTAGCTTTGTCAAACGGTCGACTACAACCCAAATCGAGTCATAGCCTGAACGAGTCCTGGGCAATCCCGTGATAAAATCCATACCTAGTTTATCCCACTTCCATTTGTTGGAAATATGCCCTAGAGGCAATAATAAAAGGATTATTGTATTTCCTTGTTCATGATAATTGTCTTTTATTCATGCTATAATTGTATTATCCGGAAATCGTAATACACATGTGAATACATAGACCACAATATGTCCCTAGTGAGCCTCTAGTTGACTAGCTCGTTGATCAATAGATAGTCATGGTTTCCTGACTATGGACACATGATGTCGTTGATAACGGGATCACATCATTAGGAGAATGATGTGATGGACAAGACCCAATCCTAAGCATAGCACAAGATCGTGTAGTTCGTTTTGCTAGAGCTTTTCCAATGTCAAGTATCTCTTCCTTAGACCATGAGATCGTGTAACTCCCGGATACCGTAGGAGTGCTTTGGGTGTACCAAACATCACAACGTAATCGGGTGACTATAAAGGTACACTACAGGTATCTCCGAAAGTGTACATTGGGTTGACACGGATCGAGATCGGATTTGTCACTCCGTAACGGAGAGGTATCACCGGGCCCACTCGGTAGTGCATCATCATAATGAGCTCAAAGTGACCAAGTGTCTGGTCACAGATCATGCATTACGTGCATGCGAGTAAAGTGACTTGCCGGTAACGAGATTGGACGAGGTATTGGGATACCGACGATCGAGTCTCGGGCAAGTAACATACCGTCTGACAAAGGGAATAGTATACGGGGTTGCTTGAATCCTCGACATCGTGGTTCATCCGATGAGATCATCGAGGAGTATGTAGGAGCCAACATGGGTATCCAGATCCCGCTGTTGGTTATTGACCGGAGAGCCGTCTCGGTCATGTCTACATGTCTCCCGAACCCGTAGGGTCTACACACTTAAGGTTCGGTGACGCTAGGGTTATTAGGAAGACTTGTATGTGATTACGAATGTTGTTCGAGTCCGGATGAGATCCCAGACGTCACGAGGAGTTCCGGAATAGTCCAGAGGTAAAGATTTATATATGGGAAGTCATCATACGGTCACCGGAAGGTTCGGGGCATATCGGTATTGTCTGGGGCCACCGGAGGGTTCCGAGGGGTCCACCGAGGGGCCACCTCTCCGGAGGGCCTTACGGGCTGTATGAGGAAGGGATCCAGCCCAAAGTGGGCTGGGCGCCACTCCCCTAGGGCCCATGCGCCTAGGGTTGGGGGCTCCCCGAGGGTGGGCGCCCCCTTGCTTGGGGGCAAGCCCTCCCTTAGCCGCCCCCTCTAGATGCCATCTAGAGGGACGGCCCCTTCTCCCTTCCCCTATAAATAGAGGGCAAGGGAGGGCTGCAACACACTTCAAGGCGCAGCCCTCCCTCCCAACACCTCTCCTCCTCCCGCGTGTGCTTGGCGAAGCCTGTGGGAATCTGTCACTCCATCACCACCACGCCGTCGTGCTGCTGTTGGAGCCTTCTTCCTCAACCTCTCCTTCCCCCTTGATGGATCAAGAAGGAGGATACGTCGTTCGTTCCGTATGTGTGTTGAACGCGGAGGTGCTGTCCGTTTGGCACTTGGTCATCGGTGATCTGAATCACGGCGTGTACGACTCCTTCATCACCGTTCCCTTGAACGCTTCCGCACGCGATCTACAAGTGGTATGTAGATGCAATCTCTCTCCCATGACTCTTTGCTTAGATGAACTCATAGATGGATCTTGGTGAAACCGTAGGAAAATTTTTAATTTTCTGCAACGTTCCCCAACAGTGGCATCATGAGCTAGGTCTATGCGTAGTTCTCTTTGCACGAAAGTAGAACACAATTTTGTTGTGGGCGTAGATCTTGTCAACTTGCTTGCCGCCACTAGTCTTATCTTGCTTCAGCGGTATTGTGGGATGAAGCGGCCCGGACCAACCTTACACGTGCGCTTTACGTGAGACCGGTTCCACCGGTGACATGCACTAGTTGCATAAGGTGGCTGGCGGGTGTGTTTCATCCCACTTTAGTTGGAGCAGATTCGATGAAAAGGGTCCTTATGAAGGGTAAATAGAAGTTGACAAAATCACGTTGTGGTTATTCGTAGGTAAGAAAAGCGTTCTTGCTAGAACCCAATTGCAGCCACGTAAAAGATGCAACAACAATTAGAGGACGTCTAACTTGTTTTTGCAGCAATTGTCATGTGATGTGATATGGTCAGAAGTTGTGATGAATGATGAATGACATATTGTGATGTATGAGATCATGTTCTTGTAATAGGAATCACGACTTGCATGTCGATGAGTATGACAACCGGCAGGAGCCATAGGAGTTGTCTTTATTTTTGTATGACCTGCGAGTCATTGAAGAACGCCATGTAAATTACTTTACTTTATTGCTAAACGTTAGCCATAGAAGTAGAAGTAGTCGTTGGCGTGACAACTTCATGAAGACACGATGATGGAGATCATGGTGTCATGCGGTGACAAGATGATCATGGAGCCCGAAGATGGAGATCAATGGAGCTATATGATATTGGCCATATCATGTCACTAATATATAATTGCATGTGATGTTTATTATGTTTATGCATCTTGTTTACTTAGAACAACGGTAGTAAATAAGATGATCCCTTACAACAATATCAAGAAGTGTTCTCCCCTAACCGTGCACCGTTGCTAAAGTTCGTCGTTTCGAAGCACCACGTGATGATCGGGTGTGATAGATCCTTACGTTCACATACAACGGGTGTAAGACAGTTTTACACATGCAAAACACTTAGGGTTAACTTGACGAGCCTAGCATGTACAGACATGGCCTCGGAACACGGAGACCGAAAGGTCGAACACGAGTCGTATGGAAGATACGATCAACATGAAGATGTTCACCGACGATGACTAGTCCGTCTCACGTGATGATCGGACACGGCCTAGTCGACTCGGATCGTAATGATTAGATGACTAGAGGGATGTCAAATCTGAGTGGGAGTTCATTAAATAATTTGATTAGATGAACTTAATTATCATGAACATTAGTCTAAAATCTTTGCAAAATGTCTTGTAGATCAAATGGCCAACGCTCATGTCACCATGAACTTCAACGCGTTCCTAGAGAAAACCAAGCTGAAAGACGATGGCAGCAACTATTCGGACTGGGTCCGAAACCTGAGGATCATCCTCATAGCAGCCAAGAAACAATATGTCCTAGAAGCACCGCTAGGTGATGCACCCATCCTGAAGAACCAAGACATTATGAATGCTTGGCAGTCTCGTCTTGATGATTACTCCCTCGTTCAGTCACGGCATGCTTTGTACAGCTTAGAACTGGGGCTCCAAAAGCGTTTTGAGCAACACGGAGCATATGAGATGTTCGAGGAGCTGAAAATGGTTTTCCAAGCTCATGCCCGGGTCGAGAGATATGAAGTCTCCGACAAGTTCTATAGTTGTAAGATGGAGGAAAACAGTTCTGTCAGTGAGCACATACTCAAAATGTCTGGGTTGCACAACCGCCTGTCCGAGCTGGACAATAACCTCCCGGACGAGGCGGTCATTGATAGAATCCTTCAGTCGATCCCACCAAGCTACAAGAGCTTCGTGATGAACTACAATATGCAGGGGATGGTGAAGACCATTCTCGAAGTATTCTCAATGCTGAAGTCAGCAGAGGTTGAAATCAAGAAAGAACATCAAGTGTTGATGGTCAATAAAACCACTAAGTTCAAAAAGGGCAAGGGTAAGAAGAACTTCAAGAAGGACGGCAAGGATGTTGCGCCGCCCGATAAGCAAGTTGCCGGAAGAAGTCAAAGAATGGACCCAAACCTGAGACAAAGTGCTTTTATTGCACAGGGAAGGGCCACTGGAAGCGGAACTGTCCCAAATACTTAGCGGACAAGAAGGCCGGCAACACTAAAGGTATATTTGATATACATGTAATTGATGTGTACCTTACCCGATTTTCGTAGTAACTCCCGGGTATTTGATACCGTGTCGTTGCTCATATTTGTAACTCACAGCAGGAGCTGCGGAATAAGCGGAGACCGGCAAAGGGCGAGGTGACGATCTTGGCGTCGGGAATGGTTCCAAGGTCGATGTGATCGCCGTTGGCACGCTACCTCTACATTTACCTACGGGATTAGTTTTAAACCTCAATAATTGTTATTTAGTGCCAAGTTTGAGCATGAACATTGTATCCGGATCTCGTTTAATACGAGATGGCTACTCATTTAAATCCGAGAATAATGGTTGTTCTATTTATATGAGAGATATGTTTTATGGTCATGCTCCGATGGTCAATGGTTTATTCTTAATAAATCTCGAGCGTAATATTACACATATTCATAGTGTGAATAACAAAAGATGTAAAGCTGATAACGATATTCCCACATACTTGTGGCACCGCCTTGGTCACATTGGTGTCAAGCGCATGAAGAAGCTCCATTCGATGGACTTTTAGAGTCTCTCGATTATGAATCATTTGACACATGCGAACCATGCCTCATGGGCAAAATGACCAAGACTCCGTTCTCCGGAACAATGGAGCGAGCAACCAACTTATTGGAAATCATACATACCGATGTGTGCGGTCCAATGAGCGTTGAGGCTCACGGAGGATATCGTTATGTTCTCACTCTCACAGACGACTTAAGTAGATATGGGTATGTCTACTTGATGAAACACAAGTCTGAGACCTTTGAAAATTTCAAGGAATTTCAGAATGAGGTAGAGAATCAACGTGACCGAAAAATAAAGTTCTTACGATCAGATCATGGAGGAGAATATTTAAGTCACGAATTTGGCACACACTTAAGGAAATGTGGAATCGTTTCAAAACTCACGCCGCTTGGAACACCTCAGCGTAACGGTGTGTCCGAACGTCGTAATCGCACTCTATTGGATATGCTGCAATGTATGATGTCTCTTACCGATTTAGCGCTATCATTTTGGGGATACGCTCTGGAGACAGCTACATTCACTTTAAATAGGGCACCGTCTAAATCCGTTGAGACGACACCGTATGAATTATGGTTTGGGAAGAAACCTAAGCTGTCATTTCTAAAAGTTTGGGGATGCGATGCTTATGTCAAGAAACTTCAACCTGAAAAGCTCGAACCCAAGTCGGAAAAATGCGTCTTCATAGGATACCCTAAGGAAACCATTGGGTATACCTTCTACCTTAGATCCGAAGGCAAGATCTTTGTTGCCAAGAACGGATCCTTTCTGGAAAAAGAGTTTCTCTCGAAAGGAGTAAGTGGGAGGAAAGTAGAACTCGATAAAGTACTACCTCTTGAACCGGAAAGTAGTGCAGCTCAGGAAAATTTTCATGTGGTGCCTACACCTACTGGAGAGGAAATTAATGATGATGATCAAGGTACTTCGGATCAAGTTGCTACGGAACTTCGTAGGTCCACAAGGACACGTTCCACACCAGAGTGGTATGGCAACCCTGTCCTGGAAATCATGTTGTTAGACAACGGTGAACCTTGAACTATGAAGAAGCGATGGCGGGCCCAGATTCCAACAAATGGCTTGAAGCCATGCAATCCGAGATAGGATCCATGTATGAAAACAAAGTATGGACTTTGTGACAGACTTGCCCGATGATCGGCGACGATAGAAAACAAATGGATCTTTAAGAAGAAGATTTGACGCGGATGGTAATGTTACCATCCATAAAGCTCGACTTGTCGCTAAGGGTTATCGGCAAGTTCAAGGGATTGACTACGATGAGACTTTCTCTCCGTGGCGAAGCTTAAGTCCGCCTCAATCATGTTAGCAATTGCCGCATACTATGATTATGAGATATGGCAGATGGACGTCAAAACAGCGTTCCTTAACGGTTATCTTAAGGAAGAGTTGTATATGATGCAGCCGGAAGGTTTTGTCGATCCTAAGAATGCTAACAAAGTATGCAAGCTCCAGTGATCCATTTATGGGCTGGTGCAAGCATCTCGGAGTTGGAACATTCGCTTTGATGAGATGAATAAAGCGTTTGGGTTTATGCAGACTTATGGAGAAGCCTGCGTTTACAAGAAAGTGAGTGGGAGCTCTGTATCATTTCTCATATTATATGTAGATGACATACTTTTGATGGGAAATGATATAGAACTCTTGGACAACATTAAGGCCTACTTGAATAAAAGTTTTTCAATGAAGGACCTTGGAGAAGCTGCTTATATATTAGGCATCAAGATCTATAGAGATAGATCGAGATGCCTCATAGGTCTTTCACAAAGCACATACCTTGATAAGATTTTTAAGAAGTTCAAAATGGATCAGTCCAAGAAAGGGTTCTTGCCTCAGATCGCAAGGTGTGAGATTGAGCTCGGCTCAATGCCCGACCACGGCAAAAGATAAAGAAGAGATGAGCGTCATCCCCTATGCCTCGGCCATAGGATCTATTATGTATGCCATGCTGTGTACCAGACCTGATGTAAACCATGCCGTAAGTTTGGTAGGTAGGTACCGAAGTAATCCTGGCAAGGAACACTGGACAGCGGTCAAGAATATCCTTAAGTACCTGAAAAGGACAAAGGACATGTTTCTCGTTTATGGAGGTGACGAAGAGCTCGTCGTAAAGGGTTACGTCGACGCTAGCTTCGACACAGATCTGATGACTCTAAGTCACAAACCGGATACGTGTATATGTTGAATGGTGGAGCGAAGCTGGTGCAGCTACAAGCAGAGCGTCGTGGCGGGATCTACATGTGAAGCGGAGTACATGGCGGCCTCGGAGGCAGCGCATGAAGCAATTTGGGTGAAGGAGTTCATCACCGACCTAGGAGTCATACCCAATGCGTCGGGGCCGATCAAACTCTTCTGTGACAACACCGAGCTATTGCACTTGCCAAGGAGCCCAGGTTTCACAAGAAGACCGAGCACATCAAGCGTCGCTTCAACTCCATCTGTGAAAATGTTCAAGATGGAGACATAGAAATTTGCAAAGTGCATACGGATCTGAATGTCGCAGATCCGTTGACTAAACCTCTTCATGAGCAAAACATGATCAACACCAGAACTCTATGGGTGTTAGGTTCATCACAATGTAACTAGATTATTGACTCTAGTGCAAGTGGGAGACTGTTGGAAATATGCCCTAGAGGCAATAATAAAAGGATTATTGTATTTCCTTGTTCATGATAATTGTCTTTTATTCATGCTATAATTGTATTATCCCGAAATCGTAATACACATGTGAATACATAGACCACAATATGTCCCTAGTGAGCCTCTAGTTGACTAGCTCGTTGATCAATAGATAGTCATGGTTTCCTAACTATGGACATTGGATGTCGTTGATAATGGGATCACATCATTAGGAGAATGATGTGATGGACAAGACCCAATCCTAAGCATAGCACAAGATCGTGTAGTTCGTTTTGCTAGAGCTTTTCCAATGTCAAGTATCTCTTCCTTAGACCAGGAGATCATGTAACTCCCGGATACCGTAGGAGTGCTTTGGGTGTACCAAACGTCACAACGTAACTGGGTGACTATAAAGGTACACTACAGGTATCTCCGAAAGTGTCTGTTGGGTTGACACGGATCGAGACTGGGATTTGTCACTCCGTTTAACGGAGAGGTATCACCGGCCCACTCGGTAGTGCATCATCATAATGAGCTCAAAGTGACCAAGTGTCCGGGTCACGGGATCATGCATTACGGCATGCGAGTAAAGTGACTTGCCGGCAACGAGATTGAATGAGGTATTGGGATACCGACGATCGAGTCTCGGGCAAGTAACATACCGTCTGACAAAGGGAATAGTATACGGGGTTGCTTGAATCCTCGACATCGTGGTTCATCCGATGAGATCATCGAGGAGTATGTGGGAGCCAACATGGGTATCCAGATCCCGCTGTTGGTTATTGACCGGAGAGCCGTCTCGGTCATGTCTACATGTCTCCCGAACCCGTAGGGTCTACACACTTAAGGTTCGATGACGCTAGGGTTATTAGGAAGACTTGTATGTGATTACCGAATGTTGTTGGGAGTCCCGGATGAGATCCCAGACGTCACGAGGAGTTCCAGAATAGTCCGGAGGTAAAGACTTATATATGGGAAGTCATCATACGGTCACCGGAAAGGTTCGGGGGCATATCGGTATTGTACCGGGGCCACCGGAGGGTTCCGGGGTCCACCGGAGGGGCCACCTCTCCCGGAGGGCCTTATGGGCTGTATGAGGAAGGATCCAGCCCAAAGTGGGCTGGGCGCCACTCCCCTAGGGCCCATGCGCCTAGGGTTGGGGGAAACCCTAAGGGGGGCGCCTTGCTTTGGGGCAAGCCCCTCCCTTGGCCGCCCCTCTAGATGCCATCTAGAGGGGCCGCCCCTTCTCCCTTCCCCTATAAATAGAGGGGCAAGGGAGGGCTGCAACACACTTCAAGGCGCAGCCCTCCCTCCCAACACCTCTCCTCCTCCGCGTGCTTGTGGCGAAGCCTGCCGGAGAATCATCACTCCATCACCACCACGCCGTCGTCTGCTGTTGGAGCCTTCTTCCTCAACCTCTCCTTCCCCTTGCTGGATCAAGAAGGAGGAGACGCCGTCCGTGCACGTGTGTTGAACGCGGAGGTGCTGTCCGTTCGGCACTTGGTCATCGGTGATCTGAATCACGGCGTGTACGACTCCATCATCACCGTTCCCTTGAACGCTTACG
Source organism: Aegilops bicornis (assembly GCA_021605145.1). Classification (NCBI taxonomy): domain Eukaryota; kingdom Viridiplantae; phylum Streptophyta; class Magnoliopsida; order Poales; family Poaceae; genus Aegilops; species Aegilops bicornis. The sequence continues at coordinate 649,191,948 of CM038674.1, forward strand.
CACGCGATCTACAAGTGGTATGTAGATGCAATCTCTCTCCCATGACTCGTTGCTTAGATGAACTCATAGATGGATCTTGGTGAAACCGTAGGAAAATTTTTAATTTTCTGCAACGTTCCCCAACACCATTCGGGTATAGGCAATGGCTGTAATAATCCTGTTGGCTTCCGATGCTCTGCCTTCACCCTTTGACATACATCACAAACTGCTACATACTCTGCAATGTCCTTCTTCATTCCGGTCTACCATAAAGTATTCTTTAAATCCAAATACATCTTGGTATTTCCTGGGTGAATCGAATATGGTGAATCATGTGCCTCTTGTAGAATCAACTTCCTGATCTCCAGGTCATTGGGCACATAAACACGGTCTTCAAACCATAGGGTATCGTGCTCATCCTCACGAAATCCCTTAGCTTTTCCTTTGCTCATTTTATCCTTTATAGAGGCAATCTCTTTGTCAGTCTTCTGAGCTTCCCTGATTTTGTCCATCAAAGTTGACTGAATCTCCAATGCTGCTACATAGCCTCTCGGAACTATTTCCAACCCTAGCTCTCGAAGGTCCTCGGCTAACTCCTTTGGTATTCCATCCCGTCATTAGCGTGTTGACATGACTCTTACGGCTCAACACGTCTGCTACAACGTTAGCCTTTCCGGGGTGGTAATGCAATCTCATGTCGTAATCTTTGATGAGTTCCAACCATCTCCTCTGCCTGAGATTTAGCTCCTTCTGCGTGAAGATGTACTTTAAACTCTTGTGATCCGTATACACCTCACAATGATTTCCAATGAGGAAATGTCTCCATGTTTTCAACGCATGCACTACGGCTGCTAACTCCAAATCATGCGTGGCATAGTTTAGCTCATGAGGCTTAAGCTGTCGTGAAGCATACGAAACAACTCTTCCCTCCTGCATAAGCACTGCTCCAAGTCCTCGACGTGAAGCGTCGCAATAAACTTCGTAATCCTTGGTCTAATCTGGCAGGATTAACACTGGCGAGGTAACCAAACGTTTCTTCAACTCTTGGAAACTAGCTTCACACTCCTCAGTCCAAATAAACTTGGTATCCTTCTTCAACAATTCTGTCATAGGCTTCGCAATCCTTGAGAAATTCTCAATGAATCTCCGGTAGTATCCTGCGAGTCCAAGGAAACTCCGGATCTCTCCAACTGTTGTTGGCGCTTCCCAGTTTGTTACAGTGACAACTTTCGTGGGGTCTACTGCTATACCTTTTCCGGATATAACATGTCCAAGAAATCCGACTTCCTTCAACCAAAACTCACACTTGCTGAACTTGGCATATAACTGGTGTTCTCTGAGCTTCTCAAGTACCCAACGCAAATGCTCCTTATGTTCTTCTTCATTCTTCGAGTAAACCAAATATCATCAATGAACACCACGACGAACTTATCCAAAAACTCCATAAACACTTTGTTCATCATGTTCATAAAATAGGCAGGTGCGTTAGTCAGACCAAATGACATAACGGTATACTCATACAGCCCGCACGGTGGTAAAAGCCGTCTTAGGTATATCCTGCTCTCGAATCTTCAACTGATGGTACCCTGATCGCAAATCGATCTTGGAAAACACCTTAGCTCCTTGCAATTGGTCAAACAAGTCATTGATCATCGGTAGTGGGTACTTGTTCTTAATGGTTACTTCATTCAGTCCGCGATAATCAACAACCATTCTTAATGATCCATCCTTCTTTTCCACTAGAAGTACTGGTGATCCCCAAGGCGAAGAACTTGGGCGGATAAAACCTTTATCCAGTAACTCCTTAATCTGCTTCTTAATTTCCTCCAAATCTTGGGCTGGCATCCTGTACGGTCTCTTAGATATCGGCCAAGTGCCTGGCAATAGTTCAATCAGAAACTCAATGTCTCTATCCAGTGGCATGCCTGGCAACTCTTCCGGAAACACATCGGGGAAATCCCTTACCACTGGTACTTCCTCCTGCACAACTCCTGATAAGGAATTTACATGTGCTCTCCTCGGCTCATGCCGTGATACAAACTTGATTCTCCTTCCTTCTGGGGTGGTAAGCAAAATTGACTTACTGGCGCAATCTATGTTCCCTCCATACTTCGATAGGCAATCCATGCCTAATATCACATCCAATCCTTGCGATTCCAGAACTATTAGGTCCGAGGGAAATACATAGTGTCCAATCCTTAATGGCAGTCGATCACACCATATACTAGCCATGTATTCTGCTCTGGGTGAGGTTACTAACATGGGTGACCTAAGGGCTTGGGTTGGTAGTTTATACTTGTCCACAAATCCCCTTGATACGTATGAATGCGATGCACCAGTATCAAAAAGAACAACTGCAGTAAAAGTATTAACCAAAAACTTACCTATTACTGCGTCTGGCTGAGCTTCAACCTCCTCCACGGTAACGTGGTTCACTTGTCCTTTGTTGAAAGGGTTCGACTCCTTTCCTGAGCTCCCATTACCATTACCATTTTGGCCTTCTGGACAATCATTTGCATAATGCCCAGTCTTGCGGCACTTAAAGCAAGTGATGTGGCTCAGGTCTACCTTGGATGGTGTTGACGGGTTGGTGCGGTTTTGTCCATTGCTTCCTCCATTCCCGTTCCCATTCTTGGTGCCATTATGGTCGTGCGGGCTACCTCCTCCATGGGTATGCTGAAATTGTCCTCCTGGCTTCGGGGTAAAGCGTAGCTTCTGCTGAGCTCCAGAGTTATTTTTCCCCTATCCATACTTTCTCTTGCGATTGTCAATCTGCTACTGCTTCCCTTCGATCATAAGCGCACGATCTACCAACTCCTGGTAGTTATTGAAAATGTCTACCATCAACTGCATGCTCAGCTCATCATTCAGTCCTTCTAGAAACTTCTCCTGCTTAGCTGCGTCTGTAGCAACGTCATCTGGGGCATAACGTGCTAGCTTACTGAAATCATCTACATACTGGCCAACTGTCCGTCCTCCTTGGCGTAAGTTGCGAAACTCACGCTTCTTCATGGCCATAGCTCCTGCTGAAACATGGGCAGTACGGAAAGCTTGCTGAAACTGATCCCATGTGACAGTGTCTACTGGGTAAGTGGCTGTAAAATTCTACCACCATGCTGCTGCGGGTCCTTCGAGCTGATGTGTGGCAAATTTAACCCTTTCTCCATATGTACATCCTGTAGTGGTCAACTCCCTCCCTATCTTACAGAGCCAATCATCTGCAACAATCGGCTCGGTGCTACTGGAAAACACCGGCGGATTCAGCCTTAAGAAACGGGTCAAATGGTCAACAGGTGGTGGTGGCGGTGGGTTGTTGTTGTTGTTGTTGTTGTTGTTGCCTTGGTTCTGTACCAATGTTTGAATCAAGGTATTCTGCTGCTGAATCAACTGAGTGATCTCTGGCGGGAGAACAAATCCGGGGTCGCGTCTCGGAGGCATCTGAGGGTTTAAGAAAATATGAGAGTTAAGAATAGAATGAGGTCTAGGGAGAAAACACTACCCATATGCACATGAGACAAAATCACACAATATCACTCCAATCAATTCAACCAAGGGCATACAACGATCTATCTATCGTTACAAAGTGCTGAAACTAAAACTAATCTGTAATGGGGGAATCTACTACTGTTATGGTGGTCAACTAGAAAAACTGCTCCGATGAAGACTCCATGATATCTTCTCCAGCTTCATCTTCGAAATCATCATCACTAAGATTGGAATCGGTGTCGTCGATGATGATGTAGTTCTCTGGACAGGTGCTATCTTCATCTTCTCCTCCGGGTGCTGAATTTCCCATGAGTTCTTCAATCTTCTCCTTAAGATCGCCGTTTTGTCCCACTAGAGCTACAATCTCCTCCATGTAGTCCTTGCGAGTGGCCTTCAGTTCTCCTTCTAGTTCGATAATCTTGGCTTTTGCTGTCTTCAACTCCATCATGTCTGCGCACATCTGGTTCTCCTGGCGTCGAATGTGCTGGTTTAACTCCTGGATGAAAGCTGCAATGGATCGATCCTTCTTAGTACCAACTATCTCCCATTGTTCATCTCGGCGCCCACAAATCTGTAGATAGTATCCTTGAGGTCTTCTTTGTAACCAATGCGCCCCATGGTTATGTGAGCTGCCATACTCTTTCCCAGACTCCAGGTTGGTGCATTGAAAACACACTCTATGGGCTCCGTGATTGGCGCAAACGTCCTTCCGGGAACTTGAGCTTGAATCTTCCAGCGCTCTTCTTCTGGTAAAGTGGAATTATAGGTCCCGGTGAAGCTTGGTAATCCAATGTTTAGGTACTTAGTGACTTCCTTCAGGTGTCGTCCGAAGGGTGTATCTTCATCTGGCTGGGTGAACTTGATCCTCGCTTCCGTCATCCTAAAAGAGTAGAAAAGATGAGGAGTTAGAAATGAGAAGAGAGAGTAGTGATCTAGGGCTTTAGCTTAATGGTCGTGTCCTACAGTCAACCTGGCTCTGATACTATCTTTGTAGCGACCAGGCCTCAAACAGTCTGATCTCTGTGCTCAGTGTCATCCCTGGATCAGTAATGCTGACACCACATAGTACTCGGAGGATTTATAACAGAGTAGCAATCACACCCTTATTACAAATCGAATGTCTCAAGAGAGAACTTAGTAAAAATAAATATGGCTTAAGGCCATCTAAATATGATAACAACGGAAGGCTTGGAAGAAAAGCGAGTCCATCAACTCCAATGGCATCACTGAGTATAGAACCACGACCTAAGCACCTTACTCGTCGTCTGAAAAGTCTGCAACATGAACATGAAACGTTGCGAAAAAACGGGTCAAGACATGGAATATGCCGGCAATGTAACACATAGAGAATAATGGAATGATAAGCCTATACTACATGCATATATGGCTGGTGGAAAAGCTCTATGGTTACAGCTTTGCATAAAGCCAAATTTTCCCTCATCAAAGGAATAAATTTATTTAACTACCATGGTGGTTGTTAAACATTGAGAATGGTTGACAAAGATTCTCAATCCCAATTAAAATACTCATTAAAAATCCAACAATATTAATTAGAAGTAACATGATGAGATTCACATGATATCCAAGTACTAGATACTCAAGATGTCCATAATCGGGGACACGGCTAACCATGATTAGTTTATACACTCTGCAGAGGTTTATGACGTTTCCCCACAAGACTCGATCGCCTCCGTTGGATTTCTCGCACTACATGATGTTTGAGAAATGGATGACCGAGACATAGTCTTTCAGAAGCGCTAGCACCTTACATGTGGGTAGACCGTACCAACCTACAACCCCTACATCAGCTAGCCTACCCCTAAGAGTTCGCACAACTTAATCAACTACGCCAGAGCCCATAATGGCTTGTGGCTGCACACGTAAGTTTCTAGTTTGAATAATCTCATGATCCCTTTGAGCCTGGGTGGCGGTCCGAAAAAAATACAGGCAAGTCCTGATAGAAACCAGGTGCCTCAATCCACCCAGATGTGTGTTTAAGTTACCACCTTAGATAAACCATTAAATAATAATCTCACATCTGTCATGGATTCACTCACCCAATCCACGTCTACTAGCATAGCATGGCATAATAAGCAAACGTAGAAGTAACTCCCAAGGGTTTGAATATAAATCAGGTAATAGGTACTACCTCAACTACTTCCCATCCCATAATTTAATTAGATCCTAATCATGAAATGTTTGAGGATAGAACTAATGCATAAAAACTGGGTAGTAGAAAAGGTATGATCAAAGTGTTACTTGCCTTGCTGATGATCCGCAAAACCTAGAGACTCGAAATAACGGTAGCGCACTCAGGGTATTCTATCGCAGACAAACAAACAAGCATACAATAAGTACTCATCTAATGCACAGGTAAAACTCAAATAGATCTAACCAGATAGTTCAACTTAAGAACTCCGGTTTGCAAAAAGAATCAAATCAAACGAAGCAACGGAAGTCAAACGGCGGAAGAAAACAGCTCCTTTTACTAATCTGGATCTAAGTCAAATTTTACAGAAACAAAAACTTGTTTAAGTAGATTATTCGGAAAGAGGGTTTCAAGACGAAACTCTAGGCGCTTGAATCGCCTGATTCCGATAAACGAGCGAAAAGTTATACTAAAACGAAAATCGGATCAGGAATCGCGATCAGAAAAATCGCGGATTAAATCCGAGAAAAAGAAAAACGACGAAGGGGTTAACAAATGAACGTTCGTTAACTAAACTAATCTGACGAACGCGTTCGTTAAAAACGAACAAACGAACGAACGTCCGCTAATTAGCCTAAACCGGAAAAAAATGAAACTAAAAAAACGAAAAAATATCGAAATAAAAACCGACGAAAAACCGCCCGGTTTTCTAAAAAAACCGGCGGCACGCGGATCGAGGCGGCGGGCAACCTCGTCGGCGTGGCGGAGTCCGGCGGGTTCGGTGGCGGTGGCGGCGCGGGCGTGGCTCGAGGCGCGGGCGGCTCGGGCTAGGGTTTGCCCGGGTGGGCTGCCCGGCTTATAAAGCCTGGGGCGAGTCCCGGACGGACACGGACCGGTTAGGTCGGTGGCGCGTTTTTTAAATGATTTCACGCAGAAAATAAATAAAAAGAAATACTAAACGGACTCCAAAAATCCCGAAATAAATTTTCGCCGGCGTCTAAAATAAAGCCTGATTTAACGAACATTTATTTGGGGTCTAAATGCAATTTTGAAAACCGCGCATTTTTCCTAAATTCAAATAAAAAGGCGAAAAACTCCAAAATAAAATCTTATTTGATTTTATTATTAAATCTTCACTATTTATTTATTTTGGGAAAGTCATTTTATTCCCTCTCTCATATTTTGGTAGTAGAAATAATTGAAGATAAAATAATTAAAATCAAATGAACCTATTTTCAAAATTTGAAACAACTCAAATATGGAAATAACGAAAATCCCCAACTCTCTCCGTGGGTCCTTGAGTTGTGTAGAACTTCTAGGATCGAGCAAGAATGCAACGAAAAAATATGATATGCAATGATGCTCTATGTATAACATTCCAGATTGAAAATTTGGGATGTTACACCCCAGGACCTGCCAAGAAGCAAGCACACTCTTGCTGAAGGAAAAACCCAGGAAGAAGTTACGATTTTACCGAAAGACGATCTTATAGGAGTAACGCAAAACCCAGAGTTGTGAAGTACGATAGATGTTTGTTTGGCTTGCAGAATCAATGGATTTATCCGAACTTAGTTCGTCGACAAGAGAAATTCTGCAATGCTTGTGAGGACGACCGAGTGTTAGAATGCGAGATTCACTAAACCGTATACAAGGTAATAATTTGGGTGCGGGATGGATTGATCACCATACCGACTTACTCTTATTATTCGCTTTGCTATATGGGATGGTAAATCTGAGTGACTTACCTATAGTAGAGAGACGACGACCAAAACCTTGTTCAAACCTTAGAATGGTAGGACAATTGTCCCTTGTACACGACAGCTGTTGCCAAATCGTAGGACATACGGTGAGGTTCAACCCAGACCCATTTTCCTGCAGGAGAAACCATAAATTGTTGACCACCATGAGATGTCGATAGTGGTTTAGTATGGGCGCCCGGACACATACCTAAGAAGACCCAGTCTCAGAATAACCTTACCAAGATGAAAGGGCAGAAGTATTGAGGAAAAGGTTATGCCACTATCGGAAAAGCCCAGAGTAAGAAGTTTCCATGGATCTCAGAAGACCGACACTGTCAAGAATAAAGGATGGAGTATATGAGTTTTGATGGAACCGTAACCATGCTTCTAAGGGTGGTAGCACCCGAGATCCCGGAGACGATCGATGGATTTTGAGAAGACCACGACCCTAACCTATTTCTTTCTAGTTTCTCCGAATCTCGAGGACGAGATTCATTTTAAGGGTGGTAGGTTTGTAACATCCCAAAATTCTAAATTTTGGAATGTTATATAAATAGATAGATTTGATTGATTGTTTGATTGATTATGTCAAATTGAGTGAAATTCGAAACCTTTTTGAAAGTTAAATGAGAGGGAATAAAAGGACTTTCCCAAACTTCCATTTTGCATTTTTGATATCCGTTAATTCAAAAAAAAATTCAAATACAAAACCCTAGAGAGAAGATGACATGACTTCTTCCATTTAATTGAATGAAAAGGGTGTTTGAAAATATTTGAATTGCATTTGGAAAAAAATATTGCCAATTCTGAAACTTTATGCAACTCAATGATTTTCACGAGAGAAGATAAAATGACTTCTTCAAAACATATGAAATATGAGTTGGAAGTTTTAAAAGGATCAAATTCAAAGTCCTTTTGAAATTATTTTCAATTTGGATTTATTTGGATTTTATTCAAATTATTTTTCTCCAAAATATAAATATATGGAAAATAGGGTAACATGATTCCCTACATCATAAAATTGGAGAGAAATATATTTGAAATCAATTTGGTATATTAAAATGATTTTTATGAGGTTTTATTGCAAAAGTAGCACTCTTTGAATTATTTGAATTTTTGTAGATTTTATTTGATGCTAAAAAAATGTTCATGTCGTAGAAAATGTTTCTTTGAAAATTTCGATATATTATATGCCCATGTAATATTTCTTATTTATTTTTGTTTCATTATTTCTGTTTGTCTGATATTGTTTAAAAAAACTTTCCCCCCTACTTGGCCGGCCCAGCCCAGCCAGCGCGTCGCCGCCTTCCTCCTCGCGTGCCCAAAGAACTCCTGGCTGAGTCCGCCCCCAGCGCCACCACCTTTCCCCAAGCCGAGCCGCCGGCCTTTATAAGGCGGGCCCGACGCCCTCTTAAAGCCACCGTCGCCGCCCTCGCTCTGCGTTAGCCGACGCTCTACTACCGCCCGCTCGCGCCTCTGCTACGCTGTGCCGCCGCCTTGCCACTTCACCGCCGCCGCCTGCGCTGCCCACCGCCTCGGCTGGCCGCCCCACCGCGTTGCCCTCGCCGGACTTCACCGCCTCCGCCGCGATCCGATCTGAGCCGAGCCGCCGGTTTGGTTTTCTTTGCAAACCGTTATAACCGTCGAAACCCGCCTCAGTTTTTTTTCAGTTTCGGTTTTCTTTTTAGATCAGTTTAGTTATTTAGGTTAGTTTAATTAGTGGATGTACGTCCATTAGTATTCTGTAGCGAACGGTTTTCATTCGTTAGGTTCTGTTAGCGAGCGTTCGCTCAATATATATTTCTTTTTTCTCTTTTATTTCGGCCAGGGACCCATCCATGAATATTTTTATTCACAGTTTAGTACCTAATCTTCAAACGATCACAACTTTTATTTGTTTGTCCAAATCCAATGAAACCAACGCCCACTTCTTTGTTATGATCCCCTCTTTCCAGTAAATCAACTTGAACATGTTTTTGAAAGTTTTAAAATTTGAATCCAACCAGTTTTGTATTCAAACTTCTTTTGATCATAACTTGAGTTTTATAACTCCGATTTAGTTGATTCTTTTTGCAAATTAAAGCTATTGACCTAAAATTTCAGATAAGGCCAAATTCACATAATTTTGGTATTGTTAGAAATTTTTTATGTTTCAAGAGTTATTTGCTTGATTTTGATGTTTTCCGAATCGTCTTCTTCATTCTTTCCGATCTTTTGAGTGATTGCTTATATGTGGTTAATATTGCTTGCTTATAATAGATTGACCTGAGTGTGAAGAGTAGAACTATCAAGAGTTTTGAGTGTGAATCATCTTCATCAACAGTACATGCAAGTTCACACTTTGATCATATCCCTTTCATACCCAGTTTTTATGCATTAGTTTCACCCTCAAACATTGCATGAGTAGGATTGATAACATGTGGGTATTGGGAAGTAGTTGATGAGGTAGGAACCTATTGCCCTGCATTCAAACCTTGGGAGTTAGTATTATGTTATGCTTATATTGCCATGCTATGCTCGTAGATGTGGATTGGGTTTGAGTGTATTCCATGACAGATGTGAGATTGTTTACTTAATGGTTCAACTTAAGGTGGCTACTTTAATACACATCTGGGTGGATTGGTTGCGGGCACCTGGGGATAGACCAGTGTTTTCCATTTGGTTCGCCACCCAGGCTCAAAGGGATCATAAGATTATTCATGCTAGAAACTTCCGTGTGCAGGCTCTGGCATATTTGAGTATGTTGTGTGACCTCTTTCAGTGGTGGGCTAGCAGATGTAGAGGGAAAGTAGGTGTAACTGTCCACCTAGAGTAAAGAGTTAATGCTTATGAAAGACTGTGTCTCGGTCATCCATTTCTCAATCACCATGTAGTGCGAGAAATCAAACGGAGGAGATCGAGTCTTGTGGGGAAAGTGCGCAAACCTCTGTAGAGTGTACAAATTAATCATGATTAGCCGTGTCCCCGGTTATGGACATCTTGAGTCTCTCGTATTTGGATTATCATGTGGATCTCATCACTCTATAATTAATTTGTTGGGTTGTTAATGATTAATTTTTATTGCGATTGAGTCGGGGATATACCTTCTCAATGTTTTCAAACAACTTGGTAGTTAAATAAAATATATTCCTTTGCAGTAGGGAAAAATTGGCTTTTCGCAAAAACATTATAACCATAGAGCCTCCACCAGCCAGATATGCATGTAGTGATAGCCTTTATTCATCATTGCTCTATGGTGTGAATTTGCCAGTACATTCAGTGTACTGACCCTTTGTGGCTGCAACATCTCATGTTGGAGGATTCTTACGACAAGTAAGTGATACGTTAGGGTTATGATTTCTACACTCAACTTTGCCGTTGGTGTTGATGGGAATCCACAACTGTGTTACTTCCGCTATTTGGATTGAGGTAATAGTATTTACGTTACTTTATACATGTGATTTACCTCTGTTATAAATCCTCGAGTACTGTGTGTGTCAGCATACCGATCTAGGGATGACACTTAAGCACAGAGATTTGACCGTCTGAGGTTGTGTCGCTATAGTAGGCTATATGTATTTGATTAGACCACATATTGAACTTGTATTTATGTATGTGCCTTACAAGTGTATCTTCTTCTAGGCTAACTTTTTGAAGAACAAGACCAACCGTTCTAAAGTGAAATTACAACAGACAACAGGATCTCGTAGCTATATTGCACACTGCGAGGCTCTTGTAAATAGCTGCTACTTCCTTCTTTTTTCTATGCCATATTATCGTATCTATATTTAGTTGTTCCAAATACAGAGGAAAGCCTACGCGGACCAAAAAGAACCAGAACCGAATGTAGTGCAAATCTTCAAGGATTGCCACACCAGCAAGATGAAGGGCATGATCACACCAGTTCAATCCGCTGTTGTAAGTCCTTACTCCTCCTGCCTTTGAACTGATTGGTACTGTGATGTGTTCATTTAACTACTTGGTTTGCAGCCAATGTCAGTTACTCTGTTCACTTTTATACACAGTTGTTTTAACGTATCAGTTCACCTTACATGGTTTAAAAGAGATGAAGGATATTCTTTTGGTCTTGATCTATATTCTGGTTGTTATGTTCACGTGCGCACATAATGATAAAATAGCCTGTTTGTTTTATATCTGTTTGCCCATGATATGAATGATTTAATACTATGTTCATCCTACTTTAAACCATGTCTCTTTATCCTTAGATGTCAACGAATGTGAGGAAATAGACAATACAGTAGGCATGCTACATGGACATATGTTCCGAAAGTGATTTTATTATGTAGTTGGCACTACAATACATGCTAATGTATTACAGTCGTTCACCAAAATGAGTTATGTATAAACGTGTAACCTACTATGTTTGTTTTGTCTCATTAGTAACTTATCTGGTACACTAATCTACAAGTTCAAACTTTCAGGAAGCTATGGAAAAAATGATTGAACAGCCACAACCACCTGAAGGTGACGAGGCTACCACGGGCACAATGTCACCTCGTGCTGTAGTGCGTTAGTATCTCTCCACTAACGGTGCAAAAAGTACCTTCCTGCGTAATTCTGGGTTGGTTGTCAAGGTAACCTTGTCCAAATCGCCTACTGAACAAAATCTTCCTGCTAGACAGAGTGATATATCTGTGCTCCAGACACAAGTCCAATCCCTAATGGACATCATTTTGGAAACAAGAATAGTGGTTGACAAATGTCGTCAAGATATGAATGGTTTTGAAACCAGGCTATCGGACATTAAACCGTTGTTCAAGAGCAATGGCGGAAAAAAGGTGAAGATCGTGCTGCTCCATCAGATTCTACAACCTGAAACATTAGCACTCAGGTCAAATGATCTGTGCTTCTATACATCTGATGGTGCTTTTATCTGCAAGGATCAGAACTTTATGCCAACAGGCCTTTTGTTGTGATCTGACATTTATGATGCTGCCAAAGGCTGCAATAATTATGACGCTATTTTTGTATGGTGTAGGTTTATCTTAGTAATGTATTCGGCCGAAAGCTTCGTAGGATCCCAACATGCCAACATTCGTCGGGCCCGTTCCAATTGGGCTAAAAAAGATTATGGGCCGAAATTTGCATGTAGCCCACTAAAAATATCTGGGCCTAAATCAGCATAAGATTTCATATTTTTCTGGTAGGCCTGTGCCCGTTGTGGGCCTTTAACAGGCCTAAACATAATTTGGGCCCTCAGTAACAATAGGCCGTTTACAGGTGTAAATATCTCGAGCCCATAAAAGCATGGGCCTTTAAAAGATCTAAAGTGAGATTGGGCCCATTTACAATGCTGAAAGTGCAACTATCCCTAGGTGGTTTTGGTAATTCATAACAACATATAGCTCATTGAGCTAATGCTATTCCAAGACAAATATTTCAGGAAAGCTCAATGAATGGCATGGCATGGATGATGAAAGTGGATCCCTCAAAATATCAAGGACAAAGGATTGGCTCAAGCTCAAAAGCTCAAGACTCTACATTTTACACTTTAGTGATCCAAGATCACATTGAGTCTATAGGAAAAGCCAATACTATCAAGGAGGGATGAGGTGTTGCTTGATGAGCCTTTTGCTTCATGTGCTTAGTGATATGCTCCAAAACCCTCCACTACTTTCTCACATCCACATATGACCTAAACCTAAAGTCAAACTCGGCCCTACCGATTCTTTCTATCCGCGCCACCGAGTTCGATGTCATAGCCACCGCCACAAACCCTAGGCAAATCGGTCTCACCGATAGGGATCTCGGTCTCACCAAGATGGGATTGTAATCTCTGTTTCCCTTCGTAACGTTTCAGTCTAACCGAAGTGAGCGATCGGTCCCACCGAGATTACAATGTAAACTCTCTGTTTCCCTTTTGTAACGTTTCGGTCTCACCGAAAGAGCAAATCGGTCCCACCGAGTTTACCTGACCAACTCTCTGGTTAGCTAATTACCGAATTCAGTCTCACCGAGTTTGTGTAATCGGTCTCACCGAGATTACGTTATGCCCTAACCCTAACCATATCGGTCCTACCGAGTTGCTTGTCAGTCCCACCGAGAACCCTAACGGTCACTAGGTTTACTAAATTGGTCTGACCGAGTTTTCTGATTCGGTCTCACCAAGTTTGGTAAATTGTGTGTAACAGTTAGATTTTGTGTGGAGGCTATATATACCCCTCCACCTCCTCTTCATTCGTGGAGAGAGCCATCAGAACAAACCTACACTTCCAACTTACCAGTTCTGAGAGAGAACCACCTACTCATGTGTTGAGCCCAAGATATTCCATTCCTACCATATGAATCTTGATCTCTAGCCTTCCCCAAGTTGCTTTCCACTCAAATCTTCTTTCCACCAAATCCATATCCTATGAGAGAGAGTTGAGTGTTGGGGAGACTATCATTTGAAGCACAAGAGCAAGGAGTTCATCATCAACACACCATTTGTTACTTCTTGGAGAGTGGTGTCTCCTAGATTGGCTAGGTGTCACTTGGGAGCCTCCGACAAGATTGTGGAGTTTAACCAAGGATTTTGTAAGGGCAAGGAGATCGCCTACTTCGTGAAGATCTACCGCTAGTGAGGCAAGTCCTTCGTGGGCGACGGCCATGGTGGGATAGACAAGGTTGCTTCTTCGTGGACCCTTCGTGGGTGGAGCCCTCCGTGGACTCATGCAACCGTTACCCTACGTGGGTTGAAGTCTCCATCAACGTGCATGTACGATAGCACCACCTATCGGAACCACGACAAAAACATTCGTGTCTCCAATTGCGTTTGAATTCTCCAAACCCTTCCCTTTACATTCTTGCAAGTTGCATGCTTTATTTTCCGCTGCCTATATACTATTTGCATGCTTGCTTGAATTGCATGATGATTGCTTGAATTGTTCAAAGATAGCTAAAATATGCCAAAGTATCAAATTGGGAAAAGGCATAGCTTTTAATTGGTCAAGTGTCTAATGACCCCCCCCCCTCTAGACATACTTCAATGTCCTACAAGTGGTATCAGAGCTTTGGTCTCCATTTGCTTTGATTTCCATAGCTTTTGGTGGTCATAGCCTTGCTTTCACAACCTAGGAGAGTATGACGTCTAGCGAGGGAAATTATCACCGTAGAGGTCCTTACTTTGATGGCACTAATTTTGCTAGTTGGAAGCATAAGATGAAAATGCATATTCTCGGACATAACCCATGCCGTTTGAGCTATTGTGTGTATTGGTTTGCAAGGTGAATTCTTTGATGGGAGAGAACCGAACCGTGAAGCTAGTGCGGAAGAGTTGAAGATGTTGCAATACAACGCTCAAGCTTGTGGTATCCTCTTCAATGGATTGTGCCCCGAAGAATTTAACAAAATCACCCATCTTGAGAATGCAAAGGAAATTTGGGATACTTTGATTGATATGCATGAAGGTACCGACTCCGTCAAGGAATCCAAGTTGGATGTGCTCCAAAGTCAGCTTGACAAGTTCAAAATGAAGGATGGTGAAGGTTCGCTGAAATGTACTCTAGGCTTGCTCTTATCACAAATGAGATTGCCGGCTTAGGAAGTGAAGAGATGACCGACAGATTCATCACCAAAAAGGTCCTAAGAGAATTGGATGGAAAATATGATACGTGTGCACATTGATCCAAATGATGCCAAATTACAAAGATCTCAAGCCAACGGAAGTCATTGGAAGAATTTTTGCTCATGAGATGTCACTCAATGATAAGGAGGAACTTCACAACAAGTCAAGTGGTGCTTACAAAGCCTCATGTGAAGCCCCCACATCATCAAGTGAGAAACAAACCTTCAATGAAGAATTGAGCTTAATGGTGAAGAACTTCAACAAATTCTACAAGAGTAGAAGCAAAGAAAGAAGCTCCAAGTCAAGGTCCTACAATGACAAAAGATCTTCTAGTCGAGAGCGCAATTGCTACAATTGTGGGAGACCCGGACAATATTCCAATGAGTGTACGGCACCCTACAAAAGAAGAGAAGATTCTCCCAAGAGAAGAAGTAGAAGAGAGGAATCACCAGCAAGAGAGAGAAGGAGTAGAGATGATCGTTATGAACAAAGACCCTCACGGAGAAGCAAGGATTCGGAAAGGAAGGATAAGTCATCAAAGAGCTACACAAAACGAAGACATCAAGCTCATGTTGGTGAATGGGTATCCGCTCCGACTCCGACAATCACTCCGAGAGAAGCTATCACTCCGACTCCGAATACACTCAAGATGAAGGTGTTGCCTGTTTAGCACTTGTGTCAACCAACTCCTACGACATATTTGAATCACCAAATGAAGGAATTGGAAGATGCTTCATGGCCAAAGGTCCTAAGGTAACACACCCGAGTATGTTGATTTTAATAGTGATGAAGATGACTTGCTAGGTGATGATGATTTACTTATTGACAACTCTAGTGATGAATACTATGATGAAACGTCAATTAATCATGCTAATCAAGATGAAATGAATGACAATGATAAGGAGAAAAGCGAAGCGTCTAACTAAAGAACTAAACACTCTTAAGTTAGCTCATGAAACTATCTTTGAAGATCATCAAGAACTTTTAAGGGCTCATGAGAAGTTACGCTTTGAAAAGCTCAATCTTGAGCAAGAGCATGAGTTCCTAAAAGCGATCAATGATGATCTTCGTGAAAAAGTTCTTCTTATATTGCCAAGCGTTTACTCTTATCTACTTACATGCCTCAAGTAAAGTCTAGTAACAAAAACAAGAAAGATTCTTCTTCTAGTAGTAACAATAACAATGCTAAATCCAATATTGTTGCTTCTAGTAGTTCTCTTGATTCCACTAATGATTCTCTTAGCCAAGTTACACTTGAGCAAGAAAACAGCTTATTGAAGGGAATTATAGAGAAAGGTGTATACAAGAGCCTTGCGGGAGTAAGCAATTTGAGGAAATTGTATGCGCAAGCAAGGAAGGCACCGGAAGAATCAAGGTGTTGGTTTTGAGCGAAAGTTCAATGCCAATGGAGTAGAGTGGGAAGAAGATCAATACCCCAAGACGAAGTTTGTTCCTCAACAAGTGAAGTATGATCCTACTTACTTCAAGGGAAAACAAGCACAAGATGATCTTCCACCACAAGACCACAAGAACAAAGGCAAGGACAAGCTTCAAGAAGAGATTGATGCATTTGATGAAGCACCTAAGGCCTTGGTCAAGTGGGTTCCCAAGACTACATCAAGTTCTACTTCATCAAGCACAACTACTACACCAAGGATTCCCATCAAGATGATGTGGATCCCGAAGAAGAAGAACTAGAGAGTTATTGAGGGTGACTCCGCCAACATTTTTCACTCATATCATTATGGCAAGGACAAGTGCAATCAACTTCCATATCTTGCACTAGTTCAAGGAGTCACAAACCCTCATGTTGGTAAGGCAAGGGACAAGGCAACCTAATGCGTTCATGGACATCATTTTGTGTGTGCATCACTCTATGTCTATGGATATTCTTGTTTGTTCCTTGCGGGACTAACCCGTGTAGGTATTGAAAGTGCAGCTCACTCCAAAGGATTGCTCCAAAAGATCTACATCAACATTGAGCATCCACATCTTCAACACCTACATGAAGTCATCATCGAAAAACCCAAGGTTAGTTTATCCCTCTAAGGAGGATCTCACATCTAGGGGGAGCTTAACTCTAAGAATTGAGTCAAAGCAACTCTAATGATGTGAACACATAAATGCTTTATGTAAAAGTGGTAACCCCACTTGAGCTTAAACAATGAGTATGACCTAAGATCAAATGTTCTCATTTGACTCCTAAGTCAATATACTCATATATAGATGACCTAGTCATCGCCAATTGTTTGATAGATCCTAGCATTGGTTGTGCATGCTTTGTCACATACTTCATTTGTCATTTTATTGTGTGAGCATGTTGGTTGCATATTTTACTCATTCGAGGACATCCACTTGTTGTTTTGGTTGTTTGCCTTCTTTTTCTTTAGCCAAGTGGATGTACAAGAATGCCTAAGAACCTTCTCTATCTATCTATGCTTTTCTCGTCTCAAACTCTATTCATGCTACATCACAAAATTTGATCAAGTCAGATTCGAACCACTCTGTGTGAGGAGCACTCGGAGTCCCCGTTTCGTCATACACTTAAACTTCCAAAACTTCTTTGTGATTTTTGGTCTGACCGATTCCTCCATTTCGGTCATACCGAGATTACTAAGTCGATCTAGGTTTTCAATCTCGGTGCAACCGATTTTAACTTTTTAGTCACACCGAGTTGCGATAGCATTATGAGTTATGCATCTCGGTGCCACCGAGTTGTTCAACTCGGTCACACCGACAGTGTCGGGCTATATATATCACACGGGAAAATTTTGGAAAATTTTCTCCGGAACTCCTCGCCCGCGCATAGCTCGCTCTGCCTCCTTGGTCTACGGATCGTCGACTTTGTCGCCAGCCGCCTCCAGCCGCTGGTCTCCGCCGCCGTCAATGGAATTCTTCTCCGCTGTTTCCGTTGTAGCGAGTTCACCGCCGAACTAGGGTATGAACTCAATCACAGTGCTATCCTCGTCTGATTCTCTGCACATTGTGTTCATTATGCATCTTGCCACGATTGAAACACTTCTATCCAGTCAAAACAATCCTTAGAATAGGTATGATTCAAAAATTTAGGGTTAGGTTTCCGCCGAAACCATCTCGGACCCACCGAGTTGAAAAACTCGGTCCCACCGATTAGGCTAACGCCATTGCACTAGTAAGTCTCGGTCTGAACGAGAATTACAAATCGGTGTGACCGATTTTAGAACTTTGTGAAACCCTAGCAGTCTCGGTGCCACCAAACTGTGACTCGGTCTAACTGAGTTCACTAGTTTAGGTTCCAAAACTGTTTCGGTATCACCGAGTTTAAAAACCGGTAGATCCGAAATGCTTTCTGTGGAAAACTAAAACTAAGTTTTTTGAATCATTCTTTTGCAAAAATCTCTGCATTTTGTGATGCTCATCCACTCTACCTCATCTATAACTATTCACAGGGTCAGCAACAAGTGTCAGCAGATGTCGCACCAAAGTGATGACCTGAATAGGTCGGAAGAGCAGATTCACATGAGTGAGGGCACTAGTCCCTCAAGCAGCTCAGATGAGGGGAGCAGAAGCACTCCCAGTAATTTGCCCAAGGCTGCCACAAGGACAAGAAATAAGAAGACCTCAGAGTCTGAGGATGAAGATTATGTGGCAGCTGAGGATGAGGCCAGTTCCAAGAAGAAAGTGCTCAAGAAGGAGTACAGCTCAACAGCAGTTAAGCCTGGAATGAAAATCAAAAGGCCAGCAGGTAGACAACCAATGTCCAAAGCCAGAGTCTCCACTCAAGCTTCTTTGGAATCCCAACCCAAAGAACCTGCTTTCTTTGAAGGAAAGAAAAGGAAGGAAAGGGTCAAGAAGACCATGGCCAGAGTGATTGGGAAGCCTTCTATGATGGAGGAAGAAGAAGAAGAAGAAGAGGTTGCTGAGCCTGCACCCAAGGCACAAAAGCTGATGGGTGATGCCATAAAGTCAGGGGCTGCAACTTCAAAGCCCAAAGCTGCCCCCAAGCCCAAGAGTGCACCAAAGAGGAATACCAGGAGTATACCAGCAACTAAGAAGAACAAGGCTCCAATGCCTGAAGTTGATGCTGAGGAAGATGAAGAAGGGCAGGTCATAAGGAAGCTCAAGCCCAAGATCCCAGACCACAATGATGCTCATCCTGTGGCTGAGAACATGAAGATCAGGAGAGATCAAGGGTTGAGGCTATGGAGAGATTCAGATCCATATGCCACCAGGAGAAGGATTGCTATAGATTACAGGTTCCACACCAAGGAGCAGCAGGACTTCTATGAGACCATATTATCGGATAAGAAGCCCATAGTTTGTGATATGAGGTGGGTCGACTAGACGTACATTCAGGAGAATGAAGAACACTATCCTGGAGTATTTGACAGCTTCAGTGCTTGTGGAGTTGCAGATTTTGTTGGGCAGAAGCTCAAACTGGGATGGCGAGCTCATTATGCAATTCTACTCCACGACACATTTCTATCCAGATTGCAGGATAGTTTGGGTGTTTGAAGCAACGAGATATCAGTCAACCATAGAGGAATGGGCAAGTCTGATCAATGCCCCCAAGGAAGATGAAGAAGACTTGGACATTTATGCCACGAAGAAGATGGGACACAACTCAATGTCACACATGTACAAGGAAATACCAGATGATGCACTTGAGTCCTTCAAGTTTGGATCAGTTCATTATCTTCTGTCAGGGCTGCCTACAATCAACTGGATCCTAAGGCACACTCTTTTGCCCAAATCAGGTGATCACAACATGATCAGAGGGCATGCAATCAATTTGCTTCACATTTTTGATGTGCCTCAGAAATTCAAAGTCATGAGCCTCATAGTTGAAACTATCAAGAGGACAGCAGCAGACCACAAGAGGAGCTATGTATATGCCCCACAGATTCAGGAGTTGATTAACTCAAAGATGGGCACAGGAAAATATCTGTTGGATAAGGAACACATGGTTCTCTATCCTAAATTTGAGTACAATCAAGTTGTCATGACTGAGAATGAACCATCATCAGTGCAAGCGCAAGAGAAGAAGGAGAAAGCAAGAAAGGAGAAGGTTGCCCAGATGCCAACTCAAGCAGAGGCATCTGAATACTCTCTGAAGAACAAGCAGGAGCAGCTTGGTTACTTGATAGCATCAACTCTACGGATTGAGAAGGGGTTGGCCACCCTAACTCAAAACCAGGAGAACCTGGAAAGAATCATGGAACAAAAATTCTATGATCTTGATGTCAAGGTAACTGAGATTCAGTCAGCTGTGGAGCTGCTACAGGATGACATGCAGGAGATGAAGGGAAGGACAACGACTGATGCATTTGTTAGAGTGCCACGAGCTCAGAGATCAGCTGCAGAGCCAGTTCAAGACACCAGAGTCACTTCATCAGCTCCAGCTACAACTCCAAAGACAACCAGCTCCGGCACCAACTCCTTCAGCTCCTTCTACATCGACCAAGCCTTCGTTCTTGGAGTTCTCCTGACACCACCACCACCGTAAGACCAAGCACGAGAGATGATATAGACCTATGCATTTTCTAGGAACTTTTTGGTAACTTGTTGCCAAAGGGGGAGAAAAATGTATAGATCATAGGCTTCGAGAGAGAGAGAGATTTGCTTTTGTTCTCTCTTGTCTTTTTGGTTGAACTTTATTTGCTTTTGATTGCTTGAGATACTATGCTTTTACCCGTGAGACATTGATGATCATGTGTTTGATCATAAGCTACACTTATGCTCATTATGATATTATCTTACTTATCCTTATATGATCATTCACTTTGCTTGGTGATGAGTGCATGTATTCAATCTTTGTTATTTTGAGCGCTCCACCAAGATGTATGTGACATGGAAGAGTAACCCATGAGCCTAATTCCTTGTGCATTTGTAGTCCAAAGAAAATATTAAATATGCACAAATTTAGGGGAGCTCTTGCTTATCACATACTTCTCAAAGCGACGATGTTTTTCAAATTTTATTATCATTTGTCGAAGCTTTGATCTATATGTTGTCATCAATTACCAAAAAGGGGCAGATTGAAAGTGCAACTATCCCTAGGTGGTTTTGGTAATTCATAACAACATATAGCTCATTGAGCTAATTCTATTCCAAGACAAATATTTCAGGAAAGCTCAATGAATGGCATGGCATGGATGATGAAAGTGGATCCCTCAAAATATTAAGGACAAAGGATTGGCTCAAGCTCAAAAGCTCAAGACTCTACATTTTACATTTTAGTGATCCAAGATCACATTGAGTCTATAGTAAAAGCCAATACTATCAAGGAGGGATGAGGTGTTGCTTGATGAGCCTTTTGCTTCATGTGCTTAGTGATATGCTCCAAAACCCTCCACTACTTTCTCACATCCACATATGACCTAAACCTAAAGTCAAACTCGGCCCTACCAATTCTTTCTATCCGCGCACCGAAGTTCAGATGTCATAGCCACTGCCACAAACCCTAGGCAAATCGGTCTCACCGATAGGGATCTCGGTCTCACCGAGATGGGATTGTAATCTCTCTGTTTCCCTTCGTAACGTTTGGGTCTAACCGAAGTGAGCGATCGGTCCCACCGAGATTACAGTGTAAACTCTCTGTTTCCCTTTTGTAACTTTTCGGTCTCACCGAGCAAATCGGTCCCACCGAGTTTACCTGACCAACTCTCTGGTTAGCTAATTACCAAATTCGGTCTCACCGAGTTTGTGTAATCGGTCTCACCGAGATTACGTTATGCCCTAACCCTAACCATATCGGTCCTACCGAGTTGCTTGAAAGTCCCACCGAAAACCCTAACGGTCACTAGGTTTACTAAATCGGTCTGACCGAGTTTTCTGATTCGGTCTCACCGAGTTTGGTAAATTGTGTGTAACGGTTAGATTTTGTGTGGAGGCTATATATACCCCTCCACCTCCTCTTCATTCGTGGAGAGAGCCATCAGAACAAACCTAAACTTCCAACTTACCAGTTCTAAGAGAGAACCACCTACTCATGTGTTGAGGCCAAGACATTCCATTCCTACCATATGAATCTTGATCTCTAGCCTTCCCCAAGTTGCTTTCCACTCAAATCTTCTTTCCACCAAATCCATATCCTGTGAGAGAGAGTTGAGTGTTAGGGAGACTATCATTTGAAGCACAAGAGCAAGGAGTTCATCATCAACACGCCATTTGTTACTTCTTGGAGAGTGGTGTCTTCTAGATTGGCTAGGTGTCACTTGGGAGCCTCCGACAAGATTGTGGAGTTGAACCAAGGAGTTTGTAAGGGCAAGGAGATCGCCTACTTCGTGAAGATCTACCGCTAGTGAGGCAAGTCCTTCGTGGGCGACGACCATGGTGGGATAGACAAGGTTGCTTCTTCGTGGACCCTTCGTGGGTGGAGCCCTCCGTGGACTCACGCAACCGTTACCCTACATGGGTTGAAGTCTCCATCAACATGGATGTACGATAGCACCACCTATCAGAACCACGACAAAACCATCTGTGTCTCCAATAGCGTCTGAATTTTCCAAACCCATCCCTTTACATTCTTGGAAGTTGCATCTTTATTTTCCGCTACCTATATACTCTTTGCATGCTTGCTTGAATTGCGTGATGATTGCATGAATTGTTCAAAGATAGCTAAAATCTGGCAAAGTCTAAAATTGGGAAAAGGCATAGCTTTTAATTGGTCAAGTAGTCTAATCACCCCCCCTCTATACATACTTCAAGGTCCTACAAATGCGGATCTTTCACAGGCCGAAATTCGGACGGGCCGTAAATGCGCCGACCTAATACACGGGCCTTTAACAGGCCAGGAGTTCGGTCAGGCTAGATTATCGTCATTTTTATATGGGTCGTTAATGGGCCTGATGTGACATTGGGCCACATATTGCCCATGGATTTCGTCCGACGTTAACAGGCCGAAAATCACAACAGGCCGAAAGTGGCCCAAATCTATAGTGGGCCTCTAATAGGCCGAATGTCAGACATGGCCGAATAGGACCCAAATCCTTCACGGTCGTTTATGGGCCAAAAGTTTCAATCGCCTGTAAATGGGCTCAAATGAAGCAGGACCTTTAACAGGCCCGAAATACACCGGGTCATAATTTGGCCCATATACTTAGCGGACTGTTAACGGGCCAGAAGTGACCATGGGCCGCGATGATGACAAGTTTAGGACAGGCCGTTGACGGGACGATTTCACACTAGCCGTACGGGCTTTAACTGAGAATGTTGGGCCTTTGGCTGGCCGGCCCATTATGCTCCGCAAAATCTCGCGGGCCTTTAGCTGGGCCGGCCCATTATGGCCCGCAAAATCTCACGGGCCTTTAGCTGGGCTGACCCATTATGGCCCGCAAAATCTTGCAGGCCTTTAGCTCGGTCGGCTCATTATGATACGCAAAATCTCGTGGGCCTTTAGCTGGGCTGGCCCATTATAGACCTCAAAATCTTGTGGGCCTTTAGTTGGGCTGGCCCATTTAAACTTTATGGGCCACTTTTGGGCCGGTCCACGTGTCAACATATCATAGGCGCATCTCGCCCATTGGGTGAGTGACACCTGTACAACGCAGAGTCGACACGTGTTCCGCCACCAATCGTAATTTTACACGTGGAAAATCCCCATTGGTCCAGTCATTAATGGGTTATCGGATCCGTAACGGACCCGATAGCTTAACGACATTCCGTTACGGTGGATGCCACGTGTCGGTCACCCTTGACGAAAAGCACTTATGTGACGCGATTTATCGTCATGGAAGTGGACACTTCCGTGATGATAATTTTGGTAATGTCATGGAACACTTCTCTGACGACACGTATGACTATCTTCATTCTGTCATAAATTTGTCATGGATGTACATGCATGACAGAAAACGTGACCTACTATGACAAACACGTATCATCACGGAAGTGTATTTTTTTGTAGTGGGCGTAGTTGTCGATATGCTCTAGATGGCCAAGCGAGTTGGCCCGTAGTGCGAAGCCGCCGAATATGAAGATCTTGCCAGGGAGAAAAACTTACCCTGGACAGCATTGTTATAGATGATTGACGGGGCCATCGAACCTCTTGAAGACGACGCAGCGGAACTCACAATGAAAGCACCAATGTCGGTGTCAAAACCGGCGGATCTCGGGTAGGAGGTCCCGAACTATGCGTCTAAGGTCGATGGTAACAGGAGATAGAGGACACGATGTTTACCTAGGTTCAGGCCCTCTCTATGGAGGTAATACCCTACTTCCTGCTTCATTGATCTTGATGAGTATGAGTATTACAAGAGTTGATCTACCACAAGATCGTAATGGCTAAAACCCTAGAAGTCTAGCCTGTATGATTATGATTGTCCCTATGGACTCTGGTTTATATAGACACCGGAGGGGACTAGGGTTGTACACAGTCGGTTATAGAGAAAGGAATCTTCATATCTGAACGCCTAGCTTGCCATCCACACCAAGGAGAGTCCCATCCTGACACGGGTGAAAGTCTTCGGTCTTGTATCTTCACAGCCCATCAGTCCGGCCAATGTCCAACAGGCCGGACGCCCGAGGACCCCTTAGTCCAGGACTCCCTCACCGACTCCTGTATGCATCTACTACTATTACTCCACACATCGACCGCTATCCAGCATGCATCTAGTGTATTAAGTTCATGGAAAACCGGAGTAATGCAATAAGAACGATGACATGATGTAGACAAGATCCATTTATCTATTGCGTAGATATAGATCCCATCTTTTTATCCATAGTAGCAATGATACATACGTGTCATTTCCCTTTCTGTCACTGGGATCAAGCACCGTAAGATCGAACCCACTACCGGGCACCTCTTCCCATTGCAAGATAAATAGATCAAGTTGTCCAAACAAAACCCAAATATCGGAGAATAAATACGAGGCTATAAGAGATCATGCATATAAGAGATCAAAGAAACTCAAATAACTTTCATGGATATAAAGAAGATATAACTGATCATAAACTCGAAGTTCATCGGATCCCAACAAACACACCGCAAAAAGAGTTACATCATATGGATCTCCAGGAGACCATTGTATTGAGAATTCAGCGAGAAAGAGAAAGCCATCTAGCTACTAACTACGGACCCGAAGGTCTACAAAGAACTACTCACGCATCATCGGAGAGGCACCAATGGTCCTGGTGAACCCCATCCGAGTTGGTGTCTAGATTGGATCTGGTGGTTCTGGACTCTGCGTTGGCTGGATGAATATTTTGTCGACTCCCCTAGGGTTTCTGGATTTTTGGGGTATTTATAGAGAAAAGAGGCGGTCCGGGGGGCACCTGAGGTGGGCACAACCCACCAGGGCGCGCCTGGGCCTCCTGGCACGCCCTGGTGGGTTGTCCACTCCTCGGGACTCCCCCAGGTGCAACCAGGGCCCAATATCTTCCTTCTGGTCCATAAAAAATCATCATGGAGTTTCGTGGCATTTGAACACCGTCTGATGTTGATTTTCTACGATGTAAAAAACATGGAAAAAACAGTAACTAGCACTTGGCACTATGTGAATAGGTTAGTAACAAAAAATGATATAAAATGACTATAAAATTGTTATAAAACATCCCAGATTGATAATAAAACAACATGAAACAATAAAAAGTTATAGATACGTTGGAGACTTATCAGCATCCCCAAGCTTAACTCATGCTCGTCCTCGAGTAGGTAAGTGATAAAAACAGAATTTTTGATGTGGAGTGTTGTTTATCAAGTCATGTCATATTATTTTCTTTATAACATGGACATTTGGACTTTTATGTGATTCAAAGCAATAGTCTAGTTTTGACATAATAATTTAGATACTCAAGCATATCAACAAGCAACCATGTCTTTCAAAATATCAATGCTGAAATAAGTTATCCCTAGCCCATCATGCTCAAACATTGATCCATTCATGAAACACACTCGAATATTAGCTACACCCAATATTTAAGCATGATCATATTGCCTCTTAGTTGGTGATTTTATAAGAGAAGATGGAGACTCAAATTCAAAATAAAGATTGCATAAAGTAAAAGAAAGGCCCTTCGTAGAGGGAAGTAGGGATTTGTAGAGATGCCAGAGCTCAAAGCGAAAAAAATAGAGATAAAAACATTTTGGGAGGTGTATCCATCCCACCAACGAAAATGACATAGAGCTATGAACACTTTCCATGCTAGATATGCCATAGGCGGTTACCAAATAGAAAATAAAGTTTATTACTTTTTCCACCATACTTTCACTTTCCATGGCTAACCATATCCACGGGTGCCTTCCATACCAACACTTTCCAAGGAATTTATTATTTGACAACATAAAGTAAATTCATTTTTGCATTTCGGGACTGGGAATCTCTAAAACCTTTGCCTTACTCTCATGCAATGATAAGTGAATAAACACTCATCGTGAGAATAACACATCCAGCATGGAAAATATTAGCCACCCATTACCGTTCCGCGAGCGAAACAAATACACAAAACAGAAGTTTATTTTCAAAATTAGAGATGGCACATGAAAATTTGCTTATAACGGCAAAAGAATACCGCATATAGGTAGATATAGTGGACTCATGTGGCAAAACTGGTCTAAAGGATTTTGGATGCACAAGTGGAGGTCATACTTAGTGCAAAATGAAGGCTAGCAAAAAGATTGAGAAGCGACCAACCAAGAAAGCGAATAATCTCATAAGCAAGCATTAAGCATAATTAACAATCGAATAATGCACCATAAGTAGGATATAATTTTCATTGCATGATTATTGACTTTCATGCATGCATAGGGAATCACAAACCTTAACACCAATATTCTTACTAAAGCATAATTACTCATCAACATAACTCACATATCACATCATCATATCTCAAAACTATTACTAAGAATCAATTTTATTTTGTCCAATGATCTTCATCACAATTTTTTCCTTTATCCTTCTTGGATATCTATCACTTTGGGACTAATTTTCATGTGTTGCTTTTCATAAGCTCAAACAAGTATACGTGAAGATCATGAGCATACAATTTTTCTTTCTCTCAAAATAATTTAAGTGAAGCAAGAGAGAATTTCTGTAAAAAAATTACTAACTCCCAAACAAATCTAAGTGAAGCAAGAGAACATTTCTTCAAAAATACTAAGCACACCCTGCTCAAAAAGATATAAGTGAAGCACTAGAGCAAGTCCTAGCTCATAAAAGATTTAACTGAAGCACAGAGAGCAATTCTAACAAGTCATGATATAATTTTGGCTCTCTCAAATAGGTGTGTCCAGCAAGGATTGATGACTTAAAACACAAAATAAAACAAGCAAAGACATATATCATACAAGACGCTCCAAGCAAAACACATATCATGTGACGAATAAAAATATAGTCTCGAGTAAAATATCGATGGTCGTTAGAAGAAAGAGGGGATACGACTCGGGGGAATCCCCAAGTTAGTTGGTTGCTCATTCTTGGATAATAGTGTGGGATGCCGGGGCATCCCCAAGCTTAGGCTCTTCTATCCTTCTTTCATCCATCATAAGATAACCCAAAACTTGAAAACTTCAATCACACAAAACTCAACAAAACCTTTGTAAGAAACGTTAGTAAAAGAAAGCAAACCACTACTATAAGTGTTGTATCAAACCAATTCATATTTTTTTTGTATTATATCTATTGTATTCCAAATTTTCCATGGCAAAAACTCATCAAAGAAAACCATGGAGCCATCAAAATAAGCACACAGCACAAAGAAAACAGAATCTGTCAAAACAGAACTGTCTGTAGTAATCTGACTTTTGCAAATACTTCCGGAACTATTCTACCAAATTAGGAATACCAGGGTAATTTGTATATTAATCTTCTGCAAAAATAATCAGGGCAAAAGCTCTTTTCTGTCATTTATGAAAATTATTTTAGTGAGCGCAAAGTTTCTGTCTTGTTTAGCAAGATCAAACAACTATCACCCAAGAAGATCCTAAAGGCTTTACTTGGCACAAACACTAATTAAAACAAAAAAACACAATCATACATTAGCATAATTGTGTGAACACACAAGAATAGAAAGCAAAAAGCAAAAATAAATTTTATTCATTGGGTTGCCTCCCAACAAGCGCTATAGTTTTACGCCGTTAGCTAGGCGTAAGGACAGGATCTAAGTTTTGTCATCTATATCCTTCTTAGTTTTCTTAGATGTGTTTTCATCATGGGGTTCCGTAAACACAACATAAACATATTATCCATGGAAACTTTAGCATTCCTTAGTTGGTTTTCATCATAACCCCTTTTATTTCCCGCATTAATCCAAGAGTAATGTTGACTGACATTATGAAAACTTGTTGGATTATATCTAGAACGGGGACTTCCGTTTTAAGATTCTCATCAAAGATCTTATTATCCCCAAGAAAATGCCTCAATGCATAGTCAATATTGCAAAGAATTTCATATATTACGGGTTTTTCACGATTCATACCATAAAAGTCAAAGATTTCCTTAGCTTCCCGTATTATGTAGTCAAACTCATTCATAAGAACGAGAGTGGCTAAGTTTTTAGCCCTCGGATTCTTTATCTCGGGAAGCTTAAAAAAAATCTTTGCAAGGCAGGATGAGTGCGGATAAATTTACTTTCAACTTTCAGAACCAGTGACGAAATAGCATCCGCATAAGATCTAGTAGTTTTAAGTATAGAAGCATCATCAAGACTCAGATTTCTCACACATTTGAAAAATTCTTGGATACGTTCTTTTCCCATAACGTTCCCTTGCCCCAAGATAAAAGTTTTAGCATCCAGATTGCCTGTACGTCCAATCTTAGGAATCAGGCCATCATCTGTTGGTGCCATACCAAAATCACTCATGATTGCAAGCAGAGAATATATCTGACAAGAAAATGGCGAACGGAAAAGAGGGACGAATAAAACAGCAATTTTTTGTGAAGTGGGGGAGAGGAAAACGAGAGGCAAATGGAAAATAATGTAAATTGCAAGGAGCTGAGATTTGTGATTAGGAACCTGGTTATGTTGAAGATCCTCCCCGGCAACGGCGCCAGAAATTCCTTTTGATTGCCCTCTGACTATGGCGCGAGAAAAGCTCGTGTCTGCTAGGACTATGTCAGTATTTCCCCAAAGAGGAAGGGATGATGCAGCACATCGACGGTAGGTATTTCCCTCAGTGATGAAACCAAGGTTATCGAACTAGTAGGAGAACCAAGCAACACAACGTAAACATCACCTGCACACAAATAACAAAACCTCGCAACCCTACGTGTTAAAGGGGTTGTCAATCCCTTTCGGGTAACGATGCCAGAAATTTGTAGTAGATTGAAATAATAGATCGCAAATAAAGTGCAGCAAAGTATTTTTTGTATTTTTGGTTTAATAGATCTGAATAAAAATGCAAAATAAAAGTAGATCGCAAGCAAATATATGAGAAAGAAGACCCGGGGGACGTAGGTTTCACTAGCGGCTTCTCTCGAGAAAAATAGCAAACGGTGGGTAAACAAATTACTGTTGGGCAATTGATAGAACTTCAAATAATTATGACGATATCTAGGCAATGATCATTACATAGGCATCACGTCCAAGATTAGTAGACCAACTCTTGCCTGCATCTACTACTATTAATCCACACATCGACTGCTATCCAGCATGCATCTAGTGTATTAAGTTCATGGAAAACGGAGTAATGCAATAAGAACGATGACATGATGTAGACAAGATCCATTTATCTATTGCGTAGATATAGATCCAATCTTTTTATCCTGAGTAGCAACGATACATACATGTCGTTTCCCTTTCTGTCACTGGGACCAAGCACCGTAAGATCGAACCCACTACCGGGCACCTCTTCCCATTGCAAGATAAATAGATCAAGTTGTCCGAACAAAACCCAAATATCAGAGAAGAAATACGAGGCTATAAGAGATCATGCATATAACAGATCAAAGAAACTCAAATAACTTTCATGGATATAAAAAGATATTACTGATCATAAACTCGAAGTTCATCAGATCCCAACAAACACACCGCAAAAAGAGTTACATCATATGGATCTCCAGGAGACCATTGTATTGAGAATTCAGCGAGAAAGAGAAAGCCATCTAGCTACTAACTACGGACCCCGAAGGTCTACAAAGAACTACTCACGCATCATCGGAGAGGCACCAATGGAGCTGGTGAACCACATCCGAGATGGTGTCTAGATTGGATCTGGTGGTTCTGGACTCTGCGGCGGCTGGATGAATATTTCGTCGACTCCCCTAGGGTTTCTGGATTTTTGGGGTATTTATAGAGCAAAGAGGCGGTCCGGGGGGCACCCGAGGTGGGCACAACCCAGCAGGGCGCGCCTGGGCCTCCTGGCGCGCCCTGGTGGGTTGTCCCCTCGTCGGGTTGATTAGACTAGTTGACCAAATAAGAATCTAGCCTTTTCCCAATTTTAGTTCTTGGCTGACTTTAGCAACTTAGCACAAGTCAAGCAATCAACCAACACATGCAATTCTAAGACTATAGCAGCGGAATGTAAAACAATTGCATATGACGGTAAAGGGATGAGTTTGAAGGAGCAAACACAATGTTGACACAGAGATTTTTTATCCGTGGTTCCGATAGGTGGTGCTATCGTACATCCACGTTGATGGAGACTTCAACCCACGAAGGGTAGCAGTTGCCTTGAGTCCACAGAGGGCTCCACCCACGAAGGGTCCACGAAGAAGCAACCTTGTCTATCCCACCATGACCGTCGCCCACGAAGGACTTGCCTCACTCGGGTAGATCTTCACGAAGTACGCGATCTCCTTGCCCTTACAAACTCCTTGGTTCAACTCCACAATCTTGTTGGAGGCTCCCAAGTGACACGTAGCCAATCTAGGAGAGATCACTCTCCAAGAAGTAACAAATGGTGTGTTGATGATGAACGCCTTGTTCTTGTGCTTCAAATGATAGTCTCCCCAACACTCAACTCTCTCTCGTAGGATTGGATTTGGTGGAAAGAAGATTTGAGTGGAAAGCAACTTGAGGAAGGCTAGAGATCAAGATTTATGTGGTTGGAATGGAATATCTTGACCTCAACACAAGTGTAGGCGGTTCTCTCTCAGAAAATATTTATTGGAAGAGTAGGCATGTTCTGATGGCTCTCTCCATGAATGAATAGTGGGTGGATGGGTATATATAGCCTCCACACAAAATCTAACCTTTACATACAAATCACCAAACTCGGTGGGACCGAATCATGAAACTCGGTCGGACCGATTTAGTTCAAAATGTGAATGTTAGGATTCTCGATGGGACCGACTGGATCAACTCGGTGGGACCGATGTCATTAGGGTTAGGGCATAACGTAATCTCGGTGAGACCGATTACACAAATTCGGTGAGACCGATTTTGGTAATAGTCAAACAGAGAGTTGGTCAAGCAAACTCGGTGGGACCGATTCGCTCATCTCGGTTGGACCGAAATGTTACAAAAGGGAAACAGAGAGTTTGCATTGCAATCTCGGTGGGACCGATCGCTCATCTCAGTTTGACAGAAACATTACGAAAGGGAAACAGAGAGATTACAACCGCATCTCGGTGGGACTGAGATCCCTATCAGTGAGACCGAATTGATTAGGGTTTCTAGCAGTGGCTATGACAACTGAACTCGGTGGCTCCGGATATATAATTTCGGTGGGGCCGAGTTGGACTTTTTGGATTAGGACATATGTGGATATAAGAAAGTAATGGGGGGTTTTGGAGCATATCACTAAGCATTTTGAGCAAGAGCCTCATTAAGCAACACCTCATCCCTTCTTAATAGTATTGGCTTTTCCTATAGACTCAATGTGATCTTGGATCACTAAAATAGAAAATGTAGAGTCTTGTGCTTTGAGCTTGAGCCAATCCTTTGTCCTTAGCATTTTGAAGGGTCCACTTTCCGATCCATGCCATGCCAATCATTGAGCTTTCCTGAAATATTCATCTTGGAATAGCATTAGCTCAATGAGCTATATGTTGTTAGGAATTACCAAAACCACCTGTGATAGTTGCACTTTCAATCTCCCCTTTTGGTAATTGATGACAACATATAGATAAAAGCTTAGACAAATGATAAATAGTATTGAAAAACATCGTCGCTTTGAGAAGTATGTGATAAGAAAGAGCTCCCCCTAAATTTATGCATTATTTAAGATTTGGTTTTGAATGCAAATGCACAATTGATTTGGATCATGGGTTACTCCTCCATGTCACATACATCTTGGTGGAGCGCTCAAAATGATAGAGATTAAAAACATGCACTCATCACCAAGCAAAGTGAATGAACATAATAGGATATGAAAGATAGCATTATCCAACGAGCATTAAGGGTAGCATATGATCAAACACACATTAAGGGTAGCATATGATCAAACACATGATCAAACAAGTATCTCACAAGGACACAAAGTAGTATCACACAAGCACGCAATAAAGTTTCAAACCAAACCAAATAAGTGCAAAGAGAGATAAAAACCAACACTCTCTCTCTCTCTCTCTCGAAGCCTATAATCTATACAATTTTCTCCCCCTTCGGCAACAAGTTACCAAATTTTTTGAAAATGCATAGTGCTAAACGACTCTCAGGCTTGATCTTCGGGAGGTGGTGTTGAGAGAACTCCAAGGAAGAAGGCTTCTGATGAAGTAGATGGAGCTGGTGGAGTAGCTGCTAGAGTTGGAACTGGAGCTGTAGCTGCTGGTGCTGAAGCTGTAGCTCTAGTGTCAGTCACTGGCACTGCAACAGATCTCTATCCTTTGGGCACTCTAGCAAATGCATCTGTGGTAGACTTGCCCTTCTTCTCCTCTGCTTCCTCTTGAAGTTGCTCAACTGCAGTTTGGATTTCAGTTACCTTGATATCAAGGTCGTTGAATTTTGTCTCAATAATCCTTTCCAAGCTCTCCTGGTTCTTGGTCAGGGTGGCCAAGCCCTGCTCAATCCTCAGAGTGGATTGGATCAGATATCCAAGCTGGTCTTGCTTGCTCTTCAAGAATACCTGAGATGCCTCTTCCACAGTTGGCATCTTTGCAGCTTTCTCAGCTTTATCCTTCTCTCTCCCTTTCCTTGTGCTTGCACAGATGATGGTTCATTCTCAGTCATGACAACTGTGTTGTCCTCAAATTTAGGGTAGATGGCAGGTGCTCCTTATCCATAATGTACTTGCCTTTGCCCATCTTTGAGTTGATTAGCTCCTGAATTTGTGGGGGCATATCCACAACTTCTCTTCCTATCAGCTGCAGTCCTCTTGATTTTTTCCACAATCAGGTTCATAACCTTGAACTTTTGTGGGACATCAAATATATGCAGCAGGTTTATGGCATGTCCTCTGATCATCTTGTGATCCCCTGACTTGGGTAGCAGTGTGTGCCTTAGAATCCAATTGATAGTTGGCAGACCAGACAACAAATAGTGTACAGATCCAAACTTATGTGTATCCAAAGCAGCATCTGGGATCTCTGTGTACATGTTGGCCATACAGTTGTGGTCCTTCTTCTTCTTTGCATAGATATCCAAGTCATGCTCATGTTCTTCAGGAGCATTGATCAATTGAGCCCATTCTTCAGCTCTAGACTGGTACCTAGTACCCTCAGACATCCACACAATCCTTCCATCTAGATAGAAGTGTGCAGTGGAGTAAAATTGCAGAGCTCATCATTCCACTTGGTGAACTTATGCGCCACAAACTTATCAACTCCACATGCCTTGAAGCTGTCATATACACCAGGGAAGTGATCCACATTCTCCTTGATGAACTCCCAGTCAACCCATCTCGTGTCACACACTATGGGCTTCTTGTCAAGCAGAATTGTCTCATAGAAGTCCTGCTATTCCTTAGTGTGGAATCTGTAGTCCACAACAGTCCTTCTCCTGGTAGCATATGGATCAGACTCTCTCCATAGTCTCAATCATGAATCCTTCCTGATTTTCATATTCTCTGCAACTGGGTGTGCATCATTGTGATCAGGGATCTTGGGCTTCAGCTTTCTCAAAACAACATAATCATCATCTTCTTCAGCAGCTTGAGGTACTGGGGCCTTGTTTTTCTCCTCAGCAGGTATGTTCCTAGTGCTCCTCTTGGGTTTTGGCTTTGGAGCTGGAGCAGCAACCTTAGGAGCAGATTTGGGCTTAGATGGAGCAGCCCCTGATCTGATTGCATCTCCCATAAGCTTTTGAGCTCTGGGTGCTGGTGCAGCATCCTCTTCCTCTTCTTCAGAATCTCTCATCATAGATGGCTTCCCAATAACTCTGGCAATGGTCTTGTTGACCCTTTCTTTTCTCTTCTTCCCATCTCCAGTTTCCTTGGGTTCAAGAGTGAACTCCATTGTTTCTCCTATGGCAACTTTTCTTGGCTTAGACATGGGCTGTCTTCTTGCTGGCATATTTGTTTTCAGACCTGGCTTAGTTACAGCAGATGAGCCATACTCTTCCTTCAGCACTTTCTTCTTTGAAATGGCTTCATCTTCAACAGCCACACAATCTTCATCTTCAGAGTCAGAAGTTCTCTTCTTTCTTGTCCTGGTGGCAGCCTTTGGCAGATTGCTTGGAGTACTCCTGCTGCCTTCATCATAGCTGCTAGAGGGACTAGTGCCCTCACTCAACTGAACATGTTCCTCTGACTTGTTCTGGCTGTCACTTTGGGCAGACATCTTGTAGGAAAACTGTCAGCAGACCCTGTGAATAGGTTATAGATGAGGTAGAGTAGATGAGCATCACAAAGTATAGGAGTTTTTGCAAAACTGATGACTTAAAAAACTTAGTTTTAGTTCTTCACAAAAAACATTTCGGATCTACCGATTTGTAAACTCGGTGATACCGAAGCAGCTTTTGGAACCTGAACTAGTGAACTCGGTCGAGCCAGTCAGTTTTGGTAATCTTGAGACTGCTAGGGTTTCACAGAGAATCGAACTCGGTCACACCGATTTGCAATTTTCGGTCGGATCGAAATTGCGTGTGCTCTGGGCTAAGACAAAATCGGTGAGACCGGTTTCTACAACTCGGTCGTTCCGAGATGAGTTCGGCGGAGACCTAACCCTAAATTTTCAAATCAAAACTAATCTACATGATGATTTCGCTGGACAGGATGATTTCAATCATGGCAAGAATCATGGGCAAAGCAATGTGCTAAGAATCGGAGTTAAGGATTAGCACAATGATCAAGTTCGTACCCTAGTTCGGCGACAAACTTGCTACGGCGGCAACAGCGGTGAATATTTCTGTTGACGGCGGCGGATACCAGCGGCGGGAGGTCGCTGGCGATAAGAGGACGATCCGGAGACCAGAGGAGGAAGAGTAGGTTACGTGCGGGCGAAGAGGTTCGGAGAAATTTCGATAATTTGACCCGGCGGTATATATAACCTGGCCCTGTCGGTGTGACCTAGTGGAACGACTCGGTGGCACCGAGATGCAAAACTGCAAGCAGTTACTGCAACTCGGTGCGACCGAAAAGTTCTAATCGGTTGCACCGAGATTAAAACCCTAGATCAACTTGGTGACTCGGTAGGACCGAAAAGGATGAATCGGCCAAACCGAGATGCACAAAGAGGTTTTGGAGGTTTAAGTCTATGACGAATCAGGATCTCCGAGTGCTCCTCACACAGAGTGGTTCGAATCTGACTTGATCAAACATTGTGATGTAGCATGAATAGAGTTTGAGATGAGAAAAGCATAGATAGCTAGAGGGTGTTCTTAGGCATTCTTGTCCATCCATTTGGCAAAAAGAGAAAGAGTCAAACAATCAAAGCAACAAATGGATGTCCTCGAATGAGTAAAATATGCAACCAACATGATCACACAATAAAATGGCAAATGAAATATGTGACAAAGCATGCACAAACATTCTAGCATCTATCAAGAAATTTGCGATGACTAGGTCATCTATATATGAGCATATTGACATAGAAGTCAAATGAGAACACTTGATCATAGGTCACACTCATCGTTTAAGCACAAGTGGGGTTACCACTTTTACATAAAGCATTGTTGTGATCACACCATTAGAGTTGCTTTAGCTCATTGATTCGAGTAAAGCTCCCCCTAGATGTGATATCCCCCCTAAGAGGGATGAACTAACCTTGGATTTTGTCGATGATGACTTCATGTAGGTGTTGAAGATGTAGATGCTCAATGTTGATGTAGATCATTCGGAGCAATCCTTTGGAGTGAGTTGCACTTTCAATACCTACACGGGTTAGTCCCACAAGGAACAAACAAGGATATCCATAGACATAGAGTGATGCATACACAAGATGATGTCCATGAAAGCATTAGGTTACCTTGTCACTTGTCTTACTAACAAGAGGGTTTGCGACTCCTTGAACTAGTGAAAGATATGGAAGTTGTTTGCACTTGTCCTCGCCAAAATGATAAGAGTGAAGTATGTTGGCGGAGTCACCCTCAAGAACTCTTGATACGTCTCCAACGTATCTATAATTTTTGATTGCTCCATGATACTTTATCTACTGTTTTAGGCAATATTGGGCTTTATTATCCACTTTTATACTCCCTCCGTTCCTTGATATAAGGTGTATAGATTTTTGAGAAAAATTCCGAAATATAAGGTGTATTGCGCTGCACCACTCGTTTCAATAATTTTTTGAGAGATTTTTTTACATTTCCTTATATCATGCAAGCTCCTCTATTTTCTCATGTCAATTAGTCATGTGTAATGTCGCCCAAAACTTGTGAAATTTCCCCTCCATGTGTGTTCTTTAATTTCCGTGTCAAAAACTATACACCCTATATTTAGGAATAGAGGGAGTATTATTTTTGGGACTAACCTATTAACCGGAGGCCCAACCCAGATTTGCTGTTTTATGCCTATTTCAGTGTTTCGAGGAAAAGGAATATCAGACGGAGTCAAAACGGAACGAAATCAACTGGAGAAGTTATTTTTGGAAGGAAACCCACCTGATGGACTTGGACTCCATGTCAGAAGATACGAGAGGTGCTCACGAGGGTGGGGGGGGGCGCCCACCCCCTGGGTGCGCCCCCCTACCTCGTGGGGCCCACGTAGCTCCACCGCCGTACTCCTTTCACCCATATATACCCTCGCACCCAAAAACTTCCGTAACAGAAGATAGATCGGGAGTTCCGCCACGCAAGCCTCAGTAGCCACCAAAACCTCTCGGGACCCCATTAGGCACCTACGGAGGGGAACCCTTCACCGTAGCCATCTTCATCCCGGCGCTCTCCATGACGAGGAGGGAGTAGTTCACCCTCGGGGCTGAGGGTATGTACCAGTAGCTATGTGTTTGATCTCTCTCTCTCTCGTGTTCTCTCTCGTGTTCCCTCTATGGCACGATCTTGATGTATCCCGAGCTTTGCTATTGTAGTTGGATCTTATGATGTTTTTCCCCCTCTACTCTCTTGTGATGAATTGAGTTTCCCCTTTGTAGTTATCTTATCGGATTGAGTCTTTTATGAGAACACTTGATGTATGTCTTGCCGTGCTTATCTGTGGTGACAATGGGAT
This sequence comes from Aegilops bicornis, assembly GCA_021605145.1. Taxonomy (NCBI): domain Eukaryota; kingdom Viridiplantae; phylum Streptophyta; class Magnoliopsida; order Poales; family Poaceae; genus Aegilops; species Aegilops bicornis. The sequence continues at coordinate 649,229,243 of CM038674.1, forward strand.
ATCATGTGCCTCTTGATGTACGTTTTGGTGACCAACTTGCGGGTTCCGCCCATGAACCTATGCATAGGGGTTGGCACACGTTCTTGACTCTCCGGTAGAAAACTTTGGGGCACTCTTTGAAGTACTTTGTGTTGGTTGGATGATTCTGAGATTGTGTGATGCATATCATATAATCATGCCCACGGATACTTGAGGTGACAATGGAGTATCTAGGTGACAGTAGGGTTTTGATTGATTTGTGTCTTAAGGTGTTATTCTAGTACGAACTCTTTTATAGATCGATCCGAAAGAATAGCTTTGAGGTGGTTTCGTACCCTACCATAATCTCTACGTTTGTTCTCCGCTATTAGTGGCTTTGGAGTGACTCTTTGTTGCATGTTGAGGGCTTGTTATATGATCTATCTATGTTATTATTGTTGAGAGAACTTGCACTAGTGAAAGTATGAACCCTAGGCCTTGTTTCCTATTATTGCAATACCGTTTACGCTCACTTTTATCATTAGTTACCTTGCTGTTTTCATATTTTCAGATTAAAAATACCTACATCTACCATCCATATTGCACTTGTATCACCATCTCTTCGCCAAACTAGTGCACCTATACAATTTACCATTGTATTGGGTGTGTTGGGGACACAAGAGACTCTTTGTTATTTGGTTGCAGGGTTGTTTGTGAGAGACCATCTTCATCCTACGCCTCCCACGGATTGATAAACCTTAGGTTATCCACTTTAGGGAAATTTGCTACTGTCCTACAAACATGTGCACTTGCAGGCCCAACAACGTCTACAAGAAGAAGGTTGCGTAGTAGACATCAAGCTCTTTTCTGGCGCCGTTGCCAGGGAGGCTAGGTAAATGAAGGTATATCTTTAGATCTTGCAATCGAATCTTTTTGTTTCTTGTTTTAGTACTAGTCTAGTTTATAAAAGAAAACTACAAAAAAATTGGAATTGAGTTTGCCCCATACGCTTCATCTTTTTAATATCCTTCGTGAGTATGATGGAAAAGAAAATTGTGCCAAAGTGTTAGAAGAAGAATGCATTAAATTGTTTGGCATAAAATATGTGAATGATGAGCATGATTGCAATGTTGTTAGTATGAATTCCTTGAATATCCATGATGCTAATGATATGCAAAGCCACATGCTTGGGGAAGCTATGTTTGATGAAGATGATATTTTTTGTCCCCCAAGCTTTGATGAGCAAATTTACTATGATGAAAGCATGCCTCCTGTCTATGATGATTATTGTGATGACATGTATGCTTTAAAGAATAATGATAACCATGAAACTTGCCATCTTGATCTTAATTTTCAATCACATGATAGTTATTTTGTTGAGTTTGCTCCCACTATTATGCATGAGAAGAATTTTGCTTATGTGGAGAGTAGTAAATTTTCTATGCTAGTAGATCATGAAAAGAATGCTTTACGTGCTGGTTATATTGTTGAATTCATTCATGATGCTACTGAAAATTATTATGAGGGAGGAATATATGCTTGTAGGAATTGCAATAATGTCAAGTTTCCTCTCTATGTGCTTAAAGTTTTGAAGTTATGCTTGTGTTACCCTCCTATGCTAGTTGATTATTGTTCCCATAAGTTGTTTGCTCACAAAATCCCTATGCATAGGAAGTGGGTTAGGGTTAAATGTGCTAGTCATATTCTTCATGATGCTCTCTTTATGTTTTTATCTTTTTGTGAGCATCATTGAAATCATCATGCCTAGCTAGAGGCGTTAAACGTTAGCGCTTGTTGGGAGGCAACCCAATTTTATTTTAGTTTCTTGATTTTTGGTTCTGTTTAGGAATAAAAAATCCATCTAGTTTCTGGTTAGATGTGTTTTCATGTTTTAATTAGTGTTTGTGCCAAGTAGAACCTTTGGGAAGACTTGGGTGAAGTCTTTATGATCATGCTGTAAAAAACAGAAACTTTAGCGCTCATGAGATTAGCTTTAACTTTTTACTGGAGAGTGATATTTAGTTGATTCTTTTTTAACATGATTACTATACAAATTCCTTAGGTCCACCAATTTATTTTAGAATTTTTGGAGTTCCAGAAGTTTGCGTTAGTTACAGATTACTACAGACTGTTCTGTTTTTGACAGATTCTGTTTTCATTGTGTTGTTTGCTTATTTTGATGAATCTATGGCTAGTAAAACAGTTTATAATCCTTAGAGAAGTTGGAATACAGTAGTTTTAACACCAATAAAAATAAAGAATGAGTTCATTACAGTACCTTGAAGTGGTCTTTTGTTTTCTTTCGCTAACGGAGCTCACGAGTTTTCTGTTAAGTTTTGTGTTGTGAAGTTTTCAAGTTTTGGGTAAAGATTCGATGGAATACGGAATAAGGAGTAGAAAGAGCCTAAGCTTGGGGATGCCCAAGGCACCCCAAGGTAATATTCAAGGACAACCAAGAGCCTAAGCTTGGGGATGCCCCGGAAGGCATCCCCTCTTTCGTCTTCGTTCATCGGTAACTTTACTTGGAGCTATATTTTTATTCACCACATGATATGTGTTTTGCTTGGAGAGCCATTTCATTTTGTTTTTTTGCTTGATGTTAGTTATGTTAGTGTTTTGCATCTTTAGTTTCAATAAAAAAGTCAAGGATAGCCTTTGCCATGCTTATTTTGCTAGTATACATGTTTCTGTTTGAAAACAGAAATTTACCGCTGTTGCAAAAATTATCTAGAAATTTCAGAGAGTGGTATAATGTTGAATCTTTCTGAATATTGAGCTCTGATAAATTTATTACAGTGGGAATTTTAGTTCATAATTTTTGGTGTCAGGGAAGTATTGATACTCTTGCATTCTTTACAGACTGTACTGTTTTGGCAGATTGCTGTTATGTTTGCATTGTTTGCATATGTTTGCTTGTTTAGTGATTATATTGAAGGATAAGAGTACTAAATATGCAGAGGCATTTAGTATGCAATGTTGAATAATAATGTTAGTGATTTGTTACAGTAGAAAATGATAAGGTTTTGCATTGGTTTATACTAACCTATCTCACGAGTTCTTGTTGAGTTTGTTGTGAATGAAGCTTTTGATAAAAAGAGAAACCATGATATGAAAGGAATTAAGGAGACACAAAAGTTCAAGCTTGGGGATGACCAAGGCACCCCAAGATAATATTCCAAGAAGTCTCAAGCATCTAAAGCTTGGGGATGCCCCGGTAGGCATCCCACCTTTCTTCTTCAACAACTATCGGTTAGTATCGGTTGAGCCTAAGTTTTTGCTTCTTCACATGAGTTCTGATATCCTTGCAATGTAGTTTTCTTTAGCTTTGCTTGCTGTTTGAATAAAGTATCAAGATCTGAAATTATTAAATGAGAGCGAGCCTTCGCATAGTTACATAATTATTTAGCTACTCATTGATCTTCACTCATATCTTTTGGAGTAGTTTGTTGTTTGCTCTAGTGCATCACTTATATCTTTTAGAGCATGGTGGTAGTTTTATTTTGAAGAAATATATGAACTCTCATGCTTCACTTAGATTATTTTGAGAGTCTTAAATAGCATGGTAATTCGCTTAAATAATCCTAATATGCTTGGTATTCAAGATTTGTAAGAATTCTTATGAGTGTGTTGAATACTAAGAAAAGTTTGATACTTGATAATTGTTTTGAGATATGGAGGTAGTGATATTAAAGTCGTGCTAGTTGGGTGATTATGAATTTAAAGAATGCTTGTGTTGAAGTTATCAAGTCCCATAGCATGCACGTATGGTTAAAGTTGTGTAACAAATTTCAAACATGAAGTGTACCTGGCTTGTGCATCCTTATGAGTGGCGGTCGGGGACGAGCGATGGTCTTTTCCTACCAATCTATCCCCCTAGGAGCATGCGCGTAGTACTTGATTTTTGATGACTTCTAAATTTTTGCAATAATTATATGAGTTCTTTTGACTAATGTTGAGTCCATGGATTATACGCACTTTTACCTTTCCGCGTTTGCTAGCCTCTTTGGTACAGTGCATTGCCCTTTCTCACCTTGAGAGTTGGTGCAAACTTCGCCGGTGCATCCAAACCCCGTGATATGATACGCTCTATCACACATAAACCTCCTTATATCTTCCTCAAAACAACCACCATACCTACCTATTATGGCATTTCAATAGCCATTCCGAGATATATTGCCATGCAACTTTCCACCGTTCCGTTCATCATCATCATGACATACTTTACTTTTGTCATATTGCCATTGCATGATCATGTAGTTGACATCGTATTTGTGGCAAAGCCACCATGCATAATTTTCAAACATGTCACTCTTGATTCATTGCACCATCCTTACATCACGGAGGCATTCATATAGAGTCATATCTTGTTCTAGTTTCGAGTTGTAATCCTTATGTTGTAATCAATAGAAGTGTGATGATCATCATTATTAGAGCATTGCCCAAAAAAAGATAAAAAAGAGAATAAAGGCCAAAAAGAAAAAAAGAAAGGCCCAAAAAAAGAAAAAAAGAAAAAGGGCAATGTTACTATCTCCTTTTCCACACTTGTGCTTCAAAGTAGCACCATGTTTTTCATATAGTGTGTCTCATAAGTTGTCTTTTTATACTAGTGGGAATTTTTCATTATAGAACTTGGCTTGTATATTCCTACAATGGGCTTCCTCAAATGCCCTAGGTCTTCGTGAGCAAGCAAGTTGGATGCACACCCACTAGTTTTCTTTTGTTGAGCATTCATTTATAGCTCTAGTGCATCCGTTGAATGGCAATCCCTACTCCTCATGTTGACATCAATTGATGGGCATATCCATAGCCCGTTGATTATCCTCGTCAATGTGAGACTTTCTCCTTTTTGTCTTCTCCACACAATCCCCAATCATCATATTCTATTCCACCCATAGTGCTATATCCATGGCTCACGCTCATGTATTGCGTGAAGGTTGAAAAAGTTTGAGATTATTTAAGTACGAAACAATTGATTGGCTTGTCATCGTGGGTATAGAAGTTGGGAACATCTTTGTGTGACGAAAATGAAGCATAGCCTAACTATATGATTTTTTAGGGATGAACTTTCTTTTGCCATGCTATTTTGAGAAGACATGATTACTTTGATTAGTATGCTTGAAGTATTACTATTTCTTTTATCAATATGAACTTTTATTTTGTATTCATTCAGATCTGAATATTCATATCACAAGTAAGAAGAGTTACATTGAAATTATGCCAACTAGCATTCCACATCAAAAATTATCTTTTTTATCATTTACCTACTCGAGGACGAGCAGGAATTAAGCTTGGGGACGCTTGATACGTCTCCAACGTATCTATAATTTTTGATTGCTCCATGCTACTTTATCTACTATTTTAGGCAATATTGGGATTTATTGTCCACTTTTATATTATTTTTGTGACTAATATTGACCTATGCATAGCGGTTGGCACACGTTCTTGACTCTCCGGTAGAAAACTTTGGGGCACTCTTTGAAGTACTTTGTGTTGGTTGGATGAATTTTTGATTGTGTGATGCATATCGTATAATCATGCCCACGGATACTTGAGGTGACAATGGAGTATCTAGGTGACATTAGGGTTTTGATTGATTTGTGTCTTAAGGTGTTATTCTAGTACCAACTCTTTTATAGATCGATCCGAAAGAATAGATTTGAGGTGGTCTTGTACCCTACCATAATCTCTATGTTTGTTCTCCGTTATTAGTGGCTTTGGAGTGACTCTTTGTTGCATGTTGAGGGCTTGTTATATGATCTATCTATGTTATTATTGTTGAGAGAACTTGCACTAGTGAAAGTATGAACCCTAGGCCTTGTTTCCTATTATTGCAATACCGTTTACGCTCACTTTTATCATTAGTTACCTTGCTGCTTTTATATTTTCAGATTACAAATACCTATATCTACCATCCATATTGCACTTGTATCACCATCTCTTCGCTGAACTAGTGCACCTATACAATTTACCATTGTATTGGGTGTGTTGGGGACATAAGAGACTCTTTGTAATTTGGCTGCAGGGTTGTTTGAGAGAGACCATCTTCATCCTACGCCTCCCACGGATTGATAAACCTTAGGTCATCCACTTGAGGGAAAATTGCTACTGTCCTACAAACCTGTGCACTTGCAGGCCCAACAACGTCTACAAGAAGAAGGTTGGGTAGTAGACATCAACTCTCTAGTTCTTCTTCTTCGGGATCCACATCATCTTGGTGGGAATCCTTGGAATCGTAGTTGTGCTTGATGAAGTAGATCTTGATGTAGTCTTGGGAACCCACTTGACCAAGTCCTTAGGTGCTTTTTCAAATGCATCAATTTCCTCTTGAAGCTTGTCCTTGCCTTTTTGCTTGTGGTCTTGTGCTGGAAGATCATCTTGAGATTGTGTTCCTTTGAAAGAAGTAGGATCATACTTCTCTTCTTGAGGAAAAAACTTCATCTTGGGGTATTGATCTTCTTCCCACTCAACTCCATTGGCATTGAACTTTCGTTCAAAACCAACACCTTGATTCTTCCGGTGTCTTCCTTGCTTGCGCACAATTTCCTCAAATTGCTTACTTCCGGCAAGACTCTTGTAAACACCTTTCTCTATGATTCCCTTCAATAAGCTATTTTCTTGCTCAAGTGTAACTTGGCTAAGAGAATCATTAGTGGAATCAAGAGAACTATTAGAAGCTACAACATTGGATTTAGCATGATTGTTGTTACTACTAGATGAGGAATCTTTCTTGTTCTTGTTGCTAGATTTAACTTGTGGCATGTAAGTAGACAAGATTAAACGCTTGGCAATGTAATAAAGAACTTTTCTTGCGAAGATCATCATTGATTGCCTTTAAAAACTCATGCTCTTGCTCAAGGTTGAGCTTTTCAAAGCGTAGCTTGTCATGAGTCTTTAAAAGTTCTTGATGATTTTCCAAGGTAGTTTCATGAGCTAACTTAAGAGTGTTTAGTTCTTTAGTTAGACGCTTGATCTCCTTCTTATCATCATCATTCATTTTATCTTGATTAGCATGATTAATTGACGTTTCATCATAGTTTTCATCACTAGAGTTGTCAACAAGTAAATCATCATCACCTAGCAAATCATCTTCATCACTATTGAAATCAACATACTCGGGATGTGTTACCTTTGGACATTTGGCCATGAAGCTTCTTCCAATTCCTTCATTTGGTGAGTCAAATATGTCGTAGGAGTTGGGTGAGACAAGTGCTAGACCAGCAACATCTTCATCTTGAGTATATTTGGAGTCGGAGTGATATCTTCTTTCGGAGTGATTGTCGGAGTTGAAGTCGGATACCCATTCACCAACATGAGCTTGATGTCTTCTTTTTGTGTAGCTCCTTGATGACTTTTCCTTCCTTTCTGAATCCTTGCTTATCCGAGAGGGTCTTCGTTCATAACGATCATCTCTACTCCTCCTTTCTCTTGGTGGTGATTCTTCTCTTTTACTTCTTCTTTTGGGAGAATCTTCTCTTCTTTTGTAGGGGGCCGTACACTCATTGGAGTAGTGTCTGGGTCTTCCACAATTGTAACAATTTCACGACTGGAAGATCTTTTGTCATTGTAGGACCTTGATTTGGAGCTTCTTTCTTTGCTTCTACTCTTGTAGAACTTGTTGAAGTTCTTCACCATTAAGCTCAATTCTTCATTGAAGGTTTGCTTCTCACTTGATGATGTGGGAACATCACATGAGGCTTTGTAAGCACCACTTGACTTGTTGTGAAGCTCTTCCTTATCCTTGAGTGACATCTCATGAGCAACAATTCTTCCAATGACTTCCGTTGGCTTGAGATCTTTGTAATTGGGCATCATTTGGATCATTGTGCACACGGTATCATATTTTCCATCCAAGGCTCTTAGGATCTTCTTGATGATGAATCTATCGGTCATCTCCTCACTTCCTAAGCCGGCAATCTCATTTGTGATGAGAGCAAGCCTAGAGTACATTTCAGCGACACCTTCACCATCCTTCATTTTGAACTTGTCAAGTTGACTTTCAAGCACATCCAATTTGGATTCCTTGACGGAGTCGGTACCTTCGTGCATATCAACCAAAGTATCCCAAATTTCCTTTGCATTCTCAAGATGACTGATTTTGTTGAATTCTTCGGGGCACAATCCGTTGAAGAGAATATCACAAGCTTGAGCATTGTATTGTAGCATCTTCAACTCTTCCGCGGTAGCTTCACGGTTCGGTTCTCTCCCATCAAAGAATTCACCTTGCAAGCCAATACACACAATAGCCCAAACGGCGGGGTTATGTCCAAGAATATGCATTTTCATCTTATGCTTCCACCTAGCAAAATTACTACCATCAAAGTAAGGACCTCTACGGTGGTAATTTCCCTCGCTAGACGCCATACTCTCCTAGGTTGTGAAACCAAGGCTATGACCACCAAAAGCTATGGAAATAAAAGCAAATGGAGACCAAAGCTCTGATACCACATGTAGGATCGGAAGTATGTCTAGAGGGGGGTTTGATTAGACTACTTGACCAAATAAAAATCAAGCCTTTTCCCAATTTTAGTTCTTGGCTGATTTTAGCAACTTAGGACAAGTCAAGCAATCAACCTACACATGCAATTCTAAGAGTATAGCAGCAGAATGTAAAACAATTGCATATGAAAGTAAAGGGATGAGTTTGAAGGATCAAACGCAATGTTGACACAGAGATTTTTTATCTGTGGTTCCGATAGGTGGTGCTATCGTACATCCACGTTGATGGAGACTTCAACCCACGAAGGGTAACGGTTGCGCGAGTCCACGGAGGGCTCCACCCACGAAGGGTCCACGAAGAAGCAACCTTGTCTATCCCACCATGGTCGTCGCCCACGAATGATTTGCCTCACTCGGGTAGATCTTCACGAAGTAGGCGATCTTCTTGCCCTTACAAACTCCTTGGTTAAACTCCACAATCTTGTCGGAGGCTCCCAAGTGACAACTAGCCAATCTAGGAGACACCACTCTCTAAGAAGTAACAAATGGTGTGTTGATGATGAACTCCTTGCTCTTGTGCTTCAAATGATAGTCTCCCCAACACTCAACTCTCTCTCATAGGATTGGATTTGGTGGAAAGAAGATTTGAGTGGAAAGCAACTTGGGGAAGGCTAGAGATCAAGATTTATGTGGTTGGAATGGAATATCTTGACCTCAACACAAGTGTAGGTGGTTCTCTCTTAGAAAATATGTATTGGAAGTGTAGGCATGTTCTGATGGCTCTCTCCACGAATGAAGAGTGGGTGGAGGGGTACATATAGCCTCCACACAAAATCTAACCGTTACACACAAATCACCAAACTCGGTGGGAACGAATCATGAAACTCGGTCGGACCGATTTAGTTCAAAATGTGAACGTTAGGATTCTCGGTGGGACCGATGTCATTAGGGTTAGGGCATAACGTAGTCTCGGTGAGACCGATTACACAAACTCGGTGAGACTGATTTTGGTAATAGTCAAACAGAGAGTTGGTCAAGCAAACTCGGTGGGACCGATTCGCTCAACTCGGTTGGGCCGAAACGTTACGAAAGGGAAACAGAGAGTTTGCATTGCAATCTCGGTGGGACCAATCGCTCATCTCGGATTGACCGAAACGTTACGAAAGGGAAACAGAGAGATTACAACTCCATCTCGGTGGGACCGAGATCCCTATCGGTGAGACCGAATTGATTAGGGTTTCTTGCAGTGGCTTTGACAACTGAACTCGGTGGCTCCGGATATGAAATTTTGGTGGGGCCGAGTTGGACTTTTTGGCTTAGGACATATGTGGATATGAGAAAGTAGTGGAGGGTTTTGGAGCATAGCACTAAGCATTTTGAGCAAGAGCCTCATTAAGCAACACCTCATCCCTTCTTAATAGTATTGGCTTTTCCTATAGACTCAATGTGATCTTGGATCACTAAAATAGAAAATGTAGAGTCTTGTGCTTTGAGCTTGAGCCAATCCTTTGTCCTTAACATTTTGAAGGGTCCACTTTCTAATCCATGCCATGCCAATCATTGAGCTTTCCTGAAGTATTCATCTTGGAATAGCATTAGCTCAATGAGCTATATGTTGTTAGCAATTACCAAAACCACCCAGGGATAGTTGCACTTTCAGACTCCCCCAGGTGCTACCAGGGCCCAATATCTTCCTTGTTGTCCATAAAAAATCATCGTGGAGTTTCATGGCTTTTGGACTCCGTCTGATATTGATTTTCTGCGATGTAAAAAACATGGAAAAACAACAACTGGCACTTGGCACTATGTCAATAGGTTAGTACCAAAAAATGATATAAAATGACTATAAAATGATTATAAACATCCAAGATTGATAATAAAACAGCATGGAACAATAAAAAATTATAGATACATTGGAGACGTATCACCGAACTAATAAAGAGCCCATTTTACCTTGTCTTCTCCTGTTGAATAAAATGTTTGCAGATTCCAACTTAGTCCACTGCACCCTTAGACTATTATTATTTTCACATCGTTCGGTCATGCAAGTGAAAGGCAATAATGACAATATTCGATGAACTGGTCGTGCCAGGGAGAAATTGGTATGAACTCGATTTGTTCTATTTGTGTAAATATGTTTAACCTAGTATCCATGCTTCAGCCCATTATGACTAAACATGTTTGCAATGACAATTAGAGATTATAGTTTATCATGCCATGCATAAGTAGTTGGGAGTGGATAATGATATATCTTGGATATCAACATTGCGTTAAAATGATTGTGATGTAGTACGATGATATGGTATTCTCCTCTGAATGTTCGGGTGGCTTGACTTGGCACATGTTCACGCATGTAGTTGAATCAAAACCAACAAAGCCTCTATGATATTTACGTTCATGCTGTTCATATCCTATTCATGCTAGTGTCCAATGTTATTTATGCATGATGCATGTTCATGACCGTTGTTGCTCTCTACCTGGCCGCTTCTCAATCTAATTGCTAGCCTTCGCCTGTACTAAGTGGGAATTCTGCTTGTACATCAAAAACCTTGAACCCAAAAGTTATTCCAGATGAGTCCACCATACCTACCTATATGCGGTATTACTTGCCGTCCTAAGTAAATTTGCATGTGCCACCTCTAAAAAAACTTCTAAAAAATATTTCCTTTTTGTGTGCCTGGATCGTTCATGGAACGACAGGAGGTGGTCGGTATCTTCCATGCTAAGCGGGTTATTCTCAGGTCGAGTGTTTATTCACTCGCCATCGCACGAGAAAAGGGCGGTAATAGGGATTCCCAGTCCCGAACTAAAAAATGCAAATAATTAAACAAAACTCCCCCGGGACTATTGATTGGTATGGACGGCACCCGTTGTTTCGGACAAGCAGTGGAGTGTGATTGTTGGTAGAGGGGGAGTAAACCTTTTACTTTTATCGCTTGGGAACCGCCACTAGCGTGCTTAGCATGGAAGATATTGATAACTGATGGCCGTGAAGTAAATGAGAAAGGTGCATGTCTCAAAATATCATTTACCTCTATTTTAAAAACTTGAGCTCTGGCACCTCTGCAAATCACTGCTTCCCTCTGTGAATGGATTATCTATTTACTTTTATGTTGTGTCATCACCTTCTAAAAGAAGCACTAGAACCTGAGAGCACAGCTGTCATGAATTATGCATTGTGTGTAGCTAATGTTGGATGCATCATGACTGGATCTTTTCTACCATGAATTACAATGTTTAGTCGTTGCTTGAACTTTGGAGGTGCTCTATATTTATGTTTTGCAGTCTCAGAAAGGGCTAGCGAGGTACCACTATTTTCATATTATATCATGGTTGTTTTGACAACGTGTTGCCGTTTGAGATATCTTATTATTGCTCGCTAGCTGATTATGTCATTGATATGAGTCATTATAATCTTTAAGAGTTATTGTCGGCATGGTTAGTTATAATGTTGGCTGAAAACCTGGGTTTTGTTTAAGCTTATTTATGCAAACAAGAGCTAAAGAGTTCGTAAAAGCTTTTCTTTTTCACTTTCAGTTTATCAACTGAATTGCTTGAGGACAAGCAAAGGTTTAATCTTGGGGGAGTTGATACCTCTCCAACGTATGTACTTTTACTAATGCTTTTCCTCTTGTTTTGGACTCTAATTTGCATGATTTGAATGAAACTAACCCCGAGCTGACGATGTTTTCAGCAGAACTACCATGGTGTTGTTTTTGTGCAGAAATAAAAGTTCTCGGAATGGAATGAAACTTTGCGAGGAATTTTATGCAATAAATAAGAATTTCTGGAGCCAAGATCCACCGGAGAGGGGCCCCTGGGTGGGCACAACCCACCAGGGCGTGCCCCCCTCTCCTGGAGTGCCCAGGTGGGTTGTCCCCACTGGTGGCCCTGCAGACGTTAACCCTGATACTATAAAATTACATATTTCCAGAAAAAATGAGGGAGAAAGAATTATCGTGATCCACGAGACAGAGCCGCCACCACCTCATGTTCTTCATCGGGAGGCCAGATCTGGAGCCCGTTTGGGGCTCCGGAGAGGGGGATTTTCGTTCTTCGTCATCACCAACCCTTCTCCATGATGCTCCCCACCGGGAGTGAATAATTCCTTCGTAGGCTCGCTGGTCGGTGAGGAGTTTGATGAGATTCATCATGTAATCGAGTTAGTTTTGTTAGGGCTTGATCCCTAGTATCCACTATGTTCTTAGATTCATGTTGCTATGACTTTGCCATGCTTAATGCCTGTCACTTTGGAACCGGGTGCCATGATTTCAGATCTGAACCGTTTATGTTATCATCATTATATTCATGTTCTAGATCCGATCTTGCAAGTTATAGTCACCTACTACGTGTTATGATCCGGCAACCCCGGAGTGACAATAGTCGGGACCAGTCCCGGTGATGACCGTAGTTTAAGGAGTTCATGTATTCACTGTGTGTTAATGCTTTGTTCCGGTTCTCTATTAAAAGGAGGCCTTAATATCCCTTCGTTTCCAGTATGGACCCCGCTGCCACGGGAGGGTAGGACAAAAGATGTCATGCAAGTTATTTCCATAAGCACGTATGACTATTTACGGAATACATGCCTACATTATATTGACAAACTGGAGCTAGTGCCCTATCGCCCTAGGTTATAACTGTCTCATGATGAATATCATCTAACAAGTCACTGATCCAATGCCTACGAATTTATCTTATATTGTTCTTGCTAAGTTACTACTGCTATCATCACTGTTACACTTGCCACAAAATTACTGCTATCACTATTACCGTTACCGTTACTGTTGCTACTACTATCAAAATTATCATATTACTTTGCTACTAATTACTTGTTGCAGATAATTAATATCCAAGTGTGGTTGAATTGACAACTCAACTGCTAATACCTTCATATATTCTTTAGCTCCCCTTGTGTCGAATCTATAAATTTGGGTTGAATACTCTACCCTCGAAAACTGTTGCGGTCCCCTTGTGTAGAATCTATAAACAGGGTCCCGATTGGTTTTTGGTGGCTACAGAGGCTTGTTGCGGCGGAAATCCCGATCCAGGTTATGTTCTGGAAGTTTGGGAATTTATAAGAGGTGTTGGTGTCGAGGACAAGTCAGGGGGACCCACGAGGCAGCCACAAGGTCAGGGTTCTGTGGCCTTGTCACCTGGGAAATCATCCTCATTTCCCCTCCCAAGTGGCTCATCATTCTCAAAACCTTGCCAAGATCATGTCACTCCACTGCTTGACCAAACCCTAATTTCTTTTTCTCAAGAATATTCCTTTTTCTATTAAAGGAATAACCCTGTCTGCCCTAGGTTGTGAAGCAACCTTTATTTCCATCACTCCAAAAATTCCCAAATAATTCTCATAAATTGTTTGGGTCATATATTTCTCAAATATGGCAAAATATTTCATTTGTCATGTTCATCATCTTGCTCAAATAATGCATTTCCTATTCTGCCCTAAATGGCACATTGTGAAGCAAGTGCTATTTTCCTTTTCCGAATTGACCTCAAACTACTTGGACACCTTTTCCTGTCCATATCATTGCCACATGCCAAAATGCAACCTCATTTGACTAGTAATTATTTAATTATGATTTTCCAAAGTTTCTATCCAGAAAGAAGCCTTGTGAAGGAGGTGCAAGCTAGGCATATCCAAATAATTTGCCATTTTGCATGATCCCTCATATCATCATATCATAGCCCTCCACCAAAGTAGAGCTCATTTCATGCCTCCATGTGAGCTCATCTTCAATTCTTTGATTCTGCCCAAAATTTCAGTTTGTGAAGCAAGTATATTTTATCTTGCTCCATTATGGCTGCCAATTTTTCTAGGCCTTGTATTATCCATATAACCTACCTCCACCCATTTTGGGCATGGTTCATCAAGCCATTATTCTTTGCAAGTTTCTGGTCAGCAAGGATGTTTGTGAAGCAAGTACCATTTTGGTGAATCCAATTGGTATGAAACTTATACATCATATTTATATGATCAAATCATGAAGCCTTGCCAAACTTGAGCTCAAGTGGCCACACCATTTGAGTGCATCGTCCAAATCTTGATTCTGGACCAGTTTATGTGGTTGTTAAGCAACTACATTAAATCTTGATCCTAATCCTGTCCGAGTAACTAGGATGTAAGTCCTTCGTACCCTAGACCTACCAGACAACTCCATTGACCTCAATCAAGTCTCTGTGGATCAGCACTGCTCGATCAAGTTTACTGCAGTAAACTTCAAAGATTGATTACCTTTTAACCAGAGCGGTCTTAACCAAACTACCACCAGGTTGAGACCACCCCTGGATGAACTACCCACTAGAAAACATGTTCAAGCCTCTCTCCCCCCTACAAACCAGTGCACGCGGTGACCACGACAATGGCATCATCACAAGACGCTCTGTGCAAAGTGGGCGCGCCAAAGGGTTGTTTGTGCTAGACCCTCCTCCTCTAAATGCGTCTTGGCAGCGTGAGCGTGTCCAGAAGCTAGTCCGCGTCGTCGCCGTCCTCCTGGAGCCACTTCCCACTCCGTAAGCCCTCCGTCAGGTCTCGTCGATGCGCGCCCACGGGCGCGCTGTAGCCGACCGAGCTTTAATGGCGTTCGACCGCTTCTCTCTAGTGCTCCTCGGCACCTCCTGCCCTGTGCGTCTCTGTAGCTCGTCCGTTGCCTCCCTCGTCGTGTTCCCGCGCCTCTCCGTGATCGCTGGCCTTGCCAGAGAGTTGGCGGGATCCCCGCGGCGACACCCGAGCTCGGCATCCCTCGCCCGGCTATATATAGCCCTCCCCTGAGCCCTTCGAGCACACCAGCAGCCCTCCCTCACTCCCAGAGCCCCGCCCGACCTGTACACTGAGCTCGAGGAGCTCCAGCTCCTCTCTCACAGCCGCCATGGTCGCTCCGGCCCTCCGCCTAAATTCAGTCACTGCCGAGCCCCTCCCTCCCTCATTTCTTCACCAATGGAGCCCCAAGACTCTGGTGAAGCTCTCCCGAACCTTTTCTCCGTCTCCAAGCCGTCGGAGCACCCTGCCCCTCATCGCCCGACGCCGACCAGAGCCGCTGTCCGCCCCTTCCATCACTGCCGTCATCCCCCTCCTTCCCGGCGCTCCTTCTGTCCCAGGCGGGTGTAGCGCTCCGTTCTAAGGCCGCCGGTGCCCTCGCCCCGGCCGGAGGTAACCAGAGGCGTGGGGGGGGGGGGCAGCGCCGGCCACGGCCTCCCCTGCCGCCCCTCTGTTTCCTGTCGAGGGAGACGAAAGAAGGAAGAAGGAGCCAAGCCAGGTGGGCCCCTCCTACACGCGGGCCCGCTGGTCAGCCGCACAGGCGTTGACCCGCCCTGCCTAGCTGGATAAGTGACGGGCCCCACCCCTGGGGGACCCGCCCGTCAGTGACCCGAGTGCCTGCCGCCTCTGCCCGCGTGGCAAGTGGAAGCGTCAACACCCGAGTACGTTTTCGCTTTCGGAAAGCGTATTTTTGCTCTCCTTCAGACAGAGTATGTTTTCTTTTATTGAAAGTGTATTCTCTCTCTGTCTCAGCCTGGAATACGCTTCCCCGAGGCAAAGGCGTATTTCTCGGTAGTGCACGTTCTATTTTTTCAGCCAAGGGCATGTTTGTGATGATTTTATTATAGATGGGTCCCTGGCAGAAAAACAGCTATATCTTTTTAACCGTAGCTCCAAACCAGGTGATTCCAAAGCCCACTTCTTCGTTTCATCGAGCCCATTCTGTTGGTAATATTTTCATGATGTTTTGACATTCTTAAAATGACCATTTTGCCCTTACACTTAATCAACCCCCTCCGAGAGAGTACGTTTTCTGGCGATCCTTTCCGCGAGTTTCTCGAACTTTCTCCCGGTGATTTCTTCCACCCCAGGCAAGCCACACCCTCCATTTGCATGATTGCAATGCAGTGACATGGTTTCTTTATTTAAACTTGTTTAAAATATCGTGTTAGCTACTTGTGACTTGTTCATGGCATTTCCCGGAGTATTGTTTTGATCTTGATATTGCCATGATGTTGCTTGGAGTTCTAGGATTATATTTTGATGATTATGTGGATGACATGTGCCTTTGGATTCTTAATGTCTATTATGTTTATTTTTCATGATGGTATCTGGTATTATTTTGAAGTATTACTTTGGATATCATGTTGCCTTCGGATTATTAGTGGCTTTTATGATTAGTTCCATGATGGCTTGGATATGATATTTTGGAGTATTACTTTGGATATCATGCTGCCTTTGGATTATTAGTGGTTAGTATGATTATTTTCATGATGCTAGTTGATGTTCTGTTGCTTGGAGTATTATTTTCGGGGATGATGTTTACATGTGGATCTTAGCCGAATAGCTTTATTCTTGTTATGCGAGTAGTAGGATTATGATTTTTGGATTCATCATGACAGTAGTGTTGTGCTATCCTTGGAGTATTTTGAGATGATGATATTATGTTTGGGTTATTTGTTGGATATTGCTATGACTTGGATTATAGGTTGATAGATGATATCGGAGTATCAGTCATTACTATTATATCTTGGGGTTAAATTCCGTCATTAAGTTGGTCAGGTGCCACCGAACCGGGCTCTTCCAGTGCAACCACATTTGCCTTATGGGAAGGCCCTAATGCGGTCTATTATCGTGCCTCTCGCCGGTGCCTCCAACTAGGGAAGGTTATGGTCGTGCGTACCCTGGCCCGGTAAGCAGACATAACCTTGTGTGCCCGTTGTTGTTGTTGTACCCGGGTTGTCCCTGTGGGACCGTTTATTGTTTTGGCCACGACGGTGGCCGTTGGTGTCTTTAGTAGACACGGGGCCACCCATGACTAGCCCAGTGGGGAGTGAGTCGGAGTGGCCGGGAGAGTGTCATGGCAGTAGATCGGTTTTGTCGGAACGCCGTTGGTCCACCCGAATGGGAGTGCGAGGCCATGGGTTCTGTGGTGTGGGTACAGTGCGCTACCTCTGCAGAGTGTATTTAATCTATCGATAGTCGCGTCCGTACTAGGTCCCACCGTTCGATCAACACTCACATGACGGAATGACTTATAGGTGATTTATATGTTGATATGTTGATATGTTGAGCAGTACAGATTGGCAGGATGTTGATGATGATGTTGAGGCCAACTGTTGGTCATGCACTACAAAAAAAAAGACACATCCGTGACATTTTGGGCCGAACGAATTTTTTTTCTGTCATACATATGACACTTCTATGACGATAATTGTGACAAAACCCGGTATCATCATAGATGTGGTGGGCCTACTTCTATGACAAAAAATCATGACAGAAAATGGGCTTTTTGTCCTGGGAGGGCCGGAGACGGAGCTAAATGACATTCTTTGGGCCGTCCATGATGGAAAAAACTGTGGTAGAAGCGAGAGCGAGGAAAATTTCGGGGAGTTCCCGGTTATAGTGGGAGGTCGGGGCCGAAGCGATCGCTGCTTTCTCGTATTACACGACGCTGCGTGTGTAGGCGTTGGATCTAATCGAACCCGGGCGAGGCGTTGGGCTCTAATCGAACCCGAGCGATTGCACCGCAGGCTACGACATCGAACCTGAGTGATCGATCGATGGCTGTTAACTGAACCCGATCGAGCGATTCCTTCGCTACTGCTGCTAACTGAAGCCGATCGAAGGTGCCTCTGGGATGAACAGTGAGCGTTGCCGGGGGGGAGGGGGTTGGTGAAGGAAATATGCCCTAGAGGCAATAATAAAGTTATTATTTATTTCCTTATATCATGATAAATGTTTATTATTCATGCTAGAATTGTATTAACCGGAAACATAATACATGTGTGAATACATAGACAAACATATAGTCACTAGTATGCCTCTACTTGACTAGCTCATTAATCAAAGATGGTTATGTTTCCTAACCATAGACATGTGTTGTCATTTGATTAATGGGATCACGTCATTAGGAGAATGATGTGATTGACATGACCCATTCCGTTAGCTTAGCACTTGATCGTTTAGTATATTGCTATTGCTTTCTTCATGACCTATACATGCTCCCCGTAACTATGAGATTATGCAACTCCTGCCACGGAGGAACACTTTGGTGCTACCAAACGTCACAACGTAATCGGGTGATTATAAAGGAGTACTACAGGTGTCTCCAAAGGTACATGTTGGGTTGGCGTATTTCGAGATTAGGTTTTGTCACTCCGATTGTCGGAGAGGTATCTCTAGGCCTTCTCGGTAATACACATCACATAAGCCTTGCAAGCATTGCAACTAATAAGTTAGTTGTGAGATGATGTACTACGGAACGAGTAAAGAGACTTGCGATAACGAGATTGAACTAGGTATTGGATACCGACGATCAAATCTCGGGTAAGTAACATACCGATGACAAAGGGAACAACGTATGTCGTTATGCGGTTTGACCGATAAAGATCTTCGAAGAAAATGTAGGAACCAATATGGGCATCCAGGTTCCGCTATTGGTTATTGACCGAGAATAGTTCTAGGTCATGTCTACATAGTTCTCGAACCCGTAGGGTCCGCACGCTTAACGTTTCGATGACAGTTCATTATGAGTTTATAAGTTTTGATGTACCAAAGTTTGTTCGGAGTCCCGGATGTGATCACGGACATGACGAGGAGTCTCGAAATGGTCAAGACATAAAGATTGATATATTGGAAGCCTATGTTTGGACTTCGGAATAGTTCCAGGTGAAATCGGGATTTTACCGGAAAACCGGGGGGTTACCGGAACCCTCCCGGGGGATGTTGGGCCTTAATGGGCCATAAGGGAGAAGAGGAGGACCGGCCAGAGCAGGCCGCGCCTCCCCCTAGTACGAATAGGACAAGGAGAGGGCGCGCCCCTTCCTCTCTCCCTCCCCAAGTCCTAATCCAACTAGGAAGGGGAGTCCCTACTCGGTGGGAGTTGGACTCCTCCGGCGCGCCTCCTCCTAGGGCTGGCCGCACCACCCCTTGCTCCTTTATATACGGGGGCAGGGGGGCACCCCATGACACACAAGTTGATCTACGGATCGTTCCTTAGCCGTGTGCGGTGGCCCCTCCACCATATTCCACTTCGGTCATATCGTCGCGGAGCTTAGGCGAAGCCCTGCGCGCCGTAGAGTCATATCGTCATGAGCTTAGGCGAAGCCTCACGCCGGTGGAGCATCATCATCGCTACCACGCCGTCGTCGTCTTGACGGAACTCATCCCGACACTTTGTTGGATCGGAGTCCGAGGATCGTCATCGAGCTGAACGTGTGCTGAACTCGGAGGTGCCGTACGTTCGGTACTTGGATCGGTCGGATCGTGAAGACGTACGACTACATCAACCGCGTTGTTATAACGCTTCCGCTTACGGTCTACGAGGGTATGTGGACATACACTCTTCCCTCTCGTTGCTATGCCATCACCATGATCTTGCGTGTGCGTAGGAATTTTTTTGAAATTACTACGTTCCCCAACAGTGGCATCCGAGCCTGGTTTTATGCGTTGATGTCATATGCACGAGTAGAACACAAGTGAGTTGTGGGCGATATAAGTTATACTGCTTACCAGCATGTCATACTTTGGTTCAGCAGTATTGTGAGATGAAGCGGCCCGGACCGACATTACGCCAGACGCTTACGCGAGACTGGTTTCACCGCTTGAGCACTCATTGCTTAAAGGTGACCGCGGTGTGTCTGTCTCTCACTTTAGTTGAACCGAGTGTGACTACGCCCGGTCCTTGCGAAGGTTAAAACAGCACCAACTTGACAAACTATCGTTGTGGTTTTGATGCGTAGGTAAGAACGGTTCTTGCTCAGCCCGTAGCAGCCACGTAAAACTTGCAACAACAAAGTAGAGGACGTCTAACTTGTTTTTGCAGGGCATGTTGTGATGTGATATGGTCAAGACGTGATGCTATATTTTATTATATGAGATGATCATGTTTTGTAACCGAGTTATCGGCAATCGGCAGGAGCCATATGGTTGTCGCTTTATTGTATGAAATGCAACGCCATGTAATTGCTTTACTTTATCACTAAGCGGTAGCGATAGTCGTAGAAGCAATAGTTGGCGAGACAACAACGATGCTACGATGGAGATCAAGGTGTCGCGCGGTGACGATGGTGATCATAACGGTGCCGGAGATGGAGATCACAAGCACAAGATGATGATGGCCATATCATATCACTTATATTGATTGCATGTGATGTTTCTCCTTTATGCATCTTATCTTGCTTTGATTGACGGTAGCATTATAAGATGATCTCTCACTAAAATTATCAAGAAGTGTTCTCCCGAGTATGCACCGCTATGCGAAAGTTCTTCGTCTTTGAGACACCACGTGATGATCGGTGTGATAGGCTCTACGTTCAAATACAACGGGTGCAAAACAGTTGCGCCGCAGAATACTCAAAGTTAAACTTGACGAGCCTAGCATATAACAGATATGGCCTCGAGCACGGAGACCGAAGGTCGAGCGTGAATCATATAGTAGATATGATCAACATAGTGATGTTCACCATTGAAACTACTCCATCTCACGTGATGATCGGACATGGTTTAGTTGATTTGGATCACGTAATCACCGAGATAACCGGAGAGATGTCTATCTAAGTGGGAGTTCTTTAGTAATATGATTAATTGAACTTAAATTTATCATGAACTTAGTACTGATAGTATTTTGCTTGTCTATGTTTCACTGTAGATAGATGGCTCGTCATTGTTCCGTTGAATTTTAATGCGTTCCTTGAGAAAGCAAAGTTGAAAGATGATGGTAGCAATTACACGGATTGGGTCCGTAACTTGAGGATTATCCTCATTGCTGCACGGAAGAATTACGCCCTGGAAGCACCGCTGGGTGCCGAACTGCTGCGAGAACAACGCCGAGAAGTTGTGAGCGTCTGGCGAGCAAAGCTGATGACTACTCTATAGTTTAGTGTGCCATGCTTTACGGCTTAGAACCGGGTCTTCAACGACGTTTTGAACGTCATGGAGCATATGAGATGTTCCAGAGTTGAAGTTAATATTTCAAGCAAATGCCGGATTGAGAGATATGAAGTCTCCAATAAGTTCTATAGCTACAAGATGGAGGAGAATAGTTACATTGAACATATACTCAAAATGTCCGGGTATAATAATCACTTGATTCAACCGAGTTAATCTTCCGGATGATAGTGTCATTGACAGAATTCTCCAATCACTGCCACCAAGCTAAAAGAGCTTCGTGATGAACTATAATATGCAAGGGATGACCAAAAACAATTCCCGAGCTCTTCGCAATGCTAAAAGCATGGAGGTAGAAATCAAGAAAGAGCATCAAGTGTTGATGGTCAACAAGACCACTAGTTTCAAGAAAAAGGGCAAAGGAAAGAAGAAGGAACTTCAAAAGAACAGCAAGAAAGTTGCTGCTCAAGAGAAGAAACCCAAGTCTGGACCTAAGCCTGAAACTGAGTGCTTCTACCGCAAGCAGACCGACATCGAAGCGGAACTGCCCCAAGTATTTGGCGATAAGAAGGATGGCAAGGTGAACAAAGGTATATGTGATATACATGTTATTGATGTGTACCTTACTAATACTCGCAGTAGTACAGGTATTTGATACCGGTTACATTGCTAATATTTGCAACTCAAATGTAAACTACGTAATTGCCGAAGATTGGCTAAGGACGAGGTGACGATGCGCGTGGGAAATGGTTCCAAAGTCGATGTGATCGCGGTCGGCACACTACCTCTACATCTACCATCGGGATTAGTTTTAGACCTAAATAATTGTTATTTGGTGCCAGCGTTAAGCATGAACATTATATCAGGATCTTGTTTGATGCGAGACGATTATTCATTTAAGACAGAGAATAATGGTTGTTCTATTTATATGAATAATATCTTTTATGGTCATGCACCCTTGAAGAGTGGTCTATTTTTATTGAATCTCAATAGTAGTAATACACATATTCATAGTGTTGAAACCAAAAGATACAGAGTTGATAATGATAATGCAACTTATTTGTGGCAATCGCCATTTGGGTCATATCGGTGTAAACGCATGAAGAAACTCCATCTTGATGGACTTTTGGAATCACTTGATTATGAATCACTTGGTACTTGCGAACCGTGCCTCATGGGCAAGATGACTAAAACGCCGTTCTCCGGAACTATGGAGCGAGCAACTGATTTGTTGGAAATCATACATACCGATGTTTGTGGTCCAATGAATGTTGAGGCACGCCAATGGTATCGTTATTTTCTCACCTTCACAGATGATTTAAGCAGATATGGGTATATCTACTTAATGAAACACAAATCTGAAACATTTGAAAGGTTCAAAGAATTTCAGAGTGAAGTGCAAAATCATCATAACAAGAAAATAAAATTTCTACGATCTGATCGTGGAGGAGAATATTTGAGTTACGAGTTTGGTTTACATTTGAAACAATGCGGAATAGTTTCGCAACTCACGCCACCCGGAACACCACAACGAAATGGTGTGTCCGAACGTCGTAATCGTACTTTACTTGATATGGTGCGATCTATGATGTCTCTTACTGATTTACCGCTATCGTTTTGGGGATATGCTTTAGAGACGGCCGCATTCACGTTAAATAGGGCACCATCAAAATCCGTTGAGACGACACCTTATGAACTGTGGTTTGGCAAGAAACCAAAGTTGTCGTTTCTTAAAGTTTGGGGCTGCGATGCTTATGTGAAGAAACTTCAACCAGATAAGCTCGAACCCAAATCGAGAAATGTGTCTTCATAGGATACCCAAAGGAGACTGTTGGGTACACCTTCTATCACAGATCTGAAGGCAAGATTTTCGTTGCTAAATTCGGATCCTTTCTAGAAAAGGAGTTTCTCTCGAAAGAATTGAGTGGGAGGAAAGTAGAACTTGATGAGATAATCGTATCTGCTCCCTTATTGGAAAGTAGTTCATCACAAGAAACGGTTCCCGTGACAACTACATCAATTAGTGAGGAAACTAATGATATTGATCATGAAACTTCAGATCAAGTTTCTACGAACTTCAGAGGTCAACCAGAGTAAGATCCGCACTGCAGTGGTACGGTAATCCTATTCTGGAAGTCATGTTACTTGACCATGGCGAACCTACAAACTATGAAGAAGCGATGGTGAGCCCAGATTCCGCAAAATGGCTGGAAGCCATGAAATCTGAGATGGGATCCATGTAAAGTATGGACTTTGGTTAACTTGCCTGATGATCGGCAAGCTATTGAGAATAAATGGATCTTTAAGAAGAAGACTGACGCTGATGGTAATGTAACTGTCTATAAAGCTCGACTTGTTGCGAAAGGTTTTCGACAAGTTCAAGGGGTTGACTACGATGAGACTTTCTCACCTGTAGCGATGCTTAAGTCTGTCGAATCATGTTAGCAATTGCTGCATTTTATGATTATGAAATTTGGCAAATGGATGTAAAACTGCATTCTTGAATGGATTTCTAGAAGAAGAGTTGTATATGATGCAACCAGAAGGTTTTGTTGATCCAAAGGGTGCTAACAAAGTGTGCAAGCTCCAAAGAATCAATTTATGGTCTCGGTGCAAGCCTATCGGAGTTGGAATAAACGCTTTGATAGTGTGATCAAAGCATATGGTTTTATACAGACTTTTGGAGAAGCATGTATTTACAAGAAAGTGAGTGGGAGCTCATAGCATTTACGATATTATATGTGGACGACATATTATTGATTGGAAATGATATAGAATTTCTGGATAGCATAAAAGGATACTTGAATAAAAGTTTTTCAATGAAAGACCTCGGTGAAGCTGCTTACATATTGGGCATCAAGATCTATAGAGATAGATCAAGACGCTTAATTGGACTTTCACAAAGCACATACCTTGATAAATTTTTTGAAAAAGTTCAAAATGGATCGTGCAAAGAAAGGTTTTTACCTGTATTACAAGGTGTGAAATTGAGTCGGACTCAATGCCCGACCACAGCAGAAGATAGAGAGAAAATGAAAGATGTTCCCTATGCTTCAGCCATAGGCTCTATCATGTATGCAATGCTGTACCAGACTGACGTATGCTTAGCAATAAGCTTGGCAGGAAGGTACCAAAGTAATCCAGGAGTGGATCACTGGACAACGGTCAAGAACATCCTGAAATACCTGAAAAGGACTAAGGATATGTTTCTCGTATATGGAGGTGACAAAGAGCTAGTCTAAATCGCAAACCGGATACGTGTTTTTATTAAACGGTGGAGCTGTCAGTTGGTGCAGTTCTAAACAAAGCGTCGTGGCGGGATCTACATGTGAAGTGGAGTACATAGCTGCTTCGGAAGCAGCAAATGAAGGAGTCTGGATGAAAGAGTTCATTTCCGATCTAGGTGTCATACCTAGTGCATCGGGACCAATGAAGATCTTCTGTGACAATACGGTGCAATTGCCTTGGCAAAGGAATCCAGATTTCACAAGAGGACCAAGCATATCAAGAGATGCTTCAATTCCATTCGGGACCAAGTCCAAGTGGGAGACATAGAGATTTGCAAAATACATACAGATCTGAATGTTGCAGACCCGTTGACTAAGCCTCTTCCACGAGCAAAACATGATCAGCACCAAGACTCCATGGGTGTTAGAATCATTACTATGTAATCTAGATTATTGACTCTAGTGCAAGTGGGAGATCAAGGAAATATGCCCTAGAGGCAATAATAAAGTTATTATTTATTTCCTTATATCATGATAAATGTTTATTATTCATGCTAGAATTGTATTAACGGAAACATAATACATGTGTGAATACATAGACAAACATATAGTCACTAGTATGCCTCTACTTGACTAGCTCATTAATCAAAGATGGTTATGTTTCCTAACCATAGACATGTGTTGTCATTTGATTAATGGGATCACGTCATTAGGAGAATGATGTGATTGACGTGACCCATTCCGTTAGCTTAGCACTTGATCGTTTAGTATATTGCTATTGCTTTCTTCATGACCTATACATGTTCCTGTAACTATGAGATTATGCAACTCCCGTTTACGGAGGAACACTTTGGGTGCTACCAAACGTCCACAACGTAACTGGGTGATTATAAAGGAGTACTACAGGTGTCTCCAAAGGTACATGTTGGGCTGGCGTATTTCGAGATTAGGTTTTGTCACTCCGATTGTCGGAGAGGTATCTCTAGGCCTTCTCGGTAATACACATCACATAAGCCCTGCAAGCATTGCAACTAATAAGTTAGTTGTGAGATGATGTATTACGGAACGAGTAAAGAGACTTGCGATAACGAGATTGAACTAGGTATTGGATACCGACGATCGAATCTCGGGTAAGTAACATACCGATGACAAAGGGAACAACGTATATCGTTATGCGGTTTGACCGATAAAGATCTTTGAAGAATATGTAGGAACCAATATGGGCATCCAGGTTCCGCTATTGGTTATTGACCGAGAATAGTTCTAGGTCATGTCTACATAGTTCTCAAACCCGTAGGGTCCGCACGCTTAACGTTTCGATGACAGTTCATTATGAGTTTATAAGTTTTGATGTACCAAAGTTTGTTCGGAGTCCCGGATGTGATCACGGACATGACGAGGAGTCTCGAAATGGTCGAGACATAAAGATTGATATATTGGAAGCCTATGTTTGGACTTCGAATAGTTCCGTGAAATCGATTTTACCGGAAAACCGGGGTTACGGAACCTCCCGGGGATGTTGGGCCTTAATGGGCCATAAGGGAGAAGAGGAGGGCCGACCAGAGCAGGCCGCGCCTCCCCTAGTCCGAATAGGACAAGGAGAGGGGCGGCGCCTCTTCCTGCCTCCCTCCCCCAAGTCCTAATCCAACTAGGAAAGGGGGGGTCCTACTCCTGGGAGTAGGACTCCTCCGGCGCGCCTCCTCCTAGGGCTGGCCGCACCCCCCCTTGCTCCTTTATATACGGGGGCAGGGGGGCACCCCATGACACACAAGTTGAAATACGGATCGTTCCTTAGCCGTGTGCGGTGCCCCCTCCACCAAAATCCACTTAGGTCATATCGTCATGAGCTTAGGCGAAGCCCTCGCCGGTAGAGTCATATCGTCATGAGCTTAGGCGAAGCCCTGCGCCGGTGGAGCATCATCATCGTCACCACGCCGTCGTGCTGATGGAACTCATCCCCGACACTTTGCTGGATCGGAGTCCGGGGATCGTCATCGAGCTGAACGTGTGCCGAACTCGGAGGTGCCGTCGCTCGGTACTTGGATCGGTCGGATCGTGAAGACGTCATTTACTACATCAACCGCGTTGTTATAACGCCTCGCTACCGCTCACGAGGGTACGTGGACATACACTCTTCCCTCTCGTTGCTATGCCATCACCATGATCTTGCGTGTGCGTAGGAATTTTTTTGAAATTACTACGTTCCCCAACAGTTGGATGAATAGTGAGCGGTGGCGTTGCCTCTGGATGAACAGGACCCCATGGTGTGGATGGCTGGATGAACTGTAGATGGTGGATGGGTGGTTGAACAGTAGCCGGTAGAGTAGCGTGCGATGGAGGCTGGATGAACAGGAGCCCTTGGAGGCTTGAGGAGGTCGACGGTGGATGAACAGTAGCCCGTGGAGGCTTGAGGAGGTCGACGGTGGAGATGAACAATATCTCGTGTAGTCCCGTTTTGCGGTACGCCACACCCCTCCCGATGAACAGGACCCCCGTTTCGACCGTAGCACACCAGCCCAAGTCCGTTTCGTCCGTTTTGCGGTACGCCACACCCCTCCCGATCAACAGGTCCCCCGTTTCGACAGTAGGAGGTCCGTATCCTCCGTTTTGTGGTACGCCACACCCCTCCGATCAACAGGACGCCCGTTTCGACCGTAGGAGGTCCGTTTTCTCCATTCTGCGGTATGCCACACCCCTCCCGATCAACAGGACCCCCGTTTCGATCGTAGGAGCTCCGTTTCCTCCGTTCTGCGGTACGCCAGGCCTCGTTTCCATCGCCTGATCCGTCCAAGCCCTCCCGATAAACATGACCATGCATTTCGTTCCGACCCAGCCGGTTGGCTCCCACGCGTTTTGTTGCCTCCCGATGAACACGATGCATTTCGTTGCCTCCCCATGAACACGACGACGACGTTGTTTCTCCGTTCCGACCCAGCCATGTACATGAGCCCTGGCCATACGTATGCGCGAGTAGGCGTTCGAGACCCCGCCCGTATGTACACATACATGGCCGTATATTCTTTCTTGCACATCGCCATCAGACGACGCGTGTACATGCTATGTGCGGCGCCTCTACTACGACACGCGTCGCGCATCTACTACGACGCGTCGGCGCCTCAATATCGACCAAGATATATGTACGTGACGCTGTCACGACCAGAATGACAACGCTACATACGCTTCGACCAGGTGGGTCCCGGTACCGCCGTGCACTTCCTTGCCTGCGAAGATGTAGCTGGTGGGTCCCAGCAGTCAGGGGCGAATCGTTTTGTTTTTTTTTGCTCGGACGCACTTCCTTGCGTGCGAAGATGTAGCTGGTGGGTCCCAGTAGTCAGGGGTAACGTTTTTTTCACGAAATACGGTGGCCGTCCGGTGGGTCCCTGCTGTCAGGTGGAGGAATAATTATTTTGCGCGTAATAAGGAGGCACTTCCTTGCTGCGGCCGTGGACCTAGCTGTCAGCCTCTCCACGTACAGTCCACGTCCGATGGAAGCTGTTCCTTGACCACGTTGACCACGCCGGCTAATAGCACCAGGGCGGTGGACGACGGCGAGGCCTAGGAAGGGGACGACGCGGAGCCGGGGAAGACGCCGTTGTGGATGCCCACGCGTAGAGGAGTACGAGGGTTCACTGGTTCGCTGCGGTGTGAGGCTATCGTCGCCGCAGAATAACAGGGGGTGTGGGTGAGTGGAGGGATGGCCTGGACATCGTTGGGAATAGTTGGGGCCGGTGAGGCCTCCGCCGCATCACAGCCGGCCACGGGAGGCAGGAGCACGAGGCACGACCGGCGCTGGTTTGGGCGGCTGGAGCAAGAAGACCAGAGGTTGAAGAAGCACTACGGCCGTTGGATGGACATCGTACGGTCACTGGAGCTAGAATCGTGCATATTGACTAAGTTGACAAAGCCCTCCATCCCCGTCTACTTAGTAGGCCCACAAGTCAGCCTGCCACTATACTGGGTCCCAGCTAACATGGGGAGTATTCGTTTTTTTTGTGCGTAATAAGGAGGTACTTCCTTGCGTGCGAAGATATAGCTGGTGGGTCCAAGCTGTCAGTGGCGGTAGTGTTTTTTTCAAGAAATACAGAGGACCTTTCGGTGGGTCCCCGATGTCAGGTGGAGGAATCATTATTTTGCGCATAATAAGGAGGCATTTCCTTGCGTGCGGCCGTGGACCCATCTGTCGGCCTCTCCATGTATAGTCCACTTCA
Organism: Aegilops bicornis; assembly: GCA_021605145.1. Classification (NCBI taxonomy): domain Eukaryota; kingdom Viridiplantae; phylum Streptophyta; class Magnoliopsida; order Poales; family Poaceae; genus Aegilops; species Aegilops bicornis. Next base: position 649,257,946 of record CM038674.1, read on the forward strand.
GATGCATGTCGGTCGTTGACCATGTTGACCAGGCCACGCCGAGAGCACCAGGGTGGAGGACGATGGCGAGGCCTAGGAAGGGAACGACACGGAGGCAGGGAAGACTCGGCAGTTGTTTCCCACGTGGAGGGGAGTACGTCTGTACGAGGGTTTACTAGTTCGTCTTCCCTCGCCGGAGAATAACAGCAGGTGTGGGTGAGTAGAGGGATGGCTAGGCCAGCGATGGGAGTACGGTGGGGCAATGAGGCCTGCACGGTAGCACAACCGGCCGCGGGGAGGAGGGAGCAGGCAGTCCCGCCGGCGCTTGTTTGAGCGGCTGGAGCAGGAAGAGCAGAGATTGAAGAAGCACGACGGTCGTTGGATGGACATCCAACAGTCACTGCTTGTGCGTCAACCTTTTTTTAGGAAAGCCTCAAATATGTGGAAAACAACATACAACCCATCTGCCATTATTTTTAATAATTTACAGCCCATTTGCTAATTCTTAAGGTTTTTTTGGAGCCCATATTCTTTTGTTAGCATTACAGCCCATATTGTGGCCACGGTTAAAAATTATATGAAATTTTGCATATTTCAAAAGCGGTCCTAACTTTTTTTAATCCCGAAATTTCGACTCGCATTCATACTTATTTTAAAAATAAATGTATATCAATATAAAATCCAACAAATTCTCCACGCATAAAAATTAATATAATTTAAAATCTTGAAATGAAAAAAAGATATTTGAAACTAATTGCCGCTTGATGTGTTTTAAAATGTACAGCCCATTTCTCATTCTTGATAGGCCATTTTCTACCAAAGAATGAAGCTCTCCTCGTCTTGAAAGATTTGCAGCCCAACAGGCCTGACAAAGCGACTTACTTGGCAAATCACAAAAAAACTAGGCTATGGCCGTGGACCCAGCTGCGGCCATGGACCCAGCTGTCAGCCTCTCCACGTACAGTACTCTTCCGACGGAAGTCGGTCATTGACCACGCCGCGCCGAGACCCGAGAGCACCAAGCGGTGGATGACGGCGAGGCCTAGGAAGGGGACGACGCAAAACCGGGGAAGACGCGGCAGTGGATGCCCATGCGGAGAGGAGTACGAGGGTTCACTTGTTCGGCTGCGGTGTGAGGCTGCCGTCGCCGCAGAATAACAGGGGGTGTGGGTGAGTGGAGGGATGGCCTGGCCAGCGGTGGGAGTAGTATGGGAGCGGTGAGGCCTCCGCGGCAGCACAGCCGGCCACGGGAGGCAGGAGCAGGCGGCACGACCGGCGCTGCTTTGGGCGGCTGGGGCAAGAAGACCAGAGGTTAAAGAAGCACTACGGTCGTTGGATGGACATCGTTGACCACACCGCGTCGAGAGCACCAGGGCGGTGGACGACGGCAAGGCCTACGAAGGGAACGACACGGAGCCGGCGAAGACACAGCAGTGGCTGCCCACGCGGTGGAGAGTACGAGGGTTGACTGGTTCAGCTGCCGTCGCCGGAAAATAACAGGACGTGTGGGTGAGTTGAGGGATAGACAGGCCAGGGATGCGAGTATGATGGGGCAGTGAGGTCAGCCCGGCAGCATTGCCGGCTACAGGAGGCGGGAGCAGGCGGTTCCGACGGCGCTAGTTTGGGCGGCTGGGGCAGGAAGATCAGAGACTGAAGAAGCATGATTGCCGTTAGATTGACATCTAAGAAGGTCTACGGCATTTGGTAGAGTCGATTGTTTACTAAGTTTATTTTTTGAGAAACCTTGTGTACGCATGAACTTAGTAGGCCCACAAGTCAGCCTCCAAATCTATGGCAGACAATATAAAGCCCATTTGCTATTTTTTATAATTTGCAGCCCATTTGCTAATTCTTAAGTAATTTATTACAACCCATTTTCTGCCCAGGACCACGGCTAAAAAGTTCAACCTTATTTTGCATATTTCGGTGGAGTCTAAACTGTTGTAACCCCAAAATGATAAACATTTTTTTAAGAACTTATTGATTTGCCAAAAAAATCGATTTGTTTTTGTAAGCAAATAAGACGTGGGACAATTGAGTTGGTTTAAGGAAAAACCAGTGGTAAAAAAATCAGCGCTGGGTGGGAAAAAACAACAAAAATATGGATGTAAATATGAAAAGGGAATTTTATGTGTTTTCAATATAGTTATACGTGTATATGAACTAGTAAACTATAGGTAGAGATTAGAAAACGGATGTAGGACATGCGTTTCAAGTGGAAAATAGAACTGGCTGTGTGTTTGATTCAAGAAAAACTGCATGCGGATGTTGTAAGACAAAATATAACTAACTTATTTGGCGGGCGAGAGGCCGATGAATACATGCCGGATCTTTGTGCCCGTTATCGTCATGGGCTGGTCCTGTTAAAAACAAAACCAACCCTGGGCAGTCTACAGCCCAGTTGAAACTTGCTCGACCTAAAAAAACAATATACGTGCTCAATAAACGAGAGAATTCTGCAAGTAGAGATTGATAACTGGGATGCAGCATGGATATTGTTTTTTATGGGGATAATAAGTGCATGCACTTGTTTCAAGAAAATTGGAGAACTGGGAATTCGAATGGCAGGTGCTTATGCTACCCATCAAATAAAAATCAGGTGCCTAAAAATTCGTTTCGAAACAAATGATTCAGCTTTATATCCACGTCGACCCTCGGCGTGATGGTTGGAAGCAAATGCAAGTTCATACCAAAAGATCGTTAATAACAATACCAACTTGCGGACGACAAGGTAGTACAACTACCAATACCAAACTAACTTATAATCTTTTTACTCCTCGCCCTAGTGTTCATCTGGTAGAAAATCTTGTAGAGGACCAGCTCCCGCTCCTTCTCTTGCTCCAGGTCCCCGAGGTTGTACTGGTGCATCACCCAGTTGGTCCTCTGCTGGTCGAAGTTCTTGTTGGTGTGCAGCCCCAGAACCTTTTTTGCTGCCCGTCTGCCGGCCGTTGACCATCACCGGCAAGGTATTGCTGGTCTTGTGCCACATCACGTGCATGCCGTGACCGATCAGTATCTTGCGACGCCGTCCACGCGTGCCCTTTTGAATGCCACTGAATTGCTACCGAAGAAATGCTTCCTTAGCCCACTCGGTGATACCTGCAGTATTGTGGAATACGGGTTTTAGTGTACGTAGTTGGCATTTTCATAACATCTTTGGCATGTTGCAGTCACTTGTTTCACTTTTTATTAACTGTCAAATTGTAATTGCTTCACTAGGTCTGCGTCTAAAATAAAAATATAGCTATAAACAAAGGAATATGTTTGTGCAAGTAGACGGCCGATCGGTGTCTTACCTGGAAGTTTCTCAGGTTGGGTGTAGCATATGTCATGCTCGCTGTCGATGGTTGGTATGAACAAATCGATGAGAGACTGAAATCTCGTGCTATCAGCACTCACTTTGGCCTCAAGGTGCTCGACCAGCTCCTGATCCGTGGGATCAAACTTGACGCCAGCCGGCAGCACCAGCCAATCCTTCTTCGACTTGCATCGGTAATTCCAGTTATATGGTACTCAACGTATGATCAATCGACTGTTTTAAGTGAATGATGAAAGATTTCGACAGATAAGTGGTACTCCAAATCTGAAGTCCAGAATACCCGAACACGCCGCCGGGACTCTTGTGTCACCTCACGCACAACGTATTGTCACGTCAATTCAATTTGTGGACATGATGAATAATTTGACCGATGTATACTAGTACTGCTACTGTACTACTTACTAGTCGTATTTAGTGTCACAATTTATACATAGGTTTAACTAACAAGTACGCACTTGAAGCCTAATCGTATATATATATGGCTCTGCACAAGCATCTCCATCATAATTATCAAGACATCCTACGCAGTGAGTTAGGATGCACTTGATCCCGTGAAGGTATCTATCCTTCAAACCAGAGGAGTGCTTCAAACTAACAACGAAGACATAATATCCAACAAAAGAGGGTCATGCTACAACAGCAGAATACATGGCTCAGTCTAGATATCAGCACGAATCAAGTTGTGCATATTTGCTGTTGGCATGAACCACATCGCCTCATGTCGGGTCTGCAAAGGCCATCCATCGCATGGAAGCGTGATGCCTTTCACACTTTGAAGATTATCTGGCAACAAGTTGTGTCGACGAATCTCTGGATATGGTGATTCATGAAACCCATGGTATGATGTGTAAACACAGTCCCCCCTCGCGAATGGAAGTTGCATCACACGGTAATCATCGCCGGTGATATGATCGATGATTGGTTGGATGATCGGATAATTGAGTCCGAGGAACAAAGAGTGGTTGCCGAGGCTGTAAACCCGCCTCCAGTTGAATACGCCTGGCCCAACAGAGTTGGGACCTTTCTCGAACACGAAGCAGCCATAGCCATCAATGTCACGAACGCCCCATGCATTGTACTGCATGTGGTTTGATGTAATGGTTTGGTCAATTTGGTACGTGCAAATGAGCATCAAATGACCGCCACACCGAACGAGCGATAAACCACCACCCATCGGCTGGTATGATTCCAGGTCCTGGAATCATGAAGGCCAGCGCATTTGCGTCTGCTGCAATAATTCAAATTGAAGACCAAAAGGACAAAAATAAACAATCATGTTCACAGGATGTGTGCAATTAAAATTACTATAACAGTGACACATATCATAGACAGAGAATTGCAATGCCGTGGTCATAATCATACCCCAAGTTAAAAAAATAAGCCAATGGCTTTTATATTCTAGCAATATGTCATGGTTCAAACATCATGTAACAATGAGAGGGAAACAACTATGACAGCGCCTACTCATATCCTACCATAGCACTTACTACTACTGTTCTCATATCAACTCTAACAATAACATGTGTGGTCATAAAAATCTAGGAAATGAGAGGAACATATAGCAATGATGTGGTTATAGACATGCTATGCATTCTAAATTTGTAACAAATGAACAGGCAGTCATATTCATAAGGTAAAGATGAGATGAGATAGACCAATTACACAATAATAGATTCCACCAAAGATAGGCAGCCAATATAAAAGGCCGATCACAGAACGATGCCATCATGCACTATAGCATCGTACGTAAATGTTGCCTCAACAGGATTGATGATGAGCCATAACCATGTATGGCGACCGGATTCCAGATAGACTAATCCCATGTTGAATAAGGCAATGAGCTTGCAATCCATGTAGTCTTCTGATGGTGTGAGCACTTCGCAGATTACAACTTTCTGCAAATAGAGGTTGAGCCAAAAGCTTGACGCGTCTCGTGCGTAGTAGGCAGGAGTGTCTGGCGGGCCGCGAGGCTCGATGGCGGCGGTATTCAATGACGGAAGGGTGATCTCTCGCTGGGTGTAGATATCCACGAGACGCCACGGACTACCGGAGTGGTGGATGAGGACGATCCAGTTGGCCTTCATGCCCGCCCAGTAGTGGCCGCGCATGAAGGACAGGTGGACGGGTAGTGGTAGCATGTCGAGGGCACCACGGCAACCTTCAGAGGATCGTCAAGTCGGTGTCCGGGCCACCTCCGAGGATCGGGCATCGCAAGCAGTGGTGCCTTGAAAAGAGCCGGCGGTTGCGCATTTAGTAGACGGTACAAAGACACCGAGCATGCGGCCAGACGGACGGTGTTGAGTAGGTCCATACGACTACATATCTGCTCCAAGAGAACATCGGGGAGGGAATTCCAATCGCTGCTCTGCGTGTCAGTCGGTTCTGCCATTGGGGTTTTCGGTGCCTGCGAGCCAGCGGGGAAGTGGATTCAAGTGGCGGCGAATAAGCTTCTCCTCGTGTGGCCGAAAGCAGTGGCGGGGGATATGGTACGCCGAGCTACCAAGGAAGATGGCGCCAAGTGGCGAGCAGTGAGCAGGGGTAAATGGTGTGCGCCCGACGATGGGGAAGAGAGGAGGAAGAAGAAGAGGAGGAAGAAGAGTGGAAGACGGGAAGAAAGTGCATTAAATCTCAATTCTACTAGTACTACTACCAGGATATAGGTCCTTCAGAGTGTAAATAGTTACACCGATGACATGTGGGTCTACCACAAGAGGGCCCATATGTCAGTTAATGGAGGACAGAGGTGCGTAGGCATATTTGCGGAAGCGTGCTCTACTGGCAAACATGATGGCAGTACTGGGTAAGGCTGATTTAGTAACACCAACACGCTGGTTCAGCTTATTAATTACGTGTCCCATCTGCTGCAGCGTGTATTATCACTTCACTACGAAGACTAGTTGAATAGTTCTCTCTGACCGAGATGGGGAATAATGGATCGCGAGGACTTCCTTTCTACAGTATCCCTATGCCTCTACGCTCACTTTGCTCATTTTGCTCCGTACCTAGTCACTTGTTGAAATCTGTAGAAAGAAAAATACTCCATACTTGGGAACAGAGGGAGGCTTTTACTCTGTATTTGGGAACAGAGGGAGTATCAGCATATGGAGGGAATAGAGGAAGCTTGAAATATGAACATGTCAATGGGAGGGAGTAAGCCCCATGCATGCATGCATGAATGCAACATGCAACACTCACACGTACACATGGACACACGCAACACTCACGCACCCATGCGGCACACAGCACACGACGCAACAGACACGCTCACGCTCAAGTGCTCAACCTACTCCCTACGTCCGTGAAAGACTGTACATTTAGAGATTTACACATTGACCAGGGCATAATTAACGCCCAAAAGTAGCAGACTTATGTGTGCATGCGGCCATTGAGAGAAGAAGATTAAATGAAGGTCATTGCATGCTGTAATTAAGGATAGACATGTAGCCTGTACCTACAGCACAAGTTGGTGCATTAGTCAATCAATATCGATTTAGATTAAAGGCTAAATGCATTGGAAGTGTAGATGTACATCATGTACTACACTCTTTGTTTTATAGCCGATGTACACTCTTTGTTGGAAGACCGAGGGAGGACACGTGCATGCACTCACATACACAGCCAGGGCAGTTCCCGCGCAAGGGTTGGACTCGTGTCGCGCCTGCGTAAAGTTTTGTTTAATTGATTTCTTTGCTCGCTAACCCATGTGTGGGACCCAGAAACCAGGTGACAATTTAACCAGTCAACAAAGTGCCACATCGACTATGTGGCCGGTCAGTAGGGTGCAATACGATGCTCTACGATGAGCTAGTGATCGTATAATCACCGCAAAACTATATGTAGTGACCTTAAAGAGCGTATTGTTACATACGTTGACCGCCAGTGTATTTTTCTCGTTTCAAATTAAGCCATATTAATCGGAAAGGACGCAGTATGGACTACTACTAGTACTAGTACTCCCTCCATTTTTATTTACTCTGCATATTAGAGTTGACTGAAGTCAAACTTCGTAAGGTTTGACCAAGTTTATAGAAAAATAATATAGACATTTATCATAATAAATCTATACGATGTGAAAGTACATTCAATAATAAATCTAATGTTGTTGATTTGTTATTGTATACCTTAATATTTTTTTATAAACTTGGTCAAAGTTTGTAAAGCTTGACTTTGACCAAAACTAATATGCGAACTAAATAAAAACGGAGGGAGTTCTGCTTTGATGTGTCCCATCAACTCGCCGAACGAGGAGAAGCTTGCTTACTACGCCTCTCCCTCGCCCACGCGCGCGGTGGTTCGCAGGACGAGGAGAGGGTTTTGACTATAGCGCCCTCTCCCTCTCCCTCGCCCTCGTCCTCGCCCTCGCGGTAGACGTGCAGCAGTTCAATCGGTGTCAGATTGCCAGAAGCATATTATACTGTAGTAGCATCATTGTTGGACCTTCTGAAGAGGCGAAGAGCCAAGTGCAAGGTTCACACGAGTACGAACTGTTGAACCTCCCAGAGAGGCAAAGAGCCAAGAGCAAGGTTTTATAGGAGTTGTCGTCCTAGTAGGAGTGTACTACAACTATAGCGAACGATGCTACTGTATGATGCCGCCACGTCACGTATATCCAAAGCTGTGCCACCTTTTTTTCTCAAAGAGCGTGTTGAAGCCCGTGCAACAACCACACAAGTTGCACGTACACATAACACATTTACTAGTAATAAATTCTAAAGGACAAATGCCAGTATGCCACACAAGTTCATCTCCAATTCATGTGATAAATTTGTGCACGACTAGTCTACATATATTCACAACACTACCGTTCACAATTACCGTACTCCACTTACACGTTATAGATGGGCTACATGTCCTCCTCCAGGTTCCAAATCCACAGGTGTTCTTCATGGATGGCACGGTCCATAGCGGGGGCAACGGAATCATTGTCGCAGCTTTCTAGTCCGGTTCCACACGATGGAGACTCATCCAAGCTGAAGCGGCATAAATCAAGGATAGTGCGTCCCAGCATGTCGTTCATCCGGCGGTACGCACTGAAGACACAACCATGCTTCATGAACGGCAGGCCTTCCGTGTCATCCACAGAAGGTGGCATCCGCTTCACAATGGGGTAGCTGTCCCCGACGAAAAGCGAGTACTCTCCAATAGTGTTCCTCGGCACCCATGTAGCATCACGGGGGTCGAACTCGACGTCGTTCATCTGGTACACGCGGCATCCCAGATCTGGACACATGGTGACGTACATAGTCAAGGTCCATGCATAATAATGTTGTGCTCAAATATGGCGGTCAGTAATACTGTGCAGCAAATAGTACTACTCCAGTATAGAGGAAGTAAAATAACCGGCTTATTATATATAGCCACTCTTGGCTACATGGATGAGATAGTAAGACATGGAAAAACAAAAATGGTGGCAGCTAGTGGGTTCAAGTCTTCAAGGGCCTAGCTAGCTATACGCGTCCTCCAAGGTAAAAATTACTCCTACTAGTACTACTAAGTATACTACTAGTACAACAATCAAAGAGAAGGCGAGAGGGTTAAAAATTGGAATACCTGGGTAGATGGTGAGGTCCGATCGTGGTAGATTTTGTGACCATGTTGCACATCAATGGTACCATTGGTAACGACTGCTAAGATAGTTGATCCCAATATGCCAAGGTCAGCTACAGGGATCCATGTTAGACCGAATCGCAGATGCAAATGCACATCCAGGATCGGCAATCTTATTTTGATCGGGGATGACCGTCCTCGCAAAATAATGGAGTACCGTTAGGGATGCAAATGATGGTTTGTGCATTCCGTTTGTAATGTCCCGTACTGTAGGATGGAAACCAGATGAAACAAGTCCCCTGGCTTGTCACCGCGAAGATGTGGCCTAGATGGCACACGGCGTCTTCGAACGTGTAGGGGTACAAATCTGCCGCCGCCAACATGCGCCAGCCTCTGCCGTTACTGCCTCTTGCATTGATGGAAATCCTTATGTCGAACACCGCGATGAGATAGTAATCGTTGTATCCGAGTCGCTTTGTCGGCAGGTCCGCAATTGCTATCTTCCTCAATGTCATGTAGGCATCATCATACGTATTCAAGCCCAGCCAGTCCGGAAGGCCGATCCCAATGGTGGAGAAGGGGTCTACCGGAACGGCCGCACTGCTATGGATGTTGTGCAAAATGATGGTGGTATCCGGCCGGAGGTATGCAAGCCAATCTTCGTTGGAACCGACCCAGGCCTATATATAAGACGGTGGGCAGCGGAGATATTACAGGATGGAAATGGAATAACTAAGTACTACATGATCAAACTCCATTACTGACCTGCTCATCAGACAAAATCCAACTACCTCTCAACGTCGGCAACTCTAGCAGAGTCAACGTGCAACCATGGCCAGGGAGCGGTGGACTGTTCGAAGGATTGTCCCGTAGAAGAACCTTCTCCTCGAGGATGCATGGAAAACCAACAAGCATGGCCTTTTCCCAAGCCTGTTTAAGCAGCGTCTTGAAAAAGTTGGTGCAGGAAGCACCGAGTCTTGCGGCGGTGAGGACGTCGGAGCGGCGTGCGATTTCTCCCAGAGGATCGTCGTCCAAGGTCTCCCAGCCCTGATGAGGAGGAAAACCGCCTGGCGAATCCATGGGAGCAGCGACGAAATACCTTCTCTTCAGGGGGAGGGGAACTGGCGAGGACGAGATAAGAGCGTAGTAACCGCAGGGCCTCATCCCTTCCAACTGTAGACCGTTCCTCAGCGAAGGGGTGAGGCTATTATTTACTACTAGTACTAGGTATATGGAACGTTATGGGATTGCATTATACTGTAAATAATAGCACTAGTAAGAAATTTTTGGCACTAGGTAGTAGTTTTTGGCGTGGATTAAGAAATTTTGGGTATGTTTTTGCCATTTTTTGTACACGCTAACTAGTGTCAAAAAATGTCTTACATTATGTGACGGAGGAGTACGTACTCGTACTGTAGCAGTACTAGTAACTACTTTTCTCAACTAGTAGTGCGATGTACTGTACTTCTAGTCTAGTCTAGTATAGTGCACTAGTTTTGAACTCTTGAATCTCATGGCCAAGGAGCTACAGTTGGATGTGGAGGGTACTACTGTTCTCTAGAACCATCGATGTACTATCAATGCAGGGAAAGTACACCTGCTTAGCGGCCTAGTGGGTACTCTCGATGCTCTATTCAGCCGCTCCTGTCACGTAGCTGGCCTACTCAGTCAGTCCTCTCACGCACACACTAGCAGCCTGTTTATGAGCGGCGGTTACTACGGGGGTAGAACATTTGAGTTATTTGATACAGCGAGACTAGGCTTTTCGCTTCCATTTGTGGAGGTGTAATGGATCTCTTCGAACTTTGTTAGTAGTTCCTTCTTTATGAATGAGATGAAGCAAAGCTTTTGCCTCCGTTTCAAAAAAAACACGTCAAGAGGAATTTCTTTTATAGTAGAGCCGATAATGGAGTGAAGTCCATGCATGCAATGCCACAAGCTACAGAGTAGTAGTAGAGCACTTTACGTATAGAGCCATATTGCACAGTTCCCAATGCCCGCCAGGCTTTTCCGGCTCCTCGGGCTTAATTGGGAGGCGCTAGTTTAAATATGCTACTAGCTGATGAGGAAGTTGCGAGCGAGGTGTGGCTAGGGCGAGCACGCGAGCCACGGGATGCTGGGAAGGAAAACCCGTTCACGTGGCTAGCCTATCCAAAGGCACCCAGATTAGGGCCGCACGTCCGTTTGACTTCAAAACTCAAACTACCCGTGTAAAATATTGGCTCGCAGCGAAGTGTAGTAGTACTATTTAAAAAAAGGCCGCCGTGCGTTCGGCCAGGATCGAACCCACAAAACGAGGTATACACTCCCGCGACCACTAGTAGTACTCGTTGGAGTACAACGCAACCTAGAATCGCCTTTTGTCGCTAGTAGTACGCATAATCGCTCCTTACAAGAAACCCCTAATAATGCAAGAAACCACTAAAATGCCAAGAAACTACTACCACTTGCATACGTGGCAGACTTAAGTTAAGACTACCTTATCAACCATTGTACATGCTCTTACCAACAAAAATCCTCGAGTGACCTCCTACCTCCGGCCCGTCCACCTAGTCATCCTCGGCCATGGGACGCAGCTACCGCCGCCGGCAGAAGGCGAGGTCAAAACCGCCGGCGGTGCGGAGCCCATGTTGCGGCAGCTGGATGTTAGCTCCGTTCGGCGCTCGCGGCCGCTAGCTAGCCAAGATAGCTCCGCCCAGCTGCTTGTCTGCAAGGTTTGCTAGCTAGATTGGCACGGCAGCGCGGCGGCTTGCTCGCGCGTGTCGCGCTATGGCCAGCCATCTGGCTCGAGCGAAGGCTAGCGCGATGGCTTTCTCGCTCGTGAGTCACGCTCGGGCCAGCCTGCCAATCCGTGCAGAGGCTGGGCCAAGGCGTCTGCCCGTCCGTGAGCGGGCGGCCAACTCGCTCATCACCGGCGCCACCGACGAACACGCATCAAGATTGTTTGAAGTAATGTTCAGGAAAAATAATGATTTGAGGGGGAATAACAGGATAGAAGGTCAGATGTGGGTCCCTCGGGTCAACGGTCAAACAAAATGTGTTGGTTTAAGCTGCCTCGTCAGCACGGACGTGTGGGCCAACCCTGTCATAAATGGGTTTAAACAAACATAATCGATAGGAGTACTAGGTAGTAGTTTTTGGCATGGATTAAGAAATTTTGGGTATGTTTTTGCTATTTTTTGTACAATAGATTCTTCCTAGGGCTGGTTGAAAGTGGTAGTTTTTTGTTAATTACTCTACATATTGTAGGAGTGAAAGTTAAGCTTTGGAAGCCAATAAGCAAGGCTAGTTACATAGCGCATATGTGTACATGATTGAAAGTAAATATCAACCATGAGTGACTAATATCTTGATGGAAAACTCGAAACTATGGAATACTAGGAAAAAATGCATGGTTGGAAATACTAGCAATGTTCATGTCCGTTGCAACGAATCATAACTAGAATAATACCTATTCACAAACTTGGTACAAAACACTCTAATTTTGATATACATATGTCACCAGAGATATATTATGTTTCAATTAGAATATATTCCTTGGGCTGTTTTGGTGAGGTGAGGGAGGGATGTGGTTGGTTTTAAGATACTAATTATGGGTTTTTCTGCAAATTGGTAGACAAGTGGGATGTTGGAGAGAAAAGGAAACAACTTACCTCACAATCGTTAGATGTAGATCTAATGGTCAGAAACGACGGATGGCAGACACACCTGCATCATCTACTTAGTCTTGTGTAGGAGTACTAGCAAGATCAGTGCATTGCACGGAACATCAAGATGCATTTTTTTATAAAACACTTGTTGTGATTGACCCTTGCGGGAGTAATCCCATGTGTAAAAACTAATGATATCTCGAGAAATATGAGATAAGGTGAAGAGGAGTGGGGTGTGGTGGTGGTTGGTAGTCGGATTGAGCGGAGGCATGGGGATTCACGACACCGGCAGCAGCCACCAGGCCAGTTTGCTCTAGAGGCTTCCTTTCTTAATTGCTAAACAATGAGGTTTGTTGGAGATAAGGATGAACGAGGGAAGGCCTTGTCTGCAAATGTGGAGAGGGGTGCAGGTATCTTTTAGTTTAATTTCCATCCGTCAGATATAGATCGGACGGTCTATATTGCAAGATGGCACACGTACCATCATCACCAACTCGGTTTTTTTATAAGATAAGAAATACAAGTATGGAGATACAAATGTATTATCGATACTTGCTTCCGTAAACTAGCATCTACATTCTATTCAACGCCTCGGCATGTGGGGCCTTAGCACAATGACTTCTCGACTGTGTAAAACAAAGATTTTCCGTCACGACAAGGAGGGGGTGACGGCGGCGCCGCTTTTGGCTTGCTCTAGTCCTAGTAGTCATACTAGGTGGTCTAAGCACGTGTAGATTTATTATTTTTCACGTCTCGTGTTCGCCAGATCGCCACGACGGTTGATGAATAGACGGTAAGTTATTCACGGGAAACCCTTGTTGAGCGTTTTTAAGAGAGAGAGAGAGGGTGTGTGTGCGTGTGTGATATGTTACAGGTGAGGCAATGATAATGATTCTTTGTGTCTATGTGTGTGGAGGATAGAGAGAGACATGTACATGGGGCTTTGTGTTGTGTAACGTGGAGACACATATACATAATTAGAGAGTTAGTGTGTGAGATACACATGCAGACATGGGGAGAGAGGAGGATCCAGATAAATGGGTGTTTGTGCGTGTCTGTGTGTGTTTGTGCACGCGTTTGTGTGTGAGAGGAAGAGAGTGTATGTGGAGTAGAGAGACCACTGATGATGTAAACCTAATATAAGGGAAGGGGGAATGGTGTGACATGTGTAGTAGCGGGATAGCATGGGTGCGGGCGGGGGAGTATACTATTTGGAAGAGACATCGAGTGTGTGTGTGGGAGAGGGGTGTGAGAGCAAGAGAAAGAGAGAGCTAGCGACGGAGAGCGAGGGAGAGAGGAAGAGAGGGGGCGAGAGGGGTCGTTTGTGTCCATAAATGGCGTATACATAGGGATATAATGTTGATGTTGTCCGAAATTGGCCTATGAACGGAGATGCAAGGGAAGCGAGTCATCGTGTGTGTGATAGGGACTTCATGAGAGATCTAGAATAAATGGTGTAGATAACAATGTGAAAAATCAAGAACGATTATACATTAGGGAGCTATGCAAAGAGTCACGGCGTATATGTATACAGGGAAGGAGCTGGGGCGGGTCCGCATGTGGGAGAGATAGAAAGAGGAGAGTGGTGCACAAGGAGACAAAGTGTGCTTGTTTGCAGTGGGGGTGGTGTGTGAGGTGAGTGCGCGAGAACCACATAACTAGGGAGATAGGCGTTTGGGAGCGACGTTTTGTGTGTATGGGAAATAGACACTCTACATTGTGCGTGTGCTTGGGTAAGAGAGATAGCGGGAGACCTTAAGAGTGAGGGAAGAGATGTGTGCATGCCCGAGAGACAAAGTGATAGAGACCTATGTCGGGGTCCGGACTTTACAAAAGGGAGAGGGGTGTTAATGTGCTCGTGTGTTGGTGTTTGGGGGAGAGAACAACTTCTCTATGTGTGTGTGTGTGTGGTGGTGGTGGGGGGGGGGGGGTTTACTTAAGATAAAGATTGAGGTTTCTATATTTGTTTCACTCATGGTTGATCAATTTGTTTCACAGTTTGTGCTATGAGATAATGATACTTTTGAACATGCGTGATATACCTTGATGTACCAGAATTACAAACCTGAGACTGGAATTTTGTAATTCGACTCCATCATAAGCTTTTGTAATTCATTTAAACGGAGGTACATTTTTAAGCCGGGACTTCGTGGTTTCAAATTCATATATCAAACCTAAAGATATACACATACGGGCATGTTCAAACTTTATAATCATCCACTTTATTCATACACATACACATTTTTGCTTTTTTCATCATATTTAGGATAAACACATTAGGAATTACATTTGAATTGGACCGTATGATGGTATTTGCTTGTAGTAGCTCAATGATCCATATTTGAATTGAATGGACAATCTAAGTTTCGAGTTGGAGACATTGATTTTCAAAACTTGCACATTTTTTTGCATGCAAAACAAACAAATTGTCGGCCATGATATCATAGTCGGTCGTACGAGAGCAGAATACTTATAATTTTAGGCGCCAAAAGCTTTCAAACTTCGCTCACATCGAAATATCACGCTACCAAAGTTTAGCCCTGCGATATTCCTGTTTTACCCCTGCCACATGAACGGAAAAGGGCTGCTTTGGCGACTCCATTGTTTTCCCCTCTTTGCCCCAAACATTCTTCCCCAGAGTCCCTCCCCTTCCCCTCCCCAACCCCCCCCCCCAACAACGGCAAGCCGCCGAATCTAGTCCTCCGCCACAGCGCTGGACCTCACACCCCGCCGGATCTACCTTCCGCACCTCGGAACCCCCAACTGCCAACTCACCACTTCACTGGAGCCGCTTGCCGATCGCTTGTCCACCGCCTTCAGATCTCCTCGACCGCCATCATGGTCCACCGCACCGAATCTGCTTAACCGCGCCTCGTGCACCACAGCGTAGGCCCTTCATCGACTTTCGCTCACCCTTCGCTGGCGCTTCATACAAGCCCTCGTCCGCTGCAACAGATCCGCCTCACCGAAAGAACTGTACAATGCGCCCGCCGAAGCCTTCGTCCACTTCACCGGACCCGCTCCATGGACGCCATATTCAACTCCACCGGCCCGGCTTTACTGACGCCACAGCCTCATCAGGTTATTTCAATTTGTACTCCTTCGGTTTTTCTCTTTGTCGTGCAACTGTTCACTTACCACAGATGAGCTTTCTTGTATGTCGACAGGCACCGCAATCAGTAGCACCGAGCCGCTTCAAATGACGGCGACAATGCCCAAACTCAATCGCAACACGAGCACCATCGACGATCCTTAGCTATCAAGTATGACAACAATACGCATACGCCGCTGAGAATCAGGTACTATTATCCAACGGCCGGCGCCTACGTTCACTTTCCTAGTATAAGCACCGCACCTTTGAATCTCTTCAAGGCATCATTCAGTTTTTCATGAGACGCGTTATTCTTCTTGCACCTGTAGGGCCATACTTCTGGCAGTGAACATGTTACATGTGCTAAATTACATACCAGTGCACATATAGTTAATATGCTTTAGTTTTGTTCTGATGCCACCTGTTGGTTCCATCGATCGCTTAATGTTCTCTATGCTTAATTACACATCAGCAAACTAGCATGTGGTTCCGCTGCTTTTTGTTTGTTTTACCCTACTTTTTCTGATGCTAGCTATTACATCACTGCTCCGAGCCTCTATTCATTACTTGTTTGTGTGTTCTTGATCTTCCCAAGTTGCATGACTAATTTGATGCTTCTATTAATTACGGAGCTGCCAACCCCATCAAGCAAAATATTTGTCCTTTTGGGGCTCGCACCTCGAACAAGCACAAAAATAGAGGGAAGCACATATATTGTCGTGTATGCACACACCCTTCTTTCATTAGTTTAGATGAACCATTGCTGATCAATTCGGACTAGTGCATGCGATTAAAATTAATTTTACCTAAATAGAGGGTGCAGAATAAACTACAACAACTAGATTTGCAACCACGTGATGATGACGATATCTTCAATGTAAGCTTACTGCATGGATCATATGATAACTATCTCTTACTTATGTCCAGCGGAAACCTTTCAGGATGCCGTTCACACTAGGACAGAATGTACAACCCTGCATCTATTTGTGGAAGCAAAGGCGCCATCCATGTTACCAGATGGTAGCGATTCAGAGGCAACACCACGGAGAGCAGTCTGAGCACATATATTATAGTGCTTGAGGCTCTACTAGAGGCAGAAAGAGATGGTGTGGCTGCCATGAATGAGGTAATCTTTATCTTGAGGCTGGAAATTACGGAATTAGCGGCATGCATTATGCAAACAACCCAAGAATTGGAGGAAGTAAGAATGTTGCATTTGAAGACGGAGGAGGTCTCATTGTTTCGCTATCCAAGCCCAAGGTAATCCCGGTTCTTCTTTAGATACCAGTTGAAATTGTCATTAGATTAGTGTACTTGCATGTTGTGTCATGTATTTGAATGGATTATGTTGCAAGACCCCCTATGT
Organism: Aegilops bicornis; assembly: GCA_021605145.1. Taxonomy (NCBI): domain Eukaryota; kingdom Viridiplantae; phylum Streptophyta; class Magnoliopsida; order Poales; family Poaceae; genus Aegilops; species Aegilops bicornis. The sequence continues at coordinate 649,274,898 of CM038674.1, forward strand.
TGTCCATGTGTTGTAATGATCCGAATTTTTTAGGCGAGGTAATCCTCGATTTCTTGTATGATTGACATAAGGTGAACTATTTTTCGTGTGAGCATATTGTATTGGATGAAATAACTGTTTGACTCAGAGTGTATCCAACCCACTAAATTCGAAGATCACGGAATTTCTAAATCATAATCATATATAAAGGTGGAATAAATCTTTGTTGTGGTTTTGAAGAAATAAAAAACAAAACGTATAATTATCTGTGGATATTCGTAATCGAATACAAATTGGATTTGAATTTAGTTTGCCAGGGCCCAGGGCAAACGTGAATGCTAATTCTCCCAAGTTTTGAACGAAGTGGCTAAACACCCACTATAATTTGTGGGATGCCCGAAGCAAGTGTTTGCGAGATGGAAATTATTGTCTACCCCTGACACTTGACATCCTTATCGACCGGATTTACACTGCTGTCGATATGGGTAGACTAGTAACTTCAATCAGACGTGACACAACGGCCTCTGAGCCCATTCAGACACGGTGGGCGCCAAACATGGGCGGCAAAACACATTTGATTCAAGCTCGTCCGAAAGACATGTGTCTCTTCCTCCATTTCCCATTCATACACGGTGGGCGGCAAAACAAACTCTCCTCGTCTCAAATCGATGTAGGCTAATATTTTACATAGGGGCAGATGTGTAACTTCCATCGACGTGACACAACCGCCCTACCTGTCAGCCCTGCTCATACACTGCGGCGCCAACCGTGGCGGCAAAACACCCTCTCCTCGCCTCAAATAGTTACCGCAAATATTTGGGAGATGCGAGATTACCGTCCTATCCGCAACCGACGCGATGTCCGAATTTTAAACGGGGATAAGTTCAGTAATTTTCCCCATTTTAGAGAAGTGCGTCCCAAAGTTTGAGATCCCCTCCCTCCATTTCCCCATTCATACACCGTCGGCGGCATGACAACCTCCGCACTGCGGCCAGCCTCCTCCGTCCGCCACCCCATCCTCCACCTTGCCGGAGCCGCTACCCCTACCCCGTCGTCCACTGCAAGAGATGGACGTCTCTCATCCACGGCGCTGGACCAGGATCCTTTCATCGCCTCCTCTCGCTTCATCGGCGCCGTCGTCCACCTTGCCGTTGCCGCTCCTACGACCGCCTCGTCCACGGCAACAGGATATATCCCCGACCCGGCCGTCTGCCGTCTAAAGTCTTCTTCCCCGCCGCCGACAGCCATCGCACCCGCAGCACCCTCAACGACAAGATAGGCCTACACAGTGTCGCAAGAGAGGTGGTACTCTTCCATATGTGCTTAAGTTATTGATCTCACCCGGAAAATAGATCGTAATTTGTTTACTGTACTTTTCTTGTCCGTACCAAATTGTAGTAGCTTTGTCCGATTTGCACCTCCAGATCCGCCATGGCACGGACACTATACTCATAAAGCTTATGGTTCCCCCCCCCCTTTATATTCACTACCATCATCGTAGGTGCTTCGTGTCGTGCTAGCACTGCTCCTCAAGACCTCAACCCAAAGCTTACGTGTTTAAATACGAATCTGATATGATGCTCATATCACTAAAACAGAGAATGTTTAACTGGTCACCTAATGTTCCTATGTTCGTTTCGAAAAGCATGTGCGCCACCCACTGGTCCAGCTAGTTCCACTTTCCTGATTTTCTCTTGATTCTTAGGGTTTTCCCCTTTTATCTACTCTACTATGATCTGCGTAGGTGCTTTCTATCATACTAGCATTACTCCACCCTTCAAGCTAAACAACACAACACTCAGAATTCGAAAGCTTAGTAGTTCAAATATGATTGTGATATGATACTGATATTAGTTAACCGACACATTTAATTGGTTAGCTAAAGGTCCCACTTGAGTTTCCAAATGCATGTCGCGACATATAGAGAGACGGCATAATTGCATTTCTTTGTCATTTGTTGACCGTACTTTCTTGTCCATACCAAATCTTAGTTGTTATTTCAAAGCAAACATCGGTTGCTAACTACCCTTTGCACGGTTTGCAGCTTCCGATCTGCCATCCCACTGCCATGTCAACACTGTACTCATCATGCTTATGTTTTCCCCATTTTATGATGACCACAATCAGCCTACGTGGTTCGTGTCGTAATAGCACTGCTCCACCCATCAAGCTAAACAAGCTTAGTTGTACAAATTCATATATGATATTATTGCTGATATTAGTAAAACTGAGAGATGTTTAATTGGTTAGCTAAATGTTCCTACTTTAGTTTCGAAATGCATGTGAGCCACATATGGAGAGACCGGAAAGAATAGTATTTCTCTGTGCGCTTTGGTTCATCATGGGTGGCCAACCGACATTGTATTGAAAGACTTGTAATATCTTCAATCTGCTTGCTCTTCCGCTTCTTCCTTAAGATGATACTCTTCTTGCGGTCGATCGTCAGGTCGAGTTGTTCTCCTTAGTATATTTTGAATCACAGTCAGTCGACTTGTTCTTCTTTACTATATGTTGAAGCTGTCATCTGCAAAGTGTCATCACTTCTGGAGCTCTCATATTTTGAGTAGTAGGCCACATTATATTAATGCACACAACAAATTACAGCATGCATGGCATCTTTTAAAATAATTGCAGAGATAGCACAAAGGGGTTTACAGGGAGGCAGTATTGGATTAGAATCACTTCTGCATTACAAAGAAAATATCACTTGTTTTTATGTTTTCATGCATGTCAGATATTGAACATTATCAAAATGAATATGAGAATGGGCGCACGAGAGGAATATTGCGGAACGATCCACTGGCTAACAAACTTGGCATGGTGGAGGATGGCCTATCTTATTCACCCATCAAGGTGCTTGCTCTAACTTTGCAAAGTTGTATTGGTGCACATATTTTGCATCTGACCTCTTGCATTGCTTCTACTTTGTTACACCATTTGCTTAGTTTAAGCATCATATATGAGTATATGCCATACCTATCCATTTTCTGTACCTATTCCATGTGTCGTCACACTATGTTTTTCTAGTCAAATGTTGTTCTTTCGTAATAGATGTCCAAAAGGAAGAGGGTGAGTGCAGATCCTCAAGGAGTACAAACTAGGTATTTGGAAAAGGTAGTGATACCTGTTAAATTAGATAGATCAGCAGCCACAGAAAACACAGGCCCAACTATACCACACGTTACCCCTACTCCAGTTGCCAAACCCCTATTAGAACTGCTGGGAGCCCAGCATTAGGTACTGTCTATGATATCAATTCAAAATTTGAACTCCTAAATTTCTGCTTGTGCCTTACCTTCTCTCTTGTATGAAAACTAATTTCAGATGAATCTCCTTGCTCAAAGGATCATACGATCTCAAAACAATAATGGGCTCTACATTGCTCTTGTCAGTACCTCTCTCCCTTTTGCTTTGTAACGCTGTACTTAATTAATTGATATTTGATTATGTATCATCAGTCTACACCTGAGCTTCATTATCCTCTGTTTCTTCAAATATTATTTGATCTATATTTACTCTTTGCAAAATGTAGAATAATGGCAACGCTTATCAAGAATTTTCTTGGGGGAATTTATTGAATTATCCTTCCATCAACATGGAGAAGGGCTTTTTCTAGCCCATGTTAACATGTAATGTAAGTTCATCCTTCTCAAGCCTTCAAACTTTGTTCTAGTATAGATTTGGATAGGCATCATTTCCTCCACTGCTGTTTGCTTTGCTGTTTACATCTGATTGGATGTTTGCAACAACTACTAGTTTCAAATTGTAGTTGTAAAAACATGTTCCTTATGCAGAACAGATCCATTTATTTACTTATATAATTTTGAAACATGTTACCTGTCTCCTTGTTTCTCTTTCCGAGTCGTATCTCTTACGCCAAGCAGAACTTTAGGGAAGATAGTGAGCCAAACCATCTTGAGGACAGCTAGATGACCCCAAGGTCCTGTCTTGATGAAGACAGTGAGTTGAAGCTACTCACCAGCAGGTGTGAGAGAACCTCTGTGCAGTCGCTGCCTCAATCAGTTCGACTTCTTCAGTCTCAACTTAAACCGGAAAGGCTTGCTTCAGCTCAGCTCCGACTTGATGTCAGAGGACTGCCGTGCGCACCATCATGCCTTAAATCTAGTGTTGATGCATCTATCGTTGACACAACTGATGTCTACTCAGCTTCTTCAGTTGTTTGGGGTGCCCGACCTGGCCAGGCCTAGTGCCTTCTGAAGTGCTCTCAGTTTTGTATATTCTTCTGTCAGCATGTTTATTTGCACTGGTGGCGAACTTTGATGCCCAGTGGATGTAATATGTGTGATAGCCGTGATAGCCTAGCGTAAGTTGCTTGCTTATTTATTTCCTTGTTGTCTTGTTTATTTGTTTGCTTGTAGTCATTGCAGTTATTTTTCCGCAGTTTGCTAGTGGCTGCAATAACCTATTTTTTAAAACTAGGCCACAATAACCATGGGCTAATATTTATTTACTGTAGTGACACTGAGCCTCCTACGAGCCGTAGAAACAGTGGGCCTTCTACGGCCGTAGAAACAATGGGCCTTCTACGTGTCGTATCATCAATGGGCCTTATATGGTCCGTATGATCGATTGGCCAAACATGGGCCAATAACAGGCCACATTATGGCCGTAAACGGGCTAGAATTGGAATCGTCCGTTCATGGGCCGACTATAACGGGCCATCATTAGTAGGCCGTATTTGATGACGTTATGAAAACGGCACAACGTATTAACGGACCACAAACGGGCCGACTGTAACCACGGGCTGAATTTGGCCCACAAGAAGAAAATGATAGTAATGGGCCGTAAGTAAACGAATGCTGGAAATGAGCCCAAGAATAAGTGGGCTCTGAGAAGGCCGAAAGATAACATGGGCTGGAAACGGCCCAACGGAATAACGGGCCGTTAATAGGTATAAAGTGATACACTATTCATTACGGGCTAGTCTCAGCACGGGCCGTTAATGGGTGTAAAGTGATACACTGTTCATTACGGGCCAGTTTCACCACGGGTCGTTAATAGGCCAAGAGTTACATAGGGCCTCATATGGGCCGAAAGATGCCATGGGCCATACATGGGCCGTGGCGAAAACAGTGGAATCATATTGGATGGCCCAGATGACGCTACTGGGCCTAATTCGGATAGGGCATAAAGGGCCTTGGGTTAGCGGGCTGTAAATGGGCTATATGCGAAAAGGCTGTTAACAGGCTTTCCATGGGCCGGCCAGCCACCTTTTGACCAAGTCAAATAGGCCGGCCTTTTCACAGGAATGGGCCTCTATTAGGCCGACCTTTCCTGATGTTGTTGCTGACTCTGTTCATAAAGGCGGCATACTTGGGTAAATGTTGTTTCACCGCCTTCGCTGACTTGATCGCCTCGTGTGAAATTGTTGCTTGGTGGTGTGCCATAATTTTCCTCTGGCGGATTTGGCATGGATGCGCGTCCAAGGACGCAGACATTTTCACTCTGGGATATATTTTGTAAAACTCATAAGAAAAGAAAATGAGTCGCAAAAGTCAATAAATTCACAAATACGGAAATTTTAAAAGCTCCAAGATTTTTCAAGAGAATAAACGATTGCGCATTTAAGAAGGACTGCTCATTACATATCTTACACGCAAGCAGTAATTATACAATACATCACTCAGGATATGCGTACATATTCCTGACATGTTATTTAGGCTAGTGCACTCCTCCCAGTTCCTACATGATGCGCAAACAAGCTACTTCTCACAACCTATGCACATATAAACATATCGTACAAGTCGGTACATCGCATGGTGGCTAAGCGCTCAATCGGAGATGGTAAGGATCTCCCTTGGCCTGCCGAGGGTGAGGCGCAGTGAGGCTGGGGACTCAACCTCCTCCTCGCTAATAGGCTCCAGACGTGAAGTGCTGCGCTGAGTTGATGGAGCGGGCGCCATAGGCGGAGCGACACGAATAGGAGTGGGCGCAATAGGTGGTGCGAGCGGATCGGAGTGGGTGCAATGACTTGGTTGAACTTCTCGGTGGTAGGCAGGCGTGGCGGTGGCGAGAATGGTAGGAGAATAAGATGCCGAGGACGAGACGAAAGTCAGCGGTGGTGCGGTGTGCAGGAGCTCCCTCCTGGCGGCACAGCCATGGATCGAGTCCATGCGGGCAGCCACAAGGTCGCCCACCAGGTTGTCAAGGCTGCCTCCAGAGCTCGGAGGTACTCGACAAGCATCTCAATAGCCTCGTCTCGCCTCTCCTCCGGGGCAAGCGAATGAGTAGTGACAGTGTATGGCACGTGGCATGGAAGGTAGCGGTAACGCACGAGTCTTCATTGAAGGAAGAACATCCCGTAGACGAGCTATCGCCTCATGGGCAGCCATTCGCATAGCATGCCTCTTCGTAGGCATGGCTCTCCCCAAGAACCGGAAGCGGCGTAACTCAACACGCCCTCCCTTGAATTGCACCGCGACCTGGTGCATGGTCAGACTGTCGTTGATCTTGTGTGGGTAGAGTGTGAAGACTGGGCGCACTGATGGCCCCATCGTGACCTAGACGATGAAGGAGAGGAGCTTGACGAACCCCTCAGGCACATTGGCGAACACCTGTGACTCACAGTCGTTGGCAGCCATCTACAAAAGTAGGCAAAAATTCTGAATGGTCAGATCATAAATTTATGCCGATCGCCGAAAATGACTACATTTGCAAAAATAGTAAATTACCTCCATTATGATAATAACCGATTAGCGATCGCACCTAGTGGCTTCCTACAGTCAGCCTGGCTCTGGTACCAAGTTTGTCACGACCGGATTTCCAACAAAATACTTATTGAGAAACCGATCTTTAGGTCCCAGTATAAGAAGAATTATCCTTACTGGTAGATAAATACTTGATGCCGAAGGCCAGTAGCATAAAATATATTACAGGGTTGAGCTGAGGTTGCTCAACAAATTATTACAAACACGCCAATATTGTACATAAGGGCAGTCATGATGTAAGGGCGTGCTGGCATGCTACCGACTCGAGATAAAAGTGGTGGTGGATATATCACAGTGGAGAGGATAACATGACTCCTAAACTGGCAGCTCATCGAGCGTTGGGGTGAGGCTCGATGAATTTATTCGGGTAGCGGAAGCGGATATAATACAGTGACCAAATCCAAGATTGCACGAGACTTACTGGGACTCCTCTAGGCGTCGGACTCGCTATCGAACTCTTCATCTATGAGATCGCCTTCATCAACATCTGGCCAAATCAACAAGCCAGGTGAGTACTTTGAAAGTACTCGCAAGACAGTTCTGACATAAGATATAATAAATGTATGCATGAATGCGTCATGAACAATTAACAATGCACATTCAAGTAATAATTACTTGCACAACATGATAAGTAAAAAGGAAGTCGGGCGGTAATCTTCCCGAAATCCCAACAAAATAACTAAAATCCGATCGGGTGTCTGAAGCGACGCCTCGAAGGGTAAAAAATATAAATTATCATGCCGCAGTCGGGCATCTAAGCGACACCACATAAAAGGCTTATATTGAAAGTAAGTGACATACGTGCCACAGTCGAACGTCGGAGCGACATCGCAGAAAGGGCTTAAATTTTAGCACTCGTATCTGATAAATTCACAAGGACATAATACTCACAGAAAATATACAACACATAATAATAAAGGGGTTAGTCCATCCACAGGAATAAGCTTTTAACACTCAAGTGTTTCACCGGAGTTTTTGTCACTGAGACTGACACCTGACAAGATAAGTTGAACACAATACTTGGACATGGATAAGATGATTCAAATGATCTTGACTCTGCAGAGTTTGTACTAACTATCCACAGCCAATGGATTTCCGTAGTCACGAGGACTAGTTCCATTTACGATATTTCGGTAGAAACACATCTAACCAGTACACACCCATCCCACCTCATGATGCCAGGAATCACCCTAGACAACGTTCAAGAAAAACTTTGAGACGGGGAGATCACAACCTCGAATAGCATGGGATCAAATTTATATCGCTACGCTCTAAGGTGCCCCCCTCTCGGTCCCAACCGGAAACACCCATGCCCCTGACGGATGACTGGCTTTAATCCAGGGCCATGGAACCCTCATCACGACCTCTCTATTTGGTGTGTACCAGGAAAGAGGTTTTCAACTTACTAAGCCATATCCCTTGCGGAAAACATGTGGTAGTACAGGGAGGAAAAACGGATGAAAAAAATGACTTGATTCACGTTGACACTGGACTCAAATAGTCTGGCATAAGACTGGCATGCTATAACACTGCCATCTTACCCATTCTCTTGCCGACACATGGCCATGCAACTCATATCCAACCACATATGGATTTTCGAACTCACTTGCCTCAACTTTGCATGTATTATAACACTTATCGAAATGCTCATAAACATGCGATGTAACTACTTAATGAAAACATGCAATGAACACTCATCATATCAAAAGTTCAAACATGCTTGCCTGGTTTGGAGTAGTCGGAGTCTAGCTTGGCGAAGTTCGCGGTTCCGTCACCTCCTCTGGTATCTATGGTATAAGAAAATACGTACTTAACGTAAATACCGTGAGTGCACAGAAAAGTGTTCCAAATATTTTTCAAATAAATATGACAAAAAACTAGACAGAAAAAGAAAGATTACAGAAAAAGAATCAATCAAAAATCAGTTTCTGTTTAAAAGTTATATAGGTTTTAATCCAGGGACTCATCTCAGAATGAAACAGAAAGTTTCAGGGCCAACTTATAAAAAATGTAAAACGCTTCACTAAAAAAGTCGCCAACTGCAAAGGAAAACGATCTGCTCAAGGAATTTTCAGAAAACGATTTGAATAAAAAGAAAATATCGACGAGGGGTCCCACCCACGGTTTGAAATTTCAAACGGGAGGAACAGAGCTCGACGGCGCCCGAGAGTCATGCGGTGGTGCGCGGCGATCCACGGCGAAGTTGGGAGGATCGGAGAGTACCCACGTGCTCGGTGTGTCCTTCTGCAAGGTGGGTGGTAGTGGTGGTCGCCGGCGAGCACCAAGTCGACGGCGGTCCTTGCTACGGATGACGGCGGCTCGGGTGGAGTTGGATCTCGTCGGGGAGGGCTGCGGAGGTCAAATTGAAGCCGGGGTTAGATCATTGGGTTCCTGAGGAGACTACTGACGAGGTTTGGGCGGCGGGGATGGCCTCACCAGAGTGGATCGAGTTAGTGGCCGAGGCGGATCGGGGCGGCCGGAGTTGGGGGAGGAGACCTCCTCGAGGCCCTCCTAGTGGCTTGGCGGGGTACTGGTGGGGTGCAGTGGTGGTGCGTCCTCTAGAACGAGCTCGGGACCTCTTTATATAGGCGATCCGAGGCGGTGGCCGTGAACGGGGATCTGCGGCGATGGTTACGGTGGAGCAGTGCTTGGTCGGGGAGATTAGGAGGTTGAGCATCGACTTGGAGGTCCACGGGCTCCGTTTAGCATCTAACCTTGGCTGTATTGGGCGTGCTGGGTGGTTTCGGCAGAACGGGGCAGCGCGGGCCCGTCGGCGGCAGAGGGCGCGCCCTGTGGTTGCCGGGCCACGGTGACGGTGCTGCGGTGTGTGCTGGCATTCATGAAGCCACGTGGAGGGCTAGGGAGTGTTGGGCGGCGTAGCGAGTCGGCGCTGGCTCCGTTGGCCGCCACGGGTGGCTCTGCCACCGCAGAAGCTGCCGGCGTCGGCGATGCTCGTTGACAGTGACACCTGCGTCCGTCCAAGAGGGTGTGCGGTACCCTGGTCAAGGAGAAGGGGCCGTGCGCAATGCGCCAGAGTGCACGCGTGATCGATGACAAGCCACTGACGAAAAACGACACTGAAGATAACTCTGAAACTCTGAATTTTACTGAAAGTGTACAGGAACAAGTCTTACGCCAAGTGTTTGATGAAATCATTCAAGGATGAGAAAATTTTATCTGGGGCTGATCTTTGGTGTGATGGTCTCTCAAAGCACCTGGGGACTGCCTGAATTTTGGTGGAATTTTTGGAGAAAGGAAAATATGAATTTCACCAAAAATGATGAATCTGGTCCAAACTTGCAGAGGTTGAAACTTGAAAATTTTGAAAAGAGTAAGAGTGGATCTTGATGGATCTAGGTTAGGTAGGGCTGGAATTCGAGCCGAGCCGAGCCAGCTCGGCTCGACTTGCTAGAGCTCGTTTTGTTAACGAGCTAGCTCGACTCGACTCGTTACTATAACGATCTCAAATCCAAGATTGGCTCGACTCGTATAACTCGCGAGCCGGCTCGTTTAGCTTGTTAAGCTCGTAAAAGATATGAACATAGAACTCTCAAATATTATAAAAATGATTATGTATATATTAAACATATATATATCATTAAACAATTGTAATTTCCTTGCAACGCACGAGTCTCCTGGGTGGCTGGGCCTTCAACGGTTGGGCCTTGTGTTGTGCGCTTGGGACGCAGAGTGCTGAGTGGCTGCTTTTATCTGGATTTAGAGTAGCTGATATTTTATACCGAGCCTAATGAGTTACACGAGTACTCGTGAGATTGGCTCGTTTAACTTGGTCTATAAACGATCTTAAACTAAAGCTCGACTCGACTCGTTATTCTTCGAGTTCGAGTCGATTCGAGCCGAGTCATGAGCTACTCGTTTAGCTCGCGAGCTTCGAGCTTTTTTTTCCAGCCCTAAGGTTGGGGGTGCTAAGGACTATCCAGAGGAGTTGGTTTGAGATCAAAACTCAAAGGAAAACTGGTACTTCCTTTGTAAATCATCTAGGCTTAGAATAAAAGACAGAATTGTTTTGGGGAGTAAAATAAATGAATTAAAATCCAAAAATGGATTGAACTTGTTGGGACAGAATGTTTGGGTTGCCCCAAAGTGTAGGGAGGGGTTTTGGGAGGATTTACCACATGAGGCATGGTAAAAACCATGGATGGTTTCAAAACAAAAGAAGCCCCAAAACCCATAGGGTTTCTTCTTTTTAAAAGAAAATAAATTCCAAAAATATTTTTGAGATGGGAAACTCAGAATAAAGGTTTTAATAACCAAACAGTAGGGTTGAAGAAGGTACAAGAGAAATGAAATCCTTGCCATGGGGAAAAGTTTTGAGAGAGAGAGAGGTTTTAGGAAGGATTTAAATGACCTTCTTGAAAACAAACAAATTTTTTGTTGAAAAAAATTCAAATTTTTGGAGTGTCACTGTAACATCCCAAATTTTCAATTTGGAATGTTATACATTAGATCATCATGCATATCATATTTTCTCGCATTTTTCCGATCCTAGAAAATTTCACGCAACTCAAGGACCCTCGGAGAGAGTTGGAAGTTTCATTATTTTCATATTTGGGATTTCTCAAATTTTGAAAATAGGATCATTGATTTATTTAAATATCTTCATAAAGTCTTTCCTATAAAAATCTCAAGAGAGGGAATAATATGACTTTCCCAATAGTTAGGAAAAACGAAGATATTTTAAATAAATCAATTTTGGTTTTCGAAAGTTTTATTTTGCTTAGGCAAAAATGAGCATTCAAAATTTTTACGCACGTTGCAGTTTTTAAGAGTTATTTTTGTTCGACTCATTTTTCGGTGTCGGAGAAAATTTTTTTTATTTAAATCGGAGTTCGTTTGATATTTTTTTTAATTCGTTTTGGTTTAATTTTATTTAAAAAAAAAACGCGCCGCCCTCCCCCCTGGACCGAGGCCCAGCCGGCCCAGCCAGCCAGGCCCCAGGCCCAGCCCCCCCGGCCCACCGCCTCCCTCTCCTCACGCTGCCGCCCGCCGTCGGACTCACCGCCACGCCTCCCGAGTCCGGCTCACCACGCCGCCTCCCCCAAGGAACCGCCCCTTTATAACCCGACGCCTCTCTCCTCACTTCGCCGAGCCCATCCGAGCCGCCGCCGCCAGGGGCCGCCGCTGCCGTCTCCGTCGTCGAGCACCCACGCCGCCCCTCGCCGACCCGACCACTTGCCGAGTTCCAGAACCCCGCCGTGAGAGCCACCGAGGTAGCCGCCCGTCCGATCCGATCCGGTTTTCCCCAATAAACCGATCCGGGTTTATTTTAAAAAAAATGTTTGGTTTTTTTTTAAAACCTAGATTGGTTTTATTTTTTTTCGGTTTTCTTATTTAGCGAACGTTCACCGACCCGTTCGTTTCAATGAACGTGTTCGTTGGATTTGTTCTGTTAACGAACGTCCGTTATTTAGATCGTTTGTCGTTTTCTTTTAAATCCGATTTAATCCGTTATTTTTCAGATTCGATTTCTGATCCGATTTTCAAAACTGTTTTATTTCTTGCTCGTTTATCGGAATCAGGTGATTCAAGCGCCTGGAGTTTCGTAACGAAACCGCCGTTCCGATTACCCTACTTTCACAGAGTTTTGCTACTGTGAAATTTTGACCTAATTTCAGATTTGCTAAACCGAGTCGTTCTCTCTCGAGTTCCGACTTTCGATGCTTTATTTGACTCGATTCTTTTGCCACCAGGGTTCTTAAGTTGAACTATCTGGTTAGATCTTTTATTCGAGATTTCGTGCATTAGATGAGTACTTATTGTATGCTTGTTGTTTGTCCGTTAGATCACCCGGAGTGCGCCGCTTGTTATTTCAATCTCTAGGACTCGCGGATCATCAGCAAGGCAAGTAACACTTTGATCATATCTTTTCTACTACCCAGTTTTATGCATTAGATCAAACCCTCAAACACTTGCATGATTAGGATCTAATCAAATTGTGGGATGGGAAGTAGATTGAGGTAGTACCTATTACCTGTTTTACTTATGAAACCTTGGGAGTTACTTCTACGTTTGCTTGATTATGCCATGCTATGCTAGTAGACGTGGATTGGGTGAGTGAATATCCATGACAGATGTGAGATTGTTAATTAATGGTTTATCTAAGGTGGCAACTTAAACACACATCTGGGTGGATTGAGGCACCTGGTTTCTATCGAGGACTTGCTCAGATTTCTTCTGGACCGCCACCCAGTGCTCAAAGGGATCATAAGATTATTCAAACTAGAAACTTCCGTGTGCAGCCACAAGCCAATTATGGGCTCTGGCGTAGTTGACTAAGTTGTGCGAACTCTTACGGGTAGGCTAGCTGATGTAGGGATGTAGGTTGGTACGGTCTACCCACATGTAAGGTGCTAGCGCTTCAAAGACTATGTCTCGGCCATCCGTTTCTCAAACACCATGTAGTGCGAGAACCAAGCGGAGGCGATCGAGTCTTGTGGGGAAAAGTGCGCAAACCTCTGCAGAGTGTAAAAACTAATCATGATTAGCCGTGTCCCCGGTTATGGACGTTTTGAGTATCTAGTACTTGAATGTCATGTGAATCTCATCATGTTACTTCTAATAATAAAGTTATTGGGTTTTTAATGAGTACTTTTAATTGGGATTGAGGATGTTGTCAACCATTCTCAATGTTTAACAACCACCATGATAGTTAAATAAAATTATTCCTTTGATGTAGGGAAAAATCAGCTTTATGCAAAAATGTAACCGTAGAGCCTTACCACCAGCCAAATATGCATGTAGTGTAGGCTTATTGCTTCATTGTTCTCTATGTGTTACATTGCCAGCATATTCCATGTGTCAACCTGCTTTGGGCTACAACTTTTCATGTTGCGCACTTTTCAGACGACGAGTAAGATGTTAGGTTGTGGTTCTATACTCAGTGATGCCGTTGGAGTTGATGGACTCACTCGTTTTCCAAGCCTTCCGCTGTTATTATTAGATGGCCTTAAGCCATATTATTGTATCAAGTTCCCTTGTGGACAACGATGTAATAAGTGTGTGATTGCTACTCGCTATAAATCCTTCAATCTTGTCTTTGTGTCAAGACATCGATCCAGGATGACATCGAGCACAGAGCGCTAGATCCATTCGGTCTGGTCGCTGACAGAATGGTATCAGAGCACACGCTGACTGTAGGACACGACCACTAAGATAAAGCCATAGATCACTACTCTCATCCCATTTTCTAACTCCTCGTCTTTTCTACTCTCTTTAGGATGACGGACGCGAAGATCAAGTACACCCAACCAGATGAAGGCACACCATTTGGATTTCACTTGAAGGAAGTTACCAAGTACCGAACATTGGATTACCAAGCTTCACCGGAACTTTCAACGCCACTGCACGAAGAGGAGCGCCGAAGATTCACGCTCACGCTCCAGAAGGACATTCGCCCAATCACCAAGCCTATAGATAGTGTTTTCGGTGCACCAACTTGGAGTCCGGGAAAGAGCATGGCAGCTCACATCACCATTGGACGCATTGGAGAAGTTTATCAAGAAGACCTTAAGGACACAATCTACCAGATTTATGGACGCCGAGACGACAAATGGGAAGTCGTCAACACTAAGAAGGATAGATCCATTGCAGCATTTATCCAGAGTTAAACCAAAGACATTCGGACGCCAGAGAATCGATGTGCAATGATATGTTGGAGTTGCGAGAATGCAAAGGGAAGGATCATCGAGCTTGAAGAAGAACTAAAGACAACTCGCAAGGACTATATGGACGAGATCGTAGCTCTAGCAAAACACAATAACGATCTTAAGTACGAGGTTGAAGGACTCAAGAAGAAGTTGGCGCCAGAATGAAGACCAAGATGTCGATTGCCCAAGCGACTACATCAACATCGACGACACCGATTCGGATCCAAGTGAACCCGACTTTGAAGACGAAGCCGAGCAGTACATTATGGAGTCTTCCACGGTTCAAATTAGTAGAAGTCCCCCACATATTAGTAGTATTCCTCCATGTAAACATTATAGTACACGCACTTTTGCGATAGTTAGATCGTTGTAAGCCTTTGTTTGATTGAATGAAGTGATTTTGTGTGTATTTGCTCATGTGCATTTGGGTAGTGATTCCCCTTAGACCTCATTCTATTCTAAATTCTCATCTTTTCTAAACCCATCGATGCCTCCGAGACGCCGACCCGGATTTGTTTTCCCGCCAGAGATCACCCAATTGATTCAGCAGGTATCACCCTGATTCAAACATTGGTGCGTAACTGTGGCAACAACAACAACAACCCACCGCCACCACCACTGCGGATCATCCGACTCGCTTCCTTAGACTAAATCCGCCGGTGTATTCCAAAGAGCACCGAGCCAATTGTAGCAGTATGACCGGCTCCGCAAGATAGGAAGGGATCCGACCACTGCAGGATGCACGGATGGTGAAAGAGTGAAGTTTGCAAGACATCAACTTGAAGGACCCAAGCTGACATGGTGGGAGAATTTCACAGCCACTTACCTCTGAGACACCGCCACATGGGATCAATTTCAGCAAGCTTTTCAAGACTGCCCATGTTTCAAAGCAGGAGCTATGGCCATGAAGAAGCGTGAGTTTCGCAACTTACGCCAAGGAGGAAGGACTGTTGGCCAGTACGTGGATGACTTTAGTAAACTAGCACGTTATGCCCCAGATGACGTTGCTACGGATGCAGCTAAGCAGGAGAAGTTTCTAGAAGGACTGAATGATGAGTTCAGTATGCCGTTGATGGTAGCAAGTTTCAATAACTACCAGGAGTTAGTAGACCGAGCCCTCATGATTGAAGGAAAGCAGACAAATTGAGAACTGCAAGCGGAAGTATGGACAAGGGAAGTATAACTCTAGAGCTCAGCAGAAACCTCGTTATACCCCTAAATCAGAATTCAGTTTCAGCATACCCATGGAGGAGGAAATTCGCATAACCATAACAAAGACTAAGAATGGGAACGGGAATGGAGGAAGCAACGGACAGAATCGCACCAACCCGTCAACACCATCCAAAGTAGACCTAAGTCATATTACTTGCTTTAAGTGCCGCAAGATGGGCATTATGCCAATGATCGTCCGTATAGGCCGTAATGGAAATGGCAATGGAAGCTCGAAAGAAGCCCAACCCTTTCAATAGAGGATGTGAACCACCTTGAAGTGGAGGAGGTTGAAGATCACCTGATGCAAAGAATCGGTAAGTTTTTGGTTAAGTCATTTATCATAGCTTGTTCTTTTCGACATCTTGGTGCATCGCATTCATACATATCAAGGGATTTGTGGATAAGTACAAGTTACCAACCCAAGCCCTTAGGTCACCCATGCTAGTAACCTCACCCGAGCAGAGTACATGGCTAGTAAATGGTGTGATCGACCGCCATTAAGGATTGGACACTATGTTTTCCCCTCGGACCTAATAGTTCGGAATCCCAAGGATTGGATGTGATATTAGGTATGGATTGGTTATCAAAGTATGGAGGAAACATTGATTGCTCCACTAGATCAATTTTGCTCACCACACACGAAGGAAGAAGGATTAAGTATGTATCACGACGAGCCGAGGAGAGCACAAGTTAATCGCTTATCGAGTGGTACAGGAAGAAGTACCAGTGGTGAAGGATTTTCCGATGTATTTCCTAAGAATTGCCGGGAATGCCACCGATAGAGACATTGAGTTTTTGATCGAGCTGTTGCCGAGGAATGTGCCCGATATC
This sequence comes from Aegilops bicornis, assembly GCA_021605145.1. Classification (NCBI taxonomy): domain Eukaryota; kingdom Viridiplantae; phylum Streptophyta; class Magnoliopsida; order Poales; family Poaceae; genus Aegilops; species Aegilops bicornis. Next base: position 649,291,315 of record CM038674.1, read on the forward strand.
GAAGCGACCGTATAGGATGCCAAAGACAGATTTGGCGGAAATCAAGAAGCAGATTAAGGAACTATTGGATAAAGGTTTTATACACCCAAGCTCTTCACCTTGGGGATCACCCGCTTTGCTAGTGGAGAAGAAGGATGGATCGTTAAGAATGGTTGTTGATTATCGTGGATTGAATGAAGTAACAATCAAGAACAAGTACCCACTACCTATGATAAATGACCTGTTTGATCGCTTGCAAGGAGCCAAGGTGTTTTCCAAGATCGACTTGCGATCAGGGTACCATCAGTTCAAGATTCGGGAGCAGGACATACCCAAGACAGCATTTACCACGAGATATGGACTATACGAGTATACAGTTATGTCATTTGGACTGACTAACGCACCAGCCTATTTCATGAACCTGATGAACAAAGTGTTTATGGAGTTTTTGGATAAGTTCGTCGTGGTGTTCATTGATGACATTTTGATTTTCTCGAAGAATGAAGAGGAACACAAGGAACATTTGCGATTGGTTTTGGAGAAACTGAGGGAACACCAGTTGTATGCCAAGTTGAGCAAATGTGAGTTTTGGTTAAAGGAAGTTGGATTTCTCGGACATGTTATATCTGGAGAAGGGATAGCAGTTGACCCCACAAAGGTTGAGACCGTAACCAAATGGGAAACACCAACGACAGTTGGAGAGATTCGGAGTTTCCTTGGACTCGCAGGATACTACCGAAGGTTCATTGAGAATTTCTCAAGGATTGCTAAGCCTATGACAGAATTGTTGAAGAAGTAAAATAAATTCATATGGACTGAGGACTGTGAGGCAAGTTTTCAGGAGTTGAAGAAAAGATTGGTTACCTCACCAGTTTTGATACTGCCAGATCAGACTAAGGATTATGAGGTGTATTGCGACGCTTCACGTCGAGGACTTGGAGCAGTGCTTATGCAGGAAGGAAGAGTTGTTTCGTATGCTTCACGACAACTTAAGCCTCATGAGTTGAATTATGCCACTCATGATTTGGAGTTAGCAGCCGTAGTGCATGCCCTAAAGACGTGGAGACATTTTCTCATTGGAAATCATTGTGAAGTATATACGGATCACAAGAGTTTGAAGTACATCTTCACACGTATGAAATTGAATCTCGCATAAAGGAGATGGTTAGAGCTTATCAAGGATTATGACATGAGATTGCATTATCACCCGGAAAGGCTAATGTCGTAGCAGGCGCATTGAGCCGTAAGAGCCACGTCAATACCCTAATGATGGGAGGAAAACCCAATGAGTTAGCCGAGGACCTTCGCGAGCTATGTTTGGAAATAGTACCGAGAGGCTATGTAGCAGCATTGGAGATTCATTAAACGCTGATGGACAAAATCGAGAAGCCCAAAAGGCGAGATAAGGAAGTTGCCTCTATAAAGGAGAAAATGAGCAAAGGAAAGGCTAAAGGATTTCGTGAGGACGAAAGCACGATACCCTATGGTTCAAGACCGTGTTTATGTGCCCAATGACCCGTAGATCGTGAAGTTGATTTTACAAGAAGCCCATGATTCACCCTATTCGATTCACCCAGAAATACCAAGATGTATTTGGATTTGAAGAATACTTTCTGGTGGACCGAATGAAGAAGGATATTGCGGAGTACGAGTAGCAGTTTGTGATGTATGTCAAAGTAAAGGCGTAACATCGAAGCCAGCAGGATTGTTACAACCATTGCCGATACCCGAATGGAAGTGGGATAAACTAGGCATGGATTTTATCACAGGATTGCCAAAGACTCGTTCAGGATATGACTCGATTTGGGTTATAGTCAACCGTTTAACAGAGGTAGCTCATTTTATTCCAGCCAAGACTACCTATAGCAGTGCTAAGTTGGCAAAGATATACATGACCAGAATTGTGTGCTTACACGGAGTTCCGAGGAGCATCGTATCAGATAGAGGAACCCAGTTTACCTCGAAATTTTGGAACCGGTTGCATCGAAACATTGGGAACCCGATTGAATTCAAAGACATGCCTTTCCACCCACAGACCGATGGACAGACCGAGAGAGTCAATCAGATTTTGGAGGACATGCTGAGAGCTTGTGCACTAGATTATGGATCTAGCTGGGATGATAATTTGCCGTATGCAGAATTTTCCTACAACAACAGTTACCAAACCAGTTTGAAGATGGCACCTTTCGAAGCTTTGTATGGAAGAAGGTGCAGGACACCATTGTTATGGGACGAAATCGGAGATCGTCGGTTGTTCGGACCAGATTTGATTAAGGAGTCCAACAGAAAGTTAAGTTGATTCGAGATGTGCTCAAGATAGCCCGATCCTGCATAAAAGAGCTATGCCGATTCAAAGCGCCAGCGATTAAGTATGAAGTTGGAGACAGAGTATATCTCAGAGTATCCCCGCTTGAGGAGTTAAGCGTTTTGGAGTTAAAGGAAAGTTAGCACCCCTGCTTCGTTGGACCGTGATAAGATTTTGCATCGCATGGTAGAAGTTGCGTATAATTTGGAATTACCAGAAGGACTGTCAGGAGTTCATGATGTATTCCATGTTTCTCAGATGAAGAAATGTCACACCGAGATAGCAGAGGTACCGTTAAGAGATACTCTACCATTGGAAGCAAATCAGTTGAAGGATGATTTGACATATGAGGAGAAACCGTTAAGATTCTCGATTATGCCAGCAGAGTTACCCGCAGCAAGGTTATCAAGTTTTGCAAAGTTCGGTGGAGCCACCACACCGAGGATGAAGCCACCAGGAAAGAGAGGAAGTTTTGCTCAAGGACCACCTCACCTATTTTCTAGTTAACCCGACTCTCGAGGGCGAGATTCATCTTAAGGGGGTAGGTTTGTAACATCCCAAATTTTCAATTTGGAATGTTATACATTAGATCATCATGCATATCATATTTTCTCGCATTTTTCCGATCCTAGAAAATTTCACGCAACTCAAGGACCCTCGGAGAGAGTTGGAAGTTTCATTATTTTCATATTTGGGATTTCTCAAATTTTGAAAATAGGATCATTGGATTTATTTAAATATCTTCATAAAGTCTTTCCTATAAAAATCTCAAGAGAGGGAATAATATGACTTTCCCAATATTTAGGAAAAACAAAGATATTTTAAATAAATCAAATTTGGTTTTCGAAAGATTTATTTTGCTTAGGCAAAAATGAGCATTTAAAATTTTTACGCACGTTGCAGTTTTTAAAAGTTCATTTTGTTCGACTCATTTTTAGGAGTCGGAGAAAATTTGTTTTATTTAAATCGGAGTTCGTTTGATTTTTTTTTTAATTCGTTTTGGTTTAATTTTATTTAAAAAAACGCTACACTTCTCGACCGAGGCCCAGCCCGCCCACCGCCTCCCTCTCCTCACAAGACGCCTGCCGCCTGCGACTCGCCACAGACGCCTCCGAGTCCGGCTCGACCAGCCGTCGCCGCCTCCCCAAGGAACCGCCGCCTTTATAACCCGACGCTCTCTCCTCACATCGCCCGCCGCCGAGCCCATCCGAGCCGCCGCCGTCGCCCCGAGTACGCCGCCGCCGTCTCCCGTCGTCGCCGGAGCACCCCGCCGCCGCCGCCTCCCCCTCGCCGACCCTGACCACTTGGACCACGGAGCCCCGGAACCCCTCACGAGAGCCACCGGAGGTAGCCGCCCCGTCCGATCCGATCCGGTTTTCCCCAATAAACCGATCCGGGTTTATTTTAAAAAAAATGTTTGGTTTTTTTTTAAAACCTAGATTGGTTTTATTTTTTTTCGGTTTTCTTATTTAGCGAACGTTCACCGACCGTTCGTTTCAATGAACGTGTTCGTTGGATTTGTTCTGTTAACGAACGTCCGTTATTTAGATCGTTTGTCGTTTTCTTTTAAATCCGATTTAATCCGTTATTTTTCAGATTCGATTTCTGATCCGATTTTCAAAACTGTTTTATTTCTTGCTCGTTTATCTAATCAGTGATTCAAGCGCTCGAGTTTCAGAACGAAACCGCCGTTCGATTACCCTACTTTCACAGAGTTTTGCTACTGTGAAATTTTGACCTAATTTCAGATTTGCTAAACCGAGTCGTTCTCTCTCGAGTTCCGACTTTCGATGCTTTATTTGACTCGATTCTTTTGCCACCGTGGTTCTTAAGTTGAACTATCTGGTTAGATCTTTTATTCGAGATTTACCTGTGCATTAGATGAGTACTTATTGTATGCTTGTTGTTTGTCTGCGTTAGATCACCCGGAGTGCGCCGCTTGTTATTTCGAATCTCTAGGACTCGCGGATCATCAGCAAGGCAAGTAACACTTTGATCATATCTTTTCTACTACCCAGTTTTATGCATTAGATCAAACCCTCAAACACTTGCATGATTAGGATCTAATCAAATTGTGGGATGGGAAGTAGATTGAGGTAGTACCTATTACTGCTTTTACTTATGAAACCTTGGGAGTTACTTCTACGCTTGCTTGATTATGCCATGCTATGCTAGTAGACGTGGATTGGGTGAGTGAATATCCATGATGATGTGAGATTGTTAATTAATGGTTTATCTAAGGTGGCAACTTAAACACACATCCGGGTGGATTGAGGCACTGGTTTCTATCAGACTTGCCTCAGATTTCTTCTGACCGCCACCCGTGCTCAAAGGGATCATAAGATTATTCAAACTAGAAACTTCCGTGTGCAGCCACAAGCCAATTATGGGCTCTGGCGTAGTTGACTAAGTTGTGCGAACTCTTACGGGTAGGCTAGCTGATGTAGGGGATGTAGGTTGGTACGGTCTACCCACATGTAAGGTGCTAGCGCTTCTGAAAGACTATGTCTCGGTCATCCGGTTCTCAAACACCATGTAGTGCGAGAACCAAGCGGAGGCGATCGAGTCTTGTGGGGAAAAGTGCGCAAACCTCTGCAGAGTGTAAAAACTAATCATGATTAGCCGTGTCCCCGGTTATGGACGTTTTGAGTATCTAGTACTTGAATGTCATGTGAATCTCATCATGTTACTTCTAATAATAAAGTTATTGGGTTTTTAATGAGTACTTTTAATTGGGATTGAGGATGTTGTCAACCATTCTCAATGTTTAACAACCACCATGATAGTTAAATAAAATTATTCCTTTGATGTAGGGAAAAATCAGCTTTATGCAAAAATGTAACCGTAGAGCCTTACCACCAGCCAAATATGCATGTAGTGTAGGCTTATTGCTTCATTGTTCTCTATGTGTTACATTGCCGGCATATTCCATGTGTCGACCGCTTCGGCTGCAACTTTTCATGTTGCGAGACTTTTTCGCATCGACGAGTAAGATGTTAGGTTGTGGTTCTATACTCGGTGATGCCGTTGGAGTTGATGGACTCACTCGCTTTCCAAGCCTTCCGCTGTTATTATTAGATGGCCTTAAGCCATATTATTGTATCAAGTTCCCTTGTGGACAACGATGTAATAAGTGTGTGATTGCTACTCTGCTATAAATCCTTCAAGCATCTTGTCAGGTCAAGATTATCGATCCAGGGATGACACTGAGCACGGAGCGCTAGATCCATTCGGGTCTGGTCGCGACAGTCACATGCCACAGCGCCCTCCACCCTTGTGGTTGCCCCAGAACTCCTCTCCGATATCTTTTCGTTCCATTATTTTCATAGTTTCCAAAGATAATCTCCGTAAATTTTCAGGTCAATTGGACTCCATTTGATATTCCTTTTCTGCAAAACTCAAAAACAAGGAAAAAACAGAAACTGGCACTGGGCTTTAGGTGACAACATAGGAGACTCTCTATAATGAAGATCATGATGCTATTGAAGCACAACTGTGGTAAAAGGATAGTAGCATTGCCCTTCTCTCTTTTTCTCTCATTTTTTGTTGTTTTTTTTGTTTGCGCCTTCTCCCTTTTTTGGGCTCTTTTTTTATATTTTTATATTTTTCGTCCAGAGTCTCATCCCGACTTGTGGGTGAATCATAGTCTCCATCTTACTTTCCTCACTGGGACAATGCTCTAATAATGATGATCATCACACTTTTATTTACTTACAACTCAAGAATTACAACTCGATAATTAGAAAAAAATATGACTCTATATGAATGCCTCCGGCAGTGTACCGGGATGTGCAATGAATCAAGAGTGACATGTATGAAAGAATTATGAACGGTGGCTTTTCCACAAATAAGATATCAACTACATGATCATGCAAAGCAATATGACAACGATGATGCATGTCATAATAAACGGATCGGTGGAAAGTTGCATGGCAATATATCTTGGAATGGCAATGGAAATGCCATAATAGGTAGGTATGGTGACTGTTTTGAGGAAGGTATATGGTGGGTGTATGGTACTGGCGAAAGTTGCGCGGTACTAGAGAGGCTAGCAATGGTGGAAGGGTGAGAGTGCGTGTAATCCATGGGCTCAACATTAGTCATAAATAACTCACATACTTATTGCAAAAATCTATTAGTTATCGAAACAAAGTACTACGCACATGCTCCTAGGGGGATAGATTGGTAGGAAAAGACCATCGCTCGTCCATGACCGCCACTCATAAGGAAGACAATCAATAAATAAATCATGCTCGGACTTCATCACATGACGGTTCACCATACGTGCATGCTACGGGACTCACAAACCTTAACACAAGTATTTCTCAAATTCACAACTACTCACTAGCATGACTCTAATATCACCATCCTTATATCTCAAAACAATCATAAGGAATCAAACTTATCATAGTATTCAATGAACTTTATATGAAAGTTTTTATTATGTCCCTCTTGGATGCCCATCATATTAGTACTAAGATCATAAACAAAGCAAATTATCATGCTGTTTAGATACTCTCAAAATAATATAAGTGAAGCATCAGAGTTCAACAATTTCTTCAAAATAAAACTATCGCCGTGCTCTAAAAAGATATAAGTGAAGATCAATGAGTAGTTGAATAATAATGCAACTATGTGAACACTCTCTCTCTCTCTCTTAAATAAATTCAGATCTTAAGAACCTTATTCAAACAACAAGCAAATCCTAATAAAATAAAATGAAGCTCCAAGCAAAACACATATCATGTGGTGAATAAAAATATAGCCTCAAGTAAAGTTACCGATGAACGAAGACGAAAGAGGGGATGCCATCCGCATCCCCAAGCTTAGGCTCTTGTTTGTCCTTGAATATTACCTTGGGGTGCCTTGGGCATCCCAAATCTTAGGCCCTTGCCACTCCTTATTCCATAGTCCATCAAAACTTCACCCAAAACTTGAAAACTTCACAACACAAAACTCAACAGAAAACTCGTAAGCTCCGTTAGTACAATAAAACAAATCATTCACTTTGGTACTGTCAAGACAAGATTCATAATTTTCCTCACATGATGCCTACTGTACCCTATCATTTCTATAATTTATATTAAGCAATATAAGCCATAGAAACTAGAAAACAAGCAAACTATGCATCGAAAACAGAATCTGTCAAAAAATAGAACAGTATGTAAATATCTGAATTGAAATCATACTTCTGTAATTCCAAAATTCTGACAAATTAGGACAACATAGACAATTTGTATATCAATCATCTGTAAAAAAATGCAGCTTCCACGCTCCAGTGAATTTAAACAATTCTGGGACTGGGCACAAAAGTTTCTGTTTTTGCACAGAATCTAGTCAACTATCATCCACACTATCCCAAAGGCTTTACTTGGCACTTTATTGTAACAAAGCTATAAAACATGATTACTACATTAGCTTAAATATTGGGTTGTCTCCGAACAAACGTTTTTCTTTTATGCCTTTTTAAGCTAGGCAAGACGATTTTAATGATGTTCACATAAAAGATAAGATTGAAACATAAAGGGAGCATCATGAAGCATATGACTAGTACATTTAAGTCTAACCCACTTCATATGCATAGGGATTTTGTGAGCACTTATGGGAGCAACAATCAACTAGCATAGGAAGGCAAAACAAGCATAACTTCAAGATTTTCAACACATAGAGAGGAAACTTGATATTATTGCAACTCCTACAAGCATATATTCCTCCATCATAATAATTTTCAGTGGCATCATGAATGAATTCAAAAATATAACCATCACATAAAGCATAATTCCATGATCCATAAACATAGAAATTTTACTACTCTCCGCATAAGAAAAAATCTTCTCATTCGGAATACTGGGGGTATCATAAGAAACTCGAATACTATAAATTGTTTCTGAATTAAAAGAATAATGTTTAGAAAAAGGGTAATCATAATTATGACAAGATTTATTAATATAATCATCACTACTTTTTATAACATAAGTGACATCACAATAATCATCATAAGTAGCAACTTTGTTCTCATCATGATCGATTGAAACCTCTTCCATGATAGTGGAATCATTACTAAATAAAGTCATGAAATCTCCATATCCACCTTTATTATTATAATAAGATTCAACACCCTCCGAAATAGTGGGATAATTATTATCTAAAGCTGACACTCTTCCAAACCCACTTTCATAAATATTGAAATCATCATAAATAGGAGGCATGCTATCATCATAATAGATTTTCTCATCAAAACTTGGAGGACTAAAAATATCATCTCCATTAAACATAGCATCCCCAAGCTTGGGGAAAACATTAATTGCAGCAAATAAATTCTCAAACATGTCATTATCATCAAACATAGCATCCCCAAGCTTGGGCCTTTGCATATCATAAGCATAATCACTCTCATCATTAATAGTATGGATAGCACAAATAGTATAGAAATTATTATCATCACAACTTTCTAAGTTGGTGCCAAAAAGATTTTTGATATTATAAGAAGTATCATTAATTTCCCAATCATAATCATCACAATGAATAATAGGTATAATGAAATCATCCTCAATAATTTCTTCGGACATAGTACCATAAGGAAAAGAATCAATATCATCATCAAGTATATCATCATCCACATTTATTTTTGATTCACTCTCCTGAGACATAACAATAATAGGAGCAACATCATTCGGGGGAGATACCTTTTTATCTTTGCTTTTACGTCTCTTCTTTTTCTTCTTCATGTCATGTGTGGGTTTAATCAACCTTTTGGAGCTCCTTCTTGATGAGATTGGTTGAATAAAAGGCTCCTCCTCATTACCTGAGTCATCATAAGAAAAAATAGGAGGATATTGGGAAAACTCTTTCCCTTCATTAGTATTCTCTTCATCTTCTATTTGTTTTCTTGTCTTTAAGTAATTGTTAGTATAAGGATTCTCAATGCAATTCACCGCACAGTACATATAAATTTCATCTAGATCAAAATCAAGAACTCTCTCAAAATAATATTCTAGAATATCTTTAGTTATACGTTTCATTTCTTCATATCTTAAAAGCAAACTAAGTTCATTATGATGCGCAAGGGAAATCAAGTCATCACAATTTTTGGACACGACGCGATCATGAAACAATTTGCATTGGAGATTTAAATGACCATGTTCATTGCAAAGTTCACAAGGATGGCTAAAAATATTTAATTTTTCAGCACAAACATATAGCCTCTCTTGCAACCATTTAGTTTCTAAATACTTATGCCTCTTGCAAAATCTATCTTCCCTTTTTGGTAAGTAACGACAAACTCTATGCACTCCACAAAAATTGACATGCTTATAAGAGACATTTTTATCATGACTAGTGCAATCATCATTAGTACTATGGATATTCAAAGAATTCATACTAACAACATTGCAATCATGCTCATCATTCAAAGACTGTATGTCAAATATTTTATTGCATTCTTCCTCTAGTAATTAGGCACAATTATCGGAATCCTTATTCTCACCAAAGATATTAAAAAGATGAAGCATATGAGGCAACCTAAATTCCATTTTTTTTATTTTTTTATAAACTAAACTAGTGATAAAACAAGAAAATAAAAGATTCGATTGCAAGATCTAAAGATATACCTTCAAGCACTTACCTCCCCGGCAGCGGCGCCAGAAAAGAGCTTGATGTCTACTACTAAAAGTGCAACTATCCCTAGGTGGTTTTGGTAATTCCTAACAACATATAGCTCATTGAGCTAATGCTATTTCAAGATTAATATTTCAGGAAAGCGCAATGATTGGCATGGCATGGATGAGAAAAGTGGACCCTCAAAATGCTAAGGACAAAAGGATTGGCTCAAGCTCAAAGCTCAAGACTCTACATTTTCTATTTTAGTGATCCAAGATCACATTGAGTCTATAGGAAAAGCCAATACTATCAAGAAGGGATGAGGTGTTGCTTAATGAGGCTCTTGCTCAAAGTGCTTAGTGATATGCTCCAAAGCCCTCAACTACTTTCTCACATCCACATATGACCTAAACCAAAAGTCAAATTCGGCCCCACCGATTCTTTCTATCCGGCGCCACCAAGTTCATATGTCATAGCCACTACCACAAACCTTAGGCAAATCGGTCTCACCAGTAGGGATCTCGGTCTCACCGAGATGGGGTTGTAATCTCTCTGTTTCCCTTCATAACGTTTCGGTCCCAGTGATCGGTCCCACCGAGATTGCAATGTAAACTCTCTGTTTCCCTTTTGTAACGTTTCGGTCGCACCGAAACGAGTGAATCGGTCCCACCAAGTTTACCTGACCAACTCTCTGGTTAGCTTATTACCAAACTCGGTCTCACCGAGTTTGTATAATCAGTCTCACCAAGATTATGTTATGCCCTAACCCTAACCATATCGGTCCTACCGAGTTGCATGTCGGTCCCACCAAAAATCCTAACGGTCACTAGATTTGCTGAATCGGTCCGACCGAGTTTATCAATTCGGTCCCACCGAGTTTGGCAAGTTGTGTGTAACGGTTATATTTTGTGTGGAGCCTATATATACCCCTCCACCTCCTCTCCATTCATGGAGAGAGCCATCAGAACGAACCTACACTTCCAACCTACATTTTCTGAGAGAGAACCACCTACACTCGTGTTGAGTCCAAGATATTCCATTCCTACCATATGAATCTTGATCTCTATACTTCCCCAAGTTGCTTTCCACTCAAATATTCTTTCCACCAAATCCATATCCTGTGAGAGAGAGTTGAGTGTTGGGGAGACTATCATTTGAAGCACAAGAGCAAGGAGTTCATCATCAACACACCATTTGTTACTTCTTGGAGAGTGGTGTCTCCTAGATTGGCTAGGTGTCACTTGGGAGCCTCCAACAAGATTGTGGAGTTGAACCAATGAGTTTGTAAGGGCAAGGAGATCGCCTACTTCGTGAAGATCTACCGCTAGTGAGGCAAGTCCTTCGTGGGCGATGGCCATGGTGGGATAGACAAGGTTGCTTCTTCGTGGACCCTTCGTGGGTGGAGCCCTCCGTGGACTCACGCAACCGTTACCCTTCGTGGGTTGAAGTCTCCATCAACGTGGATGTACGATAGAGCCACCTATCGAAACCATGACAAAAACATCTGTGTCTCCTATTGCGTTTGAATCCTCCAAACCCTTCCCTTTACATTCTTGCAAGTTGCATGCTTTACTTTCCGCTGCTCATATACTCTTTGCATGCTTGCTTGAATTGTATTAAGATTGCTTGACTTGTCCAAAGTTGCTAAAATCTGCCAAGAACTAAAATTGGGAAAAGGATAGATTTTTATTTGGTCAAGTAGTCTAATCACCCCCTCTAGACATAATGCTCGATCCTACAAGTGGTATCATAGCTTTGGTCTCCATTTGCTTTGATTTCCATAGCTTTTGGTAGTCATAGCCTTGGTTTCACAACCTAGGAGAGTATGGCGTCTAGCGAGGGAAATTACCACCGTAGAGGTCCTTACTTTGATGGTACTAATTTTGCTAGTTGGAAGCATAAGATGAAAATGCATATTCTTGGACATAACCCCGCAGTTTGGGCTATTGTGTGTATTGGCTTGCAAGGTGAATTCTTTGATGGGAGAGAACCGAACCGTGAAGCTACCGCGAAAGAGTTGAAGATGCTGCAATACAATGCTCAAGCTTGTGATATCCTCTTCAACGGATTGTGCTCCGAAGAATTCAACAAAATCAGCCGTCTTGAGAATGCAAAGGAAATTTGGGATACTTTGATTGATATGCACGAAGGTACCGACTCTGGCAAGGAATCCAAGTTGGATGTGCTTCAAAGTCAGCTTGACAAGTTCAAAATGAAGGATGGTGAAGGTGTCACTGAAATGTACTCTAGGCTTGCTCTTATCACAAATGAGATCGCCAGCTTAGGAAGTGAAGAGATGACCGACAAATTCATCATCAAGAAGATCCTATAAGCTTTGGACGGAAAATATGATACCGTATGCACATTGATCCAAATGATGCCCAATTACAAAGATCTCAAGCCAACGGAAGTCATTGGAAGAATTGTTGCTCATGAGATGTCACTCAAGGATAAGGAGGAGCTCCATAACAAGTCAAGTGGTGCTTACAAAGCCTCATGTGAAGCTTCCACTTCATCAAGTGAGAAAAAAATCTTCAATGAAGAATTGAGCCTAATGGTGAAGAACTTCAACAAGTTCTAGAAGAGTAGAAGCAAAGAAAGAAGTTCCAAGTCAAGGTCCTACAATGACAAAAGATCTTCTAGTCGAGAGCGAAATTGCTACAATCATGGAAGACCCGGACACTATTCCAATGAGTGTACGGCACCCTACAAGAGAAGAGAAGATTCTCCAAAAAGAAGGAGTAGAAGAGAAGAATCGCCATCAAGAGAGAGAAGGAGTAGAGATGATCGTTATGAACGAAGAACATCCCGGAGAAGCAAGGATTCGGAAAGGAAGGACAAGTCATCAAAGAGCTACACAAAATGAAGACATCAAGCTCATGTTGGTGAATGGGTGTCCGGCTCTGACTCCGACAATCACTCCGAGAGAAGCTATCACTCCGACTCCGAATATACTCAAGATGAAGGTGTTGCCGGTCTAGCACTTGTGTCAACCAACTCCTACGACATATTTGATTCACCAAATGAAGTACTAGGAAAATGCTTCATGGATAAAGGCCCAAAGGTATCACACCCCGAGTATGTTGGTTTCAATAGTGATGAGGATGACTTGTTAGGGGATGATGATTTACTTGTTGACAACTCTAGTGATGAATACTATGATGAAACGTCAATTAATCATGCTAATCAAGATAAGACGAATGACAATGATAAGGAGAAGATTGAGTTTCTAACTAAAGAACTAAGCACTCTTAAGTTAGCTCATGAAACTATCTTAGGAGATCATCGAGAACTTTTAAGGACTCATGAGAAATTACGCTTTGAAAAGCTCAACCTTGAGCAAGAGCATGAGTTCTTAAAGGCAATCAATGATGATCTTCGCAAGAAAAGTTCTTCTTACATTGACAAGTGTTTACTCTTATCCACTTACATGCCTCAAGGAAAGTCTAGTGAGAAGAACAAGAAAGATTCTTCCTCTAGTAGTAACAATAATCATGCTAAATCCAATGTTGTTGCTTCTAGTAGTTCTCTTGATTCCACTAATGATTCTCTTAGCCAAGTTACACTTGAGCAAGAAAATAGCTTATTGAAGGGAATTATAGAGAAAGGTGTTTACAAGAGCCTTCTTTGGGAGTAAGCAATTCGAGGAAATTGTACGCAAGAAAGGAAGGCACCGGAAGAACCAAGGTGTTGGTTTTGAACGAAAGTTCAATGCCAATGGAGTTGAGTCGGAAGAAGATCAATACCCCAAGACGAAGTTCGTTCCTCAACAAGAGAAATATGATCCTACTTCATTCAAAGGGACATAAGCTCAAGATGATCTTCCACCACAAGACCACAAGAAAAAAGTCAAGGATAAGCTTCAAGAGGAAAATAATGCATTTGAAGAAGCACCCAAGGCCTTGGTCAAGTGGGTTCCCAAGACTACATCAAGTTCTACTTCATCAAGTACAACTACAACTCCGAGGATTCCCATCAAGATGGTGTGGATCCAGAAGAATAAGAACTAGAGAGTACTTGAGGGTGACTCCGCCAACATACTTCACTCTTATCATTTTTGCAAGAACAAGTGCAAACAACTTCCACATCTTGCACTAGTTCAAGGAGTCACAAACCCTCTTGTTGGTAAGACAAGGGACAAGGGAACCTAATGCTTTCATAGACATCATCTTGTGTGTGCATCACTCTATGTCTATGGATATCCTTGTTTGTTCCTTGTGGGACTAACCCGTGTAGGTATTGAAAGTGAAACTCACTCCAAAGGATTGCTCCAAAAGATCTACATCAACATTAAGCATCCACATCTTCAACACCTACATGAAGTCATCATCGACAAAACCCAAGGTTAGTTCATCCCTCTTAGGGGGGATCTCACATCTAGGGGGAGCTTTACTCTAAGAATTGAGCTAAAGCAACTCTAATTGTGTGAAGACAACAACGCTTTATGTAAAAGTGGTAACCCCACTTGTGCTTAAACGATGAGTATGACCTATGATCAAATGTTCTCATTTGACTCGTAAGTCAATATACTCATATATAGATGACCTAGTCATCGCCAATTGCTTGATGGATGCTAGAATTGGTTGTGCATGCTTTGCCACATATTTCATTTGCCATTTTATTGTGTGAGCATGTTGGTTGCATAATTTACTCATTCGAGGACATCCACTTGTTGTTTTGGATGCTTGGTTCCTTTTTTCTTTTGCCAAGTGGATGGACAAGAATGCCTAAGAACCTTCTCTAGCTATCTATGCTTTTCTCATCTCAAACTCTATTCATGCTACATCACAAAGTTTGATCAAGTCAGATTCGAACCACTCTGTGTGAGGAGCACTCGGAGTCCCTGATTTGTCATAGACTTAAACTTCCAAATTTCTTTGTGCATTTCGGTCTGACAGATTCATCCATTTCGGTCATACCGAGATCACTAAGTCGATCTAGGTTTTCAATCTCGGTGCAACTGATTTGAACTTTTCAGTCACACCGAGTTGCAGTAACTGCTAGCAGTTATGCATCTCAGTGCCACCGAGTTGTTCCACTCGGTCACACCAACAGGGTCAGGCTATATATCCCCGGGCCAAAATTTGGAAAATTTTCCGAACCCCTTCACCCGCGCTCAGCCTGCTCTACCTCCCTGGGTTTCCGGATCGTCCTCCTCATCGCCAGTTGCCTCCCGCTGCTGCTCTCCGCCGCTGTCAACGGAGATCGTCTCCGCCGTTGTCGTTGTAGCAGGTCCATCGCCGCACTTAGGGTATGGACTTGATCTTTGTGCTAATCTCACTCCGATTCCTAGCACATTGTTTTGCCATGTATCTTGCCACGATGAGATCACTCTATCCAACGAAATCACTCAATAGTTTAGATATGGATTGAAAATTTAGGGTTAGGTTTCCGCCGAAACCATCTCAGACCAACCAAGTTGTTGAAATCGGTTCCACCAATTTGGCTAAGGCCATTGCACATGTGATTCTCGGTCTGACCTGGAACTGTAGATCGGTGTGACCGAGTTCAATTCTTTGTGAAACCCTAGAAGTCTTGGTGCCACCAAACTGTGACTCGGTCTGACCGAGTTCACCAGTTTAGGCTCCAAAAGCTGCTCCGGTATCTCCGAGATTTCAAATCGGTAGATCCTAAATGCTTTCCGTGGAAAACTAAAACTAAGTTTTTGACTCATTCTTTTGCAAAAACCTCTGCACTTTGTCATGCTCATCCAATCTATCTCATCTACATCTATTCACAGAGTCTGCTGTCAGTGTTTGCATCATGTCAGATCAGAGTGATAGTCAGAACAAGTCTGAGGAGGAAGTTCACATGAGTGAGGGCACTAGTCCCTCTAGCAGCTATGATGAAGGCAGCAGGAGCACTCCAAGCAACTTGCCTAAGGCTGCCACCAGGGCCAGAAAGAAGAGAACTTCTGACTCTGAGGATGAGGACTATGTGGCTGATGAGGAAGAAGCCACCTCAAAGAAGAAAGTTCTGAAAAAGGAATATGGCACTGCTGCTGCCACTAAGCCAGGAATGAAGACAAAGGTTCCTGCAAAGAGAGTTCCTATGTCAAAGGCCAGAGCATCCACTCAAGAAACTTTGGAATCTGCACCCAAAGAACAGGTTGTGGAAGAGAAGAAGAGGAAAGAAAGGGTCAAGAAGACCACTGTCAGAGTAATTGGGAAGCCCTCAATGATGGAAGATGAAGAGGAAGAGGTTGCTGCACCAGCACCTAAAGCTCAAAAACTCATGGGAGATGCTATAAGACCAGGGGCTGCTCCATCTAATCCCAAAGAAGCTCCCAAGGCAGCTGCTCCAAAACCCAAAGCTGCACCAAAGAGGAGCACCAGGAACATCCCGGTTGCAGAGAAGAACAAGGCCCCAGTGCCTGAAGTTGCTATAGGAGAAGATGATGAGTCACATGTCTTGAGGAAGTTGCAGCCTAAGATTACAGATCACAATGATGCTCATCCAGTAGCTGAGAACATGAAAATCAGGAAGGACTCGGGATTGAGACTATGGAGAGAGTCTGATCCATATGCTACCAGGAGAAGGACTGCTGTGGACTATAGATTTCACACCAAGGAACAACAGGACTTCTATGAGACAATTCTGCTTGACAAGAAGCCCATAGTGTGCGACATGAGATGGGTTGACTGGAGTACATCAAGGAAAATGAAGAACACTATCCTAGTGTATATGGTAGTTTCAAGGCATGTGGAGTTGATAAGTTTGTGGCTCAGAAGCTCACAAAGTGGAATGATGAGCTTATTATGCAGTTCTACTCCACATCTCATTTCTACCCAGATGGAAGGATTGTCTGGATGTCTGAAGGTACTAGGTACCAGTCAACAGTTGAGGAATGGGCTCAGTTGATCAATGCCCCAGAAGAACAAGAAGATGACTTGGATGTCTATGCCAAGAAAAAGAAGGATCACAACTCAATGGCTAGCATGTACAAGGAGATTCCTGATGCAGATCTTGAGACTCACCAATTTGGTTCAGTGAAACACTTGCTGTCAGGCCTGCCTACAATCAACTGGATCCTCAGGCACACTCTATTCCCAAAATCAGGAGATCACAGAATTATCAGAGGACATTCCATTAACTTGCTGCACATATTTGATGTCCCACAGAAGTTCAAAGTCATGAGCCTAATTGTGGAAACCATTAAGAGAACAGCTGCAGATCAGAAGAGAAGTTGTGGGTATGCCCCACGCATCCGTGGAGCTGGTCAACTCCAAGATGGGCACTAGCACATATCTTTTGGACAAGGAACATATGCCCATCTACCCAGACTTTGAGGACAACATCGTGGTCATGGATGAAGATGAACCATCTTCTCGTGCAAGCACAAGCAAAGAGGGAGAAGGGAAGGATCGAAAAGCTGCAAAGATGCCAACCACGGATGAGGCATCTCAGTATCTTCTGAAGAGCAAGCAAGATCAGCTTGGCTACTTGATTGCCTCCACTCTGAGGATTGAGAAGGGATTGGCCACCCTGACTCATAACCAGGAGAGCTTGGAGAGTGAGGGAGTCCTAGATTAGGGGGTGTCCGGATGGCCGGACTATGACCTTTGGCCGGACTCCTGGACTATGAAGATACAAGATTGAAGACTTCATTCCCGTGTCCGGATGGGACTTTCCTTGGCGTGGAAGGCAAGCTTGGCGATACGGATATGTAGATCTCCTCCCATTTGTAACCGGCTCTATGTAACCCTAACTGAGGGAGTCCTGGATTAGGGGGTGTCCGGATAGCCGGACTATAGCCTTTGGCCAGACTCCTGGACTATGAAGATACAAGATTGAAAACTTCGTCCCGTGTCCGGATGGGACTTTCCTTGGCGTGGAAGGCAAGCTTGGCGATACGGATATGTAGATCTCCTACCATTGTAACCGACTCAGGTAACCCTAACCTCTTCATGCTTAAATAAACCGGAGGGTTATAGTCCGTAGGACGAACAACAATCATACCATAGGCTAGCTTCTAGGGTTTAGCCTCTCTGATCTCGTGGTAGATCTACTCTTGTACTACTCATAACATCAATATTAATCAAGCAGGAGTAGGGTTTTACCTCCAGAGGGCCCAAACCTGGGTAAAAACATCGTGTCCCTTGTCTCCTGTTACCATCCGCCTAGACGCACAGTTCGGGACCCCTACCCGAGATCCGCCGGTTTTGACACCGACATTGGTGCTTTCATTGAGAGTTCCTCTGTGTCATCATCTTTAGGCCCGATGGATCCTCCGATCATCAACAACGATGTGCTCCTGGGTGAGGCTTTTCTCCCCGGACAGATCATCATATTCGGCGGCTTTGCACTGCGGGCCAATTCGCTTGGCCATCTCGAGCAGATTGAAAGCTACGCCCATGGCCACCAGGTCAGATTTGGAAGTTTGAACTACACAGATGACGTCCGCGGAGACTTGATCTTCGACAGGTTCGATCCACAGCCAAGCGCCGCATCACACGAGGGCATGATCTAGCTCACGCCAACAAAGTGTCCCGAGGTCGCACAGAGTCCGCTCCGACCTTTAGCTCGAGCCGATCATGACGATCGAGGACGAGTGGCTGGACACCGCCTCGGGGCTGCAATCTCTATGGCGATTGAGCCGTACACCTACCCCTGGCCCTTTGGCGGCTCAGAATTTCCAAGGCGCCGGACTCCTCTCCGGACTCCGAGCCTTCATACCGCCAATCGAATCCGATTGGGCGCCGATCATGGAATTCACCGCCATGACATCTTTCAAAGACTCGCCCTTTGACGACATTCTGAATTCACTAAAGTCTCTCTCTTTATCAGTAGAGCCCTAGCCGGATTATGGTCAGGAAGGTTGGGATGCGGATGACGAAGAAATTCAAAGCCCACCCACCACCAAGTTCATAGCCACTGTCGATGATTTACCCGACATGCTCGACTTCGACTTCGAAGACATCGACGGTATGGACGACGATGCAGGAGACAACCAAGAACCAGCGCCCATTGTGGAGCCTTTGGAAGGCCACCTCGTCATACGACATATACATGGTGGACATCCTAAAAGATGGGAATGGCGATGGAACAGCGGAGGATGACCCTCCAAGAAACAGCCTAAGCGCAAGCGTGACAAGGCCGCCTAAATCCCGCCACGTAAAAACGGTGATTCCGCAAGACGAGAGACAATAACACCGGACAAGGTCGAAGATAACTCCCTCCAAAGATGATTCAAGCGCAGAGGATGGAGAAGCCAGCCCTCATGAGAGAGTGGCGAAAGAGAGGTAGAGGACGATAATTACATGCCTCCCTCCGAACATGAGGCAAGCCTCGACGACGATTTAATTCGTCGTGCCCGAGGATCCCGAACAAGAGCGTTTCAAACGCAGGCTAATGGCCACGGCAAGCAACCTCAAGAAAAAGCAGCAACAGCTTAGAGTTGACCAAGACTTGCTAGTCGACAGATGGATCAAGTCCTTGCGTCAAGAGTACGAACTCGAGCGCCCTCCAAGAGCTACCCAAAACGCAGGCTGCTACCCCGATTAGAGGAGGAAGCACCCAAACCTACATCACCAGCGCATGATATGGCTGACCGGCCACCTTGTGGCCGCGACAGAGAGGCCTCTCGGCCCTCAAATCAAGCCGCACCCCGGCACCACTCAAAAAATACCAAGGCACGAGGAAACGCGCCAGACCTGCGAGATATATTGGAGGGCAAGGCAAGTCAAACAAGATCGATCTACGGATCGCGCGGGCGCCCCACGACACGTGACGATAACAGTCACGCCGGATATGGCAACTCCGGCCGGGCCGAACACAGTAGACAAAGTTAATTTGAGATGCGTCGTGATATAGCCCAATATAGAGGCGCCGCATACCCACTATGCTTCACAGATGAAGTGATGGATCATCAAATCCCTGAGGGTTTCAAACCCCGTAAACATTGAATCATATGATGGCACAACAGATCCTGCGGTTTGGATCGAGGACTATCTCCTTCACATCCACATGGCCCGCAGTGATGATCTACACGCCATCAAATACCTCCCACTCAAGCTTAAAGGACCAGCCCGGCATTGGCTTAACAGCTTGCCAGCAGAGTCAATTGGTTGTTGGGAAGACCTGGAAGCCGCATTCCTCGACAATTTCCAGGGCACATATGTGCAACCACCAGACGCCGATAACCTAAGCCACATAATTCAGCAGCCAGAGGAATCGGCCAGACAATTCTAGACACGGTTCCTAACCAAGAAAAATCAAATCGTCGATTGTCCGGATGCCGAGGCCCTTGCAGCCTTCAAACATAACATCCACGACGAGTGGCTTGCCCGGCACCTAGGACAGGAAAATCCAAAATCCATGGCAGCCCTCACAACACTCATGACCTGCTTTTGCGCGGGAGAGGACAGCTGGCTAGCTCGTAGTAACAACATGACCAAGAGCCCTGGTAATTCGGATACCAAGGACAGCAATGGCAGGTCGCGTTGCCACAAGCACAAGCGCCGCATTAACGGCGATAATGCTGAGGATACGGCAGTCAATGCCGGATTCAGAGGCTCTAAACCCGGTCAGCGGAAAAAGCTATTTAAAAGAAATACTTCGGGCCCGTCCTATTTGGACCGAATACTCGATCGCTCGTGCCAGATACATGGCACCCCCGAAAAGCCAGCCAATCACACAAACAGGGATTGTTGGGTGTTCAAGCAGGCAGGCAAGTTAAATGCCGAAAACAATGACAAGGGGCTGCATACCGATGATGAGGAGGAGCCCCGACCGCCGAACAATAGAGGACAGAAGGGCTTCCCCCCGCAAGTGCGGACGATGAACATGAAATACGCAACCCACATACCCAAAAGGGAGCGGAAGCGTGCACTAAGGGACGTATATGCGACGGAGCCAGCCTCTAAAGTTCAACCCGTGGTCTTCCCGCCCGATCACTTTTGATCGAAGGGACCACCCCACTAGCATCCGCCATGGCAGATTCGCCGCATTGGTTCTAGACCCAATCATTAACGGATTTCACCTCACTAGAGTCCTAATGGACAGCGGCAACAGCCTGAACCTGCTTTATCAGGATACAGTGCACAAAATGGGCATAGACCCATCAAGGACTAAACCCACAAAGACGACCTTTAAAGGCGTCATACCATGTGTAGAGGCCAATCAGACAAGCTCGCCACACTTGAAGTGGTCTTCGGATCCCCGGATAACTTCCGAAGCGAGGAGTTAATCTTCAACATAGTCCCGTTCTGCAGCGGCTATCACGCACTACTCGGACGAACCGCATTTGCAAAGTTCAATGCGGTGCCGCACTACGCATATCTCAAGCTCAAGATTCCAGGTCCTCGAGGAGTCATTACGGTCAATGGAAACACCAAACACTCTCTCCGGACGGAGGAGCATACGGCGGCCCTCGCGGCGGAAGTACAAAGCAGCCTCTTAAGGCAATTCTCGAGTCCGGATATTAAACATCCGGACACCGTCAAGCGCGCCCGGAGTAACCTACAACAAGACCGCCTAGCATGTTTCGAGCACGCATGGCAATGCGGCCCAAGCCCCAGCCCTCGCGAAATTGCGAAACCAGTACTACGCGTACATAATTACGCTCTGGAAATACCATGGGCATAGGGGAAGGGGCACGACCACGGCATGCCCAGAATGCAGCTCAACCGCACTGTGGGCCCCGATTGTGTCATTCTTTTCTTCTTCCTTTTACTTTCAGACTCCGTTCTCACGAAGCCCCGTCAGACATTAGAATCGCGGACACACGATGCAACAGCCAGGAAGCGTAAAGCTACGCCGAGTGTCCAGTGGTCTCTATTAAGAGCATTATATATGTTTTACACACCATCCCGCTGACTTACCCTCGAGGGGGACATGTTAAAAAGTCCCGTCCCTTGCTTGTCGTGACTATTTGTATCGTTACGCTTCTATCGCAGCCCTTTTGAATAAACAATATATAGCTTCGCCTATTATTGAATTCCGTTTTCTATATATATATATATATATATATATATATATATATATATATATATATATATATATATATATGTTCATTTATGACATTGTGCAACCGTACACTTTGGTACGGGCAATACACCATGGGCTTAAGTACCCCACAATATGGTGTGATAAGTCCTAACACTTTCACAAGTGCGGCACCTCAACTTATAGCATTATATGCATCGGCTCGAATCATGTCTTGGGTCAATAGTTGGGTTTGCCCTGCTCCCATGTTTTGGTACCTTATGTTCTGTTATATCGGCTAAGGTAAGGCTGGGAGAACCAAAGGTCGATTGTGCCCCGGTTGAGCTGGGTTAAGCACCTCAGTGGAGAAAGCTAAAACTGACCGTCATGATAAGGCGAGTGCCGGTCGCTGTTCGAGAGGTTTTCGAGTCCCTAAAGGCTTATGCCGCTTAGAGTGAGGAGTCGGCATTGTCCGGCCTAGGCGTGGATAGCGCCCCGAACTCGGTCTTCCGAATACTAGGGGCTTCACTAAATTTGAAATTATAGAATTCTATGGCTAAGTGAGAGTGTTCAAGCATTATAGTCCGGTTGCCTTGTTCGCTATGCGTTGAGCGCCTCCTCGAAGGACCCAAGAATGGCAACAAGATCGCTCAAGTTCATCCCGAACACCCCAAAGACTCGTGGCATGGGGCTGAAGCCGACGACTCGCCATCTCTCAAATTTAATAAACGGCCGCACAGAAGGTAATATTTTAAATTCAACAGTGTTGCTCAGCGCATATGAACAAGTTTTCAGCGTACAGGATAACAAATGCGAGTCTACTCAAAAATTATATCTTTGGAGCATTCATCCGCTATAAGGCAGGCACCCTTCAGGACGCCCTCATAATACATTTCAGGCTTACGATGCTCCTTCTTCGGTGGTGGTCCGTCCGTCACAAGCTTCTCAGCGTCCATCTTGCCCCAGTGCACCTTAGCAAGGGCAAGGGCCCTACGGGCACGTTCCATGCAGATGGAGCGCTTGATGACTTCAACCCATGGACATGCGTCCACCAGCCGCCTCACCAGCCCGAAATAGCTCCCAGGCATGGCTTCCTTAGGCCACAGCCGAACTATGAGGCCTTTCATGGCCTGTTCGGCCACCTTATGGAGCTCGACCAGCTGCTTCAACTGGTCGCTTAAGGGCATCGGGTGTCCGGCCTCAAAGATATCTTGAGACCGTAACACCTTCTCCGTCGAGCTTCCCTCCTCGGCTCGGTAGAATGCGGCAAGATCAGCCACACCGCAGGCAGATCTGCGAATGCTCCCGAAAGCTCCGGATTCGGGTAAGTAATGTATAATTCACTTTCACATGCTTGCTTTGCATATAGAATGCCTTACCCGCCACTATCTTCTTCATCGCCTCAATCTCCTGGAGGGCTTTTTGGGCTTCGGCCTTAGCGGCCTTGGCGCTCTCAAGGGCCGAGGCGAGCCTGCACTCTCGAGTCTTTGAGTCACGCTCCAAACCCTCGTGTTTTTCCACGAGAGCCTGGAGCTCTTGCCGCACCTCCGCCACCCGCGCCTCCTGCTTCTCTCGCTCGGTGCGCTCCGCAGCCGAATTGTTTTCGGCCTTGGACATCGCTTCCTTCAGGGTTGCCACCTCTTTCATGGCCCCTGCAGTATTCACGTTATTCCTGTCATCTTTTGCAACCACATCTTTTAAATACTCCCATAAGGTATTACCTACCTTCTTCATCCTCGAGCTGCTTTTTGGCAAGTCCGAGCTTGTTCTCGGACCGCTCGAGGCTCTGCTTCAATGCATCAACCTCCGCAGTCAAGGCGGGCAGAGGTCAAGAATGCAGCCCTGCATTCCCATATTGACATACTTATGTTAGACTCCCTCGTTTATCTTTTTAGATCCTCGCCCGCTATTTCTTTTCCGAACACCAAACCGAAAGCATCAGGGCTACCGCCTATGCGGTAATATTTCTACATATCTTAAATACATACCTCAAAGCTCGTTAGAAGGTCAGCATTAAAGCTACCAGCCCGCTCTTAGCGGACTGAACCTT
The DNA here is from genome assembly GCA_021605145.1 of Aegilops bicornis. Classification (NCBI taxonomy): domain Eukaryota; kingdom Viridiplantae; phylum Streptophyta; class Magnoliopsida; order Poales; family Poaceae; genus Aegilops; species Aegilops bicornis. The sequence continues at coordinate 649,315,173 of CM038674.1, forward strand.
CTGGATCACCACACTCATAACAGTGCGGTGCTCCTCGTAGATGGAAGCGCTGTTAAGCACCTCCATCAAATCATCCGGTGCCTACGGTTGGACGGAGGTCACCGGCGTCGCTGTCTTGCCCTTCTTATGAAGGGGTCGCCTGTCGGACTCCGGAACCACTGAAGGTTCCGGTACGGAGTCCGGCATAGGGCCGGTCTTAAAGCCCTTTGGGGTTTTATCACCTTTGCGCCCGGAGTCCGGGAGGTCGCCTTGAGGCGCCTCCATGGCCACCTCCTCCTGGCTGGGCCCCTTTTGGGACTCCACCCCGGCGTCATCCGCGGCGGGAGGAGACGAGGCGGTCGGAAGTGAGGTGCTATTCACCTCCGACGAATCCAGGGAGCCTCTCGACGAATCGTCGAGCCCGTCCTTGGGTGGGCTGCACGGTTATACTCGGCATTAGAAGATGTTGTGCCACAAATGGAACGCCATGAGTTATTCTGGTGTCCGGACAGTTACGATTTCGCCAGGGGCTTGGTCCTTGGTGCCCACCCCTCTTCTCCGTCGTCCGCATTGGCGGTGTAGTCCTGAGGAAGGGTCCTTCCCTTCTTGGACCCTCCGGCCTCCCCAGTTGGGGCGGCCTTCCTTTTCTTCTCTCCCCCCGCTGGGGGAGAGGCCTCTTTTTCCTCCTCCTCGTCTTCATGGGAGGAGTCCGCCTCGGAGTCATCGGACGATGAGTCCGACAGCACCTGGCGCCGGGAAATCCATCGAGTTCCCGTGGCCTTCTTCTTGGCCTTCTTCTCCGGCACCACGTGAGGTGCCGGAACCAGCAGCCCTGTCAATCGGGTGTCCGTTGGGTCTTCTGGCAAGGGAGCTGGACAGTCAACCTGTCCGGACGTCTTCAGCCAGTCCTGTCAAAGGTAAGGGAGTTTTAGATCCCGCATAGAGTCAAACTATGAAAAAAGAGTCTCGTAAAGGGTAAAAGAGCTTACCTCGCTGGCTTGATGCTGCGAGCTGAATCCGCGATCTTCGGTAGCGGATGCGGGAGCTTCGGCGCCCTTGAACAGCACCTTCCAGGCATCTTCGTACGTAGTGTCGAAGAGCCGGCTCAAGGTTCGGTTCTGTGCCGTATCAAAATCCCACAAGTTGAAGGCCCGTTGCTGGCATGGGAGAATCCGGCGAATGAGCATCACCTGGATTACGTTGACAAGCTTGAGTTTCTTGTCCACCAGGTTTCGGACGCTGGTTTGAGTCCGTCAGCTCTTCCGAACTACCCACGTCAGGCCCGTCTCTTTCCATGAGGTGAGCCGTGTAGGGAAGCCGGATCGAATTCGGGGCCGCCGCCCATTGAAGCGTCAGCGGCTCGGTGATGTAGAACCACCCCGATTGCCACCCCTTTATGGTCTCCACGAAGGAGCCTCGAGCCATAGGACGTTGGCCATCTTTCCCACCATGGCACCTCCGCACTACTTGGCGGCCGCCCACTACCTTGACTTGACATTGAAAGTCTTCAGCCATAAGCCAAAGTGGGGCTGGATGCAGAGGAAGGCCTCACACACGACGATAAACGCCGAGATGTTGAGGATGAAATTTGGGGCCAGATCATGGAAATCTAGGTCGTAGTAGAACATGAGCCCCCGGACAAATGGGTGAAGTGGAAACCCTAGTCCGCGGAGGAAGTGGGGGAGGAACACCACCCTCTCATGGGGCCTGGCGGTGGGGATGAGCTGCCCCTTGTTGGGGAGCCTATGCGCGATGTCGTCGGACAAGTATCCGGCCTTCCGCAGCTGTTTGAAGTGCCCCTCCGTGACGCAGGAGGCCATCCACTTGCCTCCCGCCTCCGCATATAGTTGGAGAAGGTTGAGGTGGGATGTGCGGACTTGGGCGCTGGAGCTCGAGTGCACGGAAATGGATAAGCAAAGGAGGAAGAAGGCGTGTGTGAAAAAGTGGATCCTTATCCCCTTATATGGACGGACAAAGCTATGCGTCCCCACCGGCCTGATAAAAATCGCTTATCTCCCAAGCGTCGTAATCAATGGCGTGGTTGGGTTACCCACGCCCGTATTGATCAGAATCCTGGAATAAGGGGACACGATCTCTGCTTTGACAAGACGTGCCAAGGAAACCGCCTCGCTAAACGCGCTGAGGTGGGACAGTGAAAACGATTCGAATAAAGTCTTGGCCGTGGTGTGATGCCACGCCACGGAATACGTTAGCAGATTGAACTTGTGTAAATGTTATTCTCTCTACGGTGGTATGTGGAACTTATTTTGCAGAGCCGGACACTATCCTTGTGTTCAAAATCTTCTATGAAATATTCGGAGGAGGAACCCGCCTTGCAATGCCGAAGACAATATGCACGCCGGACTCGTCGCCATTGAAGCCTGGTTCAGGGGCTACTGAGGGAGTCCTGGATTAGGGGGTGTCGGATAGCCGGACTATATCCTTTGGCCGGACTCCTAGACTATGAAGATACAAGATTGAAGACTTCATCCCGTGTCCGGATGGGACTTTCCTTGGCGTGGAAGGCAAGCTTGGCGATAAGGATATGTAGATCTCCTACCGTTGTAACCGACTCTGTGTAACCTTAACCCTCTTCGGTGCCTATATAAACCGGAGGGTTTTAGTCCGTAGGACGAACAACAATCATACCATAGGCTAGCTTCTAGGGTTTAGCCTCTCTGATCTCGTGGTAGATCTACTCTTGTACTACCCATATCATCAATATTAATCAAGCATGAGTAGGGTTTTACCTCCATCGAGAGGGCCCGAACCTGGGTAAAAACATCGTGTACCTTGTCTCCTGTTACCATCTGCCTAGACGCACAGTTAGGGACCCCCTACCCGAGATCCGCCGGTTTTGACACCGACACTAACCCTCTTCGGTGTCTATATAAACCGGAGGGTTCTAGTCCGTAGGACGAACAACAATCATACAATAGGCTAGCTTCTAGGGTTTAGCCTCTCTGATCTCGTGGTAGATCTACACTTGTACTACCCATATCAATGATATTAATCAAGCAGGAGTAGGGTTTTACCTCCATCGAGAGGGCGCGAACCTGGGTAAAAACATCGTGTCCCTTGTCTCCTGTTGCCATCCGCCTAGACGCACAGTTAGGGACCCCCTACCCGAGATCCGCCGGTTTTGACACCGACATTGGTGCTTCCATTGAGAGTTCCTCTGTGTCATCACCTTTAGGCCCGATGGCTCCTCCGATCATCAACAATGATGCGGTCCAGGGTGAGACTTTTCTCCCCGGACAGATCTTCGTGTTGGCGGCTTTGCACTCACGGGCCAATTCGCTTGGCCATCCGGAGCAGATCGAAGCTACGCCCGCCATCGTGTCAGATTTGGAAGTTTGAACTACGGCCGACGTCCGCGGAGACTTGATCTTCGACGGGTTCGATCCACGCCAAGCGCCAGACCGTCACGAGAGGCATGATCTAGCTCCCGCCGAGCGAAGGCCACGGAGGCCGCACCGATGTCCGCTTGACCCTTAGCTCGGAGCCGATCAAGGCCAATCGAGGACGGGTGGCTGGACACCGCCTCGGGGCTGCAATCTCTGGCGATCGAAATAACACCATACCTGTCCTTTGCAAAGCTCGCGACTCAAGGTGCCGGACTCCTCTCCGGACTCGAACCTTCCGCACCCACCAATCGAATCCGATTAGGCGCCTATCGTGGAGTTCACAAGCGGACATCTTTCGGCTTTTCGCCTTTCGGCGACATTCTGAATTCACTAAAATCTCTCTCTTTATGAGGAGAGCCCTGGCCAGACGATGGTCAGCAAGGTTGGGATGCGGACGATGAAGAAATTTAAAGCCCACCCACCACCCACTTCGTAGCCACTATCGATGATTTAACCGACATGCTCGACTTCGACTCCGAAGACATCAACGGTATGGACAGCGATGCAGGAGACGACCAAGAACCAACGCTTATAGGGCACTAGAAGGCCACCTGGTCGTATGACATATACAAGGTGGACACCCCAAAAGAGGGGAACGGCGATGGAACAACAGAGGATGACCCCTCCAAGAACAAGACTAAGCGCCAGCATCAGCGCCGCTCTAAATCCCGCCAAAGCAAAAACGACTTTTCCAGCACGGGAGATAATAACACCCCAGACAATGCCGAAGACAACCCCCTCCAGCAGGATTCAGCACAAGAGGATGGAGAAGCCAGCCCTCATGAGAGAGCGGCAGACAGAGAGGTAGAGGACGATAATTACATGCCTCTCTCCGAAGACGAGGCAAGCCTCGACGACGACGAATTTGTCGTGCCTGAGGATCCCGTCGAACAAGAGCGTTTCAAACGCAGGCTTATGGCCACGGCGAGCAGCCTCAAGAAAAAACAGCAACAGCTTAGAGCTGACCAAGACTTGCTAGCCGATAGATGGACTGATGTCCTTGCGGCTGAATAGTACGAACTCGAACGCCCATCCAAGAGCTACCCAAAACGCAGGCTGCTACCCCGATTAGAGGAGGAAGCACCTAGACCTACATCACCAGCGCATGATGCGGCCGACCGGCCACCTCGTGGCCGCGACAGAGAGGCCTCTCGACCCTCCACTCAAGCCGCACCCCGGTGTCGCTCAAATAATACCAAGTCATGGGGAAACGCGCCAGACCTGCGAGATATATTGGAGGACAGGGCAAGGAAAACAAGATCGATCTATGGATCGCGTGGGCGCCCCACGACACGTGACGATAACCGTCATGCCGGATATCGTAAATCCGGCCGGGCCGAACACGATGAACAAAGCTCATTTGAGCTACGCCGTGATATAGCCCAATACAAAGGCACCGCGCACACCCACTATGCTTCACGGATGAAGTAATGGATCATCAAATCCCGAGGGTTTCAAACCCGTAAACATCGAATCATACGATGGCACAACAGATCCGGGTGGTACGGATCGAGGATTATCTCCTTCATATCCACATGGCCCGCGGCGATGATCTACACGCCATCAAATACCTCCCACTCAAGCTTAAAGGACCAGCTCGGCATTGGCTTAACAGCTTGCCAGCAGAATCAATTGGTTGTTGGGAGGACCTGGAAGCCGCATTCATCGACAACTTCCAGGGCACCTATGTGCGACAACTAGACGCCGATGACCTAAGCCACATAATTCAGCAGCCAGAGGAATCGGCCACACAATTCTGGACACGGTTCCTAACCAAGAAAAATCAAATAGTCGACTGTCCCGACGCAGAGGCCCTTGCAGCCTTCAAGCATAACATCCGTGACGAGTGGCTTGCCCGGCACCTAGGACAGGAAAAGTTGAAATCCATGGCAGCCCTCACAACACTCATGACCCGCTTTTGCGCGGGAAAAGACAGCTGGCTAGCTCGTAGTAATAACATGACCAAGAGCCCTGGTAATTTGGATACCAAGGACAGCATTATGTGTCGGCGTCGCAACAAGCGTAAACGCCCGCATTAACGGGCGACAATGCCGAGGATATGGCAGTTAATGCCAGATTCAGAGGCTCTAAACCCGGTCAGCGGAAAAAGCCATTCAAAAGAAATACTCCGGGCCCGTCCAATTTGGACCGAATACTCGATCGCTCGTGCCAGATACACGGCACCCCCGAAAAACCAGCCAACCACACCAACAGGGATTGTTGGGTGTTCAAGCAGGCAGGCAAGTTAAACGCTGAAAAAATGACAAGGGGCTGCATAGCGATGACGAGGAGGAGCCCCGGCCGCCGAACAATAGGGGACAGAAGGTGTTGGGGATATTACTATTGGGCGTAAACCGGCATATCTGGGCCGGATTAACTTCATCAGTAGTTCAACGGTGTAAAAGCCCAAGAGGCATGAAAGTAAGGGCCCAAGGCCTGTAGTCGGTTTAGAACCTGTAGTTGTAACCCGGCTGATATGTAAACTTGTATTGTAAGTTAGCAATAGAGAGAGACCAACCCGGACACGAATATGAACCGGAGATTGGGACTCTCTGAACCGACGGGCGTCACCCGTGTATATAAGGGGACGACCCGGGGCGGTTCAAGGGACAGAGAACAACAACTCGAGGCCTAGGCGAAGCTTATTTGCTCCCTAGTCATCGAGACCACATCAATCCCATCACAAACTAGATGTAGGCTTTTACCTTCATCGAAGGGGCCGAACTAGTATAACTCTTGTGTCTTTGCGTCCGTGTTAACCCCTTCAAGTTAACCCGTAGCGATGGCTCCATGACTAAGTCCTTTCATGAGGACATCTGCCGTGACAAAACCACGACAGTTGGCGCCCACCGTGGGGCTATCGCACGATGGTTTGATGATCTTGGAGGGCAAGTTCGAAGGACTCGAAGGCTACGCTGTGGGCCGGATGACCAAGAGTCGTCGCAGCAAGCTCTACATCAACGATGCAGGCTGGGACCCCGAGGCCGGCTCGATTGAGTACGGTACGGGTCCCCTTGATTGGCATACACGTTTTCATCGGCAAGATCGGTGAGCCAGGGCCTGAGCCGGACATCTGCACCGACCTCGTCGAGACGGCTCAGCGTGCGAGACCTGCCCAGGCTAAACCGGCCCTAAAGCATGCCTTCGTGGGAGTCATCCACGGAGGAAGTTATGAGGACGGATCAGAATCTGGTGGCGAAACCGTCGCCTTTCGATGACGAAGTCGTGGCGGATTGGGGCTGTTCCGGTAGCGATGATTCCGGACCCTCTCGATCTACCCAACCGGGTTGGAATATTCATGGCGGTACACAAGCAATGCTTCACTCTTGACCGTTGCGACAATGGTTGCCGGTTCAACGGCTGGCGACGGCAAAGGCGGAGGCCCTGTGCGCCCGCCGGCTCAAGTTTTATCAGAACTATTCGATGCATTGGCTGTGCTCATAGCAGAGGTTAACCCGGCGGACCAGGACGCTCATAACGCGGAGATTGCGAAGGTAAAGGAACAAATCACCCAGGCTAAAGCGGATCTGGCAGCTGCAGACGCCAGGATGGCGGCAGAGCGGGCCGCTTTGGATGCACAGGCTTATAGGCTCATGCTGGATCAGAGCGCGTCGCATGAAGTCATGAAGAGGAAATACAGATCCCGTTTGCCTTCAGTTTTCGAGGGAAGAGATCTCTTCAACACCCCAGGAGCGGGGACCAGTAATCCACCGGTGGTGAACCGGGCGGAAGCACCTAGGACGGGCGCGCCGGTTCAGCCCCGCGTAATAGATCTACCTCGCCATAATGCCAGCTCGCCTCAGGCTGTGCAAACACCTCCAGGTCACTACTCAAACCCGATGGATAACCTTGTCGCAGCTGCGGCGGCTGGAGGCAATTCAATTGAAGGCGATTCACCAAAGGCGGTAGAGGCAGCGCGGGTCAAGGAGCTCCTTAGGACAGCTTTGGTCCAACAGGAAGCGTATTCATACAGCCGCGATCGGATCCACTCTACCCCCTGCCCAAGCCGAAGCTATAGCAGGCGCGTGGAGGAACCGGCCGTATCAAGCAATGCACGACGTGGTGCGCCCCGTGGCAACAACCCGGTAGGTGGTTTCGACAATGCTCAGGAGGTGGTGGACCGGGCCCGGGCACGCAGGGAGGCCGAGTTAGCAGGGCAGCATCAGGATTATCAGCTTACGCCGGTTCATCCGACCATCTTTGAGCCTGGGGTTGCCTCTAGCTCTTTAGGGGTGTCTTGCCTCGTCCCCGCTTTACGCAATGTACGCTTGCCCAAGGATTTCAAGGGTCCGCAAGGTGCCAAATTACACCGCCGATTTGGCTCCGAAGCATGGATAGAGAGTTATGAGATGGCCATGGAGATGCTGGATGTGGATGAAGCCGCGTGTGCAAAGTACTTCACCATGATGCTCGAAGGCACGGCTCGTACTTGGTTGAAGAGCTTGCCACCCAATTCTATTAATTCATGGGCCCAGTTGTGGACCCGGTTTATCCAGAATTTCAAAGATACCTGTAAGCAGCCCATGTCCGTGGTGGACTTGGCGGCTTGTGTCCAGGGTGAAGGGGAGTCAAGAACCCATTGGGTACACCGCGTTTCAGAAATCTTGCACTCGTCCGACCGGACCAACGCGGATTCAGCAATCTTGACCCTGGAAGGCAACTGCCGGTTAAAGCCTTTGAAGTTGAAGTTGGGACGTATGAAGCGGTTTTGTAATGACATGGGCACTCTCATGGGCGCTTTAGTGAAGTATGCTGATTCTGATAGTACCAAGGATCCCGAGTCTGACGATGGCGAGACAGAAGGGAAAGAAGAACAGCAACTCCAAGGGCCAGCAACATCACCCGGCAGGTAATGGTGGAGGCAAGTGTAAAGCGAATGGCAACATGGATTTCGTAGCCAACACCAATGCGCAGGACAAGGGCCAGCGGCGCAAGGGTAAACAACCGAATCGAGGTGGTGCACCTAATCCTAATCCGGACCGCTTGAACTATCTGTTGAATCAACCTTGTCCGAAGCATGGGACGAAGGAGGCGCCAGCAAATCACCTCTGGAAGGATTGTTACATTATGCAGGAGTTCAAAAGTTCTAATGCTTTCCGGTATGATCAAGGCTCCGGCGGCGGTTCAGGATCCGGGCAGGTTACGATGGAGGAAACTCCGGTTCGAGATTTAATGGTAATCGTAACAATCGGACTAATCAGAATAACCAAAGGTGGTTACAACCAGCAGCAGCAGTCGGGTTATCAGAGCAACCCAAAGCAGTTGAATAGTGGGCAGTACCACGTCTCCACCACTAGCTTAGACAAGCGAGACCGGAAGCTTCAGAAGCGGGCAGTCAACACTGTTGAACCGGCCGTGCCTCATTATCTACGCTGGTCAGAGCAGCCCATTGTATGGAGTAGAGAGGATCATCCTCCCCGGGTTGACAATCTGGGTCAGCTAGCCACAGTGGTGGCACCTCAGGTGGGAGGTTATAAGTTCACCAAGGTGCTTATGGATGGAGGGAGCAGCATCAACATCCTGTACTATGAGACCTTCCGTCGTATGGGGTTAACAGATAAACATCTCAAATTCCATGGTGTGGTACCTGGCAAGTCAGCATATCCGGTTGGTAAAATAGCTCTGGAGGTGGACTTTGGAGATGAATATGACTCCAGATCGGAAACATTGACGTTTGAAGTGGTGAAAATCCAAAGTCCATATCACGCCTGTTTAGGCGGCGGCTTATGCCAAGTTCATGGCACGGCCTTGTTATATATATTTGCAGCTCAAGATGCCGGGTCACAAGGGGACAATAACGGTTCATGGGAGCCGCAAGATCGCTTTGGAATGTGAGGAAGGAGATGCAGCCCTACGCAGAGTCGGTTTGTGCCACCGAGGAGCTGAAGTATTATAAGGACAATGTTGATCCGTGGACATGACTCCGTTGAAAAAGCCAACTACAGAGCATGATCCGGCCCTGAAATTCAAATCGGCAGCTGAGACTAAGCTTGTTGACTTCGTGCCTGGCGATTCGTCCAAGCAGTTCAGCATCAGTACCAACTTGGATCCGAAATAGGAAAGCGCGCTCATCGAGTTCATCCGTGAGATTCGGGACATTTTTGCATGGAAGCCTTCTGACATGCCAGGTGTACCGAGGGAGCTCGCTGAGCACACTCTTGATGTTGATCCCAAGTACAAACCGGTGAAGCAGTTTCTCCGCCGGTTTAACGAAGAAAGGCGTAAGGCCATTGGAGACGAGGCGGCCAGGCTCTTAGCAGCTGGCTTTATTGTTGAAGTTTTCCATCTAAGTGGCTTGCTAATCCGGTGCTAGTTCTTAAGAAAAACGGCACTTGGTGCATGTGTGTGGATTACACAGATCTTAATAAGGCTTGCCCAACAGATCCTTTTGCCCTCCCCCGCATTGACCAGATTATTGACGCCATTGCGGGTTGTGAGCGTTGAGCTTTACGGATGGGTATCATCGAGATCAAGATGGCGATTAAGGACCAGGAGAAGACGGCGTTTATCACTCCCTTTGGAGCCTTCGCTATGTGTCTATGCCTTTTGGGCTCAAGAGTGCCCAAGCAACTTATCGGCGTTGTGTACGTAATTATGCGCATAAACAGATCGGCCGTAATGTGCATGCTTATGTGGATGATATTGTGGTTAAGTCAAGGAAGAAGGAAACACTGATTGATGTTTTGAAAGAAACCTTTGACAACCCGCGGGTTTACAAGATGATGCTCAACCCGGCCAAATGTGTTTTTGGTGTTCCGGCAGGCAAGTTATTGGGTTTTCTTGTGTCCAACAAGGGGATTGAAGCTAATCCGGAGAAGATTACGGCTATCACCTCCTGGCTAAACCGAAGTGTATTAATGATGTCCAGCGTTTGGCGGGCGGATTGCCGCTCGGCCACCGGTTTATCGGCCGCCTCGGAGAAGGCCATCCCTTTGTACCAGATCTTTGAAGAAAAGCGGTCGGTTTGTGCAGAGTCCACCGCCCGATGAAGCGTTGGAGGACTTAAAGCGGCAATTAGCCAACCGCTTTGTACTCGCCGCTCCCATCGACAAGGAGCCGCTTACGCTATATGTTGTCGCTAACGCCCGAAGGCGGTCAAGCGTGGCCATTGTGGTAGAGCGGAAGGAGGCAGGAAAGGAGCATCCGGTTCAACGTCCGGTTTATTATATCGGCGAGGTGCTTATTGAATCTAAGCAAAAGGTATCGCATTGGCGAAGCTGGTGTATGAAGTTTTATGGCGTCGAAACTGAAGCGATTTCCAAGGGCACCCCATCACGGTGGTCGATTCCGCTCCTTAGGTGATATCATACGTAACTGTGAAGCGATCGGCGGATTGCAAAGTGGGCTATAGAGCTTGGGCGCACGATTTGAAGTACGTGCCTGACGGCGGTGAAGTCTCAAGCACTTGTGGATTTCATTAATGATTGGGCCGGAGTTGCAAGCGCTCAAGAAAAGCCGGATCATACATATTGGACCATCCATTTTGGCGGATCCGAGCGGTTGGAGGGCTCGGGGCTGAGTCGTATTAACTTCCCCACGAGGTGACAAGTTTTATTACGTTCTCCGCTTAATGTTCCCTTGTACTAGCAATGCAGCTGAGTATGAAGCCTTTCTCCATGGTCTTGGATGGCTAAGGAGATGAATCTAAACGGGTTAAGTGCTTGGTGACTCGGACCTAGTGGCTCAACAGTGTATGCGCACTTGGGATTCAAAGGACCCACTCATGGCTGCATATCGTCGTGAGGTGGATGTTGTCGCAGGTCATTTCAAGGGCTATCAGGTGGACCATGTGGACCGTCGAAAGAATGAAGCGGCGGACGCTTTAGGTCGGTTGGGCTCTCAACGCAAACCGGTCCCGCCCAATGTTTTTCTTGACGTACTACACAACCCGTCAGTCAAGCTCCCTGGTGAAGCGGATTTGGCTATTCCTGATCCGGAGGCTCAATTGGTGGTAGCTCTGCACATCACTCCGGATTGAACGCTTCCTTATCTGGCGTACATGAACCGGGGCGAGTTACCAGAAGATGAGACGCTGGCCCGGCAGATAGTTCGGCGATCTAAGTCTATGACCATTGTTAATGGCGAGTTGCATCATTGCAGTGTGTCATGGGCGTTTCAACGCTATGTGTCCCCTGAGGAAGGCTGTGAAATATTGCGTGAGATCCACGAAGGAGATTGTGGTCACCACGCCGGTTCAAAATCCTTGGTGGCTAAAGCGTTCCGCCACGGTTTCTATTGGATTACTGCCCATGTTGATGCGGAAGATCTGGTCAGACGATGTGATGGTTGCCAAAAGTTTTCCAGACGCGCTCATGTACCAGCCCAAGAATAGAGGATGATTCCAATTACTTGGCCGTTTGCGACTTGGGGCTGGATATGGTTGGACCTTTCAAAAGGTCCAAGGACAAGAAGACCCACCTGCTAGTGGTGGTCGACAAATTTACAAAGTGGATAGAGGCAGAACCTGTTAGCAAGTGTGATGCGGCCACGGCGGTTCAGTTCATCAAAAAGGTGATTTTCTGGTTTGGTTTTCCACACGATATCATCACAGATAATGGTACCAATTTATCCAAAGGTGCCATGAAGGAGTTCTGCGAACATGAGCACATCCGGCTTGACGTTTCTTCAGTAGCTCACCCACAGTCCAATGGTCAAGCGGAAAGAGCCAATCAAGAGATCTTGAGAGGCATCAAGCCCCAGCTTATGGTCCCTTTGCAGAGGACGCCGGGTTGTTGGGTAGAAGAGCTACCGTCTGTGTTATGGAGTATAAACACTACACCTAACAGATCCACGGGATACACGCCGTTCTTTATGGTTTATGGAGCGGAGGCGGTTCTCCCCAGTGACATCCGTCATGACTCACCTTGTGTGGCAGATTATTTTGAAGCGGATAACGAGACAGCACGACAGGACGCTTTGGATCGGCTGGATGAAGAGCGTGACATAGCAGCTGCCCGCTCGGCGATTTACCAACAAGATCTTCGTCGTTATCATAGTCGCCGGTCGTAACCAGAACTTTTCAAGAAGGAGATTTGGTGCTTGGCTCATCCAAGACCGTGATCGATATGGACAAGCTATCCCCACCTTGGGAGGGACCTTTCGTGGTCAGCAAGAATCTGCACAACGGGTCGTACTATCTGATCGATGTTCGAGAGCATAAAGACTCACGCATGTCAGAGGAGGAGACCAACAGGCCGTGGAACATAGCTCATCTTCGGCCTTATTATACCTGAGCCATCGGCTCTACTTATGTACATATTATGACAGTGTATATATTATGAATAAAGTAATAAACCGGAGCCTCAGCTAAAAGCGGGTATCTATTCTGTTACATCATGCGTGGTTACATGGAGTTGTTCTGTCTTAAAAGCGACCTCCGGTTTACCCCCTGAGTTTGCTTTTCACAAAGCTTTGTGATATCACTTGGGGGCTTGGTCGTGTCCGAACCAATGCAACACCTTTTGATAGGCGAAAGCCACCAGATCACTTGGGGACATGGTCAAGTCTGAACCAGTCATGCCTCTTGATCGGCCTAAGGCCATAGAGTCACTTGGGGGCTTGGTCGAACCCGAACCAATTGCCACGCCACTTGATCGGCATAATGCCACGGTTTCAGTTGGAGACCTGGCTGACTTGAACCATGGCTATACCTTATAGGGAGCTTGGTCGCGTCCGACCATGGTAACACCATCTGATTGGCTCAGTACAGCCTTATTTTTTGCAAACGGTTTATCATTGCCTTTGCTTCCATGTTTGTTATAACTATTATTTGATTTTTGTTGCGTTTCTTAAACCGACAACATTTTTTAAACCGGTTTCAAAACTGTCAGTTGACGGAATTCGGTCAATTTTTTAATCCGGAAATAATTTCACCGGTTTGATGTTTTTTCTGTTAACATTTCTGTTAACATCCTATTATGGAGTAACAGGGTGCTTATCATGACCCGGCACGGTCTACGTGGTAAACCGGTATTATAAATAACAGGTGTTGTTTTCTCCTTTGACGGTAAGGGTTTATACAACCTCCGCTTCAAGATTGGCTAAGCCAACTTTATGCCCAGTGATGGCAGGTATTTGATATCATAAATTTTGATCATATACTTTAATATTTCATCTCATATATAATCAACGTCACAAGACGGCTGGCGGCACAAACGGCTGTGGCGGTTTAAGATTTAGTGACTGCAGGCAATATAAGGTTGAAAGTTTCGATCATTCAAGCAAGAGTATCAGCACCTATGCACGAAGGCATATTCAAAGCAAGAGTGTTGGTTATCCTATTACAAGGCAACATGGTGCCCAAATAAGATCATTGTTTCTTGGCAGAATGTAATGAAGCAGCTCTTCGAACCGGCTTCCGGTTCATGCTTGTTCGCCGCCCCGGTTTGATGGTTGTGGGTCGTCCTGTGCCGCTTCAAAGCCTCTTCATCTCTACCCAGCTCTTTGGAAGTCAACGATGGTCCAATGATTCCCATTAAAGCTTGAAAGACAGCTTCTTCATGGATCGGGGAAGTTGGGTCAATATCAGGAGCGTAAGTATGCTTACGGATCGGAGGGATCGTGTTCTCCGCTTCAGAATAGGGAAGCTACTCGCTTGTTCCGATCGTCATCTTGGGCTTGATAATGAGACAAGTTTGCCTCTTCACTAATCGGCAGCCGAGGCGTGACCGCCCGGTTTATCGCTCTCAAATCATCTTCGTTGAATTACGAGCCATCTTCCTTGAGACTAGGATAGCCCTCACCGCTTCAACGGGATCAAGTCCGCACCCATGCTTTGGCCCGGATTAAGGCGTTGATGGCGCCGGCTCGAGTAGCAGATTTCTTCAGTTCTTCAATCCGGGCAGGAAGCATGGACAACCTCCTAAGGGTATCTTGAATTAAGGAAGGTGCCGGATTGTTATGAGATGCGGTGGAGATGATCCGCTGTGCTCCAGTGTACAGCTGTTCTATTAAGGTATAGGAAGCCTTCAATTTCTTCCAAACATCTGACCCCAAGTGGCCAATGTGCCTACAAAGATTGCAATAGAAGTCAAAAACCGGACTTATCGTAAGAAGGTCAAGATTATTATAGAAGCCAAAGGAAATTTACCGAAGATGGCAGCAGTCATGGAGTGCACTTGCCGCTTCACGCTGGTCAGCTCATCTACCACCGGTTTAAGGGCAGCCTCAGCATTTTCAACCTTTTTTGTTAAAGCGGCCTTTTCAGTGTCCCAGCTGGCCCGCTCAGACTTGAACCACTCCTTGAGTTGCTCCATGGTAGTTAAAGCGGTTTTCAGTTCATCCTTGGCCTTGGAGGTTTCTGCTTGTTGAGACTTCAGATTTTCTTGAAGGTCATGGATTTGTGAGGCTTGTTGACGTATCTCACTCTGCAACAAAAAGGGAGCATGTTAAATGTCATCATTTCAAAGTCCCCAGTGCATAACCAGTTATACACTTGGCACTTGGGGGCTAATGCATATTTGATCTTCATCTATCACTAACATCACAAAGTCCCAAGCTCAATACAAGTATTCAACTTGGCACTTGGGGGCTAATGGTACTTTGCTCAAACATGCTCTGATGCGGTGATATAAAATACAGTCCCGGTTTAACTATGCTAGGTTGAACCGGCCCTTGGGGGCTATATCGGTGGATTCTGAAGCATTGATTTTATATTAAGTCCCGGTTTAACTATGCTAAGTTGAACCGGCCCTTGAGGGCTAGGAGAGTTAATAAAAATTGACATATGAAGACGAGAAAAGGACATGGAGGTTACCTCGAATTTCTCTTTCATCATCTTCACCAGGCCAGCTTCATAGTCACGGCTGGTATACAACCGGTTTAAGTAGCCGGAGTGAAGGTCTTGGGGGTTCAAAGTGGCATAAGTTGCCAGATCAACATCCCACTTGCCCTTGCTCATAGTGGCAAACTCCTCTTTGGCAGAATGTTTGGATAAAGCGACTGGATTGCCCGATTCGCTGTGGCCAAAACCAGTAATTATGACGTCATCATCCTTGGAGTCGCCGGTTTGACCAGGGGCCGTCGGTTTGTCAGCGGGCCGGATTGGACTGGTGGATTTTTCAATCCGGGTTGGGCTTCTGGGCTGATCAGCAGGAAGGGCGGTGTCAACAGGTCTTTCTTCAGCAACAAAATCGTCATCTTGCTGTGGCGGATCATTAGGCGTGTCTTCACATATGGCCGCTTCAAGGTTTGGGGTGCTACCCGGTTCAGGAGCAGTTTCTTCGTCGGCCGCTTTGTCGCACGAGCCTTTTTGCTCAGCCTAGGCTTGGCCTGAAAAAGGCACAACAATAGTCAAATAGGGCATATACTATGCAATGATGCAAGATGGGAACAATATGAAAGGTATAACTTACCCAAGCACCGCTTTTAGTGGTGGCGGTGAGCGGTGATGACTCGCCCGGATGAGGAGTGGGAAGTGACCTGATAATCGGAATCGACGGATTAAGGGGTTGAAACCAGCCTGCTTTAGGATAAGCACCGACAAGCAAATTAGAGACCTTCGAGCAGCGTTTCGAACCGGACTTTTCGGTAAGCCGGTGGAGGTTACTACATAGCCTCTGTGCCGAGTTGTGCGGCGAGCTTCATGTTGTTGAGTCTTCATAAGAAATTTGGGATCCAAGTAAGCAAGGGGATGAGAAAATTTAATTTTCCGGTTTGCTCGACGGTTTTTAGTGAAGGCAAAGGATTTGAGTCGAGGAGAGAATAGTTACCTCTACAACATCAGCATTACTGGTTTCAAAGATCATCGACAAACATCATCATTAATTAGGCGTGTAAAAAGTAAGCCAAGTGAATCAAGTTCTACCTCAAGGTCCGGATCACCCACATCATCATCCGCAGTCGGATCAGAAGATGCAGTGGTTTTCCTCTTATGAGTGGTCTTCTTGACAGCTTTGGTCTTTTGCCTAAGTGGTTTTTCTGGTTTATCTGGCTTCTCTGGTTTCTCTTGTGGGCGTTTCTTTCTCCAGAATGGATCATCACCCTGGTTAAGCAGCAGTTGATGTTAAAAGTTATACCGGGATGGCAATAATACATTCAAGAAAAATAATCGTAAGTCTTACAGATGGCGGTTTCTTGGTAGCACGTAAGGGGAAGCAGACCGGTCCGGGCACAGAGGTTTTCCGGTTCGTTCAGCATCTTCTTCACCGCCTCGGTGACCTCATCATCGGTAAGCTGGATATTAATGTGTCGGAGGGGGTCGTCGACACTACCAGTGTACTCACACATTAAACCGGAGCGCTGGGAGAGGGGCAGTATGCTCCATGATATCCAACAGCGCGCAAGATCAATTCCGGTTAAACCGTTAGCCATGAAGGCTCTGAGCTTGGAGAGTTGAGGAGCATATTTACTTCTCTCACTGGCAGTTAATCTTTGCGGAAAGGGATGTGTGTTCTTTGAGTCGCTCCCATCGAAAACCAGGCAGGGATTCTCATTGGCAGGTGAAGTGTCTGTGCAATAAAACCATGTTTGATTCCATTCCTTGGGGTGGCTGTGCAGTTTGACATGAGGATAAGTGACCTCCTTTCTTTTCTGAATCGCCACGCCACCCAATTCCGTGTTAGGCCCGTCTGCTGAATTACATGCGGCGGTTTAGATGGAAGCGATCTCTAAACAGCTCAACTGTGGGTTCTTCTTGAAAGTATGCCTCACAGAGCACTTGGAAGTGGCGAGATATTGGTAGCAATTGGGGCTCAGATCTTGTGGATGGAGTTGAAAATTGGCTAGCACATCTCGATAAAATTTTGAACCGGGCGGATTGAAACCCAGGGCTAGGTGATCTGCGAAAACTACAACCTCTCCTTCTTGAGGTGTGGGTGAACATTCTTTGCCAGGAACCCTCCAATGGATGCTATTTTTACTGGCTAAAGCGCCAGTCAGGACCAGGTTGTTTAATTGAGTTTCGGTGACACGGGAAGGAGCCCAATTGCACTCATACACTTGTTTGGCCATCTATAAAAATATATAAATCCGGTTCAAAAAATATGTTGGGACAAAGAGAGAACCGGTGTACAATGCTAAATCGGAGACAAATACGTCTAAACCGGAGTTTCTATGACGTGACAGTGTCCGGTTCAGGAGTTCTGGCGGTTCAACAAGGGGACTAATGGTGTATACCGGTTTATCTAATTTTTTCTATGATAAGTTAAACCGCCTGGTCTAAGGTCTAAATATTGAAAACAATTGAGGTTGTGAACGGCTAAGTGTGCGTAAACAGGTTTCGCAAGATTTTTCTACAACGAAGCGATCCGCCGCATCGTAAAAGAAGAAAAATATTCAAAAGGAAGACAATGAGCAGTATTAATGCAATGAGCAGAGATGATATGCGAGATCCATGGGACGCCGCACGAGACTACGGTGGATGCTAAAAGCTACCGCTAATCGGTGCAAGGTATCACAGATATATCCAAGAGTCTCAATGAGCAGGAGCAGTTCATGGAACACGGCAAGAAACGAAACCCTAGAATGGATCTAGGTCAAAAGGGAACCAAGACCTACCTGAGTTGAGGAGATGCGGAAGAATCTGCGTTTCTACGAATGCGTTCAGGTCGATGCAACGCCCAAGACGGCAGTAGAGGTCGACGGCGGCGGCGGAGCTCTGAGGCCAGCGACGCAAGGAAGACGACGAGAAAGGGGACGAAGGGAAGAAGAGGAATGACCCTTCGGGCCTATTTATAAGGCAAGATACCCGTGTCAGGCGCGGGAATTAAGGAACCATAAACCTAGGAAGCGGAGCTGTCGCCTCGATTATTGTGGATCTATTAAACAAAGAAGATATCGTGGATGCTATTTTATGGGGACGTCATGCCGGTTTACAGCAACTGGAGAAGGTGACATCATGGCGGTTCAACGATTTCAAGAAGGCATTGAAGATGAAGGCTTTTTATCAAGGATTGACATGGACATGTTCAAATCAATCTGGGGCCTAATGTTGGGGATATTACTACTGGGCATAAACCGGCATATCTGGGCCGGATTAACTTCATCAGTAGTTCAACGGTGTAAAAGCCCAAGAGGCATGAAAGTAAGGGCCCAAGGCCTGTAGTCGGTTTAGAACCTGTAGTTGTAGACCGGCTGATATGTAAACTTGTATTGTAAGTTAGGAATAGAGAGAGACCAACACGGACACGAATATGAACCGGAGATTGGGACTCTCTGAACCGACGGGCGTCACCCGTGTATATAAGGGGACGACCCGGGGCGGTTCAAGGGACAGAGAACAACAACTCGAGGCCTAGGCGAAGCTTATTTGCTCCCTAGCCATCGAGACCACATCAATCCCATCACAAACTAGACGTAGGCTTTTACCTTCATCGAAGGGGCCGAACTAGTATAACTCTTGTGTCTTTGCGTCCGCGTTAACCCCTTCAAGTTAACCCGTAGCGATGGCTCCACGACTAAGTCCTTTCATGAGGACATCTACCATGACAAAACCACGACAGAAGGGCTTCCCCCCACAAGTGCGGACGGTGAACATGATATACGCAACCCACATACCCAAAAGGGAGCGGAAGCGTGCACTCAGGGACGTATATGCGTTGGAGCCAGTCGCCCCAAAGTTCAACCCATGGTCCTCCTGCCCGATCACTTTTGATTGAAGGGACCACCCCACTAGCATCCGCCATGGAGGATTCACCGCATTGGTTCTAGACCCAATCATTGACGGATTTCACCTCACTAGAGTCCTGATGGACGGCGGCAGCAGCCTGAACCTGCTTTATCAAGATACAGTGTGAAAAATGGGCATAGATCCCTCAAGGATCAAACCCACAAAGATGACCTTTAAAGGCGTCATACCAGGTGTAGAAGCCAACTGTACAGGCTCAGTTACACTTGAAGTGGTCTTGGATCCCGGATAATTTCCGGCGAGGAGTTAATCTTCGACATAGTCCCATTCCGCGATGGCTATCACGCCTTTGCTTTCGGACGAACCGCATTTGCAAAGTTCAATGCGGTGCCGCACTACGCATACCTCAAGCTCAAGATGCCAGGCCCTCGAGGAGTCATTACGGTCAATGGAAACACCGAACGCTCTCTCCGAATGGAGGAGCATACGGCGGTACTCGCGGCGGAAGTACAAAGCAGCCTCTCAAGGAAATTCTCGAGTCCGGCTATTAAACGACCGGATACCGTCAAGCGCGCCCGCAGTAACCTACAACAAGATCGCCTAGCACGTTCCGAGCACGCATAGCAATGCGGCCCAACCCCAGCCCTCGTGAAATTGCGAAACCAGTACTACGCGTACATAACTACGCTCTGGAAATACCATGGGCATAGGGGGAGGGGCACGACCACGGCATGCCCAAAATGCAGCTCAACCGCACTAGGGGCTCCCGATTTCGTCATTCTTTTTTTTCTTACTTTCAGGACTCCGCTCTTTAGAAGGCCTGTCCGGTAGAAGAATCGCCGAACACATGATGCAACAGCCAGGGAAGCAGAAAAGCTACGTCGAGTGTCCAGGTGGTCTCTATAACGAGCAGTATACTTGTTTCACATATCATCCCGCAGCTCGCCCCTGAAGCGGGACATGTCAAATAGTCCCACCTCTTGCTTATCGCACTATTTGTATCGTTCTGCTTTTCCGCAGATTTTCCGAATAAACAATGCATAGGTTTTGTCTATTATTGCATTCCTTTTTATAAAACTATGTTCAGTTATGACATTATGCAACCGTACACTTTGGTACGGCCAATACACGAGGGGCTTACGTACCCCAGAATATGGTGTGAGAAGTCCGAACACTCTCATGAGTGTGGCGCCCCGAACTTATAGCATTATATGCATCGGCTCCGAATCTTGTCTTGGGTCAATAGTTGGGTTTGCCCGGCTCCCATGTTTTGGTACCTTACGTTCCGTTATATCGGCTAAGGTAGCACTCGGAGAATCACTGCGATTGTGCCCCGGTTGAGCTGGGCTAAGCACCTCAGTGGAGAAAGCTAAAACTGGTCGTCATGATATGGCGAGAGCTGGTCGCTGTTCGAGAGGTTTTCGAGTCCCTAAAGACTTATGCCGCTTAGAGCGAGGAATTGGCTTTGTCCGGCCTAGGCGTGGATAGCGCCCCAAACTCGGTCTTCCGAATACTAGGGGCTTCGCCAAAATTTATAATTATAGAATTCTATGGCTAAGTGAGAGTGTTCAAGCATTAAAGTCTGATTGCCTTGTTCGTTGTGTTGAGTGCCTCCCTCGAAGGACCCAATAATGGGAAAAAGAGTGCTCAAGTTCATCCCGAACACCCCAAAGACTCATGACATGGGGCGTGACGACTTCGCCATCTCTCAATTTTAATAAACGGCCACATCGAAGGTAATATCTTAAATTCAAAAGCGTTGCTTAGCGCATATGAACAAGTTTTCAGCGTACAGGATCACAAATGCGAGTTTACTCAAAAATTACATCTTTGGAGCACTCATACGCTATACGGCGGGCACCCTTCAGGACGCCCTCATAATACATCTCGGGCTTGCAATGCTCCTTGCCCGGCGGTGGTCCGTCCGTCACAAGCTTCTCAGCGTCCATCTTGCCCCAGTGCACTTTAGCACGGGCAAGGGCCCTACGGGCACCTTCGATGCATACGGAGCGCTTGATGACTTCAAGCCTTGTACAGGCATCCATCAGCCCGAAGTAGCTCCCAGGCATGGCTTCCCCAGGCCACAGCCGGACTACGAGACCCTTCATGGCCTGTTCGGCCACCTTATGGAGCTCGACCAGCTGCTTCTGCTGGTCGCTCAAGGGCACCGGGTGTCCGGCCTTAGCATACTGAGACCAGAACACCTTCTCCGTCGAGCTCCCCTCTTTGGCTCGGTAGAATGCGGCAGCGTCGGACACACTCCGGGGAAGATCTGTGAATGCTCCCGAGAGCTCGACTCGGGTAAGTAACAAGTAATTCACTTTCACGTGCTTGTTTTGCATAAAGAATGCCTTACCCGCCACTATCTTCTTCATCGCCTCAATTTCCTGGAGGGCTTTTTGGGCTTCGGCCTGGGCCGATTTGGCGCTCTCAAGCGCCGAGGCGAGCTTGGACTCTCGAGTCTTTGAGTCAAGCTCCAAACTGTCGTGTTTTTCCACGAGAGCCTGGAGCTCTTGCCGCACCTCCGCCACCCGCGCCTCCTGCTTCTCTCATTGGCACGCTCCACACCGCATTTTCTTCAGCCTTGGACAGCGCTTCCTTCGTGGTTGCCACACAGGTTGTGGCCCCTGTAATACCCACGTTGGTCCCTGTCATTTTTTGCAACCACGTCTTTTTTATATACTTACATAAGGTATTACTTACCTTCCTTGTCCTCGAGCTGCTTCTTGGCAAGGCCGAGCTCGTTCTCGGACCGCTCGAGGCTCTACTTCAATGCATCGACCTCTGCAGTCAGTGCGGCAGAGGTCAGCAGCACAGCTTGCATTCCCATATTGACATACTTATGTGAGACTCCTGCATATTGACATACTTATGTTAGACTCCTGCATAAGCCCTTGGGGGTCTTATCCCCTTTGCGCCTGGAGTCCGGTAGGTCGCCTTGTCGCGCCTCCAGGACCACCTCCTCCTGGCTTGGACCCTTTCGGGACTCCCCCTCGGCATCGTCCACCGGGCGAGGGGAGGAGGCGGCCGGAAGTGAAGTTCTATTCACATCCGACGAACCCAGGGAGCCGCTCGACAAAGCATCGAGCCCGGCCTTGGGCGGACTACATGATTATATTCGGCGTCAGAATATACTGTGCAACAGAGGAACGTCGTGAGTTATTCTGGTATCCGGATACTTACGATTTTGCCAGGGGCTTGGCCTTGGATGGCCACTCCTCTTCGCGGTCGTCGGCGTTGGTGGAGTAGTCCAGTGGAAGGGTTCTTCCCTTTTTGGACCCTCCGCCCCCCCCCCCCCCAGTTGGGGCGGCCTTCCTTTTCATTCCTCCCCCCGCTGGAGGGGGAGAGGCTTCTTATTCTTCCTCCTCGTCTTTAGAGGAGGAGTGCGCCTCGGAGTCATCGGATGAAGAATCCGGCACCACCGGGCGCCGGGAACTCTTTCGAGTTCCCGTGGCCTTCTTCTCCGGCACCACGTAAGGTGCCGGGACGAGCAGCCCCGTCAAGTGGGCGTCTGCTGGATCGTCGGGCAAAGGAGCCGGACCGTCGATCTGTCCGGTCTTCTTCGCCATTCTGTCAAAGGAACGGGAGCTTAGATCCCGCATAGAGTTAAACTATGAAAAACAAGTATCCCGTAAAGGGTAAAATAAGCTTACTACGCTGGCTTGGCGCTTCGCGCGGAATCCGTGATCCTCGGTGATGGGAGGGGGAACCTCGGAGCCCTTGAATAGCACCTTCTAGGCATCCTCGTGCGTTGTGTCAAAGAGCCTGGTTAGAGTTTGGTGTTGGGCCGGGTTGAACTCCCATAAGTAAAAAGCCCGTCGTTGACACAGGAGGATCCGGCGGCTGAGCATGACCTGGACTACGTTGACGAGTTTAACCTCTTTGTCCACCAAGTCTTGGACGCAGGTTTGGAGTCCGGTCCGCTCTTCCGAATTACCCCACGACAAGCCCTTCTCTTTCCAGGAGGTGAGCCGTGTGGGGATGCCAGATCGGAATTCGGGGGCCGCTAAATATTCAGGGTCACGCGGCTCGATGATGTAGAACCACCCCGATTGCTTCCCCTTTATGGTCTCCACGAAGGAGCCCTCAAGCCATGTAACGTTGGGCATCTTGCCCACCATGGCGCCTCCACACTCCGCTTGCTGGCCACCCACTACCTTCGGCTTGACATTGAAGGTCTTCAGCCATAAGCCGAAGTGGGGCTTGATGTGGAGGAAAGCCTCGCACACGACGATAAACGCCGAGATGTTGAGCACGAAGTTCGGGGCCAGATCGTGGGAATCCAGGCCGTAGTAGAACATGAGCCCCCGGACAAACGAGTGAAGTGGGAAACCTAGTCTGCGGAGGAAATGGGTGAGGAACACCACCCTCTCATGGGGCCTGGGGGTGGGGATGAGCTGCCCCTTGTCTGGGAGCCGGTGCGCGATGTCGTTAGACAAGTATCCGGCCTCCCTCGGCTTCTTGATGTGTCCCTCCGTGACGGAGGAGACCATCCACTTGCCTCCCGCTCTGGACATGGCTGGAGAAGGTTGAGGTGGGATGTGCGGACTTGGGCGCTGGAGCTCGAGTGCGCGAAAATGGATAAGCAAAGGAGGAAGAAGGCGTAGATGGAAAAGGTGGATCCTTATCCCCTTATATGGGCGGATGAAACTATGTGCCCCCACCAGCCTGGTAAAACTCGCTTATCTCCCAAGCGCCGTAATTAATGGCGGTTGGGTTACCCACGCCTGTATTGATGAGAATCCGGAATAAGGGGACACGATCTCTGCTTCAACAAGATGTGCCAAGGAAACCGCCTCGCTAAGTGCGCTGAGGTGGGACAGTAAAAACGATTCGAATAAAAGCTTGGCCGTGGTGTGATGTCACGCTACGGAATACGTCAGCAGATTGAACTTGTGTAAATATTATTCTCTCTGTGGTGGTATGTGGAACTTATTTTGGAGAGCCGGACACTATCCTTGTGTTCAAAATCTTCTATGAAGTATTCGGAGGAGGAACCCGCCTTGCAATGCCGAAGACAATCTACGTGTCGGACTTGTCGTCATTGAAGCCTGGTTCAGGGGCTACTGAGGGAGTCCTGGATTAGGGGGTGTCCGGATGGCTGGACTATGACCTTTGGCCGGACTCCTGGACTATGAAGATACAAGATTGAAGACTTCGTCCCGTGTCCAGATGGGACTTTCCTTGGCGTGGAAGGCAATCTTGGCGATACGGATATGTAGATCTCCTCACATTTGTAACCGACTCTATGTAACCCTAACCCTCTCCGGTGTCTATATAAACCGGAGGGTTTTAGTCTGTAGGACGAACAACAATCATACCATAGGCTAGCTTCTATGGTTTTGCCTCTCTGATCTCATGGTAGATCTACTATTGTACTACCCATATCATAGATATTAATCAAGCAGGAGTAGGGTTTTACCTCCATCGAGAGGGCCCGAACCTGGGTAAAAACATCGTGTCCCTTGTCTCCTGTTACCATCCGCCTAGACGCACAGTTCGGGACCCCCTACCCGAGATCCGCCGGTTTCGACACCGACAGAGAGGATCATGGAGCAGAAGTTCTATGACTTAGATGTGAAGGTCACTGAGATATAGTCAATTGTTGAGCAACTTCAGGATGAAGTACAGGAGAAGAAGGGCAGGACCACCACTGATGCTTTTGCTAGAGTGCCCAGAGGAAAAAGATCTGCTGCAATGCCAGTCACAGACACCAGAGCAACTTCATCTACACCAGCTACAGCTTCTGTGCCACCAGCTCCAGCACCCACTCCACCAGCTCCAGCTACTTCAACCGATGCCTTCGTCCTTGGAGTCTTATCTACACCACCACCTGAAGACCAAGCCTGAGTGTCGGTGTACTAGAGTAGGGGTACCCTAGTATCCCGTACTCGTGCACGGACGGTTGCAGCACCCCGCGGCAAGGTTTGCCTCGTCACCGCCAAGATCCTCCATGGCTCCCTTGGAGCCATTCAAGAACAAAGTATTTGATTAAGAAGACAAGGCCCCGGCAAGAGGAGCTTGTCGGGAAGGCCACTCGAGGCATGCAGAAGACAAGGCCCCGGCAAGAGGAGCTTGCCAGGAAGGCTCGGAGCGCGACAAGCCTCCTCGGGCGCGACAAGGATTCGGCCAGCAAAGGCGCTTGTCAGCATGCAACTTCTCTCCATCTCCGCTCCAGCTCATCCAATGACGTGTCGCCATGGGACCGTTCCATGGGCGCGTGTCGAGAGGCTGTGCAGCCAGCGGAGAGCAGCGATAAGCGGCCCGACAATGGCGAAGCGGAGGCGCACTGACGGTCTCTGTTGCCTTTGTTTAGGCGACACCGACGGGCATTTATTGCTTTTGTCCCTTGCCGTCAGATTTAGGTATTTTGCATCGTACAATCGCTCGAGTAGGTGTACCAACTCCTGTTTTTACATTTGTACCCTCATCTATGTTGCCACCTGTCGGAGACCCCTTGAGCATATAAAAGGAGGCCCATGTGCAACGTAGAAAGGGTTCGGCTGGTTCGGTTCATTCGACTCACTCGAGACCAGATACACTCACGCTAGGTTTTGTAGCTTTCATTGCTCCCTAGCAAGAACACAATACATCAAGCAAGCAGCAGTAGGAGTTTTATCTCTCCGGAGAGCTCCGAAGCTAGGTAAATTGTGCGTGTGCCTCGCCTCGATCCGCTCTTCGTGCGATCTCCGCCCCCCTCCGAACCACAAGGGGCCTGCTCCGCCGGCCCCAAAGGTGTCCGTGGGTACGATCAGCCTCCCCGACATCTTTGGCGCGCCAGGTGTACGATTAAGCCGGCAAGAGGAGCTTGTCGGGAAGGCCACTCGAGGCATGCAGAATACAAGGCCCCGGCAAGAGGAGCTTGCCGGGAAGGCTCGGAGCGCGACAAGCCTCCGGGCGCGACAAGGATTCGGCCGCGGCAAGGCGCTTGCCGCGGCATGCAACTTCTCTCCATCTCCGCTCCAGCTCATCCAGCGACATGTCGCCATGGGACCGTTCCATGGGCGCGTGTCGAGAGGCTGTGCAGCCAGCGGAGAGCAGCGATAAGCGGCGCTGACAAGCTTGCCATCGTGGCGAGCGGAGGCGCACCTGACGGTCTCTGTTGCACTGTTTGGGCGACACTGACGGGCATTTATTGCTTTTGTCCCTTGCCGTCAGAGTTTGCTCCTCTTGGAACATGTTCCATTTGCAGGCCGTCAAAGTGCTCTTCTAGCTTCCTCACTTCATCGACGTAGGCTTCCATCAACGGACTCTGGTAATCTTTGTTCACTTGGCGGACGACAAGTTGCGAGTCACCCCGACAATAAGCTTTTTTGATCCCAAGGTCCATCTGCGATCCACGAGACCGCAAGCAAACCTTCATACTCTGCAGTATTGTTTGTCGCTTGCTCCTTGGGAAAGTGCATTTGGACTACGTACTTGAGGTGCTCTCCGGTGGGTGCGATAAGCAGCACGCCGGCACCGGCGCCTTGCAGCGAGAAGGCACCATCAAAGTACATCAGCCAATCTTTGCTTGCTTCCTTGGCCTGGGCCGGCGGCGAGGCAACAGGAAGAAGAAAGGCAGAGAAGTGCTAGCTGTTGAGCAGTCCGGCAACGGAGGTGGCGACAAGAACGCCAAGACTGGTGGCTCCGGCAAGGAGGTTGCACGACGCCAACCACCATTCGGTGGCGACCGCCGACAAGCAGGACAGCTCCGCAAGCGATCTTGCAAGATCCACCGCACCAAGGGCCACGACCTCCAGAGCTGCAAGAAGGTCGAGCAGCTTGTCGAGCAGCAGACAGCCTCCCGCGGCCGCGACAAGGATGAAGATGATGACGACGACGAAGATATGGAAGACGACGCAGCGCCGATGAGCAGGAGTTTCGAAAGCCACGAGGTTCTCTGCGTTGACGGAGGTGCTTCCTGCATACCTCCCACCGCCAACTCAAGCAATGGATGCGGAGGTCAATGCGGCGGAACCATCCGTAGAGTCACGCGCAGCCTCTCAAGTGGTCCAAGACGCCTATCATTTTTGATATTGAGGACCACCCCGATCGCGCATAACTTCACGGTCGGGTGCTTGCCGATGTTGGTCTCACCAACCATCCGCAACCTCAAGGTCACCAAAATGCCGGTTGTGGCGGGGCGGCTTGAATCTGATCTCCTCCGCGGTGCTCCGTAAGCTTCAAATCCTCGACAACAGCTCAAGAGACCGGTACTTTCAAGGAATCAATCCGGGAAGGAGCAAGCGAAGGGAAGATTACGTTGCGGTAACATTTGGCAGCGAGCTGAACTTCAGGATCGAGAGGGTTACATTCGGCGTTGCCGATTTCCCGTTGCCTTACAATGGGATACTTGGTCGTTCCAAAGACTCGCCAAGTTCATGGCAGCCTCTCACTACGCCTACAACTTACTCAAGATGCCAGGCCCGATAAGCGTCATCTCTGTCCATGGCGACAAGAAGGATGCCCTTATCTGTGCCGACAAGATCTACCGGGATGCAGCAGCCGCAACAGACTGCCCAACACTTGCCGCTGAAGCTCCCGGGGGGAAGAAGACAAAGTCCAAGTCCGGCAAAGGCTCTGATGCTCACTCTGGCAAGCGCACCTCTTCGGAGTGCTGCGCTACCGTCGAGGACGCACCATCGAGCTCCACCGGCAACTGCAAGAAGATGGTGGCTCCGCCGAAGACCAAGAACGTGCCCGCCAAGGAGGACGGCACTTTGGTACGCGTTCACCATCGATTGCCTCTCTCGACCCTAAATAGGAAGGCGCTCGTTGCTTTCCTCAAGGGCGAATGTCGACGTGTTTGCATGGCAACCGTCTCGACATCCCGGTGTTCCTGTGAAAGTGATTGAGCACCGCCTGGCCGTTTGTCCTCACGCGGCCCGTCAAGCAAAAAGTCGAGGAAACAAGCGTTGGAGCGCCAAGAGTTCATAACGAGAAGAGATCAAGAAGCTGGAAGCGGCGGGCCTTGTCGGAGGAGTGCTCCATCCCTCGTGGTTGGCCAATCCTGTAGTCATCGCCAAGGCAAATGGAAAATGGAGACTTTGTATTGACCTCACGGATGTTAATAAAGCTTGTCCCAAAGATCCATTTCCATTGCCGCGCAAGACAGTTATTGTTGACTCCATGGCTGGATGTGATTTGCTTTCATTTCTTGATGCATACTCATGATACCATCAGATCTTCATGGCTGAAGAAGATGAGGAGAAGACCGCATTCATCACACCATGTGGCACATACTGTTTCATACGGATGCCTTTCGGTTTGAAGAATGCTGGTTCAACATTCGCAAGGGTAGTCCATGACGCTTTTGAGCCGCAAATGCACAGAAATGTAGAAGCCTACATGGATGACATAGTGGTCAAAAGCAAGGACAAACAACTCTGGTTCAAGATTTGGGCCGAGACCTTTGCGAATCTGCGCAAGATCAACCTCAAGCTCAACCCCGAGAAATGCGTGTTTGGAGTCCCTTCCGCAAGCTTCTCGGGTTCTTCGTCATCTCAACGAGGGATTGAAGCTAATCCCGACAAGATCAAGGCCATTGAGCAGATTGAAGCACCAAAGCGCGTCAAGGATGTACGAAGACTTGCCGGTTGCGTGGCTGCTCTCGGCAGGTTTATTTCTAGGTTCTGCTGAGCGCTACTCGCCATTTTTCAAGATCTTGAAAAAGGCAGGTCCAATGAAATGGACTCCCGAAGCGGAGGCTGCGCTGCAGGACTTGAAGAGATACCTGTCCTCCACTCCAACACTTGTCGCACCTAAGCCACAAGAGAAGTTGCTAATATATATAGCGGCAACCAATCAAGTGGTTAGTGCTGCGTTAGTAGCGGAGAGGGAGGCGGATGACGAGCCAGCAACCACGACAAACACACCCAGCGACAAGCGGGGGGCTTCGCCGACAAGCTCTGGCCCGACAAGGATGAATCCGCGCAGACACATGAACAGATACAGAAAAGAATGGTGCAGCGCCCAGTCTACTTTGTCAGTTCCCTCCTGCAGGGGGCTAGGTCAAGGTACTCTGGTGTGCAGAAATTGCTTTTCGGCCTCCTCATGGCCTCGAGAAAGCTGCGCCATTACTTCCAAGCACATGAGATTACAGTTGTCACTCGCTTTCCGCTGAAGAGGATACTGCAGAATCCAGAAGCAACGGGCAGGATTGTCGAGTGGCCGCTGGAGCTGTCAAGCTTTGGTCTAAAGTTTGAAAGCACATCAACTATCCAAAGCAGAGCGTTGGTGGAATTCATAGCAGAATGGACGCCAACACCAGATGAAGAGATTCCGGAGACGAGCATTCCCGTCAAGGAAGCAAGCAAAGAGTTGCTGATGTACTTTGTTGGTGCCTTCTCGCTGCAAGGCGCCGGTGCCGGCGTGCTGCTTATCGCACCCACCGGAGAGCACCTCAAATGCGTAGTCCAAATGCACTTTCCCAAGGAGCAAGCGACAAACAATCTGCAGAGTATGAAGGTTTGCTTGCGGTCTCGAGATCGCAGTGGACCTTGGGATCAAAAAGCTTATTGTCGGGGTGACTCGCAACTTGTCGTCCGCCAAGTGAACAAAGATTACCAAAGTCCGTTGATGGAAGCCCTCGTCGATGAAGTGAGGAAGCTAGAAGAGCACTTTGACGGCCTGCAAATGGAACATGTTCCAAGAGCTCGTAATGATATTGCCGACGGCTTTGTCAAAGTGCGCGCACTTAAGTTGCACAATGGAACCGAGGATTTTCATGCTCAAGCTAACTCAGCCAACCGTAACACCATCAACTGGACAAAGCAAGAAGAGGAAGTTGACCTCTGGTGACTACTTTCCGAAGAGCTTCCCGAAGCCGTCGTTGCAAAGGTCCCCAAGATCAACACCAACAATGCTGAGGGGCAGTATGCTCCGACAGACCGCAGGGTTTGTTTCGTTGAAGCAGACGCTCCCGACAAGGCTTGCTCCGGCAAGCTTGTCGGGGAGCATCAAGCTCCGGCAGGGCCGCAGGTTCTTGCCGTGGAAGCTGATGTTCCGCGGCAGCGGATGTGCCTTTAGTCCTTGTTGTCGAGCCGCAAGCTCCAAAGATGGGCGCAGCAGATTGTCCATTTCCTTGAGACAGGAGAACTTCTCGAAGAGCAAGAAGAAGCGGAAAGAGTAGCCCGGCGGTCAAGTATGTATCGGTTTGTCGACAGCATACCGTATGCATGTAAGAAGACTCAACGGTGTGAAATTGAAGTGTATTCCTGTGGAAGATGGATGTAAGCTGTTGGCGAAGATACACGGAGGCATATGTGGTCACCACATTGGCGCCAAGAGCACTTGCCGGCAAAGCTTTCCGGCAAGGTTTCTTCTGGTGACAGCCCTCCGAGGATGCAAGCGCACAAGTAACCAAGTGTGAAGCGTGCGATTCCATTCCAAACAGATACCAGCCAGCTCAAGCTCTCCAGACGATCCCTTTATCCCGGCCATTTTCGGTGCCGGGGCTCGACATCCTCGGCCCCTTCCCCGAGCTGTCGGGGCTTTGAGTACTTATGCGTCGCCATCGACAAGTTCACAAAGTGGCGGAAGTGGAAGCGATGAGGAAGGTGACGGCACGCCGGCGATCAAGTTCTTCAGGTCAATTGTTTGCCGTTTGGAATCCCTAACCGGATCATCACCGACAACGGCACACAATTCCTGAGTCGCACCTTCATGCGATGCGTCCAAGACCTTGGCGCCAAGGTTCCGCTTTATACATTGCTCACCCGAGAAGCAACGGTCAAGCGAGAGAGGAAAATCTTTGAAGTGCTGCAGGCTCAAGACCAGAACTTTCGGCAGCTGCACAAGTGCGGAAGAAACTGGATCGAGGAGCTGCGGTGGTTCTTTGGTCGATCGGGGCGACGCCAAATCGAGCCACCGGCGGACACCCTTTGCTCTAGTCTATGGAGCGAGGCAGTTCTCCCCACGGAACTCGTATCACGGATCGCCTCGAGTGCTCGCTTATGATGAGCTCGAGCAAGAGCGGCAGCGACAAGATGACGCGCTGCTCCTTGAGGAGGATCGTCTTGAGCCATTGTCGACGCTTCGCTACCAACAAGCTTTGTGTCGCTACCATAGCCACAAAGTTAGTGCCGAAGTCTCGAGGAAAGGCGACCTTGTTCTTGGTAGCGTTCAGTCCGCCAAGAATTCAAACAGGTTGGCCTTGAAGTGGGAAGGCCCTTATCGGGTGAAACGAGTCACTAGGCTCAAGGCTGTCCGCTTTTGAGACCGAAGATGGCATTCTGGTGAGCAACTCCTGGAACATTGAGCATCTTCGTAAGTTTTACCCATAGGGCGCGGTTGTCGGAACCCGTTCCGGCAACCACCTTTTGTACAAGTCTTGCCGCTGTTGCATGTAATCCTTTGTACAAAGCCGGGCGCAGACCCCGTGCATCAGTAAAGCTCATGACTTGCACACAACTTGTCAAATTCATGTTTTCATCATTTTATTGCACGTTTTAGCTAACACTTTGTGCAGCAACCACACCCGGTGAGCAGAATCGAGCCGCTGGGCTCCATAACGTTATTTCCTCTTCTTTTTCTTTTCTCAAAGAAAGGAAGGCTCCCTCGCGCACAAGTTAACCAGGGGGAAGGAGGAGATAATACTATGGACCAGGCACCGCTCGAGGAAGTTTCACCTCATCGGGAAGCAAGAGATGTAAAAGCTAAGTTGCCAAAGTTTGAGCAATCAAGTTTTCAATTTTAAGTTATCTTCCTCGAACGATAGTACTTTGTATGGAAAACACATGCGCAGAGGAACCAACTTCCGGCTAGTCGCGCCCTTACTTTGTTTTGAGTCCGCTCAACAACTTAAGTGAGTCTGACTAGTCGCGACAAGGTTGCTTGTCGGAGGCGGCGCTGCCAAAGAAGTCGATGTTCAAGACTTTTCGGCCTTCGGCAAGAGTGCCCGCACCGACAAGTCCCCCAAATGCGTAAAGCGTAAACGCATTACAAAGGAAGGAATCAAGTAGAGGAAATAACGTTGCATTGATCGCCTAAGATAGAGTATATTACAAAATAACTTGTCGCTAATCTAACAAAGTGTTCTAAACATGATCAGCAGCGACAAGGGAAAGATAAAGTTGGCGGCCTAGTCTACGCGGTCGCCCTCAATCCGTATGATCTTGATAACCTTGTCCACAATGGGTGCGACAAGGGCTTTGAAACTCCTCCACGTTGGCATCGGGCGGCGGGGATCCGAGGGCGCCGTTAAGGTTGAGGCCCGGATTGCGGAATGCCACCTTGATCAACACCTTCTCGAGGGCTCCTGCACAGACCTGGCGTGATTCCTCGGCCAGCTGCTTTGGGACCTCTTCACGAGTCGGCTGGAGGCCCGTCCACCACGCCTTTGAAGAATAAGCTGAGCTTGGCTGGGTTGGAGATGCTCGTCGGAGGAGTATGCAAGGTCCGCCATCCCAGCTCCATCAGCTCGTTGTGGATGTCGGCGGCGGTGTCCACGAGACCTTGATCCGGTGCTCCACGCTCTCCCTCAAGGTGCTCTGGATGGAGGCGGCATTCGCTAGCAGCTATTCCTTGGCCTTGATCGCCTCCAACAAGCCCACCTCCCGCTCTCTGGCGCCATCCAACGTCTGCGTCAGAGTGGTCAGCTTCAGCTCAAGATCCGCCTTGGAATCCTTGGCGCCGTCGAGCTCCTTGCCTCTATCAGCGAGACGACTCTACAGCTCGCCCAGAGTGTAGGCGTCCTTCTCGCGCTCACGCTTGAGCACGGCAAGCTCTTCGCCGCTCTTCTTGAGGGTGGCCTCCAGCTGCGCCACCTTCGCCTTCAACTCCTCCTTGGCGGCCTCGGCGGCTGCGGCGGCATCCTTCGATTCCTTGAGCGCCCCACCAAGTGACTCCTCGCGCGCGGCAAGGTCTTCTTCATGGCTGTCCAGGTTGACCTTCAGCTCGCGCTCACTTTCCTGCTGGCGAAGCTTCTCGGCAGCCAGCCGCTGCTCCTCCTCATTGCGGCCTTCTCAAGGATGAAGGCCGTGCGCTCTTCACTGAAGTTGCCCAGCGCTTCGCTACGTCGCGAGAGGGTTTCTTGGTTGGCGCTCGGAGCTCTTGGTAGCGTTTCTCCATGTCCGCTCCTGCCCTCGCGACAAGTGCCTCCGGGTCTCCAACTTGGCCTGCAGCGCGGTAGAGCGACAACTTCTTCAGCCTGCTCCTCCTCGAGACTTCGCCTTCTTTGCTGCTTAAGCTGGCGTCCACAGCGTCGAGGCCAGCGGAGGCAGTAGCTTCGCCGTCGAAGGTCTCCCCGCCGACCGGCGCCCTGAGCTTCGGTTCCCGGGGAGCTTGATGAAGACGCCTTCGCCCGGCCTTGGTGGCGCCTGGGGCTCCTCGGGCCCACGCCTTGGCAGCGGCCAGGGAAGTCGGCTCGGTGTAGCGCTTGCGCTCCTGCGGCCTCGGGGCCGTCGGTCTGCGATCGCCCGACCCCTCGCCGGCCTCTGCGTCGGCAGCCCCGGCGGCCTCCTCGCCAACAGGCTCGTCGGCGACGGCCTCTTCTTCCACGACAACGACCTTTTCTTCCTCGACGGTGGCCTCCTCGGTGTTGTCGCGCGCTTCCTCCTCGCTGGCGGCCTCGACCTCCATCGGCTCTGCGTCAGACGAAGAAAGAGCGGTCAAGCAAATGTTCAAAAAGAGAAACAAAAGAAAGCAAGCCCAAGGGAAATTTTCGTGTAAGGGAATTACCTGCAACGGGATCCGCAGCCATGACCTCGACCACCTTTGGAGGGTCACCGCGCTGTCCCTCTTTGGGGTAGCGTCCTTGCGGAGTGGCCTCCCTTGTCGGAGTGGCCTCCCTTGTCGGAGGGCGCCCCTTGCCGGGAATTCTCCCTTGGCGGCGTGGTGGCAGCGGGCAGGATCTCGGGAGGCGGCTTCCGAGCCCTCCTGATGAGGCTGCTGCTTCCTACACAAGTACACAACAGTATCAACGAAGAAGGAGCACCCCTGCACACCTAATAGTAAGAAGAAAACTGCGCACTTACTCTGGGGCTGTCTTTGGGGGCTGCTCGAGGAAGGGTCGCCGCTCGGCAAGGGAGTCTCGGGCCCGTCCCCTGTTGCCACAGGAGAATCGTCCTCGGCAGCGACCGTCGGGATCTTAGCCCTCTTCGACGCTCTCGGGCCAGCGTCACGAAAAGGAAAGAGTCCGAGCAAGCAAATCAGATTCAAGATGAAGCAATAAAATTGAAGAAATACATGCACAATCTCAAGAACTTACTCTTCACCTTCCTCCTCGGAGCTGAGCACGGAGAAGTCAAACTCCGCCTCGCCTCCGGTGCGACGAGGCGGGGGAGTGGGCTCTCTTGGCCGCTTGGCGGGCGTCAGCGTGGCTCGAGAAGATCCCGCCCAGCTTGTCGCGGCGGTGTGGGCGCTCCAGCACAACCTCGCTTGCAGCGGTGGAAGCGCCGTCATGTGGCGCTGCTGTGGGCAGTCTATCGCCCGGCTCGTCTCCAGCCTTGCGGAGACGCCTCTTGTGAACGCGGGCTCCACGGGCGGCAAGTCGCTTGGCGGTGGGAAGAAGCGCCCTCGGCGGGTCCACTCGACCCGGCCTCGGGCTCGACAAGCTCGTCCTCGCCGCGACCTCCCCTCGCTTCGGCAAGGCTTGCCGCCTTCGCCGCGTCCGCCTCCTCCACGGTGAACCCGAAGGCTCCGGTGGCGGCGGCTGCTGCCGCCTCCTCCACCCTGGTGGCAATCCGCGCCATCTCCTGGTCGGTGGTGTCGCGGGTGAGCCTTTTCTGCTCGTCGGAGCGGATCGGCACCTCTTGCAAATCGTCGAAGAATTGCTGCACGACCTCGTCGGGGGGCTCCTGCCAGGTTTGGACGATCCCGTGGGAGTCACACAGTGGCATCATGGCGCGGATGCGGTCGAGCGCCGAGTTGTTGCACAATGGGACGACCCCCCGCGGCAACCTAAACCACTCTGGATGGTCGGGGTCGTTCTTGAACAGCTCGAGCAGCATCGCGTCCAGCTCCAAAGACGGTGAAGTTCCAGTTCAGGCCCGGCGCAACCTCATTATGTCCGCCGCGTTTTGGAACTCCCAAGCAGGCCTCCTCCTTTCCTGCAAGGGAAGCGTCTGGCGCAAAGGAAGTCTGCGCGAATCGCGCTTTACGGTCAACCCGGCATGCCGGAGGCGCAGAATTCGGGTCACAGCTATCTTCAGCTTCGCATCCTCCGGCGCCAAGTTACTCCAATCCCTGCCGCGCACTATTGGGGTTTGGCGCACGGTGGTGAAGGGCTGCGGGTTCTCCTCTATGACCCAGCACCAGTTGGCTCTCCACTCCTCCCACTTGTTGCGGAACTCTCCCTCTAGGTAGGCCTCTTTCTTGCCGATCCTAGAGACCCAGGCTATCCCTCCGGCAAGTGGCTCTCCTCTCTCGACGCGGGGAACAAAGAAATGGCGGAAGAGTGCCACGTTCGGGTGGACTCCGACAAAGTTTTCGCACAAATGCGCGAAAACTGCCATGGTCAAGACGGCGTTGGGGGTGAAATCAAGGAGGCGGAGGCTAAAGGTGTTCATGATGTCGCAAAAGAACTCCGAAAAGGGCGGGCAAAGACCGCAATAGAAGAAAAGGGCGAAAAAGGGTACCTGTTGGGGCCAAATCAGCGGCGGAGGCGGGAGTACCCTCGTCTTGCGGATGCGCCTGGCGTCTCCGTCGACCGGAAGAGGTAGAAGACGTCCGCAGCTCCCTTGCGCCGAGCTGCGGGGAAGATGGCTCGCTCCTTGCGCAACGCCCATGAGCCGCTGCGCTCGGCCGACTTGACGCCCTTCTCCTTGTCGGCTTTGAGCCATGGCGAGGGGCGGAGGAGGCCGACGATGGTGAACGTGCTTGTGGCGAAAGGGGGCGGGGCGCTGCTCTCTTCGCACCGGAGAAGAAGAGGGGAGCGGCGGTGGTTTTCTTGACAAGACAACAATGGCAGGAGTGGGCGGCCTGCCTCTGTTTCCTCCGCTTATAAAGAGGGGGGAGGGGGCGGACGTTCCGCTTATACTAATAAAGAACCCCCCACGACCGCGCCCACGATCTCTCGCATGACGCCACGTCCGGTGCGTGTCGTTAGTGGGGATCGTGGTGGGTCCAGGGCGAGTTGCGACGTGATCGAGGCCGCGTGTGTCCATGCACAGTTTTGGGCCTGGCCCGACAAGCGCTCGGCACCGTGTACGGCCCAGGCCCGGGGGCTCCTGTCGGTGTACTAGAGTAGGGGTACCCTAGTATCCCGTACTCGTGCACGGACGGTTGCAGCACCCCGCGGCAAGGTTTGCCTCGTCACCGCCAAGATCCTCCGTGGCTCCTTTGGAGCCATTCAAGAACAAAGTATTTGATTAAGAAGACAAGGCCCCGGCAAGAGGAGCTTGTCGGGAAGGCCACTCCAGGCATGCAGAAGACAAGGCCCCGGCAAGAGGAGCTTGCCGAAGGCTCGAGCGCCGACAAGCCTCCGGGCGCAACAAGATTCGGCCAGCAAAGGCGCTTGCCATGCATGAAACTTCTCCCCATCTCCGCTCCAGCTCATCCAGCGACGTGTCGCCATGGGACCGTTCCATGCGCGCGTGTCGAGAGGCTGTGCAGCCAGCGGAGAGCAGCGATAAGCGGCGCCGACAAGCTTGCCATCGTGGCGAGCGGAGGCGCACCTGACGGTCTCTGTTGCACTGTTTGGGCGACACTGACGGGCATTTATTGCTTTTGTCCCTTGCCATCAGAGTTAGGTATTTTGCACTATACACTGTTTGAGTAGGTGTACCAACTCCTGTTTTTACATTTGTACCCTCATCTGTGTTGCCACCTGTCAGAGACCCCTTGAGCATATAAAAGGAGGCCCATGTGCAACGTAGAAAGGGTTCGGCTGGTTCGGTTCATTCAACTCACTCGAGACCAGATACACTCACGCTAGGTTTTGTAGCTCTCATTGCTCCCTAGCAAGAACACAATACATCAAGCAAGCAGCAGTAGGAGTTTTATCTCTCCGGAGAGCTCCGAAGCTGGGTAAACTGTGCGTGTGCCTCACCTCGATCCGCTCTTCGTGCGATCTCCGCCCCCCTCCGAACCACAAGGGGCCTGCTCCGCCGGCCCCATAGGTGTCCGTGGGTACGATCAGCCTCCCCGACACTGAGAGTCGATCTAGCTCTATGCATTTTTTATGAACTTTTTGATAACTTGTTGCCAAAGGGGGAGAAAATGTATAGATCATAGGCTTCGAGAGAGTGTTGCTTTTTGTTCTCTCTTGCTTTTTGGTGGTTGAACTTTGTTATTTGCTTGTTTGAGATACTTTATGCTTTTGTGTGATACTTGGATGATCATGGGTTTGATCATATGCTACCTTAATGCTTGTTGGATGACATTGTCCTTTTATATTCCCATATTATCATTCACTTTGCTTGGTGATGAGTGCATGTATTCAATTATTATCATTTTGAGTGCTCCACCAAGATGTATGTGACATGGAAGAGTAACCCATGATCCAAACTCATTGTGCATTTGCAGTCCAAAGCAAATCTTAAACTATGCACAAATTTAGGGGGAGCTCTTGCTTTTCACATACTTCTCAAAGAGACAATGTTTTTCACTCTTATTATCATTTGTCGAAGCTTTGATCTATATGTTGTCATCAATTAGCAAAAAGGGGGAGATTGAAAGTGCAACTATCCCTATGTGGTTTTGGTAATTCCTAACAACATATAGCTCATTGAGCTAATGCTATTTCAAGATTAATATTTCAGGAAAGCTCAATGATTGGCATGGCATGGATGAGAAAAGTGGACCCCTCAAAATGCTAAGGACAAAAGGATTGGCTCAAGCTCAAAGCTCAAGAATCTACATTTTCTATTTTAGTGGTCCAAGATCACATTGAGTCTATAGGAAAAGCCAATACTATCAAGGAGGGATGAGGTGTTGCTTGATGAGGCTCTTGCTCAAAGTGCTTACTGATATGCTCCAAAGCCCTCAACTACTTTCTCACATCCACATATGACCTAAACCAAAAGTCAAATTTGGCCCCACCGATTCTTTCTATCCGGCGCCACCGAGTTCAGATGTCATAGCCACTGCCACAAATCCTAGGAAAATCGGTCTCACTGATAGAGATCACAGTCTCACCGAGATGGAATTGTATAATCGGTCTCACCGAGATTACGTTATGCCCTAACCCTAACCATATCGGTCCTACCGTGTTGCATGTCGGTCCCACCAAAAATCCTAACGGTCACTAGATTTGCTGAATCGGTCTGACCGAGTTTATCAATTCGGTCCCACCGAGTTTGGCAAGTTGTGTGTAACGGTTAGATTTTGTGTGGAGGCTATATATACCCCTCCACCTCCTCTTCATTCATGGAGAGAGCCGTCAGAACGAACCTACACTTCCAACCTACATTTTATGAGAGAGAACCACCTACACTTGTGTTGAGGCCAAGATATTCCATTCCTACCATATGAATCTTGACCTCTAGACTTCCCCAAGTTGCTTTCCACTCAAATCTTCTTTCCACCAAATCCATATCTTGTGAGAGAGAGTTGAGTGTTGGGGAGACTATCATTTGAAGCACAAGAGCAAGGAGTTCATCATCAACACACCATTTGTTACTTCTTGAAGAGTGGTGTCTCCTAGATTGGCTAGGTGTCACTTGGGAGCCTCCGACAAGATTGTGGAGTTGAACCAAGGAGTTTGTAAGGGCAAGGAGATCGACTACTTCGTGAAGATCTACCGCTAGTGAGGCAAGTCCTTCGTGGGCGACGGCCATTGTGGGATAGACAAGGTTGCTTCTTCGTGGACCCTTCGTGGGTGGAGCCCTCCATGGACTCGCGCAACCGTTACCCTTTGTGGGTTGAAGTCTCCATCAACATCGATGTACGATAGCACCACCTATCGGAACCACGACAAAAACATCTGTGTCTCCTATTGCGTTTGAATCCTCCAAACCCTTCCCTTTACATTCTTGCAAGTTGCATGCTTTACTTTCCGCTGCTCAAATACTCTTTGCATGCTTGCTTGAATTGTATTAAGATTGCTTGACTTGTCCAAAGTTGCTAAAATCTGCCAAGAACTAAAATTGGGAAAAGGATAGATTTTTATTTGGTCAAGTAGTCTAATCACCCCCCCCCCCCCTCTAGAGATACTTTCGATCCTACAACTACGCAACCTTCTTCTTGTAGACTCGTGTTGGGCCTCCAAGTGCAGAGTTTATTAGGACAGTAGCAAATTTCCCTCAAGTGGATGACCTAAGGTTTATCAATCCTTGGGAGGCATAGGATGAAGATGGTCTCTCTCAAACAACCCTGCAACCAAATAACGAAGAGTCTCTTGCATCCCCAACACACCCAATACAATGGTAAATTGTATAGGTGCACTAGTTTTGCGAAGAGATGGTGATACAAGTGCAATATGGATGGTAGCTATAGGTTTTTGTAATCTGAAAATATAAAAACAACAGGGTAACAAGTGGTAAAAGTGAGCGAAAACGGTATTGCAATGCTTGGAAACGAGGCCTAGCTAGGGTTCATACTTTCACTAGTGCAAGTTCTCTCAATAATGATAGCATAATTAGATCATATAACAATCCCTCAACATGCAATAAAGAGTCACTCCAAAGTCACTAATAGTGGAGAACAAACGAAGAGATCATTGTAGGGTATGAAATCACCTCAAAGTTATTCTTTGTGATCGATCTATTGGGCTATTCCTATAAGTGTCACAAACAGCCCTAGAGTTTGTAATAAAATAACACCTTAAGACACACATCAACCAAAACCCTAATGTCACCTAGATACTCCAATGTCACCACAAGTATCCGCTGGTTTGAGTATACGATATGCATCACGCAATCTCATATTCATCTATCCAAACCAACACAAAGAACTTCAAAGAGTGCCCCAAAGTTTCTACCGGAGAGTCAAGATGAAAACGTGTGCCAACCCCTATGCATAAGTTCACAAGGTCACATAACCCGAAAGTTGATCACCAAAACATACATCAAGTAGATCACGTGAATATCCCATTGTCACCACAGATAAGCACATGCAAGACATACATCAAGTGTTCTCAAATCATTAAAGACTCAATCCGATAAGATAACTTCAAAGGGAAAACTCAATCCATTACAAGAAGGTAGAGGGGGAGAAACATCATAAGATCCAACTATAATAGCAAAGCTCGCGGTAAACCAAGATCGTGCCAAATCAAGAACACGAGAGAGAGGGAGCAAACACATAGCTACTAGTACTGTCAGGACCCCGATTCCAAGTCACATCGATCTAGCCGGTAACACCTCATATCACTTTGCGGCCTCACGCACGGTATTCCCAGGTGTCGCCTTACCATGGCCCGGGACCGCTTTGCGTCTTTTGGCTCACGTATATGATAGTGTCGCTAGCATCCATATGACAGAGAACCGGGCCGACATGACTAGTCGTGAACCCAAAGTGGCACTAACTTACGGGACAGGCATACATGAATCAACAACGAGCATGTCGGTCGCCAGCTGACGTGCGAATCCGGTATGACTGGCTAACAGGACTCCGGTGAACCGGGCTGTAGCAGGCTAGGCAGGACTCTGGATATCACCGCGTGACATTTCCCCGAAGGGACAGACACAGGAACGAAGTGAATCACATGCCGGCAAGTCAAGTGTTCCGGAGCAGTAGTGTTGGGCTAGCAGGACTCCCGTGAACGGGCTGTAGCGGACTACTATGGCTCATGGAAGCACAATACTACATTTCCCCGTAAGAGAGGCTACCAAGGATAAACAACTAGGTTGTCGGATCCCACACATACCAAGCATTTCAATCATACACACAATATGCCCGATATGTGTAAATACAACATGGCATCACAACAAAACTCTACGACTCAAAGTATTTATTCATTAGGCTCCGAGGAGCGAGATATTACAAACATGGGTCTCATGATCCAACATTCAGAGCATACAAGTCAAAGCACATGCGGAAGCTTAACATGTCTGAGTACATACATCTACAAATGAAAAAGGCTGAGAAGCTTGACTATCTACCAGATCCTGACGAGGGCACAAGATCGTAGCTGAGGTATCAAGCTAAACGTCAAAGTCCAAACGGAACTACTAGCGAGACTGACGTCTCTCTGCAAAACATAAAATATACAAACGTGAGTACAAATGTACCCAGCAAGACTTACATCAGAACTAGCTACATATGCATCAGTATCAACAAAGGGGGTGGTGGAGTTAGACTGCAGCAAGCCGGCTTTGACTCGGTGGCTATCCTGAACTACGACTGCAAGTAACTCTTTTGAGGTGGCGCTACGAGTCCACATATTCACCATATCAATACACCACTATGGATCCGCTCCCGTCTCCCTACAAGAATGCCATCCATAGCACTCACGCTTATCTTGCGCATTTTAGAGTATCCACTTTCACTTGTCTATGAACTATACAGGCAACCCAGAAGACCTTTATCGCAGACACGGCTATTCGAATAGATAATGTTAACCCTGCAGGGGTGTACTTCTTCACACACGCTCTCGCCACTTACCACCATGTACACGTTGTGTATCTCGGTAACCTTCAAGCGGAAGCCTGGTGAGGGAGTCGGCCACGACCTGACTAACCACGCAACTCTCTCATCCAGGTTTATCGCCAATTCGGGATCAATCCGCAAGGAGATCCGGCCGGGGTGTCACTCACGGCCCCAAACGATGTGTGCAGGGTTCCCAAACCAACCTCGCGGGTGGATCTACGCTTGGTACACCGTGGCACGGTGCCTAGTCTGTCCCAAGCCCACCTGTACCGGGTGCCACTTGGTAGACTACTAACACTACCTACAAACACCAGAAACTAGTTGCAACTCCTAGACATAGATCATGTTGATTAATAAATCAAGAGGGGTCGAGTTACCGGAACCCAATGTGTGGTAGTAACTGTTCATGGATCACAAACACGTAACTCGAGTTCACGAGGACGGTTTCAATGAGACAACCCACCATGTACTCCTACATGGCCTCTCACCGCTACCTTTACCAAATCGTATTCACACACGTAGATCACACACAGTGGGACATGTTCAGAAACCTCCGATTCATCCCCGATGAATCGGACTGACTCAACTCTAAGCGATGGCGGGCATGACAAACAAGCATGTTTGAGTAGGCACATCGTGGCTCAAACAACTCCTACTCATGCCAAGGTTTCATCTATTCTTTGTGGCAATGACAGTCATGCAGAGGAAAGGGGTTCAGCTACCGCAACAAGTAACAAATATGTCGTTGTTGTCCTAATGCAGTAAAAGAGAGCAGGAGTGAGAGAGTGGGATTGTATCAGAATGAAGAAGGGGGTTTTGCTTGCCTGGCACTTCTGGAGATAATATAGTTTCTTCATCGGTGTCATAGATCACATCGCTTACATCGTCTACTGAGAGGGGACAAGCACCGACAAACAAAGAAGAAACACAATCAATGCAATGCACAATATGATGCATGATCATGACATGGCAAAATGAGTGTGTTGGGCTAATGCAACTACAAACAAATTAAATGAAGTTGGTTTGAATCCAAGATTCAAATTCAAACTCCACATGTGGTTATTTAAATGCCATTCATATGATTTGTACCAAAAAGTAGTCATAAGTTGTTCTATCATGCATGAAATTAGTATAGATGGATAGATTGGATTTTTTTTGATCATTTTTCATATATAAATTATTTCATTTGGAGTTACGGTTGAATTTCTATGATTTTTAGAAGTTTAGGACATTTTCTGGAATTTCTGAATTATTTTAAATCTAGAAATCAAATACTGCGTCAGCATGACATCACCCTGATGTCAGCAGGTTAACACGGCGGGTTCGGGTCAATCTTGACCAGTGGGGTCCACTGGTCAGTGACTGGGGCTGATTAGTGTCGCTGGCTCAATTTTGACGCGTGGGGCCAGTCAACGTGTGATGTAGCCAGGTCAAACTGGCATGTGGGGCCCGTAGGATTAGTTCAATCTAAACAGGAGCTAATCCAGGGTTAATTCATTAGCGGGGCCCAGGTGTCAGTTGCTGCAGTGGTAATTAGCGGGTGGATTAGACCTAATCTAATCACGCCATGTTGGCGTTGCCGGATCAAGTCACGGTGACCTTAAAGGATGGTGGTGGCTCGTCGGAGTTTCTATTCCGGCGACAATTCGCAAGGCGGAGGCATCTACGCGTTGTGGGTGCTTGGCCGCATCCGTTTACGCAAACAGGAGGGGCTGAGATCGCCGAGCTCGCCGCAATCAAGCTCACGGCGGCGGCCGGAGTTCGGGCGATGATGCAACCGTCGCTATAGTGCATGGGAGGAGGAGCTGGTGGTGGCTACGGGCTCCTGGTGGTGCGCTGAGCACAACGGTGACCTTGGCTTCGAGCCACTGTGGCTCTAGCCACGACGGTGCCATGGCCGGCGGCGGGGAGCTTTCGGGTGCGGTGGAAACGGCGGCTACGGAGGCCAAACGAGCACGGGAGCTAGGGGGAGAGGAATAGGAGCTCACAGCATGGTCAGAGAGGGGTCAGCGAGCTCGGGGAGGCCCTGTGGACGACAAATCAGCGGCGACGATCTCCGGTGCCCGACGGTGAAGACGATGATGCTGGCGACGTTCTAGGGCTTCCGGGCTTGCCTCCGTTGGCTTGGAGCTCCAGGGCGATGTGGCGGAACCAATGGCCACAGCGGGGAGGCGAGGTAGTGGCGCTGGGGACGGCAGCGGCAAGCGGCGGCGACGGGGGCGCTCGGGTCGGGCGAGAGGGCGAGGGAGAGGACGAACAGAGGGGGGAACGAACGTGAAGGCTCTGGGGTCCGCGTGGCGCACCTAGCGACGTCCAGGAGCAAGCGGCAAGCATGAGGTGGTCGGCGCGTGCGTGCGCGCGTCGGGCACACGCCCTCCTGCCTACTGGCACGAGGTTGAAGACGGTGACGGCTGCGGTGGGTGGGCGTGTCTGATCTTGGATCGACGGCCAGGAGTTGGGTCGGCTCTGATGGGCTCGCTCTGGTGGGCTGCACAGGTAAGCACTTCTCTCTCTCTCTCATTTGTTTCTGTTTTCGATTTTGTTTCTCTATTTTGGTTTAGTAATAATGCTAAACCATTTCATAAAATCCTGGAAATAATTATGGGTGCTTTCTGAATTATTCCAGTGACCCTTAAAAATTTCCATCATTTTTGGAGCATCGAAAATATATATAGCATTTAAATAGCCCCAATTCAAATATGTTTGGATTAATTCAAAGTCCAAATAAGTCCTGCAAAAATGTGAACCATTTTTGGTAGATGCTTCCACCTTGATCCAGAAATGATGAACATTTTTAAAGGTCATTTTGAAATC
Organism: Aegilops bicornis; assembly: GCA_021605145.1. Lineage (NCBI taxonomy): Eukaryota > Viridiplantae > Streptophyta > Magnoliopsida > Poales > Poaceae > Aegilops > Aegilops bicornis. Next base: position 649,359,390 of record CM038674.1, read on the forward strand.
ATTGAAAAATATTTTTGTTTAACCTATTTGAATTCCTTTTGATGCTAGGGTTTGAACATCCCCATTTCAAATTTCCATGAAAGTTAAACATGATGCAAGCAAGATGCAAACACTAGGCAGCACCAAAAGCTAGGGATGTGACAACTCACCCCCGCTAAACAAGAATCTCGTCTCGAGATTCAAGCGTAGGGTAGGATGAAGGGGGAACGCGGACTAACATAATCTTCACGATCCAGGTGGCACTTCATAAGAACGTTGAATCGATCACCATCATTGTCTCAATGTCTTTCCCCGAGAACTCCAACTAACATGACAATGAGAGGAAAAGGTAAACTCTGGAGGGATCGATCTTATCGAAGGTCGAACAACTCAGGATCAACTCACGGAGTGAGACATTGAAACATCTCTCGAGCTGAGACACAAAGCATACGTCCAGAGGGGTGGAGTGAAACACATGACAAAGGTTCACTAGGTAGACAATTTCCACACCTAAGAGGGTGGTGAACGGTTGCCAATGTAGCGAGGAGTTGAGTTGCCATGATGCCATAACGAGACATCTTAGATGAGGTGACTCATAGAATCATCCCTTAAGTGGCAAAAAGAATTACCTTTGATTCAAGGATCACTGAAGCTCTTTATATCAGCTTAAGGCAGATCATAATCGATCATTTGAAGGAGTCCGGATGAATGACATACCCGGACTGGAATGGATGATGTGGATTACCTTGTTGAAGACAACGCAATGGATGATTTTGCTTATCATCGGAAATGGATGGGACGCACGGTAGAATGGCACATTGATGGTGCGAGCTAGGAACAAAATGCAAATGCTGGGAATGATTCTGGTAACTAGGGAGAAACTCAACAGTAGATATTGATTCCACTGTGGGAATGGTTATAGCATAACCGAGGAGGCTGGGAGCAATCCCAGTTAGTGCTGGTGATAATCCCTAGTGCTTGTGCATGCTCTCAAGAACTTGAGCATTTCCACATTCATCAAGGTTTTACCAATATCCGTGTCAAGGATGCTGGCAACACAACATACTGCCATGATGAATAGCGGTGGAGGATGCAGATGCAAAGGAAGATAACACTTTCTTAGATTTCACCTTAGCGGGGCCAAGGGGACAAAATCTGAATGATCGTCCGAGAGACATTTAGCACTCCGCTTCTAATGTTCTCCTTGATGTGCTAGCGTATCCCATTCATAGATATGGTTTGATATCTAGAACATCAAGTAAAAGGTCGGACTTCGGGAACACAAAAATCATAAGGCACAACTAGGGATGAATTCCTATGAAATCCTTATGGGAAGGTGGCCAACTTCCTCAATCAAGATACTACAATATTAGGTCTTCCGGCTGGGTGTGTTTGCCACGACATCCACTTTACCGGGTTACAAAGAGACCAATATTATAGTTCTTGGGACACGTTCCAACCATCAAGTCTGCCTGAGACTCAGATCTGGTTGGTGTCATAATATTCTAGACCCATCAAGTCTAGAAGGAAAATGAAAGTTTGCAACACAAATCGACGAGATGACGTTGCAGGATTCTCGGGAGATGAACTACGATAGCAAGCTCCAAAACATGAGCTGGTTCTGCTACAACATGTGAACACGTTGTCCCGGACAAGTATGACCACATAGTAGTCTTGTGATAAAACACTACCGAGTTCAGGTTAGGATCCATCATCTAGGGTAACGAAGTCTTGTGCATGACCTAGGATTAGCACAACAACTCCCTTTCCTTGAACCAAATCAATCAGTGGCTTGGTGTGCTAGGGACACATATAGAATGGAGGTAGCGACCCTATCAAACCATAGCATACTTCACACATGCATGACTGACTTGGGATGGTTCCAGAGGAGGCAACAGTGACTTTCCTGAATTCACGGCGGCAACTTGCATCAAATGCACATGAATTAAAGGATGTCACTTCTTTCATCCGAACATGTGCTTCATGAACGGAACATGAAGACAATGCTTATAAAAGTTTCCAATACTAACTGGATGTTCAACACGGATCATGGGGAAGATAACAATGTTGCTGAAGGGATCAACAACAATTCATCAAGGTTTCCATATAAGTGGAGTTCCACAATTATGTCAACAAGGTGATAGCATTGGTCAGACCAAAAGATATAATGGTGTATGCTCGAGGAAACAACCACGAGTAAGACAACATTACGAATATCGTTGGTTCTGGTTTGATTTGATGATAGCCCATACTCAAATCAAAGGTTGGATAAAATGATATGTCCATTAACTGATCACGAGGGTCAGTCGATGAAAATATCAACTTTCTTCAACACACATACAAGATATCCCTTGGAATGAACTGAGTTGGACAAGCCTTTATCTTCCAACTCTCCAAGTTGTTGTTTATCTTAACCAACTAGCTCAGGGTACCCAACACCGAATCTTGGAGAATGGGTGGTTTACAAGAAACCAACTTGATCACGAGCTCAACATAGCGGTCAGGTGACAACCTGGTGATACCTCCGAGAAGACATTCAGAGAATCACGAACCACCGATATGCTATTAAGCTCGAGAACAATCTTGCTTTTCAGGGCAAGGCGAGATGATCAAATAAGCAAGGGATTGGCATAGCCCTAACTCATTGATCGAAAGGTGAACCGAAAATAAGGACTAGGTAGCACGATCAATCCTAGAATGATTATTCCATAACCAACACACTAAGAATGAGATTATCGTCCATTAATCACTATGCAACATGGTTGCTAGGAATATAGATTTCACACATCACGATTCACTTGTCGGCACTCCGGTTGTCACAACACGGAACGAGGAATGAATAATGGTGGCAAGAAGTATCACTACGTCAAGAATCCATCACAGAAGGTGCAATCCTAATGACATTCCTGACATAAAGTGGGTAATACTTCAGGGTAGAACAGAATCAATAACTGGATTGGCATTTTGATCTGCGGAACACAACTACTTTGACCTAATCCTGGATGTGGATGAGGTACTGGAGTTTGTTTCTCCTAATCATTCCAAATAGAATGGCTTGACGAACCACAAGAGTAATAGGCATAGATGAACACAAATGCACAACTACTCCTGACTATCAACTGATAGATGAAGGTCAAGGTACAACTAAAGAGGGACAACTCAAAGGAACATATGATTTTCTGAGTTGTGGATGCATAGATTAGTATGTCGAATCAAGTTCAACAAGTTTCTTCCGGATAACCCATGCAGAGAGGTAGGTTTGGCAGAATCATAATATAGAAGGGGGAACTCATCGAGAGCACTCTTCTTGTGATCTTTTGGTTCCCGAACTTCTGCCATATTGGTTCATGATATTGGAAGAAGGAAATACCACAGACCTCAAGGACTATCACAAAGGTCACTAATAACCTAAAGGAACTAGCAAGCACTATCGACATGAAGTAAGTAGTGTGAGTCTCGGGTTCAGAAACCCAGGAGTAGAATGCCTACTAACTAAGTGGCATCACGGGATGCTTTTGAGAATAATGGCCAGAATCATCACACTGGGAACACAAGCATGGCTAGGGTACTAGGTGATATTCTAGACACCTAGGGTCATAATAACAGCTCCAACATAAATGTCGAGGCAATGAAGTACCTCAACACACTAGTTAGTGTGGTTGATCTGGCACAAAGGAACTTCGGAACGGTAAGAAGGAATTTGCAAATGCATCAGACTGTTTAGAAACCTGGGATGACTCGGCTAGCATAACGGCTGTAAATAATCAAAAAGATTTGAGACATCCTGCAAATTAGTGACATGACCATTCAACATCATCATATCACGGTTTCTGGACCAACTGTCAACATACAGAAGTAGTAGGAACTGAACAGAGAGTTAAATCCATCAATCCTATAAGTCTACGGATTAGTAACACGTGATCCTGATAGAAAGAAGAGAAAGCCTAGTTCCTTAACCCCGTAGGAAAAATAAGATGACTCAGATCAGAAGGGCATAAGGTATAAGGAGTAAAAAGAGCCTTACGTTCCATCCCACAATCAATTCCCTTATATAACTAAAGAATTTCTAGACTCAACTTCGACCAGTTTGGCGTGGTAATCCCTGACAGTCAAGCTCGGATACCAATCTTTGTCGGGACCCCGATTCCAAGTCACATCGATCTAGCCAGTAACACCTCATATCACTTTGCGGCCTCACGCATGGTATTCCCACGGGTGTCGCCTTACCATGGCCCGGGACCGTTTGCGTCTTTTGGCTCACGTATATGATAGTGTCGCTAGCATCCATATGACACAGAACCCGGGCCGACATGACTAGTCGTGAACCCAAAGTGGCACTAACTTATGGCGACAGGCATACATGAATCAACATCGGGCATGTCGGTCAGCAGCGTGCGAATCCGGGCTGTAGCACTGGGCTAACAGGACTCCGTGAACTGGCTGTAGCAGGCTAAGGCAGGACTCAGATATCACCACGTGACATTTCCCGAAGGATGTACACATGAATGAAGTGAATCACATGCCGGCCAGATCAAGTGTTCCGGAGGCAGTAGTCTTTGGGCTAGCAGGACTCCGGTGAACCGGTATCAGAAGCGGACTACTATGGCTCATGGAAGCACAAGACTACATTTCCCCATAAGAGAGGCTACCAAGGATAAACAACTAGGTTGTTGGATCCCACACATACCAAACATTTCAATCATACACACAATATGCTCGATATGTGTAAATACAACATGGCATCACAACAAAACTCTACGACTCAAAGTATTTATTCATTAGGCTCCGAGGAGCGAGATATTACAAACATGGGTCTCATGACCCAACATTCAGAGCATACAAGTCAAAGCACATGCGGAAGCTTAACATGTCTGAGTACAGACGTCTACAAATGGAAAAGTCTGAGAAGCCTGACTATCTACCAGATCTTGTCGAGGGCACAAGATCGTAGCTGAGGTATCAAGCTAAACGTCGAAATCCAAACGGAACTACTAGCGAGACTGACGTCTCTCTGCAAAACATAAAATAGACAAACGTGAGTACAAATGTACACAGCAAAACTTACATCAGAACTAGCTACATATGCATCAGTATCAACAAAGGGGGTGGTAGAGTTTGACTGCAGCAAGCTAGCTTTGACTCGGTGGCTATCCTGAACTACGACTGCAAGTAACTCTTTTGAGGTGGCGCACACGAGTCCACATATTCACCATATCAATACACCACTATGGATCCGCTCCCGTCTCCCTACGAGAATGCCACCCATAGCACTCACGCTTATCTTGCGCATTTTAGAGTATCCACTTTCACTTGTCTATGAACTGTACAAGCAACCCAGAAGTCCTTTACCGCGGACACGGCTATTCGAATAGATAATGTTAACCATGCAGGGGTGTACTTCTTAACACACGCTCTCGCAACTTACCACCATGTACATGTTGTGTATCTCGGCAACCTTCAAGCGGAAGCCTGGTGAGGGAGTCGGCCACGACCTGACTAACCACGCAACTCTCTCATCCAGGTTTATCGCCTATTCGGGTTCCATCCGCAAGGAGATCCGGCCGTGGTGTCGCTCACTGCCCCAAACGATGTGTGCAGGGTTCCCAAGCCCACCTCGACGGGTGGATCTACGCTTGGTACACCGTGGCACGGTGCCTAGTCTGTCCCAAGCCCACCTGTACCGGGTGCCACTTGGTAGACTACTAACACTACCTACAAACACCAGAAACTAGTTGCAACTCCTGGGATGTAGATCATGTTGATTAATAAGTCGAGAGGGTCGAGTTACCGAACCCAATGTGTGGTAGTAACTGTTCATGGATCACAAACACGTAACTCGAGTTCTGAGGACGGTTTCAATGAGACAACCCACCATGTACTCCTACATGGCCTCTCACCACTACCTTTACCAAATCGTGTTCACACACTTAGCTCACACACAATAGGACATGTTCACACACCTCCGATTCATCCCCGATGAATCAGACCTGAATCAACTCTAAGCAGTAGCAGGCATGACAAACAAGCATGTTTGAGTAGGCACATCAGGGCTCAAACATCTCCTACTCATGCTAGTGGGTTCCATCTATTTACTGTGGCAATGACAGGTCATGCAGAGGAAAGGGGTTCAGCTACCGCAGCAAGTAACAAATATGTCGTTGTTGTCCTAATGCAGTAAAAGAGAGCAGGAGCGAGAGAGTGGGATTGTATCATAATGAACAAGGGGGTTTTGCTTGCCTGGCACTTCTGAAGATAATATAGTTTCTTCATCGGTGTCATAGATCACATCGTCGGTACACGTCTACTGAGAGGGGACAAGCACCGACAAACAAAGAAGAAACACAATCAATGCAATGCACAATATGATGCATGATCATGACATGGCAAAATGAGTGTGTTGGGCTAATGCAACTACAAACAAATTAAATGAAGTTGGTTTGAATCCAAGATTCAAATTCAAACTCCACATGTGGTTATTTAAATGCCATTCATATGATTTGTACTAAACAGTAGTCATAAGTTGTTCTATCATGCATGAAATTAGTACAGATGGATAGATTGGATTTTTCTGATCATTTTTTATATATAAATTATTTCATTTAGAGTTACGATTAAATTTCTATGATTTTTAGAAGTTTAGGACATTTTCTAGAATTTCTGAATTATTTTAAATCCAGAAATCAAATACTGCATCAGCATGACATCACCCTGACGCCAGCAGGTCAACAGGGCGGGTTTAGGTCAAACCTGACCAGTGAGGTCCACTAGTCAGTGACTGGGATTGATTAGTGTCGCTGACATATGGGCCCGATCGGCAACCACGTCGGTGAGTCGATTTTTGACGCGATGGGGCGATCGGCGTGTGGCGTGGCGGTCAAAGCCCGACTGTGGGGCCCGTAGGATTAGTTCAATCTAAGCAGGAGCTAATCCAGGGTTAATTCGTCAGCGGGGCCCAGGTGTCAGTGGCTGCAGTGCTAATTAGCGGGTGGATTAGACCTAATCTAATCATGCCACGTCGGTGTCGCCGGATCAAGACGCCGGCGACCTTAAAGGACGGTGGTGGCTCGTCGGAGTTTCTATTCCGGTGACCATTCGCGAGGCGGAGGCATCTACGCGTTGCGGGTGCTTGGCCGCATTCATTTATGCAAACTGGAGGGGCTGAGGTCAGCCGAGCTCGCCGGAATCAAGCTCACGGCGGTGGCCGGAGTTCGGGCGATGATGCAACCGTCGCTATAGTGCACGAGGGAGGAGCTGGTGGTGGCTACGAGATCCTGGTGGTGCGCTGAGCACAACGGTGACCTTGGCTTCGAGCCACTGTGTCTCTAGTCACGACGGCGCCATGGCCGGCGGCGGGGAGCTTTCGGGTGCGGTGGAAACAGCGGCTACGGAGGCCAAACGAGCACGGGAGCTAGGGGAGAGGAATAGCAGCTCACAGCGGGGTCGGAGAGGGGGTCAGCGAGCTCGGCGAGGCCCTGTGGACGATGAATCGGCGGCGACGATCTCCGGTGCCCGACGGTGAAGATGATGATGCTGGCGACGTTCCAGGGCTTCCGGGCTTGCCTCCGTTGGATTGGAGCTCCAGGGCGATGTGGCGGAGCCGATGGCCACAGCGGGGAGGTGAGGCAGTGGCGCTGGGGACAGTAGCGGCGAGCGGCAGCGACGGGGGTGCTCGGGTCGGGTGAGAGGGCGAGGGAGAGGACGAACAGAGGGGGGAGCGAACGTGAAGGCTCTGGGGTCCACATGGCGCACCTAGCGACGTCCAGGAGCAAGCGGCAAGCATGTGGTGGCCGACGCGTGCGCGCGCGCATCGGGCACACGCCCTCCTATCTACTGGCAGGAGGTTGAAGACGGTGGAGGCTGCAGTGGGCTGGGCCGCACAGTGCTGGATCAGCACAGGAGCTGGGCCGGCTCTGGTGGGCTCGCTCTGGTGGGCTGCACAGGTAAGCACTTCTCTCTCTCTCTCATTTGTTTCTGTTTTCTATTTTGTTTCTATGTTTTGGTTTAGTAATAATGCTAAACCATTTCATAAAATCTTGGAAATAATTATGGGTGCTTTCTAAATTATTCCAGTGACCCTTAACAATTTCCAACATTTTTGGAGCATCTAAAATATATATAGCATTTAAATAGCCCCAATTCAAATATGTTTGGATTAATTCAAAGTCCAAATAAGTCCTGCAAAAATGTGAACCATTTTTGGTAGATGCTTCCACCTTGATCCAGAAATGATGAACATATTTAAAGGGCATTTTGAAATCATGGAAATATATTTTGGTTGAACCTATTTGAATTCCTTTTGATGCTAGGGTTTGAACATCCCCATTTCAAATTTCCATGAAAGTTAAACATGATGCAAGCAAGATGCAAACACTAGGCAGCACCAGAAGCTAGGGATGTGACAAGTACATACCCTTAGGCCCGAGGGTGAACTACTCCCTCCTTATCATGGAGAGCACCGGGATGATGAAGATGACCACCGGTGATGATTTCCCCCTCCAGCAGGGTGCCGGAACAGGGTCCCGATTGGTTTTTGGTGGCTATAGAGGCTTGCGGCGGCGGAACTCCTGATCCAGGTTCTCTTCTAGAAGTTTGGGAATTTATAAGAGGTGTTGGCGTCGGGGACAAGTCAGGGGGACCCACGAGGCAGCCACAAGGTCACGGGGCGCGCCCTCCACCCTTGTGGTGGCCCCGGAACACCTCTCTGATATCTTTTCGTTCCAGTATTTTTCATATTTTCCAAAAATAATCTCTGTAAATTTTCAGGTCAATTGGACTCTGTTAGATATTCCTTTTGTGCGAAACTCAAAAACAAGGAAAAACAGAAACTGGCACTGGGCTCTAGGTTAATAGGTTAGTCTCAAAAATCATGTAAAATAGCATATAAATGGATATAAAACATCCAAGATGGATAATATAATAGCATGGAACAATAAAATTATAGATACGTTGGAGACGTATCAGCCTTCATCTCCATGCTTGATCCTACTCCAGTGTTCATCCCTCTTGTCCATGCTAGGCCCTTCATTAGTAATCAACACAAATGTATCCAATTTAGGCAGCATGATATTCTCATGAACATTAGAATTGTTACCAAGAAACGAAAGTACCTGGTAATTCAATTGGCATGCGCGAGCTTTAGTAATTGGTCAAGTATGTTTAGCAGCAGGGGATATGGGTGTAACAATGGTATTGATGTCCTCATCATTACCTCTTCACCCAACATTTCTTTTGAGAGTTTTATCTATGAGAGGTTGTATATCCTCTCTTCTTAATTTATCATGATGGAGAGGAATCAAATTGTTCTGGTGCATGCCTTGTTTCTTTTGTGACCACAAACTTATGCTCATGAAACTCTTATTTTTCTTTACATGAAACAAAAATAGTATCTATATATATACACACATAACGTATCAATGGGACGCGGCATAAATGATAAACCCAAAGCCCCACGCGCATAGAGCGACGGTTCCCAGAGGCGAAAAACAAGCGACGCGAGAGGGGTGGTTCCGGCGAGCCGTCGCCGCCGGTCTCCCATGCCTTCGGCGGCCTCTTGGCGCTGGGAGGTGGGGGAGACCGTCGTCGAGTTTGCGGCCGTTGTAGATAGGGTTGTTGAGGTAGTTTCTCCAAGCATTGGTGCTCGAGCGGGGACGACGCCGATGAGGCGGAATAAAATCCTCCAGCCTACTCTCCGTCGCGGTGGCGCTTGCTCTGGCAACGTCGTGGGGCTAGGGAGGTGGGGTTCCTTCAAAGCCGGGCGGTGCCGATTCTTGTGATGGCGGTGTCTGAGTCTGCAGATGTCTGGATCGGTGATTCCGGATCCGCTCGTTCTGACGATCGATGGTATGGTGATGTGGTGGGCGTGGTGGCTGGTGATGCTGCTCCTCGTCGGCGAAGGTCGATGGTTGTGGCCGATCCAAGGTGAGGGGAGCATAGGGAATGTCCCCGGCCGATGTGCCGCATCCCGACACCGGTTCCCGTCCACTGGGACGGGACCTATATGCGGCTCACAAAGCCTTTGTGACCATGGTGCTCCTGCCCTTGCTTCTTGGTTAGCGACTCTCCTTTTCTCTGGCGACGGCGGTTCGTTGAAGGTTGAGGATGAACAGGAACCCAAGGACTTCTATGTGATTTTGGTGTTTGTTTGGGTGCTCTCTATGATATGGTGGGACAGCTATGTTGGTTGTATCTTTTTTTGCATGGTAATATGTGTCTGATAACCCACAAGTATAGGGGATAGCAACAGTTTTCAAGGGTAGAGTATACAACTCAAATTTATTGATTCGACACAAGGGGAGCCAAAGAATATTCTCAAGTATTAGCAGTTGAGTTGTCAATTCAACCACACCTGGATAACTTAATATCTGCAGCAAAGTATTTAGTAGCAAAGTAGTATGATAATGCTTGATAGTAACGGTAGCAAAAGTAGTGTTTTGGGTTTTGTAGTGATTATACGATAACAACGGTAAAGTAAATAAGCGAAGAACAGTATGTGAAAAGCTCGTAGGCATTGGATTGGTGATGGAGAATTATGTCGGATGCGGTTCATCATGTAACAGTCATAGCATAGGGTGACAGAGAACTAGCTCCAATTCATCAATGTAATGTAGGCATGTATTCCGAATATAGTCATACGTGCTTATGGAAAAGAACTTGCATGACAACTTTTTTCCTACCCTCCCGTGGCAGCGGGGTCCTATTGGAAACTAAGGGATATTAAGGCCTCCTTTTAATATAGTACAGGACCAAAGCATTAACACATAGTGAATACATGAACTCCTCAAACTACGGTCATCACTAGGAGTGGTCCCGATTATTGTCACTTCAGGGCTGCCGGATCATAACACATAGTAGGTGACTATAGACTTGCAAGATAGGATCAAGAACTCACATATAATCATGAAAACATAATAGGTTCAGATCAGAAATCATGGCACTCGGGCCCTAGTGACAAGCATTAAGCATAGCAAAGTCATAGCAACATCAATCGCAGAACATAGTGGATACTAGGGATCAAACCCTAACAAAACTAACTCGATTACATGATAAATCTCAGCCAACCCATCACCGTCCAGCAAGCCTATGATGGAATTACTCACGCACGGCAGTGAGCATCATAAAATTGGTGATGGAGGATGGTTGATGATGACGATGACGACGGACTCTCCTCTCTGGAGCCCCGAACGGACTCCAGATCATCCCTCCTGAGAGAGTTTAGGGCTTGGCGGCGGCTCCGTATCGTAAATCGCGATGAATCTTTCTCCCTGGTTTTTTTCTCCCCGAACACGAATATATGGAGTTGGACTTGAGGTCGGTGGAGCTCCAGGGGGCCCACGAGGCACGGGGCGCGCCCAGGGGGGCAGGCGTGCCCCCCACCCTCGTGGAAAGGGTGTGGGCCCCCTGGCCTTGATTCTTTCGCCAGTATTTTTTATTATTTCTAAAATTAATCTCCGTGAAGTTTCAGGTCATTCCGAGAACTTTTGTTTCTGCACAAAGATAACACCATGGCAATTCTGCTGAAAACAGCGTCAGTCTGGATTAGTTCCATCCAAATCATGCAAGTTAGAGTCCAAAACAAGGGCAAAAGTGTTTGGAAAAAGTAGATACGACGGAGACATATCAACTCCCCCAAGCTTAAACCTTTTCTTGTCCTCAAGCAATTCAGTTGATAAACTGAAACTGATAAAGAAAAACTTTTACAAACTTTGTTTGCTCTTGTTGTTGTAAATATGTAAAGCCAGCATTCAAGTTTTCAGCAAAGATTATGAACTAACCATATTCACAATAACACTTAGGTCTCATCTTTACTCATATCAATGGCATAATCAACTATAGAGCAATAATAACAAATCTTGGATGACAACACTTTCTCAAAACAATCATGATATGATATAACAAGATGGTATCTCGCTAGCCCTTTCTGAGACCACAAAACATAAATGCAGAGCACCTTTAAAGATCAAGGACTGACTATACATTGTAATTCATGGTAAAAGAGATCCAATCATAGTCATACCCAATATAAATTAACAGTAATGAATGCAAATATGACAACGGTGCTCTCAAGCTGGTGCTTTTTAATAAGAGGGTGATGACTCAACATAAAAGTAAATAGATAGGCCCTTCGCAGAGGGAAGCAGGGATTTGTAGAGGTGCTAGAGCTCGGTTTTCAAATAGAGATAAATAATATTTTGAGCGGTATACTTTCATTGTCAACATAACAACCAAGAGATGGCGATGTCTTCCATGCTACACACATTCTAGGCGGTTCCCAAACAGAATGGTAAAGTTTATACTCCCCCTCCACCAACAAGCATCAATCCATGGCTTGCTCGAAACAACGAGTGCCTCCAACTAACAAGAGTCCCGGGGGAGTTTTGTTTGCAATTATTTTGATTTGATTTGCATAAAGCATGGGACTGGGCATCCAAGTGACCAGCCATTTTCTTGTGAGTGAGGAGCGGAGTCCACTCCTCTTGAGAATAACCCGCCTAACATGGAAGATACGGACTGCCCTAGTTGATACATGAGCTATTCGAGCATACAAAACAGAATTTCATTTGAAGGTTTGGAGTTTGGCACATACAAATTTACTTGGAACGGCAGGTAGATACCGCATATAGGAAGGTATAGTGGACTCATATGGAATAACTTTGGGGCTTAAGGGATTGGATGCACAAGCAGTATTCCCGCTTAGTACAAGTGAAGGCTAGAAAAAGACTAGGAAGCGACCAACTAGAGAGCGACAACAGTCATGAACATGCATTAAAATTAATGAACATTGAGTGCAAGCATGAGTAGGATATAATCCACCATGAACATAAATATCGAGAAGGCTATGTTGATTTGTTTCAACTACATGTGTGAACATGTGCAAAGTCAAGTCACTCGAATCATTCAAAGGAGGATACCACCCCATCATACCACATCACAACCATTTTAATAGCATGTTGGCACGCAAGGTAAACCATTATAAACTACTAGCTAATTAAGCATGGCATAAGCAACTATAATCTCTAATTGTCATTGCAAACATGTTTATTCATAATAGGCTGAATCTGGAACGATGAACTAATCATATTTACAAAAACAAGAGAGGTCGAGTTCATACCAGCTTCTCTCATCTCAATCAGTCCATCTTATATCGTAATAATTGCCTTTCCCTTGCACGGCCGAATGATGTGAATAATAATAATAGTGCGCGTGCATTGGACTAAGCTGGAATCTGCGAGCATTCAATAAACAGGAGAAGACAAGGCAATATGGGCTCTTGGTTAAATCAACAATAATGCATATAAGAGCCACTTCAACAATTTTATTATGGTCTTCTCCTATCGACCCCCAAAGAAAAGAAAAGAAATAAAACTATATACACGGGAAAGCTTCCAACAAGCAAAAGAAGAACAGGAAATATTTTTGGGTTTTATTTTAATTATTACTACTACAGCAAGAAAGTAAACTAGCTAAAAGCTACTACTAGCTTTTTTAGTTTTCTTAAGGTCTTTCAAACACACAAGAAGAAAGCATAAAAAGGAAAATAAACTAGCATGGATATTACAGTGAAAAAGTATGAGCACCGACAACTAGTAATGAGTGTGTGAACATGAATGTAATGTCGGTGAGAGATACGTACTCCCCCAAGCTTAGGCTTTTGGCCTAAGTAGGTCTATTGCCACGGCTAGCCTGGCGGATATCCAAAGTTATAGTTGGGGCCGTACTGTGAAGAAGCCTTGGATTGCCACTGGTTGTCAATCACCTCCGGATCCCACTGGTAATCAGACTGTCGTGGAGGATCAAATTGTGGTTCCGGCTCTAGCTCTGTAGCTGATGTAGGGTTCCGGTAGGAGTGGATGGCCGCCAGCGGAACGAGATACTTGCCTGCAGATAAGTCAAACAGGGAAGGAGCAGGCAAGGTAATAGTGTCAGGGTGATTTTTTATCAAATAAGAGTTTGTACTTAAGCGCCTTTTCCCTATTCTTAACAATAAAATCATGCGCTACCATACTCTTATAATCCAGATAAACAGGAGGCAGCAACAAGGCCGGCCCTGGCGTATGGGCGACGGGGCGACGGCCTAGGGCCCAGGCTGGGAAGGGGGCCATGATGTAGTATATACATATACTATAGCCCATTAAAAATAGGTAAAAATACAAAAGAAAAGAAACGAGATAGGCTAGGCCCATCAGATAGCTAGCGATCGATTACGGCGTCACATGCGTGACTCACGCCTGATTCCAGGCGTTTTCCTTCCTCTCGTCGGCTGCCTGCTTGGCACCTCGGCCTCGCCCTTGCACCTTGCTTGAGTCGCCTAGGTCATGCTGGTTATTGTTGCTGCCAAGGCCGCACCAAGACGGGCAGTCCGGCAGCCCAGCCATCCGGCTTCCGCAAGCGTCACCGCGGCAATGCATATACATACGGATTCCGGCAAGTCTGCTGTCCGCTAGACCGCTACTTGGCCAATCGCAAGTCTGCAACGAGGCTCTCCCATGATCCCGCTGTTTACCGTGAGGGCACCACAAGAATCGATGCGTTGAACGCTTTCCATCCATCTTCCTGATCCATTACCCCAAACCCTAATTTGACAATTTCAGTAGTTTATTTTATTCTTTACTTAGTATGTACGTATTCAACTATCCATTCATGATCCATCCTCCAATTTCAGTATGCACGAAATTTTAAAATTTTAATGTATAATTTTCTAATTTGATCTTTCAATTTTTTGTCATTCCATGTATATGTCTAGGGTTCCAATCAGCCGATGTATAAGTTCCTAATTCTTGTGTATCCTCTTTTCTTCATGATTTTAGGACATTAGCCTCCATGTTGCCTAATAAGCAATTGTCGGGTGCTGAAAAAAGGAGAAGAAGGAAAGAAAGTGATCTGAAAATTCAACCACTGAAGGGTTCTTTAAATACGTACTTTACATCTTCTTGCAATGTTGATGTCAGTGAAGAACAAGGGCAAGAAACTAATCCCGAGCATGAAAATTCAGATGTTGAGGTCAATGAAGATGGTGCAAGTATAGGGGAGCAAATAAATTTTTGTTCTCTTTTGAGATAATCATGATGTCAGTTTAATTTTGCCATCTTTTTAGTGTTACTGTTGTCGATGGAGTCAGTTGAATTATTATAGTCAAACTTGAAACTAAAGAGATGGTGTTGGAAGTTACTCTTAATAAGTTTTATATATATATATATATATGTGTGTGTGTGTGTGTGTGTGTGTGTGTGTGTGTGTGTGTGTGTGTGTGTGTTTATGTATCACGCACACGCATACATATATATGGTCTTAGGACATAGGGGCCCATGTCGTCGAGTTCGCCTAGGGTCTCTGGAAACACAGGGCCGGCCCTGGGCAGCAACTTTTCTTCTGTCTCATAATGCCTAATAGGTATGTTATAGTATGCAGCGAGGCGCGAGGCGAAGATGCCTCCCAAGATAGGGCCCTTAGTACGGTTAAGATTTAACTGCTTTGCAACAATAGCGCCCATACTAAATGTGTCATCACGAAACAAGGCATGAAACAAAATAGCAATGTCAGGGGCACTTAGGTTGCCACAGTTTCCGCGACCAATTAAGCATCTACTAGCAAATATAGCAAAGTAACGTAGAACAGGAAAGTGTATGCTAGTAATTCATGCGTCGGAAACCTTCCTCGTTTCCCCTATAGCAATGGTATCAATAAACCCATCCACATCGTTACAATGTGGTTCCTCTATGATGCCCGAAAAGGGCAACTTGCAAACCTCACAAAATTCACGAAGGGTCATCTCCTTATACTCATCATATAAATAAAAATCCACCGTAGGTGGTGACCTCCTAGAAATGAAAATTTTGCACAAAGGTATTAGTGAGTAAGAGATACTGTTCGCATTGGTCGCGGAGGAAGTCGGTGAGGCCTGCATTCTCAGCCAATTCATAAAAATCATCATAAATCCCGGCTGCTCTCAAGAAATCATCACAAGGCCATTCACACGGCCGAGCCTCCGCGGTGCGAGGCAGATTATAGTTGGGCCTCTCTTCTTCTTCGCTTTGCTTATCCTTCGAGCTTCGGCTCTTCCCTCAAAATTCTCTTCATCATTTTCTGAAAATTTCTGAAATTTTTAGTAACGTCAAATAAAAGTGAAACAAGCTCAACAAAATTGATAACAACTACTCCCACAAGTGCCTAGAGACTATATCATGCGTTAGAACTACTTGGAACCATATAACTTTGACATGCAAGCTCAAGAACATGGTCACCCAGGAAGCACAAATTTGCAATGAATAAAGCACTAGAACAAAAACTAATTGGACCATTGGAGGAGTCACATACCAAGGAATAATCCCCCAAAGCAGTTTTGTGAGAGGTGCTTTGAGCAAGGAGATCGAAAATCACAGCAAAATGAGCTAGAACTCGTGCTTGAGCTGGTTGGTGATTTTTTTGGGAGGAAGAAGGAGTGTTGGGTGCAGGAATAAGTGGAGGGGAGCCACCATGGGCCCACGAGGAAGGGGGCGCGCCCTGGACCCTCGTAGCCAGGTGCTTGCTCCCCCTGATGTGTTCTCAGTGCCAGATGTTCTCAAATATTCTAGAAAAAATCATATTTCATTTTCGGGGCATTTGGAGAACTTTTATTTTCGGGGTATTTTTTATTGCAAGGATAATTCAGAAAACTGACAGAAAATACTATTTCTTCTTTATTTATTCTAAATAACAGAAAGTAAAAGGAGGGTACATAAGGTTGTGCTTTCTAACTTCATCCATCTCATGCTCATCAAAAGGAATCCACTAACAAGGTTGATAAGGTCTTGTTAACAAACTCATTCCGAGTAACATGGAACCGGAGAAATTTCGAATAACACTATGTTACCTCAACGGGGATATGCACGTCCCCAATAATAAGAATATCATATTTCTTCTTGACAGTAGGTAGAGGAAACTTAAAACCTCCAAAACTAATCAATGGAATTTTTCCAATAGAGTTGGTACTATGAAATTGAGGTTGTTTCCTCGGAAAGTGTACCGTATGCTCATTGCCATTAACATGAAAAGTGACATTGCCTTTGTTGCAATCAATAACAGCCCTCATGTATTCAAAAATGTTCTTCCAAGAATAATAGACATACTATTGTCCTCGAATATCAAGAATAACAAAGTCCGTTAAAATAGTAACATTTGCAACCACAACAGGCACATCCTCACAAATGCCGGCAGAATAGCAGTTGATTTATCATCCATTTGCAAAGATATTTCGTAGGTGTCAACTTATTCAAATCAAGTCTACGATATAAAGAGAGAGGCATAACACTAACACGGCTCCAAGATCACATAAAGCAGTTTTAACATAGTTTCTTTTAATGGAGCATGGTATAGTTGGTACTCCTGGATCTCCTAGTTTCTTAGGTATTCCATCCTTGAAAGTGTAATTAGCAAGCATGGTGGAAATTTCATCTTCCGGTATCTTCCTTTTATGAGTAACAATTTCTTTCATATACTTAGCATAAGGATTCATTTTGATCATATCAGTCAAACGCATGCGCAAAAAGATAGGTCTAATCATTTCAGCAAAGCGCTCAAAATCCTCATCGTCCTTTTTCTTGGATGGTTTGGGAGGAAAAGGCATGGGTTTCTGAACCCATGGCTCCCTTTCTTTACCGTGTTTCCTAGCAACAAAGTCTCTCTTATCATAATGTTGATTCTTTGATTGTGGGTTATCAAGATCAACAACAGGTTCAATTTCTACATCATTATCATTGCTAGGTTGAGCATCAACATGAACATTATCATTAATATTATCACTAGGTTCATGTTCATTACCAGATTGTGTTTCAGCATCAGAGATAGAAATATCATTGGGGTTCTCAGGTGTGTCTACAACAGGTTCACTAGAAGCATGCAAAGTCCTATCATTTTTCTTTTTCTTCCGCTTAGAAGGACTAGGTGTATCAACATTATTTCTTTGAGAATCTTGCTCAATTCTCTTGGGGTGACCTTCAGGATACAAAGGTTCCTGGTCACTTTACCTCCTCTAGTTGCAACTCTAACAGCAAAGCCATTATTCTTACTATTCAATTCATTGAGAAAATCATTCTGAGCTTTAAGTACTTGTTCTACTTGAGTGGTAACCAAAGAAGCAGTTTACTAATGAGTTTAAGTTCACCCTTAACTCTAGACATATAATCACCCAAGTGTTCAAGCATATCAGCGTTGTGTTTCAATTGTCTACCAACATAAGCATTGAAGTTTTCTTGTTTGACAATAAAATTATCAAACTCATCTAACCATTGGCTAGCAGACTTATAACGGGCAATATCACCTTCATCAAATCTATAGAGAGAATTTACCTTTACTACTTGTGTTGGGTTATCAAGACCATGTGTTTCTTCAACAGGCGGTAAATTAAGACCATGTATTTCTTCAATAGGAGGTAAATTCTTAACATCTTCAGCTTTAATACCTTTTTCCTTCATAGACTTCTTTGCCTCTTGCATATCTTCAGGACTGAGAAATAGAATACCCCTTTTCTTCGGAGTTGGCTTCGGGGTTGATTCGGCAAGTGTCCAATTATTTTCATTGGTCAACATATTATTCAATAAAATTTCAGCTTCACCTGGTGTTCTTTCCCTGAAAACACAACCAGCACAACTATCCAGGTGGTCTCTGGAAGCATCGGTTAGTCCATTATAAAAGATATCAAGTATTCATTTTTCTTGAGGGGATGATCAGGCAAAGCATTAAGTAATTGAAGAAGCCTCTATAGGACCTTGAAGTATGTGTACAGGGGGGTGATTACACTACTTCACCAATTATAACTTAACCTTTTCCCAATTTTAGACTTTGGCAGATTTTAGCTATCTTTGCACAAGTCAAGCAATCTTCACACAATTCAAGCAAGCATGCAAAGAGTATATAGGCAGCAGAAATTAAAGCATGCAACTTGCAAGAATGTAAGGGAAGGGTTTGGAGGATTCAAACGCAATTGGAGACACGGATGTTTTTGTCGTGGTTCCGATAGGTGGTGCTATCGTACATCCACGTTGATGGAGACTTCAACCCATGAAGGAGTAGCAGTTGCCTTGAGTCCACGGAGGGCTCCACCCACGAAGGGTCCACGAAGAAGCAACCTTGTCTATCCCACCATGGCCGTCGCCCATGAAGGACTTGCCTCACTAGCGGTAGATCTTCACGAAGTAGGCGATCTCCTTGCCCTTACAAACTCCTTGGTTCAACTCCACAATCTTGTCAAAGGCTCCCAAGTGACACCTAGCCAATCTAGGAGACACCACTCTCCAAGAAGTAACAAATGGTGTGTTGATGATGAACTCCTTGCTCTTGTGCTTCAAATGATAGTATCCCCAACACTCAACTCTCTCTCCTGGGAATTGGATCTGGTGGAAAGAAGATTTGAGTGGAAAGCAACTTGGGAAGGCTAGAGATCAAGATTCATATGGTAGGAATGGAATATCTTCGCCTCAACACATGAGTAGGTGCTTCTCTCTCAAAACTGGTAAGTCGGAAGTGTAGATGGCTCTCTCCACGAATGAAGAGGAGGTGGAGGGGTATATATAGCCTCCACACAAAATCTAACCGTTACACATAATTTACCAAACTCGGTAGGACCGAATCAACAAACTCAGTCAGACCGATTTAGTAAACCTAGTGACCGTTAGTAATTTCGGTGGGATCGACATGCAACTCGGTAGGACCGATATGGTTAGGGTTAGGGCATAACGTAATCTCGGTGAGACCAATTACACAAACTCGGTGAGACCGATTTTGGTAATTAGCTAACCAGAGAGTTGGTCGAGTAAACTTCGGTGGGACTGATTCGCTCTTTTGATTGGGACGGAAATGTTACGAAAGGGAAGCAGAGAGTTTACATTGCAATCTCGGTGGGACCAATCGCTCACTTGGTTAGACCGAAGCGTTACGAAGGTAAACAGATATATTACAATCCCATCTCGGTGAGACCGTTTTGCCTAGGGTTTGTTGCAGTGGCTATGACATTTGAACTCGGTGGCGCCGGATAGAAAGAATTGGTAGGACCGATTTTGACTTTGGGTTTAGGTCATATGTGGAAGTGAGAAAGTAGTTGAGGGTTTTTGGAGCATATCACTAAGCACTTGAAGCAAGAGGCTCATTAAGCAACACCTCATCCCTCCTTGATAGTATTGGCTTTTCCTATAGACTCAATGTGATCTTGGATCACTAAAATGTAAAATGTAGAGTCTTGAGCTTTTCAGCTTGAGCCAATCCTTTGTCCTTAGTATTTTGAGGGATCCACTTTCATCATCCATGCCATGCCATTCATTGAGCTTTCCTGAAATATTTGTCTTGGAATAGCATTAGCTCAATGAGCTATATGTTGTTATGAATTACCAAAACCACCTAGGGATAGTTGCACTTTCAATCTCCCCCTTTTTGGTAATTGATGACAACATATAGATCAAAGCTTCGACAAATGATAATAAGATTGAAAAACATCATCGCTTTGAGAAGTATGTGATGAGCAAGAGCTCGCCCTAAATTTGTGCATAGTTTAAGATTTGCTTTGGACTGCAAATGCACAAGGAATTAGGCTCATGGGTTACTCTTCCATGTCACATACATCTTGGTGGAGCGCTCAAAATAATAAAGATTGAATACATGCACTCATCACCAAGCAAAGTGAATGATCATATAAGGATAAGTAAGATAATATCATCTAACAAGCATAAGTGTAGCTTATGATCAAACACATGATCATCAATGTCTCACAGACAATAGCATAGTATCTCAAGCAATCAAAAGCAAACAAAGTTCAACCAAGAAGACACGAGAGAACAAAAGCAAACTCTCTCTCTCGAAGCCTATGATCTATACATTTTTCTCTCCCTTTGGCAACAAGTTACCAAAAAGTTCCTAGAAAATGCATAGTACTATATCGTCTCTCAGTCTTGGTCTTTAGTTGGTGGTGTAGAGATGGCTCCTTGGACGAAGACTTCAGTTGAAGTGGATGGAGCTGAAGGAGTTGGTGCCGGAGCTGGTTGCACTAGAGGTGTAGCTGGTGCAGATGAAGTAACTCTGGTGTCTGTCACTGGCTCTGCAGCTGATCTCTGAGCTCGAGGCACTCTGGCAAATGCATCAGTGGTTGTTCTGCCCTTCCTCTCCTGCATGTCATCCTGTAGCTGCTCCACAACTGACTGAATCTCGCCATTACTTTGACATCTAAATCATAGAATTTTTGTTCCATGATTCTTTCCAGGCTCTCCTGGTTTTGAGTTAGGGTGGCCAACCCCTTCTCAATCCTCAGAGTTGATGCTATCAAGTAACCAAGCTGGTCATGCTTGCTCTTCAAAAAGTACTCAGATGCCTCCGCTAGAGTTGGCATCTTGGCAGCCTTCTCTTTCTTTGCTTTCTCCTTCTTCTCTTGAGCTTGTACTAATGATGGTTCATTCTCATTCATTACAACTTGATTGTCCTCAAAGTCTGGATAGAGAACAAAGTGTTCCTTATCCAACAGATATTTTCCTGTGCCCATCTTTGAGTTAATCAACTCCTGAATTTGTGGGGCATATCCAAAACTTCTCTTTTGGTCTGTTGCTGTCGTCTTGATAGTCTCAACTATGAGGCTCATGACCTTGAATTTCTGTGGCACATCAAATATGTGTAGCAAATTAATTGCATGCCCTCTAATCATGTCGTGGTCACCTAACTTGGGCAAAAGAGTGTGCCTTAAGATCTAGTTGATCGCAGGCAGCCCTGACAGAAGAAAATGGACTGACCCAAACTTGAAAGTTTCAAGGGCTTCGTCTGGGATCTCCTTGTACATTTGTGACATAGAATTGTGATCCATCTTTTTCTTGGCATAGACGTCCAAGTCATCTTCACTCTCCTTTGGGGCATTGATCAGATTGGCCCATTACTCAATAGTTGATTGGTATCTCGTTCCTTCAGACATCCAAACAATTCTGCCATCTGGATAGAAATGTGTTGTAGAGTAGAATTGCATAATGAGCTCATCATTCCAGTTTGTGAGCTTCAGCCCAACAAAATCTGCAACTCCACACGCACTGAAGCTTTCATATACTCCTGGATAATGTTCTTCATTTTCCTTCATGTAGGTCCAGTCGACCCACCTCATATCACACACTATTGGCTTCTTGTCCAACAAGATTGTCTCATAGAAATCATGTTGTTCCTTTGTGTGGAACCTGTAATCAACAGCAGTCCTTTTCCTGGTGGCATATGGATCTGACTCTCTCCATAGCCTTAACCCTGAATCTCTCCTGATCTTCATGTTCTCAGCCACAGGATGAGCATCGTTGTGGTCTGGAATCTTGGGTTTGAGCTTCCTCAGGACTTGTCCTTCATCATATGCCTCAGCAGCAACATCAGGCATTGGGGCCTTGTTCTTCTCAGCAGCTGGTATACTCCTGGTATTCCTCTTTGGTGCACTCATGGGCTTGGAGGCAGCTTTTGGTGCATCTTTGGGCTTTGATGTTGCAGCCCCTGACCTTATAGCATCACCCATCAGCTTTTGAGCCTTGGGTGCTGGTGCAGCAACCTCTTCTTCCTCTTCTTCTTCCATCATGGAAGGCTTTCCAATCACTCTGGTCATGGTCTTCTTGAACCTTTCCTTCCTTTTCTTTCCTTCTGCAGCAGGCTCTTTGGGTTGGGATTCCAAAGATGCTTGGGTGGAGGCTCTGGCTTTAGACATGGGTTGTCTTCCTGCTGGCCTTTTGATCTTCATCCCTGGCTTAACTGCAGCTGAGCTGTACTCCTTATTGAGCACTTTCCTTTTTGAAATAGCCTCATCCTCTACTGTGACATAATCCTCATCCTCAGACTCTGAGGTTTTCTTCTTCCTTGTCCTGGTGGAAGCTTTGGGCAAATTCTTTGGGAGTGCTTCGCTTCCTTCATCTGAAATTTCTGGAGGGACTTGTGCCCTCACTCATGTGAATCTGCACTTCTTCCCTGTTACATTGTCACTTTGGTGCGACATGATGCAAGCAATCGACTTGACCACATGAATAGTTATAGATGAGATAGAGTGGATGAGCATCATAAAATGCAGAGATTTTTGCAAAAGAATGATTCAAAAACTTAGTTTTAGTTTTCCACAGAAAGCATTTCGGATCAACCGATTTTCAAACTCGGTGATACTGAAGCAGTTTTGGAACCTAAACTAGTGAACTCGGTCAGACCGAGTCACAGTTCGGTGGCACCGAGACTGCTAGGGTTTCACAAAGTTCTAAAATCGGTCACACCGATTAGCAATTCTCGGTCGGACTCGTAGTTACTAGTGCAATGGCGTTAGCGAATCGGTGGGACCGAGTTTTTCAACTCGGTGGGTCCGAGATGGTTTCGTGAAACCTAACCCTAAATTTTCAAATCGCATCTATTCTAAGGATTGTTTTGACTGGATAGAGGTGTTTCAATCGTGGCAAGAATCATAATGAACACAATGTGCTGAGAATCATACGAGGATAGCACTGAGATCGAGTTCATACCCTAGTTCTACGATGAACTCGCTACGGCGGCAACGGCGGAGATGAAAACCGTTGACGGCGGCGGAGACCAGCCACAGGAGGCGGCTGGCGACGAAGTCGACGATCCGGAGACCTAGTAGGCAGAGCGAGCTATGCGCGGGCGAAGAGTTTCGGAGAAAGTTTTGCAAATTTTTGCCCGTGTGAATATATAACCCGACACTGTCGGTGTGACCGAGTGGAACAACTCGGTGTGACCGAAAAGTTCAAATCGGTTGCACCGAGATTGAAAACCTAGATCGACTTAGTGGTCTCGGTATGAACGAAATGGTGGAATCGGTCAGACCGAAAAGCACAAAGAAGTTTTGGATGTTTAAGTCAATGCTGAATCGGAGAAGGTTATTAGGCATTCTTGTCCATCCACTTGGCCAAAGAAAAAGAAACTAATCAATCAAAACAACAAGTGTATGTCCTCGAATGAGTAAAATATGCAACCAACATGCTCACACAATAAAGTGACAAATGAAATATGTGGCAAAGCACGCACAACCAATTCTACCATCTAAGATACAATTGGCGATGACTAGGTCATCTACATATGAGTATATTGACTTAGGAGTCAAATGAGAACATTTGATCATAGGTCATACTCATCGTTTAAGCTCAAGTGGGGTTACCACTTTTACATAATGCATTGATGTGTTCACATCATTAGAGTTGCTTTGACTCAATTCTTAGAGTTAAGCTCCCCCTAGATGTGAGATCCACCCTTAGAGGGATGAACTAACCTTGCGTTTTGTCGATGATGACTTCATGTAAGTGTTGAAGATGTGGATGCTCAATGTTGATGTAGATCATTTGGAGCAATCCTTTGGAGTGAGTTGCACTTTCAATACCTACATGGGTTAGTCCCACAAGGAACAAACAAGAATATCCATAGACATAGAGTGATGCACACACAAGATGATGTCCATGAAAACATTAGGTTACCTTGTCCCTTGCCTTACCAACATGAGGGTTTGTGACTCCTTGAACTAGTGCAAGATATGGAGGTTGATTGCACTTGTCCTTGCCATAATGATATGAGTGAAGAATGTTGGCGGAGTCACCCTCAAGAACTCTCTAGTTCTTCTTCTTGGGATCCACATCATCTTGATGGGAATCCTTGGAGTTATAGTTGTACTTGATGAAGTAGAACTTGTGAAGTCTTGGGAACCCACTTGACCAAGGCCTTAGGTGCTTCTTCAAATGCATCAATCTCCTCTTGAAGCTTGTCCTTGCCTTAGTTCTTGTGGTCTTGTGGTGGAAGATCATCTTGTGCTTGTGTTCCCTTGAAGGAAGTAGGATCATACTTCTCTTGTTGAGTAACAAACTTCGTCTTGGGGTATTGATCTTCTTCCCACTCAACTCCATTGGCATTGAACTTTCGTTCAAAACCAACACCTTGATTCTTCCGGTGCCTTCCTTGCTTGCGTACAATTTCCTCGAATTGCTTACTCCCGGCAAGGCTCTTGTATACACCTTTCTCTATAATTCCCTTCAATATGCTATTTTCTTGCTCAAGTGTAACTTGGCTAAGAGAATCATTAGTGGAATCAAGAGAACTACTAGAAGCAACAATATTGGATTTAGCATTATTATTGTTACTACTAGAGGAAGGATCTTTTTTGTTCTTGTTAATAGACTTGAATTGAGGCATGTAAGTAGATAAGAGTAAACGCTTGGCAATGTAAGAAGAACTTTTCTTACGGAGATCATCATTGATTGCCTTTAAGAACTCATGCTCTTGCTCAAGATTGAGCTTTTCAAAGCGTAACTTCTCATGAGCCCATAAAAGTTCTCGATGATCTTCGAAGATAGTTTCATGAGCTAACTTAAGAGTGTTTAGTTCTTTAGTTAGAAACTCAATCTTCTCCTTGTCATTGTCATTCGTCTTATCTTGATTAGCATGATTAATTGATGTTTAATCATAGTATTCATCACTAGAGTTGTCGGGTGTCGTACACTCATTGGAATAGTATCCGGGTCTCCAACAATTGTAGCAATTGCACTCTCGACTAGAAGATCTTTTGTCATTGTATGACCTTGACTTAGAGCTTCTTTCTTTGCTTCTACTCTTGTAGAATTTGTTGAAGTTCTTCACCATTAAGCTCAATTCTTCATTGAAGGTTTGTTTCTCACTTGATGATGTGGGGGCTTCACATGAGGCTTTGTAAGCACCACTCGACTTGTTGTGATGTTCCTCCTTATCCTTGAGTGACATCTCATGAGCAACAATTCTTCCAATGACTTCCGTTGGCTTGAGATCTTTGTAATTTGGCATCATTTGGATCAATGTGCACACGGTATCACATTTTACATCCAATGCTCTTAGGATCTTCTTGATGATGAACTATCGGTCATCTCTTCACTTCCTAAGCCGGCAATCTCATTTGTGATAAGAGCAAGCCTAGAGTACATTTCAGCGACACCTTCACCATCCTTCATTTTGAACTTGTCAAGTTGACTTTGGAGCACATCCAACTTGGATTCCTTGACGGAGTCGGTACCTTCATGCATATCAATCAAAGTACCCCAAATTTCCTTTGCATTCTCAAGGCGGCTGATTTTGTTGAATTCTTCGGGGCACAATCCATTGAAGAGGATATCACAAGCTTGAGCGTTGTATTGCAGCATCTTCAATTCATCTGCATTAGCTTCACGGTTCGGTTCTCTCCCATCAAAGAATTCACCTTGCAAGCCAATACACATAATAGCCCAAACGGCGGGGTTATGTCCGAGAATATGCATTTTCATCTTATGCTTCCAACTAGCAAAATTAATGCCATCAAAGTAAGGACCTCTACGGTGATAATTTCCCTCGCTCGACGCCATACTCTCCTAGGTTGTGAAACCAAGGCTATGACCACCAAAAGCTATGGAAATCAAAGCAAATGGAGACCAAAGCTCTAATACCACTTGTAGGACCTTGAAGTATGTCTAGAGGGGGGGTGATTAGACTACTTGACCAATTAAAACTTAACCTTTTCCCAACTTTAGACTTTGGCAGATTTTAGCTATCTTTGCACAAGTCAAGCAATCTTCACACAATTCAAGCAAGCATGCAAAGAGTATATAGGCAGCGGAAATTAAAGCATGCAACTTGCAAGATTGTAAGGGGAAGGGTTTGGAGGATTCAAACGCAATTGGAGACACGGATGTTTTTGTCGTGGTTCCGATAGGTGGTGCTATCGTACATCCACGTTGATGGAGACTTCAACCCATGAAGGGTAATGGTTGCGCGAGTCCACAGAGGGCTCCACCCACGAAGGGTCCACGAAGAAGCGACCTTTTCTATCCCACCATGGTCGTCGCCCATGAAGGACTTGCCTCACTAGCGGTAGATCTTCACGAAGTAGGCGATCTACTTGCCCTTACAAACTCCTTGGTTCAACTCCACAATCTTGTCGGAGGCTCACAAGTGACACCTAGCCAATCTAGGAGACACCACTCTCCAAGAAATAACAAATGATGTTTTGATGATGAACTCCTTGCTCTTGTGCTTCAAATGATAGTCTCCCCAACACTCAACTCTCTCTCATGGGATTTGGATCTGGTGGAAAGAAGATTTGAGTGGAAAGCAACTTGGGAAGGCTAGAGATCAAGATTCATATGGTAGGAATGGAATATCTTGGCTTGAACACATGAGTAGGTGGTTCTCTCTCAGAACTGGTAAGTTGGAAGTGTAGGTTTGTTCTGATGGCTCTCTCCATGAATGAAGAGGAGGTGGAGGGGTATATATAGCCTCCACACAAAATCTAACCGTTACAAATAATTTACCAAACTCGGTAGGACCAAATCAACAAACTCGGTTAGACCGATTTAGTAAACCTAGTGACCGTTAGTGATTTCGGTGGGACCGACATGCAACTCGGTAGGACCGATATGGTTAGGGTTAGGGCATAACGTAATCTCGGTGAGACCGATTACACAAACTCGGTGAGACCGATTTTGGGAATTAGCTAACCAGAGAGTTGGTCAGGTAAACTCAGTGGGACCGATTCGCTCTTTTCGGTGGGACCAAAATGTTACGAAAGGGAAACAGAGAGTTTAAATTGCAATCTCGGTGGGACCGATCGCTCACTTCGGTTAGACCGAAACGTTACGAAGGGAAACATAGAGATTACAATCCCATCTCGTTGAGACCGAGATCCCTATCGGTAAGACCGATTTGCCTAGGGTTTGTGGCAGTGGCTATGACATTTGAACTCGGTGGCACCGGATAGAAAGAATCAGTAGGGCCGATTTTGACTTTGGGTTTAGGTCATATGTGGAAGTGAGAAAGTAGTTGAGGGTTTTTGGAGCATATCACTAAGCACTTGAAGCAAGAGGCTCATTAAGCAACACCTCATCCCTCCTTGATAGTATTGGCTTTTCCTATAGACTCAATGTGATCTTGGATCACTAAAATGTAAATGTAGAGTCTTGAGCTTTTCAGCTTGAGCCAATCCTTTGTCCTTAGTATTTTGAGGGGTCCGCTTTCATCATCCATGCCATGTCATTCATTGAGCTTTCTTGAAATATTTGTCTTGGAATAGCATTAGCTCAATGAGCTATATGTTGTTATGAATTACCAAAACCACCTAGGGATAGTTGCACTTTCAGCATCGTAAATGGGCCCAATCTCACTTTCGGTCTTTTAAAGGCCCATGCTTTTATGGGCTCGAGATATTTACACCTGTAAACGGCCTATTGTTACTGAGGGCCCAAATTATGTTTAGGCCTGTTAAAGGCCCACTATGGGCACAAGCCTACCAGAAAAATATGAAATCTTATGCTGATTACCAAAACCACCTAGGGATAGTTGCACTTTCAGCCTCCCCCAAGCTTGTGGGAGACTATCTTCTTCAATTTGCACAAAATTATATATTTCCCTTAAAGAAGCTTGTTTCTTATGAGCAGGGAAATATTTAGCAGAGAAGTAATAAATCATATCCTGGGGACTACGCACACAGCTAGGATCAAGAGAATTAAACCATATCTTAGCATCACCCTTTAATGAGAACGGAAATATTTTAAGGATATAATAGTAGCGAGTTTTCTCATCATTAGTGAATAGGGTGGCTATATCATTTAATTTAGTAAGATGTGCCACAACAGTTTCAGATTCATAGCCATAAAAAGGATTAGATTCAACCAAAGTAATTATATCAGGGTCGACAGAGAATTCATAATCCTTATCGGTAACAAAGATAGGCGAAGTAGCATAAGCAGGATCATATTTCATTCTAGCATTCAGAGTTTTTTGTTTCAGCTTAGCTAATAATTTCTTAAGATCACTTCTATCATTGCAAGCAAGAAAGTCTCTAGCAGTTTCTTCATCCATAACATAGCCCTCAGGCACAACAGGCAATTCATATCTAGGGGGAGAATCTTCATCATCACTTTCATCAATATTATCAGTTTCAATAATTTAATTCTCTCTAGCCCTAGCAAGTTGTTCATCAAGAAATTCACCAAGTGGAGCAGTAGTATCAAGCATAGAAGTAGTTTCATCATAAGTATCATGCATAGCAGAAGTGGCATCATCAATAACATGTGACATATCAGAATTAATAGCGTAAGCGAGGTTTAGATGTCGCAAGCTTACTCAAAAGCAGAAGGTGAATCAAGTGCGAGCTAGATGGCAATTCCTTACCTCCACGATAGTTGAGGGATAAATTTTTTGTTTCGCGTCTTTCATGTTCTTCATAGTGACCAGCAGGTATAAATCCCAAGTGACTCAAAGAATAGAGCTATGCTCCCGGCAACGGCGCCTTTAAAATAGTCTTGATAACCCACAAGTATAGGGGATCGCAACAGTTTTCGAGGGTAGAGTATTCAACCCAAATTTATTGGTTCAACATAAGGGGAGCCAAAGAATATTCTCAAGTATTAGTAGTTGAGTTGTCAATTCAACCACACCTGGATAACTTAATATCTGCAGCAAAGTATTTAGTAGCAAAGTAGTATGATAGTAACGGTAACGGTACCAAAAGTAATATTTTTGGGTTTTGTAGTGATTGTAACAGTAGCAATGGTAAAGTAAATAAGCGAAGAACAATATGTGAAAGCTCGTAGGCATTGGATCGGTGATGGAGAATTATGCCGGATGCAGTTCATCATGTAACAGGCATAACATAGGGTGACACAGAACTAGCTCCAATTCATCAATGTAATGTAGGCATGTATTCCGAATATAGTCATACGTGCTTATGGAGAAGAACTTGCATGACATCTTTTGCCCTACCCTCCCGTGGCAGCGGGGTCCTATTGGAAACTAAGGGATATTAAGGCCTCCTTTTAATAGAGTACCGAACCAAAGCATTAACACATAGTGAATACATGAACTCCTCAAACTACGGTCATCACCGGAGTGGTCCCGATTATTGTCACTTGAGGTTGCGGATCATAACACATAGTAGGTGACTATAGACTTGCAAGATACGATCAAGAACTCACATATATTCATGAAAACATAATAGGTTCAGATCTGAAATCATGGCACTCGGGCCCTAGTGACAAGCATTAAGCATAGCAAAGTCATAGCAACATCAACTCAGAACATAGTGGATACTAGGGATCAAACCCTAACAAAACTAACTCGATTACATGATAAATCTCATTCAACCCATCACCGTCCAGCAAGCCTACGATGGAATTACTCGCGCGCGGCGGTGAGCATCATGAAATTGGTGATGGAGGATGGTTGATGATGATGATGGCGACGGATTCCCCTCTCCGGAGCCCCGAACGGACTCCGGATCAGCCCTCCCGAGAGAGTTTAGGGCTTGGCGGTGGCTCCACATCGTAAAAGGTGATGAATCTTTCTCCCTGATTTTTTTTCTCCTCGAACATGAATATATGGAGTTGGAGTTGAGGTCGGTGGAGCTCTAGGGGGCCCACGAGGCAGGGGGCGCGCCCAGGGGGGCAGGAGCGCCCCCCACCCTTGTGGAAAGGGTGTGGGGCCCCTGGCCTTGATTCTTTCGCCAGTATTTTTTATTATTTCCAAAAACAATCTCTGTGAAGTTTCAGGTCATTCCGAGAACTTTTATTTCTGCACAAAGATAACACCATGGCAATTCTGCTGAAAACAGTTCAGTCCGGGTTAGTTCCATTCAAATCATGCAAGTTAGAGTCCAAAACAAGGGCCAAAGTGTTTGGAAAAGTAGATATGACGGAGACGTATCACTGTCCCATTCATATCATAAAGAACAAAGTACAAGTCATATAAAAACCGACATAACAAAACTGAAAAGATGGCGTGTACTGGTTGTACCTGTGATGTATGTTTACGCCTTTGTACTCGTATTTGTACGGATCTTACTTGTAGTTGAATGAAATATGAAGATCTGGATGTGCTAACCTATACACCTACAAAGAACCGGATGGGCTAGCTAACCTATTTTTTTCGTGAGTACGCCAATGGTGTACCTTACTTTTATAGAGGAGAAGAGAACGAACAATGTACAAGAGTGTTAAAGATGGAAGTGAGCTTCCATCAAGGACGCACACCCTACCATACTCTACAAATTAGCCTATGCCTACACTCTCACAAAGCGTGCCGTAGCCTCCTCCTTCCAAGCCCGCCAACCTCCACTCTTTGAGCTCCGCAATGATGGCAAGGGCCAATTCTGACGGCGTCTTTTCCTGAAGAGTCCGATGAAACACTCTAGTGTTACATTGATTCCATAAAGCCCAAGGGGCTGCAATGATCACCGTGTTGAAACCACGCTTGAAGCCCTTCCTGAAGTGAGCTCTCCTAGCCAGCCACCACTCCAGCAAACAATCCTCCGGCTCCAGGATATTGCCCTACAAGCTCAATGCCTCAAAGATGTAGTGTCAAACTTCCCTAGCGTAAACGCATTGAACAAGAATGTGTTCCATGTTATCCTCCTCTTGAAGGCACGTGTAGCATGCAGAAGGGAAATCCTGAAGACCATGCCTAGCTCTTCCGTCAGACGTCCGGGTGTTGTACTGCCAGCCACACAATAATTTTGCACTTGAGGAGGGCCCAACTCTTCCATATGCATGAGGCGTAAGGGACCCTCTGAGCACCCAAACAGAGCCTATAATATGTGGACTTGGCAGTGTACCTGCCAGATGGGTCCGCCGGCCAGGAAAAGGAGTCTTCACTGGAAGGGTCACGATTGACCGTCTATTGTCACTTTGCAAAACGCCGGTTTAACAATGAACGCACCAACTTATAGCCTTCCAATATGTTCTTGAACCGGTATTACTGCCTTGCAGATTGCATTATGGCCAAGCAAGTGTATGAGTGTAATCGGGTCCCTTCTCGAGTGGTGAAACCCAAATGGAGAACTTAGTTCGCACCGGCACTTTACGCCAGAAAGATGTCATTCACTGGAGGGTCCCTGGTCCAGAGAGTTCTCCAGAACCTAAGGATGGAGAAGTTGTCATTTTTGCTGACCACCTAGCCCGGGGTTTCAGTCCGCCCGGTTCAAAATTTTATCGAGATGTCTTGGCCAACTTCCAATCAAGGCCCACAAGATATTGGCCCTAACTCCATAACCAATATCATCATTTTCAAGTGCTCTCGAGGTGTTCTTTCGGGAGGAGCCCTCGGTTGAACTGTTCAGAGATTGCTTCCATCTAAACCGTCAGACTGAATTTTCTGACGGTCCCAACACCGAATTGGGTGGTGTGGCGATTCAAAAGCGGAAAGAGGTCACTTACCCTCACGCCAAACTTCATAGCCATCCCAAAGAGTGGAACTCAACTTGGTTTTACTGCAAAGATACCTCTCCTGAAGGAGAAAATCCTTTACCGGGTTACCGTCCGGAACGGCTAAGCAATACACATCCTCTCCCCCACAGACTGACTGCTAGGGAAAGAAGCAAATATGCACCCCAACTATCCAAGCTTCGGGACTTCATGGCCAACGGGTTGACAGGAGTTGATCTTGCTCGATGCTGGATATCTTGGAGTATACTGCCCCTGAGCCTGCGCTCCGGTTTGATGTGCAAATACACAGAAAATGTAAAAGACCCTCTCCGGCATATTGAGATCCAACTGACAGACGATGAAGTCATTGAAGCTGTTAAGAGGATGTTGAACGAACCGGAAGCTGCTTGCGCACAAACCGGCCTGGATCCCTTTTCTGCCATTAACAAACCGCCAGCGGTAAGATTCATATCTTATTCATTTATAAAATCTGATTACGTTCAAATACTCTTTGCTGATGTTTAACATCTTTCCAACAGGGTGATGATCCATTTTGGAGCAGGAAGACACCACAAGAGAAACCGGTGGCAATAACCCGGCCGAAGACCAAAGTTGTGAAGAAACCAGCTTATAGAAAGAAAACCACTGCCTCCTCCGATCCACCAGCTGACGATGATGTGGGTAATCCGGATTTTGTGGTAGAACTTGACTCACTTGGTCTATTTTTTACACACCTTATTGATAATGATTATTGCCGGGATGATGTCAAGCTAGTCATCTTGATGTTGTAGAGGTAATCGCTCTTTCTTCCGATTCAAACCCTTTACCTTCAGTACCAATCCCTCGGGAAAACCAAAAAGTTAAATTTCCTCATCCTCTTGCTTACTTGGATCAAAACTTTCTTATGAAGACACAACAGCATGAAGCTCGTCGCGCAACCCGGCACAGCGGCCAGGTAGTCACATCCACCGGTTTACCGAACAGTCCGGTTCGGAAACGCCGTTCAGAGGTCTCTAACTGTTTCGTCAATGCTTATCCTAAAGCGGGCTGCTTTCGTCAACCTCTTAATCCATCTGACTCCGATTATCAGGTGACTTCTCATTCTTCTTCTGGCGAGTCAACAGGCACCCAACTCCCACCGCTTAAGACAGTGCTTGGGTAAGCCATATTCTTGATAATGTTGTCCGATATAGCACTTTCAATATTCATTGGACTGATCCGTCTTTTTCCTTTCATAGCCAAGCCCAGGCCAAGCAAGAAAGCTCGCCTGGATAAAGCAGCAGAAGACGAAGCTCATGAACCGGCCGAAACACCAAACCCGGAAGAACACATCCAGGAGGATATACTGACTGATCCACCATTGCAAGGGCACGATGTTACTGCTGAAGAAGCATATGTTGATACCACCGGTCCTCCAAGTCAACCCACAAGTCCTGCCCAAGCTGACAAGGCAGCGAGTCCACCAAAGCAGAAGGATAAATCGGCGACCCCAGCGCGAACCGGCAAAGCCAAGGATGATGATGTTGTGATTACTGGCTTTGGCCATTCCGAGCCAGGTAATCCTGTCGCCTTGTCCAAATATACTGCCAAGGAGGAATTTACTGCCTTTGGTAAAGGCAAATGGAATGCCGATTTGGCAACTTACGCCGCTTTGAATCCACAAGAGCTTCATTCAGGCTACTTGAACTGGTTATATACCAGCCGTGACTATGAAGCCGGCTTAGTGAACATGATGAAGGACAAATATGAGGTAAACTCCATAACTTTCTGCTTGTATATTGCAAACTGACAACTTTGATAGCCCCCAAGGGCCGGTTCAACTTAATGTAGTTAAACCAGGACTTGAATAACATAAAAATTCCAGCATTACTTAATGATAGAGCAAATAGGCATTAGCCCCCAAGTGCCGAGTTGAATACATGTATTGAGCTTGGGACTTTATATATAAATTGTAGGATGAAAAGCAAATATGCATTAGCCCCCAAGTACCAAGGGCATAACTTGTTGTGGGGTTGGTACTTCGACTCTACATCGCAATCCTTAAGCGATTTTTACGTATGTAGGCTGATGTGAACAAGAAAGATAGTCAAATTGCTGATCTTCAAGAGAACTCGAAATCCCAAAGTCGAAACTTCCAAAGCAAAGGATGAATTAACCAGCGCTTTAAGCGTCATGGAAAATCTTAAGGAGGGCTTCAACAAGGAGCGGGCAGATTGGGCTCTTTGAAAAGGCCGCTTTAACTCAATGGCGAGAACATCTTTGAAGCTGCCCTTAAACCGTGGTGGATGAACGGCGGCGTAAAAGCGGCAAGTACATGCCATGACCGCTATTGTCTTTGGTAAGTCCTTTTGATTTCTGCCGTAATAAAGCCTTCTCATAAAATTTCCGGTTTAATAATCCTTTGAATGACACAGGACACGCATTGGCCACTTGGGATCGAGATGTGCGGAAAAAGTAGAAAGCTTCTTATACATTGATAGAGCAACTCTATACCGGAGCACAACGGATCATCAGCACCGCTTCTCACAACAACCCGGCCCGACCTTGATCCAGGACACCCTTAAAAGATTGTCAATGCTTCCTGCCCGGTTTGAAGAATTAAAGAAATCTGCTGCTAGAACCGGCGCGATAAATGCCTTAATCCGGGCCAAAGCGTGGGTGCCAAATTTTGATCCAATTGAAGCGGCCCAAGGCTTCCCAAGCTTGAAAGAAGACGGGATGGAATTCAACGAAGAAGATCTTCGAGTTATAAATCGGGAGGTGCGCCCTTTGGCCTGTCAGCTGGTTGAAGAAGCATATATGTCCCACTATCAGGCCCAGTATGATGGAGAAAACAAACGAGTGTCTGCCTCGATTCCTGAAGCGGAGAACCTTATACCGCCAATCCTTTAGCATACTTACGCTCCTGATATTGAACCGTCGTTGCTGATCAACGATGAAGCTGTATTCCAAGCATTAATGGGAATCGACTGGACAACTGTTGATTTCCAGCCGCTCGATGATGATGGCCCCCGATGGCACTCCGGCACCACCGGAAGCGACGGGGAGAGAGCCCCCCTCCTTATTCTTCTTCCTTGACCTTCTCCCTAGGTGGGAGAAGGGTTTCCCCTCTGGTCCTTGGCCTCCATGGCGTGGGAGGGGCGAGAGCCCCTCCGAGATTGGATCTGTCTCTCTGTCTCTCTCTGTTTCTGCGTTCTCGTCTGGTGCCCTTTCACCGTTTCGTATATATATGGAGATCCGTAACTCCGATTGGACTGAAACCTTCGCCGTGATTTTTTACCAAAAATTAGCTTTCTTGCGGCCGAAGAAGGGCATCAACCACCTTACGGGTGGCCCACGAGGGTCAGGGGCGCGCCCAGGGGGGCAGGGGCGCCCCCCTGCCTCATGGCCACCTCGGGCACCGTCTCGCATGGATTTTTCTTCCGGAAATTTCCAAATATTCCAAATATAAGCTCCGTCCGTTTTTATCCCGTTTGGATTCCGTTCGATATGGATATTCTGCGAAACATAAAACATGCAACAAATAGGAACTGGCACTGGGCACTGGATCAATATGTTAGTCCCAAAAATAGTATAAAAGTTGCCAAAAAGTATATGAAAGTTGAATAATATTTGCATGGAACAATAAAAAATTATAGATACGATGGAGACGTATCAGCATCCCCAAGCTTAATTTCTGCTCGTCCTCGAGTAGGTAAATGATAAAAAAGATAATTTTTGATGTGTAATGCTACCTAGCATAATCTTGATCATATGTCTATCATGGCATGAATATTAAGACACGAGTGATTCAAAGCAATAGTCTATCCTTTGACATAAAAACAATAATACTTCAAGCATACAAACCAAGCAATTATGTCTTATTGAAATATCATAGCCAAAGAAAGCTCATCCCTACAAAATCATATAGTCTGGCTATGCTCCATCTTCACCACACAAAATATTCACATCATGCACAACCCCGATGACAAGCCAAGCAATTGTTTCATACTTTTGACGTTTCTCAAACCTTTTCAACTTTCACGCAATACATGAGCGTGAGCCATGGACATAGCACTATAGGTGGAATAGAATATGATGATGGGGGTTATGTGGAGAAGACAAAAGGAGAAAGTCTCACATCAACGCGGCTAATCAGCAGGCTACGGAGATGCCCATCAATTGATGTCAATGTGAGGAGTAGGGATTGCCATGCAACGGATGCACTAGAGCTATAAGTGTATGAAAGCTCAAACTGAAACTAAGTGGGTGTGCATCCAACTTGCTTGATCATGAAGACCTAGGGCATTTGATGAAGCCCGTCGTTGGAATGTACAAGCCAATTTCTATAATGAAAATTCCCACTAGTACATGAAAGTGATAACTCAAGAGACTCTTTATATGAAGAACATGGTGCTACTTTGAAGCACAAGTGTGGTAAAAGGATAGTAACATTGCCCCTTCTCTCTTTTTCTCCCATTTTTTTGTTTTCTTTTTTTGGGCCTTCTCTTTTTTTCTCTTTTTTTCCTCCGGAGTCTCATCCCGACTTGTGGGGGAATCATAGTCTCCATCATCCTTTCCTCACTGGGGCAATGCTCTAATAATGATGATCATCACACTTTTATTTACTTACAACTCAATATTACAACTCGATATCTAGAACAAAGATATGACTCTATATGAATGCCTCCGGCGGTGTACCGGGATGTGCAATGATCTAGCGTAGGAATGACATAAAAAAACGGACAAGCCATGAAAACATCATGCAAAGCAATATGACAATAAATGTTCAAGTCATGTATATGATGATGATGGAAGTTGCATGGCAATATATCTCGGAATGGCTATGGGAATGCCATGATAGGTAGGTATGGTGGCTGTTTTGAGGAAGATATAAGGGGGTTTATGTGTGATAGAGCGTATCGTATCACGGGGTTTGGATGCACCGGCGAAGTTTGCACCAACTCTCGAGGTGAGAAAGGGCAATGCACAGTACCAAAGAGGCTAGCAATGATGGAAGGGTGAGAGTGCGTATAATCCATGGACTCAACATTAGTCATAAAGAACTCACATACTTATTGCACAAATATATTAGTCATTGAAACAAAGTACTATGCGCATGCTCCTAGGGGGTAGATTGGTGGGAAAAGACCATCGCTCGTCCCCGACCGCCACTCATAAGGAAGACAATCAATAAACACCTCATGCTCCAACTTCGTTACATAACGGTTCACCATACGTGCATGCTACGGGACTTGCAAACCTCAACACAAGTATTTCTCAATTTCACAATTACTCAACTAGCACGACTCTAATATCACCACCTTTATATCGCAAAACTATTGCAAGGAATCAAACATGTCATATTCAGTGATCTACAAGTTTTATGTAGGGTTTTATGACTAACCATGTGAATGACCAGTTCCTGTCATCTCTCTAAATAGATATAAGTGAAGCACGAGAGTTTAATTATTTCTACAAAAGATATGCCCACGCTCTAACAAATATAAGTGAAGCAAAAGACCATTCTACAAATGACGGTTGTCTATGTAAAGAGAAACAGGCAATCCAAGCTTCAAATGATATAAGTGAAGCACATGAAGCATTCTATAAAGCCATACTCAAAAGATATAAGTGAAGTGCAATGAGCATTCTATAAATGAACCAAGGACTATCTCATACCAGCATGGTGCATAAAAGGAAAAGTGTAAACTAAATGCAAAAGACGCTCCAAGATTTGCACATATCACATGAATGAAACGAATCCGAAAACATACTGATATTTGTTGAAGAAAGAGGGGATGCCTTCCTAGGCATCCCCAAGCTTAGACGCTTGAGTCTCCTTGAATATTTACTTGGGGTGCCTCAGGCATCCCCAATCTTGAGCTCTTGCTTCTCTTCCTTCTTCCCACATCGAGACCTCCTCGATCATCGAACACTTCATCCACACAAAATTTCAACAGAAAACTCGGTAAGATCCGTTAGTATAATAAAGTAAATCACTACTCTAAGTACTGTTGCAAACCAATTAATATTTTGTTTTTGCATTGTGTCTACTGTAATATAGCTTTTTCATGGCTTAATCCACTGATATAAATTGATAGTTTCATCAAAACAAGCAAACTATGCATCAAAAACAGAATCTGTGTAAAACAGAACAGTCTGTAATAATATGAACATTCACCATACTTCTGATACTTGAAAAATTCTTCCAAAGTTAGGAAAAATAAAAAATTTGTATAGAAAGACATTGCAAAAAGAATCAGAACCATTTGATGTTCCAGTAAAAAATTAAAAATCTCGCACTACAGCCAAAGTTTCTGTCCTGCACCGCACAAACCAACAAGCATTGTAAACAACCTAAAGGCAAACCTTGGCACATTATTTTTATATAATAAAATGGAATTGTACAAGGGGATAATTGTTTTTGTTGAAAAGTTTTTGTAATCAAGATTCAGAAAGTTTCCGTGAGCATGAACAAAGTTCAAGGCTAGCTCCCACTTCAACAATGCTTGTCTTTCTCACTTTCGCTTTTCTTTTTGAAAAAGTTTTGGGTTCCCCTATTTATTTTTGTTGTTTTTAAACTATATGAAAGCACTCAACAGAAATAAATGACTCTCTAAAACTTCCGGTTGTCTCCCACAGCGCCTTCTTTAAAGCCATTAAGCTAGGCATATAGTGCTCAAGTAGTGAATCCACCCGGATCCCAAGGTATATCAAAGCCAATTTTAATTAGCAATGATTTGTAATTTAGTAGTGAGCACAAGGCAACATATATCATGCAACAACGAAGTCTAACTCTCTTCCTATGCATCGGCATGTCATAAAAGAACAATTCATGCACACAAAGTAAAGGCCAATGCATAGTATAAACAGTTTCTTGCAATTTTATCGTGTTGGAAATATAGAGAGGTGGAGATATAGTTCCTCTCTCATAATGATTACAAGTAGGAGCAGCAAGCACATGCATGTTATATTCATCAAAATCATCATGTGCAATGGTAAAGGCAACCCATCAATATAATCCTTAATAAGTGCAAACTTCTCCGATATAGTGTAATCGGGAGAATTCAAAAAGTTAATAGGATTATCATGTGTGGGTGCAATAGCAACAATTTCATGTTTAACATAAGGAACTATAGCAAGTTCATCTCCATAAGCATAATTCATATTGGCATCTTTGCCACAAGCATAGCAAGCATGTAATATTACAAGAGAATCAACGGGATCATAGCAATCATCCTTCGGTAAGCACGAAGGGAAATTAAACAATGTATGATTTGGAGGGTTACTCTCATTAGAAGGTGGGCACGGGTAGCTAATCCGCTCTTCCTCCTTTTTTTCTTCGCTCTCCTCATCATCCTTTTCATCCAATGAGCTCACAGTTTCGTCAATTTCTTCTTCCATAGTTTCCTGCAAAATATTAGTCTCTTCTTGGACAGCGGAGTAGTCCTCAATATATGGTTCAACATAGGCATTAGAAGCATAATTATCATAGCAATATTTAAGTACGGCAAAATTTTCAGATTTGTAAAGAGTAGCACCATACTTTTCAATCAAAGCAATTTCATAAGCATCCTTAAGAGCAACAAATTCTTCAATTTGTTGAACATCATAATAACTATAAACACCTTTAGCATATGAAGATACGATTCCATTATCACTAAACTCACATTGATAGGGAAGGTGTTTCTTAGGGTTTTCAGAACAACAAGTAAAATCATATATTTCACATAGATTCCAAGCATAGCATTGCAAACGATGAATTTGACCCAGTAAAAGTTTCCCTTTTTCAGATATACGATTATCGCATATAACAAGCATGCTCATCTAAAGATTTGCCCTCAACTAAGCTAGTTGGGGTTTCAAAGATTGCACATAGGGATCGAAGATGATCCAAGTAATAAGCTTCAGCAGTGTGATAGATTTTGAGTGGTTCTTCAACCATTTGTTCAGTAGGTACAACTAATTATTTTGGTATTTTGTGTTTCCCACCCATAACTAAAGATAGAAAACAACTAAGAACAGCAAATAAAAATTACTTAGTGATAAAGCAAACAAACACACACGAGAATATTCACCCCACGCTATTGCTCCCCGGCAACGGCGCCAGAAAAAGGTCTTGATAACCCACAAGTATAGGGGATCACAACAGTTTTCGATAAGTAAGAGTGTCGAACCTAACGAGGAGCTAAAGGTAGAACAAATATTCCCTCCAGTTCTATCGACCATCGATAAAACTCTACGCACGCTTGACGTTCGCTTTACCTAAAACAAGTATGAAACTAGAAGTACTTTTGAAAGATCGTGGATGTCGCCTAGAGGGGGGGTGAATAGGCGCTTTAAAATAATTATGGTTTAGGCTTGAACAAATGCGGAATAAACCTAACGGTTAATTTGTCAAGCACAAAACCTACAACAACTAGGCTCACCTATGTGCACCAACAACTTATGCTAAGCAAGAAAAACTACTTAGGTGATAGCAAGATATATGACAAGAAACAATATGGCTATCACAAAGTAAAGTGCATAAGTAAAGGGCTCGGGTAAGAGATAACCGAGGCACGCGGAGACAACGATGTATCCCGAAGTTCACACCCTTGCGGATGCTAATCTCCGTTTGGAGCGGTGTGGAGGCACAATGCTCCCCAAGAAGCCACTAGGGCCACCGTAATCTCCTCACGCCCTCGCACAATGCAAGATGTCGTGATTCCACTAAGGGGCCCTTGAGGGCGGTCACCGAACCCGTACAAATGGCAACCCTTGGGGGCGGTCACCGAACCCGTACAAATGGCAACCCTTGGGGGCGGTCACCGAACCCGTACACTTTGGCAACCCTTGGGGCGGTCACGGAACCCGTCAAATTGCTCAGGCGATCTCCACAACCTAATTGGAGACCCCGACGCTTTCCTAGAGCTTTACACCACAATGATTGAGCTCCGAACACCACCAACCGTCTAGGGCGCCCAAGCACCCAAGAGGAACAAGCTCAAGGGTACCAAGCACCCAAGAGTAATAAGCTTCTCAACTTGTAACTTCCACGTATCACGTGGAGAACTCAAACCGATGCACCAAATGCAATGGCAAGGGCACACGGAGTGCCCAAGTCCTTCTCCCAAATCCCACCAAAGCAACTAATGCTAGGGAGGAAAATGAGAGGAAGAACGAAAGAAGAACACGAAGAACTCCAAGATCTAGATCCAAGGGGTTCCCCTCACTTAGAGGAGAAAGTGATTGGTGGAAATGTGGATCTAGATCTCCTCTCTCTTTTCCCTCAAGAACTAGCAAGAATCGTTGGAGGGATTGAGAGTTAGCAAGCTCGAAGAAGGTCAACAATGGGGGAAGAACACGAGCTCAAAGGATAAGATCCATTGGGGAAGAAGACCCCTTTTATAGGGGGGGGGGGATCCAACCGTTATCCCCTCACTCAGCCCGCACGACGCGGTACTACCGCACGGAGCTGTTGTACTACCGCTGCAGGTTGCGGTACTACCGCATGTGCAGCACTGGCCAGATGAAGGCATGTTGCACAGGGCAACGAGCGGTAGAACCGCCGGAGCGGTACTACCGCGCGCCCCTACGGTACTACCGTAAGGCAGGCAACACTAGGCGCAGAGAAAGCACGGAAGTAAAAAATTACTTCTGTACCTACTTCACGACGGCGGACTGCATAAAAATCCGCACGACGCAGTACTACCGCACACGAAGAGAGGTACTACCGCGTAGGGCGCGGATGTAAAATATTACATCCGCCCCTACTTCCTCTCATGCTGCTAAGCGTGGCTAGAGCCCACGGTACTACCGCTCCCACAGAGCGGTACTACCGTGAGCACTGCAGATTACCATAGGGACTGCGGTACTATCAAGAGGGCTCATGCGGTACTACCGCTCCGGAGAGCAAGACTACCACATGCCCGTAACAGCAACACTAGGAGTCCTTCATTTTGCGAGAGAAGACAACAGAGGGATACAAAGAAACCAGAACTGCCATAACTTCTGCAAATGAGCTCCGAATTGAGCAAACTCAAGCTTGTTGGATACAAGACAACGAGTAGCATCAAAACAGAGACAGGGAAGGTATGCCTAACAAAAGGAGGAGAGAAACCTCCAACAAAGAAGAACCGGCATACCCTCCAACATCGAAAACATCATAGAAGATGCAAGTGAACTCCGTTTTCGATGAACTCGAGCTTGTCATAAAAATGACCATAAGCTCCAAATCTCACAAGGAGAAGAACCAAACAAGAACCAATAAAGATGATGCAAGGATGCAATGGTTTGGGCTCTCTCTGAGCGATATGATCAAGCAACTCATCGAGAGCCCCCCTTGATAGTACGGCAATCGATCCTATAACCCGGTCTCCCACAACTACCATGAGACCGATAAAATAGAAAACCTATCAAGGGCAAACCTTTGCCTTGCACAAAGTCCACTTGAGCTAGATGATGACGATCTTGACTCCCTCAAGTTGAACCACCTTTCTTGATTGCGTTGGCTCGATGAAGACTAGATGATTGCTCCCACATAGTCCACTATGGGTGAGCCACTCTTTGGCTCATCTTCACGAGTCCATTGTCACCACAATGGACGGCAAGCTTCAAGCACTTGATCTCTTCGTGATGCATCACTTGAACTTGCACACTGCATCCTAACCCCACAAAGAACTCTCACGAAGACCATGGGTTAGTACACAAAGCATAATTGACAATGCTTACCATACCATGGGATCACTTGATCCCTCTAGGTACATCTTCTACGCTTTGTGTGTTGATCAACTTGATTCACTCTTTGATTAAGTCTTGATCAACCTCTCACAAGACCAATCTTTTAGGTAATTCCTTGAATAGCACCTTGGTCAACACAAACTCTCCTTGAAACCAACACATGTACTCCAAGAAAAACCTATGGACAAAACCTTCAAATATAACTCAAGGCAACCATTAGTCCATAGAGATTGTCATCAATTACCAAAACCAAACATGGGGGCACCGCATGTTCTTTCAACTTTGTAGGTGTTTTTGGATAGGTTTGCAAGAAAGTAAAGAGCACGTAAATAAAAGCTAGGGGCTGTTTAGAAGAAGACACAACTAAATTAGTTTTAGTAGAGAGCTTTTTGTTACGAGAAAGTTATTTGTCCCTAGGCAATCGATAACTAAACTAGTAATCATTATTGCAGTTTTATTTGAGGGAGAGGCATAAGCTAACATACTTTATCTACTTGGATCATATGCACTTATGATTGGAACTCTAGCAAGCATCCGCAACTACTAAAGATCATTAAGGTAAAACCCAACCATATCATTAAAGCATCAAGTCCCCTTTATCCCATACGCAAACAACCTACTTACTAAGATGCAGCTTATGTCACTCACGCCACCCACCATAACCAAATCATGAACATATTGCAAACCCTACAACGGGAATCCCTCACGCTTGCGCGACACGAAGAGCGCCATAGGACAGCACCAATAATAAAACATGCAACTCAAACCAATCTTGATCATCAAATAGCCCGTAGGACAAAACAGATCTACTCAAACATCATAGGATAGCCATACATCATTGGGAAATAATATATAGCGTTGAGCACCATGTTTAAGTAGAGATTACAGCGGGTAAGATAGAGGTTACACCGCTACATAGAGGGGGGAAGAGTTGGTGATGATGGCGGTGAAGTTGTTGGTGAAGATTGTGGTGATGATGATGGCCCCCGGTGGCACTCCAGCGCCACCGGAAGCGAGGGGGAGAGAGCCTCCCGTCCTTCTTCTTCTTCCTTGACCTTCTCCCTAGGTGGGAGAAGGGTTTCCCCTCTGGTCCTTGGCCTCCATGGCGTGGGAGGGGCGAGAGCCCCTCCAAGATTGGATCTGTCTCTCTGTCTCTCTCTGTTTCTGCGTTCACGTCTGGTGCCCTTTCACCGTTTTCGTATATATATGGAGATCCGTAACTTGGACTGAAACCTTCGCCGTGATTTTTTACCAAAAAATAGCTTTCTTGCGGCCGAAGAAGGGCATCAACCGCCTTACGGGTGGCCCACGAGGGTCAGGGGCGCGCCGAGGGGGCAGGGGCGCCCCCTGCCCCGTGGCCACCTCGGGCACCGTCTCGCGTGGATTTTTCTTCCGGAATTTTCCAAAAATAAGCTCCGTCCGTTTTTATCCCGTTTGGATTCCGTTTGATATGGATATTCTGCGAAACATAAAACATGCAACAAAGCGAGGCTGCACTGAGCCTTTGGATCAATATGTTAGTCCCAAAAATAGTATAAAAAGTTGCCAAAAAGTATATGAAAGTTGAATAATATTGGCATGGAACAATAAAAAATTATAGATACGACGGAGACGTATCAGTCCCGGATGGAATTGAAGCGTCTCTTGATGTGCTTGGTTCTCTTGTGAAATCTGGATTCCTTTGCCAAGGCAATTGCACCAGTATTGTCACAAAAGATTTTCATTGAACCCGATGCACTAGGTATGACACCTAGATCGGATATGAACTCCTTCATCCAGACTCCTTCATTTGCAGCTTCCGAAGCAGCTATGTACTCCGCTTCACACGTAGATCCCGCCACGACGCTTTGTTTAGAACTGCACCAACTGACAGCTCCACCGT
Source organism: Aegilops bicornis (assembly GCA_021605145.1). NCBI lineage: Eukaryota > Viridiplantae > Streptophyta > Magnoliopsida > Poales > Poaceae > Aegilops > Aegilops bicornis. The sequence continues at coordinate 649,404,102 of CM038674.1, forward strand.
TCAATGTAAACACGTATCTGGTTCGCGATTTAGAATCATCTAGATCATTGTCAAAGCTTGCATCGACGTAACCATTTACGACTAGCCCTGGAGTCTGGATTGAGGATTACATCCTCCACATACATATGGCTAGAGGAGATGATCTCCACGCCATAAAATACTTACCCCTCAAACTCAAAGGGCCAGCTCGGCATTGGCTTAAAAGCCTTCCCGAAAACACCATTGGAAGTTGGGAAGAGCTCGAGGATGCGTTTGGGCAAATTTTCAGGGGACCTATGTCCGTGCCGGATGCAAACGATCTAAGTCACATAACTCAACAGTCAGGAGAGTCAGCCCGGAATTCAGAACAGGTTCCTTACCAAAAAGAACCAAATAGTCGACTGTCCGGACGCCGAAGCCTTAGCAGCCTTCAAACACAATGTCCGAGACGAATGGCTCGCCAGACACCTCGGCCAAGAAAAGCCAAGAACAATGGCCGCATTAACAAACCTCATGACCCGCTTTTGCACGGGAGAGGATAGCTGGCTAGCAAGATGCAGCACCAATGACCCAAGTACATCCAAAGTCGAGGATGGAAATGGGAAACCACGGCGCAACAAGGACCAAATACCGGATTAAGGGGAACGGTCCAAAGAGCGCCGCGATCAACGCCGGATTCAAAAGCTCACGGCAGAACAATAAAAACTGCCCGTAAGGACAATAGCGATGAGCTATCCAACTTAAACAAAATCTTGGACAAGATATGCCAAATCCACAAGTACTCAGGAAGCCCGCAAACCATACCCACAGAGATTGCCGGGTCTTCAAGCGATCCGGCAGACTCAATGCGAACACAAGGGCTCAACACACCAAGTGAGGATGATGACGAACCCCACAAGCGAGCACCGGAAAACAAAAGAATTTCCCACAAGAGGTCAAGACAAGAACTTACTTCAAGCAACAAAGGGGAAAAGCAGAGCGGCACCCATTGAATTACGCGCCGCACAATCTACCCAATGAGTACCAACACTGGTTGTCAAAACCAATCACCTTCGACCATCGTGACTACTCCGAAAGTATCCGAACGCAGGATGGACTGCCTTGATATTGGATCCTATAATCGACGGATTCCAATTTACACAGTCCTCATGGACGGCGGCGGTGACATAAACCCGATATATCGTGACACAATCCGCAGGATGGGGATAGACCCAACCAAAATTAGCCATAGCAACACTTCCTTTAAAGGAATAATACCAGGCACATATGCCCATTATGCGGGCTCCCTAACATTAGAAGTTATGTTCGGTTCATCCGACAACTTCCGTCGCGAAAAGTTACTCTTTCATGTCGCCCCATTTAAAAGTAGCCATCAAGCACTATTGGGACGCGAAGCTTTCGCCCGCTTTAACGCGATTCCACATTATGCATCTCTTACACTTAAAATGCCCAGTCCACGAGGCATCATCTCATTAAAGGGAAATTCCGAGTATTCCTCGAATACGGAAAAATGTGAGACTGCCTTAACAGCCTCACACTAAAACGGCTTTGCTGATCAAAGCATCTAAAGTAGGTCGTTCAGACCCCGGACACGGTTAGATTAACGCCGTGCTATACCCGTCCAGGATACGGCACAACGGAGACACAGGCGCAGACGTGCAGCAGGGACCCGTTGCAAGGATTCTTTTCAGATTAAGACCCTGTGTAAACCTTTCTCACTGTCTCTTGTTGTTATTCATCCCCCGGTCTCTTATTATAACCGAGGAGGAGGCTGGCGTTTTGGCATCGGCCGCGTCAGAATTTTGCACGTACCTAGACACCAAGGGCTTATTACCAAGGGCATTGTTCTGCCCGCTTTATAAAAGACCGAATACCTTAGGGAGTATTCGGCGTCTCGAGTTAGGCCTTATATGCATCAGCTCCGAATCATGTCTTTGGTCAAATGTTGGGTTTGCCCGGCTCCTGTGTTTTGCTGCCTTACGTTCCGTTCTATCGGCTAACGCGGCACCGGAGAACTACTACGATTGTGCCCGGTTCGCCGGGCGAGCACCTCGAGAGAAAGCCAAAAACTGGCTCATGATATAGCGAGAGACTGGTCAACCACTCGATGACTCACCGAATGTTTAGAATTCCTCCGCATTAACGAAGGACCGTTTTTCGGTCAGCACATACGCACCGATTCGGGAGAGTGCGGTGCCCCCAGGGGCTATATAGTAGCCCCACCCTCGAACCCCTATGTCTAAGTGAAAGAGATAAAGCATTATAGTCCGGTTGCCTAGTTTGCTACGCCACCACCTCCTTTACAGGACCAAGACGTTGGATTAAGTGTGAAAGCGCGACTTCTTTGCAAACACCCCCGCACTATGTGCGTGGGGGCTGAAGCCGAAGACTGCCATCTTTCGTGTTATATACATATATACATCAACGGCCGCACAGGAGGTAGTTTAATACTTGAAGGCACAAGTATAAAAAGCTCTTACATTAAATTGAAACGTTGTTTCACAAATCATACATGTCATTTAAACATAATATCCTTCGAGCACTGCGTCTCTATTAAACGAGCGCCCTGCAGGACTTCCTCAAAATAGTGCTCGGCAGGTACTCGGCTTCTGTACGAATCTTGGGATGCAACATCGGTTGCCTTCATCTCCGCCCAGTATGTCTTGACACGGGCAAGAGCCATCTGCGCTCCCTCTATGCATGCCGACCGCTTCATTGCGTTGATACGCGGTACCGCACCAAGGAACTGATGCGCTAAGCCAAAATAACTCTTCGGCTAGGGTCCGCCTGGCCACAAATGAGTCATGACATGCTTCATGGCAAGTCCAGATAATCGATTCAGCTCGGCCCATTCGGCCAACCGATCGGTCAACGGAAGAGGACGCTCCGGACTATGGAATTGCGACCAATATAGCTCTTCCCTTATGTGCCCCTTCTGGCCTTGGAAGTGCTCAATCGCGTCCGCAGCGCTCGCCGCTAAGTCTAGATAAGCATCCTCCAAACTCCACAACTTGTCGAACTGAGCATACTTCGGATCCGTATATTTCCTCCGCAGCAGAAAAGGCTTTCTAGCAGCAACATCCACAGCCTGACGCAGCTCCTCCTTGGCAGCTCTCATTGCGGAGCGGGCATCCTTGGCTTCGGCGGTGGCCTTTTTGAGGTCCTCTTGCTCCGCTTGACGTTCTTTTTCAAGAACCCTGCAGCGGTCGGTAGCATTCTTCAACTTTATGGCCATATCGGCCATTTCCTCTTTGCTTCGGCAGTGAGCAGCCCGTTCGGCTTTTAGCTCTTCGGCCGCCGTTAAAGCGGCCACATTACTATTTTTGGCTTGCTCTTTAGCTCGGGCAAGTTCCGCCCGCAGCTCCTCCACAGCAGCGGCACCACCTGCATTAAGCATACAAGTAGTAAGGCGCGGGCGTCAAGCTCCCTTACCAGGCGTCCGTGAAGAAGTCGCATACCTTGTGACTCGTCAAACCGCTTATTGACAAGCGCGATGTCCGCATCTGCCTCGTCAAGTTGCCGCTTTAGTTCGGCAAATTCATCAGTCCGGCTGGCCACCGAACGCCCCACCACCTATTCAGGAGCGGCGATATGTTATAACTGAGATTATGATCCTCGGCACGCTATCAATTTTGACAACATACCGAGTCTCAGGGGCTACTATCTATACAGGACACATTCTATATGCATAACTGTCAGAAGGTACATCATTTTTGCGTACCTCGAACCCCGTCAGCAAGCTTCTGACGGCTTCATGCAATCCGCTCTCAGCGGACGCAATTCTTCCAATCACTGCACCCATTAGCGCACGGTGATCTTCTGAGATAGCCGCTTCGCCCAGCAGATCCTTGACTCCTCCGACTGCCGCGCCCGGTGGCGCCGGACCTTCCGGCCCCGCCGGACCCGGGGAAACCCTCCGTGACAACACCTCAGGGTCGTCCGCCTCGCATGAAGGTGCGACAGGTGGAGGCGTTTCGCTCTCCATCATCTCCGGAAGAAGATCTCCCGAAGACGAGCTCTGCTGATAAGGGCTGAAATCCGAACTACAAGGTATAATTTCGGTTATCTTCAGCAATAAATACAGGGATGTCCCTTATTACAAGACCCCTTCCTTTTTACTTACGGCTCGCTGGAGGGCTGATCCCCTTGGGGAAATAGTGCGGATGGGATACTTCCTGGCGCCGGACTCTCTGACGAAGATTTCTTTCCCCTCTTTGAGGCCTTGACCTCCGGATCTTCCGAAGCGGTCCTCTTCTCTCCTTGGAGGGTGAGACTTTTGATCCCTCCTTCCTTGAAAGCCTCCTTCGTGGAGGCAGTTGCTTCCCCGCTCCCCCCTTCGCCTTCTTTAAAAGGCGCGGCCTTCAACATCTTGGTCAGCATGGGATCCGGCGTGGTCTCTGGGAGGGGAGCCGGACACCTTATCAACTTTGCCTTGGCTATCCACTCCTGTCCAAGAAACGGCTCCTTTAAAGCGCATATATATGATAAATGAATGAACAGCCTGTCCGGTTACAGGACTACTTACTTGAGTATCTGGGCGATTGCAGCTTATCCCTGCGTCCTCAGTCAGGTCCGGACACTTCTCTTGTGATCCGAAGAACAGTTTATACATCTCCATGGGCGTCGTGCCCATAAAATGTTGGAGAACTCGTGGTCCCTCCGGATTAAATTCCCACAGACGGAGGGGGCGTTCTTGCAGGCGTATAGGCGCCGAATCAACATAACCTGCGCCACTCTGACCAGATTGATCTCTCTTTCTTGGAGGTCTTGAATACGGCCCCGCAATGTAGGAACGCCCTGGACGGCCCCCGCCGAGCCCCTTGTTGACCCATGACGCCACCGTTGTGGTGGACCTGGCCGGAAGGCGGAGGCGCCACCCATTTGGTGCCCCCGGGCGGTGATATAGAACCACTCCCGTTGCCACAAACCAAGCTCCTCTTGAAAAGAGCCCTCGGGCCACGGAGCATCAGCACACTTGCTTATGATAGCCCCTCCGCACTCTGCCTGTTGCCCCTCGATCATCTTCGGCTCCACCTTAAAAGTCTTGAGCCACAATCCGAAGTGAGGGGTAATATGGAGGAATGCTTCACATACGACAATGAATGACGAGATATGGAGGATGGACTCTGGATTCAAGTCATGGAAATCCAGCCCATAATAAAACATGAGACCCCGCACAAAGGGATTCGTCGGGAAGCCTAAACCCTGAAGGAAGTGAGACACGAACACCACGCTCTCGCCGGGCTCGGGAGTGGGAATGACCTGCCACGAGCAGGCAGCCTATGCGAAATCTCGCCGGTTAGATACCTGGCGTCTCGCAGCTTTAGCACATCTTCTTCTGTAATGGAAGAAGACATCCATCGGCCGATCTGGTCGGAGCCGGACATCGTCGAGGGTCCGAAGCGCCTAAATCTGAAGCTTTGGGTGTTAGAACTCGAAGCGCAAGGCGAATTCGATGGAGGGTGGAAAAAAGAAGAGGGCCTTGGTCTCATTATAAAGAGGTTGAATACCAAGAGCCCTCCCCGTGGTCGATTGGGACTCGCCTTTGATAGAGGAGGCATGCCAACGGGCACGGTTGGGTTACCCATGTCCGTATTGATGAGAATCCCGGAATAAGGGGGCACGATCTATGCTTTGATAAGACGTGACAAGGAAACCACCTCGCTAAACGCGCTAAGGTGGAACAGTAAAAAACAATTCGTATAAAGGCCTGGCCGTGGTGTGATGTCATGCCGGAGAATACGTCAGCAGATCTGTGCAAAGATTATTCTCTCTACGGTGGTATGTGGAACTTGTTTTGCAGAGCCGGACACTATCCTTGTGTTCAAAACCTTCTATGAAGTATTCGGAGGAGGAACCCGCCTTGCAATGCCGAAGACAATATGCGCGCCGGACTCATCATCATTGAAGCCTGGTTCGGGGGCTACTGAGGGAGTCCTGGATTAGGGGGTGTCCGGATAGCCGAACTATCATCTTTGGCCGGACTCCTAGACTATGAAGATACAAGATTGAAGACTTTGTCCCGTGTCCGGATGGGACTTTCCTTGGCGTGGAAGGCAAGCTTGGTGATACGGATATGTAGATTTCCTACCATTGTAACCGACTCTGTGTAACCCTAACCCTATTCGGTGTCTATGTAAACCGAAGGGTTTTAGTCCGTAGGACGAACAATAATCATACCATAGGCTAGCTTCTAGGGTTTAGCCTCTCTGATGTCGTGGTAGATCTACTCTTGTACTACCCATATCATCAATATTAATCAAGCAGGAGTAGGGTATTACCTCCATCGAGAGGGCCCGAACCTGGGTAAAAACATCGTGTCCCTTGTCTCCTGTTACCATCCGCCTAGACGCACAGTTCGGGACCCCCTACCCGAGATCCGCCGGTTTTGACACCGACAATAGGGAACATCTTTCATTTTCTCTCTATCTTCTGCAGTGGTCGGGCATGGAGTCTGACTCAACTTCACACCTTGTAACACAGGCAAGAACCCTTTCTTTGCTTGATCCATTTTGAACTTTTTCAAAACTTTATCAAGGTATGTGCTTTGTGAAAGTCCAATTAAGCGTCTTGATCTATCTCTATAGATCTTGATGCCGAATATGTAAGCAGCTTCACGGAGGTCTTTCATTGAAAAACTCTTATTCAAGTATCCTTTTATGCTATCCAGAAATTCTATATCATTTCCAATCAGTAATATGTCATCCACATATAATATTAGAAATGCTACAGAGCTCCCACTCACTTTCTTATAAATACAGACTTCTCCAAAAGTCTGTATAAAACCATATGCTTTGATCACACTATCAAAATGTTTATTCCAACTCCGAGAGGCTTGCACCAGTCCATAAATGGATCGCTGGAGCTTGCACACTTTGTTAGCTCCCTTTGGATCGACAAAACCTTCCGGTTGCATCATATACAACTCTTCTTCCGTAAATCCATTCAGAATGCAGTTTTGACATCCATTTGCCAAATTTCATAATCATAAAATGCGGCAATTGCTAACATGATTCGGACAGACTTAATCATCGCTACGGGTGAGAAAGTCTCATCGTAGTCAACTCCTTGAACTTGTCGAAAACCTTTTGCAACAAGTCGAGCTTTGTGGACAATAACATTACCGTCAGCGTCAGTCTTCTTCTTGAAGATCCATTTATTCTCTATGGCTTGCCGATCATTGGGCAAGTCAACCAAAGTCCACACTTTGTTCTCATACATGGATCCTGCCTCGATTTCATGGCCTCAAGCCATTTTGCGGAATTTGGGCTCACCATCGCTTCTTCATAGTTCGTAGGTTCGCCTTGGTCAAGTAACATGACCTCCAGAATAGGATTACCGTACCACTCTAGTGCGGATCTTACTCTGGTTGACCTACAAGGTTCGGTAGTAACTTGATCTGAAGTTATATGATCATCATCATTAGCTTCCTCGCTAATTGGTGTAGGAGTCACAGAAACAGATTTCTGCGATGAACTACTTTCCAATAAGGGAGCAGGTACAGTTACCTCATCAAGTTCTACTTTCCTCCCACTCACTTCTTTCGAGAGAAACTCCTTCTCTAGAAAGGATCCATTCTTAACAACGAATGTCTTGCCTTGGATTTGTGATAGAAGGTGTACCCAACAGTTTCCTTTGGGTATCCTATGAAGACACATTTCTCCGATTTGGGTTCGAGCTTATCAGGTTGAAGCTTTTTCACATAAGCATCGCAGCCCCAAACTTTAAAAACGACAACTTTGGTTTCTTGCCAAACCACAGTTCATAAGGCGTCCTCTCAACGTATTTTGATGGTGCCCTATTTAACATGAATGCAGCCGTCTCTAAAGCATAACCCCAAAACGATATTGGTAAATCAGTAAGAGACATCATAGATCGCACCATATCTAGTAAAGTACGATTACGACGTTCGGACACACCATTACGTTGTGGTGTTCCGGGTGGCGTGAGTTGCGAAACTATTCTGCATTGTTTCAAATGTAGACCAAACTCGTAACTTGATACGTCTCCAACGTATCTATAATTTTTTATTGCTCCATGCTACTTTATCTACTGTTTTGGACTATATTGGGCTTTATTTTCCACTTTTATATTATTTTTGGGACTAACATATTAACTGGAGGCCCAAATTTTAATTGTTGTTTATTGCCTTTTCGAGGTTTCAAGAAAGCAGAATATCAAACGGAGTCCAAATGGAATGAAACCTTCGAAACGTGATTTTCTCACCGAGCGTGATCCAGAGACTTGGACCCTCACGCCAAGGAACCAGAGAGGCGGTCACGAGGGTGGGCCTCTGGCGCGCCCTTCCTCGTGGGCCCCTCGGCTCCACCGACGCATTCTTCCTCCTATATATACCTCGCATTCCCAAACAATGAGAACAGGAGCCAAAACCTAATTCCACCGCCAAACTTCCTCAGATCCACGAGATCCCATCTTGGGGCCTGTTAGGAGCTCACGGAGGGGTATCCACCACGGAGGGCTTCTACATCATCATCAAAGCCTCTCCGATGAAGTGTGAGTAGTTTACCTCAGACCTTCGGGTCCATAGTTAGTATCTAGATGGCTTCTTCTCTCTTTTTGGATCTCAATACAATATTCTCCCCCTCTCTCGTGGAGATCTATTTGATGTAATCTTCTTTTTCCGGTGTGTTTGTTGAGACCGATGAATTGTGGGTTTATGATCCAACTTATCTATGAATAATATTTGAATCTTCTCTGAATTCTTTTATGTATGATTGAGTTATCTTTACAAGTCTCTTTGAATTATCCGTTTGGTTTGGCCAACTAGATTGGTAGTTCTTGCAATGGGAGAAGTGCATGGCTTTGGGTTCAATCTTGCGGTGTCCTTACCCAAAGGATGTAAAGGGTTGCAAGGCACGTATTGTATTGTTGCCATCGAGGATAACAAGATGGGGTATTTATCATATTGCATGAATTTATTCCTCTACATCATGTCATCTTGCTTAAGGCATTACTCTGCTTTTTAACTTAATACTCTAGATGCATCTTTGGATAGCGGTCGATGACCGGAGTAATAGTAGTAGATGCGAGAATCGTCGGTCTACTTGTCACCGGACGTGATACCTATATACATGATCATACCTACATATACTCATAACTATGCTCAATTCATCAATTGCTCAACAAGAATTTGTTCACCCACCGTAGAATATTTATGCTCTTGAGAGAAGCCACTAGTGAAACCTATGGCCCCCGGGTCTATTCTCATCATATCAATCTCCATGACTTTTATACTTGCTTTGTTTTTACTTTGCCTTTTATTTTCACTTTGCATTTATATACCAAAAATACCAAAAATATTATCTCTATCAGATCTCACTCTCGTAAGTGACCGTGAAGGGATTGGCAACCCCTAATCGCGTTGGTTGCGAGTAGCTATCATTTTGTGCAGGTACGAGGGACTTGTGTGTGGCCTCCTCTTTGGATTGATACCTTGGTTCTCAAATCGAGGGAAATACTTACGCCATCTTGTGCTGCATCATCCTCTCCTCTTGAGGAAAACCAATGCAAGCTCAAGACGTAGCAAGAAGGATTTATGGCACGATTCTTGGGAGTCTATGCAAAAGTCAACATACCCAGTACCCATCACAATCCCTATCTCTCGCATTACATTATTTGCCATTTGCCTCTCTTTTTCCTCTCCCCCACTTCACCCTTGCCATTTATTCGCCCTCTCTTTCCCAATCTCCTCCTCTCTTACTGTTGCCTTTTCCTCGTCCGTTTGTTTGCCCGTGTGTTGGATTGCTTGTTGTCGTGATGGCTCAAGATGCTACCAAATTGTGTGACTTCACCAATACCAATAATAATGATTTCCTTAGCACTCCAATTGCTCCTGTTGCCAATACTGAATCTTGTGAAATCAATACTGCTTTGTTGAATCTTGTTATGAAAGATCAATTCGCCGGCCTTCCTAGTGAAGATGCCGCTACTCATCTGAATAGCTTCGTTGATTTATGTGATATTGAAAAGAAAAAGGATGTCGATCGTTAAATTGAAGCTATTTCCTTTTTCGCTTAGAGATCGTGCTAAAGCGTGGTTTTCATCTCTGCCTAAAAATGGTATTGATTCTTGGAATGAGTGCAAAGATGCTTTTATCTCTAAATATTTTCCTCCCGCTAAGATTATCTATCTTAGGAACGATATTATGAATTTTAAGCAACTTGATCATGAACATGTTGCACAAGCTTGGGAGAGAATGAAATTAATGATACGTAATTGCCCTACTCATGGTTTGAACTTGTGGATGATTATACAAAAAAATTATGCGGATTGAATTTTGCTCTAGAAATCTTTTAGATTCGGCATGAGGCACTTTTATGGAAATCACTTTAGGAGATGCTACTAAACTTCTAGATAATATTATGGTTAATTATTCTCAATGTCATACCGAAAGATCTACTAATAAAAAAGTGCATGCGATAGAAGAAATCAATGTTTTGAGTGGAAAGATGGATGAACTTATGAAATTATTTGCTACTAAGAGTGTTTCTTCTGATCCTAATGATATGACTTTGTCTACTTTGATTGAGAATAATAATGAATCTATGGATGTGAATTTTGTTGGTAGGAATAATTTTGGTAACAACGGATATAGAGGGATTTTAATCCTAGGCCTTATCCTAGTAATCCTTCTAATAATTATGGGAATTCCTACAACAACTCTTATGGAAATTTTAATAAGATGCCCTCTGAATTTGAGAATAGTATTAAAGAGTTTATGAATTAACAAAAGAATTTTAATGCTTTGCTTGAAGAGAAATTGCTTAAAGTTGATGATTTGGCTAGGAACATTGATAGAATTTCTCTTGAGGTTGATTCTTTAAAGCTTAGATCTATTCCTCCTAAGCATGATATCAATGAGTCTCTCAAATCTATGAGAATTTCCATTGATGAGTGCAAAGAAAGAACCGCTAGGATGCGTGCTTCCAAAGATGCCTTTATTAAAGTGTGTTCCTCTAATTCTTATGAAAATCAAGATGAAGATCTAAAAGTTATTGATGTGTCCCCTATTAAATCTTTGTTTTGCAATATAAATCTTGATGAAACTGAATATGATCTTCCTTTACCTAGAAGGCGTTCTAAGAATTCGGAGTATTTAGATCTTGATGATGAAATTGATAAATGTGGGATTGAAAGAAACAAAAATCTAGATGTTGCTAAACCCACTATTTTGGATCTCAAGAAATTTAATTATGAAAATTGCTCTTTAATTGATTGTATTTCCTTGTTGCAATTCGTGCTAAATTCTCCTCATGCTTATAGTCAAAATAAGGCCTTTACCGAACACATTGTTGATGCCTTGATGCAATCTTATGAAGAAAAACTTGAGTTGAAAGTTTCTATCCCTAGGAAACTCTATTATGAGTGGGAACCTACTATCAAAATTAAAATTAAAGATCATGAGTTTAATGCTTTGTGTGATTTGGTAGCTAGTGTCTCTACTATTCCCAAAACTTTGTGTGATTTGCTAGATTTCCGTGACTTTGATGATTGCTCTCTAAACTTGCATCTTGCGGATTCCACTATTAAAAAGCCTATGGGAAGAATTAATGATGTTATTATTGTTGCAAATAGGAATTATGTTCTCGTAGATTTTATCGTTCTTGATATAGATTGCAATCATTCATGTCCTATTATTCTTGGTAGACCTTTCCTTAGAACGATTGGTGCAATTATTGATATGAAGGAAGGGAATATTAGATTCCAATTTACATTAAAGAAAGGCATGGAACACTTCCCTAGAAAGAAAATAAAATTACCATATGAATCTATCATGAGAGCCACTTATGGATGGCCTACCAAAGATGGCAATACCTAGATCTATCCTCGCTTTTATGCCTAGCTAGGGGCGTTAAACGATAGCGCTTGTTGGGAGGCAACCCAATTTTATTTTTTGTTTTTTGTTTTTGCTCCTTGTTAGGAATAAATAATCCATCTAGCCTCTATTTAGATGTGGTTTTATCTTTTAATTAGTGTTTGTGCCAAGTTAAACATATTGGATCTTCTTGGATGATAGTTATTTGATCTTCCTGTAATTTCCAGAAACTTTGTGCTCAGTGCCCAAATTGTTAAAAATCACAAGAACTTGATAAAATACTGATTCCAATTGATTCTGATCAATAAAAAAATTGTCCAGGTCTTCTAATTTTGGTAGAATTTGTTGAGTTCCAGAAGTTTGCGTTAGTTACAGATTACTACAGACTGTTCTGTTTTTGACAGATTCTGTTTTGTGTGTGTTGTTTGCTTATTTTGATGAATCTATGGCTAGTAAAATAGTTTATGATCCATAGAGAAGTTGGAATACAGTAGGTTTAACACCAATATAAATAAAGAATGAGTTCATTACAGTACCTTGAAGTAGTCTTTTGTTTTCTTTCTCTAACTGAGCTCACGAGATTTCTATTGAGTTTTGTGTTGTGAAGTTTTCAAGTTTTGGATGAATTCTTTTGATGGATTATGGAACAAGGAGTGGCACGAGCCTAAGATTGGGGATGCCCATGGCACCCCCGAGATAATCCAAGGACACCAAAAAGACAAAGCTTGGGGATGCCCCGGAAGGCATCCCCTCTTTCGTCCACTTCCATCGGTAATTTACTTGGAGCTATATTTTTATTCACCACATGATAAGTGTTTTGCTTGGAGCGTCTTGTATTTTTTGTGTCTTTGCTTGTTAGTTTACCACAATCATCCTTGCTGTACACACATTTTGAGAGAGCCATACATGAATGAAATTTGATAGAATACTCTAAGTGCTTCACTTATATCTTTTGAGCTTGATAGTTTTTGCTCATAGTGCTTCACTTATATCTTTTGAGCGTGATAATTTTTGCTCTAGTGCTTCACTTAGATCTTTTAGAGCACGGTGGTGGATTTGTTTTAAAGAAACTTGATCTCTCATGCTTCACTTAGATTATTTTGAGAGTCGTTAATAGCATGGTAATTTGCTTAATGTTAAAATACTTGGTATTCAAGATATGTGAAACTTTCTTTTGAGTGCATTGAATACTAAGATAAGTTTGATGCTTGATAATTGTTTTGAGATATGAAGATAGTGATATTAGAGTCATGCTAGTTGAGTAGTTGTGAATTTAAAGAATACTTGTGTTGAAGTTTGTGATTCACGTAGCATGCACGTATGGTGAACCGTTATGTGATGAACTCGGAGCATGATTTATTTATTGATTGTCTTCCTTATGAGTTGTGGTCGGGGACGAGCGATGGTATTTTCCTACCAATCTATCCCCCTAGGAGCATGCGCGTAATAATACTTTGCTTTGATAACTTCTAGATTTTTGCAATAAGTATATGAGTTCTTTATGACTAATGTTGAGTCCATGGATTATACGCAGTTTTTCCCATCCTTCCATCATTGCTAGCCTCTCTAATACCGCGCACTTTTCGCCGGTATCATACACCCACCATATACCTTCCTCAAAACAGCCACCATACCTACCTATCATGGCATTTCCATAGCCATTCCGAGATATATTGCCATGCAACTTTCCACCGTTCCGTTTATTATGACACGCTCCATCATTGTCATATTGCTAGCATGATCATGTAGTTGACATCGTATTTGTGGCAAAGCCACCATTCATAATTCTTTCATACATGTCACTCGTGTTTCATTGCATATCCCGCACATCACGAGGCATTCATATAGAGTCATACTTTGTTCTAAGAATCGAGTTGTAATTGTTGAGTTGTAAGTAAATAAAAGTGTGATGATCATCATTATTAGAGCATTGTTCCCAAGTGAGGAAAGGATGATGGAGACTATGATTCCCCCACAAGTCGGGATGAGACTCCGGACGAAAAAAAGAGGCCATAAAAAAAAGAGAAAAGGCCCAAATAAAAAAATAGAGAAAAAGAGAGAAGGGACAATGTTACTATCCTTCTACCACGCTTGTGCTTCAAAGTAGCACCTTGATCTTCATGATAGAGAGTCTCTCATTTTGTCACTTTCATATACTAGTGGGAATTTTTCATTATAGAACTTGGCTTGTATATTCCAATGATGGGCTTCCTCAAAATGCCCTAGGTCTTCGTGAGCAAGCGAGTTGGATGCACACCCACTTAGTTTCTTTTCTTGAGCTTTCATATACTTATAGATCTAGTGCATCCGTTGCATGGCAATCCCTACTCACTCACATTGATATCTGTTAATGGGCATCTCCATAGCCCATTGATACGCCTAGTTGATGTGAGACTATCTTCCCTCTTTTTGTCTTCTCCACAACCACCATTCTATTCCTCATATAGTGCTATATCCATGGCTCACGCTCATGTATTGCGTGAAGATTTAAAAAGTTTTGAAAATGTTAAAGTATGAAACAATTGCTTGGCTTGTCATCGGGGTTGTGCATGATTTAAATATTTTGTGTGGGGAAGATGGAGCATAGCCGCACCATATGATTTTGTAGGGATAACTTTCTTTGGCCATGTTATTTTGAGAAGACATAATTGCTTAGTTAGTATGCTTGAAGTATTATTATTCTTTATGTCAATATGAACTTTTGTCTTGAATCTTTCAGATCTGAATATTCATACCATGATTAAGAAGATTTACATTGAAATTATGCCAAAGTATCACTCCGGATCGAAAATTCTCTTTTTATCATTTACCTACTCGAGGACGAGCAGGAATTAAGCTTGGGGATGCCTGATACATCTCCAACGTATCTATAATTTTTGATTGCTCCATGCTACTTTATCTACTATTTTGGACTATATTGGGCTTTATTTTCCATTTTTATATTATTTTTGGGACTAACCTATTAACCGGAGGCCCAAAATTTGCATTGTCGTTTTTTGCCTTTTTCAGTGTTTCGAAGAAACAGAATATCAAACGGAGTCCAAGCGGAATGAAACCTTCGGAAACGTGGATTTCTCACCGAACGTGATCCAGGAGACTTGGACCCTACGCCAAGGAACCAGAGAGGCGGTCACGAGGGTGGGGGGCGCCCCACTGGGCGCGCCCCCTGCCTCATGGGCCCCTCGAAGCTCCACCGACGTACTCCTTCCTCCTATATATACCTCACGCACCCCAAACGATCGTAACAGGGCCAAAAACCTAATTCCACCGCCGCAACTTCCTGCACTCCACGAGATCCCATCTTGGGGCCTGTTAGGAGCTCCACGGGAGGGCATCCACCATGGAGGGCTTCTACATCATCATCAAAGCCTCTCCGATGAAGTGTGAGTAGTTTACCTCGCACCTTAGGGTCCATAGTTAGTAGCTAGATGGCTTCTTCTCTCTTTTTGGATCTCAATACAATGTTCTCCCCCTCTCTCGTGGAGATCTATTCGATATAATCTTCTTTTTGCGGTGTGTTTGTTGAGACCGATGAATTGTGGGTTTATGATCCAACTTATCTATAAATAATATTTGAATCTTCTCTGAATTCTTTTATGTATGATTGAGTTATCTTTGCAAGTCTCTTCGAATTATCCGTTTGGTTTGGCCAACTAGATTGGTAGTTCTTGCAATGGGAGAAGTGCATGGCTTTGGGTTCAATCTTGCGGTGTCCTTACCCGGGATGTAAAGGGTTGCAAGGCACGTATTGTATTGTTGCCATCGAGGATAATAAGATGGGGTATTTATCATATTGCATGAATTTATTCCTCTACATCATGTCATCTTGCTTAAGGCGTTACTACTGCTTTTTAACTTAATACTCTAGATGCATGCTTTGGATAGCGATCGATGAGTGGAGTAATAGTAGTAGATGCGTAATCGCTTTTGGTCTACTTGTCACGGACGTGATGCCTATATACATGATCATACCTACATATACTCATAACTATGCTCAATTACATCAATTGCTCAACAGTAATTTGTTCACCCACCGTAGAATATTTATGCTCTTGAGAGAATCCACTAGTGAAACCTATGGCCCCCGGGTCTATTCTCATCATATCAATCTCCGTCACTTTTATACTTGCTTTGTTTTTACTTTGCCTTTTATTTTCACTTTGCATATATATACCAAAAATATTATCTCTATCAGATCTCACTCTCGTAAGTGACCGTGAAGGGATTGACAACCCCTAATCACGTTGGTTGTGAGTAGCTATTGTTTTGTGCAGGTAACGAGGGACTTGTGCGTGGCCTCCTACTGGATTGATACCTTGGTTCTCAAAAACTGAGGTAAATACTTACGCTATTGTGCTGCATCATCCTCTCCTCTTCGGGGAAAACCAACGCAAGCTCAAGACGTAGCATAACTCAAATATTCTCCTCCACGATCAGATCGTAGAAATTTTATTTTCTTGTTACGATGATTTTCCACTTCACTCTGAAATTCTTTGAACTTTTCAAATGTTTCAGACTTATGTTTTATTAAGTAGATATACCCATATCTACTCAAATCATCTGTGAAGGTGAGAAAATAACGATACCCGCCGCGAGCCTCAATATTCATCGGACGACATACATCAGTATGTATGATCTCCAACAAATCTGTTGCTCGCTCCATTGTTCCGGAGAACGGTGTTTTAGTCATCTTACCCATGAGGCATGGTTCGCAAGTACCAAGTGATTCATAATCAAGTGATTCCAAAAGTCCATTCAGTATGGAGTTTCTTCATGCGCTTTACACCAATATGACCCAAATGACAGTGCCACAAATAAGTTGCACTATCATTATCAACTTTGCATCTTTTGGCTTCAACATTATGAATATGTGTATTACTACTATTGAGATTCAACAAAAATAGACCACTCTTAAAGGGTGCATGACCATAAAAGATATTACTCATATAAATAGAACAAACATTATTCTCAGATTTAAATGAATAACCGTCTCGCATCACAAAAGATCCAGATATAATGTTCATGCTCAACGCTGGCACCAAATAACAATTATTCCGGTCTAAAACTAATCCCGAAGGTAGATGTAGAGGTAGCATGTCGACAGCGATCACATCGACTTTGGAACCATTTCCCACGCGCATCGTCACCTCATCCTTAGCTAGTCTTTGCTTAATCCGTAGTCCCTGTTTTGAGTTGCAAATATTAGCAACAGAACCAATATCAAATACCCAGGTGCTACTGCGAGCTCTAGTAAGGTACACATCAATAACATGTATATCACATATACCTTTTGTTCACCTTGCCATCCTTCTTATCCGCCAAATACTTGGGGTAGTTCCGCTTCTAGTGACCAGTATGTTTGCAGTAGAAGCACTCAGTCTCATGCTTAGGTCCAGACTTGAGTTTCTTCTCCTGAGCAGCAACTTGTTTTCCGTTCTTCTTGAAGTTCCCCTTCTTATTCCCTTTACCCTTTTTCTTGAAACTGGTGGTCTTGTCGACCATCAACACTTGATGCTCCTTTTTGATTTCTACCTCCGCGGCCTTTAGCATTGTGAAGAGCTCGGGAATTGTCTTGTCCATCCCTTGCATATTATAGTTCATCATGAAGCTCTTGTAGCTTGGTGGCAGTGATTGAAGAATTCTGTCAATGACACTATCATCCGGAAGATTAACTCCCAGTTGAATCAAGTGATTGTTATACCCAGACATTTTGAGTATATGTTCACTGACAGAACTATTCTCCTCCATCTTGCAAATTGTAGAACTTATTGGAGACTTCATATCTCTCAATCCGGCATTTGCTTGAAATACCAAGTTCAACTCCTGGAACATCTCATATGCTCCATGACGCTCAAAATGTCGTTGAAGTCCGGTTCTAAGCCGTAAAGCATGGCACAATCGAACTATCGAGTAGTCATCACCTTTGCTCGCCAGACGTTCTTACAACGTCGGTTGCATCTGCAGCGAACTGGCACCAGCGGTGCTTCCACGACATAATTCTTACGTGCAGCAATGAGGATAATCCTCAAATTACGGACTCGATCCGTGTAATTGATACCATCATCTTTCAACTTTGCTTTCTCAAGGAACACATTAAAATTCAAATGGAACAACAGCACGGGCCATCTGTCTACAACAACATAGACAAGCAAAATACTATCAGGTACTAAGTTCATGATAAATTTAAGTTCAATTAATCATATTACTTAAGAACTCCCACTTAGATAGACATCCCTCTAATCATCTAAGTGATCACGTGATCCAAATCAACTAAACCATGTCCGCATCACGTGAGATGGAGTAGTTTTCAATGGTGAACATCACTATGTTGATCATATCTACTATATGATTCATGCTTGACCTTTCGGTCTCAGTGCTCCGAGGCCATATCTGCATATGCTAGGCTCGTCAAGTTTAACCCGAGTATTCTGCGTGTGTAAAACTGTCTTACGCCTGTGGTAGATGAACGTTGAGCTTATCACACCCGATCATCACGTGGTGTCTCGGCACGACGAACTTTGGCAACGTTGCATACTCAGGGAGAACACTTTTATCTTGAAATTTAGTGAGAGATCATCTTATAATGCTACCGTCAATCAAAGAAAAATAAGATGCATAAAAGATAAACATCACATGCAATCAATATAAGTGATATGATATGGCCATCATCATCTTGTGCTTGTGATCTCCATCTCCGAAGCATCGTCATGATCACCATCTTCACCTGAGCGACACCTTGTTCTACATCGTAGCATAGTTGTCGTCTCGCCAACTCTTGCTTCCACGACTATCACTACCGCTTAGTGATAAAGTAAAAGCAATTACAGTGGTGATTGCATTGCATACAATAAAGCGACAACCATATGGCTCCTGCCAGCGATTATTGATAACTCGATTCTGAGAACATGATCATCTCATACATCAAAATATAGCATCATGCCTTGACCATATCACATCACAACATGCCCTGCAAAAACAAGTTAGACGTCCTCTACTTTGTTGTTGCAAGGTTTACGTGGCTGCTACGGGCTGACCAAGAACCGTTCTTACCTACACATCAAAACCACAACGATATTTCGTCAAGTTAGTGTTGTTTTAACCTTCACAAGGACCGGGCATAGCCACACTCGGTTCAACTAAAGTTGGAGAAACGGACACCCGCCAGCCACCTGTGTGCAAAGCACGTCGGTAGAACAAGTCTCGTGTAAGCGTACGTGTAATATCGGCCCGGGCCGCTTCATCCAACAATACCACCGAACCAAAGTATGACATGCTGGTAAGCAATATGACTTGTATCACCCACAACTCACTTGTGTTCTACTCGTGCATATAACATCTACGCATAAACCTGGCTCGGATGCCACTGCAGGGGAACATAGTAATTTCAACAAAATTCCTACGCACACGCAAGATCATGGTGATGCATAGCAACGAGAGAGGAGAGTGTTGTCCACGTACCCTCGTAGACCGAAAGCGGAAGCGTTAGCACAACGCGGTTGATGTAGTCATACGTCTTCACGATCCGATCGATCCAAGTACCGAATGTACGACACCTCCGAGTTTAGCATACGTTCAGCTCGATGACGTCCCACGAACTCCGATCCAGCAGAGCTTCGAGGGAGAGTTCTGTCAGCACGACGGCGTGATGACGGTGATGATGTTACCACCGACGCAGGGCTTCGCCTAAGCACCACTACGATATGACCGAGGTGGATTATGGTGGAGGGGGGTGTTGGGAAACGTAGTAATTTCAAAAAAAAATCCTACGCACACGCAAGATCATGGTGATGGCATAGCAACGAGAGGGGAGAGTATTGTCCACGTACCCTCGTAGACCGTAAGCGGAAGCGTTATGACAACGCAGTTGATGTAGTCGTACGTCTTCACGATCCGACCGATCCAAGTACCGAACGTCACGGCACCTCCGAGTTCAGCTGCGTTCAGCTCGATGGCGATCCCGGACTCCGATCCAGCAAAGTGTCGGGGATGAGTTCCGTCAAGACGACGGCGTGGTGGCGATGATGATGCTCTACCGACGCAGGCTTCGCCTAAATTCCATGACGATATGACCGAGGTGGAATATGGTGGAGGGGCACCGCACACGGCTAAGGAACGATCCGTAGATCAACTTGTGTGTTATGGGGTGCCCCCGCCTCGTATATAAAGGAGCAAGGGGAGGAGGCCGGCCCTAGGAGGCGCGCCAAGTGTGGAGTCCTACTAGGACTCCCTAGTCCTAGTAGGATTCCACCTCCCTTGTTGGAGTAGGAGAAGGGAAGAGGGGAGAGGGAGAAGGAAAGGGGGGCTGCGCCCCTTGTCCAATTCGGACCGGAGGGGGGGCGCATGCCTCCTCCCTTTTGGCCTCTCTCCTCTATTCCCGTACGGCCCAATAAGGCCCATATACTCCGCGGCGAATTCCCGTAACTCTCCGGTACTCCGAAAAATACCCGAATCACTCGGAACCTTTCCGAACTCCGAATATAGTCGTCCAATATATCGATCTTTACGTCTCGACCATTTCGAGACTCCTCGTCATGTCCCCGATCTCATCCAGGACTCCGAACTCCTTCGGTACATCAAAACTCATAAACTCATAATATAACTGTCATCGAAACCTTAAGCGTGCGGACCCTACGGGTTCGAGAACTATGTAGACATGACCTAGAACTATTCTTGGTCAATAACCAATAGCGGAACCTGTATGCCCATATTGGCTCCTACATATTCTACGAAGATCTTTATCGGTCAAACCGCATAACAACATACTTTGTTCCCTTTGTCATCGGTATGTTACTTGCCCGAGATTCGATCGTCGGTATCCAATACCTCTCGTTACTGGCAAGTCTCTTTACTCGTTACATAATACATCATCTCGCAACTAACTTATTAGTTGCAATGCTTGCAAGGCTTATGTGATGTGCATTACCGAGAGGGCCCAGAAATACCTCTCCAGGCAATCGGAGTGACAAAACCTAATCTCGAAATACGCCAACCCAACATGTACCTTTGGAGACACACTGTAGTACTCCTTTATAATCACCCAGTTACTTGTGACGCTTGGTAGCACCCAAAGTGTTCCTCCGTAAACGGGAGTTGCATAATCTCATAGTTACAGGAACATGTATAAGTCATGAAGAAAGCAATAGCAACATACTAAACGATCAAGTGCTAGGCTAACGGGATGGGTCCAGTCAATCACATCATTCTCCTAATGATGTGATCCCGTTAATCAAATGACAACTCATGTCTATGGCTAGGAAACTTAACCATCTTTGATTCACGAGCTAGTCAAGTAGAGGCATACTAGTGACACTATGTTTGTCTATGTATTCATACATGTATTATGTTTCCTGTTAATACAATTCTAGCATGAATAATAAACATTTATCATGAAATAAGGAAATAAATAATAACTTTATTATTGCCTCTAGGGCATATTTCCTTCAGTCTCCCACTTGCACTAGAGTCAATAATCTAGTTCACATCATCATGTGATTCAACACTAATATTCACATCTGTATGTGATTAACACCCATAGTTCACATCGTCATGTGACCAATACCCAAAGGGTTTACTAGAGTCAATAATCTAGTTCACATCGCTATGTGATTAACACCCAAAGAGTACTAAGGTATGATCATGTTTTGCTCGTGAGAGAAGCTTAGTCAACGGTTCTCATCACATTCAAAGCCGTATGTATTTTGCAAATATTCTATGTCTACAATGCTCTCGCAGAGCTACTCTAGCTAATTGCTCCCACTTTCAATATGTATCCAAATTGAGACTCGAGTCATCCGGATCGATGTAAAAAGCTTGCATCGATGTAACTCTTTACGACGGGCTCTTTTATCACCTCCATAATCGAGAAATATTTCCTTAGTCCTCACTAAGGATGTTCTTGACCAATGTCCAAAGGATCTACTCCTAGGTCACTATTGTACTCCTTCCCAAACTCAGAGAAAGGTATACAAAAGGTCTGGTATACAGCATAGAATACTTTATAGAACCTATTACTGAGTAATAGGGAATGACTTTCATTCTCTTTTCTATTTTCTGCCGTAGTGGTCGATTTGAGTCTTTACTCAATTTCACACCTTTGCAACATACGTACAAGAACTTTTCTTTGACTGTTCCATTTGAACTACTTCAAAATCTTGACAAGGTATGTACTTATTGAAAAAACTTATCAAGTGTCTTGATCTATCTTAATGGATCTTGATGCTCAATATGTAAGTAGTTTCTTGAGGTCTTTCTTTGAAAAACTCCTTTCAAATACTTCTTTATGCTTTGCGTAATAATTCTACATTATTTCCGATCAACAATATGTCATTCACATATACTTATCGAAATGTTGTAGTGCTCCCACTCACTTTCTTGTAAATACAGGCTTCACCGTAAGTCTCAGATAAAACTATATGCTTTGATCAACTTATCAAAGCGTGTATTCCAACTCTGAGATGCTTGCACCAGTCCATAGATGGATCATTTGAAGCTCGCACATTTTGTTAGCACCTTTAGGATTGACAAAACCTTTTTCGTTGCATCATATACAACTCTTCTTTAAGAAAACCATTAAGGAATGTAGTTTTGACATTCATTTGCCAGATTTCATAAAATGTGGCAATTGCTAACATGATTCGGACAGACTTAAGCATCGCTACAGTTGAGAAAATCTCATTGTAGTCAACACCTTGAACTTGTTGAAAACCTTTTTTTTTTCAACAAGTCGAGCTTTGTAGATAGTAACACTACTATCAGTGTCCGTCTTTCTCTTGAAGATCCATTTAGCTAACATGGCTTGCTGATCATCGAGCAAGTTAATCAAAGTCCATACTTTGTTCTCATACATGGATCCTATCTCAGATTTCATGGCCTCAAGCCATTTCGCGGAATCTGGGCTCATCATCGCTTCCTCATAGTTCGTAGGTTCATCATGGTCTAGTAACATGACTTCCGAACATGATTACCGTACCACTCTGGTGCGGATCTTACTCTGGAAGACCTACGAGGTCTGGTAGCAACTTGATCTGAAGTTTCATGATCATCATCATTAACTTCCTCACTAATTGGTGTAGGAATCACTTGAACTGATTTCTGTGATGAACTAGTTTCCAATAAGGGAGAAGGTACAATTACCTCATCAAGTTCTACTTTCCTCCCACTCACTTATTTCGAAAGAAACTTCTTCTCTAGAAAGGATCCATCTTAGCAACGAATGTTTTGCCTTTAGATCTGTGATAGAAGGTGTACCCAACAGTTTCCTTTGGGTATTCTATGAAGATGCACTTCTCCGATTTGGGTTCGAGCTTATCGGGTTGAAAACCTTTTTCATATAAGCATCGCAACTCCAAACTATAAGAAACGACAGCTTAGGTTTCATCGCTAAACCATAGTTCATACGGTGTCGCCTCAACGTATTTAGATGGTGCCCTATTAAATGTGAATGCAGCTGTCTCTAATGCATAACCCCAAAACGATAGTGGTATACCGATACGAGACATCATAGATCGCACCATATCTAGTAAAGTACGATTACGATGTTCGGACACACCATTACAATGTGGTGTTCCAGGTGGCGTGAGTTGCGAAACTATTCCACTTTGTTTTAATTGAAGACCAAACTCGTAACTCAAATATTCATCTCCACGATCGGATCGCAGTAAACTTTATTTTCTTGTTACGATGATTTTCTACTTCACTCTGAAATTCTTTGAACTTTTCAATTATTTCAGACTTATGTTTCATCAAGAAGATATACGCATATCTGCTCAAATCATCTGTGAAGGTCAGAAAATAATGATACTTGCCACGGGCATCAACACTCATTGGATCGCATACATCAGTAGTAGTAGTAGTAGTAGTAGTAGTAGTAGTAGTAGTAGTAGTAGTAGTAGTAGTAGTAGTAGCGATGCTTGATAGCGATGGCGATGGCGATAGCGATGGCGATGAGCGATGGCGATGAGCGATGGCGATAGTGATGGGAAGAAGAACAAGTACTCCCACAGTTATTTTATTTCAACAAATTTTTATTTCACAATTTTCACTCTTATTTACTGTCAGTATTTGTAATCTGTCAACAAATGGCAAGAATGTTCACTTAAGGCTCTCTTTTGGTTTGCTTGTCTGAAATGAAATGAAGTAAACTAAAGTGCAGTCCATTTTCACCTTTCCTTGTTTCCTTGTTTTGATTTCATTGTAAATAAATAAGATCTCATTTCATTTGGTTTGCTTGTGCCAGGGAAAAGAAGCAATAATCCATCCTGTGAGTGTCACGGAAAAGAAGCAATAATCCATCCTGTGAGTGAGACCATCAACACACACACACACACCATGTTTTACAAGGATCACACACTATGTCAACACAGTAAGTGATCCCATATTCCCATTGGATTGAGATACCTCTTTTTTCCCCATTATTAGAAGCATGTGGACATTGTTGACACTTTAGTTTTCCACATCTGTCATTCACACTTTGCACAATTTTCATTCTTATTTACTGTCAGGACTGTTGGCTTTTCTTAATGTTGGCATCATTCATCAGGATACACCGTTTTATAGAAAGTTCTTTAAATATCCAAGTATTGATCTCAAATGGTCTATTGAATTTGTTTCCATTGACCACGCACAACCGCTTCATGGTCATCGGTTACAACACCATGGGTATCATTGGTGGCTACCTGCACAACAACCTGCACTGTCGTGGCGGTGCTACTCCCTCTTGCCAGGCATCAACAGCACGTCCAACGGTGCGTCGTGCATTGGGAAGGGCTGCTGCGAAACCACCATCGCCCCAAACCTCACCGACTTTGCGGCGCTCTTGATCATCAACCAGAGCAGTGTATGGACATTCAACCCATGCTTCTACGCTATGCTTGCAGAGGTTGGATGGTACAGCTTCAACGGCCGAGGACCTTGTCGAGGCGTCTTGGGTTCATCAACAAGAGAGCCAAGAGAGGTGTCCTGTTATTTCTGGCCGGCCATCGTAAATGGCTCCTGCCCAAAGGATGGAGCAACGGTGCCAATGGGTTATGCATGTGTTAGTTCAAACAACTATTGTGTGGGTGCAACCAATGGCCCAGGCTACATGTGCAACATCAATCTCTAAATTTGACAATTGGACAACATCAGCCGGAGGACAACAACAACATCATTTTCTCATGCATTACAGGTTTCCCAATTGATCATTACACTCCAGTAATTTCTTCTGATGCCAATTGTGAGGGTGATGATCTTGTCTGATTGCCATAGTTATTGATCTTAACAAATTCTTTACGATTGAATGTCTCCTGATCAATTTCTGAGACTATTGTACCTAAAAGCATCGATAAATTCTCCCAATTCTGATCTGGCGAAACCGATATGAATTGGGAGTAACGAGGAGTACTGGCGAGGACCAAAGTGGGAGCAAACAGACCGAGCGGGAGCAAAGAAGGATCAGCCGGTCAGTCAAAGGAGCGGTGGCCACCAGATCAAGGGCGGAGGAGGAGGAGGTGGCGGCGGCTAGGCTGGGGCGGCGGCGATCAAATTGGGAGCGGTGGCCACCAGACTGGGCGGAGGAGGAGGAGGAGGTGGTGGAGGGCGGCGGAGGAGGAGGAGGTGGAGGGCGGAGGAGGAGGTGGCCGGACTAGCAGCTGGAGGAGGTGGCCGGACTAGCAGCTGGAGGAGGTGGAGGCCGCAGGTGGCCTGGCGGAGGAAGGCTACGAGGAGGAGCCTGGCGGAGGCGGAGGAAGACGACGACTCGTTTTCAAATCAGGGGCATTTTTGTACATTTGCTCGTTTTCATCTGGTCTGAAAAAAACCCCAACGACAACTATTTCGGGAAAGAGGGAGTACGATGGAAGCTGCATCCGGTGAGCGGGAGGCTGCAAACGGGGGGTTGGGGACGTGTGACCATGCCGCTGGCAGGCGTGCCGGTGAGGGGGTGCAAGCGTCTGCGGCTGCAGCCTAGCCCGTGGCGGCGGCGCTGAGCGTTCTCGCCGGAAAGAAGGAAAGAGAGAGCGAGAGAACCCGAAGGAGAACATAAAGGCGTTTTTGCGAAAGCCAAATCCGAGGAATGAAAACACATGAATCATCAGGCAGGCGCTTCCGTGGCGACCGGGTGAAATTTGGGTCTACCCGTTGGATGATTTCATGATTATATATACCCACTCCTTTTGCCGGTTAACGGAGGGTGAGCCGCACGCGGAAAGCAAGAAGGCATGTGGGCAGGGAGCCGGGCAGAGCCAGCGCGCGAGCTGGGTACGCAGCGTCACCACGACTTTGACGTGTTCCACGTGAGCGAGTGAGCGTCACGCAGGAGGCAGGAAGGAAGGTAACTTGAACCGAAAGGTGCCAGGTCAAGTCAGCGTTCACATCCTGCGGCCAGGCCGGATCCACCGGCGCAGCAGCCGGGGCAGGGGCACCAAGCGCCGGACGCCGTACGTCGTACTACGTGCCGCGCATATTCCTCCCCGCAACTCCTCACGCGCGCCGCACGTGAGCCTCGAGCCTAGCCGAGCCCATGCCGATGTCGGCATCGCCCTCGCACTGACTCCACCCATTCATACATTCACTCTGCTTTACGTGTCCCCGGCCTTTTTTTCCCAGAGGAAGACGCCCCTTTAATCATACGCCCATGGCGTTCAACACCATGCCACCCCACCCTTCGCCCCACCGACCGGTGGGCCGCCCGGCCGCACCGGGCCCGCCACCTTGGAGCTGGACGCGAAAGGCGAGCCGAAAATATGCTTGGAAAAGAAAAGGCGAGCATCCTCATCATCATACAACAACAACAAAAAGGCGAGCTGAAAATTAGAAAAAAAAGATTGACCACGACGTGCTCTGCTCCGCCTCGTCCTCCCCGCGTCCCCGGTACCGACCGCCGGGCCCACCTCCGGGTCGCGACGAGCCCAACGGCGACTTGTTTTATCATGGCTGCCCCTCTGTGACCAACCAGGTCCATGGAAGGTGCCTCACATAACATAATCCGCGAATAATATTCTTTTTTTAACCCAAGAAAGATACTACTCGTACTACCGAATGATGCTTCACGTTATTTTATTATTTGGCGAGCGATTATCATCAATCAATTATCATACTCCGTCCGGTAGGTGCGGCGATAATGAGAATCGATAAGGACGCGCCGGGGTGGGGCCCGGCCCGAAACCGCAGCTGGAACCGCAGCCCACAGCTGTCGCCGGGCCCACCGGCAGGCCCCACTTGCGTTTCGCGGCTCCCACGTCGTCTAACTGTGCTGCGTCTGTGCCTATCCCCTTCCCCCGATGTTTTTTTACCCCTCAATTTCCTACGAATTTCTCGCTCACGTCTCTTCAGTTCAGTTTAAGACGTCTTTACCCCCAGAAACGTCCACTATTCACACCCCAACTGCCACCCCGCGCACCAACCGCGATGGCACGCCACGAAATTTCACGCAACCCCGAGGGCTCGGCACCACCCTCGCCAATAATTCAGCCGCCCACGTCGGGCACGAGCACGAGCCGGGCCCACCACGTCAGACCAATAAAGATCTCTTCTCCACTAAGCAAAAAAATAAACGGTTTTTATTATTTTACTACTTCGAGTCGGAGAGGGTAAGCGCAGCGCGCACGCTTCCGTCTGGGCCCGGCCCGGCCCGGTTTCTTTCTTCTTCTATATAACGCGGCCCGGCGGCACCGGGATATCTCCCCCATTGTTCTCCTCCCTCCCGCAGATCCCTTCTTCTCGCTAGGGTTAGGTCTCCCCCCGGCGCGGCGCAATCCGCAAATCTCGACGACGGCGCCAAGCAGCGAGCGGATCCAGTCGATCTAGTCCCGCGCCGACGAGCCCATGGCGACGGCGGTGCTCAGATCCCACGACGCGCTCGCCAACAGGATGCATCTCGACGCCTTCGCCGCGTCCCCACAGGCCGCCAAGCAGCGCCGCCGGCGCCACCCCAAGCCGGCCTCCTCTCCGCCTAAGATGGCCGTGGTTGCTGGTTCTTCACCGCCAAAGCCGGCTCTTTTGGTGTCGCCGGCGATGAAGCAGGCGCCCGCGGCCGGCCGTCGGTCCCCGCCGGCCAAGCCTGCGCGCAAGCAGCCTTCCCCGACCAAGGAGAAGCCCCGGCAGCAGCCCATCGTGATGGAGGCCGTCCGGATCCTCAAGCGCGGCGAGGAGCCGCCGGCCCCGGCCCCGGCCCCGGCTCCCTCCCCCGCCCCCGCGCCTGTCCAGGCCCGGGCGCAAGCCCCGCCGGCCGACAGGCGGGTGCGGTCTCCCTCCCCTGCCTCACCGCCCGTCGTCAAGGCCCGGCCCCAAGCCCCGCCAGCGGACAGGCGCGTGCGGTCTCCTCCCCCAGCCTCAGCACCCTCCACGGCCCGGGCGCAAGCCCCGCCGGCCGACAAGAGGGCGCTCCGGACCACCAGCCGGATCGGCCCGCAGCAACCCGCCGTCGTGCCAACCAAGAAGATGGTGCCAGTCGCCGTCGCAACCAGCTACGCCGGCCCGGCGTTCTCCGCCGCGGCCCCGGAGCCGAGCTCCCTCCCCCTCCCGGGGTTCTTCTTCCGGCGCGCGGAGGAAGAGGCCACCCGCGGCCTCCGGTGCCTGCTCCGCATCGGCGAGCTCTCATGATGACGGCTCCCCCTCCAGCAGCAGCGTCGTGTGCCCCCCCACCTTGGCCGCGCCGTTCTGCTCTTCTCCCTCCTCCCCCTCGTCTCGCCTCATCTCCACCGAAGCAACAACAAGAAGGTGGTGGTAATAACTCTCCCTGACTGAAGGACGGAAGGATTTTATCTGTGGATGGTTGGTGTGTGGTTCGATCCGGCGGCAAGCTTGGCCGGATCAGATCCCGGCTCCGTTCCGATCGAACCCTTCCGGTATTTTTTCAGAGGAAGGGGATCATCGGGGGAGCGGTAGGGTTTGGTGGTGGTTGCCTTAGGTTCGCGCGTTGCTGCTGCTGCTGCACAGCTGTTTGGTTGGCCTTGATGTCGTTAGGTAGGTTGTTAATGGTCGGCCAGTCAGAACGATTAAGGGTTGGTTCTTGGTTTAGGTGAGGGTGTGATCTGGTAGCTAGGGAGTGCGTCTCAGGTTTGGTTAATTGCAGTGGTAATAATTGAAGTTTATGTGTGCGTGCGTGTGTGGGTCGAATATTAAGGTTAAGGTATGAGTTATTACAAGTTATTATATACTGAGAGGTAAGTAGTATGGTGGTTGCATCAGCTTAGCTATGTGTAGTTGGTGTAGCAACTGGGAAGTGTGTCTGGTTGCATCAGCTAGGCTATGTGTAGTTGATTTAGCAGCTGAGTTGTCTTTGTAAGATATATCTAAGTCTGTCTGTATCGGTCGATCATAGAGCTATAATTCGTGAAATAAAATATATCAGTGGTAGATTATATGAGACTCTTCTCTTTCATTTCATGGTCTGTGATCATCTGTTTTTGATTCTTGTTCATAACGATTTCTGGTCACCTGGTGATTTGACCTCCCGTCTGTGAATTTATCTCGAAATATTTCAGTGATTAGTTTGCTCAGATTGCTCTCCCCATGGTGCGCGGGACCATCAGGACTTGTGTTGAGAATAATTTGCAAACCACGATGTCTCGTCGTTGGCAATTCGTTTGGTTTTGGGCTGCTGTGGAGTGCTGGCTGCATTGCGTGCCCCGTAGCCTCGGGTTTGGCAGGCGTTGCTTACTTTGGTGATTGAATGCCACACTTGTCTCTCTGGCTAAGCAAGGCCAAATCATACTCCACCAGCCAGCCGTGTTAGCTGATTTTCCACACCTAACTTGGCTGGCTGTTCATGCGTCAGCCAACAACCACACCGAAGGAGACAACAAAGAAAATTAAGTATGAGCTGGGGGTGGGGGGAGAGGAATACAACAATTCAGTTTGGTTGACCCAGAAATTTGCTGAACGTGCTGACGCGTCTGCTGAGCAGAAACGCCGTGTGCTCGACGCCACTTGAACCTTCGAGATGTCGGCAAAAGCTTTGGCTCCGATCAGCCTCAGATCTTGCGTGGTTGCCGTCTCTCAGCGGATAGCGGCGTCTGCGTCTCGGTTGTCAATCAAGGCTGCTTGTTTTACACGAAGCAGCTCCTTGTGCCGACCCTTTGTTGGCCTGTGATTTTCCCAACTGGGGTACGTTTGAAGCAGTGAGATGATCATTTCGCTTAAAAATTTGATTGTAGGTGGATGGCATATAAGTACTTGAATCAGACGCATGAACTGGTTGATGCTCAAGTGGACGCGCAAGTTGGGTGGCTAGTGATTTTTAGATGAGAGAGATGCGTCGACTTTGACGTGGAGCATGAGGGCAGTCGGTCGAAAGTTGAACCGGCAGCCATGGCGAAGGCCGGTAGCATCGCTTTTAATTTTTCAGAATAATAAAAGTCAAGTTGAGCAGGTTTCATTCATGATGATGAGTACGAGGCACCAAACTTTGTCGCCAACTCACACACAACCGTATAAAACCAGCAACTTTGCTGCATGTAATAAGGAAGCTAGGCAAGGTGCCGAGTAATCAATCACATCAATTATTGTGCTAGAAACAATATGTTGATTAATCAATCAAATTAAACAATATGTTAAGTAATCTGCCAGAAGAAGATACCAAACCCAATCTAGTAAAAATTCCGGAATGTCAACCTCCCAGGAAGAAAAAAAAAACAACACATTGTAAATAATGCTCAGAAAACTTCACAGCAGACCATTTCTTTTTACCCACACAAAAGATGAAGGCCTTCTCCTTCAGCTGGTTGGAAGCTACATTTTCCAGTTTTGACAACAGTTGATTATTAAAACTAAAATATGCAGGCAAAAAGAACATGAGAGAACTGTTGCTTGTAACAAGTACTACGGGGTAAATGAGACGGGCGCCACTTGATGCAAACAAGCTACAGAGGCTCACTACTTCCACAGTTAATGGATTATTATTCCCCTCAAACAAACAAAAAATTAATGGACTATTATCGTCCTGGGGACAGTGGAGTGGAGAACATCAAAACCTAATTTGTCAGACACTCTCAACATCTAGAGTCCTAACCAATACAGTAGTTGTGAGCAAAGAAACATTTGCATAATCAGTTTATCGTCATCACAAATGGCACTGACTAGCACACAAGACTCTGGCAGAGCATATAAACAACTGGATCAAACATTTCACATAAAGCAGCAGTGGAGTATTTTGTCTTTGGGGACACACTGGAGTTTTCCCCTTGTAGTTTAAGACAACTATTTTGTCTCTGGAGTTTTCCTCTTGTTTAGTTGAAGACATCCAAGGTGGAAGTGGGAAAACATCAAAGCCTAACCCATCAGACCCTCTGACATAACAACTATTCCTAACCAATGGTTATGAGCAAAGAAACATAGGCAATATCAATTTACATCATCATAGTCGGCACTAGCTAGCAGAGGACTCTGGCAGCATGTAAACAACTTGACCAAACATTTCAGACAAATGACTGAAAATAAACTGCAGCACAGAGAAGAGCACTACTAAGCTTGCACATTGATATAGAGCACTAAATGGCAGAATGATCAGCTAAAATGGCGGTAAATGTGAATAAACCAATTCATTCTATTACATCGTGCAAAGCTGCCTGCACCTCATCATAAAGCCCAACATGGGCGAATCCTACTAGACCATACAAATAGTTATTCAGGACATGTATACCAAAAAGTTGGGATGGATGAACTAGGACTGTGATGATGACTACAAACTCTTTCCAATGCCCACTCCACTATGCTTACTCACCTCTCAAATCAATGGTCGCTCCTTGCAGGGAGGAAGAACTTAATCGGCCTTCACAGACGAGAAGAGATAGTGCACGAAGCAGAACGAGGAGATGAACCCGACCGTGCCGGTGGCCAGCATGATGGCGATGACCATGAAGAGCGAGTAGCCGAGGTAGAGGGTCGCCGACACCGCCCGCTCAGTCTCTTGAGGTCGAACACCAGGTAGTTGATCGAGTAGAGGAAGATGTAGATGGCCACGGACCCGGATGAGAAGAATGACTTCCACCACCACTTCCAGTCCTCCACGCAGAGGTGCATGTAGGTCAGGACCAGGGAGACCTCGGCGCAGACGATGACCAGGAGCAGCATCACGATGAAGAGGAACCCGAAGACGTAGTACACGCGCCCCATCCAGATGCTTGACATGATGAAGAAGAGCTCGATGAAGAGGGTGCCAAAGGGCAGCGTGCCGGCGCCGAGAACCAGCAGCCAGGACGGGTACTTCTGAGCAGGGATCTCACGCGGGATCTGGTTTGTGCGGACAGGGTACTCGATGTGCGGAGCCTTGGCACCGAGGAACCCACCAACGAGTGTAAGTGGCACAGAGATGCAGAACCAGAGCAGGATCAGCACGACGAACAGCGAGAAGGGGATGGCCCCGGTGCTCTGGCTTCCCCACAGCAGGAAGTTGAGTGTGGTGAGGATCAGGAACGCGATGCCAGGGAAGAAGCAGGCTGTCCTCCACGAAACACCCACCCAGCCTGAGTGATCTCCGCACCTGATTGTCTTCCAGACGCGGACACTGGCGTATCCTGCCAGGATCCCGAGGACCAGGTAGAAGAAGAGCATGCCTGTGATCAGGGTACCACGGGAGGCCGGCGACATGAACCCGAGCGCGGCAAACAGGATGGTGACCACGGCCATTCCGAGGATCTGAACCCCGTCCCCAACCATCATGCAGAGCAGCATTGGGTTGCTGGGCGCACGGAAGACATCGCTGACGACGAGCTTCCACCCGGACAGCTCCTCGTTCATCTGGGCCTGTGCCTCACTGTCGAGCTCCTCGTACCTCGTGAGATCGCGCCTGACGGTCCTGAGCAGGATGACGAAGACGATGCCGGCGAGGAAGGCGATGACCATTAGCGAGTTGAGGATGGAGAACCAGTGCACCTTGGCGCCCTCCATCTTGAGGTAGGCGTCCCACCGGGAGGGCCACTTGATGTCGCTCTCGACGAAGGAGACCTCGTAGGTGTAGACGATGGGCTCGTTCTCCTTGATGCTCATGGAGACGGTGGAGGGGTCGCACTTGATCTTGCTGGGGAAGCGGCCGTACATCTTGACGGCCCTGGCGTCCTCCGGGTTGTGCTTGATGCTGCAGGGCACGACCTCGAAGCCGACGACCATCCAGCCGGGGGCGGCGGAGGCGTCCCTGCCAGCGTTGGCGGGGACGGCGGCGCCGTCGGAGGCGTCGGCGGCGGCGCCCATGACGCGCGCGACGTTGGGGTCCTCGTAGCGGTGCACGAGCACGGTGAACTGGAGGTGGTTGAAGACGTAGTAGTCGACGCCGACGCGGATGCCGACGGGGTACCCGGTCCAGCGCAGGAAGTAGTCGTCCTTGCGGGTGTATCGGATGGCGGGGAGGTTGTCGAGGATGAGGTTGACCTGGTACATCTCGTCGATGCGGCGCTTGAGGAGCGCGAAGTCAGGCGGGAAGAGCGGCGGGGAGCGGCAGAGCAGCACATCCGACTCGTTGGCGTGCATCTTGAAGCGGTAGGGCGAGCTCTCGATGCGGTCGCCCATGAGCAGCTCACGAGGTTCTCCGCGCTGTCCTTGACCCCCTCCGGCGGCGTGCAGAAGGGCAGGCTGTAGTAGCTATAGGGGATCTCGGTGTCGATGGAGGTGAGCGAGTTCACCTTGACGCTCAGCGGCTCCCCCGGGGCGTACTTGTGCGGGTAGCTCCCCGGGAGGTAGAAGGCGTGCGCGGCGGGGGTGGCGAGGAGGAGGGCCGCCGCCGCCGCGGCGAGCAGGAGGAGGAGGCGCGGGCGGGCCGCCGCCATGGCCATGGCCGCCGGATCTGGATCTGGGGGTGGGGCGGCAGTGGGAGTGGCGTCGGCGGGCGAGGGGAAGGGGGTGGGGTGTCGGTGGATCTGGGGCGGGGGGCGGCGGGAGATGGAGGGGGACGCGAGTCACGCGAGGGAGGGCGACGGGGGTTTATACGGCGTGAGCGTGACGGCGGGTTGCTCTGCTCGGGAATGCAGATGGGGTAGATGGAGATGGAGAGAACGTGGAGGAATTGTGCCGGGGGTGTCGGTGCTGCTCCTCTTGCCAGGGTTTTCTTCACCCTTCTTCCCTGGCGCCACACAAGTTTTTGACCACGTTTCTAGATAAAAATCCAGGTTAAACCACGGCGCACGTAGTGTAGGGCTTGGATGAAAAGTGTTTTCGTAGGTTCAAGGTTCAACCGTCCACCCTAGTTTTTGTTTTCTTACAGAAAACCGTTGGACCAGCCCGGCAAACTTGATCGAAGAGTCGTCGATTTCGCAGTGGCTGAAAAACGTTAAACCGCACGCTTGTAGAGTCTCACGTCTGGCCGAAATAAAGGTCGGACGGAACGACTCGGAGCCAGCCGCACGCTTCACATTCCAACTGAGTACGGTGATTGGCGAATTATTTTCGAAATGTACTTATTTATTCTTTTATTAGTAGATAGACAAAGTACGGTTTGCGCGACGTTACAACCATAGGCGTGGTCACCAGACAACCATGGCGAAAGACGGTATTGTTCGAAATGGTAACTTGGCTTTCGCGCGAAAAGAGAATTGGTGGAGTCATGGAAAGAAAAAGAAAGCGAACTCCCGCAAGGTGTATCTACATAAGTTACCCGAAGTCTCGAGGATATCTTTATAGGTGAGAGCTCCGGCAAGGATTTAGCTTCTCATAATGGACTCTTGTCCTAGCAAATTGAGTTGGCTTGCAAATGGGTTTCTACTACTGGACCACATGCACCAATCGCTTCACACTAATTAATTCAAAAAAGAAAAATGGAAGATGTATTTCTATATTTGTGTGTAATCAATAGAATACTTCATAGATAGAGCTTTGAGGAGAAAAGTTGGGTGAGTCCAGATGTATGGGAATGAAAAGGCATCGAACCATAGTGTTTAAATATTGATTAAATATTGAAATATGAAGGTATCGTATGCAATAATGTCCATCAACAACATAGACAAATGTGATATAAATGATAGAGCAGGGCAATTATATAGAGTTGCGAAGTTATTCCTGCTTACTGTTTGCCGTGAATTTGTGCATGTCCGGTTCCTAGCCCAAGGTCAGTATACATAACTGTAGTTGTGCCACAACACCTTACTGACATGTTTGATTAATTCAGATTGGCCAGAGCATTGAAGAACAAACATTGCACATGAAAGAGGTCAGGTCGTTATAGAGTCGTTGACTATAATTATAAGTATGTTGCCCTGGGAGAAGGTAAATTATCTCGGTCTCAATTTTAGTTCGTCACACTTTTCTTAAATGATATAATCCACGGGTGTCACAGGCTAAGTTTCTTATCAAATCTTGTTACACTTATGGTGGACAATTTTTTCTACCACACTCCCTCACGGCCGGGGGCTTCGGTGCCGCTCCTTTTGGAAGGGTTTTTTCACCTCCTTCTCTTACGCCGCACAAGCTTTTGATCACGTTTCTAGACACAAATCCGGGTTCAACCACGGCACACGTAGTATAGGGCTTGGATGGAAACTGTTTTCGTGGGTTCAAGGTTCAACCGTCCAACCCAGGCTTTTTGTTTTCTTGCGGAAAACCGTTGGACCAGCTCGGCAAACTTGACCGGAGAGTTGTCGGTCCCGCGGCTAAAAACCGTTAAACCGCATACTGATAGAGTTTCATGGTTGGCCGAAATAGAGGTAAGATGGAACGACTCAAAGCCAACCGCATGCTTCACATTCCAATTGAGTATGGTGATTGGCGAATTACTTTCCAAATAAACTTATTTATTCTTTTATTGGCAGACAAAGTACGGTTTGTGCAACGATACAATCATCGACATGGTCGCCAAACAACCATGGCGAAAGACGGTATTGTTCAAAATGATAACTTGCCGTTCACGTGAAAAAATTGGTGGTCGTTTCTGTGATAGCAGGCTTTTATGAAGCTATGAGCTATTTTGATGATTGCATTTCTTTCTTCTTCTTCTTTTTGAAATTTTTTTCATTGCATTTCAGGTGATATGGAATCCTATAGTTAGTTTTCTGTGGAGCCATGGGGAGAAAAAGTTAGTTACGTCGTTGTATCTATATAAGTTACCCGAAGCCTCAAGGATATCTCTTTAGGTGGGAGCTCTCGCAAGGTTTTAGCTTTTCATGATGAACTCTTGTCCTAGCAAATTGAGTTGGCTTGCAGATGGATTTAATTGGATCACATGCACCAATCGCTTCACACTAATTAATTTAGGAAAAACGGAAGATGTATTTCTATATTTGTATATAATCAATAGAAGGCTTAAGAGCATCTCCAACTGACGCGCAATGTGCGGCGCGCTGAAAAACAGAATACAACGCCGGGTGAGCCAGCTTTTGCGCGCGGCGGTGCGCTGGCTCCAGCGGCCGCCGCAAAATAAGCGCGCCCGAGCCGCTCCAGTAGGCGCGTTATATTTCTTATTTTTTGTACTATGATTCAATACACATTTAGCTTCGATAGTACAAATGTGATAGATAGTTCGTCACATAGCCTCCTCCTACGATATAAAATAGTGCATAAATAGTTCATAGCCTTCTCCTATGATAGATAGATAAAACGAAAAACTATACTGCTCGTCATGCTCCAACTCGGACTCTGCCTCGGTGATGTCCTCCTCCGACGTCTGAACGTAGGCGTCAAGGAACCGCTATTCGTTGGAGTCCTATGATGACGCATCTCCTAGCGCGATGTTGAATTTAGCAACCGCCTTCCGCGTTCGCCTGTCCTCGCGATAGGCGGCTCGCTCCTCCTTCTCCGCCCTCCTCTCGGCAAAGAACTGTTGCTTGTTGATGACGTCTTGCGGGAAGCGTTGGCGCCACAACGCCATGGCTTCCTCGCCCATCTCGGCCAGGCTAAGACGGCGCTCCCGCCTCCAATTTTCGCGACGATCCTCGTCGGTGATAAGCCGCGGGGGAGGTGCCCGCTCCCGCGTCGCCATGTCCGGGAAGTTCATGTCCCAACGGGACCGCCAGAGGCGCCACGCCGCAGTGTCTTACGTGCGGGCGCGCTCCTGGGCGGTATCGAAGGTTCCGAGGCCGAGGCGCACGTCGCCGGACCGAATCTCAGCGGAGTAGGTGCCAGACGGACGCACGCGGACGCCGCGGTAGCCCGAAGATTCCCGGCGGAGCGGCGGCATGGTGGCGCGGTGGTGCCGTGTCGGCGGCAAGGAGAGAAAGCGGTAGAGGGAGCGACATAGGGTGCTGCAATTTATAGGCGCGCCAAATCTAGCGCGCGAGCTCCCGCTTTCTCCCCCGCGTGCGCAATCGTTTCCCGCACACGCTAGTTTCCCACCTGCTACTGGAGCCGCGAAAACGCACCCTCCCCAAGCAAAATGGCAATTTACCACACGCGCGTTTTTTGGCGTGGCCATTGAAGATGCTTTAATAGATAGAGCTTTGAGGATAAAAGTTGGGTGAGTCTAGATGTATGGGAATGAAAAGGTATCGAACCATAGTGTTTAAATATTAAAATATGAAGGTATCGTATGTAATAATGTCCATCAACAACATGGACAAATGTGATAATGATAGAGAAGGGCAATTATATAGAGTTGCGAAGTTATTCCTGCCCACCGTTTGCTGTGAATTTCATGTTCGGTTTCTAGCCTAAGGTCACTATACATAAACTTTTTTTTTCCGAGAAAACAACAGGAGCTCTGCCTTTGCATTAAGAAGAAGAGAACTGACCAATTTATAAGGAAAATTGGCCGAAAACCGATACATTGACACACACCAGCCCCGAGGTTACGTACCTAACGAGCCGACTCCCCTGTTGCCCAAACAATCAGAGTTGCCACTCCACCACACGACCCGGAGCCGCCACTCCGGCTTACAAACCACAAAAAACTCACACACGTCGCCCCGAGGTCAAGACTCCATCTGGTCGACGACTCTGCCGTCCACACGACCGTAACCGACACTCCACAACACAAGGATGCTCTCCGAGCCGCCGCTCCGACTTCCCCGCCGCCCCGAGGCCACGCTCCACCGAAGCCGATGACGCTGCCGCCCACGCGACCAGATCAAACACTCCACGACAATGCTCTTCGGAGCCGCCGCTCCGACTTCCTCACCGGCCCCGAGGCCGCGCACACGCCTGGCCGACGAAGAACCCACAAAGCCACCCGAGCCACCGCGAGCTGACGAGGACCAGACCTCCAAGGCGTCGCCCCCAAGAGGGAAGCGACAAGAATGCCGCCGATGCCCGTTCCGACCAAGGTCAAAACTTGGGTTTTCACCCGGAGAGCCTGAGACCGAGGCGACAATGGTGGTGAAGGTGCTCCACGACGACGCCTCCAAGGAGGGAACGACGTCCGAGGACGCCGTCGACGCCAAGAACGACCGAGGTCGAGCTAGGCTTTCGCCCGAGCTCACCAAATCCATCCTCACCGCACCTTGCCCAAAGAAACCGTCTCCGGCATCATGCCGACCGTCCTCGCCCAGCCACATGACCAAGCGACATAAGGCAGCACGTCATGACCAACCACCACCGGCTGCAGAAACCACTGCAGCCCACCTCCCTCCACAATGGCGCCGTCGAGACCGCGGCCGCCCAGCACGCAGGGCAGCACCACCGCTGCCCTGACCCCACGCACCTCCCCGCCACCCCGGTGGACCGGAGCAGGCACGCCTCTGCCAAACCGCCGCCACAGGTCGACGGCCCGCCTCACCACCAGATCCGGGTGCAAGGTGTTGGAAATATGCCCTAGAGGCAATAATAAATTAGTTATTATTATTATATTTCCTTGTTCATGATAATCGTTTATTATCCATGCTATAATTGTATTGATAGGAAACTCAAATACATGTGTGGATACATAGACAACACCATGTCCCTAGCAAGCCTCTATTGGCTAGCTCGTTGATCAATAGATGGTTACGGTTTCCTAACCATGGACATTGGATGTCATTGATAACGGGATCACATCATTAGGAGAATGATGTGATGGACAAGACCCAATCCTAAGCCTAGCACAAAGATCATAGTTCGTATGCTAAAGCTTTTCTAATGTCAAGTATCATTTCCTTAGACCATGAGATTGTGCAACTCCCGGATACCGTAGGAATGCTTTGGGTGTACCAAACGTCACAACGTAACTGGGTGACTATAAAGGTGCACTACAGGTATCTCCGAAAGTATCTGTTGGGTTGGCACGAATCAAGACTGGGATTTGTCACTCCGTGTAAACGGAGAGGTATCTCTGGGCCCACTCGGTAGGACATCATCATAATGTGCACAATGTGACCAAGGGGTTGATCACGGGATGATGTGCTACAGTAAGCAGTAAAGAGACTTGCCGGTAACGAGATTGAACAAGGTATCGGGATACCGACGATCGGATCTCGGCAAGTACAATACCGCTAGACAAAGGGAATTGTATACGGATCGATTGAGTCCTTGACATCGTGGTTCATCCGATGAGATCATCGTGGAACATGTGGGAGCCAATATGGGTATCCAGATCCCGCTATTGGTTATTGACCGGAGAACGCCTCGGTCATGTCTACATGTCTCCCGAACCCGTAGGGTCTACACTTAAGGTTCGATGGCGCTAGGGTTATAAAGGAAGTTTGTATGTGGTTACCGAATGTTGTTGAGTCCGGATGAGACTCCGGACGTCACGAGGAGTTCCGGAATGGTCCGGAGGTAAAGATTTATATATGGAAAGTTGTTGTTCGGGTTCCGTAAAAAGTTCGGGTTTTTTCGGTATTGTACCGGGAAGCTTCCAGAAGGTTCCGGAGGATTCCGGAGGGGTCCGGAGGTCCGGAAATTGTTCCACCACGTCCAATACAGTAGCATGGGCTGTTGGGGGGCGCCCTAGCCTTAATGGGCCAGGGGCACCAGCCCCCCAAGGCCCATGCGCATGGGAGGGGGGAAACCCTAAGGGGGAGGGCCTCCACTTGACTTGGGAGGCACTCCTCCCCCTCTTGGCCGCCCCCCAAGTCCCATCTAGGGCTGGCCGCACCCCTTGGGGTGGGAAACCCTAAAGGGGGCGCAGCCCCCCTTTCCCCCTATATATACTTGAGGTTTTGGGCTGCCCAACACACACGAGAGCCTCTCCCTCTCCAGGCGCAGCCCTGCCTCTCCTCCTCCTCTTCTCCCTTGGTGCTTGGCGAAGCCCTGCGGGATTGCCACGCTCCTCCATCACCACCATGCCGTTGTGCTGCTGCTGGATGGAGTCTTCCTCAACCTCCCCGCTCTCCTTGCTGGATCAAGGTGTGGGAGACGCCACCGGCTGTACGTGTGTTGAACAGCGGAGGTGCCGTCCTTCGGCACTAGGATCTCCGTGATTTGAATCACGACGAGTACGACTCCTTCAACCCCGTTCTCATGAACGCTTCCGCTTAGCGATCTACAAGGGTATGTAGATGCACTCTCCTTCCCTCTTGTTGCTAGAATCTCCATAGATTGATCTTGGTGATGCGTAGAAAATTTTGAATTTCGCCACGTTCCCCAACAAAGTGGCATCATGAGCTAGGTCTATTGCGTAGATTCTTTGCACGAGTAGAACACAAAGTAGTTGTGGGCGTTGATTTTGTTCAATATGCTTACCGTTACTAGTCCAATCTTGTTTCGACGGTATTGTGGGATGAAGCGGCCGGACCGACCTTACACGCATTTCCACGTGAGATGTGTCCCACCGAATCGACATGCACTTGGTGCATAAGGTGGCTAGCGGGTGCCGCCTCCCACTTTAGTCGGAACGGATTCGATGAAAAGGGTCCTTATGAAGGCTAAATAGCAATTGGCATATCACGTTGTGGTTTTGCGTAGGTAAGAAACGTTCTTGCTAGAAACCCATAGCAGCCACTTAAAACATGCAAACAACAATTAGAGGACGTCTAACTTGTTTTTGTAGGGTATGCTATGTGATGTGATATGGCCAAGAAGAATGTGATGAATGATATGTGATGTATGAGATTGATCATGTTCTTGTAATAGGATTCACGACTTGCATGTCGATTAGTATGACAACCGCAGGAGCCATAGGAGTTGTCTTTATTTATTGTATGACCCGCGTGTCATTAAACAACGCCATGTAATTACTTTACTTTATTGCTAACCGGTAGCCATAGTAGTAGAAGTAATAGTTGGCGAGACAACCTCATGGAGACACAATGATGGAGATCATGATGATGGAGATCATGGTGTCATGCCGGTGACGATGATGATCATGGAGCCCCGAAGATGGAGATCAATGGAGCTATATGATATTGGCCATATCATGTCACTACTATATAATTGCATGTGATGTTTATTATGTTTATGCATCTTGTTTACTTAGAACGACGGTAGTAAATAAGATGATCCCTTACAACAATTTCAAGAAGTGTTCCCCTAATCGTGCACCGCTGCCAAAAGTTCGTCAGCTTCTAAGCACCACGTGATGATCGGGTGTGATGGATTCTTACGTTCACATACAACGGGTGTTGACGAGCCTAGCATGTACGGACATGGCCTCGGAACACACGCAATACACTTAGGGTTAACTTGACGAGCCTAGCATGTATGCATACGGCCTCGGAACACGAGACCGAAAGGTCGAGCATGAGTCATATAGTAGATACGATCAACATGAAGATGTTCACCAAGTCGACTAGTCCGTCTCACGTGATGATCGGACCACGGCCTAGTTGACTCGGATCATGTAATCACTTAGATGACCAGAGGGATGTCTATCTCGAGTGGGAGTTCATAAGATGAACTTAATTATCTTGAACATAGTCAAAAGACCTTTTGCAAATTATGTCGTAGGCTCGCGCTTTAGTTCCACTGTTTAGATATGTTCCTAGAGAAAATATAGTTGAAAGTTGATAGTAGCGGTTATGCGGACGATAGAAAGCTTATGTCCTTAATGCACCGCTAAGTGTCTTGAACCCCAAACGTCGTTTGTGGATGTTGCGAACATCGGACATACACGCTTTTGATAACTACGTGATAGTTCGGTTAAACGGTTTAGAGTTGAGGCACCAAAGACGTTTTCAAAACGTCATGAACATATGAGATGTTTCAAGGCTGAAATTGGGATTTCAGGCTCGTGCTCACGCCAAGAGGTATAAGACCTCCGACGATTGTCTTAGCCTGCAAACTAAGGGAGAAAAGCTCAATCGTTGAGCTTGAGCTCAGATTGTCCAAGTGCAACAATCACTTGAACCGAGTGGGAGTTGATCTTCCAGATGAGATAGTGATGTTTCTCCAAAGTCATTGCCACCAAGCTGCTATAGCTTCGTGATGAACTATAACATATCAGGGATAGATATGATGATCCTTGAGGTATTCACGATGTTTGACACCGAAAAGTAGAAATCAAGAAGGAGCATCAATTGTTGATGGTTGGTGAAACCACTAGTTTCAAGAAAGGGCAAGGGCAAGAAGGGACACTTCATGAAACGGCAACCGCTTGTCGCTCCAAAGGAAGAAACCCAAGGTTGAACCCAAACCCGAGACTAAGTGCTTCTTAGTGAGAGGAACGGACACTGAAGCGGAACCACCCTAGATACTTGGTAGATGAGAAGGTTGGCAAGGTCGATAGAAGTATATTTGATATACATTATGTTAATGTGTACTTTACTAGTACTCCTAGTAGCACCAGGGTATTGAGATACCGGTTCGGTTGCTAAGTGTTAGTAACTCGAAATAAAAGAGCTACGGAATAAACGGAGACTAGCTAAA
Organism: Aegilops bicornis; assembly: GCA_021605145.1. Lineage (NCBI taxonomy): Eukaryota > Viridiplantae > Streptophyta > Magnoliopsida > Poales > Poaceae > Aegilops > Aegilops bicornis. Next base: position 649,446,529 of record CM038674.1, read on the forward strand.
GGTGAGCCGACGATATGTGTTGGAAGTATTTCCAAGGTTGATGTGATCAAGCATCGCACGCTCCCTCTACCATCGAGATTAGGTGTTAAACCTAAATAATTGTTATTTGGTGTTTTGCGTTGAGCATAGACATGATTGGATTATGTCTATCGCAATACGGTTATTCATTTAAGGAGAATAATGGTTACTCTGTTTATTTGAATAAATACCTTGATGGTCTTGCACCTAAATTAATGGTTTATTGAATCTCGATCGTAGTGATACACATTTTCATGCCAAAGGTATAAGATAGTAATGATAGTACCACTTACTTGTGGCATCGCCATGTAAGTCATATTGGTGTAAACGCATGAAGAAGCTCCATGTTGATGGATCTTTGGACTCACTCGTTTTTGAAAAGTTTGAGACATGCAAACCATGTCTATTGGTGTGTACGCATAATGAAACTCCATGCAGATGGATCGTTTGGACTCACTTGATTTTGAATCACTTGAGATATGCAAATTCATACCACATGGGCAATATGACCGAAAAGCCTCGGTTTCAATAAGATGGAACAAGATAGCAACTTGTTGAAGTAACACATTTTGATGTGTGCAGTCCAATGAGTCTTTGAGGCATGCGGTGAATATCGTTATGTTCTTACTTCACGAGATGATTCGAGTAGATGTTAAGGATATTTACTTGATGAAACTCAAGTCTGAATTATTGAATGGTTCAAGTAATTTCAGAGTGAAGTTGAAGATCTTCGTGACAAGAGGATAAAATGTATGTGATGTGATCATAGAGATGAATATCTGAGTTGCGAGTTTGGTACACAATTGAGACATTGTGGAAATTGTTTCACAACTAATACCTTGGAACACCATAGTGTGATGGTGTGTCCGAACATCATAGTTGCACCCTATTAGATATGGTGCGTACCATGATGTCTCTTATCGAATTACCACTATCGTTCATGGGTTAGGCATTAGAGACAACCGCACTCACTTTAATAGGGTACCACGTAATTCCGTTGAGATGACACCGTATGAACTATGGTTTAGAGAAACCTAAGCTGTCATTTCTTAAAAGTTTGGGGCTACGACGCTTGTGTGAAAAAGTTTCAGGTTGATAAGCTCGAACCCAAAGCGGATAAAATACATCTTCATAGGACACCCAAAACAGTTGGGTATACCTCCTAATTCAGATCCGAAAGCAATAGGGATTGTTTCTTGAATCGGGTCCTTTCTCGAGGAAATGTTTGTCTCGAAAGAATTGAGTGGGAGGATGGTGGAGACTTGATGAGGTTATTGAACCGTCACTTCAACAAGTGTGTAGCAGGGCACAGGAAGTTGTTCCTGTGGCGCCTACACCAATTGAAGTAGAAGCTTATGATAGTGATCATGAAGTTTTGGATCAAGTCACTACTGTACCTCGTAGGGTGACAAGGATGCGTACTACTTCAGAGTGGTACAGTAATCCTGTCTTGAAGGTCATGTTGCTAGATAACAATGAACCCTCGAGCTATGGAGAAGCGATGGTGGGCCCAAATTCCGACAAATGGTTAGAAGCCATGAAATCCGAGATAGGATCCATGTATCAGAACAAAGCATGGACTTTGGCGGACTTCCCCGATGATCGGCAAGCCATTGAGAATGGATCTTTAGAAGAAGACGGACGTGGACGGTAATATCACCGTCCATAAAGCTCGACTTGTGGCGAAGAGTTTTTCACAAGTTCAAGGAGTTGACTACGATGAGATTTTCTCATCCGTAGCGATGCTTAAGTCCGTCGGAATCATGTTAGCATTAGCTGCATTTATGAAATCTGGCAAATGGATGTCAAAACGAGTTTCCTTACCGGTCTTACGTAAGGAAAGGTTGTATGTGATACAATCGAGAAAGTTTTGTCGATCCAAAGGATGCTAAAGGTATGCTAGCTCCAGCGATCCTTCTAAGGATTGGAGTAAGCATCTCGGAGTTGGAATGTGCACTTTGATGAGATGATCAAAGATTTTGGGTTTATACAAAGTTTATGAGAAACTTGTATTTCCAAAGAAGTGAGTGGGAGCACTATAGAATTTTCTCGATGAGTATGTGTCGTTGACATATTGTTGATCGAAATGATGTAGAATTTCTGGAAAGCATATAGGGTTATTTGAAAAGTGTTTTTCAAGTGAAAACCTGTATTAAGCTACTTGAACATTGAGCATCAAGATCTATAGGGATAGATCAAAACCGCTTAATGGTACTTTCAAATGAGCACATACCTTGACATAATCTTGAAAGTGTTCAAGATGGATCGATCAAAGAAGGAGTTCTTGCACGAGTTGTAAGGTATGAAGTTAAGAGTTAAAAGCTCGACCACGGCAGAAAGAGAGAAAGGACGAAGGTCGTCCCCTATGCTTCGGACATAGGCTCTATAGTATGCTATGTTGTGTACCGCCTTTGGAAGTGTGCCTTGCCATGAGTCGATCGAGGGTACAAGAATGATCCAGAATGGATCATTGGACAACGGTCAAAATTGTCCTTGGAGTAAATAAGGACATGTTTCTCGATTATGGAGGTGATAAAGAGTTCGGCGTAAAGGGTTACGTCGATGCAAGCTTTAACACCTATCCGAATGACTCTAAGTAGCAAACAGGATACGTATAGTGGAACAACCATTTGGAATATCTCCAAGTGGGGCATGGAAGCAACATTTATAATATGACCTAGAAATTTGCAAAGCACACACACGGATCTGAAAGGTTCGGACCCGTTGACTAAAACCCGTTGACTAAAACCTCTCTCACAAGCAAAACATGATCAAACCTCGAACTCATTGAGCCTAAATCACATGATGATGTGAACTAGTTTACAAACACTAGTAAACTCTTTGGGTGTTGGTCACATGGCGATGTGACCTATCAGTGTTAATCACATGACGATGTGAACTAGATTATTGACTCTAGTGCAAGTGGGAGACTGTTGGAAATATGCCCTAGAGGCAATAATAAATTAGTTATTATTATTATATTTCCTTGTTCATGATAATCGTTTATTATCCATGCTATAATTGTATTGATAGGAAACTCAAATACATGTGTGGATACATAGACAACACCATGTCCCTAGCAAGCCTCTATTGGCTAGCTCGTTGATCAATAGATGGTTACGGTTTCCTGACCATGGACACTGGATGTCATTGATAGCGGGATCACATCATTAGGAGAATGATGTGATGGACAAGACCCAATCCTAAGCCTAGCACAAAGATCATAGTTCGTATGCTAAAGCTTTTCTAATGTCAAGTATCATTTCCTTAGACCATGAGATTGTGCAACTCCCGGATACCGTAGGAATGCTTTGGGTGTACCAAAGCGTCACAACGTAATCGGGTGACTATAAAGGTGCACTATAGGTATCTCCGAAAGTGTCATTGGGTTGGCACGAATCAAGGCGGGATTTGTCACTCCGTGTAAACGGAGAGGTATCTCTGGGCCCACTCGGTAGGACATCATCATAATGTGCACAATGTGACCAAGGGGTTGATCACGGATGATGTGCTACTGAGCGAGTAAAGAGACTTGCCGTAACGAGATTGAACAAGGTATCGGGATACCGAAGCGATCGGATCTCGGGCAAGTACAATACCGCTTAGACAAAGGGAATTGTATACGGGATCGATTGAGTCCTTGACATCGTGGTTCATCCGATGAGATCATCGTGGAACATGTGGGAGCCAATATGGGTATCCAGATCCGCTATTGGTTATTGACCGAGAACGTCTCGGTCATGTCTACATGTCTCCCGAACCCGTAGGGTCTACACATAAGGTTCGATGGCGCTAGGGTTATAAAGGAAGTTTGTATGTGGTTACCGAATGTTGTTCGAGTCCGGATGAGATCCCGGACGTCACGAGGAGTTCCGGAATGGTCCGGAGGTAAAGATTTATATATGGAAAGTTGTTGTTCGGGTTAGGAAAAGTTCGGGTTTTTCGGTATTGTACCGAAGCTTCCAGAAGGTTCCGGAGGATTCCGGAGGGGTCCGGAGGTCCGGAAATTGTTCCACCACGTCCAATACAGTAGCATGGGCTGTTGGGGGGCGCCCTAGCCTTAATGGGCCAGGGGCACCAGCCCCCCCAAGGCCCATGCGAATGGGAGGGGGGAAACCCTAAGGGGGAGGGCCTCCACTTGACTTGGGAGGCACTCCTCCCCTCTTGGCCGCCCCAAGTCCCATCTAGGGCTGGCCGCACCCTTGGGGTGGGAAACCCTAAAGGGGCGCAGCCCCCTTTCCCCTATATATACTTGAGGTTTTGGGCTGCCCAACACACACGAGCCTCTCCCTCTCCGGTAGCAGCCTGCCTCTCCTCCTCCTCTTCTCCCTTGGTGCTTGGCGAAGCCTGCTGGATTGCCACGCTCCTCCATCACCACCATGCCGTTGTGCTTCTGCTGGATGGAGTCTTCCTCAACCTCTCCCTCTCTCCTTGCTGGATCAAGGTGTGGGAGACGCCACCGGCTGTCACGTGTGTTGAACAGCGGAGGTGCCGTCCGTTCGGCACTAGGATCTCCGGTGATTTGAATCACGGCAATCTGACTCCTTCAACCCCGTTCTCATGAACGCTTCCGCTTAGCGATCTACAAGGGTATGTAGATGCACTCTCCTTCCCTCTTGTTGCTAGAATCTCCATAGATTGATCTTGGTGATGCGTAGAAAATTTTGAATTTCTGCTACGTTCCCCAACACAAGGGCCCCGAATCCACCGCCTCGCAGGCTGCCGCCGGACAACCTCCGTGAGGGGGGTGCACGTCGACACCACCACATCCTGGGGCCGCCGCCCCAGCGCTCCATCACCGGCGAGCAAAGGCGTTGCCGCAGGGAAGCCAGATCCGGCGGATCCGTTCCCCAAAGCGGCGAGCCGGCGCCGCACACCCGCCACCGGCGCCACAGCCGGGCAAAGCCGCTGCCCGGAGCCCAGACGCGCCGCCATCCGCCGTCCTCCGCCCACCGCCGCGCCGCCCAGAGATCCCCGCTCATGAGGCGCCGCCCGTCGCGGAAAAAAACTAGCCCCGCCGCCGCCTGCTCCACGCGAGCTTTGCCCCCGGGAGGCGCCGGCGACGGCGAGGGAGTGGATGGGGTGGGGCGGCCGGAGGCCTTGGCTGCTTGGTCGCCGCCCGTGTTGCCCCTGGGGAGGGAGCGACGCGAGGGCGTTCAGTTTGACTCTCCGTATTTCTAGGTATACTATACACTATACATAAACGTAGCTGTGCCACAACACCTTAGCCGCAGACATGTTTGATTAATTCAGATTGGCCAGAGCATAGAAGAACAAACATTGCACATGAAATCGTTATAAAGCCGTTGACTATAATTATATTTTGTCCTGGGAGAAGGCAGATTCTCTCGGTCTCAATTTTAGTTTGCCACACTTTCTTTAAACGATATAATCCACGGGTATCATAGGCTAAGTTTCTTATCAAATCTTGTTACACTTATGGTGGACAATTTTTTCTACCACACTTTTTTCGCGGGACCATGATTTACACAAAATTAGTTGTGGCAAAGTGATGTCCTTCATCGAGAGTTTCCACGATGACTTGCATGCCATTGCTACTACTAGAACTAGAAGAACGCCCGTGCGTTGCAACGGGGCCACATTAACTTTAAGAGTTCAATATTACGACATTGGAGACCTTTTTTACCATCAAATCCTCTCACACACACTCTCCCTCCCTCTTCCTCACTCTCTCTCCCCTCTCCCTCTCTCTAACACACACACATATCCATCTTATTAGTCTTGGACCATAATCCATCTATTTCACACACACGCTTAGTGCATAACAATATGGATTATGTGTATTATATTTGGCACCGTAATCGAGGGAATTAATTTCATGTAAATCGGTCAGCCACAGCTCCAAGAATACACGGAGGAGGTGGCCGGGTCAGCCGTCGGCGCCCGTCCGTGCCAGACCTGAGCTCGCTTCAAGTGCACGATGCAATGCACGTCTTCACAAATATTATAACAAGATGTGAGAAATCACATACTAACACGATGTTGCAATCAATTTGTAATTAAAGAAGTCAAACGTCTTTTTCTTAAACCAGAATTCCTTATCTTTGGAGTTTAAACAAACCCCACAATAACATGATCAATTTTTTTTGCTCTACTTATCACCTAATTAAGCAAATGCATGACTTATGAAGCGGATAAGAAATCATGTTAACTTGGAACTAAAATTCCAACAAAAGAGTGAGGAACATACCTTTTTATCATTGCTCAAGTCTGAACCTCCCCTATTTGTTAGTGAAATGTGAGTATGCTTGGAAGATAATAATTTCTTATGCAACATATGCTTTTACATCTGAAAGAGCTACAAAATATGTTGACCTACCTATGTGCACTACATTCAGCGTAGCTCGATGTGCACCTTGCCCTCGCTTGATTAGTTGCCGCGATTGCCATGCATCTACGCCAACAAGCTAGAGAAACAAATGCAAATGTTACACCGAGTCAAAATCAACCATCCCACAATCGTAACAATAGAAAAGATAATAACCAAAATTTAACAGAAGAACTCTTGCTTGGCTCCCAGATCCATCTCGATAGCCCTTGATCCGGCTGTCTGAGCTTCTCCTAGCCGCCTCAACATCACGTCATTACCAAACATGTAGTGGATGCCTAGTGGGACAAGGATTAAGAAATAACATGAGGTGAAAAATACGATGGCTGTCAATTCCATAAGATGATCCAAGTAATTTGACAAAAGCAGATCAGAGCATCTTGTATAATCTCAAAAAGCAACTAAAAATATGAGAAATGAATTGATGAAAATCAGCCCCTGCTCTCATTCATTCTCGCTTTTGTAATGGGAGGCAAGGAATGGGGATACCGGGAGAAGAAAGGATCACATGGACGGCAAGCCTCCACCACCGGCAAGTGGGGTTGCTTCACATCCAATCTCCATGGCCGCCGCCTCCATGGGGACGAACTCCCATGTTCACAACCAGCTCCCAATCGGCCCTTGCCTCGCCGACCTTGACGACGAAGTAGTCCCTCCTTCGATCCCATTCGCAATAGAGGCAACACCCATCCCAGCGGACGGGTCCGCGGTGAGATCCTCTTGGATTGTGGTCGCGCCTCCCCAAACCTCACCGCGGACACATGAGAGGCGCCCGTTGCCATGGTCGCTTGGATGGGGAAAGGAGGCGACATAGCAAGAACGGCACCTTCACGGGATTGGTGGCGACGGGCGGCGAGCGAAGGGAGGCGGCGGCGTAGAGAGTAGGAGGGTGGTGGCGGCAGTCCATTGGCCGCCGTGGACGTGAGAGGAGGATGGGGATGGGGCGCGATGCGGGCGTATGGAGCGGTCGAGAGGAGGGAAGCAGACGGCTGGGTTTTTCCATCGTATGCGGGGTTTGGGGAGGTCAAACGAGAGGGGTTTTTCGTGCGGGAGGCGAGAGCAACGAGGCGGATGTAGGGAGGCAGACGCGGTCGGTTGGCGGGAAAAGGAAAGCTATGCATTTTTTAGGCGGTAGAGATGATTGATGATAAGAAAGGAAAATCACATCAATATAAGGAAATATCCCATCAATACTTGATTGATTGCGATTTATTTTTATATGATAACTAATCTGATCATCAATACTTGATTGATTGTGATTTATTTTTATATGGTAACTAATCTGATGGGTTTATGTGGGTGGTGAAGCGAAAAGGCAGGTGGGAGGGAGACGAAATAAAACCAGCGAAATAAAACCAGCAAAATAAAACCAACGAAAATGGTGAGGCGAAATAAAACCAACGGATGTAGCGAGACGGGACGCGGTCGGTTGGCAGGAAAAGGAAAGCTACGCATTTTTTAGGCAGTAGAGATGATTGATGATAAGAAAGGGAAAATCACATCAATATAAGGAAATATCCCATCAATACTTGATTGATTGCGATTTATTTTTATATGGTAACTAATCTGATCATCAATACTAGATTGATTGTGATTTATTTTATATGGTAACTAATCTAATGGGTTTATGTGGGTGGTGAAGCGAAAAGGCAGGTGGGAGGAGACGAAATAAAACCAGCGAAATAAAACCAACAAAAATAATGAGGCAAAATAAAACCAGCGAAAAATAACCGGCAGACTATTCACCAACTGCTATACTAGGAGTAGAGATATACTTCTCGGTTTCTACTCCTATAAAAGGGGCTCTTTTATGGTACCCTACGAGAAATGTGGGCCGTTCATCTGTGAAGTCTAATGGTGGGGAGCGATCTGTACTGCGCCAATTTTGCTAGTGGAATTGCACGCGGTATGGCTTGCACCGCGTCGCTGCTGTCCTCCAGTATACGAGTCCACTAAGGTTCCGGCCGCCGAGGCTTGAGCCTAGCGAGCTCCGGCGGATCAGGAGGCTGCCGAGTTAGGCCCTTTTCCTCGCCATCATCGCCCCGCTTCTCTCCCCTGTCCCTCCTTGTCTTCCTCTTCCTCCCGCCATGAGGCGTTCGAGGTCTCGGCCATTGCTCCCATGGGACACCGTCACTCCAACGCTCACTCGCCACTTCTACCTCCTTGTCTTCGTCTGCAGAGGTCCCTGTCGGCGCCCCGCGCCGGAGTTGTGCGTCCGTCTACTCCGCCGTCCTCCCCTCTGGTAGCACGCGCCGCCTCTCGCCGGCTTGGCCGCGTCGCTGACTTCAGCCCCGCCGTCTCGCCTGTTGGGGAACGTAGCAGAAATTCAAAATTTTCCTACGTGTCACCAAGATCTATCTATGGAGAAACTAGCAACGAGGGAAGGAGAGTGCATCTACATACCCTTGTAGATCGCTAAGCGGAAGCGTTCATGAGAACGGGGTTGAAGGAGTCGTACTGCGTCGTGATCCAAATCACCGGAGATCCGAAGTGCCGAACGGACGGCACCTCCGCGTTCAACACACGTACAGCCCGGTGGCGTCTCCCATGCCTTGATCCAGCAAGGAGAGAGGAGAGGTTGAGGAAGACTCCATCCAACAGCAGCACTGTGGCGTGGTGGTGGTGGAGGCGTGGCAATCCTGCAGGCTTCGCCAAGCACCTCACGGGAGAGGAGGAGGTGTCACGGAGGGAGGGAGGCGCCAGGCTCATGTGTGGATGCCCTCCTCCCCTCCACTATATATAGGGGCAAGGGAGAGGGGAGGCGCAGCCTTGCCCCTTCCTCCAAGGAAGGGGTGCGGCCAAGAGGGGAGGAGTCCATCCTCCCCAAGGCACCTCGGAGGTGCCTTCCCCTTGAGGACTCTTCCCTCCGCAGTTTCCTTGGCGCATGGGCCTCTTGGGGCTGGTGCCCTTGGCCCATATAGGCCAAGGCGCACCCCTACAGCCCATGTGGCCCCAGGGCAGGTGGACCCCAGTGGACCCCGGACCCCTTTCGGCACTCCGTTACAATACCGATAAAGTGCGAAACTTTTCCGCGACCAAAATAGGACTTCCCATATATAAATCTTTACCTCCGGACCATTCCGGAACTCCTCGTGACGTCCGGGATCTCATCCGGACTCGAACAACATTTGGTAACCACATACAAACTTCCTTTATAACCCTAAGCGTCGCCATCGAACCTTAAGTGTGTAGACCCTACGGGTTCGGGAGACATGTAGACATGACCGAGACGTTCTCCGGTCAATAACCAACAGCGGGACCTGGATACCCATGTTGGCTCCACATGTTCCACGATGATCTCATCGGATGAACCACGATGTCAAGGACTCAATCGATCCCGTATACAATTCCCTTTGTCTAGCGGTATTGTACTTGCGAGATTCGATCGTCGGTATACCGATACCTTGTTCAATCTCGTTCTTGGCAAGTCTCTTTACTCGTTCCGTAACACATCATCCCGTGATCAACCCCTTGGTCACATTGTGCACATTATGATGATGTCCTACCGAGTGGGCTCAGAGATACCACTCCGTTTACGGAGTGACAAATCCCGATCTCGATTCGTGCCAACCCAACAGATACTTTCGGAGATACCGTAATGCACCTTTATAGCCACCCGATTCGTTGTGACGTTTGGTACACCCAAAGCATTCCTCTACGGTATCCGGAGTTGCACAATCTCATGGTCTAAGGAAATGATACTTGACATTAGAAAAGCTTTAGCATACGAACTACGATCTTTGTGCTAGGCTTAGGATTGGGTCTTGTCCATCACATCATTCTCCTAATGATGTGATCCCGTTATCAATGACATCCAATGTCCATGGTTAGGAAACCGTAACCATCTATTGATCAACGAGCTAGCCAATAGAGGCTTGCTAGGGACATGGTGTTGTCTATGTATCCACACATGTACTTGAGTTTCCTATCAATACAATTATAGCATGGATAATAAACGATTATCATGAACAAGGAAATATAATAATAATAACTAATTTATTATTGCCTCTAGGGCATATTTCCAACAGTCTCCCACTTGCACTAGAGTCAATAATCTAGTTCACATCGTCACGTGATTAACATCGATAGGTCACATCGCCATGTGACCAACACCCAAAGAGTTTACTAGTGTACGTAAACTAGTTCACATCATCATGTGATTTAGACTCAATGAGTTCGAGGTTTGATCATGTTTTGCTTGTGAGAGAGGTTTTAGTCAACGGGTTTTAGTCAACGGGTCTGAACCTTTCAGATCCGTGTGTACTTCGCAATTCTCTATGTCATATTGTAAATGCTGCTTCCACGCTCCACTTGGATCTATTCCAAATGGTTGCTCCACTATACGTATCCGGTTTGCTACTCGAGTCACTCGGATAGGTGTTAAAGCTTGCATTGACGTAACGCTTTACGCCGAACTCTTTATCACCTCCATAATCGAGAAACATGTCCTTATTTACTCCAAGGACAATTTTGACCCATTGTCCAATGATCCATTCCTGGATCATTCTTGTACCCCTTGAGTGACTCATGGCAAGGCACACTTAGGTCACGGTACACGATAGCATACTATAGAGCCTATGTCCGAAGCATAGGGGATGACCTTAAATCCTTTCTTTCTCTTCTGCCGTGGTCGAGCTTTAACTCTTAACTTCATACCTTACATCTCGAGGCAAGAACTCCTTCTTTGGTGATCCATCTTGAACACCTTAAAGATCATGTCAAGGTATGTGCTCATTTGAAAGTATTATTAAGCATTTTTGATCTATCCTTATAGATCTCGATGCTCAATGTTCAAGTAGCTTAATCCAGGTTTTCTATTGAAAAAAAATCTTTCAAATAACCCTATATGCTCTCCAGAAATTCTACATCATTTCTGATCATCAATATGTCAACAACATATACTCATCAGAAATTCTATAGTGCTCCCACTTACTTCTTTGGAAATACAAGTTTCTCATAAGCTTTGTATAAACCTAAAATCTTTGATCATCTCATCAAAGTGCACATTCCAACTCCGAGATGCTTACTCCAGTCCTTAGAAGGATCATTTGGTGCTAGCATACCTTTTAGCATCCTTAGGATCGACAAAACCTTTACGATTGTATCACATACAACCTTTCCTTACGAAAACAGGTAAGGAAACTTGTTTTGACATCCATCTTTGATTTCATAAATGCAGCTAATGCTAACATGATTCCGACGGACTTAAGCATCGCTACGGATGAGAAAATCTCATCGTAGTCAACTCCTTGAACTTGTGAAAAACTTTTCGCCACAAGTCGAGCTTCATAGACGGTGACATCACTGTCCACGTCCATCTTCTTCTTAAAGATCCATTCATCTCAATGGCTTGCCGATCATCGGGCAAGTCCACCAAAGTCCATGCTTTGTTCTGATATATGGATACTATCTCGGATTTCATGGCCTCTAACCATTTGTCGGAATTTGGGCCCACCATCGCTTCTCCATAGCTCGTAGGTTCATTGTTGTCTAGCAACATGACCTTCAAGACAGGATCACCGTACCACTCAAGCGATGCGCGTCCTTGTCGCCCTCACGAGGTTTGGTAGTGACTTGATCCGAAACTTCATGATTACTGTCATAAGCTTCTACTTCAATTGGTGTAGGTGCCACGGAACAACTTCCGTGCCCTGCTACACACTAGTTGAAGTGACGGTTCAATAACCTCATCAAGTCTCCACCATCCTCCCACTCAACTTTTCGAGACGAACTTTTCCTCGAGAAAGGACCCGATTCAAGAAACAATCCCTATTGCTTTCGGATCTGAATTAGGAGGTATACCCAACCGTTTTGGGTGTCCTATGAAGATGCATTTTATCCGCTTTGGGTTCGAGCTTATCAACCTGAAACTTTTTCACATAAGCGTGCAGCCCCAAACCTTTAAGAAATGACAGCTTAGGTTTCTCTAAACCATAGTTCATACGGTGTCATCTCAACGAGTAACGTGGTGCCCTATTAAAGTGAGTGCGGTTGTCTCTAATGCCTAACCCATGAATGATAGTGGTAATTTGATAAGAGACATCATGGTACGCACCATATCCAATAGGGTGCAACTATGATGTTCGGACACACCATCACACTATGGTGTTCCCGGTATTAATTGTGAAACAATTTGCACAATGTCTTAATTGTGTGCCAAAACTCATAACTCAGATATTCATCTCTATGATCATATCATAGACATTCTATCCTCTTGTCACGGAGATCTTAAACTTCACTCTGAAATTACTTGAACCATTCAATAATTCAGACTTGTGTTTCATCAAGTAAATATACTCAACATCTACTCGAATCATCGTGAAGTAAGAACATAATGATATTCATTGCATGCCTCGGCACTCATTGGACTGCACATATCAAAATGTGTTACTTCCAACAAGTTGCTATCTTGTTCCATCTTCTGAAACCGAGGCTTTTCAAATCATCTTGCCCATGTGGTATGTTTTGCATATCTCAAGTGATTCAAAATCAAGTGAGTCCAAAGCGATCCATCTGCATGGAGTTTCTTCATGCGTACACACCAATAGACATGGTTTGCATGTCTCAAACTTTTCAAAACGCGAGTGAGTCCAAAGATCCATCAACATGGAGCTTCTTCATGCGTTCACACCAATATGACTTACATGGCGATTGCCACAAGTAAGTGGTACTATCATTACTATCTTATATCTTTTGGCATGAAAATGTGTATCACTACAATCGAGATTCAATAAACCATTCTTTTAGGTGCAAGACCATTGAAGGTATTTATTCAAATAAATAGAGTAACCATTATTCTCCTTAAATGAATAACCGTATTGCGATAGACATAATCCAATCATGTCTATGCTCAACATAAACACCAAATGATAATTATTCTGGTTTAATACTAATCTTGATGGTAGAGGAGCTGCGATGTTTGATCATATCAACCTTGGAAACAATTCCAACACATATCGTCAGCTCACCTTTAGCTAGTCTCCTTTTATTCCGTAGCTTTTATTTCGAAAGTTACTAACATTTAGCAACCGAACCGGTATCTAATACCACTGGTGCTACTAGGAGTACTAGTAAAGTACACATTAACATAATGTATATCAAATATACTTCTATCGACCTTGCCAGCCTTCTCATCTACCAAGTATCTAGGGTGGTTCTGCTCCGATGGCTGTTCCCCTTATTACAGAAGCACTTAGTCTCGGGTTTGGGTTCAACCTTGGGTTTCTTCACTGGAGCAGCAACTGATTTGCCGTTTCATGAAGTGTCCCTTCTTGTCCTTGCCCTTCTTGAAACTAGTGGTTTCACCACCATCAACAATTGATGCTCCTTCTTGATTTCTACTTTCGCGGTGTCAAACATCGTGAACACCTCAAGGATCATCATATCTATCCTCGATATGTTATAGTTCATCCACGAAGCTCTAGCAGCTTGGTGGCAATGACTTTGGAGAAACATCACTATCTCATCCGGAAGATCAACTCCCACTCGATTCAAGTGATTGTTGTACTCAGACAATCTGAGCACAAGCTCAACGATTGAGCTTTTCTCCCTTAGTTTGTAGGCTAAGAAAATCGTCGGAGGTCTCATACCTCTTGACGTCACTACTAGAAATACCACTACTAATGGCGCACCTAATATGGCCATTAATGGCGCATCAGAGGTGCGCCATTGACAGCACGCCATTAGTAATTTTTACTAATGGCGCACCGGTAGTGCGCCATTAGTATCTGAGTATACTAATGGCGCACCACAGTGCGCCATTAGTATTCTGAGTACTAATGGCGCACCACAGTGCGCCATTAGTATATGCAAGGGTGCGCCATTAGTATGCCTCCCGAGGCATGTATACCAGGTGCTTTGGCATACTAATGGCGCACCACCTCGGATCGCCATTAGTAATCATGACATACTAATGGCGCACTTCCTGTGATGCGCCATTAGTATGCCTTTGTCATACTAATGGCGCCTTTATCATGTGATGCGCCATTAGTATGAATATTAGGTTTTTTTATTTTTTATTTTCTGTTTTTTGCACAAGGTTACAAAATGTATAATTTGACAAAATATAGACAGCACACATCAACAATAGATTCATCAAATACAATAGAAGATTAGTCCTTGAATACAATTCATCATATTAGTCTCCGAATACAATTCATCATATTAGTCTCCGAATTGAAAAGACCGAACAAAGATAGAACATTATATTACAAGTCTCGAGACCGCGAGTAGCGAGTTTATCTTCGCATTACAAGTCGATATCGATCATCTAAACTACCATCACATAGAAGAGAGCTGCGGTCATCACGATGAGCATCATCACGATGAAACTTCGTCTTCATCCGGTTCCTCCAACGCTCCCTCCCTCTCCGCTAGATAGCGGGCGTATCTAGATTCGCCTCGGCCCTAGTGGTGTACCCTTTATGGCTGTTACCGCTGAATCGGTGAACCTGTCTCCGACACTCCTCCCGATCATCGTAGACTCCGGAACCTTACCCTTGTACATGACATACGTCGGCATCGCTATGCACTAGCCAAACGTAAGCGTTAGTACCAATTCACGCATAATACATAAGCAATATATAAGTATGCAGCAGAGCGATCGGAAGAGAAAAGCAAGACATTAATAGCATCGATTACATCTAAGTTGAACGACTCTCGAAACCAAAGAGACATACTACAAGTTCATTAAAGTTTAATTACAACATGACCCAATTGATGTTTCAGAACTAGACAACTCGACTCAAGGGAAGGAGCGTGGATGAAGCCGCCGTCTATCGTGGGAGTCATGAAAGAACGGGCGTTGTCATCCTGCATTTGTAGCATTGTGTCGATGTCACCGCTGGACGGTTGATTCACGAGGTAGAACTGCCCCGAGGTACGAAGGACATCTTGATGGATGATTTCCGCAAACTCCATTTGGATGCGAAAGAATTCTTGTCGGAGGTCCGCGTCTGGATTGCCGACACGCCATGGCCCAATCTTGGAGTTTACTCGGTAGCGAAGTTGATGATGGTCCCGTCGATCGCCCGCATGTGATGGATGGCGTAGTAGGCACCCTTCGACCGCCAGCGGCTGCTTGACGCAGCGTAACGTCAGACATTGTGGGAGAACACGTGCTTGCCGTACTTACGAATAGGCCTGGTGAAGGTGCCTCCAGATTTGGCGTGGCCGGGAGAACATCATCAAGAACCTTCTTGACATTTGTGTAGTCTACGTTCATTGACGGTCCGGTCGAAATACGTGGCCATGGAATATTTAGGGCTTAGGAGGATGAGCGTGCAACGTGTGTCACCGCAGAAAACACGGAATGTTAAAAGAAAAAGCGATCGAAATGTAAGAATTCATATGTTACGGGCGGTTGAGGGAGGACTTACTCGGGAAAGTAAGGCACGAGGAAGTTATCCTTTTCTTGGTTTGCCGAATGACGCCTTGAGGTAAGAACTTCGCGACTTGCGGTCCCCAGCTGCCCAAGATCTTGGCACGCATGTAGAAGGGGTCGACTATCACGATGTCCGGTCTTGTCGCGAATGATCCGCATCTCCATACTCAGCGAAAATAGCCGAACGAAGGTGTAGTGCAGCGGATGAAGGTTCAACATAGCGTGGATGTCATCAAAAGCGCAGGACGATCGTCGCCCGATGTAGTTATCCACAAAGCCCTTGCCCTCTGGCACCTTGGCCGCGAAAACCGGGTATGCCACATCCTTCTCCACGAGACGCCGCTTCTCCAAAGAAAGAACACCATCATGCAGACTCCGCATAGCACCGGTTGCAGCATTGAGCATATTTGTCGGTAGCATCGCCCTACCCGCCACATGCACCCTCCTCGAGATATCCTGCGGTGAAGGTGGCCCGTCCTGAGCACGGATCGTACTTGGTGCCGGCTGGCTCGCACCCTTCTTAGTCTTTCTTTTGCGTGCCTTCTTCTTCTCCTGTAATGGGACCGAGTTTTGCTCACAGACCGCCTTCTTGAGTGTGTTGGGGCTGATAATATTTCGCACCTCGCCTATCGAGGCTCGGTGAAGTCGGCAGGAGGCGCGTCTCTGAGAGCTGAACGCATGACGGCGCTGTTGCAACTTGGCTTCTCCAGCATGCGAGCTAGATCGCACACGTCTTTTGTTGGGTTTGGTTCTTGAGAAGGAGGCCCCATGAAGTCGCCATCGTACCCATGCTCGGCAAAATCTTGATCGACGTTGCCAAATGTATCATAGTCGTCGTCGTCGTCATTACGATCCTGTGCCATATGCATGTTTGGATCCGATGGCATAGGGATGTCCGCACCGTTCTGGCGGTCTTGCCATGGGGCCGACTTGGCGCCAAGACGATCGGCGGTGTTGTCTTTGGGTGGTGTCCCCGCCCCCAAACGAATCTGGCTCTTCGGCCAAGCGAGGGGCCAGCTTCAGCGTGCGCCGAGGGTCATCACGTCATCATCGTCGGCCCGACGGGTCGATTCGGAGGTAACAAGTCGTCGCAGCTGGCAGCACCGAACCAGTTGAACCCTAAACAAGTTGGGTGGCATCTGGGTACCGTGGAACAAGGGTTGCCGGTTGAACGATTTTGCCCTTGGCAACATCGACCAACTCGTTGTTCACGAAGTGGAGGAGAGTGCAGGAACGTCGGCGGCGCCACAATGAAAACATGTAGGGCGTCGAGGATGCCCGATCAAAACAAGGAGATGAAGTCCTCGGCGAGAGAGGCTTAATTAGTTACCGTGATGATGGCGTCGAGCTCGGCTAATGTAGAGGCACCGCCAACGGCGGCGTGCGATGACGGAGGGCCGCTTGCTGCAGAGGTGCCGGCGGCGTACACCGGGTGCATTAAGCTCCGTGCTGGCGTCGGAGACACCAATACGCCTCCGCTGGAAGCACCAATGGCCCCGCCATCGCATTATGCGAGTTGCTGGCCGTGAAGCTAGGAATCGGGCGGCCCCTGTTGGCCTTCCGCAATCCACGCACTCAACCCGAGATCAAGGTAGGCACAAGGCGGTGATCGTCGCTCGAGTCGTTGTTCCACTTGCTCTTGGACAATCTCCGGAATCCGCGCCACCGTGCCTTGAGTTCTTGAACCTCTCGCGCTGGCTTTCCGAGCTGGTCTTTTCTCCTTCCGCACACCGGTATAGTATGACCCCATTTTGTCGACAAGCCTTTGCCGCCACCACGACCGGTGACGTCGACTTCGAGCTTATCCTTGTTCTTCATTACATTCAACCCCCTATTTAGAGTGGTGTCCCAAGGGTTGCTCTGAGTCGACCCAGCCATCGCTTTCAATCGCTGCGGAAGGAATGTGAACCATTTAGAAATTGGCTTCATTAATTAGAATGCAACCATATGGAGCTAATTACGCGGTGTATTCCTTACGAGAACAAGCTCAAGCTGCCTGGTCTTCGGATCCGTGGTAAGCTCCTTTGTTTTCGGGTCCTTCTTGTACCGGCCCGACAAAGTTCCTGGTCTGCCTTGTCACCGCCGTATGTATCGAAGAGGCGGTAGGCCTTGCTCGGCACGGTCCGCCTCCTCCTTGTCCCATATAGGCTCCGCCACTCAGAACCGCCGGGACCGAGTGTGTGTTCCCCTATGTTCAGCTCCGCATTTGTTTCCCCACTCACTTGATTGGGAGCTTGCGGTGCTCGAGCAATTGATCTTGAAGTCGCTTGTAGTCATCTTCGGTGATCAAGGATTTTTCTCCTTGATCTTCTCATAACTCTCACCTTTCTCGATCATTCTCTTCACATTGCTTTTCCAAGTAGATGTGGCCTTGCTCATCTTCGTGAGGGCAGCATTGTTCACTTTATTCCCTTTGAGGCTTGTGTTTTCAAACTCAGCGGGGAACTTGTATCGTTCGTGCAACCGTGAAGAGGAGGTTGCGCAAATTCCCTCGGTCGGGATGCCTCGGGTTCTCGGTGTTGATCGAGACGGTGCTCCGGACAATGCACCCGAGCTGAAGCGAGTACCCCTTGACTATTCGTTCGGCGCCGTTGGATTCCCGTTGGAGTCCACTTGATAACTTCCTCCTTGAGGGTGCAGAGCACGATCGGGCGCCGGTCCTTCCGTTGCCTCTTCGGTGGCTGCCATCTGTGCGTCGCCGCCATCATCGATGGTGGCATCCTCGGCGGCACCATCGGTGGTGGGATCGGTGTGGTCATCCTCGGCGGCACCATCCGTGGTCTCGGGATCGGTGGGAAAGGCGGCGGCCTCATACAAGTGAGGTTGTTCCTCCATCTCTGGGACAGCTCCTGTAATGCCTTGCCGCTTGAACCCCGGCCTCATCGTTGTGGGCCATGTTTCTCTCTAAATAGAAACAAAGTTTGGTCAAAAAGTTGGTTATTGTCAAGGAACAAGATCATGGTCTCATCATTTAGGGTTTGTCGACACCGAGGCATCCTAAAATCTAAGCTTTTATCATTGAGGGTTTTTCGACGCCAAGGCACCCTAAAAGCCTAACTTTTCATCATTTCGGGTTTTATCGACACCGAGGCACCCTAAAAGCCATGCATTAGTCACAAGTACGCCGGGGCACTTGATCCTACTTAATTAACTACTAAGATACCCCGGCCCATGCATTAGTCACAAGTACCCCATATGTCCTATTTTTTAGCAAAGTCATGCTAAAATTCACGGAAAATTTCAGCATGACCTTTGCTGAAAATAGGACATATGGAGTACCCGAATTTGCCGGAACGGAAGTTAATCGACATTCCGGCAAACTCAAAGGGCCTCTCTGGGTACCTTCAAAAACATTATCCACACGAAATGAAGTCTCCAATGGGTCATTTCGTAAGATCACAAGTAGCATCATCACAAGTACAACATCATCACAAGTACAACAAGAAGAAGAAGTGAATACCGCCATAACAGCCATCAACTTTATTCTTCTTCTTCATAAAGACTAATTGTCTAATTGAGCAATACAATGACAGTGTGAACAAATAAAAACACAAACTACACCTACATATTTGGGTACCTCTATGGTAGTAACATGCCATTCTCTGCCTAGAGCTCTTTGTACACGATCTATTCTGCTTAGTACTAAAGTTATAGCGATATCATGCTTTCATAACCAACTAGTTACCTTTAAGTTCAAATACATCCACAAAACCACAAATGTAGTAGCACAAAATCATTCAAGTACCAGTGTTTAACTAAAACTTGGTGTGAATAAGATCCTCTGTCGAAGACTTCATACCAATAATCAAAACCCCAAAACCTGACCCCAACTAGTTACCATAAGGTCAAATACTGTCCACAAAACCAAAACATAAGGTCAAATCATCCACAAAACCAATCTTGACCCCAACTAGCTACTCACATCTACTTACGGTGGGTGTTGAGGTAGGACTTCTCGCAGATACTCGAAGGCGGAGTAGAGTCTGCTGCAGGTTCTTGAGCTCTGCATCAAGCATGGCCACAACACTCAGTTTATCTACCATAGACAGTTTAGCGTAAACAAAAGCAACACACATATGTCTATGAAGTATCTGAATTTTGCAACTTTATTGTGTCTGAAATAGCTTTACTCGATGGTGTTATCGAAATTTGAGCAAAGCCGTCTTGAATATTTGCATGTACAGAGATGTGAAATATTTATCAAGTGAATGTAAACATTTGGTGTTTGAATTTATTGACTGAAGGTGTGCTTCAATGCATACTCACTAAGTGAAATGAGAAATTCCAAGTTGAGATGAGAAATACTCACCGACTAAGATAACACTGTATCCTCGTTAGTCCGAAAAAATGATGTTGCAGAGGCGGGCTTGTGCTCTCAAGTGATATGTTGGTGGAAAAAGCAGAGGATGGGAGTACTCCTGCGTGCAGCAATATAAAGAGGCACTCAAACAAACGACGTTCACCATTGAAAAATAAAAGCAAACAATGGTTGCAGTTTGAAACAACCACAAAAAATTCGGTACTCTGAACCCCAAACACTATTTAAAAGAAGTGCAAGATGGCGGTTTCAGGCTCTCGAGCACCGAAAGTACCAGGACCAACATGTAGAAATCTGCCCCTTGCCAAATTTACCTTTACGAGCAACATCTACAAATCAAAACAGAAGAGATGCAAGCCAAAACTACTTACGAGTAGCAAACCGGTGAACAACTATAAACCATAGAACTTAGGGAACCACAGCCAAAAAAAATGTGATTGCGTGTAAAAATAAAAGAAATATTTCTTTGCGGTAGGGCGTGCGAGTTCTTCAAAACATTTGATGCGTAAGATTTAGTGCAAAGGAGAAAGATATATATTTCACTCTCAACAATATAACCAAAGGTTATCCTCAAATGAACATCTCAATTCTTACAAATGCCCTGCATAATTATTATTTTTAAAGAGGCAACGCTGCATAAGGTTCAGTTTTAAAGCATTTGCTCATTGATTCACAGAAAAAACAAGGCAACGCGAGCTATCATTTATTCAATTCTAAAACCAAATGGGCCATTTTGGCACCACCAAGGCTCAACTATCATGCGTACTCTTACAAGGATCATCAAGTATATGCACTTTTGGACGTCGACACTAATCTACATGTATTTGCTATCTCAATGATTCCACAAGCTTCAGGAGAAAAACAATCTACAATTCTAGGCCTATTAGGGCGATCTTGGTAAAACAACAATCGGATAAGGCGCAACAAATCATACAAGATCCATGTGTGGAGAAAATTTTATCACGCAGCTACTATTTGGATCATAAAGATTTACCAAGCGAGCAGGTGTAATAGATGAAACATGCACGCAGTTAACATATGAAACCATATGGCATCAGGAATTCACCTCGGAAGGCGAATAGACCTAACCCTTCAAAGAAGAATTAGGAAATAAACACAAAATCCCTACTAATTCACTAAAGCTTAACCAATCTAACAACGCAAATAGATAAGCTTATACATCAAAAGCCGAGACTCAATGGACATATTTTCTTCATCAAAGAGATACCAATGAGCAAATAGGTTCATGCATATCTCGATAATCAATTTTCTCACAGTTCTATATAGCTGTTGGCATTCTTTTGAGAAGGAGGATTCGCCGTACTGGGTGAGTTGAATGATTCGCCGTACCTTGAGGAGGTGGGGAAGGAGGATTCGACGAGAAGGTGGACTGCGGAGGCGTTGATGGGGTCTGTTATTTATGGCGGCTGGTGACGGGCCGGCGGGGTCGGGGCGGCGTCCGGGCGGCGGGTCGGGCCAAGGCCCGGCGCGGGTCGGGCGGCGTCTGGCGGCGGGTCGGGCGGGTCGAGGCGGCGCTGGCGTCAAGGCCCCAAGCGGCCCGGCGGCGAGGGAGAGGGGAGGGAGGAGAGGGCGAGGCGAGGGCGAGGGCGAGGCAGCGGCGGCGCGGGCGTGGATCGAGAGGAGAGAATCGAGGGGATCCGAAGGGGATCGGGCGAAGGGGATCGGGCGACGGGGGGCCACAATACTAATGGCGCACCTCACCGCGGTGCGCCATTAGCATGTCCACACTAATGGCGCACCTCACCGTGGTGCGCCATTAGTATTTTTTTTATTTCCACTCAAGCCAAAAGGTTATGTACTACCAGAACCTATCCATGTCAAGCCCACTCTACTAGCTCGACTGGTCACCTGCAGTTCTCACACCAGAGGTCCTGGGTTCGACTCCTGTGCTCCACAATTTTTTTTTAGCATTTAAAAAGCTATTTGATACTTATTTATGTTTAAATATGTTCAAACTTGTTTAAATAATAACAGTAATATTTTTTATAAGACAGTAGCATTTAAAAAGCTGTTTGATACTTATTTTTTATAAGACAGTAGCATTTTTTTATAAGACAGTAGCATTTTTTATAAGACAGTAGCATTTAAAAGCCATTTTAAAAGATGGAGGGAATCGAGGGTGCGGGGGTCGGGCGGCCGTGGATCGGGGTGCTCGGCGAGGGGGCGGATCTGGTGATGTGGGATAGCGATCGAGATGGAGGGGGATCGAGATCGAGTGTCCATGAAATTTAAAAATATTCATGATAGTTCAAAAAGTACCCATGAAATACAATCGAGAAATGAAGGCTACGATTTAAATACAATCGATCTTAGCTAGCTATCTGCTCACAATCTTCTTGCCCTTCTTTTTCGCAAATGGAGTTCTTCCGTGGAACGGACGTCCTTTAGGTAGGGTGGTCCTGCTTCTTCTTGTGGTGTATGCTGCTACTTCATCATAAATCGTCATGTTCGATCCTCGGTCGCCAGATTTGTCGAAGTCTTGCTCATTGGCTACTCCATCCATTCCGATGATCTTCCTTTTGCCTCTCCTCACGACAACACGACCGGGCTTTGGCGGGTCGGTAATGAAGAAGCATTGGTCCACTTGGGAAGCCGGTACCCATGGCTCATTTTTCGCGGTGACGTTTGCGCCCATGATCTTGGATTTGGCTTCGTATAACCATGGTGGTGAAATACGGTCTTCTTTTATGACGTTCTTGGCCCATCTCGACACGGAACATCGGGACCTTCTCTCCAACAGTAGCTCGGCTCCCAGATCTCCTCGATCCTTCCGTAGTATCTGTCCTTGTCGTTACGGTGTAGGATTCCATCGTTACCCGGAGTTCGATAACCATCGCTCTTCATGTCCTTGGCCTCGGTGTAGAATGTGTAGCCGTTGATATCGTGACGCCTCATAGGTCATCGAGTTGTGCTCGGTATACAGACAAGGCGAATATGAGTTATTCTTCCGCGGAAGAATCCTCATGTAAAGGGTAACCGAAGCTTATGCTTGAACCAACGCGTGAAACATGAGTTGTGCTCTTTGAGTGTATCTCCGTCCGCCCTCTGTTGGCCTCGGTCATTGTCGTCTTTTTTAATAAAGGTTTTGTGCTCTACCACCCAAGGATCGACAACGTCTATGTGTTGTAGCGCGACTAGGTTTGCTCTTTCAAAGTCGGCGAGTCGACCCTCGAAGTCGACATGCATTTCGCGGTGACCCTCACGGTGACCCCATCCATGAGCCTGCCGAGGTGCCTGTTGATGACGCGGAACCAGCGGGGTTCTCGATGCCTAGATAATTCGTGCGATGGGAGATGCACTCTTGATTCGAAAGCCCCTGGCTATGCTTCCTTCGGGCGTGACATGTTGCGAACGTATCCTTTGATGACACCATTCATCCTTTCGAGCGGCATCATGCTGTGCGAGGAACGTCGGCCCGAGTTGGATGATATCCTCCACTATATGGACCAGCAGATGCACCTTAACGTCGAAGAATGCGGGCGGGAAGTACATCTCAAGCTCGCTTTATATCACCACGATCTCTTCCTCGTAGCCTTCTAAGTTGCCTCACGCCAATCGACTTCCGAGATGACGTCGAAGAAGTTGCATAGGCCAAATAGCGTTTCCGCGGACGTGCGCGTCCATGATCCCACGGATTGCAATCGGAAGTATCTGCGTCATCGGCCGCGTGATGTCGTGAGACTTCATCCCGCTGAACTTCGCTTGTTGGGTCTAGGTATCTGCTTATCTTCCCAGCGTAATCGTAAGGAAGTTTTACTCCTAGGAGGCAGGTGAAAAACTGCTCGATCTCCTCGACTTAGAGTGAAGCACGGGAGGGTAGTCATTTCCGGTCTTCTTGGCCTTTTTGCCTTTCTGACGACTTTACGTGGTCCTGCTTCGCCTCATCATCATCATCATCATCATCATCATCATCATCATCATCATCATATATAGCGTGAAGCTCTGCTGATGCCCATTGATTTCAAGTTTGCCCTTGCTTTCGGCCCATCTTTGGTCCTCTCGGCATGTTGAGCGGTACCAAGCGGACTCTCGCACCACGTTCTTCGTGATATGCATGACATCAAGGCTGTGAGGCACACGGTGGATCTTCCAAGACGGGCAAGTCCCGTAACAGACCTCGTTTTCCATACCTTCAGCAGCGGCTCTGGCGCCTTTCGCTTCTTTCCGGCTCTGGCGCCTTTTGCTTCTTTCGGCGGTGGGCGGTCTTTCCAATTTTCCAACAGCTTGTCTATTTCCTCGCCGCTCCTCGTGCAGGCGTTTTCGGGTTCGATTTCACCATCGAACAGATCCTTGCGTTCCTCCACGGGTCATCGTCAGCGAAGCCACCTTCGATGTCCCATGAACACGGTTTTCAAAGACCGGGATCTCTATCTAGTCTGGCGAAAAGTTGTGTCATCCATGCACCTTACGCATCCGGAAAATCCGTGGACTACCTGCCGCGACATATCCGTAATCGAGATAGTCGTGCACCGTCGTGAGCGGTCACGGCTCTCATAGGGAAATATTCTTTCTCTGCGGCGTCCACGTATTGGCTGGCGTTTTCCACGGCGTGTCAAGCTCCTCTTTCAGCAGCCCCGGTCTGATTGATGTCGTTCCACTGGTTGTTTCGCCCTTCAATTAGCATACTCATGTGAATGTACTTCCTCTTCATGCACAACCGGGGAAGGTTGTACATCCACACAAACACAGGCCAGGTGCTATGTGTGCTTCTCTGGCTGCCAAACGGATTGACTCCATCGGTGCTCGCGCCAAAGACGATGTTCCTTGGATCGTTCCCAAATTCCGAAGTCTTGAAGTTCAACGCTTGCCACCGCTCGCATCCTTAGGGTGACTCAAAGATCTTGTCTTTTTATCTATCTCCGGATCATTTGCGTCATCTTCCCGCTTCTTCTCCTCCCTATCCGCGTGCCAACGCAGGAGCTTTGCTACCTTAGGGTCCGCGAAATAGCACTGCAGACGAGGAGTGATCGGAAAGTACCACACCACTTTTCGAGGAGCTTTCTTCCTCTTCTTGTATCGAGTGACGCCGCACACCGGACATATGGTAGACTCCGCGTGCTCGTCCCGATAAATGATGCAATTGTTCATGCACACATGGTATTTCACGTGCGGTAAATCCAGAGGACACACGATTTTCTTCGCCTCCTCCAAACTGGTGGGCACTTGTTCCCCTTGGGAAGACGTTCGTGCGTAATGACATGTTCTCGTCGAAGCATCGTCGGTCATTTTGTGTTTTACCTTCATCTCCGGGGCCATGAGCGTTACTTTCAAAGCGGGTATCCTCGGCCTGCATCCTTCATACAATGGAGTAACCGCGTCTAACTCAAGTTGATCCATCTTGGCTTTCTCTCGGGCGGCAGCTCTTGCGTTATCTCGTCGCTTGAGAAGCAGCTCTTGAATATGAGGGTCCCGCACCCAGCCCATCGATGGTCCAGCGTCGCTTCCGCCCGGCATCATCATCTTCATGATCATGCCCGTCGCCTGCTCCGGCATCTTCCTCATCATCATGTCCTGCATATTCTACATGATGATCGTATGCGACATCACGATCGTGATCATCGCTGGGATTCTTCGTCTTCTCGCCCGCCCGAGCCGCGGTGGTTGTCTTGCTGCCCTTCCTCATTTCTTGCCGGCCCGCATGGACGACTTCGTAGTCATCTTCATCACCTTGCCACCGATAGCCATCCATGAAACCACGCAACAGCAGGTGGTCCCGCACCTGCCGGAATCCGGGTCCGCAATAAGGCTCTTCACTTGCATCTTCGACACGGACATCTTATCTCCGCCTCGTTCTTTTGAAGCATCTTGGCCTTCGCGGACCTCAAAACCTATTCACGATGCCTTCGGTCATCGTGCGGACCATGGTCGCTGCGGTAGAGCAAAAGCGATATTTCGTAACCAAGAAAAAATTTGGCATGACTTTCCTAAAAATAGGACCAAAAGGATGCTTAATGCCAAAATTCTAAAACGGAAATGAATCAACATTCCGCAAAATATTGGCAACTATCGCATTTCAAATACCGGTACACCTCCAAACACAAACACATATGCAAACACCACAAACATATGCAACAATTACCTAACATACATAGATCTAGCTAGCGGTAGTAAAAAGTGCATGTGCACATTGTTGTAAGGAGAACAACCTAAATATAGCTTCCCCCCTTACATACCTATTAAAACAAGGTAATTTAACCACTTAATTTGAATGAATCTATGGTGGAAATGAGGTGAAAAAGAGGAGGCACCCGAGACAAGGAGGAGGTGGAGAGAATGAAGTGGGGAGAAAGTGAGTGTGTGGGTAGGAGAGGCTGTCCCAAATATCTTGTTGCTGCCCACTTACTAATGGCGCACCTCTTGCATGGTGCGCCATTAGTAGTTACCACTACTAATGGCGCACCTAAGCAGGATGCGCCATTAGTATGTTTGGACAGGCGCACTAGTTCAAAAAAGTTTCTATACTAATGGCGCACCCACACATCGGTGCGCCATTAGTAGTTACAACTACTAATGGCGCACTGCAGGTGTGGGTGCGCCATTAGTATGTTTGGACAGGCGCACTAGTTTAAAAAAATTTGGTACTAATGGCGCACCCACACTGCAGTGCGCCATTAGTAGTTACAACTACTAATGGCGCTTTTCGGGCAGGATGCGCCATTAGTATGTTTGGACAGCGCACTAGTTCAAAAAAAAGTTTACGTACTAATGGCGCACCACACACCGGTGCGCCATTAGTAGTTACAACTACTAATGGCGCACCAGGTGTGGGTGCGCCATTAGTATGTTTGAACAAAGCACTAGTTTAAAAAAATTGGTACTAATGGCGCACCCACCTGGTGCGCCATTAGTAGTTACAACTACTAATGGCGCTTTCAAGGGCAGGATGCGCCATTAGTATCATTTGAACAAGCGCACTAGTTAAAAAAATTTGGTACTAATGGCGCACCCAAAGCATGGTGCGCCATTAGTAGTTTAGACTTTAATGGCGCATCGTATGGCGGTGCGCCATTAGTATATACTAATGGCGCACCATCTTTCCGGTGCGCCATTAGTGTCATTTCCATCTATAGCCCTTTTCCTAGTAGTGCGTGGGCACAAGCCTGAAATCCCAATTTCAGACCACGAAACATCTTATATGTTTCGAGAAACGTCTTTGGTGCCTCTACTCTAAACCATTTAACTGAACTATCACGTAGTTATCAAAACGTGTATGTCCGATGTTCGAAACATCCACAAACGACGTTTGGGGTTCAGCACACTGAGCGGTGCATCAAGGACATAAGCTTTCTACTGTCCGCATAATCGCTACTTTCAACTTTCAACTATATTTTCTCTAGGAACATATTTAAATAGTGGAACTAAAGCGCGAGCTTTACATAATTTGCAAAAGGTCTTTTGACTATGTTCAAGATAATTAAGTTCATCTTATGAACTCCCACTCGAATAGACATCCCTCTGGTCATCTAAGTGATTACATGATCCGAGTCAACTAGGCCGTGTCCGATCATCACGTGAGACGGACTAGTCGACTCGGTGAACATCTTCATGTTGATCGTATCTACTATACGACTCATGCTCGACCTTTCGGTCTCCGTGTTCCCGAGGCCATGTCTGTACATGCTAGGCTCGCCAAGTTAACCCCAAGTGTTTTTGCTGTGTAAATCTGTCTTACACCCGTTGTATGTGAACGTAAGAATCCATCACACCCGATCATCACGTGGTGCTTAGAAGCGACGAACCGTAGCAACGGTGCACAAATCGGGGAGAACACTTCTTGAAATTTGTAAGGGATCATCTTATTTACTACCGTCGTTCTAAGTAAACAAGATGCATAAACATAATAAACATCAAATGCAATTATATAGTAGTGACATGATATGGCCAATATCATATTGCTCCTCTTGATCTCCATCTTCGGGGCTCCATGATCATTATTGTCACCGGCATGACACCATGATCTCCATCATCATGATCTCCATCATCGTGTCTCCATGAAGTTGTCTCGCCAACTTATTACTTCTACTACTATGGCTACCGTTAGCAATAAAGTAAAAGTAATTACTTGGCGTTGTTTAATGACACGCAGGTCATACAATAAATAAAGACAACTCCTATGGCTCCTGCCGGTTGTCATACTCATCGACATGCAAGTCGTGAATCCTATTACAAGAACATGATAAATCTCATACATCACATATCATTCATCACATTCTTCTTGGCCATATCACATCACATAGCATACCCTGCAAAAACAAGTTAGACGTCCTCTAATTGTTGTTTGCATGTTTTACGTGGCTGCTATGGGTTTCTAGCAAGAACGTTTCTTACCTACGCAAAACCACAACGCGATTTATTTTTTATATGGTAACTAATCTGATCATCAATACTTGATTGATTGTGATTTATTTTTATATGGTAACTAATCTAATGGGTTTATGTGGGTGGTGAAGCGAAAAGGCAGGTGGGAGGGAGACGAAATAAAACCAGCGAAATAAAACCAACAAAAATAATGAGGCAAAATAAAACCAGCGAAAAATAACCGGCAGACTATTCACCAACTGCTATACTAGGAGTAGAGATATACTTCTCGGTTTCTACTCCTATAAAAGGGGCTCTTTTATGGTACCCTACGAGAAATGTGGGCCGTTCATCTGTGAAGTCTAATGGTGGGGAGCGATCTGTATCAAGGCCAATTTTGCTAGTGGAATTGCACGCGGTATGGCTTGCACCTGCTGTCGCCCCTCCAAAGATACGAAGTCCACTAAGGTTCCGCCGCCGCCACAAGGGCGCTTAGCGACCTCACGGCGGATCAGAGGCTGCCGAGTTAGGCCCTTTTCCTCGCCATCATCGCCCGCTTCTCTCCCTGTCCCTCCTTGTCTTCCTCTTCCTCCCGCCATGAGGCGTTCGAGGTCTCGCCGCTGCTCCCATGGGACACCGTCACTCCAACGCTCACTCGCCACTTCTACCTCCTTGTCTTCGTCTGCAGAGGTCCCTGTCGGCGCCCCGCGCCGGAGTTGTGCGTCCGTCTACTCCGCCGTCCTCCCCTCTGGTAGCATCGCCTCTCGCCGGCTTGGCCGCGTCGCTGACTTCAGCCCCGCCGTCTCGCCCTCCGGCGAGTGGACCGCTGCTCGGTGCATGACCTCCGAACCGACGTCTATGCCTTCTGGGCATCCAATGGCTCCAGGCGCACGCTGCTCACCCGCGACGGCGGCTGGCCGTCCCGGCCAGATGACACCATGGCGGTTGGCTGCCCCGGCCCGCTCATGATTCCGCCACGCTGCACGAAGCGACATCTTGATTTCTAGTCGCCATTATCCGCCGACGACGTCACTAAGGTTCTGCCGTCACGGCATCGCAATAGCACCTTCACGGATGGCTACAACCCCTTCACAAAGATGGCTACGACCTACTCCTCCTCCTTCGCCAGCCTGGTTACCTTTTCTCCACCTTGTTTTTGGATCAGGTGGTCAGCAGCGTGGTGCAGGTCTCCCTCCACTCGCCATGAGGCGTCAACATACTGCTCCCACTCTCATCAGCAGTACAGGGTATCGTAAAAATGGTCTATAAAAGATGCGGCTGGTGATTATGTTGTGTTTATCGTTCGTCATTTTCGACCTCTGGCATGCTTCTAATGCAGGCGAGATAACATTGGCAGAGCTTAGTGAGCTTAGTGAGGGCAGCTGACTACCGCAACAAGCACAAGACCACGAAACCAGTGAGCCAGCACCCATGAATTTTCTTTCTTTCTCCAAATTTTACTTCACAACATCATCTTGATGCCACTTTCCCTGTATAGACTTAGGCTATACCGCTGTAGCAATCTGAAATTTCACTAATTAATGTCTACTTAATTGTATGGTTTAGAATTAATTTTTTGCCCGCCCAACTAATTTGTTGTAGCTCACATCATTGCGAGATAAGGCATCCGCAAAAGGCCTAACCACTTTGCTTCATATTGGAAGAAAATCCCATAGTCTCTGCAGCCCCATATCCCGCACCCACTAATATGAAAGAGAAAAAAGTTCGGATGAAACATAACATATTTTTAGTAATATATAAAAAAAACTAGGGCTTTTTCTTTAAATTTTGTAAACATATATTAGTCTATTTTAGGTCCAGCACTTTGCTAGTTCAGAGTTAATAGGTCATGTGCCGCATGCAGCTATGTAATCGATACTGACAAAAGTACCATTTCATGTTATCCAAATAGTCTACCAAAGGGAGTCTGTGTGATGGAAAGTAGCCGTCGGCTCGATCTTTTTTCACATTATCAACTAGCGAGTGTCAGTGTCAAAACCGGCAGATCTCGGGGTAGAGGGTCCTAAGTTGTGGATTATGGATCGATGGGTAACAGGAGATGAGGAACACGGTGTTTACCCAGGTTCGGGCCCTCTCTAAGAGGTAAAACCCTACTACTGCTACATTATATTTGATGTATATGGTTACAGAGTTGATCTACCTCGAGATCATATGTTGTGGTCTAAACCCGGGTATGGGCAGCCCGGCCCGACGACCCGGCCCGAAAACCCGGGCCGGGCCGGGCCGGACTTGACATTCGGGCCGGGCTCGGGCTTTGTTTTGGAGCCCGAAAGATAGTTCGGGCCGGGCTCGGGCTTCAATTTTTTCGTATTTCGGGCCGGGCTATCGGGCTTCGGGCCAGGCTTGCACGTGCGCGTACTAAAAAACATCATTCGGGCCGGGCTTTCGGGCTTCAGGCTTGATTTCGGGCCAGGCTCGGGCTTGAAAATATGGAGTATTTCGGGCTTCGGGCCAGGCTCGGGCTTGAGAAATGAAGGTCGGGCTTTTACAAACCCGGCCCGGCCCGACGTTTGCCCAGGTTTATTGTGGTCTAAGCCCTAAGGGTATGATGAATAATGTCATAATGATCTATCGACTAGCCTGGCCTCGGCTTATATAATGTACCAGAGGCCTAGGATAACAAGAGTCCTAGTAGAATACGTCGGTGGAGACGAGTCCTTGTCTTGATCATCAGGTCTTGTGGAATCATCCTCATTTATGTCATCGACTGTCCGAACTGGCCCATGAGTGAACGGCCATGGGTTCTCGGCCCAGTCCAACTGATCAGGAGATGACGTGGTGAGTACCCCCTAGTCCAGGACACCGTCAGCGAGAAACCATTATCTTGTCGTGGCAAGTTTGAATTGCATTTTAGATTGGCCAAGGACAAAACTCTTTGCCACACCTCACAAGAATAAAGAATCAAAGATCTCAAAAAGTAAGTGCATCCTCCTTTGATGTTTTTATAGAAAGGTCACCACCATCTATCATTCGGAATTTCCCAGAGTTTTGATTTATGGCTATGTGAATCTTCTCATGGATTAGAAGCCCTCATTTACGGCGGCCTTCACCTTAAACTGAAGATCCTCCACCTCTTCCAGGTTCCCCAGACGAGGTTTTTTGGCGGTCCAGGAGTGCAACCTCCTTAAAGGCGCGACGAGAAAGCAGGGACCCCCTCCTGGCTCCCTGATGGCATGTCGGCCATGTAGAACCATTCTTCCTACCACGGCTTCACGGTCTCGATGAACTTGTCCTTCAGCCAGGAGACATTGTTGATCTTACTGATCATAGCCCCTCCGCACTCTGTGAGATTGAGGCAGTTGTTGTGCGGCTTAACGCATAACAGCTTCAGCCAGAGCCCGAAATGGGGCTCTATGTGGAGGAATACCTCACAAAAGGTGATGTAGGTGGCATTGTGAAGGATGCATTTCAGGGCCAGGTGGTGGAACTGGAGTCCATAGAAAAATAGTAGGCCCTGAAAAAAGAGGTGAAGAGGAAAATCGAGTCCTCGGATAAGGTGGGAGATAAACATCACACGCTCTCCCTTCCGAGGTGTTGGAATTGAGGAGGCAGAGTAGACCGCGCCCTTGCTCACGGGGGATCAGCACTTAACCACCCCTTGTCCACACAAAAATCATCGAAAAGTTCCGTAGCGTTTGAACTTCGCTTGGTACCGATTTTCTGGAAAACCAAAAACATGTAGAAAACATCAACATGCACTAGGCACTAGGTTAATAGGTTAGTTCCCAAAAATCATAAAAAATTGCATGCTAAACCATATAAAGTATCCAAGATTAATAATATAACAACATGAAACAATAAAAAATTATAGATACGTTGGAGACGTATCAACATTACCGCCATGCAAAGCGTTGCATAAACAAGATCTGCAGTATCTGTCAGGTCGTGGTTGCCGCCGGGTGGAACTGGAAGTCTAGCGCGTTATTCGACGTGCAGATCATGTACGAGGGTGACGAGAAGACGTGATCCAGTGTAAGGAAGCTTCTGCACACTAAATTCCTCAGGTATCTTACACTAACTAGAATTGCTACTTGATACACACTATACTGCCAGGACACATTAAGATTACTTCTAGCATCAGGTTCTTGGACCGAGCGGCACTCACAATCGAATGCACTAACTCCAAGCTCACCACGTGCAGCCAAAGACATCTAACATCGTGTTCTTGGACCGAGCGGCACTCACAATCGGAGCACTAACTCCAAGCTCGCCACGTGCAGCCAAACACGCGACAAATGGAGGTAGAGCTATGCACATATCAAGGGAGGGGGGCATTGGCCCCCAGCCTTGGATCAAGTTGTGAAAGATTTTTTAGGCGAGGTTATATGAGATTCTTCTAGCAAGCTCCGCCACTTCATACAATAGTTAGTTTTCAGCCCCGCAACCACGATCCTCTTCTACAATCAGGTCTTTCGCTTGCTACCAGCACAGCTCACCGGATGTCAGACTTGAAGGAAATATGCCCTAGAGGCAGTAATAAAGTTGTTATTTATATTTCCTTATATCATGATAAATGTTTATTATTCATGCTAGAATTGTATTAACTGGAAACTTAGTACATGTGTGAATACATAGACAAATAGAGTGTCCCTAGTATGCCTCTACTTGACTAGCTCGTTAACCAAAGCTGGTTAAGTTTCCTAGCCATAGACATGAGTTGTCATTTGATGAGCGGGATCACATCATTATGAGAATGATGTGATGGACAAGACCCATCCATTAGCTTAGCACTATGATCATTTAGTTTATTGCTATTGTTTTCTTCATGATTTATACATGTTCCTATGACTATGAGATTATGCAACTCCCGAATACCGGAGGAACACTTAATGTGCTATCAAACGTCACAACGTAACTGGGTGATTATAAAGATGCTCTACAGGTGTCTCCGATGGTGTTTGTTGAGTTGACATAGATCGAGATTAGGATTTGTCACTCTGTGTATCGGAGAGGTATCTCTGGGCCCTCTCGGTAATGCACATCACTATAAGCCTTGCAAGCAATGTGACTAATGAGTTAGTTGCGGGATGATGCATTACGGAACGAGTAAAGAGACTTGCCGGTAACGAGATTGAACTAGGTATGAGGATACCAACGATCGAATCTCAGGCAAGTAACATACCGATGACAAAGGGAACAACGTATGTTGTTATGCGGTTTGACCAATAAAGATCTTCGTAGAATATGTAGGAGCCAATATGAGCATCCGTGTTCCGCTATTGGTTATTGACCGGAGATGTGTCTCGGTCATGTCTACATAGTTCTCGAACCCGTAGGGTCCGCATGCTTAATGTTCGATGACGATTTGTATTATGAGTTATGTGATTTGATGTACCGAAGGTTGTTCGGAGTCCCGGATGAGATCACGGACATGAAGAGGAGTCTCGAAATGGTCGAGACATAAAGATTGATATATTGGACCATGCTACGTCTTGAGCTTGCGTTGGTTTTCCTTGAAGAGGAAAGGGTGATGCAGCAATAGTAGCATAAGTATTTCCCTCAGTTTTTGAGAACCAAGGTATCAATCTAGTAGGAGGCTCCTCAAAATTCCCACGCACCTACACAAACAAACAAAGAACTCGCAACCAACGCAATAAAGGGGTTGTCAATCCCTTCACGCCCACTTCCAAAAGTGAGATCTAATGAAGATAGTATGATAAATATATTTTTGGTATTTTATAATATAGATGCAAAAATTAAAGATGCAAATAAAAGTAGATTGGGTGCAAATATGATAAGAGATAGACC
This sequence comes from Aegilops bicornis, assembly GCA_021605145.1. Lineage (NCBI taxonomy): Eukaryota > Viridiplantae > Streptophyta > Magnoliopsida > Poales > Poaceae > Aegilops > Aegilops bicornis. Next base: position 649,480,684 of record CM038674.1, read on the forward strand.
CGGGGGCCATAGGTTTCAATAGTGGCTTCTCTCAAGATAACATAAGTATTACGGTGGGTGAACAAATTACTGTCGAGCAATTGATAGAAAAGCGAGTAATTATGAGATTATCTAGGCATGATCTTGTATATAGGCATCACGTCCATGACAAGTAGACCGACTCCTGCCTGCATCTACTACTACTACTGCACACATCGACCGACTCCTGCCTGCATCTAGAGTATTAAGTTCATAAGAATAGAGTAATGCATTAAGCAAGATGACATGATGTAGAGGGATAAACTCAAGCAATATGATATAAACCCCATCTTGTTATCCTCGATGGCAACAATACAATACGTGCCTTGCAACCCTTTACATCCTTTGGGTAAGGACACCGCAAGATTGAACCCAAAGCTAAGCACTTCTCCCATGGCAAGAAAGATCAATGTAGTAGGCCAAACCAAACTGATAATTCAAGAGACTTGCAAAGATAACTCAATCATACATAAAAGAATTCAGAGAAGATTCAAATATTATTCATAGATAAACTTGATCATAAACCCACAATTCATCGGATCTTGACAAACACACCGCAAAAAGAGTTTACATCAAATAGACCTCCACAAGAGAGGGGGAGAACATTGTATTGAGAACCAAAAAGAGAGAAGAAGCCATCTAGATAATAACTATGGACCCGTAGGTCTGAGGTAAACTACTCACAACTCATCGGAGGGGCAAGGATGTTGATGTAGAAGCCCTCCATGGTCGATTCCCCCTCCGACAGAGTGCCGGCGAAGGCTCCAAGATGAGATCTCGCGGATACAGAAGGTTACGGTGGTGGAAATTGTGTTTCGTTGGCTCCCTGGATGTTTTCGGGGTACGTAGGCTTATATAGGAGGAAGAAGTACGTTGGTGGACGCCCGAGGGGCCCACGAGATAGGGGGGCGCGCCCTGCTATCTCGTGGAAGCTTCGGCTGCTTCTTGACTTGCACTCCATGTCCTCTGGGTCACGTTCGTTCCAAAAATCACGCTCCCGAAGGTTTCATTCCGTTTGGACTCCGTTTGATATTCCTTTTCTTCAAAATATTGAAATAGGCAAAAAAAACAGCAATACGGGCTGGGCCTCCGGTTAGTAGGTTAGTCCCAAAAATGATATAAATGTGTAAAATAAAGCCCATAACATCCAAAAGGGGTAATATAATAGCATGGAACAATCAAAAATTATAGATATGTTGGAGACGTATCAGACCATGTTATTCGGACACCGGAAGTGTTCCAAAAAGTTTCGGGTAAAACTGGAGTGCCGGAGGGGTTACCAGAACCCCCCGGGGAAGTGATGGGCCTTAGTGGGCCTTTAGGGGAGAGAGAGGGCCGCACCAGGAGGTGGCGCTCCCCAAGGGGAGTCCGAATAGGACTAGGGGAGGGGGGCGCGGCCCCTCTTTCCCTCTTCCTCTCCCTCTCCTTCCTTCTTCCCCCTTCCCTCTTGGTGGAATCCTACTAGGACTTGGAGTCCTAGTGGGACTCCCCTCTTGGGGCGTGCCCCCTAGGGCTGGCCGGCCTACGTGGGGAGGGGGCACCCTAGAAGACATCAAAGTTGATCTTTAGCCGTGTGCGGTGCCCCCTCCACAGTGTTCCAGCTCGGTCATATCATCGTAGTGCTTAGGTGAAGCCATGCGCCGGTAACTTCATCATCACCGTCACCACACTGTCGTGCTGAGGAACTCTCCCTCGGCCTCAGCTGGATCTAGAGTTCAAGGGACGTCACCGAGCTGAACGTGTGCAGATGCGGAGGTGCCGTGCGTTTGGTACTTGATCGGTTGGATCGCGAAGACGTTCGACTACATCAACCGCGTTACTTAACACTTCCGCTTTTGGTCTACGAGGGTACGTGGACACACTCTCCCCGCTCGTGCTATGCTTCTCTTAGATAGATCTTGCATGATCGTAGGCAAATTTTTTGAATTACTACGTTCCCCAACAGTGGCATCCGAGCCAGGTCTATGTGTAGATGTTATATGCACGAGTAGAACACAAAGAGTTGTGTGCGATAATAGTCATACTGCTTACCAGCATGCCATACTTTGATTCGGCGGTATTGTTGGATGAAGCGGCCCAGATCGACATTACATGACCACGCTCATGAGACTGGTTCTACCGCCGTGCTTTGCACATAGGTGGCTAGGGTGTGTCTGTTTCTCCAATTTTGGTTGAATCGAGTGTGACTACGCCTGGTCCTTGTTGAAGGTTAAAACGGCACACTTGACAAAAAATCATTGTGGTTTTGATGCGTAGGTAAGAACGGTTCTTGCTAAGCCCATAGCAGCCACGTAAAACTTGCAACAACAAAGTAGAGGATGTCTAACTTGTTTTTGCAGGGCATGTTCTGATGTGATATGGTCAAGATGTGATGATATAAATTGTTGTATGAGATGATCATGTTTTGTAACCGAGTTATCGGCAACTGGCAGGAGCCATATGGTTGTCGCTTTATTGTATGCAATGCAATCGCCATGTAATTGTTTTTACTTTATCACTAAGCGGTAGCGATAGTCGTAGAAACAATAGTTGGCAAGACGACAACGATGCTACGATGGAGATCAAGGTGTCGCGCCGGTGACGATAGAGATCATGACGATGCTTCGGTGATCGAGATCATGAGCACAAGATGATGATGGCCATATCATGTCACATATTTTGATTGCATGTGATGTTTATCCTTTATACATCTTATTTTGCTTAGTATGGCGGTAGCATTATAAGATGATCTCTCACTAAATTTCAAGGTACAAGTGTTCTCCCTGAGTATGCACCATTGCTACAGTTCGTCGTGCCGAGACACGATGTGATGATCGGGTGTGATAAGCTCTACGTTCACATACAATGGGTGCAAGCCAGTTTTGCACACGCAGAATACTCGGGTTAAACTTGACGAGCCTAGCATATGCAGATATGGCCTCGGAACACTGAGACCGAAAGGTCGAGCGTGAACCATATAGTAGATATGATCAACGTCGTGATGTTCACCATTGAAAACTACTCCATCTCATGTGATGATCGGACATGGTTTAGTTGATTTGGATCACGTGATCACTTAGATGATTAGAGGGATGTCTATCTAAGTGGGAGTTCTTAAGTAATATGATTAATTGAACTTTAATTTATCATGAACTTAGTACCTGATAGTGTTTTGCATGTCTATGTTGTTGTAGATCAATGGCTTGTGCTACTGTTCCTTTGAATTTTAATGCGTTCCTAGAGAAAGCTAAGTTGAAAGATGATGGTAGCAACTACACGGTCTGGGTCCATAACTTGAGGATTATCCTCATTGCTGCATGATACGTCTCCAACGTATCTATAATTTATGAAGTATTCATGCCATTTTTACAATAGTTTTATATGATTTTGGTATGATTTGATTAGAACTAACCCGGACTGACGCTGTTTTCAGCAGAACTACCATGGTGTTGTTTTTGTGCAGAAATAAAAGTTCTCGGAATGCGCTGAAAATCAACGGAGAATTTTTCTGGAAAAATATGAAAAATACTGGAACAAAAATCTATCGGAGGGGAGTCCCGTGGGCCCCACGAGGGTGGGGGGCGCACCCACCCCCCCTGGGAGCGCCCCTGTGCCTCGTAGACTACCCGTGGGCCCCCTGACTTGTTCTTGACGCCATCCTCTCCTATAAATACAGAAACCTCCAGAAATTAACCTAGATCGGAAGTTCCGCCACCGCAAGCCTCTGTAGCCACGAGAAATCAATCTAGGCCCTCTCCAGCACCCTGCCGAAGGGGGCCATCATCACCGGAGGCCATGGGGAAGGATCTCGGAGGGGCCTTCATCACCATAAAGGCCAAGGACCAGAGGGGGAGCCTCTCCCCATCCAGGGGGGGGGGCATGGAGGAGGAAGCACAAGGAGGAGAACCTCTCCTCCTCTCTCTCTCTCGGTGGCGCCAGAGTGCCATCGGGAGGGGAATCATCGCCGCGGTGATCGTCTTCATCAACATCACCATCATCATCACCATCCTCATCTCTTTTACGCGGTCCACTCTCCCGCACCCCGCTGTAATCCCTACTTGAACAAGGTGCTTTATGCCACATATTATGATCCAATGATGTGTTGCCATCCTATGATGTTTTGAGTAGATATCCTTTATCTTTGGGTTGATTGATGATATAGATTGGTATGAGTTGTATGTTTTATTTTGGTGTTGTCCTATTGTGCCCTCCGTGTCGCGCAAGCGTGAGGGATTCCCATTGTAGGGTGTTGCAATACATTTATGATTCGCTTATAATGGGTTGCTTGAGTGACAGAAGCATAAACCCGAGTAAGGGGGTTGTTGCGTATGGGATAAAGGGGACTTGATACTTTAATGCTATGGTTGGGTTTTACCTTAATGATCTTTAGTAGTTGAGGATGCTTGCTAGAGTTCCAATCATAAGTGCATATGATCCAAGAAGAGAAAGTATGTTAGTTTATGCCTCTCCCTCATATGAAATTGCAATAGTGATTGCCGGTCTTGTTAACAATTGCCTAGGATAATTCCACACCCACCCATCATTATTCCACACTCGCTATTTATAATATTTAGTAATATATTCTAACTTTATGATAACAACACCTACTTTTATATTTTAGCTCTCCGATACCATGCAAAATTATTCTCTTCATACCTGCAACGTAGTTTTATTTCGCGTTTCTAGTTGGAAGCAAACGTTCGGTGTATGTAGAGTCGTATCAGTGGCAGATAGGACTTGAGAGAATATTGATCTTATATTTAGCTCCTTGTGGGTTCGACACTCCATACTTATCACTTCCACCTTTGAAAATTGCTACGATGATTCCCTGCACTTTGGGATTATCAAGCTCTTTTCTGGCGCCGTTGCCAGGGAGCAATAGCGTGGGGTTGATATTCTCATGTGTGCTTGTTTGCTTTCTTCACTAAGTAGATTTTTTCCTTTTTGTTTCTGTTTAGTTGTGGGTGATACACACAAAAAAATTTAGAAGAATGAAAATACAAAAAAATTACTTGCCTCTTATGCCTAAAAAGTTTTTCAAAAAGATAAATGATTGGAAAGTTATGCATCGAAGAAGTGAGGGTCGACCTTGAGCACTTGTGTTCATGCTCATGGAAACAATGTAGAATTTTTCATGGAAGTTTCTCTGTAAATAATTATCCCCTTGTATATATCCATTGTATTATAAAAATAATGTGCCAAGCTTTGGTTTTAGGATGATTAGATTGCTTGTTTACGTTGTGCAGTACAAAAACAGAAACTTTTACGCGCATGAAAATAATTTTCATAAATCACAGAAACGTGATTTTCAGTTGATTATTTTTGCTCTGGATTGTTACACAAATTGATCAGGTTTTCCTAATTTGGTAGGATTTTTGGAGTTATATAAGTATTCGAGAGTTACATATTACTGCAGACTGTCCTGTTTTTGACAGATTCTGTTTTCTATGGGTTGTTTGCTTATTTTGATGAATCCATGGGTAGTATGGGGGGGTATGAACCATGGTGAAGTAGGAATATAGTAGATAAAGTGCCAATATGAAATTGGAATGAGTTTGCAATAGTACCTAAAGGTAGTGATTTGCTTTATTATACTAACGGATCTCACAAAGTTTTTGTTAAGTTTTTGTGTGGATGAAGTGTACGAAGAACGAGGAGTTACCGATGGGAGAAGAATAAATAGAGGCAAGAGTCCAAGCTTGGGGATGCCCAAGGCACCGCAAGTAAATATTCCAAGGATACTCAAGCATCTAAGCTTGGGGATGCCCCGGTTGTCATCCCATCTTTCTTCTTCAACAATTATCGGTATACCTTAGTTTTTGTTTTGTTCACATGATTTGTGTCCTTTGTGTTATTCTTTTTCTTTAAGAACCATGCTAGTATGAGATAGCCCTTCATCAATTCATAGAATGCTTCATGTGCTTCACTTATATCTTTTGAGTATGACCTTATAGAATGTTGTTTGTGCTTCACTTAAATCTTTTGAGTATGGTTTTATAGAATGCTTCGTGTGCTTCACTTATATATTTTGAGCTTGGATATTGGTTAATCTATATTAATTGTAGAATGCTCCATGAACTTCACTTATATCTTTTGGAGTATGAATAATACTATCATCTAAAGTGGATTTGGAAGAGTGTCGACTTTAGTTAGTAATCATTCCACTATTTCGAGTTTGCTCCCACTATTCCGAATGAGAAGAATTCTGCTTATGTGGAGAGTAGTAAAATTTCTATGCTTGTAGATCATGAAAAGAATGCTTTATGTGATGGTTATATTGTTGAACTCATTCATAATGCTACTGAAATTTTTTATGAGGGAGGAATACATGCTTGTAGAAGTTGCAATAATATCAAGTTTCCTCTCTATGTGCTTAAAGTTTTGAAGTTATACTTGTTTTGCCTTCCTATGCTAGTTGATTCTTGTTTCTATAAATTATGTGCTCACAAAATCCTAGGCATAGGAAGTGGGTTATATTTAAATGTTCTAGTCATATTCTTCATGATGCTCTCTTTATGTTTCAATTCTTATCTTTTATGTGAGCATCATTGAAGTCATCATGCCTAGCTAAAAGGCATTAAAGAAAAGCGCTTGTTGGGAGACAACCCAATATTTACCCTTTCTGTTTTTGTGTGTTTAAATTAAGCTACTGTAGTAATCATGATTTATAGCTTTTGTTTCAATAAAGTGCCAAGTAAGACCTTTGGGAAGACTTGGGTGAAAGTTAATGTGATCTTGCTGTAAAAAAACAGAAACTTTGCGCTCACGAGATTAGCTGTCATTTTTTACAGAAGAGTGCTTTGGAGTTGATTATTTTTGGAGAGGATTAATAGAAAAATTCCTCACATCCACCAATTTATTTCATAATTTTGGAGTAGCATAAGTATGGTTGCTGTTCAGATCATTACAGATTGTTCTGTTTTTGACAGATTTTGTTTGCATTGCATAGTTTGCTTGTTTTCTAGTTTCTATGGCTTATATTTCTCAATATAAATTGTAGAAATGATATGGTACATTAGGCATTGTGTGAGAACAATTATGAACCTTGTCTTTTACAGTACCAAAGTGAATGGTTTACTCTTTATCATACTAACCTATCTCACGAAGTTCCGTTAAGTTTTGTGTGGTTGAAGTTTTCAAGCTTTGGTTGAGATATCGATATGAGGAGAATAAGGAGTGGAAATACCCTAAGCTTGGGGATGCCCAAGGCACCCCAAGGTAATATTCAAGGAATAATCAAGCGCCTAAGCTTGGGGATGCCCGGAAGGCATCCCCTCTTTAAATCTTCAAAACTATCGGTATACCTTACTCGGGGCTATATTTTTATTCGTCACATGATATGTGTTTTGCTTGGAGCGTATTTTCAATTTTACTTTCTGTTTGAATAAAACCATTGGATCTGAAATCTTGAATCAAAAAGAATCCTCCCATGGCTAGTTAATTATTAGACTACTCAGTGTTCTTCACTTATATCTTTCTGGAGTAGTTTGTCATTTACTCACGTGCTTCACGTATATCCTATGAGTAAATGGTTGAATGAATTGAATATTATAAATCTGAATTTATATATGTTTCATATGCCTATACCATGGGGAGTAATGACTTCACACATAATAAGTATAGGTAGTAAACTTATTGAAAGTTAGCAAACGCAGGATTGGTCACTTGAACAATTCATGAAAGTATATTGAAGGAAGAGAGATTTCACATATAAATACACTATCTTGGACATCTTTTGTAATTGTGAGCACTCATTAAAATATGACATGCTAAAAGGTTGATGTTGGACAAGGAAGACAACTTAATGGGTTATGTTTTCCTATATCCGAAACGTTATATTGTCTTGGATCATCCAACATGTTGAGCTTGCCTTTCCCTCTCATGCTAGCCAAATTCTTTGCATCAAGTAGAAATACTACTTGTGCTTCCAAACATCCCTTAAACTAGTTTTTCCATGAGAGTCCACCATACCTACCTATGGATTGAGTAAGATCCTTCAAGTAAGTTGTCATCAGTGCTTGCAATAAAAATTGCTCTCTAAATATGTATGATCTATTAGTGCGAAGAAAATAAGCTTTATATGAACTTTTGATAGGGAAGAAATAAAAGCGACGGACTGCATAATAAAGGTCTCTGTCACAAGAGGCAATATAAAGTGACGTTCTTTTGCATTAAGATTTTGTGCATCCAACTTAAAATCGCATGACAACCTCTGCTTCCCTCTGCGAAGGGCCTATCTTTTACTTTTATCTTCTACCCTTGTACAAGAGTCATGGTGATCATCACCTTTCCTTTTTACACTTTTTCCTTTGGCAAGCACTTTGTGTTGGAGCGATTCGGATATATATATATATATATATATATATATATATATATCACTTGGATGTAGGTTCTCATAAATTATTATTGTTGACATTACCCTTGAGGTAAAAGGTTGGGAGGCGAAACTATAAGCCCCTATCTTTCTCTGTGTCCGATTAAAACTTTGAACTCATAAATATCACATGAGTGTCAGCAATTGTGAAAGATTAAATGATAGTTGAGTATGTGGAGTTTGCTGAATCAAAGCTCTTACATAGACCCTTCCCGAAAATAAGATGAATTGCAATTGTTTGATGACTAAGAGCACGATTTGTTAGTTTTCAAGAAAGTTTATGATCTATACTTTAACATGTGAATAGCTTGTTACTTGATCATGAGAAGTTTTATGAGTTGAGCTATTATTATGATATATGATGATGCTAGAAAAAGTGATTGGAACTATATTGATCAAATTTATGCACTTGCTAGCATTCACACTTCATAAATTATTTCTTTTATCATTTACCTACTCGAGGACGAGCATGAATTAAGCTTAGATGCCGACACGTCTCCAACGTATCTATAATTTATGAAGTATTCATGCCATGTTTACAATAGTTTTATATGATTTTGGTATGATTTGATTAGAACTAACCCGGACTGACGCTGTTTTCAGCAGAACTATCGTGGTGTTGTTTTTGTGCAGAAATAAAAGTTCTCGGAATGCACTGAAAATCAACGGAGAATTTTTCTGGAAAATATGAAAAATACTGGAACAAAAATCTATCAGAGGGGAGTCCCGTGGGCCCCACAAGGGTGGGGGCGTGCCCACCCCCCTGGGCACGCCCATGTGCCTCGTGGACTACCCGTGGGGCCCCCTGACTTGTTCTCGACGCCATCCTCTCCTATAAATATAGAAACCTCCAGAAATTAACCTAGATCGGAAGTTCCACCGCTGCAAGACTCTGTAGCCACGAGAAATCAATCTAGGCCCTCTCCCAAGACCTCACGGAGGGGCCATCATCACCGGAGGCCATGGGGAAGGATCTCGGAGGGGCCATCATCGCCATGAAGGCCAAGGACCAGAGGGGTGATACGTCTCCAACGTGTCTATAATTTTTTATTGTTCCATGCTATATTATATTTTGTTTTGGATGTTTAATGGGCTTTATCATACACTTTTATATTATTTTTGGGACTAACCTATTAATCGGAGGCCTAGCCCAAATTGTTGTTTTTTGCCTATTTCAGTATTTCGCAGAAAAAGAATATCAAACGGAATGAAACCTTCGGGAGCGTTATTTTTGGAACAAACGTGATCTAGAGGACTTGGAGTGGACGTCAAGAAATGAACGAGGAAGCCACGAGGCAGGGGGCGCGCCTACCCCCCTGGGCGTGCCTACCCCCCTGGGCGTGCCCTCCACCCTCATGGGCCCCTCGTAGCTCCACCGACCTACTTCTTCCTCCTATATATACCTACGTACCCCGAAAACATCCAGGAGCACCACGAAACCCTATTTCCACCACCGCAACCTTCTGTACCCATGAGATCCCATCTTGGGGCCTTTTCTGGCACTCCGCCGGAGGGGGCATTGATCATGGAGGGCTTCTTCATCAACAGCATGGCCTCTCCTGTGATGTGTGAGTAGTTTACCTCAGACCTTCGGGTCCATAGTTATTAGCTAGATGGCTTCTTCTCTCTCTTTGGATCTCAATACAAAGTTATCCTTGTTTCTCTTGGAGATCTATTCGATGTAATCTTATTTTGTGGTGTGTTTGTCAAGATCCGATGAATTGTGGGTTTATGATCAAGATTATCTATGAACAATATTTGAATCTCCTCTGAATTCTTTTATGTATGATTGGTTATCTTTGCAAGTCTCTTTGAATTATCAGTTTGGTTTGGCCATCTAGATTGATCTTTCTTGCAATGGGAGAAGTGCTTAGCTTTGGGTTCAGTCTTGCTCGATCCCAGTGATAGTAGGGGAAACGACACGTATTATATTGTTGCCATCAAGGATAAAAAGGTGGGGTTTATATTATATTGCTTGAGTTTATCCCTCTACATCATGTCATCTTGCTTAAAGCGTTACTATGTTCTTATGAACTTAATACTCTAGATGCATGCTGGATAGCGGTCGATGTATGGACTAATAGTAGTAGATGCAGGCAGGAGTCGGTCTACTTATCACGGACGTGATGCCTATATTTATGATCGTACCTAGATATTCTCATAACTATGCTCAATTCTATCAATTGCTCGACAGTAATTTGTTCACCCACCGTAATACTTATGCTCTTGAGAGAAGCCACTAGTGAAACCTATGGCCCCCGGGTCTATTCCCTATCATATTAATCTACCCTTATTTCTATTACTATTTATTTTGCTTTCTTTACTTTTAGTCTTTATCATAAAAATACCAAAAATATTATCTTCTCATCTCTATCAGATCTCACTTTTGCAAGTGGCCGTGAAGGGATTGACAACCTCTTTATCGCGTTGGTTGCAAGGTTCTTATTTGTTTGTGTAGGTACGTGGGACTTGAACGTGGTCTCCTACTGGATTGATACCTTGGTTCTCAAAAACTGAGGGAAATACTTACGCTACTTTACTGCATCACCCTTTCCTCTTCAAGGGAAAACCTACGCGGTGCTCAAGAGGTAGCAAGGGGGAGCCTCTCCCCATCCAGGGGGAGGCCATGGAGGAGGAAGAACAAGGGGGAGAACCTCTCCTCCTCTCTCTCGGTGGTGCCGGAGTGCCATCGGGAGGGGAATCATCACCGCGGTGATCGTCTTCATCAACATCACCATCATCATCACCATCCTCATATCTTTTACGCGGTCCACTCTCCCGCACCCTGTAATCCCTACTTGAACATGGTGCTTTATGCCACATATTATGATCCAATGATGTGTTGCCATCTTATGATGTTTTGAGTAGATATCCTTTGTCTTTGGGTTGATTGATGATATAGATTGGTATGAGTTGTATGTTTTATTTTGGTGCTGTCCTATTGTGCCCTTCGTGTTGCGCAAGCGTGAGGGATTCCCGCTGTAGGGTGTTGCAATACGTTTATGATTCGCTTATAGTTGGTTGCTTGAGTGACATAAGCATAAATCCGAGTAAGGGGGTTGTTGCGTATGGGATAAAGGGGACTTGATACTTTAATGCTATGGTTGGGTTTTACCTTAATGATCTTTAGTAGTTGTGGATGCTTGCTAGAGTTCCAATCATAAGTGCATATGATCCAAGAAGAGAAAGTATGTTAGTTTATGCCTCTCCGTCATATGAAATTGCAATAGTGATTGCCGGTCTTGTTAACAATTGCCTAGGATAATTCCGCACACCGACCCATCATTATTCCACACTCGCTATTTATAATATTTAGTAATATATTCTAACTGTGATGACAACACCTACTTTTATATTTTAGCTCTCCGATACCATGCAAAATTATTCTCTTCATACCCGCAACGTAGTTTTATTTCTCGTTTCTAGTTGGAAGCAAACGTTCGGTGTCGTGAAATTAAATGTCGATGGCGAATAGGACTTGAGAGAATATTGATCTTACCTTTAGCTCCTTGTGGGTTCAACACTCCATACTTATCACTTCCACCTTTGAAAATTGCTACGATGATTCCCTGCACTTGGGGATTATCACTGCATAGGAGAATTACGTCCTGGAAGCACCGCTAGGTGCAAGACCCGCTGCAAGAGCGACACCGGACATTGTGAACGTCTGGCAGAGCAAAGATGATGACTACTCGATAGTTCAGTGGTGCCATGCTTTACGGCTTAGAACCAGGACTTCAACGACGTTTTGAACGTCATGGAGCATATGAGATGTTCCAGGAGTTGAAGTTAATATTTCAAGCAAATGCCCGGATTGAGAGTCATGAAGTCTCCAATAAGTTCTATAGCTGCAAGATGGAGGAGAATAGTTCTGTCAGTGAACATATACTCAGAATGTCTGGGTACCACAACCACTTGACTCAACTAGGAGTTAATCTTCCTGATGATAGTGTCATTGACAGAGTTCTTCAATCACTGCCACCAAGCTACAAAAGCTTCGTGATGAACTATAATATGCAAGGGATGGATAAGACAATTCCCGAGCTCTTCGCGATGCTAAAAGCTGTGGAGGTAGAAATCAAGAATGAGCATCAAGTGTTGATTGTTAACAAGACCACTAGCTTCAAGAAAAAAGGTAAAGGGAAGAAGGGGAACTTCAAGAAGAACAGCAAGCAAGTTGCTGCTCAAGTGAAGAAGCCCAAGTCTGGACCTAAGCCTGAGACCGAAGTGCTTCTACCAAGAAGGGACTGGTCATTGAAGCGAAACTGCCCCAAGTATTTGGCGGATAAGAAGGATGGCAAAGTGAAAGGTATATTTGATATACATGTTATTGATGTGTACTTAACTAATGCTCGCAGTAGCGCCTGGGTATTTGATACTGGTTTTGTTGCTCATATTTGCAACTCGAAACATGGGCTACGGATTAAGCGAAGATCGGGTAAGGACGAGGTGACGATGCGCGTGGGAAATGGTTCCAAAGTCGATGTGATCGCGGTCGGCACGCTACCTCTACATTTACCTTCAGGATTAGTATTAGACCTAAATAATTGTTATTTGGTGCCAGCGTTAAGCATGAAAATTATATCTGGATCTTGTTTGATGCGAGACGGTTATTCATTTAAATCAGAGAATAATGGTTGTTCTATTTATATGGGTAATATCTTTCATGGTCATGCACCCTTGATGAGTGGTCTATTTTTGTTGAATCTCGATAGTAGTGTGCTACGTCTCGAGCTTGCGTTGGATTTCCCCGAAGAGGAGAGGATGATGCAGCACAGTAGCGTAAGTATTTCCCTCAGTTTTTGAGAACCAAGGTATCAATCCAGTAGGAGACCACGCGCAAGTCCCTCGTACTTGCACAAAACGATAGCTACTCGCAGCCAACGCTTAGGGGTTGTCAATCCCTTCACGGTCACTTACGAGAGTGAGATCTGATAGAGATAATATTTTTGGTATTTTTGGTATAAAGATGCAAAGTGAGAAGTAAAAGCAAAGCAAGTAAATAAAGGGATGGAGATTGATATGATGCGAATAGACCCGGGGGCCATAGGTTTCAAGAGCATAAGTATTCTACGGTGGGTGAACAAATTACTGTTGAGCAATTGACAGAATTGAGCATAGTTATGAGGCTATCTAGGCAATGATCATGTATATAGGCATCACGTCCGTGACAAGTAGACCGAAACGATTCTACATCTACTACTATTACTCCACTCATCGACCGCTATCCAAAGATGCATCTAGAGTATTAAGTTAAAAACAGAGTAACGCCTTAAGCAAGATGACATGATGTAGAGGAATAAATTCATGCAATATGATAATACCCCATCTTTTTATCCTCGATGGCAACAATACAATACGTGCCTTGCAACCCTTTCTGTCACTGGGTAAGGTCACCGCAAGATTGAACCCAAATCTAAGCACTTATCCCATTGCAAGAACTACCAATCTAGTTGGCCAAACCAAACGGATAATTCGAAGAGACTTGCAAAGATAACTTAATCATACATAAAAGAATTCAGTGAAGAATCAAATATTTTCCATAAATAAGCTGGATCATAAACCCACAATTCATCGGTCTCAACAAACACACCGCAAAAAGAAGATTACATCAAATAGATCTCCACGAGAGAGGTGGAGAACATTGTATTGAGATCCAAAAAGAGAGAAGAAGCCATCTAGCTACTAACTATGGACCCGAAGGTCTGAAGTAAACTACTCACACTTCATCGGAGGGGTTATGGTGATGATGTAGAAGCCCTCCGTGGTGGATGCCCCCTGCGGCGGAGCTCCGGAACAGGCCCCAAGATGGTATCTCGTGGATACAGGAAGTTACGGCGATGGAATTAGGTTTTTGGCTCCCTCTTCGATCTGTTGGGGGTACGTAGGTATATATAGGAGGAAGGAGTACATCGGTGGAGCGTCATGGGGCCCACGAGGCAGGGGGCGCCGGGAGGCGCGCCCCACCCTCGTGACCGCCTCGCACTCCTTGGAGTAGGGTCCAAGTCTCCTGGATCACGTTCGGTGAGAAAATCACGTTCCCGAAGGTTTCATTCCGTTTGGACTCTGTTTGATATTCCGTTTCTTCAAAACAGTGAAATAGGCAAAAAACAACAATTCTGGGCTGAGCGTCCGGTTAATAGGTTAGTCCCAAAAATAATATAAAAGTGGAAAATAAAGCCCATTATAGTCCAAAACAATAGATAAAGTAGCATGGAGCAATCAAAAATTATAGATACGTTGGAGACGTATCAGGCATCCCTAAGCTTAATTCCTGCTCGTCCTCGAGTAGGTAAATGATAAAAAGAGAATTTTTGATGCGGAGTGATACTTTGGCATAATTTCAATGTAAATCTTCTTAATTGTGATATGAATATTCAGATCATGCAATGGCAATATGACAAAAGTAATGTATGTCATAATAATGATGGTGGAAGTTGCATGGCAATATATCTTGGAATGGCTATGGAAATGCTATAATAGGTAGGTATGGTGGCTGGTTTTGAGGAAGATATAAGGAGGTTTATGTGTGATAGAGCGTATCATATCACGGGGTTTGGATGCACCGGCGAAGTTTGCGCCAACTATCAATGTGAGAAAGGGCAATGCAGTGCATCAAGAGGCTAGCAATGGCGGAAAGGTAAGAGTGCGTATAATCCATGGACTCAACATTAGTCAAAAGAACTCATATACTTATTGAAAAAATTTAGAAGTCATCAAAATTCAAGTACTACGCGCATGCTCCTAGGGGGATAGATTGGTAGGAAAAGACCATCGCTCGTCCCCGACCGCCACTCATAAGGATGCACAAGCCAGGTACACTTCATGCTTCAAATTTGTTACACGACTTTACCCATACGTGCATGCTACGGGACTTACAAACTTCAACACAAGCATTTCTCAAATTCACAACTACTCAACCAGCATGACTTTGATATTATTACCTCCATATCTCAAAACAATTATCAAGCATCAAACTTATTTTAGTATTCAACGACTCAAAAGAAAGTTTCACATATCTTGAACACCAAGTATATTAACATTAAGCAAATTACCATGCTATTAACGACTCTCAAAATAATCTAAGTGAAGCATGAGAGATCAAGTTTCTTTAAAACAAATCCACCACCGTGCTCTAAAAGATCTAAGTGAAGCACTAGAGCAAAAATTATCACGCTCAAAAGATATAAGTGAAGCACTATGAGCAAACTATCAAGCTCAAAAGATATAAGTGAAGCACATAGAGTATTCTATCAAATTCTAATTCATATATGGCTCTCTCAAAAGGTGTGTACAGAAAGGATGATTGTGGCAAACTAGCAAGCAAAGACTCAAATAATACAAGACGCTCCAAGCAAAACACATATCATGTTGGTGAATAAAAATATAGCTCCAAGTAAATTACCGATGGAAGTGGATTAAAGAGGGATGCCTTCCGGCATCCCCAAGCTTTGACTTTTGGTGTCCTTGGATTATCTTGGGGGTGCCATGGGCATCCCCAAGCTTAGGCTCTTTCCACTCCTTGTTCCATAATCCATCAAAAGAATTCACCCAAAACTTGAAAACTTCACAACACAAAACTCAATAGAAATCTCGTGAGCTCCGTTAGAGAAAGAAAACAAAAGACTACTTTAAAGTACTGTAATGAACTCATTATTTATTTATATTGGTGTTAAACCTACTGTATTCCAACTTCTCTATGGATCATAAATTATTTTACTAGCCATAGATTCATCAAAATAAGCAAACAACACACGCAAAACAGAATCTGTCAAAAACAGAACAATCTGTAGTAATCTGTAACTAACGCAAACTTCTGGAACCCAAAAAATGCTACCAAAATTAGACGACCTGGAAAATTTGTTTATTGATCAGCAGCAATTGGAATCAGTATTTTATCATGTTCTGGTGATTTTTAACAATTCGGGCACTGAGCACAAAGATTCTGGAAATTACAGCAAGATCAAATAACTATCATCTAAGAAGATCCAATAGGTCCAACTTGGCACAAACACTAATTAAAAGATAAAATCACATCTAAACAGAGTCTAGATGGATTATTTATTCCTAAACAGAACCAAAAACAAAAAACATAAAATAAAATTGGGTTGCCTCCCAACAAGTGCTATCGTTTAACGCCCCTAGGTAGGCATAAAAACAAGGATAGATCTAGGTATTGCCATCTTTGATTTTCAATTTTTTAGCGGAGTCATGCTCGAATCCGGGGGGTTCTTCCCTCTTCCCGTCATACTCGGAAATTTTTAGATCTAAAGAATCCAACCGTTTATTTCAAAGAGTAATCAACATATTCATACGGTTAAGATTTCCGCTAATATTTTTAAGGGGCTCAAGAGACTTTTGTAAAATCTTTGTTACTTCGCAAATCTTTTCAAACACTGGGTTTCTTCCTGGGTAGGATGAGATCCTCCCTTTTGGGGTGGTGTTCCCACTATTCCCTCTATAATATCATGTGCAATACCGGGATCAATATTAATGAAATTTCCCTTGGCCATGCAATCCAAGAGTTGTCTATGCGTCATATTTAACCCAACATAAAAATTGCAAAGAAGAATTCTAAAGTTCACCTCTAGGGTGCACTTACGATAAGATTCCATCATCCTATACCAAGCATCTTTTAAGTTTTCTCCTTGCCTTTGCTTGAAGTGAAGAACTTCAAACTCGGGAGACATAGGAGCGGATAAGGAATTCGACATAACGGCAAGCAAGCGAACTAACACACGAGCAAACAAAAGGCAAAAGGAAAAAGAGGAGGAGATTGGGAAAGAGAGGGCAAATAAAATGGCAAGGGTGAAGTGGGGGAGAGGAAAACGAGAGGCAAATAGCATATAATGTAATGCGAGAGATAGGGATTGTGATGGGTACTTGGTATGTTGACTTTTGCGTAAGCCTCCCCGGCAACGGCGCCAGAAATTATTCTTGCTACGTCTCGAGCTTGCATTGGATTTCCCCAAAGAGGAGAGGATGATGCAGTACAGTAGCGTAAGTATTTCCCTCGGTTTTTGAGAACCAAGGTATCAATCCAGTAGGAGACCACGCGCAAGTCCCTCGTACCTGCACAAAACGATAGCTACTCGCAACCAACGCTTAGGGGTTGTCAATCCCTTCACGGTCACTTACGAGAGTGAGATCTGATAGAGATAATATTTTGGTATTTTGGTATAAAGATGCAAAGTGAAAAGTAAAAGCAAAGCAAGTAAATAAAGTGATGGAGATTGATATGATGCTTGAATAGACCGGGGCCATAGGTTTCACTAGTGGCTTCTCTCAAGAGCATAAGTATTCTACGGTGGGTGAACAAATTACTTTGTTGAGCAATTGATGAGAATTGAGCATAGTTATGAGGTTATCTAGGCAATGATCATGTATATAGGCATCACGTCTGTGACAAGTAGACCGAAACGATTCTCGCATCTACTACTAGTACTCCACTCATCGATCGTTATCCAAAGATGCATCTAGAGTATTAAGTTAAAAAAGAGTAACGCCTTAAGCAAGATGACATGATGTAGAGGAATAAATTCATGCAATATGATAAATACCCCATCTTGTTATCCTCGATGGCAACAATACAATACATGCCTTGCAACCCTTTACATCCTTTGGGTAAGGTCACCGCAAGATTGAACCCAAAGCTAAGCACTTCTCCCATTGCAAGAACTACCAATCTAGTTAGCCAAACCAAGCGGATAATTCAAGAGACTCGCAAAGATAACTTAATCATACATAAAAGAATTCAGAGAAGAATCAAATATTTTCCATAGATAAGCTGGATCATAAACCCACAATTCATCGATCTCAACAAACACACCGCAAAAAGAAGATTACATCGAATAGATCTCCACGAGAGAGGGGGAGAACATTGTATTGAGATCCAAAAGAGAGAAGAAGCCATCTAGCTACTAACTATGGACCCGAAGGTCTGAAGTAAACTACTCACACTTCATCGGAGGGGCTATGGTGATGATGTAGAAGCCCTCCGTGGTGGATGCCCCCTCCGGCGGAGCTCCGGAACAGGCCCCAAGATGGTATCTCGTGGATACAGGAAGTTACTTTGGTGGAATTAGGTTTTTGGCTCCCTCTTCGATCTGTTGGGGGTACGTAGGTATATATAGGAGGAAGGAGTACGTCGGTGGAGCGTCATGGGGCCCACAAGGCAGGGGGCGCGCCCAGGGGGAGGGGCGCGCCCCCCACCCTTGTGACCGCCTCTGGCACTCCTTGGAGTAGGGTCCATGTCTCCTGGATCACGTTCGGTGAGAAAATCACGTTCCCGAAGGTTTCATTCCGTTTGGACTCCGTTTGATATTCCCTTTCTTCGAAACACTGAAATAGGCAAAAAACAGCAATTCTGGGCTAGGCCTCCGGTTAATGGGTTAGTCCCAAAAATAATATAAAAGTGGAAAATAAAGCCCATTATAGTCCAAAACAATAGATAAAGTAGCATGGAGCAATAAAAAATTATAGATACGTTGGAGACGTATCATAGTGATACACATATTCATAGTATTGAAGCAAAAAGATATAAGTTTAATAATGATAGTGCAACTTATTTGTGGCATTGCCGTTTGGGTCATATTGGTGTAAAGCGCATGAAGAAACTCCATGCTGATGGGCTTTTGGAATCACTTGATTATGAATCACTTGATGCTTGCGAACCATGTCTCATGGGCAAGATGACTAAGACTTCGTTCTCCGGAACTACGGAGCGAGCAACAGACTTGTTGGAAATAATACATATACCGATGTATGCGGTCTGATGAGTGTTGAGGCTCGCGGCGGGTATCGTTATTTTCTGACCTTCACGAATGATTTGAGCAGATATGGGTATATCTACTTGATGAAACATAAGTCTGAAACATTTTGAAAAGTTCAAAGAATTTTAGAGTGAAGTGGAAAATCATCGGAACAAGAAAATACAGTTTCTATGATCTGATCGTGGAGGAGAATATTTGAGTTACAAGTTTGGTCTTCATTTGAAACAATGTGGAATAGTTTCACAACTCATGCCACCTGGAACACCACAGCGTAATGGTGTGTCCGAACGTCGTAACCGCACTTTATTAGATATGGTGCGATCTATGATGTCTCTTACTGATTTACCACTATCGTTTTGGGGTTATGCTTTAGAGACGGCTGCATTCACGTTAAATAGGGCACCATCTAAATCCGTTGATACGACACCTTATGAACCGTGGTTTGGCGAGAAACCCAAGTTGTCGTTTCTTAAAGTTTGGGGCTGCGATGCTTATGTGAAAAAGCTTCAACCTGATGAGCTCGAACCCAAATCGGAGAAATGTGTCTTCATAGGATACCCAAAGGAAACTGTTGGGTACACCTTCTATCGCAGATCCGAAGGCAAGATATTCGTTGCTAAGAATGGATCCTTTCTAGAGAAGGAGTTTCTCTTGAAAGAAGTGAGTGCGAGGAAAGTAGAACTTGATGAGGTAATTGTACCTGCTCCCTTATTGGAAAGTAGTTCATCACAGAAATCAGTTCCAGTGATTCCTACACCAATTAGTGAGGAAGCTAATTATGATGATCATGAAACTTCAGATCAAGATACCGCCGAACCTCGTAGGTCAACCAGAGTAAGATCCGCACCACAGTGGTACGGTAATCCTGTTCTAGAGGTCATGTTACTTGACCATGACGAACCTACAAACTATGAGGAAGCGATGATGAGCCCAGATTCCGCGAAATGGCTTAAGGCCATGAAATCTGAGATGGGATCCATGTATGAGAACAAAGTATGGACTTTGGTTGACTTGCCCGATGATCGGCAAGCCATAAAGAATAAATGGATTTTCAAGAAGAAGACTGACGCATACGGTAATGTTACTGTCTACAAAGCTCGACTTGTTGCGAAAGGTTTTCTACAAGTTCAAGGTGTTGACTACGATGAGACTTTCTGATCCATAGCGATGCTTAAGACTGTCCGAATCATGTTAACAATTGCCGCATTTCATGATTATGAAATTTGGCAAATGGATGTCAAAACTGCATTCCTGAATAGATTTCTGGAAGAAGAGTTGTATATGATGCAACCAGAAGGTTTTATCGATCCAAAGGATGCTAACAAAGTGTGCAAGCTCCAATGATCCATTTATGGACTGGTGCAAGCCTCTCGGAGTTGGAATAAACGTTTTGATAGTGTGATCAAAGCATATGGTTTTATCTGAGACTTTTGGAGAAGCCTCAGATTTACAAGAAAGTGAGTGGGAGCTCAGAAGCATTTCTAATATTATATGTGGATGACATATTGTTGATTGGAAATGATATAGAATTTCTGGATAGCATAAAAGGATACTTGAATAAGAGTTTTTCTATGAAAGACCTCGGTGAAGCTGCTTACATATTGGGCATCAAGATCTACAGAGATAGATCAAGACGCTTAATTGGACTTTCATAAAGCACATACCTTGACAAAGTTTTGAAGAAGTTCAAAATGGATCAAGCAAAGAAAGGGTTCTTGTCGTATTTACAAGGTGTGAAGTTGAGTCGGACTCAATGCCCCACCACGTAATAGATAGAGAGAAAATGAAAGTCATTCCCTATGCTTAAGCCATATGTTCTATCATGTATGCAATGTTGTGTACCAGACCTGATGTGTGCCTTGCTATAAGTATAGCAGGGAGGTACCAAAGTAACCCGGGAGTGGATCACCGGACAACGGTCAAGAACATCCTGAAATACCTGAAGAGGACTAAGGATATGTTTCTCGTTTACGGAGGTGACAAAGAGCTCGTCGTAAATGGTTACGTTGACGTAAGCTTTAACACTGATCCGTATGGCTCTAAGTCACAAACCGGATACATATTTATATTGAACGGTGGAGCTGTCAGTTGGTGCAGTTCTAAGCAAAGCTTCGTGGCGGGATCTATGTGTGAAGCGGAGTACATAGCTGCTTCAGAAGCAGCTAATGAAGGAGTCTGGATGAAGTAGTTCATATCCGATCTAGGTGTCATACCTAGTGCATCGGGTCCAATGAAAATCTTCTGCACACTAAAGTCCTCAGGTATCTTACACTAACTAGAATTGCTACTTGATACACACTATACTGCCAGGACACATTAAGATTACTTCTAGCATCAGGTTCTTGGACCGAACGGCACTCACAATCGAATGCACTAACTCCAAGCTCACCACGTGCAGCCAGGACACATTAAGATTACTTCTAACATCAGGTTCTTGGACCGAGCGTCACACAATCGAATGCACTAATTCCAAGCTTGCCACGTGTAGCCAAACACGCAATAAATGGAGGTAGAGCTATGCACATATCGAGGGAGGGGGGCATTGCCCCCCAACCTTGGATCAAGTTGTGAAAGATTTTTTTAGGCGAGGTTATATGAGATTCTTCTAGCAAGCTCCACCACTTCATACAATAGTTAGTTTTCAGCCCCGCAACCACGATCCTCTTCTACAATCGGGTTTTTCGCTCGTTACCAACACAGCTCACCGGATGCCAGACTTGAAGGAAATATGCCCTAGAGGCAATAATAAAGTTGTTATTTATATTTCCTTATATCATGATAAATGTTTATTATTCATGCTAGAATTGTATTAACCAGAAACTTAGTACATGTGTGAATACATAGACAAACAGAGTGTCCCTAGTATGCCTCTACTTGACTAGCTCGTTAATCAAAGATGGTTAAGTTTCCTAGCCATAGACATGAGTTGTCATTTGATGAACGGGATCACATCATTAGAGAATGTTGTGATGATCAAGACCCATCTGTTAGCTTAGCACTATGATCGTTTAGTTTATTGCTATTGCTTTCTTCATGACTTATACATGTTCCTATGACTATGAGATTATGCAGCCCCCGAATACCGGAGGAACACTTAGTGTGCTATCAAACGTCACAATGTAACTGGGTGATTATAAATATGCTCTCTGTGTGTCTCCGATGGTGTTTGTTGAGTTGGCATAGATCAAGATTAGGATTTGTCACTCCATGTATCGTAGAGGTATCTCGGGCCCTCTCGGTAATGCACATCACTATAAGCCTTGCAAGCAATGTGACTAATGAGTTAGTTGCGGGATGATGCATTACAGAACGAGTAAAGAGACTTGCCGGTAACGAGATTAAACTAGGTATGAGGATACCGACGATCGAATCTCGGGCAAGTAACATACTGATGACAAAAGGAACAACGTATGCTGTTATGCGGTTTGACCGATAAAGATATTTGTAGAATATGTAGGATCCAATATGAGCATCCAGGTTCCACTATTGGTTATTGACCGGAGATGTGTCTCAGTCATGTCTACATAGTTCTCGAACCCGTAGGGTCCGCACGCTTAACGTTTGATGATGATTTGTATTATGAGTTATGTGATTTGATGTACCGAAGGTTGTCCGGAGTCCCGGATGAGATCACAGACATGACGAGGAGTCTCGAAATGGTTGAGACATAAAGACTGATATATTGGACCATGTTATTCGGACACTGGAAGTGTTTCGGAAAGTTTCGGGTAAAACCGGAGTGCCGGAGGGGTTACTGGAATCCCCCGGGGAAGTAATGGGCCTTAGTGGGCCTTTAGGGGAGAGAGAGGCCCGCACCAGGAGGTGGCGCGCCCCCCAAGGGGAGTCCGAATAGGACTAGGGGAGGGGGGCCCTCTTTCCCTCTCCCTCTCCCTCGTCTTCCTTCTTCCCCCCTTCCCTCTTGGTGGAATCCTACTAGGACTTGGAGTCCTGGTAGGACTCCCCTCTTGGGGCGCGCCCCCTAGGGCCGGCCGGCCTCCCCCTCCCTCCTTTATATACGTGGGGAGGGGGGCACCCTAGAAGACATCAAAGTTGATCTTTAGCCATGTGCGGTGCCCCCCTCCACAGTTCTCCACCTCGGTCATATCGTCGTACTGCTTAGGTGAAGCCCCGCGCCAGTAACTTCATCATCACCGTCACCACACCGTCGTGCTGACGGAACTCTCCCTCGGCCTCAGCTGGATCTAGAGTTCAAGGGATGTCCCTGAGCTGAATGTGTGCAGATCGCGGAGGTGCCGTGCGTTTGGTACTTGATCGGTTGGATCGCGAAGACATTCAACTACATCAACCGCGTTACTTAACGCTTGCACTTTCGGTCTACGAGGGTACGTGGACACACTCTCCCCGCTCGTTGCTATGCTTCTACTAGATAGATCTTGCATGATCATAGGCAAACTTTTTGAATTACTACGTTCCCCAACAAGACTGGACCCACAGAGCTGCAGAGGTTGGGCCTTGGCCAACTCCTCAGTGCAATGGCCATGGTAAAAATTGGCATGAACAAGCTCTTCAAGAAGTCCAGCGTGATCAACGCAAATAGCAGCGACTTGCACATCATGTGGTTGTTGGGAAATGTAGTACTAGAAAACAAAAAATTATCGTCCAACGGATCAAGGTCCCGGATCACTATGAAGATGCATACAAGGTTAGATCAGATCGTTACCAACTTCAAGTTGTAGTGGAAGAAGAGTTGGTGTAGACCATTGATGAAGTCCCTTGAACCATTCATGAACGATCCCTCGAAGAAAAGATTGAAGCACGACCTCTCTGCGGATTGCACATGTACGGGATTGGCGAACCGACATTGCTTCATTGCCTAGAGATTTGTGTTGCTGGAGAACTAGAAGAGGGAGAAGATAACCTCACGAGGCTTCTCTATTATGAGGACTAGAGAAAACTAGAGAGAACTAGGTAAGTCTATATCAAAACTAGAGAGAACTAGATAAGTCTAGATCAAAACTAAAGAGGAACTAGATCAAGTCTAGATCAAAACCAGACTTAATAAAAAAATCTCGAGCCCCACACTATACTTCGTTACACACATGACCCCCGTGCAGATCACATTTGCATGCCCCTTTGTCTGCTAAATTTCATCTTTCTTAACTATGGTGGAACTCAAAGAACTGAAGCACTTCGTTGACCTCTCAACCAGTATACTCAGGAGCAACATAGAAGGATCAAAAATTGCCAAAACTTTGTATCAAAATTCCACCATGCCGTCAAGATAAAAATATGCATATTCAGGGGGAGCAACAAGAAAATTAGGTGATAGATTTCATCTACTACCCACACACAAAATATTTAGTAATAGATCTCATCTACTCCATAAATATGTTGTGCAATACCCATATATCTCATGCATTCTTGATCGTAACCTGCATCTACACATAACACGGCTCCTGATGCCACTGTAGGGTAATTAATGCAGCAGAAAACAAAAAATTCCGTCCTACGCACCAGCCCAGGATCACTATGAAGATGCATACAAGGTTTGATAAGATCGTTACCAACTCGTAGCGTAGCGGAAGTAGAGTTGGTGAAGATCGTTGGTGCAGATCCCCGTAGCTAGGAATTTACAACCTCCCAACCACGAAGATTTTCTCCCTCGAACAGTCCCTCGATCAGTCCCTCAAACAGTTCCTCAAACAGTTCCTCAAATAGAAGATCGAACATATGATCTCTCTACCGGGTTGCACACATATGGTGTCACCTATCCAGCAGGGCTTCATCGTCTAGAACTAATCCCTACAGGAGACCAGGCATATCCTTCCGCCACTATGAACTATTTCATGGAGGGAGATAAAGAATGACAAATCATTGCATGCCGCGTGGTAAGAAACTTGGATGAAGTGGAGAGCTCCTTTCCACCTCTATTTACAGTGGAGGAAAGGGTGGAGGAGGGTGATGTCTACTACACAACCTTCTTCTTGTAGACGTTGTTGGGCCTGCAAGTGCACAGGTTTGTAGGACAGTAGAAAATTTCCCTCAAGTGGATGACCTAAGGTTTATCAATCCATGGGAGGCGTAGGATGAAGATGGTCTCTCTCAAGCAACCCTGCAACCAAATAACAAAGAGTCTCTTGTGTCCCCAACACACCCAGTACAATGGTAAATTGTATAGGTGCACTACTTCGGCGAAGAGATGGTGATACAAGTGCAATATAGATAGTAGATATGGGTATTTGTAATCTGAAATAATAAAAACAGCAAGGTAACTAATGATAAAAGTGAGCGTAAACGGTATTGCAATGATAGGAAACAAGGCCTAGGGTTCATACTTTCACTAGTGCAAGTTCTTTCAACAATAATAACATAGATAGATCATATAACAATCCCTCAACATGCAACAAAGAGTCACTCCAAAGCCACTAATAGAGGAGAATGAACGTAGAGATTATGGTAGGGTACGAAACCACCTCAAAGTTATTCTTTCCAATCAATCCGTTGGGCTATTCCTATAAGTGTCACAAACAGCCCTAGAGTTCGTACTAGAATAACACCTTAAGATACAAATCAACCAAAACCCTAATGTCACCTAGATACTCCATTGTCACCTCAAGTATCCGTGGGCATGACTATACGATATGCATCACACAATCTCAGATTCATCCAACCAACATAAAAGTACTTCAAAGAGTGCCCCAAAGTTTCTACCGGAGAGTCAGGAACGTGTGCCAACCCCTATGCATAGGTTCATGGGTGGAACCCGCAAGTTGGTCACCAAGACATACATCAAGTGGCACATGATATCCCATTGTCACCACAGATAAGCACGGCAAGAGATACATCAAGTGTTCTCATAAAAGACTCAATCCGATAAGATAACTTCAAAGGGGAAACTCAATTCATCACAAGAGAGTAGAGGGGGAGAAACATCATAAGATCCAACTACAATAGCAAAGCTCGGGATACATCAAGATCGTGCCATAGAGGGAACATGAGAGAGAACACGAGAGAGAGAGAGAGATCAAACACATAGCTACTGGTACATACCCTCAGCCCCGAGGGTGAACTACTCCCTCCTCGTCATGGAGAGCGCCGGGATGATGAAGATGGCCACCGGTGATGGGTTCCCTCCGGCGGTGCTTGAACGGGCTCCGAGAGGTTTTGGTGGCTACAGAGGCTTGCGGCGGCGGAACTCCCGATCTAGGTTACATTCGAAGTTTTACGATACGTAGGTATATATGGGTGAAAGAAGTATGCGTCGGTGGACGAAGGGGCCCACGAGGCAGGCGCGCCCCCACCCTCGTGAGCACCTCCCTTCTTTCTGACGTGCACTCCAAGTCCATCGGGTGGCTTTCCTTCCAAAAATAACTTCTCCAGTTGATTTCGTTCCGTTTTGACTCCGTCTGATATTCCTTTTCCTCGAAATACTAAAATAGGCATAAAACAACAAATCTGGGCTGGGCCTCCGGTTAATAGGTTAGTCCCAAAAATAATATAAAGTGGATAATAAAGCCCAATATTGCCTAAAACAGTAGATAATATAGCATGGAGCAATCAAAAATTATAGATACGTCGGAGACGTATCAAGCATCCCCAAGCTTAATTCCTGCTCGTCCTCGAGTAGGTAAATGATAAAAAGATAATTTTGATGTGGAATGCTAGTTGGCATAATTTCAATGTAATTCTTCTTACTTGTGATATGAATATTCAGATCCGAAAGATTCAAGACAAAAGTTCATATTGACATAAAAATAATAATACTTCAAGCATACTAACAAAGCAATTATGTCTTCTCAAAATAACATGGCCAAAGAAAGTTATCCCTACAAAATCATATGGTCTGGCTATGCTCCATCTTCCCCACACAAAGTATTTAAATCATGCACAACCCCGATGACAAGCCAAGCAATTGTTTCATACTTTAACATTTTCAAAACTTTTTCAATATTCACGCAATACATGAGCGTGAGCCATGGATATAGCACTATATGTGGAATAGAATGGTGGTTGTGGAGAAGACAAAAAGGGAGAAGATAGTCTCACATCAACTAGGCATATCAACGGGCTATGGAGATGCCCATCAATAGATATCAATGTGAGTGAGTCGGGATTGCCATGCAACAGATGCACTAGAGCTATAAGTATATGAAAGCTCAACAAAAGAAACTAAGTGGGTGTGCATCCAACTCGCTTGCTCACGAAGACCTAGGGCAATTTGAGGAAGCCCATCATTGGAATATACAAGCCAATTTCTATAATGAAAAATTCCCACTAGTATATGAAAGTGACAACATAGGAGACTCTCTATCATGAAGATCATGGTGCTACTTTGAAGCACAAGTGTGGTAAAAGGATAGTAGCATTGTCCCTTCTCTCTTTTTCTATTTTTTTTATTTTTATTTTTTTATTTGGGCCTTTTCTCCTTTTTTATGGCCTCTTTTTTATTTTTATTTTTTTTATTTTTCGTCCGGAATCTCATCCCGACTTGTGGGGGAATCATAGTCTCCATCATCCTTTCCTCACTTGGGACAATGCTTTAATAATGATGATCATCACACTTTTATTTTTATTACAACTCAACAATTACAACTCGATACTTAGAACAAAATATGACTCTATATGAATGCCTCTGGCGGTGTACCGGGATGTGCAATGACTCATGAGTGACATGTATGAAAGAATTATGAACGGTGGCTTTGCCACAAATACGATGTCAACTACATGATCATGCTAGCAATATGACAATGATGGAGCGTGTCATAATAGACGGGATGGTGGAAAGTTGCATGGCAATATATCTCGGAATGGCTATGGAAATGCCATGATAGGTAGGTATGGTGGCTGTTTTGAGGAAGGTATATGGTGGGTGTATGATACCGGCGAAAAGTGCGCGGTCTTAGAGAGGCTAGCAATAGTGGAAAGGTGAGAGTGCGTATAATCCATGGACTCAACATTAGTCATAAAGAACTCATATACTTATTGCAAAAATCTACAGGTTATCAAAGAAAAGTATTACGCGCATGCTCCTAGGGGTATAGATTGGTAGGAAAAGACCACCGCTCGTCCCCGACCGCCACTCATAAGGAAGACAATCAATAAATAAATCATGCTCCGACTTCATCACATAACGGTTCACCATAATACGTGCATGCTACGGGAATCACAAACTTTAACACAAGTATCTCTCAAATTCACAACTACTCAACTAGCATGACTTTGATATTACCATCTTCATATCTCAAAACAATTATCAAGCATCAATCTTTTCTTAGTATCCAACGCACTCATAAGAATTCTTACAAATCTTGTATGCTTAGCATATTAGGATTATTTAAGCAAATTACCATGCTATTTAAGACTCTCAAAATAATATAAGTGAAGCATGAGAGTTCATATATTTCTTCAAAATAAAACTACCACCATGCTCTAAAAGATATAAGTGAAGCACTAGAGCAAACGACAAACTACTCCGAAAGATATAAGTGAAGATCAATGAGTAGTCGAATAATTATACAACTATGTGAAGACTCTCCCATTTAATAATTTCAGATCTTGGTATTGTATCCAAACAACAAGCAAAACAAAATAAAATGACAATGCAAGGATAGCACAACTCATGTGAAGAAGCAAAAACTTAGGCTCAACCGATACTAACCGATAGTTGTTGAAGAAGAAAGGTGGGATGCCTACCGGGGCATCCCCAAGCTTAGATGATTGAGACTTCTTGAAATATTATCTTGGGGTGCCTTGGGAATCCCCAAGATTGAAATTTTGTGTCTCCTTAATTCCTCTCATATCATGGTTTCTCTTTTTTATCAAAAGCTTCATTCACAACAAACTCAACAAGAACTCGTGAGATAGGTTAGTATAAACCAATGCAAAACCTTATCATTTTCTACTGTAACAAATCACTAATATTATTATTCAACATTTCATAATAAATGCCTATGCATATTTAATACTCCTATCCTCAAATAGAATCATTAAATAAGCAAACATATGCAAACAATGCAAACATAACAGCAATCTGCCAAAAACAGTACAGTCTGTGAAGAATGCAAGAGTATCAATACTTCCCTAACTCCAAAAATTATGAACTAAAATTCCCACTGTAATAAATTTATCAGAGATCAATATTCAAAAAGATTCAACATTATACCACTCTCTGACTTTTCTAGGGAATTTTTGCAACAGCGGTAAACTTTCTGTTTTCAAACAGCAACATGTATAGTAGCAAAATAAGCATGGCAAAGGCTATCCTTGACTTTTTATTGGAACTAAAGATGAAAAACACTAATATAACTAACAGCAAGCAAAACAAAACAAAATTACATGACGCTCCAAGCAAAATACATATCATGTGGTGAATAAAAATATAGCTCCAAGTAAAGTTACCGATGAACGAAGATTTAAAGAGGGATGCCTTCCGGGGCATCCCCAAGCTTAGGCTCTTGGTTGTCCTTTAATATTAACTTGGGGTGCCTTGGGAATCCCCAAGCTTAGTCTCTTGCCACTCCTTATTCCATAGTCCATCGAATCTTTACCCAAAACTTGAAAACTTCACAACACAAAACTTAACAGAAAACTCGTGAGCTCCGTTAGCGAAAGAAAACAAAACACCACTTCAAGGTACTATAATGAACTCATTCTTTATTTATATTGGTGTTAAACCTACTGTATTCCAAATTCTCTATGGTTTGTAAACTATTTTACTAGCCATAGAGTCATCAAAATAAGCAAACAACACAATGAAAATAGAATCTGTCAAAGACAGAACAGTCTGTAGTAATCTGTAACTAACGCAAAATTATGGAACTCCAAAAATTCTAAAATAAATTGGTAGACCTGAGGGATTTGTCTAGTAATCATCTGCAAAAAGAATCAAATAAATATCACTTTCCAGTAAAAAGTTCTAGCTAATCTCGTGAGCGCTAAAGTTTCTGTTTTTTACAGCATGATCATAAAGACTTCACCCAAGTCTTCCCAAAGGTTCTACTTGGCACAAACACTAATTAAAACACAAAACTACATCTAACCAGAATCTATATGGATTATTTATTCCTAAACAGAACCAAAAATAAAGAACAAAAATAAAATTGGGTTGCCTCCCAACAAGCGCTAACGTTTAAAGCCCCTAGCTAGGCATGATGATTCCAATGATGCTCGCATAAGAGATAAGAATTGAAACATAAAGAGAGAATCATGAAGAATATGACTAGAACATTTAAGTCTAACCCACTTCCTATGCATAGGTATTTTGTGAGCAAACAACTTATGGGAACAAGAATCAACAAGCATAGGAAGACAAAACAAGCATAACTTCAAAAATTTAAGAACATAGAGAGGAAACTTGACATTATTGCAATTCCTACAAGCATATATTCCTCCCTCATAATAATTTTCAGTAGCATCATGAATGAATTCAACAATATAACCAGCACCTAAAGCATTCTTTTCATGATCTACAAGCATAGAAATTTTATTACTCTCCACATAAGCAAAATTCTTCTCATCAATAGTAGTGGGAGCAAACTCAACAAAACAACTATCATGTGATTGAAAATTAAGATCAATATGACAAGTTTCATGGTTATCATTATTCTTTATAGCATACTTGTCATCACAATAATCATCATAGATAGGAGGCATGCTTTCATCATAGTAAATTTGCTCATCAAAGCTTGGGGGACAAAAAATATCATCTTCATCAAACATAGCTTCCCCAAGCTTGTGGCTTTGCATATCATTAGCATCATGGATATTCAAGGAATTCATACTAAAAACATTGCAATCATTCTAATAATTCAAAGATTTAGTGCCAAACAATTTAATGCATTCTTCTTCTAACACTTTGGCACAATTTTCCTTTCCATCATACTCACGAAAGATATTAAAAAGATGAAGCGTATGAGACAAACTCAATTCCATTTTTTAGTTTTCTTTTATAAACTAGACTAGTGCTAAAACAAGAAACAAAAAGATTCGATTGCAAGATCTAAAGATATACCTTCAAGCACTAACCTCCCCGGCAACGACGCCGAAAAAGAGCTTGATGTCTACTACACAACCTTCTTCTTGTAGACGTTGTTGGGCCTGCAAGTGCACAGGTTTGTAGGACAGTAGCAAATTTCCCTCAAGTGGATGACCTAAGGTGTATCAATCCATGGGAGGCGTAGGATGAAGATGGTCTCTCTCAAGCAACCCTGCAACCAAATAACAAAGAGTCTCTTGTGTCCCCAACACACCCAATACAATGGTAAATTGTATAGGTGCACTACTTCGGCGAAGAGATGGTGATACAAGTGCAATATAGATAGTAGATATGGGTATTTGTAATCTGAAATAATAAAAACAGCAAGGTAACTAATGATAAAAGTGAGCGTAAACGGTATTGCAATGATAGGAAACAAGGCCTAGGGTTCATACTTTCACTAGACAATAATAACATAGATAGATCATATAACAATCCCTCAACATGCAACAAAGAGTCACTCCAAAGCCACTAATAGCGGAGAACAAACGTAGAGATTATGGTAGGGTACGAAACCACCTCAAAGTTATTCTTTCCAATCAATCCGTTGGGCTATTCCTATAAGTGTCACAAACAGCCCTAGAGTTCGTACTAGAATAACACCTTAAGATACAAATCAACCAAAACCCTAATGTCACCTAGATACTCCATTGTCACCTCAAGTATCCGTGGGCATGATTATACGATATGCATCACACAATCTCAGATTCATCCAACCAACATAAAAGTACTTCAAAGAGTGCCCCAAAGTTTCTACCGGAGAGTCAAGAACGTGTGCCAACCCCTATGCATAGGTTCATGGGTGGGACCGCAAGTTGGTCACCAAGACATACATCAAGTGGCACATGATATCCCATTGTCACCACGTATAAGCACGACAAGACATACATCAAGTGTTCTCATAAAAGACTCAATCCGATAAGATAACTTCAAAGGGGAAACTCAATTCATCACAAGAGTAGAGGGGGAGAAACATCATAAGATCCAACTACAATAGCAAAGATCGGGATACATCAAGATCGTGCCATAGAGGGAACACGAGAGAGAACACGAGAGAGAGAGATCAAACACATAGCTACTGGTACATACCCTCAGCCCCGAGGGTGAACTACTCCCTCCTCGTCATGGAGAGCGCCGAGATGATGAAGATGGCCACCGGTGATGGGATCCCCCTCCGTGAGTGCAGGAACGGGCTCCGAGAGGTTTTGGTGGCTACAGAGGCTTGCGGCGGAACTTCCGATCTAGGTTCTGTTCTGGAAGTTTTACGATACGTGAGGTATATATGGGTGAAAGAAATGCGTCGGTGGACCCGAAGGGGGGCCACGAGGCGCGCGCCGAGGGGTGGCGCGACCCCACCCTCGTGAGCACCTCCCTTCTTTCCTGACGTGCACTCCAAGTCCATCGGGTGGCTTTCCTTCCAAAAATAACTTCCGTTCCGTTTTGACTCCGTTTGATATTCCTTTTCCTCGAAATACTAAAATAGGCATAAAACAACAAATCTGGGCTGGGCCTCCGGTTAATAGGTTAGTCCCAAAAATAATATAAAGTGGATAATAAAGCCCAATATTGCCTAAAATAGTAGATAATATAGCATGGAGCAGTCAAAAATTATAGATACGTTGGAGACGTATCAGAGGGCTTGAGATGGCAGCCCAAAAAGGGGGTCTCCAAAACATGCTCCCACCAAAGGTGGAAGGTTGCCCCATATGGGGCCCTCCTCCACAAGATGGCCGGCCATGGGACGACCCCAAGGGGGGCCCACCCCCTTCCAACACTCCCACCATTCATGGGGGCTGCCTCCTCACCATGCTCCCCCAACACCTCTCCACCAAAAGCGCCCCCCTCCCCCCCCGAAAGGGGGCGCCACCCAAAACAGCCCCCCATGAAAAGGGGGAGGTTGTCTTCTCGCCAGGAACATTGAGTTGGGGCTATCCAGAAAATGCTAGAAGATCCCAAAACTTTTCCGGCACCCTCCAATATATTCCAGACGTGTTCCAAAACTTTTCCGGCTTGATGGTTTACTCTGTAACATTTCCAGTATGATGGTTTACTCTGAAACATTTTCGGTATCTCCAAAACAGTTCCATTTTTCTTTCCGAAACTTTTCTAGTGATTTTCTCTCAGACTCCTAAACCGGTACTCAGTAGATAGATGACCCTTAAGTGTGTGACCCTATAGGTTCGATGAAGTATAGACATGTCTGGAACCCCTTCTAATGAATGATTAATAGTAGAACCATGGACATCCATACTGACCCCTATACCCACATGAATAAATATTCAAGTGAACCTTTAGTTACATGTGCGCTATTCATGTTGCTTCGCGATATATTACAAAAACACGAGGTGAGATTTATCGGCATCCCCGTGAATCAACAACTTGTTGACTATGCCAGTTTCCTCGTTACGAGTTCTGTTCTCGTTTCTCATTCCCATGTTCCGGCATCCCTATGATCAAATAATATTATTTCTGGTCAAACGATAATTGATACCGTAACACTGAGAGGCCCCAAGAATATCTCTCCTTCGTCAGAGGAGCAAACCCAAATCTTGAGCTATCTAGTCCCATGTCATACTTTTTCGTGAACCTGTAAGCCGTCATAATAGCCACCTGTTACAGATGACATTTAACAAACCCCAAAGTTCATGAAGCAAGTAGGAAGGAACTTGAGACTCTCATGGTCTAAGGAATTATGCAAACGTTTAATTTTCTTTGTGTTATGAACCATTAACTTGTGACGAATGTATCTCATAGCATAACAACAATTGGGCCGATTCAACACAAGTGTTCTTCTAGCATTATGTCCTCAGATTTTCTGGCATACTCATGCCCATGATCACGAAAACGTAACCATCATGCAACAGTACTTGAGCTAGTCTTAGAGGCACGACTAGTAATACATTTTACCATTTATTATTCCACCAATGCACATGGGCTTTCCGCTGATCCGTTATGGATATACGGGCTGAGGGACAATTGCAATTATAGCACAAAATATAAACATTAATTACCAAGTTGGAGATAATTAAATAATAATTGTTATTACTGCCTCTAGGGCATATCTCCTATGCTGACATGTTTGATTAATTCAAATTGGGCAGAGCATAGAAGAACAAACATTGCACATGCAAGAGGTCAGATTGTCATAGAACCCCTGACTATAATTGTAAGAATGTCGGCCTCAGAGATGGTAGTTTCTCTCGGCCTCAATTTTAGTTTGCCACACTTTTTTACCGGTGTAATCCACGGGTGTCATAGGCTTAGTTTCTTATCAAATCTTGTCTACCACGCTTTTTTTGTGGGAGCCATGTTACACAAGATTAGTTGTGGCAAAGTGATTTATGAACTAAATATGTCCTTCATTGAGAGTTTCCACGATGACTTGTATGCCATTGCTACAACTAGAATGCACTTCTTGGTTTCTACTGCTATAAAATATGTGGCTGATGATTATGTTATGTTTATCGTTCTTCATTTTCAACCAACTGATAGGCTTTTATGCAGGCGAGATAGGGCATCCTACAAAAGACCTAACCACTCTGCTTTATATTGGCAGAAAGTCCCATAGTCTCTGCAGATCAGCCCAATCCCTTACCCACTAATCCAAAAGAGAAAACAGTTTGGATGAAACATAACATATTTTTAGTAATATATACAAAAAGTAAGGTTTTTTTCTTTAAATTTTGTGAACATGTATTAATCTATCTTTGGTCGAACACTTTGCTAGTTCAGAGTTGATAGGCCATGTGCTGCATGCGCTTATGTAATATTTTTTTTTGAAAAACCCCACCCATATATTAATTAATTGACACAAATGTTCGTACAATCATTCGTTACAGCTCTTGCCACTCAGGGCGGAACACTATTAATAAGAATACCATCAGACCTATTTATAAAACTAAATTTTGCAATTTCATGCGCCACCATATTCGCCTTCCTGTTAATCTTGGAGATTTTTAAAGTACTCATCATTTTGGAGACAATCAACGCTTCATTCTTTAAATCAACAAGGTTTGACTTGTCCAGGTTATCATTTGCAAAAACCGAGGCCACAAAAGAACAGTCAGTTTCTAAAATAATGGGCTTGTGAAGAGTGATACCAATGTAAAGGCCTGAGATGGCTGCTCGAAGTTCCGCTTCCTCAGCACAAAGACATGAACCAATATAATCCCAAGAAGAAATAAGAACTTCTCCAGAATGATTTCTAACAACCAGCCCAACGCTCGCTGCGCTAATGGCCTCCACAAAACTTGCATCAACATTAATCTTGAGGAATTCCGGAGTGGGAGGCAGCCATGGATCACAAATCCTCTCCACATTACTAATGGGTTGTAAACCATCAATCACACCCTTACCTTTGTTACTTACCTCTACCTTCGTTTTTGCATGAAAGAAGAGAATGAAGCCCAATAATTTTGAATAAAACTCACTGAGGCCGAGATAGATTCCTTTCCTTTACCAAAAATCAAGTCATTTCTCAAATGCCAAGCTCTCCAGAACATGAAAATTGTTTGCTCACGCATAGGCGAACTTAACTGATCCAATAAAATAAATAACCAGTCCGGCCTCGAACAGTTTAAAATGTCTTCATCCGGCAAATTCCACACCTCTCTCAAACCCATACGGAATGCACGTACCTTGGGACAGCATACCAAAGCATGAAAAACACATTCATCTTCAACACCACAAATTGGGCACGTACCTAGGATAGCTTGATGGTGTTTTACTCTGTTAACTCATGCGCTTATGTAATATTGATGTTGACAAAAGTACCATCTCGTGCTCGCCAAATAGTCTAGCAAAGGGCGAATATTGTCTTTGGAGGCCGAGCTCCATGGAGCTCGGTTTTGAAAAATTCGAATTTCGTCAAATTTCATATTTTCTACGTTTCAAAAAATTCTGAAAAAAATCACAGATATACATGAAGGCTTAACACACATGTGTGTAAATTTTTAGGGCAAAATACGGTGAAATGAGTGCTGTGCAAAAAAGACAAATCTGAGGTTTTTTAACACATGATACTATTCATCTTCACAGGTCATGAATTTGTCTTTTTTGTACACGTCGCATTTCAACGTTTTTCATCTTAAAATTTCACATACTTACACATAACATCTTTGTTTACTTGCACAAATTTTTTCAGATTTTTTTGAAACCAAAAATTTTGAATTTTGATTTGTTTTCAAATAAAGGCCTCCATGAAGGCCGAGAGCCAAACGTCCGTTCTCAGCAAAGGGAGCAAATGTAATGGAAAGCGGGCGCCAGTTCAATATTTCTTCACACTTTGAACTAGCGAGAAACCATTCTCCCTTGTTGTGGCTGGTTTGAATTGCATTTTAGACTGACCAATGACACAACTCTTTGCCACAGCTCGCAAAAATTAAAGAATCAAAGATCTCAGAAAAGTACGTGCACCCCTTTGATGTTTTTGTAGAAAGGGCACCACCATCTATCATTCAGAATTTCCCAAAGTTTTGATTTACCGGCTATGTGAATTTTCTCCTGGATTAGAAGCTACACATAAAGATCTTGTATCTTTCGAATGCATAGACCTTTCAGGCAAACCTCTAAAATGGCGTATTCCTATGGTTTTGGTAAAAATAAAAATAAAAATCAACCAGCCTCCCCCCTCTTTCCATTATATATGAAACAACGAAGTGCACTGTATGCACGTGAAAAGATACAAGAGGAGGGAAATGGAAGGAACGAGTTGAATGCATTGTCAGGATGGGCAAACCACTGTGCACACACCCAGAATGGGCACCACGGTGCAGAAACCTGGTAACACTAACACAACCACCAGCTAGATCACCTCAAAGTTTAAGTTGAGCAAGCAGGGTTTTAACACGGGCACCCCTAAAACTAAAGCCAAACTCCATAACAGCTGCAAAATGGGACAGTGTGTTGATGTTGTTCAGCATATACTTATATGCATATAAAAACGTATTGACAAGAGTGACACATATATGCAAAAAAAAAAAAAATGGGACAGTGTGTTGATGTTGTTCAGCATATATATGCATATAAAAACGTATTGACAAGAGTGACACATATATGCAAAAGAAATGCAAAAGAAATTGACCAGAGTGGGATTTGAACCCACGCCCTTTCGGACCAGAGCCTTAATCTGGCGCCTTAGACCAACTCGGCCATCTGATCGTTGATGCAATTTTATCCAACGTCTGCTTCAAGTAAGCGAACCAGGTTTCCACTTTGTCTCCCCCTGGAATCTTGTACCTGCCCACGGGCGGCATACAGCCAGCTTCGGAAGGAGTACCTCGTTTTCAGATCTAGAACGTCACTTTCTTCCAATCCAATGGTAGACCCGTCAAACAAGTCTGCTGGTGGCGGTCAACCGGCTGCCATGAAGTCGCTGTCGTTGGATCTAGAATTCTAGATTATCACCATCTACTAATCTGCCAGCACAAAGCTAACCAACTCGAATATATAAGAAAACCAACCAACCAACGAGCCATTCGTCGTTCTCCCTCGTGAACTCTTGAGTGAGTCGATGCTCGTTGGCACGCGCCAGCGTCCCGATTGGACCCTGTGCCGTACCCTCGATCTTCTTATTTAGCACTGGCTGTCCCAAACCAGTGATCTGTCACGTACAGCACATGGCATTGGCATCGACCAGGAAAACAGAGGGACGAGGTCCAGTCCAGCGAAATCCGCCCAACTCGACAGAGGCCGTCGATCGGGACCGGCCAGCGGCAGCGGGCTCCCCGGCGACCGATCGCAGCCTTCGTCGACGCGACAGCGGATTCTGGTGGGAGAGTTGGGAGCTTTTTTTCTCTGGAGAAGTTGGTGGCAACGCAACAAATAAATGGTTTACGTTGAGCAGGCAGAGTTGATGGATGCTCCGGCGTCGCGATCGACCGATCGACCCAGCCTGGAGGAGAAAACATCAGGCCACCTACGACCACCAGCGAGCGAGTAAACCGCACGCGATCGCCGGGGACGTCGCGGGAGGCCCGCAGACCACGGGTGGACCGGCGGGGTTTCCCCAGACCAGACCGCGCGTGGCTTTCTCGCCATGTCCACCGACAAATGGGTAAAAACAGAAGAATGCAGCCAGTTCATATCGGATAATGTTTTTTTTTCGCCGGGAACCGAATGATGTTGTTGCATTTTCTCCTCCCTTTTTTCACGAAAAGGACTCCACATATTATATATATTTTCATGGGTGGTTAGCGAGGCGATCACAAGGCGGGCAACAGATCCCTTCGTGCGCCGCCGCTGGTTCCCTCTCCCTCCGCCAGCCGCTTCAGCCGCAGGAGGGAGGGGGAATCTTGGATTTGTGCGTCATGTGTGTTCTCAGTAGGGTTAGGGTTGAGGGAGTCGCTGTCGAGGCCATCGCAGCGGTAGCGCGTCTGAATAAGTTTCTCAAGGTTTCGTTCACGGTAAGACGGAGCTCTAGCCTTCGTCTAGGAGCCAACGGAGTGGGGGATCCCCGGATCTCGTGGAGGTCACATGCTATGGTGTCTGGCGGTCGACCGACACTGGCCGGTTTGGTCCTTAGATAGGTGGTGGTTGTGTGGAGACAAAGATTCTTATTCCTCGTCGTTATGATATTCTGATGTGTTTCTTCCTCCTTCTTTTGTGCTGCTGCTAAAGGGATGTCCTGCTTTGCCGGGCGGTTGGCCCGGCCGTGGTGTCGCAACCGGATCCTATTTCTCTTCCATCTGGAAGGGGCACATTTAGCGATACTCAAAGCCACATATGGCGAAGGCTGGTGCAGACGTGTTGGATGCACATGTGTGTCCTTATCTTTTTGGCGCCAGAACGAAGAAGTTGGGGAGCAGCATGGCGGTGATTGTGTCGTGGTTGAAGAAGAGGACCTGCTTCGGTTTGGATGCATATTATTGTGTTGCAGGGATCTCGTAGTAAGGTTCAGGGATGATGACACAGATCTCCGGAGGTCTTCGTGTTTTGTTGGTTGTTTTAGGGTGCTCTTTGTTATTCTGATTGTTTATGCGTGTGTTAGGATATGCTTGTGCGGGTTAGGAACTTTGTATTACGTCGTGATTTGAACAAGCATACTTTCTCAAAAAAAACTGGTCAAAGTAACTAATACTCACTGAATATGATGGGTTTAAAAGCCCCGAAACACTCAAGCTTGATAAGATCGAGACTGGTGTCAAATTCGTAGGCTACCTGACATAGTTTCGAAGAGGGAACAATTCGTGAGGAGTATGACTGAACGTATTGGTGAAATTTTAGAACTACAAATAGTTCTGCCCAGTGGGTTTATTTATAGGTGAGTTCATGCGAGTCATCAGAGTTAAGGTTGATGTCAATAAAAAGCCGACAAGATTCGTTAGCTTTACAAAGTCAGGAAAAACTGAATTTCATGTTGAGTAAATAGGCATTTTTTTATTAAATTAATTCAAGAATAAATCATAAGCATGACGTAAACGACACTGAGCACATACTGATAAAATCACCATATCATCGCGTACTAGACAGATAGCAGAAACATCTAAACAAATCACTAGTACGGATTAAAAACAGGAGTGGGATAAGCGAGTTATACCCTCCGATCGGGCAGGAAGAGACCGCGGGCGGCGTCCTCGGTGGCCTTATTCTCGGCTTCGAGCTTCTTGGCAGCGGCACGGTCGACTTCATTGGCAGTGGACATGGTGACGATGAAGAAGACGCGGACGTAGACGATGCATCGGACAAGAACGAATGGCGGAGAGCACTCACGTAGGAGACGCTCCCCAATAACCTAATCGCTCCTCTCCCGTACAGGATTTGGAGAGACCGGGTTTTGGAGGCCTGCTCTCCCGTCAACCGTGTACGCGGTGGACGGGATGGGATCACCAGCGGCAGCAGCATCAAAGGAACGACAGTGGGCGTGGAGGCAGATGCGATCTATTTCGTGGCAGCTAGGATTGGTCGGCGCCTCCAATATATAGGCGCGGACGCATGGAGAGACGTGGGCTGGACCGTCGTCCAGGTCGGTAATAGCCCACGATCCGATGTCTTAGATCGTGGCTCTTCTGTTAGGGACTCTCCGTTTCTGACCGGTAAAAATAAGCGCATATGTGTGAGCTCGGCTCAGCTCATTCCCGCAAACCGCGACACGTCGTGCCGAGGCAGGCGACGGAGGAGGAGCGCGCGGGAGCCACTTCTCTTCTCAAACTCCAATAGTATGTGGAAGAGAATCCCTTATAAGGAGGTCCAACTCCTCTCTAATTAGCAATATGGGATTAAACTTCCCACCACACATAGTGCCATATAACCCACATGGGCCCTTGTAGATTTTCTGAATATATGGGCCCCAGGCCCACCCTCATATTTCAACAATTCCTCACCAGATCTCAAGTGTCCATTCTGTCCTTTGTTCC
Source organism: Aegilops bicornis (assembly GCA_021605145.1). Taxonomy (NCBI): domain Eukaryota; kingdom Viridiplantae; phylum Streptophyta; class Magnoliopsida; order Poales; family Poaceae; genus Aegilops; species Aegilops bicornis. The sequence continues at coordinate 649,521,175 of CM038674.1, forward strand.
AGACATTGTTTGGATATATCAATATTTCAGTGGAGACATGTTAAGGTTGAACTCCACTTAGAGCAAGTAGCTACACTCTTTCACACCTGAACAATGGATTATGCCTTGAATTGTCAGTTTGGCGTAAAGAAGTTACACCACATGTCTTACTAGTACTAGACTGTTGAAGGCTGACCCCTCTGGAGGAGCAAATTAACATTCGTGGCCTATTCATGAGCTTGCTAGAGTGTGACCAGCAGTCCGACTCATATAGGTGTGCTCCTTCAAAGAACGCTCTGTAAGATAATATCTTGCTTGTATAAGCTTTGAAACATATTAAGATAGTAGTCAACCCGCCATACAGTTTTGTTGGGAAACATTGCATGGAAAACAAAAAAATTCTACGTACACGCAATGATCTATCCATGGAGATGCATAGCAACGAGGGGGGGGGGGGGAGTGTGTCTACGTAGCCTTGTAGACCGAAAGCGGAAGCGTTTGACAAAGCGGATGATGTAGTCGAGCTTCTTCTAGCTCCGACCGATCAAGTACCGAACGCACGACACCTCCGAGTTCTGCACACATTCAGCTCGGTGAGGTCCCTCGCCTTCTTGATTCAGCAAGACGTCGAGGTAGTAGATGAGTTCCGTCAACACGACGACATGGTGACGGTGATGATGAAGTGATCCTCGCAGGGCTTCGCCTAAACACAACGGAGATATGACCGAGGGTGTAAACTGTGGAGGGGGCGCTGCACACGGCTAGCCAATTGTCTGTTGTGTGCTAGGCGCCCCCTCCTCATATATATAGGTGGGAGGTGATACGTCTCCAACGTATCTATAATTTTTGATTGCTTCATGCTATATTATCTATTGTTTTGGACTATATTGGGCTTTATTTTCCACTTTTATATTACTTTTGGGACTAACCTATTAACCGAAGGCCCAACCCAGAATTGCTGTTTTTTTTGCCTATTTCAGTATTTCGAAGAAACGGAATATCAAACGCATTTCAAACGGAATGAAACCTTCGGGAACGTGATTTTCTCATCATATAAGATCCAGGAGACTTGGACCCTCGGTTAAGAAAGGAGGGAGGCAGCCACGAGGGTGGAGGACGCCCCCCCTAGGGCGCACCCCCTGCCTCGTGTGCCCCCGAAGCTCCACCGACGTACTCCTTCCTCCTATATATACCTACATACCCCCAACAGATCAGATACGGAGCCAAAACCCTAATTCCACCGCCGCAACTTTCTGTATCCACGAGATCCCATCTTGGGGCCTGTTCGAGTTCACGGAAGGGGATTCCACCACGGAGGGCTTCTACATCATCATCATAGCCTCCGATGAAGTGTAAGTAGTTTACCTCGGACCTTTGGGTCCATAGTTAGTAGCTAGATGGCTTCTTCTCTCTTTCTAGATCTCAATACAATGTTCTCCCCTCTCGTGGAGATCTATTCGATGTAACCTTCTTTTATGCGGTGTGTTTGTTGAGAACGATGAATTGTGGGTTTATGATCAAGATTATCTATGAGCAATATTTGAATCTTCTCTGAATTCTTTTATGTATGATTGGTTATCTTTGCAAGTCTCTTGAATTATCCGTTTGGTTTGGCCAACTAGATTGGTAGTTCTTGCAATGGGAGAAGTGCTTAGCTTTGGGTTCAATCTTGCGGTGTCCTTACCCAAAGGATGTAAAGGGTTGCAAGGCACGTATTGTATTGTTGCAATCGAGGATAACAAGATGGGGTATTTATCATATTGCATGAATTTATTCCTCTACATCATGTCATCTTGCTTAAGGCGTTACTTTGTTTTTATTAACTTAATACTCTAGATGCATGCTGGATAGCGGTCGATGAGTGGAGTAATAGTAGTAGATGCAGGAAGGAGTCGGTCTACTTGTCTCGGACGTGATGCCTATATACATGATCATACCTAGATACTCTCATAACTATGCTCGATTACATCAATTGCTCAACAGTAATTCGTTCACCCACCGTAAAATACTTATGCTCTTGAGAGAAGCCACTAGTGAAATCTATGGCCCCGGTCTATTTTCATCATATTAATCTTCCCACGCTTTATTATTTCTTTGCTTTTTTACTTTGCCTTTTATTTTACTTTGCATCTTTATACCAAAAATACCAAAAATATTATCTATCATCTCTATCAGATCTCACTCTCGTAAGTGACCGTGAAGGGATTGACACCCCTATTCGCGTTGGTTGCGAGGAGTTATTTGCTTTGTGTAGGTTCGAGGGACTTGCGTGGCCTCCTCTTGGATTGATACCTTGGTTCTCAAAACTGAGGGAAATACTTACGCTACTTTGCTGCATCATCCTCTCCTCTTCGGGGAAAACCAACGCAAGCTCCAGACGTAGCAAGAAGGATTTCTGGCGCCGTTGCCGGGGAGTCTACGCAAAAGTCAACATACCAAGTACCCATCACAATCCCTTATCCCTCGCATTACATTATTTTCCATTTGCCTCTCGTTTTCCTCTCCCCAATTCACCCTTGCCGTTTTATTCGCCCTCTCTTTTCCGTTTGCCTTTTTTCTCGTTAAACTTGTTTGCTCGTGTGTTGGATTGCTTGCTTGTCACTATGGCTCAAGATAATACCAAATTGTGTGACTTTACCAATACCAACAATAATGATTTCCTTAGCACTCGATTGCTCCTCTTGCCAATACTGAATCTTGTGAAATCAATGCTGCTTTATTGAATCTCGTTATGAAAGATCAATTCGCCGGCCTTCCTAGTGAAGATGCCGCTACTCATCTAAATAGCTTCGTGGATTTATGTCATATGCAAAAGAAGAAAGATGTTGACAATGATGTTGTTAAATTGAAGCTATTTCCTTTTTCGCTTAGAGATCGTGCTAAAGCTTGGTTTTTGTCTTTGCCTAAAAATAGTATTGATTTTTGGAACAAGTGCAAAGATGCTTTTATCTCTAAGTATTTTCCTCCCGCTAATATTATCTCTCTTAGGAACGATATTATGAATTTTAAGGAGCTTGATCATGAACATGTTGCACAATCTTGGGAGAGAATGAAATTAATGATACGCAATTGCCCTACTCATGGTTTAAATTTGTGGATGATTATACAAATTTTTTATGCCGGATTGAATTTTGCTTCTAGAAACCTTTTAGATTCGGCCGCGGGAGGCACTTTTACGGAAATCACTTTAGGAGATGCTACTAAACTGCTAGATAATATTATGGTTAATTATTCTCAATGGCACACTGAAAGATCTACTAACAAAAAAGTGCATGCGATAGAAGAAATCAATGTTTTGAGTGGAAAGATGGATGAACTTATGAAATTATTTGCTACTAAGAGTGTTTCTTCTAATCCTAATGATATGCCCTTGTCTACTTTGATTGAGAATAATAATGAATCTATGGATGTGAATTTTGTTGGTAGGAATAATTTTGGTAACAACGCATATAGAGGGAATTTTAATCCTAGGCCCTATCCTAGTAATCCTTCTAATAATTATGGAAATTCCTACAACAACTCTTATGGAAATTTTAATAAGATGCCCTCTGAATTTGAGAATAGTGTTAAAGAGTTTATGAATTCTCAAAAGAATTTTAATGCTTTGCTTGAAGAGAAATTACTTAAAGTTGATGAATATGCTAGGAACGTTGGTAGAATTTCTCTTGATGTTGATTCTTTAAAGCTTAGATCTATTCCTCCTAAGCATGATATCAATGAGTCTCTCAAAGCCATGAGAATTTCCATTGATGAGTGCAAGGAAAGAACCGCTAGGATGCGTGCTATGAAAGATGCCTTTATTAAAGTGTGTTCTTCTGATCCCCATGAAAATAAAGATGAAGATCTAAAAGTTATTGATGTGTCCCCTATCAAATCTTTGTTTTGCAATATGAATCTTGATAATGATGAGATTGAATATGAGTCACCTTTACCTAGAAGGCGTTCTAAAAATTCAGAGCTTTTAGAGTATGATGCTAAAATTGATAAAAGTGGGATTGAAGAAAGTAGAACCCTGGATGTTGCTAAGCCCACTATTTTGGATTTCAAGGAATTTAATTATGAAAGTTGCTCTTTAATTGATTGTATTTCCTTGTTACAATCCGTGCTAAATTCTCCGTATGCTTATAGTCAAAATAAAGTGTTTACCAAACATATCGTTGATGCCTTGATGCAATCTTATGAGGAAAAACTTGAGTTGGAAGTCTCTATCCCTAGAAAACTTTATGATGAGTGGGAACCAACTATTAGAATTAAGATTAAGGATCATGAATTTTATGCTTTATGTGATTTGGGTGCTAGTGTTTCCACTATTCCCAAAACTTTGTGTGATTTGCTAGATTTCCGTGATTTTTATGAATGCTCTCTAAACTTGCACCTTATGGATTCCACTATTAAGAAACCTATGGGAAGAATTAATGATGTTCTTATTGTTGCAAATAGGAATTATGTGCCCGTAGACTTTATCGTTCTTGATATAGATTGCAATCCTTCATGTCCTATTATTCTTGGTAGACCTTTCCTTAGAACGATTGGTGCAATTATTGATGTGAAGGAAGGGAATATTAGATTCCAATTTCCATTAAAGAAGGCATGGAACACTTCCCTAGAAAGAAAATAAAATTACCATATGAATCTATTATGAGAGCCACTTATGGATTGCCTACCAAAGATGGCAATACCTAGATCTATCCTTGCTTTTTTGCCTAGCTAGGGACGTTAAACGATAGCGCTTGTTGGGAGGCAACCCAATTTTATTTTTAGTTTTTTTTGTTTTTGTTTCTGTTTAGGAATGAATAATCCATCTACCTTATGTTTAGATGTGGTTTCATGTTTTAATTAGTGTTTGTGCCAAGTTAAACCTATAGGATCTTCTTGGATAATAGTTATTTGATCTTGCTGTAATTTCCAGAAACTTTCGGTTCACGAAAACAATTGTTAAGAAATCACCAGAACGTGATAAAATAGTGATTACAATTGCTGCTGATCAATAAACAAATTGCCTAGGTCGTCCTATTTTGGCTGAATTTTGGAGTTCCAGAAGTTTGCGTTGAATTCTGATTACTACAGACTGTTCTGTTTTTGACAGATTCTGTTTTCCGTGTGTTGTTTGCTTATTTTGATGAATCTATGGCTAGTAAAATAGTTTATAATCCATAGAGAAGTTGTAATACAGTAGGTTTAACACCCAAACAAATAAAGAATTAGTTAATTACAGTACCTTGAAGTGGTATTTTGTTTTCTTTCGCTAACGGAGCTTACGAGATTTTTGTTGAGTTTTGTGTTGTGAAGTTTTCAAGTCTTGGGTGAAATTTTTTGATGGATTATGGAACAAGGAGTGGCAAGAGCCTAATATTGGGGATGCCCATGTCACCCCCAAGATAATCCAAGGACACCAAAAAGTCAAAGCTTGGGGATGAGTCGGAAGGCATCCCCTCTTTCGTCCACTTCCATCGGTAACTTTACTTGGAGCTATATTTTTATTCACCACATGATATGTGTTTTGCTTGGAGCGTCTTGTATTATTTGTGTATTTGCTTGTTAGTTTACCACAATCATCCTTGTTGTACACACCTTTTGAGAGATCCATACATGAATTGGAATTTGTTAGAATACTCTATGTGCTTCACTTATATCTTTGAGCTTTATAGTTTTTCTCTATGTGCTTCACTTATATCTTTTGAGCTTTATAGTTTTGCTCCAGTACTTCACTTATATCTTTTAGAGCATGGTGGTGGATTTTTTTAAAGAAACTATTGATCTCTCATGCTTCACTTAGATTATTTTGAGAGTCTTAAATAGCATGGTAATTTGCTTAAAATAATAATATGCTTGGTATTCAAGATTTGTAAAACTTTCTTTTGAGTGTGTTGAATACTAAGAAAATTTTGATGCTTGATAATTGTTTTGAGATATGGAGGTGATAATATCAAAGTCGTGCTAGTTGAGTAGTTGTGAATTTGAGAAATGCTTGTGTTGAAGTTTGCAAGTCCCGTAGCCTGCACGTATGGTAAACGTTATGTAACAAATTTGAAACATGAGGTGTTATTTGATTGTCCTCCTTATGAGTGGCGGTCGGGGACGAGCGATGGTCTTTTCCTACCAATCTACCCCCCTAGGAGCATGCGCGTAGTGCTTTGGTTTTTGATGGCTTGTAGATTTTTGCAATAAGTATGTGAGTTCTTTATGACTAATGTTGAGTCCATGGATTATACGCACTCTCACCCTTCCATCATTGCTAGCCTCTTGATGCCGTGCATTGCCCTTTCTTACATTGAGAGTTGGTGCAAACTTCACCGGTGCATCCAAACCCTGTGATATGATACGCTCTTTCACACATAAACCTCCTTATATCTTCCTCAAAACAGCCACCATACCTACCTATTCTGGCATTTCCATAGCCATTCCGAGATATATTTCCATGCAACTTTCCATCATATCGTTCTTCATGACACTTTCACCATTGTCATATTGCTTAGCATGATCATGTAGTTGGCATAGTATTTGTGGCAAAGCCGCCGTTCATAATTCTTTCATACATGTCACTCTTGATTCATTGCATATCCCGCACATCACGGAGGCATTCATATAGAGTCATACTTTGTTCTAGTATCGAGTTGTAATCATTGAGTTGTAAATAAATAGAAGTGTGATGATCATCATTATTAGAACATTGTCCCATGTGAGGTAAAAAAGAGAGGCCAAGGAGCCCACAAAAAAAGAGGCCAAAGAGCCCACCACAAAAAAAGAGAAAAAAAATGAGAGAAAAAGAGAGAAGGGACAATGTTACTATCCTTTTACCACACTTGTGCTTCAAAGTAGCACCATGTTCTTCATATAGCGAGTCTTATATATTGTGCTTCAAAGTAGCACCATGATCTTCATAATAGAGAGTCTCTCGTTTTCTCACTTTCATATACTAGTGGGAATTTTTCATTATAGAACTTGGCTTGTATATTCCAACGACGGGCTTCCTGAAATGCCCTAGGTCTTCGTGAGCAAGCAAGTTGGATGCACACCCACTTAGTTTCTTTTGTTGAGCTTTCATACATTTTTAGCTCTAATGCATCCGTTGCATGGCAATCCCTACTCTTTGCATTAACATCAATTGATGGGCATCTCCATAACCCGTTGATTAGCCTCGTTGATGTGAGACCTTCTCCTTTTTTGTCTTCTCCACATAACTCCCCCATCATTATATTCTATTCCACCCATAGTGCTATGTCCATGGCTCGCGCTCATATATTACGTGAAAGTTTATAGGTTTGAGATTACTAAAGTATGAAACAATTGCTTGGCTTGTCATCGGGATTGTGCATGATGAGAGCATTCTTGTGTGACGAAAATGGAGCATGACTAAACTATATGATTTTGTAGGGATGAACTTTCTTTGGCCATGTTATTTTGAGAAGACATAATTGCTTTGTTAGTATGCTTGAAGTATTATTATTTTTATGTCAATATGAACTTTTGTCTTGAATCTTTCGGATCTGAATATTCATACCACAATTAAGAAGAATTACATTGAAATTATGCCAAGTAGCACTCCGCATCAAAAATTCTCTTTTATCATTTACCTACTCGAGGACGAGCAGAAATTAAGCTTGGGATGCCTGATACGTCTCCAACGTATCTATAATTTTTGATTGCTCCATGCTATATTATCTATTGTTTTGGACTATATTGGGCTTTATTTTCCACTTTTATATTACTTTTGGGACTAACCTATTAACCGGAGGCCCAGCCCAGAATTGTTGTTTTTTGCCTTTTCAGTATTTTGAAGAAATGAAATATCAAACGGAGTCCAAACGGAATGAAACCTTCGGGAACGTGATTTTCTCATCAGACAAGATCCAGGAGACTTGGACCCTCGGTCAAGAAAGGAGGGAGGCGGCCACGAGGGTGGAGGGCGCACCCCCTGCCTCGTGGCCCCCCTGAAGCTCCACCGACGTCCTCCTTCCTCCTATATATACCTACGTTCCCCCAACAGATCAGATACAGAGCCAAAACCCTAATTCCACCGCCGCAACTTTCTGTATCCACGAGATCCCATCTTGGGGCCTGTTCTGGAGCTCCGCCGGAAGGGGATTCCACCATGGAGGGCTTCTACATCATCATCATAGCCTCTCCGATGAAGTGTGAGTAGTTTACCTCAGACCTTCGGGTCCATAGTTAGTAGCTAGATGGCTTCTTCTCTCTTTTTAGATCTCAATACGATGTTCTCCCCCTCTCTCGTGGAGATCTATTCGATGTAACCTTCTTTTTGCGGTGTGTTTGTTAAGACTTATGAATTGTGGGTTTATGATCAAGATTATCTATGAGCAATATTTGAATCTTCTCTGAATTCTTTTATGTATGATTGGTTATCTTTGCAAGTCTCTTCGAATTATCCGTTTGGTTTGGCCAACTAGATTGGTAGTTCTTGCAATGGGAGAAGTGCTTAGCTTTGGGTTCAATCTTGCGGTGTCCTTACCCAAAGGATGTAAAGGGTTGCAAGGCACGTATTGTATTGTTTCCATCGAGGATAACAAGATGGGGTATTTATCATATTGCATGAATTTATTCCTCTACATCATGTCATCTTGCTTAAGGCGTTACTCTGTTTTTATTAACTTAATACTCTAGATGCATGCTGGATAGCGGTCAATGAGTGGAGTAATAGTAGTAGATGCAGGTGAGTCGGTCCGCTTGTCTCGAACGTGATGCCTATATACATGATCATACCTAGATACTCTCATAACTATGCTCAATTTCGCCAATTGCTCAACAGTAATTCGTTCACCCACCGTAAAAATACTTATGCTCTTGAGAGAAGCCACTAGTGAAATCTATGGCCCCGGGTCTATTTTCATCATATTAATCTTCCTACGCTTTATTATTGCTTTGCTTTTTACTTTGCCTTTTATTTTACTTTGCATCTTTATACCAAAAAGACCAAAAAATTATCTATCATCTCTATCAGATCTCACTCTCGTAAGTGACCGTGAAGGGATTGACAACCCCTATTCGCGTTGGTTGCGAGGAGTTATTTGCTTTGTGTAGGTACGAGGGACTTGCGCATGGCCTCCTACTGGATTGATACCTTGGTTCTCAAAAACTGAGGGAAATACTTACGCTACTCTGCTGCATCATCCTCTCCTCTTCGGAGAAAACCAACGCAAGCTCAAGACGTACAGGAGGGAGGGAGGAGCAGCCATAGAAGGCGCCCAAGTAGGAGGAATCCTACTTGGAGTCCCTCCCAAGCGGCCCCCGTGCCATATATAACCGAGGGGGGAGGAAAGAGAAGGGGAGAGGGAAGGACGTAGGAATCCTAATCCACACTTTCCTTGCCCTCCCCTCTTTCCTTCTCCTCCTCATAGGGCTGGCCTTTATAGGGGCGCACTAGGGCTGGTGTGTTCCCTCACTTGGCCCATACCGATCTTTGCCGGGGGTTCCTGGAACTCCTTTCCGATGACCCGATAAGTACCCGGTACCCTCCGGAACACTTATGTCGGAATACCATCGTCCTATATATCAATCTGTACCTCTCGACCATTTTGAGACTCCTCGTCATGTCCGTGATCTCATCCGGGACTCGAAACAACATTCGGTCACCAAATCACATAACTCATATAATACAACATCGTCAGCGAACGTTAAGCGTGCGGACCCTACGGGTTCGAGAACTATGTAGACATGACCGAGACACCTCTCCGGTCAATAACCAATAGTGGAACCTGGATGCTCATATTGGCTCCTACATATTCTATGAAGATCTTTATCGCTTGAACCATTATGACAACATACGTTATTCCCTTTGTCCATCGGTATGTTACTTGCCCGAGATTCGATCGTCGGTATCTACATACCTAGTTCAATCTCATTAGTGGCAAGTCTCTTTACTCGTTCCGTAATACATCATCCTGCAACTAACTCATTATTTACTTTGCTTGCAAGGCTTCTTATGATGTGCATTGCCGAGAGGGCCCAGAGATACGTCTCCCATACTCGGAGTGACAAATCCTAATCTCCATCTATGCCAACCCAACAAACACCTTCAGAGATACCTGTAGAGCATCTTTATGATCACCCAGTTATGTTGTGACGTTTGATATCACACAAGTCATTCCTCCGGTATTCGGGAGTTGCATAATCTCATAGTCGAAGGAATATGTATTTGACACGAAGAAAGCAATAAAAATAAAATTGAACGATCAATATGCTAAGCTAACAGATGGGTCTTGTCCATCACATTATTCACCTAATGATGTGATCCCGTTATCAAATGACAACTCATGTCCATGGTCAAGTAGAGGGTCACTAGGGACACAATGTTTGTATATGTATTCACACATGTATTTAGGTTTTTGATCAATACAATTCTAGCATGAATAATATACCTTTATCATGAATAAGGAAATATAAAATAACAACTTTATTATTGCCTCTGGGGCATATTTCCTTTAGTCTCCCACTTGCACTAGAGTCAATAATCCAGTTCACATCACCATGTGATTAACACCAATAGTTCACATCACCATGTGACCAACACCTAAAGGTTTACTAGAGTCAATAATCTAGTTCACATCGCCATGTGATTAACACCCAAAGAGTGATAAGGTGTGATCATGTTTTGCTTGTGAGAGAGTTTTAGTCAACGGGTCTGCCACATTCAGAGTCGTATGTATTTTGCAAATTTTGTATGACTACAATGCTCTGCATGGAGCTACTCTAGCTAATTGCTCCCACTTTCAATATGTATCCAGATTGAGACTCCGAGTTATCCAGATCAATGTCAAAGCTTGCATCAACGTAACCCTTTACAACAAACTCTTTGTCACCTCCATAAACGAGAAACATTTCCTTAGTCCTCTTTAGGTACCTAAGGATAATTTTGACCGATGTCCAGTGATCTACTCCTGGATCACTATTGTACCCCCTTGCCAAACTCATGGCAAGGTACGCAATAGGTCTGGTATACAACATGGCATACTTTATGGAACCTATGGCTGAGGCATAGGGAATGACTTTCATTCTCTCTCTATCTTTTGCCGTGGTCGGGTTTTGAGTCTTACTCAACTTCATACCTTACAACTCAGGCAAGAACTCCTTCTTCGACTGATCCATTTTGAAGTCCTTCAAAATCTTATCAAAGTAAGTACTCATCGAAAGTCTAATCAAGCGTCTTGATCTATCTCTATAGGTCTGGATGCCCAATATGTAAGCAGCTTCACCGAGGTCTTTCTTTGAAAAACTCCTTTCAAAAACTCCTTTATGCTTTCCAGAAAATTCTACATCATTTCCAATCAACAATATGTCATTCACATATACTTATCAGAAAGGTTGTAGTGCTCCCACTCACTTTCTTGTAAATACATGCTTCACCGCAAGTATGTATAAAACTATATGCTTTGGTCAACTCATCGAAGCATATATTCCAACTCCGAGATGCTTGCACCAGTCCATAGATGGATCGCTGGAGCTTGCACACTTTGTTAGCACCTTTAGGATTAACAAAACCTTCTGGTTGCATCATATAAGGCTCTTCTTTAATAAATCCATTAAGGAATGCAGTTTTGACATCCATTTGCCAGATTTCATAAAATGCGGCAATTGCTAACATGATTCAGACAGACTTAAGCATCGATACAGGTGAGAAAATCTCATCGTAGTTAACACCTTGAACTTGTCTAAAACCTTTTGCGGCAATTCAAGCTTTGTAGATAGTAACACTACCATCAACGTCCATCTTCCTCTTGAAGACCCATTTATTCTCAATGGCTCACCGATCATTGGGCAGTTCAAACAAAGTCCACACTTTGTTCTCATACATGGATCCTATCTCAGATTTCATGGCCTCAAGCCATTTATCGGAATCTGGGCTCATCATAGCTTCTTCATAGTTCGTAGGTTCGTCATGGTCTAGTAACATAACTTCTAGAACAGTATTATTGTACCACTCTGGTGCAGAACGTGCTCTAGTTGACCTACGAGGTTCGGTAGTAACTTGATCTGATGTTTCATGATCATCATCATTAGCTTCCTCTCTAGTTGGTGTAGGCATCACGGGAACGGCTTTCTGTGATGAGCTACTTTCCAATTCGAGAGAAGGTACAATTACCTCATGAAGTTCTACTTTCCTCCCACTCACTTCTTTCGAGAGAAACTCCTTCTCTAGAAAGGTTCCATTCTTGGCAACAAAGATCTTGCCTTCGGATCTGTGGTAGAAGGTGTACCCAATTGTTTCCTTAGGGTATCCTATGAAGGCACACTTCGCCGATTTGGGTTCGAGCTTATCAGGCTGAAGCCTTTTGACATAAGTGTCGCAACCCCAAACTTTAAGAAATGACAGCTTAGGTTTCTTGCCAACCCACAGTTCATACGGTGTCGTCTCAACAGATTTAGACGGTGCCCTATTTAACGTGAATGCAGCTGTCTCTAATGCATAACCCCAAAACGATAGTGGTAAATTGGTAAGAGACATCATAGATCGCACCATATCTAATAAAGTACGGTTACGACGTTCGGACACACCATTACGCTGTGGTGTTCCAGGTGGCGTGAGTTGTGAAACTATTCCACATTGTTTTAAATGAAGGCCAAACTCGTAACTCAAATATTCGCCTCCGTGATCTTATCGTAGAAACTTTATTTTCTTGTTACAATGATTCTTCACTTCACTCTGAAATTCTTTGAACTTTTCAAATGTTTCAGACTTGTGTTTCATCAAGTAGATATACCCATATCTGCTCAAATCATCTGTGAAGGTCAGAAAATAACAATACCCGCTGCGAGCTTCAACACTCATGGGACCACATACATCGGTATGTATTATTTCCAATAAGTCATTAGCTCGCTCCATTGTTCCGGAGAACAGAGTTTTAGTCATCTTGCCCATGAGGCATGATTCGCAAGTATCAAATGATTCATAATCAAGTGATTCCAAAAGTCCATCTGCATGGAGTTTCTTAATGCGCTTTACACCAATATGACCTAAACGACAGTGCCACAAATATGTTGCACTATCATTATCAACTTTGCATCTTTTGGCATCAATATTATGAATATGTGTATCACTATGGTCGAGATTCAATAAACCATTCACCTTGGGTGTATGACCACATAAGGTTTTATTCATGTAAATAGAACAACAATTATTCTCTGTCTTAAATGAATAACCGTATTGCAATAAACATGATCTAAGCATAATCATGCTTAACACAAACACCAAATAAAATTTATTTTAGGTTTAACACTAATCCCGAAGGTAGAGGGAGTGTGCGATGGTGATCGTATCGACCTTGGAATCACTTCCAACCCACATCTTCACTTTGCCCTTAACTAGTCTCTGTTCATTCGGCAACTCCAGTTTCGAGTTACTAATCTTAGCAACTGAACCGGTATCAAATACCCAGGGGTTTCTATGAACACTAGTAAAGTACATATCAATAATCTGTATATCAAATATACCTTTGTTCACTTTTTTCGTCCTTCTTATCCGCCAAATATTTGGGGCAGTTCATCTTCCAGTGACCATTTCCTTTGCAGTAGAAGCACTTAGTTTCAAGCTTGGGTCTAGCTTTGGGCTTCTTCATGGGAGTGGCAACTTGCTTGCCATTCTTCTTGAAGTTCCCTTTCTTTCCCTTGCCCTTTTACTTGAAACTAGTGGTCTTGTCAACCATCAACACTTGATGCTCTTTCTTGATTTCTACCTTCGCCGATTTCAGCATCACGAAGAGCTCGGGAATCGCTTTCGTCATCCCTTGCATATTATAGTTTATCACAAAGTTCTAGTAGCTTGGTGATAGTGACTAGAGAACTCTATAAATCACTATCTTATCTGGAAGATTAACTCCCACTTGATTCAAGTGATTGTACTACCCAGACATTCTGAGCACATGCTCACTGGCTGAGCTATTGTCCTCCATCTTGCAGCTATAGAACTTGTTGGAGACTTCATATCTCTCAACTCGGGCATTTACTTGAAATATTAACTTCAACTCTTGGAACATCTCATATGCTCCATGGTGTTCAAAACGTTTTTGAAGTCCTGGTTCTTAGCCGTAAAGCATGACGCACTAAACTATTAAGTAGTCATCATATCAAGCTGGCCAAACGTTCATAACGTATGCATTTGCTCCTGGAATAGGTTTGTCACCTAGTGGTGCATCAAGGACATAATTCTTCTGTGTAGCAATGAGGATAATCCTCAGATCACGGACCCAATCTGCATCATTGCTACTATCATCTTTCAACTTATTTTTCTCTAGGAACATATCAAAAAATAAACGGGGAACTACATTGCGAGCTATTGATCTACAACATAACTTTCAAATACTATCAGGACTAAGTTCATGATAAATTAAGTTCAATTAATCAAATTACTTAAGAACTCCCACTTAGATAGACATCCCTCAAGTCATCTAAATGATACGTGATCCAAATAATCTAAACCATGTCCAATCATCACATGAGATGGAGTAGTCATCAATGGTGAACATCTCTATGTTGAGCATATACTATATGATTCATGTTCGACCTTTCAGTCTCCAGTGTTCCGAGGCCATGTCCGCACATGCCAGGCTCGTCAAGTTTAACCCGAGTATTCCGCATGTGCAAAACTGTCTTGCACCCATTGTATTTGAACGTAGAGTCTATCACACCCGATCATCACATGGTGTCTCAACACGACGAACTGTCACAACGGTGCATACTCAGGGAGAACACTTATACCTCGAAATTTTAGTGAAGGGATCATCTTATAATGCTACCGCCGTACTAAGCAAAATAAGATGCATACAAGATAAACATCACATGCAATCAAAATATGTGACATGATATGGCCATCATCATCTTGTGCTTTTGATCTCCATCTCCAAAGCATCGTCATGATCTCCATTGTCACCGGCTCGACACCTTGATCTCCATCATTGCGTCGTGGTCGTCTCACCAACTATCTCTTCTAAAACTATCGCTAACGCATAGTGATAAAGTAAAGCAGTTACATGGTGACTGCATTTCATACAATAAAGAGACAACCATAAGGCTCCTGCCGGTTGCCAATAACTTTTACAAAACATGATCATCTCATACAATAAGGTATATCACATCATGTCTTGATCATATCACATCACAACATGCCCTGCAAAAACAAGTTAGACGTCCTCTACTTTGTTGTTGCAAGTTTTACGTGGCTGCTATGGGCTTCTAGCAAGAACCGTTCTTACCTACGCATCAAAACCACAACAGTGATTTATCAAGTTTCCTGTTTTAACCTTCAACAAGGACCAGTCGCAGTCAAATTTGATTAAACTAAAGTAGGAGAAACAGACACCCGCCAGCCACCTTTATTCAAAACTAGTTGCATGTCTGTCGGTGGAACCGGTCTCATGATCGTGGTCATGTAAGGTTGGTCTGGGCCGCTTCATCAAACAATACCGCCGAATCAAAATAAGACATTGGTGGTAAATGAAGATCACCGCCCACAACTCTTTGTGTATCTACGCATAGACCTGGCTCGGATACCATTGTTGGGAAACGTTGCATGGAAAACAAAAAATTTCTACGCACACGCAATGATCCATCCATGGAGATGCATAGCAACGATGGGGAGCGTGTGTCTACGTACCCTTGTAGACCGTAAGCGGAAGCGTTTGACAACGAGGTTGATGTAGTCGAGCTTCTTCTAGCTCCGACCGATCAAGTACCGAACACACGACACCTCCGAGTTCTGCACACGTTCAGCTCGGTGACGTCCCTCGCCTTCTTGATCCAGCAAGACGTCGAGGTAGTAGATGAGTTCCATCAGCACGACGACGTGATGTCGGTGATGGTGAAGTGATCCTCGCAGGGCTTCGCCTTAAGCACCACGAAGATATGACCGAGGGTGTAAACTGTGGAGGGGGCGCCACACACGGCTAGGCAATTGTCTGTTGTGTGGTAGGCGCCCCCCTCCTCATATATATAGCTGGGAGGGAGGGAGGAGCAGCCATAGGAGGCGCCCAAGTAGGAGGAATCCTACTTGGAGTCCCTCCCAAGCTGCGCACCCCACTGCCATATATAACCGAGGGGGAAGGAAAGAGGAGGGGAGAGGGAAGGAAGTAGGAATCCTAATCCACACTTTCCTTGCCCTCCCCTCTTTCCTTCCCCTCCTCATAGGGCTGGCCTCTATAGGGGCGCACCAGGGCTGGTGTGTTCCCTCACTTGGCCCATAAGGCCCATATCTTTGCCGGGGGTGCCCGAAACTCCTTTCCAGTGACCCAATAAGTACCCGGTACCCTCCGGAACACTTCCGGTGTCCGAATACCATCATACTATATATCAATCTTTACCTCTCAACCATTTCAAGACTCCTCGTCATGTCCGTGATCTCATCTGGGACTTCGGACAACATTCAGTCACTAAATCACATAACTCATATAATACAATATCGTCATCGAACGTTAAGCGTGCGGACCCTACGGGTTCGAGAACTATGTAGACATGACCGAGACACCTCTCCGGTCCATAACCAATAACGGAACCTGGATGCTCATATTGTCTCCTACATATTCTACGAAGATCTTTATCGGTCGAACAGTTATGACAACATACGTTATTCCCTTTGCCCATCGGTATGTTACTTGCCCGAGATTCGATCGTCGGTATCTACATACCTAGTTCAATCTCAAGCATCGGCAAGTCTCTTTACTCGTTCCGTAATACATCATCCTGCAACTAACTCATTAGTTACTTTGCTTGCAAGGCTTCTTATGATGTGCATTACCGAGAGGGCCCAGAGATAGCTCTTCGATACTCGGAGTGACAAATCCTAATCTTGATCTATGCCAACCCAACAAACACCTTCGGAGATATATGTAGAGCATCTTTATCAACCTAGTTATGTTGTGACATTTTATAGCACACAAGGCATTCCTCCGGTATTCGGGAGTTGCATAATCTCATTGTCGAAGGAATATGTATTTGTTGGGGAACGTTGCAGAAAATTAAAATTTTTCCTACAGTTTCACCAAGATCCATCTATGAGTTCATCTAAGCAATGAGTCATGGGAGAGAGATTGCATCTACATACCACTTGTAGATCGCGTGCGGAAGCGTTCAAGGGAACGGTGATGATGGAGTCGTACTACCGTGATTCGAATCACCGATGACCAAGTGTCGAACGGACAGCACCTCCGCGTTCAACACACGCATTTGAGCGGATGACGTCTCCTCCTTCTTGATCTAGCAAGGGGAAGGAGAGGTTGAGGAAGAAGGCTCCAGCAGCAGACGACGGCGTGATGATGGTGGAGAGGCAGATTCGGCTGGCTTCGCCAAGCACTCAATCTGAGGAGGAGAGGTGTTGGGAGGGAGGGGCTGCGCCTTGGATCAGGTGTTCAGCCCTCCCCGCCTCTATTTATAGGGAAGGGGAAGGGGCGGCCCCTCTAGATGAGATCTAGAGGGGCGGCCAGGAGGGGCTTGCCCCCCAAGCAAAGGCGCCCCACTAGGGTTCCCCCAACCCTAGGCGCATGGGCCCAGGGGCGCCCAGCCCTCCAGGCTGGTTCCTTGCCCCTTGCGGCCCATGAGGCCCTCCCGAGAGGGTGGCCTCCCGGTGGACCCCCGGAACCTCTCCGGTGGCCCCGGTACAATACCGATATGCCCCCGAAACTTTCCGGTGTCCGTATGACAACTTCCCATATATAAATCTTCACCTCCGGACCATTCCGGAACTCCTCGTGACGTCCGATATCTCATCCGGGACTCCGAACAACATTCGTAATCACATACAAGTCTTCCTAATAACCCTAGCATCACCGAACCTTAAATGTAGACCCTACGGGTTCGGGAGACATGCGAACATGACCGAGACGGCTCTCCGGTCAATAACCAACAGCGGATCTGGATACCCATGTTGGCTCCCACATACTCCTCGATGATTTCATCGGATGAACCACGATGTCGAGGATTCAAGCAACCCCGTATACTATTCCCTTTGTCGACGGTATGTTACTTGCCGAGATTCGATCGTGGGTATCCCAAGACTCGTTCAATATCGTTACCGCAAGTCACTTTACTCGTACAGAATGCATGATCCCATGACCAGACACTTGGTCACTTTGAGCTCATTATGATGATGCACTACCGAGTGGGCCCAAGTGATACCTCTCCGTAACTCAGAGTGACAAATCCAGTCTTGATCCGTGTCAACCCAACACACACTTTCGGAGATACCAGAGTGCACCTTTATAGTCACCCGATTCGTTGTGACGCTTTGGTACACCCAAAGCACTCCTACGGTATCCGGGAGTTACACGATCTCATGGTCTAAGGAAGAGATACTTGACATTGGAAAAGCTCTAGCAAAAACGAACTACACGATCTTGTGCTATGCTTAGGATTGGGTCTTGTCCATCACATCATTCTCCTAATGATGTGATCCCGTTATCAATGACATCCAATGTCCATAGTCAGGAAACCATGACTATCTATTGATCAACGAGCTAGTCAACTAGAGGCTCACTAGGGACATATTGTGGTCTATGTATTCACACGTGTATTACGATTTCCGGATAATACAATTATAGCATGAATAAAAGACAATTATCACGGACAAGGAAATATAATAATAATCCTTTTATTATTGCCTCTAGGGCATATTTCCAACAGTCTCCCACTTGCACTAGAGTCAATAATCTAGTTACATTGTGATGAACCGAACACCCATAGAGTTACGGTGTTGATCATGTTTTGCCCATGAAGATGTTTAGTCAACGGATCTGCGACATTCAGATCCGTATGCACTTTGCAAATTTCTATGTCTCAATCTTGAACATTTTCACGGATGGAGTTGAAGCGACGCTTGATGTGCCTGGTCTTCTTGTGAAACCTGGGCTCCTTGGAAAGTGCAATAGCTCCAGTGTTGTCACAGAAGAGTTTGATCGGCCCCGACGCATTGGGTATGACTCCTAGGTCGGTGATGAACTCCTTCACCCAAATTGCTTCATGCACTGCCTCCGAGGCTGCCATGTACTCCGCTTCACATGTAGATCCCGCCACGACGCTTTCGCTTGGTACCGCACCAGCCATCGCTTCCACCATTCAACATATACACGTATCCGGTTTGTGACTTAGAGTCATCCAGATGCTGTGTCGAAGCTAGAGTCGACGTAACCCTTTACGCACGAGCTCTTCGTCACCTCCATAAACGAGAAACATGTCCTTCGTCCTTTTCGTGTACTTCAGGATATTCTTGACTGCTGTCTAGTGTTCCTTGCGGGATTACTTTGGTACCTACCTACCAAACTTACGGCAAGGTTTACATCCGTCCAGTACACAAGATGGCATACATAATAGATCCTATGGCTGAGGCATAGGGGATGACACTCATCTCTTCTTTATCTTTTGCCGTGGTCGGACATTGAGCCGAGCTCAATTTCACACCTTGTAATACAGGCAAGAACCCTTTCTTGGACTGATCCATTTTGAACTTCTTCAAAATCTTATCAAGGTATGTGCTTTGTGAAAGACCTATGAGGCGTCTCAATCTATCCCTATAGATCTTGATGCCTAATATGTAAGCAGCTTCTCCAAGGTCCTTCATTGAAAAACTTTTATTCAAGTAGGCCTTAATGTTGTCCAAGAGTTCTATATCATTTCCCATCAAAAGTATGTCATCTACATATAATAAGAGAAATGCTACAGAGCTCCCACTCACTTTCTTGTAAACGCAGCTTCTACATAAGTCTCAAGATAAACCCAAACGCTTTGATCATCTCATCAAAGCGAATGTTCCAACTCCGAGATGCTTGCACCAGCCCATAAATGGATCGCTGGAGCTTGCATTCTTTGTTAGCATTCTTAGGATCGACAAAACCTTCTGGCTGCATCATATACAGCTCTTCCTTAAGATAGCCGTTAAGGAATGCCGTTTTGACGTCCATCTGCCATATCTCATAATCATAGTATGCGGCAATTGCTAACATGATTCAGACAGACTTAAGCTTCGCTACGGGAGAGAAAGTCCCATCGTAGTCAATCCCTTGAACTTGCCGATAACCCTTAGCGACAAGTCGAGCTTTAAAGATGGTGACATTACCATCCGCGTCCGTCTTCTTCTTAAAGATCCATTTGTTTTCTATCGCCGATCATCGAGCAAGTCTGTCAAAGTCCATACTTTGTTTTCATACATGGATCCTATCTCGGATTGCATAGCTTCAAGCCATTTGTTGGAATCTGGGCCCGCCATCGCTTTTTCATAGTTCGAAGGTTCACCATTGTCTAACAACATGATTTCCAGGACAGGGTTGCCATACCACTCTGGTGTGGAACGTGTCCTTGTGGACCCACGAAGTTCAAGAGTAACTTGATCCGAAGTACCTTGATCATCATCATTAATTTCCTCTCCGATGCAGGCAGGCACCACAGAACATTTTCCTGAGCTGCACTACTTTCCGGTTCAAGAGGTAGTACTTCATCGAAGTTCTACTTTCCTCCCACTTACTCCTTTTGAGAGAAACTCTTTTTCAAGAAAGGATCCGTTCTTGGCAACAAAGATCTTGCCTTCGGATCTAAGGTAGAAGGTGTACCCAATGGTTTCCTTAGGGTATCCTATGAAGACGCATTTTCTCGACTTGGGTTCGAGCTTTTTGTGTTGTAGCTTCTTGACATAAGCATCGCATCCCCAAACTTTTAGAAACGATGACTTAGGTTTCTTCCCAAACCATAATTCATACGGTGTCGTCTCAACGGATTTAGACGGTGCCCTATTTAAAGTGAATGTAGCTGTCTCTAGAGCATATCCCCAAAATGATAGCGGTAAATCGGTAAGAGACATCATAGATCGCACCATATCCAATAGAGTGCGATTACGATGTTCGGACACACTGTTATTACCGAGGTGTTCCAGCGGCGTGAGTTGTGAAACGATTCCACATTTCCTTAAGTGTGTACCAAATTCGTGACTTAAATATTCTCCTCCACGATCTGATCGTAAGAATTTTATTTTTCGGTCACGTTGATTCTCCACCTCATTCTAAAATTCCTTGAACTTTTCAAAGATCTCAGACTTGTGTTTCATCAAGTAGACATACCCATATCTACTTAAGTCGTCTGTGAGAGTGAGAACATAACGATATCCTCCATGAGCCTCAACGCTCATTGGACCGCACACATCGGTATGTATGATTTCCAATAAGTTGGTTTCTCGATCCATTGTTCCGGAGAACAGAGTCTTGGTCATTTTGCCCATGAGGCATGGTTCGCATGTGTCAAATGATTCATAATCGAGAAACTCTAAAAGTCCATCAAAATGGAGCTTCTTCATGCGCTTGACACCAATGTGACCAAGACGGCAGTGCCACAAGTATGTGGGACTATCGTTATCAACTTTACATCTTTTGGTATTCACACTATGAATATGTGTAATATTACGCTCGAGATTCATTAAGAATAAACCATTGACCATCGGAGCATGACCATAAAACATATCTCTCATATAAATAGAACAACCATTATTCTCGGATTTAAATGAGTAGCCATCTCGCATTAAACGAGATCCCGATACAATGTTCATGCTCAAACTTGGCACTAAATAACAATTATTGAGGTTTAAAACTAATCCCGTAGGTAAATGTAGAGGTAGCGTGCCGACGGCAATCACATCGACCTTGGAACCATTCCCCGACGCCAAGATCGTCACCTCGCCCTTTGCCGCCTCCGTTTATTCCGCAGCTCCTGCTGTGAGTTACAAATATGAGCAACGACACCGTATCAAATACCCAGGAGTTACTACGAAAATCTTGGTAAGGTACACATCAATTACATGTATATCAAATATACCTTTAGTGTTGCCGGCCTTCTTGTCCGCTAAGTATTTGGGGGCAGTTCCGCCCAAAGGGCCCTTCCCTTTGCAATAAAAGCACTCTGTCTCGTGCTTGGGTCCATTTTTGACTTCTTCCCGCAACTTGCTTTACCGGGCGCAGCAACATCCTTGCCGTCCTTCTTGAAGTTCTTCTTACCCTTGCCCTTCTTGAACTTAGTGGTTTTATTAACCATCAACACTTGATGTTCTTTCTTGATTTCAACCTCTCACGACTTCAAAGATTGAGAATACTTCAGAATGGTCTTCACCATCCCCTGCATATTGTAGTTCATCACAAAGCTCTTGTAGCTTGGTGGGAGCGATCAAGGATTCTGTCAATGACCGCCTCGTCCGGGAGGTTAATGTCCACTGGGACAAAGCGGTTTTGCAACCTGCACATTTTGAGTATGTGCTCACCGATGTAACTGTTTCCTCCATCTTACAACTATAGAACTTGTCGGAGACTTCATATCTCTCGACCCGGGCATGAGCTTGAAAACCATTTTCAGCTCCTCGAACATCTCATATGCTCCGTGTTGCTCAAAACGCTTTTGGAGCCCCGGTTCTAAGCTGTAAAGCATGCCGCACTGAACAAGGGAGTAATCATCAAGACGAGACTGCCAAGCATTCATAATGTCTTGGTTCTTCCGATGGGTGCTTCACCTAGCGGTGCTTCTAGGACATATTGTTTCTTGGCTGCTATGAGGATGATCCTCGTGTTCGGACCCAGTCGAATAATTGCTGCCATCGTCTTTCAGCTTGGTTTTCTCTAGGAACGCGTTGAAGTTCATGTTGACATGAGCGTTGGCCATTTGATCTACGAGACATATTTTGCAAAGACTTTAGACTAAGTTCATCATAATTAAGTTCATCTAATCAAATTATTTAATGAACTCCCACTCAGATTTGACATCCCTCTAGTCATCTAAGTGTTACATGATCCGAGTCGACTAGGCCGTGTCCGATCATCACGTGAGACGGACTAGTCATTGTCGGTGAACATCTCCATGTTGATCGTATCTTCCATATGACTCACGTTCGACCTTTCGGTCTCCTGTGTTCCGAGGCCATGTCTGTACATGCTAGGCTCGTCAAGTTAACCCTAAGTGTTTTGCATGTGTAAAACTGTCTTACACCCGTTGTATGTGAACGTAAGGATCTATCACACCCGATCATCGCGTGGTGCTTGAACGCATTTAACTTTAGCAATGGTGCACAGTTAGGGAACACTTTCTTGAAATTATTATAAGGGATCATCTTATTTACTACCGCCGTTCTAAGTAAACAAGATGCATAAAACATAATAAACATCACATGCAATTATATAAAGTAGTAACATGATATGGCCAATATCATATAGCTCCTTTGATCTGGGGCTCCATGATCATCTTGTCACCGGCATGACACCATGATCTCCATCATCATGATCTCCATCATCGTGTCTCCACGAAGTTGCTCGCCAACTATTACTTCTACTACTATGGCTAACACGTTTAGCAATAAAGTAAAGTAATTTACATGGCATTGAATCAATGACACGCAGGTCATACAATAATTAAGACAACTCCTATGGCTCCTGCCGTTGTCATACTCATCGACATGCAAGTAGTGATTCCTATTACAAGAACATGATCTCATACATCACAATATATCATTCATCATTCATCACAACTTCTCGCCATATCACATCACATGACAATTGCTGCAAAAACAAGTTAGACGCCCTCTAATTGTTGTTGCATCTTTTACGTGGCTGCAATAGGGTTCTAGCAAGAACGTTTTCTTACCTACGAATAACCACAACGTGATTTTGTCAACTTCTATTTACCCTTCATAAGGACCCTTTTCATCTAATCCGCTCCAACTAAAGTAGGAGAGACAGACACCCGCTAGCCACCTTATGCAACTAGTGTATGTCACCGGTGGAACCTGTCTCACGTAAGCGTCACGTAAGGTCGGTCCGGCCGCTTCATCCCACAATACCGCTGAAGCAAGAAAAGACTAGTAGCGGCAAGGAAGTTGACAAGATCTACGCCCACAACAAAATTGTGTTCTACTCGTGCAATAGAGAACTACGCATAGACCTAGCTCATGATGCCACTGTTGGGGAACATTGCAGAAAATTAAAATTTTTCCTACGGTTTCACCAAGATCCATCTATGAGTTCATCTAAGCTACGAGTCATGGAAGAGAGATTGCATCTACATACCACTTGTAGATCAAGGCGGAAGCGTTCAAGGGAACGGTGATGATGGAGTCGCATCGCCGTGATTCAAATCACCGATGACCAAGTGCCGAACGGACAGCACCTCCGCGTTCAACACACGCACGGAGCGGATGACGCCTCCTCCTTCTTGATCTAGCAAGGGGAAGGAGAGGTTGAGGAAGAAGGCTCCAGCAAAGACGACGGCGTGATGATGGTGGAGCCGGCGATCTCGGCTGTGGCTTCGCCAAGCACTCAACGGAGGAGGAGAGGTGTTGGGGAGGGGAGGGGATGTGCCTTGGATCAGGTGTTCAGCCCTCCCCTCGCCCCTCTATCTAGAGGGGGGGCTGCGGCCAGGGAGGGGGGCTTGCCCCCCAAGCAAAGGGGGGCGCCCCCACTAGGGTTCCCCCAACCCTAGGCGCATGGGCCCAAGGGGGGCGCCCAGCCCTCCAGGGCTGGTTCCTGCCTCATGCGGCCCATGAGGCCCTCCGAGAGGGGTGGCCCTCCCGTGGACCCGGAACCTCTCCGGTGGCCCCAGACAATACCGATATGCCCCGAAACTTTCCGGTGTCCGTATGACAACTTCCCATATATAAATCTTCACCTCCGGACCATTCCGAACTCCTTGTGACGTCCGGATCTCATCGTGACTACGAACAACATTCGGTAATCACATACAAGTCTTCCTAATAACCCTAGCGCCACCGAACCTTAAGTGTGTAGAACCCACGGGTTCGGAGACATGCGAACATGACCGAGACGGCTCTCCGTCAATAACCAACAGCGGATCTGGATACCCATGTTGGCTCCCACATACTCCTCGATGATTTCATCGGATGAACCGGATGTCGAGGATTCAAGCAACCCCAGATACTATTCCCTTTGTCGACGGTATGTTACTTGCCCGAGATTCGATCGTCGGTATCCCAAGACCTCGCTCAATCTCAAGCAAGCAAGTCACTTTACTCGCATCAGTAATGCATGATCCCGTGACCGGACACTTGGTCACTTTGAGCTCATTATGATGATGCACTACCGAAAGTGGGCCCAAAGTGATACCTCTCCATAACTCGGAGTGACAAATCCCAGTCTTGATCCGTGTCAACCCAATGTACACTTTCGGAGATACCGTAGTGCACCTTTATAGTCACCCGATTACGTTGTGACGCTTTGGTACACCCAAAGCACTCCTACGGTATCCGGGAGTTACACGATCTCATGGTCTAAGGAAGAGATACTTGACATTGGAAAAGCTCTAGCAAAACGAACTACACGATCTTGTGCTATGCTTAGGATTGGGTCTTGTCCATCACATCATTCTCCTAATGATGTGATCCCGTTATCAATGAAATCCAATGTCCATAGTCGTGAAACCATGACTATCTATTGATCAACGAGCTAGTCAACTAGAGGCTCACTAGGGACATATTGTGGTCTATGTATTCACACGTGTATTACGATTTCCGGATAATACAATTATAGCATGAATAAAAGACAATTATCACGAACAAGGAAATATAATAATAATCCTTTTATTATTGCCTCTAGGGTATATTTCCAACAGTATTTGACATGAAGAAAGCAATAGCAATAAAAGTGAACGATCAATATGCTAAGTTAACGGATGGGTCTTGTCCATCACATCATTCTCCTAATGATGTGATCCCGTTATCAAATGAAAACTCATGTCCATGGTCAGGAAACCTTAACCATCTTTGATCAACGAGCTAGTCAAGTAGGGGATCACTAGGGACACAATGTTTGTCTATGTATTCACACATGTATTTAGGTTTTCCAATCGATACAATTCCAGCATGAATAATAAGCCTTTATCATGAATAAGGAAATATACAATAACAACTTTATTATTTCCTCTAGGGCATATTTCCTTCAAGTTTTGGGTAGTATTGCATCTCCAACATAGTGGGTTACTAAATTTACTCTCTCAGTTCACCAATGGCTTGTTTCCTAGGCCCTACTTCACGGGATCTCCGATCATATAGGCTGGGTTACCACCATGGCAACTTATGTGAGTCTAGGACCGATCTATCTCGATGCGTTATCTATCACAACACACGATAGCCCTTTAGTAAAGGGATCTGCTAGATTCTTAGACATTTGGATATAATTCAATGCTATCACCTAGGTTTTTTTAAAATATTTGATAGCTTTCAATCTCATTCTTATATGTTTGTTGGACTTTACGTTGTCCTTTGAACTCTTTACTTTGGCAATAAATGTCTGATTGCCGCAATTCATAAGGATAGCCGAAACCGGCTACTCAACCACTGGCAAGTCCATCAAAATATCTCGAAGCCATTCTGCTTCGACACCAGATGTGTCCAATGTTGTTAATTCTTCTTCCATTGTCGATCTTGTTAGGATCATTTGCTTGCAAGACTTCCAGGAAACATCGCCACCTCCAAGAGTAAATATATACCCAGTTGTGGCCTTCATCTCATCAGCATCAGAGATCCAATTTGCATCACTATACCCTTCAAGTACTGATGGGTATGCGTTATAGTGAAGTCCAGAGTTCATGGTACCTTTCAGATAGCGCATAATTCTTTCAATAGCACGCCAATGTACATCACCCGGATTGGAAACAAACTGGCTCAGTTTGCTCACAGCAAATGCGATGTCAGGCCTCGTTGCGCTTGCTAGATACATGAGTGAACCAATAATTTGAAAGTATCTCAATTGATATTTAGTTGTGCCTTCGAACTTTCGAATCAACACACTAAGATCATATGGTATTTGAGATGGTTTGCAGTCTGAATATCGAAAATGACTCAAAACCTCATTATGGGATTGCAGAGGCGTAATCCCACCCTCATCATCTCTCAGTAGCTTGATGTTCAAGGTAACATCAGCCATCCCAAGGTCTTTCATCTCAAGGTTGTGACATAGAAATGACTTGACCTCCTCAATGGCTTTGAGGTTGGTTCCAAATATCAGTATGTCATCAACATACAAGCACAATATAACTCCTTCTCCCTCACCATGGCGATAGTATACACATTTGTCAGCTTCATTAACAACGAAGCCAACAAATGTCAGAGTTGTATTAAACTTCTCATGTCATTGCTTAGGTGCTTGTCTCAGACCATATAAAGATTTCAAAAACTTACACACCTTTCCTTCCCGGCCATCTATCACAAAGCCATCTGGCTGTTGCATGTAGATTTCCTCGTCTAGCTCCCCGTTCATGAAAGCCGTCTTAACATCCATCTGGTGGATGAGAAGGCCATGCAAGGCTGCCAACAAGAGTAATACTCGAATGGTGGTTAGTCTAGCCATAAGTGAATAAGTATCAAAGAAATCTTCTTCTTCTTTCTAGGCATAACCCTTGGCCACAAGTCTAGCCTTGTACTTTTCAATCGTACTGTCGGGCCTAATCTTCTTTTTGAACACCCACTTACATCCCAATGGTTTGCAACCATAGGGACGTTCAGTGATTTCCCATGCCCCTTTAGCCATGATGGAATCCATCCCGCTACGGACCACATCTCTCCAGTAGTCAACATCTGGAGATTTATATGTTTCTAAAATAGAAGTGGGAGTATTATCCACAAGGTACACAAGGAAATCATCACCAAAGGGTTTTGCAGTCCTTTGTCTCTTACCCCTACCAAGGGTTTCCTCATCATCATTCTCAGGATTTTCATCATGTGTTTGTTCATAATATTCCATAGGAATAGCAGGCTCAGGAGTCTCCTCAGATTCCTGTCTAGAAGTTCTTTGCATATCTCCCATAGGAAAAATATCCTCAAAGAATGTAGCATCCTTAGACTCCACAATAGTACCGACCTTCACGCCGGGTACATCAGATTTCACTACTATAAAACTATAGCCAACGCTATTCTTAGCGTAGCCCAAATTAACACGGACCATGGTCCTTGGTCCAAGCTTACGCTTTTTACGGATCGACACATTGACTTTCGCCAAGCAGCCCCAAGTATGCAAGTACGAGAATCGTCCTTCTCTTCTCCCACTGCTCATAGAGAGTGACCTCATTGTCCTTTGTCGGAAATTTATTCAGGACATGACATGATGTCAACATAGCCTTCCCCCCATCATGCCTTGGATAAACCCGATGTATCTAACATGGCATTAACCAAATCAGTTAGAGTATAGTTTTTCGTTCAATAACCCCGTTTGACTGGGGTGAATAGGGAGACGTCCTCTCATCAATAATGTCATGTTTCGCACAAAAAGAACCAAACTTATTTGAGAAGTACTCTCCACCATGATCTGACCGGACTCGTTTAGTTTTTCTTTTCGAGTTGATTCTCAACTTCTGCTTTATAGATTTTAAAATAGTGTAGAGCCTTATCCTTAGTTTTTAACAGACATACATAGAAATATTGTAACATCCCAAAATTCTAAATTTTGGAATGTTATAAACAAATAGATAGATTTGATTGATTGCTTGATTGATTGACTGAAAGTGAGTGATTTCGAAACTTTTTGAAAGTTAGATGAGAGGGAATAAAAGGACTTTCCCAAACTTTCATTTTTCTTTTATGATCTTGAGAATTCAAATTCTTTTCATCACAAAACCACGGAGAGAAGATGACATGACTTCTTCCATTTATTTAAATGACAAGGGGTGTTGAAAATATTTGAATTTCATTTGAAAAATATTTCCAATTCTGAAACTTTATGCAACTCAATGATTTTCACGAGAGAAGATAAAATGACTTCTTCAAAACATATGAAATATGAATTGGGAGTTTCAAGAATTAAATTCAAAGTTCCTTTGAATTATTTTTCAATTTGGAGTTATTTGAGTTTTATTCAAATTATTTTTCTCCAAAATAAAATATATGGAAATAGGGTAACATGATTCCCTACATCAGAAAATTGGAGAGAAATTAATTTGAAGTCATTTTGGTATTTTAAATGATTTTTATTGGATTTTATTAGAGCTGAAACACTCTTTGCTTTATTTGAAATTGTGTGTATTTTATTTGAAGCTAGAATAATGTTCATGTTGTAGGAAATTCTTTTCTGAAAATTTTAATATATTATATGCCTATATAAAAGTTTTAGTCATTTTGTTTTTTTTATTATTTTAAGTTCTCTGAAAATTTTGTTAAAAAAAAAAAGCTGCAGCGCCTTGGGCCGAAGGCCCAAGCCGCCTAGGAGCCACCGGCCGGCCACGAGGCCACAACGCCCACGCCCGCACGCACAAGCCAGGGAGCCGCTCCTTTTTCCCAAGTCCTAGTAGGACTTTTTTCCTACTTCGTTTATTCCGTATCTATTCCTAGATCTATTCCTCTTGTTTCCTAATCCTAATCTATTTCTTGCCCCCTACCCCAAGCAAAACCCCTCCCATCCCCAATATAAATACCCAAGCACCCCCCCCCCCTCCAACACATCAAATCAACTCTCCTCTCCTCTCCTCCTCCTCCTCCGCAGCAGCACCATAGCCGCCGCCGCCGCCATAGCCGCGCCGCCGCCCCACACTGCCCGCCGCCACTTGCCGCCGCGCCGCCCTACACCGCCGCCGCGAGCCCTCGCCTCTTGAGGTACTAGCCTCAGCCACGTCCTTTTCTAGATCGGTTTCGTTCGGTTTTCTAGATCGGTTTCCGTTCCGCTTTCTAGATCGGTTTTTCGTTTCGGTTTTCTTTCCAAACCTAGATCGGTTTTTTCGCCGGTTTTCTTTCCGGTTTTGTTTAGCGGCGTTAAACGATAGATTTTCTTTTTATTTTTAATTTTCGTCATGGACCTATCCGTAGTCCCTAATCTTAAAACGCTCATAACTTTTTACTCGTAAGTCGGAATCCAACGAAACCAACGCCCACTTCTTCGTTACGATCTCCTCTATCCAGTAATCCAACTCAAACATGTTTTTGAAATTTTAAAATTTGAATTAGATCAGATTTGAATTCAAACTTCGTTTGAGCATAACTTGAGTTTTATAACTCCGGTTGAGTTGATTCTTTTTGCAAATCGAAGCTCTTGACCAAAACTTTATCATAAGGCCAAATACACATAGATTTTGTACTGTTAGAAATAGTTATATGATGCAAGAGTTATTAGATTTGGTTTTGACGTTCTTGAATTGTTTTCTTCGATCTTTCCGATCTTTTGAGTGATTGCTTATGTGTGGTTACTATTGCTTGATTACGATAGATTGAGCGGAGTGTGACGAGTAGATCTATCAAGAGTTTTGAGTGCGAATCATCTTCATTAACTTTGCAGGCAAGTAACACTTGATCATACCTTTTCTACTACCCAGTTTTATGCATTAGCCCTATTCCTCAAACACTTGCATGTTTAGGATCAACTTAAATTGTGGGATGGGAAGTAGATTGAGGTAGTACCTATTAACTGTTTACTTATGAAACCTTGGGAGTTACTTCTACGTTTGCTTATTACGCCATGCTATGCTCGTAGACGTGGATTGGGTTTGAGTGAATATCCATGACAGATGTGAGATTGATAATTAATGGTTTATCTAAGGTGGCAACTTAAACACACATCTGGGTGGGTTGAGGCACCTGGCTATTCCAGACTTGCCTGTCAAGGCACCAGGTAGACAGGATTTACTGTATTTCTTCGGACCGCCACCCAGCCCAAAGGGATCATAAGATTATTCAAACTAGAAACTTCCGTGTGCAGCCACAAGCCAATATGGGCTCTGGCATAGTTGAGTAAGTTGTGCGAACTCTTACGGGTAGGCTAGCCGATGTAGGGGATGTAGGTTGGTACGGTCTACCCACATGTAAGGTGCTAGTGCTTCGAAAAAGCGTGTCTCGATCATCCGCTTCTCAAACACCATGTAGTGAGAAACCAAACGGAGGCGATCGAGTCTTGTGGGGAAAAGTGCAAACCTCTGCAGAGTGTATAAACTAATCATGATTAGCCGTATCCCAGGTTATGGACAATTTTGAGTATCAAGTACCTGGATATTCTGTTGATCTAATCATGTTACTTCTAAATAATATTGTTGGGTTTTAATGAGTACTTTTAATTGGTATTGATAATGTCATCAACCATTCTCAATGTTCAACAACCACCATGATAGTTAAATAAATTTATTCCTTTGCAAGAGGGAAAAATTGGCTTTTCATAAAACCTTATAACCCTAGAGCTTTTCCACCACCGTATATGCATGTAGTATAGGCTTATTCTTTCATTACTCTCTATGTTACATGCCAAAGCATATTCCATGTGTGACCGTTTTCAATTTGCAACTTTTCATGTTGCGTACTTTTCGCATTTACAGTAAGTGATACGTTAGGGTTATACGATTTCCTATACTCAACTTTGCCGTTGGTGTTGATGGGAATCCACAACCTTGTTGCTTCCGCTATATTTGGATCGAGGTAATAGTACTTACGTTGTTTATACATGTGATTTACCTCTGTTATAAATCCTTCGAGTACTGTGTGTGTCAGCATACCGATCCAGGGATGACACGAAAGCACAGAGACTTGATCCATTCGGGTCGGGTCGCTACAAGATGGTATCAGAGCATATGTTGACCGTGAGGACGTGACCCTAGAAAATGGCAAGCCCATAGGAAAGATTTTTCTCTACAACTTCATTTTCAAAAGATCTTTTACCTCTCTTCTCTTGAGCTTATTCAAATATTCCTTTTAGTGAGACCATACCCCTTTTCCCTTTTGACCACTCGAAGATTCGACCGATGAGACCACTCCAAGGAGACAAGATCTCTGGACAACTAAGACCATTTGAAATGAAGAGGATATTACCGTGTAAATGGAAACTACAATCTGAAGACTCAAGACTAGGAGAATTTGAAGGCTTTGAAGAATTCCCAGATTTTATGACCTAGGAAGGTTACGCTTATGGAATTGAGAGATTATGGAAGTAATCAATACCCGAGATTAAGGTATATTGGAGTAAGACCAGGATCTGAAGTATTACATCAGGAAGTTAAGATGGACCCACAAGAAGCTAAATTTTGACAAGGAAGCAGTTCATGAAGAACTCAGGACCCAGAAGCTGAAAGTAGACAAGATGAAGGAGCAAAACATCGAGATACCGGAGATTTGACAAGAATGGCGAAGGACAGTAGGATCATGGATCATGTCAAGGATGTTGAAACCGGCGGTTGGGAACGTAACTCCAGAAATATTGAAGGACGTCGCGAGAGACTTCGCGTCAACAGAGATGATCTGGCAAAAGAACTTGAGAAGGACAAGCACGATTGGAAGAAGCCATCGGAGACATGAACAAGACTTGAAGAGTTTGATGACTTTGAAGATTTATTGACCGTTAGAAGACCAAACCCCTGTTACATACTTACGTTAGATGAGACGTTTGTGAGCTGTCATTTGTTTGTTGTTTTTCCGACAGCCACAATAAAATCTATCTTTTCAAAACTTTTGTTTGTATTGTGTGCATCCCTCTCGATCTCTCTTATCCCACCCCAAACCCATGGACCCAATAGAGGATGAATGGAGAAGAGCTTGTATTTTTCTGGACCGATGAGTCAATTAAAGACGGACCGATGGATTCAGAACATGGAGAATCACATGAAGAACAACCCTATAGCAGAAAGGATATGACCCAGCATGCTCTGGAGTGCTTTAAAAGAGGTGCTGCTATTTGGTGGAGGATGTACCAAACGATCAATGGATGGCAAGGAGTAACCACTTGGGAAGAATTTAAGTTGACTTTGCTAAAGTCTCGGTTTGTGTCCCAGAAGTTGAAGCCTTATGGAAAGGATATGAAGAAACCTTGTGCGTGCAAGCCTTGTGGAGAAATAGGACACAACCATAAAGAAAATAAGGATGAATACCCTCATAATCGGAGGATTATCAAAGGAGTTAGCCGAGGATTTTCAGAACTTTGGTTGGAGATTGTTCCCAAAGGTTTTGTTGCGCAATGGAAGTTCAGCCTACATTGTTGAGAAAGATCCGTGAAGCTCGGAAGGATGACAAAGAGATTGTTGAGGTAAAAGATAGGATGAGCAAAGGAAAAGCCAAAGGTTTTCGTAAGGATGAGCATGACACCTTATGGTTTGAGGACAAAGTGTACATGTACCCAATAATGCAAAGATCAGGAAGTTAAAACTTCAGGAGGCTCATGACTCACCATACTTGATTCGCCCTGGAAACACCAAGATGTATTCGAATTTGAAGGAGTGTTTCTGGTGGACTGGTATGAAGAAGGAGATTGCGGAGTATGTAGTCGTGGGTGATTTATGTCAGAGAAAGTAAAAGCAGAGCATCAGAAGCCAGCAGGATTATTGCAGCCTATGCCGATACCCGAATGGAAGTAGGATAAGCTTGGCATGGATTTCATTTTCGGATTTCCCAGAACCCGATTGGGATATGATTCTATCTGGGTAGTAGTTGATTCGCTTGATCAAAGTGGCTCACTTTATCCCAGTGAAAACCACCTATACAAGTGTGAAGTTGGCCAAGAAATATATTTGAGAAAGGATCGTATGTCTGCATGGAGTTCCGAGGACCATCGTAGAGGAACACAGTTTACCTCAAAGTTTTGGAAACAGCTGCACCAGACCTTGGATGCTAGGCTAGAGTTCAAGATGACCTTTCATCCATGAACCGATGGATAAATCAAGAGAGTCAATCAGATACCGGAGGACATGCTGAGAGCGTGTGCGCTAAATGTTGGATCTAGTAGTGATGATAATCTACCTTACGCTGAGTTCTCATACAACAAAGGTTACCAAGTCAGTTTGAAGATGGCCCTTTTGAAGCTTTGTATGGGAGAAGGATCCGCATAATCGTTGATATGGGATGAAGTTTGAGACCGTTAGTTGTTTGGACCAAATGTGATCAAGGAGTCGAGAAGAGAATGTTAAGTTGATTCGAGATAGGCAAGGTAGCTCATCCGAGCAGTAATAGTTATGCATACTCAAAACGCAAGGAGATAGTCTATGAAATCGGAGATGAGCATATCTTTGTGTGCCCATTTCTGCGAGGAGTTAAACGATTTGGAGTTAAGGGAAAGTTAGCCCGAGATTTGTAGGACCATACCGAGTTTTGGAGCGTATGGGAGAAGTTACCAACAAGTTGGAGTCACCCAAGGACTGTCGGGGAGTTCATGATGTGTTTCACGTTTCCCAGTTGAAGAAGTGCCATGCAGAGATGGCCAATATTCCCCTGTAAGGACGCTTGACCCTGGAAAGGATAATGAGGTTCCACGAAGTGGAGTATGGATTTCATAAGTATAAGTTTTATCACGGTATGTGGGACATCCCACGAGGATGAAGAGATGAAGTGTTATTGGATATAAAGGAGGTATGATGTTGGAAATATGGATCAATGGAAATTCCATGATGAGTCCGAGTAATCACGTCTTAGTTTGGTGCAAATATAAGGAAAAGAGACAAAGACAATTGGATGGATTTAAGTATGCCGTGGAGTTGGATGTTGGGATAACGATCAGTTGCCCCGAGGATGTGTTCAAGGATTGCAAGTGATGAGATGGGCCATAACCCACGTGCCCCAGGACCTGCCAAGAAGCAAGCACACTCTTCTTTGAAGGAAAAACCCTGGAAGAAGTTACGATTGTATCGACCAACGATTCTATAGGAGTTTACGCAAAACCTGAGAGTTGTTAAGGAACGATAGATGTTTGTTTGGCCTGCAGAATCAATGGATTTTCCGAACTTGGTTCGTCGACAAGAGAAATTCTGCAATGCTTGCAAGGATGACCGAGTGTTAGAATGCGAGATTCGCTAAACCATGTACAAGGTAATGATTTGGGTGCGGGATGGATTGATCACCATACCGACTTACTCTTATTATTCGCCTTGCTATACGGGATGGTAAAATCTGAGTGACTTACCTATAGCGAGAGACGCATTTATATTAAACCTTGTTTGAACCTTAGAATGGTATAAGTATTTTCCCTTGTACAAGGCAGTTGTTGCCAACCGTAGGATATACGGTGAGGTTCAACCTGCACCCGTTTCTGCAGGAGAAACCATAAATTGTTGACCACCATGAGATATTGATAGTTGTTTAGAATTGGCGCCAGACCCGTCAGCTATGAAGACCCAATTTCGGGATAACCTTACCCAGAGTAAAGGACAAAGGAATTGAGGAAAAGGTTATGCCACTACCGGAAGAGGCCAGAGAAGGAATTTTTCCTTACAATCTGAGAAGACCGACACTGTCAGTAATAAGGATGGAGTATATGAGTTTTGATGGAACCGTAACCATGCTTCTAAGGGTGGTAGCACCCGAGACCCCGGAGATGATCGGTGGATTTTGAAGACCCCCAAACCCTAACCTATTTCTTTCTAGCCTCTCCGAATCTCGAGGACGAGATTCATTTTAAGGGTGGTAGTTTGTAACATCCCAAAATTCTAAATTTTGGAATGTTATAAACAAATAGATAGATTTGATTGATTGCTTGATTGATTGACCGAAAGTGAGTGATTTCAAACTTTTTGAAAGTTAGATGAGAGGGAATAAAAGGACTTTCCCAAACTTTCATTTTGTTTTATGATCTTCGAATTCAAATTCTTTTCATCACAAAACCACGGAGAGAAGATGACATGACTTCTTCCATTTATTTAAATGACAAGGGTGTTGAAAATATTTGAATTTCATTTGAAAAATATTTCCAATTCTGAAACTTTATGCAACTCAATGATTTTCACGAGAGAAGATAAAATGACTTCTTCAAAACATATGAAATATGAATTGGGAGTTTCAAAGAATTAAATTCAAAGTTCCTTTGAATTATTTTTCAATTTGGAGTTATTTGAGTTTTATTCAAATTATTTTTCTCCAAAATAAAATATATGGAAATAGGGTAACATGATTCCCTACATCAGAAAATTGGAGAGAAATTAATTTGAAGTCATTTTGGTATTTTAAATGATTTTATTGGATTTTATTAGAGCTGAAACACTCTTTGCTTTATTTGAAATTGTGTGTATTTTATTTGAAGCTAGAATAATGTTCATGTTGTAGGAAATTCTTTTCTGAAAATTTTGATATATTATATGCCTATATAAAAGTTTTAGTCATTTTGTTTTTTTTTATTTTAAGTTCTCTGAAAATTTTGTTTAAAAAAAAAAGCTGCAGCGCCTTGGGCCAAAGGCCCAAGCCGCCTAGGAGCCACCGGCCGGCCACGAGGCCACAACGCCCACGCGCGCACGCACAAGCCAGGGAGCCGCTCCTTTTTCCAAGTCCTAGTAGGACTCTTTTCCTACTTCGTTTATTCCGTATCTATTCCTAGATCTATTCCTCTTGTTTCCTAATCCTAATCTATTTCTTGCCCCCTACCCCAAGCAAAACCCTCCCTCCCCAATATAAATACCCAAGCACCCCCTCCAACACATCAAATCAACTCTCCTCTCCTCTCCTCAGAAGAAGAAGAAGAAGACCTTAGCCGCCGCCGCTTATAGCCGCGCCGCCGCCACACCCCGCCGCCCCACCGGCCGCCGCCACTTGCCGCCGCCGCCCACGCCGCCGGAGCCCTCGCCTCTTCGAGGTACTAGCCCACAAGGCCACGCTTTCTAGATCGGTTTCGTTCGGTTTTCTAGATCGGTTTCGCCCGCTTTCTAGATCGGTTTTTCGCTTCGTTTTCTTTCCAAACCTAGATCGGTTTTTTTCGCCGGTTTTTTTCCGGTTTTGTTTAGCGATCGTTCGCTCGATAGATTTTCTTTTTATTTTTAATTTTCTTCATGGACCTATCCGTAGTCCCTAATCTTCAAACGCTCATAACTTTTTACTCGTAAGTCGGAATCCAACGAAACCAACGCCAACTTCTTCGTTACGATCTCGTCTATCCAGTAATCCAACTCAAACATGTTTTTGAAATTTTAAAATTTGAATTAGATCAGATTTGAATTCAAACTTCGTTTGAGCATAACTTGAGTTTTATAACTCCGTTTGAGTTGATTCTTTTTGCAAATCGAAGCTCTTGACCTAAACTTTCTGATAAGGCCAAATACACATAGTTTTGGTACTGTTAGAAATTGTTTTATGCTGCAAGAGTTATTAGATTTGGTTTTGACGTTTTGCGAATTGTTTTCTTCGATCTTTCCGATCTTTTGAGTGATTGCTTATGTGTGGTTACTATTGCTTGATTACGATAGATTGAGCGGAGTGTGACGAGTAGATCTATCAAGAGTTTTGAGTGCGAATCATCTTCATCAACTTTGCAGGCAAGTAACACTTGATCATACCTTTTCTACTACCCAGTTTTATGCATTAGCCCTATTCCTCAAACACTTGCATGTTTAGGATCAACTTAAATTGTGGGATGGGAAGTAGATTGAGGTAGTACCTATTACCTGTTACTTATGAAACCTTGGGAGTTACTTCTCGTTTGCTTATTACGCCATGCTATGCTCAGAGACGTGGATTGGGTTTGAGTGAATATCCATGAGATGTGAGATTGATAATTAATGGTTTATCTAAGGTGGCAACTTAAACACACATCTGGGTGGATTGAGGCACTGGCTATTCCAGACTTGCCTGTCAAGGCACACAGGTAGACAGGATTTGCTCTGTATTTCTTCTGACCGCCACCTGTGCCCAAAGGGATCATAAGATTATTCAAACTAGAAACTTCCGTAATGCAGCCACAAGCCAATATGGGCTCGCATAGTTGAGTAAGTTGTGCGAACTCTTACGGGTAGGCTAGCTGATGTAGGGGATGTAGGTTGGTACGGTCTACCCACATGTAAGGTGCTAGTGCTTCGAAAACTGTGTCTCGATCATCCGCTTCTCAAACACCATGTAGTGCGAGAAACCAAACGGAGGCGATCGAGTCTTGTGGGGAAAAGTGCGCAAACCTCTGCAGAGTGTATAAACTAATCATGATTAGCCGTGTCCCCGGTTATGGACAATTTTGAGTATCTAGTACCTGGATATTCTGTTGATCTCATCATGTTACTTCTAATTAATATTGTTGGGTTTTAATGAGTACTTTTAATTGGGATTGAGAATGCTGTCAACCATTCTCAATGTTCAACAACCACCATGATAGTTAAATAAATTTATTCCTTTGCAGTAGGGAAAAATTGGCTTTTCGCAAAACCTTATAACCCTAGAGCTTTTCCACCAGCCGTATATGCATGTAGTATAGGCTTATTCTTTCATTACTCTCTATGTGTTACATGCCAGCATATTCCATGTGTCAATTGACCCGTTGGCTGCAACTTTTCATGTTGCGCACTTTTCGCATTTACGAGTAAGTGATACGTTAGGGTTACGATTTCCTATACTCAACTTTGCCGTTGGTGTTGATGGGAATCCACAACCTTGTTGCTTCCGCTATATTTGGATCGAGGTAATAGTACTTACGTTGTTTATACATGTGATTTACCTCTGTTATAAATCCTTCGAGTACTGTGTGTGTCAGCATACCGATCCAGGGATGACACGAAAGCACAGAGACTTGATCCATCCGGGTCGGGTCGCTACAAATATCGAGTGGAAATATCTATCAACGTCATGAAGTATTTCTTTCCACCTTTAGTCAACACACCATTCATCTCACCAAGATCAAAATGTATGAGTTCTAGACTCTAGTGGTGCAAAGTGTCTCTCCTCTGCATCCTTGTGAGGCTTGCGAGGTTGCTTAGATTGCACACACGAATGTCATTTAGAACCTTTGGCTAAAGTGAAACTCGGGATTAATTTCAATTTTGCTAGCCGCGTCCCACGCGGTCAGGAACACCCCCGCCCTGGGTCTCATGCCGTAGCCCACCATGTTGTAGTCCACCGTCGTCGTCAACACGACCAGCAGTAGCAAGAGCCTTTGACCACTCATCCTCTGTGTGTTTATTTCACGTGATCGATCGGACGTTATCTCCGTGAGTATGATATGATGATGATGATTCGATCGGGTGGATAATTATGCCTACAGGGGACGAGAAAGAAGAAGAACAGTCCAAGTGCCTACGTGGCAATTTTTTTAACTCAGCATGACGGGCGGACTCGGTCAATTAGTGACGTCAGGAAAGTGCTTACCATTTACCGTAAGTGTTTTTGTGTGACACTCCAAAAATTTTGTTTTGGTTTTCAGCAAAAACTTTGTTGGTTTTGAAGGAGGTCATTTAAACCCTTCCAAAAAAATCTCCTTCTCTCAAGAATTTCCCCTTTGACAAAAGATTTTATTTTGGCACCTTCTTCAACTCTGGGGTTGGTTATTAAAAACCTTTCATCTGATTTTCCCCCTTCTCAAGTTTGTTTTTTGGGATTTATTTTCTTTTAGAAGAAAACCCTACGAATTTTGTGTCTTCTCTTATTTTGAAACCATCCATGGTTTTACCATGCCTCTTGTGGAAGGTCTTCCCAAAACCCCTCCTTCCCCTTTGGGACAACTCAAATATTCAGTCCCAACAAGTCCAACTCTTTTTTTATTATATTTCATTAAATTCGTTTTCCAAAACAATTCTGTCCATTATTTTGAGCCTAGGTGATTTGCAAAGCAAGTACCTAAATGCCTTTGAGTTTTGTTCTCAAACCAACTACTCTGGATAGTCCCTATCACCCACAACCTAGAACCATCAAGATCCACTCTTCTTCTTTTCAAAATTTTCAAGTTTCAGCTTACGCAAGTTTGAACCAGATTTGTCAAATTTGGTGAAATTCATATCTCCTCTTCTCCAAAAATTCCACCAAAATTCAGGCAACCTCCAGTTGCAATGAGAAGCCACTCCACCAAAAATCAGCTCAAGGAAAAATCCCCACATACCAAAATCATTCTGTCGAACACCTAGCATGCATTGTCACTTTGCACTTTCAGTAAATTCAGAAATTCGAGTTTCAGTTTCTTCGTCACGGTCGGGTCACCTGTCAACAGTGCGTCTGGCGCATTGCGCACGGCCTCTCCTCCCTGGCCGGAGCACCACACGCCCCCTTGGACGGATGCAGGCGTCGGTGGCGGCGAGCCTCGCCGGCGTTGGCGGTTTCTGTGGCTGCCACCCGTGGCGGCCGAGGGCCCGAGCCCGCCGCCACGCCACCTGCCGCCGCCTAACGCTCTCGCCCTTCACAGTGGTTTCTTGCACGCCAACAGACTCACAGTAACTGCTGCCGTGGCCTGGCAAGCACAAGGCGCTCTCCGCCACGACAGTTCAAGGCCGCCTGCTCCGTCGAACTCCCCCAAAGCTCCTCGTCCAAACTTCGTTTAAGCGCCTAAATGGAGCCAAGAGACCTCCACGTTGATGCTCAACCGCTAAACCACCCCGACCAAACCTGCGTCGCCAGAATAATCGTTGGAGAACTCCGTTCACGGCCAACCCCCGATCGCTATATAAAGGGGCCCCAAGCCCGCCGAGCACGCAAAGATCCCTACACCTCACCTACACTCCGCCAGTTACTAGGAGGACCTCGAGGAGGTCTCCTCCCCCAACTCCGGCCGCCCCGTTCCGCCTCGGCCTCCACCTCGATTCACTCCGGTGAGGCCGTCCTCGGCGCCCTAACCTCGTCAGCAACCCTCTCGAGCACCCAGTAGCCTAACCCCCACCTCAATTCGCTCTTCGCAGCACTCTCCGGCAAGATCCAACCTCTCCCGAATCGCCGTCCGCCGGAGCAAGGGCCGCCGTCGACGTGGTACTCGCCGCCACCACCACCACCACCCACCAACGCGAATGGCGCCTGAGCACGGAGGTACCACCCGATCCTCCTGCCTCGCCGTGGATCGCCGCCGGCGACAACCGCAGCCCTCGGGCGCCGACGAGATCCGTCTCCCCCCTTTCAAATTTTTAAACCTGACGGGTGGGACCCGCCTGTCAGTCTCTCATTTTATTAAACGAACCGTTTTCTGAAAGCGTATTATGGCAAAATGCATTTTCCAGTTTGAACCATTGTTCTGGACTTTTCTGCATAACCCCTGGGAAGTTTCTGTTTCATTACAGAGAAGTCCTTGGACCAAAACACTTATAACTTTTAAACAGAAAAGGATTTTTGAGTGATTCTTTTTCTGTCCTCTTCAAAATTGTGTCTAGTTTTTTACCAGATTTATTTGAAAAATATTTGGAATAGTTTTTGAGCACCCCTTGGTATTTACGTTAGTGCGTATATTTTTGTGTACCGTAGATACCGAAGGAGGTGACGGGACCGCGAACTTCACCGAGCTAGGCCCCGACTACTCCGAACCAGGCAAGCATGTTTGAACTTTTGATATGATGAGTGTTTGGGCATGTTTGCATTAATTTAGTAGCATGGCATGTTCATGAGCGTCTCGATGAAAGTTTATCTCGTATGAGTTGAGGCAAGTGAGTTTCGGGAAATCCATGAGTTGTTGGAAACTTGTTGCATGGCCATGAGTTGGCATGAGAATGGGTAAGATGGCAGTGTTGTAGCAGGCCAGGCTTATGCCAGATCGTTGACCCAAAGTGTCAACATGAATCACCAAATTCCGTCTGTCTCCCCTTTCGTACTACCCCATGTTTTCCGCAAGGGATACGGCTTAGTAAGTTGCAAACCACCTTTTGGTACACACGGAATCGAGAGGCCGGGATGAGGGTTCCATGGCCCTGGATTAAAGCCTTTCATCCGGTCAGGGGGCATGGGTGTTTTCGGTTGGGACCGAGAGGGGGCCACCCCTTAGAGCGCGCGTATATAAATTTGATCCCATGCTATTCGAGATAGTGATCTCCCCGTCTCAAAGTTTTTCTTGAACGCTGTCTAGGGTGATTCCTGGCAACGTGAGGTAGGATGGGTGTGTACTGGTTAGCTGTGTTTCCTCCGAAATACCGTAAACGGAACTAGTCCTTCGTGACTACGGAAATCCGTTGGCTGTGGATATTTTAGTACAAACTCTGCAGAGTCAAAAATCCTTGAATCATTCTACTCATGTCCAAGTACTATGTTCATCGTATCTTGTCAAATGTCAGTCCCGGAGACAGTAACTCCGGAGAACCGCATGAATGTTAAAGGTTTCTTTCCTGTGGATGGACTAACCCGCTTATTGTCTTGTGATGAATATTTTTCGTGAGCACCATTTCTTGTAAGTTATGGATAATGTATTGTAAGCCCTTTCTGCGATGTCGCTCAGACGTCCGACTGTGGCATTGTTGTTTACTTATTTATGATATAAGCCCTTTCTGCGATCTCGCTCAGACGTCCGGCAGTGGCATTGTTGTTTACTTATTTATGATATAAGCCCTTTCTGCGATGTCGCTCAGACGTCCGACTGCGGCATTGTTGTTTATTTATTTATGATATAAGCCTTTCTGCGATGTCGCTCAGACGTCCGACTGTGGCATTGTTGTTTATTTATTTAAGATATAAGCCCTTTCTGCGATGTCGCTCAGACGTCCGACTGCGGCATTGTTATTATTTACTTTTGTTATAAGCCCTTTCTGCGATGTCGCTCAGACGTCCGACTGCGGCATTGTTATTATTTGCTTTCGTTATAAGCCCTTTCTGTGATGTCGCTCCGACGTACGACTGCGACACGCATGTCTTTTCTTTCAATATAAGCCCTTTATGAGGTGTCGCTTAGACACCCGACTGTGGCACGCTTTACTTATCTGTTTCGCCCTTCGAGGTGTCGCTTCTGACACCCGGTCGGTTTTTAGTTTATCTTCTTTGGGTTTTCGAGCGGACTACCGCCGATTCCCTTTTTACTTACCTTGCTATACTGATTTGATTACGCATTGTTAAAATTATTCATGTCGAATTCAAGCATACATTTGTTATATCTTTTGTCCGAACTGTCTTGCGAGTACTTTCAAAGTACTCACCTGGCTTGTTGATTTGGCCAGATGCTGACGAAGGCGATCTCATGGATGAAGAGTTCGATAGCGAGTCTGATGCCTAGAGGAATCCCAGTCAGTCTCGTGCGACCCCTGGATTAGTCACTGTGTTATATTCGCTTCCGCTACCCAAATAAATCCACCGAGCCTCACCTCGGCGCCGATGAGCCGCCAAAGGTAGGAGTCTTATCACCCACTCCATTGTGTTATTCCACCACTCTACCCCGAGTCAAGAGTATGCCACCACTCCATCAGGTCATATCCGCCACTATGTATAATTATTGGCGTGCTTGTAATAATTTGTTGAGCAACCTCAGCTCGACCCTGTAATATATCATATGCTACTGCCTTATTGTATCAAGATTTTGTCTACCAGCATGGAGGATTTTCCTCACACTGGAATTTATAGGTCGGTTTCTCAATAAATATTTTTATTGCAAAACCGGTCGTGACAAGCTTGGTACCAGAGCCAGGCTGACTGTAGGAAGCCACTAGGTGCGATCGCTAATCAGTTATTATCCTATAGAGCTATTAATTAATTTTTACAAACGTAGTCAATTCTACGACGGTCGGCATAAATTTATGATTTGACTACTCAGGATTTTTGCCTACTTTTGTAGATGGTCGGCAACGATCATGTAGTCACAGATGTTCGCCAACATACCCGATGGGTTCGTCTGCTTCTCTCCTTCAT
Organism: Aegilops bicornis; assembly: GCA_021605145.1. Lineage (NCBI taxonomy): Eukaryota > Viridiplantae > Streptophyta > Magnoliopsida > Poales > Poaceae > Aegilops > Aegilops bicornis. The sequence continues at coordinate 649,564,547 of CM038674.1, forward strand.
AGTCCAAGTCGCGATGGGGCCATCTCATGCGCCCAGCCTTCTCACTCTCTCAAAGACAAGGTCAATGACCGTCTAACCATGCACCAAGCCGCGGTGCAATTCAAGGGAGGGCGAGTTGAACGTTTCCGGTTCTTGGGGATGGCCATGCCCACGGAGAAGCATGCACTGCAGATGGCAGCCCGTGAGGCGATAGCTCGTCTCAGGGATATCCTTCCTTCGATGAAGACTCGTCGTTACCGCTACCCGCCATGTCACGCGCCATACACCTGCCACTACACGTTCTCTTGCCCCAGAGGAGAATGAGACGAAGCTTTTGAGATGCTTATCGAGTATCTCCGGGCTTTGGAGGCAGCCTTCGACAACCTGGTGGACGACTTTGTGGCTGCCCGCATGGACTCAGTCCATGGCTGTGCCACCAACAGGAGGGAGCTCCTGCGCGCCGCACTGCCGCTGACTTTCGTCTCGTCATCAGCATCTTTTGCTCCTACTACTCTCGCCACTACTCGTCGCCTGCCTACCACGGAGGAGTTCAACCATGTCATTGCGCCTACTCCAGTTCGTTCTGCACCACCCCTCGTGCCCGCTCATGTTCGAGTTGTCCCGCATAGGGCACCTGCTCCACCAACTCAACGCAGCACTTCACGCCCGAGCCTATCACCGAAGAGGAGGTTGAGTCCCCACCATCAGGCCTCACCCTTGGCAGGCCAAGGGAAATCCTTACCATCTCCTACTGAGTACGCTTAGCCGCCATGCGATGTACCGACTTGTACGATATGTTTATATGTACCTAGGCTGTGAGAAGTAGTTTGTTTGCGCATCATGTAGGATCTGGAGGAGTGCACTAGCCTAAATAACATGTCAGGAATATGTATGCATATCCTGAGTGATGTATCGTATAATTACTGCTTGCGTGTAAGATATGTAATGAGCAGTCCTTCTCCGTGCGCAAACGTTTATTCTCTTGAAAAATCTTGGAGCATTTGTGACTTTTTCCGTCTTCATGAATTTATTGATTTTTGCGACTCAATTTCTTTTCTTATGAGTGTTGCAAAATATATCCCTAGAGTGAACAATGTCTCGCCCTTGGACGCGCTCCATGCCAACTCCGTCAGAGGAAAATTTTGGCACGCCCCCAAACAACAATTTCACACAGGGGCAGTCAAGTCAACAAGACAGTGAAACGACACTTTCCCAAATGTGTCGTCTTTATGAGCAAAGTCAGCAACAACATCAGGAAATGATGAACCAAGTCATCAATATGGGAAATCACCGTGGACAGTATCGGCAGCAATCAAAATTATCTGAGCTACAGAAGACACGTCCCCAAACATTTTCTCACACTGACAAACCTCTTGAAGTCGAGGACTGGCTTCGAGACATGGAAAGAAAATTAATTATTGCCCAGTGTTCAGACCTTGAGAAAGTGCTTTATGCTCCACACTATCTCACTGGAGCAGCCGCATCGTGGTGGGAAAATTTCCTACACATGCACCCCAACGAAAATAATATAACATGGGAGGAATTTAAAGAAGGTTTTCGTGGGGCACATATTCCTAAGAGTCTTATGAAGATCAAAAAGAGAGAATTTGATGACCTCAAGCAAAGGACAATGACGGTGTCAGAATACAACAGTCAGTTTACTCTGCTGTCTCCCTACGCCAACGAGGAGCGTATGTCGGAAAACAAAAAGATGGAGAAATTCCTAGACGGTCTGACGCCCGCGCTTAAATGCCAACTGGTCGTGCACACCTTTCCAGATTTTAAGACGCTGGTGGATAAGGCCATTACCTTGGAAAATGAGAGACGCAACTTAGAAGATTTCCGCAAGCGGAAGAGGGACCAGACTAATCATGCCCGCAACCACCGCAGCAAGACAAATATTCAGAAAAACTGGACACCCAAACCCACGACAAGCGTCTCACGCCCAATCAAGAATTTTCATGCAAGGGACAAGGAGTTCACATACCGCCCAGGCGTTACCTGTTACGCTTGTGGAGAAGAAGGGTACTATGCCAAGCAGTGCCCCAAGCCAAGGAACTCGACCCCAAAGCCGAACAACGGAGGCAATAATTCGGCGCCAAAGCGCAACAATTTCAACCCAAATAACAACCACAGGAAGGGTCATCTGAACCACGTGACCAAAGAGGAAGCACAAAATGCCCCAGATATCATACTGCACGCTTCCTGTCAACACAATACCTGCCATGGTTTTGTTTGATTACGGAGCTTCACTCATTCGTTTCAAATTTTTGCCTTGCAAAATAAATTTTCGATGCTTCCCTTGGAAAAATCTATGATCGTCAAGTCCCCTGGGATTAAGCAGGTTACCCAGAGTTATTGCCATGGTGTGGTTATCGAATTTGAAGGGTTGCAGTTTCACGCAAATCTTATCGTGTTGGAAAATAAAGGGTTGGATGTCATCCTAGGGATGGATTGGTTAACCACCAACAAAGGTTTTATTGATTGCTTCAACCGGACCGTAATTCTCACCCACCACCACGGGAAGTCCATAAAAGTTTCAGCCAAGGAAAGAAAAATATCCCGGCAACCGAGATTGAACAAGGTGGATATTTCTGAATTGAGCAAGGTTCCAGTAGTGTGTGAATTTCCAGATGTATTTCTCGAAGAGCTACTGTGCATGCCACTGCATCGAGAGATAGAGTTCAGCATTGAGCTAGCACCCGGAACCGCCCCCATATACAAGAAACCATACAGAATGGCACCATCCGAATCGGTAGAACTGAAGAAGCCAATAAAAGAATTACTGGACAAGGGTTATATATGAGCCAGCTCCTCACCCCGGGTTCACCGATTTTATTTGCCAAAAGAAGGATGGAACCCGAGATTGTGCATAGACTACCGAGCACTTAACATGGTCACAATCAAGAACAAATATCCGATGCCACAAATAAATGATTTATTTGATCAACTCGCCAAAGCCAAGGTATTCTCAAAGATTGACTTGAGGTCGGGATACCATCAATTGAAAGTGCGAACCGAAGATATTCCCAAGACAGCTTTCACCTCCAGATATGGATTGTATGAGTTCACCGTAATGCCATTCGGATTAACAAACGCCCCCGCATATTTTGTTCACCTCATGAACAAAGTATTCATGAAGTTTATGGACAAGTTTGTTGTGGTATTTATCGATGACATTCTGGTATACTCCAAAACACCAGAAGAGCACGTTGAACATCTCCAAATTGTACTAGGGGAACTCAGGAAACATCAATTGTACGCTAAATTCAGCAAAGGTGAATTTTGGCTAAGGCAAGTAGGTTTTTTGGGCCACGTACTGACCCAAGAAGGTATTGCCGTAGATCCGGAAAAGGTCAAGGCCGTACTTGGCTGGAAGCCACCAGCCAGCGTAACGGACGTACGAAGTTTCTTGGGAATGGCGGGATACTACCGAAGATTTATTGAAGGATTCTCCACCATAGCAAAGCCAATGACGCAACTACTCAAGAAAGACAAGAAGTTTGAATGGACGGAAGCTTGCGAGAAAAGTTTTCAAGAATTAAAGAGGAAATTAACGCCAAGACCAAGATTAATTGTGCCGGACATACACAAGAATTTTGAGGTATATTACGGCGCATCCCGGAAAGGCCTCGGATGCGTGTTGATGCAAGAAGGCAAGGTAGTCGCATATGTCTCCGCACAACTTCGCAAACATGAAGAAAATTATCCTACTCATGACCTGGAATTAGCAGCAGATTATTCATGCACTCAAAGAATGGAGACACTTTTTACTTGGAAATCGTTGTGAGATATATACGGACCATAAGAGCCTCAAGTATATTTTCACACAACCGGAACTGAATTTGAGGCAACGACGCTGGTTGGAACTAGTGAAGGATTATGACGTTGGAATCCACTACCACCTAGGTAAAGCAAATGTAGTGGCAGACGCTCTAAGTCGGAACCCTAGCCCAAACAACGACGGCCTGCCAAACCTGAGGCCTGAATTCCGGCAGGAGTTTGCTAAACTCAACCTGCTGGTAGTCACCAAAGGCAGCATATCAAATTTAGAAATACAGCCTACCCTAATGGAGAAAATTAAAGAGGCTCAACATGGACACCCCAACATTGAAGGCATTAAACGGAAAGTAAGTCTGGGCAAGGCCCCAGAATTCATTATCGATAAGCAGGGAATATTGTGGTACGACGATAGACTTTGCGTACCAAATATCAAGGATCTTAAACAACAGATCTTAGCTGAAGGCCATACCGCCCCGTATTCGATACATCCTGGAGGGACAAAAATGTACAAGGATATTCAGGAAAAATATTGGTGGCACGGTCTAAAAAGGGACATAGCCACGTTCATCGCATGTTGTAACTCCTGTCAACGCATCAAGGCCGAGAACCAGAAACCGGCCGGACTTTTACAACCAAATAAAATACCCGAGTGGAAATGGGACGAGATTGGGATGGATTTTATTGTTGGGCTACCTCGGTCACGGCATGGAAATAACGCCATTTGGGTCATCACTAATAGACTGACTAAAGTAGCACACTTCATCCCCGTGAAGACAACCCACACCACTCAGAAGCTTGCTAGGCTCTATCTTTCCCGTATCGTCTGCCTACATGGAGTCCCAAAGAAAATAATCTCGGACAGAGGCACTCAATTCGTCTCCCGATTTTGGGATCACTTACAACAAGCTACAGGAACTCAAGCTGCATTCAAGACCGCATACCACCCCAGATAGATGGGCAAACTGAGCGAGTAAACCAGATTATAGAAGATATGCTGAGAGCATGTGTCCTCACCTATGGGACCAGTTGGGAAGAGAGCTTACCATACGCATAATTCGCATATAACAACAGTTATCAGGCCAGCCTGCAAATGGCGCCATATGAGGCTCTGTACGGGCGGAGATGTCGTACCCCGCTAAATTGGTCGGAAACTGGAGACAGCCATATCTTCGGCCCAGACATGCTCAAAGAAGTTGAAGATAAGGTCAAGGTGATTAAGGACCGACTCAAGACAGCCCAAAGTCGACAGAAGAGTTATTACGATCAAAAACATCGGGGGATCAGCTTTGAACCCGGTGAATTTGTGTACCTATGAGTATCCCCTATGAGAGGCCTGCATCGATTCAAGATTAAAGGGAAGCTAGCACCAAGGTACATCAGACCATTCTGCATAGTGGCACGGAAAGGCACGGTAGCCTACCAGCTAGACTTACCCGAAGATTTATCCGACGTCCACGACGTGTTCCACGTCTCGCAATTGAGGAAGTGCGTGAGCAACCCAGAGAAACCAAGTACCCCATGAAAACATTGACGTGCAGCCAGACCTCACATATCGAGAGCATCCAATAAAAATCTTGGAAGAGTCTGAAAGGAGAACCCGATGAAAACCATCAAGTTCTTCAAGTTCAAGGAGCAACCACACCGAGAGTGAAGCCACTTGGGAAAGAGAGGATTTTCTTTGGACAGAGCACCCACATTTATTTGAGGATCAGCTGGAATCTCGGGGACGAGATTTTTCTTAAGGGGGTAGGTGTTGTGACACTCCAAAATTTTTGTTTTGGTTTTCAGCAAAAACTTTGTTGGTTTTGAAGGAGGTCATTTAAACCCTTCCAAAAAAAAATCTCCTTCTCTCAAGAATTTCCCCTTTGACAAAAGATTTTATTTTGGCACCTTCTTCAACTCTGGGGTTGGTTATTAAAAACCTTTCTTCTGATTTTCCCCCTTCTCAAGTTTGTTTTTTGGGATTTATTTTCTTTTAGAAGAAAACCCTAGGAATTTTGGGTCTTCTCTTATTTTGAAGCCAACCATGGTTTTACCATGCCTCTTGTGGAAGGTCTTCCCAAAACCCCTCCTTCCCCTTTGGGAAAATTCAAATATTCTGTCCCAACAAGTCCAACTCTTTTTTTTTATTATATTTCATTAAATTCTTTTTCCAAAACAATTCTGTCCATTATTTTGAGCCTAGGTGATTTGCAAAGCAAGTACCTAAATGCCTTTGAGTTTTGTTCTCAAACCAACTACTCTGGATAGTCCCTAGCACCCACAACCTAGAACCATCAAGATCCACTCTTCTTCTTTTCAAAATTTTCAAGTTTCAGCTTCTGCAAGTTTGAACCAGATTTGTCAAATTTGGTGAAATTCATATCTCCTCTTCTCCAAAAATTCCACCAAAATTCAGGCAACCTCCAGTTGCAATGAGAAGCCACTCCACCAAAAATCAGCTCAAGGAAAAATCCCCACATACCAAAATCATTCTGTCGAACACCTAGCATGCATCACACTTTGCACTTTCAAGAATTCAGAAATTGAGTTTCAATTTCTTCGCTGTGGTCGGGTCACTGTCATCAAGGCGCCATGGCTATGCGACGGGCCTCTCCTCCCTGGCCGGAGCGCCAGACGCCCCTTGGACGGATGCAGGCGTCGGTGGCGGCGAGCCTCACGGCGTTGGCGGTTTTGGTGGTGGCGCCACCCGTGGCGGCCAATGAGGGCCCGAGCCCGCCGCCACGCCACCTGCCGCCGCCTAACGCTCTCGCCCTCCGCATGGCTCTTGCACGCCAAGCGCACTCCCCATTGCACTGCCGCCGTGGCCGCAAGCACAGGCGCCTCTCCGCGCCGACGGGCCGCCGCCCCATTCCGTCGAACTCCCCCAAAGCTCCTCGTCCAAACTTCGTTTAGCGCCTAAATGGAGCCAAGATGACCTCCACGTTGATGCTCAACCGCTAAACCACCCCGACCAAACCCTGCGCCGCCGTAACCATCGCCGGAGAACTTCGTTCACGGCCAACCCCCCTGATCGCCTATAAAAAGGGGCCCCGAGCCCGCCCTCGAGTCCGCCAGGCTACTAGGAGGACTTCGAGGAGGTCTCCTCCCCCAGCTCCGGCCGCCCCGTTCCGCCTCGGCCTCCACCTCGATTCACTCCGGTGAGGCCGTCCCCGGCGCCTAACCTCACAAGAACCCTCTCGAGCACCCAGAGCCTAACCCCACCTCAATTCGCTCTTCACAAGACTCTCCCAAGAAGATCCAACCTCTCCCGAATCGCCGTCCACGGAGCAAGGGTCGTTGCCGACGTGGTACTCGCCGACGACCACCACCACCACCCACCAACGTGGAATGGCGCCTGAGCACGGAGGTACCACCCGATCCTCCACCTGCGCCGTGGATCGCCCGCCGGCGACCACCGCGACCCTCGGCAAGCGAGCTCCGTCTCCCCCTTTCAAATTTTTAAACTCGACGGGTGGGACCACTGTCACTCTCTCATTTTATTAAACGGACTGCTTTCAAGCGTATTCTGGCAAAATGCGCTTTCCAGTTTGAACCGTTTTTCTGGACTTTTCTGCATAACCCCCTAGGAAGTTTCTGTTTCATTACAAAGAAGTCCTTGGACCAAAACACTTATAACTTTTAAACAGAAAAGGATTTTTGAGTGATTCTTTTTCTGTCCTCTTCAAAATTGTGTCTAGTTTTTTATCAGATTTATTTGAAAAATATTTGGAATAGTTTTTAGCACCCTTGGTATTTACGTTAGTGCGTATATTTTTGTGTACCGTAGATACCGAAGGAGGTGACGGGACCGCTGAACTTCACCGAGCTAGGCCCCGACTACTCCGAACCAGGCAAGCATGTTTGAACTTTTGATATGATGAGTGTTTGGGCATGTTTGCATTAATTTAGTATCATGGCATGTTCATGAGCATCTCGATGAAAGTTTATCTCGTATGAGTTGAGGCAAGTGAGTTTCGGAAATCCATGAGTTGTTGGAAACTTGTTGCATGGCCATGAGTTGGCATGAGAATGGGTAAGATGGCAGTGTTGTAGCATGCCAGTCTTATGCCAGATCGTTGACCCAGTGTCAACATAAATCAGTCAAATTCCCGTCTGTCTCCCCTTTCGTACTACCCCATGTTTTCCGCAAGGGATACGGCTTAGTAAGTTGCAAACCACCTTCTGGTACACACGAAATCGAGAGGCCGGGATGAGGGTTCCATGGCCCTGGATTAAAGCCTTTCATCCGGTCATGGGGCATGGGTGTTTCCGGTTGGGACCGAGAGGGGCACCCTTAGAGCTGCCAGATATAAATTTGATCCCATGCTATTCGAGATAGTGATCTCCCGTCTCAAAGTTTTTCTTGAACGCTGTCTAGGGTGATTCCCGCAACGTGAGGTAGGATGGGTGTGTACTGGTTAGCTGTGTTTCCTCCGAAATACCGTAAACGGAACTAGTCCTTCGTGACTACGGAAATCCGTTGGCTGTGAATATTTTAGTACAAACTCTGCAGAGTCAAAAATCCTTGAATTCATTCTACTCATGTCCAAGTACTGTGTTCATCGTATCTTGTCAAATGTCAGTCCCGGAGACAGTAACTCCGGAGAACCGCATGAATGTTAAAGGTTTCTTTCCTGTGGATGGATTAACCCGCTTATTGTCTTGTGATGAATATTTTTCATGAGCACCATTTCTTGTAAGTTATGGATAATGTATTGTAAGCCCTTTCTGCGATGTCGCTTAGACGTCCGACTGTGGCATTGTTGTTTACTTATTTATGATATAAGCCCTTTCTGCGATGTCGCTCAGACGTCCGACTGTGGCATTGTTGTTTACTTATTTATGATGTAAGCCCTTTCTGCGATGTCGCTCAGACGTCCGACTGCGGCATTGTTATTTATTTATTTATGATAGAAGCCCTTTCTGCGATGTCGCTCAGATGTCCGACTGTGGCATTGTTGTTTACTTATTTATGATATAAGCCCTTTCTGCGATGTCGCTCAGACGTCCGACTGCGGCATTGTTGTTTATTTATTTATGATATAAGCCCTTTCTGCGATGTCGCTCAGACGTCCGACTGTGGCATTGTTGTTTATTTATTTAAGATATAAGCCCTTTCTGCGATGCCGCTCAGACGTCCGACTGCGGCATTGTTATTATTTACTTTTGTTATAAGCCTTTTTTGCAATGTCGCTCAAACGTCCGACTGCGGCATTGTTATTATTTGCTTTCGTTATAAGCCCTTTCTGTGATGTCGCTCCGACGTCCGACTGCGGCACGCATGTCTTTTCTTTCAATATAAGCCCTTTATGAGGTGTCGCTTAGACACCCGACTGTGGCACGCTTTACTTATCTGTTTCGCCCTTCGAGGTGTCGCTTCTGACACCCGATCGGTTTTGAGTTTATCTTCTTTGGGTTTTCGAGCGGACTACCGCCGATTCCCTTTTTACTTACCTTACTATACTGATTTGATTACGCATTGTTAAAATTATTCATGTCGCATTCATGCATACATTTGTTATATCTTTTGTCCGAACTGTCTTGCGAGTACTTTCAAAGTACTCACCGCTTGTTGATTTGGCCGGAATCTTGTGAAGGTGATCTCATGGATGAAGAGTTCGATAGCGAGTCCGATGCCTAGAGGAATCCCAGTCAGTCTCGTGCGACCCCTGGATTAGTCACTGTGTTATATTCGCTACCGCTACCCAAATAAATCCACCGAGCCTCACCTCGACGCTCGATGAGCCGCCAGTGTAGGAGTCTTATCACCCACTCCATTGTGTTATTCCACCACTCTACCCCGAGTCAGTAGTATGCCACCACTCCATCAGGTCATATCCGCCACTATGTATAATTATTGGCGTGCTTGTAATAATTTGTTGAGCAACCTCAGCTCGACCCTGTAATATATCATATGCTACTGGCTTATTGTATCAAGATTTTGTCTACCAGCATGGAGGATTTTCCTCACACTGGAATTTATAGGTCGGTTTCTCAATAAATATTTTTATTGCAAAACCGGTCGTGACATTTTGGCATTGCTATTTTTTCAGCACGGTGAAAATTGCGGTGTTTTTTCGCTAATGACGCTGCTATTGTGGTGGTTTTGTGCATTTTACTATAAGGATAACTTTTATACTGAAATTTACATGTTTATATGTGTGCGTGTGTATGCATATTTTTATATCATTAAATATCATGGTATACTCTAACAAATATCTTAATAGTGTTCGAGTGTATATTTAGTTAAAGCATATTTGTACAAATTTCTAGTGTATGGAGAATTTGTCTTGCAAGTTAGGTTCATGAATAAACTGAAATCATGTACATGGGATCCAATTGATTCTTGAACATGTGGTCCTAGGTCAACAATGTCATCATCAAAATCAAATCATGTACACGATTCTCTAGGATTCCTCTGTTCCATAATGTAGTGCATATAGATTTTATAGAGAAAATTGTTTATAACTACAATATCGAATATATACAATATGAAAGTATGTCTTGTGATGCATCTAATAATATGTATTTGATACTATGGAATTATATGTTTTCTCTATAAACTTGGTCAAAGTTTGTAAAGTTTGACTTTTCAAAAAATCCATAGGCACTACATTATGGAACAGAGGGAGTACTAATTTTCTTTTTTAGAATACCCATAATGGAAATAACTTAGACTAGTAACATGCATATGTTACTAGTCTATGTTACTATCTCTGTATTGGAAGTATTATTCAAATCCATAGACGAGATGAAAATCCTTAATGTTTATTATCCCTAGATCTTTCTATATAAATCCTTATCTTATTCAACTTTTCTAGGTCTACCAGACTCCTTCCTTAGTCACTTAATTCTCTAGACGAACTGGGTTGGGAGTTTACAACTCGGCAACTAGCCAAATAAAACCTTTCGTTCCACTTTGGTTTATCACAACACTACCAAACGGAGTCGAGTGGAAATGTAAAAGAACCCGGAGCCGAGTGAAAATCTTTCTAAGTTTTCGCCCTTTGAAGCAACCGTACAATCCTCAGTTGGTTCCTTTGAGCAACTCTTCACGAGTCTCCGAATGAGACATGTTCGGTTCAACAACCACTTTTTTTTTACAAAGAAAGCTGAATCGAGCAAGTTAGGGTATGCCCGTTTCACTTCTCCACTTGCTCGGGCGCCTCAGATAGGTCGCATTTGCCTCGCCATCTTCATTATTCCTGAATTACACCGCGCCTTGCAGTTAAATCTTCGCTCTATCGCCAATTTTAGAAAACCTTAGGTGTGAATTCCGATTGCTTGTATCTGCTGCAACCCGTTGGATTTATTGTAACAACTCTGCGCTAAGATCGTCCTTTGTTTTTCGAGATTGAGGCCCTTTTTCTCGGAAAAACACACTAGAAAGAAGATAGTACAACAACCACCAAGATTACAGAAATAATAATCACATATTCCGGTTACAAGGAGCATATTAGGATTTTTGTAACGGTGGCTAATTACACCAAGGGAAGAATCAGATTCAGCTATTCTTTCTTCTTACTAAACCATATAAGCTGGGGAAGAATTTTCCCCTTCTCAAAGAAAGAAGTTGGGGAAGAATTTTCAAAAGGAAAAGACAAAGAGGAAAAGAAAGGGACGGCAAACCCAAGCAAAGCCGCCACCAACGAATACCCAGTCCACACCTGCGCAGCTCCACCTCCGCCCAATCGACTGCTAGCCAACAAACCCCACCGCCCGCCCAGCTCAGAGATCCGGCCGCCGCCCAGGATCCCGGGGAGGCGGCGGCGCCGCCGCGGCCATGGCCCTGCACCACGGCGCGCGCCTCCGCTCCCGCGCCGCGCCCCTCCTCGCCGTCGTCGTCCTCGCGGTCCTCGCCCTCGTCTCGCTCCTCCGCGCCAGCCACGGCGGGGGCCGCCTGGCCCCGCCCGTCGCCTCCGCCGCGGCCGCCCGCAACCGCAACCACACCGCCGCGCAGCGCAAGATCCTGCTCGACCCGTCCTTCACCCCGCGGCTGCCGCGCCAGGGCGCGCTGTCCCTCTCCCTCGCCCGCCGCAACGCGCTGCCGCCGCGCAACGCGGCCCGCTTCCCCGCCCTCCCCGACGGCCACCTCAAGATCGTCCTCTACGTCCACAACCGGCCCCGCTACCTCCGCCTCGTCGTCGACAGCCTCTCCCGCGTCGACGGCATCGGCGAGGCGCTGCTCGTCGTCAGCCACGACGGATACTTCCCCGAGATGGACGAGATCGTCAAGGGCATCGCCTTCTGCCAGGTGAAGCAGATCTTCGCGCCCTACTCGCCGCACCTCTTCCCGGACTCCTTCCCCGGCGTCGCGCCCGGGGACTGCCGGGACAAGGACAGGGCGGCCGAGAAGCGGTGCCGGGGCGAGCCGGACCAGTACGGCAACCACCGCTCCCCGAGGATCGTGTCGCTGAAGCATCACTGGTGGTGGATGATGAACACCGTGTGGGATGGGCTGGAGGAGACCAGGGACTTCGATGGGCACATCCTCTTCATCGAGGAGGACCACTACATCTTCCCCAATGCATACCGCAACGTGCAGCTGCTTGTGGATTTGAAGCCGAAGAAGTGCCCCCAATGCTATGCCGTCAATTTGGCGCCGTCCGATGTCAAGGCGAAAGGGGAAGGCTGGGAGAGCATGGTTGCCGAGAAGATGGGTAACATTGGCTATGCCTTCAACAGGACTGTGTGGAGGAAGATTCATGCCAAGGCTAAGCAGTTCTGTGACTTCGATGAGTACAATTGGGATATAACTATGTGGGCAACCGTGTATCCTTCGTTTGAAGCTCCTGTTTACAGTCTGAGGGGGCCTAGGAGGAGTGCTGCACATTTTGGCAAGTGCGGCCTGCACCAAGGCCAAGACTCCAGCAATGTTTGTGTGGATAATGGCGCGGGAGACGTAGAACTAGATGCCATCGACAAGGTTCCTAACATCAAAGCTGATTGGCCAGTCCACATCATTAGGAAACAACCGGGGTATCAGGCTGGTTTCAAAGGATGGGGTGGCTGGGGCGATCGGCGTGACAGGGAGCTTTGCTTGAGTTTTGCATACATGTACCATGTTAAAGACACGTTGTCTGCATGATGGGGTTATAGGCACACGAATTTTGGCATTCATGATGCCCTTGTTGTAGTGTTGTTTGTCATGTTACACGGTTTGTGATATAAATAGTGTTTACCCTTTTTTTCTCAATTTTGTAGAATAGTTCTCTATTCGGAGACATTGCCTTGGACTTGGGTTAACTTTCCCAACTGTATGATGTACTTTAACTCACTGATATGGATAGAGTTTATTGTTTCAAGATCATTTGCAACATTTATTATTAAGAGATTGTCATGTTTACTTTGTTTAACTGAAGTAGTGCTTTCTATGCATCTTTAACATTCAGGGATGCTTAATAGTGACATCAGTATCTCTTGTCTGTTGTATGATAGGAAACTAATATTTTTACTAATGGTTTCTACAATACTTCATATCTTTTTGGCCATCATATGCATATGTTTACCTTCTTCAGTTTCGTATGCTTCTTGCATGGTGTTTCTATTTTTAGCTACTTGTATTTCTTAGAACTCATCTACTCTTGAGTTACATGCTTGCAGTATTATAGGATTTGTAGCTGGTGAAATTTTAGACAGGCACAGAGATATTGATACTCACAACAAGATATGAAGTTTTTTTTAAGTTTTCTTAACTGTTGTTAATGTATTTAATTAGATATTATATAATTCACTTATCATGGCCTAAAGTTGTGGCTATATCATGGCCTAAAGTTTTCTTCATGTGCTTGTTATCTTTCACTGTAAGAAGATGATTGATCACTACTGCACAACGAAATTAGGAGAGCTTAATTAGCTAAGAAAGGATTCATGGAGTGCACAATCAGGTACATATAGCAAATTTATTTTTCTGTGCTAGTTGCTGTTAGATCTAAATGTTGGGCTGGTCTGTTCATGGACTGGACCACAAGTCATAACCAAATTCCCAACTTTCTCCGTCCGCTGGTAGTATATTCAACTGATCTGACCCTGGAATGACTGGAGGGCTATTTAGGAGCACATGAAGCCTCTTTTATCAGTAAGCATTCTATTTCCCTGGAATCATCATATCCAATTATCTTTCTATTCTGTTCTAATAGTAAGCATTATATTTCCCTGGAATCATCATATCCAATTATCTTTCTATTCTGTTCTAATAGTAAGCATTCTATTCTATCGTTCATAAATTGTTGCGCTTATCGTATTATTCCTATGATGCAATCCTCAATATATTTTCGCATATCTTTTGCTTTGCAAGCAACACATTGATATTTACTCCATGTGTTAAAATCAACGTTTCAACAATCTGCCCTGGTTAAACTTCAAGCCTGTTCTCATATCACCCTCAGGCTCAACCAGATGTCCAGATTAGTGTTTTCTCATAATCATTCATTGCTTCTTTTTAATTAACTTTAGTGAATATGCTGCCTACATGTTTATTGGATACTCAACCTTCTGCAAGTGTATTCCCTGATGTTTCCCTCTTGCATTTACTTCTGACGTGCACATGGTTATTCTTTCCCTATTTTTGTGGGTTGAACTACTGACTTTGAGATAATAATGCAAAGCTAAACAATAATATGATCAGTAGAATGTTTATATGATGTGGACATAGACCGTGTTGACCGTAGAGAAAGAAGAAACTACATGTTCATGCTTTGAGTATAATGTACTGTATCTGATAGGTTTGAACTACTGTGTGACCGTTTATCTGTATAATGGAAACATGGTTTTGACTTGGTTCATAATTCTGTTATCCTGAGGCAACAACTATGATCAGCTTGCACTTAATCACATTATTATTTTTAACATTATTAAAAAACATTATTCTTTTTAATTATAAATTTGCAATGTCTGGCTGCATGTTTGACAAGTCCAATATGGTCATGTATCTCTGGTGGCTCTTGCTTCAAATCCTTACGGTTTGCTAGCAGTTTTTTTTTGACAGCAGTATTTAGTAGCAGTTTGTGCTACTGTGTTATGTAGAGGTATGAGCAAGTAACATAACAGAATGACATTTGCTTGACCAAAACATTTTGCTGCCCTGCAGGTTGTTGAGAAGCCTCTTCCTAGCAGAACATTATCCATGGTGATTCCTATGTCACAGGGCAAGGTAATGACTGCTTATGTAGTTTGCTTTATTATTTATTTCTTTAGGTAAGCATTGAATGTGATGCTAATTTTTGTTATTCCTTTAGGTTCCGTTCTTTGCTGATGATGAAGAATCTCCTTCAGTTGGTGCTCTTTTCATTCCTTAGAGAGAACCCAAGAGCCTGATTATCTGGCGTTGATGTCGGTTTATTAGACATTATCTAATTCAGTTACCATGGTCTAAACTCTGATGTTGTCGACATATCATTATAGCTTAAACATTCTTTATATGCTTGTCATGATCCACTGTAGCGAGTCTAATTAGCTGAGAAAGGAGCCATGGAGTGCACAGTCAGGTATATATAGTAAGTTAATATTTCTGTGTTGGCTGCTGTTTGGTTTGAACTGTTGGGGTAGTCCATTCTTGGGCTGGATCACACAATCACTACCGAACCCCAGCTGCTGGTAGCCTGGTATTTTCGGCACATCTGGTCTTGGAATGACTAGACAGCTTTTTAGCAGAACATGAAGCCTTCTCTAACCCTAATCATCATTTCCCCTTGCAGTTGTCATATTTTGACTAGGCAATTATTCATCATAATAGCGTTGCATTTTATCCTATTATTCCTGTCAGGCAGTCCTCTTTTTTTTGTTTATCTTCTGCTTTGCAAAATAAAAGTTGGTATTTACTCTGTGTTTAAGTCGACATTCAAACAATCTGCCCCTGGTTAAACTCCGAACCTGTTCTCAGTCCACATTCAGGCTCTACCAGATTGGTGCTTTGTCTCATAATTATTCAACGCTTCTTTCTGATTGACTAATTTTATTTAACTTCTGCACATGCATGCCTGCATGTTTAACTGGACACTGAAGCTTCTGCAGGTCGATTTTCTGTTGTTTCCAGTACGATGAATCTGCCCCCATTTGGACAGCAGTATGACCTCTTGCATTTAGTTCTTACATGCACATGGCTATTATTTCCCTTTTCGTGGGTTGAACCATTGACTTCGAGATAATTACGTGAATGTGAAAAATAATGTGATCAATAAAGCTGGTATATGATGTGGACATAGATAGCGTTGACAATAGAGAAATGAGAAACACCATGATGGTTCTTTGAGTCAATATCTTGCATCTGACAGCTTTGATGTTAATTGTCTATCTCCATAGTGGAATATATGGTTTAGCCTTGGTTCATAATTCAATTATCCTTGGTTCATAGTGGAATATATGGTTTTGCCTTGCTATTCATTTGTGGGAACTTTAATTTATCTGTAATGAATATAATGTTACTGTTGGTCAAATATGAGATGGAACGGAATAAATGTTAAACTTACTTTCTGGAGAGGCTTTGATAATAGGCTCATGAGATTATGGTTTGTGTTCGAACAGATCCGTGTCTCTCTCCGAAGAGTATGATAGAGCAGTTTGGAAGCTCCATACCTCTGGGGTTTATAACTCCAGTCATGCACTGTCTTGGAGATCATGTACTCCAAATCAGCTTCATTAAATTCATTATAATACATATTTTCATACTATTATTACATATTTGATGTTATAGATGTTAGCAATTCTTTCTATAAAGCTGGTCAAACTTAAAGAAGTTTGGCTAGAATTTCAAATATTTTGGAACAGAGGGAGTACATCTTAATCTATACAACAATCAATATTGGAGTAAAAATTGCTGTATGACCACAAGCATGCAGAAACACAAATTTCTGTTTGACAGTCAGTACATAAACAGATTGAAGATTATGTTTTATTTCCTGAAACCAAAACTATTGATATCCAATCATTTGACATGGAAGAGTAACCAGCACACGCTTCATATGCAGAAGGGTTGAAAGATGCAGTTGCCAAGGGTTTCCAAAAATAATTTGGAAGGCGAAGAAGCAGACAGCTTATATTGTTACCGCCTTATTCTTCAGTTCGCTTGCAATGCTTTAGAAACAAACGTGTAGACCATTTAGTTGTTGAGGACGCTGCAGCAAGATCATCGAGGATAACTTGCGGACAGTAATATTTCTTCCTCGTGTATTGCCTGCTAGCTTCCACAACAAACATGTATAGAGACCCAATTTGATCCCTGTCATATCTCCTTGATGCAGTAGTATCAGGTGCCACACGCATTCTCAGAATTTCAAGTTTCATCTCCACTTCCCTCATTGGAGGTCGCTCTTCTCCCTTCAATTTAATGCACATCGCTGCCAGGGTAACTACTTCCTGGACTTGTCAATCTAACTCTTCCATGACTTGGGGATCAATTAGCTCATCAAGATTGCCTTCTGCGAGACCAACACCGTTGCCGCCACTACGGTAGAGGCGTTTTTCTTTTTCTAGTTAGGAGTTCTATAAGAAGAACACCAAAACTAAAAACATCACTCTTGTCTGTTAGGCGACCGGTATAATAGTACATAGGGTCTAAGTAGCCTATTGTTCCTTGCACAGCTGTAGTCAACCCTGTTTTGTTAATTGGGATGTATCTTGAAGCTCCAAAATTTGATACTTTTGCTGTTAAATTATCATCAATAAGTATGTTGGATGATTTAATATCCCTATGATAAATTGGCATCGAAGCAGATGAATGAAGATAAGAAAGAGCTCTAGCAACTTCAAGCTCAATCCTTGTTCGATCATCCCATGATAGTAACATCGGGCCTTCAAAATGAAGATGGTGATCAAGAGTACCATTTGAAATGAACTCATAAACTAGTAAGTAACGGGACTTCTGTCTCGAGAGTTGAGACAACATCCAATTAGCCTCACAATATTTCTATGGTTGATTTGAGAAAGAATCGCAACCTCGTTTATGAAGTCATCGATTTCTTTCTGTATGATGATCTTGGATTTCTTGATGGCAACAACCTGTAGGTCTAAAATCCCTTTATATACACAACACCGTGTCCTCCGCCTCCTGCCTCACGAGTTCTATCAAAATTGTATGTGGCCTTCTCTAGATCCAACAAGGGAATGATCATTCTTTCACCAAAATCTGTCTTCTGTGATATTAGCTGTGGCAACAATAACCATGATTTTGCTTGAACAATCTATTTTTCAGTTTGTTTGCTCTATTTAACTTGATTCTGCGTGCTACAAAGGGGGCAGCAAGTACTAGAAGCAAAATAACTGAGCCACCACTGTGAGATGCGGAACACCAGCAATTGTCCGATCTACGCGAATTTTATTAGCACAGGATAGTTGGTGGGTACAATTGGTAGATCGGGATGTAAGATACCCTGACTTAGAGGATGAACTAGGGTTCCTAGCTACTATGAATTGGGGAAATTCGACTTGGATCTCCCGTACGCTGCCTTGCTACATATATAGCTGGCCAGCTCATACAGTAATTAAACGGTTACAGAACAGTAAAGTTTAAAGTGAGAAGTAACCTGCGAGGATCCATCCGAGCCGTTGGATCTCCCTGAACTCCATCGAGTCATCTTAACCGTTGCTTGACTGAACTTGTGCGCTGTTGTTGGTCATCAGAACTGTCTTGGTTTCGGTCCTGACAATGCCGCCGCCATGACAATCGCCTTGTCCTCAAGGTGGAATAACTTGTGACCTGGGAATGTCTTGTTTAAAAATGCTGCATCTTCCCACGTCGCATCGTCTGGCGCCAAACTTTCCCATTGTACCAAGCACTGACCCACTGGTGTTTTGTTCCTTTGTATCACCCTACGATCCAACACCGCCACCGGAATTGTTTTGACATATCCTTCTGCTGTTACTAGTGGAACATGAGGCAGAGGAACAGCTCGATGACCCACATGCTTCTTGAGTTGACTGACGTGGAAAACAGGGTGAATGTTAGTGCTCTCTGGCAGTTGTAATTTGTATGAAACTTCTCCAATTCTCTTCAGAATTTTATACGGTCCATAGAATTTTGACCTCAACTTTAGTGAGCCTCTTAGCCCAAAAGCATTTTGCCTGTAAGGTTGTATCTTAAGATACACCATTTCTCCCACCTCAAATGTTCTTTCAGTCCTGTTCCTATCTGCAAAATACTTAATCCTGCTTTGTGCATGTTCCAAGTTGGCTTTCAGCTTGTTCATCATGTTTTCCCTTTCTGAAACTGTCAATCTTGCTTCTGGAGATAATGTGGTGTCCATAGCAAATTCTCCCACTTGAGGTGGCTTGTAGCCATAGAGGGCTTGACATGGAGTACACTTTAGAGAAGAATGGTAACTGGTGTTATACCATAGTTCAGCTAAGGGCAACCACCTTAACCATTTCTTTGGTTCTTGGAACACTATCCCTCGCAAATAAGCCTCTAGACATTGATTTACTCGTTCTGTTTGGCCATCTGTTTGAGGATGTGAAGCTGTACTGAACCTGGTCTGCACCCCAAAAGCTTTGAACAATTCCTGGTATAAGTTACTGGTGAAGATGGTGTCTCTGTCCGACACTATGCAGATAGGAAGCCCATGTAACTTGATAACATTATCCATTAAAGCTTCAAATACAGTTATCACTGAGAACAGATGTGCCAAGGGAATGAAATGGGAGTATTTGGTTAGCCTATCCACTACTACCAGAATGACCTCTTTGCCTTGAGAATTTGGCGTGTGATGATAAAATCCATGGTAATATGTGACCAAGCCATATCAGAGCAGGAAGTGGTTGCGCAACCCGGGAGGATGGATGTGTTCTACTTTGTTCAATTGGCACACAGGACACTGGCTAATGAATTCTTCTATGTTCTTCTTCATGTTGGGCCAATAGAATACCTTTTTCATCCTGTAATAAGTTGCTTTACTCCCAGAATGGCCTCCCAATGCAGAGGAATGGAAGGTTTGCAGTAACTGTTGCCTGAATCCTGTGCTGGCTCCTACATAGATTCTGTTTTTGTACTTTAACAGCCCTTTTGTCAAGGAGAACTTGGGATCTGGACCAATATCAGCAGCTACTTTCTGCAGTAATTTATTGCTGTCCTGATCCCCTTGATAGCTTTGTATTACATCCTCAGTCCACTTTGGAACTACGACAGTAGCACTGTTGCACTGCATTGCTTGTATTGTCTCCTTCCTAGAAAGTGCATCAGCCACTACATTTTCTTTTCCCTTTTTATACTCAATAGTATAGTCATACTCCAACAATTTCAGCAGCAACTTGTGTTGTACCCCTTCTGTCAACCTCTGAGTTGTCATATATTTCAGTTGTTGATCTGTTTTAATGATCAATTTGTTTCCCCACACATAATGTCTCCACTTCTTGATTGCTTCTAATATGGCCATTGCTTCCTTCTCATAAATGGATTGAGCTGCAGACTTTGGTCCTAAGCTTTTACTGAGATAAGCAAGTGGTTTCCTTTTTTGCATAAGAACTGCTCCAATACCTGTGGCACATGCATCAACTTCAATAGTGAAAGGCACCGTAAAATCTGGCAGTGCTAACACAGGACAGCTTGTCATTGCTTCCTTTAATTTTTGAAAGCTTGTTTCTGTGCTATGCCCCATTGAAATGCATCTTTTCTCAGCATATCATGCAAAGGTCTACAGATTTTCCCATAATCTTTAACAAATCTTCTGTAATACCCTGTTAGACCCAGGAATCCTCTTAATTTGGTGGCTCAGGGCGATGGCCCTCTTGCCTTCTTCAGCCGGCCCTTCGCCCCGCGCCATCTCAAGCTTCATGACGTCTGGCCGGAGCTCATTGGCTTGGTGCAGGCGGTGCGCCATTGGCGGCCCTATCTGTGGGGCCGGTCTTTCCAGATTCGCACGGACCACTACAGCCTAAAGTTCTTGCTGGATCAGAGGCTCTCGACCGTGCCACAACACCAGTGGATTAGTAAGCTCTTCGGCTTCGATTTCTCCGTCGAGTACCGCCCGGGTCGTCTTAACACCGTGGCTGATGCTTTATCTCGCCGCGATGCCGACCTCGACTCCGTCACCGGCGACTACGAGGGGCTGGCGCTCTACATCCGCTCAGGGCCGACTTTCGGCCTCTTCGACGACATTCGCCGGGCCACAGCGACCGCCGCCGACGCGGTTCTCTTGCAGCAGCAGCTGGCGGCCGGCGATCTGGAGGAGCCCTGGCGCCTCTCCGACGGCCTGCTTGTCCATGGGCGCCGTGTCTTTGTTCCAGCCCATGACGATCTCCGTCATCAGGTCTTGCTGCTAGCCCACTCGGCTGGCCATGAGGGTGTGCAGAAAACCCTCCATCGTCTTCGCGCCGACTTCTACATTCCTGGTGATCGTGCCCTCGTTCGCGATTGGGTGCATTCTTGTGCGACATGTCAGCGCAACAAGACGGAGACGCTGCGACCAGCTGGTCTTCTTCAGCCCCTGGATGTGCCATCTCAGGTCTGGGCCGATATATCCATGGACTTCATCGAGGGGCTCCCCAAGGTGGGAGGCAAGTCGGTCATTCTCACGGTGGTCGACCGCTTTTCTAAATATGCTCACTTCATCGCGCTGGGGCATCCCTACACCGCTGCATCCGTGGCTCGTGCTTTCTTTGACGGTATTGTCCGTCTGCACGGGTTCCCTGCTTCGATCGTCAGTGATCGCGACATGGTGTTCACAGGCCATGTCTGGCGCGACCTCTTCAGGATGGCGGGAGTTAAGCTCCGCTTCAGCACGGCCTTCCACCCTTAGACGGACGGCCAATCTGAGGTGGTTAACAAGGTGATTGCCATGTATTTACTGAAGGAAATATGCCCTAGAGGCAATAATAAAGTTATTATTTATTTCCTTATTTCATGATAAATGTTTATTATTCATGCTAGAATTGTATTAACCGGAAACATAATACATGTGTGAATATATAGACAAACAGAGTGTCACTAGTATGCCTCTACTTGACTAGCTCGTTAATCAAAGATGGTTATGTTTCCTAACCATAGACATGAGTTGTCATTTGATTAACGGGATCACATCATTAGGAGAATGATCTGATTGACATGACCCATTCCGTTAGCCTAGCACTTGATCGCTTAGTATGTTGCTATTGCTTTCTTCATGACTTATACATGTTCCTGTAACTATGAGATTATGCAACTCCGTTTACGGAGGAACACTTTGGTGCTACCAAAGCGTCACAACGTAATCGGGTGATTATAAAGGAGTACTACAGGTGTCTCCAAAGGTACTTGTTGGGTTGGCGTATTTCGAGATTAGGTTTTGTCACTCCGATTGTCGGAGAGGTATCTCTAGGCCTTCTCGGTAATACACATCACTTAAGCCTTGCAAGCATTACAACTAATGAGTTAGTTGTGAGATGATGTATTACGGAACGAGTAAAGAGACTTACCGTAGCGAGATTGAACTAGGTATTGGATACCGACGATCGAATCTCGGGTAAGTAACATACCGATGACAAAGGGAACAACATATGTCGTTATGCGGTTTGACCGATAAAGATCTTCGTAGAATATGTAGGAACCAATATGGGCATCCAGGTTCCGCTATTGGTTATTGACCGAGAATGGTTCTAGGTCATGTCTACATAGTTCTCGAACCCGTAGGGTCCGCACGCTTAACGTTTCGATGACAGTTCATAATGAGTTTATAAGTATTGATGCACCAAAGGTTGTTCGAGTCCCGGATGTGATCACGGACATGACGAGGAGTCTCGAAATGGTCGAGACATAAAGATTGATATATTGGAAGCCTACATTTGGACATCGGAAGTGTTCGGGTGAAATCGGGATTTTACCGAGTACCGGAGGTTACCGGAACCCCGGGAGGTCCATGGGCCTTAATGGGCCATAGGAGAAGAGGAAGGGCAGGCCAAGGTGGGCTGCGCCCCTCCCCTCTAGTCCGAATAGGACAAGGAAGGCGGCGCCTTCCCTCTTTCCCTCCTCCAATCCTAGTCCAACTAGGAGAGGGGGAGTCCTACTCGGTGGGAGTAGGACTCCTCCTTAGTGCGCCTCCCCTAGGGCCGGCCACCTCCCCTTGGCTCCTTTATATCTGGGGCGGGGGCACCCCAATACACACAAGTTGATCTACGGATCGTTCCTTAGCCGTGTGCGGTGCCCCCTCCACCATATTCCACTTGGTCATATCGTCGCGAGCTTAGGCGAAGCCCTGCGCCGGAGAAGTCATATCGTCAGCGGAGCTTAAGGCGAAGCCTGCGTCGGTGGAGCATCATCATCTTCACCACGCCCGTCGTCTTGTGGAACTCATCCCGACACTTTGCTGGATCGGAGTCCGGGATCGCCATCGAGCTGAGCGATGTGCGAGAACTTCGGAGGTGCCGTGACGTTCGGTGCTTGGATCGGTCGGATCGTGAAGACGTACGACTACATCAACCGCGTTGTTATAACGCTTCCGCTTTCGGTCTACGAGGGTACGTGGACGGACACTCTTCCCTCTCGTTGCTATGTCATCACCATGATCTTGCGTGATCGTAGGAAATTTTTTGAAATTACTACGTTCCCCAACAGTGGCATCCGAGCCTGGTTTTATGCGTTGATGTCATATGCACGAGTAGAACACAAGTGAGTTATGGGCGATACAAGTCATACTGCCTACCAGCATGTCATACTTTGGTTCAGCGGTATTGTGAGATGAAGCGGCCCGGACCGACATTACGCGTACGCTTACGCGAGACTGGTTTCACCGCTCCGAGCACTCGTTGCTTAAAGGTGATCGGCGGGTGTCTGTCTCTCTCACTTTAGTTGAACCGAGTGTGGCTACGCCCGGTCCTTGCGAAGGTTAAATAGGAGTCTATTTGAAGAAGTATCGTTGTGGTTTTGATGCGTAGGTAAGAACGGTTCTTGCTCAGCCCGTAGCAGCCACGTAAAACTTGCAACAACAAAGTAGAGGACGTCTAACTTGTTTTTGCAGGGCATGTTGTGATGTGATATGGTCAAGACGTGATGCTATATTTTATTGTATGAGATGATCATGTTTTGTAACCGAGTTATCGGCAATGGCAGGAGCCATATGGTTGTCGCTTTATTGTATGAAATGCAACGCCATGTAATTGCTTTACTTTATCACTAAGGAGTAGCGATAGTCGTAGAAGCAATAGTTGGCGAGACGACAACGATGCTACGATGGAGATCAAGGTGTCGGCGCGGTGACGATGGTGATCATGACGGTGCTTGGCGATGGAGATCACAAGCACAAGATGATGATGACCATATCATATCACTTATATTGATTGCATGTGATGTTTATCCTTTATGCATCTTATCTTGCTTTGATTGACGGTAGCATTATAAGATGATCTCTCACTAAAATTATCAAGAAGTGTTCTCCCCGAGTATGCACCGTTGCGAAAGTTCTTCGTCTTTGAGACACCACGTGATGATCGGGTGTGATAGGCTCTACGTTCAAATACAACGGGTGCAAAACAGTTGCACACGCGGAATACTCGAGTTAAACTTGTGAGCCTAGCATATAACAGATATGGCCTCGGAACACGGAGACCGAAGGTCGAAAGCGTGAATCATATAGTAGATATGATCAACATAGTGATGTTCACCATTGAAACTACTCCATCTCACGTGATGATCGGACATGGTTTAGTTGATTTGGATCACGTAATCACTTAGATTACTAGAGAGATGTCTATCTAAGTGGGAGTTCTTAAGTTAATATGATTAATTGAACTTTAATTTATCATGAACTTAGTCCCGTAGTATTTTGCAGATTATGTTGTAGATCAATAGCTCGCGTTGTTGCTTCCCTATGTTTTTATATGTGTTCCTAGAGAAAATTGTATTGAAAATGTTAGTAGCAACGGATTGGATCCGTGATCTGAGGTTTATCCTCATTGCTGCCTGAGAACAATTATGTCCTTAATGCACCGCTAGGTGATGCACCTATTGCAGGAGCGGTATGCGGCGTTATGAACGTTTGGCTAGCTCAATATGATGACTACTTGATAGTTTAGTGCACCATACTTAACGGTTTAGAATCGGGACTTCAAAGACGTTTTGAACGTCATGGAACATATGAGATGTTCCAGGAATTGAAGTTAATATTTCAAGCAAATACCCGAGTTGAGAGATATGAAGTCTCCAACAAGTTCTATAGCTAAAAGATGGAGGAGAATCGCTCAACTAGTGAGCATGTGCTCAGATTGTCTGGGTACTTCAATCGCTTGAATCAAGTGGGAGTTAATCTTCCGGATAAGATAGTGATTGACAGAATTCTCTAGTCACCATCACTAAGTTACTAGAACTTCGTGATGAACTATAGTATGCAAGGGATGACGAAAACGGTTCCGAGCTCTTCGTGATGTTGAAATCGGACGAAGGTAGAAATCAAGAAAGAGCATCAAGTGTTGATGATTGACAAGACCACTAGTCTCAAGGAAAAGGGCAAAGGAACTTCAAGAAGAACGGCAAGCAAGTTGCTGCTCGAGTGAAGAAGCCCAAGTCTGGACCTAAGCCCGAGACTAAGTGCTTTTCTTTGCAATGGAACTGGTCACTAGAAGCGGAACTACCCCAAGTATTTGGCGGATAAGAAGGATGGCAAAGTGAACAAAGGTATATTTGATATAC
Organism: Aegilops bicornis; assembly: GCA_021605145.1. Classification (NCBI taxonomy): domain Eukaryota; kingdom Viridiplantae; phylum Streptophyta; class Magnoliopsida; order Poales; family Poaceae; genus Aegilops; species Aegilops bicornis. Next base: position 649,589,877 of record CM038674.1, read on the forward strand.
AGATTATTGATGTGTATTTTACTAGTGTTCGTAGCAACCCCTCGGTATTTGATACTGGTTCAATTGCTAAGAGTAGTAACTTGAAACGGGATTTGCCGATTTAACAGAAAATAGTTGAAGGGAAGTGACGTTGAGTGTTGGAAGTAGTTCAAAGATTGATATTATCATCATAGCACACTCCCTATACTTTCGGGATTAGTGTGGAACCTAAATAAGTGTTAATTGGTGTTGAGCATAAATATGATTTGATCATGTTTATTGCAATACGGTTATTCATTTAAGTAAGAGAATAAATTGTTGTTCTGTTTACATGAATAAAACCTTATATGGTTACACACCCAATGAAAATGGTTCATTGGATCTCGATCATAGTGATACACATATTCATAATATTGAAACCAAAAGATGCAAAGTTAATAATGATAGTGCAACTTATTTGTGGCACTTGCCGTTTAGGTCATATTGGTGTAAAGCGCATGAAGAAAACTCCATGCTAATGGACTTTTGGAATCACTTGATTATGAATCATTTGATGCTTGCGTAACCGTGCCTTTTTGGGTAAGATGACCAAACTCCGTTGTTCGAACAATGGAACGAGATCTTGACTTATTGGAAATAATACATACCGATGTATGCGATCCAATAAGTGTTGATGCTAAATGGCAAGTATCGTTATTTTCTGACCTTCACAAAATGATTTGAGCAGATATGGGTATATCTTCTTGATGAAACATAAAGTCTGAAATAGTTGAAAAGTTCAAAGAATTTCAGAGTGAAGTAGAAAAACATCGTAACAAGAAAATAAAGTTTCTGCGATCTGATCGTGGAGATAAATATTTGAGCTACGAGTTTGGTCTTCAGTTAAAACAATGTGAAATAGTTTCACTACTCACGCCACCTGGAACACCACAGTGTAATGGTGTGTCCAAACGTCATAACCGTGCTTTATTAGATATGGTGCGATCAATGATGTCTCTTACCGATTTACCACTATTGTTTTGGGGTTATGCATTAGAGACAAATGCATTCACGTTAAAAGGGCACCATATAAATCCGTTGAGATGACACCGTATGAACTATGGTTTAGCAGTAAACCTAAGCTGTCATTTCTTAAAAGTTTGGAGTTGTGATGCTTATGTGAAAAAGTTTTCACCGATAAGCTTGAACCCAAATCGGAGAAGTGCGTCTTCATAGAATACCCAAAAGAAAATGTTGGGTACACCTCCTATCACAGATCCGAAGGCAAGTTTTTCGTTGCTAAGATGGATCCTTTCTAGAGAAGAAGTTTCTCTCGAAAGAAGTGAGTGGGAGGAAAGTAGAACTTGATAAGGTAATTGTACCTTCTCCCTTATTGGAAAGTAGTTCATCACGTAAATCAGTTCGGTGATTCCTACACCAATTAGTGAGGTAGTTAATGATGATGATCATGAAACTTCAGATCAAGTTGCTACCAAACCTCGTAGGTCTTCTAGATTAAGATCCGCACCTGAGTGGTATGGTAATCCTATTCTAGAAGTCATGTTACTAGACCATGATGAACCTACGAACTATGAGGAAGCGATGATGAGCCCAGATTCGCGAAATGGCTCGAGGCCATAAAATCTGAGATGGGATCCATATATGAGAACAAAGTGTGGACTTTGATGGAGTTGTCCGATGATCGGCAAGCCATATTATATAAATGGATCTTCAAGAGGAAGACAGATGCTGATAGTAGTATTACTATCTACAAAAGCTCGACTTGTCGCAGAAAGGTTTTCGACAAGTTCAAGGTGTTGACTACAATGAGATTTTCTCAATCAGAAGCGATTCTTAAGTCTTTCCGAATCATGTTAGCAATTGCCACATTTTATGAAATCTGGCAAATGGATGTCAAAACTACAATCTTTAATGGATTTATTAAAGAAGAGTTGTATATGATGCAACCAGAAGTTTTTGTCAATCCTAAAGGAGCTAACAAAATGTGCAAGCTCCAGCGATCCATCAATGGACTGGTGCAAGCATCTCGGAGTTGGAATATATGCTTTGATCAAAGCATATGATTTTATACAGACTTTTTTGGAAAGGCCTGTATTTACAAGAAAGTGAGTGGGAGCACTACAGCCTTTCTGATAAGTATATGTGATTGACATATTGTTGATCGGAAATAATGTAGAATTATTCTGCAAAGCATAAAGGAGTGTTTGAAAGGAGTTTTTTCAAAGAAAGACCTCGTTGAAGCTGCTTACATATTGAGCATCAAGATCTATAGAGATAGATCAAGACGCTTGATAAGTTTTTCAATGAATACATACCTTGACAAGATTTTGAAGTAGTTCAAAATGGAACAGTCAAAGAAAGAGTTCTTGCCTGTGTTACAAGGTGTGAGATTGAGTAAGACTCAAAACCCGACCACGGCAGAAGATAGAAAGAGAATGAAAGTCATTCCCTATGCATCAGCCATAGGTTCTATAAAGTATGTCATGTTGTGTACCGGATCTATTACATACCCTACCACTAAGCTTGGCAAGGAGTGCAATAGTGATCTAGGAGTAGATCAATGGACAGCGGTCAAAATTATCCTTAGTAGAATAAGGATATGTTTCTCGATTATGGAAGTGACAAAAGGTTAAATGCGTAAAGGGTTACGTCGATGCAAGTTTTGACACCGATCTGGATGACTCTAAGTCACGATCTAGATACATATTGAAAGTGGGAGCAATTAGCTAGAGTAGCTCCGTGCGAGCATTGTAGACATAGAATATTTGCAAAATACATACGGCTCTGAATGTAACAGACCCGTTGACTAAGCTTCTCTCACGAGCAAAACATGATCATACCTTAGTACTCTTTGGGTGTTAATCACATAACGATGTGAACTAGATTATTGACTCTAGTAAACCCTTTGGATGTTGTTCACATGACGATGTGAACTATGGGTGTTAATCACATACAGATGTGAATATTAGTGTTGAATCACATGATGATGTGAACTAGATTATTGACTCTAGTGCAAGTGGGAGACTGAAGGAAATATGCCCTAGAGGCAATAATAAAGTTATTATTTATTTCCTTATTTCATGATAAATGTTTATTATTCATGCTAGAATTGTATTAACCGGAAACATAATACATGTGTGAATATATAGACAAACAGAGTGTCACTAGTATGCCTCTACTTGACTAGCTCGTTAATCAAAGATGGTTATGTTTCCTAACCATAGACATGAGTTGTCATTTGATTAACGGGATCACATCATTAGGAGAATGATCTGATTGACATGACCCATTCCGTTAGCCTAGCACTTGATCGCTTAGTATGTTGCTATTGCTTTCTTCATGACTTATACATGTTCCTGTAACTATGAGATTATGCAACTCCCGTTTACGGAGGAACACTTTGGTGCTACCAAACGTCACAACGTGGCGGGTGATTATAAAGGAGTACTACAGGTGTCTCCAAAGGTACTTGTTGGGTTGGCGTATTTCGAGATTAGGTTTTGTCACTCCGATTGTCGGAGAGGTATCTCTAGGCCTTCTCGGTAATACACATCACTTAAGCCTTGCAAGCATTACAACTAATGAGTTAGTTGTGAGATGATGTATTACGGAACGAGTAAAGAGACTTACGGTAACGAGATTGAACTAGGTATTGGATACCGACGATCGAATCTCGGGTAAGTAACATACCGATGACAAAGGGAACAACATATGTCGTTATGCGGTTTGACCGATAAAGATCTTCGTAGAATATGTAGGAACCAATATGGACATCCGTGTTCCGCTATTGGTTATTGACCGAGAATGGTTCTAGGTCATGTCTACATAGATCTCGAACCCGTAGGGTCCGCACTCTTAACGATTCGATGACAGTTCATAATGAGTTTATAAGTAATGATGCACCGAAGGTTGTTCGCAGTCCCGGATGTGATCACTGACATGACGAGGAGAATCTAAATCGTCGAGACATAAAGATTGATATATTGGAAGCCTACATTTGGACATCTGAAGTGTTCCGTGAAATCGATTTTACGGAGTACCGGAGGTTACCGGAACCCCGGGAGGTCCATGGGCCTTAATGGGCCATAGGAGAAGAGGAAGGGCAGGCCAAGGTGGGCTGCGGCACCCTCCCCTCTAGTCCGAATAGGACAAGGAAGGGGCGGCGCCCTTCCCTCTTTCCCTCCTCCAATCCTAGTCCAACTAGGAGAGGGGGAGTCCTACTCCCGGTGGGAGTAGGACTCCTCCTTGCGCCTCCCCTAGGGCCGCCACCTCCCCTTGGCTCCTTTATATCACGAGGCGGGGGCACCCCAATACACACAAGTTGATCTACGGATCGTTCCTTAGCCGTGTGCGGTGCCCCTCCACCATATTCCACTTCGTCATATCGTCGCGGAGCTTAGGCGAAGCCTGCGCCGGAGAAGTCATATCGTCAGCGGAGCTTAAGGCGAAGCCCTGCGTCGGTGGAGCATCATCATCGCCACCACGCCCGTCGTCTTGTGGAACTCATCCCCGACACTTTCTTTGGATCGGAGTCCGGGATCGCCATCGAGCTGAACGTGTGCGTAACTTCGGAGGTGCCGTCACGTTCGGTGCTTGGATCGGTCGGATCGTGAAGACGTCTGACTACATCAACCGCGTTGTTATAACGCTTCCACTTTCGGTCTACGAGGGTACGTGGACGGACACTCTTCCCTCTCGTTGCTATGTCATCACCATGATCTTGCGTGATCGTAGGAAATTTTTTGAAATTACTACGTTCCCCAACATTTACGCTGTGTTACAGGTGATCAGCCTCGCGCTTGGGTGGATTGGCTCGCATGGGCGGAGTACTGCTACAACACCTCCTACCACTCCGCCCTGCGTGCAACACCATTTGAGGTGGTCTACGGGCGGCCACCCCCGCCTATCTTGCCGGTGGACCCGGCTCTTTGCTCGACGGAGGCGCGGCGACCTTATTCGCACCCGTGACGAGATGATTGTTGAGGTCCGTCAGCGTCTACTTCAGGCTCAGCAGCTGGCGAAGCATTACTACGACAACCACCATCGCGAGGCGGAGTTCGCATTGGGTGATTGGGTGTGGCTGCGTCTTCTCCACCGCTCTACACAGTCACTCGACCCGTGCGCGAAGCGCAAGCTCGGTCCTCGCTACGCGGGACCCTTCGCCATCTTGGAGCGCATCGGGCAGGTGGCCTATCGCCTTCAGCTTCCGGCCGGCGCTCGCATCCACGATGTGTTTCATGTGGGGCTGCTCAAGCCTTTTCGTGGAGAGCCACCGGCGGCACCACCAGCGCTTCCTCCGACCGCCAACAGACGTCTTCTTCCGGAGCCAGAGAAGGTGTTGAAGGCGCAACTTCGTCACGCGGTGTGGTTCGTTTGATCCAGTGGGCGGGTCTTCCGGTGGAAGAGGCACTTGGGAGCCACGTGAGGACTTCCGCCATCACTATCCAGACTTTCAGCTCGAGGACGAGCTGTTTGTGCAGGCGGGGAGAGATGTTATGGTCGGTTTACAATATAACCGGAGGAGGCCCGCTGGGCAGTAGATTAGGGGGCTTGGCCCACAAGTTATCTTAGGCTAGCCGTTTTGAGGTTATAAATATTAGATTGTAAGATACCTTTTGGGATTAAGCAATAAAGATAGTTCTATCATATTGCCCGGCTTCAGAGGAGCCGGAACCCTAGCCGCACCTTGCCCTAGCCGCCGCCGCCCTTCTGCTTCCTCGCGACGGCGCCAACACGCCGGAGCCGCCGCCCTCGCCCTCAACCCTCGCTGTCCTGCCCCTACAACCTAAGGAACCGACCCGGTAGGAACCCTAGTCCTACCACAATGCCTCTGCTGTCTATTGGTCGAGCCTCACCTAGAGTGCAAAGTCATTCAAAAAAGGGGCAGAACAGTTTGTTTTCTGAGGTTATAGAGTTATGAGAAATTGACATAATAGAAACATGTGCTTGACTGAAACAAGTTCAACGCTCATATTTTTCAGAAGAAACATTCAATGCTGCCATGATCTGTCTCTCACTGTGGGCTGGCGCCTGCTACTGTGATCCCTCACTGTCCACTCTCCAGAGGTTAACCGTTTTTCTTGAGTGGTATGAAACATATTTTTTTCATTACACCAAATTTTTTTACATTGTATAAACATGTTTTAACAAGTTCATAAACATAGTTCTGAAACACATGGACATCTTTTTAAATGGGGGTCACGACCTTTTTTTTTAAATCGTACAAGTTTTTTTTATGTATATTTATTGAGAGATGTGATTTTTTTTAAATACCACGATTTTTTAATGCTATCAATATTTTTTACAAGTTGTGCGGACATTTCTTTACACCCATGAACATTTCATAAATGTGCGATAAACATTTTCTAAATTTAGGTAAATTAATTTTCAGAATATATGTATTTAGAATAATTCAAAGAAAAAAATACAAAAAACTTGTGAACGAATATAAGCTAACAAATTAGCACTACTGAACGAACTAAGCCCATTTAGCGAGCGAGCGGAGCTCCTCCTCGGCGCCGCGACTATACTTAGTGAGAGATATCCCTTAATCTCGCTGAAGGATTCCATTCAACCTGTTGCTACTGGGACAACCCACATTTGCTTTTTTTTCGTTTGCTGAATTTCATTTGCGTTCGCTGTGTTCGTTTGCTGGGTTGGTTTCCTCTGGTTTTTTTCCTTTTTTGTTTTTTTTGTTCTGTTGTTCCTTATTGTTTTCTTTAGTTTTCTGTCTTTTCATCATTTTTCTTCATTTTTTTCATGGTTCATACTGGTTTTATTTGTTTCTTCATTGTTTTCTTCGCCCATTTGTCTTTCTTTTCATAGGTTTTCTATATTTTTCTTGGTTTTCACTAGGGTTTATCTTTTCTTCATTTTTTATTTATTCCTTGGTTTTTCTTGGTGCTTTGTTTCCTTTCCTTTTTTTCTTCGGTTTTCTTGGTTTTCAATATATGTTCAACATTTTTCGTATACATCAAAAACATTTTTGAAATACATGATTAACAATTTTTTGAAATCATATTTTTGGTGTCTACTTTCTTCCATACACATAATACATATTTCATATATATATCGAATTCATTTTTCAAATATACGTTTGATATTTTTTAATTACAAGTTTAAAATTTTCTCAATACATGGTCAAAATATTTCCAATACACATTTTTAGTACTTTTTTTGAAATCTTATAAATTTGATGTCTACCTTTTTCCGTACTCATTGTACATTTTTGGTATATATCTAATATATATTTTTTTAATATATGTTTAACATTTTTCAAATGCAAGTTTCACATTTTTTGAATACACGGTCAATATTTTTTCTATGCATATTTTAAATACTTTTTTGAAATCATATATTTTTTTATGTTTACTTTTTTTCATACACATTGTAAATTTTGGTATATATCTAATACATTTTTCAAATATATAGACAAAAAGTTTCTATACACATTATAAATTGCACCCCTGTCAGGCTCGTGACAAAATAGAAGGCATGCCCCCCTTGAGAAAAGAGCCATTGTTTCTTTTTCATTGTGTTTTTTCTTCGGATTTTCTGTTTTCAATGTGTTTTTTCTTTGTTTTTCTTCGGTTTTCTTCGTTTCACTACCTTTTTTGTTTTCCTTCCCTTTTCTTATTTTTTCTTGGGTTTTGTTTGTTTTGTTTTCTCATTTTTCATCGGTTTCTTTTTTCAGTACACATTCAACATTTTTTTATACATCAGAAACATTTTTATGTACATGTTTAACATTTTTGAAATACATGATTAACATTCTTTAAATCTTGATGTCTACCTTTTTCATGCATATTGTACATTTTTATAATATATTGTATTCGTTTTTCTAATACAGGCTTAACATTTTTCAAACATAAACTTAACATTTTTCTATATGTGGTCAAAAAAATTTATGCACATTTTAAAAGAATTTCCCAATGTTTGATTAACATTTTTTAAATTCAAGATTAACATTTTTAATACATGGTCTACATTTTTTCTATACATGTTGACCATTTTTAAATGCTTGGTTAATGTTTCAAATACAAGATTAACATTTCTTTAATACATGGTCAATATTATTTCTATACACATTTGACATTTTTCAGATGTTTGATTAACATTTTTGAAATACTCCTACTTGTTAAACATTTCTCAAAATGCTTGATTAATATTTTTAAAATATAGGATCACTATTTTTCATGCACGTTGTATTTTTTTGTAAACATATTTTCTGTACATGAGAAATGTTTTCTCTATACACACTTAACACTTTCAAATGTTTGGTTACCATTTTTTTTCAATTTTCTATGTAATTTTTTGTCATATATTTATTTAAAATATTTTGAAGTATTTAAAAAACAAAATAATAATAATAATGAAAAAACAAAGTTGTGACCTCCCGCTAGCTGGGCTGGGCCAGTATGGCGCTCCCTTGCAAAGCTAGCTTTCAACTCGTGGCGAGCGAGGTATAGACGCGCACAAAACTTGTAGCGCCCAAGATGCAATTTTATCCCGATCACGTGTTGAATTCATGGTTGAGGTAGAATCACATTTCGAGCGCATAGCAAGGTGGATATCATTAATAATATACCATGTACTGAATAGATGAGAGTATTAGATAAAGGCTTACACTCGCCACAATTTACAACACGAATACATCAATACATAGCAATCATCATACAGAAGAGCAGAATCCGACCAGGGGTGAAATCAAACGAAAATAAGAACGACATCCACCCTGCTAAACACAGGTTCCCGACCAAGAACCATCCTATGATCGAAGAAGAAGAAGCAGAAGAACTCCAAAAGCAAGCATGCATTGCTCTCACGTCGAAGCATCACTTTTACATGTACCTGCACCTGTTGTTGTAGTAATTTGTGAGCCACCATGGGTATCAAGACTAGCAAAGCTTAATGGGCATGGAATGGATAAGTGGCGAGGTTGCAGCAAGCACTAAGCATTGTATGGTGGCTAATTCGAGTACAAGAATAAAAAGAGTAAACTACGCATAAGGGACGTGAACTAGAATGATCAAAAAATGATCCTGAACTACTTACGAGTCAAACATAACCCCACCGTTTTCTCTTTCCGAACTCCCTCGAAAAGAGACAATCACGATTACACACGTGGTTGGTGTCTTTCTAATTTGAGTTTAGTTTCAAGTTCTCTACAACTGGATACTATAAATTTCCAAGTCGCCACATAATTGCGGGCATGGCTTCCGAAAAGATTTAACCCTACAGGGGTGCTCCAAGTAGTCCATTATAAATTACCACACGCATCAGATGGAACATCCTTACACCGTGATAACACGATGCTTGTGATAAGGAATCCCGATGGACAAGTCACTTGTCAAAGGTACAACTAAACCAGCAAGACCACCCGGTGTGTCGTCACCCCGATAAGAGCCGCGCGTATCTCGTTCTCAGGACACAACCGTCTATGCATAATGGACGATAGCCAAATGTGTGGATACATAAACAAATATCGTGTCCCTAGTGAGCCTCTACTAGACTAGCTCGTTGATCAAAAGATGGTTAAGGTTTCCTAACCATAGACATGTGTTGTCATTTGATAACGGGATCACATCATTAGGAGAATGATGTGATGGACAAGACCCATCCGTTAGCATAGCATATGATCGTTCAGTTTATTGCTACTGCTTTCTTAATGTCAAATACATATTCCTTCGACCATGAGATCATGCAACTCCCAGATACCGGAGGAATATCAAACATCACAACGTAACTGGGTGATCATAAAGGTGCTCTAAAGGTATCTTCGAAGGTGTCTGTTGAATTGGCGTGAACCGAAATTGGAATTTGCCACTCCGTATGACGGAGAGGTATCTCTGAGCCATCTCGATAATACAACATCACAAGAAGCTTGCAAGCAAAGTGGCTAAGGAGTTAGTTATGAGATGATGTATTATGAAACGAGTAAAGAGACTTGCCGGTAACGAGATTGAACTAGGTATGAAGATACCGACGATCGAATCTCGGGCAAGTAACATACCGACAAACAAAGGGAACTACGTATTGTCATAAAGGTTCAACCAATAAAGATCTTCGTAGAATATGTAGGAACCAATATGGCCATCCAGGTCCCGCTATTGGTTATTGACTGGAGAAGCGTCTCGGTCATGTCTACTGTGGGCGCCGCCTCCTCGCAGCGTCGCGTCGTCTTCCTCCCTCTTGTTGCATCTCACAACTCTCCTGAGGTTTCTCTCTTCTCTTCTCTCACAAACACTACACACACACACATACACCAAGGAAGAACACACAGGCTTTGCCGAGACTCTTCCTTGGCACCCACAAGCACTACATTGTTTTCTCAGCCCGCACGGCCTCATTTCCATTCAACTCAAAGTAGTATATATACAAAAGGTTTAGGCACTTCTGCCATGCACTTCACGCCACCACTAGAGCCACTACTCCACTAGTTTCTCCATGATCCACATGATTCTGCATGCAGCTAACTAACTTGACTCAGCTCGGCTACTACCTCCACCAAGCGAACTCCACTAGTAGAAAAGGGGGCAAAGGTCCAGGCCGGGTCAGCCCATTAGTCCCGGTTCAGTCCAGAACCGGGACCCATGGAGGCATTGGACCCGGTTCGTGAGCCGAGGCCTGCTGGCCACGTGGGCCATTGGTCCCGGTTCGTCTGGACCTTTTGGTCCCGGTTGGTGGGACGAACCTGGACCAATGGGCCTCGCTCCTGGCCCACCTCCATTGGTCCCGGTTGGTGGCATGAACCGGGACCAAAGGCCCTTTGGTCCCGGTTCAAGCCACCAACCGGGACCAATGGAGGTGCCTATATATACCCCTCGCCCGCGGGCAGAGCACTTCACTGCTCTGTTTTTCTGCCCGGCTGTTGGAGAGCTTTGTGGTGCTCTAGCTCACCTCCTATGCACACGAGGTGTTCGATGGAATGCCCGAGCCACGCTACTCAACTTTCTCCTCTCCAAGCTCGACCTCCAAACTCCATTTTCCTCAATATTTGTTTAGGTTTAGCGGTCCATCACGCCTGCCTCCGTCTTCACCGCCGTCGATCACCAGCGCCGATCTCATCGCCCGGCACCACCGTGGTGAGCCTCTTGTTCTTATCTTCTTTATGAAAGGAAAAATATTCTTACTTGTATGTTTAGATAGATACTTGTATTATTTTCTTACTTTTATTATTGCATCTTATATAGTGCGATGGTTTTGGTATCCGCCCCCGTCGGCCCTCGTCTTGTCTATGATTCGGATGTGGTATATATTATCTTTTCATAACTATTGGTTCATTTGTTGTTTATGAAAATTACGCCGACCAACGTGACATAGATTTTATTTATCTAGAAGGTTGTTGAACCGGAAATTTCAACCGACCCTATTGTCGAGAGGTTAAATTTAGTTGAAGAAGAAAACAATTTTTTGAAGGAAAAAAATAAGAAAAATTTAGGAGGAGATGATGATATTGGAGTTGCATGTTGCGGATGTCATCGATGATCACAAGATCAAGATGGATGCAATGTGATTGAAGATTAGAAAGATTAGAAAATATGCCATTCATACCGAGACTTGGTATCATTATGCCGTTGGATCAGTTGTTACCTTGGTTGCGATTATGATCGTATTTGTTTTCGCATTAAAATGTTTTACATAGTTTCAATGTATGGTTTAATTAATTTAGATGCTCTGCAGAGCTTTATGTTGTTAGATGAGAACTATGTATGTACTTTGGTTTTAATGTGATGATGAACTTCTATTAATTTGGCCACTTAATTATCTATTCATGATGTTCTGTAATGATTTTTGACACACTTAATTATATATAATGCACGCAGATGAACTGGCAATGGATGTCCGCTTTGATGCAGCCACCGAGATTGGAAAGGACACATATTATGGTTACATATAGTGGACATATGGAAACAAAATAAATAATGCAGAAAACAAAGCAAAAAAACTGGAAACAAAATAAAAATAGCAACAATAAGTATTTTGTTGTAAGTAGAAACAAAATAAAATAAATAAAGCAAGAAAGAAAACAAAAAAATGTTTTCAAATTTGAAAACTAGTGGCACTAACAGAAAGTTTATAATTTTTCTAAAACTAAAAGCAAAAAGAATTAAAAAATAAAGCAAAAAACAAATAAAATAAATAATGCAGAAAACAAAACAAAAGAACTAGAAAAAATAAATAAAAATAGCAACAATAAGTATTTTGTTGTAAGTAGAAACAAAATAAAATAAATAAAGTAAGAAAGAAAACAAAAAAGTGTTTTTTAAATTTGAAAACTAATAACAGAAAGTTTATAATTTTTCTAAAACTAAAAGCAAAAAAAATTAAAAAATAAAGCAAAAAACAAAAGAAAATAAATAATGCAAAAAACAAAACAAAAAAACTGGAAAATAAAATAAAATAGCAACAATAAGTAAAGAAAACAAAAAAACAAAAAGTGCCTCCTACTAGGCCCCCACGGCCTGAATACGACTAGAAACCCAACAATGTGCCAGGATTCAGGCCCGTAGTAAGCCTAGTAGGCCCACATGCACATAGAGACAGATTAGGCCCGAAAGCCTGCTTTAGAGGGGAGCTCGAGAGGGTTGGCGCATCGCACCTGATAAAAGGTGCGACTCTATCTCAGCTAGCAAGGTGGGACTAAACTCCCACCACCACGCCGTTGTGCAAGGCCCATTAGTCCCGGTTGGTGCCACCAACCGGGGCCAAAGGACGCCGCTTCCCACCCTTTGGCTGCCGAAAATTGGCCTTTCAGTCTGGTTGGTGCCATTGGTCCCGGTTGGTGCGACGAACCGGGACCAAAGGCCTGGGTATATAAGTAGCACTTAGGAAAATTTGAGGAACTCATCGCCAGTTGCCCCCCGGCCCGTCTGACGACGCCGAGCTCATCGACGCCGCTAGGCTGCCCAGATCGACGCCGTCCGCTGCCCCCCGCTGTTGCCGCCCCGATCAGCTGTCGTCGCCGCTGCCCGCTCGCCGTCGCCGTCACGACGTCGTCCCGAGCTCAAGCGCCCACGCCATCGCCGCCTGACCGCCCCTGCCACCGCCTCTGCCTCAGGCCGGCCCCGACCTCGCCGTCGCCGACACCACCCATAGTGAGCCGCCGCGCCCCTGCCCTGCCCCCTGCCGCAAAAAAAAAATATGTATGTATGCTTTTTTGTATGTATGTATGCTTTTTTGCTAGGTAGGAAAGTATGTATGCTTTTTTGTATATATGTATGTATGTATGCTTTTTTGTATGTATATATGTATGTATGTATGCTTTTTTGTATGCATATATGTTGATGAAATATGAACAATGCATTAGGCAAAATCTTTACTTTTTTTTTGAAATTTTCTATTTGAACATTTAAAAAAAAACAAGCAATACTAAAAGAATGAGAGGAAAAAGGAAAATAAGAAGAGGAAGAAAGGAGGAGAAGAGGAGAAATAAATAAGAAGAGAAAAAAGAAGAAAAAGAAGAGGAGAAGAAGAAAGGAATAGACGAGAAGAAGAAAAAAATATATTCTATTTTGTCTTCTTCTCCTCTATTCCTTTCTTGTTCTCCTCTTTTTTTTTTTTTCTTCGATCTTCTCCTCTATTCCTTTTTCTTCTCCTCTTTTATTTCTTCTTCGCTTTCTTATGTTTTATCGAATTACATCATCGTCGATAACTTCAACACGTGGAAATTGATATACCCCTCCCGATAATATTATTTTCATGTACGTATGTCGTGTCGATATAAACTCCCGATAACTTCAACACGTGGGGGTCGATATACCTCCCGTAACTTCAACACGAGGGGGGTCGATATACCCTCCCGACAACTTCAACACGTGGGGGCGATATACCCTCCCCGATAATATTATTTTCCCATGTACGTATGTAAATGGTTGTCGATATAAACCCCTCCCAATAACTTCAACACGTGGGGGGGGGGGGTCGATATACCCCCTCCCCAATAACATTATTTTCCCGTGTATGTATCTCGTCGTTGTCGATATTACCCCCTCCTTGAAGCGTTCTCGAGGCCACCCCAAACCCTAGCTGGAGAAGCAGTGTCGAGGCCACTAATTAATATGATTCCTTACTGTGATTAGCTAGCTAGTTCTACGCTTGCCACTAGCTAATATATCCATCTGTCATGTTTGAATAATAATTGCCATGTTGTAAATATTTGTAGAAACTATGGACACCCCCCGAGACGAAGCACAAGAAGCGTTGTTGGGGGACATAATCGCACAAGGAAGTGATGCCGTCTTCTCGTTTCTGAATGACACCATGGTCTGGAAGGACAGGGTGAAGAAGCAGGCTATGATTATGATGGCTCCGGTGACCCAATGACGGTGCAAGAAGGAGACCATGATGACGGCTCCGGTGACCGAACCGAGTCTGGCCAGGTATTTATATTAGTTAAGCCTGTGCTAACTAGCTAATTGATGCATTCATTGTTTTGGTATATGTACACATATTAATTAACTCTCGTCTTTCTTCTTTTTTCTAGCCCTCCGGATCGAGCACAACTTCGGTAAGGAGACGAGGCCCGAAGAAAAAGTTGAGCTCGGACGAAAGGTTTGAGATCGCAACAACCTTGTATGACGGCGAACCGATTGAACCCATCCGGACAAAGAACGCATTTGCTGCTCGGTCACGGAGTTCTTGTTAGGGATAGGATCCCGATCAGCATCCACCAATGGTATAAGCCTAAGAACGAAGACCCTGAGGTGTCTTATGTCAATGATATGCAGAAAGATGATCTTTGGACTGAGCTGAAGGCAAATTTCACCCTACCGCCAGCGGAGGATCTAGAGAAGCCAGTTATAGAACAATTAATCAAGTCTTTTGCTCTTAAGAAGATGGCAGGCCTATTCAGGAGGTGGACGAAAGATCTGAAAAAGTTTGTCGACAAAGAAGAGACACCAGAATTCATCGGCAAATATGAGAAGATCAGAGATCACTGGCCCGCATTTGTGGCCAACAAGACATCGGAAAAGAGTAAGAAGATGTCGGCGACAAACAAGCAAAATGCTGCGAAGAAGAAGTTTCACCATCGCGCACGGGTCGTGGCTACCTCAAAGCCCAGCCTAAGTGGGCCAAGGCTGAGAATGATCTGCTTGATAAAGAGATCGAACCGAGAGACAATGAATCGCCGGACCGTTGCGGACTTGGTTCTTGAGGGTGGCGGAACCTTGGACCCTGTATCGAGGAAGTGTCGTTGGACGGACGAGCAACTGAAAATACCAGTCAAGAGGCTTCGCAATATATCAATGCAGCGCAAGCAAGGACGCTCGTTCCAGCATGTGGAGAACGACGAGCTCACAATGGCCCTCGGGAATCCTGAGCACCCTGGACGGACACGAGGAACACCAGGCTCCATTTCGTGGAAGGTTGGTTTTCCGGACGCAGGGGGTTACAAAACCCAGGAGAGGAGGAAGAAAGTGGAGCATAGCCAACTGCAGGCGCTGCACGCAAGGGTACAAGGGCTAGAGGAACGAGAAGAAGCAGATCGCAGCAAACGACCTGCCGAAGCTTCCCCCGAAGCTACCCTGCCATCTCAGCGGAGAAGAAGCGTGGCTTCCACCGAGCTGCTTCAGCTGGAGCATGTCTTGACGGCTCCTGCTAGCTACCCCGTGGATTTTATCACGGAGTCTCAAAATTGCCACCTTATGGCGCAATGGTAGAACTTAAAAGTCAAAGGCGGTGTCGGCCAAGTTCGACCTTCGAACCCGTCGCAACTTTTCACCGTCGTCCGATTCCGTAGGATATGCTAGGGTGATGGTGGACGAAATAACGGAGGGATTTGAGGACCTCCGGCTTGACCACCCTACCGGTGAAGGGGAGACTCGGTTGGGTTCTGCTCTGAAGACTCCAAGCCTATGGCGGAAGGAGCTCATCAACCTTCCAAACTGGACGCCTCCTCCTCCTCCTCTGGCGAGTCAGGGCACTCCGCCTCCTCCACTGCCTCCTCCTCCGGCAAGTGACAATCAGGGCAATCAACCTCCTTCTTTGGAGCGTGGCGGCACTCCGCCTCCTTCTCCACCTGCGCCGGCGCACCCGAGCAGCCAGCAGCCTCCTCTTTCTCCGCCTCGCCAGCAAGGGCGGAAGAGACCCGCCGCCGCCCCGGCTTCTCCGGCGTGTCGTAATCCTTCTCCTCCGCCTTGTAAGCAAGCACGGAAGAAGACAGCCGCAGCCGCTTCGTCTACTCCGGCGTCTAGCAGTACAGCCAGAGGCGGGAGGCAATACAGATACGGTCCACCTCTCAAGCCTCTAGAGAAGTTACCGTATGAGATGACCGTGGAGGAAAACAAGAAGATCATGCGGACCGAAGTGAAGGACTTCTTTGAAGGGTTGAAAGTGCAGAGACATCCACCTCCGGAGGAGAAGATAGATCCGGTGAAAGTGAAGCATACTCTGGCTGCCCTGAGGAAACCACCAAAGTCTCCACCGAAAGGCAACTATGAACGCATCCTTGAAAAGTCATTTGTCCAAGCGAAGCGGTCTGGAAGTACTGTCACTGATCAAAGGTTAGCAGAACGACGAGCTGGGAAAAAATTGCCCAGCTCGGCGAACAAGCGAACCAATCGCTCCCCCCGCTCCAGGTGTCCGAAGATAGCGTCGCTAATGATCCAGGCGGGATGGTGCCGGGTTATAACAATCCTGCAGATTACCTGCCCGACGATGTACATTATGATTTCTTGGAGGCGGACGAACACGAGATACGTGTGAAGCCTCTCGTCAAAGATGAAAGATCTCTAACAACGATGATGTTCAGATTCCATAATTGGTACATGAAAACCTGCAGAGAGTCTGAGGGGAGGAATATTTTGACGCCGAGAGTTAGAGAGGAGCATGACCTCGTTGGAATTGAATAGTTGAATGTTCCATTTGAGGAGTTCTTCGCGTTTTTCAATCTAAAGGCCCTCGATAAATTAATGGTCACTTGTTATTGCCTGTAAGTAGTACTACTTCTGTCATTAATTGAGTCTCTCTCTATATATAGGTTAGCTCTTTCATTGCATGTATTTTTAATTATCCTCACTATATTAATAATCATGCAGATTGAAGATCGCCGAATTGAAGAAAAAACAAGTCGGTGATATTGGGTTCATTAACACAAATCTCATAGATGTATTTATAGTTAAATCTCATGCCAAAGATACCGAGGCCAAGCTGCTACAATCGTTTCTATTAAATCAAAACAAAGCTATAATACTCTTCCCTTACAAAGTCAAGTGAGTGTTACTGTCTTGTGCATCCCTTATTAGTCGAGGTTGTAGTAATGTAATTGATGAGTTATGCATGCTTGCGCAGGTTCCACTATATTCTGCTAGAGATTAAGCTTGAGCAGGGACAAGTAACCGTCTTAGACTCGAGACGAAAAGATCCCACGGAGTATGCGGACTTGACTGAAATTATAGAGAAGTAAGTTAAACCGATCATTATCGCACCATATCGGCAACTTTGTTCATTTCGTGATATCAAGTAATTGTTTTCTTTGTCTGGCAGGGTTTGGGAAAAATTCACCTCAAAAACTCCGGACTGCCGAAGAAGCTGCAATTTAGATACCCGAAAGTAAGTACTATAGTAGCATGTTCCACACATCTCCTAGTGATTCAAGCGCTAGTTTCATCAATACCATTTAGCATGCTTGCTAATTATCAGTTTGATTGACTTCTATTCCTTGTAAAGTGGTTGTGGCAGGAACAAGGGAATGATTACCGTGGATACTACATTTGCGAGTCCATCCGCCACACGACCTGTGAGCGGGCTACTCGACAAACAATATGAAGTGCGTAAATAATAATATTCACAATTTTATTTTATTATCATCATTTGTGTTCAGTTTCATTTATTCATATATATGTATTGACCCCTTCTTCAAATTAGATGTTTCGGATGCGGGATGAACTACTACCACCAGATCGTATGCGAGCAATTCAAGAGGAATTGGCGGCATTCTTTCTTGACCACGTGATCGCTAAAGACGGAGAATACCATGTGGACCCTTAGTTTGTTTGGAATTAGGAGATTATATTGTAAGAGATAATTATATTGTATATATCTAGCCAAGATGGCGTCGGATAGATATACGAGAACTTGTTGTTCGACCAATCTCTCAGAGAAGGAGAGGTGGTCGATATCACTTCTCTCTATATGCATATGTGTTCATGACGATCTTCTGTTTCCTTCATTTGCTTACTAGCTAGCTAGAGTGTCTAGTCCTCTGTATACGTATATATATATAGTACGTAGCGTCGACCAAACACGGAGATAAGAGAGGACAATTCTCTCTATTAATTAGCTAGCTAACACAAACACCTAAATTAACCCCCCAAAACCCCCTAACCCCCCCCCCCTGTGACACCCAAAAATTTGGACAGGATTTGTTTACAAAATTTTTTTGCCAGGAAATTAAAATTTTCATTTTCTGGATTTTCTTTGATTTCAGAAACATTCTTTTCTTTGATATTGTGGAATTTTTACCCCAAGTTAAAACTTCCTAATATATTGTTGGACTTGTTTATCTTCCCAAGACTTCTTCTTTATGATCAGTGGAATTATTTCTGAATTTATCTTTCCTGAACTTTATTTCTGTGAAAATAATTTTTCTTAAGTTTTAGAGCCTCTTTTGCACTGCAACCATTTGATAAGTGCATCTAAAATTTTCACCAAAAATTGGGGATGTCATGTGGTTTTTTTTAAATCACTCTGGTACAATAATATCTTTTATTCATTAAAAATTTTGGGCCCTACCCCAAGTTTTCTAAACTAGTCCAATTGGTACCTTTGCACTACAACCCCTTTAAATAAACTTTTAAAAATTTCACCAAGTATTTGGAGATGACATTAGATGCATATAACTCAGTTTTATGCAAAAATCCATGCATGTTCTTTGCAAGATTTGAGCAAACCATCCTCTTTTGCTCTCTGGACCAGATTGGCATTTTCTACAGCAACCACATTTTATTTTGCTCTGTTACCCATGATTCTTTCTCATGCTTATAGTCCATCCTGCAGAACACTTAATTCCAAGAGAGTGAACCCATTGGAGTAGTTTTGGTCCATGAAACCATGTCCTTTTTTTTCTGAACAGATTTGGTTTTCTCAAATTTTTGCACTAGCAAGTTTCTAGCTTTGGCCAACTAACCCTACCACCATCTCCTACACCTAATGAGAAACTGATCTGGAGATTTTTACCACTCCAAGAACTGCCTAGATGCCTCTAGCATTTTGTCAAACACCTTGTGTGCATGGCCAGTTTTGGCATGATTTTTAGTTAGCATTGCAAACTTGGTCCCCTGACCTAACGCCCATGTACATTAACCTCCTTGCAAACTCTGACCTAGTCCTGTTAATTGCCAGCCTCACTCGAGCACTCTAGCCCACCCTGGCATTCTGTCGAGCACGTTGCGTGCGTGCTCTGGGCGCGCCCAGAGCACGCGTTTTGCACGTGCGTGCACCCGAGCCGCCGCGTTCTCTCACCCCGCGCCCCTGACCTTTGCTCACCTGCAGAGCCACACCCCGGCCTCATCCACTCACCGGAACACGCCAGACCGCCCCTGGAGCTCCACAGGGCCGCCGCCAGGTCGGCCATGGCCACAAGCGGCCGGACGGCAGCCCTGCCGTTGACGGCGCCGCCCGAGCCACCCACGCGCGCCAGCTCGCCCCCTTGAGCAGTAGGGAGCTCGTCGGAATGCGCCGACCAACCCAAACCACCGCCACGTCGCCCTGCAGCACAGAATGGCGGTTCGCCGACGATCCTATCCATGGCCACCGCGAACCGACCTAGCCGCGCTATAAGTAGGGGCCTCGGGCTCATCCAGCCACTCAGGCAGCCTCATGCCATCCCCTCGAAGCCCCCACGGCCAGAAATCGTCGGGGGGAAGCCGTCTTCCCCGACTCCGGCCGGTTCGGCCGCCGCCACGCCCCAGCGCCATGAGTCACAACCAGGGCCTCCCCTGCCCGTCCGACGCCACCACCCGACTCCCCTGGATCGTGCGGAGCCGCCCAAACCCTCAACCATGATCGGAAGCCACCATAGCCTAAATCCCCAATCGTGCCCGAAGCTACCTTCGCCGCGGAGCTCGCCGCCGGCGACTCCCTTCGTCCCCACCTACCTAACGACCACCGAGAGGACCGCCCTGGACTGGCGGATCCATCCCCGCCCTCGGATGCCCTCGAGGAGCCGTCGTTCGCCGGCAAAGATCGCCGGAGCCCCGCCTCTGTTCGGCCAGAGGAGGAAGGAGGCGGGGCGACCGGTCAAACCTGACCAGTGGGCCCCCTGGACCCACTGTCAGTGACCACGGCCGGTCCACGTTGGACTAAGTGAAAGCGTAAAATCCCCGAGTACGTCTCCCCTGCCCCAAAAACGTATTCTGAATCGAAACGTTTTCTTTTTTTGTTTTATTTTAAAAACAGAATATTGACTGGCTATAACTTTTTAAATATAAGTCGAAATGACTTGATTCTTGTACTGTTGTTTCCCAAATTTTGTATAGTTTATTTTCATATTTATTTGAAAAACTTTCAGACAACTTTTTTGTACCATTTTTAAACTATGTGTTAATTTGAATATTTTCAAAAATAGGATTGTCGGAGAGAGAAGAAAACTTCCAAAAGTTTTAGGATGCACCCTGCCTCTACACAACTTGAAGGCAAGCATCCTGAACCCTGGCATAATATTTTTGTGTGTTGGTTGACACGATTATAACACCACCTTATTACGGAGAACTCATTATTTTATGTCGTGATTCGATCACTTGCATGAATGCACATTGGAGATTTCTTGCTGTTGGAAATGGATATACTTGTGATGGTAATCGTCCTCGTATGCCTTGCATGCATGTCGGAAAGAAATCCCGGAAAGCCTCTGCCTTGGGTAGGCGTGAGCTTGTCTCCGGTCTCCGTCGGGACGGTTATGTCCGGTATGGCATAGTAAGGTATAATGAGTGGTGATTCTGTTGGTTGAAATATATTTGTTATACATATCATGCAGGAAATACTTAAACCTCCTGAGTCGACCATAGATCAAGTCTTGTTCCGGTAACCCCCATACTTGTTTCGTACTACCACTTGTTCCTGCCATAGGTAGGGCATGGTTCAGTAAGTTGTCAACCCCTTTCCTAGCACACATAGTACAGAGAGGCCATGGTGGAAGATACCGGAGGCCTCCGGTAGGCATGCCACCTGGTCCGGGGCGTGGGTGTTTTCGGTTGTAGCCGAAGGGGTAGCTCCCCCTAGTTTGCGCGCAGTATAAATTTTGTGATCCCATGCTAATCGAGGTTGTAGCCTCCCCACTTAGAGTTTTGCTTAACAGGTGTCGTGGATGATTCCTGACACCGGTAAGTTAGGCTGGTGTGTGTGGTCAGGTGTGTTTTCAATTAGAAGACCGTAAATGGAATTAGTCCCGATGGACTAAAGGAATCCGTTACTCGTGGGTAAAGAGTACACCCTCTGCAGAGGTTAAATCTATTCGAATAGCCGTGTCCATGGTTAAGGACTATAGTCTGGGATGGGTCAAGTGTCGGTCTTAGTGTCGGTCTTCGGAGGAGAAACTGTTAAACCAGAACTTGGATTATGACTTGTGACTTGTGATGATTATGTTTATTTATATTATGGACTAACCCATTATATTATTGAATTATCGAGTATCCCTAGGATGGTTCTACCTACTGGATATTCACTGTGATTATTTTATAAGCCCTTTATGCGGTGTCGCAGAGACGCCCGACTGTGGCATACTTGTTAATTATTTACTTTATAAGCCCTTTCTGTGGTGTCGCTGAGACGCCCGACTGTGGCATACTTGTTAATTATTTACTTTATAAGCCCTTTATATGGTGTCGCTGAGACGCCCGACTATGGCATGCTTGTTATTTATTTACTTTATAAGCCCTTTATGTGGTGTCGCTGAGACGCCCGACTGTGGCATGCTTGTTATTTATTTACGTTATAAGCCTTTTATGTGGTGTCGCTCAGACGCTCGACTGAGGCATGCTCGTTATTTACCAACCTTTCGAGGCGTCGCTTCAGACACCCGATCGGTGCATTTTATTACTACTCTGTTATTGCATATTCATGTATATATAAATAACTTGCTTGCGTGCATGAGAGAGTTTATTTTATGACTGACTTTGTGATCATAGAATATTTCAGAGCATGATTATCGTTGTTATATTATACCTGTGTTCATAATGTTTGCGAGTATATTCAAAAGTACTCACTGGCTTGTCCCTGGCTATTGTCTTGGCCAGATTTCTTGCATGAAGAGGAGCGTTGCGCTGATAGCCCCCGGAACCCATGTAACACCCGGATAATTAAGCTACAGTAAAACTCGGTTAATGGTGCCATGTCAACTCTGGTTACTGTTGATAGACCTGCGTTAGTTCAAACAGATTCAAATTAAAAATTTAATTAACGGCAAACATCAAAAGTTTTCAAATGTAAAAACTAAAATGTACAAACTGTGGCATATATTCCAGAAGTAATTATGGTGGTGAACCAACATTTTGTAAAGCGTTTTAGTGCGCTAAAATAAAATAAAACAGTAAAAGAAAAACTAAAAACAAAACAACAACAAAAAAATATAGAAAGAGGAGAACCCCCCTTTGGGCCACAGCCCAGCTGGCCTCTGGGCCAATCAGGCCGACAAGGCCAGCCCACCCCGGCGCCCTACTAGGTCACCCCGACCCCCCCACCGAACCAAACCCTAACCCGTCGCCCCCCACGTTCCCCTCTCTCCTCAGATCCTCCCGATCCCGATCTGGATCGGGCACCGCGCCTTCTCCCTCGCTCGTCGCCGTCGACCGCCTCACTCGCCCGCCCTCGACGTCGACCCCTCCACCGACGGACCCCCTCCCCTCGAGCATCGCCGCCACAGCTTGGCGGGACGCCGCACCGAGACCTGCGCCCGCCCGACGCGTCCCAGGCGCCATCGCACGGTGCCACGCCGTCGCCCGGTGCCGACTCCGTCACCGGATCGCCAAGCACCGCCCGGCCTGCCTCCTCTCTGACGTCGCTGCCGTCCTCCTCCTCGCCCCCCGTTCTCGAACCCCACGAACCCCCTGTGAGCCCCGTTCTTCTCCTCCGCCGCTTCAAGACGCTGTCCGCCTTGCCCCGACGCCACAAGGCGCTTCCAGACGCTGCGGCACTGCTGATGGCGGCTCCTCGCTCATGATCACCGCGCTTAACCCGGCCGACGCGCCACTGCGTGCGCCAAGACGCCTATTGCCTCATCGTCCCCGCTGCCGCTTAGCACCGTAGGTCCGCGCCGACTCCTTCCGCCTCCCTGCTGCCCGGCCCGGACCCTTCCTTTCTGCCAGTGGCTCGCACGGCTCTGCCGCGCCATCGGCTGTTCGGCTGCCCCGCCGCACGCCCGCCTGACCGATCAGATCCTCGCCTGTTCGGGATGGGCGCTAGCGCCCCTGTGCCCGTAGCCCACACCCGCTATGGCCCCCTATGGGCGTATGACAAGTGGGGCCTCAAGCCCCCAGAACATTAAAAAAAAGAAGAGATAAAAAATATATTAATAATAATAAAAATATAATTAAATTAATTAATTAATTAATTAACTTAATTAATTATGTTTAATAAACCTAATTAAATAACTAACCTAACTAATTTGTTAATTAATCTAATTAACATGGTTAATTAGTTAGCAGACAATGACAGTGGGACCCACATGTCAGTTTGTCTAGGTCAATCGACTAGTTGACTCACGACATCACCTGACATAATGCTGACGTCATAATTGCATTTTCTAATTAAATTAATTTTGTTAATTCTAGAAATGAATTAAAAACTTTGAAAATTAATATTAAATAAACCGTAACTCGGATGAAAATACTTTGTACATGAAAGTTGCTCAGAACGACGAGACGAACCCGGATACGCAGCCCGTTCGTCCGCCACGCACCCCTAACATATCAAACTCGCAACTTTCCTCCGGCCTCCTCGTCAAAACGCGAAACACCGGAATACTTTCCGGATGTTTCCCGCCTCACGGTATCGCCTACTACCGCGTTAGGGCACACCTAGCACCGCTCATTGTCACGCCACGCATCGTCATGTTTATGTTTGCATTGTATTCATTGTTTCTTCCCCTCTTCTCTCGCTAGACACCGAGACCGACGCTGCCGCTGCCCGGTTCGACTACGGAGTTGACGACCCTCTCTCTTGCCGTGAGCAACCGTGCAAGCCCCCTTTGATCACCGGATATCGCCTACTCTTCTCTATACTGCTTGCATTAGAGTAGTGTAGCATGTTACCGCTTTCGCTAATCCTATCTTTCTTGCATAGCCTGTCCTTGCTACTCATTGTTGTTACCTTTATCTGCTATCCTATCGCTTAGTATAGGATGCTAGTGTTCCATCAAGGGCCCTACACTCTTGTCCGTTTGCCATGCTATACTCTTGGGCTGTGATCACTTCGAGGTGATCACGGGCATATTCTATGTACTTTACACTATTACATTACCTGTGATACTGTTTGGAGATGGGGGCTGAAAGGACAGGTGGCTCCATCCCGGTAGAGGTGGGCCTGGGTTCCCGACGGCCCCCGACTGTTACTTTGAGGCGGAGCGACAGGGCAGGTTGAGACCACCTAGGAGAGAGGTGGGCCTGGCCCTGGTCGGCGTTCGCGGATACTTAACACGTTTAACGAGATCTGGGTATTTGATCTGAGTCTGGCCATTTGGTCTATACGCACTAAGCATCTACTGAAGGAAATATGCCCTAGAGGCAATAATAAAGTTATTATTTATTTCCTTATTTCATGATAAATGTTTATTATTCATGCTAGAATTGTATTAACCGGAAACATAATACATGTGTGAATATATAGACAAACAGTGTCACTAGTATGCCTCTACTTGACTAGCTCGTTAATCAAAGATGGTTATGTTTCCTAACCATAGACATGAGTTGTCATTTGATTAACGGGATCACATCATTAGGAGAATGATCTGATTGACATGACCCATTCCGTTAGCCTAGCACTTGATCGCTTAGTATGTTGCTATTGCTTTCTTCATGACTTATACATGTTCCTGTAACTATGAGATTATGCAACTCCTGCCATCGGAGGAACACTTTGGTGCTACCAAACGTCACAACGTAATCGGGTGATTATAAAGGAGTACTACAGGTGTCTCCAAAGGTACATGTTGGGTTGGCGTATTTCGAGATTAGGTTTTGTCACTCCGATTGTCGGAGAGGTATCTCTGGGCCCTCTCGGTAATGCACATCACTATAAGCCTTGCAAGCAATGTAGCTAATGAGTTAGCTACGGAATGATGCATTACGTAACGAGTAAAGAGACTTGCCGATAACGAGATTGAACTAGGTATTGGATACCGACGATCAAATCTCGGGCAAGTAACATACCGATGACAAAGGGAACAAAGTATATTGTTATGCGGTTTGACCGATAAAGATCTTCGTAGAATATGTAGGAGCCAATATGGGCATCCAGGTTCCGCTATTGGTTATTGACCAAGAATAGTTCTAGGTCATGTCTACATAGTTCTCGAACCCGTAGGGTCCGCACGCTTAAGGTTTCGGCGATGCTTATATTATGAGTTTATGAGTTTTGATGTACCGAAGGAGTTCGGAGTCCCGGATGAGATCGGGGACATGACGAGGAGTCTCGAAATGGTCGAGACGTAAAGATCGATATATTGGACGACTATATTCGGAGTTCGGAAAGGTTCCGAATGATTCGGGTATTTTTTGGAGTACCGGAGAGTTACGGGAATTCGCCGGGGAGAAGTATTGGGCCTTATTGGGCCCTGCGGGAAAGAGAGAGGGGCTGCCTAGGGCAGGCTGCACGCCCCCCCAAGGCCTAGTCCGAATTGGACTAGGGGGAGGGGCCGCACCCCTTCTTCCCTTCCCCTTCCTTCTCTCCTACTCCTACTAGGAAAGGAGGAGTCCTACTCCCGGGAGTAGGACTCCCCTTGCGCGCCTCTCCTTGGCCGCCACCTCCTCCTTGCTCCTTTATATACGGGGGCAGGGGGCACCCCATGACACACAAGTTGATCTATGGATCGCTCCTTAGCCGCAAAGCGGTGCCCCCTCCACCATATTCCACTTCGGTCATATCGTCAGCGAGCTTTAGGCGAAGCCTCTGCCGGAGAAGTCATATCGTCGCAGAGCTTAGGCGAAGCCCCGCGTCGGTGGAGCATCATCATCGCCACCACGCCGTCAGGCTGACGGAACTCATCCTCGACACTTTGCTGGATCGGAGTCCGGGATCGCCATCGAGCTGAACGTGTGCAGAACTCGGAGGTGCCGTCGTTCGGTGCTTGGATCGGTCGGATCGTGAAGACGTACGACTACATCAACCGCGTTGTTATAACGCTTCCGCTTTCGGTCTACGAGGGTACGTGGACGGACACTCTTCCCTCTCGTTGCTATGTCATCACCATGATCTTGCGTGATCGTAGGAAAAATGTTGAAATTACTACGTTCCCCAACAGTGGCATCCGAGCCTGGTTTTATGCGTTGATGTCATATGCACGAGTAGAACACAAGTGAGTTGTGGGCGATACAAGTCATACTGCCTACCAGCATGCCATACTTTGGTTCAGCGGTATTGTGAGATGAAGCGGCCCGGACCGACATTACGCCAGACGCTTACGCGAGACTGGTTTCACCGCTCCGAGCACTCGTTGCTTAAAGGTGATCGGGCGGGTGTCTCTCTCTCACTTTAGTTGAACCGAGTGGCTACGCCCGGTCCTTGAGAAGGTTAAAACGAGTCTATTTGACGAAGTATCGTTGTGGTTTTGATGCGTAGGTAAGAACGGTTCTTGCTCAGCCCGTAGCAGCCACGTAAAACTTGCAACAACAAAGTAGAGGACGTCTAACTTGTTTTTGCAGGGCATGTTGTGATGTGATATGGTCAAGACGTGATGCTATATTTTATTGTATGAGATGATCATGTTTTGTAACCGAGTTATCGGCAATCGGCAGGAGCCATATGGTTGTCGCTTTATTGTATGAAATGCAATCGCCATGTAATTGCTTTACTTTATCACTAAGGAGTAGCGATAGTCGTAGAAGCAATAGTTGGCGAGACGACAACGATGCTACGATGGAGATCAAGGTGTCGCGCCGGTGACGATGGTGATCATGACGGTGCGACGCGATGCAGATCACAAGCACAAGATGATGATGACCATATCATATCACTTATATTGATTGCATGTGATGTTTATCCTTTATGCATCTTATCTTGCTTTGATTGACGGTAGCATTATAAGATGATCTCTCACTAAAAATTATCAAGAAGTGTTCTCCCGAGTATGCACCGCTATGCGAAAGTTCTTCGTGCTTTGAGACACCACGTGATGATCGGGTGTGATAGGCTCTACGTTCAAATACAACGGGTGCAAAACAGCTTGCACACGCGAATACTCAGGTTAAACTTGACGAGCCTAGCATATAACAGATATGGCCTCGAACACGGAGACCGAAAGGTCGGCGTGAATCATATAGTAGATATGATCAACATAGTGATGTTCACCATTGAAACTACTCCATCTCACGTGATGATCGGACATGGTTTAGTTGATTTGGATCACGTAATCACTTAGATGACTAGAGAGATGTCTATCTAAGTGGGAGTTCTTAAGTTAATATGATTAATTGAACTTTAATTTATCATGAACTTAGTCCTGGTAGTATTTTGCAGATTATGTTGTAGATCAATAGCTCGCGTTGTTGCTTCCCTATGTTTTTATATGTGTTCCTAGAGAAAATTGTATTGAAAAATGTTAGTAGCAATGATGCGGATTGGATCCGTGATCCGAGGTTTATCCTCATTGCTGCACGTAACAATTATGTCCTTAATGCACCGCTAGGTGATGACCTATTGCAGGAAGCGTATGCGAGCGTTATGAACGCGTTTGGCTAGCTCAATATGATGACTACTTGATAGTTTAGTGCACCATACTTAACGGTTTAGAATCGGGACTTCAAAGACGTTTTGAGCGTCATGGAACATATGAGATGTTCCAGAATTGAAGTTAATATTTCAAGCAAATACCCGAGTTGAGAGATATGAAGTCTCCAACAAGTTCTATAGCTAAAAGATGGAGGAGAATCGCTCAACTAGTGAGCATGTGCTCAGATTGTCTGGGTACTTCAATCGCTTGAATCAAGTGGGAGTTAATCTTCCGGATAAGATAGTGATTGACAGAATTCTCTAGTCACCATCACTAAGTTACTAGAACTTCGTGATGAACAATAGTATGCAAGGGATGACGAAAAACGGTTCCCGAGCTCTTCGTGATGTTGAAATCGTGAAGGTAGAAATCAAGAAAGAGCATCAAGTGTTGATGATTGACAAGACCACTAGTCTCAAGGAAAAGGGCAAAGGGAACTTCAAGAAGAACGGCAAGCAAGTTGCTGCTCGAGTGAAGAAGCCCAAGTCTGGACCTAAGCACGAGACTAAGTGCTTTTGCTGCAATGGAACTGGTCACTAGAAGCGGAACTACCCCAAGTATTTGGCGGATAAGAAGGATGGCAAAGTGAACAAAGGTATATTTGATATACAGATTATTGATGTGTATTTTACTAGTGTTCGTAGCAACCCCTCGGTATTTGATAATCGGTTCAATTGCTAAGAGTAGTAACTTGAAACGGAGTTGCGTAATGAACGAGAAACTAGTTGAAGGGGAAGTGACGATGAGTGTTGGAAGTAGTTCCAAGATTGATATGATCATCATCGCACACTCCCTATACTTTCGGGATTAGTGTGGAACCTAAATAAGTGTTAATTGGTGTTGAGCATAAATATGATTTGATCATGTTTATTGCAATACGGTTATTCATTTAAGTAAGAGAATAAATTGTTGTTCGCTTACATGAATAAAACCTTATATGGTTACACACCCAATGAAAATGGTTCATTGGATCTCGATCATAGTGATACACATATTCATAATATTGAAACCAAAAGATGCAAAGTTAATAATGATAGTGCAACTTATTTGTGGCACTGCCGTTTAGGTCATATTGGTGTAAAGCGCATGAAGAAAACTCCATGCTGATGGACTTTTGGAATCACTTGATTATGAATCATTTGATGCTTGCGAACCGTGCCTTTTTGGGTAATATGACTGAAACTCCGTTGTTCGGAACAATGGAACGAGATACTGACTTATTGGAAATAATACATACCGATGTATGCGATCCAATAAGTGTTGATGCTCGTGGCAAGTATCGTTATTTTCTGACCTTCACAAAATGATTTGAGCAGATATGGGTATATCTTCTTGATGAAACATAAAGTCTGAAATAGTTGAAAAGTTCAAAGAATTTCAGAGTGAAGTAGAAAACATCGTAACAAGAAAATAAAGTTTCTGCGATCTGATCGAGGAGATAAATATTTGAGTTACGAGATTGGTCTTCAGTTAAAACAATGAGAAATAGTTTCACTACTCACGCCACCTTGAACACCACAGTGTAATGGTGTGTCCAAACGTCATAACCGTGCTTTATTAGATATGGTGCGATCAATGATGTCTCTTACCGATTTACCACTATTGTTTTGGGGTTATGCATTAGAGACAGCTGCATTCACGTTAAAAAGGGCACCATATAAATCCGTTGAGATGACATCGTATGAACTATGGTTTAGCAAGAAACCTAAGCTGTCATTTCTTAAAAGTTTGGAGTTGTGATGCTTATGTGAAAAAGTTTTCACCGATAAGCTTGAACCCAAATCGAGAAGTGCGTCTTCATAGAATACCCAAAAGAAAATGTTGGGTACACCTCCTATCACAGATCCGAAGGCAAGTTTTTCGTTGCTAAGATGGATCCTTTCTAGAGAAGAAGTTTCTCTCGAAAGAAGTGAGTGGGAGGAAAGTAGAACTTGATAAGGTAATTGTACCTTCTCTCCTTATTGGAAAGTAGTTCATCACGAAATCAGTTCCGTGATTCCTACACCAATTAGTGAGGAAGTTAATGATGATGATCATGAAACTTCAGATCAAGTTGCTACCAAACCTCGTAGGTCTTCCAGAGTAAGATCCGCACTGTGAGTGGTACGGTAATCCTATTCTAGAAGTCATGTTACTAGACCATGATGAACCTCACGAACTATGAGGAAGCGATGATGAGCCCAGATTCCATGAAATGGCTCGAGGCCATAAAATCTGAGATGGGATCCATATATGAGAACAAAGTGTGGACTTTGATGGAGTTGTCCGATGATCGGCAAGCCATATTATATAAATGGATCTTCAAGAGGAAGACAGATGCTGATAGTAGTATTACTATCTACAAAGCTCGACTTGTCGCAGAAAGGTTTTCGACAAGTTCAAGGTGTTGACTACAATGAGATTTTCTCAAGCGTAGCGATTCTTAAGTCTTTCCGAATCATGTTAGCAATTGCCACATTTTATGAAATCAGGCAAAATGATGTCAAAAATACAATCTTTAATGGATTTATTAAAGAAGAGTTGTAAATGATGCAACCACAAAGTTTTGTCAATCATAAAGGAGCTAAAAAAATTTGCAAGCTCCAGCGATCCATCAATGGACTGGTGCAAGCATCTCGGAGTTGGAATATATGCTTTGATCAAAGCATATGATTTTATACAGACTTTTTTGGAAAGGCCTGTATTTACAAGAAAGTGAGTGGGAGCACTACAGCCTTTCTGATAAGTATATGTGATTGACATATTGTTGATCGGAAATAATGTAGAATTATTCTGCAAAGCATAAAGGAGTGTTTGAAAGGAGTTTTTTCAAAGAAAGACCTCGTTGAAGCTGCTTACATATTGAGCATCAAGATCTATAGAGATAGATCAAGGCGGCTTGATAAGTTTTTCAATGAATACATACCTTGACAAGATTTTGAAGTAGTTCAAAATGGAGCAGTCAAAGAAAGAGTTCTTGCACGTGTTACAAGGTGTGAGATTGAGTAAGACTCAAAACCCGACCACGGCGGAAGATAGAAAGAGAATGAAAGTCATTCCCTATGCATCAGCCATAGGTTCTATAAAGTATGTCATGTCATGTACCGGATCTATTACATACCCTACCACTAAGCTTGGCAAGGAGTGCAATAGTGATCTAGGAGTAGATCAATGGACAGCGGTCAAAATTATCCTTAGTAGAATAAGGATATGTTTCTCGATTATGGAAGTGACAAAAGGTTAAATGCTGTAAAGGGTTACGTCGATGCAAGTTTTGACACCGATCTGGATGACTCTAAGTCACGATCTAGATACATATTGAAAGTGGGAGCAATTAGCTAGAGTAGCTCCGTGCGAGCATTGTAGACATAGAATATTTGCAAAATACATACGGCTCACGAATGTAGCAGACCCGTTGACTAAGCTTCTCTAACGAGCAAAACATGATCATACCTTAGTACTCTTTGGGTGTTAATCACATAACGATGTGAACTAGATTATTGACTCTAGTAAACCCTTTGGATGTTGTTCACATGACGATTTGAACTATGGGTGTTAATCACATACGATGTGAATATTAGTGTTGAATCACATGATGATGTGAACTAGATTATTGACTCTAGTGCAAGTGGGAGATCAAGGAAATATGCCCTAGAGGCAATAATAAAGTTATTATTTATTTCCTTATTTCATGATAAATGTTTATTATTCATGCTAGAATTGTATTAAACGGAAACATAATACATGTGTGAATATATAGACAAACAGAGTGTCACTAGTATGCCTCTACTTGACTAGCTCGTTAATCAAAGATGGTTATGTTTCCTAACCATAGACATGAGTTGTCATTTGATTAACGGGATCACATCATTAGGAGAATGATCTGATTGACATGACCCATTCCGTTAGCCTAGCACTTGATCGTTTAGTATGTTGCTATTGCTTTCTTCATGACTTATACATGTTCCTGTAACTATGAGATTATGCAACTCCGTTTACGGAGGAACACTTTGGGTGCTACCAAAGCGTCACTGGCAATCGGGTGATTATAAAGGAGTACTACAGGTGTCTCCAAAGGTACATGTTGGGTTGGCGTATTTCGAGATTAGGTTTTGTCACTCCGATTGTCGGAGAGGTATCTCTGGGCCCTCTCGGTAATGCACATCACTATAAGCCTTGCAAGCAATGTAGCTAATGAGTTAGCTACGGAATGATGCATTACGTAGCGAGTAAAGAGACTTGCGATAACGAGATTGAACTAGGTATTGGATACCGACGATCAAATCTCGGGCAAGTAACATACCGATGCCAAAGGGAACAAAGTATATTGTTATGCGGTTTGACCGATAAAGATCTTCGTAGAATATGTAGGAGCCAATATGGGCATCCAGGTTCCGCTTATTGGTTATTGACCAAGAATAGTTCTAGGTCATGTCTACATAGTTCTCGAACCCGTAGGGTCCGCTTGCAACAAGGTTTCGATGGCGCTTATATTATGAGTTTATGAGTTTTGATGTACCGAAGGAGTTCGGAGTCCCGGATGAGATCGGGGACATGACGAGGAGTCTCGAAATGGTCGAGACGTAAAGATCGATATATTGGACAACTATATTCGGAGTTCGGAAAGGTTCCGAATGATTCGGTATTTTTGAAGTACCGAGAGTTACGGGAATTCGCCGGGGAGAAGTATTGGGCCTTATTGGGCCCTCAGAAAGAGAGAGGGGCTGCCTAGGGCAGGCTGCGCGCCCCCCCAAGGCCTAGTCCGAATTGGACTAGGGGGAGGGGCCGCACCCCTTCTTCCCTTCCCCTTCCTTCTCTCCTACTCCTACTAGGAAAGGAGGAGTCCTACTCCCGGTGGGAGTAGGACTCCCCCTTGGTGCGCCTCTCCCTTGCCCGGCCACCTCCTCCTTGCTCCTTTATATCTCACAGGCAGGGGGGCACCCCATGACACACAAGTTGATCTACGGATCGTTCCTTAGCCGTGTGCGGTGCCCCCCTCCACCATATTCCACTTTGGTCATATCGTCGCGGAGCTTAGGCGAAGCCCTGCGCCGGAGAAGTCATATCGTCGCGGAGCTTAGGCGAAGCCCTGCGTCGGTGGAGCATCATCATCGTCACCACGCCGTCGTCTTGTGGAACTCATCCCCGACACTTTCTTTGGATCGGAGTCCGGGGATCGTCATCGAGCTGAGCGTGTGCGTAACTTCCGGAGGTGCCGTGACGTTCGGTGCTTGGATCGGTCGGATCGTGAAGGCGTACGACTACATCAACCGCGTTGTTATAACGCTTCCGCTTTCGGTCTACGAGGGTACGTGGACGGACACTCTTCCCTCTCGTTGCTATGTCATCACCATGATCTTGCGTGATCGTAGGAAATTTTTTGAAATTACTACGTTCCCCAACATCTACGTGGGAGTAGTTATGGGTATCCCGACGTCGTGGTATCAGCCGAAGCACTTCGTGACGTCAGCGACTGAGCGGCGCGCGCCGGATTAGAACGTAAGCCTGCTCTTGTATTAAGGGGGCTAGTTACGCTTTTCGCCGCCCTACCGCGTGCTTGTGTGTGCATTGGGCGATGGGCCCAGACTTCGCGGCGCTTAGGTTTAGACCGGCGTGCTGGCCTCTCTGTTGTGCCTAGGTGGGGCTGCGGCGTGTTGATCTTCCGCGGCGGGCATGACCCGGAAAAGTGTGTCCGCCAAATGGGATCAAGCGTGTTGGGTTATGTGGTGCACCCTAGGAAGTTAATCTATTCAATAGCCGTGATCTTCAAGAATGTGACGACTTGGAGTTGTACCTTGACCTTATGACAACTAGAACCGTATACTTAATAAAACACACCCTTCCAAGTGCCGGATACAACCCGGTGGTCGCTCTCTCGAGGGTTACGAGGAGGATCGTCGGGTAGGATTATGCTATGCGATGCTACTTGGAGGACTTGATCTGCTCTCTTCTACATGTTGCAAGACGGAGGCTGCCGAGCGTAGTCTCCGGGATTAGCTATCCCCTCTTTTTCTCGGCATTCAGCTCCTCGATATGGCCCTTTACACATATATCCATGCATATGTAGTGTAGCTCCTTGCTTGCGAGTACTTTGGATGAGTACTCACGGTTGCCTTGTTCCCCCTTTTCCCCCTCTCTTTACCCGGTTGCTGTAACCCGACGATGGAGCCCAGGAGCCAAACGCCACCGTCGATGACGACTACTACACTGGAGGCGCCTACTACTACGTGCAGCCCGCTGACGACGACCAGGAGTAGTTAGGAGGATCCCAGGCAGGAGGCCCTGCCTCTTTCGATCTGTATCCCAGTTTGTGCTAGCCTTCCTAAGGCAAACTTGTTTAACTTATGTCTGTACTCAGATATTGTTGTTTCCGCTGACTCATCTATGATCGAGCACTTGTATTCGAGCCCATGAGGCCCCTGGCTTGTATTATGATGCTTGTATGACTTATTTATGTTTTAGAGTTGTGTTGTGATATCTTCCCGTGAGTCCCTGATCTTGATCATACACATTTGCATGCATGATTAGTGTACGATTGAATCGGGGGCGCCACAACTTTGTATCAGAGCCGACTGCCTGTAGGAATCCCCCTTCCGCACTTCTTGGCCGAAGTCGAGTCTAGACGTTGCAAAAACTTTTACTAACATGGCTGTGCGGCCCATGGGCCCACATCGCCATTGGGTGGTATTAGGATCTTTTATTCCTCGTCTATACTCTGGGACTCTGATCTCTCTTCTATTCGGGTTAAATGATTTTGCTAAAATCTAACTCTAGGTTCCCGTTACTACTTCCTCCCGGAGATCCCCTTATTACAACGATGCTTTGCTACACGGAAAGGTTCGAAGATACTATTCGTTGTTTTCCCGAGACGCTTGTGCCGACCGCTTTTGCAAATACCTACCACTATTATCGGTATGGATAACTGGACACACTTGCCTACATTCAATCCCATTGATCTTGTTATTACAGCATGCCCTGGACTGCTCTCCGTTGTTCCGAGAATCCTTTGAGCTTCTTGCCTCAAGTTCTTGCCTAATGAATACCCCCTACGGATAATTCCTCGCACTTGTCGAGTATCCGCTCATCCCCAGTTGTTCTTGTGTTTCACAAAAGTCTTCGAAATGCTATTCGATCCTCCAAAAAATCCTTAGCAGCTTATTGCTCTACAAATACTTGTCTGCTTACATTATGGATGCTCCCATATCACTAGCAATATTCACTAGTATCTTTTGACACCGTCATTTTGATCCTATTAGCTTCAACATGTGTGCGAATGCACACAATCATCGATCAACCCTTCTAAATTATCTTTCCGGCTCAGATGTCATTTTGAACATGAGCTTGTTCTCAACCAATCTATTGGTCATCGATTGTACCCTTAGGTCTATTGAACTTATCCATCCTTGATCAGAGCGACTGCTTCTGATCCTTTGTTTTGGAAATCGAAATTCCTTTGTTATCTAAGCATCGAATTATTCAGATGTTCTATAATATGATGCCTGTGCATTCTTCTTCCTCTGGTTGAGTACCGATGCTCACATCAGATCCCTTGTGGACCATCGGTTCCTTTGTTGGATTTTATCCGACAAAGTGTCCTTCATATTGAATAACCTTGAGAGCCTTTCCATGGGTATATAATGCCTTTGGTAAATTGTATCATCTTCTTTAGAACAATGCTCTACTTTCGAGCTTGTATTATTTACCCCGAAGTTTGTGGGATATGTTCGTAAGATGCCCTGATGGGTTGAACCTATTCCTTCCTTAAAATGTGTGAACTCGAAAGTTTTCACGAGTCATACTCTTCTGGTGCTTCGCTAGATAAAATTTCAGCACTACAACTTCTTCGAAAATGAGAAGTGAATGAAAGGTTATGCATTGGAGAAGTGGGAGTCGACCTTGAACTTTGTGTTCATGCCCATGGACACGATGCTGATCTTATCATGGATGCTTCTCTTA
Source organism: Aegilops bicornis (assembly GCA_021605145.1). Taxonomy (NCBI): domain Eukaryota; kingdom Viridiplantae; phylum Streptophyta; class Magnoliopsida; order Poales; family Poaceae; genus Aegilops; species Aegilops bicornis. The sequence continues at coordinate 649,625,713 of CM038674.1, forward strand.
AACGCTCTCTTGTATAAGTTCATCTTATATATGGGAATTGGTCTTTTGCAACCGTGGTACCGACCATATTTTCTTCTTGATTCCATTTCTTGGACATGTTAGAGTACTTGCCTTCTGCAGAGCAATACCCTAGTCCAACCTCTATTTTGATCTACCTTCGAGTATTACCCCCTGGTATCTCGAGGATATCAACCGATTTCACTACATCTTATGCATTCCTGATGAAGTAGTGCCTTTCCCCGTCATAGTCACTCCACGGGTTCTGGGATGTCGTCAACCGAGAACACCGATTAGTGAATCGAATCACCCCTGTGATTCAGTACTTATAGTACTTTGTGGTTGAGAAGTTTAATACTTCATCACGTCATTCCTAACTTTGATCGGCTATATCATTTTGTGCTAAATTTTAACCGTGCTGCCTGGTCCTTCTTCTCGGAGCACAATTTTCGATGATGAGATAACCTTATGACGATCTTCCTCGTCGTATCATCTCACCTTGAACATCAAGCTTGATTTCGAGTTTCTACCATACCCGTGGTTCCAATAACCCTTCGCTTCATCATTTCTTTGACTTGGTGTCATCGCCAACCGATTACATCTTCATGAAATCTCTCGACAATTGTGTCGTGGTCATCATCAACATTCTGAGCTCTTCCAAGATATCTATCAAATTCTTGATGAGAAATACCTCCTTGCCCCTCGATGGTTTGTGTTATCATCGACAACGTTATTGCTCCCCCTTCCATTTCAGACTTGATCATGTTATGGAGCTCCTTCCCATCTAGCTTATGTTATGTTCTACCTTGAAGTATTCATCGTCCTTCATGTAAAGGATGTTGCGAGGATTGCTCCACCTCTTAAGAATTCCTGATATAGTAATACTTCTCACCATCTCCATTCATTTCTAGGTTCCCGTGTTGATTCTAACCGGGATACCAACAGGTGAACTGTGTTGTTCGGATTCTAAAACCTCTAGCAACCCTATTGCTTTGAAGTTAATGGTCGATATTTCATTCTTAGACCATTGGTTATCAAATCACCATTCTAACATTGATCCTGCTACCTAAGCCCATAATTGGGTGCACCTTTCAACTAATGATTGATGGTGTATGTTTTCCTCGAGCATACAACATTATATCATTTCAATCAACAAGTGTCATCTTCTTGTTCACATTATTGTGGAAATCCATCCGTTTGGAATTCTCGATGAATTGTCGTGAGCCCATCAGCCACCTCCTCATCCTCACCTTGGTTTAATGATGAACTATTGCTTCAGGAACCCGCTCCCATAGTTCATTTCCCGAGGTCTTTCATTGAAAAACTTTTATTCAAGTATCCTTTTATGCTATCCAGAAATTCTATATCATTTCCAATCAATAATATGTCGTCCACATATAATATTAGAAATGCTACAGAGCTCCCACTCACTTTCTTGTAAATACAAAGCTTCTCCAAAAGTGCATGTAAAACCATATGCTTTGATCACACTATCAAAGCGTTTATTCTAACTCCGAGAGGCTTGCACTGCACCATAAATTGATCATTGGAGCTTGCACACTTTGTTAGCTCCTTTTGGATCAACAAAACCTTCTGGTTGCATCATATACAACTCTTCTTTTAGAAATCCATTCAAGAATGCAGTTTTACATCCATTTGCCAAATTTCATAATCATAAAATGCAGCAATTGCTAACATGATTCGGACAGACTTAAGCATCGCTCTGGTGAGAAAGTCTCATCGTAGTCAACCCCTTGAACTTGTCGAAAACCTTTACGCAACAAGTCGAGCTTTATAGACGATTACATTACCATCGCGTCGATCTTCTTCTTAAAGATCCATTTATTCTCAATGGCTTGCCGATCATCGGGCAAGTCAACCAAAGTCCATACTTTGTTCTCATACATGGATCCCATCTCAGATTTCATGGCTTCCAGCCATTTTGCGGAATCTGGGTTCACCATCGCTTCTTCATAGTTTGTAGGTTCGCCATGGTCCAAGTAACATGACTTCGAGAATAGGATTACCGTACCACTGCAGTGCGGATCTTACTCTGGTTGACCTCTGATTCGGTAGAAACTTGATCTGAAGTTTCATGATCAATATTATTAGTTTCCTCACTAATTGGTGTAGTTGTCACAGGAACCGTTTCTTGTGATGAACTACTTTCCAATAAGGGAGCAGATACAGTTATCTCATCAAGTTCTACTCTCCTCCCACTCACTTCTTTCGAGAGAAACTCCTTTTCTAGAAAGGATCCGAATTTAACGCGAAAATCTTGCCTTCAGATCTGCGATAGAAGGTGTACCCAACAGTCTCTTTTGGGTATCCTATGAAGACACATTTCTCCGATTTGGGTTCGAGCTTATCTGGTTGAAGTTTCTTCACATAAGCATCGCAGCCCCAAACTTTAAGAAACGACAACTTTGGTTTCTTGCCAAACCACAGTTCATGAGGTGTCGTCTCAGCGGATTTTGATGGTGCCCTATTTAACGTGAATGCGGCCGTCTCTAAAGCATAACCCCAAAAGCGATAGCGGTAAATCAGTAAGAGACATCATAGATCGCACCATATCTAGTAAAAATACGATTCTGACGTTCGGACACACCATTTCGTTGTGGTGTTCCGGGTGGCGTGAGTTGTGAAACTATTCCGCATTGTTTCAAATGTAAATCAAACTCGTAACTCAAATACTCTCCTCCATGATCAGATCGTAGAAACTTTATTTTCTTGTTACGATGATTTTCCACTTCACTCTGAAATTCTTTGAACTTTTCAAATGTTTCAGATTTGTGTTTCATTAAGTAGATATACCCATATCTGCTCAAATCATCTGTGAAGGTGAGAAAATAACGATACCCGGCGTGCCTCAACGTTCATTGGACCACAAACATCGGTATGTATGATTTCCAACAAATCAGTTGCTCGCTCCATAGTTCGGAGAACGGCGTTCTAGTCATCTTGCCCATGAGGCACGGTTACGCAAGTACCAAGTGATTCATAATCAAGTGATTCCAAAAAGCCCATCGGTATGGAGTTTCTTCATGCGTTTTACTCGATATGACCCAAATGGCGATTGCCACAAATAAGTTGCATTATCATTATCAACTCTGCATCTTTTGGTTTCAACACTATGAATATGTGTAATACTACTATCGAGATTCAATAAAAATAGACCACTCTTCAAGGGTGCATGACCATAAAAGATATTATTCATATAAATAGAACAACAATTATTCTCGACTTAAATGAATAACCGTCTAGCATCAAACAAGATCCAGATATAATGTTCATGCTTAACGGCGGCACAAAATTACAATTATTTAGGTCTAAAACTAATCCCGATGGTAGATGTAGAGGTAGCGTGCCGACCGCGATCACATCGACTTTGGAACCATTTCCGCAGCGCATCGTCACCTCGTCCTTAGCCAATCTTCGCAATCCGTAGTTCCTGTTTGAGTTGCAAATATTAGCAACAGAACCAAGATCAAATACCCAGTACTCTGCGAGCATTAGTAAGGTACACATCAATAACATGTATATCACATATACCTTTGTTCACTTTGCCATCCTTCTTATCCGCCAAATACTTGGGGCAGTTCCACTTCCAGTGTCCAGTCTACTTACAGTAGAAGCACTCAGTCTCAGGCTTAGGTCCGGACTTGGGTTTCTTATCTTGAGCAGCAACTTGTTTGCTGTTCTTCTTGAAGTTCCCCTTCTTCTTCCCTTTGCCCTTTTTCTTGAAACTGGTGGCCTTGTTAACCATCAACACTTGATGCTCCTTTTTGATTTCTACCTCCGCGGCTTTTAGCATTGCGAAGAGCTCGGGAATAGACTTGTCCATCCCTTGCATATTATAGTTCATCATGAAGCTCTTGTAGCTTGGTGGCGATGATTGAAGAATTACATCAATGACACTATCATCGGGAAGATTAACTCCCGGTTGAATCAAGTGATTATTATACCCAGACATTTTGAGTATGTGTTCACCGACGTAACTATTTTCCTCCATCTTGCAGCTATAGAACTTATTGGAGACTTCATATCTCTCAATCCGGGTATTTGCTTGAAATATTAACTTCAACTCCTGGAACATCTCATATGCTCCATGACGTTCAAAAGCGTCGTTGAAGACCAGTTCTAAGCCGTAAAGCATGGCACACCGAACTATCGAGTAGTCATCAGCTTTGCTCTGCAGACGTTCTTAACGTCGTCGGTTACATCAAGGCGAGCACTGGCACCCAGCGGTGCTTCCGGGGCGTAATTCTTAAATGCAGCAATGAGGATAATCCTCGAGATTCTGAGACCCAGTCCATTATAATTGCTACCATCATCTTTCAACTTTGCTTTCTCAAGGAACGCATTAAAATTCAACGGAACAACGACGACGAGCCATCTATCTACAGTAAACATAGACAAGCAAAATACTATCAGGTACTAAGTTCATGCTAAATTTAAGTTCAATTAATCATATTACTTTAGAACTCCCACTTAGATAGACATCCCTCTAATCTTCTAAGTGATTACGTGATCCATGTTAACTACACCATGTCCGATCATCACGTGAGATGGAGTAGTTTCAACGGTGAACATCAATATGTTGATCATATCTACTATATGATTCACGCTCGACCTTTCGGTCTCCGTGTTAGAGGCCATATCTGTTATATGCTAGGCTCGCTCGTCAAGTTTAACTTTGAGTATTCAAGCGTGCGCAACTGTTTTTGCACCCGTTGTATTTGAGCGTAGAGCCTATCACACCCGATCATCACGTGGTGTCTCGGCCACGAAGAACTTTCGCATAGCGGTGCATACTCGGGGAGAACACTTCTTGATAATTTTAGTGAGAGATCATCTTATAATGCTACCGTCAATCAAAGCAAGATAAGATGCATAAAGGATAAACATCACATGCAATCAATATAAGTGATATGATATGGCCATCATCATCTTGTGCTTGTGATATCCATCTCAAGCTTGCCGTCATGATCACCATCGTCACCGGTAGCGACACCTTGATCTCCATCGTAGCATCGTTGTCGTCTCGCCAACTATTGCTTCTCGACTATCGCTACTTTGGTTAGTGATAAAGTAAAGCAATTACATGGCTTTTGCATTTCATACAATAAGCGACAACCATATGGCACCTGCCGATTGCCGATAACCCGGTTACAAAACATGATCATCTCATACAATGAATATAGCATCACGTCTTGACCATATCACATCACAACATGCCTGCAAAAACAAGTTAGGCGTCCTCTACTTTGTTGTTGCAAGTTTTACGTGGCTGCACTTTCTGAGTACGGAAACACGAACCGTTCTTACCCTCGCATCAAAACCACAGCGATAGTTTGTCAAGTTGGTGCTGTTTTAACCTTCGCAGGACCGGGCGTAGCTTACACTCAGTTCAACTAAAGTGAGAGAAAGCAGACACCCGCGGTCACCTTTAAGCAGCGAGTGCTCGGCGGTGAAACCAGTCTCGCGTAAGCGTCTGGCGTAATGTCGGTCGGGCAGCTTCATCTCACAATACCGCCAGACCAAAGTATGACATGCTTTGGTAAGCGGTATGACTTATATCGCCCACAACTCACTTGTGTTCTCCTCGTGCATATGACATCAGCGCATAAAACCGGGCTCGGATGCCACTTTGTTGGGGAGCGTAGTAATTTCAAAATTTTCCCTCGCACCGCGCCAAGATCATGGTGATGGCATAGCAGCGGGAGGGAGAGTGTATGTCCACGATACCCTCGTGGGCCGTGGCGGGCGTTATGACAACGCGGTTGATGTAGTAAATGCGTCTTCCACGATCCGACCGATCCAAGTACCGAGCATACGGCACCTCCGAGTTCAACACACGTTCAGCTCGATGGCGATCCCGGGCTCCGATCCAGCAAAGCGTCGGGGATGAGTTCCGTCGACCTGACGGCGTGGTGGCGATGATGATGCTCCACGGCGCGGGGCTTCGCCTAAGCTCAGCGACGATATGACGAAGTGGAATATGGTGGAGGGGGCACCGCCTGCAGCTGAGAGCGATCCGTAGATCAACTTGTGTGTCATGGGGTGCCCCCTGCCCCCGTATATAAAGGAGCAAGGGTGGGGATGCGGCCGGCCCTAGGAGGAGGCGCGCCGGAGGAGTCCTACTCCCACCGGGAGTAGGACTCCCCCCCTTTTCCTAGTTGGATTAGGACTTGGGAAGGGGGGAGAGGAAGGGGGGCGCCGGCCCCCCTCTCCTTGTCCTATTCGGGCTAGGGGGAGAGGGGGCGTGCGGCCTGGCCTGGCCGGCCCTCCTCTTCTCCCTTATGGCCCACTAAGGCCCATTAACCCCCGGGAGGGTTCCGGTAACCCCCCGGTGTTAAGTAAAATCCCGATTTCACCGGAACTAATCCGAGAGTCCAAACATAGGCTTCCGGTATATCAATCTTTATGTCTCGACCATTTCGAGACTCCTCGTCATGTCCGTGATCACATCGGGACTCGAACAAACTTCGGTACATCAAAACTTATAAACTCATAATAAAGCTGTCGCCATCTAACGTTAGCGTGCGGACCCTACGGGTTCGAGAACTATGTAGACATGACCTAGAACTATTCTCGGTCAATAACCAATAGCGGAACACGGATGCCCATATTGGTTCCTACATATTCTTCGAAGATCTTTATCGGTCGAACCGCATAACGACATCGTTGTTCCCTTTGTCATCGGTATGTTACTTACCCGATTCGATCGTCGGTATCCAATACCTAGTTCAATCTAGATTACGGCAGAATCTCTTTACTCGTTCCGTAATACATCATCTCACAACTAACTTATTAGTTGCAATGCTTGCAAGGCTTATGTGATGTGTATTGCCGAGAAGGCCTAGAGATACCTCACCGATAATCGGAGTGACAAAACCTAATCTCGAAATACGCCAACCCAACATGTACCTTTGGAGACACATGTAGTACTCCTTTATAAACACCCGATTCACGGTGTGGCGTTTGGTAGCACCAAAGTGTTCCTCCGGTAAGCAGAGTTGCATAATCTCATAGTTATAGGAACATGTATAGGTCATGAAGAAAGCAATAGCAATATACTAAACGATCAAGTGCTAAGCTTAATGGAATGGGTCATGTCAATCACATCATTCTCCTAATGATGTGATCCCATTAATCAAATAACAACACATGTCTATGGTTAGGAAACATAAACATCTTTGATTAATGAGCTAGTCAAGTAGAGGCATACTACTGACTATATGTTTTATCATATTCACACACATGTATTACGTTTAGGTTAATACAATTCTAGCATGAATAATAAGCATTTATGATATGAGGAAATAATATACTTTATTGGCTTGCCTCTAGGGCATATTTCAGCCAAGAATTGTATTAGCAGGAAACATAATACATGTGTAAACAAGATGCCTCTGATCTTCTCATTAGAAATTAACAAAATTAAGTACTCTGAGTTAGCATAATTCAGATTGGGGTTGTCGAGAAACTGCAAACGTGCTGACAAGTTAATTGTGAAATGATGTATTGCAAACAGTAAAAGACACGACAGACGAACTGGAAATCAATACCGCGATAAAATCTTCGAGCAACTGCACGATATTTCATAACGTATTGTGCGGTTTGACGATAAAATGAAAAGAACCGTATATTTATCCAGTTCACTGGCAATTGTGGCCGAAATATTACAAATAATTCAAATTAATACCAAAGTTTGTTGAAATAGGTAAATCGAGTGCAGAGACTCGAGAGTGTAAACATAGTAAACCAAAAGAAAGAAGAAGGCCTGGCAGGCTAAACCTTGTAGTCTAGAATAGGGCGGAGAAGTGGCGCCCACTTCCTCTTCCTCCCTAAGTCCCTAATCCCAACTAGAAGGGGGAGTCCTACTCCGGTGGGCGTGGGACTCCTCGGCGCTTCCTCTGGGCAGTAGCACCCCTTGCTCCTTTATATCACGAGGCGGGGGGCCTAGGACACACAGTTGATCTCTGGATGGTTCCTTGGCAGTGTGCGTGGCCCCTCCACCATATTCCACCTCGGTCGTCGCGGAGTTTAAGCGAAGCCCTCATCATCGTCCTGCCTTGTCGTGAACTGGATGAATCTCAAGGGATCGTCATCGGTGAGCGATCTTTGGTTCACCGGAGGTGTAAATGCGTTCGGTACTTGGATCGGTCGGTTCATTGAGCGTGTCACGACTACATCAACAGCGTTGTGCGCTTTCGCTTTAGGTCTCTGATGCGTGGACACACTCTCCCCCCTCTCGTTGCTATGCCATCACCATGATCTTGCGTTAATGCGTAGGGAAATTTTTGAAAGTACCTCGTTCTAGCAGTATTAGCATCGGCTTTGGTTTTATCGTTGATGTCATATGCAGTAGAACACAAGTGAGTTGTGGGCGATATAAGTCATCTTGCTTACGGCATGTCATACTTTGGTTTAGCGGTATTGTGAGATGAAAAGCCGGCGGGGCCAAACGTACCAACGTCCTTCTGTGAGGCTATTTCACCGCTTGACTTTTCGTTTGCTTAAAATTGTTGGCGGTGTCTGTTTCTCTCCGCTGAATTGAACGGTGTGGCTCGCCCGGTCGCCGCGAAGGTTAAAACAACACCAACTTGACAAACTAGCGTTGTGGTTTTGATGCGTGAAGTAACAGCGGTTCTTGCTACGACGTAGCAGCCACGTGAAACTTGCAACAACAAAGTAGAGACGTCTAACTTGTTTTTTGGGGCATGTTGTGATGTGATGGTCAGGCGGTAGTGCTATATTTTGGCTGTATGAGATGATCATGTTTGTAACCAGTTATCGGCAAGCTGGCCGGGAATATATGGTTGTCGCTTTGTTATTGCAGTATGCAAGCGCCATGTAATTGCTTTAGCATCCTTTAGCGATAGCGATAATTCATTAAAGCAATAGTTGGCGAGGCGACAATGATGCTACGATGGAGATCAAGGTGTAAATGCTGCAGTGACGATGGTGATCATGATGATGCGAGATAGATCCACAAGCACAAGATAGTGATGGCCATATCATATCACTTATATTGATTGCATGTGATGTTTATCAACATGCATCTTATCTTGCTTTGATTGACGGTAGCATTATAAGATGATCTCACTAAAACTATCGAAGTGTTCTCCACAGTATGCACGGTGCTAAAAGTTACGTAGTGCCCCGGACACCCACGTGATGATCGGGTGTGATAAGCTCTCGATCATCTACAACGGGTGCAAGCCAGTTTGCACCTTGGAATACTCGGAGTTAAAACTTGTGAGCCTAGCATGTCTGAGATATGGCCCCTCGGAACAAAAGGAACCGAAAGGTCGGCGTGAATCATATAGTAGATATGATCAACATAGTAATGTTCACCATTGGCTTCCATCTCCGTGATGATCGGTTATGGTTTAGTTGATTTGGATCACGTGATCCCACTTAGATGACTAGAGTTGTATGCTGTCTTAGTGGGAGTTCTTAAGTAATATGGTAATTGAACTTAAAATTATCATGAACTTGCTTTTGATAGTATTTGCTTATACATGTTTGTTGTAGATAGATGGCTAAATGGTATTGTTGTTAGATTGAATTTTAATGGATTTCCTTGAAAGCAAAGTTGAAAGATGATGATGGCAATTACGGAAGGACTGGAGTCCGTAACTTGAGATTATCCTCATTCTTTGCCTGAGAAAATTAAATCACCAGAGCACCGGCCAGGTGCCGAACTCTTTGAGGCTTGGTGTGAAACGTCTGGCGGAAGCTTAGCGATGACTTCTCCGCCAGATTCGATGTGCCATGCTACGGCTTAGAACGGTCTTCAACGGCGTTTTGAAGCGTCATGGGGCATATAAAGATGTTCCGAGTTGAAGTTAATATTTCAAACAAATGCCGGTTGAGAGATATAGAAGTCTCCAATAAGTTCTATAATTTGCAAGATGGAGAGGTGCAATAGGTGACATACTCAAATGTGCAGGTATAATAATCCTTGGCTGGGTGTCTTGGGATAGGCATCATTATTGAAATTCTCAATCCTTTGCCACCAGAAGCTACGACCGTGATGAACTATAATATGCAAGGGATGAACAAAGACACTTCGACTCTTCGCCAATACTAAAAGCTACGGTAGAAATCAGAAGGAGCATCAGTGTTGATGGTCAACAAGACCACTAGTTTTCAAGAAAAGGGCAAAGGAAGAAGAGAGACTTTAAGAAAACAGCAAGCAAGTTCTTCAGAAAAGAGCAAATACGGACCTAAGCTTTGGCCCGAGTATCTGCAAAACGAGTACAGTGCTTTAGGCGAGTGCCCCCAAGTATTTAGCGGATAGAAGGATGGCCAAAGTGACAAGGTATGTGATACCTATTATTGATGTGCCTTACTAGGCTCGTAGTAGCACACAGGTATTTAATCTTAGTTACATTGCTAATCTTTGCAACTCAAGCAGGGGGACTCTGAATAAGCGGAAACCTTTGGCAAGGGCAGTGGCGATCGCGTGAAGCAGTTCAAAGTCAATGTGGTGTGATGACACTTCACCTCTACATCTACCTTGAGTTAGTTTTAGACCTGAATAATTGTTATTTGAGTGCCATTTGACATGAACATTATACTCTGGATCTTGTTTAATCACGAGCCGGTTATTCATTTCGTCAGAGAATAATGGTTGTTGTTATGAGTAATATCTTTTATGAATTAAAATGCACCCTTGAAGAGTGGTCTATTCTTATTGAATCTCGGCGGTAGTGATACATATTCATATCGAGCCAAAGATACGAGTTGATAATGATAGTGCAACTTATTGTACTTTGCCGTTTAGGTCATATCGGTGTAAAGCGTAGAAACTCCATACGGATGGACTTTTGGAACAACGTTATGAATCACTTGGTACTTGCCGAACCGTTACCTCATGGGCAGATGGCTAAACACCATTCTCGGTTGTATGGAAGGCAACTTGATTTGTTAAAATCATACATCTGAGATATGTGATACGATGAATATTGTTGACTGCGTGTGATATAGATTCTTCTCACCTTCCACCGAGGATGATTTAAGCGGAATCACGGGTATATCCTGCTTGATGGTATAAATCGAAACATTTGAAAGTTCAAAGAATTTGGAGTGAAGTTGAAAATCATCGTAACAAGAAAATAAAGTTTCTAAGATCGATCGTGGAGGAGAATATTTGAGATTCTGAGTTTGGTCTACATTTGAAGCAATGCGAGATAGTTTGTAACTCAGCCACCTGGAACACCCACGAGCGTAATGGTGTGTCCGACGTCATCGTACTTTACTAGTATGAATGCGATCTATGATGTCTTCTATTCCGATTTACCGCTATCGTTTGGGGTTATGCTTTGAGGGCGGCCGCATTCACGTTCGTGGACTGTCGAAATCCGTTGAGGCGACACATATGAACTATGGTTTTGGCAAAAGAATCCAAAGTTGTCATTTAAAGTTTGGGGATTTACGATGCTTATGAAAAAGCTTAAACGATAACGAACCAAATCGGAAAATGTGTCTTCATAGGATACCCAAAGGAACAATTAGGTATACCTTCTATCACAGTCCGAAGAGCCGAACATTCGTTGCTAAGAATGGATCCTTTCTAGAGGAGTTTCTCGAAAGAAGTGAGTGGGAGAAAGTAGAACTTGATGAGGTAGCGATTACCGGCTCCTGTTGGAAGTAGTTCATCCACGAAATCGGTTCTGTGACACCTGCAGTTAGTGAGGAAGTTAATGATGATGATCATGAAACTTGAGGATCAAGTTATTCTTGAGCCCGTAGATCAACCAAGTCAAATTACTTTTTGAGGCTAGATACGGTAATCCTATACGGAAGTCATACTGCTGAATCATGGTGAACCTGAACGCTATGAAGAAGTGATGGTGAGCTGATTCCATGAAATGGCTTGAAGCCATGAAATCACGAGATGGGATCATGTATGAGAACAAAGTGTGGACTTTGGTTGACTTGCACGATGGTCGGCAGCAATAGAGAATAAATGGATTTTCAAGAAAATTTGTGGTGACGGTATGCATTTGCAAAGCTCGACTTGTTGCAAGGTTTCGACAAGTTCAAGGGGTTGACTCACGATGAGACAGCCTCACCGATAGCGATGCTTCCAGTTCGAATCATGTTGGCAATACGCGCATTTTATGATTATGAATATGGCGGATGGATGTCAAAGCTGCATTACGAATGGTTATGGAAGAAAGTTGTATGATTACAGCAGGAAGGTTTTATCGATCTAAAGGGGAGCTAACAAGTGTTGCAAGCTCAACGATCAATCCTGTAAGTGCAGTGAAAGCCTCTCGGAGTTGGAATAAGCAGCTTTGATAGTGTGATCCAGCATATGGTTCTCTGAGACTTTTGGAGAAGCACCGTATTTTACACAAGAAAGAGAGTGAGTGGGGCTACCTTAGCATTTCTAATATTATATGTGAATGAGCATATTAATTGGAAATGATATAAATTTCTGAGATAAGCATAAAGGATACTTGAATAAAAGTTTTTTTCAATAGAAGGACCTCGTTGTTGCTTACATATTGGGCATCCAAAAGATCCTGCAAAGAGATGATCAAGGCAACTAATTGGACTTTCACAATACATACCTTGATAAAGTCTTGAAAAATTTCAATATATGGATGGGTCAAAAGGTTTACTGTATTACAAGGTGTAAGATTGAGTCGGACTCAATGCGACCCTTTACGGAAGATAGAGGAAAAATGAAAAGGAGTTCCCTATGCTTCAGCCATAGGCTCTATCATGTATGCAATGCTGTGTACCGGACCTGATGTGTGCCTTGCTATTAGCTTAGCGGGGAGGTACAAAAGTAATCCGAGGAGTGGATCAACTGGACAGCGGTCAAGAATATCCTGAAATACACGAAAAGGACTAAGGATATGTTTCTCGTTTATGGAGGTGACAAAGAGCTTGTCGTAAAGGGTTACGTCGATGCAAGCTTTGACACTGATCCAGGACGATTCTAAATCGCAAACCCGGATCGTATTTTTATTAAGCGGTGGAGCTGTAAGTTGGTGCAGTTCTAAACAAAGCGTCGTGGCGGGATCTACATGTGAAGCGGAGTACATAGCTGCTTCGGAAGCAGCAAATGAAGGAGTCTGGATGAAGGAGTTCATTTCTGATCTAGGTGTTATACCTAATGCATCGGGACCAATGAAGATCTTCTGTGACAATACTGGTGCAATTGCCTTGGCAAAGGAATCCAGATTTCACAAGAGGACCAAGCACATCAAAAGACGCGTCAATTCCATTCGGGACTAAGTCCAAGTGGGAGACATAGAGATTTGCAAGATACATACGGATCTGAATGTTGCAGACCCGTTGACTAAGCCTCTCTCACGAGCAAAACATGATCAGCACCAAGACTCCATGGGTGTGAGAATCATTCTTGTGTAATCTAGATTATTGACTCTAGTGCAAGTGGGAGGCCCGGAAGGAAATATGCCCTAGAGGCAATAATAAAGTTATTATTTATTTCCTTATATCATGATAAATGTTTATTATTCATGCTAGAATTGTATTAACCGGAAACATAATACATGTGTGAATACATAAACAAACAAGATGTCACTAGTATGCCTCTACTTGACTAGCTCGTTAATCGAAGATGGTTATGTTTCCTAACCATAGACATGAGTTGTCATTTCATTAACGGGATCACATCATTAGGAGAATGATGTGATTGACTTGACCCATTCCGTTAGCTTAGCACTTGATCGTTTAGTATGTTGCTATTGCTTTCTTCATGACTTATACAAAGTTCACGCAACTATGAGATTATGCAACTCCCGTTTACGGAGGAACACTTTGTGTGCTACCAAGCGTCACAACGTAACTGGGTGATTATAAAGGTACTCTCTGGTGTCTCCAAAAGTATATGTTGAGTTGGCATAATTCGATATTAGGTTTTGTCACTCCGATTGTCGGAGAGGTATCTCTGGGCCTTCTCGATAATACTCATCACCTAAGGCTTGCAAGCATTGTAACTAATGAGTTAGTTATGAAATGATGTATTACAGAACGAGTAAAGAGACTTGCGATAGCAGATTGAACAAGGTATTGGATACCGACGATCGAATCTCGGGCAAGTAACATACCGATGACAAAGGGAACAACGTATGTTGTTATGCGGTTTGACCGATAAAGATCTTCGTAGAAAATGTAGGAACCAATATGAACATCCCAAGTTCCACTATTGGTTATTGACCGAGAATAGTTCTAGGTCATGTCTACATAGTTCTCGAACCCGTAAGGTCCGCACGCTTAAAGTTCTGATGACAATTTTATGAGTATTGATGTACGAAGTTTGTTGAGTCCCGGATGTGATCACGGACATGGCGAGGAGTCTCGAAATGGTCGAGACATAAAGATTGATATATTGGAAGCCTATGTTTGGACTTGGAATAGTTCCGGTGAAATCGATTTTTCTAGGAACAGAGGATTCTTAGGAACCCTCCCGGTGAAGGAAATATGCCCTAGAGGCAATAATAAAGTTATTATTTATTTCCTTATTTCATGATAAATGTTTATTGTTCATGCTAGAATTGTATTAACCGGAAACATAATACATGTGTGAATACATAGACAAACATATAGTCACTAGTATGCCTCTACTTGACTAGCTCATTAATCAAAGATGGTTATGTTTCCTAACCATAGACATGTGTTGTTATTTGATTAATGGGATCACATCATTAGGAGAATGATGTGATTGACATGACCTATTCCGTTAGCCTAGCACTTGATCGTTTAGTATATTCTATTGCTTTCTTCATGACCTATACATGTTCCTGTAACTATGAGATTATGCAACTCCGTTTACGGAAGGAACACTTTGGGTGCTACCAAGCGTCACAACGTATCGGGTGATTATAAAGGAGTACTACAGGTGTCTCCAAAGGTACATGTTGGGTTGGCGTGTTTCGAGATTAGGTTTTGTCACTCCGATTGTCGGAGAGGTATCTCTGGGCCCTCTCGGTAATGCACATCACTATAAGCCTTGCAAGCAATGTAGCTAATGAGTTAGTTACGGAATGATGCATTACGTAGCAGTAAAGAGACTTGCGATGCTTGAGATTGAACTAGGTATTGGATACCGACGATCAAATCTCGGGCAAGTAACATACCGATGACAAAGGGAACAATGTATGTTGTTATGCGGTTTGACCGATAAAGATCTTCGTAGAATATGTAGGAGCCAATATGAGCATCCAGGTTCCGCTATTGGTTATTGACCGAGAATAGTTCTAGGTCATGTCTACATAGTTCTCGAACCCGTAGGGTCCCACAACAAGGTTTCGATGGCGGTTATATTATGAGTTTATGAGTTTTGATGTACCAAAGGAGTTCCGAGTCCCGGATGAGATCAGGGACATGACGAGGAGTCTCGAAATGGTCGAGGCGTAAAGATCGATATATTGGACGACTATATTCGGACTTGGAAAGGTTCCGAGTGATTCGGTATTTTTGAGATGGGAGAGTTACGGGAATTCGCCGGGAGAAGTATTGGGCCTTATTGGGCCATACGGGAAAGAGAGAGGGCTGCCTAGGGCAGGCCGCGCGCCCCAAGGCCTAGTCCGGGTGGACTAGGGGAGGCCTCGCCCCTCCTTCCTTCCTTCTCCTTTCCCCTTCCTTCTCACCTACTCCTACTAGGAAAGGAGGAGTCCTACTCCCGGTGGGAGTAGGACTCCTCCCTTGGGCGCGCCTCCTCCTCTTGGCCGGCCCCTCCACCGTGCTCCGTTATATACGGGGGCAGGGGGGCACCCCAAGACACACAAGTTGATCTGGATCGTTCCTTAGCTGTGTCGGTGCCCCCCTCCACCATATTCCACTTGGTCATATAAATTCGCGGAGCTTAGGGCGAAGCCTGCGCCAGTGGAGCATCATCATTGTCACTGCCTTGCCGTCGTCTTGTGGAACTCATCCCCGACGCTTTGCCGGATCGGGCCGGGGATCGTCATCGAGCTGAGCGTGTGCTGAACTCGGAGGTGTCGTGCGTTCGGTACTTGGATCGGTCGGATCGTGAAGGCGTCTGACTACATCAACAGCGTTGTTATAACGCTTCCGCTTACGGTCTCACGAGTGCGTGGACATACGCTCTCCCCTCTCGTTGCTATGCCATCACCATGATCTTGCGTGTGCGTAGGAATTTTTTGAAATTACTACGTTTCCCCATGATGGCATCCGAGCCAGGTTTTATGCGTAGATGTCATATGCACGAGTAGAACACAAGTGAGTTGTGGGTGATACAAGTCATACTGCTTACCAGCATGTCATACTTTGGTTCGGCGGTATTGTGAGATGAAGCGGCCCGGACCGACATTACGCGTACGCTTACGCGAGACTGGTTTCACCGTTGCGAGCACTCGTGCTTAAAGGTGACGGCGGGTGTCTGTTTCTCTCACTTTAGTTGAACCGAGTGTGGCTCGCCCGATCCTTGCGAAGGTTCAAACAGCACCAACTTGACAAACTATCGTTGTGGTTTTGATGCGTAGGTAAGAACGGTTCTTGCTCAACCCGTAGCAGCCACGTAAAACTTGCAACAACAAAGTAGAGGGCGTCTAACTTGTTTTTGCAGGGCATGTTGTGATGTGATATGGTCAAGGCGTGATGCTATATTTTATTGTATGAGATGATCATGTTTTATAACCGAAGTTATCGGCAACTGGCGAGAAGCCATATGGTTGTCGCTTTATTGTATGAAATGCAAAAGCCATGTAATTGCTTTACTTTATCACTAAGCGGTAGCGATAGTCGTAGAAGCAATAGTTGGCGAGGCGACAACGATGCTACGATGGAGATCAAGGTGTCGCGCCCGGTGGCGATGGTGATCACGACGGTGCTTGAGATGGAGATCACAAGCACAAGATGATGATGGCCATATCATATCACTTATATTGATTGCATGTGATGTTTATCCTTTATGCATCTTATCTTGCTTTGATTGGCCGGTAGCATTATAAGATGATCTCTCACTAAAATTATCAAGAAGTGTTCTCCACGAGTATGCACCGTTGCGAAAGTTCTTCGTCTTTGAGACACCACGTGATGATCGGGTGTGATAGGCTCTACGTTCAAATACAGCGGGTGCAAAACAGTTGCGCTTTCGGAATACTCGAGTTAAACTTGTGAGCCTAGCATATAACGAGATATGGCCTCGGAACACGGAGACCGAATGTAGCGACCAGACCGAATGGATCAAGTCTCTGTGCTCGATGTCATCCACTCGATCAAGAATGCCGACAAAGACACAAGATTTCAAGGATTTATAGCAGAGTAGCAATCACACACTTATTACATCGTTGTCCACAAGGGAACTTATTACAATAATATGGCTTAAGGCCATCTACTAATAACAGCGGAAAGCTTGGAAGATAAGTGAGTCCATCAACTCCATCGGCATCACTGAGTATAGAACCACGACCTAACACCTTACTGTAAATGCGAAAAGTCTGCAACATGTAAGTTGCAGCCCGAAAACGGGTCAGCACATGGAATATGCTGGCAATGTAACACATGGAGAGTAATGAAGGAATACGCCTATACTACATGCATATATGGCTGGTGGTAAAGCTCTATGGTTACATTTTGCATAAAGCTAGTTTTCCCTACAACAAAGGAATAATTTTATTTAACTATCATGGTGGTTGTTAAACATTGAGAATGGTTGATAGCATCCTCAATCCCAATTAAAAAGTACTCATCAAAACCCAATACATTTATTATAAGTAACATGTTGAGATTCACATGATATTCAAGTACTAGATACTCAAAACGTCCATAACCGAGGACACGGCTAATCATGATTAGTTTATACACTCTGCAGAGGTTTAGCACTTTTCCCCACAAGACTCGATCGCCTCCGCTTGGTTCTCGCACTACAAGGTGTTTGAGAAAGCGGATGACCGAGACATAGTCTTTCGTAAGCACTAGCACCTTACATGTGGGTAGACCGTACCAACCTACATCCCCTACATCAGCTAGCCTACCCGTAGAGTTCGCACAACTTACTTAACTACGCCAGAGCCCATAATTGGCTTGTGGCTGCACACGGAAGTTTCAGTTTGAATAATCTTATGATCCCTTAGAGCACAGGTGGCGGTCCGAAGAAATACAAGCAAGTCCTGATAGAAACCAGGTGCCTCAATCCACCCAGATGTGTGTTTAGGTTGCCACCTTAGATAAACCATTAATTAACAATCTCACATCTGTCATGGATATTCACTCACCCAATCCACGTCTACTAGCATAACATGGCATAATAAGCAAACGTAGAAGTAACTCCCAAGGTTTCATAAGTAAAACAGGTAATAGGTACTACCTCAATCTACTTCCCATCCCACAATTTAAGTTGATCCTAAACATGCAAGTGTTTGAGGGTTTGATCTAATGCAATAAAACCGGGTACTAGAAAAGGTATGATCAAGTGTTACTTGCCTTGCTGATGATCCGCGAGACCTAGAGATTCGAAGTAACAAGCGGCGCACTCCGGGTGATCTAACGCAGACAAACAACAAGCATACAATAAGTACTCATCTAATGCACAGGGAAATCTCAAATAAAAGATCTAACCAGAAAGTTCAACTTAAGAACCCTGGTTGCAAAAGAATCAAATCAAATAAAGCATCGAAAGTCGAAAGTCGAGAGAGAACGACTCGGTTTTTGCAATCTCAAACTAGGTCAAAATTTTACAGTAGCAAAACTTTGTTTAAGTAGGTTAGTCGGAACGGCGGTTTCGTAACGAAACTCCAGGCGCTTGAATCACCTGATTCCGATAAACGAGCGAGAAAATAAACAGATTTGAAAATCGAATCGGAAAATAACGGATTAAATCCGTTTTAAAAGAAAAACGACGAACAGTTAAAACGACGGGCGTTCGTTAACAGATCTAATCCGACGAACACGTTCATTGAAACGAACGGGTCGGTGAACGTTCACTAAATAATAAAACCAAAAAAAAATAAACCATCTAGGGTTTTAAAAAAAAACCGAACAACGAACGAAAAACCGGATCGGTTTTTAAAACAAAAACCGGATCGGGGGGGGTGGTGGCGGCGGCTACCTCCGGCGAGTCGCCGGCGGGGGCTCCGGCCTCCCGTGAGGTCGAGGACGGCTGTGGGTGGCGGCGGGTCGGTGGCGAGGGGCGGCGTCGGCGGCGGCATGGCCTTGGCAAGGCGGCTCGGGTTGGGGGGTGGCGGGGATGAGGGGAGAGGAGGGCGGCGGGGTTATAAAGGAGGGGGCTCCGGCCTTGGGGAGGGGGCAGCGGCGTGGGGCGGGTCGAGCCGGACTCGGCGTGGCGGCGGGACTCCTCCATGGGCGCGAGGAGGGAGGCGGCTGGGCGGGCGGCGGCGGTTGGGCAGCTAGGCCCTTAGCCCAAGGCGGGCGGCGTTTTTAAACAAAACTAAACGAAATAAAAATAAAACCAAACGGACTCCAAATTTAATAAAATTAATTTTCCCCGACTCCTAAAAATGAGTCGAACAAAATGAACTTTAAAACGGGGCAAATATGCAAAATTTTAAAATACTCATTTTTTTTGCCTAAAGCAAATAAACTTTCAAAAACCAAAATTTGATTTATTTACAAAATCTTCATTTTTCCTAAATGTTGGGAAAGTCATATTATTCCCTCTCTTAATTTTTTTTATCGGAAAAACTTATGAAGATAATTAAATAAACCCAATGATCCTATATTTTCATAATTTGAGAAATCCCAAATATGAAAATAATGAAATCTCCAACTCTCTCCAAGGGTCCTTGAGTTGCGTGAAATTTTCTTGGATCGGAAAAATGCGAGAAAATATGATATGCATGATGACCTAATGTATAACATTCCTAATTGAAAATTTGGGATGTTACAAACCTACCCCCTTAAGATGAATCTCGCCCTCGAGATTCGGGTTGGCTAGAAAATAGGTGAGGGTGGTCCTTGAGCAAAACTTCCTCTCTTTCCCTGTGGCTTCATCTTGATTGTGGTGGCTCCACTGAACCTTACAAAACTTGATAACCTTGCCGCGAGTAACTCTGCTTTGGCATAATCGAGAATCTTAACGGTTTTTCCTCATATGTTAAGTCATCCTTCAACTGAATTGCTTCGGTGGCCTTTGTGTCTCTTAACGGTATCTCTGCTATCTCGGGTGACATTTCTTCACCGAGAAACATGGAATACATCATGAACTCTGACAGTCCTTCGGCAATTCCAACTTATAAGCAACTTCTCCCATGCGTTGCAAAATCTTATATGGTCCAACGAAGCGTGGTGCTAACTTTCCTTTAACTCCAAAAGCGGCTTAACTCCTCGAGGCGGGGATACTCTAAGATATACTCATCTCCAACTTCATACTCAATCGCTTTGCGCTTTGAATCTGCATAGCTCTTACATGCAATTTGGGCTACCTTGAGCCTATCTCGAATCAGTTTAACCTTACGCTCAGACTCCTTAATCAAATCTGGTCCAAACAATTGGCGATCTCCGTTTCGTCCCATGACAACGGTGTCCTGCATCTTCTTCCATACTGAGCCTCGAAAGGGCCATCTTCAAGCTGGTTTGGTAGCTTGTTGTTATAAGAAAATTCTGCATAGGGCAAATTATCATCCCAAGCTGGATCCATAATCTAGTGCACAAGCTCTCAAAGATATCCTCCAAAATCTGATTGACCCTCTCGGTCATCCATCGGTCTGTGGGTGGAAAAGCTGTCTTGAATTCGATCTGGTTCCCAATGTTTCGTACAAGCTGGTTCCAAAATTTTGAGGTAAATTGGGTTCCTCTGCGACGTCTGATGCTCCTCGGAACTCCGTGTAAACACACAATTCTGGTCATGTATATCTTTGCCAACTTAGCACTGCTATAGGTAGTCTTGACTGGAATGAAATGAGCTACCTTAAATCAAGCGATCGACTATAACCCATATCGAGTCATATCACTGAGCGGGACTTTGGCAAACCTGTGATGAAATCCATGCCTAGTTTATCCCACTTCCATTCGGGTATCGGCAATGGTTGTAACAATCCTGCGGCTTCGATGTTACGCCTTTACTTTTTGACATACATATGAAACTGCTACATACTCCGCAATATCCTTCTTCATTCCGGTCCACCGGAAAATATTCTTCAAATCCAAATACATCTTAGTATTTCTGGGTGAATCGAATAGGGTGAATCATGAGCTTCTTGCAAAATCAACTTCCCGATCTACGGGTTATTGGAGCACGTAAACACGGTCTTCAAACCATAGGGTATCGTGCTCATCCTCCACGAAATCCTTTAGCTTTTCCTTTGCTCATTTTCTCCTTTATGGAGGAAACTTCCTTATCTGCCTTTTGGGCTTCTCTGATTTTGTCCATCGGTGTTGGACTGAATCTCCAATGCTTTGCTCACGTAGCCTCTCGGAACTATTTCCAAACATAGCTCTCGAAGGTCCTCGGCTAACTCATTGGGTATCCCTCCCATCATTAGGGTATTGACGTGGCTCTTACGGCTCAATGCGTCTGCTATGACATTAGCCTTTCCGGGGTGATAATGCAATCTCATATGATAATCCTTGATAAGCTCTAACCATCTCCTCTGTCTGAGATTCAATTTCATACGTGTGAAGATGTACTTCAAACTCTTGTGATCCGTATATACTTCACAATGATTTCCAATGAGAAAATGTCTCCATGTCTTCAAGGCATGCACAACGGCTGCTAACTCCAAATCATGTGTGGCATAATTCAACTCATGGGCCTTAAGTTGTCGTGAAGCATCTGAAACAACTCTTCCTTCCTGCATAAGCACTGCTCCAAGTCCTCGGCGTGAAGCGTGTAATACACCTCATAATCCTTGGTCTGATGCGGCAATATTAAAATTGGTGAGGTAACCAATCTTTTCTTCAACTCCTGAAAACTTGCCTCCACAGTCCTCGGTCCATATGAATTTGTTATCCTTCTTCAACAATTACATCATAGGCTTTGCAATCCTTGAGAAATTCTCAATGAATCTTCGGTAGTATCCTGCGAGTCCAAGGAAACTCCGAATCTCTCCAACTGTCGTTGGTGCTTCCCATTTGGTTACGGTCTCAACCTTTGTGGGGTCAACTGCTATTCCTTCTCCGGATATAACATATCCGAGAAATCCAACTTCCTTTAACCAAAACTCACATTTGCTGAACTTGGCATACAACTGGTGTTCCCTCAGTTTCTCCAAAACCAATCTCAAATGTTCCTTATGTTCTTCTTCATTCTTCGAGAAAATCAAAATATCATCGATGAACACCACGACGAACTTATCCAAAAACTCCATAAACACTTTGTTCATCAGGTTCATGAAATAGGCTGGTGCGTTAGTCGATCCAAATGACATAACGGTATACTCATATAGTCCATATCTCGTGGTAAACGCTGTCTTGGGTATGTCCTGCTCACGAATCTTCAATTGATGGTACCCTGATCGCAAATCGATCTTGGAAAACACCTTAGCTCCTTGCAAGCGATCAAACAGATCATTTATCATAGGTAGTGGGTACTTGTTCTTGATTGTTACTTCATTCAATCCACGATAATCAACAACCATTCTTAACGATCCATCCTTCTTCTCCACTAACAATACGGGTGATCCCCAAGGTGAAGAACTTGGGCGAATAAAACCCTTATCCAATAGTTCCTTAATCGCTTCTTGATTTCCGCCAAATCACATGCGGGCATCACTGTCTGATCCGCCCGATATCGGGCCTGTTCCTGGCAACAGCTCGATCGAAAACTCAATGTCTCTATCCGGTGGCATTCCTGGCAACTCTTCCGGAAATACATCAGGAAAATCCTTCACCACTGGTACTTCTTCTTGCACAACTCCTGATAAGCAATTTACTTGCGCTCTCCTCGGCTCGTGCCGTGATACATACTTGATCCTTCTTCCTTCTGGTGTGGTGAGCAAAATTGACTTTGTGGTGCAATCTATGTTCCCTCCATACTTTGATAACCAATCCATACCTAATATCACATCCAATCCTTGGGATTCCAGAACTATTAGGTCTGAGGGGAAAACATAGTGTCCAATCCTTAATGGTAGTCGATCACACCATTTACTAGCCATATATTCTGCTCTGGGTGAGGTTACTAGCATGGGTGACCTAAGGGCTTGGGTCGGTAATTTGTACTTATCCACAAATCCCCTTGATATGTATGAATGCGATGCACCAGTATCGAAAAGAACAACTGCAGTAAAGGACTTAACCAAAAACTTACCAATTACCGCATCGGGCTGATCTTCAACCTCCTCCACATCAATGTGGTTCACCTGTCCCCTGTTGAAAGGGTTGGGCTTCTTTCCAGAGCTTCCATTGCCATTTCCATTCTGGCCTTCTAGGCAGTCATTTGCAAAATGCCCAGTCTTGCGGCACTTAAAACAAGTGATGTGACTCAGGTCTACCTTGGATGGTGTTGACGGGGTGGTGCGATTCTGTCCATTGCTTCCTCCATTCCCGTTCCCATTCTTAGTGCCATTATGGTTATGCGAATTACCTCCTCCATGGGTATGTTGAAACTGAGTTCCTGATTTAGGGGTATAACGAGGCTTCTGCTGGGCTCCAGAGTTATACTTCCCCTGTCCATACTTCCGCTTGCGGTTCTCAATTCTTCTTTGCTTCCCTTCAATCATAAGGGCTCGGTCTACCAACTCCTGGTAGTTGTTGAAACTTGCTACCATCAACGGCATGCTGAACTCATCATTCAGTCCTTCTAGAAACTTCTCCTGTTTAGCAGCGTCTGTAGCAACGTCATCTGGGGCATAACGTGCTAACTTACTAAAATCATCCACATACTGGCCAACAGTCCTTCCTCCTTGGCGTAAGTTGCGAAACTCACGCTTCTTCATGGCCATAGCTCCTGCTGAAACATGGGCGTCTGGAAAGCTTCTTTGGCCCGATCCCATGTGGCGGTTAATACTGCGGGTAAGTGGCTGTAAAATTCTCCCACCATGCTTTGCTGCGGGTCCTTCAAGCTGATGTCTGCAAACTTCACTCTTTCTCCATCATGCATCCTGCGTTGGTCAACTCCCTTCCTATCTTGCGAGCCAATCATACTGCTACAATCGGCTCGGTGCTCTTTGGAATACACCGGCGGATTTAGTCTAAGGAAACAAGTCGGTGATCCGCGGTGGTGGTGGTGGTGGGTTGTTGTTGTTGTTGTTGTTGCCACAGTTACGTACCAATGTTTGAATCGGGGTGTTACCTGCTGAATCAATTGGGTGATCTCTGGCGGAAAAACAAACCCGGGGTCGCGTCTCGGAGGCATCTGATGGGTTTAGAAGAGACGAGAAATTAAGAATAGATTGAGGTCTAAGGGGAATCACTACCCAAATGCACATGAGCAAATGCACACAAAATTACTTCATTCAAACAAACAAAGGGCTTACAACGATCTAACTATCGCAAAAGTGCGTGTACTATAATGTTTACATGGAGGGAATACTACTAATATGTGGGGGACTTCTACTAATTTGAACCGATGGAAGACTCCATGATGTCTGCTCCAGCTTCGTCTTCAAAGTCGGGTTCACTTGGATCCGAATCGGTGTCGTCGATGTTGATGTAGTCGCTTGGGCAACCGACATCTTGGTCTTCATTCCTGGCGCCAACTTCTTCTTGAGTTCTTCGATCTCGTACTTAAGATCGTTATTGTGTCTTGCTAGAGCTACGATCTCGTCCATGTAGTCCTTGCGTGTAGTCTTTAGTTCTTCTTCAAGTTCGATGATCCTTCCCTTTGCATTCTGCAACTCCAACATATCATTGCACATCTGGTTCTGCTGACGTCGAATGTGCTGGGTTTAACTCTGGATGAAAGCTGCAATGGATCTATCCTTCTTGGTCTTGACTATGTCCCAGTGGTCATCTCGGCGTCCGCAAATCTGGTAGATAGTGTCCTTGAGGTCTTCTTGATAAACTTCTCCAATCGTCCCATGGTGATGTGAGCTGCCATGCTCTTTCCCGGACTCAAGTTGGTGCTTGAAAACACTATCTATAGGCTTGGTGATTGGGGCGAATGTCCTTCTGGAACGTGAGCTTGAATCTTCCAGTAGCTCCTCTTGATGAGTGGCGTTGAAAGTTCCGGTGAAGCTGGGTAGTCCAATGTTCAGGTACTTGGTGACTTCCTTCAAGTGAAATCCAAAAGGTGTGCCTTCATCTGGTTGGGTGTACTTGATCTTCGTGTCCGTCATCCTAAAGAGTAGAAAAGATGAGGAGTTAGAAAATGGGAAGAGAGTACTGATCTATGGCTTTAACTTAGTGGTCATGTCCTCTGATCAACTTTGGCTCGATACCATCTCTCAGAGCGACCAGACCGAATGGATCAAGTCTACGTGCTCGGTGTCATCCACTGGATCGAATGTCGACACCACCACAAGACTTGAAGGATTTATAGCGAGTAGCAATCACACACTTATTACATCGTTGTCCACAAGGGAACTTATTACAATAATATGGCTTAAGGCCATCTACTAATAACAGCGGAAAGCTTGGAAGATAAGTGAGTCCATCAACTCCATCGGCATCACTGAGTATAGAACCACGACCTAACACCTTACTCATCGTCTGAAAAGTCTGCAACATGTAAGTTGCAGCCCGAAAACGGGTCAGCACATGGAATATGCTGGCAATGTAACACATGTAGAGTAATGAAGGAATAAGCCTATACTACATGCATATATGGCTGGTGGTAAAGCTCTATGGTTACATTTTTGCATAAAGCTAGTTTTTCCCTACAACAAAGGAATAATTTTATTTAACTATCATGGTGGTTGTTAAACATTGAGAATGGTTGATAGCATCCTCAATCCCAATTAAAAAGTACTCATCAAAACCCAATACATTTATTAGAAGTAACATGTTGAGATTCACATGATATTCAAGTACTAGATACTCAAAACGTCCATAACCGGGGACACGGCTAATCATGATTAGTTTATACACTCTGCAGAGGTTTAGCACTTTTCCCACAAGACTCGATCGCCTCCGCTTGGTTCTCGCTTTTCTGAGGTGTTTGAGAAACGGATGACCGAGACATAGTCTTTCAGAAGCACTAGCACCTTACATGTGGGTAGACCGTACCAACCTACATCCCCTACATCAGCTAGCCTACCCGTAAGAGTTCGCACAACTTACTTAACTACGCCAGAGCCCATAATTGGCTTGTGGCTGCACACGGAAGTTTCGGTTTGAATAATCTTATGATCCCTTAGAGCACAGGTGGCGGTCCGAAGAAATACAGCAAGTCTGATAGAAACCAGTGCCTCAAACCAGCCAGATGTGTGTTTAGGTTGACACCGTAGATAAACAATTAATTAACAATCTCACATCCGTAATGGATATTCACTCACCAAATCAACGTCTACTAGCATAGCATGGCATAATAAGCAAACGTAGAAGTAACTCCCAAGGTTTCATAAGTAAAACAGGTAATAGGTACTACCTCAATCTACTTCCCATCCCACAATTTAAGTTGATCCTAAACATGCAAGTGTTTGAGGGTTATCTAATGCAATAAAACCGGGTAGTAGAAAAGGTATGATCAAGTGTTACTTGCCTTGCTGATGATCCGCGAGACCTAGAGATTCGAAGTAACAAGCGGCGCACTCCGGGTGATCTAACGCAGACAAACAACAAGCATACAATAAGTACTCATCTAATGCGAAATCTCAAATAAAAGATCTAACCAGAAAGTTCAACTTAAGAACCCTGGTTGCAAAGAATCAAATCAAATAAAGCATCGAAAGTCGAAAGTCGAGAGAGAACGACTCGGTTTTGCAATCTGAAACTAGGTCAAAATTTTACAGTAGCAAAACTTTGTTTAAGTAGGTTAGTCGAGCGGCGGTTTTCAGAATGCGAAACTCCGGTAACTTGAATCACCTGATTCCGATAAACGGCGAGAAAATAAACAGATTTGAAAATCGAATCGGAAATGGAATCGGAAAATAGCGGATTAAATCCGATTTAAAGAAAAAGCGACGAGCAGTTAAAAGCGGCGGGCGTTCGTTAACAGATCTAATCCGGCGAACACGTTCATTGAAGCGAGCAGGTCGGTGAGCGTTCACTAAATAATAAAACCAAAAAATAAACCATCTAGGGTTTTTTTTAAAACCAACAACGAAAACCGGATCGGTTTTAAAACAAAAACGGATCGGGGGTGGTGGCGGCTACCTCGTGAGTCGCCGTGAGGCTCCGGCCTCCCGTGAGGTCGAGCGGACGGTGGGTGGCGGCGGGTCGGCGGGGTGGCGAGGCGGCGTCGGCGGCGTGGCGGCCTTCAGGCGGCGGCGGCTCGGGTTGGGGGTGGCGGCGGGATGAGGAGAGGCGGGGTTATAAAGGAGGGGGCTCCGGTTGCCTTGGGAGGGCGCCACGGGGCAGGTCCGAGCCGGACTCGGCGTGGCGGCGAGACTCCTCCATGGCCAAGGAGGAGGGCGGCTGGGCAGGCGGCGGCGGTTGGGCAGTGGGCCCCTTGGCCCGGCGGTAGCGCATTTTTTAAACAAAACTAAGCGAAATAAAAATAAAACCAAAGCGGACTCCAAATTTAATAAAAATTAATTTTCCCGACTCCTAAAAATGAGTCGAACAAAATGAACTTTAAAACGGGGCAAATATGCAAAATTTTAAAATACTCATTTTTTTGCCTAAAGCAAATAAACTCTCAAAAACCAAAATTTGATTTATTTACAAAATCTTCATTTTTCCTAAATGTTGGGAAAGTCATATTATTCCCTCTCTTAATTTTTTTATCGGAAAAACTTATGGAGATAATTAAATAAACCCAATGATCCTATATTTTCATAATTTGAGAAATCCCAAATATGAAAATAATGAAATCTCCAACTCTCTCCAAGGGTCCTTGAGTTGCGTGAAATTTTCTAGGATCGGAAAAATGCGAGAAAATATGATATGCATGATGACCTAATGTATAACATTCCAAATTGAAAATTTGGGATGTTACACCAAAAGGTCGAGCGTGAATTATATAGTAGATATGATCAACATATTGATGTTCACCGTTGAAACTACTCCATCTCACGTGACGATCGGACATGGTGTAGTTGATATGGATCACGTAATCACTTAGAAGATTAGAGGTATGTCTATCTAAGTGGGAGTTCTTAAGTAATATGATTAATTGAACTTTAATTTATCATGAACTTAGTCCTGGTAGTATTTTGCAAATTATGTTGTAGATCAATAGCTCGCGTTGTTGCTTCCCTATGTTTTTGCTTCCATGTGTTTTTATATGTGTTCCTAGAGAAAATTGTATTGAAAAATGTTAGTAGCACCATGATATGGATCCGTGATCTGAGGTTTATCCTCATTGCTGCACAGAAGAATTATGTCCTTGATGCACCGCTAGGTCACAGACCTATTGCAGGAGCAGATGCAGACGTTATGAACGTTTGGCTAGCTCAATATGATGACTACTTGATAGTTTAGTGCACCATGCTTAACGGCTTAGAATCGGGACTTCAAAGACATTTTGAACGTCATGGACCATATGAGATGTTCCAGGAATTGAAGTTAATATTTCAAGCAAATACCCGAGTTGAGAGATACGAAGTCTCCAACAAGTTCTATAGCTAAAGGATGGAGGAGAATCGCTCAACTAGTGAGCATGTGCTCAGATTGTCTGGGTACTTCAATCACTTGAATCAAGTGGGAGTTAATCTTCCAGATAAGATAGTGATTGACAGAATTCTCTAGTCACCATCACTAAGTTACTAGAACTTTGTGATGAACTATAGTATGCAAGGGATGACGAAAAAGATTCCCGAGCTCTTCGCGATGTTGAAATCGTGAAGGTAGAAATCAAGAAAGAGCATCAAGTGTTGATGATTGACAAGACCACTAGTTTTAAGAAAAGGGCAAAGGAAAGAAAGGAAACTTCAAGTAGAATGTCAAACAAGTTGTCACTCCTTGAAGAAGCCCGAAGCTGGACCAAAGCACGAAACTAAGTGCTTCTCTTGCCAAAGGAAATGGTCCTTTGGAAGCGGAAATGCCCTGAATATTTGGTGGATAAGAAGGATGGCAAAGTGAACAAAAGTATATTTGATATACAGTTTATTGATGTGTGCCTTACTAGTGTTTATAGTAGCCCCGAGTATTTGATACTCGTTAGGTTGCTAAGATTAGTAACTTTCGAAACAGGAGTTCTGAGAATAAACAGAGACTAGTTGAAAGGGAAGTGACGATGAGTGTTGGAAGTAGTTCCAAAATTGATATGATCATCATCACACACTCCCTATACTCTCGGGATTAGTGTTGAACCTAAATAAATGTTATTTGGCGATTGCGTTGAGCATGAATATGATTTGATCATGTTTATTGCAATACGGTTATTCATGTAAGTTAGAGAATAATTATTGTTCTGTTTACATGAATAAAACCTTCTATGGTCATACACCCAATGAAAATAGTTTGTTGGATCTCGATCGTGGGATACACATATTCATAATATTGAAACCAAAAGATGTAAAGTTAATAATGATAGTGCAACTTATTTGTGGCACCGCCGTTTAGGTCATATTGGTGTAAAGCGCATGAAGAAACTCCATAAAGATGGATCTTGGAATCACTTGGTTATGAATCATTTGATGCTTGCGAACCGTGCCGTTTGGGCAAGATGACTAAAACTCCGTTCTCCGGAACAATGGAACAAGCTCTTGACTTATTGGAAATAATACATACCGATGTATGCGATCCAATGAGTGTTGATGCTCGTGGCAAGTATCGTTATTTTCTGACCTCCACAAGATGATTTGAGCAGATATGGGTATATCTACTTGATGAAACATAAGTCTGAAATAGTTGAAAGGTTCAAAGAATTTCAGAATGAAGTGGAAAATCATCGTAACAAGAAAATAAAGTTTCTGCGATCTGATCGTGGAGATGAATATTTGAGTTACGAGTTTCGTCTTCAATTAAAACAAAGTGGAATAGTTTCACAGCTCACGCCACATGGAACACCACAACATAATGGTGTGTCCGAACGTCGTAACCGCACTTTATTGGATATGGTGTGATCTATGATGTATCTTACCGATTTACCACTATCGTTTTGGGTTATGCATTAGAGACAGCTGCATTCACGTTTAATAGGGCACCATCTAAATCTGTTGAGATGACACCGTATGAACTATGGTTTAGCGATGAAACCTAAGCTGTTGTTTCTTAAAGTTTGGAGTTGTGATGCTTATGTGAAAAGTTTTCACCTGATAAGCTCGAACCCAAATCGGAGAAGTGCGTCTTCATAGAATACCCAAAGGAAACTGTTGGGTACACCTTCTATCACAGATCTAAAGGCAAAACATTCGTTGCTAAGATGGATCCTTTCTAGAGAAGGAGTTTCTCTCGAAAGAAGTGAGTGGGAGGAAAGTAGAACTTGATGAGGTAATTGTACCTTCTCCCTTATCGGAAAGTAGTTCATCACAGAAATCAGTTCCGGTGATTCCTACACCAATTAGTGAGGAAGTTAATGATGATGATCATGAAACTTGGATCAAGTTGCTACCAAACCTCGTAGGTCTTCCAGAGTAAGATCCGCACCGGAGTGGTACGGTAATCATGTTCTGGAAGTCATGTTACTAGACCATGATGAAACCTACGAACTATGAGGAAGCGATGATGAGCCCAGATTCCGCGAAATGGCTAGAGGCCATGAAATCTGAGATAGGATCCATGTATAAGAACAAAGTATGGACTTTGATTGACTTGCTCGATGATCGACAAGCCATGTTAAATAAATGGATCTTCAAGAGGAAGACGGACACTGATAGTAGTGTTACTATCTACAAAGCTTGACTTGTCACAAAAAGGTTTTCGACAAGTTCAAGGTGTTGACTACAATGAGATTTTCTCAACTGTAGCGATGCTTAAGTCTGTCTGAATCATGTTAGCAATTGCTACATTTTATGAAATCTGGCAAATGGATGTCAAAACTACATTCTTTCATGGATTTATTAAAGAAGAGTTGTATATGATGCAACCAGAAGGTTTTGTCAATCCTAAAGGAGCTAACAAAATGTGCAAGCTCCAAGAATCCATCTATGGACTGGTGCAAGCATCTCGGAGTTGGAATATATGCTTGATGATTTGATCAAAGCATATGGTTTTATCTGAACTTTTGGAGAAGCCTGTATTTACAAGAAAGTGAGTGGGAGCACTACAGATTTACGATAAGTATATGTGAATGACATATTGTTGATCGGAAATAATGTAGAATTATTCTGCAAAGCATAAAGGAGTATTTGAAAGGAGTTTTTCAAAGAAGGACCTCGGTGAAGCTGCTTACATATTGAGCATCAAGATCTATAGAGATAGATCAAGACGCTTGATAAGTTTTTTCAATGAGTACATACCTTGACAAGATTTTAAAGTAGTTCAGAATGGAACAGTCAAAGAAAGAGTTTCTTGCCTGTGTTACAAGGTGTGAAATTGAGTAAGACTCAAATCCCGACCACGACAGAAAATAGAAAAGAGAATGAAAGTCATTCCCTATGCCTCAGTCATAGGTTCTATATAGTATGCTATGCTATGTACCAGACCTATTGTATACCTTGCTCTGAATTTGGGAAGGGAGTACAATAGTGATCTAGGAGTAGATCACTGGACATTGGTCAAGAACATCCTTAGTGAGGACTAAGGAAATATTTCTCGATTATGGAGGTGATAAAAGAGCCCGTCGTAAAGAGTTATATCGATGCAAGCTTTTTACACTGATCCAGATGACTCTAAGTCTCAATTTGGATACATATTGAAAGTGGGAGCAATTAGCTAGAGTAGCTCCGTGCGAGCATTGTAGACATAGAATATTTGCAAAATACATACGGCTCGAGAATATAGCAGACCCGTTAACTAAGCTTCTCTCACGAGCAAAACATGATCATACCTTAGTACTCTTTGGGTGTTAATCACATAGCGATGTAAACTAGATTATTGACTCTAGTAAACCCTTTGGGTGTTGGTCACATGACGATGTGAACTATGGGTGTTAATCACATACAGATGTGAATATTAGTGTTGAATCACATGATGATGTGAACTAGATTATTGACTCTAGTGCAAGTGGGAGACTGAAGGAAATATGCCCTAGAGGCAATAATAAAGTTATTATTTATTTCCTTATTTCATGATAAATGTTTATTGTTCATGCTAGAATTGTATTAACCGGAAACATAATACATGTGTGAATACATAGACAAACATATAGTCACTAGTATGCCTCTACTTGACTAGCTCATTAATCAAAGATGGTTATGTTTCCTAACCATAGACATGTGTTGTTATTTGATTAATGGGATCACATCATTAGGAGAATGATGTGATTGACATGACCCATTCCGTTAGCCTAGCACTTGATCGTTTAGTATATTGCTATTGCTTTCTTCATGACCTATACATGTTCCTGTAACTATGGGATTATGCAACTCCTGTTTACGGAGGAACACTTTGGAGTGCTACCAAGCGTCACTGGCAATCTGGGTGATTATAAATGAGTACTACAGGTGTCTCCAAAGGTACATGTTGGGTTGGCGTATTTCGAGATTTGGTTTTGTCACTCCGATTGTCGGAGAGGTATCTCTGGGCCCTCTCGGTAATGCACATCACTATAAGCCTTGCAAGCAATGTAGCTAATGAGTTAGTTACGGAATGATGCATTACGTAACGAGTAAAGAGACTTGCCAGTAACGAGATTGAACTAGGTATTGGATACCGACGATCAAATCTCGGGCAAGTAACATACCGATGACAAAGGGAACAACGTATGTTGTTATGCGGTTTGACCGATAAAGATCTTCATAGAATATGTAGGAGCCAATATGAGCATCCAGGTTCCGCTATTGGTTATTGACTGAGAATAGTTCTAGGTCATGTCTACATAGTTCTCGAACCCGTAGGGTCCGCACGCTTAAGATTTCGATGACAGTTATATTATGAGTTTATGAGTTTTGATGTACCGAAGGAGTTCGGAGTCCCGGATGAGATCAGGGACATGACGAGGAGTCTCGAAATGGTCGAGACGTAAAGATCGATATATTGGACGACTATATTCGGACTTCGAAAGGTTCCGAGTGATTCGGTATTTTTGAAGTATCGGAGAGTTACGGGAATTCGCCGGAGAAGTATTGGGCCTTATTGGGCCATACGGGAAAGAGAGGGGCTGCCTAGGGCAGGCGCGCGCCCCTAAGGCCTAGTGCGAATTGGACTAGGGGGAGGGGCTGCGCCCCCTCCTTCCTTCCCTTCTCCTTTCCCCTTCCTTCTCTCCTACTCCTACTAGGAAAGGAGGAGTCCTACTCCCGGTGGGAGTAGGACTCCTCCCTTGGGCGCGCCTCCTCCTAGGGCCGGCCGCACCCCCCCTTGCTCCTTTATATAAGGGGGCAGGGGGGCACCCTAGGACACACAAGTTGATCTACGGATCGTTCCTTAGCCGTGTCTGGTGCCCCCTCCACCATATTCCACCTCGGTCATATCGTCGCGGAGTTTAGGCGAAGCCTGTGCCAGTAAAGCATCATCGCCGTCACCACGTCGTCGTCTTGTGGAACTCATCCCGACACCCTGCTGGATCGGAGTCCGGGATCGTCATCGAGCTGAGCGTGTGCTGAACACGGAGGTGCCGTGCGTTCGGTACTTGGATCGGTCGGATCGTGAAGGCGTGCGACTACATCAACCGTGTTGTCATAACGCTTCCGCTTTCGGTCTACGAGGGTACGTGGACACACTCTCCCCTCTCGTTGCTATGCCATCACCATGATCTTGCGTGTGCGTAGGAAATTTTTTGAAATTACTACGTTCCCCAACACTTGCAATGCCATTTCGTTGATTTGTGTTGCACCTTTTCCGCTCGGACCCCCTGAGTCTGAGGTATTATGACACCAATTGGATATGAATCTCGGTCAGATATGATGGTTGGGACAACTTTCCAAGGGTTATGATGTTGATCCTTTGATGACCCGGTAACATGATGTCATGCCTAGCACCCCCCCCCCCCGGCTGGAGGACCTATCATTATAATTTCTTTTGCAAGATAACCATTCTTCCTGGAGGAAATTGTAAGACTTATCCTACAAGTTGTTCCTAATGGATCCTTCCTATATCCAAAGTCCGCCCTTGATTGAAACACCATGTCAATGCTATCTCGAAGCATGTCCGTGGTACTCCGATTTTCAACAAGAACATTTGAAGCCCAATGCTAAATGTTTCTTGCTCAATTATCCAAACACCGATGTATGGGTAATGTCATGAAAATTCTCTCCCCTACCTAAAGAGTTTTCTACATTATATCCTGTCATGGATATCATGCTCTGCTTATCCTTGGGAAGGATATACCCCTGAAATATGTGTTTAAACACATTTTCCTTTCCATTGTTCTGTTTAATCTGAGAATATAATTTTCCTTTCCATTGGTTTGCTTAACCCTTCTTGTGATCTATATGTAAAATACCTTGGTGTACAAACCGTGTCAGTAAGACCCTATTTCTATTGTTGATGACATTTCGGTAACCACCGATGGACGAGAACTTTGCCTATTGGCCCGCCTCGATGCAACGAGCAGGAAAATGGTTCTCTTCGTCCCTCGCCCTTGGTACCAACGTTGTTGCCGACATAACTGACATGGTACTCTCTGACATGCCTTGCTATCATGACCGTGCAAGATGTCACTGCTCCTATTAAAAAAAAGAAAAAAAACCACATGGTGGGCCCATAACCCACAGGTCCCAGGATCGAAACCTGACTGTCATGTACACCCCCTATTCCCAAAGTTATTCCTAGCGCGTGGCCTCGTATGTAATTCACGGGCCACCGTCCTAGTGATCTATGCTGGTATCAGACGCAATACTTACTCTCGCTACTTTGAACCCCTTTCACGCCTTGTAACAGGCATCAAACGATTGCACCTTTCGCTCGAAACTTCTCATGATACCTCCTTCCCTTGCTCTCAATATTTTCTAAGGTTTCAATTCGAGAGTTACTTTCCGCCACCTTCCCTGATGTTATCTACCAGATAGTCGACCTTGCAGAGGTTCGTTCTCTCGGAATACCCCCTTTATTCTTTCGTAAGTACGACGGAGTTCCCGAAGTAAGAATGACGGCTTCGTCATGATGGCCTAAAGCAGAGGAATGAGGACGTCTATGTAATGGATCTACCTCTTCGAGAAGAGCAACCAACATCGAGAAGACCCGTTAGAATTTCGTAACCAAATCCCTTCCCCCCCTACACTACCTCTTAAATCTCGGGACGAGATTTCTTGTAGTGGAGGAGAATTGTAACACCCGGATAATTAAGCTACAGTAAAACTCGGTTAATGGTGCCATGTCAACTCCGATTCTTGTTGATAGACCAGCGTTAGTTCAAACAGATTCAAATTAAAATTTTAATTAACAGCAAACATCAAAAGTTTTCAAATGTAAAAACTAAAATGTACAAACTGTGGCAAATATTCCAGAAGTAATTATGGTGGTGAACCAACATTTTGTAAAGCGTTTTAGTGCACTAAAATAAAATAAAACAGTAAAAGAAAACTAAAAACAAAACAACAACAAAAAAATATAGAAAGAGGAGAACCCCCCCTTTTGGGCCACGGCCCAGCTGGCCTCTGGGCCAATCAGGCCGACAAGGCCGGCCCACCCCGGCGCCCTACTAGGTCACCCCGACCCCCCACCGAACCAAACCCTAACCCGTCGCCCCACCCCCCCCCCCACGTTCCCCTCTCTCCCTCGTATCCTCCCGATCCCGATCTGGATCGGGCACCGGCGCCCTTCTCCCTCGCTCGTCGCCGTCGACCGCCTCACCTCGCCGCCCTCGTCGTCGACCCCTCCACCGACGGACCCCCCCACCCCACGAGCAGCGTCGCCGCCACAACCCGGGGACGCCGCACCGAGGACCTGCGCCCGCCCGATGCGTCCCCGCGCCATCGCACGGTGCTGCCACGCCGTCGCGGTGCCGACCCGTCACCGGATCGCCAAGCACCGCCAGCCTGCCTCCTCTCTGACGTCGTCGCCGTCCTCCTCCTCGCCCCCCGTTCCTCCGAACCCCACGAACCCCCAGAGCCCCGTTCTTCTCCTCCGCTTCGCCCAAGACGCCTGGCTGCCCCGACGCCGTTCGCGTTACCAGACACCAGGCCGTGGCCGGCTCCCTGCTCATGATCGCGCTTAACCCGGCCGACGCGCCACCGTGCGCGCACGCCTATTGCCTCATCGTCCCGCCGTCGCCTAGCACCGTAGGTCCGCGCCCCAACTCCTTCCGCCTCCCTGCTGCCGGCCCGCGCCCGGGGACCCCTTCCCCTTTCTCGCCATGGTTCAAGACGCATCTGCACAAGCGCGCCACCGCGCGTTCGGCTGCCCGCCCGCACGCCGCCATTGACCGTATCCCCCTCGCCCGTTCGGGATGGGCGCTAGCGCCCCTGTGCCCGTAGCCCACACCCGCTATGCCCCCCTATGGGCCTATGACAAGTGGGGCCTCAAGCCCCCAGAACATTTAAAAAAAAGAGATAAAAAATATATTAATAATAATAAAAATATAATTAAATTAATTAATTAATTAATTAAATTAATTAACTTAATTAATTGTGTTTAATAAACCTAATTAAATAACTAACCTAACTAATCTGTTAATTAATTAATTAACATGGTTAATTAGTTAGCAGACAATGACAGTGGGACCCACATGTCAGTTTGACTAGGTCAACTGACTAGTTGACTGCTGACATCACCCTGACATAATGCTGACGTCATAATTGCATTTTCTAATTAAATTAATTTTGTTAATTCTAGAAATGAATTAAAAACTTTGAAAATTAATATTAAATAAACCGTAACTCGGATGAAAATACTTTGTACATGAAAGTTGCTCGAGCAGCGAGACGAACCCGGATCGCAGCCCGTTAAATCGCCACGCACCCCTAACATATCAAACTCGCAACTTTCCCCCTCCGGCTCCTTTGCCCGAAAACGCGGAACACCGGGAATACTTTCCCGGATGTTTTCCCCCTCCGCCGGTATCGCCTACTACCGCGTTAGGGCACACCTAGCACCGCTCATTGTCACGTCACGCATCGTCATGTTTATGTTTGCATTGTATTCATTGTTTCTTCCCCCCTCTTCTCTCGCTAGACACCGAGACCGACGCTGCTGCTGCCCAGTTCGACTACGGAGTTGACGACCCCTCTCTCTTGCCAGAGCAACCAGGCAAGCCCCCCCTTTGATCACCAGATATCGCCTACTCTTCTCTATACTGCTTGCATTAGAGTAGTGTAGCATGTTACTGCTTTCAGTTAATCCTATGCTGCTGCATAGCCTGTCCTTGCTACTCATCAGTTGTTACCTTTATCTGCTATCCTCGCTTAGTATAGGATGCTAGTGTTCCATCGGTGGCCCTACACTCTTGTCCGTCGCCATGCTACACTCTTTGGGCTGTGATCACTTGGAGGTGATCACGGGCATATACTATATACTTTACACTATTACATTACCTTTGATACTGTTAGGAGATGGGGGTGAAAGGACAGTGGCTCCATCCCGGTAGAGGTGGGCCTGGGTTCCCCCGGCCCCGATGTTACTTTTAGGCGGAGCGGCAGGCAGGTTGAGACCACCTAGGAGAGAGGTGGGCACTGGCCTGGTCGGCGTTCATGCGGATACTTAACACGCTTAACGAGATCTCGTATTTGATCTGAGTGCGGCCATTTGGTCTATACGCACTAAGCATCTACGTGGGAATAGTTATGGGTATCCCGGCGTCGTGGTATCGGCGGCACTTCGTGACGTCGGCCCGAAGCGGCGGCGCTCGGATTGGAACGTAAGCCTGCTCTTGTATTAAGGGGCTAGTTACGCTTTCGACCGCCCTCATAGCGTGCAGGTGTGCATTGGGCGATGGGCCCAGACCCCTGTGCGCTTAGGTTTAGACCGGCGTGCTGGCCTCTCTGTTGTGCCTAGGTGGGGCTGCGACGTGTTGATCTTCCGCGGTCGGGCATGACCCAGAAAAGTGTGACCGGCCAAATGGGATCAAGCGTGTTGGGTTATGTGGTGCACCCCTGCAGGGAAGTTAATCTATTCGAATAGCCGTGATCTTGATAGCAGGACGACTTGGAGTTGTACCTTGACCTTATGACAACTAGAACCGGATACTTAATAAAACACACCCTTCCAAGTGCGAGATACAACCCGGTGGTCGCTCTCTCTCGTGGTTACGAGGAGGGATCGCTGGTAGGATTATGCTATGCGATGCTACTTGGAGGACTTCAATCTGCTCTCTTCTACATGTTGCAAGACGGAGGCTGCGAGCGTAGTCTTCGACGGGATTAGCTATCCCCTCTTATTACGGCATTCTCATTCAGTCCACTGATATGACCATTTACACATATATCCATGCATATGTAGTGTAGCTCCTTGCTTGCGAGTACTTTGGATGAGTACTCACGGTTGCCTTGTTCCCCCTTTTCCCCCTCTCTTTACCCGGTTGCTGCAACCAGACGATGGAGCCCAGGAGCCAGACGCCACCGTCGATGACGACTACTACACTGGAGGCGCCTACTACTACGTGCAGCCCGGCGATTTACCACTGTGAGTAGTTAGGAGGATCCTGTGCAGGAGGCCTGCGCCTCTTTCGATCTCAGATCCCGATTTGTGCTAGCCTTCCTAAGGCAAACTTGTTTAACTTATGTCGTACTCGAGATATTGTTGTTTCCGCTGACTCGTCTATGATCGAGCACTTGTATTCGAGCCCACGAGGCCCTGGCTTGTATTATGATGCTTGTATGACTTATTTATGTTTTAGAGTTGTGTTGTGATATCTTCCCGTGAGTCCCTGATCTTGATCATACACATTTGCATGCATGATTAGTGTACGATTGAATCGGGGGCGCCACAAGTTGGTATCAGAGCCGACTACCTGTAGGAATCCCCCTTCCGCACTTCTTGGCCGAAGTCGAGTCTAGACGTTGCAAAAACTTTTACTAACATGGCTGTGCGGCCCATGGGCCCACGTCGCCATTGGGTGGTATTAGGATCTTTTATTCCTCGTCTATACTGGGACTCGATCTCTCTTCTATTCGGGTTAAATGATTTTGCTAAAATCTAACTCTAGGTTCCCGTTACTACTTCCTCCCGGAGAGCCCCTTATTACAACGATCGCCTGCTGCACCAGAAGGTTCCGAAGATACTATTCGTTGTTTCCCGAGACGCTTGTGCCGACCGCTTTTGCAAATCCCTACCACTATTATCGGTATGGATAACTGGACACACTTGCCTACATTCAATCCCATTGATCTTGTTATTACAGGATGCCCTGGACTGCTCCGTTGTTCCGAGAATCCTTTGAGCTTACTGCCCTGAAGTTCTTGCCTAATGAATACCCCCTACGGATAATTCCTCGCACTTGTCGAGTATCCGCTCATCCCCAGTTGTTCTTGTGTTTCACAAAAGTCTTCGTAATGCTATTCGATCCTCCAAAAAAAATCCTTAGCAGCTTATTGCTCTACAAATACTTGTCTGCTTACATTATGGATGCTCCCATATCACTAGCAATATTCACTAGTATCTTTTGACACCGTCATTTTGATCCTATTGCTTCAACATGTGTGCGAATGCACACAATCATCGATCAACCCTTCTAAATTATCTTTCCGGCTCAGATGTCATTTTGAACATGAGCTTGTTCTCAACCAATCTATTGGCTGTCGATTGTACCCTTAGGTCTATTGAACTTATCCATCCTTGATCAGAGCGACTGCTTCTGATCCTTTGTTTTGGAAATCGAAATTCCTTTGTTATCTAAGCATCGAATTATTTAGATGTTCTATAATATGATGCCCGTGCATTCTTCTTCCTCTGGTTGAGTACCGATGCTCACATCAGATCCCTTGTGGACCATCGGTTCCTTTGATGGATTTTATCCGGATGTTGTCCTTCATATTGAATAACCTTGAGAGCCTTTCCATGGGTATATAATGCCTTTGGTAAATTGTATCATCTTCTTTAGAACAATGCTCTACTTTCGAGCTTGTATTATTTACCCCGAAGTTTGTGGGATATGTTCGTAAGATGCCCTGATGGGTTGAACCTATGCCTTCCTTAAAATGTGTGAACTCGAAAGTTTTCACGAGTCATACTCTTCTGGTGCTTCGCTGGATAAAATTTCAGCACTACAACTTCTTCGAAAATGAGAAGTGAATGAAAGGTTATGCATTGGAGAAGTGGGAGTCGACCTTGAACTTTGTGTTCATGCCCATGGACACGATGCTGATCTTATCATGGATGCTTCTCTTAGACGCTCTCTTGTATAAGTTCATATTATATATGGGAATTGGTCTTTTGCAACCGTGGTACCGACCATATTTTCTTCTTGATTCCATTTCTTGGACATGTTAGAGTACTTGCCTTCTGCAGAGCAATACCCTAGTCCAACCTCAATTTTGATCTACCTTCGAGTATTACCCCCCTGGTATCTCGAGGATATCAACCGATTTCACTACATCTTATGCATTCCTGATGAAGTAGTGCCTTTCCCCGTCATAGTCACTCCATGGGTTCTGGGTTGTCGTCAACCGAGAACACCGATTAGTGAATCGAATCACCCCTGTGATTCAGTACTTATAGTACTTTGTGGTTGAGAAGTTTAATACTTCATCACGTCATTCCTAGCCTGATCGGCTATATCATTTTGTGCTAAATTTTAACCGTGCTGCCTGGTCCTTCTTCTCGGAGCACAATTTTCGACGATGAGATAACCTTATGACGATCTTCCTCGTCGTATCATCTCGCCTTAAACATCAAGCTTGATTTTGAGTTTCTGCCATACCCGTGGTTCCAATAACCCTTCGTTTCATCATTTCTTTGTCTTGGTGTCATCGCCAACCGATTACATCTTCATGAAATCTCTCAACAATTGTGTCGTGGTCATCATCAACATTCTGAGCTCTTCCAAGATATCTATCAAATTCTTGATGAGAAATACCTCCTTGCCCCTCGATGGTTTGTGTTATCATCGGCAACGTTATTGCCCCCCTTCCATTTCAGACTTGATCATGTTATGGAGCTCCTTCCCATCTAGCTTATGTTATGTTCTACCTTGAAGTATTACTGTCCTTCATGTAAAGGATGTTGTGAGGATTGCTCCACCTCTTAAGAATTCACGATATAGTAATACTTCGCCATCTCCATTCATTCCTAGGTTCCCGTGTTGATTCTAATCGGGATACCAACAATTGAACTGTGTTGTTCGGATTCTAAAACCTCTAGCAACCCTATTGCTTTGAAGTTAATGGTCGATATTTCATTCTTAGACCATTGGTTATCAAATCACCATTCTAACATTGATCCTGCTACCTAAGCCCATAATTGGTGCACCTTTCAACTAATGATTGATGGTGTATGTTTTCCTCGAGCATACAACATTATATCATTTCAATCAACAAGTGTCATCTTCTTGTTCACATTATTGTGGAAATCCATCCGTTTGGAATTCTCGATGAATTGTCGCTGAGCCCATCAGCCACCTCGTCATCCTCACCTTGGTTTAATGATGAACTATTGCTTCAGGAACCCGCTCCCATAGTTCATTTCCCGAGAATCTTGCAATGCCATTTCGTTGATTTGTGTTGCACCTTTTCCGCTCGGACCCCCTGAGTCTGAGGTATTATGACACCAATTGGATATGAATCTCGGTCAGATATGATGGTTGGGACAACTTTCCAAGGGTTATGATGTTGATCCTTTGATGACCCGGTAACATGATGTCATGCCTAGCACCCCCCCGGCTGGAGGACCTATCATTATAATTTCTTTTGCAAGATAACCATTCTTCCTGGAGGAAATTGTAAGACTTATCCTACAAGTTGTTCCTAATGGATCCTTCCTATATCCAAAGTCTGGCCCTTGATTGAAACACCATGCCAATGCTATCTCGAAGCATGTCTGTGGTACTCCGATTTTCAACAAGAACATTTGAAGCCCAATGCTAAATGTTTCTTGCTCAATTATCCAAACACCGATGTATGGGTAATGTCATGAAAATTCTCTCCCCTACCTAAAGAGTTTTCTACATTATATCATGTCATGGATATCATGCTCTGCTTATCCTTGGGAAGGATATACCCCTGAAATATGTGTTTAAACACATTTTCCTTTCCATTGTTCTGTTTAATCTGAGAATATAATTTTCCTTTCCATTGGTTTGCTTAACCCTTCTTGTGATCTATATGTAAAATACCTTGGTGTACTAACCGTGTCAGTAAGACCCTGTTTCTATTGTTGATGACATTTCGGTAACCACCAATGGACGAGAACTTTGCCTATTGGCCCGCCTCGATGCAACGAGCAGGAAAATGGTTCTCTTCGTCCCTCGCCCTTGGTACCAACGTTGTCGCCGACATAACTGACATGGTACTCTCTGACATGCCTTGCAATCATGACCGTGCAAGATGTCACTGCTCCTATTAAAAAAAAGAAAAAAAACCACATGGTGGGCCCATAACCCACAGGTCCCAGGATCGAAACCTGACTGTCCTGTACACCCCCTATTCCCAAAGTTATTCCTAGCGCGTGGCCTCGTATGTAATTCAAGGGCCACCATCCTAGTGATCTATGCTGGTATCAGACGCAATACTTACTCTCGCTACTTTGAACCCCTTTCACGCCTTGTAACAGGCATCAAACGATTGCCTGCTCGCTCGAAACTTCTCATGATACCTCCTTCCCTTGCTCTCGATATTTTCTAAGGTTTCAATTCGAGAGTTACTTTCCGCCACCTTCCCTGATGTTATCTACCAGATAGTCGACCTTTGCAGAGGTTCGTTCTCTCGAATACCCCCTTTATTCTTTCGTAAGTACGACGGAGTTCCAGTAAGAATGACGGCTTCGTCATGATGGCCTAAAGCAGAGGAATGAGGGACGTCTACGTAATGGATCTACCTCTTCGAGAAGAGCAACCAACATCGAGAAGACCCGTTAGAATTTCAGAACTAAATCCCTTCCCCCTACACTACCTCTTAAATTCGGGCGAGATTTCTTGTAGTGGAGGAGAATTGTAACACCGGATAATTAAGCTACAGTAAAACTCGGTTAATGGTGCCATGTCAACTCCGATTCATCGTTGATAGACCGCGTTAGTTCAAACAGATTCAAATTAAAAATTTAATTAACAAAGAAACATCAAAAGTTTTCAAATGTAAAAACTAAAATGTACAAACTGTGGCAAATATTCCGTAAGTAATTATGGTGGTGAACCA
The DNA here is from genome assembly GCA_021605145.1 of Aegilops bicornis. Taxonomy (NCBI): domain Eukaryota; kingdom Viridiplantae; phylum Streptophyta; class Magnoliopsida; order Poales; family Poaceae; genus Aegilops; species Aegilops bicornis. Next base: position 649,668,933 of record CM038674.1, read on the forward strand.
ACATTTTGTAAAGCGTTTTAGTGCGCTAAAATAAAATAAAACAGTAAAAGAAAACTAAAAACAAAACAACAAAAAAATATAGAAAGAGGAGAAACCCCCCCTTCGGCCACGGCCAAGCTGGCCTCTGGGCCAATCAGCCGACAAGGTCGGCCCACCCGGCGCCCTACTAGGTCACCCCGACCCCCACCGAACCAAACCCTAACCCGTCAGCCCCACCCCCCACGCTCCTCTCTCCCTCGTATCCTCCCGATCCCGATCTGGATCGGCACCGCGCCTTCTCCCTCGCTCGTCCCGTCGACCGCCTCACCTCGCCGCCCTCGACGCGTTGACCTCCACCGACGGACCCCTCCTCGAGCATCGTCGCCACTGCTTTGCAGACGCCGCACCAGGACCTCGCGCCCACGCGTCCCGGCGCCATCGCACTGGTGCCACGCCGTCGCCGGTGCCGACCCGTCACCGGATCGCCAAGCACCGCCTGGCCTCCTCTCTGACGTCGCCGCCGTCCTCCTCCTCGCCCCGTTGCCCGAACCCCACGAACCCCCCAGCAGCTCCCCGTTCTTCTCCTCCGCCTGCCACGCACGCGCTTAGTGCGCCGGACGCCACAAGCGCTCAAGACGCTGCGGCACCCGCGCCGTGGCTGCCTGCTCATGACCGCGCCTAACCCCGGCCGACGCGCCACCGTGCGCGCACGCCTATTGCCTCATCGTCCCGCCGTCGCCTAGCACCGTAGGTCCGCGCCCCGACTCCTTCCGCCTCCCTGCTGCCGGCCCGCGCCCGGGGACCCCTTCCCCTTTCTCGCCGTGGCTCCGGCACGGCTCTGCCGCGCCACCGCGCCGCGTTCGGCTGCCCCCGCCCGGGCACGCCCGCCCGTTGACCGTATCCCCCTCGCCCGTTCGGGATGGGCGCTAGCGCCCCTGTGCCCGTAGCCCACACCCGCTATGGCCCCCTATGGGCCTATGACAAGTGGGGCCTCAAGCCCCCAGAACATTAAAAAAAAGAGATAAAAAATATATTAATAATAATAAAAATATAATTAAATTAAATTAATTAACTTAATTAATTGTGTTTAATAAACCTAATTAAATAACTAACCTAACTAATCTGTTAATTAATTAATTAACATGGTTAATTAGTTAGCAGACAATGACAGTGGGACCCACATGTCAGTTTGACTAGGTCAACTGACTAGTTGACATCTGACATCACCCTGACATAATGCTGACATCATAATTGCATTTTCTAATTAAATTAATTTTGTTAATTCTAGAAATGAATTAAAAACTTTGAAAATTAATATTAAATAAACCGTAACTCGGATGAAAATACTTTGTACATGAAAGTTGCTCAGAACGACGAGACGAACCCGGATACGCAGCCCGTTCGTCCGCCACGCACCCCTAACATATCAAACTCGCAACTTTCCCCCTCCGGCTCCTTTCGCTCGAACGCGGAACACCGAATACTTTCCGGATGTTTTCCCCTCCGCCGGTATCGCCTACTACCGTTAGGGCACACCTAGCACCGCTCATTGTCACGTCACGCATCGTCATGTTTATGTTTGCATTGTATTCATTGTTTCTTCCCCTCTTCTCTCGCTAGACACCGAGACCGGCCTTCTGCTGCCCGGTTCGACTACGGAGTTGACGACCCTCTCTCTTGCCGTGAGCAACCAGCAAGCCCCCCTTTGATCACCAGATATCGCCTACTCTTCTCTATCGCTTGCATTAGAGTAGTGTAGCATGTTACCGCTTTCGATTAATCCTATCTTCTTTGCATAGCCTGTCCTTGCTACTCTGTTGTTACCTTTATACGCTATCCTCATCGCTTAGTATAGGATGCTAGTGTTCCATCGTGGCCCTACACTCTTGTCAAAATGCCATGCTACACTCTTGGCTGTGATCACTTCGGGAGGTGATCACGGGCATATACTATATACTTTACACTATTACATTACCTGTGATACTGTTAGGAGATGGGGCCGAAAGGACGGTGGCTCCATCCCGGTAGAGGTGGGCACAGGTTCCACGGCCCCGATCGTTACTTTGTGGCGGGCGGCAGGGCAGGTTGAGACCACCTAGGAGAGAGGTGGGCCTAGCCCTGGTCGGCGTTCATGGATACTTAACACGTTTAACGAGATCCGGGTATTTGATCCGAAGTCCGCCATTTGGTCTATATGCACTAACCATCTACGTGGGAGTAGTTATGGGTATCCCGACGTCGTGGTATCAGCCGAAGCACTTCGTGACGTCAGCGACTGAGCGGCGCGCGCCGGATTGGAACGTAAGCCTGCTCTTGTATTAAGGGGGCTAGATTACGCTTCCGGCCGCCCTACTTAACGCTTGTGTGTGCATTGGGCGATGGGCCCAGAGCCCTGTGCACTTAGGTTTAGACCGGCGTGCTGGCCTCTCTGTTGTGCCTAGGTGGGGCTACGACGTCTTGATCTTCCGCGGCCGGGCATGACCCAGAAAAGTGTGTCCGGCCAAATGGGATCAAGCGTGTTGGGTTATGTGGTGCACCCTGGAAGTTAATCTATTCGAATAGCCGTGATCTTGATGAGGGCGACTTGGAGTTGTACCTTGACCTTATGACAACTAGAACCGGATACTTAATAAAACACACCCTTCCAAGTGCGAGATACAACCCGGTGGTCGCTCTCTCTCGTGGTTACGAGGAGGGATCGCGGGTAGGATTATGCTATGCGATGCTACTTGGAGGACTTCAATCTGCTCTCTTCTACATGTTGCAAGACGGAGGCTGCGAGCGTAGTCTTCGACAGGATTAGCTATCCCCCTCTTATTCTGGCATTCTGCAGTTCAGTCCACTGATATGGCCCTTTTACACATATATCCATGCATATGTAGTGTAGCTCCTTGCTTGCGAGTACTTTGGATGAGTACTCACGGTTGCCTTGTTCCCCCTTTTCCCCCTCTCTTTACCCGGTTGCTGCAACCCAACGATGGAGCCCAGGAGCCAAACGCCACCGTCGATGACGACTACTACACTGGAGGCGCCTACTACTACGTGCAGCCCGCTGACGACGACCAGGAGTAGTTAGGAGGATCCCAGGCAGGAGGCCTGCGCCTCTTTCGATCTCAGATCCCGGTTGTGCTAGCCTTCCTAAGGCAAACTTGTTTAACTTATGTCTGTACTCAGATATTGTTGTTTCCGCTGACTCGTCTATGATCGAGCACTTGTATTCGAGCCCACGAGGCCCCTGGCTTGTATTATGATGCTTGTATGACTTATTTATGTTTTAGAGTTGTGTTGTGATATCTTCCCGTGAGTCCCTGATCTTGATCGTACACATTTGCGTGCATGATTAGTGTACGATTGAATCGGGGGCGCCACAACCCACGCACCGGTGATAGCAGTATCGCGAAGATAGGAGTTATCCAGGTCAGCTGTTCCTGTGGGAAATGGAGTTCCACAGACACTGATGATCCACCAACCACTTCCGCCATCAACCACTAGAAACTTTGTGTTGTACTCATAGGCCAGAATGGTCTTGTACTGCATATTATGTATTTTTGCTTGGAGTCCTTGTATCAAGTTTGTGTCTTGCCAGCTCACAGTAATCCTGGGGCTGGTGAGCACAAGGGCCATTTTCTGGGAAATTAATATCTCGAAAACCCGGTCCTGACACCCCCCCCCCCCTTTCAAAACAAAAAACAAAAACACCAGCCACTGAAATGCTGACGCGCGGAAGCCTTTTGGTCCCGGTTTATGTCACCAATCGGGACCAAAGCCCCCCCTCTGCCTGGGCTGCCCGCAACGGCCACGTGGATGCCCATCTGTCCCGATTCGTGTAAGAACCGAGACTAAAGGTGGGAGGCATTAGTAATGACCTTTTAGTCCCGGTTCAAGAACCGAGACTAAAGGCCCTTACGAACCGGGACAAATGCCCTGTTTTCTACTAGTGCTCTATGCAGCTAACTAACCACACTGCATGCATGCTGACTAAACTGATTCGCCAATTCCCTCGGCTAGTACTAGTACACCTTGTTGGCCTCAGCACTTACACCGCAGCTTCACGCAGCACGCACACTCGCCAGGACGCAGCGTCCCGCACGCACCCGACGCGCCAGACGATGCCAACCACACGAGACGTCGTGGCTTATTCCAACACACACCCCTAAGAAACGGCCTTGTTTTGAGCGCGACGTCTCGTGTGGTTGGCATCGTCTGACGTCTCGTGAGGTTCTCTATTCTCTTCTCTCACAAACACACACACACACCAAGAAAGAACACACAGGCTTTGCCGAGACTCTCCCTTGGCACGCACAAGCACTACATTGTTTTCTCAGCCCGCACGGTCTCATTTCCATTCAACTCAAAGTAGTATATATACACATGGTTTAGGCACTCCTGCCATGCACTTCACGCCACCACTAGAGCCACTACTCCACTAGTTTCTCCATGATCCACATGACTCTGCATGCAGCTAACTAACTTGACTCAGCTCGGCTACTACCTCCACCAAGCGAACTCTATGCAGCTAACTAACCACACTGCATGCATGCTGACTAAACTGATTCGCCAATTCCCTCGGCTAGTACTAGTACACCCTGTTGGCCTCAGCACTTGCAACGCAGCTTCATGCAGCACGTACACTCGCCACGGCGCAGCATCCCGCACGTCCCGCACGCACCCGACGAGCTCGACCGCACCAGACGCCGTGGCTTATTCCAACATCTACATCATTCTTGAACCCGTAGGGTCCGCACGCCTAACGTTCGTAGACGATATAGTATTATATGAGTTATGTGAAATAGTGACAGAATGTTGTTTGGAGTCCCGGATGAGATCACCAACATGACGAGGAGCTCTAGAATGGTCCGGAGGTAAATATTGATATATATGATGATAATATTTGGTCTCCGAAAAGGTTTCGGAATGCACCGGATATTTATCGGATCATCAAAAGGGGTTCCGGGAGGCCACGGGAAGTTACTGGGCCTAACGGGCCAAGGGGAGGGGAGCACACCAGCCCACAAGGGACTGGCGCGCCACCAGCTTGGTCGCCGGCCTTGTAAAGGAAAGGGAGGGGCTGGCCCCCTCCTGCCTGTCTCCAGGGAAGAGAGTAAGGGAAAGGGGGGCGCCCTAAGGCAGCTAGCCCCCTTTCCTTTCCCTCTAGCGCCAAATAAGGAAGGGCGGGGGGGGGGGGGGCGACCAGGGCAGACCCTCGGGCTGGCCGTCGGCCCCCTTGGGAGTGCCCTAGGCTGCCTCCCCTCGTCCCTCCACCTATATATATGAGAGGAGGGAGAGGGGCAACACACACCACGATCCCCAAGACGTGTGCGGCGCCCCATCTCCCTCTAGTTCTAGTTCCTCCTCCGTTCACGTCCGTTGTGCTTGGCAAAGCCATGCGGATAATTTCACCACCCCCATCACCACGCCATGGGGAGCACTGGCCCGGTTTGTTGATTAATTATCCCCAGGTACCGGTAAGTCCCTATGCAAGTTTTAGTTGTTATTAGGCAAATGGTAACACCAATGTTGGGCCTTGCTGGAAGACTTTAAACCTAAGAGAATGATCAGGGGGTGTCCCCATAAAACTCCACACAAAACTGGTATGACGGAAACTAGGGCAGCAAGAGTGGAACAAAACACCAAGCAAAAGGCCGAGCCTTCCACCCTTTACCAAGTATATAGATGCATTAATTAAATAAGAGATATTGTGATATCCATGATATCCATGTCTCAACATGGAGCAACTTGCACTGCACTTGCTACTAGCAACGCTATAAGATTGGCTGAGCAAGCAGTAACATAGTCAAACAATGATTTCTAGGATGGTGGAGGTTAGATGCTTATCATGGCAATTGGGAGGCTGACAAACAAGTGGTAGGTAGCACGACATAGCGATGCCATGAGACAACTAGCAAGCAAAGATAGTAGTGATATCCAAGGTAATTATCATCTTGCCTAGAATCCCACTAGGAAGAAGACCGAACCCATGAAGTAGACGAACAGGCGTAGTCGAACGAATTCTCACACTCGCAATGTTACCGCAACTATTAGGAAGAAGTGCCACCGGAAATAAGCAAACAACATGGTAAACAATCATCACATAAACATGGCATGATGCACATCCAAGGATGATGCATGTCCGGTTTAATGAGTTATGGCATGGCAAAGTGCAACAATGAAATGCTACAAATTAACTGGATGACGAAACACCACATTCAATTATTTAGTTCACTCTCGTTTTTGCTACTCATCAATACTAAATGTTGGTTAACATGGCAAGAGGCGAGGCATAAGTAATCTACCTAGCTAGGCAAGTTTAAATGAGGCCGGAAACAACAAACAATAATTTTGAAAAATCACCATGTGCATATTTCAAATTTGGTATTGTTCTGCCTAAAACACAATGTTCTGCATAAAAAAACATCACAAGCCAGAGTGATTATTCTCGGATGAATTAGTATGTGCTAAAAAATAGATAGGGCAAATAGCACCTGGTATTTTTATCGGATGAACATGGACGCTAGTGATGGATAATGCTGGAGCTCCTCCTCGATGCAGTCGTTGTCTCGTTGATGACTTGGCCGACAAATATAGACCGTCGAGGTCGAAGTTATCAGCCTAAAACACAATGTTAATGTTGCTAAACAGTAAAATAAAGTGCATCATTTAATCCTCACATCTTTCTAGACCATTTATATATAAAGTTCATTCAATTCGGAGCTACAGTTATTTAATTATGAAATGAACCATCTTAGCATGTTATTTATGCAAAATAATGCAAACAAGTTTAAACATTTTTAACACGGATGAAAGTTGCATATTATTAATCTACACGAAATTCCGATCATTTTAGATATATAACTCATTCTGATTGGATGCACGATTATTTAATTTTTAGCACGATGGCATTTTAACGTAATTATGCAATGCACAGGATAAATGCTAAATTGCAGGGGTCAGAAAAAATGCATGTGCCGGCAGAATGTAATGCACTGTGCAAGCCCAGCAGCAAAACTGGCTCAAAGTGGGGACCTCCTATACGCCGCTTATTGCGACAAGCAGTCACACTTTGGAAAACTCTATTTACCGCTCTTTGCGGCAAACAGTCGGGCTACCGCACAGGTATCGACCGAGCGCTGGTGCGGGTGGGTTGGCCTGTTAGCGTTCCAAGTATACCGGTTTTGGGAACCTTCTATGGATGTTCCCAGCTGCTTTTTTTGGCTTTGGGAACCTTCTAAAAGGTTTCCGAAACGGTTTTTCTTTTTATATTTCTTTTTTCGTTTTTTTACTTTTGATTAATCTTTTCTTTTTTTCGTCTTTTCTCTATCTTTTTTTCTGTTTCTTTATTTCTATTTGTTTTTTATTTTCTTTCTTCTTGCTCTTTTCTTTTTGAACTTTTTCTACATTTTTAAAGAATGTTTCAGAAATTTAGGAAAAAACTGAAATTTTCAAATTTTGATTGATTTTTCAGAAAATGTTCCTGCTTTTAATTTTTTTAAAAAAATTTCGAAAAAGTTTAGAATTTCAGAAATTGTTCTCATATTTTCAAAAAATGTTCCAAATTTCAAAAGTGTTTGTCCTTTTAATTTTTTCTTCACAAACTAAAAAATGTTCGGTTAAAGAAATATGTTTCTGTCTTCCATATTTATTCATAAATTCAGAAAACATGCATGTTTTGAAATTTGTTCATAAATTAGCAAATGTTTGCATTTTTAAATTTTGTTCATGAATTAGATAACATTCTTATTTTTTAAATTGTGTCCGTTTTCAAAAATTGTTCACGAAATCCAATAAACGTTCACGTTTTCAAAATTTGTTCGCAAATTCAGAAAACTTTCACATTTTTCAATTGTGTTCACATAATCAAAAAAATCTAGAAATTTAAGAAAATGTTCCTTTTCCCATATGTTTTCAAAAATTCAATTGCTGAAATTTTTCACAAATTAAGATCTGTTTGGGAATTTCAGAAAATGTTCCAGTTTTCAAAATTTGTTCAAAAATTTAGAGAATTTTCTGGTTTTTGAAAATATTTCTGTTTGTAAATAATTCTTTTACAAAGTTAAAAAGTGTTTGTGTTACATAAAACAATCATGCTTTTTTCCAAAAAATGTTCTAGATGTTCAAAAAAATTTCGTGTTGCAAATTTTGGGTTGGACTTTCAAAGAGATGTTCCAGTTTTGAAAAAAATATTTGTGTTTTCAAATTTTTTGTAGATGTTCAAAAAAAATTCCGTGTTACAAGTTTTTATGGAATTTTAGAAAAAATCGCATTTTGAATTTTTTTCAAGAGTTTAGGAAAATTGTTCATTATTTTTGAAAAAGTTCCTTTTTTTAAAATGCCTGATATTTCTAAAATTTCTTCACAAATTTGGAATGCGTTTGTGTTTCGTAAACATTCATATTTTTTTCAAAAAAAATTGTTTTGCATTTGAAATTTCAAAAAAATAGTATCAGCGCTAGTTTTTTCTTTTTTTTGAGAAGGGTATCGGCGCTAGTTACGGTTTGTAAGCATTTCGCGGATCCGAATATACAACAATGTACTCTAGCCTCAACTGGTACTATAGCACCTCTTCGCGAGCATGAGATCCGGGGTTCGATTCGTGCAAAAGCCTCAAAAAAAATTTAGTACGACTGCTGTTTGCTAGTTTTTTTAGACAATTGCTATTCGCTAGTTTGGCCTGTCCCAGTCGCGTCGTGCCCTGTTTCAACTCATGTATGCTAGTTTGGGCTGGCCCAGTCGCGTCGCCCTCCTGTGTGTCGGCGCCCTGTTGGACGCAACGAGCGTCCAGTAAGAGTTGGGAGCAACTAATTAACAAGCGCTCCTTCGGAGCCTCGCAACGATCAGCGCCACTTGGCGCGCTCTCAGCTATTCGCCATGTGTCGCGCTCTGGGCGCTCCCTCCGGATTTTGTTTTTTTATTTTTCCGCACGCGTTTTCTGCTTTTTAAACGGGTTTTTTGTTTTTTTTTTACATTTTGGTTTTCCACCGGTCTTCTCTAGCTTTTCGACCAAAAAAATAATTTTTTTGCGCAAAAAACGCATTTTTTCCGCGAGAGTCACGGTTTTGTTTTTGCGAGAGGCACGGTTGTGCTTTCGCGAGAGGCACGGCCGTGCCTCTTGGAAACGGAAAAAAACATGTTTTCTGCTTTTTTTTACCTTTCGCGAGAGGCACAATTTTGCTTACGCGAGAGCCACGGTTGTGCTTCCGCGAGAGTCACGGCCATGCCTCCTCGAAAACAGAAAAAACACGTTTTCTGTTTTTTTTTTCTTTCGCGAGAGGCACGGTTGTGCTTTCGAAAGAGGCACGGGCGTGCCTATTTCGAAAAAGGAAAAACAATGCGTTTTCTGTTTTTTTTTCCGCGAGAGGCACGGTTTTGCTTCTGCGAGAGGCATGATTGTGCTTTCGTGAGAGGCACGAGCGTGCCTCTTTTCGAAAAGGGAAAAAACGCGTTTTTTATTTTTTGTTCTTTCGCGAGAAGCACGGTTGTGATTTCGTCAGATGCACGCGCGTGCCTGTTTCGGAAAGGGAAAAAAAACCCGTGTTCCCGGTTCGGTTTTTTCGGCGGTTTTTTTCGTCTGGTTTTTTCGTAAAAAAAAGTTCGTCAAAACCTATCAACATGGGATCTAGTTTTGAGGATCTCGACGCGAGGAATCCAAGGGCGAAAGCGGTTCGGGATTTGGACGCACGGTTTAAGAGATAAAACATTTTGAATAAACGGAAAACACCTAGGTTGCGACAAGTGGCGCACATGCAGCGTGCCACTTGTCGCAACCTGGGAAAGTTGGAGTGATCTCCGCAAGGAGTATTCGTTAATTAGTGATTTCGGTAGGAGCTCCCTCACACTTTCGAATAGGAGCCGACTCACGTGGGCCGGCCCACTAGCTATCCTCCACAGAATGAAAAATCGCAAAAATAAAAGCGAGCTAACTAGAAATCGAACCCGCGAACTGCTGTAGATGCGCACCGCGTGCTAGCCACTGCGACACGCGAGCTAATCTGAAAAACACGCAGCGCCAGCTTTAACGAACCTGAGCGAGTCCATAGCCACCTTAGTAACTAAGGTTTATTGCGTACAGTTACATATTAAAACTTCTATTAAAATTTCAAACGAAAAGAGGAGAAACTTTTTGAAATGCAGACATTATTTGGGAACTGAATACAAACTAAAAACAAGTAGGAACACAAAATTGAATACGAGAATATTTTCTAAATTATGAACTACTTTTCATAAACGCAAAACATCTTTTCCAAAACAAACAACAAAACTAAAAAGGTGATAATTTTTTTCAAAACTAAACTATTTTCAAAAAACTTGAGCATTTTTTGAATTTGTGAACTAATTTTGAAAACATGAACATCTTTTAAATTTGGGAACAAATTTTGAAAACTGTAGTTTTTTAGAATATGTGAACAAATTTGGAAAACAAGAACATTTTTTGAAATTCCAAATATTTTCGAATTTGCGAACAAAAATTAAACATGCGAACATATTTTGAATTTGTGAACAAAGTTTGAAAAATGAACATTTTCTAAATATGTGAACAAATTTTGAAAACGAAAATATTTTTTGAATTTGCAAACAAATTTTCCAAATGGGAATAATTTTTGAAATTCCAGAACATTTTTGAATTTGTGAACAAATTTTGAAAAGGAACATTTTTAGAATATGTGAACAAAATTTGAAAGCGACAATATGTTTTTGAATTTGTGAACAAATTTGCAAAATGTAATAATTTTTAAAATTCCAGAACATTTTTGAATTTGTGAACAAAATTTGGAAACAGGAACATTTTTATGAAATTCCCAAACATTTTTTATTTGTGAACAAAATTTAAATATGTAAACCTTTTTGAATTTGGGAACAAATGTTTGAAAATTGGAACTTTTTTTAAAACAAATATTTTTTGGTTTGTGAACAAAATTTAAAAAAGGTGAACATTTCTTGATTTATCGGGCTTTTTCTGAAATGAAGTGTTACCACACATTTTCTGAAACGAAGCGAACACATTTTAAAATTTCGTTTTAACAATTTATGAACAAAATGTGAAAAAATGAAAAAAAATTGTAAAAATGAACAAAGTTTGTAAGAGGCGAAAATTATTTGAAAAGAAAAATAAATTTTAGAAAAAAAATGAAAACTAAAAGAAAGGGAAAATGAAAAAGTAAAGAAAATAAAATATTATGGTAAAAGACAAAAAATACTAAAACAGAAAAAAAAATAAAAAGAAGAGAGAAACATAACAGATAAAAAATCGGTTCAGAAACCTTCTGGAAGTTTCCCCAAACCATAAAAAACCGGTTGGGAACTTCCAGAAGGCTCCCAAAACCGGCAACGCCGAAAGCACGCAGATGGGCTGCTCCAAAACCGAATGATTGCCTGATCGCCTGTGTGAAATAGCGTCTATGTGCCGCAGAGAGCGGTTAATAGGGAATTCCGCGGATGTCTGCACGATTAAATAAATATGACATAGGGGAAAATGAAATGAGGCTCTTTGGGATTCTAGGAGCATCTAGTGGCCTGAGAGCGCGCGTCACGCTCTCGGCGTTCCCTCCGGATTTCGTCTTTTTATTTTTCCACATGCGTTTTGGCTTTTTATTTTTCCAGCTTTTTAGATGGTCTTCTTATCCGTATTTTTATTTTGCACGGAAAAACACATTTTGCTTTGTTTTCTTTCTTTTGTGAGAGACATGGTTTTGCTTTCGCGGGAGGCATGGCTGTGCCTCTCGGAAACGAAAAAAAACATGTTTTTTCTTTTGTTTCTTCCGTGAGAGGCACAATTTTTCTATTACGAGAGGTAAGGTTTTGCTTCCGCCGTGACTCTCGAAAACGAAAAAAACACGTTTTCTCTTTTTTTTCCTATGGGAGGCGTGGTTTTGTCTTTGCAAGAGGCATGGCCGTGCCTCTCAGAAACGAAAAAGAAACACGTTTCTTTCTTTTTCTTTCTTGAGAGGTAGGGCGTGCTGCTACGTCTTGAGCTTGCGTTGGTTTTCCTTGAAGAGGAAAGGGTGATGCAGCAATAGTAGCCTAAGTATTTTCCTCAGTTTTTGAGAACCAAGGTATCAATCCAGTAGGAGGCTCCTCAAAAGTCCCACGCACCTACACAAATAAACAAAGAACTCGCAAACAACACAATAAAGGGGTGGTCAATCCCTTCACGGCCACTTGCGAAAGTGAGATCTGATAGAGATAATATGATAAGATAAATATATTTTTGGTATTTTATAATATAGATTGGAAAAGTAAAGATACAAATAAAAGTAGATTGAAAGCTTATATGATAAGAGATAGACCCGGGGGCCATAGGTTTCACTAGTGGCTTCTCTCAAGATAGCATAAGTATTACGGTGGGTGAATAAATTACTGTCGAGCAATTAATAAAAAAAATGAATAATTATAAGAGTATCTAGGCATGATCATGTATATAGGCATCACGTCTGTGACAAGTAAACCAACTCCTGCCTGCATCTACTATTATTATTCCACACATCGACCGCTATCCAACATGCATCTAGAATATTAAGTTCATAAGAACAGAGTAATGCATTAAGAAAGATGACATGATGTAGAGGGATAAACTCATGCAATATGATATAAACCCCATCTTTTTATCCTCGATGGCAACAATGCAATACGTGCCTTGCTGCCCCTAACATCACTGGAAAGGACACCGCAAGATTGAACCCAAAGCTAAGCACTTCTACCATTGCAAGAAAGATCAATCTAGTAGGCCAAACCAAACTGATAATTCGAAGAGACTTCCAAAGATAACTTAATCACACATAAAAGAATTCAGAGAAGATTCAAATATTTCTCATAGATAAACTTGATCATAAACCCACAATTCATCGGATCTCGACAAACACACCGCAAAAGAGTTACATCGAATAGATCTCCAAGAAGATCGAGGAGAACTTTGTATTGAGATTCAAAGAGAGAGAAGAAGCCATCTAGCTAATAACTATGGACCCGAAGGTCTGTGGTAAACTACTCACAACTCATCGGAGGGGCTATGGTGTTGATGTAGAAGCCCTCCATGGTCGATTCCCCTTCCGGCGGAGCACCGACGAAGGCTCTAAGATGGGATCTCGCGGATACAGAAGGTTACCGTGGTGGAAATAGTTTTTAGTGGTCGCCTTTGATGTTCTCAGGGTACGTGGGTATATATAGGAGGAAGAAGTAGGTCGGTGGACGCCCGAGGGGCCCACGAGAAAGGCGCGCCCGATGAGGTGGGCGCGCCCTCCACCCTCGTGGCCGCCTCGACTGCTTCTTGACTTGCACTCCAAGTCCTCTGGATCACATTCGTTCCAAAAATCACGTTCCCGAAGGTTTCATTCCATTTGGACTCCGTTTGATATTTCTTTTCTTCGAAATACTGAAATAGGCAAAAAAAACGACAATACGGGCTGGGCCTCCGGTTAGTAGGTTAGTCCCAAAAATATCTACTACCTAAAAGAAATGGAACGTTCCGTCTCCCCTCTTACGTCGTTCGTCGTCCAACCCCTTCGTCACCCCCACGATCCCACTGACGCACGTTTTTTCCCTTCCTATTTTTAGTCAACTCGGTTTTCAATCGGTAAGGAAACTCCTGCATATCAGTCGGGTAAGGGTAACTTACATTCGGTTTGGTAAGCTGATAAATTCCGTTTGGTATGCCAATAACTCACTTTGATTTATTTACATCAATAGGAAAACTTACAGGGCAACTTCCTGGTATTTTCAGGAAGCAATCTCGGTGTGATTTACATGCCTATCTTGTAATCTACGAATCAATCATGGTAATAGAAATCACACCATAATATAGAAGGCTGTAAAACAGGCATGTAATCACGGTTTTTCAGGAAGTAATCGCGGTAGTATAAATCACCGTGGGAACTGCCCATTTCTCCATTCTACGGAGTAATCAGGGAAATATAGTACAATGTGGCAATGCAGATATGATTGGTCTACGCCAAATGCATATGGTAATTTGGCAGAGAATCTCATAATGCACTCACTTTGGTGTCCAAGGGCGCGTGGTGGCGAGCGGCAAGGCGGTTATGCAGGATTGCGTGCGTAGATCTCGTGGACGGGCTGGCGGCGCTCGTTGCGGGAGGAAGAGTACTCATGGAGGGCGTGGTGCTGCATGGCCACGCACAACCATTGTCGGGAGATGGAGGACGTGTGTGTGTGCGCCGCGGACGGTGCCGTTCTTTGTAGACGTGCTTCTGCACCTGCTCGTCAGGCCCCGCGGCCTTGACGGGTCGGTGCTTGATGCCGACACGCTCTTGTTGTCGCATTCCTCTTCATAGTGTACGTCGGTAATGGCTACGCCTACGTGCGCCGGGAATGGAACCAATTCATCACCCAAGGAAAGCACTGCTTCCACTACGCATTTTTTCCAGTTCTTTGATCTGAGAAAATGACCATGGCTCTCCACCCCTTCTGCTAAGGACTTGCATTGTGCAGTTCGTGGATTATATGAAGATAAAAATTTGCTCAGAAGCACCCTTGTTTATTTAATCTGCTTTATATTAGCAAGGAGCATGAATTGCTAGCTCTGTAATGTGTGCAAGAAATTTGTATGTCAAACTGTGCGTACGTACAGATGAATAAATTTATATTTTGTTCGGTACGTGGTGCGTTCACAAATTATGTAATTGTTTCTTTAGGATCCTGATAATTAGTTTATCTATTAGCTCAGGAGTTTTGACCTCACTAAAGCATTACATCTCCGGTCAGAACATCAAAAGGGCTACATGCACAGGTTGAGGTACGTACTAAATATCTCTTTCATGTTTTATTATTTATATATGAATCTTTTACCAAGATTAGATAAAAAAATTGTCATTGCACGTGGATTTGCTGGACTTTGGTATTTCACATGCTCGAGTTACTTTCACTTTGGAATTAAATAGGGAAGCAAGAAATTTACTTTCACCTTTTCTGACATTTTGACATTGCAATGAAAAACTGATGCTCATGTATCTTAATGTGGCTCAAGACAACATGTTTATAGGATCAGGTAGATTATCTGGTGATCTCTAAACACAATGTCATTCTATCTTGGTTCGTTTGAAAATTATTTAGCTTCCGTAGCAACGCACGAGCAATTACCTAGTGATATATAAATGTGTAAAGTAAAGCTCATAAACATCCAAAACGGGTAATATAATAGCATGGAACAATCAAAAATCATAAATACGTTGGAGACGTATCACGTGCCTCTCGAAAACGAAAAAAAAGAGTTCTCTTTTTGTTCTTCCGCGAGGGGCACGGCCGTGCCTCTCGGAAACGGCTTCCGGAAAGGGGGAAAACATGCTCCCGGTTCGAGTTCAATTTTTTTCATAAAAATAAATTTCGTCAAAACCTATCAACATGGGATCTAGTTTTGAAGATCTCGACGTGAGGAATCCAACGGTGAAAATGGTTCAAGATTTGGACGCACGATTTTAGAGATAAAAAGTTTTGAATAAACACATCTACGAAGAAAGGGAAAACTCGTAGGTTACGACAATGCAGTGCGTCAGTTATCACAATTTGAAAAGGTGAGTGTGATCTTCAGAAGGAGTACTCCTCAATTAGTGATTTTGAAACTTTCGCTTGTCTCTAAAGAAAACGAGGAGCCCCTAATCGGCGCTTCAAGCGCCGATTGACTCTAGTAGCGGTCGCAAGCATTGCGTAGCCGGCCGGCCCATTACTAGGTCAAAAAGGAAAACATGAAGATAAACTGAGGCAGAGGTGGGATTCCATCTCAGTACCTCACGTACTACGGCTAACGAAGCAACCACTACACCAAACACGCTTTATTCGAATAAGTAGAAAATAGCGCTAGTTAATCATGCTTTTAATAAAATGTTAACTTAAATTTGGAAATTTTGTAAAGTACATCAAATTCATTGATTTTTTAAAAAAGTTCATCTATTTTTAAGAAAAGTTCACTTTTTTTAATTTTTGTATAGATTTTGAAATAGTTTTATCAAATTTGAAAAAAGGTTTATTGAATTTTAAAGATTTTCACTAAATTTTAAAAATATCAATTTGAGAAAAGTTAATTGAACTTGGGAAAACTTCATTGAATTTGAAAAGTAGTTCATCTATTTTATTAAAGTTCACAAATTTGAAAAGGTTCATCGATTTAAAAAAAGAGTTCATCAATTTGAAAAAAAATTCATAGAATTTGAAAAGTGCTTCATATATATATTTTTAAAAATTCCACAAATTTGAACAAATTTGATCGATCTTGAAAAAATGTTTCACGAATTTAACTGAAAGTTCATGGAATTTGAAAAAAAGCTTCATCTATTTGAATAAGAAGTTCACAATTTTTGTAAGAATCGGCGCATTTAAGAAAAAAGAACAAGGGAAAAGCAAGAAAAAACAATTGAAAAACCAAATGAAAACGTCCAGAAAAAAACCCATGACTTAAGAGAGAAATAAAATGAGAAAACTGGTAGTTCTTCACAACGGGGTGGGATAGCCCAGTGGTTGGTGCCCTTCCCTTCGGCGAGAGGCACGGTTTTGTTTCCGCGAGAGGCATGGTTGTGCCTCTCAGAAATGGCTTTCGGAAAGGAACAAAAAGTGCTCCCGGTTCGTTTTTCCGTCTACTTTTTTGTGAAAGAAAAAGTTCGTCAAAACCTATCAACGTGAGATCTAGTTTGAAGATCTCGATGCAAGGAATCCAACGGTAAAAACGACCCCACCCCCTTCTCTGAAAAACTGGCTTGATAATAAACTACACACTGTTGCCGGATGCGGATATGACCCTGCAAACAAACCAAGTCATGTACTCAACATGCATGCCAACATATACAAAAGAAAATAAAATCATTTTCACACCTACTTGAAAAACCAAAATGTGTATGTGACATTTTTGTGCGTCTTGAATGTGGTGTGAATTTGTCATATGAAACAGCACACATCAAGCCGAACCAGCCAAGCTTAAGAGAACACAAGGAATTTTAAATGCTCGGGAGTGTGTCTATGTCTTGAAAGCTAACGGTGACAGTGACCTCCTAAAATCGCGCAAGAGGGGCGAACCAGGCTTCGGTGATCTCCTTCTTATGCCTTTATGACCAAGCCACCCAAAACAGCTCACTGAACTCTCTTTTTTTTTAGGGAACAGCTCATTGAACTCTACGAAAACTACAGTGTCAAAATCCCAACTAGGTTGGTAAGGGAGAACGAGAATCAAACACACTAACCAAAATTGAGGTTCACCGCTGGGTTCTCGTCACTTCGAATCCACCATCTCAGTCAACTTTGTTGGTCGCCAATGTCCGCTACCTGGATGGTCCATTGGGTCGATAGAAGAAACAACGAGCTACTAACGAGAATTCAGAGATTGTTGGGGTGAAAATTTCAAAATAAATGGCACGGAGGTACCAATACAACTTCCATCACATGCATCGCATGCGACATTTAGTTAGTATTGACCGTACAATACCAAACATTGTTGATGTCATTGCGGTAAGAACCTGGGCAGCAATTTTTCAAATAACCCCTCTTGTACGTCACCTGCCGATGCGGAATTTTTGCTAAGCTAGCGTGATTTTGACCCAAAGAGAGCCTGCAAAACAAGTTTATAGTACGTATATGAGAAGGAGCTCTTTATGACATTATGAAATAATATGTATCCTCGCGCCTAGTTTTAAGTGTGTGTGGTGTCATTTTCATTTTTTGCTAAGCTGGCGCGATTTTGACCCAAAGAGAGTCCGCAAAACAAGTTTATAGTACCTATATGAGAATGAGCTCTTTATGACATTATGAAATAATATGTGTCCTCACGCCTAGCTTTATGTGTGTGTGTGGTGTCATTTTGTCTAGAATTAAAGACCTTACTAAAATTAGAGCTTGGATCTTTTAAAAATTGTCATAATTAATGTCCTTCTAATTATACTCTAACTAGACGCAAACCTAGTCTGGTGAAAATTCTACTCTACTCCCTCCGTCACAGTTTACAAGGCGTCTAGCCCAGATCGCTG
Source organism: Aegilops bicornis (assembly GCA_021605145.1). Taxonomy (NCBI): domain Eukaryota; kingdom Viridiplantae; phylum Streptophyta; class Magnoliopsida; order Poales; family Poaceae; genus Aegilops; species Aegilops bicornis. Next base: position 649,686,863 of record CM038674.1, read on the forward strand.
GAACCAAGGTATGCAGCGATTGGCTCCATTTCCATAATCATATATGTCTGTCTCACTGTAGTTACCTCCAGGACCCTGAAAGAGATAAGACGACAGAAATCTACGGAAATCTACTTGGTCCTCCTCGTATGGAGCCAGGGCAGAGCTTTCTCGAGACAAAGGCAACACAGAGACAAGAAGACAAAGAAAGAGAGAGACCAGTCTTCGCGGACGCTGGACCAGTTTTGGGCACAACATACTCGTCTCGAAAAGGCAGAATTAAGGGGCAGACCATCTGTTGGATCTATCTGAGTAAAACATACAGTGATTGACTAACTGGCTGAACTACTGGACCATTTATCTCGGTTAGTGTTTTGTACGTACCAGATAAAACAAAGAGCCATCGTACCCCATGCACTGTCATCATTAAGTCAACCTGTCACTTATACCGTATACAGGTGTTATATAGCATATGCATGCGTGTCATCGATCTGTTTGGAAATCTTCATGTGGGAAACCTCCATTGGTTAAACTCCGCAAATGTCATCTTGCTGCCCAAAAAGGATGAGGCGGAAGGAATCACCGACTATAGGCCCATTAGCCTTATCCACGCCATTGCCAAGATTATTGCTAAAGTGCTTGCCCTACGACTCGCCCCCCTCATGAACAACCTTGTCTCGCATGCCCAAAGCGCATTCATTAAGAGACGAAGTATCCACGATAACTTCATGTATGTGTGAAATCTCGCGCGACGGCTTCACAAGAGCAAGACTCCTTCCCCCCTCTTCAAGCTTGACATCCGCAAAGCGTTCGACTCTGTGCGGTGGGAATACATCCTCGACCTCCTTCAAAGGAGAGGCTTCCCAAGCAAGTTCAGGGAGTGGATCACCGCTCTTCTTTAGACATCTTCCTCGAGAATCCTTCTAAATGGGATACCCGGCAATGCCATCAAACACGGGAAGGGCTTTCGACAAGGAGATCCGCTATCTCCTCTCCTCTTTGTCATTGCCATTGATCCTCTCCAACAAGTTCTTAATGTGGCCACTCGCTGCGGGATTCTTCACAAGATCAGAGGGCGTGGCACTTGCTTCCGGACCTCCCTTTATGCGGACGACGCGGCTGTTTTTGTCAAGCCTTTAAAGGAGGATGTTTTGAACCTTGCAACCATCCTGGATTGCTTTGGTCGGGCCACGGGATTATGCACAAACTTCCGAAAAAGCTCTGTCGTCCCCATAAGATGTGGGAGCTTGAACTTGGACGAGATCCTCCATGAGCTTCCGGCCTCCCGAGCCTCTTTCCCGGTGAAATATTTGGGCCTTCCTCTTTCCGTGTGGCAGCTCAAGAGGGTCGACTGCCAATACCTTGAGGACAAGGTCGCAGGCAACCTTGTCTCTTGGGAAGGTGGGAATATCACCACAAAGGGTCGGTGCGTTCTTGTCAAATCAGTGCTCACCTCGCAGGTGATCTTTCATGCCACTTCCCTCACCATCCCGCCCTGCACGCTTGCTAGCATCAACAAGATCGAGAGAGCTTTCCTCTGGTCTGGGATGGACAAGACGACCGGAGCCAAGTGCAAGGTCAATTGGGAGACAGTGTGCCGCCCCAAGGATCTAGGGGGCCTTGGTGTGCTTCATCTTGGGAAATTTTCCCGTGCACTAAGATTACGATGGCCGTGGTATGAGTGGAATGACTCCCATCGGATGTGGGTGGGAATGGGAAATCCCTGTGACGAAGACGACATGGACCTCTTCTATGCTTCGACCACTATCACTATTGGCAATGGGGCTATTGCGCCTTTTTGGGACTCCCCTTGGTTATTTGGTAGGAAACTAAAAGATGTGGCTTCACTCATCTTTGAGTGCTCTACGAGGAAAAATTGGAAGGTGCGTGAAGCCTTACTCGAGGGCGCGTGGATTGACAAAGTCAAAATTTCGACCTCCTTTTCACTCGAGCATATCCGTCAATTTATCCACCTTTGGGCCTTGCTTCGGAATGTTCATCTCGAGGAGGATAGGGTGGATTCCATCGCATGGAAGCACACAACGAATGGTGAATACACCACAACATCGGCGTATAGGGCGCAATTCTTGGACATTGCACGCACAGAAATGAATAAAACCATTTGGAAGGTTTGGGCTCCACCAAAAATTAAGTTCTTTGCTTGGCTAGCAATTCAAAATCGTGTTTGGACCGCCGACCGTTTGGCCAAGCGAGGTTGGGACAATTACGGACTTTGCCCACTATGCAAGAGGGAGCAAGAATCTGTGGCTCACCTCTTCTACAAGTGCCGATACACGTTGAGGCTCTGGGAAATGTTGAAAGTATGGCTACAATTGGATACCATGGATATTACTACTTGGACGGGGGAACGATCGATCAAGGATTGGTGGACAAGGATGTCTAGCGCAACGAGGGTGCATAGAAAAGCTATAGCCTCCCTCACAATGCTTGTTAGCTGGACTATATGGAATGAGAGGAACGCGAGGATTTTCCGCAACAAGTTCAAGCCACCCAACATCCTATTTATTAGCATAAAGAGCGAGGCTAAACTTTGGATCACCGCCGGGGCAAAAAATGTGGGTCTTCTGATGCCGGGAGAGTAATGACCATGATGCAATATTTTTTTCATTTTTCTTTTCTTTCATAATGTGTTGCAAACTCTTGTCCGTTTTCTTCTTAATTAATGGATGAGGCAAAGCTTTTGCCTCCGTTTAAAAAAGATGTACGTACAACTCAAGATGTAAAGGGTTTTCCCGTGTTGGTGTCATGGGGTTCTGGTTCCCTTTGCCCAGCGGTTTTAACTATAAAACGTCCCGTTTCTCTGCTCCCGCATGCATGATTCCACCGCTTCAAACATGAAACCGATAAAAAGATCAAATATACAAAATAAGTTGTCACAATGTGGAAAATGCTGAGGGCCATCGTATTTCCAAGTGATGCGCATAGCGTGCACCCTAATTCAGGTAGCAAAACAACAATGGAGTTCTTGGTCGAAACTCAGGAAAGCATTGCAGCATGCCCCCTCCCTTTCTCATCTGAAGCCTCCGCACCACCGGCACCTGCTGTTGCTGGTGACCGGTGGCGTTGTCATTTGTGAACAACTAGAGATGTTGCCAGAGCCAGAGAAAAAGGTGTAGGAAAAGTAGAATTTTGAAACTTACAAGTCAGCAATTACCTCCGATAAAACTCAACACCAACATCTAATTTCCACAAAAATATTTTCAGCCGATGAGCTTACTACTCCCTCCTTCCGAAAATACTTGTCATCAAAATTGGATAAAAAGGGATGTATCTATAACTAAAATACGTCTAGATACACCCCCTTTTATTTATTTTGATGACAAGTATTTCTGGATGGAGGGAGTACCACAAACAAGAGACGACTAAAATAATCACCAACTTCTGTTTAAACCTTGGCATGGCCAGCTCTACCCGACGACCCAGTCCAAGGCTGCCCTAGAAAAATCAGATCACGCTCGTACATATTTTTTTTTGCAGCCTGGAAGAGCATTCGGGCCGTGCTCGGGCTTGCTTTTTCCAACTTTATCGACCGGGCTTCCACGTGTATGTACTGAAATACACCGTTTGGCCCAGGCTTTTGGATTCCGGGCTTTCAGCTTCGGCTTAAGGAAAGAGGTATTTCTGAGCTTCAGGTCGGGCTTGGGCTCGTAGTATCAAGACCGGTCTTTTGCAAGCCAGACCCATCCCAGGGTATGCTTACTTTTACTTCAGATGTCCTAGGAAAACACTCCCAATTCCATGCACAAGAGCTTTCTACTACATAAAATTTGAGCTTCTCGGTACACAAATGAGAGCTTTCAACTACACCCGTGAAAGTTTCCTACTACAAAAGATAGGAGATTCCCGCATGCATGCACACACACACACACACGCACATACACACACAATGCTTTCTACAACACAATTTATAGACCCCCCACTACACACACAACAAAAAAAAGCCAAATCTTGTTCAGATACTAGGCATAGAAGGGGAAGGAGAGCTGATGTTGGAGGAGGAAGTCGGTCCTGGCATGTGCGGCTATGGCCTTGATGCGCTGGTTATCTGTTTGACATTGAGATACGAGCTCGGATCATCGGCCCGCGTAGGATGGGGAAGGAAAAGTAGAAAGCAGCAACATGTTTCCCCATGGACCTTACCAAACATCGATGCTCGTGTGGCAAACCTAAATTATGTGCTACTATTGTTTTATTTACAAGAAATGGAAGCCGGGAGCAAAACCCTCATGATCTAGAAAAGTCTGATGTTTTTTTTCCGACGGACCCCTCTGTCGCATGTGTATGTGGAGATAATGAAGGTTGAAATTAGCGTGAACATGCTTTCCGAGGTATATTTTTTGCATTCGGTATTTCTGAAAGTATATATTCACGATTACTGAGGTAGGCCGCACTGATATAATAATAGAACTACTCGTATTTCACAAACAGACAGTGGTGGAACATGAAAAGCGACCGTGGGGACAATTTCATAATAAAAGAAAAATTTGCATAGAAACAGATGCAACTCAGTCTCACAACATAGGGGGTGTTTGTTTTAGAAGTCCTAGGACTTTTTCTAGTCCCAGGGACTAATCAAAAAAGACTCTCTAGTAGAGTCTTTTTCTAGTCCCTGTAGAAAAAGTCCCTAGGGACTTTTTTGGGACTTTTTCTAGTCCCTGGGACTAAAAAGTCCCTGAACCAAACACCCCCATAAACTGGAACAAAGTATACATCTTACATACATGTATCTATATAGCTTGTTCACACAGATGCATGATAACACCAACATATCTGGTTGTGAACAATTACTATTTAGTGAGTGCTCCATAGCCAGAACCATAAAACACACCAGACTGACCATAAGGAGTGCTCCACAGCCACAACGGTAGATTACACCGGACTAAACAAAAGGCAACTAAATATGAGACCAAGAACTACAGATACGCTCTCCTCGGCTTCTTAGCTTTGAATTCAGCAATTATGTCATCATAACTTACTTTTGTTGCAATCTCTCTTTCTACTTGTAGCAGCAAGCTATCCGCGAAAAATTCATCTTCCATTCTATTGTGCAGCCTCGACTTGATAATTTTCAAACTAGAAAAAACATGCTCAAGACTTGTTGTAGAAACTGGGAGGGTAACAAGCAGTCGAAGTAATCTATCAATCCAATTATCGATTCTATGCCTTCCCGTCTCAACAAATCATCGGCACAGAGCAGATATGGTTATAGGCATCTTCAAGTCCTCATTGATATTAGCATACACAATATAGTGATTTATATGCATCTTCAAACAGCACCGGTATCGGCACTTACAAAATTATCACTCACACAACACAAACAATAGTGTAATATAAAATACATATGTTCAGAATACACGAAAAATAAAAATTTGTGCATTTACAATATTCCGAGAACTCAAAATAAAACAGCTTAGGTTTTAGCCGACTAAACTTGAAATTAGGAAAATAAGAAATTTTGGCAAATTAACTTTCTGAATATGTGTACTTTAAAGTCATAGTTTAGTATGTGTATTTCATTTTCGAGGTCATAGTTTTAAGTATTTGGATCTTTATGGGACGGAAGAGGTAGGTAATATAGTTGAAGTCCTTACTCGTATTTTGACGAACTAAAAAATTACTAGTAACCCTGATCAGGAAGCCTAGACTAGATACTTGAGCACCCAATTAAAGAAAGTACCACTAGAAGGTAGGGAACACAAATCTACATCGGGCTCCACACCGCCAGCGAAAGCGAAAGCAAAACAGAAAAGAACAAGACAACAATGAATCAGAAACACCAGCCCGTGCGTGGTGGACCATTTCCGGCCGGGCAACCACAACGAAAGGATCTCTCATGAAACGTCAAAAGAGAAGGGCTTGACAGTAGTACTGTTGCTTTGAAAGCAAACTACGTTCACCACCACCTAGTCATGCATGCATGCATGAACAGCTATGTGCATGCCAGCCACGTCTCCCGGCCATGCTCGGGGCTATTCTCTCCGATTTTAAATTGAAGAGTCCAAGAGGGATTAATACTCCCTTAGTTTCTTTTTTGTCTACATATATTTTTTTGTCTGAAGTCAATTATATTTTGACAAAATTTATAGAAAAAAGTATCAACATTTACAAGGCCAAAGGAATGTCTTTAGATTCATTATGGAATGTAGTTTCATATTGTGTATATTTGGTATTGTAGATGTTGATATTTCTTTATACAAATTTGGTCAAAGTTTGACTCGACATAAATCTTATATGCGGAGTAAAAAGGAAAAGAGGGAGTATATATTCTAGGGTTTGTGTGATGTAAACCTAATCGTGTTGCCTACAAGGTTATTTTCGGTGTTGTCAATTTACCTGAAAATCAGGGGCAGACCTAGGATTGGGCTAAGCCCCGGGCCCTAGGCCAGCTACAGTGCCGCTACAATGCCCATCATGCTATCTGAAGCAGTGTACATTCCTCACGCCCAGGGCCCAGCCCCCCACCCCACCCCTGCCGGGGTCTTGGATCCGCCACAAGTGAAAACCCCTCAAAATTCATCTTCTCGGGTAGATCAACTCCAAAAGATACGACAACAAACACCCCCAAAAAAGAAGAAGATCCAACAACAATCAAGCGACGCCATGTAAGGTGTAGAGATGCTCGACGCAGAAAACCGCGATAATGGTCCGTGGTGGCAAACTGGCAATGACGGGTGTGAAGCACAAGCTCGTTACCGCTGCCAGTAGGCTTCATCATGATTACACCCGTTGGAGAACTACTCCCTCTGTTTCTTTTTAGTCTGTATATAAAATTTGGTCAAAGTCAAACTTTGTAAGAAAAAAATATCAACATCTACAATAATAAAGCTATACGGTATGAAAATTAATTTGATGATGCATCTAATAATACTGATTTCATATTGTGAATGTCGATATTTTTTTCTATAAACTTAGTCAATGTTAACAAAGTTTGACTTTGACCAAATTTTATATGCGGACTAAAAAGAAACGAAGGGAGTAGTTGTTATTTGTTTTATAGGCGAGGCCCTTCTCAGAAATCCCGAGGGGCACATAACCGATTTATTCACGTAATTTGAAAAGGTCTTTCAAGGCTTGGTTATTCTTTTGGTTTCTGTATATGAGATTGTTATATCTAATTTTTCAGTAAGCCATATATGTATATGTTGATTGATTGACTCCTTTACACTATGTTTTATGTTGAGTTAATGAATATTTTTACTCTCTCAATCAGCTGAGATCTCTTAGTTATTAGTCAACGCCATAATCGTTGATCCACATTGAGATCAGCATAAGATTTCACTTCTTGTTTTTAATATAAGGACAAACAATAAATTTATGTACCGCATGAACATTTTTCATATTTGTTTTATTTTTGTGCAACCTAACCGACGTGTCTTTTGCCATCTAAAGAAGGGATTCCGATGTCTCGTTGTGACAACCCTAACATTGACGGCCCTCACCGCGGCAGAAAAGCCCAAGCAACATAGAAGATATTTTTTTTTTGTGTTTTGCGGTCCTCACAAAGACAATTCTTACCGCCATTGTTGTAACCCTTATGCACTCTGCAAATTATTCCACTTAACAAACACGGTTGGTTGTGTGTCCGTGGATGCATCATGGGTATCATAGTATTGATCATTGTTGTGCCTCGTGTGTTCCTTCTTGTCATTCATCTTATAGAAGAGGTCTTTGATAAGAAGCGTAGAATGATACACACTCGGAAGGCATGTATTGTTTCATTTGATCATATCAAAAATTACTTTCTGCTTACTCGGCCTTTTTTTTTTTGACAAATGGTAATATATTCATCTCATCGAGATCAGACGGTGTTCACATCCTCCATTATGATCTTCCCCTCAGGACATTGTTCTTGGAGCGGTCACCGGTTGAGAGACTAGTTGATTCATGAGAATGGTGGGGGTCATCACGACGGTCGTTGTGGATGGTGGTGATGGTGTTGAGGCTTCTGTGGCAACGACAACAGGGGTGAGCGATGTCGGGCTCACGACAACGGTTGTGGTAATCGGCTCTTCTCCGGCATGTTCACTGGATTGTCTCAGGTTGTTTGTTATTGTGAAGTCAGAGCTAAGGTGGCGGGGTCTGGATGGCAATGATGACGAGCGGCAGGTTGTTTGTTTCTTGTCTTCCATGGCGCCAGACTTGCATAGTTCTTCTTCATAGCTCTCCATCAAAATCAGGCCATTGCACGCATCAAAAGCGGTCTACCTGCGTGAGCCATTGGGACAGGGCTGTGCGTCAGCCAGCCACGTACGCCCTGGTTCTTGCATGAGAAGGGAAAGTAAAAAATAATTACATGGTTGAAAACATTTAGTCCTTATTATGAAATCTCCGTCCGGACATAGTGACGAGGAGCGAGTCAGGAGGCCTCTCCCAACCCAGACAATTGTGTCTCTCCAGTCCAGTTTAAATTAAGCATCCTCAATCAAGAAAAGAACATTAATTAGAGAGTCCTACAATGTTATGCATGTACCAACTCCACACCGTGCAATATATGAACAACTCATATAAACAAACGGCATTCGTACCGTCAAAAAAAATTACCGTGAAAAAAAAAACGCCATTGGGTACATGCGAGCACGCTATTGAATTTCGAGCGCTTCCTACTTCCTTTCTGTTGCATATACAGGAAATATCGGTCGGCTTTGATTCGTTTGCCTACAAGGTGGTGCTGCTGATTGGTCGTGAAAGGAATAGTCAACGTTGATCTCTCCAATTTCACCTCCCCATCAGATCATCCGACCAAGATACACAATCAGTCGAGCGACACCATGGACGGTGTAGAGATGATCGACATCGAAAACACCGATCATGGTGGCGATGGTGGCAGCGTCGAAGCACAACCTGATCGCCCTTAATTGTGGTACTTGGATTTGTTTCTCTCTTTAGTGCTATACTCGAGACATTTGTTGGGAACCCAAGGGGTATAGAATGGTAGATTTATTATTCATGTAAATCGAAATAGACTCGCGAGGGTTGGTTATGTTTTAGTTTATTTGTATGGAAGGGTGTTCTACATTTCTAATGAGCTATTTGTGTATATGTTTGGTTAATCGACTCCCTTACAATGCATTTTTAATTGATTTAGCACTTTTATTATTAGACCCTTTTACACAACATTTTATACATGTGCTTGTCATTTTGTGTTTCTCAGGCGGCTTATTCTTAATCCCATGAGTTCTCTTAGCTCTCGCACAACACAGAGCACCATTGATCCACATTGAGATTCATGTAAGATTTCACCTTTTCTACTCTAAGAGCAAATAATATGTTTTTACACCACATGTACAAATTGTTATAGTGGTATGAACAATTATTGATTTGTGTGAATACATTTTAAGTTTTTAGGGCATGTTTTGTTTCCATCGCTCCAAGAATTGGTCAAGTACTTAAGGCGCTCCTATTGTCTAGGGCTTTAGTTCAGTGTTTTTATTCGGCACTTGTGGTTGTTGGTAAGGACTCATTGAATATATCGTTTGGGTTCATAACAAATACAAAGTTGCTCATGTTACTCAGCCTAGGGCCTTGACCATTATACAAAGATGTATAGTACTTAGGAGCAACCCATTACCTTCTACATGGAATTGCCATAATATGGACATTCTTCTAGCTCCTGGCTCCGCCGACTATATAAGTGGAGCCGGGAGGAACACTATGGAGTCGAAAATGAGAAACTAGCGCACGTTGTACTACAAAAACTAAGGAGTTAAGGAAGTTGACCTTTCAACAATCTCGGAAAATAGAGGATATGGAGTTGAGTGATACTACATGTGTATGCCTCCGCCAAGTGAACTCGCAGTGTTCTCTCTCGAGCCCCGATTCAATGCCAGGACCACCATTCCCCTCCCCTCCTGGGGAGCAAACACTAGAAGCATCCACACCCATGACTCGCACTACGCGTTGTCGTAAGGAGGCCGCCACCATGCATCTCTCACCTTCCTCCACCCCCAACGGTACAAAGTCCGTCCTCATTAGCCCTCGTCTTCCCCTCGTTGGTCCGGCCAGGTTGGCCAGCTCTCCGCTTACCTAAGCATGACCGCAAGCGTAACTAGGTCAGCTACCTTCTCTGCCTTCCCGAGCCCGACCTCCTCTTTCACCTCTTCGACATAGACACCACTCCCATGCACGTACTCTGCCTCTCCGATGGCCACAATACACGTACACGGGCTTCCCGCCTGGGCGAGCGATCGAAAACAAAAGTTCTTGAGCCAAAGGGATCTATGGCTCCACTTTTTGTATGCGAAGATGAAAGCCAGCAGTTGCCCGGGGTATTGAGGAATTAGCAGTTTAGAAAGAGTACCGAACACACCACTAGATAAGTGAGATAACTATTTTTTGGGCACAATCTGATCAACGTATCTTTTGGGCATGGGGAGAAAGAATTGTGATGCCTGGCAACCCTAACCTTGACAGCTTCCATGGCAGCATAGCCTGAACATAGAAGATGCTGGCGGCATTCATCGAACTCGTTATTATTATTGTTTATTTATTTTTATGAGAAAACTTTCGATCTGTTCATCAACTGTCAAGGTAGTACAAAGAACACTAGAAGTAAAATTTACATCCAAGTCTGTAGACCCCCTAGCGACAACTACAAGCACTAGAGCGAGTCTAATTAACACCATTGTCATCCAAATGATGACGCTCTGCAAATTCTAACCAACCTTGGCATTTTGGGTTCCTTCTTTTCCTTCGGTTTATAGAATAGGCCCTTGATAGAAATCCATAGGGGGCGTTGAATGATAAATTTATTCATGAACAGCTTTCACAATGCTTGTTATTGTCTCATTTTTTCCATATCTAAAAATGTATTTACTTAATCAACGAGTTATGTATGCATTTTAGATGAAACGATTGATTTTGCTATTTCTCGGACGACAAGTCACAGCGTTGTGCAGAGCCACATTTCTTGGCCGGACTGTACGATTGATAATGTAGCGGCTTCCTACACCTCATTCCTATGCACGTCACGGTTTGATCAGCCGCGTTCGACAAAAAAGCATTACAAGATATGTCGTAAGTATAGTCGGATTTGATCACATGTACACATGGCCGCCATCAGAATGAGTGACAATAATGAATTATGAAGCCTAGGTAATTACTCACTATACTCCCCAAAATTGCTTTTAGAGCTCGGCCTCCATGGAGGCCGACAAATTCGGATTTCAAATTTCATTAAAATTCATATTTTTATGTTTAAAAAAATTCAGAAAAATACAGATATGCATGAACACATAACACACATGTGTGTAAATTTTCAAGGCAAAATACGCTGAAATGAGGGTTGTGCAAAAAAAAAGGGTTTTTTAACACACGATACTATTTATCCTCCCATGCCATGAATTTGTTATTTTTATACAGATCACATTTCAAGGTATTTCACCTTAAAAATGTACACACATACACCTAACATCCTTGTTTACTTGTACAATTTTTTTTCAGATTTTTTGAAACCAGAAAGTTTGAATTTTAAATTTTCAATTTTTTTGAGCTCCAGTGAGCTCGGTCACCAAAACGACGTTCTCCTATACTACCCTCTCTTATGGTCCTAACAATAGTCAATTTTAAGCTGTGTATTTATATCCCGATTACCAGTATTCTCATCTATAGATAAGGAGCCCTGCATCCACTGCTTATCTATCCAAAGGCTTGGAACAGAGAAGATGGAAAAGTGATCTTATTCAAACTAAACAAAGCATTTCGGTTCCGGTCAAAAGCAACACAGTCCGTAGTCCGTAGTCTGTGCACCCGTGTAGGCCACACGACGCCACCATACAACCCTGGCAGGTAGCGCTCTGCCATGCTCACCCGCAAAAAAAAAAAAGCGCTCTGCCATGCTGCCACAGCTCACAGATGAAAGAAAAAAGGATAAAGGTAGAGAAGTACATTCAAAAGGGAAACTAGTAGACTATGAATTTCACTAATATTAAAACTTGAAATTAGAATCCCTTTAAAAAACTTGAAATTAGAAGAAAAAAAAAACACATTTTGGCAAATTAAAATTCTGAATATGTGGACTTTAAAGTGTTAGTTAATCGTACTAAGAATAACTAACCCTAATCAGAAAGCCTAGCCTAAATAAACTTGAGCACCCAATCAAAAGGAACGTACCTCACGAAACATATCCCACTTGTGTCTCTTTCCTGCCTTGAGGACCGCTGGAAGACAGGGACAGGAATCCGCTTGGGCCTCCACGCCGCCACGAGCACGTACCGTTCCACGACAAAGAATCAGAAACACCAGTCTCCGTCCGTGCGTGGACCAGTTGTGGCCGGGGCCAGGCAGGCACAACGAAAGCCAACATTCTTCAAAAGAGAAGCCAGAGGGAGTACTCTCTGTTTCTGAGCAAAGATTTTTCGGACCAGAGGAGTTCTCTAACATGTATTCTTATTTTGGATTAAAATAATGATTTTGTAGTAGTATTTCTCCTTGGCCGAACCCAATTGTTGCACAGAAAATAAGTTATACGAGTTCTTAAGCTATTCCTACCAAGAAAACAAGATAGTTCTTCATCCCTGTCTCAGTATTCGAAAATATATACGTACTACTTATTGTCCAACAGAATTTAAATTCTTGTGACAAGGCTAAATCTATAATTATTTCTCGGAATACTTCTAACTAATGATCGCTGTGAGGAGCCCAAAAACTGGAAGAAAACACATCTTGTCTCCTTGCACAAATGTAAATGTAAATTTACTCACGCCTGTTCTCTTGGCATCGATATCGTATCAAAAACAATGAGAAGGAATTAACCACGCCTTGTGCCAGGTCAAAAAAGCTGAAGCCAAACCGCCGGACGTACGGGTGCATGCATGCATGCATGTGCCTACGTGCGTCACCAGGGCCAGCACGAAAAGCGAAACCTATTCTCCCGCAGCCGCGTTTCTCGGCCGGGACAGGAGAGAATTTATTTGCGTCAAGCGCCAACAATTTTGCCACTAGTGAACTCCGTCCGAGTAGTTTGTTCGGGATTACAGTTAAATCCAATTCAAATTAATGATAATAAAGAGTTGAACAACTTTTTTTCTTTTTCGAGAGAGAAGAGTCCTACTACTTGAAGCAATATAGCGTGCAGTGACATACTCCTAAATCAATCGTGTTTCGGTTAGCCTTGGTAATTCGAGTCGGTTATGCATATACGAGCTCCAGCCGAACGTCATCTTGTGCTACATATATGCGACCGGGAAATTTAGCTTCCTTGCCGTACGGATCCGCCTCAGTTGCTCTAACTTCAATTCAATCTCTCCCGGCATACGGATCCACTTGAGCTACGCTAATTTCAATCTCTCCCGGCAGAGCATCCGAGCAATACCGACGCCATGGAGGGCATAGAGCTGATCGACGTCGAAAACCCCGACCATGGTGGCAACAGCGAAAACCCCGACCATGGTGGCAACGGCGAAAACCCCGACCATGGTGGCAACGGCATCGGCGAAGCACAACCGGATCGACGTCTCTTCCGAACATGGCGTGAGAGGATCGAGAGGATTAATTGTGATGCCTCATGAAGACAGGCCTAACCCGGCGGATGAACCCGTCGAGGCAGCGGAGCCTGCTCAATGTAGCAGATATGCCTTCTTATGCTTTGCAATACTCGCCGAGCTCATCGTTGGTGCCGCTTCCGTCCGCCTTTGGATGTTCTGCGTAGACTTACATCCGACAACCTTTGTTGGTCAAGCGTTTCGTGTAATTGTAGGAATCGTGTCTATGATTGGACTGATCTTCGTTGCCCCCATTGGAGAACTACTTGTTATTCGGTTTATAGGCGAGGCCCTTCTCGGAAATACAGAGGGGAATAGAACCATAGATTTGTTCGTTTAATTTGAAAAAGACTCCCATGGCTTGTTATTGGTTTAGTGTAGTATAAAACTTTTGTCTGCTTGTACCTGGCGTCTGACTAGGATCAGGATGCATGGCCAAATGGATGGGATGCTCATAGGATAGAGTATGTGTGCGTGCGTTCAGAGAAATGAATATACATGCTTATGTATGAGCATCATCGTTGTGTTATAATTTTTTTTAACAGGCTAGAGTTTATTCAATTGTGTTTTTAAAAGTACCTAGATAATAATTAATTAAGGGCTGACACGTTACTTCTATGCGCGCGTCGCCCGTAGATGGCAGACCATATGGTCTTGAAAGGAAACGGGAGGGGGCAGCAGCTGGCTGCAGCGACTTACGTGCGTCAACGTCACAATGGCAGCTATCCCTGCACCTAACAAAGCAAGCCAAAGCAAAAGCAGTGTACCTCCGTAAGCCATGTATGTACCTACGCCGGACTGGGCCTTGGATTGGGGAGGAGAGAAAATTTTACGTGGGTGAAAATCTTGAAGTCCCCTCCGACCAAATGGCGACAAGCAGCGCGTCAGGAGGCCCCACCCCACCCAGTCTGTTAGGATTTGCCTCCCGGTTTAAATCTAAAGGGTCATCCCCAAGAAAAGAAAATTCAAGAGTCCGGCCGGTACTTGTAATGCAACGAACCATCCGGATATACATGCGAGCACGCCATTGTATTTTTAGGGCTGCCTACTTCCTTCCCAGAGGTTTGCATCGATGCCCTTTTGATTCGTTTGCCCACAAGTACTGTTCGGCACTGCATACCGATTTCTGGTGAAAAGCAGGGCGGCGGCGCTGTTTCTCTGTCTGATTTCATCTCCCCGATCAATCGGGCGACACCATGGATGGTATAGAGATGATCGACATCGAAGTCGGAGATGCCGGTGACGTCGAAGTCCGAGCACAACCCGACCGGCCTCAGATTTGGACATGGATACAAAGGATTTTTATACCCTCCCATGACTTCCCTAATCCTGATGGACTCGCCGCAGCCGCGGAGCCCGAGCAATGCAGCAGATATGCGTGTTTGTGCTACGCGGTCCTTGTCGAGCTTGCTATCATCACCATTTTTTTCACCCTGATGTTACTCGCCGTACAGTTCCACCCGACAACCTTTGCCGGTCGAGCATTGCGTGTCATGGGACATGTCGTGGGTATGATAGGCTTGTTCGTTGCCGTGTCTGGATTCATGCTTGTCTGCCGTTTTCTAACCGAGGCAATTATTGGGAATCCCGAGGGGTATAGACTGATTGATTTATTATTCATGTAATTCTTTTAAAAAATAGCAAGAGGATGTTATTGTTTTAGATTTGTTTGTATGGAAGCACTATCTACTTCTCCAATGACCTTTATGCAATTGTCGAATCTTTTACACTGCATCTTATATTGAGTTTGCGGTTTTGTTACTCAAATATTTTACATCGTTAGTGGTTTTGTTATCTTGCCATGACTAACTCTCCATCCCCTAGAATCTCTTAGTTCTCAGACCATGTAGAGAATCGTTGATCCACATTAAGATCCGTCAACTTTTACTTTTTATTTTACTCTAAGAGCAAACCATTTTTTTTGTACACTGCACAAGGAAATTAATAATATAATGGTATAGTTTAGAGCAAATAGTAAAGTTCTTAGACAATGGGATAATTGTTTCTTTTTCTTTTTGACAACCAAATGGACATGCCTTTAAAGCATGGAGAGAAATTGTTACGATGCTTTGCAACGACAACCTAGCCATATCAATCGAAGATGAACCATTCACGGAACAGAGTATGTGCAAGACAAGACACTGCGAGATAAGTCAAATTGAAAATATTGCTTTTACATAAGCAACTCTTCTCTTTCGGGTCATGAGTAATTAGGAACCATATTAGTTACCCATGAGCATCCTCCATGTGTCCATCAGTGCGACGGAGCTACTCAATGTTCAATCAGCGCGTGTGAACTGCGATCAGAATGTGGCAAGCACGATTGGGTCACCCCAATCTTCCGTCACGCATCAAGGATAGTTTCAGTCCTAACAATAGTTGATTTGAAGTTGTGTACTCCCTCCATATCAAAATATAAGATGCAATAGGGAGTATTTTATGAGTAATGCTAGAACTGGTTTTTATGAACACTGCAAATGGGATTAGTTGGAAGCTTATGATTAGTTAAGGGATGAGCCCACCCTAAAATTCAAGACGGAGAGAGATAGTTAACCAAGGGCACCGTAGCAAACCCAAAATAACCTCACATGTCTAGGATTATCGGTATTGTTTCAAAAAAATGATTATTGGTATTTATAGCCTGATTGTTAACCTCATCGATAGAAAAGCCATACGTACAATTTTAAACAAAGAACCATACACGCACTGCCTATTTGTTTTTCTTTCTTCCTAAAGGCTAGAACATACGTACGAATAGAGGAGGCAAAAGAGATTTTAGGTTTTTTTTTTGAGTCCAAAAAGAGATTTTAGGTGAACCCCACGAAGCGAGGGCTGGACAGCAGAGGCAAGAGAGTCGGTTTCAGTTTGGTCAAAAGCAACACAGGATACGATCCTTGGCATGTAGCCAACTGCCCTGCCAGCTACGGATTCACAGAGATAAAGCAGGAAGTTTTTCCCAAAAGAAAACGAGAATCCCAGAAACCGCCCATGTGCGGTGCATGGAAGCTTATCTCTTTGCATTAGTATGTTTATATTACGTAGTTTTGTTTCTTAATTTATTCTTTAAACACTGTTGCGGCATTCATGTATTTTTCCTTGCATACATTTTTTTACAAGTATCGTTCAGTGTCGCAGAGATTGAACTTGTGCGGTGAAGAGAGTAGAGGTAATTACACGTAACCACTTTGACTCAATTTGACTCACCGATCGGTAGCAATTCAACCATACAATTAAATCTTGATAAAATGCCGGATGTTCAACAAAATTTTAAATCCATCGATTCAAATTCAACCATACACCTACAGAGCTGCCTTCGTCTCAACCTTTTTCTCCTCGAGCTTGAACTTCTTCACCGACACACGTTGTTCACCGTGAGCTACCACTTTACCTTCATCCAACAATGAGCCAATGTTAAGAGCTCGCCCTTCATCCTTAGGTACATCATGACAGCACCTCTGGGCTATACAATGACGTGATTACCAAGTTGCAACAATGAGTGAATCAATGAATTAACCAACGCGCAGGGAACAAAAAAAGAAAAACTTACGATCTACATGATTGACACACCCATTGACCACATTTTTTTTCACTTGTGCAATCGCATTGCAATACTTCATGAAAACATTTAAATGGTGTATCACCAATAGAGTAGTGACTTCGCAATGCGATCATGGATCACATCCAAATTGTAGGGTGTCTAGTGCTTGTCCTCATGAAACCAAGAGTGCACATGTTGCCAAAATATCATTCCCTTTTGCTTCATGCCTACAAACTCCGCACTTGTGGCCAACCAAGTCAAAAAAAAAATCTCAATGGCATTTGGCTGAACACTTGTCGGTTGTGGTGTCTTCCATGGACGACGTCGGCATGGGGCAGACGATACCTAGGTTGCGACCAAATCCAGGGTGCAACGATAGCAAAGTACATGGTGCCTGAGCGGAGCAGCAGAGGTCCGACAAGAACTAGGCGACGCCTGGAGTGTTGTAGAGGCGATGGCAATCTTGGTGGGTGCGGATACAAAACAAGAAAGGGACGGATTGGGGGGGAAAAGAGCTCGGGGGGGGGGGGGGGGGATGGGTCCGAGTCTGACGTGGCTGGCGTTCGGACTCCCCCAAAACCCCCCACAAGTTTTTTCTGGTTTAGAGGAATTCGGAAGTGAGGACAGGTCAACTGACGTTTGATGAGTGGGTGCTGGATGACACCAAGTGTTTGAACCGCACCTTCGAACATTTTGATGCATGACGTCGGAAATACCCTGACGCTTTGAAACAAGACAATTTTTTTGCTAAAACCAGAAAATGTGGCATGAGTCACGACTGCCAATAGATAAACGCATGGCAAACCAACCTGTGGTTGCATAGTTAGAAGGACAATAATATCCCCAGTTCACCAGGGTTCAAGTCCTAGACTTGACTTTGATGCTCGCATTTTCCTTATTTTATTTCAGGCCTTTCGGCGATCTACATTCAATGGGATAATATGTTCCCACCGATTATGAAAGTGTCTGTGGCGACTTCGTCAATCTCAAGATGATGTGCCGGCTCAGTCTCTTGCAGATGCTCATAGAGATAGAATGTGGGTGCAGTCATCGGGGTGAGTGTCGGTCTGTATGTATGAGCGTCGTGTTTGTACTATGTTAAAAAAGTAGATGAACACACGTATATAGCATGCATGGTAGAAAACACATTTCTCATAATTAGACTCGTAATTATGAGATATATGTTGCAAAACTCATCTACTTTGGTGAATTGCCGAAATATTTACCAAAGTTGTGTTTTTGTGTAATTATTTGAAACTAGCGGCAATTAAAGTTAATTGTGTTGATACATTGTTTTATTTTGAGAAAACAGAAATAAAGTAAGTCTAACGTCCAAAAAGAAAAGACTGGCTTACTGTCAGACGTCGGGTTGGCTATTTACACCCCAATACACCAAGACAGAACACGCCGCACTAATCATCCGAGAGAGATAGAGGCGGAGGGAGCGGAGCGAGAGGGCAGGATGGTGGCGCCGGCGCCGGGACCTTCGCCGGACGTGGACGGCGTTCAGTTGGTGCTAGGCTATTGCGGCGTCGCCACGGCATTCTTGCTCATCTTTTCTCCGGTGTAAGTCCTAAATTCTCACCCTACGCCGGCGACGTCTACACGACCCACCGCCGGTCCTCGCCAACAGACAGATCACATCACGCCGACGCGAGCGCACCCCGCGCGCCCGCGCCGCACCTCAGCGCCGCCACTTGCACCTCAAACTGCATCCGCGCGCCGCCGCCGCACCCCAGCGCCGGTGCCGGCACATCACTTCTTGCGACCGATGGCGCGCACACTGCGTACACGGCAGTGGCGGCACTACACCTCTCCCGCTGGAGCACCACTACAGCGAGGCGCGAGCACACCCAGCGCCGCTGGCCTCGCCGGCCTACGAAACCCGAGCGCACGTACACGGTAGCACCCCATACCATCCGTCCACCTGCTGGCGCAAGCCTAGCACCGGCGGCCGGCGGGCGACCGATCTCGCTCACAAAACCATGTGCATTGGAGCATAGCCGGCGCCGGCCGCGACCTGGCAGAGATGTACAACGAGTCATCTTCCGAGCAGGGTCGGTGAACTCGTGGCGCGGACCGGCCTGGAGATGTGCCAGCGCGTGGTGTGCACCTATGCCGCCTCGGCAGGGCGGCCCGGTCTGGCCCGTACCCGCGCGGCGTGCCCGGATGTCGCCGTGGCAGAAGCAGACCGGCCTGGCGTCGCCCCAGCGCCGCGCCTCGCCGGCCTCCCCATGTCACGAGCGCACCCGTGCGGCGGCGCCGGTGCCGACACATGCACCGCGCGTGCACCACACAACTGCTGCGGGTATCCCACAGCAGCGGCACGCGACCGGCCGAAGTCGACACACAAGACAAGTTGTGCACTCCACGAGCACGCCATTCAGATCCATGCGGCGGCGACCTCAGCGCCGAGAGCCTTGCTGGCCTACACAAAGCCCCGGCGCATGTACAAACTGAGCTCGCGGCGCGACCGGTGCGTCCGTGCGTAACCGCGCGCTGAGTGCCCCGACGCCATGGCTGCGGCTCCCCCTAGAGAGTGAACCCCCGCGCACCACCGTGTAAGCCATTCTCGCGCCAATTGCCCAGTGCCATTCTCGCGCACTGATGCCATTCTCGCGCCCAATGCCATTCTTGCGCACTGTTTTGCCTTGCTCTGCTCCTCGTGCTCTCTTCAGGCTGATCTCTAATTTGTGCGTCTTCTTGTGTTATAATGCCCGAACTGATGGATAGCTGAATCTAAATAGCTGGAACATACGCATTCAGTATTTCAGCTTCATTTGTTGATATATGTTTCACATTTCTCATGCATTATCTGCTCCTGCTCCAACTGAACTGATGGATGGTTGAGTCTAAATAGCTGGAACATACACATCCAGTATTTCAGTTCTTTGTTGATATACATTATCATATTTCTCATGTAGTATTATCTACCCGTGCTGATGGATGTATATGATGCAAACACAGGCCAAACTTTGCGAAAATGATCAGGGAGAAGCATGTGGGGAACGAGGAGCCATACTCGTACACTTTCGTCATGTTCAATGCCGCGACATGGCTGATCTATGGCATCCCGACCCTCGGCGACGAGACGAACACCCCTGTGATGATCGCAAATGGAGTTGGGGTGTTGGTAGAGTTCGTCTACGTCGTGCTGTTCCTGTGCTACGTCGCCGCTGGCCGCCGTCTGATACCGCTGCTCACCCTCGCCGGAGCCGTGGCCGTGAGCATCGTGCTGCTTGGGCTGCTCCTGGGCATGAGCGTGCACAACCACATCTGGTCGAGGACCTTCATGGGTTGGGCTGCCATGCTGTCGGGCATCGCGATGTATACGATCCCACTCTGGAGGGCGGTGAGCCCATCTACCCTGTACTGCTTTCTCGCATTGTGCTATATATATATATGTTGTCTCACACGGTTTACAGTAACCCAGCATGTTGTTGCGTACGTTTGCAGTACCAAGCTCTGAGGCACAGGGAGGTGGGCCGCCTGTCATGGCAGCAGGGGCTTGCTTCACTGGCAAATGGTGGAGTCTGGACCGCTTATTCCGTTACCGGCCGGCACGTAAGGGTCTACATCATGGTAAGTGCCACACCCTCCGGCTCACACATCATCATGCTGTTGTATGTTTGTGCCACGATTCCTTCCTTGTGTGCTACGAACGAAGTGGCCTAGTCCACCATGCTGAAATTGTAGGAGCTTCTACAGGTACCCAACTTGGTGGGCGCCGCCTCTGCCTCCATCCAGTTGGTTGCCTGGCTGGTGGTTAAGCTCCGAGGACCTGCGCCGGAGCGACGGCCACGGGGCGTGGAGCTCGGGCCGCAAGGCCAACAGAGAGTGGACGTCCGCGCTGAGGGGGAACGCCAGCCGTCCTCAGCTTCGTCCACCGTCAACCCGCCTCGCCCACCCGTCGCCGAGCCGCCTGCACCGCCTGTCGCCGAGCCGGTCGTGCCGCCGCACCACCCAGTTGCTTGATCGCCTTCCATTCAGGACAGAGCCAAATTATGTGCTCGATCGCAGCGCAACCCTGTGATTCAGCTGAACCTGCTTAATTTTGCTGAATTCCACCATTCAGGATAGAGACAACCCTGGTGATTCAGCTGAACTTCCTTATTTTTGCTAAAGCCCGCAAGTTGAACTTGTTTATTTTCCTAGTTTCTGGATGTTGGATTCAAATATTTTGATAATTTATGGCCATTGACCTGACTATTTAAGGGTGTTGAATTTGTTTCCATCGCCTTCTGTTATGTTATGGCTGAGTGGGAGTTGAGGCAAGGATAGTGATACTTCAAGCTAAAACAAAGTAACATGACAGCTTAATATAATAATAAAATG
This sequence comes from Aegilops bicornis, assembly GCA_021605145.1. Classification (NCBI taxonomy): domain Eukaryota; kingdom Viridiplantae; phylum Streptophyta; class Magnoliopsida; order Poales; family Poaceae; genus Aegilops; species Aegilops bicornis. Next base: position 649,708,214 of record CM038674.1, read on the forward strand.
TTGCAAGCGATCTTGGAACATTTGTCAAATGAAACTACAGCATAGTCACCCTGGATGCCAAATCTGTGTGCCAATACCCCCATCACGCAGAAGACGAGTCTTCAACATGCTGCATATACGCAAAAATCCTGATCACGGCGATCACCCAAGCCTGATACCAATGTCGTTTCTTGATGATAGGAACCTTATCAATTCACACAAACATTAATTGCTGCAGTCTTGGCCTTGGTGCATATGGATTTCCAAACAATGTATACACACCTGACATTTCGACCCTGCATAGATGCTTATAAACCACCACTGACAATGTTCTGCTACGAAGAGCCGTCTCAGCACCTGCAGGGCAGCAAAATGTTTCAGTGAAGCAAATGATATGCCTAACGATGGCGACGTTTTTACATCATTATCTTGTTGAAGGCATTGTCCGGATATGCTCAGATGGACTCTTTAGGCCGAAAACCTACATTCTGACCCTTGGTTGGTTGAATCCGATGACGTCGGCGCTTGAGCGCCATTCCCTTCCCGAAGGCGTTGCTGTTGAAGAATGATGGCGTTCATGTGGTGTCATGAGATGATTGATGCGGATATGAAATTGTCGTAGTTTGCCGATTACTAATATGACCGCTTTGGTTTTTTCTTCTTGTTTCATGCCTACACATAGCTTTGATCTTATATGATTTTGCTATTTGCAGGCGTGTTTTATGCGTGCGTGAGTTAGTGTCGGTTGTATGCAACGTAACAATGTAGAGGTCGGGTGTGTGCTCATTGTATTTGTCATATCCTCTTGATGCTCCATTTTAAGCTAATAAAATTCATCCATTATTGAAAAATATCTCTGCATAGGTCACTCCTATTTGGCATGCAGGTCACCGAATAGTGAGCTGGCGTGTACCCCTACAACGTCAACTCCTTCTGGGGCCGTCCCATTTCGGGATTCCCTCCCTACCGGTTTTGGCAAGGTTCTAGAACCTTCTCATAACCAGTTTTTTTCCTTTTTCCTTTGTTTATTCTTTTTTATGTTTTTTCTTTATTTTGTTTTTCTTTACTGTTCTGTTTTTTCTTTTCTTTTTTGGCGGCCTTATTTCATATTTGTAAACATATTTTTTCAAATTTTGTACTTTTTGAAAATCATGATCATTTTATGAACTCGTGAACATTTTTCAAATTCACGAATAATTTTTAAAATTATGAGCATTTTTGAGTTGATGAATATTTTTTACAATTTACAAAAGTTTTTTTAAAAAGTGCACATCTTTTTTGGAACATGTGAACATTTATTTTCAATCAGTGAACATTTTTTATCGACAAACAATTTTTGAAAATTGAGGGAATAATTTCGGTAATTCATGAACATATTTTTGTTTTGACGAACAATTTTTTTCAAATGCATGAACATTTTCCAAATACATGAATTTTTTATCAACCAATTGTTTTAACTTGATGAATTGAACATTTTTTGAATATTCTAAGAATTGGTTTACAAATTCATGAATAATTTTTTGAATTGGCGAACATTTGTTCAACTTCATAGCATTTTTGGAATACACAAGCATTATTTTCAAAATCATGAACTTTTTTTATATTCTGAACTTGTTTTAAAACCATGAACATTTTTTTATGCGATTTATTTTGAAAATCACGAACATTTTTATGATTTCTTGAACTTCTTTTGATGCGACTTTTTTTACAAATTTCAGAACTTTTTGTAATCCAAAAGTATTTAGGATAGAAAAAAACAAACACAGAAAAGAAAAGGGAAAGTGAAACAACTCTAAATAAGAGGGCCCCACAAATGGGCCGGCCAAAACGATGCACTGGGGAGCGAGGGGTGCGCGTTGCTGCTCCTCCTAGCGCGCAACACGCTCAATATGAGCTCTCGTCTACATAGGCCTAGTAGCACAAGCTGCTCGTAATTGCCGCTGTCAAAAAACTACTCCCTCCGTTCCAAATTACTTGTCGTGGTTTTAGTTCAAATGACAAGTAATTTGGAACGGAGGGAGTATTAGTAATCGTTGTAATACGGGATGGGCTTTAGGGCCTGTTTGAATGGAGACCTGGGGTTCATGCCTGGTGAAAATTGATGCCTGGAGGTTGCTCGAGAATGCTGAGATTTTTGCCTGCCCATGAATAACCATGCCCTGGGGCTGCTCTTGGTTACAATACACATTAGCACATAAAAAACTCAACACCTACTCATACCATGCAAAAGAAATAATAATAAAAATGCCAGCCAGCTGCGGTAGTACACCCAGGCGAAGAGACGGTTCTCCTCGTCGGGTACACAGTGGCGACGGGCGGACTGCGCAGACCCGTCGGACCCCCCCCCCCCCCAGCCATCACCCTTGCCCTTTGCCTCTCGCAGCGGGCAGCTCGTGCCTCTGACTCCGGAGTCCGCATCAACGGTGTCAGCTAAGCGGGCACTAGACCCAGCGCTGCCCGCGCAGAGCGGCGACCGGAGGTGGAGGAGGCCGTCGGGAGGGAGGAGTAGTGTCCAGTTCTTTTGCTAGTTTTTTTGGGCTTCCAGAATAAGCTGCCCCCTACCCAGCTTATTCTAGAAGCCCAACCAAAATTTTCTTTTTAGAAGCCTACTATTCAAATCTTGACTACTAGGCTTCCACAAAAATAAATTTGGTTCGCCTTCTAGAATAAGCTGCCCCCTACCCAACTGGCCATAGATCTAGCAGGCCTCGCAGATCGGCGCGCGGGGCGGGAAGGGTCGGCGCCGGCATCGGTGCTACCGCGACGGGCGACAGTGGGCATCGCACCGGACCCGGAGCTGCCGCCCTTATCGACCCGCGAGCGCTCGAGCGCGATACGGAGCGCCAGCTCCTCCTCGTCTCCGGAGCTGCCGTCGAAGTGGATGCCGGTGTCATGGGAACGAATCTGACAGTAGAGATAGGGGGTAGGTAGGAGAGGGCAGAGTCCTAACTACGACAAGGTTGTACACTCAGTTTTACGAGTTCAGGCCCCTCTCGGAGGAGGTAACAGCCCTACGTCTTGATGCCTCTGAGGCTCGTCGATGGGAGTGTCAAGTTACATGGTGTCGTGGAATTGTCACGGCAGATGTCCTAGTGAAAGGACTTAGTCGTGGAGCCATCGCAACTAGGAAGCTTAAAGGGGTTTAAACGGGACAAATGATACGGGAGTTTATACTGGTTTGGCCCCTTGCGGTGAAGGTAATGGCTTAATCCAGTTTGAGGTGGGATTGCTTATGTCTCGATTACCAGGGAGCGAATCCGCTTGACCTAGCTCTCGATCTGATGTTACTTGTCCTGAACCGCTGCCGGGTCGTCCCTTTATATACAGAGGTTGACGCCCAGCGGCTCACAGAGTCCCGGCCGGCTCATAAACTGTGTCCGGCTCTGTCTCTCTCTATTCTTGCCTTACAATACAAGTTATATACATATGGCGGTTTATCTCTACGTGCCTTAAGTCGCCTTTGGGCTTTGGGCCCTTAATTAAACCGCCATCTTCAAGTGTCGCCTTGGGCTTCATATCTTGAATCGCCATAGGTATAACCCGGCCCCTCCTAGGCGGGTCATACCTAATAGTTATATCCCCAACATTAGGCCCCGGATTGATTTGAACTGGTTCATGTCAATCTTCAGCACTTAGAAAAAATCTTCTGCCCTTCATTGTACGAGAATTTGTAACCCGCCATGATGTCATCTTTTGGATTTACGATAACCCGCCATGACATCATCCAGCATTACTTCACACTTTATCCAACATATCTCAGCAGATCCTTATCTTAATGACCATCCCGAAAATCAAGACGTCCTGGTAGCTGGATAACCATATTTTCGGCCTCCTCGTTTTTCGCGCCCACTTAAGAGTCTCTCCTTATAAATAGGCATGACCGGTCTTTCCTCATTCTCTTCCTTTCCATCGTCTTCCTCCTCTCGCGACCTTCTGCCTCTCGAGCTCCGCCGCCACCGCAGAGCGCAACATCGTCCTCGTCAAAGCCGCTGCATCACCCTGAACCGAACCAGAGAACGGTGCCGACCCTCCGCAGTAGATCTACACCTGTAAGTTCTTACTTTCCCACACCTTAGATCCGCATTAGGGTTTCAGAACTTCTGTGTTCTTCGTAGTTCATCGTAGCTCATCTTCCGTGCTTGCTCCGTGAATCTTTTTGATCGGAAAGCGGCATATAACTGATGCGGCTGCTGTTTTGCCTTTTTCTTTCAATACTAGCAGATCCCTTTACTAGAAGAAAAATCCCCCTAGGGCCTATGAACTCATCTGTACTGGTTTTTAGGTCTATATTTATTTCCTTTTCCTGAGCATCCGTTGATCCAAAATAATAGCTGCAGCCTGTGAAACTTGTTTGTATAACACTTAGCCAAAAACTGTATTTTGTCAGATCCATCTAGCCATGGCAGCTCAAATCACCGGCTTAAAATTGCAATGCTCAATAGATAACATCAACCACTCATGACGGCTTAAATAACTTGACTGCTCATGGCGGTTTAAATAATCTGACGTAATTAGCCATATACCATTAGGCTCCTTCATAAGCTGCCATTCTGAACATGTGCATTACTACTTTTCCTCCGGCTTAAATTTGAACCGGCAATTTTTACTCTTTTGTTAGGCTTCCTTCGTCGCAATGCCGCCCAAAGCAACCGCTTCATGCAATTGGGTCAAGTCCATCATCACAGATAGCACACTTGATGACTTTGTGAAAACCGGCTATCTGCCAAAGAAGGAAGTCATGTCATACCGTGCTCCTGACCCAACAGAGCAAAAGCCTCAGCCCAAAGAGGGGGAAGTCATCGTCTTCACTGACCGTACGAACCGGGGCTTTTCACCACCCGACTCAAAGTTCTTTAGAGACGTCCTGCACTTTTTTGACCTTCGTCCTCAAGACATCGGACCCAACTCCGTGTATAATATTTGAAGGAAATATGCCCTAGAGGCAATAATAAATTTATTATTTATTTCCTTATTTCATGATAAATGTTTATTATTCATGCTAGAATTGTATTAACCGGAAACATAATACATGTGTGAATACATAGATAATAAAGTGTCACTAGTATGCCTCTACTTGACTACCGGAGTGAGGCTAGTCATTCATGGACATAAGCCATGATGGAATAGGTAAGGTTGCTTCTTCATGGACCCTTCATGGGTGGAGCCCCCCGTGGACTCGCACAACCGTTACCCTCCATGGGTTGAAGTCTCCACCAACATGGATGTACGATAGCACCACCTACCGGAACCATGCCAAAAATCACCGTGTCTTCACTACCATTTACTTTTGCACAATTACATGTTTTACTATTTGCGCTACCCTATGTTTAGAAATGCATGTGTAGGAAATCTTGGTGATATCTTAACTAGTGCTAAAATCTACCTAAACTTCAAGAAAACTAAAAAATTACACCTTTGGTTGGTTAAGAGTCTATTCACCCCCTCTAGACCTATCTTCTATGATCCTATAGCTGAAAATAATCAAATCCAGGGTAATACTGAGGCTCCCCTGATAGGTAGGCTCCGAGGCTGGTGCTGGTGCTGGCTCAGGTGCTGGGGCGGCGTCAATGTTGGGAAACGTAGTAGAAAACAAAAAAATTCACACCTACGATCACCCAAGATCAATATGAAGATGCATAATGGTTGCGATCACGATCGTTACCGTCACAGAGTTGCAGCGGAAGATGAACGTTTCGGTGTAGATCATACTCGGAGTCCCTCGTACCATCTAGGAAAGATCCCTCAAATTGAAGACCAAAAGCATGGGCTATATACTTGATTGCAAGCGTGTAACTTTCACGATCCGGCAGCGCTTCGCTGTCCAGAGCTAATCGTACACCAAGCTTCTAATTATGAGGACAAGAGGATTAGTCAACTAGGACCAACTAGAACAAGAACTAGAAGAACTAGAGGAGGCTCCAAAAACTGTGTCCAATAGAGCAAAAGCCCCTAGTATATATAGGATGGAGGAGGAGGAGGAGAGGGCAACCACCAAGCAGGAAAGTCCCTCCTTGGGGCGCCGGCCAAGGGAGTCCAATTCGGCCCCCTCTATATGGTAAGGGGGCGCCACTTCCTTATGGGCCCTTGTGGCCCATAACTCCTTCCACCTCTTGGCCTTTTAAGGCATGTTGATATTTATAAAATGTTCTAAATACCTCTAGACCATTTTATGTATATTTTAACATCTTTGGAAACATTTTCCACCTATATATAATTTATCTATAACACCTAGTATTAACCTATACTTACTGAAACCCTTCCGGTGACCCCGAAACGCTTCTGCATCCTCTCGGAACTATTCAGAATATTCATGAAACAATTCCAAAAATATGTTGTCATGACTCTGATCCTACTAACACTCATCAAGTTGTGATTTCCTTAAGCTTGTGACCCCGTAGGTTTGGTAACTGACAAACATGGACGAAACCATTCGTCCAATGACTGACAGCAGGACTGTGGACGTCCGTATCGATCCTTGTGAGTACACGAATAATATTCGAGTAAACCTTTGGTTATAATGTGATGTTCCGTTTGCTTCGTGATACTTTACAAAACCAGGCATTCATTGGTATCCTCGTGAGTCATCACCATGCTTACTATACCGAAATCCTCGTTACCGTTTTTGTTCTTCATTCTCGTTATTGTGTTGCGGCATCCCCGTGACTAAGTCACGTGTGTCCGTCTAGACGATGATTAATGTCGTCACACTAAGAGGGACCTAAGAATATATCTCCATCGTCAAAGGAGCAAATCCCACTCTCGAGCTATCTGGACACTTGTCAAACCTCTCGACGAACCTATAAGTTGTTGTTATGATCACCGTGTTATAGGAGGTGATATTTGAGCAACTCCAAAGCCCATCGTACGGTAATAAGTGACACGATATTCTCATGGTCTAAGGAGGAATCACACATTAACACTTCGTGATATTACAATTGAATGTAGACGATATTAACCCAATTCATAACAAACAAGATTGGGTCAATTCAATATGATCGTTCTTCTAACATCATAATCTCATTGTTGTTTTAGGATCATCATTATACTTAAAGATATCCTAAGATCCAAAAAACATGATCACCAACAACACTTGCGCTAGTCTTAGATGCGAGACTAGGAACCTTTTCATTTACCGTTTATCATCCCACACGTGCATATGAGTTTTGCACTGAATCGCATATTTCAAGGATCATAGTAGTTACAACATAGGATATAAACTCCTTAATTATAAATATGGAAATATAATAATACAAATATTATTTCCTCTAGGGCATATTTCCAATAGTCAAGCCCCAATAAGCATAAACATCCTCATGCATAATGGTGTACCTACCCTTGGAAACATCAAACAAAGCAGTTGCAGGCAAAGTAATAATCTCACGAGTACCTTGACTAAATACCAAGTTAAACTGAAATCATTTCCTACCAGAGTCAATGAAATTATGCTTAACCATGCTATCATAATCAAGATATTTGGTAGGTAAAAGCTCATCCTCCTCGTGTCTAATAGGAATCTTGAAATGTCTAGCGAGGAGAGCGACATAAATACCACCATAGATGACACTGTTAGAGCGGTTAGTGTGTAACCACTGCGCAACAATAGCTCCCAAACTAAAAGTCATGTCATCGTAAAGCGCACTATGCAAGATAGCAAGATTAGACGAGCTAAGCGTTATGCTTTCCCTAGTGATACGTCTCTAGCGTATCTACAATTTTTTATCGTTTCATGCTATTATATTCCTTAGATACTTTATATGCAATTTTATATCATTTTTGGGGACTAACCTATTAACTTAGTGTCGAGTGCCAGTTGTTGTTTTTGGCTTTTTAGAAAATCAATACCAAAGGAAGTCCAAACACGATGAAACTTTATGGTGATTTTCTCTGAACCAGAAGGGACCCTAGAACATTCAAGAGGAGGCTAGAGATCTACGGGAGAGCGACAAGCTCACATAGCGCGCCCCGAGGGGGGAGAGGGGTGCCACCTGAGCATGTGGGTCTCACGCAACTCCTTTTGACCTAACTCCAATTCCATAAATTCCCTAAAATCCTCAAACCACCAGAGAGCCACCCGAAACACTCTTTCCACCGCAGCAGGTCTCTGTTCTTGCGCGATCCCATCTGGAGGCCTTTTCCAGTACTCTGCCGGAGGGGGGTCGATCATGGAGGACTTCTACATCAACCTTGCTGCACCTGATGTGTGATTAGTTTACACAGACCTATAGGTCCATAGCTAGTAGCTTGATGGCTTCTTCTTTCTCGCCGATCTTCAGTACAATGCTCTCCATGATCTCCATGGAGTTCTATCCGATGTAATCTTCTTTTGCGATGTATTTGTTGGGATCTGATGAATTTGCGTTTATGATTAGATTATTCATTGAAAGTAACTGAGTCTTTTCTGAACTTTATTATGCATGATTGTTATAGCTTTGTATTTCTCTCCGATCTATCCGTTCTGCTTGGCCAACTAGATTGATTTATCTTCAATGGGAGAGGTGCTTTCTGATGGGTTCAATCTTGTGGTGTCCTCACCTCTTGAGGAAGGGGTAGCGAGGCACGCATTTGTATTGTTTCCGTTAAGGGTGAAATGATGAGGTTCAATCATATTGCTTGGTTTTATTCTGTCTACATTATGTCATCATACTTCATGCATTTCTCTATTTGCTATGAACTTAATACGTAGAGAGGCAAGCATAGAAGAGCTCTCGTATTGGAGTAATAGTAGTAGATGCAGAATTGTTTCGGTCTACTTGTCATGGACGTAATGCCTATATACATGATCATTGCCATGAATAACATGATAACTATGCGCTTTTCTATCAATTGTCCAACAGTAATTTGTTTACCCACCGTATGCAATTATTATGAGAGAGAAGTCTCTAGTGAAAATTATGGCCCCGGATCTACTTTTATCATATTACTAAAACAAAAATACATTGTTACTTTGCAATTTATCTATCTACCACTATGAGATTTAATCCTTGCAAGTAACGAGTTCAAGGGGATTGACAACCCTCTTGCTCGCGTTGGGTGCAAGTATTTGCTCTTGTGTGTGCAGGTGCTGTTTGACTAGGAATTGCTTGGTTCTCCTATTGGTTCAATAACCTTGGTTCTCACTGAGGGAAATACTGATCTGCTACTATATTGCTTCATCCTTCCTCTTCGGGGAAAATCCCAACGGAGCTCACAAGTAGCACCTAGCAAGATACTTAACTGAGCTATTTCCAAACTCCAGTTCAGGGGAGAGCTTAGTTGTGTAAGTGGCAACGCAGCTGCGGGGATTGTGGTGCCATCCTGTTCGCTCCCTGTGGGATCGACAAACCTTACTTATCACGAAATTGCTACATAGCCCTGTACACTTGCAGGTCATCTTTTATGATCAGATTTGATATGCCCGCATTAGTATATATTTTGCATTTGGGAACAACCCAGGGAATTTGTGATTGCACGCAGCCCTATAGAGCCGCTCCCAAAGTCTTCTTATTCTCCAAGTGAATTGGTCCTTGGAGAACCCCATGTCTTCTCATTGAAGTCACCAATTACAACCCAAAGGGATACAAGCCCACTAATGCATATATTGCATATAGCCCTAAGACATATATGTGTCCTCCCACCGAGCTTCACCATAAAATAAATTAAGTCTCCAATTCTCGTCATCCTATCATCCTACTGCCACGTCAATGTAGTTCTTGCTTATACCAATAATAACAATAACAACGGGGCTACACCATAGAACCATCAGTCTCATGAACTTCCAGATGGTGCATTTTCAATCTTTTCATGAATTTGTTGTCCCTAGCTTTGTTCAGATGCATCACAGGCAAACATATTGCATCTAGGTCTCATTGTTTCTAGATATCCATAAGCGCCCTATCTGTCATGGTTGTAGCCATACCATGGAAGTTCCAGCATATGGTTTTCATTGTTGGTTGTAGACAAGGGATTTGGAAAGTTGCTGGTAATGATAAAGGATATGCTTCCAAAGGACAACAAATTGCCCAAGAGTACGTACGAAGCAAAGAAGGCTGTCTGCCCTCTAGGGTTAGAGGTGCAGAAGATACATGCATGCCCTAATGATTGCATCCTCTACCGCGGTGAGTACGAGGATTTGAACGCTTGCCCGGTATGTGGTGCATTGCGCTATAAGATCAGCCGCGATGAGCATGGTGATGTCGAGGGCGGCGTCCCAGAAGAAGATTCCTGCCAAGGTGATGTGGTATTCTCCTATAATACCACGGTTGAAATGTTTGTTCCAAAACAAAGAGCATGCCAAGGCGATGCGATGGCACGAAGAAGACCGTAAGAAAGACGGAAAGTTGAGAGTACCAAATGACGTGTCGCAAAGGAGAAAAATCAAAAGAAAGTACGGGAAGGAGTTTGCGATGACGCAAGGAGCGTATGGTTTGGTCTAAGCGCAGATGGCATTAATCCTTTTGGGGAGCAGAGCAGCAACCATAGCACCTGGCCTGTGACTCTATGTTTGTATAACCTTCCTCCTTGGTTGTGCATGAAGCGGAAGTTCATTATGATGCCGGTGCTCATCCAAGGCCCTAAGCAACCCGGCAACGACATTGATGTGTACCTAAGGCCATTAGTTGAAGAACTCTTACAACTGTGGAATGGAACAGGTGTACGTGCGTGGGATGAGCACATGGGGGAAGAATTTGACCTAAAGGCGTTGCTGTTCGTGACCATCAATGATTGGCTTGCTCTCAGTAACCTTTCAGGACAGACAAACAAGGGATACCGCGGATGCACGCACTGTTTGGATGATACCGACAGTATATATTTGAATAGTTGTACGAAGAATGTGTACCTGGGACATCGTCGATTTCTTCCGAGCAGGCATCCCGTAAGAAAGAAAGGCAAGCATTTCAAAGGTGAGGCGGATCACCGGACGAAGCCGCGCCACCGTACAGGGGCTGATGTACATGATATGGTCAAGGATTTGAAGGTGATATTTGGAAAGGTCCCGGCGGACAACCTGTTCCAAAGGACGCCGACGGACGCGCACCCATGTGGAAGAAGAAATCTATATTTTGGGACCTGCCATATTGGAAAGACCTAGAGGTCCGCTCCGTGTCGACGTGATGCACGTGGCGAAGAATCTTTGCGTGACCCTGCTTGGCTTCTTGGGCGTGTATGGGAAGACAAAAGATACACCGAGGCACGGAGGACCAACAACGTATGCACGGAGAAGACGACATATATCGTGGTCATGCAAGCTACGCTCTTACCAAAGAAGAGAAGGAAATCTTCTTTGAATGCCTTTCGATATTAAGGTACCGTCGGCTTCGTCGAATATAAAGGGAATAATAAACATGGCGGAGAAAAAGTTCCGTAACCTAAAGTCTCATGATCGCCACGCAATCGCTTCCGGTTGCATTGAGGGGCTTCTACCGGAAAACGTGCGATTAGCCATTGTGAAGCTATGTGCATTTCTCAATGCAATCTCTCGTAAGGTAATCGATCCAGAAATCATACCAAGGTTCTGTAATGATTTGGTGCAATGTCTTGTCAGTTTCGAGTTGGTGTTCCCACCATCCTTCTTCAACATCATGACGCACGCCCTAGTTCACCTATGCGAAGAGATTAACGCTTTTGGGTCCTGTATTTCTACACAATATGTTCCCCTTTGAGAGGTTCATGGGAGTCTAAAAGAAATATGTTCATAACCGTGCTAGGCCGTAAGGAAGCATCTCCAAGGGCCATCAAAATGAGGAGGTCATTGAGTTTTGTATTGACTTTATTCCTGACCTTAAGCCGATTGGTGTTCTGAATCGCGACATAAGGGCGCATCGGATGGAAAAGGCACGCTAGGAGGGGAACAAATAATATGTATGGACGGACATTCTCTCACCGAAGCACACTACACAGTTCTATAGAATTCCTCCTTGGTGGCTCCGTATATGGATGAACACAAGAATTTGCTACGCCCAAACACCCGGAGCGGTCTCGATGACCGGATTACACGTGAACAAACCAGGAGTTTCGCCACCTGGTTGCGTATACGCACCATGCATGACACCTCTATTGAAGATGACCTGTACTTGCTGTCCCAGTTACCATCTTCGAATATAATGACTTTCAAAGGGTACGAGATAAATGGTAATACGTTTTACACGATCGTCCAAGATAAGAAGAGCACCAACCAAAACAGTGGTGTCCGCTTTGATGCGGACACCAAGACGGAAAGGAAACATATTATGGTTATATACAGGACATATGGGAACTTGACTATTGACGTGGTTTAAAGGTCCCTTTGTTTCGGTGCAAATGGGTCAATATGACACGAGGCGGGTAACGGAAGACCCGATGCGGAATGACAACAAAGTGGATCTAAACAATCTTGCGTATGCGAGCAGACCATTCGTCCTAGCCAATGATGTGGCACAGGTTTTCTATGTGAAGGACATGTCTACCAAGCCAAGAAAAGAAAAGATACGGAAGCGAATGCATCGTACGATGAGCCAAAGCGGCACATAGTTCTTTCCGGGAAGAGAAACATCGTGGGAGTGGATGACAAGACAGACAAGTCAAGATTATGAAAAGTTTGATGAAATTTCTCCATTCACAGTGAATATTGACCCGAGCATCCCGTTAAATGACGAAGATTTTCCATGGTTACAGCGCAAAGGGACACACGCGAAGAAAAAGTTTCATACCCAAAGATCTGGGATGTGATCGGCTTCACTATCATCACTTTCTTCTGTGTTTCACATCCAGAGGGGAATCTCTGTAATAGTTAGGGTAGTTATGTGTTTTGGCATTTGAAACGAAGAAATTTTATGTGCAAACAAATTCTTTCATGCCTTTACTGATTTTTAAAGTTAAATTATTCACAAACTAGTGTTTCACACTAATTTCAAATAATTCAAAATTTAAACTATTCAAATTTGAAAACTACGGGCACTAACAGAAAGTTTGTATTTTGTACCTAAAGCAAAAATATTCACAAAGAAACTCTAAATACACAAAAAAAACACAAAATAAATAAAGCAAAAATAAAATAAAAAGCCCGCCTACTAGGCCAGAGCGGCCTGCATACGACTAGAAACCCAACCTGTTGTTGGGCTGTGATGCAGCCAAGAAGGCCAAGTGGGCCTGAGGCAGCAAAGAACACGAGGCCCGTGAGGGCGGCTTTGAGAGGAGCTCGAGAGAGCGACCGCACGGGGTTTATAAACCAGTGCGGTCGCCCCTCGGCTAGCGAGGTGGGACTAAACTTGCCGCATCAAGACTGCAAGATTTAAGACTTCTTTAGTACCGGTCGTGGCACAAACCGGTACTAAAGGGGCCTTTAGTACCGGTTTGTGCCACCACCCGTACTAAAGGGGTCGCTTCCGCCGCTTGGGCTGGCCAAAACAGACCTTTAGTACGGTTGGTGGCTCCAACCGGTACTAAAGGTGCCTTCTATATTCGAAAAATTTCATTCTCCCTCTGTTTCTTCCTTTGTTTCCCCATTGAACCGCCCGCCCCGATCGATCGACGCCGTCACCGACCCCGTCGCCGTCGCCGTCGCCGCCCCTGTCCCCGTCGCCGCCCGTCGTCGCCGCCCCGTCCCGTCGCCGCCCTCGTCTCCGTCGCCGCCCGGGCCTGTCCTGTCGCGCCCGTCCACAATGTCGCTGCCCCAGCGTCACGCCCTGCCCGTCGCTGCCCCGGCCGTCGCCTGCCGTCGCCGTCGCTGTGAGCTCTCCCCTATAACCCCTCTCCTCGCCCCAAGGGCCACCATGGGCGCGCCCCTCCCCGAGCCCATACACACACACACAAGCATGATGAACACACACACACATACACGTATATATGTATGAATGCATGTATATATTAGTATATACGTATTTTGTATGTTTAATTAGTTTAGATTTTTTAGATTATTGTTTTTTACTAGTATATATGTATGAATGCATGTTAGATGGATATAATTAGTGTTTAATTAGTATGGAATTTTTTTATATAATGTTGTTTTTCTGTTTTTAATGGATGTATAGAAATTGTTTTTTCTGTTTTTAGTGTTAGATGCTTAATTAGTATGAAATAGTATATAGATTTTTGAAATAGTAGAAATGTTAGAAATTTTAGTTATCAAAATCCAATCATTAAAAAATATTATTTTTTATGGCATATAGATAGTATTTGTTCTCCACGATGCCCGGCTCGCATCCTCGCCGTCGACCCGTCCGGACGACGCGTCCACCACCCATGTCCGGGACTGGGCTCCGTCGGGCTGGCGCTGGGAGGTCCTGCCTGGAGGGGCGCGCCGCTTGATGAGGAACCTGGCCCCGGGTCCCGTCGTCGACCCTGATCTCGTTTGGTGGCGTTCGCGTGGGCCAGTTTCGGTGCGGTGGGACCCGGCCCCGCCGGAGGAGGTACGTCGCCGTGTCAGGGAGGAGGACGAGCACGTCCATCGCTACATGGTTGCGTTAGAGGGCGGCATGTTCTCCAATACCTGGCAGTATCTTCAGGGATCTCACTTCAGCTATGATCCTGTGAGGGTTCCTTCTCTTTGGGTGTCCACCGCCCGCGACGCAGGAACCGTGAGTGTCCTAGATTCTTCTGTAGTATTCGATCTTTAATTAGCTAGCCAGTGATGTACTATTCAATATTATATATTATTCGAGACGATGTATTCGAGATTATATCTATTATTATAGACGAAGTATTCGAGATTATATCTATTATTCGAGACGATGTAATTTGGATACTAAATTGTTTTATATTTCTTTTGAATTAGTTAAATAAAAGCTATGGCGCATAATACCGACAGAGAGGGAGAACAGACCATGTTCGATATGATACGCGGGCCAGATGATAATCAGAATGAAGAAGATTATGACGGCTCTGAATTTCTAAACAACACCGGAGAGGGTGATATGATATTCGATCGCGACGACCGAATTGACGAAGTCATGAACTACGATTATGACGATGACGAAGAACATGTTGATCCTAAAACAACAAAGACCGGCGAGGTATATATATTTATATAAGCAGGTATCTGGTGATCATCACATGTTTTAAATGACTTGAAGATATATTAACGAATCGATCTTTGTTCTTTCAGCCATCCGGATCGAGCAAATCTTCGTGCAAAAGGACGAAATGAGGCCCGAACAAAAAGTTGAAGGAGGGCGTAAAGTACAATATCGAGGCGATAGACCTAATGGCGAACCATTAGCGCCTAAGAAGATTGCGAACAAGTTCATTCGTCGGTCAAGGAGTTCTTGTGAAGGACCAACTCGATCTCCCTTCAAGAATGGAGAGAGCCAGCAAAAGACAAAGGACAAAAAGGCAAAGAGGACGCTGCTCCACGTCCGGATGTTACTTTTGTTGACAAGAATCAAAAGATCTGCTTTGGGATACTCTCATGGAACATTTCACCCTACCAGATCATTTCACGTAAGCGGATGTGCAGAAAGTCAAGGACGCTGCTCTTAGGAAGATGGCGGTTGCATTCAAGAACCACAAGAATCGTGAATGGGACAAGTACGTCAAAGGAGGAAGGAAGACTCCAGTATTCGAGGGAACACTAGAGAACCAACGTGCTCATTGGGACGATTTTGTGAAATTCAAGGATTCGGAATTAGCTAAGGAACGGTCGAGAATAAACAAGAAGAATGCCGAAAAAGGATAAGTTCCATAAGTCGGGCGGTGGCTATGCGGTGGCAATGCCTAAGTGGGATAAGTCCGAGAAAAGATGGAGGATGCAGGTGCCACTGGTTACTAAGAGCTGGCCCTGTGGTCGTGGACTTGGTTCTATGCGCATGGGGGAGTTGGACCCAAGACAGGCAATGTTTCGACGAGGGCAAGTCTGAAGGGAGCCGACGATGCGATACTTGTTGCAATAGAAGAGGCACGATCGGGGTGTTCCAGCCCAACAGAGAGAACGACGAGCTTACGCTGCGTGCTCGGGAAATCCTCGAACACCGGAAGAACACAAGGCAAGGGCGCTATTCCGTGGTATGAGGGGTTTTCGGACTAGTATACCGACTACGTAACCCGTGCGAGAAAGAAGATTATGGAGGAGAAGAAGAGGAAGATGGAGGAGGAGCAGAGGAAGCGGGACTATGAACGCCTTCTAGTCCTAGAAGAAAGTCAAGCGGAATTGGAAGTCAATTTCCAGCGGCATCAGGAGCAGATCGACTCACTTACCCAAAGAAGGGGTCTCAAAGAGCTGCAGCAGCTAGCGAATGATCCAGCATTGGATAGCACCGCCCCATCCATGCCGAGAAGCAGCATGGGTTCCGCCCAGACGACGCAATGCTGGGTAGATACCCGTGGATGACATCACGGAGAACACTAGCTGCGAGCTACACGTCAAAATGAAGAACATATCCATGAAGGAGGCGGACGGCGTTGCTTTTCCAGTTACCCCCAAAGTAACCTACCATTGCATCCCGATTCCAGAGGGCTATGCTCGTGTCATGGTTGACGAGGTGGTGCAGCCATATTCGGGCTAGAACTTGACATTCCCGGAGGTGAGGACGAGCGCTTTCTGAGACGCCAACCATCATATCATCCTATGGAAAAAGGATTGCATCATCTTTCAAGGCCACCGACATCGCGTCATCCGACTCCTCGTCAAGTCCGCCACCGAGTCAGCAGTCTCCCGCTCCTGCAAGTCCACCAAGTCCGGCAAAGTGTCGTGCCACTCCTCCTCCAAGTCCGGCAAAGTGTCGTGCCACTCCTCCTCCTCCAAGTCCGCCACATGGCCGACGCCCACTCTTCCTCCAAGTCCGGCACAACCTCAGGCCACTCCTCCTCCAAGTCCGCACAGCTTCAGCGGCCACTCCTCCTCGTCCAACTCAGCCTCACAGCCAGCGTCTCCGCCGCCTCAAGAATCGCAGAAGAGACACCCCTGCAGCTATGGTGCGAGCGGCACGAGTCGAGGTAGTACAGGAAGTACAAAGGAGGCAAGCGATATAAATATGGTCCAAGCCTCACGCCTCTTCCGCAGAGGTCTTATGACAGGTCCGAGGAGGAAATCGCAGCCATATCGAAGTCCGAGGTGGAAGCCCATTTTGCACCGAAACCGCCACCGCCGCCAAGGGAGAAAGTGCACGAGGAAACGATTGACCACTTCATTCAGATGGCTCAACCACCAGCTCCCAAGCCTGTTGACACAGACTATGAGCGCCACATCAAGAAGTTAAATCGAGCACGCCTACATAAGGAGGCGAGCTCGGGATCGAGCAAACAAGAAGCAGCTGTCAAAAATGCGGAAAACCATTCCCCAAATTGGGAGAACAGGCGGCGCAATCGATCCCTCGCTTGTTGTGCCAACAACACGTGATAAAGACGCTACCAATAGTATTGTGGACACACAGTTTACGTTCCTGAGGTGGGCAATGTGGTAATAACGGAGGACCATATAATGCAGGCTGAAGTTCTTAAAATCACTGTTGGACAACTCCTCGAGATCGAGCCCATGCCTGTGCTTAGAGAGGATGAAATAAACGGAAATATGTCCGCCCAACCTTTGGTCGAGCCGCATAAGGTCAAGAACCTCCCAACGAGAATGTATGAATTGCATCAATGGTACATGAACATTACCAAGATTTCCGATCGATTGTCCCTCATGGTGAATGTCAAGGATTAGCATTACTTCCATGAGAAAGCATTATCCGTTGATTATTCTGAACTGTTTCAGTTATACAATCAAAACGCACTCGACAAATCTATCGTCAGTTGCTATTGTCTGTAAGTGATTTCTTTCTGTAATTTAAGTCTCAAGCTAGCTGTACTGATCCTTTTGATCAATCATTACCTGTAATTATCCTTACTATATTCTTTTCTGTGGTATTATATGCAGGATGAAGATATATGAAATGAGAAAATGTGGACGCTTTGGCATTGGGTTCATTGACCCAAACACCGTCAATGAATACACATGGAAACTAAATCCACGTTATCAAAAGGACGTAGAGGACAACATGCTAGAGTTCTCGAAGCGCCTCAAATACAATGAAGATATACTACTTCCTTACAACTTCCAGTGAGTCATACTGTCTTGTACTACAAATTCTCTGTTTTTTCCTACTAGCTAGCTACATGTTTTTGCTTTACATATGCCCGCTTAATTAAGACATGCAAACATGTGTGCATGCAGATTTCACTGGGTCTTGTGTATCATTAAAGTTGACGCCGGAACAGTTGAAATACTGGACTCACTACTCAAAGAAAAAACTGACTATAACATCATGTTTGGGATAGTCAACAGGTAATTTCAATCATTATTAACTATATATCTCGGCCTATTTAGTTCGTCATTTTTCATGATATGAACTATTTAATAACCCCTTTATTCATTTTCATTATCGGCGGGCATGGCTTGGGCAAGGTTCATCAGCATCACGGAAGGCGAATGGAAAAAAGAAGCTTAAATGGTTTCGACCCAAGGTAAGTAATTAAGTAGTACTAGCTAGCTAGCTGCCATCTCTTTAATTATCATGCTTGATTAATTATTATCTGATCAAATTCCATTCTCGTAAAGGCCCTGAAGCAGGCGCAGGGGACTGATCTGTGTGCATTCTGCGTTTGCGAGAACATTCGCATGATGGCCTCCGAAAGGAGCAGATCTCAAAGACAGGAATGGGTACGCTTGTCAAAACACACAATTTTTACACCATTATCGATATCTAGTCACACAACTAATACACATGCATATTGATCTCCTTCTTAACAGTTCACAGAGGTGCGGGAGAAGCTCCTAGAAACGGAGCGCCAGAGAAGCACTTCAAGAGGAAATAGCGGGATTTTTGCTCGACCAGGTCATAAATCCGAAGGAAGAATACTATTACCCGCTACCGCCTTCATCGTGCTTCGAAGACACCAATTAGGCTAATGCCACTGGCTCCGAAGGCAACATGCATATATAGGAGAAATTGTATATAGCTATACATGTGTGTATGTGTGAATTAATTAATATGATGGCTTGTGAGACACTGATGATATATATATATATATATATGCATGATTGGTTCTACTAGAAATTCTATATATATATATATATATATATATATATATATATATATATATATATATATATATATATAGGGAAAATCCATCCTACCACCTGGTGGTAGTTACCCCACATGTCTCATATACTATCTTATGGTAGTATATATCCTACTTTATCCTTTTAAGTATGTTCATATACTATATATAAGATACTTCAAAGTGAGTTGCATGAAAAAATTTCAAGTTGGCCAATGGTTTTTATTATATTTGTGAAATACGTACATATTTGTACATAAAAGAGAGCATACTCAAAATATGATACATACTAACAAAAAATAGTATATATACTACCTAAACATTCTTATATACTATATACTACACGTACATACTCTCCGATTTGATAGATACTACATACTACATATAAAACTCAAGTGGTGGTAACTACCACTGGTGGTAGATAAAATTTGTCCTATATATATATATATATATATATATATATATATA
This sequence comes from Aegilops bicornis, assembly GCA_021605145.1. Classification (NCBI taxonomy): domain Eukaryota; kingdom Viridiplantae; phylum Streptophyta; class Magnoliopsida; order Poales; family Poaceae; genus Aegilops; species Aegilops bicornis. The sequence continues at coordinate 649,727,651 of CM038674.1, forward strand.
TATATATATATATATATATGCATAACGTGTTCAATGTGTAGTATCGTAAAATACCAGCAAACGAAAAAGAATTAAATTGATAACACAAATTTAATTGAAAAATAAAAATAACACAAAAACCCACATACATTTATTACAGGTTGGTGTTACCAACCGGTACTAAAGGGCTCCCGGCTCACGGAGCTGCCTGGTGGCACGTGGTTGGCCTTTAGCTCCGGTTCGTATGAACCGGTACTAAAGGGGGGGGGGGGTTAGTGACCACACTTTAGTGCCGGTTGTGGAACCGGCATTAAAGGGCCTTACGAACCGGTGCTATTGCCCGGTTCTGCACTAGTGTCTCCTCATTCACATTCTTCGGGCTCAGTGGCGGAGCTAGCATTTGACATCAGGGTGGTCCGCCCCCCAATTTTTTTTACAAGAATTATGGCATGTGAATGTTCTAAGTAGTTCTCTTTTTTTTGCGAATAAAGCATCTCCATTACTTAACCAGAGGCATTACATTCTTGTTGACAAATGGCGTGAACCTCCACATGTGCACACTGTTCTAACTAGTTCTCAATATCACATAGAAATAGATTAATATGGTCTTACAAACACACTAGAAATTCTCAATTAAGACTAAGTTTTGCATAATTAAAGTAGTCTACATAGTACATACTACATGGACCATAGACATACCTTGAGAAGTTTAAAAAGGCTATGTTTTCTGGCCTACACTTTTGCTTTTGATCTTGCATTGTCTTTGGAAAAGAGAAACAATATCTCCGGCCCTCTTCATGCTTCAATAATTCTGTAAAAATTACTTTCTATCAACACACAAGTAAATTGAGGCATTATGTGCAGAATGAAAGTAACTGAGGCAGAAATGATAAGCCAACTATGATGAAAGTAAATGAGGCAGAATTCAAGCCTTTCTGGCTTCATTCAAGCCAACTAAAAATTTACATCATTCCTGCATATAGACTGATTTAAGCAAAGTACTTGTGTAAAATAATGTATGTGTTGAGTTCATGTAAAGGAAATTGAGGCAAAAAGGTGTTGGGGAATGTAGTAATTTCAAAAAATTTCCTACGATCACGCAAGACCATGGTGATGGCATAGCAACGAGAGGGAAGAGTGTCCGTCCACGCACTCGTGAGACCGAAAGCGAAGCGTTATAACAACGCTGTTGATGTAGTCGTACGTCTTCACGATCCGACCGATCCAAGCACCGAACGACGGCACCTCCGAGTTCTGCACATCGCTCAGCTCGATGACGATCCCGGACTCCGATCCAAAGCAAAGTGTCGGGATGAGTTCCACAAGACGACGGGCGCAGGACGATGATGATGCTCCACCGACGCAGGGCTTCGCCTAAGCTCGCGACGATATGACTTCTCCGCGCAGGCTTCGCCTAAGCTCCGACGATATGACCAAGTGGAATATGGTGGAGGGGGGCACCGTGACACGGCTAAGGAACGATCCGTAGATCAACTTGTGTGTCTTGGGGTGCCCCTGCCTCAGATATAAAGGAGGCAAGGGGAGGTGGCCGGCCCTAGGGGAGGCGCGCTAAGGAGGAGTCCTACTCCCACCGGGAGTAGGACTCCCCTCCTAGTTGGACTAGGATTGGAGGAGGGGAAGAGGAAGGCGCCGCCCCTCTTCCTTGTCCTATTCGGACTAGAGGGGAGGGGGCGCGCAGCCCACCTTGGCCTGCCCTTCCTCTTCTCCTATGGCCCATTAAGGCCCATGGACCTCCCGGGGGTTCCGTAACCTCCTGCATCTCAGAAATCCTGATTTCACCCGAACACTTCCGATGTCCAAATGTAGGCTTCCAATATATCAATCTTTATGTCTCGACCATTTCAAGACTCCTCGTCATGTCCGTGATCACATCCGGGACTCGAACAACCTTCGTGCATCAATACTTATAAACTCATTATGAACTGTCATCGAAACGTTGTTGCAAGGACCCTACGGGTTCGAGAACTATGTAGACATGACCTAGAACCATTCTCGGTCAATAACCAATAGCGGAACCTGGATGCCCATATTGGTTCCTACATATTCTACGAAGATCTTTATCGGTCAAACCGCATAACGACATACGTTGTTCCCTTTGTCATCGGTATGTTACTTACCCGAGATTCGATCGTCGGTATCCAATACCTAGTTCAATCTCGTTACCGTAAGTCTCTTTACTCGCTCCGTAATACATCATCTCACAACTAACTCATTAGTTGTAATGCTTGCAAGGCTTAAGTGATGTGTATTACCGAGAAGGCCTAGAGATACCTCTCCGACAATCGGAGTGACAAAACCTAATCTCGAAATACGCCAACCCAACAAGTACCTTTGGAGACACCTGTAGTACTCCTTTATAATCACCCGATTACGTTGTGACGTTTGGTAGCACCCAAAGTGTTCCTCCGTAAACGGAGTTGCATAATCTCATAGTTATAGGAACATGTATGGGTCATGAAGAAAGCATTAACATACTAAACGATCAAGTGTTAAGCTAACGGAATGGGTCATGTCAATCAGATCATTCAACTAATGATGTGACCTTGTTAATCAAATAACAACTCCTTGTTCATGGTTAGGAAACATAACCATCTTTGATTAACAAGCTAGTCAAGTAGAGGCATACTAGTGACATACTGTTTGTCTATATATTCACACATGTATTATGTTTCCGGTTAATACAATTCTAGCATGAATAATAAACATTTATCATGATATAAGGAAATAAATAATAACTTTATTATTGCCTCTAGGGCATATTTCCTTCAGTCTCCCACTTGCACTAGAGTCAATAATCTAGATTACAAAGTAATGATCCTAACACCCATGGAGTCTTGGTGCTGATCATGTTTTGCTCGTGGAAGAGGCTTAGTCAACGGGTCTGCAACATTCAGATCCGTATGTATTTTGCAAATCTCTATGTCTCCCACTTGGACTTGGTCCCGAATGGAATTGAAGCGTCTCTTGATATGCTTGGTCCTCTTGTGAAATCTGGATTCCTTTGCTAAGGCAATTGCACCAAAGATTGTCACGAAGATCTTCATTGGTCCCGATGCACTAGGTATGACACCTAGATCGGAGATGAACTCTTTCATCCAGACTCCTTCATTTGCTGCTTCAAGCAGCTATGTACTCCGCTTCACATGTAGATCCCGCCACGACGCTTTGTTTAGAACTGCACCAACCGACAGCTCCACCGCTTAATAAAAACACGTATCCGGTTTGCGATTTAGAATCGTCGGATCGATTGTCAAAGCTTGCATCGACGTAACCATTTACGACTAGCTCTTTGTCACCTCCATATATGAGAAACATATCCTTAGTCCTTTTCGTATTTCAGATGTTCTTGACCGCTGTCCGATGATCCATTCCTGGATTACTTTGGTACCTTCCCGCCAAGCTTACAGCTAAGCGCACGTCAGTGTCCGTACACAACATTGCATACATGATAGAGCCTATGGCTGAAGCATAGGGAACATCTTTCATTTTCTCTCTATCTTCTGCATTGTGGTCGGGCATTGAGTCCGACTCAATCTTACACCTTGCAACACAGGTAAAAACCCTTTCTTTGCCTGATCCATTTTGAACTTTTTCAAAACTTTATCAAGGTATGTGCTTTGTGAAAGTCCAATTAAGCGTCTTGATCTATCTCTATAGATCTTGATGCCCAATATGTAAGCAGCTTCACCGAGGTCTTTCATTGAAAAACTTTTATTCAAGTATCCTTTTATGCTATCCAGAAATTCTATATCATTTCCAATTAATAATATGTCGTCCACATATAATATCGAAATGCTACGTAGCTCCCACTCACTTTCTTGTAAATACAGGCTTCTCCAAAGTCTCAGATAAACCCATATGCTTTGATCACACTATCAAAGCATTTATTCCAACTCCGAGAGGCTTGCACTGCACCATAAATTGATCGCTGGAGCTTGCACACTTTGTTAGCACCTTTTGGATCGACAAAACCTTCTGGTTGCATCATATACAACTCTTCTTCTAGAAATCCATTCAAGAATGCAGTTTTTACATCCATTTGCCAAATTTCATAATCATAAAATGCGGCAATTGCTAACATGATTCGGACAGACTTAAGCATCGCCACGGGTGAGAAAGTCTCATCGTAGTCAACCCCTTGAACTTGTCGAAAACCTTTCGCAACAAGTCGAGCTTTGTAGACAGTTACATTACCATCGGCGTCAGTCTTCTTCTTAAAGATCCATTTATTTTCAATGGCTTGCCGATCATCGGGCAAGTCAACCAAAGTCCATACTTTGTTCTCATACATGGATCCCATCTCAGATTTCATGGCTTCCAGCCATTTTGCGATATCTGGGCTCACCATCGCTTCTTCATAGTTTGTAGGTTCGCCATGGTCAAGTAACATGACTTCCGTAATAGGATTACCGTACCACTCTGGTGCGTATTTTACTCTGGTTGACCCACGAGGTTCAAGAGTAACTTGATCTGAAGCTTCATGATCATCATCATTAGCTTCTTCACTAATTGGTGTAGTTGTCACAGAACCATTTCTTGTGATGAACTACTTTCCAATAAGGGAGCAGATACAGATTATCTCATCAAGTTCTACTTTCCTCCCACTCACTTCTTTCGAGAGAAACTCCTTCTCTAGAAAGGATCCGAATTTAGCAACGAAAATCTTGCCTTCAGATCTGTGATAGAAGGTGTACCCAACAGTCTCTTTTGGGTATCCTATGAAGACACATTTTTCCGATTTGGGTTCGAGCTTATCTGGTTGAAGTTTCTTCACATAAGCATCGCAGCCCCAAACTTTAAGAAACGACAACTTTGGTTTCTTGCCAAACCACAGTTCATAAGGCGTCGTCTCAACGGATTTTGACGGTGTCCTATTCAACGTGAATGCGGCCGTCTCTAAAGCATAACCCCAAAACGATAGCGGTAAATCGGAAATAGACATCATAGATCGCACCATATCTAGTAAAGCACGACACGACGTTCGGACACACCATTTCTCCGTGGTGTTCCGGTGGCGTGAGTTGAACTATTCCACATTGTTTCAAATGTAAACCAAACTCGTAACTCAAATATTCTCCTCCACGATCAGATCGTAGAAAATTTATTTTCTTGTTACGATGATTTTCCACTTCACTCTGAAATTCTTTGAACTTTTCAAATGTTTCAGATTTGTGTTTCATTAAGTAGATATACCCATATCTGCTCAAATCATCTGTGAAGGTGAGAAAATAACGATACCCGCCGCGTGCCTCAACATTCATTGGACCACAAACATCAGTATGTATGATTTCCAACAAATCAGTTGCTCGCTCCATAGTTCCGGAGAACGGCGTTTTGGTCATCTTGCCCATGAGGCACGGTTCGCAAGTACCAAGTGATTCATAATCAAGTGATTCCGTAAGCCCATCAAGATGGAGTTTCTTCATGCGTTTACACCGATATGACCTAAACGGCAAGGCCACAAATAAGTTGCACTATCATTATCAACTCTGCATCTTTTGGTTTCAACATTATGAATATGTGTGTCACTACTTTCGAGATTCAACAAGAATAGACCATTCTTCAAGGGTGCATGACCATAAAAGATATTACTCATATAAATAGAACAACCATTATTCTCTGATTTAAATGAATAACCGTCTCGCATTAAACAAGATCCAGATATAATGTTCATGCTCAACGCCGCACCAAATAACAATTATTTAGGTCTAAAACTAATCCCGAAGGTAGATGTAGAGGTAGCGTGCCGACCGCGATCACATCGACTTTGGAACCATTTCCAACGCGCATCGTCACCTCCTCGCCCTTAGCCAATCTTCGCTTAATCCGTAGTTCCTGTTTCGAAGTTGCAAATATTAGCAATGTAACCAGTATCAAATACCGTGTACTATCATGCGAGTATTAGTAAGGTACACATCAATAACATGTATATCACATATACCTTTGTTCACCTTGCCATCCTTTTTATCCGCCAAATACTTGGGGCAGTACCGCTTCCAAAGGTCCGGTCTGCTTGCAGTAAAACACTCGATTTGGGCTTAGGTCCAGACTTGGGTTTCTTCTCTTGATCAGCAACTTTCTTGCTGTTCTTTTTGAAGTTTCCCTTCTTCTTTCCTTTGCCCTTTTTCTTGAAACTAGTGGTCTTGTTGATCATCAACACTTGATGCTCTTTCTTGATTTCTACCTCCGCAGCTTTCAGCATTGCGAAGAGCTCAGGAATTGTCTTAGTCATCCCTTGCATATTATAGTTCATCACAAAGCTCTTGTAGCTTGGTGGCGATGATTGGAGAATTCTGTCACATGACACTATCATCCGGAAGATTAACTCCCAGCTGAATTAAGTGATTGTTATACCCGGACATTTTGAGTATGTGCTCACCGATGTAACTATTCTCCTCCATCTTGCAGCTATAGAACTTATTGGAGACTTCATATCTCTCAATACGGGCATTTGCTTGAAATATTAACTTCAACTCCTGGAACATCTCATATGCTCCATGACGATCAAAACGTCGTAGAAGACCCGGTACTAAGCCGTAAAGCATGGCACACTGAACTATAGAGTAGTCATCAGCTCTGCTTTGCCAGACGTTCACAACTTCTCGCTCAAGATCTCAGAGCAGGCCTGTCACCCAAATGGTGCTTCCAGGACGTAATTTTTCTGCAGGCAGCAATGAGGATAATCCTCAAGTTACGGACCCAGTCCGTGTAATTGCTACCATCATCTTTCAACTTTGCTTTCTCAAGGAACGCATTAAAATTCAACGGAACAACAGACGAGCCATCTATCTACAAAGAAACATAGACAAGCAAAATACTATCAGTACTAAGTTCATGATAAATTTAAGTTCAATTAATCATATTAAAAACTCCCACTTAGATGACATCTCTCTAGTCATCTAAGTGATCACGTGATCCATATCAACTAAACCATGTCCGATCATCACGTGAGACGGAGTAGTTTCAATGGTGAACATCACTATGTTGATCATATCTACTATATGATTCACGTTCGACCTTTCGGTCTCCGTGTTCCGAGGCCATATCTGTTATATGCTAGGCTCGTCAAGTTTAACCTGAGTATTCCGCGTGCGCAACTGTTTTGCACCCGTTGTATTTGAACGTAGAGCCTATCACACCCGATCATCACGTGGTGTCTCAACACGAAGAACTTTCACAACGGTGCATACTCGTGGAGAACACTTCTTGATAATTTTAGTGAGAGATCATCTTATAATGCTACCGTCAATCAAAGCAAGATAAGATGCATAAAGGATAAACATCACATGCAATCAATATAAGTGATATGATATGGTCATCATCATCTTGTGCTTGTGATCTCCATCGCCAAGCACCGCCATGATCACCATCGTCACCGGGCGCGACACCTTGATCTCCATCGTAGCATCGTTGTCGTCTCGCCAACTATTGCTTCTACGACTATCGCTACTACTTAGTGATAAAGTAAATCAATTACATGGCGTTTGCATTTCATACAATAAAGCGACAACCATATGGCTCCTGCCAGTTGCCGATAACTTGGTTACAAAACATGATCATCTCATACAATAAAATATAGCATCACGTCTTGACCACATCACATCACAACATGCCCTGCAAAAACAAGTTAGACGTCCTCTACTTTGTTGTTGCAAGTTTTACGTGGCTGCTACGGGCTGAGCAAGAACCGTTCTTACCTACGCATCAAAACCACAACGATATTTCACAAATAGACTCCGCTTTAACCTTCTCAAGGACCGGGCGTAGCCACACTCGATTCAACTAAAGTGAGAGAGACAGACACCCGCCGGTCACCTTTAAGCAACGAAAGTGCTCGGAGCGGTGAAACCAGTCTCGCGTAAGCGTCACGCGTAATGTCGGTCCGGGCCGCTTCATCTCACAATACCGCTGATCCAAAGTATGACATGCTGGTAGGCAGTATGACTTGTATCGTCCACAACTCACTTGTGTTCTACTCGTGCACATGACATCAACGCATAAAACCAGGCTCGGATGCCACTGTTGGGGAACGTAGTAATTTCAAAATATTTCCTACGATCACGCAAGACCATGGTGATGGCATAGCAACGAGAGGGAAGAGTGTCCGTCCACGCACTCGTGAGACCGAAAGCGGAAGCGTTATAACAACGCGGTTGATGTAGTCAGACGCCTTCACGATCCGACCGATCCAAGCACCGAACGTCACGGCACCTCCGGAAGTTCTGCACACGCTCAGCTCGATGACGATCCCGGACTCCGATCCAACAAAGTGTCGGGATGAGTTCCGTCAAGACGACGCGTGGCAGGACGATGATGATGCTCCACCAACGCAGGGCATCAACTAAGCTCCGCGACGATATGACTTCTCCGGCGCAGGGCTTCGCCTAAGCTCCGCGACGATATGACCGAAGTAGAATATGGTGGAGGGGGGCACCGCACACGGCTAAGGAACGATCCGTAGATCAACTTGTGTGTCTTGGGTGCCCCTGCCCCTGTGATATAAAGGAGGCAAGGGGAGGTGGCCGGCCCTAGGGGAGGCGCACTAAGGAGGAGTCCTACTCCCACCGAGTAGGACTCCCTCTCCTAGTTGGACTAGGATTGGAGGAGGGGAAGAGGGAAGGCGCCGCCCCTTCCTTGTCCTATTCAGACTAGAGAGGGGGAGGGGGGCGCGCAGCCCACCTTGGCCTGCCCTTCCTCTTCTCCTATGGCCCATTAAGGCCCATGGACCTCCCGGGGGGTTCCGGTAACCTCCCGGTACTCCGGTAAAATCCCGATTTCACCCGGAACACTTCCGATGTCCAAATGTAGGCTTCCAATATATCAATCTTTATGTATCGACCATTTCGAGACTCCTCGTCATGTCCGTGATCACATCCGGGACTCCGAACAACCTTCTGCATCAATACTTATAAACTCATTATGAACTGTCATCGAAGCGTTAAGCGTGCGGACCCTACGGGTTCGAGAACTATGTAGACATGACCTAGAACCATTCTCGGTCAATAACCAATAGCGGAACCTGGATGCCCATATTGGTTCCTACATATTCTACGAAGATCTTTATCGGTCAAACCGCATAACGACATACGTTGTTCCCTTTGTCATCGGTATGTTACTTACCCGAGATTCGATCGTCGGTATCCAATACCTAGTTCAATCTCGTTACGGTAAGTCTCTTTACTCGTTCCGTAATACATCATCTCACAACTAACTCATTAGTTGTAATGCTTGCAAGGCTTAAGTGATGTGTATTACCGAGAAGGCCTAGAGATACCTTTCCGACAATCGGAGTGACAAAACCTAATCTCGAAATACGCCAACCCAACAAGTACCTTTGGAGACACCTGTAGTACTCCTTTATAATCACCCAGTTACGTTGTGACGTTTGGTAGCACCCAAAGTGTTCCTCCGGTAAACGGGAGTTGCATAATCTCATAGTTATAGGAACATGTATGGGTCATGAAGAAAGCATTAACATACTAAACGATCAAGTGTTAAGCTAACGGAATGGGTCATGTCAATCAGATCATTCAACTAATGATGTGACCTTGTTAATCAAATAACAACTCCTTGTTCATGGTTAGGAAACATAACCATCTTTGATTAACAAGCTAGTCAAGTAGAGGCATACTAGTGACATACTGTTTGTCTATATATTCACACATGTATTATGTTTCCGGTTAATACAATTCTAGCATGAATAATAAACATTTATCATGATATAAGGAAATAAATAATAACTTTATTATTGCCTCTAGGGCATATTTCCTTCAAAAGGCAGACCCTATTATGAAATTGAGGCAAAAAGGCAAACACTAAGTCTGAACTTGGGGCAAAAAGTACTAGTTACTTGTTTGCCTCCGTAGTGGGGCTTTGCTAGGGATGACGGGAAGCCGGAAGTGGAGGCGGGACAGCAGGAGGCCGGAGCGCAGGGCACGGGCGCAGGCGCGCAGCCGCGCACAGGGCAGAGGAGCGGCTGGCCTTGGCACAGGGCAGGGGCTCGGGCGGACTGGACGGGCTAGGCTCTGGGCTTCGATGGGCGGCGGGCAACGGGCGAAGCCGCGAGGAACGGCGACGCCGCGACGGCGAAGCGGCTGGCTGGCTGGGTGTCGGGGTCAGGAAGACGAATTGCTGCGCCGGGATGGCGAGGGTTCTGCTCGTGCCTCCCGCTCGAAGTGGACCGTGGCTGCATTCGTCCCTGGATAGATTCCTGGGCCTTTTTTTCTCTCTGGCCCAATTAGAGACATAGGTATATATAAGCAATCTCAAAATTCCAGGGTGGGCTGCGGCCCACCCTGGCCACCCTGTACATCCGCCACTGTTCGGGCTTATGCACACCATCACCGCACTCAGTCACCACATGGCCAATGAGACCACGGTAATGGCCGAAATTTGCATTTTTTTTCATATTCTACTCGGCCTTACATCTTCTCATTTGATGTGATTGGGACAAACCAAACTAGAGGGTTATGCAACTTGACAAACATATGTGCTATGACATACTTCAAAAGTTTAAGCGCCTTCATTACTATAACAAAGCCAACTCTTTCTACTTCATGTGACCCTCTGGAACACCCATGATCCATGTCCATCTTGGAATTATGTCGAGCTTGTACTCTTGAATATTAATGAAGCCATTGTGCTCATCAAGAACCACTGTGCCCCGCCCCCCGAAAAAATAACCAAGGGACATCACCCATAACTCTATTCAATCCCCTAGACAAAGGAAATGTACTAAGAACATATTTTCTATGATTGTCTTAAAGGTAGCACCCTGCACAGACCCGCATGCATTGTGCATTTCCTTGAACAAAGCCACGTGACTAGAGGGCTTACAAGTATGAACTCTGAAGATTCCTAGCCAATGCACCTCTTCAGTCAAGCCTTCAATTTCCCCCGACAAAGCGAGATCCTCCTCCTCCTCCTCTACATGATGATTCAGTCCTCAAACTTATCCTTCATGTTTTCTCATGAGAAGAGATAATAACCTCCTCCGATGCTACCAAACACATTGTCCATCGCAGGCCTTTGCCCCCGTTTTCGCCATGTAGGGTCGCCAAGAGGGTTGCATATTATCAAAGATCATGCATATCTCTCCACCACAGAACTTCAATGTGTGGATTGTGGGAACTGATCGATGGATGTTTACTCATGCGAGGACTCTTGTCGAAGATAGGAAAGGGCAATGGGATGCTCCATCCATGCTTCCTTATGGGCGAGGGATCGACGTTGGGCTAGCGGAGGCATGGTGGTGGAGTGACGTCAGGATCCTTCCTCCACGTCCATCCCACGGGACTCATCGAGCATTGACCATAGGAGGGGATCCATGTTGCATGTGTCGAGGACTTTGATGCCAACCACCATCTCAAGGTGGTCCTCATTGTGGGCATGGTCTAACGCGTACTCGTCGTCCTCCTTCGTAGTGGTGGCCAACTCTAGCGTGGGCTCATGATCTTCTCATGTGCCTCATAATATGTTAGCTCGCCCGAGTCTATCCTTGGACGAGATGACATTACTAAACAGTATAACTCAGCTAGCTAGGGCCCCTCACAGCGATTTGATGTCCTATACCGTTGGATCCCGCAAACGGATGTACTAGATCGTTTGAACCTCCGACTGTGCGTCCCTGGAACTCTTCACCCGTACGACGCGCGTTATGGCTAAGCCCAAACGTCATAGGGCTGCTGCTCTGGAGATGGACCTGGAAGCCCTCACGTTAATCGGGCCAAGAAATCCCCGCAGGGCCTGCTAGGGCCACGCGAGTCCGCTGCAAGCCAGGCTCATCACCCGTCGATCATCCTTTCCGCCTCTCGTGAAACCTAATTGCGCTGATGGCGGCGGCAGCGGATGGCGCCCAGATGCCGGTGACATCCTCTCTCCTCCGCATCGTGGTTCTTCTCTCCTCCCATGGCAGTACATCACGCCGCGTTTCTACCCTCGATACTCGCTCATGTGTCTGGTCAAAATAATTAGTGGCAAACATGTTCCCCGCGAATGAGGGGCTGGGAGCAACAACTCTAATGTTCGTTCTCGTGGAGACTTGCCTTGTACCACCTACAAAAATCATTTCTATTATGCCCATCTGTGTTACTACAGACTGCAGAGTGGCTCATGGCAGGAAGCTGTGTTGTCTTTGTCAGGCGCTAGACCGCAGGAAAACCAATATTATAACTAGCATAAAAAAGGCGTTGAGAAGGTAATATGCGATGTTGCTCTTGTTCCTCTCCTTTCTATCTCATTGATTTTTTTAGTTCTAATTGAACTAGGAAGGTCAAGCCCAAATGATTCAGGGTTGTCGCATCCTCTATCTGAATGTTGCTTCCAGGATGAGCAAGGAGAAGAGTAACAAGGAGATCGTGTAATAAAAATATAAGCACATTCATGTTGCCATTGACAGCATCTGATCCACCATCTTCCAGGATCATGTAAGAATAATACTTTTTGACTTGTACTATTGTTACGTATTACAAAGTGTGAGAATGTATTTTTTTTAGTCATTTCCTTCCAGAAGATTGTATATGTTTTGATTTATGGAGTTATCAATGTAATGCTTCTTGATTTCCAGTTTCAATTCTGATTTACCTCTAAAACATTGCATAAATTCTTGCACATATTGTACTTGATTTCTGGAATTTCTTGGGGTTTAACTACATGTAAGATCTGTGCCGTATTTCACAAGTTGTTTGTCTTCATTACTGATTAGATGAAGAAGTAGACAGTATTTTATTGTGTTACAAATGATTTTAACTTATATGATATACACATCTTTCAAGAACTATTGCAAAACATAGCAGAAGTACATAAGTCAATTTAAGATGACATGCCAAACCAAAGAGAAGGGAGAAGTCCAAACATGCAAAATTAAAAAGGATAACAACGAGGAGGCAAAGGCACGGTATTTATAAAATTAAAAACATTCAAGCTTAATATTTTTTTCATGTTTTTTGTTTATTCTATTGTTCTATCGTTCAAAGGGACAGGCGCGGCAACGCGCGCTATCACGGTCTAGTAGTGAGGAAGAGAAGAGGGAAGCGGAGAAGGAATGAGAGAAGACATACAGTGGAAGTGGACTAGATGCAAAGGGGAGTTGAGAAGTAGAGACCGGGATGCGCATGCCTCTTTATAGCTATTGGCGGCAGGCCGAGGAAATTATGGCAGAAACGGGCGCGGGCAAGTGGACACACTGCGATGGACATTAATGGGTGTGTTTCCTTGGGGGTAACACAGCTACAGGACTAGTAAGGGCGAATGTGTCTTTGGCGGGGAAAGGAAGAAATTGGGTGAAACTCGCCTTTCGCGGGAGTGTTTCGGTTTGAAATGTGCTCCAACACATGGCTCCCGGCTCCAACTATGGAGGCTATGACTATATATTTTTCTTCTTCTAGCGATGCAGTCGAATGTTATGAATCCTTTGGAGTGTGGTCTATGCCTTCTTCTCTTCATAATAGCGGTTATTTTCGTGATGCGGTTCTTTTGGTGACACGACTAGAGTTGCTCCTAAGACAGCCGAGAGCGGGAGGTTGGTTCCGCTTGAGTAGAAACATTTAAAAAATGAAACAAATTAGTTGTTCCACCATGCATGTGTTATTTTGCTCATAGAAATTATGGTGTGGCTAGCTCTCATTTAGATGAGAATTAACTAAGTCTAATTTACGTGACAAATGCACGGTGGACCAATTAATTTGTTGTTTTTCCTCTTCTTCTTTCATTTTTTTCACTTGTTATTTTTTGTCAAAATTTTGTTGTATCTACATCTTTAAAAGAGATGTAGTTGCATGTAGTATGTACACATGCAGTCGCCACTGCAGTTCAAAAGAAAAAGAAAGCTTTCTTATCCCTATTCTGACGGGGGGTTGTGTGACAAAAAGAAAAGGGGAGAGGGAGTAGGCGATGTGTGTGTTGTGTGTGGAGGGCGGAGAGTGAGAAGCAGCGACGAGTTGGTGAGGGCAGGGGGTTTCGGCCCCGGCCTCCATTCGGGTGCACCGCACAGGGGAAGAGAGCGAGCGAGGGGGAGTAGCCCGCAGGCGGGCATGGCGGCTCCCCACATCTCCGCGGATGACACCCGCAGGGAGCTCGTGCTGGGGTGGATCGACGTGTTGACTAGAGCCGGTCCAAAGTATTTCGGCCCGGGGTGATGTAAAACAATTGTTTTTCATGTTAAACTTTTATACTTATTTTAAACTAAGTGTACCATATTACAATTGTAATTAATATTTGTTATTACTTAGACACATAAAATGTTTTTAAATAACATTTATATTATTCATTGGTAAACAACTGTAATGTATATAATTAAAAACTTTAATTCTACAAAGTGAATAATTTATGAGGTACCAAAATTTTTCTTTATTGTTAAGACAACCTTTCATATTTATTTTTCTAATATTGCATAAACGATGTAGTGTATACACATTTGCATGTACATGCGTGTGCTCATATATCTTTTAATATTATATTGAATATTATGATAGAGATTTATAAATTTTAGACACACTAACAAATATTTTTATAGCGATTTCTAGTGTATATTAGGCAGTCATATTCATGTAAACTTCTAGGGCATAGAAAATGTGGCTTGCATGTTGGGATTAGTACTTCGGAGAACCAAAAATGTTATTGATTTTATTTTTATGCATGATTCGATTAACTAACATGCTCGCCCAGATTCACTTGGTTTGATTTGGCGCAAATGAGATGCCTACACGTTTATCGAATTAAAAATTATACATTAGTTTAAACATTGAAATCCAGATATCATAATTTTCATTATGATACTAAGACATGCATCTTAAAAAGAACTAATGTATTTGAACTCAACTTTGCCATTTAGATTGGTTTGTCTAAGCGTGGTATAACTTATCAGTATGTGATGTGAACTTATGCTTCTGCAAATTGAGGCTCTATTTTATCCATTTAATAATTTTTGAGATGTAATGTATACTTGTATAGTTCTTACTAGTGTAAGTTTTATTTGGGCCCCTTCCCTCTTGGGGCCTGGGGCGGTCGCCCCTTTTGCCCGGCCCATGGGCCGGCCCTGGTGTTTGACGGCAGGGGCAGTAATCCTCTTCCCGCTGTAAGGGCCTGTTTGGTTCCTATCCTCGCCCGCATGCCTGGCAGAAATCGATGCCTGAACATAGCCTGGAAGTTAGAAATTTTGTGCCTGGTCAGGCATGCATTGTTTGGTTGAAGACCTGGCCTGAAGAAAGATTAATTATTAAGGCCCATTGGTTTGAGACCTGGCCCACGGAATAAAATATCTGGTACAACAGTATTAGCTGCCAGGCAGCTACTGTCGGCTGCCCAGGCGACCAATTTCCAGCACCTGGACCAGGCTAAGAGCATCTCCAATAGCCGCGCTTCGCGCCGCGCGCAATAAACCTGTTTGCCGCGTGCGCTTCGACTGGTTTAGCGCGGCCGCAAGCGCTGGCTCCATCAGCCGCGCTATAATGCAGCGCGAGCGCGCCGCTCCAGTAGCGCGTAAAAATACAGCGCGCGCAACACGCACAAACCACATATACATTTCAAAAAAGAGGAGCAAAAATGATCGAACAAACAAAATAAATCAACAATAAATAGTTCAATTTCTTATCATTAAAACTTAAACAAATAGTTTATCGTTCAGTACAACAAATAATGCAATAAACGCAACAAATAGTTCATGAACAATACAATGTCGAATGCAGAAATCATGCTCTTCGTCGTCCATGCCATGACCACCACTCTTCAATCAGATCATTCTGAAGTTCATTGGGCGTTGTGGGACGCCGAATGGCATGATAGGAGGCAATAAAACGGGCTACCCTTTCAGCCCTCCGTCGCACTCGCACGGGATGTCCCAAGAGCTCATACTGTGAGTAGTCTAAATCTTGGCCACGCTCATTCTCGATGATCATGTTGTGCATGATCACACAAGCATGCATGATGTACCAAAGCATTTTTTGATTCCAAAATCTAGCCGGTCCTCTCACAATAGCAAATTGGGCTTGCAAAATCCCAAATGCTCTCTCCACATCTTTTCTAGCTGCCGCCTGAGCATTGTGGAAATCAAGATTTTTCTTACCTTCCGGCTTTTTCAACGGCTTCATGAAGGTTTGCCACTTTGGATAGATGCCATCCGCTAGATAATAGCAATAGTTGTACGTACGGCCATTTGCTACAAACTGCACCGGTGGCAACTCACCGTTTGCAATCTTATTCATCAGTGGTGACCGGTTGACAACATTGATATCATTCAAAGATCCAGGCATCCCCTTGCTAGAGTCTGAACCGAAATGGAGCTCTCCCGTGCGTTTGGATTTTGGGCCGTCGGATTAGCTATCTAAACTGATCGGAGCCGTCGGATCTTCGTCTGGATCGATCCAGGCCGTAGGGTCTTCGTCTGGAGCGACTTGGCCGTCGGATCAAAACCGGGCTGCCACCGCGTGTAATATATGTGCCACGCCGAGGGCAGTTCGGACATTTCGCTTGGTTGGATAAATATCCAACACCGAGACAAGAGCACTCCACCAGGCCCGCCGCTCCTTCCTCCTCCTCTCTCGATCCCCTCCACCCCCAGTCGTCGCCGCCGGTGACCCCCCCATCCCCGTCCTCCAGTCCACCACCGGCGACCCCTCCCCTTCTCTCCTTGGCCGCAGATCCGTTGAGGAGCAGCTCACCCCACGGTCCGATCTGCTCTCCCTCCTGCCTTGCACTAGAAACCCTAGCCGCCCGTCCATGGCGACTCCCCACGACACTCCAAGACCTCCACGATGGTGGGTATGGTATGAATCCTACTCCCCCTCCTCTTCTTCTCCATCAATCTCCCTCCCTCTCTCACTCGTTCTCTGTCTCTGTCCCTGTCTGTGTAGGTAGGACCAACGGCGACCAGCGACGGGACGAATCCCCGGCCATGGCGACCCTCCAAGACCTCGATGACGGTGCTATGGTACGAATCCCTCCTCCCCTTCCCTTATACTTCTCCTTCTCTCCCCGTCTCTCTCCCTCTCTCTCTCTCTCTGACCCCCATCTCCTCTCATCTCTTCTCTGTAGGTGATGTAGGATGAACAACGGGAAGGAAAGGAACGACGCCGGTTCCAAAGGAAGCTCTGAGGTGTCTACTGGTAGAGGAGTGCAGCTTCCTTCTCCTGCCAGCGCCCAGACCATGGAAGGTCTCCTCCATCTCTCTGTCAGCTCCGGTCTGGTTCTAGGCTGATTCAAAGAAAAAAAATGGTTTGGTTTGGTTTGATTTGTGACCTTTTTTTAAAATGGTTTGGTTTGATCGCTCTGAGTCCACATAGATCTGCTTGCTTGTGCAAAGGAGGGTTAGGTGACTGCGCAGCTTCATGTGGCCGTTATCACATCTGGCCAATTGGCCTGGCCATCATCAGCTCGCCTCTCATTAAAAAAATCGTGCAAGGACGAATAATACTACTATATGTTTTCTGATCTTAGCGTCGGCATCACGGACATTTTGGTTTTCGAGTTGTCATGACCCATAATCACTACTAGATGCTAATCACTGCTCCAATTTTCTTGGTTAGGATCCAGAGCTTTTCAAAAAGGAATTTATTCCTGTTGGGGATGTCAGAAGTTTCTGCTTAATTATACAAAGGAGAGAGATGGCTGCTTTTGGAGGCGTCTTCATCATGGTTGTCCTGGCTGTGATGCTCCCCTGCTTGGATGTTGCACTGGGGCAAAGTACTGACCCTTTCGAAGGTAATCTCCTGCTTGCGTGTGTACTTTATAATTTTCTACTATCTTGTATGTTACTGCTACCATTTTGAAAGAAAGAAAAAACACAAGGAAAATAGATTTATATCTGATGTTAAGTTCAGACAATAATTTCTCACTATGTTATTTTCTGTTTCTTATTTGCAACATTTCATGCAAATTGAATGTTTTGTTTTTCATAATAATGCAGTTGATGCACTCGGGGCTATAAAGGGAAGCTTACTTGATCCTATGAATAACCTTGAGAACTGGAACAGGGGAGATCCATGCGCTTCAAATTGGACAGGATTTTTCTGCCACATAATCAGTGATGCGCTTCATGTGACAGAATTGTATGATCACTACTTCTATCTAATCTGTACATAATATCTTCACTTCTGTTTATTCATTCTATGAGCTCTGGTTATGATTGTTTTTAAGATGAGCTCTCTATTTATCAACAGACAAGATTGTTTACAAGCAGTAGCCTTTCCAATTAAATGCTAATGTCTATGTGTTATGCGCATCACTAATAAAATTATGTTTTCTACATGCACCCATGCACAAGAAACTAATTAATGCCTTAAACTTAAAAGTATCTCATGGTCATAATGACCAGTTTACTCGAAGGCAAAACGGGAACTACCTTTACTTGTAGGGGGCAACTGCGCATCTCCCTTGTCCCTTGATATTGATAATTTGTCCCACCATATTTTCCTATAGTTTTGATTGTTATAGGTGACTTATTATTTTTTGGGTTGATTATTTCAGCGTAATGTGCAACCTGTCATGTTCCTGACATCATATATTTCATTTAATGCAGACAATTATTTAAGAGGAACCTGTCTCGAACTTTGGCACCAGAGGTCAGTCTTTTATCTCAGCTGAAACACTGTAAGCATTACTCGGATGTGTGAAGTTACTGATTTACTTAAGTTCTTCTGCAGTAGTTAAATATTAAGAGTTGCTGCACTTCAGTATTATCAACGTATATAAATTCATTGTATCGTAGTAGCAATTTGATACAAAGGCTTAAATTATCCTACACTATGGAATTACTGAAGAGAGTAACTAGTCAGTAAAACCTTAATCCTATCCCGATGTTGATTGCTTGTCTCATGCTTATAGTAGCTGTCAGGTTTACTCTGAAGCTAATCTATCCTACACTAAATAATTCTTATTTTTCATGAAGGGATTTTATGTGGAACGATTTAACAGGCAGCATCCCTAAAGAGATAGGAAACATCACTGCACTCAAACTTATGTAAGTGCTTGCTTTCTGTTGACTTCCCCCCTTCGATATGCAAAGAAATCAATGGAACCTTCTAAGATACATAATTTGTCTGTTCCTTTTCTGCTAAACCTATGCAAGATCTTTTTGGCGCAGAAGTACTTACACAATAGATATTGTGTACATAAAAAACACTTAGTCTCATTTATTATATTTACACGAGGAATAATCACAACAACATCCCAATATGTATATAACAAATTATGCCAATTGTTAAGTTTCATGCCTTTTGCAGACTATTGAATGGCAATCAGCTCTCTGGTTTCCTACCAGATGAGATTGGAAACATTCAAGACTTGAACAGGTTACAGATTGACCAAAATAAAATACTGGGACCGATACCAAATTCATTTGCCAACTTAAGAAATGTGAAACATCTGTAAGAAATGTGGACTCCATTAACACGACGCCTACACTGTGTACCTTCATCGATGCCATCAAGCGTGCTCCCGCAATCTGACCGCTGCTCATCCCATCGTCTTGCCAGAGCTCCCAGCCTATAACGCCGACGTCGCGGTCAGAGCTCCCATGTGGCATCAGGGTCGTTCCCGCCGCCAGCCGTGGAATCTACATCAGCAGCGACAGGTGACGGACACCATCACCACTCCTCTGTCGCTTTCGACCGGAGCACACTTCAGTCTAAACAACGTCCGCAATGGTCGCCGTCCCATCACCCGTTCCCTGATGTTGATGCGATGAGAAGATCTTATCTCATGTAATTTGCTTTCTCTTCTCCTGTAACTTGGATCTGATGTGGTGAGAAGAATTGAGCAAGCCTGGTTTCGGTGATTCCTGTGATGTTTTAGCAGGTCCGTAACAGATGCATAGACTATATGCTGCTCCAAGTGAACTCTCATCGAACTTCCCCTTTTTTCTTGCAGGAGGCGGCGATGTTGCTGCTCTTGTGACGGCCAAAGCGGGGGTTGCAGCTATGGTACTTCAAGGAGGATTTAAAGACGTGGTCTTTTCTTGGAGAAGTGAGTTGTTTACCTGCAGAAAAATAAACCTCTGGAGTTGTTATTGGTCACTCAATGTCAATTTAGTGGTTGATTTGAATTGGGATTGACAAAGCCATCTCTGCTTCAGCTAATAGCCAAACATTGTCTGGGATGCCGCGTCAGCTTATCAACCTGTATGTGTGGGACCTGGATGAAACGCTTATTCTGCTCAGGCGCTGCAGATGGGCCATTTGATGGGCATTTTGAAGGCCTCAAGATTCATGAAAAAGGTACAGAAATAGGCAAGCATTGGGAGACCATCGTTCTTGAACTCTGTATTTTTGTATGCTTCTCACTGTGCCTAAAATACCAAAAATGCACTACATTTCTTCTTTTGATGTTATGGATAAGCCATCTAGCTGCACATTTGTACGACATGTGTCCATTTTATATGTCATTTGTTTATACTGATAGTTTTTGTTTCCTCACGTATGCAGATTGAGAACTACAATCAACCCTATGTTAGTGCTTTATATGAGTATGATGATGGGAAAGACCATAATATGATTTTGAGGCTGACTGGTTTAGTTCTCCTTATGATGATGTGAAAGAAAACTTGCATATAGGCTCTGTATTGTCAGAGATAAATATGCAAAGGTGCCACAATAATTACTTTATGTTACTTTGTTTCCATGAACTTTTGTTACAGGAGATTAAGCATATATATTGCATTTAATAGCGAACATTCTAAATAAGGTGACATCCAGTGCCCATATTACTCTTGTTAAAACTACAATATTCATTCTATTTCATGAGAATGACGGAACAATCCATATAAAATTGTTGAGGGAATTCATATAGTAGTAGTCTTTGTTCTCTGTAGCAGCAACTTCTTTTGTCGTATTTGGTTTGCCAGAATAGTAGAAGACCCAGCCATGGCTTGCAAGAATAGGTTCACTTACCAGCAGACCCAGCCATGGTTTGCCAGAATAGGTTAACTTACCAGCAAAAACTATGTTCTTTGTCAATTGGGCCAGAGAGACGAGCTTGATTGGTCAATGTGGCAACATACAAATTTCTCAATTTATGCTTCCATGACTTAGTACAAGGAATGGCTGTTGTTATTCCCTGCCATATGGTCGTTGCTTACTATTTTATTGTCATGGTTTGTTGTTCGTCATATAAAAATTGATTCATATGGATACATTATAAGAGTCTCTTAATTTGCATCCAATTAAGCCGCTTGGTTTGTGATTTGTCTCTGTGTGTCCATGATCGTTATAGACATTAGTCTTGTTTGATGACCACCATTGGCATCGCCAAATTTGTGTGTAGGGTGCTTAATAAGTTTCTTGAGATGTATGCAATGCATGAAGGAACACACTGCTGTTAATTTACTTCTTGATGAGTACTAATAAATTCTTAACATTAGGTAGAGATAGGTAACATTGGATGTCAAGGTTACATCCAGATGCTTTTAGTTATATGTAAGCTTCGGTAGTTTGATTGCAATGGTGGATTAGAATTTTTTTTGGGTCAGCTAAAAGGATGAAAGTAGTTGACGACCATCTGTATGTAAGGTGAGGAGATGAATCGTATTCGCAATGTGCATGATAAATACTTTATGAACGCCCAACCTAACAAAGTATATCCATCAGCATGTCCTCACAATACAACATGCGAGGAGTAACCCAACAAGGCGATCGGACGGGGCCCAACTTTCTATATATATGGTCTAATATAAGAGTTATGCACGCGATAGAAATTAGACGATTCATGCATGATGATGATATCCAGCCGAACATGCATGCTATTGAACAGGGCACCGGCCGCTGGATTTACCCTTCGTGCAAAGATCCGGCAGAAGCATCGTGCATGAAGCAGTTTCGCTAATATTATAACATAGTACTAAGTAGTGATCTAAATGATCTTATATTTCTTCACAGAGGAATAGAGGAATAGAATAGTATATGATCCTTATATGCATTAGCACTCCTCCACCTTGCTTTTGGTATCTTTGATCTTTGTACTGTTTCCGTTGTCCTGGAGAGGCAGTATGTGTTGCTTTTGTTATAAATACCTCTCATGCAATGCATTTCTATTTGTACGATGCATGGATAGGAGATATTAAGGATGAACACTAAATTGTGTTCTCATTTTGTGTATGTATATCAGACGAGAATTCAAGTCTAATACATTTTGTGTTCTCATTTTTTGTATACTGTGAGCTGGTGATTATATGGGCTGATATAGGCAGCGCGCCAAGCGAAATACTCACAACAAGTTTCTTATCATGGAGCATTGCTTTGGCTTTTATTATATAATAACTCAGATATTTGTGTACCTACTTAAAGAGGATCAATCGTTTTTACTTACTTTTTAGAACCAATTATATATTTTTCCTTTGCCATGAACTTCAAGACCAACTATTCTGTTCACTACATTGTCATGCTTGCCTTGCTTTTGATATATATAATTGCCTTGCCCTTTGGCATTACCATACTGGACTCAATCATCCTGAACAATGGCAATAGATCAACTGCACCCTACACTACATCAGGGGATCCATGTCCTAATGTAAACTTACTATAGTTGCCTCATCCACAAAAAGTCACTTTGGAGGACGGGTGCACCCTCATCCATCCTTACCATACTTGACTTGGCAACATTATGTGCTTTGCTTACATGGTTCGACAATGGGTTAAGTCGGGCACCGCGCGCCAAGCGTGTTGGGGATATAACTACTGAGTGTGAACCGCCCCGAGAGGGCCGGTTTACCCTCGTTCATGATCCAGGCCCATGTGGACGCCTGGAGCCCAGAGGTGAATTAAGATCCATGTATGTAAACCGCCTTAACGTTGTAGCTTGTGTTGTAAGACAAGAAAGGAGAGATCAAGCCGGACTCTTGTATGAGCCGGATTGGGACTCTGTAAGCCGGCCGGGCGTCAACCCGTGTATATAACGGGACGACCCGGCGGCGAGTTAGGGACAGAGATTTCGAGGCTAAGGCAAAGCTATTGCTCCCTAGTCGCCGAAACCATATCAATCACATCACAACTGGACGTAGGTTTTTACCTTCATTGAAGGGGCCGAACCAGTATAATTCCCGTGTCTTGTGCCCGCTTTAACCTCTCTAGGTAAACCCGTACGATGGCCCTGCGACTAAGTCCTTTCATGAGGACATCTGCCGTGACAAGTCCACGACGGTTGGCGCCCACCGTGGGGCTATCGCATCGATGGTTTGATGATCTTAGAGGGCAAGTTCGAAGGACTCGAAGGCTATGCAATGGGCGGATGACTAAGAGTCGTCGCGGCAAGCTCTACATCGACGATGCGGACTGGGGCCCGAGGCCGGCTCGATTGAGTATGGGTACCGGGTCCCCTTTGGCGGCATACACGTGTTCATTGGCAAGATCGGCGAGCGAGCCTGGGCCGGACGTCTGACCGACCTCGTCGAGACGGCTCAACGGGCAGGAAGAGTCCTGCCTGGCTAAACCGGCGGTCGTGCATGCTTTCGGGAGTCGTTCACGGAGGCTACGAGGACGGATCAGCATCCGTGACGAACCGTTGTCTACTTCCGGTGACGAATCGCCGGGCCGGAGAAACTGAGTCTCTATACCAGCTACGAGATGGCCAGATCGGGGGCTGTTCCGACGGAGAGAGTATTCCGGACCCCTTCGATCTACCCAACCGGGTTGGGATCTTCATGGCCGGTACGCAGGCGGTGCTTCACTCTTCGACCGCGGCGCCCCTGGTCGCCGGTTCAACAGCGGTGATGGCAGCCGGGGAAGGAGGCCCTGTGCGCCCGCCGGCTCAAGTTTTGTCAGAGCTTTTCGACGCGTTAGCTGTGCTCATGGCGGAAGCTAATCCGCCGGATCAGGACCTTCACAACGCCGGAGATTGCAAAGGTGAGGAACAGATCACTAATGCTAAAGCGGACCTGGCAGCCGCGACGAAAGGATGGCAGCGGAACGGGCCGCTTTGGATGCGCGAGCTTATAGGCTCAGCTGGACGAGCGCGTCACGCGAAGTCATGAAAAGGAAGTACAGGTCCCGTTTACCTTCCGCTTTTGAGGGAAGGGAGCTTTTCAATACCCTGTGGCAGGGACCGATAATCCGCCGCCATTGGTAAACCGCCGGAAGCACCGGGACGGCCGCACGGTTCAGCCCGTATGATAGATCTACCTCGCCGTCATACCGGTGCGCCCCGAACCGTCTGAGACACCTCCGGTCACTACTCCAACCCGATGGATAACCTCGTGGCGGCTGCGGCACGGTTGGAGGCGATTCCAATTGAAGGCGATTCACCGCAGCGGTGGAGACACGCCGGGTTAAGGAGCTCCTCGGGGCGGCCTTGGCTCAGCAAAGAAGCGTGCTAAATCGGTCGAGATCGGATCCACTCCACCCCCGCCCGAGCCGGAGCTACAGCCGACGCGTCGATGAACCGGCCGTATCGAGCAATACGCAGCATGGTCCGCCTCGCGGCAATAATCCGGCAGGCGGCTTTGAAGATGCTCAAGTGGTAGTGGACCGCGCCAGGGCACGTAGGGAGGCCGAGTTAGCAGCACAAGCGGAGGATCATCCGCCCGCGCCGGTTCGACCGACCATCTTCGAACCAGGGTCACGTCCGGCTCTTTGGGGTGCCTTGCCTCGTCCCGCTTTACGCAACGCGTCGTTTGCCCAAGGACTTCAAGGCCACGCAAGGTGCCGAATTATACCGCCGACTTGGCTCCAGAGGCGTGGATAGAAGGCTACGAGATGGCCATGGAGATGCTAGACGTGGATGAAGCCGCATGTGCGAAGTACTTCACAATGATGCTTTGGAAGGTACGGCCCGGACTTGGTTAAAAACTTGCCGCCCAACTCCATCAGCTCGTGGACCCGGGCCATAACCCGGTTCATCCAAAATTTCAAAGACACCGTAAGCAGCCCATGTCGGTGGTGGATCCGCAGCTTGTGTCCAGCGGAGGGAGAGTCTACAACCCATTGGAGTGCGCCGCGTTTTGAAGTTTTACATTCTTCGCATCGGATCAACCCTGATTCCGCGATCTTGACCTTGGAAGCCAATTGCGGTTCGAGCCATTGAAATTGAAGCTGGGTCGCATGAAGCGTTTCTGCCATGACATGGGCACTCTAATGGGCGTGTTGGTAAAGTACGCTGATTCTGATAGTACCAAGGATCCCGAATCTGATAATGATGAAGTGGGGAAGGGAAAACAGAACGACAGCTCCAGGGGCCAGCAGCACCATTTGGCAGGCAATGGAGGGAACAAGCGCAAAGCGAACGGCAACATGGGTTTCGTGGCCAACACCAATGCGCAGGACAAGGGTCAGCGGCGCAGGGGCAGGCAGTCAAACCGGGGCGGTCACAATCCGGATCGTTTGAACTTCATATTAAATCAACCTTGTCCGAAGCACGGGACGAAGGAGGTACCGGCGAACCACCTTTGGAAGGATTGTTATATTATGCAGGAGTTTAAAACTCCAACTCTTTCCGGTATGATCAAGGGACCGCGGCGGTTCAGGTCCGCTCCGGTTACGGTGGAGGAAATTCCGCCCGGGATTCGTGGTAATCCGGGCGGCAAGGCAATCGTAATAATCAAGGTAATCGTAACAGTCGTAACCAAGGGGCTACAATCAACAACAGCAGCAGCCGGGTTATCGAGCAACCCAAAGCAGCTTGAATGGGGGCGATCACGCCTTTACCACCAGCTTGGACCGACGGGACCGAAAACTTCAGAGGCGGGCGGTCGGTGTTGTTGAACTGCTGCGCCGCATTACCTACGCTGGTCCGAGCAGCCGATTGTGTTGAGCAGAGAGGATCATCCTCCCCTGGTTTACAATCCGGGTCAGTTAGCCTTGGTGGTGGCACCCCATGTAGGAGGGTACAAGTTTACCAAGGTTCTTATGGATGGAGGAAGCAGCATCAACATCCCGTACTCACGAGACTTTCCGCGTATGGGGTTACAGATAGGCATCTTAGGCCGTCCAGCACGGTGTTTCACGGAGTGGTGCACAGTAAGTCGGCGTGCCGGTCGGTAAGATAGTTACGGAGGTGACCTTTGGGGACGAACATGACTCCAGAACAGAAACGTTGACATTTGAGGTAGTAAAAATTCAAAGCCCTTACCACGCCCTCTTTGGGCGGCCGGCTTATGCTAAATTTATGGCACGGCCCTGTTATGTTTACTTACAGCTGAAAATGCTGGGTCACAAAGGAACGATAACGGTTCATGGGAGCCGCCGGATCGCTCTAGAGTGCGAGGAAGGTGATGCGGCTTACGCGAGTCGGTTTGTGCCACGTAAGAGTTAAAGTATTATAAAGATAATGTTGATCCGCGGATATGACCTCTTTGAAGAAGCCAACTACTGAGCATGATCCGGACTTGAAGTTCAAATCGGCGGCTGAGACGAAGCTTGTTGATTTTGTGCCCGGCGATTCATCCAAACAGTTCACCATCGCTGCCAACCTGGATCCAAAATAGGAAAGCGCTCATCGAGTTCATCCGTGAGAATCGGGACATTTTTGCATGGAAGCCGTCTGACATGCCAGGTGTACCGAGGGAACTCGCTGAGCACACTCTTAATGTTGACCCGAAATACAGACCGGTAAAACAGTTTCTTCGTCGGTTTAATGAGGAAAGGCGCAAGGCCATCGGAGAAGAAGTTGCTAGGCTGTTGGCAGCAGGGTTTATCGTCGAAGTCTTTCATCCAGAGTGGCTCGCTAACCCGGTTCTGGTCCTTAAAAAGTATGGCACTTGGCGCATGTGCATAGATTACACAGATCTTAACAAAGCTTGTCCAGCAGATCCTTTCGCCCTCCCCCGCATCGATCAGATTATTGATGCGACGGCGGGTTGTGAGCGTTTGAGCTTTCTGGATGCGTATTCCGGTTATCATCAGATTAAGATGGCGGTTAAGGACCAGGAGAAAACGGCGTTTATCACCCCTTTTGGAGCCTTCGCTATGTGTCCATGCCTTTTGGGCTCAAGAGTGCCCAAGCAACTTATCGGCTATGCATGTAATTGTTTGCATAAACAGATCGGCCGTAATGTGCACGCTTACGTGGATGATATCGTGGTGAAATCAAGGCAGAAGGAAACATTGATTGAGGATTTAAAGGAAACCTTCGACAACTTGCGGGTGTACAAGATGATGCTCAACCCTGCCAAGTGCGTCTTTGGTGTTCCAAAGAGCAAATTGTTGGGTTTTCGTGTCTAACCGGGATTGAGGCTAATCCGGAGAAGATTACAGCTATCACCTCCTTAGCTAAGCCAAAATGCATCAACGATGTCCAACGCTTAGCAGGCGGATTGCTGCGCTAAGCCGGTTTATCGATCGCCTAGGAGAGAAGGCCATCCCTTTGTACCAGATGTCAAGAAGACGGATCAATTCGTTCGAGTTCAAATTTGATGAGGCATTGAGGACTTAAAGCAGGTGGCCAACCCGCCTGTTCTTGCTGCCCCTATTGACAGGGAGCCGCTCTGTTATATGTTGCTGCTAATGCCGAAGCGATGAGTGTGGCCATTGTGGTGGAGCGCAAGGAGGCAGGAAGGAGTATCCGGTTCAGCGGCCATTTACTACATCGATGAGGTTCTCATTGAATCTAAGCAAAGATATCCACATTGGCGTAAGCTGGTATATGGGGTTTTTATGGCAAGGAAGTCAAGCAATATTTCCAAGGGCACCCCATCACAAAGGGTCGGCCGGCTCCTTTAGGCGATATCATACTAAACCGGAAGCAACTGGCGGATTGCTAAGTGGGCTATAGAGCTTGGGCCATACGGTTTAAAGTATGTGCCCGGACGGCCATAAAGTCTCGAGCACTTGTGGATTTCATTAATGATTGGACGGAGTTGCAAGCACCGTAAGAGAAGCCGGATCACACCTATTGGACCATCCATTTTGATGGGTCCAGCAATTGAGGGCTCGGGGCTGGAGTCGTATTAACTTCCCCACGAGGTGATAAGTTCTGTTATGTTCTCCGCCTAATGTTCCCTTGTACTAACAATGCAGCTGAGTATGAAGCTTTGCTCCATGGTCTCCGGATGGCCAAAGAAATGAACCTCGGTAGCCGGGTTAAATGCTTTGGTGATTCGGACTTAGTGGCCCCAAAGGTATCCGCACTTGGGACTCCAAAGATCCACTCATGGCTGCATATCGTCGGGAAGTGGATGTTGTTGCAGGACATTTTAAGGGATACCAGTGGACCATGTGGATCGTCGGAAGAACGGTTGCCGATGCTTTGAGCCGGTGGGGTCCCAGCCAGAACCGGTCCCGCCCAACGTTTTCCTTGACGTGCTGCATAAGCCGTCAGTTAAGCTGCCTGATGAAATTGATTTGGCTATCCCTGATCCGGAGGCTCAATTGGTGGCGGCCTTGCACGTCATTCCGGATTGGACGCTCCCTTATTTGGCGTACATGAATCGGGGCGAGTTACCAGAGGATGAGACGTTGGCCCGGCAGATAGTTCGGCGGTCTAAGTCTATGACCATTGTTAATGGCGAGTTGCACCGTCGCAGCGTGTCGTATGCGTTTCAGCGTTGTGTGTCCCCGAAGAGGGCCGTGAGATATTGCGAGAGATTCATGAAGGGGATTGTGGTCACCACGCCGTTCAAAATCCTGGTGGCCAAAGCGTTCCGCCATGGCTTCTATTGGTTGACCGCCCATGCCGATGCAAGAGGATCTGGTCGACGGTGTGATGGTTGCCAAAAGTTCTCCAAAGCGTGCTCATGTGCCAGCCCAAGAATTGAGGATGATTCCAATTACTTGGCCGTTTGCGACTTGGGGCTGGATATGGTTGGACCTTTCAAACGATCCAAGGACAAAAGACCCACCTGTTGGTAGCGGTGGATAAATTTACCAAGTGGGTCGAGGCGAGCCTGTTAGCAAGTGTGATGCGCCACGGCCGTTCAGTTCATCAAGCGGGTGATTTTCCGGTTTGGGTTTCCGCCGCAAGATCATCACGCATAATGGTACCAATTTGTCCAAAGGAGCTATGAAAGAATTTTTGTGAACGAGCACATCCGGCTTGATGTTTCTTCCGTAGCCCACCCGCAATCCAATGGTCAAGCGGAACGAGCTAATCAGGAAATTTTGAAAGGTATCAAGCCCCGGCTTATGGTCCCTTTAGAAAGGACGCCGGGTTGTTGGGTGGAAGAGCTACCATCAGTGATATGGAGTATAAACACTACCCCCAACCGGTCCACTGGATACACGCCGTTCTTTATGGTCTATGGAGCGGAGGCGGTTCTTCCCAGTGATATCCGTCACGACTCGCCCCGAGTAGCAGCTTATGTTGAGGCAGATAGCGAGGCAGCACGGCAAGATGATTTGGATCGACTGGACGAAGAGCGCGATATGGCAGCAGCTCGCTCGGCGGTCTACCAGAAGGACCTTCGTCGTTATCACATCCGGCGAGTTAAAACCAGAACCTTTCAGAAGGAGACTTAGTGCTGCGGCTCATTCAAGATCGTAAAGATATGCACAAGCTATCCCCACCTTGGGAGGGGCCTTTTGTGGTCGATAAGAATCTATACAACGGGTCCTACTATCCGATTGATATTCGAGAGCGAAAAGACTCACGCACGCCGAGGAGGAGACCAACGTGCCATGGAACATAGCTCATCTTCGGCCTTATTATACCTGAGCCATTGGCTCCACTTATATACATATCAAGACAATGTATATATTATGAATAAAAGCAATAAACCGGATCCTCGGCTAAAGCGGGGCATCTGTTCTGTACAAGAGACCGGTTTGGGTACATGGAGATGCTGTCGTAAAGCGGCCTCCGGTTTAACCCTTGGCCTTGTTTTTAGAAATTTTTGTCACTTGGGGGCTTGGTCGTGTCCGAACCAATGCAACACCTCTTGGCAGGCGAAAGCCACCAGATCATTTGGGGGCATGGTCACGTCTGAACCAACACACCTCTTGGTCGGCCTAAGGCCATAGAATCACTTGGGGGCTTTGGTCGAACCCGAACCATCGCAATGCCATTTGATCGGCGTCATGCCACGAGTTCAGTTGGGGACCTGGCTGACTTGAACCACTGCTACACCGTATAGGGGGCTTGGTCATGTCCGACCATGGTAGCGCCATCTGATCCGGCTCGGTGCAGCCTTTTCTTGCAAGGTGATTTTCCTCATTGATTTTGCTTCCATGTGGTCTTTATGCCTGTCATTTGGTTTTTGTTGGCCTTCTTAAACCGACAAAATTTTTTAAACCGGATTTATGTTCCGCATTCAAGACCTTTTTAAGCTGGCGATTTTTTGTTCGGTTTGATTTTTTGTCATTAACATCCTATTATGGAGTAACAGGGGCTTATCATGCCCGACACGATTTACATGGTAAATCGGTTTTATACACAGAAGGACTGTTCTCCATTGACAGTGATGGTTTATAAGGCCTTCACTTCGGGTTTGCCTAAAGCCAACTGTGTGCCTAATCTTTGGCGGTGTATGTTCGTATCACATAGTTCTGATCATATACCTCGGTATTATCTCATATAAATATATTGGTATCAGTTTGGCTAGCGGCGTAAACCGCCACGGCGGTTTAAGAACTTGTGATTGCAGGCAACATATGTTGCAGGATTTACTACGAAAGCCAACGGATCCCATACTGCCATGCAAAAGTTTACAGACTGAGATTGTACCGACATTGTTCAAAGAAAGACACTTGCTATCCTATTACAAAGCCTTTTGAGGCCCGGCGTTTCACGCGGAGTTATGCCTTGAAAATTTGAATATGTCGCCCGGCTTGGCGGATTACGCCGCTTCACCGGGTTGGCGCGAGGTGGAGGGCACGGCGCTGGCGTCGGTTCAGCTTCCTCTTCTTCTTCACCCAAAGCCCGGAAGTCATTGGTAGACCACCAATCCGGGTTAAGGCCTGAAAGACAGCTTCTTCACTTATCAGCTCAGCGGATCAACGTCGAGGCGTAAGTGTGCTTACGGATTGGAGGAATCAGGCTCTGCACTTCCGGATGACAAACTCCACCCGTTTGTTGTTTACGTCATAAAAGATCGGTGAACTTCCAGATTGGCTTCAGCGGCCGCTTGACTCGCCAACGGACGCATCTCCTTTGTAATCCGTTTGAGGCATCGTTATCAAACGCTTCACCGTTCTCTTTGAGCGCTGGGAAAACCTTTAGCTATGTCGGCGGATCAAGATCCGCTATCCATGCCTTTGGCACGAGTCAGAGCCAGCAGGGTGCCAGCCCGGGCTGCGGATCGCTTCATCTCTTCAAGCTGCCCCGGAATCATGGACAGCCGGTCCAGCATCTCTCTGATCAGGGACGGCGCCGTGTTGTCATATGAAGTGGCGCATATGGCCCGCTGGGCACCGGTATATAGCTGTTCAATCAGGGTGTACGAAGCCTTGAGCTTTTTTCGCACGTCCGAGCCCGGATGAGCAATACGCTTGCCTACACCAGGTTTAGACAGCTCAAGTTAAACCGCGGAAGCGTTAAACACAGGCATATTCAAGATAAATTTACTTACCAAAGACGGCAGAGGTCATGGCATGCACTTGGCGTTTGAGTCCGTAAGCTCTTCAACACCGGTTTAAGGGCCGCCTCGGCTTCCTCCGCCCGTTTTATTAAACCGGCTTTCTCGGTGTCCCAGCTTGACCCGCCGGATTTGTACCACTCCTTCAGCTGCTCCATGGTGGTCGTGGCAGTCTTTAGCTCATCCTTGGTTTTGGTGGCTTGTGCTATTTGGGTTTCCAGATTGGTTCGGAGGTCCTTGAGTTGCACAGCTTGCTGGTGTATTTCATTCTGATGACAAAGAAAGCATGTTAGTGGTTTCATTATACAAGTCCCAAGCTTAATACAAGTATTCAACTTGGCACTTGGGGGCTAATGGCTAGTTGATCTCAATTTGCTAAGAGCAGACGCAACTTAAGTCCCGGTTTAACTTTGCAAAGTTAAACCGACCCTTGGGGGCTACTATGCAGTGAAAAGATGAGAAAGGTCACCTTATTACCTCATAGCGGTCCTTCATGCGATTTACTAGACCGGCTTCAAGGTCACGGCTTGTGTAAAGCCGGTTCGTAAAGCTTCGGAATGAAGTTCTTGGGCGGAGAAATTGTCGTAAGCGCACATGTCGCCTTCCCTTGTCTTTGCCGATAGTAGTGGAACTTTCTTTGATGTCAGGCTTTGCTAAAGCGACCGGTTGGCTAGGAGCAGTAGCCAGACCCGTCCACAATAACATCGTCATTTTCAGCGGTCTTGTTTGGGCTTGATGTCGTCTTGCTTTGGCTCGGCGGTTCAGCAATCGCGATCCGCTTCGGTGGACGGGTTTGATGGAGCAGGCTGTGAGGTTTCCACTTGGACCTCCGGTTCAACTTCCGGCGGGTCAGCGAGATCGTCCTTGTACAGCTCGCCGTAGCTTTCCTTGGCGGCTTGTGATTTTCATGTGGCTGTTCTGGGGTTTTTCCGGATCAACATTCGGAGTAGGATCAAGAGTTTTCGCTTTCTTGCTCAAGCGAGCCTTGGTACTGCAATGTTCAGAGTTGGATCAAGATAAATTGACCAAGGTAATAGGGAATCGAATTGACAGACAGTAATTACATACCCTGCGGCGATGTTCAGCGGAGGCAGTTGTGTGGTGGATGAACCGCCAGACGAGTTGGAAGAGGCCTGATAATTCGGGTCAGACGGATTGAGAGGACATCGGAAGAAACCTTTTAAGGGATAACGCTTTTCAGGAGAGCAAGTCACCTCTGGACGACGCTTCCGGGTTGGTGTGTTTGGTAAACCGGCCGAGGTAACCTGTTACACCGTGCGGGTTGTACGGCGCTCTTCAGTCTCCTGTGTCTTCAAGGAAAGATTTGGATTCAAATAAGCACAGGAATGGTATTTTTTCACTTTCCGGACGGCGCGACGAATTCTCTTAACAGGCGCAAGTTCAGATTCGGAAGAAAGAAGGATTACCTCAACAGGATCGGCATGACCGGGCTTCAAAGATCATCCCGGAAGAAAAAGTGTCGGTAAAAAGAAGGTAAAGAGGCCAAGCATATGCAAGAATACATACAAAGCGGAAAGCCGGTTTATGGCGGCTCCCTCGTAAGTGTCAAAGTTTTACCTCGGCTTCTGATTCTTCGTCCTCCGGCGGTTCAGAGGACTCGGTGGTCTTTTTCTTGCCAGCTTTCTTAGTGGCCTTGGACTTTGCACGCTTGGCGCCGGACCGTCTGGTGCGTTTCGTATGAGCTTTCAGCACTGGAAGCAGCAAGCATTAGCATGTGTCAACAGTGTTACGAGCCTGAAAGACAGTAAGAAGAGCTTACCGCCGGCGGTTTGTTGGCGGCACAAAATGGAGCCAACCCGGTGAGGCTGCAGACGGAGATTGGCTCATCGAGCATCTTCTTGACGATCTCGGTGGTCTCCTGTTCGGTTATGGGCAGCTCGTGACGCCTTTGAGGATCTTTGAGGCTGCCGGTGTACTCGTGCATCAATCCGGGCCGGCGGCTTAGTGGCAACACGCCCCAAGAGACCCAGCAACGCACAAGATCCACGCCGGTTAAGCCATTGGCCATTAGAGCCCGGAGCTTGATTATTTGTGGTGCGAAATTTTTCCGTTCCGCGGCGGTTAAGCTTGAAGGCAGCGGATGATGGTTGCTGAGCCGGTGAGGACGGTAACCCGGCAAGGGTTTTCGTTGGCGAGCAAGTGTTCGGCGATAGAACCAGGTTTGGTTCCAATCCTTTGGATGGCTGTGGTGCTTGGCGTGAGGAAAATCGGTTTCCTTCCTCTTCTGAATTGAAACGCCGCCCAGCTCCGTGTTGGGACCATCAGAAAATTCTGTGCGACGGTTCAAATGGAAAAAATCCCGGAACAACTCCACAGATGGTTCTTCTTGAAGATAGACTTCACAGAAGACTTGAAAGTTGCATATGTTCGAAACAGAATTCGGGCCAATATCCTGTGGATGGAGTTGCAAACTGGCAAGGACGTCCCGGAAAAACTTTGAACCGGGCGGGCAGAACCCCCGGTCCAGTCTTTGCATAAACACAATTACTTCCCCGCTTTCGCGGCTCGGGAGAAACTTCGTCCTCCGGAACACGCCAATGGAGGACGTCTTTTGGAGCCAAACCGCCCGGTGGTGACGTAGCTGTTGAGCTGCGTCTCGGTGATTTTGGACCGGACCCAGCTTGCAAGCGTAAAATTGAGGAGCCATTCCGGAAGGTTAAGGCTGCGAAAGAAAGGAAGAAAACGGTTCACCATTGAACGGGTCAAGCGTTACAAATAATGTTAAACCGGCAGTTCAGTAACCGGCTTCCCTTTCCGGTTTAACTAAGGACTAATGGAGTGACGGATTAGATATCAGAAGTTAATCCGCCAGAGGAGGCAGTGCTGAAAAAGTTGCTAAGTGTAGACAGAAACAGGTTTCCCATGCAAAAGGAAATAATCTAGATCTACCGGGTTCATGAGGAAAATTTCTGCGACCTATACGGACCTCCTACAACAGCAGAAGGTTCGTGCATGTTAAAGTGAAAGATTTGAACAAAAGGGAAGATGCCTAGAGTCGGGTAAACGGCGAAAGCAGCCGCTATGAGTGAGGAACGGTACGGGCTGAGCCAGACGGCCATGGCGGAACTGGTATGAAGAATCGGCATGAACGCCACGAGCTATGAGACGAACCGAAGTTTCCAGATGAGATCTAGGGTTTAAAGAAAACCTTACCGACGGCGGGAACCACGGAGGAGCGCTCAAACTCTGGTCGATCAAAGTTGATGCAGCGGCCCGGGAAGCGTCGGTCGAAGGTTGAGGGCGACGGCAAGAGCTTCGTGGTCGGCGGGTCTCGAGGAAGAAGAAGTGAGGAAGAAGAAGAAGAATATGGCCCGACCGGTCTATTTATAAGGGACCGGAGCAATCAACGGGCGCGAGAATCGAGGAGTCAAAAGCGGCGGAAGGTGCAGCGGCCGCCTCGATTTCCGGAATGGCATTAAATGCAGGGAATCTTACTGTTTGGATTTCTTTATTAAAGATGACGTCAGGACGCTCCGACACGCGAATCGGAAGATGACATCACGGCGGTTCAAGCAGCTGGCGGTTTACGGAATGAGGAAAGAGATCAAGAGCTTCTTGAGGGTGTGAAGATTAACATGAACCGGTTCAAGTCAATCTGGGGCCTAATGTTGGGGATATAACTACTGAGTGTGAACCGCCCCGGGAGGGCCGGTTTACCCTCGTTCATGATCCAGGCCCATGTGGACGCCTGAGCCCAGAGGTGAATTAAGATCCATGTATGTAAACCGCCTTAACGCTTGTAGCTTGTGTTGTAAGACAAGAAAGGAGAGATCAAGCCGGACTCTTGTATGAGCCGGATTGGGACTCAGAAGCCGGGCCAAGGCGTCAACCCGTGTATATAAGGGGACGACCCGGCGGCGGAGTTAGGGACAGAGATTTCGAGGCTAAGGCAAAGCTATTGCTCCCTAGTCGCCGAAACCATATCAATCACATCACAACTGGACGTAGGTTTTTACCTTCATTGAAGGGGTCGAACCAGTATAATTCCCGTGTCTTGTGCCCGCTTTAACCCCTCTAGGTAAACCCGTACGATGGCCCTACGACTAAGTCCTTTCATGAGGACATCTGCCGTGACAAGTCCACGACAAAGCGCGTTTCCTGCCTATTCTTAATGCTCACGGTGTATTGTAGAAGTTATATCATGCTATGTTTTAGTTGTAGGCAATGGTCCAATTGTATTCTTAATGCTCACGGTGTATTGTAGAAGTTATATCATGCGCGACAAGCCACACTCCATCAGAATTGAGGCATCTCAGTTGTCTAAAATTTTCTTGGTCAGTTAATATATAATGATTTAGTGTATGACACTAATGAACCAATATCATGCTATTTTTTATATTTGCAATGCTTCTATGACTATATTACAGGATTGGATATGACTTGTACCCGGCAGCGATACTGCCGGTTGCGGCAAGCCGCACTTCCTACCTAGTTCCAAAGAATGCATGCCAAATCCAAGACTCCTGATCGGCCACCGCTTCAAGGTATAGTGGAACCCTTTTTTTGGCCGTGGAATTGCTCATGCCATGCCTTTGGACAATTTTTCCAACTCCAATGCATGCAATCTATTGAGCCAAGCATGCCAGGAAAGCCGCGAGCTTTGTTCATCGCCAATAGCCTTGCGACGTCTTCAGCATTGAAAGATCTCAAATACTCCTCGCCAAACACTTGCACAATTCTCACCGCAGCGCTTGACACACATGATGGCTTGGCTCTCACCCATAGCCAAGTGATCATCAACAAGATCAGCCGGTATACCGTATGCCAATATACGCAAAGCGGCTGTCACCTTCTTAAAGGTGCTATGCCCGAGCTCTCTGGCGGCATTCCTCCTTTGCTGAAAAAAGCGGTCATGGCTCGCTAGTTTCTCTGCAATGCGCCTGAAAAACTCGGTGCTCATCCTAAACCGGCGACGAAGATACGACTCGGGGTATATGAGATTCTCCGAAAAATAATGCCTGATCAATCTGTTGTGGGCATCGGTCCTATCCCTCCAAATTTTCTGCCGATCCATAACCGAACCACCGTGCTTCGGTTTTTTTATATGTATAGCTAGGATCATTGCAAGATCCTCCTCCTCTTCCATATCAAATTCTTCTTCGGAAGAATCATACGACGAACTCATCTACAATGTTCAATACTATACTATAAAAACTACAATTCAAAACATGCACCAAATTCATGAAGTTTGAGCAATACATACCTTGTAGGCGTTTTGTCGAACACCTTATGCCATGCCGCAGCAGCGCTTAGGGCGCGGTTCCTCGGCCGACGGAGGCGCGCGAGGGCCGGCGGGACTAGGAGGGGATGGGGCGGAAGCGCGGTGGCGCGGGGATAGGCCGGGGAAGCGCCTGAACGGTCGCCGGGGGGCGCGGGTGGCGGCGGCGGCGCGGACGGATGGAGGTGGAAGTGGGAGAGTGAGCGCTCGAGTGTGCCGCGCGCGGTAGCAGGCGCCCGAAATACACCACGCGGGAGAGTGCTTCCGATCGCGCGCCCAACTCGTTATAGCGCGTGCGTCGTTTTTGCGCGCCCGCTGGAGCGACCCGCCGCGTTGCGCGCGAGCTAAAACGGCCTAATTTGCGGCGCGACGCTAGTTTAGCGCGGCTGTTGAAGATGCTCTAAGCAACATGCCTGGATAACGTGCCAGGCTAAGCAATCTGCTGAGGACACCATGCCAGGCTAGCTCATACGTCTGTGGACAAAAACCAAACATACTCCTGGCAATTTTCAGGCGAGCTGCAGGCCAGGCGTGCTCCAACGAGGATGCGAACCAAACAGGCTCTAAGAGCCTCTCCAACAGGCAACGAACGCGGCGCGCACAAAAAACAGCTTTAATGCGCGCCCATCGCCTGGTTTGGCGCGGCGCGCCCGCCCAAAGCAGGCTTAAAATGCAAGCGCCACAGCTCTAGCAGCGCCAAGAAAAATGCAGCGCGCGCATTCATTCTACAAACTAGAAATGTAGGCATTGGAAGCATAAAAAAACTAGATAGATTGCATAGATTTTAAACGATACAAAGGTATGTTACATCCGAAACATAGATTGCATAAATAAAAACAACAAACGATAAAAAACATAGATTGCATAAAAAACTACTCTAAGTCGCTATCATCCTCGGTGGTGTCGTCCGAGGTATCTAGCCAGATGTCCAGCCACCGATCATCGTCCGGCATGAAGAACGACTGCCCACCTGCTGCAACGAGGTCGGACTACGCATTCGCCAACGCCTTCCGCCGACGCCTGTCCAACCGCGCCTCGCGGCGCCTTCGCGTGTCCTCCTCGCGGCGCCTTGCCCAGTAGACCTGCTCGTAGGCGACGTCCTCCGGGTGGCGCTGGCGCAACTCCGCCGTGACCCGCTCGTCCTCCTGGGCGACGAGGAGGCGGCGTTGCCGCTCGGCGTGCTCCGCACAGTCTTCCGCCGTGTTCAGACGAGGCGGCGGGGCGAAGTCGAGCGCTTGCTGGAGCGTGTACATATCTTGAAAGTTCATCTGGCCGCACGGCCGGCCTAGGCGCCACGCCGCCGCGTCGTACGCGCGGGCGGCCTCGCGCGTCGTCCTGTACGT
The DNA here is from genome assembly GCA_021605145.1 of Aegilops bicornis. Lineage (NCBI taxonomy): Eukaryota > Viridiplantae > Streptophyta > Magnoliopsida > Poales > Poaceae > Aegilops > Aegilops bicornis. The sequence continues at coordinate 649,765,656 of CM038674.1, forward strand.
GCCGAGGCTGAGCCGGAGATCGCCGGAGCGTATCTCCGCGTAGTAGCCGCCGTTGGGGCGCAAGCGGACGCCGCGGTAGCCAGATGCTCCTCGGGGCGCGGCGGCATGGCGGTGCGTCGGTGGCGGGGCGCTGGAGCGGCGCGTGGCAGAGAGGGAGAGGAAGAGGAGAAAAGGAAGCATGGAGAAGGCGCGTGGCGCGCGCCGCACTTTTATAGGCGCTCCGGGAGCGGTGCACAAAAAATGACGCGCGAGCTGTCGCCTTTTCGCGCGCGCGCATAAACGGTTTCCGCGCGCGTGAGTTTTCCGCGGCCGCTGGAGCGCGGCAAAACGCCCCACGCGCGCTAAAAGCTGGGTTTACCGCGCGCTTCGTTTGGCGCGGCCGTTGGAGATGCTCTAAGTCCCTCGAACTCTGCTCTTTGCTCCTGCTCTCCATGCCGTCCGATTTCGCCTCCGCGTAGGAAGCCGCGCCCCTCGACTCTGGCCCCGTCGACGTCCGCCTCCACCGACCCGTGGCCGGTGGCCTGAGTAGATCCCGATGGCGCTCCTCCCGCGGCGCGCTGCTCTCGATTCTTGGCCGGCCGCGAAAACCCTTAGTTACATGTCCGCGGCCGGTGAAGGCCGCGCCTCCTCTGCTACGTATGCTCGCCGCGCCTCCTCTGCTGCGTATGCTCGCCGCTGGCAAGGGCAGTACTTTTCTTGTTCAGTCTGAAAATTAGTTGCGCAAGAACAGATCGGTCCAGGAGGCGCTAACCAGGGAGACGTCGCTGTCGGACCTAGCGAAGGGGTTAATGACCTAGCATATGATCCCGGAGCTGACAAAAATTGCAGCGATGCTAGATGATGTTCAGCTTCAACATGACCAGCAGGATGAAATTAGCTGGCAGCTCTCGCCTGATTGTGCATATTCCGCATGCTCGGCGTACTTGATTCAGTTTGAGGGATCAACCCCCCTGGAGGGATACCAACTCATTTGGTCGGCCTGGGCTCTAGGGCAATGTTGTTGTTTTTTCATTTGGACTGCCATCTTAGGGAAGATCCTGACAGCTGATGCTTTGCTACGTCGCGGTTGGGAAAATAACTACTACTTCTGGCCTTTATGCGAGCCTAGTTTTGGAGACGCCATTCCACCTGCTCGTCGATTGCCCATGGACCAGGGATATTTGGGACTCCATAGCTACGATTGCTAGTTCCCCTTCCTTGTTACGTATCATCTACATGGAATGGAGTCGCTGACCTCAAAGACTGGATGAGCCGGTGCTTTCTTCATGCTCCGACGACTAAGCGGCAGTGCACTCTATCCCTGGTTCTTCTGATTGCTTGGGAGATTTGGCGTGAAAGAAACTGGCACCTTTCCCAGAATGAGGCTTTGCCCAAAGTGGCTCTGGCGCCTCCTCTGCTGCGTATGCTCGCCGTTGGTCGACGGCTCGACGCAGCCACGCGGGTGCTGGGCAGGGCAGTACCATTTTTGGTAGCGATCCTTCCTTGCTACTTGTTCATTGTACAATGTTGTTCCTTAGTTGATAAATTTTAGTATATAAGATATTGCTGGGCAGTACTTGCTATTTTTGTGTGGAAAATATATACCCTGATTATCGTTTAGGAGTACAGTGAACAAGTACTGCCGAGCAAAGGAGTAATAAGTAGAAATCACCAAACGATCTAACTAACAAAAGTAGCCAGCTTGTGTGAGGCCAGGTTACACTTTTCTTATTTTACTAATAGCCCTGCACCAACATGAGCTTTTTCTCACATTGTTTCGGCATATTGGCTCAAGAAGACTAGTAGCCAATCCGGCCCTGCTTGACTCTATCGTTGGGCAAGATCAAGTGACTCCTCTTTTCATTTCCCAACGCGCTGGCCATTGTGCATGAAACTGTTGCATGATAATCATACTCTGCTTCACTTGTTTGCAAGATATGATTTCCACACAAGGTTCAATAGGTCCTCCTTACTGTTGCTTGTGTCATTTGAGGCCCCTTCCCTACTTTCATTTTGTTTCAAGTCAAGGCTTAATTTGTAGGCGCTGCGAATGGTAAAACACACATTCTTATCCAAACTCCACGCTAGTTGATCTTCTATTGACTGAGCAGGGACCTTTATTTTGTTTATTTTTGTGCATGCCCTTATTCTGCCTACCATGTTTGCAAATTGTAATAGCGTGTTGACACCAATATATAGTTTGTACTGTAGTTGTTATTCTTCAACTTAACATGTTTATGTTTGTGCACATGTCCCTCGAGGCAGGCCGACGTTCTTGGCGATCCAGAGGACGCACCTGGTTGGGACAGCGGAGCCATACTCCTGCATTGCTGTCATATTCAACTCGGCAATGTGGTTGATGTATGGCATCCCCACCATCCATGAGTTTGTGAACCTGCCGGTGATGATAGCGAACGGGTCGGGATTCTAGTTGAGTTGTTCTATATTTACGTCTTCATCCGACATGCTATTGGCCGCCGGCGCAAACCGGTTTTTGTTCTGCTTGCTTCGGGCGTGGTGATCTTCACTGTGCTTGGAGTCTTCCTAGGGATGACTGTGTACCGGCACAAGTGGCCGCGTACCTTTGTGGGAGACTTGGCAGCTATTTCAGGCGTCGTCATGTACCTCATTCCTATCATTAACACGGTAAGCTACCATTGTTTGTTTCTACATTTTCCTTTTATGTTGATTAGCATTCATCATCAGGATAGTTGTGATAGGATTAGTTGTTATGCACAATTAAGGTCACCAACAAACTGCATGAACAAAGTAGCCCAGACTTGGTTTTCTCCATATGCGTGTCTTTGCTGGTCCTTTTTCTTGTTCAGCGGTTTGGTGCATATGTGTACGGAGGCTAAATCAAGTCTGACTGAGATTATTCCCATTTCATACTGTACGTGTTCGGTTTCAGTTTCAATGAAAAATTGTGGCTAACCTGTTTCTGAATTTCAGATTAAAGGGATCTGGAACCGCGACCTGACACGCTTGTCATGGTGGCAGCCCTGGCTAATGGGTCCGTATGGACTGCTTATTCACGTGTTGGCCGAGTGAGGATGTTCATTCTTCTAAGTGTGCAAGCCACCCAGTGGAGTGGACTGAAGCTTTATTATTGCCTTGCCACCCCCAAATATGCTATCCATTCTGAGCTCTTGTTGGTATGCAGGTGCCAAGCATTGCCGCCATCTGCTCGGCCGTTTTCAGGGAGATCTCGTGGTTTATCGTGTACTTCAGAGGGCCGCCGCCTGCGCCAGTGCCACCACCACCTCCAACGCCACCGCCTCGTTCTGACATTGAGTTGCTGCCACATGTGGCTGCCGGCACCGGGGTTGAGAGAGGAGACGGAGGCAGGGAGGAGCTAGGAGGAGTCGACAGGGTTCAGGGAGGAGAGGCAGGCACGGAGCAGCTAGGTGGAGGCGATGGTGGACAGGGAGGAGAGGAAGGCAAGGAACAGCTCCAAGCACAAGTCAGTGCCGAGGGGCAACAACAGCTGTCCTCTGCCGTCGGCCCGCCTGCGCCTGAAGGCGCCAAGCTCCAGGACGTCGCCCTGCCTGCGCCTGAAGACGCCGCGCCCAAGGACGTCGCCCCGCCTGCGCCTGAAGACGCCGCGCCCAAGGACGTCGCCCCGCCTGCGCCTGAAGACGCCGCGCTCAAGGACGTCGCCCCGCCTGCGCCTCCCGTCGTTGCGCCGCCGCTCCAGCCTCAGGAGGAGGATGACGAGATTCCCGAGCAAGACTGATCGTGTGCGACCGTGGTACCGTCGCTACCTGAACCCTGATGATGCGAACTGAGCAATCCATCTTGTATCATGGCAATTTTGTTCTGCAGCTGCCATGCCAACATCCGCGTACATTTCTCGAGCCTTGGCCTGTCACAAATGTCAGGAACTGTGTGTCCTGGCTACTCCTACTTCTTCATTTAGCTCTTCACGTACTGACTGCTTTTTGTAGTGATGAGATGCACTGTCGTGGCTCCTAGCTTCGTATAAAAGCGGGAGAGTGGGAGGATGGGTGGCACGATATATATGAACCAAACTTGTTTCGTTTCCTTCCCTTGGCCGCCAGTTTACCTTCTGTTTAGTTGGCTTTCTTCGTCCATTTGGAGCTATAGTACTTCTTTATCTGTTCTTCCCCTGTTTTGCTAGATTTGCTACACCCCCAGCTCATTGACTGCCGAATCCCTTTGGTGATTCCTGACACCTTGGTGCAGAATGTGCAACCCTCCTATGTGCTTGATGTCAGGAGCCACGATGATGGCATCTTGTTCTACTGTTCCCACGGTCACCGCATGGAGGCACCGGCGGGTGCACCAGCGGCATTGTCCGGACACATCAAGGAGTTAGCGGTGATGGGCTGGGTGATGGTGAACTCCGCTTGCACCCAGCGTGGCGAAGTGGACGCGAGCGGTGTCATGACGGGCTCTGTGTCGTCGTCCTCCTCGGCGCCTGCTTGACGACGTTGACGGCGGGTGGCATTATGGCGAGCTCGACGTCTTGGTCCTTGGCAGTGTCGGCTAGACGACGTCGACGGCGGGCCTAGCGGCGAGCTCCGAATCATCGTCTTCCACGGCACCAGTTTGACGACATCGATGGCGGGTGGTGTCACGGCGGGCTCCGTGTCTTCTCCCTCCACGGCACCGGCTTGATGAAGTGGACGAAGAGCGTGACGGCGAGCTCCAAGTCCATACGGCGCAATGAAGAAGATGACAGGTTGCGTGATGGCGAGCTTCGTGTCATCGTATTTCGCAGCGTCGGTGTGGCGAGGTGAACGGTAGATATGTCATGGCGGTGATCTCCGCGCCTCCGTCTTCATCGGTGTCTGGCGCGTCGAAGTGGAAGGTGGGCTGCGTGCTGGCAGTTAAGCTTCGTGTCGCCGAAGTGGACGGCCGGCGGCGTCACGGCGAGCTCCGTGTCCCATCTTCATCAGTGTCCGGTGCGAGGCATACGTCGTGACCACGAGCTTCACATCTCCGCCTTCATCGGTGTCCGGCATGACAAAGTGCACGGCGAACGTCACGACCGCGAGGGATCCGCGTCTCCATCATCAGCGGCTTGGTGAAGTGGATGGCGGGCGCCGTCATTGAGGCGTCTTGGTGAGCTTCACGCCTCCATCTTCAATGGCGTAGGCTCGATGAAGTGGACGGCGGGCAGCATCTCGGCGAGCTCCACATCCTCGTCATCGGCGGCGTCCGGTGTGGCGAAGTGTTCAGCAGGTGGCATCATGGCGCCGAGCTCCACATCCTCGTCCTCGGCGGCTTGCGACGTGGCGAAGTGTTCAGCTCGATCGAGGTTGATGTTGCTGGGTTCGTCGTCGTGCGTGAAGCAACTCCGGCGTAGCCATGCATGGGCTGGGTGTCGTCGACGAGCGCGATGGCGTGTCGTCATTGGCGAGCTCCGGCCAGCCATCATCGTCACTCACGGCAGCGTCCGGTCCGATCGTCATCAAGAGGGGAAGGTGGAGAGGAAGGGAGAGATTAGGACGCGGTATTACCATTAGAAAAGGTGTGCTTCATCTCCATGGCGCCTCGTGGACCGCTCCTCCTCATTGCTCCCGCTGCCTGTACGTGCTCTGCTTCTCCTCCTTGCTCGGGCCTAGGAGTTGATGGACGGGTTTGCCTTCGACTGAGTAGCCGCCGCCGCCGGCCCCGGCCAGATGCTCTGATGTCTTGTCGAGACTTGCGTCTCGCCGGCCTTCAGGTGTTTCTCCCGGAAACTCTTTTTGCGCGAGCGGCATGTATCGGTACATCTCTGACCACTCGTTTTTTCTTTGATTCGTGCTAGCTATGGCTCACACTTTTTTTATTGATTTCTCAGTTGCTGATATTTCTATTTAGAGCATCTCCTACATGCGCATAAAATTTTTGTGCCCTAAAATAGTTTTAGCGCGCTGGACCCAACATTGGTTTACCAGATGCCAAAAAACACGCGCCCGAAAAAACATGCAGTGCAAATTGTGAAGCGCACGCAATCCGGCGTCCCAAATTTGCAGCTTCTGGTAGCGCTTTTCAGCGCCTGGCCAAACCTTTTTTGCACCTATACTATTTTACAGCTTCTGCTGGAGCTGTCCAACGCCCAAAACACCAGAATTTTAGCGCGCGGAACAATTTTTGTGCGCCTGTTGAAGATGATCTTAGTCGGTCAGTTTGATGATCTCCATAGTACTACTCTTTGTGAGTGAGGTACGTCTGCGACAACATTACTCTCTCTTTCTCTCTCCCAAACAAATTCATATTGGCCATCTTCTTTCTTTGCTTGCTTGCCGTTTACCGGAGCTTGAAAAAATTTATATGCAGTAAGGTATGGCGACACCTGCAAATGTCATCGCTAATACAAGGTTTTGAAGACTGCAATAGTCACTCGTCACGAACAACGAGATCTGATAATCATTAAAGAAACGTCTGTTAGGGCATAAACTCGCGCAACGCAAGCTTGCAGTCCTTCACTATCAATCTAGAATGGTTGTAGAAACTGAACTCTGCGGCAGAACAAAAGGAATGAAGAGATCAAAGTCACCGCATCAATAACCATCCAACTGTGTCTCTTGATAGACATACCAACTGCCATGATCCAAAGAGAACCACAGCTCTCGCGAAACCTATCATAACATGCCCTCCATTGACGTCGAATTGGATGTCATCAAGGTAGCGAGAGGCCAGAAAGACCTTATTCCAACGTGACATCACCGCCGCCACCTCACCGTTGCCGCTATGGAAACAAAAATTGAAGGAAAACATGATCTAAAAAAGCAACAAAGAGGACAGGTCCACACTCCTCTAGCCGTCCGCACAGCCGCCACATCGAAGAGAGGAGGGGGAGTGAGATGGTGGTGTGTTAGGGACCCTAGGCGCCATCTGTTTAGTGCCACACTTTCTAACAGCATGTCGCGAGCCACACAGTGTTCGCGTGATACATAAGCCAACCTATAAATCAGGCCCCACATAGCACTGTGAACCGTCATCCCAGAAGTAGTAAAACCATAAATTTATTTTAAAATGCATATATAACTTGTTGAATAAGTTAATATACTTTTAGGTATGCAACAATATGAAACGGCAGCAAGCATTGTGACTGCTTGTCATGAATAACTCTATCATGCGACCCCCCCCCCCCCCCCCCCTTTGGATGTCTATATCAAGAGACTATTCTGTAATCCAAAGGATGGGGAGGTTCCCAGAAGGCCAAGAGTGGTTGCCGGCTCGAAGTACTCTCAGAGTGTCATAAGGGTTATGACTATGGTGTTAATAATAATTTTGATAAATGTTGCCAAGTAAAAATGTGGGTCTTTTATGTTGCTCGGGGTCAGGATGTGCTGCCGTGGCGAAGTCGTTAAGGTTAGGATTGCAAGGCATCACAATCCTTTATCTCCATGCCCGAAAGGTATGTCGATCGGATTGTGCAAAAAAAAGACTCACTTGACTAAGGGTGTGTTCATTAGTCCTAGCCAGCCATCAGCTTCCAGCTTCTCATTACAAAAAACGGAGCCATCGATCCATCCATTTGGCTCTACAACTTATGTTTTCGATCTCTCGCTCTAGCAGGAATTCCATGATCGTGCATTGTGGACCTAGGTCAAAGAGCCAGAAGTGGAGGTAGGGCTTCAGAAGCAAGAGAAGGTGGCCGAGTTGGTCACGCTGGTGCTGGCGCTCAGGTCGGGGATCATTCTTGGTGAGGCGGAGAGGTAGCTAACTTGTTCGCACTGACACAGGAAGGACGAGGGTTAGTAGAGGGAAGCTCGTACTGATCGGGGTGGAGGAGGGCGAGGGCAGCCTGGCGGCGGTCTCCTCACGACTATACACAATGCGGTTGTAGACTTCTAGGGTTTTCTCTGCAGGAAGGGAATCGAGTCGCTGAATCAGGGCTTGGGAGAGCAGTAGCTAAGTGAACCGGTGCGCTCAAAGTTCACTTGGCGGTGGCATATGCATGTAATATCAAAGTCCATCTCCTTTATGTTCTGACATCCTCAAGAGGCGAACTTCCCTCGCCCCTCAGTATTTCCACTACTACGCTCATAAGAGCAACTCTAGCAGACCCCTCATCCCGCCCCGACCCGTAAAATAACCGCCATAATGTGGGTCGGGGCGAAAAAACCAGCCCGATCAGACCCCGCATCCCGCCCAGGCCCGCAAAAAGTTTTATGGGGCGCGGCAAAATCCCGACCCCAACCCGGGAAAACGCGGGTTTCGCCCCCGCGGCTGCGGTGCCCTGCATATAAGCGGAAGCGGTTGGTGGAAGGACATTTCATCCCGCGATTTCTCCCACCAACCACCTCCCCTCTCCCCCCTCGCGCCGCCGCCGGCCGCCACCCAAGATTCTGGCGAACGCAGCCGGCAGGAGCACGCCGGAAGGCCGCCACGCGCACGAGGCCTCCCCTCCCCGCCCCCCCTGCGTCGGCGGGCCGCCGGATTTGCAGATCTGTGGCACTTCATCCCGGGCCGCCGGATTTGGCTTTTTCCGGCCGCCGGTTGTGGCCTCAAGCGATGGAGTGGTCGGGGAGCCTCTCCCGCAGCCCAGGCAAGGGCGCATCGCCGCATGCATGTACGGGTTCGTCCGCCCACCGCCGTCGAAGGTTTGCGGGCATGGACTCGTCCGGCCGTCCACCGGGCTCAGCACTCGCGCAATGTCTTTGTGGCTTGCCGATGCCGCTCATAGAGTGCGACGACTGCACGCAGAAAGTGCTGCGGCTCACTTCGAGCACGCCGAAGCACCCCGGATGGGTGTTCTTCAAATGCGAAAACGACGGGTACGTGCACGTGCGGTATCTCGTTTCATAGTTCATTCTCTAGTTCAATTGCGGTAGCTCACTTCGAGCTTGCTCATTCTTTTGTGTAGGTCGATGGATGCTCATTTTGGTTTTGGGAAGGCCAATACATTGATTTGTTGATAGAAAAAAACTTAACAAATGTTAGTGCACTCCTTAGTACAATCGAAGGCAATGATGCGGCTGCATATGCAACTAGAGGGGAAGCAACATCTACTTCTTTCGAACCAGAGATGAAGAAAGAAGAATGCAAAATCAAGAATCCACAGATCAACAACGAATGCATGGAGAAGATATTAGTCCAACTAGTGGGAGCAGATATGGAAGTTGGAAATCTTCTAAAATGCATACTTGTAGTTCTTGTTTTCTTTGGTCTTGCTATTCTAGCAAAGATTTGGTGATATCTTTTGTATCCAATGTTGTTATGCAATATGCAAGATCAAATTAAGTTGCAAATTTAAGTTTTACGGGCCGGGAGGAGCTGCGTCCGATCAGACGCCGCAACCCCAACCCGTAAAAAAGCATATTCCAGAAATATCCTTTTTACGGGTCCATTATGCGGGGTCTGCATACGCGGTCGTCTGCGCCAGCCCGCAAAGGCGGTTTTCCGTGACCTGTAAAAACGTTTTGCGGATCGGGAGGATGCGGGGTCTGCTAGAGCTGCTCTAAGCTTCTGGTTTTTGACTTTGTAGTGTTCGGTCCACCTCCACTCATAGAGTCAGCGGAGCTAGGAGCTAAAATAATACCCATGTTGTGGCAATTACATGCAAAAGGTAATAGGTTACTCCTACAATACGTCCTTGTATAATGGTCAAGGCTCTAGGCTAAGTGGCAGGAACAACTCTGATTTTGTTATGAGCCCAAATGATAGATTCAGTGAGTCCCTGCCAATAACCATGTCTGCTGAATATAAATATTAAATTGAAGCCCTAGACAATTAGAGAACATAAGTACTCGACCAATTCTTGGAGCGACGGAAACGGAACACGCCCTAAGAACTTTCAATTTTGTTCACACAAATCAACAAATGTTCATATCGCAAAATTAATTTGTTCATGTTGTGTAAAAAGACTATTGTTTGTTCTTAGGCCCCGTTCGGATCCTCTCCTACTCCCAGATTCTAGTCTCGCGTGTGGAGCCGTCCCGAACGCAGTAGCTCCAAGAATCTGGCTTCACGGAGCAAACGACCCTGCCAGTGCAAAAACAAGAAGCTAGTCCAACCCAACTCCCAGCTTCCAGGTCAAAACGAGAAGTTGGAGTTCGTTGAAATTACATGGGAATGCCACCGCTAAGTTGCGTACCGGTTCGATCTATTTCCTCCCGAGCTTCTGTATGAGCCAGCGAGTAGACGTGGACGCTTCCTCACCTTTCACTCCGAACTAGGCCGGCAGCCCATGCCACCATCTGCGTTCCCTAACAGCCCATGTCCCTGTAGCCCAGCGCCAACCCATGCAGCGAAGGGAGAAGCTGGTCACAGCCTCCCGAACGCACGCAGCATCTCACAGGAAGCTGGAAGCTGGCGTTGGAAGCTGGAGACGTGGATTTCCTGAATCTGGAGGACTTCCGAACGGGGCCTTAGAATAAAAAAGAGTGAAATCTTACATGGATCCCAATGTGGACCAACGGTTCTTGGCGTTGTATGTGAACTAAGAGATCTCGTGGGGTTGAGAATAAGTCGCGTGGGAAAAACAAAATAAAAAAGCTCATGCGTAAAATGTTGTGTAGAAGGGTTGAGTAACAAAACTACCAAGTCAATCTAAAACCAGCGTAACAGTATAGCTCATTGGAAAAGTAGATAACACTTCCATATGAAGAAACTAAAATACTCCCTCTGTCCCAAATAAATGTCTGAATTTTAGTATAACTTTGTATGACAATTGTACTCGCTCCGTTTTTATTTACTCTGCATATTAGAGTTGACTGAAGTCAAACTCGTTGAAGTTTGACCAAGTATATAGAAAAAAGTACAAACTTTTACTATAGCAAATCTATATAATACGAAAGTACATTCAGTAGTAAATCTAATGGTCTTGATTTGTTATTGTATAAGTTAATATTATGTTTATAAATTTGGTCAAAGTTTACAAAGCTTGACTTTAACTAAACCTAATACGCGGATTAAATAAAAACGGAGGGAGTACTAAAATTAAGACACTTATTTTAGGACGGAGAAAATATTAACCAGCTCTTGTGAGTCTTTTTCGAGTTACATGAATAACAAATCTACCATTCTATACCCCTCAGCGTTCCCAGCAAGTGTCTCGATTGTAGCAGTAACGACAAGGACAAATCCAAGTACCGTAATGAACAAGCCCATCATACCGACGACATGTCCTATGATATGAAACGCTTGACCGCCAGAGGTTGTTGGGTGGAACCGTATGCTGAGACGCGTGATAGTGATGAAAACGGTGGCGATAACGAGCTCGACAAGGACCGCATAGCACAAGCAGACATATCTGCTACATTGCTTGGGCTCCGCTGTTGCGGCGAGTACATCCGGATTAGGATCGTCACTGGGAGGCATAACCAGCCTATCAATCCATATCAGAAATTGACGCCGACCGGGTTGTGCTTTGACGCCGCCACCAGAATGACCGGGGTTTTCCATATCGATCATCTCTATATCGTCCATGGCGTCGCTCGACTGATTGAATATCTTGTTTTTCACGATAAATCAGTAGGCACCGAAGCGTACCTTGTGGACGAACGAATCAAGCGGATATATCGATACTTCCGTATGCAAAGTTGCAAACAGGAACAAAGTAGGCAGCGGTCGAAATTCAATGGCGTGCTCGCGTGCATATTCCAACGACGTTTCTACTCCCTCCGTCCAAAATTAGTTGTCATCAAAATGGATGAAAATTGATGTATCTAGAACTAAAATACATCTAGATACATCCATTCTAATGACAAGTATTTCTGGACGGAGGGAGTATATATATAATGCATCCAGAATCTCGTTCTAGTATAGGACTCCGTAATTTATTTATTTATAGAATGACTCTTTTTTAGTTTATAAACCGGAGAAGCTAATCTCAACAGCCCCGCGTCCGTGTAACGCCGTGCAAGGCCAAGACGTCGCTTACGCAGGTAGACCGACCCGACCCCAACCCCAACATGCTTTTGCTCTTTTTTTGTTGTTGAAATTACATGCCTTTGCTTTTGATCGTGCATGGCCGGCCGCCACTGTCACGTACGTCGCAGCAGCTATCTCGACGACACTTCTCTCTCTCTCTTTCTCTCTCTCTTTTTTTGAGGTATACTCGATGATGGAGTACTTCTAAAAATGAGTGTGCTACAAAATAAAATACATCAAAACCGCGATAGTGTTTAACAATATAAGTGAACAAACAGAAATTAAAAAGATTAATGACATACAATAATCATACATGCATCGCAGTCGACGGAAACGCCTCCTCCCACTGAACAAACATGTCGGAAACCTGAAATAAATTCAGGAATAATGCGAGCACCAATGTTAGTCTAGTACTTGAACCCTGGTGGACTGGACATACAACTGTCCTCCTAACCATCCAAACCAAAGTTGGATTGCAAAATTGGCTATTGTGAGGATAACTAATTTTAATGGTGCCCGGTGGAATATTTAGCCTGCCCGGTCGACACATGGCATGTGAACTCGCCACATTCCGGTCATGGCACACATGCTTGGCACAGATAGAACAAGTCGCGCTGCACGTACACGGGGACGGTCGTACGTTTATGAATTCGTTCTTAATTGGTTTCTCTCTAGCATAAGCTATTTTATCAGTTGCATGTTTTTACAAACCGTGTTTGTCCATTTTGTCTAAGAGGAGCGAAGCCCTAAGCCCTAGAGGATGCCACAACCTGCGATGACGTCGTAGCCGAGGAGGAGGCGTGAGGGTTCCATGATTCTCCTCGGAACGGATGGATCCCAATATCAAGACAGGGAAATCGTGCCTGGTCGCAGTGTCGATGGCAAGGGCTGAGTCAGGGATCTCACTGGAGATGGGGGCGTTTGTGTCTCGCTTCAGCATTGTATCAAAAGGCGAGGAAGAAACATAAATTGGGTGGGAAATACTGGTGTCGGTTAGGGCAGGTCATGTGAGAAAGAAAATGGGAAGAGAAAGACATTGTTGTTGGGGCAAATCAAGTTAAACTTTGTTTCTTGTTTTCCAGGCAACTGTTGGGAAGGCGATGCCTTTCTCTCTTTCTAACTCTATAGACCGTGCGAGATGCGTCATTACCCCACGTGGCTCAAGTCTCCTGGAGTGGGTTAGCGATCTTATCAACCCAACCACCGACACCTAGCTAGGATGAACAACTGGTGCGAGACACCTTCTGGCCCGATGATGTGAAGCACATTCTTCGGATTTCTCTTCGGGATGGAGTGCCCGACTTTGTGGCCTGGCAGTATGATAGCAAGGGGATCCACTCGGTTAAGAGTGCCTACAAACTCCACATGCAACTCGAACAGTCAAACAGCGATGGAGGAGTTGGAGGGAGCGACAACAACCCGGGGTGTCTAGACCGAACTGCTGATGATTCCTGGAAGCGTATCTGGCGCCTACCTTGCCCTAAGAACATACAGATGTTTACGTGGAGAGTGAAGCATGAATCACTTGCTCTTCGTACAAATGTCGCCCGCAGAGGAATTCATATCCAAGATACCAAATGCCTATTCTGTGGGTTGGCCGATGAGGATGGAGCTCATCTATTCATAAAATGTAAGACAGTGAAGGGAGTGTGGAGAGATCTGGCTATGGAGAAAGAGCGAATTCAGTTGGAGGAGATTACGTCCGTGCATGTGATGCTTGACTTTCTCTGGGGTCTAGATGTCAAAAAGCGTCTGCATGTCCTTACTTTTTGGTGGATCTGGTGGTCTAACCGGAATAAACTGCGAGAGGGTGAGCTACCCTTGGAGGCGGAGGAGGTGGCAAGAAGAACGCGGAGCAGTGTTATTGAATACCTGCAAGTCTTTACTCCGACCCAAGTTAAACAGCCACCGGACAAGTGGCGCCCCCCCGGAGGCGACGACGTACAAAATCAACGTTGATGGCTCCTTCATTCCAGGACAGGTTCATGCGGGCTGGGGTGTCGCTATCAGATCGGCAGATGGCAACCTAATATGTGCTCGGGCTGGCAAGGAAGATCACATTGGCGATGCCTTCGTAGCAGAAGCGATAGCCATGTCACAGGCAATCAGCATGGCGTCTGAACTTGAACTGGTGAGGGTGCAGTTTGAGACCGACTCCCAGCTCCTGGCTGAGGCACTTGACCTGCGCAAGGTTGACTCCTCAGCGTATGCAGCATTGACAGAGGACATGAAATATCAGCTAAAATTGTGGTTCTCTAGTGCTTCCATCTCCGTTTGCAGGCGTAGTGCCAATTCTGTAGCTCATGAACTTGCTAGCATTGGCCGTGTGTGTGAGTGCGATCACCATCTCCAATGGTGGTCTGATGTACCTGCCCAGGTGGGCGCATGTATTTTGGGCGATATGCCCGGTTCTGGTTAAGTAATCAAGCAGTTTTGCTTTCAAAAAAAAAACTCTATAGACCATGACCCACGAGAGGTTCGCATGATACATAACCCAGCCAACAAATGTGTTTTGTGCAATGTTGTAACTTATCCTATGAGAAACCGCAAAACCGTTAATTTAACTTGGAATGAATATTTAATCCATATAACTGTTTATCGAATTTCAAGAAACGATCTATCATTTCCCTATCCCCTCTAGATTCTCATCACCAACCATGGTTTGCTACGTACCGTAGCCAGGCCGTCAAGGTTAGGGTTGTCGTTGCAAAGCGTTGTGACCCTTTGTCTCCATGTCTGAAAGGCATTTCCATTAGGTTGTACAAAAATGAAAAAAATGTGTTATTGGCTAAGAATTTACAATTTGCTCATATAAATACCAAATATAATCATAATATTGTACACTTCATGTAGTACAAAAAATTGTTTCCTCATAGACTAAAATAAAAAAAGTGAAATTTGACTTGGATCTCAACGCGGATAATAGGTTCTTGGTGTCGTCTAGAATTAAGAGATCCCAGAGGATTGAAAATTACTCGCGACAGGATAATAAAATCACCAAGTCACTATAGAATACAATGTAAAAGTGTCGAGTAACAAAACTGCCAAGTTAACGTAAAATACATTGTAAAATATTCAACAATCACATATAGCTCGTTGAAGAAATTGGATAATGCTTCCATATAAAGAAAACTAGTAAATTATCATCCCATTGTTAGTAAATATTTTCACGCACATAAGTAAATATTTTCACGCACCTAAGTAAAAAAAAATTCTACCAAGCCCATGCAAGGCCAAGGCGTACGTGGCTGAGCACACCTCCTGTGTCGCGTGGCTTTCGCACGTAGAGTGTACGTCGCAGGCTCGCAGCAGCAAGCTTTCCGTTTCAAAACGCGGGACTCTCGTATCTGCCCCCTTTCGCAGCAACACTTTACTCGTGTACGACGCGCGCGTTACATATAACGTGACAGCCCGTTAGCCCACACTATATATGCCGTGCAAAGCCACATGGAAAACGCCTGCCAATCACTACTCTGCCACTCGCGGCAGAGATAATACATCATCTAAAAGCAATATTTCCTATTTGACTTATCTAGCCGTGTCTTGTCTTACACATACTCAGCTTGGTGAATGGTTCGTCTTCGATTGATATGGCCGGGTTATCGTTGCAAAACATCGTAACCATTTCTCTCCATGCATGCCCGAAAGGCACGCCCATTAGGTTGTAAATAAAATATCCCATTGCCTAAGAACTTTACTATAGAAATCTCCATATTCATACCATAACAGTATTATTAATTCGCTCATGCAGTGTACAAAAAAGTTGTTTGCTCTTAGAGTGAAACAAAATGTAAATTTTGACGGATCTCAATCTGGATCAACGGTTCTCTATGTGGTCTGAGAACTAAGAGGTCCTAGGGGATTGAGAGTCAGTCGCGACAAGATAACAAAACCACTAACGATGTGAAAGAGTCGAGTAACAAAACTGCAAACTCAATCTAAGACGCAGTGTAAAAGATTCAATAATTGCATATAACTCATTGTAGAAAAGTAGATAATGCTTCCATACAGATAAAGCTAATAGAACAATAACATCCCCTAGCTTGCGAATCTATAATTACCTGAATAATAAATCACTCAATCTACACCCCTCGAGATTCCCAATAAGTGCCTCGATTAGAAAACGGTAGACAAGGATGAATCCAAGCATCGCAACGAACATGCCTATCATAATACCCACGACATGCCCCATGAGATGCAATGCTCGACCGGCAAAGGTTGTCGGGTGGAGCTGTACGCTGAGTAACATCAGGGTGAAAAATGGTGATGATAACAAGCTCGACGAGGACCGCTCAGCACAAACACACATATCTGCTGCATTGCTCAGGCTCCGCTGCTACAGCTAGTCCATCAGGATTAGGGAAGTCATGGGAAGGTATAAGAATCCTGTCTATCCATGTCCAAAACTGAGGCCGGTCAGGTTGTGCTCCAACTTCGACGTCACCGCCATCTCTGACGTGACCACCATCTCCGACTTCGATGTCGATCATCTCTATAACATCCATGGTGTCGCTCGATTGATTGGGGAGATGAAATCAAAGAGAAAAACAGCGCCGCCATGCTTTTTACGAGAAATCGGTACGTAGCACCGAACAGTACTTCTGGGCAAACGAATCAAGAGGATCGGTGCAAACCTTAGGAACAAAGTAGGCAGTCCTCGAAATTCAGGTGTGCTCGAGGTACTTCCTCCTTAAAAAAATATATGAGCAATGGCGGCGACCGAACTCTAGCCTGTTAATTTTGTATGATTGTGCTAAAAAAGATACAGGATTAATACAACTCAAAAAAAAGGTGGGATTAAAACTCTAATCACACGGTTATGTGAAACTCACACGATGAAAACAGTGCATCTCCGATTCTGACAAATCAAGGATGGATCCTGCATGTCGCCGTTGCCACCTATATATCGCCATCATAGCTCCGACTTCACAGAAGAAAATTTGGAGACAATCTTGTGGACACATCAGAGAAGAGCCGACTACCACTACTATTGCTGCGGCCCAGAGGTTGCTCACCTCCGCTGTCGCTGCCATAGAAGTCCACAGGCCATCGCCACCAACCACCGCGATCATTGCGATGACCCCACCATCCTCATATATCCATTGGTCCATCCAACCGGTGACAACTCCAAGAACGATGAACCCAGGGGGAGCATGATGCAGTAAGTCACCATTATGCTTTTTCCATGAGATGAATATATTGCCATTGTCAGAATAAAAAAATACATGCCTTCAGAGTTTAATTAACAAGTTGCATGAGCAAAACCTACCATTCTATACATCCTATCCAGGGTCTCTTCTATAAAATGAAGGGCAAGAAGGAACACGTGAGGCACAACAGTGATCAAGCCTATCATACCCGTGATTTTGTCCAATGACATGTAATCAACCGTGGTTGCCGGGTGAGAGAATTCATAGTCACAAAGGTGACAACAATGAGCTTTGGGATGGTCGCTGAACACAAAAGGCACTGCTATGTTGCTGGGGCTCTGCTGTCATGGGGAGGCTGTCAAGGTTGGGGTTATCATGGAGAGACATCACAGTCATTTCTTTCAATGCCAAAAGACACGTCGGTTAGATTGCGCAAAACTAAATCTAATTACTTTGGTCATCTGTCAAAATTGTGAATTTGTTCATACAAATATGTAAAAACTCTTCATGAGTGCAAAGAAGAAAAATATGGCATGTCCTTATTGCGAGAATTGTGAATCTTAAGTACATCTCAACGTGGATCAACAGTTATGGCGTCGACCGATAACTCACTGATCACAAGTGATTGGAATTAGTCGTTGGAGAATAAAAAATCATTAACTCGCTATAAAACACAGTGTACAAAAGTCGATCAATCAAATACAAATATAGCATATTTAAAATTAGATAAAAAATTCCCCACAAAAAAAATTAGATAAAAGAATTCATATATAGGGAAACTAGAGGGAAGTTCATACTTCAGCCCCAAACTATCCCATTTGTCTAAAAATCAACCCTAAACTCTTAAACCGTCCAACTTTCAACCCTAAACTATCAAAATCATGCAAGATTCAACTTAGCCTCTCCTCGAACCAGTATTTGGACTGGTTTAGAGACCATTTGGCCATCCATCCTAGTCGGCTGCCATGTAAAAGTAGGCAAAAGTTTCATATTACACTAAACCAATAACAACCCTTGGGAGTCCTTTTTTCAAATTATTAAATGAATAAATCTATGCTTCTACACCCCTCGGGATTTCCGCGAAGGGCCTCGTCTATAAAACCTAAAACAAGGATTTCTCCAAGGGGGGCAATGATGAGCATGCATATAATAGCCACGATTCGCCCAATTATAAGAAAAGCTTGACCAACAAAGGTTGTCGGATGTAAGTCTGCGCAGATCAACCAAAGGGCGGTGGAAGCGGCAACAACGGCGAGCACGGCCAATATCGCAAAGCACAAGAAGGCGTGTCTGCTACATTGAGTGGGCTCCGCTGCCTCGACGGGTTCATCTGCTGGGTTAGGCCTGTCGTCGTGAGGCATCACGATCCTCTCGAACCCCTCTCTCCATGCTCGGAAGAGACGTCGGTCCGGCTGCTCTTCGCCCACGTCGTTGCCGCCACGGTCGGGGTTTTCGACGTTGATCATCTCTATGCCCTCCATGGCGCCGCTTGATTGCTTTTCCGCAGTCCTGTCCGGATGATCGGCCGGGAGGGATTGAAATTAGTAGAGTAGCTCAAGTGGATCCGTATGCCGGGATAGATGGAAT
Source organism: Aegilops bicornis (assembly GCA_021605145.1). Classification (NCBI taxonomy): domain Eukaryota; kingdom Viridiplantae; phylum Streptophyta; class Magnoliopsida; order Poales; family Poaceae; genus Aegilops; species Aegilops bicornis. The sequence continues at coordinate 649,784,204 of CM038674.1, forward strand.
TGAAGTTAGAGCAACTCTCGGGCGGATCCCAGGCGTTCACATATATGCGCACAAACACACACACATTCTCAAAAAACACACACACATATGCCGCTGGAATTACGCGCGGAACGTACGTACAGTAATTATGAAGGGAGCACCCTTCTTCCATCGATGGCTATCTCTGTCCTCGATCGTACGTTTCGCTTGGCCGATGACACGCCGCCGCCGCCGCCGCTAGCTCATTCATTCGCACAGCTCCTTCATCTCCTCTCTCCCACGGATGCATGCTGATGCTGCCGGCCCTTAATTGAACACAGCTCGCTCCTCTCCTTCCTTCCTTCTCGACGCCGTCTACTCCGGCGACTATATAGTAAGTCGGTCGCACGTACAGGTACACAACAACCTCTTCCTCTCCGTCAACTACAATGTGCGCGCAGCAAAAAAAACCACGTCTTTTTATTACCCTACAAGCTTGCGATTGCGGATCGGAGTGTCCCGATCCGGCGACGAGAAGCGCAGGGACCATGTTAGCTACTTAGCTTCGCATGTGCGTATAATTAACCATGTCGTCTTGTCATTCCAATAAGTAATAAAAGACACACAAAAAAAATACAAGTCCTATCCTTTGACACCGGGTGTAGGGACGGGAAGGAGAAGGATCAACGGATGGTTTTGGCATCTTTGCTTTGCATGTGTGTATAACCATGTTGTGTTGTCGTTCCAAGAGACAGATAGTTACCGGTCATTTGACACCGGGTGTAGGTACATCGACCCCTGCTTGCATGATCCGTCTTGTCCTTTCTAAGAGACATGGGGTTATATGCCAGACCCTGGTGGTGCCACATATGACGAGCATCGACGTGGACATGGTGCAATGCTTTTATTGTGCCTGGTGGCACACACATGTATGCACACAACAACTTACACCACTCCATGCTAGCCTTTTCTCCCTCCCACCGGACCAAATACCTTTCTCTTCTTCTCTCTCCCTCCCAATGGACAGTGACGGCGGCGGAGGAGCTAGGCGGCCTATGTGTATGCGAGGAGAAAGCAAATAGGACCAGAGCGGCCTCATAAACAAGCGTGACGGCAGCTGAAGAGGTATGCTCAACCGTTGTAGACAAGGTGCCTGAGTTGGGAAGGAAGCTTTGTTCAATTGGATTATATAGTCGCCCGGAGTAGACGATCGATGGCGTCGGGAAGGAAGGAGACGAGGAAGCTTTGTTCAATTGGATTATTATTGATATCACGGCCGGGGTGATCACCAAGATATATTGATTGGCCAGATAGCCAAGAGTATGATGGTCCATGTGACCTTAAACGATGGTTTATCATTACAACTAGTTTACAATATCATCATGCTTATTATTTACCTTCACTCATAATATTGTCCATGCATGCATGCCTGTGATCGACTGATGGTTTATCATTACAACTAGTTTACAATATCATCATGCTTATTATTTACCTTCACTCATAATATTGTCCATGCATGCATGCCTGTGATCGACTAGTACTGTACATACGTCTATGACTCTTTTTTTTTCGAGGATCATCTATGACTCTTTTCTAGGAGTAGTACGTAGTAGCTTAGGTCGTGCGCACGCATCGGTTGATCGCCACATGCCGGCCATCTCATTGATCCATCATCAAAACCTTAAAATTCATTTAAAATCTCAATTAAACAGACGAGAAATCCCATGTGAATTTCAAAGTAAAAAAAGCGGACCAAAACCATGAAAGACTTGCGAATATATAGAGCGAGCGGGTATGATGAGAATCACATCCAACTATTTCGAAATTGCAAATTGATCGCTCTGATGCATCCCGGCCCTGTCGTCTTCACCACAGATATATGGATGGCCGGAACGTCGACACCACCTGCACGATTGATGCCTTGCCGCATGCCACACAATGACGTATTTGGTTACGAGTGAAACACAATGCAATGTTGTTTCCACAAAGTCGGTCATCCATGCGTACATCTCTTTATTAAGGTGTAGATAGATGGCACTACCATGACACACGGGAAGGAGAAGGATCAACGGATGGTTTTGGCATCTTTGCTTTGCATGTGTGGATAACCATGTTGTGTTGTCGTTCTAAGAGACAGAAAGTTACCGGTCATTTGATACCGGGTGTAGGTACATCGACCCCTGCTTGCATGATCCGTCTTGTCCTTTCTAAGAGACCTGGGGTTATATGCCAGACCCTAGTGCTGTCACACATGACGAGCATCGACGTGGACATGGTGCAATGTTTTTATGGTGCCTGGTGGCACACACATGTATGCACACAACAACTTACACCACTCGATGCTAGCCTTTTCTCCCTCCCACCGGACCAAATGCCTTTCTCTTCTTCTCTCTCCCTCCCAAATGGACGGTGACGGCGGCGGAGGAGCTAGGCGGCCTATGTGTATGCGAGGAGAAAGCAAGTAGGACCAGAGCGGCCTCATAAACAAGCGTGACGGCAGCCGAAGAGGTATGCTCAACCGTTGTAGACAAGGTGCCCACCAAGTCTGACCGTGATGCGAGACCACAACAAAGCGCAATGCCAGCCCGAAATTTACATCCTCTCTCGAATCAATCCTCGAAATTTCGCACCGAAACCTTATTTTTTTGGCTCCCGCCCGCGCCATCCGGAAATTTCCAGAGTTCAAAATTGAAATTGAAAAATGAAAAATGAAGAAAAGAGACAACCGCACGGCACCCAACCCAAACCCCCTCTCTTCCTCTCCCGACGCGGCGGCTCTCCTCCCTCTCTTGCACCCAACGCCTCTCCCTCTCCCTCTCCCGACGATGCGACCGTCTTCCCCCCTCCACCGTCTCCCTGCTCCGCCACCGGCCTCCACCCTCTCCCCATTCCCTCACCTTCTCTCCCTCGGCGTCCCTGCTTCCGGATCGAGCAGGGGATGCCACGGCGCTCCCAGATCCGCGGTTGCTCGTCTTCACGGCCGACGGACACGTCCTCCTCAACGAAGGCTTCGAGGGCGCTCGGATCTACGCTGGCGCGGCCGACGGAGGACAGGACGGAGCTGCTCCGTGCTCCACGACAAGGTGAACGCCTCCGCCTCCGCCGCCCAAAGGCCACGCCTTCTTCACACTCGCGCGACGGGGGAGGAGGTCGCTGCTTCCTCCGCCGTCTTCCACCGAGAGAGAAGGGCGCCGACCGGTGTGCTTCTTCTTGGGCAACAACGCGCGAGGACAAGACAGGGCTTGGTGCGGCTCGGTTGGGGTTGTGGCAACTCCGACCTTGACGACGCCATGGAGCTTCTTAAAGGTCCCCTCTCCCTCTCCTTCTCCTTCTCTATTACGTACTCACATCCAACTGCTCCGAGTTCGTTGCCATCACTATCTTCAGTAAGGATTTCGCAACTTTTCCGGTCGATTGGCTCAATTGGGCGTTGATTCTTGTCAAATGCCTCATTCCATATGGCCTCTGGATGCTCCAGTTGCTTGCACCCAATTGTCTGTTCGAGCTTAATTTTCCTGAAATCCCCAAATTTCCAGAGAGGAGTCGGGGGCGCGCCGTGGGAGGAGCCTCCTTGCGATTCTTCTCGGGCGATGACGCGGCCGTGCGGTGGGCGGGCTTTGACGCCGCTCTTCCGCTCCGCGCGAGGAGGGAGCCGGTGGCGGCTCGGCTGCTCCGACCTAGTGCCGACGCCATGGAGCCCTTCAAGGTCCCCCTCCACTTCCCCTCTCTCTTCCCGTTTCTTCTATCTTCTTCCCTGATGCGGTCATTTTCCTCACGCAGGCGTGCGCGGTGAGCATTCTCCGGATCCAATCCGAGGCTCTGGATTTGGGGATTTCCCTTCTCTGAAGCGCGTATATGGCCAGTGATGTTTGCTGTGGTTCTGGCCATGCATCTTCTACCTCGTGCTCCCAGCCCTGGACACCGTCGGTCAACTCGCTCTCCTTTTGTTTTGAATTCGTTCTGCTGCGTTTGATAGAAACAATTAATTTCTGAATCCGGATAAGCGTAAATGACTGAATTTATGAATGGTTCATTCTTTATCTTGGTTGAATTGGGGAACCAAATATAATCATCTCCTTTTGTGCTTTCTTTTGGCTGATGCATTGTATATGTAAAGGAGATGGGAAAGATGAGAGTAATAGCTTTTAGAAAAGGCATTGGTTTTTAGAAATCCTGATATTGACGGGGGAAACATAATAATCATCACTATGTCCTAGTATTGGCAGGGGAAAGCATCCAAATACAAAGAAAATAGGCACGGAGGGCACGCAGTATGGCACCTGTACAGAAATGGGTTAACATAAGTGTTATCTGGCTTGTTCTAGTTCAGTGACTTATTCATGTTTATTGATCCCTATTTAAATGTTCTGAATTCGCAGTCAATAGGAGGTTGGATTAGTTGGTTAAACTTGAACAACCTGTTCTTGCTTCTATTGAGGCTGATGTTGACAAGAAGGTACTGTAGATGATAGGTAAGATAGATTAATTTCTGAATTCTGAACAACGTGCATGACTGAATTTCTGAACAGATCATTCTTTATTTTGGTTGAGCCGGGTAACAAAGTAAAATCATTTCTGATGTGGTTGGTTTCCTTACGCAGGTGTGTGCGCCCAGCACTCTGGATCCGATCTGATTCACTCTGAGGTGCTGGATTTGGGGAACTCTCTGAAACACTTACGACCGCTGATGCTTGATGTGGTTCTGGCTATGCATCTTCTATCTCGTGCTCCCAACCCCTGGACATCGTGTTCGCCCTTCCTTTTGTTACTGGCAATACGATTCATAATAATGTCTTTAGGTAGGCATGCACACATGTTTGCAACCCAACCACATATTCATAGTGAGAACAGCGATGGTCTAAGTAGTAAGCGAACCCTGTTTTGGTGCAACATATCCGGACCATGTCTGCAATTTGCAGTTTCTGTTCAGACAACCTAGGACGCCCTTTAATTTAATCGCGTGTGCAGCGGAATCTGTTAACCAGATATGATTAGCTAACTAGTAAAACTGATTGGTTTTGTTTGGCACGCTATGAGATTGCATAAAGAAATACCAGCGGTGATAGAATACATTTCTCCACATAATGAAGCCTGCAATTCATGCGTGCCTTGTGTGCATGAATAATTAAGCCTGACAACCGCAACCTATACAGCTCTACTGACTACCTACAACCACAAGCGATAAAGATTAGTGATTCTTATCTGCATGAATGGATTAATTTCTGAATTCCGAACAGCGTGCATGACTGAATTTCTTAATGGATCATTCTTTATTTTGGTTGAATTCAGAAACGAAATAAAATCATTTCTGATGCGGTCGGTTTCCTCATGCAGGTGTGTGCGTCCAGCACTCCGAATCCGATCTGATTCGCTCCTAGGCACTTGATTTGGGGAACTTTCTGAAACATTTATGCCCACTGATGCTTGTTGTGGTTCTGGCTGTGAGAGTGTGCATCTTCTACCTTGTGCCCCGGGTCTTGGACACATTCGCTCAGCTCCCTCTCTCCCTCCCTCCCTCCCTCTCTCATGCTGCTCTCCTTTTCTTTGAGTATGTTCTGCTGTGTTTGGTAGAAACTGGACGACTTTTGATTGAGTTGTTCATCACTGCTTTCCTTTTAGCACCACTGCCATCTCACTGCGATTAGTCTAAGTGCAGAGGACGGAAGCAGCGAGTCCGTTGTCCTGCACCCGCGTTCACTTGGCCTCCTGCCTTGCCCTTCCGGTGGCCGCTTTCTTCTTAGACTCTGGGTAGGTAAGCCACTGGCTCCTCTCTTCTGTTCTTTCTCATGCTTTGTGTGACCGCAGCCATCGAGTCGTGTTGATTTCTGTGTGCACTTACCGATTAATTTCCGAATTCCGATCAGCGTGCATGACTGAATTTATGAATGTGTCATCCTTTATTTTGGTTGAATTGGCGAACCAAATAGAATCATCTTCTTTGGTGCTTTCTTTTGGCTAATGCATTGTAAAGGCATTGGCTTTTAGAAATCCTAGTATTGACGGGGGAAACATAATAATCACTATGTCCTGGTATTGGCAGGGCAAAGCTTCCAAATACAAAGAAAATAGGTAGAGAGGGCTTGCAGTATGGCGCCTGTACAGAAACGAGTTAACTTAAGTGTTATCCGGCTTGTTCTAGTTCAGTGACTTATTCGTGTTTATTGATCCCTATTTAAGTGTTCTGAATTTGCAGTCAATAGGTAGTAGGATTAGTGGGTTAAACTTGAAAAACCTGTTCTTGCTTGAGACGGAGGCACTGTAGATGATAGGTAAGACAGATTAATTTCTGAATTCCAAACAGCTTGCATGACTGAATTTCTGGACGGATCATTCTTTATTTTTGTTGAATTGGGGAACGAAATAAAATCATTTCTGATGTGGTCGGTTTCCTCACGCAGGTGTGTGCGCCCAGCACTCCGGATCCAATCTGATTCCCTCCGAGGTGCTGGATTTGGGGAACACTCTGAAACACGTACGACCACTGTTGCATGCTGTGGTTCTGGTTGTGCATCTTCTAGCTCGTGCTCCCAATCCCTGGACATTGTGTTCGCCCTTTCTTTTTGTTACTACTAAATAAATGGCAATTAGATTCATAATGTCTTTTGGTTGGCCTGCCCACATGTTTGCAACACAAGCATTGATTCATAGTGAGAACATAGATGGTCTAAGTAGTAAGTACACCTATTTTGGTGCAACATATCCGCTAGTATAAACTATGTTTGCAATTTGCGGTTTATGTTCATACTTTAGACAGGCAGGGGAGCCATTTAATTTGGTCGCGTGTACGGCGGAATCTGATAACCAGATATGATTAGCTAACTAAAACTGCTTGGTTTTGTTTAGCATGCTATAAAATCACATAAAGAAATACCAGCTGTGCTAGAACACACTACGCCACATAATGAAGCCTGCGAATCATGCATGTGTTGTTACCCTACCCAATCAAGCATGACTGAATTTCTGAATGGATCATTCTTTATTTTGGTTGAAATTGGGGAACGAAATAAAATCATCTCCTTTTCTGCTTTCTTTTAGCTGATGCATTGTACGTGGGTGTGTACTGTATATATATGTAAAGGAGATGGGGAAAGGCGGGAGTAATAGCTTTTAGTAAGACACTGACTTTTAGTACTCCTGGTATTGATAGAGAAACATAATAATCAGTGTCCTTGTTAGAGAGTGTCCAAATGCCAAGAAAAAAGGAAGGCAAAGCCAATTAACCTTTTCCTGGAGATTAAAGTCACCTACTCTATGGAGGGCTCACAGAATGGCGCCTCTACAGAAATGAGATGACTTAAGTGTTAGATGGACTTGTTTTAGTTGGATGAGCGGGTTAAACTTGAACAACCTGTTCTCTCTCATGCTGCTCTCCATGTTTGTTTGAATTCGTTTTGCCTTGTTTGCTACACCCGGGAATTTTTTTGATTCAGTTGTTCGCCCTTTTTTGTGTTGCGGTCAAGTTCATAACTGCTTTCCTTCTTATTAGTACCACTGCTTGTTTACTGCGACTAGTCTGATTGCAGAGGACGACACCAGCATCCCTAAAGATGTGAAGCTGCCCATCCTTAATGGTTTCTACTGCCATATCTACAACTCCGACTGGATTTATCATTGTATTGGATCTCTCTTTATGCGGTGCTCACTCTGACACCTCCGCCATAGGTAAGCCACTGGTTCTTCCTCTGCTCTCTATCATGCTCTGTGTGCCGTCGTGAATTTTTTGTACACGAACGAGATACTTTCCGAGTTCCGAACAGTGCGCATGATTGAATTTCTGAACATATCATTCTTATATTTGCTTGAGTTGCGAAGCCAAATAAAATCATCTTCTTTTGTGCTTTATGTTTGCTGATCCATTGTATGGTGTACTTTGTATTCCCTCCGTCCGAAAAGGCTTGTCCCTCAAATGGATGTATCTAGCATTAAGTCAGTGCTAGATACATCCATTTGAGAGATAAGCTTGGGAAAAGCTTTTCCGGACGGAGGGAGTATGTATGTAAAGGAGATGGAGAAAGATAGGAGTTTTCCCTGTTTATACATTGGCTTTTACAAATCCTGGTATTAATGGGGGAAAGATAATGATCACTGTTTCCTGGTTACAAATTGTCTAAATACGAAGAAAATAGGCGGAGGTATTAAACTTTTTTCTGGAAATACAAATGAAGAAATACATTGTATTTCTGGAACCAAATAAAAATCGCTCCTTTTATGTTTTTTTATGGCTGATTCATTGTATGGGTGTGCTGTGCATGTACTACGCCCTTTGTACCACAATACTTGTTGGGGGAACTTGTACTAGTTTTCCTCGACTACAAGTATTTCGGTACAGAGGGAGTAGCTTTTAGAAATAGATGATGACTTGGATGAACATTTCTGCTATCATATATTTATAATTTTTTGGGTGGAGGGAGTAACAGATGATGACTTGGATGAACATTTCTGGTTTGTGCTATATATTTAGTTGCTGAGTTGATCGACAGGATTTAGAAAGCGTCCAAATACGAAGAAAATGGGCACATCCATTAAATATTTTTCTATAGATTAAAGTCTCATTTTATATGGAGGGCTCGCAGAATGGCACCTGTACAAAAATGAGTTCAGTTAATTGTTATCCGGCTTGTTTAGTTTGTTGACTTATTCATGTATAGTGATCCGTATTTAAATGTTCTGAATTCACAGTCAACAGTCAAAAGGAGGTTGGATGAGTGGGTTAAACTTTAACAACCTATTCTCTCACACTGCTCTCAAACGTGTGAATTTGTTTGCCTTGATTGGTAGAATTGGGACGAATTTTGATTGAGTTGTTCGCCCTTTTTTTTGTTGCGGTCAATTTCATCACTACTTTCCTTAGTACCACTGCTTGTTTACTGTGACTAGTCTAATTGCATAGGACAACGTCAGCATCCCTCGAGATGTGAAGCTGTCCATCCTTAATGGTTTCTACCACCATATCTACAACCCTGTCTGGAGTTATCAATGTATGGGATCTCTCCTTATCTGACGCCTTCGTCATAGGGGTAAGCCACTGGTTCCTTCTCTGCTCTCTCTCATGCTCTTTGTGCCCACGACCAGAGTCGCAGTGACTTGTAATTTCTGAGTTTCGAACAGTGTGCTTGATGAAGTTCTGAATGGACCATTCTTATATTTGCTTGAATTGGAAGTCAAATAAAATCATCTTCTTTGGTGCTTTTTGTTTGCTTATCCATTGTATGTGTGTGCTGTCTATCTATGTAAAGGAGATGGAGAAAGATAGGAGTTTTCCCTGTTTATAAAGACATTGGCTTAAGAAATCCTGGTATTGATGGGGGGAACGATAATAACCACTGTTTCTGAATTTCGATCAGCGTGCATGACTGAATTTATGAATGGATCATTCTTTATTTTTGTTGAATTGGGGAACCAAATAGAATCATCTCTTTTTGTGCTTTTTTTTGGCTGATGTATTGTATGTGGGTGTACTGTGTATACATGAAAAGAGAATGGGGAAAGATGGGAGTAATAGATTTTTGAAAGGCATTGGCTTTTAGAAATGTTGGTATTGATGGGGGAAACGTAATAGTCACTGTGTCATGGTTAGAAAGCGTCCAAATACGAAGAAAATAGGCAGAGCTGTTAAACATTTTTTTAGAGATTAAAGTCACCTATTTTGTGACGGGCTTGCAGAATGGCGTCTGTACAGAAATGAGTTAAATCAAGTGTTATCCGGCTTGTTCTAGTTCAGTGACTTATTTCATGTTTATTGATCCGTATTTAAATGTTCTGAATTTGCAGTCAATAGGAGGTTGGATTAGTGGGTTATAGTTGAACAACCTGTTCTTGCTTCTGTTGAGGCTGATGTTGACAACAAGGTAGATGATAGGTAAGATAGGTGAGTGCAGTTCAGTTGTGGTGCAGAGTGTTGTACATGTTAATGATACATATACCATTTACTTTGGCATGACATCCTTGACTGCACAGTTAAGTTGTTGTCTACTTGGCCGAGATAATGTTTTTCTCGAAGCAATATTTGTTGTTATTCTTTATGTGAAAAAATAATTATATGAATCCTTGCAATTTTATCAATGCAACAAGTTTGAAGGTGACATGGCACCAGAAACGTAAAATCAATGAAATACATGTGGATGCATGCTATGGACTTTTAAGACTCGATAGTTTTATTTCTTGACCTTTCAAGCTCTCTCCTTATCCAACGCCTCCGGATTTATCAATGTATAGGGTCTCTCCTTATCCAATGCCTCTGGTATAGGGGTAAGCCACTGGTTCCTTCTCTGCTCTCTCATGCTCTATATGCCCACGGCCATCGAGTCGCGGTGATTTTTTGGTACACAATTGAGATAATTTCTGAGTTCCGAATAGCGTGCTTGAATGAATTTTTGAATGGATCATTCTTATATTTGCTTGAATTGGGAAGCCAAATAAAATCATCTTCTTTCGTGCTTTTTGTTTGCTGATCCACTGTATGTGTGTTAAGGAGATGGAGAAAGATAATAGTTTTCCTTGCTTATAAAGATATTGGCTTTAAGAAATCCTGGTATTGATGGGGGAAAGATCACTGTTTCCTTGTTAGAAAGCGACGAAATACAAAGAAAATAGGCAGACCTATTAAACTTTTTTATGGAAATACGTACAAATATGAAGAAAGACATTGTATTTCTGGAACCAAATAAAAATATCTCCTTTTGTGTTTTTATGGCTGATTGTTTGTATGGGTGTATTGTGCATGTATGTAAAAGGAGATATCTTAGAAAGATGGGAGCACTAGCTTTAAGAAACACATTGACTTAAAGTCATCTTTTACATTCTTTTCATATTGGAATCTAAAAGTGTCCCCTTTTTGGTTAACAGAAGAGATTGCAAAGGAGCTTGTGCAGGGGTATCAGGTATGACATCCCGATGACAGTGGCCAACACCACCTTCATGGGCATGAACACCCTCGATGCTGCTGGCGGTCTTGCACGCTACCTATCTACCTGTATCTCCTTGAGGTCAAGATGGACGTTCGGGGTAATTCATTCATTCATTCATGCCTTTCAGTTGCTAGCTCCTCCCCAACTCTCTAGTCCATGTAGTCTAGTTTTGGGACAGAACTTGCGCGGCCTTGTTTGATCTATGGCACAAATTTCTGTGAGTTATATATTTGTACGCTTGGTATGCAAAATGTCAACGATGAAAGTGTGAGAGTGCATGTTGTGGTAGATAAACTTGCATTTCTATTTGGGGAAATGGACACTAGTTCTGCAGGCATTTGATTTTCCGCTGAAGTACAATGTAATTCTTTCTTTGGATGAGTAATTGTGGATTGGACAGAAATGTGATGCTCCTGATGCTGTATGTGTTGATGCTAGTAGCAACATGGGCATTCAATGGAAAAGGAAATGGTTCTGAATTTAGTTTGCTGTGATGAAGCAACTAGTGTGGCTGATAGTGTGCTTGCCAGAAAAAGTATATCCTTTGAAGTAGCAAGTTTACATGCCACACTACTTATGGAATGGAAGACAAGAAAGGTAGCATCCAAAAGATAGATGCCTACCCGATATAGTTTTCCTATAGTAAAACTTCTATTTCTTGCTTGTGGTATTCTTAGGAATTTCTGCAGGTCTCAAATGGTAAGAAAACATCATTAGTGTTTGCGATCATATAAGTGGATTTAACTTGTAGTTATGGTTTCTTAAAGAGAACATTCCTTGTTTGTTTTCTTGCATAGAATATTTCTTTTGTATCGGGGCCTGATCTCTACAAGTTTGTCTATTTGCAGCTCTGAAAATTTTCATTCTCTTGTGAAAATGTCTAGCAGTTTATGTCTGGTTAGATGCTTGGTTAAATGGCATTATCATCGTGTATTTGGCCATTTGCTCTTCTCAGATATTTGAAGTTGAAGCATACACACGGGTCTGACCTATGGCCTTGATAATTTGTTGCTAGTTTGTGAAAAAGTGATAAACGATATATTTGCCTTCTGACTTTATGCAAGTAACTAGGATTTTGTAACATACATGTATGCTACTTTCATTATAATGATTTTTCCATTCTCACCATACTATAATGAATTCAATTTCATTTCTTTTCTTAACTTGTACTCCTTTCGTAAAGAAATATAAGAGCGTTTATATCACTAAAGTAGTGATCTAAACGCTCTTATATTTGTTTACAGAGGGAGTACTGGTGAGTCCATGGTCTCTGCTTTGTCTCCGCGACCTGAGATGGTCTGGCCATCAAACCGTGGGACTGTGATGCTGGCCATTGAGCTGTTGATTCAGTTTTTGGATTTGTGGTGGAGGCCAATACAATCTTTCATGCTGATGATTTTATAAATTGGCTACATCTAGCTTTAAACATTAGTGATTGTCCTCTAATTGCATATGATTCAAAGCCAATCCAAACTGCAAATGGTGAAAAACAAATGCCAGGTTTTGTCTAGATAAACATAATATGGTACGGTTGCTTGGTGTGTCAAACTCCCTCGTCCCATAATGTAAGACGTATTTGCAAGCTAACATAGCTTGCAAAAACATCCTACATTATGGGATGGATGGAGTATTTCATATAGGCTGCTCAAAGATGAAGCATATTTGGACATTTCAGGAACGAAGGTGTATTTTCCTTTTTGTAGCAGGGCTAGCTATGTCATAATGGTTACACTTGATATGACAACATGATAACAACTCCCTGGTTGTGATTATAACATTAGCTTGAAAAAAAATAACTCATTACTTTTATTCTAGAGTGCAATAATGTTCTCATAAAATGCTAGCTATTTGTATCAGATGAAAACATTGAAGGGATGTCTTATTATTTGCCTCTCCTTGACTTCTGTTGTAGACTATTATTAATTTTCTCTTCCCCGTTACATGATAAATGTTGGCATAGGAAAGGAACCACTTGGATTATGCGGTGTCCAGCCAGATCATGCTTCCATGTTATTTTCATGATGTTCCCCATAAATACAATGTTGCGTAGTTTTCTGTGAGCACAATCCTTGAGAAAATTTACAAGTTCAAGCTTCCTTTTGTTGTACTGAGTGGTGTGTTCTTTTTCTGCCGGTTTTTGCAGGATTTAGTGTTGGGAGTTCAATTTCAATGATGGACCTGTTGGGGCGAGCTTTTCTAGATTCGACTGCAGTGTGATGCGAACAGTTTGGCCGCAACTGTGGCGGTGGTGGCCATGTCATCCTTGGATTTGGTGAGTCCTTGGTTTCCACCCTCTTCCTGCCTTGAAATGATATGGCTATCTAGCCGTGGCCGGTTGTGGTGCTGGCCATCGAGCCAACGATTTGTGGTATGGTTATGTGGTCATGTTGTCTTATGGTGGTGGTATTCCAGCCACCACAGTCTGTCTTATGGTGTTGGATGGATTTCCAGATGCATTGTCTTTCTTTTCATGCTGATGATTTTTTCAAATTGGTTACACCTATTTAAATATCAGTGATTGTTTTTATTGCATATGATTTTCAAACCAATATAAACCACAAACAATCAAAAACAAATGTCAGGTTTTGTCTAGATAAACATAATATGGCACGATTGCTTGGCATGTCATATTTTGTATAGTCCGCTCGAAGGTGAAGCATATTTGGACATTTAAGGAATGAAGATGTATTTTCCTTGCTGTAACATGGCTAGATAGGTCATAATAATTACACTTGATTTGACAACATGATGGCAACTCCCCACTTATGATTATAGCTTAATGATCTGCTTGGTCAGTCATATACAGATGTGTTGTCCCCAACGATGGATATTGAAATGTAACGAAATTCTTCATCGAGAGTGATATGCTAAAGATGTTGCCTCAATATATATAGGATTGGCCATGAGTTTCTCTTTCTTTAATCTACTGGTTCAAACGAAAATAACAAAGCCACATGCATTGAGAACAAAAACAAGTGAATTTCCATCTGCAAGATCGTTTAGTTCGAGCAGTGGAGTGGCACCACGGCCACTCTGGTGCATTGACCATTATGCATGTATATTGGCCTCCATCTCCACCGCTCGATCGGGGGCGTCGGCCAGTCCTTCTGGTGCGTGTCATTTGTTTTCGTGCGAGTGTCGATCTGATCACAAAAGGGTGCAATGGAGACGGTCACCAAACTTGATGTGTTTTTACCTTGGGGCAGAAATCCTACACTTTTCTTGCTTGGGTAGAAGGTACTTTGCTTGTAGCTACTTATTCAAGAAATGAACAGTTGCCCTGTGTGTGTGCCTCTGTGGTGGTCCAGTGCACTTTAAGAATCAATGTACTCCCTCCATCCCAGATTACTTGACTTAGATTTGTCTAGATACGGATATATCTAACACTAAAACGTGTCCAGATACATCTGTATCTAGACAAATCTGAGATACCTAATTTGGGACGGAGGTAATAATTAATTACTGTAATGGATCTTGTGATATTGACAGAGGTCAGATGGTACACTTGTTTGATTCCTAGTCTTTGCCATGTAGTATATTTTATATACCATGTGTAGTGTATGTGTGTGAATGATAATTCTTTAGGGTTAGCTACTCATTGTTGGACTCCATTTTATGTGTTGTGCATAGGTGTAGGTGATAGATACTATCAAGAACATTATACTACACTTGTTTAGTTATTGTTTTCCCAGCTTTGGTGCTTCCTTGTGATACCCATTTCCCTGGCCATTAATTAACCTTGTTTTCTTTCTCTCTGGCCATAGTGTTAATTGCTTTTCTTGTTTCTCAAACGCCGCATCTCTGGTTTACATGTGCGGTTCATGTTGAATTGATCTCTTGCTCTATGTTTGCTCCATATCCAGACATCACTTTTTGAAGTATATGGTTCTTATATGTTCTACGATATATGTGTAGGCGTCAGTTGGGTCTGTTTAACGAGCAGCAGAAGAAAGCATTTGAGATAAGGCACATGAATCAAGTGCCAAACAATTCTGCTGTCCAGCACCTCCCCTGGCATGGCGGCAATTGTTCTTGTGTGGTGTTTCTTAAGGTGCAAGATCCATCATACCTTTGCCTCTTTTCAACTTTTCTATTATTCATTGATTGGGTGTTCATGCTAGCAAGACCCATTGCATGATCAATCTGATTGAGCGGTTGAAAACTTTGAGAGGAGGCTAGCTAAAATGTCAATATTGAATTAAACCAAGCGTGCTTTGCTTTATGTGATCACGTAAGTGGATTTAGTTCAGCTTGTAGTTATGCTATCTTGAGAAGAATATTCCTTGTTTGTTTCCTTGTGTAGAAAATTTCTTGTTAGTTTTCTCGAGATCATTTTGATATGACACAAGCCGGTCTATTCGCAACTCTGAAAATTTTCATACTCTTGTGAAAATGTCTAGCATTCTATGGCTGGATAGATGCTTGGTCCTCATGATCTTACTTGTAGGTGATGAGTAAAGCATGTTATCTTTGCAAAATAGTTCAATTTCTTTCCATATCTCTGATTCATCGTGGTGGCTGATCTCGTGTTATGTATTTCCAGCAACGGGAGCACAATCGATGTCATGTGCAGAATTTTGTTTGAATTGATAAATTGATGAGCTTGCTTTAGCATATCTACAAGTAATTTGCTGTTGCATGTGACTTGTTTTACATATTTCCTTACGTTCAGGATCAGTAATGTGCTACTGTTGTTGCATGTGACTTTCTTCAGATGCACGACTTTGGCAACTTGGTGTCGGGCTTGGTGATTTTTCGTTGTCGCTGTCTTCGACGTTGGTGGTGCGCCGCCTTGCTTCGAGCGTCATCGCTGCCTCCTCGGCTTCTACTACTTAGGTAAGTTCCTGGTCTCTCCTTCCTCCTCTCCTTTGAGCTGTGGCCATAATGTGCTCTACTCCGATCATCGAGCCGATGTTCTAGTGGTTGTGGTCAGGTGGTGGTTCTCGCCATCGAGTCGATGAGCTATATTGAAAAGTCGACATGTTCAGGCTTAGTGATTTGAAAGATCATGATTTTGTGAGCTGCAAGGCCCATTTTGTGTGCTTTTGCCCTTTAGTTTCCTCTCACTGTATGCACCTGTCTTAGCTGGTGATTTTGATTCCATATGGTTATAACAAATAGTTGTAACTAATTATTGACCGGTCTTATACATCAAACTAACCTTCTAAATTTTAGATCTTGGAGGTTATTAGACTCGTGGGACAGACTCTATCATGATGAAGTTGTTTTATCAAGAGATATGTATCTTTTGCAGGTATCCTTTCAGCCAGCAACAGCTAATTTGCATCATTTTCATTTTATTTGTTACATGGGCCTTACAAATCTGTATCTTCTATGTCAGTGATGTAGCGGTCTTCATGAATATGTTGCCGGTGCAAGTAGCAGCTTGTCTTTGTGCCGATTTGATGATGATGATGCTCCACTGCTACTGTCGGGCTTCCGCGTGTTACCACTTGATGCCAAGACAGTTAGTATAGTTTGCACTGGCAGTATTGATCTCGCCCATTGTTTAACACTGAACAACAAGTCATGCACTTAAAATTGCGGGATGCACCATTGGCAACACGTACACTAGACCTTGCATCTACTCTTGACGTTAACACTGGACCTGATGGGACATGTGCTCCCAGTGACGCATCCAGCACCAGCAACAGAAGATCAGTACTTACCTTTGCTTTCCGGTTCTCGTATGAGGAACACCTTCGAGAGAGTGTTGCGGCAATGGCGGGCCATGGCAATAGCCCCTTCTCGTCCTGATGGACAGATTGAATGGATAAACCCTCCAGGATCTCCTGATACTAACACACATACAAGGTGGATCGGCAGGAGCTACAGGTAAGGCTATCTCTTTTCCTTTTAATTCCGAAGATGGTTGTCATTTATCCATTTCATCTTACTAGAGTTTCCTGTGCTATTCCATGGTATCACAATAGAGAAGTTATTTGGTTGCATGAAAAACGTTCAGATTTCTCACTGGAGCAGAGCTCCTTTGCACGGAGTCTCAGAACGCGAATGCTTCCCAGAAAGCGCTATGGCAGCACTCAGGTTCAATCATGTGTTTGTTCCATGAAGTTAGGTTGCGTGCTTGATCATTTTGTCTTGTCACATATATTCACGCTGGCGTTGTGTGGGCCTAACAAAAACATGTTTGACTTGCAACAATTTTAGGCTGCTCCTGTGTTCAGCGTCTCCAATCAGGCCGGCCTTGACATGCCAGATGTGACGCTGATTGCTCTCCAGGTTCCCCAAGAACATGCAGCAGGTACTTAGCCAACCACCGTTCTGAAGAATGGGAGACTCGCCCCCGGCTGTTTGTAACAAGATTGAAAGTTTGAAACTCTTGTTGTATTCAGGGTTCCGCGTACCCCCCGGGCCGTGTGTGCATGTCGAGCATGGGGCGGCCCATGTCGTACGAGCAGGAAGGCCGTTTACTTGTTGGCAGTTTGAGCTCCTGTAGGGCAGATGGATCGAGAAGGCTGACAAAAGGAGGTTGTATAGCCTGCTTGGTTTATGGGAACTCTTCTGGTTTTCTTTATATTTGAAAGCACTGACATAAGTGCCCCCTGAGACCTAGAAAGATGAACTGTTCTTTACCTTTCGGTAACCTAGCCTAGGGATGCCCACAAGCAGTGAGGGAGGGCTTGTATCGCGCCACCTCACTAATCCATGTAATGGCCTTCTCTTTGGCCATGGACCACGAAGCTGCACCCCATCTTGTCCTCTCCATCATGCCGCCATCTCTCTATATATGAAAGAAGTAGTCATTCATCCGCGTGCAGGGTGCGCGTGTGACTTAGGTAGACTCGTCTATTTTAATTATACCACCTTTTTACTTCAAGTCCTTCCTTTAATTAGCCTCATCTGTTTGAATATTCTATTTATTAAGATCACAATCTTTCTTTTAATTATTCCACCGGTTTACCCATAATCCTTTCTTAATTAGCCACATTCGTTTTATTTAAGCCCACAATCCTTCCTTTAATTAGCTCATTCGCTTAATTAGCTACTCCACATCGAAGATCCAGACAGGAGGTCCTGTGTTCAATTCCCACAATGTTGATTTATTTTGACCCAATTATTTTTTGCGATCTCTATGAAAGCCCATAAAAGGCCCATCAACATACAAGTAACTGGCCCAGATCGACCAGACGAAAAGAACTAAACCAAACTAAGAATACCTATTCCCTTTAATAGTAGGTGTAGATTCCGAAGATGGTTGCCATTTATCCATTTCAAGTTAGTAGCTATTCCATGGTATCACAATAGAGAAGTAATTTGGTTGCGCGAAAAAAATCTAGGTTTCTCGCAGGAGCGAAACTCCTTTGCGCGGAGTCTCAGAAAGTTGACTCTTCCCTAAAAGCACCGTGGCAGCACTCAGGTTCAATCATGTGTTGCCCCCTGAAGGTAGGTTGCGTGCTTGATCATTTTGTCACGTCACATATATTCATGCTGGCATTTTGTGGGCCTAACAAAAAAATGTTTGGTCTGCTACAATTTTAGGCTGCTCCTGTGTTTAGCCTCGCCAATCAGGCCGGCCTCAACATGCCAGAGGCGTCGCTGATTGCTCTCAGGTCCCCCAAGATCATGCAACAGGTACTTAGCCAGCTACTGTTCTGAATGAATGGCAGACTCGCCCCCGGCTGTTTGTAACAAAACTGGAAGTTTGAAACTCTTGTTGTGTTCATGATTTTGCGTACCTACCCTGGCGGTGTGTGCGTATTCTTCCAAATAAGGTCTAAGGCCCATCTACATATATCTGATGCTCTTAGATGGACATGAAAACACTTGCTTGTAGATTTGGCGCCACTATATTTTAGGTCCATGTGCTAACTGTCAATAATATGGTACTACACTTGGTTTTATCTCCTGTTTTTTTAGAGTTCGATGAAAAACTGCCACACCAAAGTTACTTGGTTGCTTCTAGGTGCTATTGTATAGTGGATGATTACTGGTTTATAGTCCTGAGATGTTTATTTGTGTTCTCTTCCCAAACATAGCTACTGTTTTAATTTTGATTTGGTCGCTATTATGATTGCTTAAGCTTCATCATGTTCCCTTTTCTTTTCAGAAAAAGAACATTTAGCTTATTCTTTGTGGTCCTTCGACAACCTCGGCTTGCGCAACCGTGGCGGTGGTCGTCATCTCTTCTTGGTTCAGGTGAGCCCTTGATCTCCCTCCCTCCCTCTCTTTCTCTCACTGAGATGGTCTGCCAAATTTTGAATGTTGATTTAGTGTTCAGATCTCTGGTGGTGTTCTTCTGGCCACCACAATCATGTAAGCTTGCTGGATTTTTGTCCCTATGGCTGGCCGAATCGATTATTTCAAAATGTTAATGATTTTTGGCAGTAAAGGGCTTAGTTGGATTCAAAATGTGAAATCTAAGCCCTCTGATTAATCAAATGTTGTTTCTCAACTATGGAGCAAAATTAGATGATTTGGTCTTTGTTTGTTATCTTGTCACCTTGCTGGATGGAATGGGAATTTCCCCATCTACTAAATCGAACACGTATGCATTAGCTTCATTGAGTAAGTGCCTTAAGTAGAGCAGGAGCTTGCTCTTGTCTTGGTGCTATTTTTGGTACTGCTATCAATCGCGGCATATTTATTTGGTTACGGTCACCATTGATGAACAGTTAATCTATAGTTTGAAATAAGTTCGGGTCAGAACACCGGTTTTTTTCCTTGCATTTTTGGTTCAAAAAGAACCAGTTTGATTAGCTGCAGTTCATATTGTACTATATTGAACACATATTAATAAATCAGCTCAATGGAATATGCGCATAACCAAGCTAAGGATAGCAGGGGCTTGCACTTGTCTTGCTGCTATTTTTGGTACTGCGATGGTGTCATGTTCAGTTATTTACTATCACCATCAATCTACTAGATTCCATCTGCATTTTGAAACTAGTTTGGATCAAGAACACTAATACCTGTAGTATTATTGGTTGAGAAAGCACCAGCATGATAGGGCAGTGGAGTTCTAATTCTTGAGTGACACACTGTGACAGTGTGACCGCACTATGGATTTTTTTAACCTGTTATGCCAATGCCTCTTCACTATTTGATATCTAACCGTGTACTTATTTTGATGTCCTTCGTAACAGAATTTACCCAGAAACATCCTTTTAGCATGGCAAAATGAATTTCTTTCTACGCACTCAACTATACATGTACTGAGAATGATGAACATCTTTTTTCTTGTTGTTGTTGCCCGCAGCACGTGCCACTTGGTCTGGTCAAATTCCACAATCCTTGACATATTTGATCTTGTAGGCGTAAAATTTTTTGTGGTATTGAGCCGTTATACAAGTATTGAAGTTATTTGCATTTTGTAGGAGCTAGCTTTTGGTTATTTGTTATGTTGCATCGCTCTGCTGTTGGCTGAAATGTTGTGTTGTGAGTGTCATGTCCAAAGCAAAGCAATTTGTCAAGTAGAGAGAATAATTTTTCTGGGCTGGGTCATGATCTTCGCCTATAGAGAGGGTGTATTTGTTGGTTGAAAAAAGTGATACATACCACTGGTACTTCGCTTTTCACTGGGAGGGTGTATGTGTTGTGATTGCTTTTCACTGGGAGGGTGTATGTGTTATTGCTTTTCACTGGGAAACTCAATTGCCCATGTCTATCCTTTGTCGGCCTATAATTTTTGATTGATTTATGGTATTATATTATCATTTTCGATTGCATGGGACGTGCGGTTGTTTTTCAAATGCTGCATCTCTACCTTACATGTGTGGTTCATGTTTAATTGATCTTCTCTCTATGTTTGCTCCTTAGCCATACACCACTTTTTGAAGTATATGGTCTTATATGTGCTATGCTATACATGCAGGTTCTATTTAAAGAGCAGCAGAAGAAAGTTTGAGCTTAAGCACATGAATCAAGTGCGAAAGAATCCGGCCGTCCAACACCTCCCTTGGCATGGCGACACCTGCTTCGCATAGCGACCTCCCGTTTAAGGTATTGTTACCTTATGCATTCTTGTGTGGTGTTTCTTAAGGTGCAAGATCCATCATACCTCTGTCTCTTTTGAACTTTGTTATTATTCATTTGATTGGGTGATTCATGTTAGCAAGACTCCTTGCATGATCAATTTAACCGAGTGGTTAAAAACTTCGAGAGCAGGCTAGCTAAAAATTCAATATTGAATTGAACCAAGCATGCTTTGGTTTTTCTGATCACATAAGTGGATTTAGTTCAACTTGTAGTTATGGTATCTTGAGGAGAAGATTCCTTGTTTGTTTCCTTGCGAGGTAAATTTCTTGTTAGTTTTCTCGAGATGATTTTGCATCTGGGGCTGATTTCTACAAGTCAGTCTATTCGCAGCTCTGAAATTTTCATACTCTTGTGAAATTATCTAGTATTCTATGGCTGGGTAGATGCTTGATTCTCATGATCTTGTAGTTGATGAGTAAAGCATGTTATCTTTCTAAAATAGCTGCACTTTTTCCAGTTATGTTAGGAGTATGTTCTCATGAATTATGTTCCATGGTATCACAATAGAGAGAAGTAATTCCATCTTAGTAGCGCTGCATGTGCTATTCCATGGTATCGCAATAGAGATAAGTAATTTGGCTGCGTGAAAAACTTCCAGGTTTCATGCTGGAGCCGAACTCCTTTGCACGGAGTCTCAAATTGCGGACGGTTCCCTGGAATGCATGTTGTGGCAGCACTCAGGTTCAATCATGTGTTGTTCCCTGCAGGTCGGTTGCGTGCTTGCTCATTTTGTCACGTCACATATATTCATGCTGGCATTGTGTGTGCCTAACAAAAAAATGTTTGGCTAGCAACAATTTTAGGCTGCTCCTGTGTTCAGCTTTGCCAATCAGGCCGGCCTCGACATGCCGGAGGCGACGCTGATCGCTCTCCAGATGCCACAACGCTGAAGGAAGCAATAACAAGTAGCAACTATGATCTTTCAGCTTTAGGCACTTTGTTTACAGATGTGAAGTTTAAGATGTATGTAGGTCTGAATGTTTTAGCTGCGAGTGGAGTCTGTATGGAGAGTGGCTGCTATGAGACCTGGCTTGGCCACTTTCCTCAACCTGTACTAGACGCTGTTGCTGGTGATATGGCCAGCGAGTAATAGTAATAGAATTCTGTGTTTCCTTTCAAAAAAAAGAAGAACATGCAGCAGGTACTTAGCCAACCACCATTCTGAAGAACGGGAGACTCGCCCCCCGCTGTTTGTAATAAGACTGAAAGTTTGAAACTCTTTGTTGTGTTCAGGGTTTCGCGCACCTCCCCGGCGGCGTGTATGTGTCGTACGAGCAGGAAGGTCATTTAACTGCTGGAAGTTTGAGCTCCTGTAGGGCGGACGGCGCGAGAAGACCGGCCGATGGAGGGAAAATGCAGTTTAATGATGACTGATATTGTAGAGGCATGTAGTTTGTAGCTGATAAATTGTTCTGTCGTGTTTTGTAGTTTTAGTCAATCACATGCTATTCTGGTGAATACAATGCCTTGTAACATGAGAGTTTGACACTTTTTTCTCAACAAAAAAAAAGTAGTGAAATGATGGTCCTTGATTTGTTGTGCATGCATGCATGAATGAACGAGTTCTGAACGGCTTCATCCTTTGATTTGCTTTAGTCTAAGAATGTTGATTTGGCCGCCTTGTGGGCGTCATGTACCAAATAAACCATCTCCTTTTGTGCGTCTAAGCTGTTGAAGGCTGGTGGTATTGAATCCTTTAAATGATGTTGAAGTCAATGTCAATTTGCTCCTGTTTAGGTGTTGTCCCCAACCATAGACTTTGATCAAATTCTTCATCAAGGGTTATATATATATGCAAGGAACCTCTTTCTTGTTTCCCTCGATACCGATTGGATCATATGCTTTTCTCTTTGTTTAGTTTGCTGCTTCATACGAAAATAAAGAACACATGCATTGACTGCGAAAACAAGTCAACTTACATACCTGCAAGTTTCTTTTGTTTGAGAAGAAGCTGCTAGATCGGGCATGTGGCCTCTTCAAGTCGTTGGTGCCTGTCATTTTGCCTTCGTGTGATTTTTGATCTAGTCATAAAAGGGCGCAACAACACCCGCAAAAATCGAGTTGTTTTCAGCATGGAGAGATAAAACAATGAAAGTCTTACTCGAAAGCGAAGCAGCTCAACACGCCGCCGCCATGCATAGGACGATCCTATAAATGGACGCATGCATGGGGATGCTCATCCGCCAGCCAAACCTATGCCCACCTTATTCTCTTTTCTTTCTTGTAAATAAATGTGTGCCTAGGGATGTCCATTAACAAAAAGAGGAGGGTCAGTATAGTGCCACCTCACTGATCCGCGGATGCTGCACCCCACCTTATTATCTTGGTCATATGCCGCCATCTCTCTATATATACAAGAAGCAGATGTTGAACGGCGAGAGGCGGTGCTTTTCCAGTGAGGAGGTTCTTGCTCAATCCGGATAGAGATGGGATGCAATACATCACGGGTATTGTTGTGGGCGTGTCCACGAGGGCGAAGGTAGGATGATGCTTTCCCCATGAGTAGGATTTCTTGTCGTTTCTTTTTGCTGTGTTGTTCGGTGCGAAAAAGAGTACCTGACGAGATGTGGAAGAGCAGGTTCGGCAGCGTCGATCGGCGTACCAACTCGAAGGGACACGGGCAGGCTGCCGGCAGCAGACGAGCTTGCTCAGTTGGGCCGGTTGGATTGAGGGCGCCGGAGTGGACGACGATCGATCGAGACTAGTGTCGATGGGGACGGCGGCGGTGCTGAAACGGAGAGCAAGGAGACGAGGTCGATTGGCGTGCTGGCTGGGCTTTTCAGCGCCGGCAGTTGTTGACCAAGCTAGGAAGGAGAAAGAAAGAAAAAGCTGTGCCCTTTGATCGGCGGCGGAAGGAGGATTGCGTGCCGGAGGGAGGCGATCGAGGAGGAAGACGGCAACCTTGGTCCTTGGCCCGTGTTAATTTGACTGACAGTTCCTTGAACCTACGCACGTATGGATGCATGTTGGATTCTCTACGCCTACGCCTACGTCTACGTGCACCCGCACCAACTCTTCCCGCAGCCGCCTTTCGAGTCAAGTCAGCTACTATTAGCCATCGTGTGGACTTCCATCCAGTCCGGCCCAACGCAATCATGTGCTGCTCTAACATACTCCTATGTGACCGGAAGATTTAGCTTCCTTGCCGTAGCATAGCATAGCATAGCCGCTGCCAACAAGACGCAATGAGAAGTAGCAGCCTCCTCCTCCTCCTCGCCGGTGCTGCTATTCTTTACACACCCACTGCAGCTGCAGCGCCTGATGGGGAATGGCAACCGATCACCA
Source organism: Aegilops bicornis (assembly GCA_021605145.1). Lineage (NCBI taxonomy): Eukaryota > Viridiplantae > Streptophyta > Magnoliopsida > Poales > Poaceae > Aegilops > Aegilops bicornis. The sequence continues at coordinate 649,808,350 of CM038674.1, forward strand.
ATGTCGCCGACCCTCATGTCCAAGGGCTCGGCAAGTGCGCGGTGGACGAGCAAAACAAGGTGACAAACTGCGGGCTCAGGTTCGCCAAGGTTGTGAGCGGCAAGGTTCAAAACACAGGCGGCACCACATACCTGCTTGACGTCGACGCGCTGCGGCTCGACGGCTCGCACAAAATATATCAGGTGGAGGTGATCGACCACAACTCTTCGGGCAGTTCCACTTCCACATGCAAGCTCGTCTCCTTCGGCACAACCTGTTGAGCGATCGATGGCTAGCTGTTGTAGTGACAGATCGTTGAGGTTATTGTTGCCTTCTTTTTCCAGCCAGCAATAATAAATTATTCCGTTCCATTCTTTATTGGCTTTTATGAACTACATATTTCTGGTTTGAGACTTTTCATACTCGTAAACACTATACTAATGCAGTACTTAATTTACTATACAAGTGTGTTGGATGTTTGCCTGCTAAGGGAACGTGACATTGTCGATCTCAAGACCTGATCCGCCTACTAAGTCTCTCGGAGGTACTCATAAGGATTAAGTGTGCGTGCATGTGTTCATTGGGCTGAGTGTATATGCATGTTATGAGCGTTTGCATGTTAGGAACGACCCTACCTATTTTTTTGCATTTTCCTTGTTTGAACAAATGCATGCAATTTCTCTAGACTTCCAAAAAGAAATATCCTCTATAACACTAAGCTCCCTAGTTTTAAAGAGCTCACGTTCAATTGAGGTTTCCAATTGGAATTGGGTCAACTGATTTGGATCGGGTCAATAATTTATCAAAACTTTCTCATTCAATTCTTTTATACTATACACTATATTTTTTTGTTATGTGTGACTTTTTTCTAGAAGGTGAACATATTTCAAAAAATATATCTTTTACAAAATATCCTTAGTTGAACTACATCTTAGTATTTTGTTCTTTTGTTGCAAAACTTCATCCAATTTTTATTACCGATATCGATTAGTCCGATTTGGAATTCTCACTATGCCATTAATTTCCGGCTAAATATGAAAACATTGTACCACAATCTTTGCCAGTGAGTCCGATAAGAGGGTTGCGGAGTGGAAGGTGTGGTGTAATCATGGCCATTCCTCGATCCATGTTTTTTTGGGTTGGTTTTAAAAAATCCAAACCTAAATAAACTGAGCCCAACTGGACACGGTCTAAAAAATAGAACTACAATACTTTCTTGTTTAAAACCATTAAATTAATATTTTTACTGCTAAAAAATTAAATTAATATTTTTTGGAATATATTCAGACATTATTATTTATATACGTTTTTCACTGAAATCCGTTTTAAGTATTTTTGGGGTTATTTCATGCTTTTAGCCGCCCCTTTTAACGAAACCGAAGCTAGAGCCCGACCGGACTGTCGGATTTCGGGTTTTGGGCTGAGCTACCCATGCCATCTTAGTGCAGAAGATGTAGTCAACCTTGCGGACGCACACAACTACATACACATAGAATACCACTGGTAGAATAAGGGCCTATTATCCCGGTTGGTAAGGGCTTTTAGTCCCGGTTCCTGAACCGGACAAATGGGTCGGTACTAAAGCCCTGGCCCTTTAGACCCGGTTCAGTCCAGAACCGGGACAGATGGGCCTCCACGTGGCCTGTGTGCCGAGCCCAGGCAGGAGGGCCTTTAGTCCCAGTTGGTGGCACCAACCGGGACCAATAGGCATCCACGTGTCAGCATTTCAGGGGCTTGGTTTTTTTGAAAGGGGGGGGGGGGGGTTGGGGGGTGTTGGGGGTTTAATTTAGGTGTTTCATATATTGGGTTAGCTAGCTAATTAATAGAGAGAAGTGTCCTCTCTTTTGTCCGTGCTTGGTCGACGCTACGTACTATACATAGAGAGGCCCTCGACACGCTAGCTAGTAAGAAAATGAAGGGAACCATTAAGTACAGAAGTTCGTCATGCATACCAAGAGAAGTGATCGATCGACCTCTCCTTCTCCGAGAGATTGGTCGAACAACAAGTTTTCGTATTATCTATCCGACGCTACTGGCTACATACATATACAATATGTAAGATCTCTTAATTACAATCCCCTAGCATTTGAAATCAACTTCCACATGGTATTCTTCGGCTTTATTGATGACATAGTCAAGAAAGAATCCCGTCAATTCCTTTTGAATTGCTTTCATGCGATCTTGTGGTAAGAGTTCATTCCGCATCTGCCACGTCTAATTTGAAGAAGGGCGTTAATTAATACACACACACACATATATATATATATATGAATGAAACTCAACAGAAATGATGGTGTAATAAAATGAAATTGTGAATATTATTGCTTACGCACTTCATATTGTCTTTTAGAGTAGCCCCGCTTATTTTTCAAAGTCGCGTTGTAGATGAACTTCGCTTTACGTAGTATCCACAGAAATTATTCCCTTCTTCCTGCCACAAGCACTTTACGAGAAATAGAGGTCAATCAAACTGATAATGAAGCATTATAAATGGCATTTATGAAAGTATAGCTACCGAATCAACGGGAGATGCGCGCAACTAGCTAGCCAGTAGTACTTACTTTCGGTATGTATATCGCAGCTCCTTGACAGTCCCGGAGCTTCATGCGGTGAACTGTTTCCAAACCCTGCAAGATAAAAATAATTATTATTACTTGAGATATCAGGAAATGAACAAAAAGTTGCCGATATGGTGCGATAATGATCGATTGAACTTACTTGTTGAGCAATTTAGTCATGTCCGCATAGGTTTCGGGATCTTTTCGTCTCGTTTCGAAGACGGTTACTAGTCCCGCTCATGCTTAATCTCCAGAAGAACATAGTGGAAGCTGCGCACGCATGCATAACTCATCAATTACATTACTATAACCTCGCTCGAGTAATAAGGGAAACCGAATATGCACACGACAGTAACACTCACTTGAAGTTGTAAGGAAAGACTATGGTATCTTTGTTTTGATTTTTTATCAACGATTGTAGCAAGTTGGCCTCGGCCTCTTTGGCGTGCTTTTTAACATGAATTTCATCTATGATATTTGTGTTAATGAACCCAATATCATAAATTTCTTGTTTTCTGCACTCGACAATCTTCAATCTGCATAATATATTAAGGATAATTAATTATAAATACATGCAATGAAAGAGCCGAGCTATATATAGAGACTTAATGACAAAAATAGTACTTACAGACAGTAGCAAAAGACCGTTAATTTATCGAGGGCCTTTTGATTGAAGAACTCGAAGAACTCCTCAAATGGAACAGGCAACAGATCAGTTCCAACGAGGTCGTGCTCCTCTTTAATGTTCAGATACAAAGTATTCGTCCCCCCAGACTCTCTGCAGGTTTTCATGTACCAATTATGGAATCTTCGCATCATCGTTGTTAGAGATTTTTCATCTTTGACGAGAGGCGTACTCGTATCTGTGTAGGTCCACCTCCATGAAATCAGGAAGTTGATCGTCAGGCAGGTAATCTCCAAGATTGCCATAACCGGCCACCGTCCCCGGAGCATTAGCGACGATGTCGCTGCTAGACACATTGAGCGGGGGGCACGATTGGTTTGCTTGTTCGCCGAGCTGGTCAATTTTTTTCGCAACTGCTCGTTCTCTTGACCTTTGATGTCTGACAGTACTTCCCGACCGCTCCGCTTGGAGATATGTCTGTTCAGTAATTCACTCATAGTTGGTTCTCGGCAGAGACTTTGCCGATTTCCTCAGGGCATCGAGAGTGCGCTTTGCTTTCACCGGATCTACCTTCTCCTCCATAGGTGGATGTCTCTTTGCTTTCAACCCTTCAAAGAAGTCGTCCACTTCGGTCTGCACGATCTTCGCGTTTTCCTCCTTGGTCCTCTCGTACGGTAACTTCTCTAGAGGCTTGAGAGAAGGACCGTATCAGATAACATCCCGCCTCTGGCTGTCTTGCTAGACGCCGGAGCGAGCGGAGCGGCTGCAGCGTCTGTCTTCTTTCGTGCTTGCTTACGAGGCGGAGGAGAAGGACTACGACGCGCCGGAGCAGCCGGAGCGGCGGCGGGTCTCTTCCGCCCTTGCTGACGAGGCGGGGAAGGAGGAGGCTGGCTGGTCGGGCGCGCCGGTGCAGGCGTAGAAGGAGGCGGAGTGCCGCCACGCGCCGGAGAAGGAGACGGCCGAGTGCCCTGATCGTCACTCGCCGGGGGAGGAGGCGGTGGAGGAGCGGTGGAGGAGGCGGAGTGCCCTGACTCGCCGGAGGAGGAGGAGGAGGAGGAGGCGTCCAGTTCGGAAGGTTGATGAGATCCTTCCGTCATAGGCATGGAGTCTTCAGAGCAGAACCCAGCCGAGTCTCCCCTTCACCGGTAGGGTGGTCAAGCCGGAGGTCCTCAAATCCCTCTGTGATTTCATCCACCATCACCCTAGCATATCCTTCGAGAATCGGCCGGCAGTGAAAAGTTGCGCCGGATTCAGTAGGATAAACAGAGCCAACAGCCGCCTTGACCTTCAAATTCATCCATTGCGCCATAAGGTGGCAATTTTCAGCCTCCGTGATATCATCCACGGGATAGCTGGCAGGAGCCATCAAGGCATGCTCCGGCTGAAGCAGCTCGGTGGAAGCCACGCTGCTTCTCCGCTGAGATGGCGGGGTAGCTTCGGGGGAAGCTTCGGCAGGTCGTTTGCTGCGATCTGCTTCTCGTTCCTCTATCGCTTGTACCCTTGCATGCAGCGCCTGCAGTTCGGTCTGCTGCACTTTCTTCCTCCTCTCCTGGCATTTGTAACCGCCAGCGTCCGGAAACCCAGCCTTCCACGAAACGGAGCCTGGCGTGCCTCGTGTCCGTCCAGGGTGCTCAGGATTCCCGAGGGCCATTGTGAGCTCGTCGTTCTCTCTGTCTGGAAAGAACATCCCTTGCTGCGCTGCTTCGATATATTGCTGAAGCCTCTTGACTGGTATGTCATATTGCTCATCCGTCCAAATGCACTTCCCTGATATAGGATCCAAGGTTCCGCCAGCCCCGAAGAACCAAGTCCGGCAACGGTCTGGCCAGTTCATTGTCTCTGGTTCGATCCATTTATCAAGCAGATCATTCTCAGCCTTGGCCCACTTAGGCCGGGCTATGAGGTAGCCACGACCCGTCACGATGGTGAAGCGTCTTCTTCGCAACATTTTTCTTATTTGTCGCCGACATCTTTTTACTCTTTTCCGATGTCTTGTGGGCCACAAATGCGGGCCAGTCATCTCTGATCTTTCATATTTGCCCTTGAATTCTGGGGTCTCTTTTTTATCGACAAACTTATTCAGGTCTTTCTTCCAATTCCTGAATAGGTCTGCCATCTTCTTAAGAGCAAAAGACTTGATTAATTTCTCAACTGGCTTCTCCGGATCATCCTCTGGCTGTAGGGTGAAATTTGACTTCAGCTCAGTCTAAAAATCATTTTTTTGCATATCATTGACATAAGACACCTCAGGGTCGTTCTTAGGCTTATACCATTGCTGGATACTAATCGGGATCTTGTCCCTAACCAGAACCCGCCCGAGCAACAAATGCCTTCTTTGTCCGGATGGGTTCAATCGGTTGGCCGTCGCACGCGATTTCTATGATCTCAAACTTTTCATCCGAGCTCAACTTTTTCTTCGGGCCTCGTCTCTTTATCGAAGTTGTGCTCAATCCGTATGGCTAGAAAAAAGAACAAAGACGAGAGTTAATTAATATGTGTACATACCAAAACAATGGATGCATCAATTAGCTAGTCAGCACAGGATTAACTAATATATATACCTGGCCGGACTCGGTTCGGTGATCACCGGAGCCGTCCTCACGGTCTACTTCTTCACCCTCTCCTTCTTGCACCGGCATTGGGTCATCGGAGCCATCATAATCATAGCCAGCTGCTTCTTCACCCTCTCCTTCCAGACCATCGGTGTCGTTGAGAAACATCAACGGAGCGTATCGGCATCACTTCCTTCTGCGATTATGTCTCTCAACAACGCTTCTTGTGCTTCGTCTCGGGGCGGGGTGTCCATAGTTTCTACAAATATTTACAACATGGCAATTATTATTCAAACATGACAAATATGGATATATTAGTGGCAAACGTAGAACTAGCTAGCTAATCACAATAAGGAATCATATTAATTAGTGGCCTAGATGCTGCTTCTCTAGGGTTTCGGGTGGCCTTGACAACGCTTCAAGGGTTAGGGGTGGCCTCGAGAACGCTTCAAGGAGGGGGTAATATCGACCCCCCACGTGTTGAAGCTATCGGGAGGGTATATTGACAACGCGACGACATACGTACATGGGAAAATAATATGCTTGTTTTTCCTTCTTAAAAATACATGAAGCTATCGGGAGGGGTATATCGACAACAACAACGACGACACTACATCTATGTCCCACAAGTGGCGTGGGCATCGGCGCCCAGCGTCACTTGTGGGACGTGAATGTAGTGTCCATTTACCAACGACCACATGTATCTCACACCGATGATACTTGTTATTTAATTAGGGTTTCCTCTACCGCTCGGCGACCCTCGACGACCCTCGTTCCCGATAAAAAAAGAGGAAGAAGAAGAAATAAAAGAGGAGAAGAAAGAATAGAGGAAGAAGAAAAAAAAGAGGAGAAGAAAGAATAGAGGAGTTTTTTTATCCTCTTCTTCCTCTCTGGGTCAAGGGGTCGAGGATCGCCGAGGGGTCGGGAGGTTGCCTAGTGTTAAAGGATTCAACAAAACCATGTCTTCATCATTAGGCGAAAGTAACAGGTGTATGATGGTAGGAAGCTCTCCAATGTTATTTTGGAACGGAGTCCTAGATAGGATAATTCGCTTTTTGGTACAAAGTTCAGCAAGAACCTTCCGAATATCGTTATTTGGAAGGCCTTTGCTGAAATTGCATACAAAAGGCAAATTATCCTATCCGGAACTCAATTCGTAATAACTTTGGAGGACTTCGTACCATCATGCCCTGGTTACTTCCGGCTAATGATGAAGCCATGGATTTCTTCAATACTCTGACACTAGGAAACCTCTCTCGACCCCTCGGCGATCCACGACCCCTCGAACCCTCGACGACCCTGGAACCCTCGACCCCTAGACGACCCTGGAACCCTCGACCCTCGATCCCTCGACCCTATAGAACCCTGAAACCCTCGACCCTGAAACCCTCGACCCTTGACCCCTTAACATAAAATGCACTAAATCGATCTTCTTCTTCCTTCTTCTTCCTTCCTCTTTTCTTCCTTTTCCTTATTTTACTTTTTCCTCTCCACTAACATAAAATGCACTAACCTAAAATGCAACAAACATAAAATGCACTAAATCGATCAACTAACCTAAAATCAGTGATAAAATGCACTAACCTAAAATCGATATCTACTAACAACTTAAAAAAATTAATACATATATGAAAAAATGCATATATGAAAAAAAACATCATCATATCATCAACAGAAAAATAGTATTTTTTTCTAAAGATCTATCTTTTGCATATATACATCAACATATATATACACAGAGAACATGTATATATATATACATTTTTATAAAAATGCAAAAAACAAAAAATCTAAAAAAAGGGGGAAGAGGGGGGCGGTGCCGGCCCTGACCATAGCGAGGCAGAGGCGACGGCGGCGCGGGGCAGCTGGGGCGCGACGAGGCAGGCGGCGACGGCGAGGCGTAGAAGGCAGCGACGGCGTCGGCGCGACGACGACGAAGGCAAGCAGGGAGACCGCGACGGCGCTGGGTGGCGCGCGGGCGACGGCGGCCGGGAGGCGCTGGGTGGCGACGGCCTCGGACGGGCAGTAGCCAAGCGCGGCGAGGCAGAGGCGGGCGGCGACGGCGCTGGCGCGACGCGAGGCGGCGCGGGTGGCGCGCGGCGAAGGCGCGCGGGCGTCATGACGGGATCGGAGGCAGGCGACAACGGCGCGAGCTCGGAAGGGCAGCCTGGCGGCGTCGTCGGGGCGGGATCGAAGAACTGAACAAAAAATTTCACAAGTGTTGCTTATATAGATGGAGTATTGGTCCCGGTTCGTGGCACCAACCCGGACCAATGCCCCCCTTTAGTCCCGGTTGGTGCCACCAACCGGGACCAAAGGCCTTGTGCTGCCCCGCGCCCAAATGTTTAGTCCCACCTTGCTAGTTGAGAGGGAGCCGCACCTGTTTATAAGGTGCGGTGCGCCTTCCCTCTCGAGCTCCTCTCTAAAGCAGGCTTTCGGGCCTAACCGTGCAATCTGTGCCTGTGGGCCTACTGGGCCTCCCGCGGGCCTGAATCCTGGCCCATGGTAGGGTTTCTAGTCGTATTCAGGCCGTGGGGGCCCAGTAGGTGGCACTTTTTTTGTTTTTTTTTATTTTCTTTGTTGCTTTATTTAGTTTATTTTGTTTCTACTTACAACAAAATACTTATTGTCGCTATATTTATTTTTTTCCAGTTTTTTGTTTTGTTTTATGCATTATTTATTTTCTTTTTTTTTTTGATTTATTTTATATTTCTTTTTGCTTTTAGTTTTAGAAAAATTATAAACTTTCTGTTAGTGCCATTAGTTTTCAAATTTGAAAACAGTTTTTTGTTTTTTGTTGCTTTATTTATTTTATTTTGTTTCTACTTACAACAAAATACTTATTGTTGCTATTTTATTTTTTTTCCAGTATTTTTTGTTTTGTTTTCTGCATTATTTATTTTATTTTGGTTTTTTGCTTTATTTTTTAATTCTTTTTGCGTTTAGGTCAGCAAAATTATAAACTTTCTGTTAGTTCCATTAGTTTTAGAAAAAAATTATAAACTTTCTATTTGTGCCATTAGTTTTCAAATTTGAATAGTTAAAATTTGAATTCTTTGAAAATTCGAGCTAGATTCATAGTTTTCAAATGAACTCTGAAAAAGTTGGCATAGCATGTGCATGTACAAAGCGGACAATGGTATCATACTCAAATGCATTACAAAGTTGGCATGGTATCATCATAATAGTTGCGTGAGAAAGTCTTCACTTTTTCTTCGCTTGTGTCATTTGCTTATTGCGCCGTAACCATGGATAATCTTCATCGTTTATCAAGATGCTTGGGTCATCCTTGACTTTGAAGGGAGGAATTTCATGAAACTTTTCATACTCTTCAGACATGTCTGTCTTGCCCTCCACTCCCAGGATGTCCCTTTTTCCTGAAATAACTATGTGGCGCTTTGGCTCATCGTATGATGTATTCGCTTCCTTATCTTTTCTTTTCCTCGGTCTGGTAGACATGTCCTTCACATAGATAACTTGCGCCACATCATTGGCTAGGACGAACGGTTCATCAGTGTACCCAAGATTTTTCAGATCCACTGTTGTCATTCCGTACTGTGGGTCTACCTGTACCCCGCCTCCTGGCAGATTGACCCATTTGCACTTAAACAAAGGGACCTTAAAATCTACTCTCTAGTCAAGTTCCCATATGTCCACTATGTAACCATAACATGTGTCCTTTTCCCTGTCGGTTGCTGCATCAAAGCGGACACCGCTGTTTTGGTTGGTGCTCTTTTGATCTTGGTCAATCGTGTAAAATGTATTCCCATTTATCTCGTATTCTTTCCAAATCATTACAGTTGAAGATGGTCCCCTAGACAACAAGTACAACTCATCACAAACAGTGTTGTCACCTCTGAGACGTGTTTCCAACCAACTACTGAAAGTCCTGATGTGTTCACATGTAATCCAGTCGCCGCACTGCTCCGAGTGTTTGGAGCGCAGACTGTTCTTTTGTTCATCGACATACGGGGTCACCAAGGTAGAGTTCTGTAGAACTGTGTAGTGTGCTTGAGACCAAGAATAACCGTCCCTGCAAATTATTGAGTCCCTTCCAAGCGTGCCTTTTCTAGTCAGTCTCCTCTCATATCGCGATTTAGGGAGACCTATCTTCTTAAGGCCAGGAATGAAGTCAACACAAAACCCGATGACATCCTCTGTTTGATGGCCCATGGAGATACTTCCTTCTGGCCTAGCGCGGTTACGGACATAATTCTTTAGGACTTCCATGAACTCTCAAAAGGGAACATATTGTGTAGAAATACGGGCCCTAGAATGACAATCTCATCGACTAGATGAACTAGGACGTGCGTCATGATATTGAAGAAGGATGGTGGAAACACCAGCTCGAAACTAACAAGACATTGCGCCACATCACTCATTAACGTTGGTACGATTTCTGGATCGATCACCTTCTGAGATATTGCATTGAGGAATGCACATAGCTTCACAATGGCTAATCGGACGTTTTCCGGTAGAAGCCCCCCCAATGCAACCGGAAGCAGTTGCGTCATAATCACGTCGCAGTCATGAGACTTTAGGTTCTGGAACTTTTTCTCTGGCATATTTATTATTCCCTTTATGTTCGACGAGAAGCCAGTCGGGACCTTCATACTGAGCAGGCATTCAAAGAAGATTTCTTTCTCTTCTTTCGTAAGAGCGTAGCTGGCAGGACCTTCATACTACATCGGAGGCATTCCCTCTTTTTCGTGCAAGCGTTGCAGGTCCTCCCGTGCCTCAGGTGTATCTTTTGTCTTCCCATACACGCCCAAGAAGCCTAGCAGGTTCACGCAAAGGTTCTTCGTCACGTGCATCACGTCGATCAAAAGAGCGGACCTCTAGGTCTTTCCAGTAGGGTAGGTCCCAAAATATAGATTTCTTCTTCCACATGGGTGCGTGATTCTCAGCGTCATTCGGAACAGCTAGTCCGCCGGGACCCTTTTCAAAGATTACGTGTAAATCATTGACCATAGCAAGTACGTGATCACCGGTACGCATGGCGGTCTTCTTCCAGTGATCTGCCTCGCCTTTGAAATGCTTGCCTTTCTTTCTACATTGATGGTTGGTCGGAAGAAATCGACAATGGCCCAAGTACAGATTCTTCCTGCAGCTTCCCAGGTATATACTATCGGTGTCAAGTAAACAGTGTGTGCATGCGTGGTATCCCTTGTTTGTCTGTCCTGAAAGGTTACTGAGAGCGGGCCAATCGTTGATGGTCACGAACAGCAACGCCTTTAGGTCAAATTCCTCCTTTTGTGCTCATCCCACGTACGTACACCGTTTCCATTCCACAGTTGTAAAAGTTCTTCAACTAATGGCCTTAGGTACACATCAATGTCGTTGCCGGGTTGCTTAGGGCCTTGGATGAGAACTGGCATCATAATGAACTTTCGCTTCATGCACATCCAAGGAGGAAGGTTATCCATACATAGAGTCACGGGCCAGGTGTTGTGATTGCTGCTCTGCTCCCCGAAAGAATTAATGCCATCCGTGCTTAAAGCAAACCATACGTTCCTTGGGTCCTTTGCAAACTCATCCCAGTACTTTCTCTCGATTTTTCTCCACTGCGACCCGTCAGCGGGTGCTCTCAACTTCCCGTCTTTCTTACGGTCCTCACTGTGCCATCGCATCAACATGGCATGCTCTCCGTTTTACGAACAGACGTTTCAACCGTGGTATTATAGGAGCATACCACGTCACCTTCGCGAGAACCCTCTTCCAGGAGGCTCGCCGTCAACATCACCGAGGTCATCTCGTCGATCGTATACCGCAATGCACCGCATACCGGGCATGCGTTCAGATCCTTGTATGCACCGCGGTAGAGGATGCAGTCATTAGGGCATGCATGTATCTTCTGCACCTCCAATCCTAGAGGGCATACGACCTTCTTTGCTGCGTATGTACTGTCCGGCAATTCTTTATCCTTTGGAAGCTTATTCTTCAATATTTTCAGTAGCTTCTCAAATCCTTTATCAGGCACAGCATTCTCTGCCTTCCACTGCAGCAATTCCAGTACGGTACCGAGCTTTGTGTTGCCATCTTCGCAATTGGGGTACAACCCTTTTTGTGATCCTCTAACATGCGATCGAACTTCAGCTTCTCCTTTTGACTTTCGTATTGCGTCCTTGCATCGACAATGACCCGGCGGAGATCATCATCATCGGGCACATCGTCTGGTTCCTCTTGATCTTCAGCAGCTTCGCCCGTTGCAGCATCATCGTGCACATCGTCTGGTTCCTCTTGATCTTCAGCAGCTTCGCCCGTTGCAGCATCATCGTGCACATCGTCTGGTTCCTCTTGATGTTCAGTAGCATCACCGTATTCAGGGGCACATAGTTGTCATCGTACTCTTCTTCTTCGCCGTCTTCCATCATAACCCCTATTTCTCCGTGCCTCGTCAAAACATTATAGTGTGGCATGAAACCCTTGTAAAGTAGGTGGGTGTGAAGGATTTTCCGGTCAGAGTAAGACTTCGTATTCACACATATAGGGCATGGACAACACATAAAACCATTCTGCTTGTTTGCCTCAGCCACTTCGAGAAAATCATGCACGCCCTTAATGTACTCGGAGGTGTGTCTGTCACCGTACATTCATTGTCGGTTCATCTACGTGCATTATATATAATTAAGTGTGTCAAAAATCATTACAGAACATCATGAATAGATAATTAAGTGACCAAATTAATAGAAGTTCATCATCACATAAAAACCAAAGTACATACATAGTTCTCATCTAACAACATAAAGCTCTGCAGAGCATCTAAATTAATTAAACCATACATTGAAACTAGGTAAAACATTTCAATGCGAAAACAAATGCGATCATAATCACAACCAAGGTAACAACTGATCCAACGGCATAATGATACCAAGCCTCGGTATGAATGGCATATTTTCTAATCTTTCTAATCTTCAAGCGCATTGCATCCATCTTGATCTTGTGATCATCGATGACATCCGCAACATGCAACTCCAATATCATCTTCTCCTCCTCAAGTTTTTTATTTTTTCCTTCAAGAAATTGTTTTCTTCTTCAACTAAATTTAACCTCTCGACAATAGGGTCGGTTGGAATTTCGGTTCAACAACCTCCTAGATAAATAAAATCTATGTCACGTTGGTCGGCATAATTTTCATAAACAATAAATGAACCAATAGCTATGAAAAGATAATATATAACACATCCGAATCATAGACATGACGAGGGCCGACGGGGGCGGAGACCAAAACCATCGCACTATATAAGATGCAATAATAAAAGTAAGAAAATAATACAAGTATCTATCTAAACATACAAGTCAGAATATTTTTCCTTTCAGAAAGAAGATAAGAACAAGAGGCTCACCACGGTGGTGCAGCGATGAAATCGGCAGCGGGTGATTGTGGCCGGTGAAGGCAGGGGCGGAGGCGTGACAGACCGCTAAACCTAGAAAAATACTGAGGAAAATGGAGCTTGGAGGTCGAGCTTGGAGAGGAGAAAGCTTAAGTAGTGTGGCTCGGGCATTCCATCGAACACCTTGTATGCATAGGAGGTGAGCTAGAGCACCACCAAGCCCTCTCCCCTCGGCTAAGACAAAAAACAGAGCAGTGTGGTCTGCTCTTCTGCAGCGAAGTATAAACAGCACTATTGGTCTCGGTTCGTGGCATGAACCGGGACTAAAGAAAGCCATTGGTCCCGGTTCATACCACCAACCGGGACCAATGATGGTGGGCAGGAAGCGAGGCCCATTGGTCCCGGTTCGTCCCACCAACCGGGACCAAAAGTAGAGACGAACCGGGACCAATGGCCCACGTGGTCCGGCCCCCCTGGGCTCCTAAACCGACAAATACCTCCATTGGTCCCGGTTCGTGACAGAACCGGGACTAATGGGCTGAGCAGGCCTGGGTCATTGCCCCCTTTTCTACTAGTGTACCCTAAAAAACATACACATAGAAAAATGGGTAGAGGTCTCTTTGTTAATAATTCTGTCAAACGTACGTATAATGGTGTTCTCCTCTTTATATGGATATATATAAAACGATGAGCGGGGAACCTAAAAGGTTGGCGTGCGCACGCTTCGAGTAGAGCACACGACGGTCATTTGGAAATAGAACAACAATGGATAAAATGTTTCCACCCGGACACCAAAAAAAGCTTCGTTTTCATCCCTTGCGCACAGAGAAATATAAGCACACATTTTTCTTTCCAACCAACGTGTGTATGTAGAGAAAGGGAAAAGATCCCTTTTTGAAGAAAATAAGATAGCAGCAAATGGTCTGGAAGGGTTTCAGTGTGCAGTGGACGGCTTATTAGCTTGTCTACCTTGAAGACCGATTGATCTTCAGAATCAGGTTAGACGGCCCCTTCGGCGCCCCTTGAAGGCGATGTCCCTCGCATGCTTCTTGCTGGCAAGGTGCTTCCGGGTAGTGGACTCGTGCTCTTCGTCAGAGTCTGACAGAGGGGCGACGACAGAGGCAGCAGCCACATATCGCTGTAAGAGACAGAGAGCAACGGGAATCAATATATATGCTAGGTACTCATATATATAAGTAAGAGATCCGGGGGGGTTGAGAATTAATCGTGAAGGGATAAAAAATCAGCAAGTCACTCTTCGCGGAACTGTGGTGGGCAAGACGAGAGTAGCCTTTAAATCGGCAGGAAGGTAGTGGCAATTTTTGGTAGATCGTCTATCTTGTGTTGTTGTTGATGTTGTAGTTTAAATTGTAACATCAATCGAAATTGGAAGTGGGTAGGATCTAGCAGTAGCAGTAGCTTGTAGCTATGAAAGGTACCTGGCTTAGGCCAATGGCATGGCTGCTGCAGGAGACGATGCGCTGCATCCAGTCGAGCCACTCGACAGGACTGGTAGGTCTTTGGCCGCCGCGGTGCAACTTGACCGCATTCTTTAGAACCCCCCTCAACACGGCAACTGGCAGATGGGCGACATCGTGCCCTTCATATTTGACTTGTATTGATTTGAGGTTCTGGCAGCACCCGTGGAGTGGGGCGCCGCGGCGACTGGCCCTCATACAACTCCCCGAGATCTGTGATCATTAATGTATTGAGATAATTGGTAGTACAGTAGAATAAGCCAAATTAAGTTCATATTACATTAAACTGTAGTATATACATTAGTTGGACATTAAGCAAAAGATACATCACCGTGCAATCTTGAAGCACGATTCTCTCCAGATTCGGGACGCTCTTTAACACGTGCGCCAGAACCTGGCATCCATCCCCAATTTGACATTCCGTGAGGACCAATGTTCTCAGGTTATGAAACTCGCTGAACAGTTCGGGTTCCTCCCCAACCAATGCCTGCATTTTAAATCGATGCGTACAATATATACAGATCAGTTGATTTGATGCACAAAGATCATCAGTTCATGCATAAAGATAGATAAAATCGTACGTACGTACCCATGTGGCGAACCACCGCAGTTCCAAAGCTCTGGCAGTTCGAAGGGATTTCAGGAGACCGAGTACGCCGGGATGGCACGAGATGGATGCCACGACAAGGGACGGCATCTCTTCTTCCACGGCGACCGGCATGCTGACGTTCAAGGAGACAAGGGCAGGAGCGGTGAGGCACAGTCGTGCCTCACTGGAACTGCTCTCTATGGCCAACCTCTTGAGCGAGCGGGATGCGATGCGGATGCAGCCTGGGGACTGCCGGTGGCACTCGCAGTTGTCGAGCTGCAGGTCTTCCAGGACAGGGCACTCGGATCTCAGCTCCTCCTCGAAGCTCTCAAAGAGGATCAACCCGGAGAGGGACAGCCTCCTTAGACGGCTGGTGACGGCGGCGGTGCGGGAGAAGATGCCCAAGGAGAAGAAGGGATCCTTGAAAGATCTGTGGTAGCCATTGCCATGGTCGTAGTCGCAGGCGACGCGGAGCTCGGCGGGGCGGCGCGCAAGGGCGCGGCGGATCCACCGGCCCATGCCCTTGCGGAGGTGCACGTCGCTGCCGAGGTGCAGCCGGTACGCGTCGAGCGGCCACGCGGCGTTGAGGGGCAGGACGGAGTCGGCGAAGTCCTCGAAGTCTTGTCGCTGCATGATCTCCCTGCCCATCCTCTTGTCCTGCGCTTGTATGTGCGCGTCGTACATGGCCGCATCGAAAGCGCCATCTGCCCGGTAGAAGGCCTCCGGTTCCGGCTCCGGCTCGGGTTCGTCCAGGAAGTCACGATGGTGGATGTCGACGCACGGCACGGCGCGCCAGAGGTGCCTCCACCGGCGCGAGAGCAGGCCGGTGTGCACCACCTGCCGGGAGCGGAGGTGCGACAGCACGCTGTGCAGGAGGCAGTCCGGAAGGTTGCTCAGCCGATCGCCACCGGCAGCGGCAGGTGCCGTCCCCATTGAGAGAGAGACTCGATTGAATCTTGGTTCGATCCCACGATCGATCTCTATCCTCTCCAGTATTTACGGATGGGAGTTAGGTTAAGTATATAGACATACCTGATCGATTCGGTAGACGTTGGTCATGACCAGCCTAACGCCGGTGGATTTGAAGAAACAATCGTTAGGGCATCTTCAACCGTTCGGCCCCCAAGGAAAATTTTAAGCGAAAAATAGCGCCTCTTGGAGCTTGCCGGCGACAATTTAGGCGTGGGGGAATCGATTCCCAACGGCGACCACAACGGCATCGGCCAAAAAAAAAATGTAAAAACCCAAAGTCAACGAAATTTGATTGATTTGGACGAAATATATTCGATTTCATTGATATTTAGGTGAATGTACATAGATTAAAACATAAAAAAACTACTCCTAGTTGTTCATGCCGAGGAGGTTGTAGAAGACGGTGTAGTCGTCGCCGTCGCTCGGCGGCCCGTCCTTCGGGTCGTCCTTGCTGCAGCCCTGCCCTGGGTCGCCGCTGCAGACCGGCTGGCTCGGTGCCTTGATCTCGTCATCGCTGCCGGAGAGCAAGACGACACTGCCCTCATTGCGGCCGCGGCGCCGTGCGGCGATTTCTTCCAGAGCGTGGCGCTGGCGCTCCATCTCCTGCGCCATGTAGTCCTGTCGCGACCAAGCGAGGCCGCTCTCGAGGTCGCCGGCCATGGCCTCGTGGTCCTGCTTCACCACCATGGTCGCCGCCGGCTCCTTCTTCATCTTGACCAGGCAGGAGTGGCCGCGTGGAGGGGAAGGGACACGAATACCCTCATTGATGACGAGGTTGCCGCCGCGGCTGCGCCGACGGAGCGGCATCTCCCGTAGCTCGGGCTTGACGGGGAGGAGTGCTGCCGGCGCCGACCCGGAGGAGCGGGAGCCCGGGGACGACGAGGACGGCGTGTCCATGTGCCTCGGCATCCAGGAGCTTCTGCGGCGGCGAGAGAAGGAGGGCACCAGGCGAGAGAAGAAGGACGGCGAGAGAAGGAAGGCGGTGGCTTGGCGAGTGTGCGAAGAGCAGCGGTGAATGTCGGTATTTATAGCGGCGAGAAGGCGGGAGTGGTGTGGACGCGTGGCGGGAGCGGTATTAATTACGGTGATAAAACATTTTTTTAGAGTGACGGGAGTATCACAATTGTCAATGCCATAATTGTTTCCATTTATTGTATTCAGTATATCTCCTTAGTGAAGGCAATATCACTGCTGCACAAAATCAAAGAGCATCGCATCTTGGGTCATGAACTGTAAAATAGAAGGACAATACATATATAAGTTCTATTCGAACACACATACACACACAAACAAATACGGAGAGGGAGGGAGAGAGAATGGACCACCCACCCGAGTGGTGACCGAGCTCGGTTTTTTTTTTCAAAATACATATTTAAAAGTAAAAATATAAAAAAAAATCCATGGAAACTTACATGTGTTCTGTGTGAAGGTGTGAAATTGTTTTTTGAAAATTTTGTGATTTGTAGGCTGTCAAAAAAAATTCCGGTCCAACAACAAAAAGTTGACCTGTTTCGGAAACACAGGTATACTCTTATGAAATTTTGCTCATACCTATTGTACATGTGTTTATGTGTTAAAAAAAATTCAAATAATTTCGCGCCAGCTATAGCACCATTGGCTTTTTTTCCCCAACCCCGACATAGCAGGAGCCGACAAGTTCTGACCATTGTGTGGGAAATAAGTTGTGACCGTTCAGACACAGGAAGAGTTATATTTTGTTTGAGTCGAGGAAATTGTTGCAATAGATTTCAAGTGAAGTATGGGCAAAAGAGAACAGTTTGGGACATTTCGACTGAAATAATAAACACTTCCATCTAAAATAAGGATAGTACATATATAGTACTCCCAAAAGAAATATAAGAGCGTTTAGATCCTTACTTTAACGATCTAAACGCTCTTATATTTCTTTACAAAGAGAGTATATAACAAGGATATGTGAACATAAAAGTTGT
Source organism: Aegilops bicornis (assembly GCA_021605145.1). Lineage (NCBI taxonomy): Eukaryota > Viridiplantae > Streptophyta > Magnoliopsida > Poales > Poaceae > Aegilops > Aegilops bicornis. Next base: position 649,826,389 of record CM038674.1, read on the forward strand.
TTCATTATCCTGTCTACTATAACCGGGTGCATACATGTAGTTAACCATATATAGGTTATTACTTGCACTGGCCGCTAATGCACCAAACTATTCTTCCTCAGTAATTTACTAGTCAAGGAAGATATGGTCGTCTAGAAAAAGGCATAGTCTTGGTCGTCGCCCTCACCATTCAGCCATGTGATAGCTCCATCATCGGTGACCCTGTTGTTGTTGATGTCCATGGGCACATCCAGCCCCCGAAGTGCTTCTAGAGGAAACATGAACTGCTCATCCGTATTCAGAGCCGTTGCTTCATATGATGCCATGGCAAGATCAACGTCTGATGGTGCAGCCATCATTTCGGCCACCATTGCAATATCTTCTTCCGCTGAAGCCACGGCATGAGCCTGATCAGGCGGCACAAATGTCCCGGCGCCGGCGCCGGCACCATTTTCGGATGCTTCCATTGCCGGTTCAGTGCTGCCAAAGAAAGCTTCTATTTCTGCAGCAAAAGACTCGGGGACAAGGGAGCCAGTACGATACTGTGAAGCTGCAGTGACATGATCGCCCGCATAATTCGCAGGTGGCGCGTCTGATGCTTGCAGAGATGGGCCTTGGTAGGAAAATGGCCCAAAGAACACCTGTGGGAAGGTATTCGGGTTGTAGCTAGATGAAGGCGGCCCCTTTGTTAGCACGTCCATCGGTGCAATGTCGCTGAAGACATCCTTCACGGCTTGTTGTTGGGAAGACGAAGGCGATGATGCCGGAACAGGGGCATCGGTACCGCCGACGAAGGGCACGGCAGAGATGTTCGAGGCCCTATCGACGGAGGATATCTGCGGCTGATGGGCGGTTTGAATGATATGGTTCGCCGGTGGAGGGCGGTCACCTGAGCGTGGGCTGTCATTCTTCATTTGGAGCTTCGCACGGTATTTCTGCATCGATGGATGGAGATCACGTAAGTCATGGTCAAAGAATTAATACGGTGTCTTTAATTTGATGTGTAGGATGGTGTTATGAAGCAATACTATTAAAAATTTCAGCTCGCATAAAGTACTACTACCTTAGTTCTAGAACTGCTTATTTTTTTAGCAAATCTAGAACTAGTACTCTAATTAGGAAACATTAATGTTACAAAAATGCAGTTAGCCCAAAAGTATATACCTTGGATTTTCTTCAGTTATTAGGAAAAGTCTACTATACTCCCTTCTTTTCGGTTTATAGGTCTTATCTCAACATTTTATTTTTCCAATTTAACGGGCTCATCTTCATCTCATTTTTAGTTTTCAATGCGCATTAAAGTTTTGTATGCAAGAATTGAAAAAGGAACACACCAATGAATAATGTTCTTACTCATCTAGTGACCAATCATGCATGCACTACAATTAATTCAAATTAATTAATGAGTTAAATTGGGGTAGTTTGTAAAGTACGAGGTACATTCCTCTACTCACAAAATGCCTTGGTTGATGAAATTTCAGATTTGAGCCATATAAACCGGAAAGGAGGGAGTATATCGCTAGAACAGTGCATGCAAAAAGTCTATATATATATATATATATATATATATATATATATATATATATATATATATATATATATATATATATATATATATATATGAGAGAAAACTACAAAACAGTAAAAGTCCTTAAATTTCTGCATTGCTTATATGTAAAAAGAGGAAGAGTGCAAATGACTACTCCTAAATGACTTTGGAAGAATCTGACCCACCTGTAAGTGGCTAGCCACGTGGTGCCTTTTTAGGCCTTTCACGTTCATGTGCTCCAGTATCTTGCTTGGGTGTCCTAGTTGATTTATCAAAGCGAACAACTTTTTAGTCCTAAATTATCAGTCTTAGAAAATAAACTAATACTTGTTTTCCTCGATAGATGTATTATTGCAGCAAAAAAAAATAGGCCAAGTTTTCAATCCTTACTTTTTTATATAAATTTAACAACATTTTGTGTTCTATATAAAGTAAACATTAGCATGTATCATGTGTTTATCTTGGTTAATTAACATAAACTTAGGTATAGTGACTATTATTTTTCTGTCAAAATTTACCCCACCGTTTGATAAATATCCAATAGATGTGTGCATACTGAAAAACGTATGTTACAAAGTTAGTGTAGAGATTAGAGAGGGTGATACTCTATCTCCATGGATTAGACACGTACCGATGCCCATGTCTTCCACAGCACACTTGAACCTTTCCTTGAGGAGCGGTGACCACACGATGTGGTGTTTGTGGGTTTTAGAGGAACCTTCTCCATGGGGATCATGGGTCTGTTTCTTTTTTTCGGTGTGAACCCGAACCACCTTGAAGTGAGCACGAGACTCTATCTCATTGTCATCGTCCCCGTCATCAGTAGATGAACCTGGTGGAAATGAAGAGAGGCTACGACCTTTGTCTCCAACCAAGGAGGGAGATGCCTGTTTGCCTTTGCCATGACTGCTGTGGCCATTAATTTTCCTCGCGTCCCAAGCCAATCTACGGTATGCAATGACCCTACATAGACTACCCAGCTCGGACGCGTCGAGCGGCTTGTTGATAATGAACGTTGCTGCTTGCACCATTCGGGAAAGGGTCTCATCCCCTGCAGTGTGAATTGGGTCTTCCTGCGACATGTCTGCATGGATTCAAAGTTATTCCACTTGCATGACTAGACGGACATGTAATAGTTACTGACTAGATCTGTCTATGCTCGGAGTAAGTTTTGGTCTTACAATAGATGACTGGGATGTGGAGGTCCCGCTCGACTATAGCGCGCAGGTCAAAACCACATGTTGATGCCCTGTGACCATCAACGAGGACGACATCGATGATATCCTTTTGATTTTTTGAGAGAAACTGTAGGGCTGCGGTTGGTGTCTTGCATGTAGCCACTGTATACCAAAGAATGTGACAATTTGGTATGAAAATATCAGAAAGTAGGGGAACTCGTGTATATTTGCAAATAGAGTTGTGTTACCTATGTGATTGTAAGTCCTACTTATGATGAGAAATACAGATGGTAACCTTATATACAAGACCGTCTGAGTTTTACCATAGTTCCATGTATCTTCACGCTATCCTTTTGAGCCATAAAATAAGCTTCTTATTATTTTTTCTTGAATTAATATGTTTTTTGGCGAATTAATTAATATGGTAATTTTTATCTGTACAAACATATGTGAAAGCTCATTTAAAGAATGTTTTATATTACAATCAATATGTTCAACGCTAAAAATTATTGAATACTGTGCATAGTAGTGACCAAAATAAAGTGAAAAGTGCAGTAGAAGGTAGATTGTGATCAAGTTTTTGTTGCCGAAGTCAAAATTTTAAAAGGATAAATTGGCGCGAAGGTGACTTATTGCATCGAAAAATCAAAGGCATAATTTGGCGCGAAAGCGATGTATTCCCAATATCGTTTTGAACATCGATTAGTCGAAGAAAGAACATCTCTCTTGGAAAAAGGAAACCCGGTGTAACATTTAGAAGGAGAACTGAAAGAATTAATCACCATAGATGCATAGAAAGAACATAAAACGATCCTTTCCAACCAAGAGCATAGATGGGGGTTCTCATAAATGAAGCTCATGCGTCCCACACTGCTTTCAACAACAGACTAGCTAGATCTAATCAAAACAAAAGAAAGTAATCGTTACCTTTAAAGTGCAACAGATTGAGCATCGTGCGAGCAGAGTTCACAAACGGTGTATTATCATCAACAAGCAAGGCCCGGATGCCATTAGGGAAGAAGGCGATCAATTCCTCCTCCATTGTGCCACAGGAACAGTAGCCACACTAGATTTGCCACTATATATGCATGAATCTCAAAGATAGAGAACTCACTTGTCACAAATTTCACTTAATTAGTCGCTATATATGTTTTTGAGTGAATAGAACACAGAACCCGAGTATTTGTAGGGCAAGAGGATGGTGTTGGTCGGGCGCCCGAGTAGTAACTGACAAACAAAAGTTATACATAATGATGCCTAATTAAATATACTCATATTTGTTAAATGTCTACGGGCGGCATGCATTATTAATAACTTCAATTGTGTACTATATATGTGAGCAACCAAGAAAAAGGCTCGCAGTTACTCCAGTTTTCTTGTATTTGGTACACCGGAGATTTTTCTATATCTTCTGTTGTCCCATGAATGAGTATGGCTGCTTTATATCTCCAGTGATAGATGGTTCTGACCATGCGTCAAGTCTGTTTCATTTTGCTAACGCATGCTATTCAAAATCCTGGCCGGCGGAGGCGTCTCCGCATTAATCGGAGACTCAGTTGACTTTGGCCAACCAACCAACCAACCAACCAACCGGTTTGGCAGGTTGCAACTGAGTGAAGCTAATCTGTATGTGCATCTGACGTTAAGCCTTCCGTTTCGGATGTTTGCAAGCGAAACGCTCAGGTCTTCGATGTTAAACAGATGTGTATCTGTTTCCTAGGATGTCTATCATTTATGTGCTCAAGATTTCAACTTTTGTAGTACTAGCGACTGTACTCATATGTTTATACCACAGTGTAATAAGGTACTACTTCTAGAAGCATGTAAGAGTGGGCCCCATATCTGTAGAAAGGGAGAGGTACATGTTTTTACCACACGAAACACTACGTCCCTATCCCACACACACCAAGCTACAAATGCCGTTTGAAATTGGCATAAGCTACAAAACTAATCTAAGTTGCAAAACTAGTTTAGGCGGCAAGGGCATATCTCCAATGCCGACCCTCAAAACCGACATGATATTTGTCTGTGGACAGGTCCGGACTTCTCAGCGGATACAGATGTGGGTGTCGGCCTTCCAACCCTGCCCCATAAACGCCTGCCCCTGTTTTTTCATCTTAAGTCCACAACACACAAAATAATATATCTTCTGTCTATCTATCTATCTTCTATTATCGATTCTATCTTCTATCTATCATCTTCTATCTATTCTATCTATTCTATCTATCATATCTATTATATACTAAAAGTAAAACACGCGTCAAAAATAAGGAAGTGTGCTAGAAAATCCCACGTTAATCAAAAACATCTCGTCGTTGATTATGTGCGCCCCTTATATTTAAGAGATTTTTGATGGCTTGCGTTTAATATATTAATCCACCTCGATGCATATAAGGCCCAGTCAAGCCCAACCTGTCCCAACATGTTTTGATCTCTTCCATGGCCCACTTATTCTCACGTACACATGCATGATGAATCTTATTTGGTGCTTATATATAGTATAATTTGTATCTAGCGCACACCCTTTTGATCGATAACTTCGTTAACATGCCTGCTCATCTAGCGTAGCGTAGTGCAATCCCTTCGGAAGCTCCTCCCGCTCTCGATTTATGGAAGCTTCCAAGCCCGGTTTGGGAGGCTTCCATCCTGTTTTTATGTTGTTTTTACCTGATTCCATTTGTTTATTTTTCTTTTTACGTTTTTTTTCATTAGAAAACTTGATTTTTTTTTTCAAATTTCCAATACTAAGAAAATACGGGTCAAAATAAGAAAATATAGTAAAAATTCCCATGTTAATCAGACATATCAAGCCATTGATTACGTTGGCCCTTTATATTTAAGTGATTTCCGCTGGCTTAAATTTAATAAATTAATCCACGTGATACATATAAGGCCCAATCCCTCCTGGCATGTTTAGATCTCTTTTGTAGCCCACTTATTCTCACGTACACATGCATGATGAATTCTATTCCGGCTTATAGCGCCAAATAAAGTATAATTCATATGTGACACATACCCCTTCAATCAATTACTTTGTTAATAGGCCGACCCATGTAGCGTAGCATAGTGCGACCCCTTCGGAAGCTCCTCCCAATTATAGGAAGCTTCCAAAAGCTTCAGGGGCCTCACTTTTGGGAAGCTTCTGATTTTTGTTTTTCCTGTGGTTCTTACCTACTTTATCTGTTTTCTTTTTAATTTGTTTTCTTTGTTTACTTAAAAACATCAAAAAATCCAAATGTGCAGTAAAAAGATTCCTGAATGTTTGATGCACAAAATTTTGACAAAATTTTGCACATTTTTTAAATTCATGGAAATGTTTCAAAATGATTGACATTTTTTAAAATTCATGAACTTCTAACAAAACCACAAACCTTTTTCAAATCCATGAACAATTATCAAATTCACAAACCTTTTCAAGTTCACAAACATTTTTCAAATCCAAGAATGCTTTAAAGTTAATGGATTTTTTTTCAATTCATGACCTTTCAAATTCGAGAACTTTGTTTGAATCCATGATTTTTTTGCAAATCCACAAACTTTTTTCAAATATGAATTTTTCAAGTTCATGAACTTTTTTGAATTCACAATTGGTTTTTTTGAATTCTTGATCATTTTTTATAAACTCATGAACCTAAAAAACATGCTGCTACTGAGGAACGAAAAAAAAAACAGTTTGGTTTAAAAAAAATAAAAGTTGAGCCGGCCAAGGGTTCAAGCAAACCTGCGAAAAAATGATCCAGCAAACAGTGAACTAGCCGAACGAAGCGCGAGGAAAATCTATTTTTTGGCCTCGACCCATTTAAGCACGAAGGCGAGCTCTTGAAACTGGCTTTCGCCCCGCTATATAGATAAAACAACCACACGATACAACTGATAGTTCAATGCTGGGGCAGACAGCACAAGCAAGCCCAAAAGAAATAACAGAGAAAGAAAAATAAACTAATGACAACAGAGTCGGATCGACGAAAACGATGGTGACCCGCTACCGTTGCGCCCGCCGGAGAATTTCCACCACACTCCTAGCACTTTGGACCGCCGCATACCAAGCAACACCTTCAAGAAGGAACGCGACGATGCCGACGATGCTGCCCGGACTGGTCCTAGGGTTTCCCTCGGTACACGGAGGGGCGTGTGGAAGAGGCATGCCCGACACCCTTCAGGATGGAACGGTGGTGCCCGCGAGCGTCACCGCATCGGTGCCGGCCAAGCCGACAGGGATTTCTCCTGTCCGCCACACAACCACAGCCCCTGTCGCTCCGTCGCACTCCAGCAATCTTGCCGCCCACCAACAAGTGCCACCACGGTCTTGAGATCACCACCGCCGTCTCCCCATGGAAAGGGAAGAGAGATCGACGGAGCCAAGAGGGGACAGCCGGGAACGAGGAGCGGCAAAATCAGCAGCCACGCGGAAGGGGACAACCTCCACCGCCCTTGGCGGTCACCGGCAGGACGCAGCAATAGGAGCACACCAGGGACACAACCCGGTCGAGCCAGAAAAGACTCGTGAAGCTCCTGTCACCACATTGCAGTTAGCGCGCCGCCGTCTCCGCAACCCCCCCCCACCCCACTCTCCCTCGCACGAGACACACCTCCATCCGTCGAAGCCGTCGCAGACGAACAAGTGGTGAAGCCAAACCTATGAGGTCGAGAGGGGACAACCGGGAACGAAGAGCGGCAGAATCGGCAGCCATGCGGGAGGGGAGCACCTCCACCGCCCATGGCGGTCACCGACCGGACGCAGCAACGGGAGCACACCTGGCCACGTCCCGGCCGAGCCAGACAGGGCTCGTGAAGCTCCCGTCGCCACGCTGCAGTGCGCACGCCTCCGTCTCCGCAACTCCCTGCACGAGCCGCTCCTCCGTCCGTTGGTGTCGTCGGCCAGGCCTGCCCAGACCCAGATGGGGCCCAAATGGCCCAGATCTGGGCCAGAAGGGCGCCGCCGCCTATCGCCGTGCCAGCCCACAGCCAAGTGGCTGCGCCGCCGCCTCCTCACCATCCTACGCAGTGTCGCCGCCGAAACCACCGTTGCCCAAGGAACACTGCCGCACGCCCGCGACAGGGATCCGCAGCAATACCGGAGGACCGAAGCTGGGCCCCCGCCGCCATCGCGGGGTACAGCCGCCGCGAGCCAAGCACCAATCCACCGTCGCAGCACCGCAGCGCGCCGCCGACCGGAGAGAGGGCCGCCTCGCCGCCGGGCCCCATGCACGCCCGACGCCACCGCCCAGGGAAGGAGCCCCGCACCCACGTGCACCAGGACGTGGAGAAGACATCCCCCGCCGCCAGCCAACGTGAGGGGCTTTACCCTGGCGGTCCCGGCCGGCGGCGGAGGCGGGAGGAGGAAGAGGAGGGTGCCCACGGCAGGATCTGGCGCCGCCGCCCGAGCCGCCCGCGGGGGGAACGACACGGGGGCAAGGGGGGGAGGGGATGGTGGGGAAGGGAGGAGAGGGCGAGCCGGCCGGGCCGGGCGAGCGCCGGCGGCCGGTGGAGGGGGGGAGAGAGCTAGGGGGCGGCAGCGGCGGGAGGAGGGGAAGGGGGAACCCTAGTCGAGCCGATCCCATGAAGGCGAGCTCTACCGTGCGAAGCGGCGCCGGTTAGGAGGTCTCCACGTGCAGGAGCATACATATCGCTAAAAAATGCATGGTGCATGCACAATTACGTCATTTTTTCTGGACAAAGTAAAAAAGCAGACACTCATATATGCATGCATGCACTCACTCCTTTGAACGCATACACGCACACCCTTTTCCTATAAGCATCTCCGAGAGAATGAGCCGGCACATCATCTTAGGATTGACGAAGTTGGCACAGACGCCTTCATAGTCGACGGGAATGTTTTCTCCCACTGAACACACATCGCTGAAAGGTCTGAAATAAATCCAGAAAATGCAAGCACTAATGTCATGTATGAGACTTGAACTCTGGTGTGCAGGCAGGGCTGGCCCTGGGGTATAGCCAGAGAGGCGACGGTCCACGGCCCAGGCATGATGTAGTACACACATATAGTATAGCCCGAAGAAAATAGATAAGGAAAAGAATTATGAAAGAAAAAACGTGATGGGCTCGGCCCTTCAGATCACTAGGTAGCTAAACATTGGCGTACGCAAGTCACGGCTGCAAAGGACTGTGAGTGAAATGCGTACTTGTGAAATAAATCGATCGATTGATCTGGCTTTTCCTGTTTGTCGCTCGTCGGTTCATCTTCGTCGTTTCATCGGCCCGTCGCTCCATCGCTCCTCGCTCGGCGCCTCGGCCGCTTGTTGTCGCCGCATCACGCAGCAGTCCGCCACTCCGGCAATATGGCAATACGTTATACATAATACATTTTACGGTATCCTAATACTTCAAAACCACACCCCGGAGTACCATGCAGATCTGGCCGTCCACACGGAGGGGCAACGAATACGATATACAGTGTATATACAAAAGCTCCGTATAGATATCATTTAACAGTGAGCGAGCAGAGACGAGCACTCGTGCTCCTCCATGATGCGTTTGGTTACTGGGCTATCCCTCCCTAAGACAAGGATAGCCAGTTTTTAGATGGATGTCACCCGTTTGGTTTACGGGCAAGCCGGGATACGACTAGCCAGATGCTTGGAATATTCTTCTAAAACCTGGCTCCGTGTGTCCGTGAAAATCTCACGGATCTGCTCATCCCCAGTGTGCGCGAGATGGAAAGCCAGCCCGTGAAACGTTTTCGGCGTCGCTCTCGCTGGCTCACCTCCCGCAAAAATCAACCCTATCTTTTTTTCCCTTTCCATCTCTCTTCTCTGCGGTGACAGCGGCGACAGGAAGAGCGGCGGCGCCGGAGGTAAATGCACGGCGGCAGGGCTCCCTCCTCCCTTATTTTCTTCCTTGCCGTGCCCTCTCTCCTTCATCTCTTACCTCTCGCGTTTGAGCTGCAACAAGCAGGGGTCACGTCGACGGGCGGCAGGCCCATGCATGCATGTGACTGTGAGTGCCGCGCGCTGCCGCCGGAGCTCTGCGGATGTGAGCGTGGGCGCAGACACAAGCCGTGCATGCGTGCTATGCGCACCGTTTGTGCCGCGCCACTCGTGCATGCATGAGCGTGGTGTTGCGCGTGGTGTTGTGCGCATGCAGTGCATGGTGTACTTCTGTGTGTTTCCTTCTCTTGATTTTCTGCCTAATGTGCTGATTCATTGTATGATCTTGTACTGCAGCAGCTCAAAGGGCAAAGATGACAGAAAGTCAACTCTGTACTCTCTATGAAATATTGAACTATATATGACTATCCGCAATCACGAGTTGTCCTTCAAACCAAACAAAACACAGGCTATCCTCACCCATCAACCAAGCAGAAAAAATGGCTATCCCTATCCGGCTGGCTGGGGATACCTATAACCACTCTATTATGTCCGTCTAACCAAACGCATCCCAGTCAAGCCGCCCCGCCACCAAGTTGTGCCCTAGACGAGGTCGTCGCCCCGGCCGCCTTCGTGCTGCCATCGGCAGGGCTGAACGAGAAGGGCTGAACGAGGATGGCGTCCTGCTCCTTCCCTCTGTAACCTAGCTCGCCTCCTTCCGCAGGAGACCTACCTCGACGGGGTGCTGGTGTCCTTGACTCCTTTGCTCGCGCATGTGAGGTGCCAAACGTGGGTGGCGGGGAACGTAGGGATAGTGGGCGGTGTTGGAGTGGGGATCGGCAGGGGAGACAGGGCACCTCTGGGGCAGGAGAGCACGATGCTGTAGCGGGCCAAGAGGGCCGCGGCGCTGGCGGCCGGTGAGAGATGAGAGGGAGATTCTTTTGGTTACACTCACATATTGTTGCGTCCAACTACTACTCTAGCAAGGAGTGAGAGAGAGATGAGATGACATTTTCTATGATTATTTGCTTGATGGTACTCGCAGATAACATAGTTTTGGAAGTGCAAGAGATTGATCCCAGTGAGAAGAGAGACGACACATGGATGTTGCTTTTGATATTTGTTGCCGCTCAAGGAGAGAGAGAGAGAGAGAGAGAGAGAGAGAGAGAGAGAGAGAGAGAGAGAGAGAGAGAGAGAGAGAGAGAGAGAGAGAGAGAGAGAGAGTTCAGTACTGCTTTGTTGAAACTGAGAAGAAAGGTCAATCCAAGGTCACTGGTAAGAAACTTGGCAACATTGTGCTATCCTCACAAATATTGGATTCTGTGGCTGCCTCCATATTGGAGTCATAGATGATTAATGTTTATGTCAACACCACGTATAACTTTGCTGACTTTGTCATAATTTATATGTCACTACTTTCCGATTTTCGATCCCCGCAACTCCATCTGATCTTATGATCTTTGCAGAGGACAAAGGAACGAATTTACATTCATTACATGATTTTGGTAATATTTGTTTATTCTCTCTTGAAGCATGCCATGATAGTGTATAATTTTTTTGTCCTTCTGGAAATAATAGTCTACCAAACAAAGTTAGGTCAATTATGAACCAACATGTGGTTGGATGGTTAGGATCATTAGACTGGATGCCCGATAAAAGCTGAATATAAGGCGCTGTTATCCAAGGAAAATAAAGTGTGTGCTTCAAAGGTGGTTGGGGGGGGGGGGATTGTGAGCCGGATGCGCCATTGACAGAGATGATGAGTCTGAATTAGCATAGAAAATGTGAAGGCGGTGGACGAAAAATAAGAAGAGGAGAGTAGTGTCTCATGACTGTTGTTAAACCATTAGAATAATATGCCCCGGCGCCACCAGAGTAGTGTCTCATGACTGTTTTGAACCACTCTGCCTCACCGTCCCGCCATTTAAGGACACTGACCGCTTTGCCGTCTTGCCGGCCGACGATGAACTTTTGTATCGTGAAGAGATGATGTGGCTTCAACGGTCACGGATTACGTGGCTGAAGGAGGGTGAACGCAACACTGCTTACTTGCATCGGAGGGCCGTTTGGCGCGCACGAAGGAACTATATTCAGAAGCTGCGACGGTCGGATGGTACTTGGTGCTCGTCACCTTCTGACATGGAACGAACCTCTTACTTCAAGGAAGTTTAAACCAAGGATCCAACCTTGACTCCGGACAGTGTGCTTGAAGGAGTTATGACGAAGGTGTCTGAAGCTATGAATGACATGCTATGCGCCCCCTTTTCCGAGGAGGAGGTGTCGGATGCTCTTTCAAATAGGACCGTTGAAGGCCCCCGGAACGGATGGATTTCCAGCAAGGTTTTTTCAGCGTAATTGGTCAGAGTTAAAACCTCAAAATATTGCAGCAGTGTTAGAATTTTTTGTCTCTGGTATTTTGCCTGAAGGTGTTAATGACACGGCGATTGTCCTTATCCCCAAAGTTCCTCACCTCAAGGAGCTCAAGGACTTTAGGCCGATCAGTCTTTGCAATGTTATTTATAAAATTGTGTCTAAATGCATGGTTAACCGGCTTAGGCCGCTGCTTTCAGAGTTGATATCGGAGAACCAAAGTGCTTTTATCCCGGGCCGGCTTATCTCAGATAATTCTATCATTGCCTTTGAGTGCATTCATCACATACAAACTCTGAAGGGAAACAGTAATGCTACGTGTGCGTACAAGCTTGACTTGTCGAAGGCCTATGACCGTGTTGATTGGGACTTCCTGGAGAAGGCGTTACACAAATGGGGGTTCTCAAACCAATGGATTTCTTGGATTATGACATGTGTGAGATCAGTACGATATTCTGTTAAATTTAATGGGAAGCTGTTGGAGGTTTTTACACCATCGAGAGGACTTCGACAAGGTGACCCATTGTCTCCTTTCTTGTTTCTCTTTGTTGCTGATGCTCTTTCTGCTCTCCTATCAAAATCAGTGAATGAAGGAAGTTTGAGAGGAGTGAGCATCTGCCGTGGTGCACCTTTTATTTGCGGATGATACTTTGCTGTTTTTTGAAGCTTCTAGCCAGCAAGCGGACATTGTTAAGGGTTTGTTGAACACTTATTCCTTGGCAAACGGATCAACTTATTAACCCCGAAAAGTGTTCCATCCTTTTCTCTGGAAACTGTAATGCGTCAGTGGTGGAGGAAATCAATAATATCTTGGAGCAGCAACAAGTGTTCAAACCAAAATACCTCGGTTTGCCGGTACCTGAGGGTAGAGTGCATAAGGGCCAGTTTGAGACCCTTCAGGACAGGCTAAGGAAAAGGCTAATTGATTGGAGTGAACAATATGTTTCTGTTGGGAACAAGGAGATCCTCATCAAGGCCGTGGCACAAACAATCCCAACATACGTTATGAGTGTGTTCCGACTTCCTGCTTCGGTGTGTGATGATCTTACAAAGATGATGAGGCAATATTGGTGGGGGGTGGAGAACGGGAAGAGGAAGATGGCATGCCTTAGCTGGGAGAAGATGATGCTTCCGAAGGCTATGGGAGGTATGGGATTTCGTGATATGAGGGCCTTTAATCAAGCTTTGTTGGCCAAGCAGGCTTGGCGTCTCCTGGACAGCCCGGACAGCTTGTGTGCTCGCTTGTTGAAGGCTAAATACTACCCAAGGGGGAATTTATTGGACACGGTATTCTCAGCTAGTTCTTCGGTGGTGTGGAAAGGTATTGTTCACGGACTTGATCTTGTGAAGAAAGGCATTATATGGTGAGTAGGTAATGGTACTCTTATTAAAACATGGAGAGATGCTTGGATCCCTAGAGGATATAATTTTCGGCCAGTAACTCCCAAGGGGAATTGTCGATACAATTGGGTGGCTGACTTCTTGGATGAGCATGGTGCATGGAATGTGCAGCGGCTCAGGGAACACTTTTGGTACTTGGACGTGCGGGATATTCTGAAGATTCGCACATCTCCTAGGAATGAGCAAGACTTCATCGCGTGGTTCCCTGAAAAGAGTGGACAGTTTACTGTCCGAAGTGCTTACCATCTCGCAACGGATGTTCAGCTATCGGTACACTTGAGTTCCTCCAGTGGCAACCCCTCCGGACGGATACCTATCTGGCAGCGTATTTGGAGTTCCCAAGTTCCGTTGAAAATGAAGATTATGGCTTGGAAGGCTGTTTCGGGTGCCCTCGCTACAAATGAGTGCAAGAAATATAGACACATCTCAATTAGAGATGGATGTCCGTTATGTGGGAGAGAGAAGGAGACGAGCTTCCATGCTCTTGTATCATGTGATCATGCGAGCAGAATTTGGACACACATGAGGTTGGTATGGCGTCTTCCTAGCAATGCTATCTTACAAGACACAGGACAGGACTGGCTGTTAAATGTTCTTGCGAACTGCGACGATCAAATGAGGGATTACACGATCATGCTGATATGGCGAATTTGGTCTTTGCGCTCGGACCTCACTCATGGTAAGGAGGCTCCCCCGTTGTCGGCAACGTCAGACTATCTCCAGAGTTACATGAACTCCCTCAACCTATGCGGCAGATTTTCAACGGAAGAAATTCTTAAGAGGAAGATGTCGATGGTGCAGGAGGCTCCACTCGTGGTCCCCAGGCCGAGCACCCCTTTGGCTTGGCCGCGGCCGCCGGCTGGATTCGCGGCCCTTTCGGTGGACGGTGCTTTCATGCAGGAGGACGGGTCTGCTGCGGCGGGTATGATCCTTCAGCGTCAAGATGAGAGTGTATTCTTTGCAGCATACAGATGTATATTTAATTGCAACGATGCATTGGAAGCGGAGCTGCATGCGATCATGCAAGGCATGGCTCTGTGGCCGATCATAAGGCATGGGGCAGTGATCTTCGGGGACTCAAGCCTGGCCCAGGCCTGAGACTGCGAGTCACCGGGACGGCAGTGAAGCAGGAACCTCTCCACGCCGTCTTCTACCTCGCGTGCAATGGCGACCACCACGGCGCAGTCCGGGTGCGCCGGCGATGTACCGAGCGTCGCGCACCTCGTTACGTCATCTGACAGCTCGTGCAGCGGCGGCAGCGGGATCTTCTTGGGTGGGTCGTCATCGGAGGAGGTGAGGCGGAGGAGGAAGCATTCGGTGGTGGAGTCGTCCAGCATGAGCAGCCAGTCGCCGTTGTGGATGCAGCCGAGGCACGTCTTGCCTTGCATCTCGGGAACTATCGTGGAGTGCAAGCTCTTGTCCGACGAGTCGACGAACGTCTGCCGCTCTCCTCCCGTTGCCTGCACTAGCCATGGCCTGGTGCCGAAGCCGGGCGGGACCGAGGGTTCAGCAGCCATGCATGTACTAGTACTACTAGGAGGCTGCTGCTTTTTCTTTCTTCTAATCATGGATAGATAGGGAGACCATTACTTTATATAGTATAGTACATCGATCGACTAATAATACTCCCTCTGTAAACTAATATAAGAGCGTTTAGATAGCTAAAGTAGTTATCTAAATGTTTTTATATTAGTTTACGGAGGGAGTACAAGACAAGAGGGCAGGAGAATTCTTGTTGATCACGTTTCAGGCAGGAATCGGCACACAGTTGGTAAGCTGCAATGCATACACAGTATATGCTGACACGTTTTTGGTTTGGTTGAGACACGTCTACGTACGGCTGGGTCCGATGCAATGTTCTGTGCTTTCTCGTCCGATAGGCCCATCGACCAGCCCAAAAACTGACAGGCCGGGAAACGAAACAACTGTTTTTGTGCCGTATAAAAGAACATTTTTTATACTAGGTCATTTTGGAGACCGAGCTCCGTGGAGATTGAAATTTTGGAAATATCATAATTCAAACTTTTCAGTTCCAAAAAGTTCTGAAAAAATATACATGCATATAAGGAGGTAATGTATACGTGTGTACAATTTCACGGTGAAATACCTTGAATTGCGACCTGTAAACAAATCATGGACTTTTAGCAATGAACAATGCATGTGCTGAAGAGCCACAGATATTTTTTTTTGGCACAGCCCTCACTACATCATATTTCACCATGTACATTATGCCTCTAGATATATGTGTATTTTTAAAAACAAATTTAAACTTGAAAGTATGAGTTTTAAGATTTTCAAATTCGGCCCCCATGGAGCTCGTCCTCGATTCAGCAATTTTGCATTTTTTTTAACTTATTATTTCCTGTTTCTTTTCTGAAAGGCTAGCAGATTGGTGCTTCGTTATGGGGCAAAATACGAGTTAAGTGGTTGGGGATAACATTCCAGATCGACAATGGAGATGAAAGTGCATGAAATTAATACTTTCTTTCTTCCCTTTCATTTCAACGCAAAACAAGTAGTGTTAAAAATTTCAATGAAATTTCAGTGAAATTTCCAAATTTTTGCATATTTCAGTGGGGTCCGAAATGCTTTTTAACCTTGAAATTTCGAGGGAGATTCAAACCAATCTCAAAATAATTTAAATTATGTCAGAAGTCAGTAAGTGAAATTTGAAATCTCAAAATCCATTTTTTGAAATATGATTAATTTCTGAAATTTAGCATATATTGGTGAGGTCCGGAATTATTTTGTTTCTAAAATTAAAAACCTTGTCAACAAGTTGCGGCCATGCATGCGATGATCCTCGCATTCCGCACCATCCCACAAAGGCAAACCAAGTATGAGCAGCTTCATGTGAACTCAACACATTTTAGATTTTAGATTCTGCACTATATATCTTGCTTGCATGTCGAATGCAACCAATCCACCATTCCCGTGGACAAGCAAGCAAAAGGACCCACCAAACCATTTCTTTTAGAATCCCACAATAACATGGGCATGCATGCATAATTTTTTTTTAAGCATCAAACCAAGCTTTATTTATGAAAAACCACGGTATGTGGGATACATCTCTCTTTATGAGATTGGTCATACCAATCATGCTGTCCCATGCTCAAGAAATGGCATGCTTGGCTAAACTATAAGCCTCGACATTAACGACACAACTCTCAAAAGTAAAAGTATAACTAAAAGAAGTAGCTAAATTGTTTATCTCCTGAACAATGGCACCATTTGGACCTCGACAAGCCTCATTGATCGATCCCACCACGTCATGTGCATATGATGCCACCATTACCGCATGAAGGTTGAGATCTTGTGCCAATGCTGTTGCTCCCCTGCATGCTATCGTCTCCAATATGGAAGGATTATCGACACCACCATTGACAAGGGCGGAGCTCCCCGGAAATACCCCGCACGCTTCTCTACATACTGCTGCTGCTGCTCCTCTAGCTCCACTTCGACATGCCGTATCAACATGATTTTTCACATAACCTGTAACGCCCCGAATCCGATGCGCCAGGTGTCTTCCAGTTATTCGTCGTTGTTGCCATGCCATTTGCTTGCGTGTTGCACTTTGCCATGTCATCATCTGCATTTCATCTACATGTTTTCGAAACTCGCATCCGTCCGGGTCTCCTAGTTCTGCCCGTTGTCCGTTCTGAGCCCAGACACACTCGCACGCGCCCACGGCACCTCCAAAATATTATTTTTATAAGTGGCACAAAAATGTTCTCGAAATGGGGTGAAAGTTGGCGTGTGGTCTTACTATAATGTAGGTAGACCGCCTGTCAAGTTTCGTCGCATTCGGAGTTCATTTGATAGCCCAACCGTCATCAGTAGCGGCACCCTTGCCAGTTTATTCGTCGGATGTTTTCGGTTTCCTAAAATCCTTCCCGTGCTTCACTTCTCTTCTCTCCCCTCAGCCCAAGCCCTCTCTTCACAGCCCACCTAGCCCACCTATGCTACCCCTCCTCTCCGGACCGTCCGATGGCGATCGAACGGTTTCGAAACGGCCTCAAACCCCCAACCCTAGCCCCCCTTTCCTATTTAAACCCGCTCCCCTTGCCATTTTGGGCGCCCCTAGCCTAACCCTAGCCTCCTCCCCCCTCCAGCAGGCGCATCTTCATCGTTTTTTGGGCCGGACAGCTCCCCCGCCACCACTTGTTGTGTCCCCATCGGCCAGCGCCGCCGCCAGCCGCCGCCTCCACCAACCACCGGGCGCCACGTGGCCTCCCCAGTCCTCCCGCGCCTCCCACCGCGCAGGGCCCGTCGGAGCTCATCCTCGGCCCGCCGCCGGGCCGAATCGGGCCCGCTGCCCGCGCCGCCCCTGCGCCCCCGTGCAAGCTTCAGATCGGGAGGAGCCCGATCCAGAGCCCGAGCTCCCGCCGTCGCCTCCTTCCGACCCCCTCGCCGGAGTTCGCCGGCCTCCTCCCGCTGGCCACCACGACCAGCAGGCCGGACCCCTCGCCCCTGCTCCTCCTTCCCCTGCCCATCTCCTTTTCCTCTCACCTCTCCCGTGCTCTCTCCCGCGGGAGCTCTGCTATGGCTGCCACCGAACCATGGAGCTTGGTGCTCGTCGCTCGTCGCTGGCCGCGTCCCTCGCCCGATCCGGCCGGGATCCGCCAGATCCGGCCACCCTCGACCCATTCCCGGCCTTCCCGAGTCCTCCCGGAGTCCCGGCTCGCCGCCGCAGGCCATGGAGCTTCGTCAACCCCCGTCCTGGAACTCCCTTGTTGGAAATATGCCCTAGAGGCAATAATAAAAGGATTATTATTATATTTCCTTGTTCATGATAATTGTCTTTTATTCATGCTATAATTGTATTATCCGGAAATCATAATACACGTGTGAATACATAGACCACAATATGTCCCTAGTGAGCCTCTAGTTGACTAGCTCGTTGATCAACAGATAGTCATGGTTTCCTGACTATGGACATTGGATGTCATTGATAACGGGATCACATCATTAGGAGAATGATTTAATGGACAAGACCCAATCCTAAGCATAGCACAAGATCGTGTAGTCCGTTTGCGAGAGCTTTTTCCAATGTCAAGTATCTTTTCCTTAGACCATGAGATCGTGTAACTCCCGGATACCGTAGGAGTGCTTTGGGTGTACCAAACGTCACAACATAACTGGGTGACTATAAAGGTGCACTACAGGTACCTCCGAAAGTGTCTGCATTGGGTTGACACGGATCGAGACTGGATTTGTCACTCCGTGTAATGACGGTATCTCTGGGCCCACTCGGTAATGCATCATCATAATGAGCTCAAAGTGACCAAGTGTTTGGTCACGGGATCATGCATTACTGATGCAGTAAAGTGACTTGCGATAGCGAGATTGAACAAGGTATTGGGATACCGACGATCGAATCTCGAGCAAATAACGCACCGTTTGACAAAGGGAATTGTATCTGAGGTTGCTTGAATCCTCGACATCGTGGTTCATCCGATGAGATCATCGAGGAGCATGTGGGAGCCAACATGGGTATCCAGATCCAGCTGTTGGTTATTGACCGGAGAGCCGTCTCGGTCATGTCTACGTGTCTCCCGAACCCGTAGGGTCTACACAGTTAAGGTTCGGTGACGCTAGCGTTGTAGAGATATGAGTATGCAGCAAACCGAAAGTTGTTCGGAGTCCCGGATGAGATCCCGAACATCACAAGGAGTTCCGGAATGGTACGGAGGTAAAGATTTATATATAGGAAGTCCAGTTTCGGCCACCGGGAAAGTTTCAGGGGTCACGGTATTGTCTGGGACCACCGGAAGGGTCCCGAGGTCCACCGGTGGGGCCACCTATCCCGAAGGTCCCCATGGGCTGAAGTGGCGTGGGAACCGGACCCTGGTGGGCTGGTGCGCCCCACCCAAGGGCCCAAGCCGCCTAGGGTTGGAAACCCTAGGGGGCCATTGCCCCAGGGGGCATGCGCCCCAGTTTGGAAACCCTAAAGGGGCTGAGGAGTCCCGGACTAGGGGTGTCCGGATAGCCGGACTATCGTCACGGCGGACTCCAAGACTATGAAGATACAAGATTGAAGACTTCGTCCCGTGTCCGGATGGGACTTTCCTTGGCGTGGAAGGCAAGCTTGGCAATACGGATATGTAGATCTCCTACCATTGTAACCGACTCTGTGTAACTCTAACCTATCCGGTGTCTATATAAACCGGAGGGTTTTAGTCCATAGGACGAACAACTTCATCATCAACAATCATACCATAGGCTAGCTTCTAGGGTTTAGCCTCCTTGATCTCGTGGTAGATCTACTCTTGTACAACCCATATCATCAATATTAATCAAGCGGGGTAGGGTTTTACCTCCATCGAGAGGGCCCGAACCTGGGTAAAAACATTGTGTCCCTTGTCTCCTGTTACCATCCGCCTAGGCCTTGCAGTTCAGAACCCCCTACCCGAGATCCGCCGGTTTTGACACCGACATTGGTGCTTTCATTGAGAGTTCCTCTGTGTCGGCACCGATAGGCCCGATGGCTCCTTCGATCATCAACAACGACGCGGTCCAGGGTGAGACTTTTCTCCCGGACAGACCTTCGTGTTCGGCTTTCTTGGCTGGGCCAATTAAACAGCCATCTGGAGCGAATCGAAGCTTCGCCCCCGCCATCGTGTCAGATTTGGAAGTTTAAACTATACGGCCGATATCCGCGGGGACTTGATCTTGGCGGATTCAAGCCGCAACCAAGCGTGCCGCCTTGTCTCGATGGGCATGATCTCGCTCTGCAGCGAGCGATTGCCACGGAGGCCGCACCGATATCCGCTCCGACCCTTAATCCGGAGCGGATTCCCGATCGAGGGCGAGTGGTTGGACACCGCCTCGGGGCTACAATCTCTATGGCGATCGAGCGAACTCCATCCCTGTCGCTGCGAAGACCTCGACTCCAGGGTGCGGACTCCTCTCCGGACCCGAACCCTTCGCACCCCGGCCAATCAAATCCGATTGGGCGCCTGTCATGGAGTTCACGGCCGCGGACATCTTTCAGCACTCGCCCTTTGGCGACATCCTGAATTCAATAAAGTCTCTCTCTTTATCCGGAGAGCCCTGGCTGGACTACGGTTAGGAAGGTTGGGATACGGATGACGAAGAAATTCAACTACCACCCACCACCCACTTCGTAGCCACTGTCGAAAGTTTACACGACGTGCTCGACTTCGACTCCGGAGACATCGACGGTATGGACGACGATGTAGGAGACAACAATGAGCCAGCACCTCTAGGATGCCGGACAACCACCTCATCTCATGATGTATACATGGTGGATACACCTAAAGGAAATGAAGACGAGGAACAACGGGACGCTACGAAGGATAAATCCCTCGAAAAGCAGTCAAAACGGCAACGTAAACGCCGAACAAAGTCCCGCCTCAACAAAGATCCAGCCAAAAAGCAGGGCGAACCGGTGGACAACGAAGAAACTATTGGGCAATGGTCCGAACAAGACAACGTGGATAAACAATATGTCCCCGGCGAAGACAACAATCCGGACGATCTGACGCCGGACAAACTATTGGAGCAAGACGACCTCCAGAAAAGGCTAAATGCGCCACTGGCGTAGCCTAAAAAGCAGAAGCGAAGCTCAAAACAGCGGAAGATGCACTCGGGATCAGATGGAGCAAAGTATTCAGCACCGCAGAACAAGTCTGGCGAGAGTCGCCAACCAACGAGCTACCCAAAAAGAAAGCTACTGCCCGAATTCGACGAGGAGGCCTTAGAGCCCCCACAATCAAAAAGAAAGAAAGCCACTCGGTCGGATGGACGACCTCAAGGCAAGAAGGGAGCGGCGAACGGTGCCGCACACAAGCCAATATGCGATCCACATAAGGATTCACATCAAAAGGATGGCCCAGTTAGGTCCATCTATGGGCCAAGAAAGCGTGCTCGTCAAAGCAATACAACACGCCAAAATTCCGAAGATCACGGCACACCCAAATACAGGGGCGCCGCAAACCCCCTATGTTTCACCGATGAGGTGCTGGATCATGAATTTCGGTGAGATTTAAACCCGTAAACATAGAGGCATATGACGGAACAACAGACCACAGAGTCTCGGATTGAGGATTACATCCTCCACATACACATGGCTCGAGGAGATGATCTCCACGCCATAAAATACTTACCCCTTAAACTCAAAGGGCCAGCTCGGCATTGGCTTAAAAGCCTCCCCGAAAATACCATTGGAAGCAGGGAAGAGCTCGAGGATGCATTTCAGGCAAATTTTCAGGGGACTTATGTCCGCCCTCCGGATGCAGACGATCTAAGTCACATAACTCAACAGCCCGGAGAGTCAGCCCGGAAATTCTGGAACATGTTCCTTACTAAAAAGAACCAAATAGTCGACTGTCCGGATGCCGAAGCCTTAGCAGCTTTCAAACACAATGTCTGAGGCGAATGGCTCGCCAGACATCTCGGCCAAGAAAAGCCAAGAACAATGGCTGCATTAACAAGCCTCATGACCCGCTTTTGCGCGGGAGAGGACAGCTGGTTAGCAAGATGCAGCACCAGCGACCCAAGTACATCCGAAATCAAGGATGAAAATGGGAAACCACGGCGCAACAAGGACCAGCGCCAGATTAAAAGAAACAGTCCAAAGAGCACGGCAGTCAACGCCGGATTCAAAAGCTCACGGCAGAACAACAAAAAACTGCCCCTTAAGGACAATAGCGATGAGCTATCAAACTTCAACAAAATCCTGGACAAGGTATGTCAAATACACAGTACTCCTGGGAGGCCTACTAACCATACCCACCGAAACTGTTGGGTCTTCAAACAGTCCGGCAGACTGAACTCCGAACACAAGGGGCTCGACACACCAAGTGAAGATGACGACGAGCACCACAAATAGAGCCCCGGAAAACAAAAGACTTTCCCACAAGAGGTCAAAATCGTAAACTTACTTCACGTGATCAAAGGGAAAAACCGAGCGGAGCCTACTAGAAGGCGCGCCGCACACTGGTTGTCAAAACCAATCACCTTCGACCATCAGGACTATTCCGGAACGCAGGATGGACTGCCCTGATATTGGATCCTATCATCAACGGATTCCAATTTACACGAGTCCTGATGGATGGCGGCAGTGACATAAACCTGATATATCAGGACACAATCCGCAGGATGGGGATAAACCCAACCAAAATTCGCCGTAGCAACGCCTCCTTTAAAGGAGTAATGCCAGACCCATATGCCCATTGTACGGGCTCCATAATGCTAGAAGTTGTGTTCGGTTCATCCGGCAACTTCCGTCGCGAAAGGTTACTCTTCCATATCGCCCGTTTAAAAGCAGCCATCAAGCGCTATTGGGACGCGAAGCTTTCGCCCGCTTCAACGCAATACCGCACTATGCATCTCTAACACTTAAAATGCCGGTCCTACGGCATCATCTCGTTAAAGGAAGTATTAAGTGTTACTCGAGCACGAAAAGCGGAGACTGCCTTGACAGCCCCACAGCTATCCGGCTCTACTCGGCAAAGAACCTGAATTGGTCATTCACCCTCCGGACACGGCTAGACGAGTCCGGCGCCTACTGCATAGCCGCACCCCCATACGAGGGCTGCATGCATGTATAATAAGAGACAATAAAGCTCAACTTTACCCACTTCTTGAACAATACTTTGTCTATTTACTATTTATGTACACATTTTGCACGATTCTTTTTCTTCAAAAAACGAAGTTCCTCTCTTTTACAGATGAACAACGTGCTACACCCGGCCCGTGATACGGCACAACGGAGACACGCGCAGACGCGTGCGAGGGACCCGTTGCAAGGATTCTTTTCAGATTAAGACCCTGCGTAAACCTTTTTTACTGTCTCTTGTTGATATACATCCCCCGGTTCCTTACTATAACCGAGGAGGAGGCTGGTGTTTTGGCATTGACCGCATCAGAATTTTTGCGCGTACCTGGACATCAGGGGCTTAGGGCATTATTCTGCCCATTTTCATAAAGACCGAATACCTTAGGGAGTATTCGGCGTCTCGAGTTAGGACTTATATGCATCAGCTCCGAATCATGTCTTTGGTCAAATGTTGGGTTGCCCGGCTCCTGCGTTTTGCTGCCTTACGTTCCATTTTCACGGCTAACGCGGCACCAGGGGAACCACTGCGATTGTGTCCCGGTTCGGCCGAGCGAGCACCTCAGTGGAGAAAGCCGAAAACTGACTGTCATGATATAGCGAGAGACTGGTCAACCACTCGATGACTTACAGGAATGTTTAGGATTCCTCCGCATTAACGAAGGACCGGTTTTTGGTCAGGCACACACGCACCCCGAATGCGGGCGAGTGCGGTGCCCTTAGGGCTATATCGTAGCCCCACTCTCGAACTCCATGGCTAAGTGAAAGTGATAAAGCATTATAGTCCGGTTGCCTGGTTTGCTACGCTATCACCTCCTTAACAGGACCAAGACGTTGGATTAAAGTGTGAAAAAGCGCCTTTTTTTGCAAACACCCCCGCACTCTGTGCGTGGGGGCTGAAGCCAAGACTGCATCTTTCAGGCTATATACACATATACATAAACGGCCGCACAGGGAGTAGTTTACTACTTCAACGCACAAGTATAAAAAGCTCTTACATTATACTGAAACATTGTTTTCACAGATCATACATGTCATCTAAAACAAAATATCCTTCGGGCACTGCGTCTCTATTAAACGAGCGCCCGATAGGACTTCTTCAAAGTAGTGTTCGGCAGGTAATCGGCTTCTGTCCGAATTTTGGGATGCAACATCGGTGGCCTTCATCTCGGCCCAGTATGTCTTGACACGGGCAAGGGCCATCCGTGCTCCCTCAATACACGCCGACCGCCTCATCTCATCGATACGCGGCACCGCACCAAGGAACTGCTGCACTAATCCAAAATAGCTATTCGGCTGGGGTCCGCCCGGCCACAAGTGGGTCAGGACATGCTTCATGGCAAAGCCGGACAACCGATTCAGCTCGGCCCATTCGGCCAACCGATCGGTCAGCGACAGAGGACGATCCGGACTATGGAATTGAGACCAATATAGCTCTTCCCTTCTGTGACCCTTCTGGCCCTGGAAGTGCTCAACCGCGTCCGCAGCGCTCGCCGCCAAGTCCAGATAAGCATCCTCCAAACTCCACAACTTATCCAATTGAGCATACTTTGGATCCGTGTATTTTCTCCAGCGAAAGCGGTTTTCCAGCCGCAATTGCCCGGCGACTCAGCTCTTCCTTGACAGCTCTCAACGCCGCTTGGGCACTCTTGGATTCAGCGGCGGCCTTTTTAATCCCTCTTGTTCCGCTTGACGTTCTTTTCAAGAACCTCGCAGCGATCGGTAGTATTCTTTAACTTTTGGCCATATTGGCCATTTCCTCCTGCTTGGCGGTGAGCAGCCCGTTCGGCTTCTAGCTCTTCGGCTGCCTTTAAAGCAGCTGCATTACCAATTCGGGCCTGCTCTTTTGCTCGGTCGAGTTCCGCCCGCAGCTTTCCACGGCAGCGGCACCACCTGCGTTAAGCATACGAATAGTAAGATATGGGCGTCAGGCCCCCTTACCAGGTGTCCGCATAGAAGTCGCATACCTTGTGACTCGTCGAACCGTTTATTGACCATCGTGATGTTCGCATCCGCCTCGTCAAGTCGCCGCATTAGTTCGGCATATTCATCAGTCCGGCTGGCCTCCGGACGCCCCGCCACCTATTTAAGAGCGGCGATTTGTTATAGCTGAGAATTTGATCCCCGGCACGTTGTCAATTTTGACAACATACCGAGTCTCGAGGCTACTATCTATACAGGCGCATTTTATATGCATAAGCGCCGAGGTACGTCATTTTACGTACCTCAAACCCCGTCGATAAGCTTACGGCGGCTTCATGCAATCCGTTCTCCGCGAGGCAACTCTTTCAATCACCGTACCCATTAGAGCACGGTGATCCTCTGAAAATTAGCCGCCCGAGCAAATTCTTCAGCTCCTCCGACCGCACACCACCTGGCGCCGGACCTTCCGGCCTCGCCGGACTTGGGGGAACCCTGCTCGACGACACCTCCGGCTCGTCTGCTTCACATGAGGGTGCGGCGAGTGGAGGCGTTTCGCTCTCCATCATCTCCGAAAGAAGATCCCCCGAAGACGAGCTCTGCTGAGAAGGGCTGAGGTCCGAACTACAAGGTACAATTTCGGTTATCTTCATAAATAAATATAGGGATGTTCCTTATTTACAAGACCCCTTCTTTTTAACTTACGGCTCATTTGGAGGGCTGATCCCCTTGGGAAATAATGCGGCTGGGTTACTTCCGGCACGGACTCTTTTCCGAAGATCCCTTTCCCCTTTTTGAAGCCTTGACCCCCGGATCTTCCGAAGCGGTCCTCTTCTCTCCTCGAGAGGCGGGACTCTTAATCTCTCCTTCCTCGATGGCCTCCTTCATAAAAGCAGTTGGTTTCCCACTCCCCCTTCGCCTTCTTTAAAAGGCGCGACCTTCAACATCTTGGTCAGCATGGGATCCGGCGTGGTCTCTGGGAGGGGAGCCGGACACCTTATCAACTTTGCCTTGGCTATCCATTCCTGTTCAAAAACAGCTCCTTTAAAGGGCACATATATGAAATAAATGAAGGAACAGCTTGTCCGGGACTACTTACTTGAGTATCCGGCGATTGCAGCTTAGTCCTGCATCTTGGTCAAATCCGGACACTTCTCTTGTGATCCGAAGAACAGTTTATACATCTCCATGGGCGTCGCGCCCATAAAATTTTGGAGAGCTCGTGGTCCCTCCAGTTAAATTCCCACAAGCGGAGGCGGCGTTTGCAGGCGAGAAAGGCGCGGATCACCATAACCTGCGCCACTGCAACCAGATTGATTCCTCTTTCTTGGAGGTCTCGAATCTGACCCTGCAGCAAGGGAACGTCCTTGGGCGGCCCCAGTCGAGCCTTGTTGACCCATGATGCCAGCCGCTGTGGTGGACCTGAGTGGAAGGCAGGGAGGCCGCCCATTTGGTGCCCCTGGGAGCGGTGATATAAAACCACCCCCGCTGCCACAAATCAAGCTCCTCTTGAAAAGAGCCCTCGGGCCACGGAGCATTGGCACATTTGCTTATGACCGCCCCTCACTTTTCTGTTTGTTGCCCCTCGATCATCTCTGGCTCCACCTTAAAGGTCTTGAGCCACCATCCAAAATGGGGGTAATATGGAGGAAGGCCTCACATACAACAATGAATGACGAGATATGGAGGATGGACTCCAGTTCAAGTCATGGAAATCAAGCCCATAATAAAACATGAGCCCCCGCACAAAGGGATCCGTCGGGAAACCTAAACCCCGAAGGAAGTGGGACATGAACACCACGTTCTCGCCGGGCTCAGGAGTGGGAATGACCTGCCTTGGAGCAGGTAGCCTATGCGAGATCTCGCCAGTTAGGTACCTGGCGTTACACAGCTTTAGCACATCTTCTTCTGTGACAGAGGAAGACACCCATCGACCGTGTTGGTCGGATCCGGACATCGTCGAAAGTCTGAAGCGCCTGAATCTGAAGCTTTGGGTGTTGGAACTCGAAGCGCGAGGCGAACTCGATGGAGGGTGTAAAAAAGAAGAGGGCCTTGGTCTATTATAAAGAGGTTGAATACCAAGAGCCCACCCCGTGGTCGATTAGGACTCGCCTTCGTTGGAGGAGGCAGGCGGCCGGGCGGTTGGGTTACCCTCGTCCGTATTGATGAGAATCCCGGAATAATGGGTTCACGATCTATGCTCTGATAAGACGTGCCAAGGATACTACCTCGCTAAACACGCTGAGGTGGAACAGTAAAAACGATTCATACAAAGGCCTGGCCGTGGTGTGATGTCACGCCGTGGAATACGTCAGCAGATCTGTGCAAAAATTATTCTCTTTACGGTGTTATGTGGAACTTTTTTTGCAGAGCCGGACACTATCCTTGTGTTCAAAACCTTCTATGAAGTATTCGGAGGAGGAACCCGCCTTGCAATGCCAAAAGACAATATGCGCGCTGGACTCATCGTCATTGAAGCCAGGTTAGAGACTCTTGAGGAGTCCGGACTAGGAGTGTCCGGATAGCGGACTATCGTCACGGCGGACTCCAAGACTATGAAGATACAAGATTGAAGACTTCGTCCCGTGTCCGGATGGGACTTTCCTTGGCGTGGAAGGCAAGTTTGGCAATCTGGATATGTAGATCTCCTACCATTGTAACCGACTCTGTGTAACCCTAACCTATCTGGTGTCTATATAAACCGGAGGGTTTTAGTCCATAGGACGAACAACTTCATCATCAACAATCATACCATAGGCTAGCTTCTAAGGTTTAGCCTCCTTGATCTCGTGGTAGATCTACTCTTGTACTACCCATATCATCAATATTAATCAAGCAGGAGTAGGGTTTTACCTCCATCGAGAGGGCCCGAACCTGGGTAAAAACATTGTGTCCCTTGTCTCCTGTTACCATCCGCCTAGACACACAATTCGGAACCCCCTACCCGAGATCCGCCGGTTTTGACACCGTCAGGGGCCGTTGCCCCGGGGGCCGCCGCCGCCCCCCCTCTAGATGGGATCTCCAAGGGGGCATGCGCCCCCTAGCCCCTATATATAGTGGAGGGGAGGGAGGGCAGCCGCACCCTAAGCCCTAGCGCCTACCTCTCCTTCCCCCTTGCTGGATCAAGAAGGAGGAGACGTCTTCCCGGAGGTGCCGTCCGTTTGGCACTTGGTCATCGGTGATTTGGATCACGACGAGTACGAATCCTTCAACCCCGTTCTCTTGAACGCTTCCGTTCGCGATCTACAAAGGTATGTAGATGCCCTCCTATCACTCGTTGCTAGATGAACTCATAGATGAATCTTGATGAAACCGTAGGAAAATTTTATTTTCTGCAACGTTCCCCAACAGTGGTATCAGAGCCAGGTTTATGCGTAGTTCTCTATTGCACGAGTAGAACACAAATCTGTTGTGGGCGTAGATGTTGTCAACTTTCCTGCTGCTACTAGTCTTATTTTGCTTCAGCGGTATTGTGGGATGAAGCGGCCCGGACCGACCTTACACGTACGCTTACGTGAGACAGGTTCCACCGACTGACATGCACTAGTTGCATTAGGTGGCTAGCGAGTGTCTGTCTCTCCCACTTTAGTTGGAGCGGATTCGATGAAAAGGGTCCTTATGAAGGGTAAATAGAAGTTGACAAATCACGTTGTGGTTATTCGTAGGTAAGAAAACGTTCTTGCTAGAACGCTATTGCAGCCACGTAAAGATGCAACAACAATTAGAGGACGTCTAACTTGTTTTTGCAGCAATTGTCTTGTGATGTGATATGGCCAAAAGTTGTGATGAATGATGAATGATATATTGTGATGTATGAGATCATGTTCTTGTAATAGGAATCACGACTTGCATGTCGATGAGTATGACAACCGGCAGGAGCCATAGGAGTTGTCTTAATTATTGTATGACCTGCGTGTCAATGATTTAATGCCATGTAATTACTTTACTTTATTGCTAAACCGTTAGCTATAGTAGTAGAAGTAATAGTTGGCGAGCAACTTCATGGAGACACGATGATGGAGATCATGGTGTCATGCCGGTGACAAGATGATCATGGAGCCCCAAGATGGAGATCAAAGGAGCTATATGATATTGGCCATATCATGTCACTATTATTTGATTGCATGTGATGCTTATCATGTTTTTGCATCTTGTTTACTTAGAACGACGGTAGTAAATAAGATGATCCCTCAGAATAATTTCAAGAAAGTGTTCCCCCTAATTGTGCGCCGTTGCTAAAGTTCGTCGTTTCGAAGCACCACGTGATGATCGGGTGTGATAGATTCCTACGTTCACATACAACGGGTGTAAGACAGTTTTACACATGCAAAACACTTAGGTTAGCTTGACGAGCCTAGCATGTACAGACATGGCCTCGGAACACAAGAGACCGAAAGGTCGAACATGAGTCGTATGAAAGATACGATCAACATGGAGATGTTCACCAATGATGACTAGTCCGTCTCACGTGATGATCGGACACGGTCTAATTGACTCGGATCATGTATCACTTAGATGACTAGAGGGATGTCTAATCTGAGTGGGAGTTCATTAAATAATTTTATTAGATGAACTAAATTATCATGAACATTAGTCTAAAATCTTTGCAAAAATTGTCTTGTAGATCAAATGGCCAATGCTCATGTCAACATGAACTTCAACGCGTTCCTAGAGAAAACCAAGCTGAAAGATGATGGCAGCAACTATTCGGACTGGGTCCGGAACCTGAGGATCATCCTCATAGCTGCCAAGAAACAATATGTCCTAGAAGCACCGCTAGGTGAAGCAACCATCCCAGAGAACCAAGACGTTATGAACGCTTGGCAGTCTCGTGCTGATGATTACTCCCTCGTTCAGTGCGGCATGCTTTACAGCTTAGAACCGGGGCTCCAAAAGCGTTTTGAGCAACACAGAGCATATGAGATGTTCGAGGAGCTAAAACTGGTTTTCCAAGCTCATGCCCGGGTCGGGAGATATGAAGTCTCCGACAAGTTCTGTAGTTGTAAGATGGAGGAAAATAGTTCTGTCAGTGAGCACATACTCAAAATGTCTGGGTTGCACAACCGCCTATCCCAGCTGGACATTAACCTCCCGGACCAAAGCGGTCATTGACAGAATCCTTGATCGCTCCCACCGAGCTACAAGAGCTTTGTGATGAACTACAATATGCAGGGGATGGTGAAAACTATTCCTGAATTATTTTCAATGCTGAAGTCTGCAGAGTTAGAAATCAAGAAGGAACATCAAGTGTTGATGGTCAATAAAACCACTAAGTTCAAGAAGGGCATGGGTAAGAAGAACTTCAAGAAGGACGGCAAGGATGTTGCCGCGCCCGGTAAGCCAGTTTGCGGGAAGAAGTCAAAGAATGGACCCAAGCCTGAGACTGAGTGCTTTTATTGAAAAGGGAAGGGTCACTGGAAGTGGAACTGCGCCAAATACTTAGCGGACAAGAAGGCCGGCAACACTAAAGGTATATTTGATATACATGTAATTGACGAGTACCTTACCAGTACTCGTAGTAACTCCTGGGTATTTGATACCGGTGTTGTTGCTCATATTTGTAACTCACAGCAGGAGCTGCGGAATAAGCGGAGACTGGCGAAGGACGAGGTGACGATGCGCGTCCGGAATGGTTCCAAGGTCGATGTGATCGCCGTCGGCATGCTACCTCTACATTTACCTATGGGATTAGTTTTAAACCTCAATAATTGTTATTTAGTGCCAAGTTTGAGCATGAACATTGTATCAGGATCTCGTTTAATACGAGATGGCTACTCATTTAAATCCGAGAATAATGGTTGTTCTATTTATATGAGAGATATGTTTTATGGTCATGCTCCGATTGTCAATGGTTTATTCTTAATGAATCTCGAACGTGATGTTACAAATATTCATAGTCTGAATACCAAAAGATGTAAAGTTGATAACGATAGTCCCACATACTTGTGGCACTGCCGCCTTGGTCACATTGGTGTCAAGCGCATGAAGAAGCTCCATGCAGATGGACTTTTAGAGTCTCTCGATTATGAATCATTTGACACATGCGAACCGTGCCTCATGGGCAAAATGACCAAGACTCCGTTCTCCGGAACAATGGAGCAAGCAACCAACTTATTGGAAATCATACATACTGATGTGTGCGGTCCGATGAGCGTTGAGGCTCGCGGAGGATATCGTTATGTTCTCACTCTCACAGACGACTTAAGTAGATATGGTTATGTCTACTTGATGAATTACAAGTCTGAGACCTTTGAAAAGTTCAAGGAATTTCAGAATGAGGTAGAGAATCAACGTGACCGAAAAATAAAGTTCTTATGATCAGATCATGGAGGAGAATATTTAAGTCACGAATTTGGTACACACTTAAGGAATGTGGAATCGTTTCACAACTCACGCCGCCTGGAACACCTCAGCGTAGCGGTGTGTCCGAACGTCGTAATCTCACTCTATTGGATATGGTGCGATCTATGATGTCTCTTACTGATTTACCGCTATCATTTTGGGGATACGCTCTAGAGACAGCTACATTCACTTTAAATAGGGCACCGTCTAAACCCGTTGAGACGACACCGTATGAATTATGGTTTTGGAAGAAACCTAAGCTGTCGTTTCTAAAAGTTTGGGGATGCGATGCTTATGTCAAGAAACTTCAACCTGAAAAGCTCGAACCCAAGTCGGAAAAATGCGTCTTCATAGGATACCCTAAGGAAACCATTGGGTATACCTTCTACCTTAGATCCGACGGCAAGATCTTTGTTGCCAAGAACAGATCCTTTCTGGAAAAAGAATTTCTCACGAAAGGAGTAAGTGGGAGGAAAGTAGAACTCGATGAAGTACTACCTCTTGAACCGGAAAGTAGTGCAGCTCAGGAAAATGTTCATGTGGTGCCTACACCATTGGAGAGGAAATTAATGATGATGATCGAGGTACTTGGATCAAGTTGCTCTTGAACTTCGTGGGTCCACAAGGACACGTTCCACACCCAGTGATATGGCAACCCTGTCCTGGAAATCATGTTGTTGGACAATGGTGAACCTTCAAACTATGAAGAAGCGATGGCGGGCCCAGATTCCAACAAATGGCTTGAAGCCATGCAATCTGAGATAGGATCCATGTATGGACTTTGACAGACTTGCCTGATGATCGGCGAGCGATAGAAAACAAATGGATCTTTAAGAAGAAGACGGACGCAGATGGTAATGTTACCATCTATAAAGCTCGACTTGTCTCTAAGGGTTATCAGCAAGTTCAAGGGGTTGACTACGATTAGACTTTCTCTCCCGTAGCGAAGCTGAAGTCCGTCCGAATCATGTTAGCAATTGCCGCATACTATGATTACGAGATATGGCAAATGGACGTCAAAACGGCAATCCTTAACGGCTATCTTAAGGAAGAACTGTATATGATGCAGCCGAAAGGTTTTGTCGACCCTAAGAATGCTAACAAGATGCATAGCTCAATGATCCATTTATGGGCTGGTGCAAGCATCTCGGAGTTGGAACATTAAGCTTTGATGAGATGATCAAAGCGTTTGGGTTTATGCTTGAGACTTATGGAGAAGCCTGCGTTTACAAGACAGTGAGTGGGAGCTCTGTAGCATTTCTCATATTATATGTAGATGACATACTTTTGATGGGAAATGATATAGAACTTTTTGATGGGAAATGATATAGAACTTTTGGACAGCATTAAGGCCTACTTGAATAAGAGTTTTTCAATGAAGGACCTTGGAGAAGCTGCTTGCATATTAGGCATCAAGATATATAGGGATAGATCGAGACGCCTCATAGGTCTTTCACAAAGCACATACCTTGATAAGATATTGAAGAAGTTCAAAATGGATCAGTACAAGCAAGGGTTCTTGCCTGTATTACAAGGTGTGAAATTGAGCTCGGCTCAATGTCCGACCACGGCAGAAGATATAGAAGAGATGAGTGTCATCCCCTATGCCTCAGCCATAGGGTCTATTATGTATGCCATGCTGTGTACCAGACTTGATGTAAACCTTGCCGTAAGTTTGGTAGGAAGGTACCAAAGTAATCCCGGCAAGGAACACTGGACAGCGGTCAAGAATATCCTGAAGTACCTGAAAAGGACTAAGGACATGTTTCTCGTTTATGGAGGTGACGAAGAGCACAAATGCGTAAAGGGTTACGTCGACGCCGACTTGACCACGAGATCTGAATAACTCTAAGTCACAAACCGGATACATGTATATGTTGAATGGTGGAGCGATGGTAGTGCGGTACCAAGCGAGAAGCGTCGTGGCGGGATCTACATGTGAAGCGGAGTAAATGGCAGCCTCGGAGGCAGCGCATGAAGCAATTTGGGTGAAGGAGTTCATCACCGACCTAGGAGTCATACCCAATGCGTCGGGGCTGATCAAACTCTTCTGTGACAACACTGGAGCTATTGCACTTGCCAAGGAGCCCAGGTTTCACAAGAAGACCAGGCACATCAAGCGTCGCTTCACCTCCATTCGTGAAAATGTTCAAGATGGAGACATAGAAATTTGGAAAGTGCATACGGATCTGAATGTCGCAGATCCGTTGACTAAACCTCTTCCGCGAGCAAAACATGATCAACACCAGAACTCTATGGGTGTTCGATTCATCACAATGTAACTAGATTATTGACTCTAGTGCAAGTGGGAGACTGTTGGAAATATGCCCTAGATGCAATAATAAAAGGATTGTTAATATATTTCCTTGTTCATGATAATTGTCTTTTATTCATGCTATAATTGTATTATCCGGAAATCGTAATACACGTGTGAATACATAGACCGCTAAGGTATCCAGATCCCGCTATTGGTTATTGACCGGAGAGCCGTCTCTGTCATGTCTACGTGTCTCCCGAACCTGTAGGGTCTACACACTTAAGGTTCGGTGACGCTAGGATTGTAGAGATATGAGTATGCAGCATACCGAAAGTTGTTCGGAGTCCCGGATGAGATCTCGGAAGTCACGAGGAGTTCCGGAATGGTCCGGAGGTAAAGATTTATATATAGGAAGTCCAGTTTCGGCCACCGGGAAAGTTTCGGGGGTCACCGGTATTATACCGGGACCACCGGAAGGTCCCGAGGTCCACCGGTGGGGCCACCTATCCGGAGGGTCCCATGGTCTGAAGTGGCGTGGGAACCGGACCCTGGTGGGCTGGTGCGCCCCACCCAAGGGCCCAAGGCGCCTAGGGTTGGAAACCCTAGGGGGCCGTTGCCCCCCCGAGGGGGCATGCGCCCCCCTGGTTGGAAACCCTAGGGTGCCGTTGCCCCCCCACGAGGGGGCATTCGCCCCCCCCCCTGGTTGGAAACCCTAAGGGGGCCGTTGCCCCGGGGGCCGGCCCCCCCCTCTAGATGGGATCTCCAAGGGGGCATGCGCCCCCCTAGCCCCTATATATAGTGGAGGGGAGGGAGGGCAGCCGCACGCTAAGCCCTGGCGCCTACCTCTCCTTCCCCCTTGCTGGATCAAGAAGGAGGATACGTCTTCCCAACCGTACGTGTGTTGAACGCGGAGGTGCCGTCCGTTCGGCACTTGGTCATCGGTGATTTGGATCACGACGAGTACGACTCCTTCAACCCTGTTCTCTTGAACGCTTCCGCTCGCGATCTACAAAGGTATGTAGATGCACTCCTATCACTCATTGCTAGATGAACTCATAGATGGATCTTGGTGAAACCGTAGGAAATTTTTTTATTTTCCGCAACGTTCCCCAACATCCCTGTCCCGATTTTCGCTGGGTAAAAAAAACACTAAGTCCTTTTTCTATATACATCATATATGCATTTTGTGAGGCTCATAACTATGTGCATGTTTGTCCGAATGATATGATCTTGATATATGCGTGTTCACCTTGTGATGCTCTTCATATTGTTGTGCTGTGGCATGCTTGTTTGAGTTCATCTTGATGCCGTAATCATCGTTTTAAGAGTGTTATATGATGTTAACCTACTGAGACTGTTATAACTTCCTTTTTTTGTCTTTTTCGTTGCATTTTGTGTGTAGATTATTTGTTCTTCATGTCTACATGTTTTAGGACCATATTTATGCCATATTTACAGGGGTGCAATCTATGTATTTTTATATGCCCTGTAGTGAGTGCATCAAGCTCGTGAAATGGGCTACTTGCTGTTAACTTTCTGTCAAGTCTGTTTCTGTCACATCTTGATGTCATATTTGCTTGATGCCATATTTGCTTGATGCTACCAATTAATCCATGCATATTCTGGAGATGCTTAGTTGACATGTTTTGTTGTCTATGGCATGATGTATCATGCCATGCCTTTTGATGCCCTATATATGTCTTGTAGCATATGTTTTCATTGGCATGAACATGCCTACATGTTGTTCCAGATTTCTGTTAACTTCATGATGCCTTGTTGTGAGCTTGTTATTGAGTGATACATGCCTCTTCTGGAGATGCTTCAATGACATGTTTTGTATTATGATATGATTAATTTGTTCACATGCCATGTCTTTTAATTTTGAATGTCATATGCCTCTGGTCCATGCTTGCAGACATGCTATGATAATGTTGCTGTTTTACACTTGCTGAATTCAATCTTGTCATGTTGGTTCCCACTAATCCATGAGTCTTATATATATAATGCCATGATGTTATTTGCTCTTTTTTATGTTTAATTTGATGCCATGCCCTTTGTTGCTATGTTTACTTGCTGTAGCTTTTCTCTTTCTTGCTCTCAACTTGCCATCATATTAACTCTGCTCATGCATATGCTCCTGTGTTATAAAGTTGCTTTTTGCATTGATCATACTGGTTTAACCTTGATGCCTATGAACTTGAACCTTACAGATATTTGAAGTATCTTATCTGTACATGAAGTGCATGTCAAGTTTGTGCTCATATGATTCCTGTAGCATGTTGTTTTCATGTTTGCAAAGTGACTACTTGCTGTTTTGTGCAGATTGTTGTTATAACTTGTTTGGAGTGTATGTGTGGCACCGTTACTCCGTTTTGAGCATGCTCTATATGAAACTTGCTTAGAATTGCACGTAGTTCATATTATCATGTTGCATCCTTGTGTTGAGAGTGTTTGCTTGATGTTTGATTGCATTTTGCATCAATGCCATGTTTGGCTTGTTTTGCTCATATCTTCTAGGTCGTAGCTCCGATTTAAATGAACTTTATCACTATGGGAAACAGGTAATTTGCCGTAAGGGGGCGTCTTTGCTGTCAGCTTTTCGTCGGGCAGATGGCAAAGAAACGATTTTCCTTCATCAACAGACGGCAAAGAAAAACTAACGGCAAAATATACTTTGCCGTCAACAAAAAACAAACACAGACGGCAAAAGGCTCACTTTGCCGTCTGTAACGACAAAAACAGACGACAAAAATATTTGCCGTCTGTGTTTTTTATTACAGACGGCAAAATATGCTCTTTGCCGTGTGTAATATAAAATGTAGACGGCGAAGATCTCCGCCGTCTGTATTTTTTATTACAGACGGAAAAGTATGATCTTTGCCGTCTGCAATAAAAAACGCAGACAGAAAGAGAAAACACAGTCCACGGATCGATCCTACGGATCGATGACGTGGCAGCAGATCCACCGCGATTCACAGCCCACCCCTGCTATCTCTCTCTCTCTCTGCACGTTGCTGGGCTCCACCCCGGCCACCCACAGCCCACCCCTCCCTTATCCACCCAACACCCCCACGATCCTGTCTCTCTGCTCATGATCCCCCCCTCTCTCTCTTATCTCTCTCTGCTCCCGATCTGATCCAGAGCTAGTCGGTGCCCTTGCCCCGACCTCGCCGGCCACGACATCATAGGATCCACCCGCCCCGTTCCCGAGATCCTCTCCTCCACGCCCGCGCCCTAGCTGGCTGGCTGGCTGGCTTGCTGCTCGGCCGGAGCTCGCTGGAGGAAGCCGGCGACCAGGCCAGCCGCACCTCGCCAGCCCCGGTCCCATCCCCGTCGCCTTGGCGACTAGGCCTTCGCACCCTCGCCCGGCCCGTCTCTCAGCGCCTCGCCCGGCCCGTCTCCTCGCGCGCCTCGCCCGGCCCGACTCCATCGCCGCCGCGGTCCGGCCCGACCCGATCGCATTGCCCCAGTGGCCCGGCCCCGACAACATCGCCCCCGCCCCCGACCCACCCCACCGCCATATCGCCATGCTGCACCGGCCACCGCTAGCCGTGCCGGCCATGTGGTCACTCCGGTTCTAGTAGTGCTCCATAGTCTTGTGTCATATTTCCTATATGTATGATATAGTACGTGGTGATTTGAGTATGCGATTCTGTTGTTCCATTCGCACTGGGAACGGCAAGGATTTTGTGCTCCGAACGGCAAAGGATTTTGTTTTTTATTCATAGAAGATTGACAGGCTACTAGAACATGGCACAAGTGAACTATTATCAGACTATAAAAAACCCAAGTGATGATTTTGCCAACGCTTTCGAACATCTCTTGCCACTGCAATTGGACTGTTAGTCCTGTTTATTTTAATAAAAAATACTTTGCCGTCTGCGATTTAACTGGCTTACGGCAAAGAAGGAGTCTTGCTGACGGCAAAGCACTTGACGCCGTCCGTTAGTCCTTCCGTTCCGTTAGTTGCCATTTTTTGCCGTCTGGTTTACTTGCTGATGGCAAACAGTATGACTGACGGTAAAGTGTTTGTCGTCGTCCCAAAAGAATAGCAGACGACAAAGTATTCTTTGCCGATTTATCTTTGCCGTCTGACTTTGCTGTCTACTTCCTGACGACAAATTCTTTGCCGTCTGGATTTACGTCTTTGCCTTCTGTGATCAACAGATGGCAAATTACCTGTTTCCTGTAGTGTATATGTAACTTGACTAGAATTTCATGTATATCATCATGGTGCATTTTAACTTGATGTTTAACTACTTGAACATAAGGTTTATTCAGTTCTGTACCAATTTCAAAATTTGCATATGGGGACTTACCGGAATTGTCATTTGTTGTTTCCGGCCTCATTTAAACTTTCTTTGATGTGATATTCTTGTATGCATCATCTCTTGCCACGAGTAGCATCATATAGCCTTGTCATGCATCATGCTTGGTTGAGCATCATGTCATGTTTATGTGTTGTGTGTTTACCATGTTGTTTGCTTCTTTCCGGTTGTGCTTCTTCTCGATAGTTCCTATTTCGTTGCGATTGTGAGGATTCGTTCGACTACGCTTGGTTCATCTTCACCCATTCATCTTCTTCATGGAATCAATCTTCTTCCTTGCGGGATTTCAGGCAAGATGACCGTTACCCTGGATCTCACTACTATCATTGCTATGCTAGTTGCTTCGTTCTATCGCTATGTTGCGCTACCTATCACTTGTTCTTCAAGCCTCCCAAATTGTCATATCAGCCTCTAACCTTTTCACCCTTCCTAGCAAACCGTTGTTTGGCTATGTTACCGCTTTGCGCAGCCTCTCTTATAGCGTTGTTAGTTGCTGGTGAAGTTGAAGATTGCTCCATGTTGGACAGGATTATGTTGGGATATCAAAATATCTCTTATTTAATTAATGCATCTATATACCTGGTAAAGGGTGGAAGGCTCGGCCTTATGCCTGGTGTTTTGTTCCATTCTTGCCGCCTTAGTTTCCGTCATACCGGTGTTATGTTCCTTGATTTTGCGTTCATTACGTGGCTGGGTGTATGGGAACCCCTTGACAGTTCGCTTTGAATAAAACTCCTCCAGCAAGGCCCAACTTTGGTTTTACATTTGCCTAACAACCCATTACCTTTCCCTTGGGAGTAATTAACCCGAGGGTCATCTTTATTTTAAACCCCCCGGGCCAGTGCTTCTCTAAGCGTTGGTCCGAACCGGGCGATGTCCGGCGCCCCCTGGGCAACCAGGGTCTATCCAACCCGACGTCTTGCCCATCCGGTGTTCCCTGAGAACGAGATATGTGCAGCTCCTATCGGGATTTGTCGGCACATTCGGGCGGTCTTGTTGGTCTTGTTTTACCATTACCGAAATGTCTTGTAACCGGGATTCCGAGGCAGATCGGGTCTTCCCGGGAGAAGGAATATCCTTCGTTGGTCGTGAGAACTTATAATGGGCTAACTTGGGACAGTCCCGCAGGGTTTGATCTTTCGGAAGCCGTGCCCACGGTTATGTGGCAGATGGGAGTTTTTAATATCCGGTTGTAGAGAACTTAACACTAGACTTAATTAAAACGCATCAACCGCGTGTGTTGCCGTGATGGTCTCTTTTTGGTGGAGTCCGGGAAGTGAACACGTTTTGGGTTACGTATGAACGTAAGTAATTTCAGGATCACTTCTTGATCACTTCTAGCTTCTCGACCATTGCGTTGCTACTCTTCTCGCTCTTATTTGCGTATGTTAGCCACCATATATGCTTAGTCACGGCTGCAACCTCACCACTTATCCTTTCCATACCCATTAAGCTTTGCTAGTCTTGATACCCATGGTAATGGGATTGCTGAGTCCTCGTGGCTCACAGATTACTACAACAACAGTTGCGGGTACAGGTAAAGCGATGATCATGACGCGAGAGAGATGCTTGCTTGTTTTGAGTTCTTCTTCTGCTTCGTCGTTCAGGGGATAGGTTCCAGGTCGGCAGCCTGGGCTAGCATGGTGGATGTCGTTTGAGTTTCTGTTTGTGTTTCATCCGTAGTCGGATGTTGCCCTATGTATGATGTTGTTGTATTCATGTGGCATTGTATGCCTTTTGTATATATCCCCAGCTATTATGTAATGGTACTATGTAATGATATCCACCTTGCAAAAGCGTCTCCAATATGCGCTTCTATCCTTGGTGGGACCTTCGAGTTCCTTTAGGATAGGGTCGCATATTGGGCGTGACATAACCCGATGGGAGGGCCTTGGGGCGCTGGATATTTGGTGTCGTTCCTTGTCTTCGGTTCTGAACATGTACTGGCTTCCTTATCAAATCAAGTTCATCAATATACCTAGCGATAAATCCTTGAATAGCTTGTGGACTCTGGAAAATCCCCTCATGGATAGCTTTGTGTCGTGCTTCCCATATCCCCCATAGAGTAACTTAGAGTTTAACAAACAACGCCTGCAATAAAGAGTCCATCATGGTGAATAGCCACGGTTTTGCATTTGGACCCGTGATAAGTGTTAGCTGTTGAGCCAATTCTTCTTGCACCAATGCCCATGTACACCTTGACATAGTGCATTAGAGCAGGGAGTGCCCCCACGAGTCCTGAGCCCCACCTATGCCGAACGAACTGGTATCTGTCATGTGCCGATGCGCCCTGACATCATTTGTTGGTATGTAATGTTTCGACAGCCTCCAAAGGAACATACAAACCTTCGCTCGCACTTGAACTCCCCATAAGTATTTCCACGCTCCTTCGTCTTTAGCGGTGTTCGAGGTACCCACTCTATTTTCCAGCCAAGCATGTCTCCTTTGCCTCGTGCAGATTAGCATGCGATATGCACTCTTTACTATGAAGAGTCCATTCTATTCATGACACCAGCTCCAGAAATCTTCCACATTGCTTGTGCATAAAGGAATCCCAATGATCATCCTCGCATCCATTGGCAGAAAGGTCGCCACTACCTGCTACATGTTCCATGTCGCTGAGGTAGTGTCTATAAGATCGGAGATGAGCTGAGGTGGGTTTG
Organism: Aegilops bicornis; assembly: GCA_021605145.1. Lineage (NCBI taxonomy): Eukaryota > Viridiplantae > Streptophyta > Magnoliopsida > Poales > Poaceae > Aegilops > Aegilops bicornis. The sequence continues at coordinate 649,866,783 of CM038674.1, forward strand.
AACTGAGATTTTTTTTGAAACTATGATGATTTTTATAGCAAATTCAAAAACTATACACCCTAATGCAGAAAAGTCAAAAGCACCCCATCGGCCTCCTATTGGCCGAAGAGGGACTTTTCGGCCTACCGTTGGCGGAAGAGGGACTTTTCGGCAAACCATTGGCCAAAAAGGACTTTTCGCCCAATAATTGGCCAAAGAGTCCCTCTTCGGCCAACACCTGCTCTACTGTTTTACAAAATTCATATCAATTAGGATTTTTAGTATTTTCATTTGATTCTTTTTGCATTAGATTAGAAATTTTATGAAGTTTTTGAGATATCATGTTTGACTAGATTTGAAAGTTTCAATTTGAATTTTCATGAATTTGCTCAAATCACTAGATTGCCTATAATTTGAGCTAGGAGTATTCTTTTTAGATGATTCTTTTTGGTACTGCTTCTTTGTGACATTGTTTATCAGTAGTAATTAATTGGTGAATTTTACGATTATTTAAAATTAGGTTTTTATGGAAACAGTTCTGTTTTAGTGTTTTATAGGTTTTGTGCTATTTCTTTAATTTTAATTGCTTTAAATTGTTTTCTTTATTTTTTTGACGTATTCTTTTAGTTTCTGTTAAGTTATCAGTAGATATTTTATTTGTAGTATTTTTTGTATTTTATTTCTTTTATCCTCCATTTTCTTTCCCGCCGTTCTTTCCCTCCATTTTCTCCCGCTATTTTCTTTGCCGCGATTTTCTCCCGCCATTCTTTGCCACCATTTTCTCCCGCCATTCTCTCCTACCATTCTTTGCCGCCATTTTCTCCTTCCATTTTCTTTCCCATCATTTTATTTGCCGCCATTCTCTCCCTCCATTTTCTCCTGCCATTTTATTTCCCGCCATTCTCTCCCGCCATTTTCTTTCCCGCCATTCTCACCCGCCATTTTATTTCCCGCCATCTTCTTTCCCACCATCTTCTTTCTCGCCATCTTCACTTCTCAACTTATAAAACGAGCCTCATGGTGTCGACGACCGTAAATAACATCGTCTGACACGGTCTGTGTCTCCTACGTCGGTGATGCTGGTGGAGTGTGAAACACTATCTGAGAGAAGTCATAAGTGTTTGCAGCTTCGTCATCATCATTGGAGAGTGTTTCACACTTATGACTTCTCTCACACAGTGTTTCCCACTCCACATGAAGGCATTATCGTCATCCTCCGTCGATGCAGCACTCCTTGGTGTGGCGGGAGAGAATGGCGGGAAAGAAAATTGGGGAGAGAATGGCGGGAGAAAATGGCGGCAAAGAAAATGGAGAGAAAAAGATTGCGGGAAAGTATTTTTCATGTATAAAACGGTAATGGTTGTACGGGATTTGTAAGGCACTTTTAAATATAAACTCCTATGAAGCTCAAAACAAGTTTTCTAGTAGGATGAAAGAAATAAAATACAAAAAATACTACAAATAAAATATCTACCGGTAACTTAACAGAAACAAAAAGAATATGTCAAAAAAATAAAGAAAATAATTTAAAGCAATTAAAATTAAAAGAAATAACACAAAACCTATAAAACACTAAAACGGAACTGTTTTCGCAAAAATCTAATTTTAGTTAATCCTAAAATTCACCAATTAATTACCACTAATAAACAATGTCACAAAGAACCAGTACCAAAAAGAATCATCTAAAAATAATACTCCTAGCTCTAATTATAGGCAATCTAATGATTTGAGAAAATTCATGAAAATTCAAAGTCAAACCTTCAAATCTAGTCAAACTTGATATCTACAGAAACTTCATAAAATTTCTAATCTAATGCAAAAAGAATCAAATTAAAATACTAAAAATCCTAATTGATATGAATTTTCTAAAACAGTAGAACAGGTGGTGGCCGAAGAGGGACTTTTTGGCCAACTGTCGATCGAAAAGTCCTTTCTGGTCAATGGTTGGCCGAAAAGTTCTTTTTGGCCAACGATTGGCGAAAAGTCCCTCTTCGCCCAACAGGAGGCCGACAGGGTGATACTTTTGATTTTTCTGCATTAGGGTGTATAGTTTCCGAATTTGCTATAAAAATCATCATAGTTTCAAAAAAAATCGAACTGAGACATCCGTACGGTTTCATCATCTCATTGCGCGAAATCCAATTGTCCTCCCAGACCCTCATAGTTTGTCCGTTGCCGATATTAATCCCTGTTTCAGCTTGTCTTTCCCCTCTATTATGGCTCTCCAAACTTGATTCGTGTGATTGCCAAGCACTCAAACTCTCAGGATGTTGCAGTATCCTCCATGCCTATCTGGCTAGCATTGCCAAGTTAAATAGTTCAAAATTGTTGAAGCCTAGACCTCCCATCTCCCATGCCTTTTGGTTGGGTCATATCTTTCCACGAAACCCAATGTGGCTTTCGTTTCCCATCCTTGTTAACCCACCAAAACTTCCTTATTAACTTGTTCAAATGTTCACATTGTTGGGGAAGATAGCATACAATTTCAAAAAAATTCCTACGATCACGCAAGATGTCAGGACCCCGATTCCAAGTCACATCGACCTAGCCGGTAACACCCCATATCACTTTGCGGCCTCACGCACGGTATTCCCACGGGTGTTGCCTTACCATGGCCCGGGACCGTTTGCGTCTTTTGGCTCACGTATATGATAGTGTCGCTAGCATCCACATGACAAAGAACCCGGGCCGACATGGCTAGTCGTGAACCCAAAGCGGCGCTAACCTATGGGGACAGACATACATGAATCACATCGAGCATGTCGGTCATCAACGTATGAATCCGGGCTGTAGCACTGGGCTAATAGGACTCCGGTATTCCGGGCTGTAGCAGGCTAGGCAGGACTCCGAATATCACTGCGTGACATTTCCCCGAAGGGACAGACATAGGAACGAAGTGAAACACATGCCGCCGATCAAGTGTCCAAGCAGTAGTGCTTTGGGCTAGCGGGACTCCGGTGAACCGGGCTGTAGCGGACTACTATCGCTCGAAGCCGCGAGACTACATTTCCCCATATGAGAGGCTGCCAAGGTTAAATAACTAGTTTGTCGGATCCCACTCATACCAAGCATTTCAATCATACACATAATATGCCCGATATGAGTAAATACAACAAGGCATCACAACAAAACTCTACAACTCAAAGTACTTTATTTAAAAGGCTCCGAGGAGCCATACATAACATATCCATACAGGTAGGGGTCACATGACCCAACACTCAAGTCATACAAACATACAAGCACATGCAGAAGCAAACTAGTCTGAGTACAGACTTTAGAAAGAAAGAAAGCTTGTCGAAGCCCTTCTATCTACAGTGGCCCTTCACAAGCCTTGGATCACCACACAGGTGGCTAGTTCACTCGTCGATGTCAAGGTCTACATAAAACCCATCGGAGGGGGCCGTGTTGTCGTCTGAAAAAAATTAATTAAGCAAACATGAGTATGGAGGTACTCATCAAGTCTTACCACAGAATCCTATGATACATGCACATTCTCTAGAAGTTGGTGGAGTTATTTGCAGCAAGCTATCTTTGACTCTTGGCTAAGCTATCCTACGTGACACCACTTGAAAAGCATTTGTCGCACACGAGTCCACTAATCATCATCACAATACTCCACCGTGGATCCTCTCTCGTCACCGGCCCACGAGAGGGCCATCCGCGGTACTCACACTTATCTTGAGACTTTTAGTAGTATCCATTTACTTGTCTATGAACTGATATAGGTAACCCAGAAGTCCTTCTCCGTGGACACGGCTATTCGAATAGATCATATTAACCCTGCAGGGGTGTACTTCTTCACACACGCTCTCACCACTTACCGCCGTTTACACGACATGTACTCGGCAACCTTCAAGCGGAAGCCCAACGTGGGTCTCGGCCACAGCCTACCTAAACACTCAAGTCCCTAGTCTAGGTTTATCGCCTATTCGGGTTCCATACGCAGGGAGTCTGGCCGAGGTTTCCCATACAGCCCCGAACGATGTGTGCAGGGTTCCCGAGATACCAAACGGGCACTCGGTACACCGGGCCACGTGCCTACCGCAACACAACCCACCCCTAAGGTCAGTGTTGCGTGCGGCCCCCAGCATGCTACAAACACCAGAAACTACTTGCAACTCCCGGACTGAGAACAAGGGTGGTTAAGAAGCCGAGAGGGTCCATTGGTTTCGGGCCCAATGCGTGGTAGTAACTGTTTCATGGATCACAAACACATATCTCAGTTCTTAGGATCGGCTTCAATGAAATAACCCACCATGTACTCCTACATGGCCTCTCATCGATACCTTTACAAAAACGTGTTCAACACTTTCACTCTCGAACCCAACACAACCTTTCACTCCAGTTCATCATCCCGATGAGCCAGACCTGACACAACTCTAAGCATAGCAAGCATAGCATGGTAGGAATCACAAACATGGCTCAATCAACTCCTACACATACTAGTGGGTTTCATCTGAATTCTTTGTGGCAATGACAGTCATGCAAAGGAAGTGGGTTCAACTACCGCAGCACACAACAGTTTGAATCGCGTTGTCTTAATGCATTAAACAAGAGCGAAGCGAGAACATGGGTTTGTATCGGAATGATCAATGGGTTGCTTGCACGATGGAGTGGTGGTAGGATCGCCCTTCAGACGGATATTCAGGATTATCCTCGGAGGCAGAACCTATCATGAAAGACACACCGAAAATAAACACACATGGCAATATGCAACAATATGATGCATTCTATGACATGGCAATATGGATGTGTGTTGGCCTAATGCAAGCTGAAACAAAGGGATGAACTCATTTGAATCAAAGATTCAAATGCTAGCTCATTTAAAATAACCCTAAAGGTGCATTATCTTATTCTGTTTAAACAGCAAGGTTAACTTGTTTTATCATGCATGATACCTGTACCAATGGATAGAATGGATTTTTCTGATCATTTTTCATATATAGATCTTTGCATTTGGAGTTACAGATTAAAAGTTATGAATTTTTGAAGTTTGAACTATATCCTGGAATTTCCTATATTAGAATAAATCCAGTAATTAATTTACTGCGTCGACCATGCGTCGAGAATGACGCGTCGAGTCAATGGAGACGTCCAGTGTCAAACCTGACTGTGGGTCGAGGTGTCGACATAATTAGTTTAACTAAAATTTAATTAAAACTAATCCTATTTAGTTAACAGGGCTGGGCCCCACCTGTCATTGACTCAACAGAGTCAACCAGGGCCCACCCGTGGTCAAAGTCAACGTCGGCTGCACCGACGTTTAGCCGCCGGCGAGCCCGACGCGGCGGTGGAAGTGGATTTGGCCATTCCGGCAACCAAACGAGCCGCGGAGGGTGGCTATGGGTAGCTGGGGACATGCCGCAGCTTCTGGTGGAGTCAGTTGGGGTGGGCGGCGGAATCGGTAGCGGCGGCGACCTAAGCGGCCGCCGGAGTTGACGAAAAGGCGAACTCGAGGCTAGGGGGGTCGGTGAGGTGCGGGGAGTGTATGGTCAGATGCTACGTGACTCGGTGAGTGCGATGGACACCGAGAGGTGGCCGGAGGGTGACCGGGAGCACGTCGGCGACGAGCTCCGCGGCGGCGGGTGCGGTTGATCTCCGTTCGGTTCCTACACGGCTCGAGAGCGAGAGAGGAAGGGAGGGAAAGGTAGCTAGGCTCACGAAGCCTTTCGGAGGAGCACTCGGTGTGGTCGGGGACGGGCGGGCGACAGCGGCGTTGAAGGGATCTCCGGCAGCGGACTCGGCGAAATCGGTCACGGTGGCCTCGGGCTACTTGAGCATGCGGGGCTCGGCTAGCTCGGGGTAGAGGAGGTGGTGGAGCTCCTAGACACGGCGAGGCGAGGCACGGATGGCGGGAGCGCGTCTCTGGCGACAAGCGTGGCTGCAGTGGCGTCGGCCATGGCGGGGAGCGCGAGAGAGAGGAGCCGGGAGGAGAGGAGATGTCCGAGGGGTTCGGGAGAAAGGGAGCGAACTGCGTCGGTCGCTCGAGGAGGAAGCGGCGGCGGCGGTAGCGTGGCGTGCATCGCAGTGCTTTCGCCGCCGAGCACTACTGCCTACTGCCTGGCCGAGCCAAGCAGCTCGCTGGCGCGGCTGCTGGGCTGGGCCGGCAGGTGGGCCGGTTAGTAGGCGCCAGGTAAGGTTTCAATCCTGTTTTTCTTTTTCTATTTTTCTGTAACTTTGTGGAGTTTTTAAAAATACTTAGATAGCTCCAAAAATCACCAAACTGCTCCTGGTCCATAGTTGGAATATTTCCAACATGAAACATTTCTGTTTGGGAATATTTGGGCATTTGAAATATTTTATATAATTTGAAATGCTCAAACTCAAATACTTATGATTTAATTCAAGGACCTTAGGATGACCTAGAAAATTGTGCACCACTTTTGGCAGAGGCTCTGAACCAAAGCAAAGGTGATGAGCATTTTAGAAGGGCATTTCAGGTTCATTGAAAATAATTTTAGTAAACCCTAGTTGGATTCAAAAGGGGTCTTTGGGGTTTCTGTCTTCCCATTTCAAATTCAAATGAAATTTAAACATGATGCACACACTAATGCATGGTCTAACTAGGATGTGACAACTCACCCCCACTCAAAAGAATCTCGTCCCGAGATTTAGGATCTGTTGCGAAAAAGGTAGGATACTCAAGTCGAAGACGGTCCTCCCTTTCCCAAGTTGCTTCTTGCTCGGAATGGTTTGACCATTGAACCTTTAGAAACTTGATATTCTGACGTCGAGTGGTACACTCGGCTTGATCGAGAATACGAACGGGATATTCTCGATAGGTGAGGTTATCTTGGAGATCAAGCGTTTCGTGGTCCACTCCATAGATAGGATTCGAGAAGCAACGCGTGAGTTGGGAAACGTGGAAGACATCATGGACTCTGGAAAGATGCGGATATAGTTCCAATTGGTAGGCAACTTCTCCTCGTTTGGCAAGAATGCGAAAGGGTCCGATGTAACGAGGAGCCAACTTGCCTTTGATACCGAATCGATGGGTTCCCTTCAAAGGAGTAACCCGAAGGTAAGCCTTCTCGCCAATTTCATAAGCCATAGGCTTATGCTTGCGGTCATATTGGCTCTTTTGATGAGATTGGGCTGTTTTCAATTTCTCACAAATAACGCGAACCTGCTCTTCTGCTTCCTGAATCATATCCGGGCCAAAGAGTTGTCTCTCCCCGGTTTCTGACCAGTTAAGAGGCGTTCGACTTTTCCTTCCATAATTAACTTAGAAAGGAGCTTTGCCTAAGCTAGCTTGATAACTATTGTTATAAGCGAACTCGGCGAATGGAAGGCATTTCTCCCAATTCATGCCAAAAGAGATGACAGAAGCTCGAAGCATATCCTCTAGGATTTGATTGACTCGTTCTACTTGACCACTTGATTGAGGATGAAATGCGGTGCTAAAGGAGAGACGAGTTCCCATAGCGTTTTGGAAACTTTCCCAAAATCAAGAGGTGAAGAGACTTCCACGGTCTGAGTTAATCTCCAATGGAACACCATGAAGAGACATTACTCGGGAGATGTACAAATCAACTAGCTGGCTAGCGGTTATACTCTCACCAACAGGTAGGAAGTGGGCTACTTTGGAAAGATGATCGACGACAACGAAGATAGCATTATTCCCTCTTTTGGTCCTGGGAAACCCGGTAATGAAATCCATACCGATTTTATTCCATTTCCATTCAGGAATTTCCAAAGGTTGAAGGGTACCAGCAGGCCGTTGATGCTCTGCTTTAACTCGATGACAGACGTCGCAGTTAGCAATGTATTGAGCAATTTCCCTCTTCATCCTAGTCCACCAAAACCTCTGGCGTAGGTCTTGATACATTTTAGTACTACCGGGATGAACGGTGAGAGGAGAGTCATGAGCTTCCTTAAGGATCAATCGCCTCAGGTTGCGCACCTTGGGAACCACTAGACGGTCTCCAAAGAACACGACACCTTGTTCATCAATGGAGAAACAATCTGCGACTCCTTTCTTGTTGTTTCTCTTGATGCGGGAAATTCCCGGATCTACCTTCTGTGCCTTGATGATCTGATCCGTAAGGGTAGGTTTCGCCACCAGGGTGGAAAGGAATCCTCGAGGAACAATGTGAAGGTTAAGCTTACGAAATTCTTCGTGGAGAAATGGTTGACTTTGTTGTAACATCAGATTGTTACAATAAGATTTGCGACTTAGTCGTCAGCCATGACATTGGCTTTGCACAGGGTGTAAGATATTCCTAAGTCGTAATTTGTAATCAACTCGACCCAACGTCTTTGCACGAGATTCAAATCCGGTTGGGTGAAGATATATTTCAGACTTTGGTGATCAGTGTAGATTTCACAACGATTACCCAGAAGGTAATGTCGCCAGGTTTTGAGTGCATGAACCACTGCTGCAAGCTCTAGATCGTGTGTGGGATAGTTATCCTCATGTGGACGCAACTGTCGAGAGGCGTAGGCAATCACATGACGATCTTGCATGAGTATGCAACCTAGTCCTTGTCGCGAGGCGTCACAATACATAATAAAGTCCTTAGAAAAATCTGGTGGAATAAGTACGGGAAGCGGATGTCGAGCGTCTTTTCAGTTCTGAAAGCTGAACTTCGCCTTCTGGCGTCCATTCGAACCTCTTATCTTTCTTGAGGAGTTCGGTTAGAGTTTTAGCAACTTTAGAGAAATTCTCGACGAAGCGGCGGCAATAGCTCGCTAAACCGAGGAAACTCCGAACTTGCTTGACCGATTCAGGTGGAGTCCAGTCAAGGACGGCTGGAATCGCTCGGGATTGACAGCAATGCCATTACCAGAGATTACATGGCCTAGGTAGGTCACTTCTGGTAACCAGAATTCACACTTAGAGAATTTGGCGTAAAGGCGGTGCTCTCGAAGTTTCATCAATACTAGCCTTAGATGTTCGGCATGTTCTTCCTCATTCCTGGAGTAGATGAGTATATCGTCGAGGTATACCACGACGAATTTATCCAAATACTCCATGAAGATTGAGTTCATTAACCGAGAGAAGGTGGCTGGAGCATTGGTTAATCCGAAGGACATGACGGTGTACTCGTATTGGCCATAACGAGTAACAAAGGCCGTTTAGGAATGTCCCCGTTCTTAATTTTGATTTGATGGTAGCCCAACCTCAAATCCATCTTGGAAAAGACTGAGGATCCAGCGAGCTGATCATACAGATCGTTGATCCTGGGGAGCGGATACTTGTTCTTGATAGTGACCAAATTGACAGGTCGGTAATCCACAACCATCCGATCCGTTCCATCCTTCTTCTTGACGAAGAGGACGGGGCAAGCCCATGGAGATGAACTAGGACGGATGAAACCCTTTTGTAAGGACTCATCGAGTTGTTTCTTAAGTTCGGCTAGTTCTAGGGGTGCCATCTTATAAGGTCTTCTAGAAATTGGGGACGGTTCCGGAACAAGATCTATCACGAACTCGACATCCACTCGCTGTGGAACACCTGGCAGTTCTTCTGGAAAGACATCCGGAAAATCACGGACTACCAGAATATCTTCGAGGTCTGGAAGGGGGTTGGCATTTAAGAAGTATAGCTGGCGCTTGGCCACTCGGGTTAAAACATTAACTGTCTTGCCCGAAGGATGGGTGAGTTGAACAGTTCTAGTAGAGCAATCAATCTTAGCGTAATGGGCTGACATCCAGTCCATACCCAAGATGATGTTTATGTCCGAGGACTTGAGAGCTATTAAAGAAGCAAGAAAGACTAATCTGTCGACAAGAATTTCATTCCCATGACTTATTCTAGAGGTTTGCCATCTAGAACCAGGGTCTGAATTTCCATGGAGGTGTGCATGTCACAGAATGTGGTGTTGTGCAATCGAGCATAGCTCTCAGAAATAAATGAATGAGATGCTCCAGTATCAAAAAGAACAGTTGCCGGATGACAATTAACAAGGAGCGTACCGAGAACGACGTTGGGATCCTCATAGGTTTCCTCAGCTGAAACATAGTTGACGTGGCCACGAGCAGTGGCAGCTGGTTTAGCATAGAGCACCTTTCCTGCTGGCTTACCACGGCCAACAGACTTTCCGACCTGACTGGGGTTGTTCTGGGGACACTCACGGATGTAGTGGCCCGTCTCTCCACACTTGAAGCAAGTTATCATATTGGGGCGTGGAGCAGCATTAGCAGTGGGGCCTCCATAAGTCTTGGGCGGAACATACTGCTGATTGGGGCAAGGCGCCTCAAAGGATGGCCTCGGGGTGAACCTGGGTGGCAGAGCAGTATTTGGAATCCAAACCCGGCGCTTCTGAGATCCAGAGCCGGATGAAGAACCAGAGTCACGGGAGTGCTTGCGTGAAGCTTCGAAGTCAGACTGTCCAGTTTCAGCACTGATAGCCTTGTTGACTAACTTCTGGAAAGAAGTGCACTCGTGCAGACGAAGATCACGGAGAAGCTCGGGGCTAAGTCCCTTACGGAACCTTGCCTGCTTCTTGGCGTCGGTAGAAACTTCTTCAGGAGCATAGCGTGCTAGATTCCCAAATTCACGGCTGTAAGTATCCACAGTCAGCCTACCCTGGGTGAAATTGCAGAATTCCTCCCTCTTGCGATCCATGAGACCTTCTGGGATGTGATGCTCACGGAAAGCGGCACGGAATTCAGCCCAAGTTGTAATTTGTCCAACCGGACGCATAGCCTCATAATTCTCCCACCAAAGGCTAAGCGGGGCCTTGAGATGATAAGCGGCAAAAGTAACCTTATCAGCCTCAACCACGTTGGCGTAACGCAGCTTGTGGGTGATCTTTGAAAGCCAATCATCCGTCGAGAGGCTCAACGGAATACTTGAACTTCGGTGGATACATGACAGCGAAGTCATTGAGTGACACCAGATCATTTCTTGGCTGGCGTGCGGTGTTTTGCTCAATCCGCTCCAGTAATCGATTGGTCTCACGCTTATTGCGTTCTGCTTCCAGCATAACCTCGGCCAAAGATGGCGGTTGAGGCAGATTTACATTCCTGGCTACACTGGCTTCTCCTTGCTCCGGAGCAGCAGGATTGTTGCGGGTGTTGACCATCCTAGGAAACAAAACAACGGTTTAAACCAGGATGGCAGAATTTAGCAAGGAAGTGCGGAATGTAATGGATAACACAGAATGCAACGATGTTCATCCGTATGACATGGTAATATAAAAACTGCCATATATATACCAACGGTCATACACACCATTCATAGTTTAGTACAAGCCCGACGGAGTACAACTATAGGGAAAGGCGTTACATCTCATCGGAAGCATTCCAACTCCTATACTTTATTTTTCTACACTTCCGGAATGATACACACTAAGTCATATCCCACAAGTCACGCAGGACGGTGGAAATACAACTATTGCAATACTAGGGATACTACTACTACTCAGGCAGCTCCGTAGTAGTCCTCATAGAAATCACCACCCAAGCCTGGAAGTGGAACATGATCATCCGGAAATAGACGATCCTGTGGAGCCTGCGGACCATAGGGACTCGGATGTGGCCGTGGTCCAACAAACGGCGGCAGACGAGGTCCACGAGGAGGAGTGATGCCTCCTACCTCACGCCACTCCATAAAGTCTGGCAGACCAGCCCGCACAGGGTACAAGTCCCTCATGTCCATGTATCCGGCTTGCACGGCTGTGTGCAAACCGAGTCGAGTAGCCTGATGATCGAACGGGCATTAAAGAGCTCCATACGCAAGGCCCGGTTTTCACGGTCCTTGTCTTCCAGCATCTCCGTAGTGGTGCGAAGGAGTGAGTTCTCATGGGATGCATCGCTGTACATACCCTGAAGGTAGCCATGCGCCCCAGGGAGGGATGCTGGCATTTAGCGGAAATCGGTGTTGCCCGGCAAAGGCGATTCGCTCGAATAATAGTCATCATTGAATAGGCTGCATCTTGCACGGACATCCCAATAGTGATCCCAAGTCCATAAGAACAGTGGAGCGGTTCAAGAGCTCCGAGGATAAGATGGATATATCCTGACCGTACAGATATTGGCTTTGATTAAAATCCCTAAACTGCTCCTCGGCGGTATATTCAGGATACCATCGGTAACCGGTCTCGACCATCACCTGAACCAACATTGCCGTGTGACCGCACACATCAATGCAGCGGGTCGACGAACCACTTGGTTACGGGGACGGGTGGCCATCTGAAAGCACAACCACAATGCAAAGACATTAGAATTTCTAGGGAAAATCGGGCAGCATAACATCTGTAAATGCTCAAAATCAGATTTGAGACATTCAAAAACAGATTGCAAAACCACTCAACAACATTATATCAAGGTTCTGGTTCAACTGATAGCATACTAAAAAGTAGTAAAACTGAACTGAGGATGTAACCAACAATCCTATAAGTTACTACGGATTAGTAACACGTGAACCTGATAGAGAGAAGAGAGCCTAGTCCTATACCCACGTAGAATGAGAAGAGGATGACTCAGATCAGAGGGCATAAGGTAAAGGAGTAAAAAGAACCTTACGTTCCCTCCACAATCAATTCCCCTACATATAACTAAAGCATTTCTAGACTCAACATCGACCGGTTTGGCTTAGCGAACCTACAGTGCAGCCCTGCTCTGATGCCAACGCTGTCAGGACCCCGATTCCAAGTCACATCGACCTAGCCGGTAACACCCCATATCACTTTGCGGCCTCACGCACGGTATTCCCACGGGTGTCGCCTTACCATGGCCCGGGACCGTTTGCGTCTTTTGGCTCACGTATATGATAGTGTCGCTAGCATCCACATGACAAAGAACCCGGGCCGACATGGCTAGTCGTGAACCCAAAGCGGCGCTTAACCTATGGGGACAGGCATACATGAATCACATCGAGCATGTCGGTCATCAACGTATGAATTCGGGCTGTAGCACTGGGCTAACAGGACTCCGGTATCGGGTACATAGCGAGCTAGGCAGGACTCCGAATATCACCGCGTGACATTTCCCCGAAGGGACAGACATAGGAACGAGGTGAAACACATGCCGGCCAGTCAAGTGTCCAAGCAGTAGTGCTGGGCTAGCAGGACTCCGGTGAACCGGGCTGTAGCGGACTACTATCACTCGGAAGCACGAGACTACATTTCCCCATATGAGAGGCTGCCAAGGTTAAACAACTAGTTTGTCGGATCCCACTCATACCAAGCATTTCAATCATACACGCAATATGCCCGATATGAGTAAATACAACAAGGCATCACAACAAAACTCTACAACTCAAAGTACTTTATTTAAAAGGCTCGAGGAGCCATACATAACATATCCATACAGGTAGGGGTCACATGACCCAACACTCAAGTCATACAAACATACAAGCACATGCAGAAGCAAACTAGTCTGAGTACAGACTTTAGAAAGAAAGAAAGCTTGTCGAAGCCCTTCTATCTAAAGTGGCCCTTCACAAGCCTTGGATCACCACCTGGGTGGCTAGTTCACTCGTCGATGTCAAGGTCTACATAAAACCCATCGGAGGGGGCAGTGTTGTCGTCTGAAAAACATTAATTAAGCAAACATGAGTACGGAGGTACTCAGCAAGTCTTACCACAGAATCCTATCATACATGCACATTCTCAAGAAGGTGGTGGAGTTATTTGCAGCAAGCCAGCTTTGACTCTTGGCTAAGCTATCCTTCGTGACACCACTTGAAAAGCATTTGTCGCATTACACGCAGTCCACTAATCATCATCACAATACTCCACCGTGGATCCTCTCTCGTCATCCCACGAGAGGGCCATCCACGATACTCACACTTATCTTGAGGCTTTTAGTAGTATCCATTTACTTGTCTATGAACTGATATAGGTAACCCAGAAGTCCTTCTCCGTGGACATGGCTATTCGAATAGATCATATTAACCCTGCAGGGGTGTACTTCTTCACACACGCTCTCACCACTTACCGCCGTTTACACGACATGTACTCGGCAACCTTCAAGCGGAAGCCCAACATGGGTGTCGGCCACAGCCTACCTAAACACTCAAGTCCCTAGTCCAGGTTTATCGCCTATTCGGGTTCCATCCGCAGGGAGTCCTGCCGAGGTTTCCCATACAGCCCCGAACGATGTGTGCAGGGTTCCCGAGATACCAAACGGGCACTCGGTACACCGGGCCACGTGCCTACCGCAACACAACCCACCCCTAAGGTCAGTGTTGCGTGCGGCCCCCAGCATGCTACAAACACCAGAAACTACTTGCAACTCCCGGACTGAGAACAAGGGTGGTTAAGAAGCCGAGAGGGTCCATTGGTTTCGGGCCCAATGCGTGGTAGTAACTGTTTCATGGATCACAAACACATATCTCAGTTCTTAGGATCGGCTTCAATGAAATAACCCACCATGTACTCCTACATGGCCTCTCATCGATACCTTTACAAAAACGTGTTCAACACTTTCACTCTCGAACCCAACACAACCTTTCACTCCAGTTCATCATCCCGATGAGCCAGACCTGACACAACTCTAAGCATAGCAAGCATAGCATGGTAGGAATCACAAACATGGCTCAATCAACTCCTACACATACTAGTGGGTTTCATCTAGTTCTTGTGGCAATGACAGTCATGCAAAGGAAGTGGGTTCAACTACCGCAGACACACAACAGTTTGAATCGCGTTGTCTTAATGCAGTAAACAAGAGCGTAAGCGAGAACATGGGTTTGTATCGGAATGATCAATGGGTTGCTTGCACGATGGAGTGGTGGTAGGATACTGCCCTTGACGGATATTCGTGATTATCCTCGAGGCGTAACCTATCACGAAAAGACACAATCGAAAATAAACACACATGGCAATATGCAACAATATGATGCATGCTATGACATGGCAATATGGATGTGTGTTGGCCTAATGCAAGCTGAAACAAAAAGGGATGAACTCATTTGAATCAAAGATTCAAATGCTAGCTCATTTAAAATAACCCTAAAGGTGCATTATCTTATTCTGTTTAAACAGCAAGGTTAACTTGTTTTATCATGCATGAAACCTGTACCAATGGATAGAATGGATATTTCTGATCATTTTTCATATATAGATCTTTGCATTTGGAGTTACAGATTAAAAGTTATGAATTTTTGAAGTTTGAACTATATCCTGGAATTTCCTATATTAGAATAAATCCAGTAATTAATTTACTGCGTCAGCCATGCGTCAGAATGACGTCAGGGTCAATGGAGACGTCGAGTCAAACTGACTATGGGTCCAGGGTGTCGCATAATTAGTTTAACTAAAATTTAATTAAAACTAATCCTATTTAGTTAACTGGCTGGGCCCACATCATTGACTCAACAGCGTCAACCAGGGCCCACCCGTGGTCAAAGTCAACGTCGGCTGCACCGACGTTTAGCCGCCGGCGAGCCCGACGCGGCGGTGGAAGTGGATTTGGCCATTCCGGCAACCAAACGAGCCGCGGAGGGTGGCTATGGGTAGCTGGGGACATGCCGCAGCTTCTGGTGGAGTCAGTTGGGGTCGGGGCGGCCGGAATCGGCGCCGGCGACGACCTAGGCGGCCGCCGGAGTTCGGCCGAAGGCGAACTCGAGGCTAGAGGGGTCGGTGAGGTGCGGGGAGTGTATGGTTAGATGCTACGTGACTCGGTGAGTGCGATGGACACCGAGAGGTGGCCGGAGGGTGACCGGGAGCACGTCGGCGACGAGCTCCGCGGCGGCGGGTGCGGTTGATCTCCGTTCGGTTGCTACACGGCTCGAGAGCGAGAGAGGAAGGGAGGGAAAGGTAGCTAGGCTCACAGGCAACTCGGAGGAGCACTCGGTGCGGTCGGGGACGGGCCGGAGCGACGACGGCGTTGAAGGGGATCTCCGGCGACGGCGGACTCGGGCGAAGTCGGTGCGGTGGCCTCGGGCTACTTGAGCATGCGGGGCTCGGCTAGCTCGGGGTAGAGAAGGGTGGTGGAGCTCCTAGACACGGCGAGACGAGGCACGGATGGTGGGGAGCGCGTCTACGGCGACGGCATGGCTGCGGTGGCGTCGGCCATGGCGGGGGAGCGCGAGAGAGAGGAGCCGGGGAGGAGAGGAGATGTCCGAGGGGTTCGGGGGAGAAAGGGGGAGCGAACCGCGTCGGTCGCTCGAGGAGGGAAGCGGCGAGGCGGCGGCCAGGCGCGTGGCGTGCATCTGTGATGCTCGCCGCCCGAAAGCACTACTGCCTGCTGGCCGAGCCAATCAGCTCGCTGGCGCGGCAGCTAGGCTGGGCCGGCAGGTGGGCCGGTTAGTAGGCGCCAGGTAAGGTTTCAATCCTGTTTTTCTTTTTCTATTTTTCTGTAACTTTGTGGAGTTTCTAAAAATAGTTAGATAGCTCCAAAAATCACCAACTGCTCCTGGTCCATAGTTGGAATATTTCCAACATGAAACATTTCTGTTTGGGAATATTTGGGTATTTGAAATATTTTATATAATTTGAAATGCTCAAACTCAAATACTTATGATTTAATTCAAGGACCTTAGGATGACCTAGAAAATTGTGCACCACTTTTGGCAGAGGCTCTGAACCAAAGCAAAGGTGATGAGCATTTTAGAAGGGCATTTCAGGTTCATTGAAAATAATTTTAGTAAACCCTAGTTGGATTCAAAAGGGGTGCTGGGGTTTCTGTCTTCCCCATTTCAAATTCAAATGAAATTTAAACATGATGCACACACTAATGCATGGTCTAACTAGGATGTGACACAAGATCTATCTAGGAGATAGAATAGCAAAGAGAGGGGGAGAGTGTGTCCACGTACCCTCGTAGACCGAGAGCGGAAGCGTTAGGTTAACACGGTTGATGTAGTCGAACGTCTTCATGATACAACCGATCTAGTTCCGAACGTACGGCACCTCGGAGTGCAGCACACGTTCAGCTCGATGACATCCCTCGAACTCTTAATCCAGCAGAGGGTCGAGGGAGAGTTTCGTCAGCACGACAGCGTGGTGACGGTGATGATGATGTGATCCACGCAGGGCATCGCCTAAGCACTACGACGCTATGACCGGAGGAGTAAATTGTGGAGGGGGGCATTCCACACGGCTAAGAGAATAACTGTTGTGTTTTGGGGTGCCCCCCTATCCTGTATATAAAGGAGGGGAGGAGGAGGCCAGCCACCAAGGGGCGCCAAGGGGGGGGGAGTCCTACTAGGATTCCACTCCTAGTAGGATTCGGTCCCTCCCTTGTGGGCTGCCTCCCCTCTCCCCTATGGCCCATGAAGGCCCATTACTTCCCCGGGGGGTTCCGGTAACCCCTCAGTTCTCCGATAAATATCCGAAACGTCCCGAAACCATTCCGGTGTCTGAATACCTTCATCCAATATATCAACATTTACCTCTCGACCATTTCGAGACTCCTCGTCATGTCTGTGATCTCATCCGGGACTCCAAACAATCTTCGGTCACCAAAACACATAACTCATAATACGAATCATCATCAAATGTTAAGCGTGCGGACTCTACGGGTTCAAGAACTATGTAGACATGACCAGGACACATCTCTGATCAATAACCAACAGTGGTACTAGATGCTCATATTGGTTCCTACATATTCTACAAAGATCTTTATTAGTCAAACCGTAATAAGAACATAGGTTATTCCCTTTGTCATGGGTATGTTATTTGCCCGAGATTCGATCGTCGATATCCTCATACCTAGTTCAATCTCGTTACCGGAAAGTCTCTTTACTCGTTCCATAATGCATCATCCTGCAACTAACTCATTAGTCACATTGCTTGCAAGGCTTATAGTGATGTGCATTATCGACAGGGCCCAGAGATACCTCTCCGATACTCGGAGTGACAAATCCTAATCTCAATCTATGCCAACCAACAAACACCTTCGGAGACACCTGTAGAGCATCTTTATAATCACCCAGTTACGTTGTGACATTTGATAGCACACAAGGTGTTCCTCCGGTATTCGGGAGTTGCATAATCTCATAGTCAGAGGAATATGTATAAGTTATGAACAAAGCAATAGCAATAAAACTTAATGATCATTATGCTAAGCTGACGGATGGGTCTTGTCAATCACATCATTCTCCTAATGATGTGATCCCGTTCATCAAATGACAACACATGTCTATAGTCAGGAAACTAAACCATCTTTGAGTAACGAGCTAGTCAAGAAAAGACATACTAGGGACACTTTGTTTTGTCTATGTATTCACACATGCATCAAGTTACCTGTTAATACAATTCTAGCATGAATAACAAACATTTATCATGATATAAGGAAATATAAACAACAACTTTATTATTGCCTCTAGGGCATATTTCCTTTAGTCTCCCACTTGCACTAGAGTCGATAATCTAGATTACATTGTAATGATTCTAACACCCATGGAGTCTTGGTGCTGATCATATTTTGCTCAAGGAAGAGGCTTAGTCAACGGGTCTGCAACATTCAGATCCATATGTATTTTGCAAATCTCTATGTCTCCCTCCTTGACTTGATCGCGGATGGAGTTGACGCATCTCTTGATGTGTTTGGTTCTCTTGTGAAATCTGGATTCCTTCGCTAGTTTTCTCGAGGGACTTTTTGTATCACGGGCTGATCTCTATAAGTCTGTCTATTCATAGCTCTGAAAGATTTCATTCTCTTGTGAAAATGTCTAGCATTCGATGGCTGGATAGATGCTTGGTTAAATGGCATCATAGTTGTGTATTTGGCCACTTGCTCATCTCAGAGATTTGATGTTGAAGCACACACACGTCTGTGATACGTCTCCAACGTATCTATAATTTTTTATTGCTCCATGCTACTTTATCTACTGTTTTGGACTATATTGGGCTTTATTTTCCACTTTTATATTATTTTTGGGACTAACCTATTAACCGGAGGCCCATCCTAGAATTGCTGTTTTTTTGCCTTTTTCAGTATTTCGAAGAAACAGAATATCAAATGGAGTCCAAACGGAATGAAACCTTCGGAATCGTGATTTTCCAACCGAACGTGATCCAGGAGACTTGGACCCTACTCCAAGCAGCGCCAGAGGCGGTCACGAGGGTGGAGGGCGCGCCCCCCTGGGCGCGCCCCCCTACCTCGTGGGCCCCTCGGAGCTCCACCGACGTACTCCTTCCTCCTATATATACCTACGTATCCCCGAACGATCAGAACAGGAGCCAAAAACCTAATCCCACCGCCGCAACATTCTGCATCCACGAGATGTAACGCCCTCGATGCGGCTATATCTCCCACGTGTTGAAGCACGACTTAGAGGCATAACCGCATTGAAAGCAATGTCGCAAGTGAGGTAATCTTCACACAACCCATGTAATACATAAGGAAAAAGATACATAGTTGGCTTACGATGCCACTTCACACAATACATAAATAAACATCCATCATTCAGATTACACTCAAGGTCCGACTACGGAACCAAAATAAAAGAAGATACCCCAAATGCTACACGGATCCCCGATCGTCCCAACTGGCTCCACTACTGATCATCAGGAAAAAGACACATAGTATCGACCACGTTCCTCGTCGAACTCCCACTTGAGCTCGGTTGCATCACCGTGACCGCATCGTCGGCACTGCAACTGTTTTGGTAGAATCTGTGAGTCACGGGACTCAGCAATCTCACACCCATGAGATCAAGACTATTTAAGCTTATAGGAAGGACAGAGTTGTGAGGTGGAGCTGCAGCAAGCGACTAGCATATATGGTGGCTACATTCGCAAAAGAGAGCGAGAAGAGAAGCAAGGCACGGTCGTGAAGCTAGTAGCGATCAAGAAGTGATCCTGAACTACTTACGTCAAACATAACTCCAACACCGTGTTCACTTCCCGGACTCCGCCGAGAAGAGACCATCGCGGTTACACACGCGGTTGATGTGTATTTTAATTAAGGTCAACGTCGGGTTTTCTACAACCGGACATTAACAAATTCCCATCTGCCTCATAACCGCGGGCACGGCTTTCGAAAGATAATACCTGCGAGGGTGTCCCAACTGAGCCCATTATAAGCTCTCACGGTCAACGAAGGATATTCCTTCTACCGTGAAGACCCGATCAGTCTCGGAATCCCGGACCACAAGACATTTAGACAGAAATAAAACAAGTCCAGCAAAGCCGCCCGATTGTGCCGACAAATCCCGATAGGAGCTGCACATATCTCGTTCTCAGGGCACATCTGGATAAGTCAAGCTACGAGTAAAACCAAGCCTCGAAGTTTCCCGTGGTGGCCCCAAGAGGTTGCTCGGTTCGGGCCAGCACTTTCGAAGGAGCACTGGTCCGGGGGGCTTTAAAATAAAGATGACCCTCGGGCTCGCGAAAACCCGGGGGAAAAAGGCTTAGGTGGCAAATGGTAAAACCAATGTTGGGCCTTGCTAGAGGAGTCTTATACAAAGCGAACTGTCAAGGGGTCCCATAAATCACCCAACCGTAAGGAACGCGAAATCAAGGAACATAACACCGGTATGGCCGGAAACTAAGGCGGCAAGAGTGGAACAAAACACCAGGCATAAGGCCGAGCCTTCCACCCTTTACCAAGTATATAGATGCATTAATTATAGCAGATATATTGTGATATCCCCAACAAGTAAACATGTTCCAACAAGGAACAACATCTCCATGTTCCAATAAGGAACAAACTTCATCTTCACCGCAACTAGCAACGCTATAAGAGAAATTTGAACAAAGCGGTAACATAGCCAATCAACGGTTTGCTAGGAAAGGATGGTTAGAGGTTTGACATGGCAATATGGGTGGCATGATAAGCAAGTGATAGGCATCATAGCATAGGCATAGCAAAAGAGCGAGCATCTAGCAAGCAAAGATAGAAGTGATTTCGAGGGTATGGTCATCTTGCCTGCAAAGTTCTCAGTATTGTCGAAAGCTTGATCCTCCTAAGCATTCTCAACAGGTTCCTCGTTCACGTACTCGTCTCCCGGCTCTACCCAAAGCAAGAACACAAACAATGGAACCACAATAAATCACTGTGCAATGCACAAGCAACATGATGCAATACATGGCATGATATGCGAGATGTGATATGCAATGCGTATGCGTGCTCCAGAAGGGAAATGATGAACCAGGCATCAACTCGGCAAACCAAGTATGCCGCTGGAAAGGTGAGATGATTTTGGTTGAAATCGATATAAAGATCACCGGAATCGGATGCACGGTTTGCAAATGACAAGAAAAACAAGAATGGCACAAATCTGCCATTAACAGCATGATGCCACATAGCAAGCGATAAGAAATTAAGCTACTGCACCCAAACGTACCAACAAAGCACATGGTAGTGATCTACTCAAGATGCTTGACAAAAGATGAACACTGAGCTACGGCTAATTCACAACATAACAGGTCCAAACAAGCATGGAAAAAGTGCAAAACTTATCAGCTTCACAGACTTTGTGCAACATCATGAAGCCTGGTTTGCATGCTTGTGCTAGTCACCACAGAGATCACAAAAATACATGGCATACACCCCTGTAAAGATGGCATGGCATATGACAAAACACATGTAGGACTCAAGTTCATAGGATGCACACATCAATCATGGCAAAAATGACAAAAGTGCATGTTCTGTTAAGAAACAGAAACTAACATCACATAGCCCTCTTCTAACAGCATTTCGGGCATCAAGATGAACTCAAATGAAAATGATGCAATGAAATGAAATGATCTACTCATCGAGTCGAACATTTCGGTATGCTATACGCCCCAAACGGAGCCACGAGTGCAAAGTTATGGCATGAAGAAAATGCAATAAAATAATCACAGGAAAAGACTTAGGCGATTTCGGGGAGAAGAAGTCAACCCCGATCTGGATCTGGCCCGGGTCGGATCGAGGCGAGGCCGGCTCACTGGAGAAGACAGAGACGGCGGCCGGCGGAGGAGAGGCCGGGCGGCGCACTGGGCTACGGCGCTGGGCGGAGGAGGAGGGGGCCGGCTACCGAGGCGGGCGGCGGCGACGGAGGCTTGGCGACGCTGGCGGATCCGGCCACCGGCGGCGGCGGGCGGCGGAGGCCGGCGCGGCGGCGGTGGCGAGGTCCGTGGGCGCGGAGGCGGGCGCGCTGCCGGCGGGCGGGTGGTGCGGCCGGGAGGGCGGCCACGGGCCAGGCGGGCCCGCGGTGGAGGCGCGACGATGTGGGCGCGGCTGCCCACGTGGCAGCGCGCGAGTAGCCGGCGGCGGTGGGACGGACAAGTCCGGCCCGGTCCGGATGCGTCCGGCGGCGTGGAGAGGGACTTTCGCTTGGGTTTGCCCGAATTTGGAGGGGGAGATGCATATTTATAGGTAGAGGGAGCTAGGAAGCTCCAAATGAGGTGCGGTTTTCGCCCACACGATCGTGATCGAACGACGATGGACATGGAAGTGACTTAGATGGGTTATTGGGCTGTTTTGAAAGGGTGTTGGGCTGCAACTTAAAAGAGGCTTTTGCGAGAGTGCGGTTAACCGTTAGAGTACCAAATGAGCTCCAAATGACCCGAAACTTGACAGGTGGTCTACCGGTGGTGTACCAAGGCCACTTGACAAACCTCGGTCCATTCCGAGAAAGTTTAGTACCGCCACGGAAAAACGTAAAAGGGGCGCCGGGGACATAGGAGTGCCAGTTGCAAAATGCATAACGGGAAAATGCTCGGAATCATGAGACGAACACGTATGCGAATGCGATGCACATGATGACATGATATGAAATGCATGACATGGACAAAATGCAAAATGAAGAAAAACCCAACCACGGAGGGAATATCATATCACAATGCGAAAATGGCAAGAGTTGGAGTTACAAATATGGAAAGTTACATCCGGGTGTTACAACACTCCACCACTACAAGAGGATCTCGTCCGAGATCTAGGACTGATAGAACTCCGGCTATTCGGAACTGTGGTGATCCTCGCTCTCCGATGTGTCTTCTGGGTCGGATTTGTGTGAGCAATTCACTTTCAGGTATTTGATTGTATTGTTGAGTGTCTTTTGCTCGGTTTCTTCAAGAATAGCAACGGGGTGCTCATGATAAGAGAGATCTTCTTGGAGGTCAATTTCTTCGAAGTTGATGGTGCGCTCAGGCGTCTTGAAGCACTTGCGAAGCTGTGACACGTGAAACACATCGTGCACATTCGCGAAGTTGGACGGAAGCTCAAGTTGATAGGCGAGATCGCCTCTTTTGCCAATGATCTTGAAAGGACCCACATATCTAGGGGCAAGCTTCCCTTTGATACCGGGTTTACGAAAGTGCCTTTCATTGGAGAGACGCGAGGTAGACATGGTCTCGATTTCAAAAACCACATCGCGGTGCTTGTCATCATAATAGCTCTTTTCCGCGCGATTATGCGGCTTTGAGATTCTCACGAATGACTTTGCACATTTCTTCGGCTTCTGTGATCAAGTTGTTGCCAAGAAGTTGGCGTTCACCTGTCTCGGACCAATTGAGAGGAGTACGGCACTTCCTGCCATAGAGAATTTCGAATGGGGCCTTGCCGGAACTCGCTTGGAAGCTGTTGTTGTAGGAGAACTCGGCATATGGAAGACAATCTTCCCATTTCATACCGAAGGAAATGACACAAGCCCTGAGCATATCTTCAAGGATTTGATTGACTCGCTCGACTTGGCCACTTGTTTGAGGGTGGAAAGTCGTGTCTTTGAAACGAATGTTGGTGCCCATGGCCTTCTGAAAAGAATCCCAAAACTTGGAGGTGAAGATGCTGCCACGGTCTGAAGAGATCAATTGTGGAATGTCGTGCAAGGAGACAATCCTGGAGGTGTATAGCTCTGCCAACTGAGCTGCTGTGATAGATTCTTTGATAGGAAGAAAATGAGCCACTTTAGTAAGCTTGTCAATGACAACGAAGATAGCATCATTTCCACGCTTGGACTTTGGAAATCCAGTCACGAAGTCCATTTCAATATGATCAAACTTCCATTCTGGAATAGCAAGAGGTTGGAGGAGACCAGCTGGTCGTTGGTGTTCTGCTTTCACCCGTCGGCAGACATCACATTCATTCACGAATTGAGCAATTTCTCGCTTCATTCGAGTCCACCAATACGACTGCTTGAGTTCATGGTACATCTTCGTACTTCCAGGATGAATGGATAGAAGGGAATTGTGTGCCTCGTTCATAATGACTTTACGTAGATCACCCTTAGGAACCACAATCCGGTCCTCAAAGAAAAGAGTATCTTTGTCGTCAATGTGGAAGCACTTGTACTTGAAATGCCCTTGTCGATACCACGTTTCACCTTTTTCACCATGGTATCCAGGAGTTGAGCCTCACGAATTTGGTATTCCAAAGTAGGAGAGACTATGAGGTTGGCAAGAAAGCCTTGAGGAACAACTTGAAGATTCATCTTGCGGAAAGCTTCACAGAGATCCGTTTGGAAGGGCTTGAGAATCAAACTGTTTCAGTAAGCCTTCCTGCTCAAAGCATCTGCAATGACATTGGCCTTGCCCGGAGTATATTCAATACTTGGGTTGTACTCTTGAATCATTTCGACCCATCGAGTTTGCCTGAGGTTGAGGTTGGGTTGAGTGAAGATATACTTGAGACTCTTGTGATCGGTGAATATGTCCACTTTCCTTCCCAACAAGAGATGTCTCCAAGTTATTAATGCATGGACAACGCCGCCAACTCAAGATCGTGTGAGTGGGGTAGTTCTTTTCGTTGGGCTTCAGTTGACGAGAGGTATAGGCCACAACTCTCTTCTCTTGCATTAACACAGCACCGAGACCTTGAAGAGAAGCATCACAGAAAACTTCGAATGGCTTGGATTCATCAGGAGGAGTTAAGACAGGAGCTGTGTGAGTTTCTCTTTGAGAGTATTGAAAGCAATGTCACACTCAGAGACCAGACATACTTCACATGCTTCGAGGAGGTTGGAAAGAGGCTTTGCAATCTTAGAGAAGTTCTCAATGAATCTTCGGCAATAGCTTGCAAGTCCAAGAAAACTGCGAAGTTGCTTGACATTCTGAGGAGGTTCCCAATTCACAACTGCAGACACCTTCTCGGGATTAACCGCGATGTCCTTGGCGGAGATGATGTGACCAAGGTAAAGCACTTCATCAAGCCAAAATTCACATTTGGAAAACTTCGCATAGAATTGATACTCTCTGAGCTTGTCTAGCACCAATCACAAATGTTTGGCATGATCCTTCTTATTCTTGGAGAAGACCAAAATATCATCAAGATAGACCAATACGAATTCATTGGTGTAGGGGTTGAAGATGAAGTTCATCATTCGAGAGAATGTTGGAGGAGCATTGACAAGGCCGAAAGACATGACAGTATATTCATAAGAACCAAAGCTTGTTCTGAATGCTGTTCACGAATGCGAATCTGATGATAACCCATACGAAGGTCAAGCTTGGAGAACACTTTAGCACCTTTGAGTTGCTCGAAAAGCTTATTGATATTGGGAAGTGGATACTTGTTCTTGATTTTTTTTATTCAATGGACGGTAATCGACGCAAAGTCGGTCCGTGCCATCCTTCTTCTGGACAAAAAGAACACCACAACCCCAAGGAGATGAACTCGGTCTGATCAAACCCAGACGCTCTTGTTCATCGAGCTGCTTCTTTAATTCCTTCAGCTCATTAGGTCCAAGCTTGTATGGACGCTTGCAAACGGGTTCAGTGCCAGGCTCAAGATCGATAACGAATTCAACTGGCCGGTGAGGAGGCATTCCTGGAAGCTCTTCTGGAAAGACATCTTGTGTCGGTGTACTAGAGTAGGGGTACCCTAGTATCTCGAACTCGTGCACGGGCAGTTGTAGCACCCCGCGGCGAGGCTTGCCTAGTGACCGCCAAGATCCTCCATGGTTCCTCTGGAGCCATTCAAGGACAAAGTATTTAACCAAGGAAACAAGGCCCCGGCAAGAGGAACTTGCCGGGAAGGCCACTCAAGGCACGCAGAAGACAAGACCCCGGCAAGAGGAGCTTGCCGGGAAGGTTCGGCGAGCGACAAGCTCCCGAGCGCGACAAGGATTTAGCCGCGGCAAGGCGCTTGCCGCGGCAGGCAACCTCTCTTCATCTCCGCTCCAACTCATTCACCAACGTGTCGCCATGGGGCCATTCCAGGCGTGCGTGTCAAGAGGCTGTGCAGCCAGCGGAGAGCAGCGGTAAGCGGCGCTAACAGGGGTGCCATCGTGGCAAGCGGTGGCGCCCCTGACGGTCCCTTTCCGCACTGTTTAGGCGACATGGACGGGCATTTATTGCTTTTGTCCCTTGCCGCCAGAGTTAGGTAGAATACACTGTACACTGTACAAAGTAGCTGTACCAACCGCAGCTCATTTTCCCATTTTACCCTTGTTTACGTTGCCACCTGTGGTGACCCCTTTGAGCCTATAAAAGGAGGCCCATGCGCAACGTAGAAGGGGTTCGGCTGGTTCGGCTGGTTCGACTCATTCGAGACTAGAAACACTCAAGCTAGGTTTTGTAGCTCTCATTGCTCCCTAGCAAGAACACAAGGTAACCAGACAAGCAGCAGTAGGAGTATTATCTCTCCGGAGAGCTCCGAAGCTGGGTAAACTGCTCGTGTGCATCGCCTCGATCTGCTCTTCGCGCAATCTCCGCCCCCCACCGAACCGAAAGGGGCTTGGTCCGCCGGTCCCATAGGTGTTCGTGGTCACGATCAGCTTCCCCGACATCTTTGGCGCGCCAGGTAGGGGGCGTCGAGGCTGTGTGAACCTGATCCGGCGTTTACACGAGCAACATCTTCATCATCTACATCGACATGCCACCGAAGAAGAAGGTTTCGGCGGCAGCAGAGCCGTCCGCGTCGAACCCACCACCACCGGAGCTGACGAGTGGTGGGGAAGACGCTGGCGGAGGAACGGGCGTCGTCGAGGGAGCCCACGATGCTGCCAAGTCCAAGGACAAGGCGGCATAGACTTCGGCGTCCGGATACGTACCGCGTCCACCTCAGGAGGCGCGGGACCGACAGCGTCATGGTGCTCGCAGCGCCATGCGTTCGTTGGGCCAAGATCGAGCTGGTGGATCCAGGGACGCTCAAGAGCAGCTCGCGCGCCAACAGGCTGGTGCAAGCGGGACACGGTCGCCTGGACGGGATACTGCTCCTTCTAACATATTTAGAAGTCCGAGCATATCCCGTTCCTTGCACCGTTTGCCATTGCCGCCCACCACTCAAGCGGAAGCTTTGGCGCGAGCTCAACTGCTCCTGGATTACCCGCCAACGGCTGACAAGGTCGACGAATGGAGGGCCACCATTCAAAGTCTCATCGGGTTTGCCAACGGCGACGTTCCGCGGCAACCAAGCACATCCTTGCCGCGGCGAGACGACAAGGCACGAGCCGGTGGAGACGAAACCTGCGGGGGTGCAACCACCATGCACTCTCCATCCAGAAGGCCAAGATCGCCGACTCGTCGGATCCACCTCAACAGCGACTCCACCGCCTCGTCGGATCCACGAGCTCGCCGTGATCAGCGCCAAGTTCTTCAAGAACGGCAACAAGAAGACGCTCGAACTCGCATCGAGTGCCGAAGAGAAGCGCATCGTAAATCCGACCAGCGCGCTG
The DNA here is from genome assembly GCA_021605145.1 of Aegilops bicornis. Classification (NCBI taxonomy): domain Eukaryota; kingdom Viridiplantae; phylum Streptophyta; class Magnoliopsida; order Poales; family Poaceae; genus Aegilops; species Aegilops bicornis. The sequence continues at coordinate 649,894,201 of CM038674.1, forward strand.
GGCCCACTGTCGACATGCAAGCGCCAGGGGAACCAGGTGACTTGACTTGCCGATATCACGGTAGGTTGCCCTGCGTTCACTCGTGAGCTGCGGCAAGTCCAGCGGGTCTTACAAGAAAAAATTTCAAGCCAGACGTGCCAGAGAAGTATGATGGCAGGATGCATCCGTCGGAGTTCCTCAGCATTTACACCATTGCGGTGCAAGCTGCAGGGGGACGAGACGACAAGATCCTCGCCAAGTACTTCCCGCTGGTACTCAAGCCCAATGTCAGATCTTGGCTCATGCACTTGCCGGACAGCTCCATATCTTCTTGGGCAGATCTATGCCATCAGTTTGCCGGCACCTTCACGGGCAGCCACAAACCTCATGGCCAAGAGAGTGACCTTCACCTGCTCGCCCAGAAGGAAGGAGAGTCCCTGCGCAACTTCATCCAGAGATTCAGCCGTGTGCACTACAACATCCCAGATGTCCACCCTGCCGCGGTGATCAGCGCGTTTCATCAGAACGTGCGGAACCGCAGAATGAGGGAGGAGATGGCGATGTGCAAAGTCAAGGACGTCAGTGAGTTGTACGCTTTGGCCGACAAGTGTGCACGTGCCGAGGAAGGAAGAAGACTCCCCAGGAGAGAATGCAGAAGCAGGATCTGACAGTGAGGAGACCGCTCCGGCAAAGAAGAGCCGGCGGCGGAACAACAGAAAGAAGAAAAGCAAAGAGGTACTAGTTGTCGAGCAGTCCGACAACGGAGGTGGCGCCAACAAGGCTAAGGTTGGTGGCTCCGGCAAGGAGGTTGCCGCTGACACCGACCGCCAAGCTGTGGCGGCCGCCGACAAGCAGGACGGCTCCAACAAACAGTACTGCAAGATCCACCGCACCAAGGGCCATGACCTCTAGAGCTGCAAGAAGGTCGAGCAGCTTGTTGAACCGCAGAAGGCTGAGTACGAGCGGCGCGACAAGGAGAAGGCCCAGGAAGGTGCTGGGGGAGTTAGCAAGAAGCGACCCGGCCGGGAGGACGCCTTGTGACAAGGCCAAGCAGCGGCAAGGAGACAGACCTCCCCGTGGCCGCGACAAGGATGAAGAAGACGATGACGATGAAGATATCGAGGATGACGAAACTGATGAGCAGGAGTTTCAGAAAGCAACAGAGGTCCTCTGTGTTGACGGCGGTGCTTCTCTGCATACCTCGCATTGCCAACTCAAGCAATGGATGCGAGAGGTTAATGCAGCAGAACCATCCGTAGAGTCGCGCAAGCCTCTGAAGTGGTCCAGCACGCCTATCATCTTTGATATTGAGGACCACCCTGATCGCATAACTGCGGTCGGGTGCTTGCCGATGTTGGTCTCACCAACTATCCGCAACCTCAAGGTCACCAAGATGCTAGTTGACGGTGGGGCCGGCTTAAACCTGATCTCCTCCGCGGTGCTCCAGAAGCTTCAAATCCCTGACAGCGAGCTCGAAGAGACTGGCACGTTCCAAGGAATCAATCCAGGAAGGAGCAAGCCGAAAGGGAAGATCACGTTGCCGGTAAGATTTGGCAGCGAGCTAAACTTCAGGACTGAGAGGGTCACATTCGACGTCAATGATTTTCCATTGCCCTATAATGGGATACTTGGCCGTCCAGCACTCGCCAAGTTCATGGCAGCCTCTCAGCTCAAGATGCCCGGCCCGATAAGTGTCATTTCTGTTCATGGCGACAAGAAAGATGCTCTTATCTGCGCCGACAAGATTTACCGGGAAGCAGCAGCTGCGACAGATAGCAAATCACTTGTCATTGAAGCTCCGGGGAAGAAGAAGACCAAGTCCGCAAGAGCTCGATGCCCACTCCGGCAAGCGCACCTCTTCGGAGTGCTGCGCTACCGTCGAGGACGCACCATCGAGCTCCACCGGCAAGTGCAAGAAGACGATGGCAGCTCCACCGAAGACCAAGAAGGTGCCCGCCAAGGAGGACGGCACTGGTGGTACCTTCACCATCAGTGCCACTCTCGACCCTAAATAGGAAGGCGCGCTCGTTGCTTTCCTGCGGGCGAACGTCGACGTGTTTGCATGGCAACCGTCTGACATCCCCGGTGTTCCCAGGAAGGTAATTGAGCACCACCTAGCTGTCTGTCCTCATGCGTGGCCCGTCAAACAAAAAGTTAGGAAGCAGGCAGTGGAGCGCCAAGAGTTCATTGCAGAAGAGATCAAGAAGTTGGAAGCACCAGGCCTTGTCAGAGGAGTGCTCCATCCCACGTGGTTGGCCAATCCGGTAGTTGTACGCAAGGCAAATGGCAAAATGGAGACTTTGTATTGACTTCACGAATGTTAATAAAGCTTGTCCCAAAGACCCATTTCCTTTGCCACGCATCGACCAGATTGTTGACTCCACGGCTGGATGTGATCTGCTTTCATTTCTTGATGCATATTCAGATATCATCGGATCTTCATGGCGTAAGAGGATGAGGAGAAAACCGCATTCATTACTCCATGTGGCACATCTTTGTTTCATACGGATGCCTTTCGGTTTGAAGAATGCTGGTTCAACGTTTGCAAGAGTAGTCCATGACGCTTTTGAGCCCCAAATGCACAGAAATGTGGAAGCCTACATGGATGACATAGTGGTCAAAAGCAAGGACAGGACAACTCTGGTTCAAGATTTAGATGAGACCTTTGCAAATCTGCGCAAGATCAACCTCAAGCTCAACCCCGAGAAGTGCGTGTTTGGAGTTCCTTCCGCAAGCTTCTCGGGTTCTTAAATGTCTCAGCGGGAATTGAAGCCAATCCCGACAAGATCAAGGCCATTGAGCAGATTGAAGAACCAAAGCGCGTCAAGGATGTACGAAGACTTGCCGGTTGCGTGGCTGCTCTCAGCAGGTTTATCTCTAGGTCTGCTGAGCGCGCCCTACCATTTTTCAAGATTTTGAAAAAGGCAGGTCCAATGAGATGGACTCCCGAAGCGGAGGCTGTGCTGCAGGACTTAAAGAGGTACCTGTCCTCCACTCCAATACTTGTCGCACCTAGGCCACAAGAGAAGTTGCTGCTATATATAGCGGCAACCAATCAAGTGGTTAGTGTTGCGTTAGTAGCAGAGAGGGAGGCGGATGATGAGCCGGCAACCAAGGCAGATGCATCCAGCGACAAGCAGGGGGCTTCGCCGTCAAGCTCTGGTCCCGACAAGGACGGATCTGCGCAGGATTGCGAAGATTCGAAAAGGATGGTGCAGCGCCCGGTGTACTTTGTCGGTTCCCTTCGCAGGGGGCTAGGTCAAGGTACTCGTGTGCGTAAACTGCCGGCCTCCTCATGGCCTCGAGAAAGCTGCGCCATTACTTCCAAGCACATGAGATCACAGTCGTCACTCGCTTTCCACTGAAGAGGATATTGCAAAACCCAGAAGCAACAGGCAGGATTGTCGAGTGGGCACTGGAACTGTCAAGCTTTGGCCTCAAGTTTGAAAGCACTTCAACTATCCAAAGCAGAGCATTGGCAGAATTTATAGCAGAATGGACGCCGACGCAAGATGAAGAAATTCCGGAGACGAGCATCCCCGTCAAGGAGACAAGTAAAGAGTGGCTGATGTACTTTGATGGTGCCTTCTCGCTGCAAGGCGCCGGTGCCGGCGTGCTGCTTATCGCACCCACCGGAGAGCACCTCAAGTACATAGTCCAGATGCACTTTCCCAAGGAGCAAGCAACAAACAATACTGCAGAGTATGAAGGTTTGATTGCCGGTCTCAGGATCGCGATAGACCTTGGGATCAAGAAGCTCATTGTCAGGGGTGACTCGCAGCTTGTCGTCCGCCAAGTAAACAAAGATTATCAGAGTCCGTTGATGGAAGCCTACGTTGATGAAGTGAGAAAGCTAGAGGAACACTTTGAGGGCCTGCAAATGGAACATGTTCCAAGAGCTCAGAATGATATTGCTGATGGCCTGTCAAAGTGCGCCGCACTCAAGTTACCTGTGGAACCAGGGATTTTTGTGCTCAAGCTGACTCAACCAATCAGACGCCATCAACCGGACAGAACAAGAAGAGGAAGTTGATTTCTGGCGGCTATTTTCCGCAGAGCTACCCAAACCGCCGCCGCCAAGGTCCCTGTGATCAACACCAAGAGTCTTTGAGGAGCAGTCTGCTCCGACAAGTCCTGTGGTTTGTTTCGAAGCGAGGCGCTCCCGACAAGTTTTGCTCCGGCAAGCTTGCCGGGAACATCAAGCTCCGGCCGAGCCGCGAGGTTCTTCTTGCCGTCGAAGCGGATGTTCCAGACAGCAGATGTGCCTTTAGTCCTTGTTGTCGAGCCACAAGCTCCAAAGGCATGGGCAAGAGATTGTCCAATTCCTTCAGACAGGAGAACTTCCCGAAGAGCAAGAAGAAGCGGAAAGAGTAGCCCGGTAGTCAAGTATGTACCAGTTTGTTGACAACACACTGTACAGAAGAAGACTCGACGGTGTGAAATTTAAGTGTATTTGCCGGGAAGATGGACAGAAGCTGTTGACAGAGATACATGGAGGCATATGTGGTCACCACATTGGCGCGAGAGCACTTGCCGGCAAAGCTTTCCGGCAAGGTTTCTTCCGCCGACAGCCCTCCGAGGATGCAACTGCACAAGTAACCAAGTGTGAAGCGTGCGGTTCCATTCCAAGCAGATACACCAGCCAGCTCAAGCTCTCCGGACGATCCCTATATCCTGGCCATTTTCGGTCTGGGGCTCGACATCCTCGGCCCCTTTCCCGAAGCCGTCGGGGCTTTGAGTACTTGTGCGTTGCAATCGACAAGTTCACAAAGTGGCCGGAAGTGGAAGCGATGAGGAAGGTGACAAGCCACGATCGCTGATCAAGTTCTTCAGGTCAATTGTTTGCCGCTTTGGATTCCTAACAGGATCATCACCGACAACGGCACACAGTTCACGAGCCGCACCTTCATGCAGTACGTCCAAGATCTTGGCGCCAAAATCTGCTTTGCTTCTGTTGCTCACCCGAGAAGCAACGGTCAAGCAGAGAGGGCAAATGCTGAAGTGCTGCGGGGACTCAAGACCAGAACTTTCGACGGGCTGCACAAGTGCGGAAGAAACTGTATCGAAGAGCTGCCGGTGGTTCTTTGGTCGATCAGGACGACGCCAAATCGAGCCATCGCCGCACACCTTCGCTCTAGTCTATGGAGCGAGGGCAGTTCTCCCCACGGAACTCGTATACGGGTCACCTCGAGTACTCGCTTATGATGAGCTTGAGCAAGAGCAGCTGCGACAAGATGATGCACTGCTCCTTGAGGAGGACCGTCTTCAGGCCGTTGTACGAGCTGCTCGTTACCAGCAAGCTTTGCGTCGCTACCACAGCCGCAAAGTTAGTGCCAGAAGCTTCGAGGAAGGCGACCTTGTTCTTCGGCGCGTTCAATCCGCCAAGAATTCCAACAAGTTGACGCCGAAGTGGGAAGGCCCTTATCGGGTGAAACGAGTCACTAGGCCTGGCGCTGTCCGCCTTGAGACCGAGGATGGCATTCCGGTAAGCAACTCCTGGAACATTGTGCATCTTCGTAAGTTTTACCCATAGGGCGCGGTTGTCGGAACCTGTTCCGGCAACCACGTTTTGTACAAGTCTTGCCGATGTTGCATGTAATCCTTTGTACAAAGCCGGGCGCAGACCCCGTGCATCAGTAAAGCTCATGTGCTGCGTGCAACTTGTCAATTTCATGCTTTCATAACCAATTTGCATGTGTTATCTGACATTTTGTGCAGCATCCACACCCGGTAAGCAATAACGAGCCACAAGGCTCCATAACTTTATTTTCTCTTCTTTCTTCTCAAAGAAAGGAAGGTTCATCCACCCACAAGTTAACCGGGGGGGGGGGGGGGAAGGAGAAGATAATGGTGTGGGCCACCAAGTGTCGCGCGAGGAAGTATCGCCTTGCCGGGAAGCAAACGACGTAAAAGCTAAGTTGCCAAAGTTTGAGCAATCAGCTTTTAAATTTTTAAGTTATCTTCCTCGAACGATAGTACTTTGTATGGAAAACCTGTGCGCGGAGGAACCAACTCGTAGCTGGTCGCGCCCTTACTTTGTTTCGAGTCCGCTCAACAACTTAAGTGAGCTGCAACTAGTTGCGACAAGGTTGCTTGTCGGAGGCGGCACCGCCAGCAGGCTGCTGACGTTCCGCACTCAGCGCTCGTGGCAAAGGTGCCCGCCCCGACAAGTTCCCTAAAAGCGTAGGGCACAAACATACAAAGGAAGGAATCAAGTAAAGGAAATAACATTGCAATCGTTGCCTAAGATAGAGTATATTACAAAATAACTTGTCGCAGATCTAATAAATTGTTCTCCTAAAACATGATCAGCAGCGACAAGGGAAAGATAAATTTGGCGGCCTAGTCTACGCGGTCGCCATCAACCCTCTTGATCTTGCCAACCCTGTCCACGATGGGTGCGACAAGGGCCTTGAGTGCCTCCACATCGGCATCCGGCGGCAAGGATTTGAGGACGCCGTCGAGGTTGAGGCCTGGATTGCGGAAGGCCACCTTCATCAACACCTTCTGTATGGCTCCTGCGCAGATCTGGCGCGATTCCTCGGCCAGCTGCTTCGGGATCTCTTCCCGGAGTCGCTGGAGAGCCGTCACCACGCCCTTGAGGAACAGGCTGAGTTTGGCGCTGGGTTGGAGGCGCTCGTCGGTGGAGTACCCAAGATCCACCATTCCCAGCTCCATCAGCTCCTTGTCAATGGCGGCAGCAGTATCCACAAGACCCTCCGTCCAGTGCATCACGTTCTCTCTGAAGGTGTCCTGGGCGGTCGTGGCACTCGCCAACAGCTCCTCGTTGGCCTTGATCTTCTCCAGCAGGGTCACCTCCCGCTCCTTGGCGCCGTCCAGCGTCTCCATCAGGGTGGTCAGCTTCAAATCAAGGTCTGCCTTGGAGTCCTTGGCGGCATCGAGCTCTTTGATCCTTTCAGCGAGACGGCCCTGCAACTCGCCAAGAGTGTAGGCGTCCTTCTCGCGCTCGTGCTTCAGCGCGGCGAGCTCCTCGCCGCTTTTCTGAAGGTTGGCCTCCAGCTGAGTCACCTTCGTTTCCAACTCTTTCTTGGCGGTCTCGGCAGCTGCGGCAGCGTCCTTCACCTCCTTGAGCGCTCCGCCAAGTGATTGCTCGCGCGCGGCAAGCTCTTCTTCATAGCTGTCGAGGTTGATCTTCCTCTGCGCCAGCTCGCCTTCTTGCGCAGATAGCTTCTCGCCGGCAAGCCTTTGCTGCTCCTCGACCTCAGCCTTCTCAAGGATGAAGGCTGTGCGCTCTTCGGAGAGTAGCTCCCGCTCTTCTGCTATGTTCCGGAGAGTTTCTTGATTGGCGCCCCGAAGCTCTTCTGCGCGCTTCTCCATGTCTGCCCCCGCCCTCGCGACAAGTGCTTCCCGAGACTCCAACTTGGCCTGTCGGGCGCGGTAGAGCGACATCAGTTTCTTCAGCAGCTGCTCCTCCTCAGACTCGCCGCTGCTGCTGCTTGGCGCATCAACCAGCGTGAACCCAGCAGAGGCGAGCAGCTCTTCGTCAAAGGTCTCCCCTTCGACCGGCGCCCTGGAGCTAGACGCCCAGGGGAGCTTGATGAAGACGCTGTCGCCGCCTTCGAGATAAGCGCGCTGGCTGGGGCTCTTCGGAGCCTGGCGCTGCATCGGTGGCGGAGGGATCGGCTGTCGGTGTAGCGCCTGGCGCTCCTGCGGCCTCAGGGTCGTCAGTACGATCGCCAGACTCCTCGCCAGCCTTTGCGGCGGCAGCCTTGGCGGCCTCTTCGCGGGCGGACCCATCGGCGCCAGCCTCTTCCTCCATGGCGGCGATGTTGTCAGTGTTGCCGCGTGCGACCTCCTCGCCGGCGACCTCAGTCTCCATCGGCTCTGCGGCAGATGGATCTGACGATCAAGAAAAAGAAAGAACAGTCAAGCAAATGTTCGAAAAGAAAAACAGAAGAAGAAGAACCCAAGGGAAAATTTTCGTCCTAAAGGGATTACCTGCGATGGGATCTGTGGCCGCGGTCTCAACCACGGGAGGATCGCCGGCGCTGCCCCTTGTCGGAGAGGCTTCCCTTGTCGGAGAAGCATCCCTTGCCGGAGAGCGTTCCCTTGCCGGGGAATTCTCCCTTGGCGGCGTAGTTGAAGCAGATGGTATTTCGGGGGCAGCTTCCGGGCCCTCCTGATGAGGCTGCTCTACTCCTACACAAATCGACAAGTCAGATATCAGCAAAGAAGGAGCACCCATGCACACCTAACCGTAAGAAATAAACCAAATACTTACGCTGGGGGCTGTGCTGGGGGCTGCTCTGAGGAAGGGTTGCCGGGTCCGGCAAGGGAGTCTCAGACGCGCCTCCTGTCGCCACGGGGGGATCGTCTTCGATGACAACCACCGGCGTCTTGGCTCTCTTCGACGCCCTCTGAGCCAGCGTCCTGAAAAAGGAAAGAGTTCAGAATGAGGCAAATCAGATACAAGACAAGGCAACCAAATTGAAGAAATACAAGCACAACGTAGAGACTTATTCTTCTTCTTCTTCCTCGTCGGAGCTGAGCGCGGAGAGATCAAATTCCGGCTCGCCTCCGGTGCGAAGAGGCGGAGGAGTGGGCTCTCTTGACCGCTTGGCGGGGGTGGCAGCGGTGGCCTGAGACGATCCTGCCTTAGTTGTTGCAGCGGTGTGGGGTGCTCCCGCGGCAGTAGTGCTTGCCGCGGTGGAGCGCGTCGCGCGGCGCTGCGGCTGTTTGCCCGTCTGCCGCCCCGTCTCGTCCCCGGTCTTGCGAAGACGCCTCCTTGGTGGAGCCGGGGGCTCCGGTTGCGGCAAGCTGCTCGAAGGTGTGGAGGAGGCGCCCCTGCAGACCCACTCGGCTCAACTTCGGGCTCGGCCTGCTCCTCTCCGCCGACAAGCTCCTCTCGATCGGCAAGGCTTGCCGCCTCGGCTGCCTCTGCCTCCTCCACGGTGAACCCAAATACGCCAGCGGTAGCAGCTGCTGCCGCCTCCTCCAACCTTAGGGTACGCGCACCATCTCTTGCTCGATGGTGTCGCGGGTGAGCCACTTCTGCTCGTCGGCGCGGATCGGCACTTCTTCCAAGCTGTCGAAGAATTGCCGCACGATGTCGTCGGAAGGCTCATGCCAGGTTGGAACGATCCCATGAGAGTCACACAAGGGCATCATGGCGCGGATGCGGTCGAGCGAAGAATTGTTGCACAAAGGAACGACCCCCCTCGGCAACATGAACCACTCGGGGTGATCGGGGTCGTGCTTGAACAACTCCAGCAGCATTGCATCCAGCTCCAAGACGGTGAAATTCCAATTGTGGCCCGGGCGCAACCTCATGATATCCTCCAGGTTTTGGAACTCCCAAGCTGGTCTCCTCCTCTCCTGCAATGGAGCGATGCGGCGGCGAAGGAAATCTGCGCCAACTGCGCCTACGGTGAGTCCGGCAAGCCTGAGGCGTAAGATCCGGGTCACAGCTATCTTCAACCTAGCATCCTCCGGCGCCAAGTTGCTCCAATCATTGCCGCGCACAATGGGAGTTTGGCGCTGGGCAGTGAAGGGCTGCGGGTTCTCCTCTATGATCCAACACCAATCGGCTCTCCACTCCTCCCACTTGCTGCGGAGCTCTCCTTCCAGATAGGATTCTTTCTTGCCGATCCTGGAGATCCAAGCAATCCCTCCGGCAAGTGGCTCTCCTCTCTCAACGCGGGGCATGAAGAAGTGGCGGAAAAGGGCTACGTTTGGGTGGACTCCGACAAAGTTCTCGCAGAGGTGTGCGAAAACCGCCATGGTCAGAACAATGTTTGGGGTGAAATCAAGGAGGCGAAACCCGTAGGTATTCATGGCATCGCAGAAGAACTCAGAGAAGGGCGGGCAGAGCCCGCAATAGAAGAAGAGCGCAAAGAAGGGGTACCCGCTCGAAGCTGACTCTGATGCGGCGGAGAGTACCCTCGTGCGCGGATGCGCCCGCGTCTCCGTCGATCAGAAGAGGTAGTAGCCCTCCCTCAGCTCCTTTGCGTCGAGATGGGGGGGGGAGGGGGGAAGAGGGGCCGCTCCTTGCGCAGCGCCGCGAGCCGCTGCGCCTCGGCCGACTTCACGCCCTTCCCCTTGTCGGCTTTCGGAGCCATGGCGGAGGCGGTGGAGAAGGCCGACGGCGTTGATGGCACTGGTGGCGATGGGGGGCGGAGCGTTGCTCTCTTCGGACCAGAGAAGAAGGGGGGAGCGACGGTGGTTTTCAAGATGTGACAGCAATGGCGAGGTGGGCGACCTGCCCCTGATTCCTCTATTTATAAGGAGGGGGAGGGGGCGGACGTTCCGCTTTTTCAATTAAAGAAAGCCCCCACGATCTCTCCCACGACGCCACGTTCGGCGCGTGCTGTTCGTGGGGGACGTGGTGGGTCCGGAGCAAGTTACGGAGTGATCTAGGCCGCGCGTGCCCGTGCACTCTTTTGGGCCTGGCCCAACAACGCTCGGCACCGTGTGTGGCCCAGGCCCGGGGGCTCCTGTCGGTGTACTAGAGTAGGGGTACCCTAGTATCCCGAACTCGTGCACGGGCAGTTGTAGCACCCCGCGGCGAGGCTTGCCTAGTGACCGCCAAGATCCTCCGCGGTTCCCCTGGAGCCATTCAAGGACAAAGTATTTAACCAAGGAAACAAGGCCCCGACAAGAGGAGCTTGCCGGGAAGGCCACTCAAGGCACGCAGAAGACAAGACCCCGGCAAGAGGAGCTTGCCGGGAAGGTTCGGCGAGCGACAAGCTCCCGAGCGCGACAAGGATTTAGCCGCGGCAAGGCGCTTGCCGCGGGCAGTAACCTCTCTTCATCTCCGCTCCAGCTCATTCACCAACGTGTCGCCATGGGGCCATTCCAGGCGTGCGTGTCAAGAGGTTGTGCAGCCAGCGGAGAGCAGCGGTAAGCGGCGCTGACAGGGGTGCCATCGTGGCAAGCGGTGGCGCCCCTGACGGTCCCTTTCCGCACTGTTCAGGCGACATGGACGGGCATTTATTGCTTTTGTCCCTTGCCGCCAGAGTTAGGTAGAATACACTATACACTGTACAAAGTAGGTGTACCAACCGCAGCTCATTTTCCCATTTTACCCTTGTTTACGTTGCCACCTGTGGTGACCCCTTTGAGCCTATAAAAGGAGGCCCATGCGCAACGTAGAAGGGGTTCGGCTGGTTCGGCTGGTTCGGCTGGTTCGACTCATTCGAGACTAGAAACACTGAAGCTAGGTTTTGTAGCTCTCATTGCTCCCTAGCAAGAACACAAGGTAACCAGACAAGCAGTAGTAGGAGTATTATCTCTCCGGAGAGCTCCGAAGCTGGGTAAACTGCTCGTGTGCACCGCCTCGATCTGCTCTTCGCGCAATCTCCGCCTCCCACCGAACCGAAAGGGGCTTGGTCCGCCGGTCCCATAGGTGTTCGTGGGTCACGATCAGCTTCCCCGACATCTTGGTACTCACAAACGACTGGAATCTGAGAGATAGCATCCAATTCGCCCTTCTCATTGAGAGAAAACAACCGAATGGTTTAATCACGAGCGGCATAGATGATCACATCATTAGAAGAGTGAGTCAATTAAATTTCCCTGGCAGCACAATCAAGCTGAGCTTTGTGCTGAGAAAGCCAGTCCATCCCAAGAATAAGATCAATATTCGAGTCACCAAGAACAAATGGTTTAGCCAGAAATCTATAGTCGCCCATCTTGATAGAGACATCATGAACTATTGAGTTGGCTCTCATTGACTTCCTCGGAGAAACAACACCCAAAGGTTTATCCAGGTAAGACCAAGAAAAATCATTCTTTGCAAAGAACGATCTTGACATGAAACAATGCGATGCACCAAAGATCAAATAAGACTTTTGCAGAATATTATTAATCGAGAGATTACCCATTATCACATCAGTAGGTTCCTCCGCTTGAGCTGCATTCATCATGTTCACCTTGGCATGCTTTGGATTATGCTTGACCACTGCATTGCTTGAAGATCTCACAGGAGGAGGAGGCGGAAGGCGCCTTTGGTTGAAGCATTTGTTCGCGTAGTGACCTTTCTGCTGACATTTGTTGCAAGTCACCTCTGAGAGCGGACGGTGATGAGGAGCATTTGACCTTGGAGCTTGAGAATTAGACTTGTTCTGATAGCCAGGTTGGGTGGGTGGGAAGATCCACGACCACCTGAGTTCTTCTCTCACGATAAGGCCGACGTGAAACAGAGGAGGAGGAAGGTAGAACTTCTGCTGCTTAGCTGCCACTTGAGAGGAAGAAGAAGACCGGACTGCATCCTCGATTCTCTTCTTAGAAGCCTCACATTTGAGCTGGGCAGCTTCTTGCTTCAAAGTGCCATGTTGTAGAATTCATCATACTTTTCTCGCTCAAAAAGCACGAGCTAATTGCAGATCTTCTCTCGAGACCACCTCTGAATTGATAGATCATACTCTTTTCATCGTGGACGCCTTGCTTAGCAAAGCGAGCGAAGTTTGGAACTGGATATTGTATTGGTACACGTACATGTTGCCTTGCTTGAGATTACGGAACTCCTCACGCTTGCTCTCAACAACACTTTTCGGAATGTGGTGAGCTCTGAAGTCTCGGCGGAACTCATCCCAGGTAATGACACGACTTCCTCTAGAATATTTGTATTGCTGGAACCACTCAGCAGTTTGGTCCTTGAGTTGAAACGATGCAAACTTGACAAAGTCCTCAGGTCTGACATTGCTACATTCAAAATGTTTGCAGATGTCCACAAGCCAATCGTCGGCGTCTGTGGCCTCGACACAGAAACTGAAAGACTTCGACTGATTAGCGAGGAACTGATTGAGGGTAGCAAAGTGCGGCTGGTTGTTGCCTTGACCTTGATTTCCTTGATTGCCTTGCCCTTGAGTACGCTCTTGCAAGAGTTGCAAAATCATCTGAGCATTGGCATTGGTGGCTGCCATGATAGCTTGCCATGCCTCCGGAGGCGGAGGTGGAGGTGGAGGGTTCGACTGACTCTCATTATTGCGATCCGGATTCAGACGCGTTGGCGGAGCCATCCTAAAGAGGGTGACATCCGTTAGCACTTTGATAGACAGATAGACAAGTTGAATCAACGGATAGAAATTGCAACATATAGTCTTCACAATAAACATTCGAACAAGGATGAACGAATGAATTCCAAAGTTAACATCACACGTCCATTAAGGTGAGAAGCCACTTGATTAAGGGTTGATGAAAAAATAACAAGGTGCGATCGAACAAATAAGTGGTAAGGATTACCCAATCACAAACCAAATATCTGCGGGAAGAAATGCTAAGAGCTACTTGAATCCCACCTATAAACTCCCGAAACTTTTTGGTTATGCAATCTGGTGTTGGGGATACAGGGGACACAAAATATATCACCCAAACTAACAATACCTAGATCCTAGTTGTATCCATCCGTCAACACATAACCAAGAAACCTTCGAAATCGTGTACCTCGACCTTCGAAAAGCATCCGTTATACGAGTCATGGCAATACTCCCGAGCTCGCCCCAGTACTGGGTTATCGGGGTTATCTCACCAACAACTGTACAAAAGAGATTTCGATGTCGGTAAAACTCAGGTATTCCAGAACTGCAACGATAAAATTGTGACGACAACACCTCGGAGCTCAACTCCCCGGGACACTGCCACAACCCCTAAATGTCAGGAGGCACCAAGAACAATGTTCTCGTCACAAAACCATCGGAACAATTCCAAGATACCCGCGTGATCCTAAAATTTTTTTATAGTGAAATTTGAGGAGAGGAGAGTCAAAACTTCTACGTCAGGAGACCTCACCAGAGCGACAGAAGGACCGGGAGTAAAAGAATCCTACTCTCCGATATGTATAATCCTAAGACTCAAAACGTTTTTGTTCTAGACTCAACAATGCCAGCAAACAATCAGCGAGGGGCTCCTAAGTCGGGGATGGCTCGATTACCAACTTATAGCAGCCCTCGATGCGGCTATATCTCCCACGTGTCGAGCACGACTTAGAGGCATAACCGCATTGAAAGCAATGTCGCAAGTGAGGTAATCTTCACACAACCCATGTAATACATAAGGGAAAAAGATACATAGTTGGCTTACAGTCGCCACTTCACACAATACATAAATAAACATCCATCGTTCAGATTACACTCAAGGTCCGACTACGGAACCAAAATAAAAGAAGATACCCCAAATGCTACACAGATCCCGATCGTCCCAACTGGGCTCCACTACTGATCATCAGGAAAAGACACATAGTAACGACCACGTTCCTCGTCGAACTCCCACTTGAGCTCGGTTGCGTCATCTGTACTGGCATCGTCGGCACCTGCAACTGTTTTGGTAGAATCTGTGAGTCACGGGGACTCAGCAATCTCACACCCGCGAGATCAAGACTATTTAAGCTTATAGGAAGGACAGAGTTGTGAGGTGGAGCTGCAGCAAGCGACTAGCATATATGGTGGCTACATTCGCAAAAGAGAGCGAGAAGAGAAGCAAGGCACGGTCGTGAAGCTAGTAGCGATCAAGAAGTGATCCTGAACTACTTACGCCAAACATAACTCCAACATCGTGTTCACTTCCCGGACTCACGAGAAGGGACCATCACGGTTACACACGCGGTTGATGTGTATTTTAATTAAGGTCAACTTCGGGTTTTCTACAACCGGACATTAACAAATTCCCATCTGCCTCATAACTGCGGGCACGGCTTTCGAAAGATAATACCCTGCAGGGGTGTCCCAACTTAGCCCATTATAAGCTCTCACGGTCAACAAAGGATATTCCTTCTACCGGGAAGACCCGATCAGTCTCGGAATCCCGGGCTACAAGACATTTCGACAAAGAATAAAACAAGACCAGCAAAGCTGCCCGATTGTGCCGACAAATCCCGATAGGAGCTGCACATATCTCGTTCTCGTGGCACATCCGGATAAGTCAAGCTACGAGTAAAACCAAGCCTCGAAGTTTCCCGTGGTGGCCCAGTTTGCTCGGTTCGGGCCAGGCCTTTCGAAGAAGCACTGGTCCGGGGGTTAAAATAAAGATGACCCTCGGGCTCGCGAAAAACCCGGGGAAAAAGGCTTAGGTGGCAAATGGTAAAACCAATGTTGGGCCTTCTTTGGAGGAGTCTTATTCAAAGCGAACTGTCAAGGGGGTCCCATAAATCACCCGACCGTAAGGAACGAAATCAAGGAACATAACACCGGTATGACGGAAACTAGGGCGGCAAGAGTGGAACAAAACACCAGGCATAAGGCCGAGCCTTCCATCCTTTACCAAGTATATAGATGCATTAATTATAGCAGATATATTGTGATATCCCAACAAGTAAACATGTTCCAACAAGGAACAACATCTCCATGTTCCAATAAGGAACAAACTTCATCTTCACCGCAACTAGCAACGCTATAAGAGGGGCTGAGCAAAGCGGTAACATAGCCAATCAACGGTTTGCTAGGAAAGGATGGTTAGAGGTTTGACATGGCAATATGGGTGGCATGATAAGCAAGTGATAGGCATCGTAGCATAGGCATAGCAAAATAGCGAGCATCTAGCAAGCAAAGATAGAAGTGATTTCGAGGGAATGTTCATCTTGCTGCAAAGTTCTCGGACTTGTCGAAAGCTTGATCCTCGTAAGCGTTCTCAACAGGTTCCTCGTTCACGTACCCGTCTCCCGGCTCTACCCAAAGCAAGAACACAAACAATGGAACCACAATAAATCACGGTGCAATGCACAAGCAACATGATGCAATACATGGCATGATATGCGAGATGTGATATGCAATGCGTATGCGTGCTCCAGAAGGGAAATGATGAACCAGGCATCAACTTGGCAAACCAAGTATGCCTCTGGAAAGGTGAGATGATTTCGGTTGTAATCAATATAAAGATCACCGGAATCGGATGCACGGTTTGCAAATGACAAGCAAAACAAGAATGGCACAAATCTGCCATTAACAGCATGATGCCACATAGCAAGCGACAAGAAATTAAGCTACTGACCCAAACGTACCAACAAAGCACATGGCAGTGATCTACTCAAGATGCTTGATAAAAGATGAACACTGAGCTACGGCTAATTCACAACATAACAGGTCCACACAAGCATGGCAAAAGTGCAAAACTTATCAGCTTCACAGACTTAGTGAAATTACTGAACATGGCAGAAACAGCATCAGATAGCAATGTTCAGAGCAAGAAAACAACATGCTACAGGAACTTATAATAGCAAAACAAGGAAATGGCATGAATCTACTCAACGCATAGAACAAAAGTCCCCTACTAACCATGAGCCAAAAGGGATCTGAAAATATAGTAACACCCATGTCAATATAGCAAGTTCCGTTAACAGATTCAGCAACAGGGCATGACAAAAACAGATAACAAGTAGGCATGTTTAAGAGCTCGACGCACTCACTACAGAGCATTTCATGATAATCTAAGCATACATACATCAAGAAGACATGGCATAGAAGATATAAATGGCAAGAACAACATCATAGCATACACGGATCAACTACAACAACCTTGGCAAAATTGAATAACATGTAAACAATCTGCCAGGAAACATTTTATAGCAAAAGTAGAGCTCTATTGACTCAAGCTATGGGACTCCATAATTGCAAAAAAGGACATGGATGGATAGAGTATAACCATATGTTCAAAACATCCTTACTGAAGTATCTCAAAATATGCATGGATCTCTCGGTAGCATCAAGTTAACATGGCATAAAAATATCAGCAAAACAGGGGCTGAAATCAGCAACATCATGAAGCCTAGTTTGCATGCTTGTGCTAGTCACCACAGAGATCACACAAATACATGGCATACACCCCTGTAAAGATGTCATGGCATATGACAAAACATATGTAGGACTCAAGTTCATAGGAGGCACACATCAATCATGGCAAAAATGACAAAAGTGCATGTTCTGTTAAGAAACAGAAACTAACATCATATAGCCCTCTTCTAAAAGCATTTCGGGCATCAAGATGAGCTCAAATGAAAATGATGCAATGAGATGAAATGATCTACTCATCGAGGCGAACATTTCAGTATGCTATACGCCCCAAACGGAGCCACGAGTGCAAAGTTATGGCATGAAGAAAAGACAGGCGATTTCGGGAGAAGACGTCAACCCCGATCTGGATCTGGCCCAGGTCGGATCGAGGCGAGGCCGGCTCGCCGGAGAAGACGGAGACGGCGGCCGGCGGAGGAGAGGCCGGGGCGGCGGCCTCGGGCGGCGGCGCCGGGCGAGGAGGAGGGCCGACGCCGAGGCAGCCAGGCGGGCGACGAGGCCGGGCAGCGCGGATCCGCCACCCAAGCGGGCGGGCGCGGGCCGGCGCGGGCGGCGTGGCGAGGTCCGGTGGGCGTGAGGCGGCGCGGCAGGGCGCTGGGGCGGGCGCGGGCCGGAGGGCCGCCACGGGCCAGCGGGCCCGCTGGCGGAGGGGCGGCGATGTGGCGCTGCCTGCCCACGTGGCAGCGCGCGAGTGGCCGGCGGCGGTGGGACGGACACGTCCGGCCCGGTCCGGATGCGTCCGGCGGCGCGGAGAGGGACTTTCGCTAGGGTTTGCCCGGATTTGGAGGGGGAGATGCATATTTATAGGTAGAGGGAGCTAGGAAGCTCCAAATGAGGTGCGGTTTTCGCCCACACGATCGTGATCGAACGACGATGGACATGGAAGTGACTTAGATGGGTTAATGGGCTGTTTTGAAAGGGTGTAGGGCTGCAACTTAAAAGAGGCTTTTGCGAGAGTGCAGTTAACCGTTAGAGTACCAAACGAGCTCCAAATGACCCGAAACTTGACAGGTGGTCTACCGGTGGTGTACCAAGGCCACTTGACAAACCTGGGTCCATTCCGAGAAAGTTTAGTACCCGCTCACGGAAAAATGTAAAAGGGGACGCCGGGGACATAGGAGTGCGGATTGCAAAAGCAGACAACGGGAAAATGCTCGGAATCATGAGAGCGAACACGTATGCGAATGCGATGCACATGATGACATGATATGAAATGCATGACATGGACAAAATGAAAAAATGAAGAAAAACCCAACCACGGAGGGAATATCATATCACAATGCCGAAAATGGCAAGAGTTGGAGTTACAAATATGGAAAGTTACATCCGGGGTGTTACACGAGATCCCATCTTGGGGCCTGTTCTGGAGCTCCGCCGGAGAGGGCCGTCATCACGGAGGGCTTCTACATCATCATAACCTCTCCGATGAAGTGTGAGTAGTTTACTTCAGACCTTCGGGTCCATAGTTATTTGCTAGATGGCTTCTTCTCTCTTTTTGGATCTCAATACAATGATCTCCCCCTCTCTCGTGGAGATCTATTCGATGTAATCTTCTTTTTGCGGTGTGTTTGTTGGGACCGATGAATTGTGGGTTTATGATCTAGTATTATCTATGGAAAATATTTGATTCTTCTCTGAATTCTTTTATGTATGATTGAGTTATCTTTGCAAGTCTCTTCGAATTATCTTTTTGGTTAGGCCAACTAGATTGGTAGTTCTTGCAATGGGAGAAGTGCTTAGCTTTGGGTTCAATCTTGCGGTGTCCTTACTCAGAGACAGAAAGAGTTGCAAGGCACGTATTGTATTGTTGCCGTCGAGGATAACAAGATGGGGTTTTTATCATACTGCATGAATTTATCCCTCTACATCATGTCATCTTGCTTACGGCGTTACTCTGTTTTTATTTAATACTCTAGATGCATGCTGGATAGCGGTCGATGAGTGGAGTAATAGTAGTAGATGCAGAATCGTTTCGATCTACTTGTTTTGGACGTGATGCCTATATACATGATCATTGCCTAGATATACTCATAACTATGCTCAATTCTGTCAATTGCTCAAAAGTAATTTGTTCACCTACCGTAGAAAACTTATGCTCTTGAGAGAAGCCACTAGTGAAACCTATGGCCCCCGGGTCTATTCTCATCATATCAATCTATATCACTTTATTTACTTGCTTTGTTTTACTTTTCCTTTTACTTTTTACTTTGCATATATCTATCAAAATACCAAAAATATTATCTCTATCAGATCTCACTCGTGTAAGTGACCGTGAAGGGATTGACAACCCCTAAGCGTTGGTTGCGAGTTGCTATCGATTTGTGTAGGTACGAGGGACTTGTGCGTGGTCTCCTACTGGATTGATACCTTGGTTCTCAAAACCTGAGGGAAATACTTACGCTACTTTACTGCATCATCCCTTCCTCTTCGGGGAAAAACCAACGCAGTGCTCAAGAGGTAGCAAGAAGGATATCTGGCGCCGTTGCCGGGGAGGCTGACACAAGCAAGTCAACCATACCAAGTACCCATCGCAATCCCTATCTCTCGCATTACATTATTTGCCATTTGCCTCTCGTTTTCCTCTCCCCACTTCACCCTTGGTGTTTGCTTGTGTGTTGGATTACTTGTTGCCATGGCACAAGATAATACCAAATTGTGTGATTTCTCGAATACCAATAATAATGATTTCCTTAGTACTCCGATTGCTCCTCTTTAATGATGAGTCTTGTGAAATCAATACTTCTTTGCTGAATCTTGTTATGAAAGATCAATTCGCTGGCCTTCCTAGTGAAGATGTGGCTACTCATCTAAACAATTTTGTTGATTTGTGTGATATGCAAAAGAAGAAAGATACGGATAACAATATTGTCAAATTGAAGTTATTTCCGTTTTCACTTAGAGATCGTGCTAAAGTTTGGTTTTCATCTTTGCCTAAAAATAGTATTGATTCTTGGAACAAGTGCAAAGATGCTTTTATCTCTAAGTATTTTCCTCCTGCTAAGATTATCACTCTTAGGAACGATATCATGAATTTTAAACAACTTGATCATGAGCATGTTGCCCAATCTTGGGAAAGAATGAAATTAATGCTTCGCAATTGCCCTACTCATGGTTTGAATTTATGGATGATCATACAAAAATTTTATGCCGGATTGAATTTTGCTTCTAGAAATCTCTTAGATTCTGCCGCGGGAAGCACTTTTATGGAAATTATGTTAGGGGATGCTACCAAATTGCTTGATAATATTATGGCTAATTATTCTCAATGGCACACCGAAAGATCTTCTAGTAAAAAGGTGCATGCTATAGAGGAAATCAATGTTTTGAGTGAAAAGATGGATGAACTTATGAAGATTTTTTGCGCCTAAAAATATTCCACTTGATCCCAATGATATGCCTTTATCTACCTTGCTTGAGAATAATAATGAATCTATGGATGTGAACTTTGTTGGTAGGAATAGTTTTGGAAACAACGCATTATAGAGGAATTTTAATCCTAGGCCTTATCCTAGTAATCCTTCTAATAATTATGGAAATTCCTACAAAAACTCTTATGGAAATTTTAATAAGATGCCCTCTGAATTTGAAAGTAGTGTTAAAGAGTTTATGAGTTCACAAAAAAATTAATGCTTTGCTTGAAGAGAAATTGCTTAAAGTTGATGATTTGGGTAGGAACGTTGATAGAATTTCTCTTGAAATTGATTCTTTAAAGCTTTGTCGGTGTACTAGAGTAGGGGTACCCTAGTATCCCGAACTTGTGCACGGACAGTCGCAGCACAAGCCGCAGGGCTGGCCTGGTGACCGCCAAGATCCTCAGCGGCTCCTTTGGAGCCACTCAAGAACAAAGTAATCAAGGCCCCGGCAAGAGGAGCTTGCCGGGAAGGCCACTCAGGGCACAAAGGAAACAAGACCCCGGCAAGAGGAGCTTGCCGGGAAGGCTTGGTGAGCGACAAGCTCCCGAAGGCCGACAAGAACCTTGCGCGGCAAAGGCGCCGCCCTTGACAAGTGACCTCTCTTCATCTCCGCTCCAGCTCATCCGCCAACGTGTCGCCATGGGGCTTTCCCAGGCACGCGTGTCAATGGGTTGTGCAGCCAACGGGGAGCAGCGATAAGCGGCGCTGACAAGGTACCATCGTGGCAAACGGTGGCGCGCCAGCGGTCCCTGTTGCCTTTGTTCGAGCGGCGAGGGACGAACATTTATGGCTTTTGTCCCTTGCCGTCAGAGTTAGGTATAGATCACTGTACACTGTACCAAGCGGTGTACCAACCTCTGTTTTTCCTATTTTACCCTTGTCTACTTGCCGTCTGTGGTGACCCCTTGTGCCTATAAAAGGAGGCCCAAGTGCAACGTAGAAAGGGTTCAGTTTTCGGTTCGGCTCCGGTTTAGTTCATTCGACTCATTCGAGACTACACTCAGGCTAGGTTCTGTAGCTCCCATTGCTCCCTAGCAAGAACACAAATAATCAGACAAGCAGCAGTAGGAGTGTTATCTCTCCGGAGAGCTCCGAAGCTGGGTAAATCTGCTCGTGTGCATCGCCTCGATCTGCTCTTCGTGCATTCTCCGCCCCCCTCCGAACCACAAGGGACCCGGTCCCATAGTTGTTCGTGGGCCACGATCAGCTTCCCCGACAAGCTTAGATCTATTCCTCCTAAGACTGATATCAATGAGTCTCTCAAAGCCATGAGAATTTCCATTGATGAGTGCAAGGAAAGAACCGCTAGGATGCGTGCTTCCAAAGATGCCTTTATGAAAGCGTGTTCTTCCAATCCCTATGAAAATGAAGATGAAGATCTAAAAGTTATTGATGTGTCCCCCATTAAATCTTTTTTTTTGCAATATGAATCTTGATGAATTTGAAGATTATCTTCCTTTACCTAGAAGGCGTTCTAAGAATTTAGAGTTTCGAGATCTTGATGATGAAATTGATGAAAGTGGGATTGAAATAAATAAAAACCTTGATGTTGCTAAACCCACTATTTTGGATCTCAAGGAATTTAATTATGAAAATTGCTCTTTGATTAGTTGTATTTCCTTGCTGCAATCCGTGCTAGATTCTCCTCATGCTTATAGTCAAAATAAGGCCTTTACTGAACATATTGTTGATGCTTTGATGCAATCTTATGAAGAAAAACTTGAGTTGAAAGTTTCTATCCCTAGAAAACTCTATGATGAGTGGGAACCCACTATTAAAATTAAAATTAAAGATTTTGAGTTTTATGCTTTGTGTGATTTTGGTGCTAGCGTCTCTACTATCCCCAAAACTTTATGTGATTTGCTAGATTTTCGTGATTTTGATGATTGCTCTCTAAACTTGCATCTTGCGGATTCCACTATTAAAAGGCCTATGGGAAGAATTAATGATGTTCTTATTGTTGCCAATAGGAATTATGTGCCCGTAGATTTTATAGTTCTTGATATATCTTGCAATCCTTCATGTCCTATTATTCTTGGTAGACCTTTCCTTAGAACGATTGGTGCAATTATTGATATGAAGGAAGGAAATATTAGATTCCAATTTCCCTTAAAGAAGAGTATGGAACACTTCCCTAGAAATAAAATAAAATTACCATATGAATCTATCATGAGAGCTACTTATGGATTGCCTATCAAAGATGGCAATAGCTAGATCTATCTTCGTTTTTATGCCTAGCTAGGGGCGTTAAACGATAGCGCTTGTTGGGAGGCAACCCAATTTTATTTTGTGTGTTTTTTGTTTTTGCTTCTGTTTAGGAATAAATAATCCATCTAGCCTCTGTTAGATGTGGTTTTATCTTTTAATTAGTGTTTGTGCCAAGTTAGACCTATTGGATCTTCTTGGATGATAGTTATTTGATCTTGCTGTAATTTCCAGAATCTTTGTGCTCAGTGCCCGAATTGTTAAAAATCACCAGAACATGATAAAATACTGATTCCAATTGCTGGTGATCAATAAACAAATTGTATAGTTCGTCTAATTTTGGTAGAATTTTTTGGGTTCCAGAAGTTTGCGTTAGTAACAGATTGCTACAGACTATTCTGTTTTTGACAGATTCTGTTTTTCGTGTGTTGTTTGCTTATTTTGATGAATCTATGGCTAGTAAATTAGTTTATAAACCATAGAGAAGTTGGAATACAGTAGGTTTAACACCAATATAATTAAATAATGAGTTCATTACAGTGCCTTGAAGTAGTCTTTTGTTTTCTTTCTCTAACGGAGCTCACGAGATTTCTATTGAGTTTTGTGTTGTGAAGTTTTCAAGTTTTGGGTCAATTCTTTTGATGGATTATGGAACAAGGAGTGGCAAAAGCCTAAGCTTGGGGATGCCCATGGCACCCCCAAGATAATCCAAGTACACCAAAAGTCAAAGCTTGGGGATGCCCTGAAGGCATCCCCTCTTCCGGCCCACTTCCATCGGTAATTTACTTGGAGCTATATTTTTATTCACCAACATGATATGTGTTTTGCTTGGAGCGTCTTGTATTATTTGTGTCTTTGCTTGTTAGTTTACCACAATTATCCTTTCTGTACACACCTTTTGAGAGAGCCATACTTGATTTGGAATTTGTTAGAATACTCTTAGTGCTTCACTTATATCTTTTGAGCTTGATAGTTTTGCTCATAGTGCTTCACTTATATCTTTTGAGCGTGATAATTTTTGCTCTAGTACTTCACTTAGATCTTTTAGAGCACGGTGGTGGATTTGTTTTAAAGAAACTATTTGATCTCTTATGCTTCACTTAGATTATTTTGAGAGACTTTAATAGCATGGTAATTTGCTTAATGTTAATATACTTGGTATTCAAGATATGTGAAACTTTCTTTTGAGTGCGTTGAATACTAAGAAAAGTTTGATGCTTGATAATTGTTTTGAGATATGAAGATGGTGATATTAGAGTCATGCTAGTTGAGTAGTTGTGAATTTAAAGAATACTTGTGTTGAAGTTTGTGATTCCCGTAGCATGCACGTATGGTGAACCGTTATGTTATGAACTCGGAGCATGATTTATTTATTGATTGTCTTCCTTATGAGTCGCGGTCGGGGACGAGCGATGGTCTTTTCCTACCAATCTATCCCCTAGGAGCATGCGCGTAATACTTTGCTTTGATAACTTCTAGATTTTTGCAATAAGTATATGAGTTCTTTATGACTAATGTTGAGTCCATGGATTATACGCACTTTTCCCATTCTTCTACCATTGCTAGCCTCCTAATACCGTGCACTTTTTGCCGGTATCATACAGCCACCATATATCTTCCTCAAAACAGCCACCATACCTACCTATTATGGCATTTCCATAGCCATTCGGAGATATATTGCCATGCAACTTTCCACGTTCTGTTTATTATGACACGCCCCATTATTATCATATTGCTAGCATGATCATGTACTTGACATCGTATTTGTGGCAAAGCGACCTTTCATAATTCTTTCATACATGTCACTCATGTTTCATTGCATATCCCGCACATCACGGAGGCATTCGTATAGAGTCATATTTTGTTCTAAGAATCGAGTTGTAATTGTTGAGTTGTAAGAAAATAAAAGTGTGATGATCATCATTATTAGAGCATTGTCCCATTGAGGAAAGGATGATGGTGACTATGATTCCCCCACAAGTCGGGATGAGACTCTGGACGAAAAATAAAAAAAATAAAAAAGAGGCCATAAAAAAAGAGAAAAGGCCCAAATAAAAAAAATGAGAGAAAAAGAGAGAAGGGACAATGTTACTATCCTTTTACCACACTTGTGCTTCAAAGTAGCACCAAGATCTTCATGATAGAGAGTCTCTCATTTTATCACATTCATATACTAGTGGAAATTTTTCATTATAGAACTTGGCTTGTATATTCCAATGATGGGCTTCCTCAAATGCCCTAGGTCTTCGTGAGCAAGCGAGTTGGATGCACACCCACTTAGTTTCTTTTGTTGAGCTTTCATATACTTATATAGCTCTAGTGCATCTGTTGCATGGCAATCCCTACTCACTCACATTGATATCTATTGATGTGCATCTCCATAGCCCGTTGATACGCCTAGTTGATGTGAGGCTATCTTCTCCATTTTTGTCTTCTCCACAACCACCATTCTATTCCACATATAGTGCTATAACATTGCTCACGCTCATGTATTGCGTGAAGATTGAAAAAGTTTTGAAAAGTATGAAACAATTGCTTGGCTTGTCATCGGGGTTGTGCATGATTTAAATATTTTGTGTGGGGAAGATGGAGCATAGCCAGACTATATGATTTTGTAGGGATAACTTTCTTTGGCCATGTTATTTTGAGAAGACATAATTGCTTAGTTAGTATGCTTGAAGTATCATTATTTTTATGTCAATATGAACTTTTGTCTTGAATCTCTCGGATCTGAATATTCAAACCAAAATTAAGAGAATTCACATTGAAATTATGCCAAAGTATCACTCCGCATCAAAATTCTTTTATCATTTACCTACTCCCAGGACGAGCAGGAATTAAGCTTGGGGATGCCTGATATGTCTCCAACGTATCTATAATTTTTGATTGCTCCATGCTACTTTATCTACTGTTTTGGACTATATTGGGCTTTATTTTCCACTTTTATATTATTTTTGGGACTAACCTATTAACCGGAGGCCCAGCCCAGAATTGCTGTTTTTTGCCTTTTTCAGTATTTCGAAGAAACATGATATCAAACGGAGTCCAAACGGAATGAAACCTTCGGAATCGTGATTTTCCAACCGAACGTGATCCAGGAGACTTGGACCCTACTCCAAGCAGCGCCAGAGGCGGTCATGAGGGTGGAGGGCGCGCCCCCCTACCTCGTGGGCCCCTTGAAGCTCCACCGACGTACTCCTTCCTCCTATATATACCCACGTATCCCGAGCAGTCGAGCAGGAGCCAAAAACCTAATTCCACCGCCGCAACTTTCTGTATCCACGAGATCCCATCTTGGGGCCTGTTCCGGAGCTCCGCCGGAGAGGGCCGTCATCATGGAGGGCTTCTACATCATCATAGCCTCTCCGATGAAGTGTGAGTAGTTTACTTCAGACCTTCGGGTCCATAGTTATTAGCTAGATGGCTTCTTCTCTCTTTTTGGATCTCAATACAATGATCTCCCCCTCTCTCCTGGAGATCTATTCGATGTAATCTTCTTTTTGTGGTGTATTTGTTGAGATCGATGAATTGTGGTTTATGATCCAGTATTATCTATGGAAAATATTTGGTTCTTCTTTGAATTCTTTTATGTATGATTGAGTTATCTTTGCAAGTCTCTTCGAATTATCCTTTTGGTTTGGCCAACTAGATTGGTAGTTCTTGCAATGGGAGAAGTGCTTAGCTTTGGGTTCAATCTTGCGGTGTCCTTACTCGGATGTGAAGAGTTGCAAGGCACTTATTGTATTGTTGCCATCGAGGATAACAAGATGGGGTTTTTATCATATTGCATGAATTTATCCCTCTACATCATGTCATCTTGCTTACGGTGTTACTCTGTTTTACTTAATACTCTAGATGCATCTTTGGATAGCGGTCGATGAGTGGAGTGATAGTAGTAGATGCAGAATCGTTTCGATCTACTTGTTTTGGATGTGATGCCTATATACATGATCATTTCCTAGATATACTCATAACTATGCTCAATTCTGTCGATTGCTCAACAGTAATTTGTTCACCCACCGTAGAATACTTATGCTCTTGAGAGAAGCCACTAGTGAAACCTATGGCCCCCGGGTCTATTCTCATCATATCAATCTATATCACTTTATTTACTTGCTTTGTTTTACTTTGCCTTTTACTTTTTACTTTGCATCTATCTATCAAAATACCAAAATATTATCTCTATCGATCTCACTCTAAGTAAGTGACCGTGAAGGGATTGACAACCCCTAAGCGTTGGTTGCGAGTTGCTATCGTTTTGTGTAGGTACGAGGGACTTGTGCGTGGTTCCTACTGGATTGATACCTTGGTTCTCAAAAACTGAGGGAAATACTTACGCTACTTTACTGCATCATCCCCTCCTCTTCGGGGAAAAACCAACGCAGTGCTCAAGAGGTAGCAGTCTGACCTATGGCCTTGATAATTCATTGCTAGTTTGTGAAAAAGCGATATATGATATATTTGCTTTTTAACTTATGCAAGTAACTAAGATTTTGTAACATAGCATGTATGCTACTTTCGTAACATTTCCAGGATTTTGCCATTCCTATAATGAGTTCAGTTTCATTGTTTTTCTTAGCTTGTACTGGTGAGTGGTTAGATAAGACTTTTAGGTTTGGTGCCATAATGTTAATTGCTTTTCTTGTTTCTCAAACGCTCCATCTCTGCTTTACATGTACGGTTCATGTTGAATTGATCTCTTGCTCTATGTTTTCTCCATATCCAAATAACACTTTTCAAAAGTATATGGTTCTTATATGTTCTATGATATATATGGAGGCGTCAGTTGGGTCTGTTTAAAGAGCAGCAGAAGAAAGCTTTTGAGATAAGGCACATGAATCAAGTGCCAAGGGATTCTGTTGTCCAGCACCTCCCCTGGCATGGCGGCGATTGTTCTTGTGTGGTGTTTCTTCAGGTGCAAGATCCATCATACCTTTCCCTCTTGTAGTTATGCTATCTTGAGGAGAATATTCCTTGTTTGTTTCCTTGTGCAGAAAATTTCTTGTTAGTTTTCTCGAGATCATTTTGATATGACACAAGCCGGTCTATTCGCAACTCTGAAAATGTTCATACTCTTGTGAAAATGTCTAGCATTCTATGGCTGGATAGGTGCTTGGTTCTCATGATCTTACTTGTAGGTGATGACTAAAGCATGTTATCTTTGCAAAATAGTTCAATTTCTTTCCATATCTCTGATTCATCGTGGTGGCTGATCTCGTGCTGTGTATTTCCAGCAATGGGAGCACAATCAATGTCATGAGCAGAATTTTGTTTGAATTGATAAATTGATGAGCTTGCTTTAGCAGATCTACAAGTAATCTACTGTTGCATTAACTTGTTTTACATATTTCCTTACGTTCAGGATCTGTAATGTGCTAAACTGTTGTTGCATGTGACTTTTTTCAGATGCACGACTGTGGCAACTTGGTGTCAGGCTTGGTGATTTTTCATCGTTCCTGTCTCCGACGTTGGTGGTGCGCCGCCTTGCTTCCAGCGTCATCGCTACCTCCTAGGCTTCTACTACCTAGGTAAGTTCCTGGTCTCTCCTTCCTCCTCTCCTTTGAGCTATGGCCATAATGTGCTCTGCTCCGGTCATCAAGCCGATGTTCTAGTGGTTGTGGTCAGGTGGTGGTTCTGGCCATCAAGTCGATGAGCTATATTGAAAAAGTTGTCATGTTCGGTGGCGTGGTGGGCGCACGACAGATGCCAAGTGATGGCTAAAGAGAGGAGGAGGCTCGAGGGCGCTGGTGGGCTCCAGAGGCGAGGTTGGCATGCGCGGGCGCGGGACGCCGGACATACCCAGGTTTGGGGCTCTCCCGAGAGATAACACCCCTAGTCCTGCCGAGTTTGGTTGGATGATTGATAGTACAATGTTGCTCCTGGAGCTGTGTGGAGGAGGAAGGAAGCTGGCCAAGGCTTGGGCTGCTCCTTCTCTCCGGTACTGTTGTTGGGTGGCTAGTTCTATGCTTGCTCGTCCCTGCGTGTCTCTTGCTACCTCACACACATATATGCCTCTGTAGGCGTGGGTTCCTAGGGGTTTTATAGATCAACCCACCCAGGGTTACAACGGTAAATGCCGAGTCGGTGGGTCCGTATTGTCGGTGCCCGGGACACCGGGCTGGGTCCCGCTTGTGGGCTTGTGGTTCACCGGGTTCCCCTAGGTGCGGGCCCCGCGTGCCTAGGGG
This sequence comes from Aegilops bicornis, assembly GCA_021605145.1. Taxonomy (NCBI): domain Eukaryota; kingdom Viridiplantae; phylum Streptophyta; class Magnoliopsida; order Poales; family Poaceae; genus Aegilops; species Aegilops bicornis. Next base: position 649,922,722 of record CM038674.1, read on the forward strand.
GACAGTGCGTCATCTTGTCGATTGCCAGGGCGTGGCCGAGTCGAGTCGTGTACAGTGCTCTCCGTCAGGTTGCCGCTTGCTGTCGCCAGTGGTGAGGGCGGGAGCACTGTTGCCATGCCAGCCTTGGTCAGCGGGTAGGTGAGAACCTTTGTTACGCCTTGGTGACAATAGGCATGGGTGGAAACATTGTTGTCTTGGTCATCGGTGGTTTAGGTCTCGTCCCATCGTACGACCTGGATGGGACGGGAGTTGACCCGTGGCTGGGTTGCCGTGGACACCACGGGTGGGGTTGGCTTGCCGTGGAAGCCTTGGTTGCGCCGGGTTGAGTCATCTTGCGCCAGTTGTTGTGGCCGGGTTGACGTACCTTGCTGGGCCGGAGGGTTTGGCCGGGTTGCGGGCCCTGCCGGATCGATCGACCCGGCCGGGCGCGTGCCAGCTTGCGGGGCGGTGCGGGCCCTGCTGTTTTTGAAAAGGATCCTGGTTCCGTTGCCTGCCCGGGGTTCATCCCCCCGACAGTAGTCTCCGAAGCTGTGAAGGTCCGCCGTCTTCTGATGAGTGGGCCTTCGCAGTTTCCCCCTTGAGAAAGGCGGATTCTGCGAGCGCCAGGTCCAGCAACACCCATTGTGTGCCGGTTTTCTAGGAAACCGGATCGCGGCATCCCGGCCGTGGCGGGAACCGAGGAGTCCGCTGAATCTTGAGGCGACCCCTTGGGCTTTGCGCGGGCCCCACACGACGGCCGGAAGTCGAAGGGGTCTGACAGGCCACGCGCGTGACGGGACTGGGCGACGGGCCGGGGGCCCGCCGCTGCGTGCCCTTGGGCTACATGCGCGGATTTATTGTGGCGTCTGGGGGCCGGTTGCACTTCCCTGAGCAGTTAGTGCATGCGTATGTGCGCACTTATTGCGGGGTAGTGGAACGGGCGCGTGCAGACGATCCCACTTCCCCACGTTTGAACAGGGCTTATAAATCGAGGGGGGCAAGGGGGCGGCGGACACCATTCTTGCTCGCGCTCTCCTGTCCCCCTACTCGTGCTCTGCTCTTTGCCACCGATGCACAGCTGCGCCCGCAGCCCCAAGCAGAGCTTCCTCCATCGTTCATCTTCTTCTTCCCGCTTCTGTCCATGGCGCTGCCGTCAGGCTCCTGGATGGGTCCAACGTCACTACTGAGGACATCACGCAGCTTCAAGCTTCGTGGCGCTTGCCGCGAGAGACGGACGTCGGCGTCCGCTTGCCGCGTGGCGAGCAGAAGCCCCGGCCCGAGGGGCAGGAGCGCGTCGTCTTCCTCACGCATTTCAAGCGTGGGTTCGGGCTGCCGGTGAGCACCTTCTTCCACGCATTCTTGGAGTTCTTCGGGCTTCAACCGCACCATCTTGGTGCCGGCGCCATCGTCCAGCTCTCCGGCTTCGTGACCTTGTGCGAGGGGTACCTGGGGGTCGAGCCGACGATCGACCTCTTGGCGCGCTTCTTCTCCTTGAAGCAGTAGGGCCCGTCGGCCGGGGAGTTCCCCGACTGCGGCGCCGCCGTCATCTCGAAGCGGTCCGGGCGGATTTCCCCAAGATCCCGCTCGAGGATTGTGCCAAGAAGTGGCAGAATTCCTTCTTCTACGTCCGCAACCATGGTGCGGACCAAATCAATCTTCCGCCCTTCGTCATCGCGCCGCCGCATGCGAAGATGAACTGGGGCTACTCGCTCCGGCGCCCATCGCAGGAGATCGTCAATCTCTGCGAGCGGGTGACAGTGAGTAGGACGCAGGAGGGGCTCACTGAGGGGCTCACTGGCACGGACCTCCTCGCCATGTTCATCACCCGCCGGGTCCTTCTGCTTCAGAGGCGCTCCTGCCTCATCGGCGAGATGATTGGCCTGCAGGACCCCAACCGAATGGGGTCGATGCGGCTGTCTGCGGAGAAGGTCGCGCGCGGCGTCAACGACATCTCCAAGGCCAACCTTGGAGAGGATTGGAAATTCAGCGAGGCGTCGTATAGCCAGTCGAACCCGCTGTCGCAGGTGAGCGTCCGGTCTTCTTACTTTGCTGCCACGCATCTTCTTGTTCGCCCTGACGCGACGCGGGAGATTCTCTTGAACGCAATTTGGCATCCTCACGCCCGGGCTCCGTCGCAGGTGGCGCCGGCGACACCAGAGGAGCCCGCGGCTCGAGGCGGCGAGGAGGTGGCCGAGTCCGACGCCGGCGCTGGGCATCGTGCTGGTAAGTCTTGCTTGTTTCCTTCTTCGTTTTGTCTTGAATTGTTGATCGTGTCGCGGTGAAGGCGACGCTGACGCCGGTTGGTGGTGTGGCGGCATTGGGCGGGGGAGGCGGCGACGCGGGCGGAGCCGGGTCCTCGCATGGGGAGGCGTCGAGCTGCCCGCATGGAAAGGACAGCGTCGCGCCGCGACCCCGGGGATCGAAGCATGGGGCGGACCCGGCCGAGCCTGGGAGGCCGGCCAAGAAGAAGCGCGGGAGGCCAACCCCGGTCCCGGTCTTGACGGGGTAAGTTTCATTTCCTGCTTGCGCCTGGAATTCTTGAGCCAATCTTGTTTCTTTTTGCTTATTCTGCCTGCTTCTTCAGGTTGCCCATAGCGCTGGCGAGGGCGGCGGTGGAGGCTGCGGCCGCCGAAGGGGCCGCGTTCCGCAGGAGCCGGTCCGACCTTCCCGGCCTGGCCGGAGAGGAGGGACGGGGCGACTCGGACCTCGGCCTGGACCCGAACGACACCAAGGCTTTAGCCTGGCGGGACAGGAACCGGGTCGAGGCGGAGCTGGAGGTGGCGGCGGTCCAGGCTTGGACTGGCGCGGCGGCGGCATGGGAGCGATCCGGCGTGGAGCCGGCCTGGCGCGAGATGCCGGAGGGCACGGTGGTGGCATCGACGGTCTTTGAGCCGTTGTCGGTTAGGGAGCGCGGCCGTGGGGGCCGAGCTGAGGTGGTGATCCTCGACCAGGAGGTCATGGAGGTGGGGGACGACACTCCGCCGCGAGCCGACGTGGTCGAGCGCGCGGGGGCTGATGGTGGTGGAGGCGGCGGCTTCCTGGAGGAGACGGCACAGGCGGCGGCGCCGGAGGCGCCGTCGGCTATGGAGGAGGCACCGCGGGTGGCGCTGCCTGAGTTGGCGACGCAGGGTGTCCTGGCGTCCGGGTCGTGGTCGGCGCCGGGAGGGGCATCGGCGGAGGTGCTTGGCCGCGTCAGCGCCAGCGGGAGCACGCCTTGGTGCCCGGGCAGGTGGGCGCCGAGCTGTCGTGCCGCAGCTTCTGCGCGGAGTGAAGGGCGCGGCCGTCTTGAACCTCAGACCCAGGAGGAGGCGGCGCCGGATGCCGTCGGCCGCTACTGCGAGGCCGGACGGAGCGGCTTGAGGCCTTCGCCTGTGCCCGAGAGGCAGGCGACCGCGACACAGCGCCGCCGTCTGGTAAGTCTTTCTTCTTTTGTTTCCTTGTAATTTCTTCTTGGTGGGGGCACGCCAGTGCACCCACTGGGTGTAGCCCCCGAGGTTCGGGCCAACTACGTAGTAGTTGGGTCGAATCTTTAGATCGCCGGGCCTTGTTCTGACTTCTGTCTTTCTTCAGCATCTTGATGCCTTCCGGGTTGCCGCCTTCAACCGTCTCTTGGGCAAGCATCGGGAGCTCAAGGAGCAGCTTGCTGCCAAGGAGGAGGAGCTTCGCGTTGCCGCAGGTACGTTCGCGCTCTTTTCTAGTGGGGGCACGCTAGCGCACCCACTGGGTGTAGCCCCCGAGATTCGGGCCAACTACGTAGTAGTTGGGCCAAATCTTAAGTCTTGCTTTTTTTTTCTTTTGCTGAACTTTTCTTTCTGCAGCCGAGGTGCAATCTTGGCGGACCCGGCTGCCCCGGGCCGGTCATCATTACGACCGGCTTGTTGCTGATGCCGGCCGCCTTGGCGTTGAGGCGGCACAGGAGATGGCAGAGGCGGCCGCGGCCCAACGGTCTCTTGACGAGGCCAACCGGCTGCACGAGCAGCTGGCGGGTCACAAGAGCCGCCTCGACGCCGAGGTGGAGCTCCTTAAGGCGGAGGCCGCCAAGGTGATGGAGACGCAGCGGGCCCTGGTCAAGGCGGACCAGCAGCGCGGCCAGCTGGCCGACGACAAGGGCCGACTCCAGGCCGAGTTGGATCGCCTGCGGGAGAAGGCCGCCGCAGCCGAGGAGGCTCGTCAGGACGAGACTCGTCGCCATGAGGCGGCTGAGAAGGTGGCCAAAGACAAGGACGCCGAGCTGAAGGCGGCCCTTGCTAAGGTGACCGATCTGGAGAAGGCACGCGGGGACGCGACCGCGTCGTGGAGCGGGAGCGGCATGGTACGTTGCTCGAGGCGCAGCACCTGGAAGAGTCCTTCTCCAGTAAGTGCCGCTTCTTGTAATTTGCCGGGTCGGGACCCGGCTTTTCTTCCTTGTTGTTCTTCTAATCTTGCCTCTTCTTTTGCGGCAGGGGCCTTCCCGGAGACGCAGCGGCTGGCGGAGGAAGCCGTCCGCTACCAGCGCGACCCGACCGGCATTGTCGGGTCTGGGACGGATCCGCGGGTGGCCTGGACCTTCCCGGAGATCATCGCCGCTGCAGAGGCCCGCCTGTGGGTCCTGGGGACGCAGATGGAGCGGCTGTCCCAGGCAGGCACCGCGATGACGGCGGCCCTGTGGTCGGACTCCATCCATCCGCGCAGCTTCTCGCGCCTGGCGCGTTGGTTGTAGATGGGCCCGGACCGCCTTGGCGAGTGGCGTGTTTCTGCCGCCCGTGTCGATGCTGAGATGGCGCTTCGGTTCGCGCTTCCTTGGCATCCGGATCTTCAGTTGGACGCGCTGATGGGTCAGCGCGCTGGTTCGGAGCAGTTGCTGCAGGAGCAAGCCGGCCGGATCGCCTCCCGGGCCAGCTACATCGCCGAGTTCGCCTTCCACGACGAGTTCCATCCGGAGCGGACGGAAGACGGCAGGGCCATGGATGGCGGCATTTACTACGGCTTGCTTCTCCATGACCCGGAGGGGAGCTCGGAGGAGACGGCCGTCTACGGCGACGCGGATGCTGAGGAGGACACCGGTGTCACGCCGGACCCGGAGGCCGCCAGGGGAGGGCCGTGGACATCGCGACACGGCGCTGGAGATGCCTGAGATACTTTATGCAGAATCTGTTAAGTAGCAGGTCCACCCACCCACTGGGGGTTGTTTAGGGTATAATGAACTCGGGCCGTGGGCCTTTGCTTTAAATATTTGTATGTGAATATCGTGAGTGCTTTTTTGCTCTTTGCCTTCCGCTTTTTCGAACCGATTTCATGCGCTTTTCCTCTCTCAAACCTCCCCCCCTCCCCGCGAGTAAGACGGCCGAGGCTCCGGTCCGTGACAAGGAGTTCGATTCTTCGAGAGGGGCACGCAGGACTTGGGTCCTTAGAAGCGTTGAGCAAGAGCGAAAGACCCACTGGGCCGGCTGGCGGCAATCCGGCTTGGCCGGTTGGCGAGCAGCCGGTCGTGCGGCTACTTATTTGATGACTGACGGGCCGGGTCGGTCGACCCGGCGGCCTTTGACTTAGTGTATGAATCGCAAAGGAGCTTTGGCCCGTTGTGCTTGTCCGCCGACAGCCAAAGCTGGATCTGCGGTTTTAGGGCGAAGTGGGGGACCGCGGCGTCCCAACTTTATCAGGAATCGCCAAGTAAGGCGGCGGGGTGGCGACCAAGCTGGCCTGCCCCCGAGCCCCCTGGTCGAGCGAGTCGAGCCGGTGGCCGGGTTCAGCGGTAAAGTGATGCAGAAAAAATAAGGACGACATAAATTGGACGACAAAAGGCAGCCCCCGAGTCTCGTTCGGGGACCCCGTAGTTTCATGCGTTTACAAAAGGCAACGATACATACACTCATGCGGCTAACTGTAAAACGGGCGGAGGAGTTCCGCGTTCCACAGCCGGGTCGTTTCTTTGCCGGCAGTGTCCTTCTTGCGCTTCTTTCACTTGCGCGCGTCGATGAGGAAGTAGGCGTTGCGGTCGCGCAAGGCCCTGCTCACGATGAATGGGCCCTCCCATGGAGGGGACAACTTGTGCTGGCCTGCCTGCTCTTGGACGAGTAGGAGGATGAGGTCGCCATCGCGGCATGCAAGGGGCTTGATCTTCTTGCTGTGGTAGTGCCTCAGGCCTTGCTAGCAGATAGACGAATGGCTAAGTGCCTGAAGGCGCGCTTCTTCGAGCAGGTCGACGCCGTCTTCGCGTGCCTCTCTGGCTTCGGCTTCGGTGTACATCGTGACACGCGGCGAGTCAAACTCGACGTCGGTCGGGATGACGGCTTCAGCTCCATAAACAAGGAAGAACGGGGTGAACCCGGTCGACCGATTCGGCGTGGTGCACAGACTCCAGAGTACTGCTGGCAACCCGTCAAGCCAGCTGCCGGGTGAGCGGATAAGTGGCTCGACGAGTCGCGGCTTGATGCCGGACAGGATGAGTCCGTTGGCCCGCTCGACCTGCCCATTGGACTGCGGATGTGCCACGGAGGCCAGGTCGAGGCGGATGCCGGAGACGGAGCAGTATTGCTCGAGCGCGCCCTTGGCGAAGTTGGTGCCGTTGTCGGTGATGATGCTGTTCGGCATGCCGTAGCGCACCGCTATATCCTTGATGAACCGGACGGCTGTTGGCCCGTCCAATTTCTTGATAGGTCTTGCCTCGATCCACTTGGTAAATTTGTCCACTGCCACCAGTAAGTTCATCATGCCACCTCGAGCGGTTTTGAAGGGTCCTACCATGTCGAGTGCCCAGACCGCGAAGGGCCAGGCGATCGGTATGGTGCAGAGTGCTGACGCCGGCTGGTGGCTGCGTTTGCTGAACCGTTGGCACCCTTCATATTTGAGAACGAGCGACTCGGCGTCTTCGTGGGCCGTGGGCCAATAGAAGCCGTGGCGGAACGCCTTGGCCACCAAGGATCGTGATGCGGCGTGGTGCCGGCACTCGCCCTGGTGAATGTCGAGGAGGATGTCAATGCCGCGATCCTGCTCGATGCAACGCTGGAACACGCCGGTAGAGCTGCATTTGACGAGCTCGTTGTTGATGATGCTGTAGGCGGATGCCCGGCGCTGAATTTGCCGAGCTTTGGTCTCGTCCATGGGGAGAACCCCATTCTCCAGAAATTCTGATATTGGGAGAGCCCAAGATGGAGCTGCAACCACTGCGAAGACGGCCACCAGGGTAGGTTCCGGGTCGGCAGCCTCCGAGCCGGGTTGAGCAGCCCCCGGGTCGGGGATGGCAACGGCCGGGTCCGGGGTGATGGTGGCCGGGTCGAGCTGAGCAGCCCCCGGGCCGGGTTCAGCAGTCCCCGAGCCGACTTGGGGTGCGGCCGGGTTGGCTGGAACATGAATGGACTCGGAGTCCGGCGATGGCTTGACGGATGGCTTTTGCAGGTGCTCGAGGGAGACGCCGGACGGGATGGCTTGTTGTGACGAGGTGATCTTGGCGAGCGTGTCGGCTGCTTCGTTCTCCGCGCGCGGGACGTGGAGGAACTGACAGCCCTCGAAGGATCCGGATAGCTTTTGGACGAGGAAGCAGTAGCTTGCCATGTTGGAGTCGCGGGCGTCCCATTCGCCGGAGCACTGCTGCACCACCAGGTCCGAGTCGCCGTAGCACAAGATGCGCCGGATGCCGAGTTCCTTGGCAAGCCGGAGGCCGTGCACAAGGGCTTCGTACTCGGCGACGTTGTTGGAGGAGGCAAAGTGGATCTGGAGTGCGTAGCAGAGCCGGTCGCCCTTCGGAGATGACAGTACGATGCCGCCCCCCAAGCCGAGTTGCATCTTGGACCCGTCGAAGTGCATGCGCCAGTGCGTCGAGTTGGGAGGCGGCGGCAAGTACTGGGTCTCGGTTCAGTCGACGAGGAAATCGGCTAGGGCTTGAGATTTGATCGTGGTGCGGGGCTCGTAGAGGATGGTGTGGCCTGCTAGCTGGATCGCCCACTTGGCGACCCGGCCAGAGGCGTCCCGGCACCCGATGATTTCTCTGATAGGCGCCCGTCTTGGCAGCGGTGACGACGTGCTCTTGGAAGTACTGCTGCAGCTTCTTGGCGGTGAGGTACACTCCGTAACACATCTTCTGGTAATGCGGGTAGTTCTGCTTGGAAATGGAGAGCACCTCGCTCAGGTAGTAGACTGGTCGCTGGACGGCTTGGATCTTGCCCTTCTCTGGTCGCTCGACCACCAGCACCGTGCTGACCGCCCGCGAGGTCGCGGCTATGTAGAGCAACAGCGGCTCCTTGTCGGTCGGCGCGGCCAGGACTGGTGCGGTGGAGAGCATGCGCTTGAGGTCTTGGAAAGCCTCGTCTGCCTTGCCGTTCCACTCGAACGGGCTTGTCTTCTTCATCAGCTGGTACAGGGGGAGCGCCCTCTCGCCCAGCCGGCTTAGGAACCGGCTGACCGATGTCAAGCACCCGGTGAACTTCTGGACGTCGCGCAGCCGAGCCGGCTTGCGCATGCGCTCGATGGCCTTGATCTTCTCCGGGTTTGCCTCAATGCCGCGTTCCGAGACGAGGAAGCCGAGTAGCTTTCCGGCCGGGACGCCGAAGACGCACTTTTCCGGGTTGAGCTTGACCTTGTATTCGCGGAGGTTGGCGAATGTTTCCTTCAAATTGTCGAGGAGTGTGAGGTGCTGCTTGGTCTTTATGACAACGTCGTCCACGTACACGTGGATGTTGCGGCCGAGTTGCGGCAGCATGCATTTCTGCATGCAACGTTGGAAGGTGGCGCCGTCGTTCTTCAATACGAATGACATGGTGATGTAGCAGTACGCCCCAAAGGGCATGATGAAGGACGTCTTCAGGGCATCGGCAGGGTCCAGCTTAATCTGGTGATAGTCGGAGCAAGCGTCCAGGAAGGACAGGAGCTCGCACCCGGCGGTCGAGTCGATGACTTGGTCGATCTGCGGGAGAGCGAACGGATCCTTGGGATAGGATTTGTTGAGGCTGGTGTAGTCGATACACATGTGCCAGGTCTTGTTCTTCTTCAGGACGAGGACAGGATTGGCCAGCCACTCGGGGTGAAACACTTCCATTATGAAGCTGGCCGCCAAAAGCTTGGCGACCTCTTCACCAATGGTTCTTCTCTTCTCTTCAGAAAATCGTCAGAGGGGTTGACGGACAGGCTTGGCGTCCTTGCGGACGTGAAGTTTTTGCTCGGCATACTTCCTCGGGATACCCGGCATGTCCTTGGGGGTCCATGCGAAGATATCCTGATTCTCACGGAGGAAGTCGACGAGCTCGCCTTCCTATTTGCTGTCGACTCGGGCGCCTACGACAACGTACTTGCTGCAGCTGGGGTCTTCAGGGTTGAGCTTCACTTTCTTGGTCTCCTTGGAGGGTTTGAAGGCAGACTCGTCAGCCGGGTCCGAGGTCGGGATCGACGCATCGGAGGCCTCGCCTGCCACTGCGACGATCCGGTCGAGCTGGCGCCGCTCCTCGGCAATGACCAGCGACTCGGCCAGCTTGGCGCCGTCTCGGGCGCACTCCAGAGACTTGCGGTAGTCGCCGGTGACGGTAATGAGGCCCTTGGGACCCGACATCTTCATCTTCAGGTATGCGTAGTGGGGAACCGCCATGAACTTGGCGAGCGCGGGCCGGCCCAGCAATGCATGATATGCGCTGGACAGGTCCACCACCTCGAACCAGATCGGTTCGCGTCGGAAGTGGCTGCTGTCGTCGATCAGGACATCGAGCCGGACCCGGCCAATGGGCGAGCAGGAAAGGCCGGGCATGATGCCGTGGAAGACTGTCCGGGTTGGCTCCAGGTCCTCGGCCTTGAGGCCAAGCTAGGTCATCGTGTCGCGGTAGAGGATGTTGATGCTGCTGCCGTCGTCGATGAGGACTCGAGAGAACTTGCATGTGCGCCGCGTGACGATGGTGGGGTTGAGGACGAGGGCGTATCCACCCGGACTCGGCATGACTGTCGGGTGATCCTCACTGGTCCAGGTGATCGGGCGATCCGACCAGTGCATGAAATCCGGCTTGGCAGGGACGACGGTGTTCACCTCCTGCCGAAGAAGGCACTCGCTGCGTTTGTCATCGCCGAGGCTGGTGAAGACGACGTAGGCCGCGTTCTGGTCTGGGTAGGCGTCGTTCCGCATCGCGCCGCCGGCGGGAGGCGGTGGTGGAGTCGGAGGCGGTTGCCCTGCGCCTGGAGCTGGAGCCGGAGCCGGAGGAGGCGGAACGTCTCCCCTCATGATGCGCTTGGTGATGGCGCACTGCCGAAGCGTGTGCGTGGAGGGTCTTGCGCCGCTGTGGTGCTTGCATGGGGCGTCGAGCATCTCTTCGAAACTCATGGCGGGCTGCCATGCCATCTTGCCGGTCTGCCGGCGCTTCGCTGCCGGGTCCGCCGCGGGCTCGGCGGCCGCGACGAGCCGGTTGTCGTGACGCTGCGCCGGTTGGTCGGCCTTGCGCTTGTTGTTCTGATGATGCTGCTGCCGGCTGCTTTCGCCAGCCGGCTTCGGAGGAGGAACCGGCTTTGCTTTGCTGGCTTCGTCCAGCGCCACCTTGATCTTCATGGCGGAGTCGGCGTTGGCGTACTTGTCCGTCGTCACCATGAGCGCGGCCATGGTGGCCGGCTCGAAGCGTAAGAGCTTGTGCTTGAGGAGGGTGCCATCTCGGCACCCGTTGACGGCATCTTGGATCGCTGGACTTCATGGACGCCCTCGCAGCTGTTTCGGAGCTCGGTCCAGCGTGCGAGGTACTCACGACCCATCTCCGTCGGCCCCTGCACGCACATGGCGAGCTGGCTAGGGCGACCGGGTCGCTTGTAGGTCCCCGTGAAGTTGCGGACAAAGGCCTCCTTGAAGTCGACCCGCGCGTTGATGCTGCCCATCGGCAGACTGTTCAACTACGTGCAGGCCGACCCCTGGAGCATGAGCGGTGCGTAGCGCACGGCTAGACGACGATTGGCACCAGTGATGCCAATGGCCGTGGTGTAGTCGGTGAGCCAGTCTTCTGGCTTCACGGTCCCATTGTACTTGGGGGTGTCGCGGGGGAGCACGAACCCTTTCGGAAAGGGCTCCTCCCGGATGCGTGGGCCGAAGCACGCCGGCCCGATAGCGCCACTCTCCTCCACCTCCAGGGAGCGAGCGAGCTGATCGAGGCGGTGGTGCGCGTCGGCGTCGTTGATGGCGCGCGGGCTGAGTCGAAATGGCGGCCAGGCCCCGAGGGGCCGGGTCGGTTGGGGCCGGACGCCGACCAAGCTGGCCGGGTCCGTGTTGGGTCTCCGGGGCGGGGTCATTACCCAGAGCTTCGGCGGCGGTGGCGGCCGAGTTGCGTCAAGTCCGGGCTTGGCCGGAGTGTCCTTCGCCGGGTGGCGAGGAAGCCGTGTGCAGAAGTTCGCCGGGTCTGCCAAGACGGGCGAAGCCGGACCCCACCGGCTTGGGGAGCATGTTGAGGCGATCCTGCTAGGCGTTGGCGGCGCGGAGGAGCTCGCAAATCCGCCCGATGCGCTACCTGAGCACCTCGCCCGCGAGTTGGTCGAGGCCGACCGCGGCTACCTCCGCAGCACGCATGTTCTTCACTGGGGTTTCGTAGACGGTCCGGATGGCGCTGAAGGCTCGGCCGATCGCTCCTCCCCGGGCGCGTGCGTCGGCGACCCGGCTTGGCTCGGCCGTGGCGGGCGTAACTCCGTGAGCGGCGTCGTGCTCCATCTGAGCGGCCTCCAGGCGGCGCCTGGTGGCGGCCAGCGTCTCGGACAGGTCCAGCATCTGCTGGCGCCTATCCTCGAGCTGGGTTCGGCCTTCGGCGACGTTGGTGGCGTCGACGTCGGTGCCGATGGGGATGCGGAGGCTCTGCATCGCAGCACGCAGCCGGTCGGACGGCTCGGTCCGTTCCGTGGCGGCCCTGGCCTCCGCGGCCTTCCTCGTCTTGCTCGACGAGGAAGAAGCGCCATCGCCTGTGACGTAGACCTCCACATGGACGTCCATCCCCCCGGCGGCAATGCTACCACCGAGGGAAAGGGGAGAGTCGGAGTAGCTGAGCACCTAGCTGGGGTAGTCGTCGGCTGCAAGCGCATCGGAGATGCGGAGCGAGGCGAAGGAGACGGCGAGCGCGCCGATGACATTGTCCACCAGCGTGACGGACTCGTCGGTGTAGGAGAAGGGCCCCGTCTGAAGCATGCTCCCGGCCAGCTGCTCGAGTTGCCGCACGATGGGCGCCAACTGTCGTGGTGGGCGCACGGCAGATGCCAAGGGATGGCTAAAGAGAGGAGGAGGCCACTACTAGGGAAAAGCCTAGCAGCAGCGCGGATTTTGGGTGTATCGATGGCGGGAGACCGCGCTATCGTCTGGCACCACAACTAACAAGATGGCGCATGTTGACACACGCTACTACTATACATGGTTAGCTCTAGCGTGCGTTGCAAACAGCGCTACTGCTAATTAGCTGTAGCGGGTCTTATACCCCGTGCTACTACTATTACTTTGAAGAAAAAAATCTCGATCCCGTGCGTGTTGTCAATGGCAGCAGTGGTTCGATCTAGCGATGATTGGCATTGCCGCAGGCATGAACGGACAGCGGAAGAACAGATCCAGCAGTGGCTGTTGGAGAGGGCCCGTCTCTATGGCAGACCCAGGCCGCGGCGTGGGCCTCGTCTTCCCGACCATGGAAGATAGCTCTGGGTCGTCCATGGCGACGACCTGCACGGGCATGGACATGGGAGGGTGAGTCAAACCAGAGGGGGAGAGAGAAAAGGAAAACTGAGGGAGAGAGGAAGGTGATGTAGGGAGCAGCGGAGCTAGTCACCGGTGGTGAGGTGCTCCGGTGTGGTGGTGGCGGGCGGCGGCCTCCTAGACGTCGGTGGAAGACCCGGCGAGCTCCTAGAACGCCCGTGGCGCGAGGCTGCGACCTCTTCGGCCACGGAGGAGGATGGGCGCATGGGCAAGAGGTCCATGTGAGAGCGTATGGGAAGTGAGAGGAGAGAGTGGTGGAAGAGAGGAGGGATTTGGGGGAGGAGATGGGGATTCGGCCGAGGATATGGCGACTTCACCTACCTCGTACTTAGTAGTAGCGAGGGTATAAAACCACGCTACTACTATCAACTTAGTAGTAGCGCGGGTTTATACCCCTCGCTACTACTATGGCATGTGTCGGGGGGCACGGTAGAGACCGCTTAGTAGTAGCGAGGGTTAAAAACCCCGCGCTACTACTATCAACTTAGTAGTGGTGAGGGTTAAAAACCCGCGCTACTGCTAATTAGCAGTAGCGCTTCTTTTTATGTCGCGCTGCTGCTAAGATTCTGTGTATAAGGTTTTCCCTAGTAGTGGGCTCGAGGGTGCTGGTGGGCTCCAGAGGCGAGGTTGGCATGCGCGGGCGCGGGACGCCGGACATACCCAGGTTCGGGGCTCTCCGAAGAGATAACACCCCTAGTCCTGCCGAGTTCGGTTGGATGATTGATAGTACAATGTTGCTCCTGGAGCTGTGTGGAGGAGGAAGGAAGCTGGCCAAGGCTTGGGCTGCTCCTTCTCTCCAGTACTGCTGTTGGGTGGCTAGTTCTATGCTTGCTCGTCCCTGCGTGTCTCTTGTTACCACACATACATATATGCCTCTGTAGGCGTGGGTTCCTAGGGGGTTTTATAGATCAACCCACCAAGGGTTACAACGGTAATATGCTAAGTCAGTGGGTCCGTATTGTCGGTGCCTGGGACACCGGGGTGTGTCCCGCTTGTGGGCTTGTGGTTCGCCAGGTTCCCCTAGGTGCGGGCCACGCATGCCTAGGGGGACTGTGCGCCGTCTTGTCGATCGTCAGGGCGTGGCCGAGTCGAGTCGTGTACAGTGCTCTCCGTCAGGTTGCCGCTTGCTGTCGTCAGCGGTGAGGGCGGGAGCACTGTTGCCACGCCAGCCTTGGTCAGCGGGTAGGTGAGGGGCACTGTTGCCACGCCCCGGCTGACCACAGGCATGGGTGGAAACACTGTTGTCTTGGTCATCGGTGGTTTAGGTCTCGTCCCATCGTACGGCCTGGATGGGACGGGAGCTGACCCGTGGCTGGGTTGCCGTGGACGCCACGGGTGGGGCTGGCTTGCCGTGGAAGCCTTGGTTGCGCCGGGTTGAGTCGTCTTGCGCCAGTTGCTGTGGCCGGGTTGACGTACCTTGCCGGGTCGGAGGGTTTGGCCGGGTTGCGGGCCCTGCCGGGTCGAGCGACCCGGCCAGGCGCGTGCCGGCTTGCGGGGCGATGCGGGCCCCGCTGTTTTTGAAAAGGATCCAGGTTCCGTTTGCCTGCCCAGGGTTCATCCCCCCGACATTCGGGCTTAGTGAATTGAAAGATCATGATTTTGTGAGCTGCAAGACCCATTTTGCGTGCTTTTGCCCTTAACTTTCCTCTCACTGTATGCACATGTCTTAGCTGGTGATTTTGATTCCATACGGTTGTAACAAATAGTTGTAACTAATTATTAACCGGTCTTATCCATCAAACTAACCTTCTAAATTTCAGTTCTAGGAGGTTATTAGACTCGTGGGACAGTCTCTGCCATGATGAAGTTGTTTTATCAAGAGATATGTATCTTCTGCAGGTATCCATTCAGCCAGCAACAACTTGTTTGGATCATTTTCATTTTATTTGTTACATGTGCCTTACAAATTTGTATCTTCTATGTCAGTGATGCAACGGTCTTCATGAATATGCTGCCGGTGCATGTGGCAGCTTGTGTTTGTGCCGATTGATGCTGATGATGCTCCACCGCTACTGTCGGGCTTCCGCGTGTTACCACTTGATGCCAAGATGGTTAGTATAGTTTGCACTGGCAGTATGATCTCGCCCATTGTTTAACACTGAACAACAAGTCATGCACTTAAAATTGCAGGATGCACCATCGGCAACACGTACACATTGGACCTGAACTCTTGAAGTTAACATTGGACCTGACGGGACATGTGCTCCCAGTGACGCATCCAGCACCAGCAACAGAAGATCAGTACTTACCTTTGCTTTCCAGTTCTCGTATGAGAAACACCTTCGAGAGAGTGTTGCGGCAATGGCGAGGCAGTATGTGAGTGTTAAACTTCAGATAACCAAGTCTTCAGATAATCAAGTCTGCCACATGTATCCAATGCACCGTACGTATCCAATGGGCTATACTCGGGCTGACTTGTAGCGTATCTCAGCAGGAGTCTTCAGTTAGAGGCTAGGAGATGTTTATCTTCTGTAACCATAATTCTATCTCCTCCTAGCTTGATTCCCAAGTTGTAATCCTAACTGTATGCGTTATCAGGACTCGCACCCCTGCCTATAATACATGCAGCGTCCCCTCAATACGAGGTAAGACATTTTCCGCTTCGTAAAAGGTAGTCAGAGCTTTTCCTTTTCCCATCTAGAGCTTCTGTCGAACCCATCCACCCAAGCCATGTCTTCCTCCGGCTCCTTCTCGCCTAGCCTCAACAACCAGGTCACAGAGAAGTTATCACGCACGAATTACGTGATGTGGCGCACGCAGATCACACCTCAGCTGCGCGGTGCCGGCGTCTTCGGCTACATCGACGATACCAACCCAGAGCCGGCCAAGCTCCTCGTCACCACCAAGGATAACAAGGAGACTACATTGCCCAACCCTCTCCACCCTATATGGGTATGGAAGGATCAGTAGGTCCTTGGCTACCTTCTGAACAACCTCACAAAAGAGGTCCTGGTCACGGTGACCACGGTCACCACGGCGGGCACGCTTTGGATGACGCTCGCGGCCATGTTCTCGTCGCAGTCGGCGAGTCGCATCAACAACATCCGCACCTCCCTCATCAACGCGCAGAAGGGAAACCTCTCGGTGGCCTCCTACTTCACCGCCATGTGTGGCTATGCCTATGAGCTGGCCGCGGCGGGCAAGCCGATCCAGGACGATGAGCTCATCTCGTACATCATCCATGGGTTGGAGGCGTACTATCAACCTCTGGTGTCGGCTCTCGACGCCCGAGTCACTCCTACGACCCTCGACGAGCTCTTCGCCATGCTGTCCAACTTCGACCAGCGCATGGCCCAGTTCCAAGGATCCGGTGGCTTCGCGCGGACGGGGTGGCGGATCCCGCTCGCGTGGCCCTCCTCGCTACAAGGGGGGCGATCTGGCGGCGGTGGCAATGACCGCCACCACTCTCCTCCGTGCTTGGGCGGCCGAGGCCGCGGGCGCAGGCGCGGCGGTGGCAACCGGACACGTCCAGAAACCCCAAGGTGCCAGATCAGCGGGAAGCCTGGCCACACGGCCAAAGATTGCTGGTACAGGTACGATGATGATGCTGATTCTCAAGACGATGACAAGGTAGCTGATGGCGCTGATGGTTCCTACGGTATTGACACCAATTGGTACGTCGATAGCGGAGCCACAAACCACATCACAAACGAGCTTGAGAAAGTCACCATGAAAGAAAAATACCACGGCAAAGATCAAATTCATACTGCCAGCGAAGAAGGTATGGGTATAAGTCACATTGGTCACTCTATATTTCGTACCCCTAGTCGCAACCTACACATTAAGAAAATTTTGCATGTTCCTAGTGCCCACAAAAATCTTCTTTCTGTCCATAGAATTGCATTTGATAAGAATGTCTTTCTCGAATTTCATCATTTTTTCTTTTTGATCAAGGATCAGGCAACGAGGACAATTCTCTATCAAGGTAGATGTGTTCGAGGGGTCTACCCATTGATTCCGGAGTTTAGAAGATTCAATAAACACGCTTGTGGTGCTATCAAGCTTTCATCTACACGATGGCATGATTGTTTAGGACATGCCTCTTTTTCTTAGTTGAAAAGTTGCTTAGGATAAGTAAGCTCCCGTTTGTTGGTGAGCGTCATGCTGAAACTATTTGTGATTCATGTCAACGTGCTAAAAGTCATCAATTGTCGTATCCTATTTCCACCAGTGTCTCTACCAAACCATTGCAACTCATTTTTTCTGATGTTTGGGGTCCAGCCCCTACCTCTGTTGGTAGACATACTTATTACGTCAGTTTTATTGATCACTATAGTAAATTCTCTTGGATCTATCTCCTCAAACGGAGATCCGATGTGTTTCAAGTTTTCCAAAATTTCAAGCACTTGTTGAACGAAAGTTTGATAGCAAAATCATCGCTATCCAATCGGACTGGGGAGGGGAATACGAAAAGTTAAATTCCTTCTTCCAAAACCTTGGCATTTCGCACCACGTGTCATGCCCGCATGCTCACCAACAAAACGGTTCCGTAGAACGCAAGCACAGGCACATTGTCGAGGTTGTCCTTGCCCTCTTGGTAGGAGCATCCATGCCTCTCAAGTTTTGGGACGAAGCTTTTCTTACAGTCGTTCATATCATCAACATGCTACCTAGTCATGTCATTCACAATGAAACTCCAGTAGAACGACTCCTTCACACTAAACCAGACTATAAGTCTCTCCGTGTTTTTGGGTGTGCATGTTGGCCGAACCTTCGTCCCTACAACAATTGCAAACTCATGTTTCGCTCAAAACAGTGTGTTTTCCTAGGGTATAGTGCACAGCATAAAGGGGTCAAGTGTTTAGATGTCTCCACTGGCCGTGTCTACATCTCACGTGATGTAGTCTTTGATGAAACCAAATTTCCGTTCGCCGATCTCCATCCCAATGCTGGTGCACTCCTACGAAAAGAAATCCTTCTTTTGCCTCCTCATCTCACTGGTTTTGATCAATGGGGACCTAATATAGATGATTTATTGTTGACTAACCCATCTAATGATGTGCATGAGTTTTGTGTTGATGAAACAGAAGAAATCCGTGCCGAAACTGTAGAAAACGGAGCTAAAACAGCGCCAGCGCCATATTCCATGTGTTTCACCAGGGGAGACAACTCGCCCTCGGGATCCGCCCGGCTGCAGCGGATCGGATCCGCCTCGGGATCGCCTCCTGATCCCGCGTCAGGGGCAGGTTCCTCGGGATCGCCCCCTGCTACCACGGCAGGCACAGGCGCGCGCGCCGTGCCCCCTCCAGATCCACGAGCCGGTCCCACTGGGGCCACACCCGCTCAGGCGCGCGACGCCCCGCACCAATTAGGCGGTACGAGGTACGCCCGCAAGCCCGTGACATACACGCGGCGCGATGGCACGCGACGAGCCAAGGAGGGCGCGACTGGCGCGACCGGCGCCCCGATCCAGGTGGATGCGCCTGAAGGAAATATGCCCTAGAGGCAATAATAAAGTTATTATTTATTTCCTTATATCATGATAAATGTTTATTATTCATGCTAGAATTGTATTAACCGGAAACATAATACATGTGTGAATATATAGACAAAACAGTATGTCACTAGTATGCCTCTACTTGACTAGCTTGTTAATCAAAGATGGTTATGTTTCCTAACCATGAACAAGGAGTTGTTATTTGATTAACAAGGTCACATCATTAGTTCAATGATCTGATTGACATGACCCATTCCGTTAGCTTAACACTTGATCGTTTAGTATGTTAATGCTTTCTTCATGACACATACATGTTCCTGTAACTATGAGATTATGCAACTCCCGTTTACGGAGGAACACTTTGGGTGCTACCAAAGCGTCACAACGTAACGGGTGATTATAAAGGAGTACTACAGGTGTCTCCAAAGGTACTTGTTGGGTTGGCGTATTTCGAGATTAGGTTTTGTCACTCCGATTGTCGGAGAGGTATCTCTAGGCCTTCTCGGTAATACACATCACTTAAGCCTTGCAAGCATTACAACTAATGAGTTAGTTGTGAGATGATGTATTACGGAACGAGTAAAGAGACTTACCGGTAACGAGATTGAACTAGGTATTGGATACCGACGATCGAATCTCGGGTAAGTAACATACCGATGACAAAGGGAACAACATATGTCGTTATGCGGTTTGACCGATAAAGATCTTCGTAGAATATGTAGGAACCAATATGGGCATCCAGGTTCCGCTATTGGTTATTGACCGAGAATGGTTCTAGGTCATGTCTACATAGTTCTCGAACCCGTAGGGTCCGCACGCTTAACGTTTCGATGACAGTTCATAATGAGTTTATAAGTATTGATGCACCGAAGGTTGTTAGGAGTCCCGGATGTGATCACGGACATGACGAGGAGTCTCGAAATGGTCGAGACATAAAGATTGATATATTGGAAGCCTACATTTGGACATCGGAAGTGTTCGGGTGAAATCGGGATTTTCTGAGTACCGGAGGTTACGGAACCCCGGGAGGTCCATGGGCCTTAATGG
Organism: Aegilops bicornis; assembly: GCA_021605145.1. Taxonomy (NCBI): domain Eukaryota; kingdom Viridiplantae; phylum Streptophyta; class Magnoliopsida; order Poales; family Poaceae; genus Aegilops; species Aegilops bicornis. The sequence continues at coordinate 649,941,837 of CM038674.1, forward strand.
GCCATAGGAGAAGAGGAAGGGCAGGCCAAGGTGGGCTGCGCTTCCCCTCTAGTCCGAATAGGACAAGGAAGGGGGGCGGCGCCCTTCCCTCTTTCCCTCCTCCAATCCTAGTCCAACTAGGAGAGAGGGGGAGTCCGACTCGGTGGGAGTAGGACTCCTCCTTAGTGCGACTCCCCTAGGGCGGCCACCTCCCCTTGGCTCCTTTATATCACGGGGCAGGGGCACCCCAATACACACAAGTTGATCTACGGATCTTTCCTTAGCCGTGTGCGGTGCCCCTTCCACCATATTCCACTTGGTCATATCGTCGCGGAGCTTAAGTGAAGCCCTGCGCCGGAGAAGTCATATCGTCGCGGAGCTTAGGTGAAGCTTCTGCGTCGGTGGAGCATCATCATCGTCCTGCGCCCGTCGTCTTGTGGAACTCATCCCGACACTTTGCTTTGGATCGAGTCCGGGATCGTCATCGAGCTGAGCGATGTGCGAGAACTCGGAGGTGCGGTGCTTGGATCGGTCGGATCGTGAAGGCGTCACGACTACATCAACAGCGTTGTTATAACGCTTCGCTTTCGGTCTCACGAGTGCGTGGGCGGACACTCTTCCCTCTCGTTGCTATGCCATCACCATGGTCTTGCGTGATCGTAGGAAATTTTTGAAATTACTCGTTCCCCAACAAATGGCATCCGAGCCTGGTTTTATGCGTTGATGTCATATGCATGAGTAGAACACAAGTGAGTTGTGGGCGATACAAGTCATACTGCCTACCAGCATGTCATACTTTGGTTCAGCGGTATTGTGAGATGAAGCGGCCCGGACCGACATTACGCGTACGCTTCTGCGAGACTGGTTTCACCGCTCGAGCACTTTCGTTGCTTAAAGGTGACGGCGGGTGTCTGTCTCTCTCACTTTAGTTGAATCGAGTGTGACTACGCCCGGTCCTTGAGAAGGTTAAAACAGAGTCTATTTGTGAAATATCGTTGTGGTTTTGATGCGTAGGTAAGAACGGTTCTTGCTCAGCCCGTAGCAGCCACGTAAAACTTGCAACAACAAAGTAGAGGGCGTCTAACTTGTTTTTGCAGGGCATGTTGTGATGTGATGTGGTCAAGGCGTGATGCTATATTTTATTGTATGAGATGATCATGTTTTGTAACCGAGTTATCGGCAATGGCGAGAGCCATATGGTTGTCGCTTTATTGTATGAAATGCAAGCGCCATGTAATTGCTTTACTTTATCACTAAGGAGTAGCGATAGTCGTAGAAGCAATAGTTGGCGAGACGACAACGATGCTACGATGGAGATCAAGGTGTCGCGCCCGGTGACGATGGTGATCATGACGGTGCTTGGCGATGGAGATCACAAGCACAAGATGATGATGACCATATCATATCACTTATATTGATTGCATGTGATGTTTATCCTTTATGCATCTTATCTTGCTTTGATTGGCGGTAGCATTATAAGATGATCTCTCACTAAAAATTATCAAGAAGTGTTCTCCCACAGTATGCACCGTTGCGAAAGTTCTTCGTGCTTTGAGACACCACGTGATGATCGGGTGTGATAGGCTCTACGTTCAAATACAACGGGTGCAAAACAGTTGCGCCGCGGAATACTCGAGTTAAACTTGGCGAGCCTAGCATATAACAGATATGGCACGGAACACGGAGACCGAAAGGTCGAGCGTGAATCATATAGTAGATATGATCAACATAGTGATGTTCACCATTGAAACTACTCCGTCTCACGTGATGATCGGACATGGTTTAGTTGATATGGATCACGTGATCACTTAGATGACTAGAGAGATGTCTGTCTAAGTGGGAGTTTTTTAATATGATTAATTGAACTTAAATTTATCATGATCTTAGTACCTGATAGTATTTTGCTTGTCTATGTTTAAAGTTGAAAGATGATGGTAGCAATTACACGGACTGGGTCCGTAACTTGAGGATTATCCTCATTGCTGCACAGAAAAATTACGTCCTGGAAGCATTTGGGTAGCGAACTGCTGCGAATCTTTGAGCGAGAAGTTGTGAGCGTCTGGCAAAGCAGAGCTGATGACTACTCTATAGTTCAGTGTGCCATGCTTTACGGCTTAGAACCGGGTCTTCAACGACGTTTTGAGCGTCATGGAGCATATGAGATGTTCCAGGAGTTGAAGTTAATATTTCAAGCAAATGCCGGATTGAGAGATATGAAGTCTCCAATAAGTTCTATAGCTGCAAGATGGAGGAGAATAGTTACATCGGTGAGCACATACTCAAAATGTGGGTATAACAATCACTTAATTCAGCTGGGAGTTAATCTTCCGGATGATAGTGTCATGTGACAGAATTCTCCAATCAACGCCACCAAGCTACAAGAGCTTCGTGATGAACTATAATATGCAAGGGATGACTAAGACAATTCCTGAGCTCTTAGCGATGCTAAAAAGCTGCGGAGGTAGAAATCAAGAAAGAGCATCAAGTGTTGATGGTCAACAAGACCACTAGTTTCAAGAAAAGGGCAAAGGGAAGAAGAAGGAAACTTCAAAAGAACAGCAAGAAAGTTGCTAATCAAGAGAAGAAACCCAAGTCTGGACCTAAGCACGAAACTGAGTGTTTTTACCGCAAGCAGACGGACCTTTGAGCGGAACTGCCCCAAGTATTTGGCGGATAAAAAGGATGGCAAGGTGAACAAAGGTATATGTGATATACATGTTATTGATGTGTACATTACTAATACTCACAGTAGTACACGGGTATTTGATCTGGTTACATTGCTAATATTTGCAACTCGAAGCAGGAACTACGGATTAAGCGAAGATTGGCTAAGGGCGAGGTGACGATGCGGCGTTGGAAATGGTTCCAAAGTCGATGTGATCATGATTGACACGCTACCTCTACATCTACCTTCGGGATTAGTTTTAGACCTAAATAATTGTTATTTGGTGCCAGCGTTGAGCATGAACATTATATCTGGATCTTGTTTAATGCGAGACGGTTATTCATTTAAATCAGAGAATAATGGTTGTTCTATTTATATGAGTAATATCTTTTATGGTCATGCACCCTTGAAGAATGGTCTATTCTTGTTGAATCTCGACGGTAGTGATACACATATTCATAATGTTGAAGCCAAAAGATACGAGTTGATAATGATAGTGCAACTTATTTGTGGCACTTTGCCGTTTAGGTCATATCGATTGTAAAAGCATGAAGAAACTCCATCTTGATGGGCTTACGGAATCACTTGATTATGAATCACTTGGTACTTGCGAACCGTGCCTCATGGGCAAGATGACCAAAAGCGCCGTTCTCCGGAACTATGGAGCGAGCAACTGATTTGTTGGAAATCATACATCTTGATGTTTGTGGTCCAATGAATGTTGAGGCACTTGTGGCGGGTATCGTTATTTTCTCACCTTCACAGATGATTTGAGCAGATATGGGTTTATCTACTTGATGAAACACAAATCTGAAACATTTGAAAAGTTCAAAGAATTTCAGAATGAAGTGGAAAATCATCGTAACAAGAAAATAAAATTTCTACGATCTGATCGTGGAGGAGAATATTTGAGTTACGAGTTTGGTTTACATTTGAAACAATGTGGAATAGTTTCGCAACTCACGCCACCCGGAACACCACGGAGAAATGGTGTGTCCGAGCGTCGTAATCATACTTTACTAGATATGGTGCGATCTATGATGTCTATTTCCGATTTACCGCTATCGTTTTGGGGTTATGCTTTAGAGGCGGCCGCATTCACGTTGAATAGGACACCGTCAAAATCCGTTGAGGCGACACCTTATGAACTGTGGTTTGGCAAGAAACCAAAGTTGTCGTTTCTTAAAGTTTGGGGCTGCGATGCTTATGTAAAGAAACTTCAACCAGATAAGCTCGAACCCAAATCGGAAAAATGTGTCTTCATAGGATACCCAAAGGAAACTGTTGGGTACACCTTCTATCACAGATCTGAAGGCAAGATTTTCGTTGCTAAATTCGGATCCTTTCTAGAGAAGGAGTTTCTCTCGAAAGAAGTGAGTGGGAGGAAAGTAGAACTTGATGAGATAAGCTGTCTGCTCCCTTATTGGAAAGTAGTTCATCACAAGAAATGGTTCCTGTGACAACTACACCAATTAGTAAAGAAACTAATGATGATGATCATGAAGCTTGAGATCAAGTTACTCTTGAACCTCGTAGGTCAACCAGAGTAAAATACGCACCAGAGTGGTGCGGTAATCCTATTACGGAAGTCATGTTACTTGACCATGGCGAACCTACAAACTATGAAGAAGCGATGGTGAGCCCAGATTCCATAAAATGGCTGGAAGCCATGAAATCTGAGATGGGATCCATGTATGAGAACAAAGTATGGACTTTGGTTGACTTGCCGATGATCGGCAAGCCATTGAAAATAAATGGATCTTTAAGAAGAAGGCCACGCCGATGGTAATATAACTGTCTACAAAGCTCGACTTGTTGCGAAAGGTTTTCGACAAGTTCAAGGGGTTGACTACGATGAGACTTTCTCACCCGTGGCGATGCTTAAGTCTGTCCGAATCATGTTAGCAATTGCCGCATTTTATGATTATGAAATTTGGCAAATGGATGTAAAACTGCATTCTTGAATGGATTTCTAGAAGAAGAGTTGTATATGATGCAACCAGAAGGTTTTGTCGATCCAAAGATGCTAACAAAGTGTGCAAGCTCCAACGATCAATTTATGGTGCAGTGCAAGCCTCTCGGAGTTGGAATAAGCGCTTTGATAGTGTGATCAAAGCATATGGGTTTGTACAGGACTTTTGGAGAAGCCTGTATTTACAAGAAAGTGAGTGGGAGCTCTGTAGCATTTACGATATTATATGTGGACGACATATTATTAATTGGAAATGATATAGAATTTCTGGATAGCATAAAAGGATACTTGAATAAAAGTTTTTCAATGAAAGACCTCGGTGAAGCTGCTTACATATTGGGCATCAAGATCTATAGAGATAGATCAAGGCAGCTTAATTGGACTTTCACAAAGCACATACCTTGATAAAGTTTTGAAAAAGTTCAAAATGGATCGAGCAAAGAAAGGTTTTTGCCTGTGTTGCAAGGTGTAAGATTGAGTCGGACTCAATGCCCGACCACAATGAGAAGATAGAGAGAAAATGAAAGATGTTCCCTATGCTTCAGCCATAGGCTCTATCATGTATGCAATGCTGTGTACCAGACACGGCGTATGCTTAGGCATAAGCTTGGCAGGAAGGTACCAAAGTAATCCAGGAATGGATCCTTTGGACAGCGGTCAAGAACATCCTGAAATACGAAAAGGACTAAGGATATGTTTCTCGTATATGGAGGTGACAAAGAGCTAGTCGTAAATGGTTACGTCGATGCAAGCTTTGACACTGATCCGGACGATTCTAAATCGCAAACCGGATCGTGTTTTTATTAAGCGGTGGAGCTGTCGGTTGGTGCAGTTCTAAAGAAAGCGTCGTGGCGGGATCTACATGTGAAGCGGAGTACATAGCTGCTTGAAGCGGCAAATGAAGGAGTCTGGATGAAAGAGTTCATCTCCGATCTAGGTGTCATACCTAGTGCATCGGGACCAATGAAGATCTTCTGTGACAATCTTGGTGCAATTGCCTTGGCAAAGGAATCCAGATTTCACAAGAGGACCAAGCATATCAAGAGGCGCTTCAATTCCATTCGGGACCAAGTCCAAGTGGGAGACATAGAGATTTGCAAAATACATACGGATCTGAATGTTGCAGACCGTTGACTAAGCCTCTTCCACGAGCAAAACATGATCAGCACCAAGACTCCATGGGTGTTAGGATCATTACTTTGTAATCTAGATTATTGACTCTAGTGCAAGTGGGAGGCTGAAGGAAATATGCCCTAGAGGCAATAATAAAGTTATTATTTATTTCCTTATATCATGATAAATGTTTATTATTCATGCTAGAATTGTATTAACCGGAAACATAATACATGTGTGAATATATAGACAAAACAGTATGTCACTAGTATGCCTCTACTTGACTAGCTTGTTAATCAAAGATGGTTATGTTTCCTAACCATGAACAAGGAGTTGTTATTTGATTAACAAGGTCACATCATTAGTTGAATGATCTGATTGACATGACCCATTCCGTTAGCTTAACACTCGATCGTTTAGTATGTTAATGCTTTCTTCATGACACATACATGTTCCTGTAACTATGAGATTATGCAACTCCCGTTTACGGAGGAACACTTTGGGTGCTACCAAAGCGTCCTAGCGTAATCGGGTGATTATAAAGGAGTACTACAGGTGTCTCCAAAGGTACTTGTTGGGTTGGCGTATTTCGAGATTAGGTTTTGTCACTCCGATTGTCGGAGAGGTATCTCTAGGCCTTCTCGGTAATACACATCACTTAAGCCTTGCAAGCATTACAACTAATGAGTTAGTTGTGAGATGATGTATTACGGAGCGAGTAAAGAGACTTACCGGTAGCGAGATTGAACTAGGTATTGGATACCGACGATCGAATCTCGGGTAAGTAACATACCGATGACAAAGGGAACAACATATGTCGTTATGCGGTTTGACCGATAAAGATCTTCGTAGAATATGTAGGAACCAATATGGGCATCCAGGTTCCGCTATTGGTTATTGACCGAGAATGGTTCTAGGTCATGTCTACATAGTTCTCGAACCCGTAGGGTCCCTTGCAACGCTTAACGTTTCGATGACAGTTCATAATGAGTTTATAAGTATTGATGCACGAAGGTTGTTCGGAGTCCCGGATGTGATCACGGACATGACGAGGAGTCTCGAAATGGTCGAGATATAAAGATTGATATATTGGAAGCCTACATTTGGACATCGGAAGTGTTCCGGGTGAAATCGGGATTTTACCGGAGTACCGGGAGGTTACCGGAACCCCCCGGGAGGTCCATGGGCCTTAATGGGCCATAGGAGAAGAGGAAGGGCAGGCCAAGGTGGGCTGCGCGCCCCCTCCCCCCTCTAGTCCGAATAGGACAAGGAAGGGGGGCGCCCTTCCCTCTTTCCTCCTCCAATCCTAGTCCAACTAGGAGAGGGAGTCCTACTCGGTGGGAGTAGGACTCCTCCTGGTGCGCCTCCCCTAGGCCCGGCCACCTCCCCCTTGGCTCCTTTATATCCGGGGGCAGGGGGCACCCCAATACACACAAGTTGATCTACGGATCTTTCCTTAGCCGTGTGCGGTGCCCCCTTCCACCATATTCCACTTCGGTCATATCGTCGCGGAGCTTAGGCGAATCCCAGTGCCGGAGAAGTCCTATCGTCGCGGAGCTTAGGCGAAGCTTCTGCGTCGGTGGAGCATCATCATCGTCACTGCGCCGTCGTCTTGTGGAACTCATCCCGACACTTTGCTGGATCGGAGTCCGGGATCGTCATCGAGCTGAGCGTGTGCAGAACTCGGAGGTGCCGTCGTTCGGTGCTTGGATCGGTCGGATCGTGAAGGCGTCGACTACATCAACCGCGTTGTTATAACGCCTTCCGCTTTCGGTCTCACGAGGGTACGTGGACGGACACTCTTCCCTCTCGTTGCTATGCCATCACCATGGTCTTGCGTGATCGTAGGAAATTTTTTGAAATTACTACGTTCCCCAACAGCGCCATCATCACGCAATGATGGGCTGCATGCACATGCAGATGCTGCACCGGGATCCTCTGTGGTCATTCCAGGCGCTCCACTTCAGCAAACAGCCGCATAAAATCCTTCAGAATCACCCTCGGGATTAGATGACACACAGGAGCAGTCTGGTGGATCCTTTGTGGCTGATCCGGCTGTGTCTCAACAGCGGCGTACATGTCTGCAACAAGGGCTAATTCAGCCTGTTAATTACAAGCATATAACCAAGTATGGCATGGTTTGCTCCACAGGTGAACCAGGTGAGCCTAACACCCTTGAAGCGGCACTGTGTGATGAGAAGTGGAAGAAAGCTATGCATGAAGAATATATGGCATTGAAAAGGAACAAAACATGGCACTTGGTTCCCCCACAGCAAGGTAAAAACTTGATTGATTGCAAGTGGGTTTTTCAGGATTAAGAGGAAAGCTGATGGAACCATTGATCGATATAAGGCTAGACTAGTTGCAAAGGGTTTCAAACAGAGATATGGCATAGACTATGAGGACACCTTCAGTCCAGTGGTAAAGGCAGCCACTATTCATCTTGTCCTGTCTATTGCAGTCTCTAGAGGATGGAGTCTCAGATAGCTCGACGTTCAGAATGCGTTTCTCCATGGCTTTCTGGAAGAGGAAGTGTATATGAAACAGTCTCCTGGGTTTGAGAGTAAGAATGCTCCTTCTCATGTGTGTAAACTTGATAAAGCATTATATGGTTTGAAGCAAGCTCCAAGGGCGTGGTATGCACGCCTCTGTCATAAAATGCAAGCACTAGGTTTTGTTCCTTCCAAGTCTGAAACGCCATTGTTCATCTACAACAAGTCCAACACATGCATATTCGTTCTTATATATGTTGATGATATTATGACTAGCTCGTCTAACGAAGCAATCACAGGACTTCTCAAGGACTTGAGTGCAGACTTTGCTCTGAAGGATCTTGGTGACTTGCACTACTTTCTTGGGATTGAGGTGAAGAAACACAAGGATGGACTTCTCCTCTCTCAAGAAAAATATGCAACTGACCTGGTTAGGAAAGATGGATTGCAGGGATGTAAACCTTCACTTACTCCATTATCTAGCTCAGAAAAGTTATCTTTTGCAGAAGGTGAGCTTTTGAGTAAAGAGGACAGCACTAAATACAGAAGTCTGGTAGGAGCCCTTCAGTATCTCGCACTTACCAGGCCTGATATTTCTTTTGCTGTCAACAAGTTCTGCCAGTTTCTTCATGCACCCACAAATGTTCATTTGACAGCTGCAAAACGTATAGTTTGATATGTTAAGCATACCTTGAGTCTGGGACTGAACTTCAGCAAATCTCTATTCACTCTTGTCAGTGCTTTTTCTGATTCTGACTGGGCAGGCTGTCTGGATGACAGACGTCCCACTGGTGGCTTTGCAGTGTTCTATGGACCAAATTTGATATCATGGTGTGCACGTAAGCAGGCTACTGTATCCAGGTCGAGCACAGAGGCTGAATACAAAGCATTGGCAAATGCCACAACAGAGATAATATGGGTTCAGTCCATGCTGAAGGAACTTGGCATACAAAGCAAGCAGGCTCCCTGTCTGTGGTGTGACAATCTTGGTGCCACGTATCTCTCTATAAATCCAGTGTTCCTTGCCAGGACAAAACATATTGAGATAAATTTTCATTTTGTCAGAGAAAGGGTTGCTCAGAAGCAACTTGACATTCGCTTTGTGCATTCCAAAGATCAACTTGCAGATGGATTTACAAAGCCTTTTCCTACAAGAAGTTTCAAAGACTTTAAGCATAATCTCAACTTGATGAAGTTGTGATTAAGGGAGGGTGTTAAACTTCAGATAACCAAGTCTTCAGATAATCAAGTCTGCCGCATATATCCAATGCACCATACGTATCCAATGGGTTGTACTCGGGCTGACTTGTAGCGTATCTCAGCAGGAGTCTTCAATTAGAGGCTAGGAGATGTTTATCTTCTGTAACCATAATTCTATATCCTCCTAACTTGATTCCAAGTTGTAATCCCAACTGTATGCGTTATCAGGACTCGCACCCCTGCCTATAATACATGCAGCGTCCCCTCGATACATGGTAAGACGTTTTCCGCTTCGTACAGTGAGGACTGTGGTGGCACGGTGCAGAGACGGGCCATGGCAATAGCCCCTTCTCGTCCTGGTCGACAGATTGAATGGAAAACCCTCCAGGATCTCCTGATACTGATACACATACAAGGTGGATCGGCAGGAGCTACATGTAAGGCTATCTCTTTTCCTTTTAATTCCGAAGATGGTTGCCATTTATCCATTTCATCTTAGTAGTGTTGCCTGTGCTATTCCATGGTATCACAATAGAGAAGTAATAATTTGGTTGCATGAAAAATGTTCAGATTTCTCACTCGAGCGGAGCTCCTTTGCACAGAGTCTCAGAACGCAGATGCTTCCTAGAAAGCGCCATGGCAGCACTCAGGTTCAATCATGTATTCGTTCCATGAAGGTAGGTTGCGTGCTTGATCATTTTGTCTTGTCACATATATTCACGCTGGCATTGTGTGGGCCTAACAAAAACATGTTTGGCTTGCAACAATTTTAGGCTGCTCCTATGTTCAGCGTCTCCAATCAGGCCGGCCTTGACATGCCAGATGTGACGCTGATTGCTCTCCAGGTTCCCCAAGAACATGCAGCACGGGAGACTCGCCCCCGGCTGTTTGTAACAAGATTGAAAGTTTGAAACTCTTGTTGTACTCAGGGGTTCGCGTAGCCCCCGGGCGCTGTGTGCATGTCGAGCATGGGGCGGAACGAGCAGGAAGGCCATTTACTTGTTGGTAGTTTGAGCTCCTGTAGGGCAGATGGAGCGAGAAGACTGACAAAAGGAGGTTGTATAGCCTGCTTAGTTTATGGGAACTCTTCTGGTTTCCTTTATATCTGAAAGCACTGAGATAAGTGCCCCCTGAGACCTGATGTTTGGAAGCACTAATGAAAGTAAGACTAGTCGGACGAGTGCAACGTGTGCCTTTTTTATTGGCTGGTTGTCACCGAAAGCGCTGATTGTTATGGCTGGTGATACAATAAAAGAGTTCTTGTTGTTGGATGTTGGCTCATTGTTTTCTGGTGTTGATATCCATGTCATTTGCGACATCGCCTCCCTTTTCTTCAGAATGGATTTAAACCGTGGACTTTGCAATGCGATGAATACACCGTATGCCGGAAGCTCCTTATGTTCAAGGGGCAAGATGAGATACTGGAGCATGGGCATCCATTTCCTACTCTTATTTCCTATGTCAATACCATCCCAATGGTAGTACAGCAATACATTCTATGATTTTGCTTTATAACTTGGATTAAACAATAATTCTTTTGAATTTGATTTAAGGTGATCTCATGGGAATTAACAGGTGTTAATTAGAATGGTTGGTCCTTATAACTAGTCAAGGGTAAACACAAAATAGCATGTTAAACTAACCATAGATTTTCTATTTATTTATTTGCGAGGAAACAAGCCATAGATTTGCGAAGTACTCCCTCCGTAAACTAATATAAGAGCGCTTAGATCACTACAATAGTGATCTAAACGCCTCTTATATTAGTTTATAGAGGGAGTAGCAATAAGGTGGCCATGACAAAAGGAGCTAGTACACATATCAAAAACGCTCTCATAGATTTGCCTTTACGACACTAAGTGTTCTATTGTCAAAAATGCTCTCATATTATAGGATGGAGGGTGTACAAATCATAGAAGCTGCTACACATATCATATCATTTTGGTGTGTTAGAGAGGGGCGGTGGATCTGGATAAAATGGAATTGCCGAGTACATGATCATTTTAGCATCGACCTATCGGGCAAAAGAGAGGGGTGATCTGGAAAGATGAACTGTTGTAATAACAAACTCTAGAACTATAGAGCGTGATCTTTTGACATCCACAAAGAAAGCATACTGAGTGATAAGCAAACAAATTGTTGCTATACTTTGTCACTACTCCCTCGCTTTCGTAATGTAAGATGTTGATGAAGGGGGTATTTTGAAAAGAAACCTCATGAAACTAGTAGCGTCACTTAATTACATTTCCTGTGACCAGGCCATTAATTAAACGACAGTGCGATCGTTGCCCTTCTTATTTTTGCCAAGGCCATTCGAGAATGGTTAATAGAAACGCCGGCTACCGGTTGTATACCTGTGCCATGTCAACAATAGCCTGTGTAAAAGTAGCCTCGTGTAATAGGCTGGCTCTATACGAGTTGTTGCATGACCAGAGTAATCAATGTTTGTATGCATGGGCAGAAAGTAAAATACAATTGATTGGATGGTGAGACATAGGGGATTGTGAGCAGCGGGGCTAGCGCTGGCTTTGGGCTGCAAGCAAGCGACTATTTATCGCGTCTTGTGCTGTAGCCGGGCGATTGAGGAAGCGTCCGCTCTCTTCTCTTTCATGCATTTACTCTCCTGCAGTTCAGAATTTTGCTGAGGTGGAATCCCTTGTAGCCTGCTGAGTAGGACTACTGTACTTGCTCTTAAGCGGGAGAGTAGGGATTACCTTTCTTACTTTTACCATGGCCATTAAGTGGGAGAGTGGTTGTTGCCCTTCTTACTTTTACCAAGGACATTAAGTTGGAGAGCGGCGGTTTTTGCCTTTCGGTAACCTAGCCTAGGGATGCCCAAAAGCAGTGAGGGAGGGTTTGTATCGCGCCACTTCACTAATCCATGCCATGGCCTTCTCTTTGGCCATGGACCACGAAGCTGCACCCCATCTTGTCCTCTCCATCATGCTACCATCTCTCTATATATGAAAGAAGTAGTCATTCATCCGCGTGAGGGGTGCGCGTGTGACTTAGGATCGTTAGGGGTAATATAGTTGCAATGCAGTATCTATGCATGGGCAACCAGATGGAGTTGCAACAACCGTTGTCAAAAGTTGGATGTTTTAGAGCTCCCATGTTCTAATTAATTAATTAATTAATCATATTTTGTGGTGCCATTAGTTCTATCCTGGGTTAGGAGGATTCATCGACCTACACATCCACGTGTACGAGCAAATCGTGTACATAGGTATCTACAAGGCCAGTAAGGACGCTACGACGTTGGCCTTCTTCAACCGACTAGAAGCCTTGGATGCCTTTGCAGAGAAGCACCTTGACCTCGCCATAAAAGCCGCCGCTCCTTAGCCGCCGGTCGGTGGGCCGGCCCATTGAGTTGAGGAGGAGGAGGTCGTACGTTGATGGATGCATCTTTCTTCTTGCTTCGTGTAACCACCACTGCGATCGCATCATCGTGGCCTTAATTCTTATTGTGCTACTGCATTCTCGTTCCAGTCAATACGGACATGTGTGATCCCTTTGCTTAATTATATGCATCACTGTAACTAGTACTTCATCCGTCAATTTACAAGTTGTGCTGCCAGTGTTTGGGGCCGGCGCACGACACAATAAGCACACCCACGATGACACATACAGAGAGGACATCCAGCAGTTCCAAAGACGATTTGTCAAAATATGCAGCTAAAAATAACAAGCACTATCTAATTTTTGCAACTAAAATTCAGTAATTAAGCATAGATTTCATTCATAGATTAAGCAGTCGTGCTTAATTTATACAAACAGTTCAACTGCTATATGCATATATATGGTTGCTCGCCATTAGGCGCCGCGGAGCGCTTTGCTCGCGTTCGTCGGCGCGCTCGGGTTGTGGACAGCTTTTCCTTGCGTGTTCAACTGCTATATGCATATATATGGTTGCTCGCCATTGAGGCGACCACGGAGCGCTCTGCTCGTGTCCCTCTGCGCGCGCTCTGCCAGCGGTTGGGCCTGCGCACGACCACGTCGGGGGCCCCGTATGCATGCGGTTGCGCCGCGCGCGCTGCCACGCGATGCAGTTACGTGCGGCATGATGGAGTTACGCGCTGCGAATAAGAAGTGCCATCAGGACATGCCGTCTGGCCTCCCCTTTAATTCCAGCGGCCATTATAACCTTAGTCTCTTCAACCTTTCGATCGCGCCCCACAACACAACAAGCACACCCATGACGACACATAGAGAGGGGATGTCTAGCGGCGCTCCAATGGAGTTCGGCGAGCATAAAGTGGAGACCCACGCGAGGGAGACGGATCTCTTGGCGGTGTACACCATCGACCCGGCCGTGGTGGATGACTACATCAACACTGTTGAGCAGTTGCTTGCTGGAGACAAGTACAAGGTGGTCGGCATCAACCTCCAGTACACCGCCGGTCGTCCGGCATAGATCAGATGGTTGCCGTCGCCCGGTTGTGCGTGTGCCATCATGTCCTCATCTACCACTACTACATGGCCAGAGAGCCTTGCGACCGTTTCAATAGGTTTGTCAACAGCGTCGACTACAAGTTCACCACGGTGGAAACCGCCGACGATGTAAAAGCGCTCAGTGTTACGAGCTTGTCCTGGAAGAACCTTATCAAAATCCGTGACCAATATAGGGTCTGGGGCAGCACGAAGGACTCCCTGGTCGAACTCGCCTCGGCCATCATCGACCCCTACTACGAAAAGATGAAGCAGGATGCCCAGAGAACAAGTCCCGTATCCTGGCACAGGGCCTGGATGCGGCGAATGGATGAACCTCACCTCAGGTTCGCGGACAAGAGCATGTACACATGCTACGAGATGCACAAGTGGATCGTTGACATGAGGAAGTGCCTCGTTACCCAAATCGATGAGCCCGGATCGAGGCACAAGCAGAGCAAGCGTCACAAGCAGTAGATGATGATCAGATGATCGTTTATGCTAGTAAATCATGCATATAATACATAGGTTACTTTATTGGTGTGTGGAAGTGTCATGTGTGTAGTAGCCACCTATGAAATTATGCATGTAATAGTTTACTTTGGTGTGTGCAAATGCCATGGTTGTAGTAGCCACTTATGTAATTGGATGTTTAACTTGGTTATGCAACCATGTCCTATATATATATATATATATATATATATATATATATATATATATATATATATATATATATATATATATATATATCTGTGTGTGTGTGTGTTGTTGTTGTTGTTATTGTTGTGCTGTATGCAATCCCATCGCACAACACACGTCATATTAGCAGCAACCGTTTGTGTTATTATCAGTCTTCGCAAACATTTCTGATTACAGACCTATTTGCCGCGTATCACACACATCTTGTTATATTGAACCATTTATGTTCTCTTGTCTCAACACAAACAGTTCATCCGAGTGAACCGCATGCTGTATATCGCACACACCTTGATCTGGTTGACCATTTCTTTTGTGTTGCCTAATCACAAACAGTTCATCCGAGTGAACCATATGATGTGTATCGCGCACGCCTTCATCTGGCTGCCCGTTACTTTTGTTACTCCTCATCGCAAACTGTTAATTGAACTGAACCGTATGCCCTGTATCGCACACGCAACTAAAATCTGAACCGTGTTTGATGCATCCGTCATTGCAAACATTTTGCATATTTTTTATGGTTTTCTTACACCACCGTTTGCAATTATTGCATCGCACACAGTTTCTCGAAGGGTCTCTGGTCGTAGTGTCGCGTTAGAAGCATCATGTAGTAGTGCTAGTTGTAAGTCCACTGTCAACTTCTAACTCGGCCGGACCATGTTATTTTTTCTTAGTTGCATAGTCTCCATCAACTTGCAACTAGGCCCAACCATTCTTTTTCTACCTCAATTACAAGTCCACCGTCGACTCGCAACTGGGCCAGACTTTTTATTTCGCCTCAATTGCAAGTCCACCCTCGACTTGCAACTGTGGGCTCGAAACTTTTTCCCAACAGATCGACCATTGACTAGCAATTGTTCTCGATCTGGGCCCGACCCTTTTTTCGCCTTAGTTCCTGTTGGGGAACGTAGTAATTTCAAAAAAAAATCCTACGCACACGCAAGATCATGGTGATGCATAGCAACGAGAGGGGAGAGTGTTGTCCACGTACTCTCGTAGACCGAAAGCGGAAGCGTTAGAACAACGCGGTTGATGTAGTCGTATGTCTTCACGATCCGACCGATCCAAGTACCGAAAGTACGGCACCTCCGAGTTCAGCACACGTTCAGCTCGATGACGATCCCCGGACTCCGATCCAGCAGGGTGTCGGGGATGAGTTTCGTCAGCACGACAGCGTGGTGACGGTGATGATGTTCTACCGGCGCAGGGCTTCGCCTAAGCACCGCTACGATATGACCGAGGTGGAATATGGTGGAGGGGGGCACCGCACACGGATAAGGAACGATCACGAAGATGAACTTGTGTGTCATGGGGTGCCCCCCTCCTCCATATATAAAAGGGGGGGAGGAGGAGGGGGCCGGCCAAGGGGGTGGCGCGCCCTAGGAGGGGGCAACCTACTCCAAGTAGGTTTGCCCCTCCCTTTCCTAGTCCAAGAAGGAGGGAAGGAAGGAGTGGGAGAGGGAAAGGCAAGGCGCCCCTCCTTCCTTGTCCTATTCGGACTCAAGGGGAGGCGCGCCTCTTGCCTGGCCGGCCTCTCTCTCTCCACTAGGTCCCAACAAGGCCCATTAGTTCCCGGGGGTTCGGTAACCCGGTACTCCGATATATATCCGATAACCGCCGGAACTATTCCGGTGTCCGAATATAGTCGTCCAATATATCAATCTTTATGTCTTGACCATTTCGAGACTCCTCGTCATGTCCGTGATCACATCCGGGACTCCGAACAACCTTCAGTACATCAAAAACTATAAACTCATATTATAACTGTCATCGTAACGTTAAGCGTGCGGACCCTATGGGTTCGAGAACTATGTAGACATGACCTAGAACTGTTTTCGGTCAATAACCAATAGCGGAACCTGGATGCTCATATTGGTTCCTACATATTCTACGAAGATCTTTATCGGTCAAACTGCATAACAACATACGTTGTTCCCTTTGTCATCGGTATGTTACTTGCCCGAGATTCGATCGTCGGTATCTCAATACCTAGTTCAATCTCGTTACCGGCAAGTCTCTTTACTCGTTACGTAATGCATCATACCGTAACTAACTCATTAGCTACATTGCTTGCAAGGCTTATAGTGATGTGCATTACCGAGAGGGCCCAGAGATACCTCTCCGACAATCGGAGTGACAAATCCTAATCTCAAAATACGTCAACTCAACAAGTACCTTTGGAGACACCTGTAGAGCACCTTTATAATCACCCAGTTACGTTGTGACGTTTGGTAGCACACAAAGTGTTCCTACGGTAAATGGGAGTTACATAATATCATAGTCATAGGAACATATATAAGTCATGAGGAAAGCAATAGCAACATACTAAACGATCAAGTGCTAAGCTAACGAAATGTCGCAAGTCAATCACATCATTCTCCTAATGATGTGATCCCATTAATCAAATGACAACACATGTCTATGGTTAGGAAACATAACCATCTTTGATCAATGAGCTAGTCAAGTAGAGGCATACTAGTGACATTAAGTTTGTCTATGTATTCACACATGTATCATGTTTCCGATTAATACAATTCTAGCATGAATAATAAACATTTATCATGATATGAGGAAATAAATAATAACTTTATTATTGCCTCTAGGGCATATTTCCTTCAGTCTCCCACTTGCACTAGAGTCAATAATCCAGATTACACAGTAATGATTCTAACACCCATGGAGTCTTGGTGCTGATCATGTTTTGCTCGTGGAAGAGGCTTAGTCAACGGGTCTGCAACATTCAGATCCGTATGTATCTTGCAAATCTCTATGTCTCCCACCTGGACTTGGTCCCGGATGGAATTGAAGCGTCTCTTGATGTGCTTGGTCCTCTTGTGAAATCTGGATTCCTTTGCCAAGGAAATTGCACCAGTATTGTCACAGAAGATCTTCATTGGTCCCGATGCACTAGGTATGACACCTAGATCGGAAATGAACTCCTTCATCCAGACTCCTTCATTTGCTGCTTCTGAAGCAGCTATGTACTCCGCTTCGCATGTAGATCCCGCTACGACGCTTTGTTTAGAACTGCACCAACTGACAACTCCACCGTTTAATATAAACACGTATCCGGTTTGCGATTTAGAATCGTCCGGATCAGTGTCAAAGCTTACATCGACGTAACCATTTACGACAAGCTCTTTGTCACCTCCATAAACGAGAAACATATCCTTAGTCCTTTTCAGGTATTTCAGGATGTTCTTGACCGATGTCCAGTGATCCACTCCTGGATTACTTTGGTACCTCCCTGCTAAATTAATAGCAAGGCACACATCTAGTCTGGTACACAGCATTGCATACATGATAGAGCCTATGGCTGAAGCATAGGGAACTCCTTTCATTTTCTCTCTATCTTCTGCAGTGATCGGGCATTGAGTCTGACTCAACTTCACACCTTGTAATACAGGCAAGAATCCTTTCTTTGTCTAATCCATTTTGAACTTTTTCAAAACTTTATCAAGGTATGTGCTTTGTGAAAGTCCAATCAAGCGTCTTGATCTATCTCTATAGATCTTGATGCCCAATATGTAAGCAGCTTCACCGAGGTCTTTCATTGAAAAACTTTTATTCAAGTATCCTTTTATGCTATCCAGAAATTCTATATCATTTCCAATCAACAATATGCCGTCCACATATAATATCAGAAATGCTACAGAGCTCCCACTCACTTTATTGTAAATATAGGCTTCCCCGAAAGTCTGTATAAAACCATATGCTTTGATCACACTATCAAAGCGTTTATTCCAACTCCGAGAGGCTTGCACCAGTCCATAAATGGATCGCTGGAGCTTGCACACTTTGTTAGCTCCCTTAGGATTGACAAAACCTTCCGGTTGCATCATATACAACTCTTCTTCCAG
The DNA here is from genome assembly GCA_021605145.1 of Aegilops bicornis. NCBI lineage: Eukaryota > Viridiplantae > Streptophyta > Magnoliopsida > Poales > Poaceae > Aegilops > Aegilops bicornis. The sequence continues at coordinate 649,960,242 of CM038674.1, forward strand.
AAATCCATTCAGGAATGCAGTTTTGACATCCATCTGCCATATTTCATAATCATAAAATGCGGCAATCGCTAACATGATTCGGACAGACTTAAGCATCGCTACGGGTGAGAAGGTCTCATCGTAGTCAACCCCTTGAACTTGTCGACAACCTTTTGCAACAAGTCGAGCTTTGTAGACAGTAACATTACCGTCAGTGCCAGTCTTCTTCTTGAAGATCCATTTATTCTCTATTGCTTCCGATCATCAGGAAAGTCAACCAAAGTCCACACTTTGTTCTCATACATGGATCCCATCTCAGATTTCATGGCTTCAAGCCATTTTGAGGAATATGGGCTCACCATCACTTCTTCATAGTTCGTAGGTTCACCATGATCTAGTAGCATGACTTCCAGAACAGGATTACCATACCACTCTGGCGCGGATCTTACTCTGGTTGATCTACGAAGTTCAGTAACAACTTGATCTGAAGTTTCATGATCATCATCATTAACTTCCTCACTAATTGGTGTAGGTGTCACAGAAACCGGTTTCTGTGATGAACTACTTTCCAATAAGGGAGCTGGTACTGTTACCTCATCAAGTTCTACTTTCCTCCCACTCACTTCTTTCGAGAGAAACTCCTTCTCTAGAAAGGATCCATTCTTAGCAACGAATGTCTTGCCTTCGGATCTGTGATAGAAGGTGTACCCAACTGTCTCCTTTGGGTATCCTATGAAGACACATTTTTCCGATTTGGGTTCGAGCTTATCAGGTTGAAGCTTTTTCACATAAGCATCGCAGCACCAAACTTTCAGAAACGACAACTTTGGTTTCTTACCAAACCATAGTTCATAAGGAGTCGTCTCAACGGATTTTGATGGTGCCCTATTTAACGTGAATGCGGCCGTCTCTAAAGCATAACCCCAAAACGATAGCAGTAAATCAGTAAGAGACATCATAGATCGCACCATATCTAGTAAAGTACGATTACGACGTTCGGACACACCATTACGCTGTGGTGTTCCGGGTGGCATGAGTTGTGAAACTATTCCGCATTGTTTCAAATGTAGACCAAACTCGTAACTCAAATATTCTCCTCCACGATCAGATCGTAAAAACTTTATTTTCTTGTTACGATGATTTTCAACTTCACTCTGAAATTCTTTGAACTTTTCAAATGTTTCAGACTTATGCTTCATTAAGTAGATATACCCATATCTTCTTAAATCATCTGTGAAGGTGAGAAAATAACGATATCCGCCATGAGCTTCAACATTCATTGGACCACATACATCTGTATGTATGATTTCTAACAAATCTGTTGCTCTCTCCATAGTACCGGAGAACGGCGTTTTAGTCATCTTGCCCAGGAGGCACGGTTACGCAAGTACCAAGTGATTCATAATCAAGTGGTTCCAAAAGTCCATCAAGATGGAGTTTCTTCATGCGTTTTACACCGATATGACCTAAGCGGCAAGTGCCACAAATAAGTTGCACTATCATTATCAACTCTGCATCTTTTGGCTTCAACATTATGAATATGTGTATCACTACAATCGAGATTCATCAAAAATAGACCACTCTTTAAGGGTGCATGACCATAAAAGATTTTACTCATATAAATAGAACAACCATTATTCTCTGATTTAAATGAATAACCGTCTCGCATCAAACAATATCCAGATATAATGTTCATGCTCAACGCTGGCACCAAATAACAATTATTCAGGTCTAAAACTAATCCTGAAGGTAGATGTAGAGGTAGTGTCAACTGTCGCGGATTTGTCACGGCAGATGTCCTTAGTGTCAGGACTTAGTCGCGAGGCCAACGCATCTATGTGGTAGCTTGAGAGGGGTTGAGTGGGACGAGAGACGCAGGGCGGATCAACACGCAAGGCAAGGGTTTAGACAGCTTCGGGCCCCGGGAAACATCATCCGGTAAAAACCCTACATGCTGTTTGAGGCTAGGTCTCATTATGATCATGAGGAAGTCGCCGTAAACCGGCTCTCCTCTTTGTATCTAGCCCTAACATTGTTTCTTCTTGCTTGTAGCTTGTCCCTCTTTGGGAGCCCCGCCTCCTTATATATGTTGAAGGGCGGTTTACATGACTAGTCCTAGTTGGATTAGGATTACTCTATTACAAGTGGAGTCCTAGTCTTGCTTCCTTTGTAAGGGAATATTCCTTGTGCTTTCCTCATAAACCGGCCCACCATTAAACGTGAACCGGCCTTCTGGGCCATGGGCCTCGTCATCCATCTGACCCGCCGGGTTACTAATGAACCGTCAAGACCGGGCGGGTAGCCCGTGAACCGCCAAGCTCCGGGCGGGTTACCAGTGAGTCGTCCAGTCCGGCCGGGTTATACTTCCGGCCGGTTTACGCCACGGGGTATATCCCCGACATTAGCCCCCAGTTTAATTTGGATTTTATCCATGTTAAACTGATCCTGTAAAATAAACACAAGAGCAAACTTGACAGGTTGTGCCCCGGGTTAAGAATTCTTGTAAACCGGCACCTGATTATCCTTAAGTCCTTGTCATTTCCTCCTTCTAGAAAAATCCGGGTCAATAAACCATCTTCATACTCAAATTGCTGATGTTGGTGTCTCATAGAGAAATATTGTGAAGAATAATCCACTTGAGTCGGCTTCCAAAGCACCGGCTTAAGAAACGTTGGTCTTGAAATAATCATATGATATTCAGCCGGTTTGAAAATATAGAACTTGCCGATCTCTGACTTCCAAAATCACCGGGTTATAAACACTGATAGTTCCTGGTCATGATTGTTTCCAACGCCGGTTCATGATTGTTTCCAACGCCGGTTCATGATTATTGATGACGCCGGGGTATGATTGTTGCAGACACCGGGTCATAATGATTGGTGATGCCGGGTCAATCTGGTTTGCTCAAAACAGAAAATTGGAAGATATTTCTCCCTTATATCCATATTACCTGTAGCCCCCAAGTGTCGGGTTGTCATGCTTGCAGCAACCTGGGACTTGTAATTGCCTAATGCTCATAAAACTTCAACCAGTGTAGCCGCCAAGGGACGCCCATTATGCAATAATGAGCAGGGACTTTCCAAATATTATCATGTAAACTTGGACAGCAATGTGTAGCCCCCAAGGGCCGGCTCATTACGATGTGATGAGTCAGATCTTCAATAAGGTGAGCAAACAATGACTTTGCATTAGCCCCCAAGTGTCATGGTGCATGTTTTGCAGCAACATGAGACTTGCATATTTGATATAACCTCAACTTGAATAATGTAGCCCCCTAAGTGCCGGATCGTAAGCCTGCAGCGACTCAGGACTATTCCTTCCATTGTAGAATAAATCATATCCTTTGATAAAATAATAGCCATTGCGCTAAAGCGACTTTGAAAACCTCAATCATAATATTAATAACCATAATAAAAATCCAGCCATGTGGGCTATTTGAATAATATAATCCAATGATTTATAAGCGCATGATTCCCATGGCGCAATCCAAATATATGCTGGCAACTTGTCCCAAGCCAGGTCGGTTTAATAAACACCGGATAATTTCTCATCATATACTGGCGACTTATCGTCTTAAAGCCAGGCCGGTTTAATAAACACCGGATAATTTATCATCATGCTTTATTCAACCTGTCTCTGCATACAACGAGTTTAAAGTGTCCTGGCGGTTTACCGCCGGACGGGTCATAATGCCCAACATATAACCCAGGTTTATAACCAAGGCTGCACTTAAGAATAATCAATGAAATATATCATACCTGTGACATTGAATCACATCATTGGTTTACCAACTTTTTGTAGTAAGGGTGATAACCCCAACCTTGAGTAATGATAACTCCTTTCATACTGTGTCGGTTTATGATAAAACCGTACCGGGTTGTGATAAACACCGGTTTAACCATATATAATACTAGCGACTCGTAGTCAAACCAGACCGGGCGGATAGTCTCCGGATTATGATTTGATCATGTACTGACAATTTGTAATTGAAAGTCAAGCCAGGTTAATGAACACCGGTTTACTCCATAATAAGATGGTAACATAAAATCAGACCAGGCAGATAGTTTCCGGATTAAGATTTAACCGTGTTTCATCAATTTGTAATTGACAGTTTGAAACGGATTAACAATGTCGGTTTAAAAACGCAACAAAAATCAAATAACAGTTATGAAAAAAATGGAAGCAAAGGCAATGATAAAACCGTTTGCAAAAAGAGGCTTCACTGAGCCGATCAGATGGTGTTACCATGGTCGGACACGACCAAGCTCCCAATAAGGTGTAGCTATGGTTCAAGTCAGCCAGGTCCCCAACTGAAAACGTGGCATTGTGCCGATCAAGTGGCGTGGCAATGGTTCGGGTTCGACCAAGCCCCCAAGTGACTCTATGGCCTTAGGCCGATCAAGAGGCGTGACTGGTTCAGACTTGACCATGTCCCCAAGTGATCTGGTGGCTTTCGCCTATCAAAAGGTGTTGCATTGGTTCGGACACGACCAAGCCCCCAGTGATGTTGTGGCACTAGGCCGATCAAGAGGCGTGGCTATGGTTCGGATACGACCAAGCCCCCAAGTGATCAGTAATATGATAAGCCAATAAGGCATGTTACCCATGTTTGAATCGCGCATCATGGCAGCAGGTCCTCTTTGGCACCTAACTTATTGCAAGAGATAAATCCTTCTTGAACCGGACATTTAAACCGGATATTTGAGAGCATCAGTGCTTTGCAAGAGATAGTTTCCTCTTAAACCGGATTATAAACCGGAAGCACCATTGTGAGCCGGAAATTTTCTGACGGCCTTTTAAATTTTGCACCAATATGGCGGTTTAGGGTCCTGCATTAGATAATTTTGCAAGCCGGAGTAATTGCTCTTTTTAAGGAAAGCAATATCTAATATAAAAATATAATGGATGGACTTCACCTGATATGTCAGGCCAGTTAATATCCACCGCGGGGTTATAAGCCAGCACAGACAAGAGAGTCGGCCGCGGCATTGTTGATGTCGTCCGGACTGCAGGGGCGGCGGTTTGTGTTCTGGTTCATCAGTGTGATGCACAGATGCCGGTGTAAAACAGCTAGCGCGCGCCGTCCGCAGTAGGGCATCACTTTTATAGTGAGCACTTGTCCTGTATAAAAAGATATAGGCCAGAGTAATTGTTTCTTTGACGAAAATAATATTATGCTAATAAAATTGATTTAGACGGATATCACCTGATTTGTGCGGACGACTGATGATCCTTATATACTGCCCGCGGGTAACCTAGCAATGCTCAGGTACTAAGCAAATATCAACTTGTTCGTTTAACAGGGGAGCATGCATTGTGAGAAATCCACTGCTTCTTCCCATCAGCTCCACTTATCTGATGCCTTGAAATTCAGAATGTTCCTCAATATATGCAGAATTGATAACTCTTTTATACTGTCTCCACTGCAGTATCAAATCCAAATGTCTTGTTTATCAGTAGCATGTTATTATCCACCGTGTTTTGAGAGACCAATAATCGGCACTTTCAATTTTCTCCTTTGTCATTTGGCATGTATCACATCAGCCCCATCATGAGCCCCACTTCCATCAAGTGTCAAGAGCATGTCAAAAACTCCTGCCTGAATTGATACTGTCTGAAAATCTTTGCCCTGTTATGAGAAACTCCTAGGATGCTGCCACCAACAAGATTGATATCTTGGACATTCCTATTAAGCAGGTGCTTTCCGCTAAACGATCTTCAAAAAATCCGCAGAAATTATGCTGTATCACAACAATGTTTTTTTTTCTCTGTATTTTTCAAGTGTCAGCATAATCCACCAGGTGACTTTATTGAGACCAGGGCAAAAAATCCAGCACAGGTTACCCTTCCATCCTTCACTTATTGATGTTCAACACGGCTTCGTGCTCAAAAATATACTGGTATACGTGAGCTTGCCCGGTACACCAATTGTTCCACCCAGCTGCAGAGCTGCTGTCTTCAAGGAATTTTCACACCCGGTGCTGCTGAATAATTATTGACCATCGATCAGTAGCAGAATAACCATTTAGTGTGCTCAGCTTGCATCTACCACTAACCGAATCATGCCCTTGTCAAATCACTTGAGAATTGTACGAATAGCAATTATATCCATAGTCACCTAATAGACCAGTAGTTTTGCTTTCTTGAACCACGATTTGCCGATGCCATATACACTGTTTGCAACGGATGTGCAAGGACTGCATTCGTAGGCATCTGAAGATTTTATTGCTCTGCACTTGTTGTACACGACAGAGCACAAGGCGCACTGAAGCAGTACCGCAGCGTCCGCGGCCTCGACAACGGCGACCAGTGGCTTGGCGCGAAACCGAGCGAGAGGTGGCCTGAGAACGGCGGTGGCTCGTGGCGACAGAAACCAACATAAGCAAGGCTGGCGACTCGGAAAAGCGCCGACGAGTTAAGGCCCTGGAAACGGGTTATGGCCCTGAATTCTGACGACGGCGGCTTGTAACAACTTGATGGCGAGGCTCGTTGACGCAGAAGCGGGTAGTAACCACGGCAGGTCCATGTTAATTTTGACAAGGCTGTGACGGCCAGGCCGGCCGCGGAGACGGCGGCTTGTCGCCAGCCACAGGGGCTGCAGCAGAAGCGGTGTGAAGCTGGCTGGTCGGCGGGTCGACGCCAAACGGTTCAAGGCGGCACCGTAGCAGAGGTGGCTCAACCGCAGAGACGAACAACCAGCTCCGACGGAGACCACAGTGGTGGAGAAAAAGGGCCCTGGAGACCGAGGCAAATTAAGGCCACGGAGAAGACTTGACGGAGACCGGCGATTTGAGGTCACAGCGGAGTGGAGCGGCTGGTCGATTGAGCAGCTCTAAAGCGCGGCGAATGAGATGTCAAACCGGGGCGGCACGCGGTTGACGAAACAGCGGGGCGGCAAGGGCCCGAGACCTGCTCCGGCAGGGTCGCAGGGCAGCCCGGAGGCTAGCGGCGGCTGGAGCCGGTTCAAATCGGACCGGTTCTGTGGTGATTCCTGCGGGGGCGGGAGTCAGCCAGGTAACGGGGAGGCCGCGCGGCAGCGGCCGAGCGCGCGGAGACGGTGTTGCGCGGAGGCTGCGTCGGTTCAGCCCGACCCATCGCAAGGCAGGACCGTAGCCGGCGAGGCGAGCGGATGGCGACTGAGGCTCCAGCGAGGCGGGCTACAACCGGAGCAGAGGACGGGCGAGGATGAGTCGGAATCGGACGGTCGTGGCCGAGGCGTCAAGCCGGCAGGGCGTTTTAGCAAGTCTGCGAGTGAATAGGAGGGGCAGGGCCGTGTGAATCGGAGCTTGCGGCGATGGAGTCCGACGGTTCAACGTGCGGTCGGTCGCAGAAGCGTTGATAGTGGTCGTGGAGAGGTTGCGAAGTTAGCGGCCCGAAGGAAAAAACGGGAGCCGAGTCAATGAAGCAGCGGCCGTAGCTTCAGAGGAGACCGGGTTAGGGTTGTTGATTCCGGTTTCGACTGATCCGATTGTAATATTGATTTGAATAATATAAACACGAGATCGAGTCGTGATCCGGCAGGGCAGCTTTCGGCGGTTCAACCTGCGGTTTATGGCGATTTTCGGCGGCTGCCGCAAGATTCTTGTCTGTTGCAATGACCCGCAATAAGTAGCACAAGCGAATATTGACCTCCGTGATGTAGCAGCTTTTGGACAATCCACGTCCGGATATTAAGATACTGGTGACTCGCCCGAATAGAAGTTTGTCCCGGCTCCCGTGGCGACCACTATACCCGATATCAATTCATCTCCAGATTCGACGGATCATCGGGTCACGTTGATCATGCGTAACCCTAATTTTCTCTTGACCTCAAATCTCAAAGATTGCAAATTTAGACCGATGAATTTGAAGCTAGCGCAGATCCTTCCAAACGGGAACTTTCTCCTCCAGAAAATTGCGAATTTCTCGATCCCTAGAAGAGATCCCTCCAAGAACTCCTCACCACTGTGCGCTAGCCCCACGGTGGGCGCCAACTGCCGCGGATTTGTCACGGCAGATGTCCTTAGTGTCAGGACTTAGTCGCGAGACCAACGCATCTATGTGGTAGCTTGAGAGGGGTTGAGTAGGACGAGAGACGCAGGGCGGATCAACACGCAAGGCAAGGGTTTAGACAGCTTCGGGCCCCGGGAAACATCATCCGGTAAAAACCCTACATGCTGTTTGAGGCTAGGTCTCATTATGATCATGAGGGAGTCGCCGTAAACCGGCTCTCCTCTTTGTATCTAGCCCTAACATTGTTTCTTCTTGCTTGTAGCTTGTCCCTCTTTGGGGAGCCCCGCCTCCTTATATATGTTGAAGGGCGGTTTACATGACTAGTCCTAGTTGGATTAGGATTACTCTATTACAAGTGGAGTCCTAGTCTTGCTTCCTTTGTAAGGGAATATTCCTTGTGCTTTCCTCATAAACCGGCCCACCATTAAACGTGAACCGGCCTTCTGGGCCATGGGCCTCGTCATCCATCTGACCCGCCCGCCGGGTTACTAATGAACCGTCAAGACCGGGCAGGTAGCCCGTGAACCGCCAAGCTCCGGGCGGGTTACCAATGAGTCGTCCAGTCCGGCCGAGTTATACTTCCGGCCGGTTTACGCCACGGGGTATATCCCCGACAGGTAGCGTGCTGACCGCGATCACATCGACTTTGCAACCATTTCCCACGCGCATTGTCACCTCGTCCTTGGCCAGTGTTCGCTTAATCCGTAGTCCCTGTTTCGAGTTGCAAATATTAGCAACAGAACCAGTATCAAATACCCAGGTGCTACTGCGAGCTCTAGTAAGGTACACATCAATACCATGTATATCACATATACCTTTGTTCACCTTGCCATCCTTCTTATCCGCCAAATACTTGGGGCAGTTCCGCTTCCAGTGACCAGTCTGCTTGCAGTAGAAGCACTCAGTTTCAGGCTTAGGTCCAGACTTGGGTTTCTTCTCCTGAGCAGCAACTTGCTTGATGTTCTTCTTGAAGTTCCCCTTCTTCTTCCCTTTGCCCTTTTTCTTGAAACTAGTGGTCTTGTTGACCATCAACACTTGATGCTCCTTCTTGATTTCTACCTCCGCAGCCTTTAGCATTGCGAAGAGCTCGGGAATTGTCTTTTCCATCCCTTGCATATTATAGTTCATCACGAAGCACTTATAGCTTGGTGGCAGTGATTGGAGAATTCTGTCAATGACGCTATCATCCAGAAGATTAACTCCCAGTTGAATCAAGTGATTATTATACCCAGACATTTTGAGTATATGCTCACTGCAGAACTATTCTCCTCCATCTTGCAGCTATAGAACTTATTAGAGACTTCATATCTCTCAAACCGGGCATTTGCTTGAAATATTAACTTCAACTCCTGGAACATCTCATATGCTCCATGACGTTCAAAACGTCGTTGAAGACCCGGTTCTAAGCCGTAAAGCATGGCACACTGAACTATTGAGTAGTCATCAGCTTTGCTCTGCCAGACGTTCATAACATCTGGCGTTGCTCCTGCAGCAGGCCTGGCACCCAGCGGTGCTTCGAGGACGTAATTCTTCTATGCAGCAATGAGGATAATCCTCAAGTTACGGACCCAGTCCGTGTAATTGCTACCATCATCTTTCAACTTTGCTTTCTCAAGGAACGCATTAATATTCAACGGAACAACAGCACGAGCCATCTATCTACAATAAACATAGACAATCAAAATACTATCAGTACTAAGTTCATGATAAATTTAAGTTCAACTAATCATATTACTAAAGAACTCCCACTTAGACAGATATCTCTCTAATTATCTAAGTGATCACGTGATCCAAATCAACTAAACCATAACCGATCATCACGTGAAATGGAGTAGCTTTCAATGGTGAACATCACTATGTTGATCATATCTACTATATGATTCACGCTCGACCTTTCGGTCTCAGTGTTCGAGGCCATATCTGCATATGCTAGGCTCGTCAAGTTTAACCTGAGTATTCTGCGTGTGCAAAACTGGCTTGCACCTGTTGTAGATGGACGTAGAGCTTATCACACCCGATCATCACGTGGTGTCTGGGCACGACGAACTTTGGCAACGGTGCATACTCAGGGAGAACACTTTTATCTTGAAATTTAGTGAGAGATCATCTTATAATGCTACCGTCAATCAAAGCAAGATAAGATGCATAAAAGATAAAGATCACATGCAATCAATATAAGTGATATGATATGGCCATCATCATCTTGTGCTTGTGATCGCCATCTCCGAAGCACCGTCATGATCACCATCGTCACAGGCGTGACACCTTGATCTCCATCGTAGCATCGTTGTCGTCTCGCCAACTATTGCTTCTCGACTATCGCTGCCGCTTAGTGATAAAGTAAAGCAATTACGAGCGATCGCATTTCATACAATAAAGCGACAACCATATGGCTCCTGCCATTGCCGATAACTCGGTTACAAAACATGATCATCTCATACAATAAAGTATAGCATCACGTATTTACCATTTCCCATCACTACATGCCCTGCAAAAACATGTTCGCCTTCCTCTACTTTATTGTTGCAATTTTTACGTGGCTGCTTGGGTCTGTGAAAGAACCGTTCTTACCTACGCATCAAAACCACTACGATAATTCGTCAAGTTAGTGCTGTTTTAACCTTCTCAAGGACCGGGCGTATCCACACTCAGTTCAACTAAAGTTGGAGAAACTGACACCCGCCAGCCACATGTGTGCAAAGCACGTCGGTAGAACCAGTCTCGCCGTAAGCGTCTGGCGTAATGTCGGTCCGGGCCGCTTCATCCAACAATACCGCCGAACCAAAGTATGACATGCTGGTAAGCAGTATGACTTGTATCGCCCACAACTCACTTGTGTTCTACTCGTGCATATAACATCAACGCATAAAACCTGACTCTGATGCCACTGTTGGGGAACGTACTAATTTCAAAAATTCCCTACGCACACGCCGGATCATGGTGATGCATAGCAACGAGAGGGGAGAGTGTTGTCCACGCATTCTCGTGAGACCCGAAAGCGGAAGCGTTATAACAATGCGGTTGATGTAGTCGTGCGTCTTCACGATCCGACCGATCCAAGTACCGAGCGTACTGGCACCTCCGAGTTCAGCACACGTTCAGCTCGATGGCGATCCCCGGACTCCGATCCAGCAGGGTGTCGGGATGAGTTTCATCAAGACGACGGCGTGGTGACGGTGATGATGTTCTACCGGCGCAGGGCTTCGCCTAAGCACCGCTACGATATGACCGAGGTGGAATATGGTGGAGGGGGGCACCGCACACGGCTAAGGAACGATCACGAAGATCAACTTGTGTGTCATGGGGTGCCCCCTCCTCCGTATATAAAGGGGGAGGAGGAGGGGGCCGGCCAAGGGGGTGGCGCGCCCTAGGAGGGGGAAACCTACTCCAAGTAGGTTTGCCCCTCCCTTTCCTAGTCCAAGAAGGAGGGGGAAGGAAGGAGTGGGAGAGGGGAAAGGCAAGGGGGGCGCCCCCCCTCCTTGTCCTATTCGGACTCAAGGGGAAGGGGCGCGCCTCTTGCCCTGGCCGGCCCCTCTCCTCTCTCCACTAGGGCCCAACAAGGCCCATTAGTTCCCGGGGGGGATTCCGGTAACCCCCGGTACTCCGATATCTATCCGATAACCCCCCGAACTATTCCGGTGTCCGAATATAGTCGTCCAATATATCAATCTTTATGTGTCGACCATTTCGAGACTCCTCGTCATGTCCATGATCACATCTGGGACTCCGAACAACCTTCGGTACATCAAAAATCATAAACTCATATTATAACTGTCATCGTAACGTTAAGCGTGCGGACCCTACGGGTTCGAGAACTATGTAGACATGACCTAGAACTGTTTCCGGTCAATAACCAATAGCGGAACCTGGATGCTCATATTGGTTCCTACATATTCTACGAAGATCTTTATCGGTCAAACCGCATAACAACATCGTTGTTCCCTTTGTCATCGGTATGTTACTTGCCCGAGATTCGATCGTCGGTATCTCAATACCTAGTTCAATCTCGTTACCGGCAAGTCTCTTTACTCGTTACGTAATGCATCATACCGTAACTAACTCATTAGCTACATTGCTTGCAAGGCTTATAGTGATGTGCATTACCGAGAGGGCCTAGAGATACCTCTCCGACAATCGGAGTGACAAATCCTAATCTCGAAATACGTCAACTCAACAAGTACCTTTGGAGACACCTGTAGAGCACCTTTATAATCATCCAGTTACGTTGTGACGTTTGGTAGCACACAAAGTGTTCCTCCGGTAAACGGGAGTTACATGGAACATGTATAAGTCATGAAGAAAGCAATAGAAACATACTAAACGATCAAGTGCTAAGCTAACGGAATGGGTCAAGTCAATCACATCATTCTCCTAATGATGTGATCCCATTAATCAAATGACAACACATGTCTATGGTTAGGAAACATAACCATCTTTGATCAATGAGCTAGTCAAGTAGAGGCATACTAGTGACATTAAGTTTGTCTATGTATTCACACATGTATCATGTTTCCGGTTAATACAATTCTAGCGTGAATAATAAACATTTATCATAATATGAGGAAATAAATAATAACTTTATTATTGCCTCTAGGGCATATTTCCTTCAGTTCCAAGTTCACCAACGACTCGCTACCGAGCCCGCCCCCTTTTTTCTGCCTTAGTTGCAAGTCCACCTTGGACTCGCAACTAGCCCCGAAATCTTTTTTGTCTCAGTTGCAAGGCCATCATCAACTCGCAACTGGGATCTTGGCCCAACCCTTCTTTTGACTTAGTTGCAAGTCTACCCTCTACTCACAACTGAGTTTGACATTTACTTTTTCATCTCTGTTACTAGTCCACCATCGACTCGCAACTAGGCCCAATGTTTTTCTGTTCCAGTTGCAAGTCCATCGTCGACTTGTAACTAGGTTCCAATTGGGCCCAACCATTTTTTTGCCTTAGTTGCAAAGTCACGCTTAATAATTGCAACTAGGCCCAACCCTTTTTTCTGCATTAGTTGCAAGTCCTCCCTCGAGTCACACCTGGACCTGAAGTTTTTTTTTGCCCACTCAACCGGAATGTCTATCCTTCTACTTGAGCAAATGACTTGCTAGTTGGTTTTTGTTCTTTTTCAATTCTAAATATAATTACACATATGTATGGGTTCTTTAATTTTGTTCTCTCCAAGAGAAAACAAAAACCTTAGAATGTATATTTGTCTGAAAAACAAAATAGTATGTTGTTTTTTTCTCCTGTGCTCTCTGTCACTATTTTTGATTGTATATTTTGCAAGCCTAAACATTTGATTTTGCCATGGCCCTGAATTTTATTTTCCTTTTATTTTTTGAATTTTCCGTGAACATATTTATGATTCGTGAACATTTTTTCAAGGGATAATTAGATTTGTGCCCCTAGTTGTGTCCCACTCGGCTGTTTTGCCCCTAATTTCCAAAAGTCACCGGTTTTGTCAAAGTCACTTCGCTCCTCTTATACTTTTGCCCTTTGACTGTTTCACCCTCAGTTTGAAAACTTCATAACTAATTCATACTAAATCAGAAAAATGCAAATAAGATACCACAATGTTCAAGAAAACATTACCTATATGCCAATGTCATTTGCATTCATGGAAAAAGTGTTGGAAAGTGCCCATCTGAGTTTTAGCTCTTATGATACCACCATGAATAGTAAAATCTAAAAAAGTTCAAAAACAAATTTGGTGGCAAAGAATGACAAATGTTGTAAGTGCTTGCCAAGTTTCATCAGGGAATGATATCCACGGATGTCCTGGCAAAAAAAACAATCAGCACTCCAAAATAGATTATTATTTTGCCATGACTTCCACGAATGTCGTTCCTTGGTGAAACTTGGCAAGCACTTAAAACATTTGTCATTCTTTGCCACCATTTTTTTGGTTTTTTTTATTTTTTTAGATTTTACTATTCATGGTGGTATCATAAAGAGCTAGAACTTGGATGAGCACTTTCCAACACTTTTTTCATGAAAGCAAATTACACTGACATATAGGAGATGTTTTTCCGAACATTTGGTATGTTATTTCACTACAGGAAACAGGTAATTTGCCGTCTGTGGATTACAGACGGCAAAGACCTAAATCTAGACGGCAAAGAATTTGCCGTCAGGAAGCAGACGGCGAAGTCAGACGGCAAAGATTAGTCGGCAAAGAATACTTTGCCGTCTGCTTTTTATCGGCCAGACGGCAACGACTTTGCCGTCAGCCGAATCTTCTTTGCTGTCAGCCTTATAAATCATGGACAGCAAAAAAATGATGTTTTGCCGTCAGCCAGGCTACAAGTTTGCCGTCTGCTATTCATGTCTTTGCCGTCAGCCTCGTATATCACAGACGGCAAAGAAAGGGGTCAAATTAAAAAAAACAAAGCAGTGTTGATCCCGACCGATGCGGTCAACTCATGTGAGCGCACCGCCTATCTTTCTTATTTTTTAACAGGGAAAAGCCCAGGCGCGTGTAGTGCCTTTCATTCAACGATAGTGAAGTACAAAATGCATACATGACCCCGAAAAAAACTAAAGTTACAAAATAGTCCTAGAAATTAATACAAAGGACCCTAACAAGTAAGACAGAAAAGCAATCAGGTCCTTCTCCACTCCATTGCTCTGCCCGCTCCGCCGTGCAGTCCGACGCTCGCCTCGCCGCTCTGCTGTTCTGCTTGCCGCGCCGCCGCCCGACCCTGCTCAGTCGCGCAACTCTGGCCCAGCCGTGCTCGAGGCTAACTTTCGCGGCGCCCAGCGAGGAAACCTTGAGGAGGTCGGGATAGCCTGCTCAGGCGCTTCGTGGTGACTCACTCCAGTGCCGCGAGGCGCCTTGAGGAGGTTGGGGATGGCGGTGCTCGGCCGGTGGAGCGCCCGGCTGCTCTAGCGGCGGAGCTCATGAGGTGGAAGCGCAGGACGGCCGGGTGTGGAGGAGCTCGGGGTGTGGGCGGGCTCGGGTGCCTGGCCGAAGGAGCTAGGTGCACATGGCGGCCGGTGAGGACGAGCTCGCGAGGTGGAGCTTCACGCGACGCCGACGAGGTGGCGGAAGGCGCTGGGCGTGGCGGCGGACGCCTGCAGGCTCATGGCGCCAGCCACGGCATCTGATTTGCTTTCGGAGATGGGCGGGCGGTGGGCCAGAAGTGCCGGACGGGCGGGCGGCGTTGGCCGGCGGCGTGTGGCTGCTCTCAGGGGAGAAGGAGGGAGGAGGAGGGAGGAGAGCACTGGCTAGTGGGGGAGGAGATGAGACAGCACGGGGGAGAAGGAGATGGGAATCGTGGGTGGGGGCGTGGGGGCAGGTACGGGCGTGGGGTCGTGGGGTGGGGTCGTGGGTTGGGGCGCGTGCGTCGTGGGGTGGGTTGGGCGTTCGTACGTCGGTCCTGAGTGGGTGGGATGTGCGTCTCAGATGCTGCCAAGTCATCAATCCGTGTGACGGATCCGCGTGGTGTGCTTCTTCTTTGCCGTCTGCGAAAACAAATACAGACGGCAAAGAGCTCATTTTGCCGTCTGGAAAAAAAACAGACGGCAAAGATTATTTGCTGGCTACCAAAGCAAACACAGACGGCATAGATGCTCTTTGCCGTCTGTAAAAAAGAATCCCAGACGGCAAAGAATCTTTGCCGTCTGTGTTTTTTTTACAGACGGCAAAGTATGGATTTGCCGTCAGTTGTTCTTTGCCGTCAGCCCCTGTTGGCAAAGTTTGTCTTTGCCGTCTGGCCCGACGAAATGCTGACGGCAAAGAACAGTACTGACGGCAAATCTCCAGTTTCCCGTAGTGTTTGCATTTTTCTGATTTAGTATGACTTAGTTATGAAGTTTTCAAACTGACGGTCGAACGGTCAAAGGGCAAAAGCATAAGAGGAGCGAAGTGACTTGGACAGAACCGGTTACTTTTGGAAATTAGGGGTAAAACAGCCGAGTGGGAGACAACTAGGGGAATAAATCTAATTATCCCTTTCTTCAATCCATGAACATTTTTTAATATGTGTATTTTAGGATTCGTGAACATTTTTCGAATTTTATGAACATTTTTCTAATTTTTAAAAAAATTCAAACACGTGAACATGTATCGAATTCGTAAACATTTTCTGAATTCGCCACTAACATGTTTTGAATTCCGAACATTTTCTAAAACCACGAACATTCTGAATAGATGAATATTTTTTGGTTTTCTGACTAGTTTTTATTTTTCTCTTCTATATTTTTAACTATGTTTTAGAAATGTTCAGCATGCGTTTTAAAATTGTTCACTGTGCATTGGTAAAAGGTTTGTCATAAGTATTAAAACAAAAGTTCACCGTACATGGCAAAAAAGTTCAATGTATGTTAAAAAAAAGTTCATCATACATTTAAATTTTTGTCCACTGTGTATTTGAAAAAATGTCACACTATACGTGTGTTTGAAAAAATTCACTGTATATGAAAATAATGTTCAGTATGTATTTGAAAAATGTTCAACATATATTAGAACAATGTTCATAATACGCAAAAATATACAAAAGATTAAAAGAACTAGAAGAAATCCAGATGAAAAACTAAGCCTGAAAAGAAAAAAGAAAATAAAAGAAAACACAAATGGTACTACTACGTAATTAAGTTAGCTAGCGTGTGAGGTGCGCTGGGCTAGGCCCCTGCGAGCAGACTGTGGCTGACCGTCCTTGTTAATGCTGGGCTGATCCTAAAAAAAGAGTTTATGCTGGGCTTGGACGACAAAAAAAAACAAAGAAAAGGCCACAAACTTAGATTTTTTTTAGTAACTGCCATGAATGGCGCTTTATATTTCATGTGAGAATAAAGATACATCTTTTGTTAAAACATCCACTAAGAAACCCGGGGGCTCCAATTTCTAAACAATTGGTTCTTAGCTAGAAGATCCGCCGCCATATTGGCTTCTCGAGTGTAGTGGCTAAAAAACATAGAGATAAATTTGCTAGATAAGAAAGAGCACTCTTTATATATTGCTGCCGCTGGTCCTAGTGAATTCCCGCCACTCTGCATGATCTCGATTACGTCCAGACAGTCCGCTTCAACATAGATTTTGTTGCAACCAACTTCATTCGCTAGTAGAAGGCCATCTCGTAGTCCTCTAGATGAGCCCTAGGCACAACCTTTATAATATTCTGCTTTTTTGGTGTCAAGTAGCGAGTTTCCGTCGACATCTAGGCAATCCTAAAAATGTAAAATATGATTTATCCTAAATTTGCTAGACTTTAATTCAAGAAAAATGTAAAGGACAAAATTTTGAATGTTACATAGGGCAATCATGATATCCAGAAAATGTTTGGTATTTTTCATTGGTGCGAACATCAAATTAAATTTACTTTTAGCTAGGATTATACACACTATGGGGTATATGGATCCTATTGATTGTAATATATCAGCTAAATAACCATGCAAAAAAATATATCAGCTAAATATAGAAAGACGCCTAATATATTAATTCCTATATCAATTAAATCATCAGTAACCGTTCCAGCCAATCAACAGAAATCATGCATGTACTCTGGAGAGTGGCCTAATATTAATTGCTGCCAATCAAATCGCCACTTAACTCTCTAATATTATGCATACAATCAATTATTAGTATATTTCTAATTATGGAAATACGCCTAATTTTAGTTTGCACAAATCAATACTTTCCTACTCGTACGTACTAGTTACCCGACCCTCTCTATTTAAATGCTCCCCGACTCCTCTTCTCCACATACGATCCTACTGTAGTTCCTATACAAACTCCATCTCAAGGGTAGCATAGCATAGCATAGCCGCTGCCAACAAGACGCAATGAGAAGTAGCAGCTTCCTCCTCCTCGCCGGTGCTGCCATTCTTTACGTCGCTGTCACACCCACTGCAGCTGCAGCGCTTGGTGGGGAGTGGCAACCGATCACCAATGTCGCCGACCCTCATGTCCAAGGGCTCGGCAAGTGCGCGGTGGACGAGCAAAACAAGGTGACAAACTGCGGGCTCAGGTTCGCCAAGGTTGTGAGCGGCGAGGTTCAAAACACAGGCGCCATCACATACCTGCTTGACGTCGACGCGCTGCGGCTCGATGGCTCGCACAAAATATATCAGGCGGAGGTGGTCGAGCACAACTCTTCGGGCAGTTCCACATGCAAGCTCGTCTCCTTCGGCCCAAACTGTTGAGCTTGAGCGATCGATGGCTGGCTGTTGTAGTGAGTAGTGACAGATCGTTGAGGTTATTGTTGCGTTCTTTTTCCAGACAGCAATAATAAAATGTTCCATTCCACAATTAGTTCCATTCTGGTATTCGTTGTACTGCCATGATTGAAGATGAATAGATTGAAAGTTTTTCCGTAAAAAAAAATTAGTTCCATTCTTTATTAGCCTCTATGAATGAACCACATATTTCTAGTTTGATACTTTTCATACTCGTGAATACTAATACTACTGCAGTACTTAATTTACTATACGTGAAAACTTGACAAGCATGTTGGATGTTTGCCTGTTAAGGGAACGGGACTTTGTCAATCTCAAGACCTAATCCGCCGACTAAGTCTATCGGAGGTGCTCAGAGGGGTAGACTATGCGTGCATGTGTTTATAGGGCTGAGTGTATGTGTGTGCTATGAGCGCCTGCATTTGTACAGTGTGTATAAAAAAAGGAATGATCCTAGCTTTTTTTTTTCAAATTTTCTTGTTTGAACAAATGTATGCAATATCTCTAGACTTTCAAAAAACAATATAAGATCTTAAATTCAAAACTCCCCCTTGGGCAAAATCCCTCTCCATCTCTCCTTATACCCAATGAAACCACAATGGAAACAAAAGTGTGGCACACGCTCGTACCTCAGTTCATACACCCTCGACCCTGCCTTGTTGTCACGAGCTGTGTCTTCAGCCGACAATTCAGAGGCAGTGAAATATGGATCCAAAGATACCATTGAATTCCAGACCTGGCGGGTCGACGTCGACCTCCAGTACCTGATCCCCCAGTTGAGCTCCTATCAGGTGACCGTATTTGACTGTTTGCTTGTTCCAAGGCACGCCATAGAAAAGCACCCAGATTAGCACCGTACGTAGTCAACACTGTTTCAGAGTGTGCTGCACCATCCACAAATGGTGCAACAAGGCAGGCTCTTCCCAGGTGTATGCATGGTCCCCCTCGAGCAACAAAGACATGACATCCCTTTGAGGTAAACGTGATAATGGAAAACTTATCACCGAGTGGTGCAAAGTGCATCGTCGCCCTGATTCCCCGTAACTTCATGTAATACTTGTGGCGCACCTGTAATTTACAGACTGATGACTGCAAGTGCATAGGTTGTTTGTACTACTTAGTTTCGAAATAAAAGTATCAAACCACAGAGAGCTACTGGTGATAGTCTTGATGGCCCTCATTATGGATTTACCAAAGAATACCTGTCAGTTGTCTTTGATTCCAAGCAAGAGTGTTTTGAGAGTGTTGAGCAAACAATATTAAAAGTAAAGAAAGTAAACAGGGAGAATTGCGTTGTAAATAATATGGAGGACACTACAATAGGGATAAAAACATTCTCGAGGAGTGTTGGATTACCAGTAACATTTTAATAGAACATGATTAGGATATATTTATGTCCTTCTTTATCTATGTATGTATGGGAGGGGCTTCGAATAAAGATGATCACAGACAACATGTGCTATTTCATCCCTGATAACCACAACAGTGATCAATGGCCAGTCACCCTGATCCACTAGCAATTAAGGGTTAACCCCATGATCATGGACTAAGCTTTGTGAGTTCCCATTACCCCCATTGAACACACGAAGTATTGTCTCCTTGGGCCCAAACTGTTGAGCTTGTTGTAAGTATTGTTCAAGTGTTTCTCTGTATTTTATTTTAAGATTTTGATAAGTTATGTTGTAGTCAACTAACAAGGATGTCAGGTTGATGTTTATTGCATGAATATTTGATTGAATGGACGTGTTTGATGTCCATGTCGACACGACGTGTTTTTTTTAAACATGTCCACGGGACGTGTTCCTGCAGTAATTTTCCTATAGCGGGATGCCTTCTGTAATGTGGACAAGCACTGCTATGTCCCTAATTTGCATGGCTGACTATGTGGGTATGCGGTAGCCGCGAACAGAAGATGACTTTAAGTGTAAGTGGTTTGTCCACATATATAATCCCACTTAAATTATGTACACAAAATGCGGCATTATGTGGGCGGCCTGCAGTTCGTCCCACTTGCAGGTTGACTCGGACACGTACAAAAGCTTGTTTCATCCCTTGCACGCAGAGAAATATAAGATGCCATTTTTTTATTCCAACCAACCTCTCTAGAGAAGGAGAAGACCCCTTTTGGAAGAAAATAAGATAGTAAATGGCCTGGAGGGTTCAGTGTGCAGTGCACTGATTATTAGCTTGTCTACTTTGCCGATTGATCGATCTTCAAAATCAGGCTAGGCGCCCCCTTCGGCGCGCCTTGAAGGCGATGTCCCCCGCATGCTTCTTGCTGGCCCACCCACACCGCTTTTTTTTTTACTTTTCTTATCTCAAGTCACAACCTCATTCACTCGTTCCCCTTCCATCTTCCTCGCGGCCAATGGCATGGCTGCTGCAGGAGACGATGCGCTGCATCCAGTCGAGCCACTCAACAGGACTGGTAGGTCTTTGGCCGCCGTGGTGCAACTTGACCACATTCTTTGGAACCCACCTCAACGCGGCAACCGACAGATGAGCGACATCGTGCCCTCCATACTTGACTTGTATCGATTTGAGGTTCGGGCAACACCCGCGGAGTGGGGCGCCGCGGTGACTAGCCCTCATACAACTCCCCGAGATCTGTAATCATGAATGTAGTGAGATAATTGGTAGTACAGTAGATTAAGCCAAATTAAGTTCGTACTACATTAAACTGTAGTATATACATTAGTTGGACATTAAGCAAAAGATACATCACCATGCAATCTTGAAGCACGATTCTCTCCAGATTCGAGACGCTCTTTAACACGTGCGCCAAAACCTGGCATCCATCCCCAATCTGACATTCCGTGAGGACCAATGTTCTCAGGTTATGAAACTCGCTGAACAGTTCGGGTTCCTCCCCAACCAATGCCTGAATTTCAAATCGATGCGTACAACATATACAGATCAGTTGATTTGATGCACAAAGATCATCAGTTCATGCATAAAGATAGAAAAAATCGTACGTACGTACCCATGTGGTGAACCACCGCAGTTCCAAAGCTCTGGCAGTTCGAAGGGATTTCAGGAGACCGAGTATGGATGCCACGGATGGAGTATGCCGGGATGGCACGAGATGGATGCCACGGCAAGGGACGGCATCTCTTCTTCCACGGCCACCGGCATGCCGATGTTCAAGGAGACAAGGGCAGGAGCGGTGAGGCACAGTCGTGCCTCACTGGAACTGCTCTCTATGGCCAACCTCTTGAGCGAGCGGGATGCGATGCGGATGCGGCCTGGGGACTGCCGGTGGCACTCGCAGTTGACGAGCTGCAGGTCTTCCAGGACAGGGCACTCGGATCTCAGCTCCTCCTCGAAGCTCTCAAAGAGGATCAACCCGGAGAGGGACAGCCTCCTTAGACGGCTGGTGACGGCGGCGGTGCGGGAGAAGATGCCCAATGAGAAGAAGGGGTCCTTGGAAGATCTGTGGTAGCCATTGCCATGGACGTAGTCGCAGGCGACGCGGAGCTCGGCGGGGCGGCGCGCAAGGGCGCGGCGGATCCACCGGCCCCCTTGCGGAGGTGCACGTCGCTGCCGAGGTGCAGCCGGTACGCGTCGAGTGGCCACGCGGCATTGAGGGGCAGGACGGAGTCGGCGAAGTCCTCGAAGTCTTGTCGCTGCATGATCTCCCTGCCCATCCTCTTGTCCTGCGCTTGTCTGTGCGCGTCGTACATGGCCGCATCGAAAGCGCCATCTGCCCGGTAGAACGCCTCCGGTTCCGGCTCCCGCTCGGGTTCGTCCAGGAAGTCGCGATGGTGGATGTCGACGCACGGCACGGCGCGCCAGAGGTGCCTCCACCGGCGCGAGAGCAGGCTGGTGTGCACCACCTGCCGGGAGCGGAGGTGCGGCAGCACGCTGTGCAGGAGGCAGTCCGGAAGGCTACTCAGCCGGTCGCCGCCGGCAGCGGCAGGTGCCGTCCCCATTGAGAGAGAGACTCGATCGGAATCTTGGTTCGATCCCACGATCGATCTCTATCATCTCCAGCATTTACGGGCGGTAGTTAGGTTAAGTATATAGACATACCTGATCGATACGGTAGACGTCGGTCATGACCAGCCTAATGCCGGTGGATTTGGAGAAACGATCGTTAGGGCATCTTCAGCCGTTCGGCCCCCCAAAGGCAATTTTAGGCGAAAAATAGCCCCTCCTGAGGGTTTGTCGAGCGGCGACCGCGATGGCATCGGCCAAAAAATTATAAAAACCCAAAGTCGACGAAATTTGATTGATTTGGACGAAATATAGGCGAATGTACATAGATTAAAACATAAAAAAAACTACTTCTAGTTGTTCATGCCGAGGAGGTTGTAGAAGACGGTGTAGTCGTCACCGTCGCTCGGCGGCCCGTCCTTCAGGTCGTCCTTGCTGCAGCCTTGACCTGGGTCGCCGCTGCGGACCGGCTGGCTCGGCGCAGTGAGCTCGTCGTCGCTGTCGGAGAGCACGACGACACCGCTCTTGTCGCGGCCGCGGTGTCGCGCGGCGATTTCTTCCAGAGCGCGGCGCTGGCGCTCCATCTCCTGCACCATGTAGTCTTGCCGCGACCAAGCGAGGCCGCTCTCGAGGTCGCCGGCCATGGCCTCGTGCTCCTGCTTCACCACCACGGTCGCCGCCGGCTCCTTCTTTGGCTTGACCAGGCGGGAGTGGCCGCGGGAAGGGGAAGGGACGCGGCCGTCCTCATTGATGACGAGGTTGCCGCCGTGGCTGCGCCGACGGAGCAGCGTCTCCTGCGGCTCGGGCTTGACAGGGAGGAGTGCATGCCGCCGGCACGGACCCAGAGGAGCAGGAGCCTGAGGACAACGAGGATGGCGTGTCCATGCGCCTCGGCATCCAGGAGCTTCCGCGGCGGCGAGAGAAGGAGGGCCCCGGGCGAGAGAAGAAGGGCGGCCAGAGAAGGAAGGCGGTGGCTTGGCGAGTGTACGGTGAGCGGCGGCGAAAGTCGGTTTTTATAGCGGCAAGTGGGCGGGAGTGGTGAGAGCGCGTGGCGGGAGTCGTGTTACTTACGGTGATCGAACATTTTTTTAGGGTGACGGAATATCACAGTTGTCAATGCCATAATTATTTCCATTTATTGTATTTAGTATATCTCCTTAGTGAAGGCAATATCACTGCTGCACAAAATCAAAGAGCATCGCATCTTTGGGTCATGAACTGTAAAATAGAAGGACAATACGTATATAAGTTCTATTCGATCACACATACACGCACAAACAAATACAGAGAGGGAGGGAGAGAGAATGGACCATCCACCCGAGTGGTGACCGAGCTCGGTATTTTTTTTTCAGAATACATATTTAAAGAGAAAATATAAAAAAAAATCCATGGAAACTTACATGTGTTCTGTGCCAAGGTGTGAAATTGTTTTTTGAAAATTTTGTAATTTGTAGGCTGTCCAAAAAAAATCCGGTCCAACAACAAAAAGTTGGCCTGTTTTGAAAATACAGGTATACTCTTATGAAATTTTTCTCATACCTATTATACATGTGTTTCACAAAAAAATTCAAATAATTTCACGCCAGCTGTAGCACCATTGGCATTGCCCCCCCCAACCCCGACATATCAGGAACCTACATGTTATGACCATTGTGTGTGAAATAAGTTGTGACCATTCAGACACAAGAAGAGTTATTTTTTATTTGAGTCGAGGAAATTGCTGGAATAGATTTCAAGTAAAGTAAAGAGAACAGTTTGAGACATTCATAGTGAAATAATAAACACTTCCATCTAATAAGGATAGTACTCCCTGTTTAAAGAAATATAAAAGCATTTAGATCCTAACTTTAATGATCTAAACACTCTTATATTTCTTTATAGAGAGAGTATATAAGAAGGATATCTGAACATAAAAGTTGTTCCATTATCCTGTCTACTATAACCGGGTGCATACATGTAGTTAGCCATACATAGGTTTACTTGCACTGGCCGCTAATGCACCAAACTATTCTTCTTCCTCACTAATGTACTTTCTCTGCAAACTAATATAAGAGTGTCTAGATCACTAAAATAATGATCTAAACACTCTTATATTAGTTTACGGAGGGAGATATGCTCGTCTAGAAAAAGTCATAGTCTTGGACGTCGCCCTCGCCATTCAGCCACGTCATAGCTCCATCATCGGTGACCCTGTTGTTGTTGATGTCCATGGGCACATCCAGCCCCCGAAGTGCTTCTAGTGGAAACATGAACTGCTCATCCGTATTCAGAGCCGTTGCTTCATATGATGCCATGGCAAGAGCAACATCTGATGGTGTAGCCATCATTTCGGCCACCATTGCAATATCTTCTTCCGCTGAAGCCACGGCATCCGCCTGATCAGGCGGCACAAATGTGCCGGCGCCGGCGCCGGCACCATTTTCGGACGCTTCCATTGTCGGTTCAGTGCTGCCAAAGAAAGCTTCTATTTCTGCAGCAAAAGACTCGGGGACAAGAGAGCCAGTACGATACTGTGAAGCTGCAGTGACATGATCGCGCGCATAATTCGCAGGTGGCGCGTCTGATGCTTGCAGAGATGGGCCTTGGTAGGAAAATGGCCCAAAGAACACTTGTGGGAAGGTATTCGGGTTGTAGCTAGAGGAAGGCGGCCCCTTTGTTAGCACGTCCATCGGTGCAATGCCGCTGAAGACATCCTTCACGGCTTGTTGTTGGGAAGACGAAGGCCATGATGCTGGAAGAGGGGCATCGGTACCGCCGGCGAAGGGCACAGCAGAGATGTTCGAGGCCCTATCGACGGAGGATATCTGCGGCTGATGGGTGGTTTGAATGATATGGGTCGCCGGTGGAGGGCGGTCACCTGAGCGCGAGCAACTGTTCGAGGTGTTGCACATGTCATTCTTCATTTGAGCTTCGCACGGTATTTCTGCATCGATGGATGGAGATCACCGTAAGTCATGGTCAAAGATTTAATAAGGCGTCTTTAATTTCATGTGTAGAATGGTGTTATGAAGCAATAAGGCTAGCCATAGTGGGGTAACATAACTGGTATCATGCGTTTGAGACTTGCAAACATACTTATGTGATAGGTAATTAAAAAAAAGGAGTGTTATAGTAACATAGATAGATAATGTATCATAATAAATATTATGCTACTATGTGTCATGTATGACAATAAATGAGACCACTTATGATACTAATCTATGATACTATGCATTATGGATGTACAAATATCATACATTAATATCATATGCATGATACTAGTATATAATACTCCCACTACAACCAGCCTAATATTAAAAATTGCAGCTCACATAAAGTATATACCTTAGGTTCTAGAACTGTTTTTTTAGCAAATCTTGAACCAGTACTCTAATTAGGAACCATTAATGTTACAAAAAATGCAGTTAGCGCAAAAGTATGCACCTTGGATTTTCTTTAGGTGTTGGCAAAAGTCTACTATATATCGCTAGAACAGTCCATGCAAAAAGTCAATTTATACATATATGTGCATCGAGACAAAATGAGAGAAAACTACAAAACAATAAAGCCTTTAAATTTCTACATTGCTTATATGTAAAAAGAGTAAGAGTGCAAATGACTACTCCTAAATGACTTTGGAAGAACCTGACCCACCTGTAGGTGGCTAGCCACGTGGTGCCTTTTTAAGCCTTTCACGTTCATGTGCTCCAGTATCTTGCTTGGGTGTCCTAGTTGATTTATCAAAGCGAACAACTTTTTAGTCCTAAATTATCAGTCTTAGAAAATAAACTAATACTTGTTTCCCTCGATAACTGTATTATTGCAGCAAAAAAAAGGCCCAAGTTTTCAATCCTTACTTTTAAAAAACAATTAACAACATTTTGTGTTCTATATAAAATAAACATTAGCATGTATCATGTGTTTATCTTGGTTAACATAAACTTAGTTATAATGACTATTATTTTTCTGTCAAAATTTACCCCACCATTTGATAAATGTCCAACAGATGTGTGCATACTGAAAAACATATGTTACAAAGTTAGTGTAGAGATTAGAGAGGGTGATACTATATCTCCATGGATGAGACACGTACCGATGCCCATGTCTTCCACAGCACACTTGAACCTTTCCTTGAGGAGCGGTGACCACACGATGTGGTGTTTGTGGGTTTTAGAGGAACCTTCTCCATGGGGATCATGGGTCTGTTTCTTAGTTTCGGTGTGAACCGGACCACCTTGAAGTGAGCACGAGACTCTATCTCATTGTCGTCATCCCCGTCATCGGCAGATGAACCTGGTGGAAATGACGAGAGGCTACGACCTTTGTCTCCAACCAAGGAGGGAGATGCATGTTTGCCTTTGCCATGACCGTTGTGGCCATTGACTTTCCTCGCGTCCCAAGCCAATCTGATGCGCAATGACCCTCCACAGGCTACCCAGCTCGGATGCGTCGAGCGGCTTGTTGATGATGAACGTTGCTGCTTGCACCATCCGGAAAGGGTCTCATCCCGGGCGGTGTGAATTGGGTCTTCCCGCGACATGTCTGCATGGATTCAAAGTTATTCCACTTGCATGAGTAGAAGGACATGCAATAGGTACTGACTAGAGCTGTCTACACTTGGAGTAAGTTATGGTCTTACAATAGATGACTGGGATGCGGAGGTCCCGCTCGACTATAGCGCGCAGGTCAAAACCGCATGTTGATGCCCTGTGACCATCAACGAGGACGATATCGATGATATCCTTTTGATTTTTTGAGAGAAACTGTAGGGCTGCGGTTGGTGTCTTGCATGTAGCCACTGTATATACCAAAGAATGTGACAATTTGGTATAAAAATATCAAAAACTAGGGGAACTCGTGTGTATGTGCAAATAGAGTTGTATTACCTATGTGATTGTAAGTCCTACTTATGATGAGAAATACAGATGGTAACCTTATATACAAGACCGTGTGACTTTAACCATAGTTCCATGTATCTTCACGCTATCCTTTTGAGCCATAAAATAAGCTTCTTATTTTTTCTTGAATTAATATGTTTTTTGGCGAATTAATTAATATGGTAATTTTTAGCTCTACAAACATATGTGAAAGATCATTTAAAGAATGTTTTGTAGTACAATCAATATGTCAAGACTAAAAAATATTGAATACTGTGCATAGTAGTGACCAAAATAAAATGAAAAGTGCAGCAGAGGGTAGATCGCGATCAAGTTTTTTGTGTTCAAAGTCAAAAATTTAAAAGGATAAATTGGCCAAGGCGACTTATTGCATCGAAAAATCAAAGGCATAATTTGGTAGCGAAAGCGATGTATTCCCAATATCGCTTTTGAATATCGATTAGTCGAAGAAAGAACATCTCTCTTGGAAAAAGGAAACCCGATGTAACATTTAGAAGGAGAACTCAAAGAATTAATCACAATAGATGCATAAAAGAACATAAAACGGTCCTTTCCAACCAAGAGCATAGATGGGGGTTCTCATAAATGAAGCTCATGCATCTCACACTGCGTTCAACGACTGACTAGATCTAATCAAAACAAAAGAAAGCAATCGTTACCTTTGAAGTGTAACAGATTAAGCATCGTGCGAGCCGAGTTTACAGATGTTGTATTATCATCAACAAGCAAGGCCCGGATGCCATTAGGGAAGAAGGTGAGCAATTCCTCCTCCATGGTGCCACAGGAACCGTACCCACACTAGATTTGCCACTGTATATGCCTGAATCTCAAAGATAGAGAACTCACTTGTCACAAAATTCACTTAATTAGTTGCTATATATGTTTTTGAGTGAATAGAACCAGGGACGACGGGAACCGAGTATTTGTAGGGCAAGAGGATGGTGTTGGTCGGGCGAGTAGTAGTAACTGACAAACAAAAGTTATACATAATGATGGCTAATTAGGCTAATTAAATATACGGGCGGCATGCATTATTAATAACTTCAATTGTGTACGTACTATATATGTGAGCAACCAAGAAAAAGGCTCACAAAAGGTAGTAACACAGTTACTCCAGTTTTCTTGTAGTATTTGGTACACTGGAGATTTTCTATATCTGTGTCTCATGAATGAGTATGGCTGCTTTATATCTCCAGTGATAGATGGTTCTGACCATGCGTCAAGTCTGTTTCATTTTGCTTACGCATGCTGTTCAAAATTGTGGTTGGCCGAGGCGTCTCCACATTAAGCGGACACTGAGTTGACTTTGGCTAACCAACCAACCAACCTATTTGGCAGTTTGCAACTGAGTGAAGCTAATCTGTATGTGCATCTGACATTAAGCCTTCCGTTTCGGATGTTTGCAAGTGAAACGCTCAGCTCTTCGATGATAAACATATGTGTATCTGTTTCCTAGGATGTCTATCATTTATTTGCTCAAGATTCCAACTTCTGTACTAGCGACTGTACTCGTATGTAACACTACTTTTATACTACAGTGAATAAGGTACTACTACTTCTAGAAGCATGTAAGAGTGGGGCCCATATCTGTAGAAAGGTAGAGCTACATCCTCTATAACATTGAGCTGCCTAGTTTTAGTTTTAAAGAACCCACATTCAATTGGGGTCTTCTATTAGAATTGGGTCATTCGATTTTGACCGGGTCAACAATTTCTCAAAGATCTCTCATTCAATTCTTTTAAACTATACACCATGCTTTCTAATTTTTAAGGCCTCATAATTAATTGAGATATTGAATTTAGGATTGGGTCAACCGATTTTGACCGGATCAACACTTTCTAGCTCTCCCATTCAATTCTTTTAATTCACTATATTTCCTAATTTTGAAGCTCTTCCATTCCATTGAGGTATTTAATTTTGGATTTCGCTTATGATTTCAACCGGGCCAACAATTTTCTCAAATCAATCATCAGCAATCGGCCTATAAAAACATATCAATCCCGCGCAATCTCCCACCACCTGGAAAAAATAAGCATCAGCATGAGATATTGTGGCACCAATATAGTAGTACATACAACCATCGACACAAGAAAATCCACATAAATATCGGTTCGTTAGTGGATAATATAAAATCACATCACGAGAGGCCCACCAAATCACTACATTATAAAATAAAAATAAAATAAACTCTATCATCTCCCACACCCACCAAAGTAAATATTCCATCTATTCCAAAATATAAGGGGTGTTAGCTTTGTAGAAAGTCAAATTTCTTTAACTTTGACATAGTTCAGAGCAAAAATATCGACATCATAATATTAACAACACTAAGCTCCCTAGTTTTAAAGAGCCAATATTTAATTTAGGTCTCCAATTAGAATTGGGTCACCCGATTTTGACCGGGTCAACAATTTCTCAAAGATCTCTCATTCAATTCTTTTAAACTATACACCATGCTTTCTAATTTTAAGGCCCCACACTTAATTGAGGTATTGAATTTAGGATTAGGCCAACCGGTTTTGACCGGGTCAACACTTTCTAGCTCTCCCATTCTATTCTTTTAATTCACTATATTTCCTAATTTTGAAGCTCTTCCATGAAGGAAATATGCCCTAGAGGCAATAATAAAGTTATTATTTATTTCCTTATATCATGATAAATGTTTATTATTCATGCTAGAATTGTATTAACCGGAAACATAATACATGTGTGAATACATAGACAAACAGAGTGTCACTAGTATACCTCTACTTTACTAGCTCGTTAAATCAAAGATGGTTATGTTTTCTAACGATAGACATGAGTTGTCATTTGATTAACGGGATCACATCATTAGGAGAATGATGTGATTTACTTGACCCATTCCGTTAGCTTAGCACTTGATCGTTTAGTATGTTGCTTATGCTTTCTTCATGACTTATACAAAGTTCCTGCAACTATGAGATTATGCAACTCCCGTTTACCGGAGGAACACTTTGTGTGCTACCAAACGTCACAACGTAACTGGGTGATTATAAGGGTACTCTACAGGTGTCTACAAAAGTATATGTTGAGTTGGCATGAATCGAGATTAGGTTTTGTCACTCCGATTGTCGGAGAGGTATCTCTGGGCCTTCTCGGTAATACACATCACATAAGCCTTGCAAGCATTGCAACTAACACTAGTAGAAAAAGGGCCTGTTGTCCCGGTTGGTAAGGGCCTTTAGTCCCGGTTGGTGAACCGGGACTAAAGGGTCGGTACTAATACCTCCCCCCTTTAGTCCCGGTTCAATCCAGAACCGGGACTAAAGGCCGCGGCCACGTGGGGCTCCACCTTTAGTCCCGGTTGGTGTTACCAACCGGGACTAATGGAAATTTTATGATTTTTTTTTGAATTTTTTTTGAATAATTTTTAATTTTAAAATTTCTGAATTATTTTAATCCCTAATCTCTAATCAGCACCCCTCATCACTACTCAATTTATCCTCTTCTCTAATCACCCTCCTCAGTCCAAATCACCTAACTTCCCGAACGGTCACCCATCCTCCCACTCCCCCAGACTGAGCACGCTTAACTTCCGGGTTCTATTCTCCCTCGTTTCCAAGTCTGCACTTGTTGTTTTCCGACAATAGTAAGATGTCAATCCTATTAACCCTCGTGAATTTTGCTTGAGCATGAATTGACACATTTCACTGTTTGAGTTTCAAACTATTGTTTTCAAAAACAATAATTATTTAGAAAACAATAGTTATTTTAAATAATTAGTTTGACCATGGTTTGACCATAGTTTGACCACAGTTTGACCATAGTTTGACCAGATTTGACCAAAATTCAAAATAACTGAACAAATTATTTAGTAACACTAATATTCTAGAATAATTAGTTTGACCATGGTTTGACCATGTTTTGACCATAGTTTGACCATAGTTTGACCACAGGTTGACCAGATTTGACCAAAATTCAAAATAACTGAATAAATTATTTAGTAACACTAATATTCTAGAATAATCAGTTTGACCATGGTTTGACCATTGTTTGACCACAGTTTGAAATTGTTTCGATTTTTTCCACTCTAGATATTAAAAGCCCCGTAACTTTTTTTTTTTTTACATTAGGTTTTTGAGGATTTTGAAAATGTTTAACGGGGTTCCCTCGGTTAAATTTGGATGTAACTTTTCGAGTAGATGATTTTTCATATAAAAAACTTTTTCATCCGAGTCAGTATGCAAAAGTTATGCCCATTTTACTAAATTCTAGAGAGATTTTGCAAATAAAGTCGAAATTCACATTTGCAAATTTTCCCAACAACTAGACCACATATCACATGGGAAACTTATTTTCTTTTATTTTTTGACATTTCCATCATTTTCTTTTATTTTTTAAATGAAAAGGCGATCCACAGGGGGGGGAGTTTGAAAATGGGACCTTTAGTACCGGTTCGTGGCACGAACCGGGACTAAAGGTCTCAACCCCATTAGTCCCGGTTCGTGCCTCAAACCGGGACTAAAGGTCTACTCTTTAGTCTCGGTTTGAGGCATGAACCGGGACTAATCGGTATCGCACCCTTTAGTCCCGGTTTGAGGCACAAACCGGGACTAAAGCACAGTGAACCGACTAATGCCTTAGCCGCACGAACCGGGATAAATGCTCACATTAGTCCCGGTTCTGGATTGAACCGGGACTAATGGGCTAAACCGGGGTGGACGATAGCCCCTTTTTCTACTAGTGTAATGAGTTAGTTGTGAGATGATGTATTACGGAACGAGTAAAGAGACTTACCGGTAACGAGATTGAACTAGGTATTGGATACCGACGATCGAATCTCGTGTAAGTAACATACCGATGACAAAGGGAACAACGTATGTCGTTATGCGGTTTGACCGATAAAGATCTTCGTAGAATATGTAGGAACCAATATGGGCATCCAGGTTCCGCTATTGGTTATTGACCGAGAATAGTTCTAGGTCATGTCTACATAGTTCTCGAACCCGTAGGGTCCGCACGCTTAACGCTTTGATGACAGTTCATTATGAGTTTATAAGTTTTGATGTACCGAAGGTTGTTCGAGTCCGGATGTGATCACGGACATGACGAGGAGTCTCGAAATGGTCGAGACATAAAGATTGATATATTGGAAACCTATGTTTGGACTTGGAAGGTTCCGGATGAAAACAGGCGTTACAGGAACACCGGGTTACGGAACCCCGGGGTCAATGGGCCTTGATGGGCCATAAGGGAGAAGAGGAAGGGCGGCCAGGGCAGGTCGCGCGCCTCCCCTCTAGTCCGAATAGGACAAGGAGAGAGGCGCGCTCCCCTTCCCTCTTCCCCTCCCCAATCCTAATCCAACTAGGAAGGGAGTCCTACTCCCGGTGGGAGTAGGACTCCTCCAGGCGCGCCTCCCCTAGGGCCGGCCGCACCCCCCCTTGCTCCTTTATATACGGGGGCAGGGGGGCACCCCATGATACACAAGTTGATCTACGGATCGTTCCTTAGCCGTGTGCGGTGCCCCCCTCCACCATATTCCACTTCGGTCATATCGTCGCGGAGCTTAGGCGAAGCCTGCGCTACCGGTGAAGTCATATCGTCATGAGCTTAGGCGAAGCCCTGCATCGGTGGAGCATCATCATCGTCCACCACGCCGTCGTCTTGTGGAACTCATCCCCGACGCTTTCTTTGGATCGGAGCCCGGGATCGCCATCGAGCTGAACGTGTCTTTGAACTTCGGAGGTGCCGTGCGTTCGGTACTTGGATCGGTCGGATCATGAAGACGCACGACTACATCAACCGCGTTGTTATAACGCTTCCGCTTACGGTCTACGAGGGTACGTGGACAGACACTTTCCCCTCTCGTTGCTATGCCATCATCATGGTCTTGCGTGTGCGTAGGAAATTTTTTAAAATTACTACGTTCCCCAACAGTGGTATCAGAGCCTGGTTTTATGCGTTGATGTCATATGCACGAGTAGAACACAAGTGAGTTGTGGGCGATATAAGTCATACTGCTTACCAGCATGTCATACTTTGGTTCAGCGGTATTGTGAGATGAAGCGGCCCGGACCGACATTACGCGTACGCTTACGCGAGACTGATTTCACCGCTTCGAGCACTTGTTGCTTAAAGGTGACCGGCGGGTGTCTGTCTCTCTCACTTTAGTTGAACCGAAAAGTGGCTACGCCCGGTCCTTGCGAAGGTTAAAACAGCACCAACTTGACAAACTATCGTTGTGGTTTTGATGCGTAGGTAAGAACGGTTCTTGCTCAGCCCGTAGCAGCCACGTAAAACTTGCAACAACAAAGTAGATGACGTCTAACTTGTTTTTGCAGGGCATGTTGTGATGTGATATGGTCAAGACGTGATGCTATATTTTATTGTATGAGATGATCATGTTTTGTAACCGGTTATCGGCAATCGGCAGGAGCCATATGGTTGTCGCTTATTGTATGAAATGCAAAAGCCAGTGTAATTGCTTTACTTTATCACTAAGCGATGGCGATAGTCGTAGAAGCAATAGTTGGCGAGACGACAACGATGCTACGATGGAGATCAAGGTGTCGCTACGGTGACAATGGTGGTCATGATGGTGCTTCGAGATGGAGATCACAAGCACAAGATGATGATGGCCATATCATATCACTTATATTGATTGCATGTGATGTTTATCCTTTATGCATCTTATCTTGCTTTGATTGGCGGTAGCATTATAAGATGATCTCTCACTAAAATTATCAAGAAGTGTTCTCCACGAGTATGCACCGTTGCTAAAAGTTCGTAGTACCCGGACACCACGTGATGATCGGGTGTGATAAGTTCTCGTCCATCTACAATGGGTACAAGCCAGTTTTGCACACGCAGAATACTCGAGTTAAACTTGGACGAGCCTAGCATATGCAGATATGGCCTCGGAACACGGAGACCGAAAGGTCGAGCGTGAATCATATAGTAGATATGATCAACATAGTGATGTTCACCATTGAAAACTACTCCATCTCACGTGATGATCGGTTATGGTTTAGTTGATTTGGATCACGTAATCACTTAGATGACTAGAGAGATATCTGTCTAAGTGGGAGTTTTTAATATGATTAATTGAACTTAAATTTATCATGAACTTAGTACCGATAGTATTTTGCTTGTCTATGTTTACTGTAGATAGATGGCTCGTCTTTGTTGTTCCGTTGAATTTTAATGCGTTCCTTGAGAAAGCAAAGTTGAAAGATGATGGTGGCAATTACACGGACTAGGTCCGTAACTTGAGGATTATCCTCATTGCTGCACAGAAGAATTACGTCCTGGAAGCACCACTGGGTGCCAGTGCTGCGAGAGCAACGCCGTGAAGTTGTGAACGTCTGGCGTAGCAAAGCTGATGACTACTCTATAGTTCGATGTGCCATGCTTTACGGCTTAGAACCGGGTCTTCAACGACGTTTTGAACGTCATGGAGCATATGAGATGTTCCAAGAGTTGAAGTTAATATTTCAAGCAAATGCCCGGATTGAGAGATATGAAGTCTCCAATAAGTTCTATAGCTGCAAGATGGAGGAGAATAGTTCATCGGTGAGCACATACTCAAAATGTCCGGGTATAATAATCACTTAATTCAGCTGGGAGTTAACCTTCCGGATGATAGTGTCATTGATGTAATTCTCCAATCACTGCCACCAAGCTACAAGAGCTTCGTGATGAACTATAATATGCAAGGGATGACTAAGACAATTCCTGAGCTCTTCGCAATGCTAAAAGCAGCGGAGGTAGAAATCAAGAAAGAGCATCAAGTGTTGATGGTCAACAAGACCACTAGTTTCAAGAAAAGGGCAAAGGGAAGAAGAAGGAAACTTCAAAAAGAACAGCAAGAAAGTTGCTGCTCAAGAGAAGAAACCCAAGTCTGGACCTAAGCCCTGAAACCGAAAGTGTTTTTATTGCAAGCGATCGACACCTTTGGAAGCGGAACTGCCCCAAGTATTTGGCGGATAAGAAGGATGGCAAGGTGAACAAAGGTATATGTGATATATATGTTATTGATGTGTACCTTACTAGAGCTCGTAGTAACACAGGTATTTGATAATCTTGGTTACATTGCTAATATTTGCAACTCGAAGCAGGGACTACGGAATAAGCGAGCACCGCAAAGGACGAGGTGACGATGCGCGTGGGAAACGGGTTCCAAAGTCAATGTGATCGCGGTCGGCACGCTACCTCTACATCTACCTTCGGGATTAGTTTTAGACCTAAATAATTGTTATTTGGTGCCGCCGTTGAGCATGAACATTATATCTGGATCTTGTTTGATGCGAGACGGTTATTCATTTAAATCAGAGAATAATGGTTGTTCTATTTATATGAGTAATATCTTTTATGGTCATGCACCCTTGAAGAATGGTCTATTCTTATTGAATCTGGACAGTAGTGATACACATATTCATAATGTCGAAGCCAAAAGATGCAGAGTTGATAATGATAGTGCAACTTATTTGTGGCACTGCCGTTTAGGTCATATCGGTGTAAAACGCATGAAGAAACTCCATACAGATGGACTTTTGGAATCACTTGATTATGAATCACTTGGTACTTGCGAACCGTGCCTCATGGGCAAGATGACTAAAACACCGTTCTCCGGTTGTATGGAGAGAGCAACAGACTTATTGGAAATCATACATACAGATGTATGTGGTCCGATGAATGTTGAAGCTTGTGGCGGATATCGTTATTTTCTCACCTTCACAGATGATTTAAGCAGATACGGGTATATCTACTTGATGAAGCATAAATCTGAAACATTTGAAAAGTTCAAAGAATTTCAGAGTGAAGTTGAAAATCATCGTAACAAGAAAATAAAGTTTCTACGATCTGATCGTGGAGGAGAATATTTGAGTTACGAGTTTGGTCTACATTTGAAGCAAATCGGAATAGTTTCGCAACTCACGCCACCGGGAACACCATAGCGTAATGGTGTGTCCGAACGTCGTAATCGTACTTTACTAGATATGGTGCGATCTATGATGTCTATTTCCGATTTACCGCTATCGTTTTGGGGTTATGCTTTAGAGACGGCCGCATTCACGTTAAATAGGACAACGTCAAAATCCGTTGAGACGACACCTTATGAACTATGGTTTAGCAAGAAACCAAAGTTGTCGTTTCTGAAAGTTTGGGGTTGCGATGCTTATGTGAAAAAACTTCAACCTCGATAAGCTTGAACCCAAATCGGAAAAATGTGTCTTCATAGGATACCCAAAGGAGACAATTGGGTATACCTTCTATCACAGATCCGAAGGCAAGACATTCGTTGCTAAGAATGGATCCTTTCTAGAGAAGGAGTTTCTCTCGAAAGAAGTGAGTGGGAGGAAAGTGGAACTTGATGAGGTAATAGTACCAGCTCCCTTATTGGAAAGTAGTTCATCACACGTAAATCGGTTTCGTGACACCTACACCGATTAGCGAGGAAGATAATGATAATGATCATGAAACTTCAGATCAAGTTGTCACTGAACTTAGAGATCAACCAGAATAAAATCCGCACTGTGAGTGGTACGGTAATCCTATTCTAGAAGTCATGCTACCAGATCATGGTGAACCTACGAACTATGAAGAAGCGATGGTGAGCCCAGATTCCACAAAATGGCTTGAAGCCATGAAATCTGAGATGGGATCCATGTATGAGAACAAAGTATGGACTTTGGTTGACTTGCCCGATGATCGGCAAGCCATTGAGAATAAATGGATCTTTAAAAAGAAGACTGGCGATGGTAATATAATCGTCTATAAAGCTCGACTTGTTGCGAAAGGTTTTCGACAAGTTCAAGGGGTTGACTATGATGAGACTTTCTCACCAGTGGCGATGCTTAAGTCTGTCCGAATCATGTTAGCAATTGCTGCATTTTATGATTATGAAATTTGGCAAATGGATGTAAAAACTGCATTCTTGAATGGATTTCTAGAAGAAGAGTTGTATATGATGCAACCAGAAGGTTTTGTTGATCCAAAAGGTGCTAACAAAGTGTGCAAGCTCCAATGATCAATTTATGGTCCGTGCAAGCCTCTCGGAGTTGGAATAAACGCTTTGATAGTGTGATCAAAGCATATGGTTTTATACTGAGACTTTTGGAGAAGCCTGTATTTACAAGAAAGTGAGTAGGAGCTCAGAGCATTTACGATATTATATGTGGACAACATATTATTAATTGGAAATGATATAGAATTTCTGGATAGCATAAAAGGATACTTGAATAAAAGTTTTTCAATGAAAGACCTCGGTGAAGCTGCTTACATATTGGGCATCAAGATCTATAGAGATAGATCAAGACGCTTAATTGTACTTTCACAAAGCACATACCTTGATAAAGTTTTGAAATAGTTCAAAATGGATCAGACAAAGAATGGTCTTTTACCTGTGTTACAAGGTGTGAAATTGAGTCGACTCAATGCCCGACCACATCGGAAGATAGAGAGAAAATGAAAAATGTTCCCTATGCTTCAGCCATAGGCTCTATCATGTATGCAATGCTGTGTACCGGACACGACGTGTGCTTAGCAATAAGCTTGGCAGGAAGGTACCAAAGTAATCCAGAGTGGATCATCGGACAACGGTCAAGAACATCCTGAAATACACGAAAAGGACTAAGGATATGTTTCTTGTATATGGAGGTGACAAAGAGCTAATCGTAAATGGTTACGTCGATGCAAGCTTTGACACTGATCCGGACGATTCTAAATCGCAAACCGGATACGTATTTTTATTAAACGGTGGAGCTGTCAGTTGGTGCGCTTCTAAACAAAGCGTCGTGGCGGGATCTACATGTGAAGCGGAGTACATAGCTGCTTCTGAAGCAGCAAATGAAGGAGTCTGGATGAAAGAGTTCATTTCCGATCTAGGTGTCATACCTAGTGCATCGGGACCAATGAAGATCTTCTGTGACAATACTGATGCAATTGCCTTGGCAAAGGAATCCAGATTTCACAAGAGGACCAAGCATATCAAGAGACGCTTCAATTCCATTCGGGACCAAGTTCAAGTGGGAGACATAGAGATTTGCAAGATACATACGGATCTGAATGTTGCAGACCCGTTGACTAAGCCTCTTCCACGAGCAAAACATGACCAGCACCAAGACTCCATGGGTGTTAGAATCATTCTTGTGTAATCTAGATTATTGACTCTAGTGCAAGTGGGAGGCAAGGAAATATGCCCTAGAGGCAATAATAAAGTTATTATTTATTTCCTTATATCATGATAAATGTTTATTATTCATGCTAGAATTGTATTAACCGGAAACATAATACATGTGTGAATACATAGACAAACAGAGTGTCACTAGTATACCTCTACTTTACTAGCTCGTTAAATCAAAGATGGTTATGTTTCCTAACCATAGACATGAGTTGTCATTTGATTAACGGGATCACATCATTAGGAGAATGATGTGATTGACTTGACCCATTCCGTTAGCTTAGCACTTGATCGTTTAGTATGTTGCTTATGCTTTCTTCATGACTTATACAAAGTTCCTGCAACTATGAGATTATGCAACTCCGTTTACCGAAGGAACACTATGTGTGCTACCAAACGTCCACAACGTAATCGGGTGATTATAAAGGTACTCTCTGGTGTCTCCAAAAGTATATGTTGAGTTGGCATGAATCGAGATTAGGTTTTGTCACTCCGATTGTGGGAGAGGTATCTCTGGGCCTTCTCGGTAATACACATCACATAAGCCTTGCAAGCATTGCAACTAATGAGTTAGTTGTGAGATGATGTATTACGGAACGAGTAAAGAGACTTACCGATGCAGATTGAACTAGGTATTGGATACCGACGATCGAATCTCAGGTAAGTAACATACCGATGACAAAGGGAACAACGTATGTCGTTATGCGGTTTGACCGATAAAGATCTTCGTAGAATATGTAGGAACCAATATGGGCATCCGTGTTCCGCTATTGGTTATTGACCGAGAATAGTTCTAGGTCATGTCTACATAGTTCTCGAACCCGTAGGGTCCGCACGCTTAACGTTTCGATGACAGTTCATTATGACTTTATAAGTTTTGATGTACCGAAGGTTGTTCGGAGTCCCGGGTGTGATCACGGACATGACGAGGAGTCTCGAAATGGTCGAGACATAAAGATTGATATATTGGAAGCCTATGTTTGGACTTCGGAAAGGTTCCGGATGAAAACAGGGCGTTACTGTAACACCGGGTTACTGGAACCCCGGGGGTCAATGGGTCTTGATGGGCCATAAGGGAGAAGAGGAAGGGCCGGCCAGGGCAGGCCGCGCCTCCCCTCTAGTCCGAATAGGACAAGGAGAGGGGGGGCGGCGCCCCCCTTCCCTCTTCCCACTCCCCCAATCCTAATCCAACTAGGAAAGGGGGGGGGGGGGAGGAGTCCTACTCCCAGGCGCGCCTCCCCTAGGGCCGGCCGCACCCCCCCTTGCTCCTTTATATACGGGGGCAGGGGGGCACCCCATGATACACAAGTTGATCTACGGATCGTTCCTTAGCCGTGTGCGGTGCCCCCTCCACCATATTCCACTTGGTCATATCGTCATGGAGCTTAGGCGAAGCCCCTGCGCCGGTGAAGTCATATCGTCGCGGAGCTTAGGCGAAGCCTGCGTCGGTGGAGCATCATCATCGTCACCACGCCCGTCGTCTTGTGGAACTCATCCCCGACGCTTTGCCGGATCGGAGCCGGGGATCGTCATCGAGCTGATCGTGTGCTGAACTCGGAGGTGCCGTGCGTTCGGTACTTGGATCGGTCGGATCGTGAAGACGTACGACTACATCAACCGCGTTGTTATAACGCTTCCGCTTACGGTCTACGAGGGTACGTGGACAGACACTTTCCCCTCTCGTTGCTATGCCATCACCATGGTCTTGCGTGTGCGTATGAAATTTTTTGAAATTACTACGTTCCCTAACATTCCATTCTATTGAGGTATTTAATTTTGGATTTCGTTTATGATTTCAACGGGGCCAACAATTTTTTCAAATCAATCATCAGCAATCGGCCTATAAAAACATATCAATCCCGCGCAATCTCCCACTACCTGGAAAAAAATAAGCATCAACATCAGATATTGTGGCACCAATATAGTAGTACATACGACCATCGACACAAAATATTTCCACATAAATATCGGTTGGTTAGTGGATAACATAAAACCACATCACGAAAGGCCCACCAAATCACTACATTATAAATAAAAATAAAATACACTCTATCATCTCCCACACCCGCCAAAGTAAATATTCCATCTATTCCAAAATATAAGGGGTGTTAGCTTTGTAAAAGTCAAATTTCTTTAACTTTAACCTAGTTCGGAGAAAAAATATCGACATCCATAATATTAACAAAAAGTATGAAAATTCGTTTCATGATAATTTAAAAATATCGATTTGATATATTTCTCTACAAAATTGATCAAACTTAAAATGTTTGACTTTTCAAAAAAGCAATACACCTTATTATATTATAAAATAACATGACCTTTTTAGGAAACCTAACAACATCAACGGCACATCAAAGCGTGCCCAACCCTTCTAATATTTTCACCACACAGAACATTACATCCCTATCCCACACACACCGATCTACAAATCCAGTTTTGAAATTGGCATAAGATACAAAACTAATCTAAGTTGCAAAACTAGTTTGGCCAGTAAGGGCATCTCAATGCCGACCCTCAAAATGGACGCCATATTTGTCTGTGGACTGGTCTGGACTGTTCCGTGGATACAGATGCGGGTGTCGGCCATCCATCCATGCCCCATAAACATCGGCCCCTATTTTTTATCTTAAGTCCACAACACACAAAATAATATATCTTCTGTCTATCTATATATCTATCTATCTAATTATCTATCTTCTATCTTCTATTCTATCTTCTATCTATCGTCTTCTATCGATTCTATATATCTATCTATCTATCTATCTATCATATCTATTGTACACCAAAAGTAAAATACAATAAAAATAAGGAAATATGCGAGAAATTCTATTATTATCATATATACTAAAAGTAAAACATGGGTCAAAAATAAGGAAATGTGATTTTTTTTGTAACTAATAAGGAAATGTGCTAGGAGATCGCATGTTAATCAGAAACATCTCGTCGTTGATTACATGGGCCCCTTACATTTAAGAGATTTTTGATGGCTTACGTTTAATAAATTAATCCACCTCGATGCTAAGGCCCAATCAAGCCCAATCCATCCCAACATGTTTTGATCTCTTCCATGGCCTACTTATTCTAACGTACACATGCATGATGAATCCTATTTGGTGCTTATATATAGTATAATTCGTACGTGGCGCCCACCCTTCGATCCATTACTTTGTTAACATGCCTGCTCATCTAGCGTAGCATAGTGCAATCCCGTCTGAAGCTCCTCCCGATTTATGGAAGCTTCCAGGCCCAGTTTGGAAGCTTCCATCCTGTTTTT
Source organism: Aegilops bicornis (assembly GCA_021605145.1). Taxonomy (NCBI): domain Eukaryota; kingdom Viridiplantae; phylum Streptophyta; class Magnoliopsida; order Poales; family Poaceae; genus Aegilops; species Aegilops bicornis. The sequence goes on from CM038674.1 coordinate 650,001,607, forward strand.
ATGATGTTTTTACCTGGTTTTCTTTTTTTTTATCATTTTTTTCTTTTTCCATTAAAAAACATGATTTTTTGTCAAATGTGCAATACTAAAGGTAAAATACAGGTCAAAAATAAGAGAATATACTAAAAAATTCCTACGCTACTCAGACATATCTAGCCATCGATTACGTGGGCCTCTTATATTTAAGTGATTTCCGCTGGCTTGGATTTAATAAATTAATCCATGTCGACGCATATAAGCCTAATAGGATTCATTTATTAGGCTTAGATTGATCTCTTTTGTAGCCCACTTCTTCTCACGTGCACATGCATGACGAATCCTATTTAGCGCTCAAAGCGCCAAATAAAGTATAATTCATATGTGACGCATACTACTTGAATCAATTACTTTGTTAATAGGCCGATCCATGTAGTGAACCATAGTCACTACAAAAAAAATACACTTCCATGCGTATTTGTCACAGTAGGTCGAGTTTTTTGTCATGCATGTACATCCATGACAAATTTATGACAGAATCAAGATAGTTATACCTGTGCTGTCGTAGAAGTGTTCCATGACATTACCAAAATTATCATCACGGAAGTGTCCACTTCCATGACGATAAATCGCGCGTCACGGAAGTGCTTTCGTCAAGGGTGACCGACACGTGGCATCCACCGTAACGGAACGCCGTTAAGCTATCGGGTCGGGTTTTGGATCCGATAACCCGTTAACAGCCCCGACCAATGGGAAATTTCCACGTGTAAAATTCTTATTGGCCGGACGAAACACGTGTCAGCTCGCCAGTGGGTCAGATGGGCGCCTATGATATGTCGACACGTGCCACGGCCCACCGCTGGCCCATTTAGCTTACAAAGCTGGCCCGTTTGACTTGGTCAAAAGTTAACGGGCTGGCCCATGAAAAGCCTGTTAACGGTCTCTTCGCAAATAGCCCATTTTACGGCCCGTTAACTCACGACCCGTTAGCCACTAAAGGAAATCGGCCCAACAACGTCATGTGAGCCGTCGAATATAACACCAGCCCATTTCACTTTCGGCCCATGTATGGCCCACGACGTCTTTCGGCCCATATGAGGCCTTCGTATCTTTCAGCCCTTTACAGGCCCACGGTAACTCTAGCCCATAATGAACAGTAATTTTCTTTGTACCCGTTAACGGCCCATGATTTACATGGGCCGATTCCAGCCCATGTTAGCTTTCGGCCTATTGATGGCCCATACGTTCTTGGGCTCCTTTTCTACTCGATTACTTAGGCCCATTCTTGGCTGTTCCCCTAATGGGCCAAATTTGGCCCATGGCAAGAGTCGGCCCGATAAGCATGTTCCCCAAATGGGCCAAATTCGCCCATGGCAAGAGTCGGCCCACATCGCCTGTTACCCTAATGGGCCAAATTCGGTCCATGGCAAGAGTCGGCCCATTTCTGGCCAGCCCGTCCTATATTCTGGCCCATTAACGACCCGTTATGCCTGTGACAGAATTAACTTTTGCAGTCCTATGGCCTGTTAACGACCCGTTACCGTGCTGGGCCGATACCAATTACGCCCGATTACGGCCCATGGAGACCCATTTATCCGATGGCCCGAGGCCCACCGATTACAGGCCCATTTATCAACGGCCCAAGGCCCACCGATTACAGGCCCATTTATCGACGGCCCGTAGGAGACCCATGGATCCTACGGCCCGTATATGGCCCATGGGTAGTTGCGGTCACTAGCAAACCAGGGAAAAAGAAGACTAGGAAATAAATAAGGCCGAAACTACCGCTAGGCTATTAAGGCGATTGCACAGATTACATCCACTCGGCATCAAAGATCGCCACCAATGCAAATATAGGGAACACCATACACTATACAAAATGGCTTGCTGTTTTCTTCAGCCGGTGGCTGCACGTTAAGAATAAATTTTGTATCGCACCAAAACAAATTACAACTATATAACAAAAGGAAGGTTGGCATAAAACTTAACAGCCTAGCAGATAAATGCACCACCGTAAGTTCAAGCTCGGTTCATTTGACCTAACTGATTACGGTTTCAGGTCAGTATTGTCCGATGGAGCACCATAACCCTCGCCTTCATTTCCCTAGGCTCTGAACAACATAGCAAATGTCCGATAGTCTGGTTTCAAAACCATGCATATCTTGGACGACATTGAGCAATGTTTCTCCTTGTTTCACAAAGGGCCTCTGTTAGGGAATGGACTTGTGTCTCGAGCGCAGATACAACATTGCTTTGAGCTTGCATATCTTGGATCATGAGGCGCTTGGACCATATTGCCTTAACAACCAACCCAAGATTACGCAGAACGTGCTTTTGGCAATCGTTAGTGGACATGTATCGATCCACCGCAGCAAGAGTCGACATTGCGGTTATAGTTGCCTCGCCACCTTCGTAAGGTGGCGGTTCCACCATTTTTCCATAGCTCGCTGAAAAGTTGAGGTTTTACATTAGTAGTACCGTAACGTAAGATATTAAGGAGGCAGCAAAACCAAACAAAATAGCTTTGGTCTATATACAGAACTTATTCTGGTGAACCCATGTAAAATATTAGTAGTACTTTACTGCAAAGTACATAATAAAACCAGGTTCCAAACATATGACCATGTACCATCGCTAATGTATTGTCTATTTCTTCACATTGTATTGAGGGCTAAGGATAAAGAGACGAAGTTTATAATACGGGAAGCATAGTATGACATCATTCATATCACAAAACAACTGAGAACAGACAAACAGGCAATTGTAACGTTGTGTGGGCAAGTCCAGCACGGAACTAGATTACGGGTCAAGATCAAAGGAACATTGTCGGTGTCAAAACCGGCGGATCTCGGGTAGGGAGTCCCGAACTGTGCGTCTAGGCGGATGGTAACAGGAGACAAGGGACACAATGTTTTTACCCAGGTTCGGGCCATCTCGATGGAGGTAATACCCTACTCCTGCTTGATTAATATTGATGATATGGGTAGTACAAGAATAGATCTACCATGAGATCAAGGAGGCTAAACCCTAGAAGCTAGCCTATGGTATGATTGTCGTTACGTCCCACGGACTAAAACCCTCCGGTTTATATAGACACCGGATAGGTTAGGGTTACACAGAGTTGGTTACAATGGTAGGAGATCTACATATCCGTATCGCCAAGCTTGCGTTCCACGCCAAGGAAAGTCCCATCCGGACACGGGACGAAGTCTTCAATCTTGTATCTTGATAGTCTTGGAGTCCGGCCGTGACGACAGTCCGGCTATCTGGACACCCTAGTCCGGACTCCTCAAGAGCTCCCCTGAACCAGGCTTCAATGACGACGAGTCCGGCGCGCATATTGTCTTCGGCATTGCAAGGCGGGTTCCTCCTCCGAATACTTCATAGAAGGTTTTGAACACAAGGATAGTGTACGGCTCTGCAAAACAAGTTCCACATAACACCGTAGAGAGAATAATTTTTGCACAGATCTGCTGACGTATTCCGCGGCGTGACATCACACCACGGCCGAGCCTTTATATGAATCGTTTTACTGTTTCACCTCGCCGTGTTTAGCGAGGCGGTTTCCTTGGCACGCCTTATCAAAGCATAGATCGTGCCCCTTATTCCGTGATTCTCATCAATACGAACATGGTAACCCAACCGTGCGTTGGCCCGCCTCCTCTATCAAAGGCGAGTCCTAATCGACCACGGGTGGGCTCTTGGTATTCAACCTCCTTATAATGATACCAAGGCCCTCTTCTTTTACACCCTCCATCGAAGTTCGCCTCGCGCCGAGTTCCAACACCCAAAGCTTCAAATTCAGGTGCTTGGACTTTCGATGATGTCCGGATCCACCAACACGGCCGATGGATGTCTTCCTGCATCACGAGAAGAAGACGTGCTAAAAGCTGCTGACGCCAGTACCTAACCGGGCGAGATCTCGCCTGTGCTGCCTGCTCCAGGCAGGTCATTCCCACTCTGAGCCCGGCGAGAACGTGGTGTTCGTGTCCCACTTCCTTCGGGTTTAGGCTTCCCGCAGATCCCTTTGTGCGGGGGCTCATGTTTTATTATGGGCTTGATTTCCATGACTTGAATCCGGAGTCCATCCTCCATATCTCGTCATTCATTGTCGTATGTGACGCCTTCCTCCATATTACCCCCACTTCGGATTGTGGCTCAAGACCTTCAAGGTGGAAACCAAAGATGATCGGGGCAACAAGCAGAAAGTGAGGGCGGTCATAATCAAATGTGCCGATGCTCTGTGGCCGAGGGCTCTTTTCAAGAGGAGCTTGGTTTGTGGCAACGGAGTGGTTTTATATCACCGCTCCTGTGGGCACCAAATGGGCGGCGCTCACGCTTTCGCCAGTCCACCACAAATGGGCCGCATCATGGGTCAACAAGGGGCTCGACTGGGGCCGCCCAAGGACGTTCCCTTGCTGCAGGCCGTATTCAAGACCTCCAGAAAGAGGAATCAACCTGGTTGCGATGGCGCAGGTTATGGTGATCCGCGCCTTCAGCCTGCAAACATCGCCCCTCCGCACTGTGGGAATTCAATCCGGAGGGACCACGAGCTCTCCAAATTTTATGGGCACGACGCCCATGGAGATGTATAAACTGTTCTTCGGATCACAAGAGAAGTGTCCGGACTTGACCGAGGACGCAGGACTAAGCTGCAATCGCCCAGATACTCAAGTAAGTAGTCCTATAACCGGACAAGCTGTTCATTCATTTATTATATATATATATGCCCTTTAAAGGAGCCGTTTCTTGAACAGGAATGGATAGCCAAGGCAAAGTTAATAAGGTGTCCGGCTCCCCTCCCAGAGACCACGCCGGATCCCATGCTGACCAAGATGTTGAAGGTCGCGCCTTTTGAAGAAGGCGAAGGGGGAGTGGGGAAGCAACTGCCTCTCTGAAGGAGGCTATCAAGGAAGGAGGGATTAAGAGTCCCACCCCGAGGAGAGAAGAGGACTGCCGGAAGATCCAGAGGTCAAGGCCTCAAGAGGGAAAGGAATCTTCGCAAGAGTCCCGCGCTAGGAAGTAACCCAACGCATTATTTCCCCAAGGATCAGCCCTCCAATGAGCCGTAAGTAAAAGAAGGGTCTTGTAAATAAGGAACATCCTGTATTTATTCATGAAGATAACCGAAATTGTACCTTGTAGTTCGGACCTCGGCCCTTCTCAGTGAGCTCGTCTTGGGGATCTTCTTCCGGAGATGATGGAGAGCAAAACGCCTCCACCTGTCGTACCCTCATGTGAAGCGGACGACCTGGAGGTGTCGTCACGGAGGGTTCCCCCAAGTTCGGCGGGGCCGGAAGGTCCGGCGCCAAGTGGCGTGCGGTCGAAGGAGTCAAGGATCTGCCGGGCGGCGGCTATTTCAGAGGATCACCGTGCTCTAATGGGTACGGTGATTGAAAGATTTGCATCCGCCAGAGCGGATTGCATGAAGCCGTCGAAGCTTCTTGTGACGGGTTTGAGGTACGCAAAAATGATGTACCTTCGATAGTTATGCATATAAAATGCGCCTGTATAGATAGTAGCCCTCGAGACTCGGTATGTTGTCAAAATTGACAACATGGCGAGGATCAAATCTCGATTATAACATATCGCCGCTCCTAAACAGGTGGCGGGGCGTCCGGAGGCCAGCCGGACTGATGAATATGCCGAACTAATGCGGCGACTTGACGAGGTGGATGCGGACATCACGCTGGTCAATAAACGGTTTGACGAGTAGCAACGTATGCGACTTCTATGCGGACACCTGGTAAGGGGGCCTGACGCCCATGTCTTACTATTCGTATGCTTAATGCAGATGGTGCCGCTGCCGTGGAGGAGCTGCGGGCGGAACTCGCCCGAGGAAAAGAGCAAGCCAGGGTCAGTGATGCAGCCGCTTTGAAGGCGGCCAAAGAGCTAGAAGCCGAACGGGCTACTCACTGCCGAAGCAAAGAGGAAATGGGCGATATGGCCAAAAAGTTAAGGAATACTACCGATCGCTGCGAGGTTCCTGAAAAAGAACGTCAAGCGGAATAAGATGGCCTAAAGAAGGCCGCCGCCGAATCCAAGAATGCCCAAGCGGCTTTGAGAGCTGCCAAGGAGGAGCTGAGTCAGGCCGGGGCAATTGCGGCTGGAAAACCGTTTCTGCTGCGGAGGAAATATACCGATCCAAAGTATGCTCAATTGGATAAGTTGTGGAGTTCGGAGGATGCTTATCTGGACTTGGCGGCGAGCGCCATGACGCGATTGAGAACTTCCGGCGGAAGGGGCACGTAAGGAAGAGCTATATTGGTCTCAATTCCATAGTCCGGAGCGTCCTCTGTCGCTGACCGATCGGTTGGCCGAATGGGCCGAGCTGAATCGGTTGTCCGGCTTTGCCATGAAGCGTGTCCTGACTCACTTGTGGCCGGGCGGACCCCAGTCGAAGAGCTATTTTGGTTTAGTGCAGCAGTTCCTTGGTGCGGTACTGCATATCGACGAAATGAAGCGATCGGCGTGTATTGAGGGAGCGCGGATGGCTCTTGCCCGTGTCAAGACATACTGGGCAGAGATGAAGGCCACCGATGTTCCATCCCAAGACTTGGACAGAAGCCGAGTACCTGCCGAGCACTACTTTGAAGAAGTCCTACCGGCGCCGTTTAATAGAGACGCAGGTTTCAAGGATATTATGTTTTAGATGACATTTATGATTTGTGAAAACAATGTTTCAATATAATATAAGAGCTTTTTATACTTGTGCGTTCAAGTAGTAAACTACTCCCTGGGCGGCCGTTTATGTATATGTGTATATAACCTGAAAGATGGCAGTCCTTGGCTTCAGCCCCCACGCACATAGTGCGGGGGTGTTTGCAAAGAAAGCGCTTTTTCACACTGATTCCAACGTCTTGGTCCTGTTAAGGAGGTGATAGCGTAGCAAACCAGGCAACCGGACTATAATGCTTTATCACTTTCACTTAGCCATAGGAGTTCGAGGGTGGGGCTATGATATAGCCCCTGGGGGCACCGCACTCTCCCGAATTCGGGGTGCGAGTGCCTGACCGAAAACCGTCCTTTGTTAATGCGGAGGAATCCTAAACATTCCTGTGAGTCATCGAGTGGTTGACCGGTCTCTCGCTATATCATGTGATCAGTTTTCGGCTTTCTCTCTTTGAGGTGCTCGCCGGCGAACGGGCACAATCGCAGAGTTCTCCTGGTGCCGCGTTAGCCGTGAAAAGCGGAACCTAAGGCTGCAAAACAGGAGCCGGGCAACCCAACATTTGACCAAAGACATGATTCGAGCTGATGCATATAAGGCCTAATCTCGAGACGCCAATACTCCCTCAGGTATTCGGTCATTATGAAAATGGGCAGAATAATACCCTAAGCGCCTGATGTCTAGGTGCACGCAAAAAGTCTGGTGCGGCCAATGCCAAACCGCCAGCCTCCTCCTCGGTTATAGTAAGGAACCGGGGGATGTAAATCAACAAGAGACAGTAAAAAAAGGTTTACGCAGGTCTTAATCAAAAGAATCCTTGCAACGGGTCCCTCTTTGCACGATCGCTGTGTCTCCGTTGTGCCGTATCCTGGACGGGTGTAGCACGTTGTTCATCTGTAAAAGAGAGGAACTTAGTTTAAAAGAAAAAAGATCGTGCAAAAAGATGTACTTAAAATTAAATAAACAGAGTATGGTTCAAAAAAAAAGTTGAGCTTTATTTTCTCTTGTTATACGTGCATGCAGCCCCTCGTATGGGGGTGTGCGCTAGTAGGCGCCAGACTCGTCTAGCCGTGTCCGGGGTTTGAATGACCGATTCAGGCTCTTTGCCTAGCGGAGCCGGATAGCTGTGGGTCTGTCAAGGCAGTCTCCCGTCGTCTGCGTTTCGAGTAACACTTAATACTTCCTTTTAACGAGATAATGCCGTGTGGACCGGGCATTTTAATTGTTAAAGATGCATAATGCGGTATTGCGTTAAAGCGGGCGAAAGCTTCGCGTCCCAATAGTGCTTGATGGCTACTTTTAAACGGGGCGATATGGAAGAGTAACCTTTCGCGACGGAAGTTGCCGGATGAACCGAACACAACTTCTAGCAGTATGGAGCCCATACAATGGGCATATGGGCCTGGCATTACTCCTTTAAAGGAGGTGTTGCTACGGCGAATTTTGGTTGGGTTTATCCCCATCCTGCGGATTGTGTCCTGATATATCAGGTTTATGTCACTGCCGCCGTACATGAGGACTCGTGTGAATTGGAATCCGTCGATTATAGGATCCAATATCAGGGCAGTCCATCCTGTGTTCCGGATATTTTCGGAATAGTCCTGATGGTCGAAGGTGATTGGTTTTGACAACCAGTGTGCGGCGCGCCTTTTAGTGGGCGCCGCCTGCTTTTTCCCTTTGATCACGTGAAGTGAGTTTACTATTTTAACCTCTTGTGGGAAAGTCTTTTGTTTTCCGGCTCGCTTGTGGTGCTCGTCGTCATCTTCACTTGGTGTGTCGAGCCCCTTGTGTTCGGCGTTCACCACGGACTGTTTGAAGACCCAACAGTTTGGTGGGTATGGTTAGCGTGCCTCCCAGAGTACCGTGGATTTGACATATCTTGTCCAAGATTTTGTTGAAGTTGGATAGCTCATCGCTATTGTCCTTAAGGGGCAGTTTTTTGTTGTTCTGCCGTGAGCTTTTGAATCCGGCATTGACTGCCGTGCTCTTTGGACTGTTCCTTTTAATCCGGCGCTGGTCCTTGTTGCGCCGTGGTTTCCCATTTCCATCCCTGATTTCGGATGTACTTGGGTCGCTGGTGTTGCATCTTGCTAGCCAGCTATCCTCTCCCGCGCAAAAGCGGGTCATGAGGCTTGTCAGTGCGGCCATTGTTCTTGGCTTTTCTTGGCCGAGGTGTCTGGCGAGCCATTCATCTCGGACGTTGTGTTTGAAGGCTGCTAAGGCTCCGGCGTTCGGACAGTCGACTATTTGGTTCTTTTTAGTAAGGAACCTGTTCCAGAATTTCCGGGCTGACTCTCCGGGCTGTTGAGTTATGTGACTTAGATCGTCCGCATCCGGAGGGCGGACATAGGTCCCCTGAAAATTTGCCCGAAACGCATCCTCGAGCTCTTCCCAGCTTCCAATGGTATTTTTAGGGAAGCCAATGCTGAGCTGGCCCTTTGAGTTTAAGGGGTAAGTATTTTATGGCATGGAAATCATCTCCTCTAGCCATGTGTATGTGGAGGATGTAATCTTCAATCCAGACTCCAGGGTCTGTTGTACCGTCGTATGCCTCTATGTTTACGGGTTTGAACTCACTGAAATTCATGATCCAAAGCACCTCATCGGTGAAACATAGGGTGTCTGGCGCCCCTATATTTGGGTGTGCCGTGATCTTGAATTTTGGCGTGTTGCATTGCTTTGACGAGCACGCTTTCTTGGCCCATAGATGGACCTAATCGGGCCATCCTTTTGATGTGAATCCTTATGCGGATCGCATATTGGCTTGTGTCTTGGCATCATTCGCCGCTCTCTTTTTGCCGTGAGGTCGCCCATCCGACCGGGTGGCCTTCTTGCTTTTTAATTGTGGGGGCTCTAAGGCCTCCTCGTCAATTCGGGAAGTAGCTTTCTTTTGGGTAGCTCTTTGTTCGCGACTCTCGCCCGTGCATTTCTGCGGTGCTGAATACTTTGCTCCATCTGATCCTAAGTGCATCTTCCTCTGTTTTGAGCTTCCGCTTGCTTTTTCAGGCTATCTTGCGATGGCGACGAGCCTTTTCTGGAGGTCGTTTTGCTCCAATAGTTTGTCCGGCGTCAGATCGTCCGGACTGTTGTCTTCGCGGGGGAGAGATTGTTTATCCAAGTTGTCTTGTTCGGACGATTGCTCAATAGCGTGTTTGTTGTCCACCGGTTCGCCCTGCTCTATGGCTGGGTCTTTGTTGAGGCGGGACTTTGTTCGGCGTTTACGTTGCCGTTTTGGCTGCTTTTCGAGGGATTTATCCTTCGTAGCGTCCCGTTGTTCCTCGTCTTCATTTCCTTTAGGTGTATCCACCATGTATACATCATGAGATGAGGTGGCTGTCCAACATCCTAGAGGTGCTGGCTCATTGTTGTCTCCTACATCGTCGTCCATACCGTCGATGTCTTCGGAGTCGAAGTCGAGCACGTCGTGTAAACTTTCGACAGTGGCTACGAAGTGGGTGGTGGGTGGGCGTTGAATTTCTTCGTCATCCGCATCCCAACCTTCTGACCGTAGTCCGCCAGGCTCTCCGGATAAAGAGAGAGACTTTAGTGAATTCAGGATGTCACCAAAGGGCGAGTCTTTGAAAGATGTCCATGGCCGTGAATTCCATGACCAGCGCCTAATCGGGTTCGGTTGGCGGTAGCGGAGGGTTGAGTCCGGAGAGGAGTCCGGCACCCTGGAGTCAAGGTCTTCGCAAAGGACAGGGATGGAGTTTGGCTCGATCGCCGTAGAGATTGTAGCCCCCGAGGCGGCGTCCAACCACCCGTCCTCGATCGGGGAATCCGTCTCCGGATTAAGGGTCGGGCCGGATCTTTGATGCGGCCTCCGAGCCTTTGTTAATGCAGAGCTAGATCATGCCCATCGAGACAAGGCGGCACGCTTGGCTGCGGCTCGAATCCGTTGAAGATCAAGTCTCCGCGGATATCGGCCGTATAGTTCAAACTTCCAAATCTGACCTGATGGCCGGGCGTAGCTTCGATCTGCTCCGGATGGCCAGCGAATTGGCCCGCGATTGCAAAGCTGCCGAACACGAAGATCTGTCCGGGGAGAAAAGTCTCACCCTGGACCGCGTCGTTGTTGATGATCAAAGGAGCCATCGGGCCTATCGGTGACAACACAGAGGAACTCTCAATGAAAGCACCAATGTCGGTGTCAAAACCGGCGGATCTCGGGTAGGGGGTCCCGAATTGTGCGTCTAGGCGGATGGTAATAGGAGACAAGGGACACAATGTTTTTACCCAGGTTCAAGCCCTCTCGATGGAGGTAATACCCTAGTCCTGCTTGATTAATATTGATGGTACAAGAGTAGATCTACCACGAGATCAAGGAGGCTAAACCCTAGAAGCTAGCCTATGGTATGATTGTCGTTCTGTTCTACGGACTAAAACTCTCCGGTTTATATAGACACCGGATAGGTTAGGGTTACACAGAGTCGGTTACAATGGTAGGAGATCTACATATCCGTATCGCCAAGCTTGCCTTCCACGCCAAGGAAAGTCCCATCCGGACACGGGACGAAGTCTTTAATCTTGTATCTTCATAGTCTTCGAGTCCGGCCATGACGACAGTCCGGCTATCCGGACACCCCCTAGTCCGGGACTCCCTCAAACATCACTCCTCCCTTTTAAACCTTGTAAGGTGCAATGATACTCTAAGACAATTGTGTATAAAATTGAAAAGAGTAATAGACATTGGCTGCAAACCATGCAGTTCAAGGCACAAGTCAGAGTAAGTAGTAGTTAAAAGGCATGAGGATTAAGGACTTACAACAGCGGTTTGACTGGTGTAGTCATGCCCTTCTTCTTGCTGGTGTGACAGTCCTTGAAGATTTCCACAGCATTTGGTTCAGGTACTTTTTGGTCCTTGCGGGCTTTCCTCTGCATTTCGAACAAGTCAATATAGATCTGATAATATGGTACAGCGAAAAGAGTGAAACAACAGCTAATTACAAGAGCCTCGCAGTGTGCAATATAGCTACGAGATCTTGTCGTCTGTTGGAATTTCACTTTCGTACGGTTGGCCTTGTTCTTTGAACAGTTCACCTACAAGAAGATAGATTTGTGTGGCACATGCGTCAATAGGAATTCAACATGTGGTCTGATCACATATATATAATGTACCTGATACTTGGATCGGACCGGTGTTTAACAAGGCCCTCCAATCTTCATCCGATATATTTTCCATCGAGATGTTTGGGAAAGTTCACCGTTAGCCTTGCCTTCAAAGTGAGTTTTCCTCAAGTTATACCGATCTTGTCATGAGCAGACTTGAAAACATGGGTGCAAGCTTGTCTGGTTGCATCATCTTGGCTATCCAACTTGAACCTCATCTGTTGAAAATTATGGGAGTCTCATTATCAAGAACCTAGAAAGTATGGGATGAGCAAGACGATATTACTAGTTTCCATACATAACCATACTTACAGATAAATGGTCGAGGAAGGTGTGGAACTGGGTTTCTTCTTGGTCATTCCTGTACTGAATCCATGTTGGGAGGATACGTACATGACACCTAACGGCAACCGCTGCCTCTGATACTAACTTGGCTGACTCTGTAGCATAACGTGGCCTTTTTAAACCTGCCTCAAAACGGATCTCCATTCTTCCTCCTCTAGATTTAGTTAACCTATCGAGCATTATCCCTGATGTTTGTTTCCTCTTGCGCCTAGGTGCTAGTCCAACAACGAACATAGGAAGTGTTAGTGTACATCAAACTGTGAGACTACATATAAAGAAGCATGCAACTGTAACTTGACTCCAGCAACTACCTTCTTGTTGTTGAAGCTCACAAGGTTCATCTGATATTGCCAACTCGTCTTGTGTCAAGAGTGCTTGGGAAGTAGTGTCAGGTGGCAAGGGAGCTTGGGAACGTGCTGCTAGCTCAGTTAACGCACGAGTATGTCGTGCAGCTGGTAGTATTGTGGTAGGTGTTGCAAGAACTAGGGCTGTCTCTACTTTTTTGGTGGCAGCTATTTGTTTCCGTTTGGATTTTTTTGCAGCTCGTGTAGCATGGGATGCTGTGTTTGTAGAATTTTCCGCTGGACTTTCACCTTCTATTGCACCATCAGTACCAGCAGAATCTGCAGGATTCATCCGCTTCTCATTCCCTGCCATTCTGTGTTTCTTCCTCTTTCTCTGTGCCATGTTAAGTCAAGTCGCCAAGAAAAACGAATAACAATTTAGTTCTTCAGAACAAATTGATGCGTGATGCAGACAAACTGAACTTTGATGTTAGACAACCACATGATAGGAGGATGTAATATGTATGAAAAACAGGACGGAAGAGATAACCAGAACTATGATGTGTAAACTAAGAAGAAGAGATTTCACCAAATTAGAAGCAATGCAATAGAAGGTAGACACCATATGAAAGATGCTAAAAATATCGCTCTGCCAAGTTAACTGTGTCTCAGCATAAATGGCGTTTAAACAAATGTGAAGCAGTACAAGAAATAAATCATATGCAAGATGCAAACAACATCACAGTACCATGTTAGAGGTCTCTCGTCATTAGTGCCATTGCATATTCACAGCATTGCATATTCACAACTTATGATGTGTAAACTAAGGAGAAGGCATTTCAATAAATTAGAAGCAATGAAAGCTTGACACCATATGAAAGATGCAACGAATATCACTCTACCAAGTTAAAACTGTCTCGTCATAAGTGCCATTTCAACAAATTAGTAGTACAAGCTAGAAAAGAATGTGAGATGTAACGTATATCACACTCTGAAGTTAAACCTGTCTTATGATAAGTGATTTTTGCAGATTACACAACAGTAGTAATTTGATGTAAGAACATGGTGTGATAGACAGATATTGTATGTTCTAGAAACAGGAACACGTGTCTTATTCAAGTATAATGTGTAAAGTAAGCAGATGGAATTCAACAAAATTAGAAGCAATACAAGCTAGACATCACCCATAACATGCAACCACATATAACTTGATTGCCAAGTTAGAGGGAGCACCGGTGATGCTGCACTAGGGAGACGTACTCATCATAAACACAACTTTGTTGAGTGTCTATGCATGTGTTGTCTTGGAAATCATCTTGGGGGTGTGGAGGAGTAGAAAGCTGTAGAGGCCCTCCGCTTGGAAGGAGCACCTTTATCCGCTGCCTTGCTAACTTCCTTCCGCTTTATTGATTTTGAATTGTCAAGTAAAACCGACAAGAAAAAAGCAATAAAATTCTTTCCTCGTAACTCATTCATGCATGATAATCGACAATCACTACTTTGATGTAAGGCAAACACATGATACCAGGATGGAATATGTACGAAAAACAGGACGGCATGGCATGTTCACAACTGTTTGTGTAAACTAAGCGAAACCATTCCAGCAAATAAGAAGCAATGCAAGCTAGACACCACATGAAAGATGCAACCAATATGACTCTGCCAAGTTAAAAGCGTCCCGTCATAAATGGAATTTCAACAAATTAGAAGCGGTAGCATGCTATAAATCATATGAAAGATGCAACTAATATCGCAGTGCATATACTAAAGGTGTCTCGTCATATTGATTGATGCGGGATACAAAAAAAACAATAGTTTCATGTAAGGACATGCTTAATAGACAGATGTACTATGTACTAAATACAGGAAGGCATGTCACATTAACATGTACAATGTCACATTTACAGGAGTATAAGCTAAGCAGACTAGCACATGCAGTTTAACCAGATTGGAAGAATTACAATCTAGACACCATATGCAACATGCAACCACATATCACGCTGCCAAGTTAGAGCAAGCACCTGCGATGCTAGTGTAGGGGAAATGCTGTAATCAACTACAGAGCTACGTTCACTATCTTCATCTAGCATTTCTGTTTCTTGAGAATCATGTCGGGAGGATGAAGCTGCATTCTTTAAATGAGTAGTCCCCTTGCCTTCCTGCCTCGTCATAAGTGATTGATGACGGATACACAAGAACATTAGTTTGATGTAAGAACATGGTTAATACACATATGTACTAGTATGTACCAAACACAGAAAGGCATGTCATATTCAAAGGTATAATGTGTAAGCTAAGCAGATGCAATTTAACCAAATTGGAAGCAATACAAGCTAGACATCCGGCTGGAGTGGTGAACATGATCATCTAGGACCTGAGAGCCTGGTGGGAGGCGGGCTGCTTCGCCACCATCGCGGCTTTTTAGTTGGCTTCCAGGTGATGCCTGTCTTTGCTGGGCTTGTCACTGGCTCGACCAGTGCCCTGACTAGCTATTTGTCTTCTGGTGCTCACGGGATGGTGGTTCATGTAAAAAATATCTTTACTTATCTTAATAAAGACCGACTTCGGCCTTTCGAATACAAGCTAGACACCATATGGAACATGCAACCACATATGACACCGCGAAGTTAAAGCAAGCACCTAGGATGGTGGTTCATTGCGAGCGAGGTCATCAACTCCAGAGCTACGTTTACCGTCTCCATCTGCTGACACTGCACCCTTTATAGCGTTGTAACGTGTATTGCCTACCAGCATATGAAGCTGGAGCGACTTCTCTCTTTTCTTTTTGGCTTCTATCATGGCAGCAGAGTCTGAAATACCCTTGCATAAAAACACAATAGTGAGAGTAAGGGTGAAGTGTGCAGAACTAGTGCAATCGTAAAAAGTAGCGTATAGCGGTGGCTGAAAAATAAATGACAGGAGACATATGATAGCTCTGCAACATTGCATGGAAAACAAAATTAGATTCTACTTCGTATGATTTTGTAATATATGAGCACAGGAAATGCAGGTACTTCTCCAGCACACCACCACATGTGGTCATATCTAAGATAACAGTCGACTGAAAATAAATAGGTCAGTCGATTTTTTTAATGAACCATCCGATCTATAAGGAACGGGCAGATGGCCTTCGTCTACCTCCCGCCAGTCACTGTTGACGATCTTTCTCGAACCGCCAGCGACCACCGGCCTAGACCCGTGCCTCCGCCGCCCCGCCCTCCCATCGACCTCACACCACCGCCGTGCTTGGTAGCACCCCAAGCAATCCCTTTAATCCCGGCCGACCTCCAGATCGGGCGCCAGTAGCTCTAGGCTGCAGACGCCCCTAAGATAAACACCAAGGCGCTGCTTCCCCGGCGTAATAGTCGTACTAGCGCCTGTTACGCTGGGGAATGCTTCAGTTAATTGGGAATCAACTGGCCAGAAATTGAAATTCAGGGGGGCGACGGACCTCTAGCTAAGGTGAAATAGTATATGAGGAGAAACCTTGTGCATCGCGAAAGTTACTAGGAACATCTAGTATCAAGAAGAAGCGGTCAACTAGTATCTTACGTGGGATGAATACCGTGCAAGCAGAGACGTAAGATTTGCACGAATAAGGGAAGAGGAGTACCTTCTTCGGTTGCGGTGTGGTCACCTCCACATGTCGCGGCGATCTTCTTCTTTTACCGGGAAACCGATGTTACGGAGGGTGCAGGCCTGGGCGAACCCATGGCCAAATTGTTGACTGTGTTGCCGTGGCCGTATGTCGGGGAGGGAAGCAGATCCGAGGCGGAAGGCGACGGTGTAGCAGGAACAGCTCCAAAGGCGGTGGAGGGTGGCGAAGTTGGAGCGGCAGCGGTGAGGCGCAGGCGACATGGTTGAACTGGCTCGAATGCACGGATGGCTCGGCCTCGGCTTCAACTACTAGCCGTGGAGGGCGTTGCGGTTGAGGTTGCGGTGGACGCAGCGACGCCGGGTATCGGCTCGGCGTGATGGAGGAGGGTGGCGGTTGATGGGTGGGATGGGGTGGCGGATGGAGGGCGCCGGGTTTCGGGTGGTGGAGAGGTAGTTTTGGCGCCCACGAGTACGAATGGGGAATCGGACGGGTGGTGGGGGAACCATGTTTGATGCAGGGACGCGCTTGTTTTTGGCTTATTTGAATAGAAGATGGGACGCGCTTGTTTGAAATTTGGGGAAAGTACAAACTTTGCCACCCTCTTAAATTTCGGACCTACTGTGGGTCGGGGGTAGGATGGTAATCCCAGGTGTCCCAAATAGTGGGCGGGAGCGATTTCGGCCACAAGATGTGTGCTTAGGGCGGCCATTGTGTATGAATGTTTTTCGGAGGCGGTTGCGTGGCGTCTAGATGAAGCTACAAACCTACCCCGGTTTAGACCTTTGGATATCGGGCCGGTAGGTTTCACAGGTCGGAGTTATTAGAAAAGTAATTTCCTTGTACTACCAAACATTGGTCTCACGCGGTTTCAAGTAGTAGAGGCTCTTTTGGCGCTTCGTTCGAAATTTTGAAACACAAGCATTCACGTTTAGAGTACTCTTGAACTATGAGGATTGACCTAAATAGACAATGTTAAGACCTTGTATGTTTGAAAACCTCATTAAATTATCCGCTTCCTTTTGAAATTTTGACACTTGAAAATCCTATAACTACGATTATTTTGGAATGGAGGAGCTAAATTTGAATCTATTTTGTACACGACTACATATGCTATTATGTACAAAATCAGAGCAAAGATTGGTACCCCCATAGTTTAGGTATGGTTTACAAATGCCATGATATCAAATTCAAATAATTGAATGGACTTCATGTTGAATTCGATTTTTAAACCACCTTAGGTTGAATTCAAATGTATGCTAGTTCATAGGTAGCTATTTATAAATGTCCATTGTGTAACTTTCAGATGTATAATGTGCTTTACACACACAACATGAACTATACTCACATTTATATTCGATTGCTAAAAGCGATGCATTGTCTGGAGTTCAAAATACTAACTATGTGGATCAATTGTGTCGATAATAACATAGACATGCTCAAATTCGATAGAATCTAGATGTCCGATGGATCAATGACCGCTCCTTTGCCGAATTGCAAATATCATGATCCCATCCTAATATTTGGATACAATTTATATCTTTAATCAATGTGTAGAGCAGTATTTTACGTGTAGTTTCACTCTCCATCGGTGGTCTCTCACACATGCTCACACACTCTGTCACGAGGTGTCTTTCTCGCACACATGCTCTAGATATAACCCTCCCTCCCTCTCGTAACCATTTACAAGTGTTTTCACTAACCTTTATCACAAGCACTCTTCCTCTCACAAACATACACACGCACAATCCTCATCGACCCTTTCTATATACATGGACCTGCCTACGTGTCTCATGTACGCACATTATCTTTACGCCTGTCTCTCACGCATTATCTCACAACTCTCTTCCTAATCGACGAGTATGATTCTAGCAGAGCATTTTGTAGGATGCCCCTTAAAGTTAGGTTGGATGAATAGTAATATCAGAGATAAAGGGGTTACGTTAGTCCAAGAACCTAGGGTTACAAATCCTAGCCGGCTTTGTCAGTGGACACAGAGTCCTTCACAATTCTGCTATCTTTGTCTTGTATGACTAGTCATCCATGGGTCTTCCTAAATGTGTCATGGGCCGACCAATGTGGCGCAGGACGGAACCGAACGAAGGGCCTCACCTCGACCCACTGGACCTCACGCAGTGACACACCCTCTGCCCCCACGTCTCATTATCTTCTCACACACACACATACCAACACAAACACCACACACACAGAAAATTTCTCCTGGTGCCTCTATTCCCTCCCCCTTGCATATACACACTCAAGGGAATGGAATCTCTTGTCGTGACGTCATATTCGTCTCTCTCTCTAGACCACTCTCATTTCTCGTGCTATCTCTCCCACGCCCCCTCGTCGGCCCCTCTATCCATGCCTCTCTCGAATACGTAATACACACACATACCTCTCTAGGCCCCGCCAAATGCATCAACTACACATTCACACATGTTACATCACATACCTCATTGATCTAAAAAGCCCTCTCTTCACGTTTATTTCGCATACAACATTCCTTTTGAATAATGTGTGGCCAAAAAATTATTTTAGAGTTTCTACATATATAGAACATTACAAAGTTATATGGAGGAGTACGAACGCTAATTTGCATTGCATGGTGCCCACAATGATATTTATTCCAAACTGTGAATTTGTATATTTTTATACTATATACAAAGTTAGTCATAATAAAGAGAAACGAAGAGCATCTCTCTCTCCATCGCATACCCCCCCTGTATGCCCCTTTCACGTATGCACACAAAACTATCTCCAGGTCCTCTAAAAGTAAGCCCCCGGAAAATTCACGCGCGTTTCACCTTTCTCTCGCGATATATGCAATGACGATCATTGTATTTGAAGCGAAAGCACGATACATACATTGGACTTCATAATTCACTCATTACGGTCACCGTTTACGTTTAGGGGTTATTATACAGTCAAGGGCTCACCGTACAACTTTGTATTTGCTCATCACATGACTAGTTGACCAGTTAAACGCTCCACGTGGCACCTCTAGTGTTGCATCACATTATCTCACTAACATCGTGCCCACCTGTCGACTTGTATCTACTCTACATCTACACTATTATAAAATACATAAAATACACTCTTATAAAAAACAGAGTTGGTGATGATGGTGTGTCTGCCATCCTGCAATATAGGCCGTCCGATTTATATCTGACGGATAGGAAAGAAACTATGGCAATTTTGCAAAAAGGTACCCACACACCTCTCCACATTTGCAAATAAGGCCTTCCCTCGTTCATCCTTTTCTCTCACAAGATAAACAAGTCATACAAATGCATCTTGATGTTACGTGCAACGCACGGGCATCTTGCTTGTAAGAATGAAAACAAACGACAAAAAAATATTTTGACGGTGGTTCGAAGTCATGACCGCGGGCATAGCGGACAAGGTGGCCTTGTATTGGTATGCTGAGCCGTCTGTTTTAACACACAGGAGCTGGTGTGGTGATTATACACACACGCACGCATGCACACGAACTCCATCCACGCAACACTCACACAAACACATGGACCCACGCACGCACGCAACACTCACACGTACACACGCAGCCACGCATGCACGCAACACTGACACGCACACACACACGCATGCATGCACACACCAGTACACCACACGACCAACACACACTCTCACACTCAAGTGCTCAACCTAGCATCAGGCCCTGACAGACACATACACAACCAGGTGATTCCCGCGCACGGGTTGGAGCCTTGTCGCGCCTGCGTAAATTTGTGTTTATCTAACCTTTTCCTCATGCGGACTGACAGGTGGGACCCACAAGGAACGTGGTCAATTTAACTAGTCAACATGGCGCCACGCAGACTATTTGGCCGGTCAACAGAGTGCAATCCGATGCTGAACTATGAGCAAGTGACCGGATAATCACCGCAAAATGTATATAGTGACCGTAATCAGCTTATTCTGAAGTTCGGTGACCGTATTACGCTTTTCTCTCTGTAGGCCCTCCAAAACTACATCTCTACACGTTCTCGCATGTTACATCAAACAACTATGCAATACATCACTACTACTACACTCTAACACAATAAATCATATGTGTTTTTAGTTTTACTAGATATCATATTCTTACTTGTAATTATTCAGTTTGCATACATTAAAATTGCCTTTGAAATGTATGACCAGTATCATCTACCGCGCGGGAAAAATCCCGCCCTTTCCTGTTTAATCGGGTTTGTATCGATGGATCGTGCGAAAAGGCAAAACTATAGTACTATATAGTACAAGTGATAGTTCACTGGGCCGTCATGTCGTCTACTCCTCCATCTTAAGAGTGGAGCGCTCGCTTTCATAAATCTTCTAGTCCCTTTCGCCGACATGTGGGACATCAAGCTACCGGGTCCACGTGCCATACCGGAATACAGTGCAGAGCAGCCGAGGTGAAGCACCCCAGTCATGGCGCCGGCTGCTACCTCTTGAGCACTGCGTTGGATTTCCCTGAAGAGGAGAGGATGATGCAGCAAAGTAGCGTAAGTATTTCCCTCAGTTTTTGAGAACCAAGGTATCAATCGAGTAGGAGGCCACGCACAAGTCCCTCGTACCTGCACAAAACGATAGCTACTCGCAACCAACGCGATTAGGGGTTGTCAATCCCTTCACGGTCACTTACGAGAGTGAGATTTGATAGAGAAGATAAATAATATTTTTTGTATTTTTGATATAGAGATGCAAAGTGAAAAGTAAAAAGCAAAGTAAAATCAAAGCAAGTATTAAAGTGATGGAGATTAATATGATGAAAATAGACCCGGGGGCCATAGGTTTCACTAGTGGCTTCTCTCAAGAGCATAAGTATTCTACGGTGGGTGAACAAATTACTGTTGAGCAATTGTGAGAATTGAGCATAGTTATGAGTATATCTAGGTATGATCATGTATATAGGCATCACGTCCGAGACAAGTAGACCGAAGCGATGCTGCATCTACTACTATTACTCCACTCATCGACCGCTATCCAAAGCATGCATCTAGAGTATTAAGTTAAAAAGCAGTAGCATGCCTTAAGCAAGATGACATGATGTAGAGGGATAAATTCATGCAATATGATAAAAACCCCATCTTTTATCCTCGATGCCAACAATACAATACGTGCCTTGCAACCCTTTACATCCTTTGGGTAAGGACACCGCAAGATCGAACCCAAAGCTAAGCACTTCTCCCATTGCAAGAACTACCAATCTAGTTGGCCAAACCAAACGGATAATTCGAAGAGACTTGCAAAGATAACTCAATCATACATAAAAGAATTCAGAGAAGTTCAAATATTATTCATAGATAAGCTGGATCATAAACCCACAATTCATCGGTCTCAACAAACACACCGCAAAAAGAAGATTACATCGAATAGATCTCCACAAGAGAGGGGGAGAACATTGTATTGAGATCCAAAAAGAGAGAAGAAGCCATCTAGCTACTAACTATGGACACGAAGGTGCGAGGTAAACTACTCACACTTCATCGGAGGGGCTATGATGATGTACAAGCCCTCCGTTATGACGGCCCTCTCCGTGAAGCTCCGGTCTGAGCCCCAAGATGGGATCTCGTGGATCTGAGAAAGTTGCGGCGGTGGAATTAGGTTTACGGCTCCGTATTTGATCTGTCGAATGCGTAGGTATATATAGGAGGAAGGAGTACGTCGGTGGAGCAACAGGGGGCCCACGAGGTAGGGGGGCGCGCCCAGGGGGGGCGCCTCCCACCCTCGTGACCTCCTCTTTTGTTCCTTGGTGTAGGGTCCAAGTCTCCTGGATCACGTTCGGTGAGAAAATCACGTTTCCGAAGGTTTCATTCCGTTTGGACTCTGTTTGATATTCCGTTTCTTCGAAACACTGAAATAGGCAAAAAACAACAATTCTGGGCTGGGCCTCCGGGTAATAGGTTAGTCCCAAAAATAGTATAAAAGTGGAAAATAAAGCCCAATATGGTCCAAAACAGTAGATAAAGTAGCATGGAGCAATCAAAAATTATAGATACGTTGGAGACGTATCAGGCATCCCCAAGCTTAATTCCTGCTCGTCCTCGAGTAGGTAAATGATAAAAAAGAATTTTTGATGCGGTGTGATACTTTGGCATAATTTCAATGTAAATCTTCTTAATTGTGATATGAATATTCAGATCCGAAAGATTCAAGACAAAAGTTCATATTGACATAAAAATAATAATACTTCAAGCATACTAACTAAGCAATTATGTCTTCCCAAAATAACATGGCCAAAGGAAGTTATACTTACAAAATCATATAGTCTGGCTATGCTCCATCTTCCCCACACAAAATATTTAAATCATGCACAACCCCGATGACAAGCCAAGCAATTGTTTCATACTTTAACATTTTCAAAACTTTTTCAATCTTCATGCAATACATGAGCGTGAGCCATGGATATAGCACTATATGTGGAATAGAATGGTGGTTGTGGAGAAGACAAAAAGGGAGACGATAGTCTCATATCAACTAGGCATATCAACGGGCTATGGAGATGCCCATCAATAGATATCAATGTGAGTGAGTAGGGATTGCCATGCAACAGATGCACTAGAGCTATAAGTATATGAAAGCTCAACAAAAGAAACTAAGTGGGTGTGCATCCAACTCGCTTGCTCACGAAGACCTAGGGCATTTGAGGAATCCCATCATTGCAATATACAAGCCAAGTTCTATAATGAAAAATTCCCACTAGTATATGAAAGTGACAAAATGAGAGACTCTCTATCATGAAGATCTTGGTGCTACTTTGAAGCACAAGTGTGGTAAAAGGATAGTAACATTGTCCCTTCTCTCTTTTTCTCTCATTTTTATTTATTTTTTTTATTTGGGCCTTTTCTCTTTTTTTATGGCCTCTTTATTTTTCGTCCGGAGTCTCATCCCGACTTGTGGGGGAATCATGGTCTCCATCATCCTTTCCTCACTTGGGACAATGCTCTAAAAAATGATGATCATCACACTTTTATTTACTTACAACTCAACAATTACAACTCGATTCTTAGAACAAAGTATGACTCTATATGAATGCCTCCGGCGGTGTACCGGATATGCAATGAATCAAGAGTGACATTTATGAAAGAATTATGAACGGTGGCTTTGCCACAAATATGATGTCAACTACATGATCATGCTAGCAATATGACAATGATGGAGCGTGTCATAATAAACGGAACGGTGGAAAGTTGCATGGCAATATATCTCGGAATGGCTATGGAAATGCCATGATAGGTAGGTATGGTGGCTGTTTTGAGGAAAATATATGGTGGGTGTATGATACCAGCGAAAAGTGCGCGGTATTAGAGAGGCTAGCAATGGTGGAAGGATGGGAAAAAGTGCGTATAATCCATGGACTCAACATTAGTCATAAAGAACTCATATACTTATTGCAAAAATCTAGAAGTTATCAAAGCAAAGTATTACGTGCATGCTCCTAGGGGGATAGATTGGTAGGAAAAGACCATCGCGCGTCCCCGACCGCCACTCATAAGGAAGACAATCAATAAATAAATCATGCTCCGAGTTCACCACATAACGGTTCACCATACGTGCATGCTACGGGAATCACAAACTTCAACACAAGTATTCATTAAATTCACAACTACTCAACTAGCATGACTCTAATATCACCATCTTCATATATCAAAACAATTATCAAGCATCAAACTTTTCTTAGAATTCAATGCACTCAAAAGAAAGTTTTCACATATCTTGAATACCAAGTATATTAACATTAAGCAAATTACCATGCTATTAACGACTCTCAAAATAATCTAAGTGAAGCATGAGAGATCAATAGTTTCTTTAAAACAAATCCACCACCGTGCTCTAAAAGATCTAAGTGAAGCACTAGAGCAAAAATTATCACGCTCAAAAGATATAAGTGAAGCACTATAAGCAAAACTATCAAGCTCAAAAGATATAAGTGAAGCACATAGAGTATTCTATCAAATTCCAATTTATGTATGGCTCTCTCAAAAGGTGTGTACATCAAAGATGATTGTGGTAAAGTAACAAGCAAAAACGCAAATAATACACGATGCTCCAAGCAAAACACTTATCATGTGGTGAATAAAAATATAGCTCCAAGTGAATTACCGATGGAAGTAGACGAAAGAGGGGATGCCTTCCGGGGCATCCCCAAGCTTTGACCTTTTGGTGTCCTTGGATTATCTTGGGGGTGCCATGGGCATCCCCAAGCTTAGAATCTTGCCACTCCTTGTTCCATAATCCATCAAAAGAATTCACCCAAAACTTGAAAACTTCACAACACAAAACTCAATAGAAATCTCGTGAGCTCCGTTAGAGAAAGAAAACAAAAGACTACTTTAAGGTACTGTAATTAACTCATTATTTATTTGTATTGGTGTTAAACCTACTGTATTCCAACTTCTCTATGGATTATAAACTATTTTAGTAGCCATAGATTCATCAAAATAAGCAAACAACACACGAAAAACAGAATCTGTCAAAAACAGAACAGTCTGTAGTAATCTATAACTAACGCAAACTTCTGGAACTCCAAAACATCTACCAAAATTAGACGACCTAGACAATTTATTTATTGGTCAGCTGAAATTAGGATCAGTATTTTATCACGTTCTGGTGATTTTTAATAATTCGGGCACTAAGTGCAAAGTTTCTGGAAATTACAGCAAGATCAACTAACTATCATCCAAGAAGATCCAATAGGTCTAGCTTGGCACAAACACTAACTAAAACATAAAACCACATCTAAACAGAGGCTAGATTGATTATTTATTCCTAAACATAAGCAAAAACTAAAAACAAAAAATAAAATTGGGTTGCCTCCCAACAAGCGCTATCGTTTAACGCCCCTAGCTAGGCATAAAAGCAAGGATAGATTTAAGTATTGCCATCTTTGGTGGGCAATCCATAAGTGGCTCTCATAATAGATTCATATGGTAATTTTATTTTCTTTCTGGGGAAGTGTTCCATGCCCTTCTTTAAGGGAAATTGGAATCTAATATTTCCTTCCTTCATATCAATAATTGCACCAATCGTTCTAAGGAAAGGTCTACCAAGAATAATAGGACATGAAGGATTGCAATCTATATCAAGAACGATAAAATCTACGAGCACATAATTCCTATTTGCAACAATAAGACCATCATTAATTCTTCCCATAGGCTTTTTAATAGTGGAATCCGCAAGATGCAAGTTTTGAGAGCAATCATCAAAGTCACGGAAATCTAGCAAATCACACAAAGTTTTGGGAATAGTGGAAACACTAGCACCCAAATCACACAAGGCATGAAACTCATAATTTTTAAATTTAATTTTAATAGTAGGTTCCCGCTCATCATAGAGCTTTCTAGGGATAGAGACATGCACTCAAGTTTTTCTTTATAAGATTGCATCAAGGCATTAACAATGTGTTCGGTAAAGGCCTTATTTTGACTATAAGCATGAGGAGAATTTAGCATGGATTGCAACAAGGAAATACAATCAATTAAAGAGCAATTTTCATAATTAAATTCCTTGAGATCCAAAATAGTGGGTTTAGCAACATCTAGGTTTTTATTTCTTTCAATCCCACACTTATCAATTTCATCATCAAGATCTAAATACTCCGAATTTTTGGAACGCCTTCTAGGTAAAGGAAGATCATATTCAGTTTCATCAAGATTCATATTGCAAAACAAAGATTTAATGGGGGACACATCAATAACTTTTAGATCTTCATCTTGATTTTCATAGGAATTGGAAGAACACGCTTAAATAAAGGAATCTAATGAAGCACGCATCCTAGCGGTTCTTTCTTTGCACTCAACAATGGAAATTATCATAGCTTTGAGAGACTCATTGATATCATGCTTAGGAGGAATAGATCTAAGCTTTAAAGAATCAATTTCAAGAGAAATTCTATCAACGTTCTAGCCAAATCATCAACTTTAAGCAATTTCTCTTCAAGCAAAGCATTAAAATTCTTTTGTGAATTCATAAACTCTTTAACACTACTCTCAAATTCAGAGGGCATCTTATTAAAATTTCCATAAGAGTTGTTGTAGGAATTTCCATAATTATTAGAAGGATTGCTAGGATAAGGCCTAGGATTAAAATTCCCTCTATATGCGTTATTACCAAAATTATTCCTACCAATAAAATTCACATCCATAGATTCATTATTATTCTCAATCAAAGTAGACAAAGGCATATCATTAGGATCAGAAGAAACACTCTTAGTAGCAAATAATTTCATAAGTTCATCCATCTTTCCACTCAAAACATTAATTTCTTCTATCGCATGCACTTTTTTATTAGAAGATCTTTCGGTATGCCATTGAGAATAATTAACCATAATATTATCTAGGAGTTTAGTAGCATCTCCTCAAGTGATTTCCATAAAAGTGCCTCCATGGCCGAATCTAAAAGATTTCTAGAAGCAAAATTCAATCCGGCATAAAAGTTTTGTATAATCATCCACAAATTCAAACCATGAGTAGGACAATTCATTATCATTAATTTCATTCTCTCCCAAGCTTGTGCAACATGTTCATGATAAAGTTGCTTAAATTTCATAATATCGTTCCTAAGAGAGATAATCTTAGCGGGAGGAAAATACTTAGAGATAAAAGCATCTTTGCACTTGTTCCAAGAATCAATACTACTTTTAGGCAAAGACGAAAACCACGCTTTAGCACGATCTCTAAGCGAAAAAGGAAATAGCTTCAACTTAACGACATCATTATCGACATCTTTTTCTTTTGCATATCACATAAATCAACGAAGCTATTCAGATGAGTAGCGGCATCTTCACTAGGAAGGCCGGCGAATTGATCTTTCATAACAAGATTCAACAAAGCAGTATTAATTTCACAAGATTCAGTATTGGAAAGAGGAGCAATCAGAGTGCTAAGGAAATCATTATTATTGGTATTGGTGAAGTCACAAAATTTGATAGCATCTTGAGCCATTGCGACAGACAAGCAATCCAACACACGAGCAAACAAAAGGCAAGCGAGAAAAAGGCAACGGGAAAAAGAGGAGGAGATTGGGAAAGAGAGGGCGAATAAAATGGCAAGGGTGAAGTGGGGGAGAGGAAAACGAGAGGCAAATGGCAAATAGTGTAATGCGAGAGATAGGGATTGTGATGGGTACTTAGTATGGTTGACTTGCTCTTGCGTGAGCCTCCCCGGCAACGGCGCCAGAAATTCTTCTTGCTACCTCTTGAGCACTGCATTGGATTTCCCCGAAGAGGAGAGGATGATGCAGCAAAGTAGCGTAAGTATTTCCCTTAGTTTTTGAGAACCAAGGTATCAATCCAGTAGGAGGCCACGCACAAGTCCCTCGTACCTGCACAAAACGATAGCTACTCGGAACCAACGCGATTAGGGGTTGTCAATCCCTTCACTGTCACTTACGAGAGTGAGATCTGATAGAGAAGATAAATAATACTTTTGGTATTTTTGATATAGAGATGCAAAGTGAAAAGTAAAAAGCAAAGTAAAAACAAAGCAAGTATTAAAGTGATGGAGATTAATATGATGAAAATAGACCCGGGGGCCATAGGTTTCACTAGTGGCTTCTCTCAAGAGCATAAGTATTCTACGGTGGGTGAACAAATTCTTGTTGAGCAATTGATGAGAATTGAGCATAGTTATGAGTATATCTAGGTATGATCATGTATATAGGCATCACGTCCGAGACAAGTAGACCGAAACGATTCTGCATCTACTACTATTACTCCACTCATCGACCGCTATCCAAAGCATGCATCTAGAGTATTAAGTTAAAAAGCGAGTAGCATGTAAGCAAGATGACATGATGTAGAGGGATAAATTCATGCAATATGATAAAAACCCCATCTTCTTAACCTCGATGCCAACAATACAATACGTGCCTTGCAACCCTTTACATCACATCGGGTAAGGACACCGCAAGATCGAACCCAAAGCTAAGCACTTCTCCCATTGCAAGAACTCCCAATCTAGTTGGCCAAACCAAGCGGATAATTCGAAGAGACTTGCAAAGATAACTCAATCATACATAAAAGAATTCAGAGAAGATTCAAATATTATTCATAGATAAGCTGGATCATAAACCCGCAATTCATCGATCTCAACAAACACACCGCAAAAAGAAGATTACATCGAATAGATCTCCACAAGAGAGGGGAAGAACATTGTATTGAGATCCAAAAATAGAGAAGAAGCCATCTAGCTACTAACTATGGACCCGAAGGTCTGAGGTAAACTACTCACACTTCATCAGAGGGGCTATGATGATGTAGAAGCCCTCCGTGATGACGGCCTCTCCGGCAGAGCTCCGGAATAGGCCCCAAGATGGGATCTTGTGGATACAGAAAGTTGCGGCGGTGGAATTAGGTTTTTGGCTCCGTATTTGATCTGTCGGAGGAACGTAGGTATATATAGGAGGAAGGAGTACGTCGGTGGAGCAACAGGGGGCCCACGAGGTAGGGGGGCGCGCCTAGGGGGGCCTACCCTCGTGACCTCCTCTTTTGTTCCTTGGAGTAGGGTCCAAGTCTCCTGGATCACGTTTGGTGAGAAAATCACGTTTCCGAAGGTTTCATACCATTTGGACTCCGTTTGATATTCCGTTTCTTCGAAACACTGAAATAGGCAAAAAACGACAGTGCAGGCTGGGCCTCCGGTTAATAGGTTAGTCCCAAAAATAATATAAAAGTGGAAAATAAAGCCCAATATGGTCCAAAACAGTAGATAAAGTAGAATGGAGCAATCAAAAATTATAGATACGTTGCAGACGTATCACCGGCGTAGTAATGAGCAATGAGGCGTCAAATCACCAAGCCGCACCTTTCCTGCAGTTAAGTTGGAGGGACGAAGTAATAATGCTAAAAAAAAGAAGTTGGAGGGACGAAGCAACCGTCACTTCACTCGTTGCCGAATCTGCTTCTCCCTCATCTTCTTCAACTTAACCACGTGTTGCTTCTGCCGTTGTTCTGCCTCATGTGGGACACGGATCAGCTTGGTAAAGCACTGACACGTGGGACCGCATGTTATCAAACCGCCAGGACAACGTCCTCCGAAAATAAGAAACCTCCCCCGCCATCCGCGGCAAAATCACCTCCTTTTACTAATCTTTGATTCTATAATTTTTAGATCAATATAATTGAGATTTGTATAGATAGCACACAGGAGCAAAACCAAGTGGTACGGTTAAGGGCATCCACAATGTGTAGGCAAATGTGAAAATAGCTTTTGGCATCGTGGGAACCATTGTGGACGGTGTTGCCAAAGCCAAAAAGATGGAAGTGAAGCTCCCTGATTGATTGATTGAAGGAATAGAAAAATGCAACGTCTCTCCTCTTTCTCCCATGCTTGGATGCATGTAGTATAGTATAGAGCACAGAGTCTACTCCCCTGTCCCTTCTATCACAAATCACGAAGCAGTGAGGCGTCAAATCACAAAGCATGGACGAAGCAACTATCATTTCACTCTTCGCTGACTCCGCTTCTCCATCGTCTTCTTCGAGAAACCATCTCACCGCACTAGTACTCCTAGTAGTAGTACTAGTAAAGGACTTCCTGGATGCAAATAAGGTGGTTGTCTCCGCTTGCAGGAGGCACTTGCGAACGACTTACCGTGGTCTCCCTCAATGGTGTTCTCCGTCGAACGCACTTCGCCAAACCACAAAAAAAAGTCGTCGACGTCACCGCAATGGGCAAGGAATTCAAATATAGTTACTACCTCCATTTTTTGTACACAAGGCCAGTATATCAAAATTACAATTTGCAAAGGGCCACTAACACTAATCGAGGCAAAATTGATGGGGTTAGCAACCAAGGACATTAATATCCCCTGCATGCATGCGGAAGTGAGAAGGTTCGTTTGCATGGCACTGCATTAATCAAGCGATGAGGAGTGAGATGGTTAGCTCTTTGGTCTTTCGAGAAAAAAATTTGCATTAATTGACACGTGAAATGAGGATTTGTATCGATTAAATCCCGCGAAGGAAAATCCCGCCTTTCTTTTTTAACACTAGTACTCCTAGTACGTACGTACTTATCCTGTTTGGGTCTGGGCCTTGCATTGCCAAACTTCGCCACACATTTTTGCCAAGCTTGCCTAAAGTTTTCAAAATGAGAAGGAGGTACACTTGCGCACGGCTGTCATGCGGTCGCACCGCACCCTCACACACGGTCGCTCACCTGCACGCCATGCGGTCGCACCGCACCTCACAGTCGCTCCTGCACGCCGCAAACCCAACCAAGGGAACGCACATCACTGACACGTGCTGTCGCATGTGAACAAACCAAACTCAGCCATCCTATCGCTGACACATAATTTTCGGTCATAGAGTATGTTTATCCAACCGCATGTTGGGGAGTATCCGTACGGCCCGTGTGGTGGTCTGTTGGGGAAGAAGAAGAGGTGAGGAAGAAGGAAAGAAGGGTTAGGAGGCGTGGGATATTCATCCAACCGCCGAAATGGTAGACTAACCCAAGTCGAGGCGACTTGCATAACAAATAGTATGTTTTACACAGCAAAAGATCCATAAAAACAACAACATAAAGAAAAACTATCACTGCTTGCGGAAAGAGACGGCCTCGTCGTCTTTGGCTGCCAGCGCGAACCAGCCGTCGCTGCCGACGTGTGTCTCCGCACCGTGGTTCTCATCGGCCTCCAGCTACTCGTTCAAGCGGAGCGTGCGGGCACTCTGCACGGACGAGAGCACAGCCCGGTTCAAATCGAGGACGTCCGGTTCCGCCTGCAGGAGGGCCTCGATGGCAGCGGCATCCAGCGCTCAGCGTCGAAGTCGAGCCTCCGCCGCCCGGTTCAAGTCCAGGACTTCCGGTTCCGCCTGCGAGGAGGCGTCGATGGGGCGGCATCCAGCGGCGCTTCTGCGTCGAGTCAAGCCTCTGCTGCCCGGTTCATGTCCGGGGCGTCAGTTCCGCTGCGGGAGGGCCTCGATGGCAGCGGCATCCGCGCGCTCCGCCTCAAGTTGAGCCTCCGCCGCCCGTTTCACATCCACGACTTCCGGTTCCGCCTGCAGGAGAGCCTTTATGGCAGCGGCATGCACGCGCTCCGCGTCGAGTTGAGCTTCTGCCTCCCGGTCCTCCTTTAGTATCGCTATGTTGAACCGCTGGTCCGCCTGCACCATGGGGACTCGGACGCGGCACGAAGTCGGCGTCCATCGTCTCATACCCATCGAGGGCCTTCGCGCCGCGACCTCCGCGATGAACATTGGATCGGCTTCCTCCTCCTCGCAGCTTGGCTCCGAGAGAACTTCGGGGATTGGCCTGCCGCCAAAGCGAGCTTAGGAGCGGAGGTCCGTGGCGCTCGGCGTCGACATCTTATAGTAAGTGATCTTGCAGCGCACCATGGCTTTCCGGCGAACTAGGGGACGCTTGATGCGGGCTAGGGGATCGAAAGGTGGGGGAATGGGCTGGAGATTTGGTGTGGTTTTAGGGCAGTGGCTGGCGTAGGCCGAGCAGCGAAGGTTCTGGTGTGAATAGTGGTTCCGGTGACGACCAGTCAATTGGTTTTGATTGTACAACGCTCTTGTTGCGTTCGCGTTGCAGCCCAGCACGCTGGACCCTCCACATCGCTCACCGAATGGAACATGCTTCGTCTTGCGTTTTCGCTCGCTTGTGGGACCGCAGTTGAGAGCAAACCGACGTCCCTCCCCCTCCCCCGCCCGCGTCATTTATTATACCACCACTCCCTCCATTTTATGCGGAGTAAATAAAAACAGAGGGAGTATACTACGGATGAGGATCCCCTGACGTGGCCGAACCCATTGAGTAACTGACATGCGGGGCCTAGCAAGCATGGGGTCCGCCGGTAAGTGACCGAAGGGGAGGGTAAGGCAGGGATACCTACATCAGACGATCCACTTCCACTATACTACTTTGACCAAATGTTAGAGTAATAATATATGACATGCAACTTACACAAATGTTAGAGTAATAATATATGACATGCAACTTACACAAAGCATACAGGGTCTAATGCGTTTTTCGAGGCTAACTTTGACCAAATGTTAGAGTAATAATATATGACATGCAACTTACACAAAGCATATGGTCAATTTCGTATGTGAAAGGAGTTTCCAATGATATAATTTTCACATTATACATCTCATGTACTCCCTCCGTCTAGGTGTGTAAGTCATCTTACGAAAACCAAATAATCCCATAACACGTAGGCGGTGCATTAACTTCTACCTCGTTTCTTGTTTCTTGACATATGAACCAATAAGAGATGAGGGTGTGCATGCTTTTAATGACCTGAGACTATCAAACATGACATGCGATGGTTAGTTCATTGCATGCAATACTATTAATTAGCAAATAAACATTAATGTCTCTCGTTTTCCCTCCTCCTTGGTCACGATTGCACAGCCTAAGATGACTTACTCACCTATGTGAAAGGAGTACTATTAATCTTGTCAATAGTCAAATTGGAAACCATCTCGAGTACAAATCTAGGAGTAATGCGTCTGAATCTAACAATATTGACTGGGCGTTGTTGAATGTTGATACCTTTTTTATCATAGTAGAGATACTTTGACTACACATAAAACTTATACTATGTAAAGTAGAAAGGATAGGAGGGAGTATATTGTACGTTCAAAAATGAAACGAACATTGAATACCCTTTATATATGAATTGCGGATGCTATGATCACCGGTTCAAAATTTTGAATTCGCCTTAGGTATCACGTGCCCCCACTCGTTCCCTCTCGATTTCATCTCGGGGTCCGGTGATCTATTGAAAGAGGACTAGGGTGGGTACATGCGAATGATGCTCGGCGGAATGTTCAAATGAGGCATGCAAGAGGATGGACTCGACTGGAGGGCGACATGATCGATGGAGAAGAGGGTTGGAGAGGAATGAGAAATAAGCAAACGCCACATGATTACACTTGAACGCCTCAAATAAACAATAAGTTGTCTCGCTTGGCCTACATAGTGAAAGGCCTAATGCACAACGCAGAAACAACGGCCTTCGAATATGGCCGGGAAAACAGGGAAACCGACATAGCGCAGACTAGTCCAATGGAGGAGCTGGCCCACGACCTCCTCGCCACCGACAACCGTTCATGTGGGTCGTTGGGGCCAACAATGGGGTGCAGCTCCAGCACCGCCTCTGCACATGGCGACCGCGGTGAGCGACATGCTCATATCGTCGATAGACACGGTCGGTTTCAGTGTGCCGAGTGTGGCGTTAGTGTTGTGGCACGACCAATGGTATGTTTGGTTTGTGCCCAAGGTTGCCCCATCAAAGCATTGGGTAGCCAAAATTTTGGTTGAGGTATTGGTTGCCCATGATTTGGCCGACATTGGCAAGAAAAATGAACTAGAGTTGGCTAGAGTTCATTGGCATGCCAAAGAAATGGCAACCATCCAAACAAAGACCAATCTTTGGGTCATGACCAAAATTTTGGTAAGGTGCACTTTGGCCACAATCCAAACACACCCCAACACCCGGCTCGTCGAGGATGCACGGGGCGCCGCGACACGTCCGCGGAGTGGTGTAGTGCGGCCAACTGCATCCTCTGGACCTGAGACCATGCCGGGTCGTCTTGCTTTTTCGCTGACATGCGGGGATCGCATTTGAGCAAAGGGCATCTCCAACGTTGCCACGACCGCAGCTGATTACCCTGGCACACCAAAGCCCTCGTCCCTCGCGCCGTCGCGCGGTGCATTCCCAGTTGGCGCCAGCTGCCCGCATTCATGCCGTCAGTTGGTTTGTCGTCGTTAAGAGGCTCGGTGCCCGAGGAACCAACTCTGGTGACTTAATGACGCACCCGGACGCTTGGCCTCACCAGAATGCGCTACTTAAAGCGGTAACGCCCAGCTAACCTCCACACCATAGCGCATCGTCCTCCTACCTGGCACCACATCCGCCATGATCGCAAGTGCGAACGCTCTGCGGGAGAGCTTGTCTTGAGGATGAAGCTCAAAGGTCGCCGCCCTCGCTCAAAATCGCCTCTCGCGGCCAATAGCCGGCGTAGCAGGGCGTGGGCAGCGACCGCCAAAGCGATGGCCCGCTGGCGCGGCGGCCAGGTGCAATGTCAGCCACGCGTTGTACTTGCCGTCGTCCAACGTCCAGCACCGCCGAGGTCGGGGACTCCTCCGAGGATGAGTAGGGCATGGGAGGCGGCAAGGCATGGTGTGCCACCTGGCCGGTCAATATCCCGTATTCTATTCTTCCTCGCCGGAGACCGCACCTTCACTTCACGGGTCTTGAACCCCGCCCCCGTACATAGAGGCCGCAGATGGAGGACGTCGGTCGCCGCCATAGAATAGGTTTAGGGTCGGGTTTCTTTTATTTTTCTGTCCTATAAAAGTTCGAAATGTAATGAAAATCTGCCGTGTTTGCATTAATCTCGGCCGGTGTATATGAACTTTCACAATAATATACATATTGTAGGAGTACTAACAAGATGCCCGTGCGTTGCACGGAAGATCAAGATCTTGTGGGAGAAAAGGATGAATAGGGGAAAGCCTTATCTGCAAATGTGGAGAGGAGTGCGGGTAAATTGTCATAGTTTCCTTTCTATCTGTTAGATATAGATCGGACGGCCTATATTGCAGGATGACAGGCACACCATCATCAACAACTCAGCTTTTTATTGAACCGAGACAAATCTAAAAAACCCAACTAAGCCAACCTCCCAGCATATCGCGCGGGAAAAGACCCGGCCGCGCCGTTTTAGTTGGGATTACCGGATTACTAGTAGTAGTATCGATGGATCGCGCGAAGCAACATTTTTTTGAGGGGGCGAAGCACCTAGTTTAAAAGGAAAAAAGGCGGTACACTCACAGAACTCCTGTCGCGATCGGTTTGCACCCCACACACGTTTGGTCCTGCACACGGCTCACGTAAACGGAACGCGCTTCGGCTTGCCTCTTCACTGACACGTGGGACTGCACTTGGAGAAACCGACCATGCGCCAAACTCCCCCCGCCCACCGCGAAAATCCTTCCCCCCACACAAAAATTCCCCCAAATTGATTCAACCGCCCTTGACCAAATATTCCCCAAACCACCCTCCCCCCATCCCCTCTCCACTCCATTCGCTCCGCCAAAGCCGCCCTCCCCGCCGCGCCGATACGTCGGCGCCACGGTTCATCGAGGGGACGCATGGCGATCCTCTCGCTCCCACAGTACGCTCTCATAGACTGCCGTCCTCTAGCCGCGCCGCCACCTCGCTACGTTCTTGTGGAGGCGACGGCGGTCGATGCCGCCCATTGGCGACGTTCGTGTGGAGACGCACGGCGGTCAGCTTCACTCATGGTACGTGCATTCTAGACTGAGGCCCCGTTCATGTCGGTGTAGCGCTGAATGTTAGCTGATAGACGCTGTTAATTTCACTGTTTGCCGAAGTAGTTTACTGTCAATATGCTCTGCTAAAGAAGCTCCCTTGCCCTGTTCTGCACTCAATCTTCTTAGCTGAGATGGCATGCCAAGGCCGATTAGTTGCTAAAATATCCTGCCATATATTTATTGTGACATAGATTGCCATGGTCTAGTAGCCAATCTGTTAGGTGAAATAGCTCTACACCATTTTATACTCGATCTTGTTGCTGCGATGGCCTTCGATAGTTCGATGGATGTGTGCTCGGCCTCATTGACTGCTGAAACAGCCTGCCATAATTTAGCACTCAAATATGTTTGCTGAATTAGCTTTGCATATATTTCGTTAGTTAGATCTGCTCGTCCAAATATCTTGCCATAGCTTTAAACATCGACCTAGGTATTTTTTCTGGACTTCATAAAAAAGCATATATGTTTTTCCTGTAATTTCTAGTAGAAGAACTAATTTGTATGTCTAACAGATGGACAGGACCTGGATAACTTCTGCTCGAAGATTCTCCGCTGCATATGTCGAGGGGGTTGAAAACTTCATGAACTTTATCAGAGCTGAGTACGGTGGTCTGAAGTCAGATGTGCTCTGCCCGTGTAGCGATTGTATGAATTCAGTTACAAGACCCCGATCAAGCTGTGCAAAATCATCTACACTTGTATGGGATGTCGGTCACATATACTAGGTGGGTTCATCATGGTGAAGCTGTGAACATCAATGTTATTGACTACGTGGAAGCAGCAGATCACCATCTTGATCTGCACTGATGCTCGGTGGAAGAGGAGGAGGAGGTGGTGGTGGCGAGCCGATGAGTTTGACCAACATTGAAACAATTCTCTGAAATGCTCGTGCATTCCGTGAACTTTCACACTGTAGAAGAAAAGCAGGGGCCCGCATGTTGGAACAATGCAACGTTGCTGTCACCCCAGGAAATAAGCTGTCAGTATTCTCAGCTATGGTCACCTTTCTTCAGGTGAAGACATCTGAGCGGATGACCAACAAATCATTCGGTGCGATGTTGGCTGCTTTCCGCAAATCTTTCCCAGATGCGTCTGAGCTGCCACACACCTACAGTAAAATGAAGAATTTCCTTCGTGCAGTTGGAATTGGATATGATATGATCCATGTTTGTAAGAATAATTGTGTTCTATTCCGGAAGGATTATGCCAACTTAAGTGAATGCCCGAAATGCAAATCATCAAGATGGAAAGATGGCGATGCTGTGAAGAGGGTTCCTCATAATGTTACGAGACATTTTCCAATTACACCAAGATTACAGAGGTTGTTTCATGATGTTGGAAACAAGAGAGGATGTCTTGTGGCATTCTAGGAACCAGGAGTACATAGATCGTAATGTAATGAGCCATCCATCTCATGGTAGTGAGTGGAAAAGCTTCAATGATAAACACAAAGAGTTTGTCTTGACTCGAGAAACATTAGACTTGGCTTAGCTTCGGATGGATTTAACCCATTTGGCCACAGGCGCCACATATAGCATGTGGCGATGCTTGTTATCCTTACAACATGCCTCCAAATGTCGCACCAAAGAATCAAACTACATGATGGCCTTGCTCATCCCAGGTCCAAAAAGTCCTGGAAAGGATTTTGATTTGTTCATGGAGCCTCTTGTGGAGGAACTTCAACAGCTTTGGAAGGGTGTTCTCACTCGAGACCTATATAGCAGCCCACCAGCTGATTTCTTTCTGCGTGCTGTTGTAATTTGGTGCATCCATGATTGTCCGGCTTTGGGCACTATGTCGTATGAGCGACACATGGTTACAATGCATGTGTTATTTGTGAGAATCCATTGTCATACGCAATACTTAGCAAGATCTGTTACATTGGACACCGCCGTTTCCTTGCCAAGGACAAGCCGCATCCTAGAAAATACCGAAGACATGTGTTCAATGCAAAGCAGGAAAACCGTGATGCGCCAAAGAGGCTCACCGCCGATGAGTTGCAAGTGGTATTAGAGAAGGTCAGGCATATTACACCAGGAAACCATCCTGGTAATGTTAGCGGGAAAAGGAAGCGTGGCACGGTAGAAGAGAGATTATTGTTTACCCGCACGTCCACTTTGTGGGACTTGGAGTATTGGAAAGATTTGGACCCGCGGCATAATCTTGATGTCATGCACATCGAGAAAAGTATATGTGACAGCATTATCGGCACACTTCTTAACATTGAAGGCAAGACAAAAGATACCTTAAAATCTAGGATTTATTTGACACACACAGGTATCGGAAAAGGATTTGCAGGTGCAAGATGAAGGTAAACCGGGGATATGGCACCAGCTATATGCGTCTTGGACAAGGTAAAAGAAAAGAATTTCTGCGAGGTCCCATCACGTGTGAGATTCCCACATGGATTTGCTTCCAACCACGAAAGGAGAGTCGGTCTGAGATGGAAACAAGGTACAAGGGTTGAAAACTCATGACTGCCACGTCCTACTTCAAAGGGTTTTACCTGTTCTCCTTAGAGGATTGGGCATACGACTTATACTGAGCGATTGCAGAGTTGGGACAATTCTTGAGGAACTCTGCAGAGAAATATCAGGATAGATGCTTTGGAGCGTCTTAGAGACAAGATACCAACTATCCTATGCGACCTTGAGAAGATATATCCTCCAGCCTTCTTTGATGTGATGGTGCATTTGGCTGTTCATCTACCCGATGAGGCACTACTTAGCGGTCCAGTACAGTATGGCTGGATGTACCCTATTGAAAGGCGGCTAGACACTTTCAAGGGCTATGTTAGGAACAGAGCTAGACCCGAGGGTTCCATTGCAGAGGCCTACATTGCTACAGAAGCGTTGACATTCTGCTCAAAATACATTGAAACAGCTAATCAGCTTAGCAAAGAGGTGGGTGAAGACAATACCGGGCTCAATGTTTTCGATTATTCCTTCGAAAGTTACAGGAAGAGTCGACAAGAGGACAAACCTAAAGATTTGGACAAAATGGTTTGGTATGTGTTGAATAAGCATCACGAGATACTACCTTATGTCAAGTAAGTGCAGTACTGCAGCTTATACATCATAATCTACTAAACTTGCAGCACATTCTTATATATTTAGATGTTTGACGCGATCACTATGTTGTGCAGCATCTACAAAGAGGAGTTACTGCCGCAAAATCCAAGAAACATTGACAAACTGGTTATGGCAGGATTTGTGAAATGGTTCAAGAACCATGTAAGCTTTTGAAGTGCACTGTCAGTTTTTTTAATATATTGAGTACGTAAGATGATCAGCTTGTCTATTTTCTAGCCATAGGTTAAGAAGATGCGGGAGGATGGGCAGGCAGTTGATGATGCCCTTTACTCACTAGCAACGGGTCCTGATACTCGGGCAAGACATTATGAATCTTGCGTTGGTGGAGATGTGCGCTACAACACCCTTGCACGAGGCGAAGGCGGGAAGACACAAAAGCAGTGCCATCATGAGCACGGATACGCATGACAAAGAGACAACTGAAATGTATGCTAACATAACAGACATTGTTCAGTTGCAGTACATCTCCATTTTCGAGGATCATCGGTGTGTGGTTATGTTGTGCTGTCGTTAGTATAACCTGTTTTCCAGGATCGCAAAACCCAGAGCTGATGATTATTTCGAATCCATCAATGTCAAGGCGAATTACCAGACCAACGAGCCTTTTATTTTGGAAAATCAACCAACACCGATATTTTTCTTGGAAGACACATTTGCACATAGCGATTACTGGAGAGTATTGGAAAGGTTTGAGCAGAGGAATTCGTTTAATGAAGTTGCACAACAAGATGATGCTTACACTGCTCCTGATGTACAAGATAACACAGATGTTCCTAATATCTTTGAGAACCATCAAGTCAATGACGCCGGCGAAAAGATTGCCTGTCGTGCTGTGGAAATACAAGAGTTGATCAAGAAGAAGCCAACGTTCGAGTACGAAGAAGAAGATGACACCATGGGGAATTACGATTCAGAATGATACACATGGCGAAGATGTTGACGCTACTGCTGCGGATGATGATTACATTGCTTTTGTCGTATTTTCCTATCAGAAGACGTTTTTTTATCTACTATGTGAAATTGTGTTTGCTATGACAACTGAAACCTGATGAACATGTTGTTTAGTATTTTGTTGTGAGAACATCACTTGTTATGTAAGCTGATTTGTCTTTGGTGATTGTATGACAACTAAAGCATGATGACACTGTTGTTTAGTTGTACTCATATTTGGCTGTGAAACTTGAATTTGATGACATAGTTTGCTGTTGGACTGCAATTTGCTCGACGTCTTCGAATGAGAACAAAGCTGACCAGCAGGGGCCTCTGCTATTTAATTATTTATATGAGCAAAAGGGGATACCCCCTGATTTCCGTTAATAGAAATCATTAGATGTTCACAACACTACGCCCAGCCTGCTTCATAGGTTTCATTCATTACTAGTTTCAGCAAAGTGCTCATGTCGTAGCTACTAAATACATCACGAGTGCTACATACACTGCAAATAAAGAGACAATCATCCTACAGAGCACATTGATTTTGCCCATTATCTTCAGAAGCTCTTTCATCTCCTCATTGCTTTCAAGGCCGTTCAACAGCTGTTGCTTGGCCATGATCAGAGGTACTACATCTTTAACCTTCTGCTCTGCATCTTCCTCTTCTGTCGTTCCTTCAGTTACTTGTCCAACACCCCAGCCTGCTGGTATTGGGATTCCTCGGCTAACCAAATAATCAGCGTAGTTGCATTCCCCCACATCAACAACTTCCGAAATACAAATCACACGAATCTTCCCTTTTACGCACGAATCAAATTGGAAGATCATCAACCAAACTATTAAAAAAAATCAGCAACTGAAAGCAGCAAAACAACACTTAAACATATTATTACCCCATG
This sequence comes from Aegilops bicornis, assembly GCA_021605145.1. Taxonomy (NCBI): domain Eukaryota; kingdom Viridiplantae; phylum Streptophyta; class Magnoliopsida; order Poales; family Poaceae; genus Aegilops; species Aegilops bicornis. Next base: position 650,041,799 of record CM038674.1, read on the forward strand.
ATTCGGGCATTTGTAGAAGACTCGGCCAGGGTTGCGGATTGTGGTTGAGACGCTACAGATGACTCTGCATGATTTGCAGCAGTGGCACCACACCAACGGCAGCGGGTTGCGATGAGCAACCTGTTGCGGTGCACGTGCCGGCGGGGGTGCGATGAGACCCACAGGCGATGGTACGGGTGGCAACTTGGTGCATATCTGGTTGTTGCCTGCTGAAGAGCAGGTGGACGAGCAGCCAGCGGACATGGTTGCTGCGGCTAGAGCTTCTGATGCTAGGCAGAGTAAGTAGAGAAGAGGAGAAGCGAACGTTGGATATGTCAGTTTCATTACTTGCAGAGTAGCATAGCACAATATATAGTCATAGTCTAGGTTTGGATTCGAACCAGCTACAGGAGCACGTCTTTCTTTTTTCTAATACTCGGCAACATCTCTTTACTGGTACACTAGCTTGTTCTGTACGCCTTCCCAAGTCTTCGATTTTCTTTCCCTTTTTTTGCGAGGAAGGAAGGATGATAAAATTGAGAGTTCCTCGGACTCGAACCCAAGACCTCTCGGTTGAAAACCAAGGGTGCTAGTAACTTATGTGGCGAACGTTCCCTGTGAGGAGGACGTCAGACGAACGCATTTTCCTCACAGTTTTCTTCCTATATATAAAAAAGTATGCTACTTGGTGTCCGCTTAGTCAAAAAACGATTGTGCCAACCTTGACCGTTCGATTGACATTCAACGTCTGTCGCGTTTCTTCAGTCTCTTCTTCCTCGAGCCACCAAAGCCAAACCCGGTAGCCGTGGGACCGCCTGCTCCCGCCTCCCACGGCTGGTTGTGATCTTCCCCCGCTGTTGTTCGTTCCCGTCCGAGGCCTCACCATCGTCCTCCGCCTTGGTTTGGTCACCGCGGCGCCGCCCTCCGGTGTTGTCAACATGGTCAACAACCGAGACGAATAAGGAGATGACTGTACATGGTGAGGATGACAGTAGGGACCCAAGCAGCCTTGATAATTTTGTTGTTTCGGGACGGAGAAGGGTATCAACTGGGTTGTGCGGGACCCGTGGCCCGTCTAGCCCAGGCTTTTATTTCATATGTTTAGCACATGACCAGCCCAGTTTGTTTTTTTCCTTTTTGAAAAATGGCTAGCCAGCTATTTTGTTTTTTGCAGAATAACCAACATAGGCCTACTTGCTTTTCTACATACAGTGGGCCGGAAATCTTTCAAGACGAGGAGGGATGCATTTTGCCCAGAAAATGGGCTATAAGTAATAAGAAATGGGCTATAAGTAATAAGAAATGGGCTATAAGTAATAATAAATGGGCTGTAAAATGAAAAAAATACAGCAAACATGCAATTAGTTCCCAAATATTGTTTTCTTTCGGATTTTGATATTTTAAATTTCATTGTTTTTGTGTGGGTAAAATTTCATTGAATTTAAATTAAGGTATATTTAGATTTAAAATTAATTTGAATCTGGCTAGAAATTTCGGGCTGTATGTTGTTTGGGACAGATTTGGAGGCTGACTTGTGGGTCTACTAGGTTGGCGTGTACTTTGGCTTTGTCAACTTAGTCCTAGCGATTCTAGCAGCGATAACCGTTGGATGTTAATCCAACAGCCGTCTTCTTCTTCAATATCTGATCTTCTTGCTCCGACCGCCTAAACCAGCTCGGGTGGGACTGCTCTCCGCCTCCGTGGCCGGTCTTTGCCGCATAGGCCGCACCGCCCCACCTTACTTCATTGCTGGCCAGGCCATTCCTCTACTCACCCACACCTCCTGTTATTTTCCGGCGACGGCAGCCGGACCAGTAACCCTCGTACTCCCCACCGCGTGGGAAACCATTGCCGAGTCTTCCCCAGTTGTGTGTCGTTCCTTTCCTAGGCCTCGCCGTCGTCCACCGCCATGGTGCTCTCGGCGCGGCCTGGTCAACATGGTCAATGAACGACATCCATCGGCCGTGGACTGTACGCGCAAAATAATGATTCCTCCACCTGACAGCTGGGACCCACCGGAAGGGCCTCTGTATTTCGCGAAAAAAACGTTCCCCCCGCTGACATGTCGGACCCACCAGCTATATCTTCGCACGCAAGGAAGTGCCTCCTTATTACGCACAAAAAAAAATGAATACCCACCCTGTTGATGGGACCCACCATAGTGGGAGGATGACTTGTGGGCCAACTAAGTTGACGGGGACGGAGGGCTTTGTCAACTTAGTCAATATGAACGATTCTAGCTCCAGTGACCGTATGATGTCCATCCAACGGCCATAGTGCTTCTTCAACCTCTGGTCTTCTTGCTCCAGCCGCCCAAAGCAGCGCCGGTCGTGCCGCGTGCTCCTGCCTCTCGTGGCCGGCTGTGATGCCGTGGAGGCCTCACCGCCCCCTACTACTCCCACCGCTGGCCCAGGGTATCCCTCTACTCACCCACACCCCTGTTATTCTGCGGCGACGGCAGCCTCACGCCGTAGCCGAACTAGTGAACCCTCGTACTCCTCTCCGCGCGGGCTACCACTGCTGCGTCTTCCCCGGCTCCGTGTCGTCCCCTTCCTAGGCCTCACCGTCGTCCACCGCCGTGGTGCTCTCGGCTCGGCGTGGTTAACGTGGTCAAGGAACGACTTCCATCAGACGTGGACTGTATGTGGATAGGCTGACAGCTGGGTCCACGACAACCGCAAGGAAGTGCCTCCTTATTACGCGGAAAATAATTATTCCTCCACCTGACAGCTGGGACCCACTGGACGGGCCACCAGTATTTTGCGAAAAAAATGTTTCCCCTTACTGCTGGGACCCACAGGTCGGGCCACCGTATTCGTGAAAAAACGTTCCCCATTGTCGGCTCGGACCCACCGGAAGTGCCTCCTTATTACGCACAAAAATGAATACCCCCACTAGGTGGGACCAACCTTGGTGGGAGGCTGACTTGTGGGCCTACTAAGTTGGTGGGACGGAGGCCTTTGTCAGCTTTAGTCAATATATGAACGATTCTAGCTCCAGTGACCGTACGATGTCCATCCAACGGCCGTAGTGCTTCTTCAACCTCTAGTCTTCTTACTCCAGCCGCCCAAAGCAGCACCGGTCGTGCCGCCTGCTCCTGCCGCCCGGATGTGATGCCACAGAGGCCTCACCGTCCCCTACTACTCCCACCGCTGGCCAGGACATACCTCTATGCACCCACACCCCCTGTTATTGTGCGGCGACGGCAGCCTCACACCGCAACCGAACGAGTGAACCCTCATACTCCTCTACGCATGGGCATCCACTGCCGCGTCTTCCCCGGCTCCATGTCGTCCCCTTCCTAGGCCTCGCCGTCGTCCACCGCCCCGGTGCTCTCGGCGCGGCGTGGTCAACGTGGTCAAGGAATGGCTTCCATCGGACGTGGATCAGACGTGGAGAGGCTGACAGCTGGGTCCACGGCCGCAGCAAGGAAGTGCCTCCTTATTACGCGCAAAATAATTATTCCTCCACCTGACAGCGGGGACCCACCAGATGGGCCACCGTATTTCGCGAAAAAATGTTTCCCCCTGTCTGCTGGGACCCACCAGCTACATCTTCGCACGCAAGGAAATGCGTCCGATAAAAATGATTCGCCCCCCTGACTGCTGGGACCCACCAGCTACATCTTCGCACGCAAGGAAGTGCGTCCGGGCCAAAAAACCCAAAACGATTCGCCCCCCTGACTGCAGGGACCCACCAGCTACATCTTCGCAGGCAAGGAAGTGTCTGACAGTCGGGACCCACCTGGTCGAAGCGTACGTAGCGTTGTCATTCTGGTCGCGAACGTGTACGTACATACTGGTCGTCGTAGAGGCGCGCACGTGTCGTAGTAGAGGCGCGCATGTAGCATGTACACGTACGTACAGCGGCCAGGGTGCATGAAAGAAATTATGGCCACGTATGTGTACACACGGGCGGGGTCTCGAACGCCTACTCGCGCATACGTACGGCGAGGGCTCGTGTACATGGTTGGGTCGGAACGGAGAAACAGCGTCGTCGTCGTGTTCATGGGGAGCCAAACCGGCTGGGTCGGAACGGAATACGTGGTCGTGTTCATCGGGAGGGCTTGGACGGAACAGGCGATGGAAACAAGGCCTGGCGTACCGCACAATGGAGGAAACGGCCTTGTGTTCGACCGTCCACGTTCGAAACAGGATCCTGTTCATCGGGAGGGTGCGGCGTATCAAAAGCGGAGGAAATGGACCTCCCTACGGTCGAAAGGGTCCTGTTGATCGGGAGGGGTGTGGCGTACCGCAAAACGGAGGAAACGGACCTCCTACGGTCGAAACGGGGGTCCTTTTGATTCGGAGGGGTGTGGCGTACCGCAAAACGGACGAAACGGACTTGTGTTTGAGCGCTACGGTCGAAACGGGGGTCCTGTTCATCGGGAGGGGTGTGGCGTACCGCAAAACGAGACTCCACGGGATACTATTCATCTCCACCGTCGACCTGCTCCAGCCTCCACGGGCTACCGTGGACCTCCTCCAGCCTCCATGGGCTCCTGTTCATCCAGCCTCCACCGCGCGCTACTCCATCGGCTACTGTTCAACCACCCCTCCACGGGCACCCCTCCATCGTCTACTGTTCATCCAGCCCTCCAAACCACGGGGTCCTGTTCAACCACCCCTCCACGGCCACCCCTCCACCGCTTCATCGCTCATCCAGCCCTCCATACCACGGGTTCCTGTTCATCCGGAAGGCAACGCCACCGCTCATTGTTCATCCAAACCCCATAGCGCTCACTGTTCATCCTGCAGGCAGCATCGATCGGGTTCGATTAACAGCCATCGATCGGTCGCTCGGGTTCGATAAACGCTGTAATAGTGCAATCGCCGGGTTCGATTAGAGCCCAACGCCTACGCTTGGGTTCAGTTAGAATAACGCCTCGCACATACGCTGCAGACGTCGTCTGAGAAAAGCAGCATCGCTCGGCCCACGACCTCCCACCGTAACCGGCATCTCCTTGAAATTTTCCTCCCCCTTGCTTCTACCATGGTTTTTTCCGTCAGGGACGGCCCAAAGAATGTCATGCAGCTGCGTCTCCGGCCCGCCCAGGACGAAAAGCCCATTTTCTGTCATGATTTTTTGTCATAGAAGTAGGAGCCCACCACATCTATGATGATACCGGGTTTTGTCACAATTATCGTCATAGAAGTGTCATATGTATGATAGAAAAAAATTTCGTTCGGCCCAAAATGTCACGGATGTGTCTATTTTTTGTAGTGAGTGCGACCCCGTTGGAAGCTCCTCCCAATTTTCGGAAGCATTCAGAAGCTTCGCACGCTCACTTTTGGGAAGTTTCCACCCTGATTTTTCATATTATTTTCATATTTCTACCTACTTTTTTAGTTTTCTTTTTTATTTTTAAAACAAGAAAAAAAATTCAAATGTGGAAAAACATTCATGAACTTTTGATGCACAAAGTTTTGCCAAAAGTTTGCATATTTTTAAAATTCATTGAAATTTTTCAAGATGATTGACATTTTTTTATAAATTCATGAACTTATAAGAAATTCACAAACCTTTTCAAATCCATGAACAATTATCAAATTCACAAACTTTTTTCAAGTTCACAAACATTTTTCAAATCCATGCATGTTTCAAATTTCATGGACTTTTTTCAATCTGTGATCTTTCAAATTCAAGAACTTTGTTTGAATCCATGATTTTTTTGCAAATACACAATTTTTTTTCAAATATGCAAACGTTTTACAAATTCAAGATTTTTTGAGTTCGTTAACTTTTTGAGTTCACAATTGTTTTTGGAGTATCATTTTTTATAAACTCATGAACCAAAAAAACATGCTGGCTTTTCTTGTACTAAAAACCGAGGAATGAAAAGAAACTAGCTTGATGTTAGTTTCTTTTAAAAAAAAGTTGAGCCGACCAAGGATTCAAGCGATCCTGCGAAAAGATGATCCAACAAACAGTGAACTAGCCTAATGCGAAATCACTAATTAAGGAGTACTCGTTGCAAAGATCACTCAAATTCCCCTAGTTGCGACAAGTGGCGTACATCTGTGAGTTTCCCTTTCTTTCGTAGATCCTTTTATTCAAAACGTTTTATCTCTCAAACCGTGCGTCAAAATCACGAACCGCTTCCACCGTTGGATTCCTCGCGTCGAGATCTTCAAAACTAGATCCTATGTTGATAGGTTTTGACGAACTTTTTTCATGAAAAAACCAGACGAAAAAACTTACCGAGAGCACGGGTTTTTTCCCTTCCCGAAAGAGGCATGCCCGTGCCTCTCACGAAATCGCAACCGTGCCTCTCGCGGAAGCAAAACTGTGGCTCTCGCAGAAGGAAAAAAAAGAAAACACATTTTTTTCGTTTCCGAGGAGGCATGGCTGTGACTCTCGTGAAACACAACTGTGACTATTGTGGAAGCAAAACCGTGACTGTCGCGAAAGGAAAAAAACAGAAAACGCATTTTTCCCTTTGCGAGAGGCACGACCGTGACTCTGGCGAAAGCACAACTGTCGGTGTCAAAACCGGCGGATCTCGGGTAGGGGGTCCCGAACTGTGCGTCTAAGGCGGATGGTAACATGAGGCAAGGGACACAATGTTTACCCAGGTTCGGGCCCTCACGATGGAGGTAATACCCTACTTCCTGCTTGATTGATCTTGATGATATGAGTATTACAAGAGTTGATCTACCACGAGATCGTAGAGGCTAAACCCTAGAAGCACTACACCACGACACTGCATTCCCTACGGACGTGTGTTGGAAAAAGTCAGTATCGCCGACCGACTGTTGGTCAGAAAAAGTTGTGGCAGACAGTCGGTAGGGGAAACATGCAAACAGTGATAGACAATCGGTCGGGAATATGAAAATATTCACTGTCGAACGATCGGTCGGGAAAGCTCTTGTGCCCATCGCTTCGTCGGTCGGGAAATAATGCCGACCAACCGTCTGTTACAATTGGGCTGTCTTGGCGCGAGAATTAAAGTTAAGCGCCAATATTGGCCCAAGCCATGAGTTTCCCCCTTTGCAGCGAAGTCACCACCGCTGAGCCAAATCCCTAGATTCCCCTTCCTCATTCCCCACACCAGCCGCCACAGGCTCCCGCGCCCGGCCTCTCTGTCAGCGCCCCGCACCTCCCTGCCGCTCCCGCACCTGCTGGCCTGCTGCCCCACGCCGCCTTCCCCCACGCTCCCGAACCTTCCTCTGACCAGCTGCTCTCTCTGCTCGAACCCTCGTCGTCACGGAGGGCGCCGGGCAGATCTCGGGGAAGATGGGGCTCAACCTGCTGCAGAGGAGCGATGCCTTGTACTGGAAGACCATGCTGGCTGTGGCGAAGCACTCCCTGAAGGTGCTGCTGCTCGTGATGTACAACCCCATCTCCTTTTCCACCTACCTCGCCTAGAAGCTTTCAGGGTTGGGTTCCTGGTGAGCGGCGTCATCAGTTCGAGCACCTGATGTGAATCTGTGATGTATGGTGTCTTGGTGATTTCATTATATGTATATGATAATCAGTACCATAAGTTAACTAAAGTTGTGGTTGGCTAAAGAAAATGTTGATGAACTTTTGGTCGGCAAAACAAAACACCATCTGATTGTTGGTCGGCAAAGGCTCATGAGAGGGCCAACAGAAAGTCGGTCGGTAAAACAAACGCCGTCAGACAGTCGGTCGGGAAAAGCTGCTAACAGAAAGTCAGTCGGCATAAAATACTGTCAGACAGTCGGTCGGGAAAGTTTTTCAATAGCCGTCAAACTGTCGGTCGGCAAAGATAAGTCGGTCGGGAAAGGGTTTTCCCGTATGGACTTTCTCCAACAGACTGTGTCGGTCGGGAATACTATTTCCCAACCGACTGTTTGTCAGCAGAAGTTGTTTTCCCGACCAACCTGGTTGTTGGAGATGCAGTGTCATGGTGTAGTGAAGTCTAGCCTACGATTATGATTGTGTATCTCTCTATCGACTAGCCTGGCCTCGGTTTATATAATGCACCAGAGGCCTAGGATAACAAGAGTCCTAACCGAATACGCCGGTGAGGAGGAGTCCTTGTCTTGATCGCCAAGTCTTGTGGAATCTTCCTTGTATGCGGCAATCGTCCGGACCGCCCATGAGTATCTGACCATGGGGATCCTTGGCCCAATCTAACAGATCGGGAGATGACGTGGTGAGTACCCCTAGTCCAGACACCGTCGAGCCCCTGAACCGGTCTTCAAGTTAGGGATGCTCCTCGATTCTTCCGAACTGTTCTTCATCTTCGATCGTCGGTCTTGAAAACTGGTTCAACAAATCTTCTCATCTTTGATCTTGAGGATCACCGAAGTGCATCCGAAGAGTTTACACGTTGGGTATCCGAGGAGCCCCTTTAAGTTTCCGGCCTTTATCAATGCCTTGTTATTTTTATGCCACGCCTCGGGTTTGAAGTTGTTCCCGGGAGGCAGTGTCCTCTTGCGTCCGAGCTCCAATGCCGGACTGCATTCGAGGTATCCTTTGCAGCCGAGCACCAATGCCGGACTGCTTCCAAGCTCCAACGCCGAAATGTATCCGAGCTCCAACATCGGATTGTGTCCAAGCTCCAGCGGTGGACTGTATCCGAGCTCCAACGCCGGACTATATCCAAGATGTCATAGATCATCTTGGTACAAAAAAGTTGAAGGAGTGTAGCCGAGCTTAATGTCGGAAATGCCCTCTATGGAGCTAGCCGCTGGCGCCCGAGCTTTATGCCGGACTGCCCCCGAGGTGGTGCACCACCCCGACCGCGGGCTGATTTTTGAGAATATTTGTAACTGGTGCAGTTTATTCTCTGTCGAGATGTATAGCCAGTATATGTATATCCAGTAACCCTCAAGGCGTGTGTCAGTCCAAAACCCGAGATGCACCTGAAGGAAAACATGAAACCACTAATCCTAGTAGCCCCTGAGACTCAGGCCGATGCGCGAAATCGGCCCGAGGATCAACTCCTAGCTCGGCAGCATACGTAGGAATAGAGACGCAGTGTAATATATCAGAGATAATAGCGATCAGCGAACGGGCCCTTGGGAGAGGGTCTTGAGAAGTTGCTGCAATATATTAGCTTGACGCCAGATAGGTCCCCATGGTACTTATTGTTGTCCGAAGACGCACTTGCCCATAGTTTGATCAAGCCAAACACTGAGCCCATTTAATTTTCTGCATTGAATAGGCAATGCAGTAGCGCCCGAGACACTGGTCGGGTGGCAACACTAGATCAGGGGATCGTGCCCCTTTAATATTTGTAAATAATGAGCGCAAAGCCCAGTAGCCCCCGAGCGTTAATGTGGGCACGGGTGGCCGAATTAAGGATCGATACCCAGAGTAAAATCACAGATTATGTGTAATGATTCTATGTATCCAAGTACGTTACATCATTATTTTGACTCCATTGTGACCGTTTTATCAGTTGAAAGTGGCCCATCGTCGGCTTCTACCCCTTGGTAGATACTACGCAGGGTGTTTCCGCAATAACAAAGCAACCCTTAGCCGGCGTCTCGGTGCCCGAAGGCGGTTGTGTTAGCGGAAACGAGGCAAATATGCGGCCTTTATAACTTTCGCTTAGTCATAGGAGCTTTAAACTGGGGAAGCTAGCTATGAGCCCCCGGTTAGTGTTCAGCGACATCCGAGGTCAAGCCGTGAACACTTCGGCCAATGTTATGAACGGCCGTCATTTAACATGGTCATCGGATCACTGACCAGTTTACGCCTATTGTGACAGTCAGTTTTCGGCTTTCTCCACTGAGGTGCTTGACCATGCGAACTGGAAGCACAATCGTAGTGGTTCTCCCTTTGCACACCTAGCGAAACAACGCGGAACGTAGGAGGTAAGCACAGGAGCCGGGCAACCCAACTATTGACCGAAGACACAATTCGAAACCGATGCATATAAAGCAATATCTGAGAATGTTTTTGCCGAATCCCTAAAGGTGTCCGGCTTTGCACTGCGAGACTAATGCTGGAAACGCACAAATAGTTTAAAAGTGCCATGGGCTCGAAAAGCCAAAAAACTTATTCAAAAGTTGAATGTCCGAACTAGATCAAGTGTTCGGTGCCAATCCGAAAATTGGACTTTTTTTAAAAAAGGTGCTTCGGTCGTGCTTTAACATGACACATCCTATCTCAAGACTTCAAGCGAGTCAGCCTATGGCTTCAACCTCCTTATCCCGAAGGCGGAGTGCTTCTCCGAGGATAGTTTAGCAAACTGCACTCGAGCGGATTTAGAGAGAAGCAAGGCTATCTGGCTATTGAACACACACTTGCATCGAGAAAAGAGTGATAGAAAAAAGACTTTGCAACAACCAAGAAGAAAAACAGCTCATACTAATTTAAGAGCCCCCACGTGACTTGGGTAAAAGAATTTTATGTATAATGATTGTATGTACCGAAGTACTAATATCATATCTTTGTTCACCCGAACTTTAAACACGTCTTAACCGACCGTCGGCTTCTCCCTCTTCGGTCAAGGACCGAAAAGTGTTATGTACTCCACCTGTCGAGAATATCAATGGTGTTTCCGATAACCAGGCAATCAGGCCATAAGGCTGTACAGACAAAGCGCGCTCAGGGAACTTATGCTATATTACTAACAAAGTGTAAGAAGCATCTTCGAAGAAAATAGTACCCCCACCGATACCTTTCTTCGGTGCTCATTGTTACTATGAGACTTGTGCAGTAGATTTTTTATACTCATGAGTTCCGTTGTGTGCCGACCATACTTGAATACAATAAGAGTGCTAGCTTTCGGCTTCACCTAGTCTGAGGTCCGGCTCGGATGACCCGATCGTTATAATCGCAGAGGTGCTCCCTTTACTCCCTAGCCAAACAATCGGGAACGTAGGGGTAAACACAGGAGCGAGGCAACCCAGCTTGCGAATCGCTTAAGTCAACATGGTGCAGATTGTGGAGTAATACACGAACAAGGAACGAAGCCGTACAAGTATAATCATATGCAAGAGGAAAGGCTTCATAAAGGAAGCCCCCAAGTAAACAGGGTCTTTGAATTTGTGTGTCACAAACATAGTTTTGACAAGGAGATTTTTTACAAGCAACTTTTTTCCGAAAAAGTATAATGCTTGGTCGAACCGAACATGAGTTAAAAATTTAGAACTTTGAGCATGAAGGCAACTTAGCTGGTTAATGTGTTCAGCATTGATGACGCGGTCCGAGCTTGATGAGGGACAAGGTTCCATCCCCCAAGCCAGTCACGAGGTGGCGGAGCAAAGAGCTCGACACTCCGGAGTGGTGGCATAGCACGATTAATGCGGGCCGGCAGAGTGATGCCGAAGTCCCCGGCATTGGGTAATGAAGTGTTGACGAAGCCCCCCGTCCAGCCGAAGTGACGTGGTATGTCAGTACGCCGAGTTGACGATACTGCCCAACCCGGATAATTTTCCTGTGCACAAAAAATAGTGCAAATCGGAGATAATAGTAATAATAATAATAAATCGTTGCATAATAAATAATTTATGCGAAGTGAGTAATAAAAGAAATATGGCCTGGCACCGAAGCCAACGTCGATGCAGGGCATCAGCGTGACGCATTGAAGGCGTGAGAAAGCCTGAATTTGTAGGGCGGTCCGGGTGCCAGATGGGGCGTTCGCCGAACTATGTGCAGAAACTGACCGAACCATCACGCGACCGTCGTTAATGTAGCCGCCATTTGATAGACCTGTATATCGGCGATGGAACAAACCGGAGTAACAATTCTTTAAGAAAAATAAAATTAACAAGCAAAAATTGCTAGGATTAATAGCACCTGGTTTATTTGTTGTAGCAATCCGAAGAAAGGTGATTCCCAAAATTGGGGCTCGATTCGCACACCCATTGCCTGATGGGCGATAAAGTGACGGCATGGCGATGCTGGCAAAGGTTGGCTTGCCGAGGCAAAGCCCTCGGTCCAGCTAACGTGACGGAGCTGGTCGGCTAGTGACGCCGAAGTCTCCGGAGTAGGTTGATGAAGAGATGGCGAAGCCCCCGGTCCAGCCGAGATGTCGAAGCCTCGATGTCAGCCGATGAGTCGAAATAGGTCAGCGTGATGGACATCGGCCTGAAGAAGCAACAGTGCGGCCCTGCCGATGCCTGTCCTGACGTGGTCAATGCCGGCTTGATGAAGTGACCGTGCGGCGATGCTGGTGTGCCCGCTCCGTGTAATCCGTGGGGCGGCGATGTTGGTGATGATTTATCATTTGCGATGCCGAACTCTTGTTCGGCTTGCCGATATGATGATCCGAAGAAGTTGAGTTCGGCTCAATAAAGAGACAACGTGTCTAGCGCAGGTCGGCAGCCGTAGAGCAACGTTGTCGGGCTGGTTTGACACCAGAGTGATGGTGAAGATCATATTGGAAAAGACTTCGAAATTAGCAGGATGTGTTTGGGAACAAAACACAATACCCAATACAAAACTTCCTTCAAAATGGATGTCCGAAATCCCGTTCATTAAAAAGATGAGTTCGGGTCGGATTCGTTCTCGCGCAGAAAACAGATCCGAAAAGTGATGCACTAATCGGAAGGTTCCCGGAGTTTGGATGGTCAGATCGAGCTCAAATTTTGAGAGGTGGTAGATATAGGAATTCCGCAGCTGACCAACGGTTGGATCTTCCAAAGGACGTCCGAGCTAGAAGCTAGACACCACGCCCTAAACTCGTCCAGATTCCCGTCCAGATTTGACAGGGCTCCGGTATATCGCGGATTGCCAGAGATTTCTGCATCAAAACTCGACGATATTTTCCAGGGTTGTTGTAGACTCAATTCCGCACAATTCTACCAAAGCAAACGTTAAAACGACGCTTGAGGAGGCGGTGGCAGCGGATACAGGTTCGCTGTCCAGAAAAACAGCACGGTCGCCCGCGGGCAATGTTGATGTTGAGCCCCTGGGCTCCCTGGATGATTCCTCCATGATCTTGATAGAGATCGGAGTTGATGTTGATGAAGGCCCTCATCTGAACATGACGATCGGAGGTAGGGCGTAGTCCTCGGTCCAGCCAAGGTGACCAGTCGAGCTGGTGATGAAGATGCCATAGTCGCAGTTGATCTGCAGGCGAGCCATCGACCTTTTGCCAAACACACAGTGAAACTCTCAATGAAAGCACCAATGTCGGTGTCAAAACCGGTGGATCTCGGGTAGTGGGTCCCGAACTGTGCGTCTAAGGTGGATGGTAACAGGAGGCAAGGGACACAATGTTTACCTAGGTTCGGGCCCTCACGATGGAGGTAATACCATACTTCCTACTTGATTGATCTTGATGATATGAGTATTACAAGAGTTGATCTACCATGAGATCGTAGAGGCTAAACCCTAGAAGTCTAGCCTATGATTGTGATTGTGTATCTCTCTATCGACTAGCCTAGCCTCGGTTTATATAATGCACCAGAGGCCTAGGATAACAAGAGTCCTAGCCGAATACGCCGGTGGGGAGGAGTCCTTGTCTCGATCGCCAAGTCTTGTGGAATCTTCCTTGTATGCGGCAGCTGTCCGGACTGGCCCATAAGTATACGGCCATGGGGGTCCTCGGCCCAATCTAACAGATCGGGAGATGACGTTGTGAGTACCCCCTAGTCTAGGGCACCGTCAACAACTGTGCCTCTCGCGGAAGCAAAACCTTTAATCTCGCGAAAGAAAAAAATAGAAAATGTTTTTTTAGTTTCCGAGAGGCACGACCATGACTCTCACGAAAGCACAGCCGTGCCTCTCGCGGAAGCAAAACCGTGACTCTCGCGAAAGGAAAAAAAACAGAAAACACGTATTTTTCGTTTTCGAGAGGCATGGCCGTGACTCTCGCAAAAGCAAAACCATGCCTCTCGCGTAAGCAAAACCGTGACTCTCGCGAAAGGAAAAAATGCATTTTTTCGCGCAATTTTTTTGTCGAAAACCGGTGGAAAACCAAACCGTCGTAAAAAACCCGGAAAAAAACGTTTAAAAAGCAGAAAATGCGTGCAGAAAAAAAAAACAAAATCAGAGGGAGCATCCAGAATGCAACACGTGGCGAATGGCTGAGAGCGCACCAAGTGGCGTTGATCGTTGCGAGGCTTCCGAAGGAGCGCTCGTTAACTAGTTTCTCTCAGCCTAACGAGCGCGAGCGAAATCTATTTTTGGGCCTCGACCCATTTAAGCAAAAAGGCGAGCACTACCATGCTAACCGACGCCGATTAGGGTCTCCATGTGCAGGAGCATGCATATCGCTAAAAAATGCATGCTGCATTCACAATTACGACGTTTTTTCTGAGCACAGTACAAACACGGACACTCATATATATGCGCATACACACTCATTTCTATGAACGCACACACGCACACTCTACCGTTATAAGCATCTCTAAGAGACTGAGCTGGCACATCATTTTCAGATTGACGAAGTTGTCATAGACGCCTTCGTATTCGACAGGAACGTCTCCTTCCACTGAACGCACATCGCCGGAAGGTCTGAAATAAATCTAAGAAAATGCGAGCACCAATGTCAAGTCTGAGATGCTCTCTGATGGGCAGGGATACCACTGTCCTTCTAACCATCCAACCAACGGTTGATTCACGACAATTACAATATTTTACTTGTAGAATGCCCGTGCGTTGCTACGGGCCCTTTTTTTATTGCATATATATATACTTAGAACATCCTTTTCAATGACATTACCTTCTGACCCATGTTGATGGATTTTTTTTATAATCCCCTTAGTTAAACTTCTTCCGTTTTATTGTGCTACGTGCATTGACTCATGGTGACTTGCGTCGAACAATTTAACTACAACGCATGGATAAATATTGTACCAAACATATACTAATTGTCAAAGGTTCCAGTAATCAACATGGGTGGATGTCATACACGAGTCAGACCCTTGCAGTGCTGATTTGGCACTTAAACAAGACTTTTTTTCTCGAATACACCTAAACAAGACATAGTGTTACTACTTTTTACTTCTTTAGACAATTCATCGAAGGACAGCTCCATCCTCCATCATCATGTAATTCTGTAATCTCAACCAACACTAGTGCAGAACAGGGCAGTATCACCAGTTCGTAAGGCCCTTCAGTGTCGGTTTTGTAACCGGTACTAAAGGGGGGGGGCTTTAGTCCAGCACGAACCGCAACTAAAGGGCCACCACGTGGCACGAGCCAGCGCCGTGGGCGGGGAGACCTTTAGTACCGGTTGGTAACACCAACCGGTACTAAAAGGTTTGAGGGTTTTTGTTTTATTTTTTATTTTTCCTTTAGTTTTGTGTTTTCCATTTAATTTAGAGATTGTTTTTACATTATAACGATTTATTAAATCACTAGGTGAAAGAACCGCAGATTAGTTTTAAGTGGATGGATCCTATAAGTGATCAAGTAATATGGATTATTAATAATCCATATTACGTGATCACTTAGCTAGGATTCATCCAGTTGAAACTAATCCGCGGTTCTTTCATAATGATATAATAACTCATCATCATCATATTAATATAAAAACTCTTGCATCATATCATCACCAACAACAGTAGCTAATAATCATCATAGTCATTACCACTATTTAATCACCATATAGTCATTACCGCTACAGCACCAACACTAGCTTAAAGAAGAAACATTCACTTGTACCAAAAGCAAAGATATCATCAAGTTCAACATGGTCATGAGATTATAAGTGTTCATAAGACCATAAAAGCAAATCACTTTGAGATAGATTAAGTTCAGGACGAAGAACACGGACATGAGAGGACAAGTACTAAGAGCAGGAACTAGCTAATCACTCCTGCTGCTCTCTCTCAGGTAAAATAGCATAGAACATGTGTAGCTCTCCTGACTCATCCACTACTAGGAAAACCCTTATTAGTAGTGCTGGTTATTTGGCTATTAGTAGCGCGGGTGGGCGCTGCCATCGCTACTGGCGCTTCTGACTATTTTTTAGCAGTAGCACTTGTTTGAACCAGCGCTACTGCTATCTGTATCTAGTAGTAGCGCGCCTCTGCCCATCGCTACTACTAATGCTAGTAGCGTGGCCCAACAAACAAACGCTACTGGTAAGTAGCACTACTACTACTCCAATACCCCACGCTACTGCTAGTATTTTCTTTTTTTTATGTTGCTGTATTCGTATTTTAACTTGTTTTATACAGTTACAACATACACATACACTGGAACTATATGAAAAAGGAATGTCTCATCATCATCATCGTAGTGGTAGAACATAGTCTCCTCATATCAACATAGTCTCAACACAAATGATGTCCATCTCATCATCATCTCGAAATAGCGATACACATGACATGTATCTTACATTGTCACCGTAGACACATGTTTCATCATCTACCTAAACTAAGACATACACGATAAGAGCGACCACGATGATCAAAAGCGGTATTATGTAGTAGTTTTTGTAGCGGCGCTGGTTCTGAATCCCCTGTTTTACTATGAATCTCAAGTAACTAGCTTCGGCTTCCGCTCTGCTATCAAACCCTTTCTGGCTTCCGCCGAAGAAGCCAGAGACTTGGGCCTGACACTCTGGCCACTCATCATACACACCCGGAACATGCCCTACATACATGGCATACCACTTCCTCACCATCGTTGATCTATATACCTGTCAGAGATGCACATATATATACCATGAAGCGAATTCAACAAAACAGTTATGAAATAGAAGCAACATATATAGTAAACATAGTTAACAAATTTTATCGTACCGAAAGTAATTAACTAGAGCGCGGCACCATACATCTAATAGTTTAAATGCGTCTTGAGAGATTCAAGTTTAAATGCGTCTGAAAGTAACAAGTAACTAAACAGACACATTGTTTTTAAGCAGTGCACTCTTCCCATCTGTCCATATCCGGGAGGACAGACCCAAGCTTGGTGAAAGGCGTCATGTCCTGACGCTGTAGGGCAATGCAGGTTCGGACGTCAGCTCGCGATATTGGGCCCGCGTAGAACATCCCATTCTCTTCGAGGACATCTTTGATGATGATGGACGCAATTTCCTGTTGGACCCGGTAGAAATCATTTCGAAGTCGATTATCCGGCACAGCTCCAAAGGCTTTGGCCCATCTCTGGATATGGGTATCGGATGAAGATTTCATGCAAAGTGATTGCACATCCCTTTTGTACTCCATCATTAGATGGATGACGTAGAATCCATCATTCTCACTTCTTGCCGGTTGCTGGATGCAGCAGAAGTCAGTCTTGTGGGTGAAACAAAGCCCGACCTTATTTGTTTTTTTGTGTTGGATGTAGCCACCCCGCATGCTGAAGCGCAGCATAGCTCAATCCAGAACATACTTTATGTGTGTGTAATCTTTCTTCTGTATGTTCTTCGACGGGTCCAAATATAGAGCGCGGGAGTAACGCGGGTAAAGAACAATGAGAACGGCACGACACCCCCGCTGCATAAAATACACGATCAAGTTTAGCCTCCGTATGCGTGCAAAGTAACTATTGAAATGCACGAAAGGATGTATGTGTTATAGTGCTATCCGCGGATGACTTACAGGATGATAAGGTAGGAGAATCGTTTCTTTGTCATTATTGCTGACCAAGAATTCTTCGATGTACTGACTCGCATATTGACGGTTGGCGTCGTTGACTGACAAGAAGTCCTCATGCATGTAGTATGGGTCGGCGACTGCAAGACCGGTGACTTGCTCTCTCCTGACGATGTAGTTCATGTGCAGCGCATACAGGCGGACGAATGTAAAATCGGTGTCCTCATTTGAAACATCTGGAAGATGTAATCAAACCTCAGGAAGAAGAGGTCCGCGGGGCATGTGTGGACATACATCTTGCAACTGCTCAGCACATGAACCGCATAAAGTGGGTATCCTGGATCATCCGAGGCGAGGAGGCTTCTCTCTGTCGAAAGCACATGGTCATGGAGTCGCCTGAGATTCCCTTCTATGGCAGCTCGTGCATTCGCCGGTACCATTGGCTCTCCCGCGACATGGATTAATGGCGCATGTTTCATCGGTGCATGGTCAACCTTGGTCGAAGGCCGCTGGCTGCTAGAACCAACATTGCCAGCTTTATTGGATTTCCTTGCCGCCGGTCTCTTCCTCTGCTTCTTCTTGGTGGGCTGAGGTGCTGGTGGGTCTGTCAAACCCTCCCTAAGCACCACCCCTAGTGTTGTCGGGCTCAGCGTTGGACAACTCTGGCTAAGTAGTTGAGCTTGGGTGGAGCCGGCATCTGGAGGCGTGTCCTGCGAGGATTGCACGAACAAAGACTTCTTGCACTCCCGACAACGTTCCGGCTCTGGTACATGCATCTCATATTCATATGGTTGACTCGTTATTACTTCATTGTCAAAGGCAGTATTGAAATACTGGTTAGGGTCATCGTCGACATCCTCTATGTCATGATCCCTATCCTCTTCCATGGGGCAGATGGCATCATCTGCCGGCGGAACGGTTGGCCCTCCTTCCTCATCTCTCTCGATCTCAGTAAGCAGCACAGACCATGGTTGTACTTGTGTAGGTGGTGTTGTGGTCATACCTTCATGAGGTCCCGTTGGTGTGCTCCCGGCCACCTCGACACGAAGAAGATTTTTCGGCCATAGGATCGGCCAATTTTTGCATTGGCCAAGCTGCGTGGGGGTCTCGTCATCCTCTCCATCGGTTTGTATCGGACGAGGGAGACCCTCGTAGCCCGATTTCACACTAGCCACGGAGACCCTTAAGGCGTTATCAGGTATCTGCGGGCGGTGAAACAATCGATCCTTAGGCTTCACTATAGTACCCTTCCCCACATCCACTAACCCGCCCTTCATGTTGTAAAGGAGGGTGCACGGAGTGGAGTCTGCCTACAAAGACATATACATGCGGCATTAGAGATCCAAAAAGAATGGCAACTGAAGATTAATTAATTAGTTGAGTTGATGAAGGTGCGACGACACGTATTTACCGTGAGGGCGTCGAGCTCAGCCAATGTCGACGGTCCGACATTCAAGGCAGAGACGGAGCTAGGGCTGCTGTGAGAGCTAGGCGCAGGAGCAGGTGCTGGAGGAGGTGCGGGTGGCCGGTTGCCATACTAGGTATGGGTATGGGTGCGATGTTCCTTGAGTTGCTCCAGGTGAAGCTGGGCATGGGGAATTCACTTGGTGGCGCATTTTGATTTTGTCCCATGTGACCACTGTTGGAATCAAGGTTGTAAAGGCATCCACGAAATAGGATCTACATGCATCGATTATCTAAGCTTTGGTCTCAGCTTTTGCTTTCTCCATCGCGCCCGCCACCTTCTCGTCGATAGTCACTTGACTGAACTTCTTTCTCTGTCTTTTGGCCTCGGGGTCCTCGCTATAATAGTACTTCCAAGTGGCCCCATCCCTGGCGCCATGCACACGTCCATATTGCGGCCGCTGGCCGGGCGGGTGTCCCATCATCATGTTCATGGCCCGGTTGAAAGGAGTGTCCCACTTGTACTTCGCCGACGACTGAGTCGACTGAGTCGACGAGTCGCTCTCGGCCGCAAGCGTGTGTTGCTCTCTCTGCAAAATGCACCGTGAATCATTTACGAATGCGACTAGAATGTAGTATACTTCGCTGATCAGAACCTAATATGTAAGGTGGTAAAAAGGATAATTACCAGTAATCTCATGAATTTCCTAGTCGCGCCGTCGGTGAATTTTTTTTTCTTGGGGTCCCACGAGAATCGGGCCCTGATGAAGTCGTGCTCCTGCGGGTCGGTGAACTCAGCCAATGGGTCTGGGATCCCCTGACGTTCACATTCTGCGTCCTCCTTAGCCCACATGGACCTCTTTCCTGTGTAACCACGACTTCCAAGGCGGTGGTTCCCCATGTTCTTTGCCTGCAGCTACTTGCCTCTCTCCGACCTGGCTTTGGAAGCTTCTTCATTGCAACTCTCCTTGAACCTTTCAATGTCCTCTATCGTAATTTTCGGATTGTCTGCAACAATCTTGGTGTAGGTTTCATGGTCTACTTGAATCGCCCTTATCACCCTAGTTTTCCAAGCGCTCAATGCATTACTGAACTTCCCTAGGGCTTTGTTGTTGATTTTTTTCATGCCCTCATCATCCCATGGGAACTGGAATCTTGCGTGCAACCTAGTTAGAAGCAGCTTCTTCAACTGATCATTCTTCCGTATTTTTGTGGTGTTGATGTTAGCGGTATCCCGTAGGATGCATGCTAGTTGGTTGCCGTAACACGCTGCCACTTCTCGCGGCTCTATTGGCTTGAACTCGCCAGGGTGCACCGCCGTGACCACCAGTCTTCCGGTGCCGAGCTCATTTCAGCGTCGTGTCCTCTTTTCCTTCTTTCCCTCACTGGCTTGGGAGGTCCCACCTTCCGTGCTGTAGTTAGGAACATCATCGCCGCCAGCCTCGGTGCGGTGTCGTTGGTGGCATCAGTGTCGGCGCCAGCGCCACCACCATCGTCATCCGTCGGACACCCAGCTTCCTGTCTCCTCTGATCCGCCAAAAAGTCGAGGTAGGCGTGTGCTCGACCTAATTGGGAGTGAGAACCTCCAGCCTCATCGGTGTCGGTCATGTTTCCTAGGGTTCAATGTCGTAGTCGTTTAATTATCGAGCTTCATATAATAAAGTGAATAATGACAAAAAAGTGACGACCTTTGTTTTGCCAGAAATATCGTTCATTCCCGTCGCGACAAATCTCAAGCACTCGATATGTCCAACTTTCTAGCACAAGTCATGCCGAAATTCACGGAAAATTTCGGCATGACCTTTGCTAGCAAGTGCACATATAGAGCGCCTGAAATTTGGCAGAATGGAAATGAATCAACATTTCCGGCAAAACATAGGTCACTTAGGTAAATATTTTGCCAAATCATCAATATAAGCTGCAAAACTAATCTCACTACATAGAAGATCTCAATAGCAGCCAAATCATCACACACACACTGAATTAACTGAATCATGCATGATTCAGTTAACTAAATTTACTGTCAATAGCAGCAGCACACATGCATCAATAGCAGCAGCACACATTCATCAATATTAACACTAACTGAATTTAAAAAATTAACTAAGTAGCAGCACACAAAATGTTTAACTGAACAGTGTGCTCTAACTGAATTTCAAAAACAGCAGCAGCACACATGCATCAATATTAACATTAACTATCACAGGGCTAACACTAACACTAATAACAATTAACTAACTAGCACTAACAGCAAATTAAGCTAACTAACACTAACTAACACTAACAGCAATTAAATTAAGGCACCTGTCTAGTGCTAGCTGGCGTTGCCGGCCGCCCGCTTCACGGAGGGAGGCGCTGAAGGGGTCGGGGTCGGTGGCCGGCGTCGGGGTCGCCAGGGTCGCCGATCTGCAGAAAGCGGGAGGGGGTCAGAGAGAGAGAGAGAGAGCCGGGGCTGAGGGGTCGGAGAGGAAGGAAGAGGGCGGGGGCATACCGGAGCGGGTGGGGGTCCGGCGGGCGGGCGGGTCAAGGCTGGCCGGGCGTGGTCGTGGCGGGGCTGGCGTCGGCGGCGGCGTGTGCTGGCGGCGTCGGCAATGGAGTCAAGAGGGGATCGAGCGGAACGAGTGAGAGAGAGTCAGAGGGGATCGAGCGAACCGGTGCTACAGCTAACTTAGCTATAGCGCGTGTTGGCAAAACACGCTATAGCTAACTTAGCTATAGCGCTGGTCCAGCAAAAACGCGCTACTGCTACTTCTTTTCTTTATTTATTTTTTATTTTCCTTTTTCTTAGCTATATCGCTTCCCTAGATAAAACGCGCTACTGCTAACTCTTTTTTTTCTTTTTTTTCTTGCATTTAATTTTCCACAACTTATTAGTTTCTTTTTCTTTTTCTTTTCATTTCATTTTGCAAAACTTCCTTTCTTTTTCTTTTTCTTTTTCTTTCATTTGCACTTTCCTTTTTCTTTTTCTTTCATTTTGCAATATACCATTGTTACCCTCCGGATAATAATTAGTACCCCCTCCGTCCCATAATGTAAGACGTTTGTCGGCGCTAGTGTAGTGTCAAAAAACGTTTTACATTATGGGACAGAGGGAGTATAATATATATCTTACATCATTTGACCGCTACCGGCGGTATACAAAATAGCTAGACACACACAAACTTTGGGATTAGTTTGTCAGCTTGGGCGATGGCGACGCTTCAGACTGATCTTCTTCCCTCTTTTGTTCGTTGTCGAATAATTGAGCCCATGGTCGTGACTTTTGCTTCTCCAGGGATTACGATCTTTCATAGGTAATGTAGTCTTCATTCTTCTTTTGACATATGCTTCGTCGTAAATCAGCATCATCTTCCCTCATCGGATCACCGTACTGGTCATAGTCTTCCTCGTTGGCGACTCCATCCATTCCGGTGATGCTCCTTTTGCTTCTCCTCACAACAACACGGTTGGGATTGATCGGATCAGTTATGAAGAAACATTGTGTCACGTGTCTAGTGTGTACCCATGGCTCATTTTTGGCGATAGCGTTGACGGTACCGCTATCATCGGAGTCGGGTATACACATGGTAGTGAAATGTCGGTTTTCTCTGTGTACATTTTTAGCCCATCTAACATGGAACATCGTCGCGTTATGCAATCCAGAGTAGTTAAGCTCCCATATCTCTTCGACCCTTCTGTAATATCTTTCAATTACATTCCCGGTCATGGCTTCCATCGTCACCCCTGAGTTTTGGTCATCACTGTTTTTATCTTTCTCCTCCGTGTAGAACATGTATCCGTTGATATCGTATGCTTGATAAGTCACGAGGTTGGTCGAGGGGCCATGTGCTAAGGCGTATATGAGTGTTCCGTTCGGACAACCCTCGTCTGGGGGATTAGCCAGAACTCGCTCTTTGAACCAACACAAGAAAGTGGAGTTGTGCTCTCTAATAACTTCAGCGTCTGGCCCCTGCACCCCACGGTCACGGTACTTCTTTATGATGGTCTCTTTGTGCAGTGTCACAAAATCTTCTAGCACATCTAGGTGTTGTAGCACTACTAAGTTTGCCCTGTCAAGGTCGTTTTGTCGGCCCGAGCGTAACACATTCACATCCCTATGACCGTTGGTGTGACCTTCTCCTTCGAGCCTTCCACAGTGCTTGTTGACGGGCAAACCAACAACAGGGTCTTTGGTCAGATAACTCTCACAGAAAGAGATGCACTCTTTGGTCAGATATTCCTGGGCTATGCTTCCATCTGGAGAGGACATGTTACGAACGAATCCTTTGATTACCCCGTTCATCCTCTCGAATGGCATCATGCTATGCAGGAATGTCGGCCCTAGGTCGATGATGTCGTCCACGATGTGGACACATAGATGCACCATGACATCAAAGAACGCGGGCGGGAAGTACCTCTCCAGCTCATTCAGTATGACAACGATCTCTTCCTGTAGCCTATGGAGTTGCTTCACACCGATCGACTTTCGAGAGATAGCATCAAAAAAGTGGCATAGGTCGATGGCGCCTCACGCACATGTGTGTCCATAATCCCTCTAAGTGCAACTGGAGTAATCGCGTCATCATCACATGACAGTCGTGAGACTTCATCCCACCGAACCTTTTTTTTTCTTAGTGTCAAGATATCTGCTTATCTTCCCACAAAGATCCGAACTAACTTTGATTCCAAAGCAAGGCACTTGAACAATTGATCGACCTCCTTCGGATCTAAGGTGAAGCAAGAGGGGGCAATATTGTTCTTCCTTCTTGTTTACTTTTTGCCCCTATCTTCCGCCTCCGTCTTCGTCTCTGTCTCCTCTCGACGACCTTTTACCGCATTTGAAGATCTTTCCTGATTTTCAAAAATTCCAAGTCTTTTCTTGCCTTCGGCCCATCCTTGGTCCTCTCCGGCATGTTCATCAATGTTCCAAGCAAACTCTCAAGGATATTTTTTATGATATGCATTTGATCAAGGCTATGAGGCGTGTCGAGTATGGGCCAGTATTCCAAGTCCCAGAAAACAGATCTCGTCTTCCATATCTTCAGCAAGGGCTCCGGCGCCTTTTTCTTCGTCTTTCCCGGCGAGGGGCACTCTTCCCAGTTCTTCAATAACTCATATATTTCTGCACCGCTATGCTTACATGGAGGACCCTGGATGCTCAGCCTTACCATTCAATAGATCTCCATGCTTTTTCCATGGGTCATCCTTCTCGAGCCATCTTCGATGCCCCATGTACACGATTTTCAAAGACCCGCCATCTTTTGATAGCTGCAGAGAAGTTGTATCATCCATGCACCTCGTGCATCCGCAATATCTGTGGCACACCTGGCCGGAGAGATAGCCGTAACCGAGATAGTCCTGCACCATCGTGATCAGCGCGGCTCTCTTTTCTTGCATCCCATGTCTTGGCCGGCGTCGTCCATAAGGTCTATAACTCCTCTTTCAGTAACCCGAGATACAGATTTATATCATTTTCCGGTTGTCTCGGCCCTTGAATAAGCATAGCCATGTGTATGTATTTTACCTTCATGCACAACCAGGGGGGAGGTTGTACATCCATACAAACACGGGCCATGTGCTATGATTGGTGTTCTGGTTTCCAAATGGATTCATGCCATCACTACTAGCGCCAAGCACGATGTTCCTTGGATCATTTGCGAAAAATTCAAATTCAGCATTTAATGCTCTCCACTGGCTAGCATCTGTGAGGTGTCTCAGCTTCGGTTCATCTCCGTCATCTGGCTTCACCCTCTCCGCATGCCAGCGCATAAGCTTTGCTTCCTTAGGATCTACGAAATACTCCTGTAGACGTGGAGTGATCGGAAAGTACAATACAACTTTCTGTGGAGCTTTGTTTCCGGCCTTTTTATATCGTGAAGCATTGCACTTTGGACAGATGGTTTTTTCCGCGTGCTTGTTCCAATATATGATGCAATCATTGATGCATGCGTGATATCTAATATGTGGCAGATCAAGAGGGCACACGATTTTCTTTGCCTCCTCGACACTAGTAGGACACAGGCTTCCCGCGGGAAGAACCTTCTTTAGGTACTTCAGAAGCTCATCCAGGCTTGTATCTGTCCATTTGTTTTTTGCCTTCATCTTTAGAAGTTCTAGTGTGAAACTCAAGCGGGTCACCTGGGATTATTGAAACCATCATACAAAGGAGTCATCGAGTCTACCTCCGGTTGCGCCAGTTTGGCCTCCTCTCTAGAAGCAGCTCTGTTGCTAGTCCTCTTCTTGCGAAGCAGGTCTCGAACATGCGGGTCCGCATGGCTGAACTTAGTAGCGACGAATACGGTGGCGTGTCCGCGTCTTCTTCGCCTTGAACTGCCTCTTCGCCATCGACATTTCCGAGGCCGTCTTCCTCTTCGGGCACATAATCGGTCATCTCTTCGTCTGGTGGCCCCATGTCGTTATTTCCTGCCCCGTTCACGTCATCATCATCTTCTTCTTCTTCTTCTTCTTCACTTATCCACCGAGTATGGCCATGCATGAAACCGTGCATGAGCAGGTGCGCCTTGAATTTACCACCCTCAAAGAGGTCGAGCCTGACTATTCCTTTGCATTTTCGACACGGACATAAAACATCCTCAATCTTTTTTCATACATGTCATCCACAGCGGATTGCCAGTATCTTTCCACCATCCTTCCATTGACCTTCATGATCACCTGCGGGTGGAGCAAATATTATAACCACGTATATATGCATGCATGGATCAAATTCATACAAAAATTCGGCATGACCTTCCCTAAACATAGGACATATTGAGTTTGCATGTTCGAAATTTGCCGAAACGGAATTGAATCGACATTTCGGCAAAACATAGGTAACTAATGTCACCCACATTATTTCATCAAATACACAATGTAGGCAACTCAAATTATGCCACACACAATTCGGTATATTCTCATATTGCCCATATATATATAGTTTCGGTTCTATCCACACAAACACTTTTTTTGCTCACCTATGTGTCGAGCACCTTTCTTCTTAATTACCTACTAGCTCTATAGATATATAGCTCTAATTAGCTAGCTAGCTAGGGAGAGAGTGGGAGGAGAGGGAGAGGAGAAGAGAAGAGGGGAGGAGAGGGAGAGGAGAAGAGAAGAGTGGAGGAGAGGGAGAGGAGAAGAGGGAAGGCATTAATGGAAGGGATGGTGGAGGGTAAAGAAGAGGGGGAGGGAGGGCATTAATGGAGGGAGAGGAGGAGAGGGAGAGAGTCGGAGGAGAGGGAGAGGAGAAGAGGGAAGGCACTAATGGAAGGGGGTGGTGGAGGGCAAAGAAGAGGGGGAGGGAGGGCATTAATGGAGGGGGTGGTGGTGGAGGGCAAAGAAGAGGGGTGTGGTGGAGGGGCAAAGAAGAGGGGGGTGACGGAAGGGCAAAGAAGAGGGGAAGGGAGGGCTCTAATGGAGGGGTGGTGGAGGGGGAGCATTGGAACAAGCAAGGTGCAAGGAAAGGGGGAGACACTACTAGGAAAATGCTTACTAGTAGCGCTAGTTTTTGTGCTACCAGTAGCGCGGGCACCAGCGCTACTGCTACGGTGCTACAACTATTTTGTAGCAGTAGCGCATTTTCAGTCCAGCCATCGTAAGTTCAAGTACTAGTAGCGCTTTTCAGGCCCGCGCCATCGCTAACATTTATGTTTTTTAGCATTTTTATGCGTTGTACATGTTTAAACAGATATATCTTTTATACAATAACAACTCATCATGAACTAGTCTGTTTAAATAGCATATTCATCACCACTTGTCATCACCATCAAACAATGTTCGTCAATGAGACATCATATAACAAGTTGGTCACTAGTCATAATCACAACTCCTCCTCATCATCATCAACTCTAACACATATATTGTAGCACATAATAACACATTCTAGCTACGACCTACTCCTCTCATACGACCTACTCTACCCTCTCTTAGGTAAAATATCATAAAACAAGATAGGCATTGACGCTGCATTAAGGAAAATTGACTCTCCATAATAAAGAAAGGACGTCATCCTGTCTCCAAGTCTTGGCCTACGCACAATGTTGCTTCCAAGTAGCTCTCTACGATGGTTCAAACATTTTTTGAAATCATCTATTATCATGGCTTCCTCGCTTTTAGAAATCCGGTATGGACAGGAGTGATGTGGATATCAAGGCTGACCTGGCCGTGGTGGCCGTAAGCTCATAACATTAACGCGACCTCTCGTCAACATCAGATGAGGCACACAATCCATCGGGATTTTTTGTTAAAAAACATAGTAATAACTTTGTAGTGAGCAATATAGTTTAGTTTTAGAAGAATTTATGCAAAAGATGCACGAATGTCGTAATAGTAGAAAATCTTACCATGATATCTCCATTGATGTTACCGTAGTTCAACACGTGGACTAGTGGCACGTATTGACCATAATGTGGAGGAGCTTGATAATAGCTATTGTAATTCTCAAGAAAAGTAAAAAATACGATAAGACCATCTTGCTCCTTATAAGTTAATTGTGCTTCATCATTGTAGTAGTAGGTTCTGTCTACCATTTTCCGTACATTTTTTGAAGAATGAAAATAAGTTGTCAATGGAAATAAGCTGTCAAATATTTTGAAATAAACAATATAAATTACTTAGTAAATATGTTTAAGAAACTCACACAGCGGTAGAACTGGAAGCGTGTCAACAAGGACCCAAATGGTCATATCATTTTAAATGCGATGTCGATCACCAAGATTGAAGGTGAGAAGCATACCCTCATGAAAATCATACGCCATGCAAAGGGCTTCCCAATTTAGGCAACCAAAATTGGATGAGTTCACAGAATTGTATAGATTTACAGCAAAATCATAACCATGATGGGTCCTTAGTTGAATTATCTTTGTCTCCATTCTTTCATGATCTTCAAAACCCATCTTCTCCAACACATAGCTTCTTGCATGACATGGGATAAGCTAGCTGAATTGTAAAAGACGTAAATTACACGTTGAAGAAGCAGAGAAGTCGTGCCAAAAATAACAAAAAACACTTGTCGTCGTTGCGTACCGTTTCAACATCGAAGGTCTCTTGGAGCTTGATGCTGAAGCGCCGACCTTCTACCAGGTGAGGTCTGTCGCATGCATCAAGCTCATCTTCGCAGTCCTCGCACTTAGCGCATTCCCTTTCGTCAGTGACATTTCCTAATAGGTAATTAATAATCCATCATCGAATACATATATAGTAGTTTGTAGCAAAGATCATCATATAACAACTAAAACACCTAAAATTTGTAGTTTGTAGTAGTTTGTAGCAAAGATCATCATATAATCCATCATGAATACATATATAGTAGTTTGTAGCACAAACCACGCTCATCTTTTGCATTCAATAAGCAAATAACTAATAGGTAATTAATAATCCATCATCGAATACATATATAGTAGTTTGTAGCAAAGATCATCATATAATATCACTAATACATCTCGAATAATAGCTCCTCTAGGTTCAGTGGGCCGCGGTGGACACCCAAAGAGAAGGAACAATCACCGGACCATAGCTCCGGTGAGATCCCCAAAGAATCTGCCAGGTATTGGAGAACCGGCCGTTCGCCAAGGCAACAAAGTAGCACTGGACGTGCGCGTTCTCCTCCGTGACATGGTGCTGTACCACCTGCGCGGGGGACGCAAGTCTCTCCACCGATGCAGGCCCACGTGACCGCCACAAAAGAAGCTCCGGGTCGACGACGGGCTGGCTCCTCACTAAGCTGCGCTCACCGTAAGGTAGCACAACCCAAGACCAGCCCGTGGAGCCCAGTCCTTGACATGTCCCTCGGGTCAACCAGAGTCCTCTCACGAGTCGACGATTTACGAGTATGCGGGATAGGCATCGTCGACGTCGAGAACAAAATGCTTAATTATGAAAACAAAATTAATAAACACATAGCAAAATTTGGCATGACCTTTGCTAAAAACAGGACATATCTAGCGCCTGAAATTTGCTAGAACATAAACGAATTGACATTTCTGGCAAAACATAGGCCACTCGGAAAAATATGACATGTCCAAAATGTGACATGTTCAAAATATGACATGTCCACTGCAAATTTGCATATAACAGGAAAAATTGCTTCAACTAAAAAAATAACAACAATTGCTTTAACTAAAAAAACCTAGAATTCTGTTAACTACACCTAAAACAACTAAAACACCTAACATTCTGTTAACTACACCTAAAACTCTTTTAAATACACTTAAAAAACCTAAATTCTATTAACTACACCTAATTAAAAACCTAGCTAAATTTTCATCCTAACATTGAAACCTAGCTAAATTTAAAAACCTAGGGTTCATACGAATTAACTAGGGTTCATACCTAATCTGTCCAAGCAAGGGTTCGATCAAAACCTAAATTATTCTAATAACCTACATTTTTTCAACTACATAGAACTGAAAATAACTACTCTAATAACTATATATAACTAGGGAGGGAGGGAGGAGGAGGAAGGAGGGAGGAGTACCTCTCGATGGAGGAGAGCCGGCGCGGGGGCCGGGGCGGCGGGCGGAGGAGGGAGGCCGACGCAGGGGAGCTGGGCGGCCGGCGGGGAGGAGGGCTGGTGCGGGCGAGGGCGACCGATGCAGGGAGGAGGGCCGGCGTGGGGAGGAGGGCTGGTGTGGGGGACGACAGTGTGCGGGGGTCGACGGCGGCGCGCGGGGGATCGAGGGAGGAGTGTGGGATCGAGTGTGAGTGAGAGTGAGGCCGGTCGGGCCGGGGGGCGCGAGGGGAGGTAGTGGGCCTAACAAAGAAATGGCAACGGGCCAACGCCATCGCTAAGCCCACTAGTCAGAAGCGCAGGTTAGACGACAGGCGCTGCTGCTATTTTTTGACGTGGGGGTGTGGTGTATTACACTTAGCAGTAGCGTGGGGCTATATACCAAGCGCTGCTGCTAACTGATACCAATAGCGCTCTTTTTAGACAGCGCTACTACTAACTAGTAGTAGCGTGGGGGTATAAACAAACGCTACTGGTAAACTTCTATCTATAAGCGTTTTCCTAGTAGTGAGAAAGGGAAGAGGGAGGAAGAAGAAAGGGGAGGAAGGAGGGGAAAGGTGGTAGGTGGCTAGCGGGCATAGCAGTACACTACTAGGGAAAAGCCTATACACAGAATCTTAGCAGCAGCGCGGCTCAAAAAGAGCGCTGCTGCTAATTAGTAGTAGCGCGTGTGCGGGAAACTCGCTACTGACAAATTTTTAGCAGTAGCTCGCTCAGTGTAAACCGCGCTGCTACAAATATCGACCGGCGGTGTCCACCAAACTCCATTTAGCAGCAGCGCGGTGCCGCGAGCCGCGCTACTGCTATGGATGTAGTAGTAGCGCGCTTTTTCTGAGGTCGCTGCTGCTAAATTTCAAATATCCACACTTTTTGGTCCCCGTTAGCAGTAGCGCCGTTGCCCAAAGCGTGTTGCTGCTACTTCCTTAGCAGCAGTGCGTTTTAGCTCCCTGCCACATCGCTAATCCGCACCAACCCACCACCTTTTCCCCACCCGTCCCTCC
The DNA here is from genome assembly GCA_021605145.1 of Aegilops bicornis. NCBI lineage: Eukaryota > Viridiplantae > Streptophyta > Magnoliopsida > Poales > Poaceae > Aegilops > Aegilops bicornis. Next base: position 650,072,083 of record CM038674.1, read on the forward strand.
CCTCCCCTCCTCTTCCCTTTCCCCTACCTCCCACACATGCTCCCTCTCACTCTTCTTCTTCCTCAATACTTCTCCCCCATTACTCTCCCTCTTCTATCTACCTTTCTCTCTCTTCATTACTCCTACCTAACTACAGCACCTCCATAAATGATCTCCTTTCTCTTTTTCCTTTCCCCTCCACTAGTTGAAGTTGTCTCCTCCCAAATTAGGTAGCTAGGTAGATGTAGGTTTTAGTTAAGTGACCTATTTGCCCCCTAACTAGATCTATCTTTGTCAAGAAGAGCTTTGTGCACTTTTGATCTCCCTACAACATCATCTCCACCGTGTGCTCGATCTCGAGATAGAGGTGATTAAAATTTCATGCTTTTGAGTGTGGCATGTTTATGGAAATTGTGTGTGTGGCATGAGTTGATGCCAAATTGTGCTTTTGAGTTGCCTATGTTTTGCGGAAATGTCGATTTATTTCCGCTTCGCTAATTCCGCAAACTCTAGATCCATATATGTCCTATTTTTAGGGAAGGTCATGCCGAATTTTTGTATGACTTTGATGCATGCATGCATTTTTATAATCAATTTGTTTTATTATTACCGTGCAGACGTTCATGATGGTCAGTGGAACGATGGTGGACTGGTGGTTGCGATCGGCGGTGCAGGACATGAAAGAAAATAACCTGACAGAGGTTTTATGTCCGTGGTTTAAAATGCAAAGGAATAGTTTGGCTCGACCCCTATGACGATGGTCATGTCGAAGCGCACCTGCTCATGACTGGTTTCATGGATGGCTATACTCGGTGGGTAACTGAAGATGAGGATGACGATGTTGAGGATGCCGACGGGGCAGGCAAGGATGACACGGGGCAAGACGAAGAGATGACCGATAATGGCGGCGCGGAAGAGGCCGGACATGGCGGCGGAGAAGGGGCCAGACATGGCGGAGGAGAAGGGGCTAGACATGGCGGCGGAGAGAACGACATGGACTCCACGCAGCAGAGTTCGTCGGTACTAAGTTCAATCGTGCGAGACCCTCATGTTCAAGCATTGCTTCACAAGGAGACGAGTACTGAGACAGCTGCTTCTAGAGAGGAGGCTAAGCTGGGGCAACTGGTGGTAGACTCGAACACTCCATTTTATGATGGTTGCAATACTGAGGTGACCCGCTTGAGTTTCACGCTCCAACTCCTGAAGACGAAGGCTAAAAACAAATGGACCGACACTAGCCTCGACGAGCATCTCAAGTACCTAAAGGATGTTCTTCCCGCGGGTAATCTATGTCCTACTAGTGTTGATGAGGCCAAGAAGATCGTGTGCCCTCTTGATCTACCACACGTTAGATACCATGCATGCATCAATGATTGCATAATTTATCGGAAGGAGCACGCGAAAAAAACAAGTTGTCCGGTGTGCAATGCTTCTCGATACAAGAAGGCCGGGAAGAAATGTCCCCAGAAAGTTGTATGGTACTTATAGATCACTCCCCGTCTCCAGAGGTATTTTGTAGATCCCAAGGAAGCAAAGCCAATGCGCTGGCACACGGAGAGGAAGAAGCCCGACGATGGAGATGATCCGAAGCTGAGACACGTGAAGGATGGAAGCCAGTGGAGAGCGTTGAACAGCTTCTATCGGTACTTTGAATGTGATGCAAGGAACATCATGCTCGGCGCGTGTACCGATGGCATGAACTGCTTACAACCGTAACACCAACCATAGCACATGGCCCGTGTTTGTATGGATGTACAACCTCCCCCGGTTGTGCATGAAATTGAAGTACATTCACATGAGCATGCTTATTCAAGGGCCGAAACAACCAGGAAATAAAAATAATTTGTATCTGGGGCTACTACAAGAGGAGTTAGACACGTTATGTAAAACACCGGCCAAGACATGGGACGCAAGCAAAGGCGAGAATTTCAACATGAGAGTCAGCTGATCACGACAGTGCACGACTATCTTGGTTACGGATATGTGGCAGGCCAGGTGTGCCATGGATATTGCGGATGCACGCGGTGCATGGATGATATGACGTCTCTGCAGCTAACGTCAAGGAAAGATGGCGGGTCTGGGAAAATCGTGTACATGGGGCATCAAAGATGGCTTGAACAGGACGACCCGTGGAGAAACCGTGGAGATCTATTCAATGGTCACGCTGAGCATCGAGGACCTCCACGTAAGCGGAGCGGTGCCAAAATCGACGAGCTGTTGAAAAATTGGAAGGAGTGCCCCACGCCGGGAAAGACGATGAGAAAGGCGCCGGAGCCGCTGCTGAAGGTATGGAAGACGATGTTTGTGTTCTGGGACTTGGAGTACTGGCACAAACTCGATACAGCTCATTGCCTTGATCAAATGCATATCTGTAAGAATGTCCTTGACAGCTTGCTCGCAACACTGATGAACATGCCGGATAAGACCAAGGATGGGCCGAAGGCAAGAAAAGACTTACAAGATTTGAAAGCAGGGAAGATCTGCACATGCCGCCCCGTAAAATGTCAGACGAGACAGAGATGGAGACAGAGGCACGGGAGAAGAAGGGCAAGAAAATAAAGAAAGAGGATTATTGCCCCCCTTCTTGCTTCACCTTAAGTCAGCCGAGATCAATCAATTCTTTAAGTGCCTTACCGAGTCAAAGTTACTTCCTGCCATCGTGGCAAGATAAGAAGATATCTAGACACGGACAAGAAAAGGTTCAGCGGGATGAAGTCTCATGACTGTCATGTGATGATGACGCAGATACTACCTGTTGCCCTTAGTGGGATAATGGACAAGCACGTCCGTGACATGCTTATTGGTCTCTGCAACTTTTTCGATGTCATCTCTCGAAAGTCGATCAGTGTGAAGCAGCTCCGAAGGCTACAGGAAGAGATTGTTGTGATACTGAATGAGCTTGAGTTGTACTTCCCGCCCGCGTTCGTTGACGTGATGGTGCATCTGTGTGTCCATATTGTGGATGACATAATAGACCTGGGGCCGTCATTCCTGCACAACATGATGCCGTTTGAGAGGATGAATGGGATCATCAAAGGATTCGTTAGTAACATGTCCCGTCCGGATGGAAGCATCGTCCAGGGCTATTTGACACAAGAGTGCATCTCTTTCCGTGAGAATTTTCTATATGGCGCAGACCAGCCGCGTGGTGTTAGTGTTGGTTTGCCCGTTAACAAGCACGATGGGAGGCTCGAAGGAGATGGTCACTGCAACGATCGCAGGGAACTGCACGTGGCATACTCAGATCGACGCAGCGACTTTGACAGAGCAAACTTGGTAGTGCTACAACACCTAGACGAGGTAGATCCTTTCGTGGCACTGCACAAAGAAATTACCGCAAAGAAGTATCGTGACCGGGGGGTATGCAGGACGAACGCCGAAGTTACCAGAGAGCACAACTCCACTTTCCTGCATTGGTTCAAAGAGCATATTATTGCTAATCCCCCGGAGAAGGGCTCTAAGGACGGATTGCTCATATACGCCTTAGCACATGGCCCCTCGCCCAACCTCATAACCTATCAGGCATATGATATCTACGGATACACGTTCTACACGGAGGCCAAAGATATGGACAGTGATGATTAGAACTCAGGGCTGACGATGGAATGCATGACCGGCAGCGACTACGGCGCAACTGAACGATTTTATGGAAGGGTCGAGGAGATCTAGGAGCTTGACTACACTGGACTGCACAACACGACAATGTTCCGTGTCAGATGGGCTAAGAATGTCGAAAGAGAAAACCGAATTTTCACTACCATGACTATACCCGACGCCAAGAGCGCTACCGTGAACGCTATCGCAAAAAACGAGCCATGGGTAGACGCTAAGCACGTGACACAATGCTTCTTCATAACCGACCCATGCAATCCCAGTCGTGGTTGTCGTGAGGAGAGGCAAAGGAACATCATTGGAATGGATGGAGTCGCCAACGAGGAAGACTATGATCAATACGGCACCCCAATGAGGGAAAGATGACGATGATGATGAAGTATACGTCAAAAGAAGAATCAATACTACATTACCTAAGAAAAATCGTACTCCATGGAAAAGGCAAAGTCACAATGAGGGGCTCAATTATTCTTCGACGAACAAGAAGGGAAAGAAGCTGACTCAAAAACGAAAACATTAGCGCTGAGGAACCGTATGTTATCGGTCAAATGATGTAATACATATAATATATATATACACTAGCAAAAAGGCCCGTGCGTTGCAACGGGAGAAAAAATATCAGAAGCTCTTAATTTACAAAAAATGTTCTATAATCTGAGAAATTGTAGCTATTTCTTAAATACATGAAGAGTTGTTAAAAAGGCTGTTAAAAAGATACATGATTTTTTAATCATAAAAGGGGATTTTTTTTGTCTGGAAAAGAACAATGTGCCATACATGTCATAGGTATTGGTCCCTATTTCATCAATATTTCTATCTTATCAAACTTGTCTTTTATTTTATTTTTTGTCATGCAAGCCTCCTTTTTACTTTTTTCATGCATGTCCTCTCTTTTTTCTTCTTATATGTAGGAGAATAGCATAACATCTCATTGTTATCGGATCTCCTCTGCATTTTCTCTTTCATTTATTTTATAGCGGACATCCCATCTTTGTTGGGTCCGTCTTTTATTTCTTGTCATGCATGTCCTTATTTATTGTGTGTCTCTAGAAAATTTATCTTCAATTTCGTGTCCAATCCTGATTTTGCTTAAGTATTCATCCCCAATCTGAATCAGTACCGGTATGAAGAAAGGACGGGTAATGCATTGTTGAATAATATTGCAGTCTAGATAGTATTTTTTAATTGTTAATAGATAAAATAACATTATATTCAGATTCTACATATTTTTCTAATCAATTCCATATATAACATGTTAAATTTGGAGTTACGATTTAGAAGATATGAGTGTTTAAAAAACATTTGATATGTACTGCGGGTTTGATGTCAGAAACATTAGGGGGTTTACTATAAAATAGCATGACGGACTAAGAATACCTATTTCTTTTATTAGTAGATATATATATATATATATATATATATATATATATATATATATATATGTTCCTATTTTGTATACACATGACTTAGCCACTACGGGAATCAGTTAATTTGCCGTCAGGGGAGCTCTTTGCCGTCAGCTTTTCGTCGGGACAGACAGCAAAGACCACTTTCGCCATCAGTTACTGACGGCAAAGAATGGCTAACGGCAAAGACATACTTTGCCGTCTGTAAAACAAACACAGACGGCAAAGACGCTTTGCCGTCTGCATTTTTTCTTTCCAGACGGCAAAGTGCTCACTTCGCCGTCTGTAAAGAAAACCACAGACAGCAAAAATCTTTGCCATCTGTGTTTTTTCCTACAGACGGCAAAGTGCTACTTTGCCGTCTGTAAAATAACCATACGATGACAAAGAAAAAACACAGCCCATGGATCAATCACGCGGATCAGTGACATGGCAAAATCTGGTCCACACATCCCTACAAAGCAAAACCCACTCGCCCCACGCCCCATGCCCACGCCCCCACCACCACTCTCTCTCTCCACCTTATCTTCCTTATCCTCCTGACAGCCCACCCACCCCTGACCCCCATCACGATCTCTTTATGTGTCTCGTACCTCCGGTGCTCTCGATCCAGAGAACGCCGCCACCACCTCGCCTACAGGCCATGCCCTCGCCGACCACCACCTCTCCTGCCGGCTCCGGCCTCGCCGGCCAGCACCTCGACCGCCCGCCACGGCCTCGCCCGCCGTCCTCGGGCCTTCCCTCTTGGCCTCCAGATCCAGCGGCCCCGTTCCCCTTCGCCCTCGCGGACCGCCTGCCTGGCGCCGTCGCCCCACTCGACCAAGGCCCGTCCCCGTTCCCCAGCCGGTCGCCGCCCCGTTCCCGTCCCCTCGCCCCAGCCGGTCGCCCGCCCGTTCTCGTCGCCCAACCCGCCACGGCCCGTCTTCACCACCGGCGCCACCAGGCCCGACCCCGTCCCCCTTCACCATCGCAGGCCACTGGCCCCGGCCTGTCGCCCTCGCGGACCACCAGCCTGGCGCCGTCGCCCCGTCCCCCGTCGTCCCAGCCGATCGCCGGCCCCGTTCCCCGTCGCCCGCACCCTCCATGGCCCGTCTTCACCACCGGCGCCATCGGGCCCGACCCCGTCCTCCTTCGCAACCGCAGGCCACTGGCCCCGGCTCGTCGGCCCAGCATGCCTGCGCCGGCCCCGGCCCTCGACGCCGCACGATCTCCCGGATGAGGTTGGCAAGCTCCGGCGCCACGGCGGACGGCTTGAGCTACTCGGGCGTCCAATGTTGCCTCAGTTATCTTGTAATCTATGTAATCCGTCTGTGTGTACTGTGTGTAATATATTGGTCTGTAATCTGTTCATCTTGGGAAATAGAGCAGTTTTATATTGTGAAATTCATTCGGTGGTCGTTGATTCTTGGAACAACAAATGTTGGATACTGTGGTGTTCGTGGTACATTTGTTTATTTTTTTAATATATAAATTATTTGCCGTCTGTGATTTAGGACGAAGACGGCAAAGACAGATACCGGCTGACGGCGAATCTACTTTTCTTTGCTGTATGTTATATACACAGTTGACGGCAAAACTTTAGTTTAGCTGACGGCAAAATCTTTGCCGTCAAGCAGAAAAATAGTAGACGGCAAAGTATTCTTTGCCGATTAATCTTTGCCGTCTGACTTTGCCGTCTACTTCCTGACGACAAACTCTTTGCCGTCTGGATTCACGTCTTTGCCGTCTGTTATCCACAGACGGCAAACTAGCAGTTTACTGTAATGAGCCATGCATTATTATGCATGGGTCCAATGATGTAATATATGTGTTCCTATTTTGCATACATATTTAACCGTCAAATGATGCAATATATATCGCCCTCCCTTCGTTCACTGCTCTCGGAAATAAAAGTGGGAGAAAATAAAGAAAAAGGAAAATCGGCAAGATGGCGAAGGTAGTAGCAGCGCGTTTTGTCTAAACCGCTACAGCTATCAAGGTAGTAGTAGCGCATTTAGTATAAACCACTACAGCTATCGAAGGTAGTAGCAGCGTTTTGTGAAAACGCTGCCATCGCTACGCCCACTTAACCCAAAATTCTCACTATCCTCGCTTCATCCCGCCTTTTCCCCAAATCCCCACTCTCTTCCCCGTCGCTCACCCCGACCCAGCCGCCGTTGCCCCGACCCAGCGCCGCTTCGACCGGCCCTTGCCCCCAACCCGACCACACGGCGCTCGCCCGACCGCCTCGCCCCGACCACAGCGCCGCGCTCGCCCGACCCCGATCGCTTGCCCCACCGGTCGGCCTCGCCTCCTCCTCTGCATCCTCCCCTCCCAACCTCGGCCGTCGTCGGGCCTGCCTCCTCGCCCCTGCACCCTCTGTAACCCCCCCTCTCTCTCTGCTAGGGTTCTTCGGTTAATTTACTTAGGTTTTAGTTAGGGCAGTATGTTAATTAGGTTATCTATTTAGTTATGAATTTAGCTAGGTTTCAAAATTAGCTGAATTTATATGCAAATTTGAACTGGACATGTGATATGTGGATGTGTCATGTTTTGGACATGTCATGTTTGGAAAATGATCCGAGTGGTCTATGTTATGCCGGAATGTTGATTCATTTCCGTTCCGGTGAATTTCAGGCGCTCGATATGTCCATTTTTTAGCAAAGGTCATGCCGAAATTCCCGTGAATAAAGGCATGATTTGTGCTACATAGTTGGCATATCGAGTGCTGGCACATAGATTTCTTTTTATGTCATTTCTCATTTATTCATACTTTTAGAAATAAATGAGGACACTTAATCATAGGAAACATGTCGAACAACGAAGAAACTGGGCCTTCTGACCAAGATGCAGACGAGATGGATTATGAGGGTGACTGCTAAGCAAGGTTTGCAGGTCGGCCTCGATGATGGTACTGACGCCGACATCGACACCGACGGCGCCGGCACCGATGGCGGCGCCGAGACCGGTGGGGAAGGTACCGGCGGGGAAGATACCGGCGGGGAAGGTACCGGCCCCGATGCCGCTACCGAAAAGAGGAAGCATAAGAAGCAGAGGATACAAAAACCTAACAAACTAGGGATTGGACGACTTGTGATCACAAAGATGGCACCTGGCAAGTTTGAGCCATTAGAGTCGGAAGAACCTCGCAAGTGCTATGGGAACCAAGTAGGATGCATCCTACGGGAATGCGCGAGCATAAACGGCGATGACTTAAGGAGTAAAGAACATTTGACGCAGTTGCTCCTAACGAAGTTGCACAAGAGATTCAAGTTCCCGACCGATGATAACATAGAACAACCGTGGGATGATCCGAAGATGAAAAAGATTAAAAATCACGCCATGGGCATGTTCAGCAATGATTTGGCCTCCTCGAAAGGGAGAGTGAAACGAGCTATTGAGGCTGATGAACCCCTGTCCAAGATTCTGGAGGAAAATCCGACACTTATGGAAGAGGAGTTTGAAAAGTTCAAGGACACTTGCGCTACCGAGGCAGCCAAGGCTAAGGCTGCGAAATTCAAGAGCCTTCAAAGAAAGGAACATGGGAAGCATCGCCTCGGAAGCCGTGGCTACCTCGGTAAAAGGCCCATATGGGATAAGGAGGATGCGGAACGTGAAGCCGCTGGGTCTCCTGCACCTTCGCTGAAGTTCACCAACCCCTTGGAGCGTGACTTCATCGGGGCCCGCTACAAGTGGGACAAGGAGAAAAGGTTTTTTACACGGACAAGATCACGAGGAAATTGATTAGACTACTGGAGAAGCAACACCAGCTTGCAGCCGAAAACCCTACTTCTCTGATGAGGCCCAAGTGGGACACCCCTCTGAACCGGGCCTTGAACGAACTTAAGGGACTCCCTTTGGGCCAGCGGCCGCAATATGGGCGTGTGCTGGCGAGACGGCGGCGCCACGTGGAAGGTGTTTTACAACGAGGGCCCGGAGGCCAAGAAGCAGAAAAGGAAGTTTAGTCAGGCGGACATCGACACGAAGGTGAAGCTTGCGGTCGAGAAAAAAGCAGCTGAGGACGCGAAAAAAGCAGCCGAGGACAAATATGAGTTGCTACAAAGAAAGTGCATAATGCAGTCAGAATCGCCTAGAAATGATTTCGCTACTAACTTGGTTCCAGTTATCATCAACTGGACGAAGGAAAATCCAGACAAGACGGTGCATGATTTCCCGTTGCCCAGTTTCGTCGGGAGCAACTCCATGAACAACAACACCATCGCACCATCACTTGCTCACGCAATTGGGCCTCCTCTCGCAGCCGCTCCCGCTCATCGCAGCCCGTCCTCAGTCTCTGGCGCGCTAGGTGGGCCTTCGTCTTCGGCTGAGCTCGACGCCGTCACGGTAATTACATGTCGCACCAACATATATATATATATATATATATATATATATATATATATATAATATTCCATTTTTGTTGCCTTTCGGTTGTTTTACGCCACAGACATATGTGTTTGCGGTAAAGAAACCCCGTGCACCATACTCTACTTGATCAAAGGCCAGAAGGTGGACGTGGGAAAGGGGATGATAATGGACCCCTCGCAAACCATGTTCCACAACAAGCCGTTCCCCGTTGGGCACTTCAGGGTTAGCTTGACCAGTGTGAAATCGGGGCATGAGGATTTGCCTCCTCCAGTACAGCATGTGGGAGCGGACGACGAGACCCCGCCATGGATTGGAAGCTGCAAGGGTTGGGTGCTGCTATGGCCGAAGAATCTTATTTGTTTGGAGCCGGCCGAGAGCACACCAATAACCACACAACAAGCATGTGCGGAGACCACCACCCCGCCTACGCAATTACCAGCTCCTGTAGTGCCGGCTGAGAGCGGCGGACGACATGATGAAGGGGGTGCAATAGTACTGGCTGATGTAATTTCTCCTGTAGAACAGAGAATGGATGATGAGACGGAGGTCAACCCTATGGATTTCCTCAATACAAACGCGTATGACTGTGACATAGATATGATGAGTCAAACATATGACGAATCGGGCTATCAGCTTGCTAATGAGGATATGGATGATATGCCCGGGCAGGGTCGTAGCAGGGATTGCAAAAAGTCTCTCTTCATGAAATCCTCACAAGACACGCCTGAAGATGCTGCCTCAACACAGGCTCAACTAGCCGGGCGCGAGGGTCGTACCGTACTTAGCACGGGAACACTGGGGCAGGGGTTAAGGAAGGGTCTGGATGGTGTGCCCAAGAAAAAGGAGAGGAAGAGATCGGGGAAGATAACTGCCTCCAAACAAGCCAGAGCACATAGCAGCGAGAGATGCATTCTGAAGAGCGTGTACCCGTGAAAGGTGCGGTCATGTTGCATCTCACGGGCGAGCCGATGCTACCGCCGAAACCGCTGGAGGAACTATCAGGGGATCTTAGGAGACTGCACGACCATGTGCTGTCGACTGAGAAAAGCCTACTAGCCTCAAAGGATCCAGGATATCCGACATACGCGGCTCGTGTGCACGAGGGAAGTGCTACGTCGAGACACGGCCCGCGGAGGTGTTCTTCCTGCGGTTTGTCCATATCTTTGAGATGTTTCTAACAAGGCAGCTCGATTTTATAATCGTCCGCCTTTTTGCGCTACATATGAGCTCCGTCATGAAGAGTGAAGAAGTCTTGCAAATCTGTGTGGCGGATCCGTACTACATGCACGAGTCTTTCTTGAGTCTCGGCGACTTTGAGCGTGAAACTGCTAGGGAGTACCTCCAAAACTTCATGGTACAGAATAAGGACCGGGAAATTGTCCTCGTGCCTTATCATCCAAAGTAAGTTAGTTCCGGACAACCCTTTCGTACATTTCAATCATTCATTCTCTCTCATATGGGGAATAATTTGAGGTGTCTTATCCTGCAGCAACGGGTGCGCCATCCTTATCGTCCTTTACCCGCAAGTCTCCCACGCCGTGTATTTTGACCCTTCCAGAGACTACGATAAAAAAGACTACACCCACATAATGAATATTCTAGATGATGCTCTCGAAGGCTTCAGCATTAGAGGTGGCCACGTGCAGATCAGGAAACAAAGGAACAAGAAGATGGGTTTCGCACATAAAACTAACTTCTCCTGCATCCATGTCCCAAAACCAAGAAAGAAGGATGGATACTACATCGTCCATCTCATGATTCAGTTCAACACGGATCACCAAAAGCTTCGCATGAGAAGTAGAAATGATGATCATATCCACAAGTGGCTAGAATCTCTTGGAGAAGCGGATTATAAACTTAGAGATGACTTCTTTCGCATCCAAAGCGACATTGCGACGATCGTCATGAAAGAAGTCGTCGATGAGAAGGGGATGTTCCACCACGGCCCTATATCGCGAGCTGACGTCCGAACTCGCATAGGCATGCAACGTCTAGACCTCACGCTGTTCAAGAAGCTAGGTGTCGGTGTCAAAACCGGCGGATCTCGGGTAGGGGGTCCCGGACTGTGCGTCTAGGCGGATGGTAACAGGAGACAAGGGACACAATGTTTTTACCCAGGTTCGGGCCCTTCGATGGAGGTAATACTGTTGGAAATATGCCCTAGAGGCAATAATAAAAGTATTATTATATTTCCTTGTTCATGATAATTGTCTTTTATTCATGCTATAATTGTATTATCCGGAAATCGTAATACACGTGTGAATACATAGACCACAATATGTCCCTAGTAAGCCTCTAGTTGACTAGCTCGTTGATCAACGAGATAGTCATGGTTTCCCTGACTATGGACATTGGATGTCGTTGATAACGGGATCACATCATTAGGAGAATGATGTGATGGACAAGACCCAATCCTAAGCATAGCACAAGATCGTGTAGTTCGTTTTGCTAGAGCTTTTCCAATGTCAAGTATCTCTTCCTTAGACCATGAGATCGTGTCACTCCTGAATACCGTAGGAGTGCTTTGGCTGTACCAAACGTCACAACGTAACTGGGTGACTATAAAGGTGCACTACAGGTATCTCCGAAAGTACCTGTTGGGTTGACACGGATCGAGACTGGGATTTTTCACTCCGTATGGCGGAGAGGTATCACTGGGCCCACTCGGTAGTGCATCACCATAATAAGCTCAAAGTGACCAAGTGTTTGGTCACGGGATCATGCATTACGGTACGAGTAAAGTGACTTGCCGGCAACGAGATTGAACGAGGTGTTGGGATACCGACGATCGAATCTCGGGCAAGTAACATACCGTCTGACAAAGGGAATAGTATACGGGGTTGATTGAATCCTCGACATCGTGGTTCATCCGATGATATCATCGAGGAGCATGTGGGAGCCAACATGGGTATCCAGATCCCGCTGTTGGTTATTGCCCGAGAGCCGTCTCGGTCATGTCAACGTGTCTCCCGAACCCGTAGGGTCTACACACTTAAGGTTCGGTGACGCTAGGGTTGTATGAATATGAGTATATAGCAAACCGAATGTTGTTCGGAGTCCCGGATAAGATCCCGGACGTCACGAGGAGTTCCGGAATGGTCCGGAGGTAAAGAATTATATATAGGAAGTGTTGTTTTGGCCATCGGGAGAGTTTTGGGGATCACCGGTATTGTACCGGGACCACCGGAAGGGTCCCGGGGGTCCACCGGGTGGGGCCACCTATCCCGGAGGGCCCCATGGGCTGAATTGGGGAGGGGAACCAGCCCATAGTGGGCTGGTGCACCCCCCTTGGCCCAACCCCTGCGCCTAGGGTTGAAACCCTAGGACTGGGGGGGGGGGGGCGCCCCACTTGCCTTGGGGGGCACTCCACCCCCCGGGCCGCCGCCCCTTGGGATTTTCCCATCTGCAGGGGCCGGCGCCCCCCCTGGGGTCCTATATAAAGGGAGGGGAAGGAGGGGCAGCCGGACCTCTCAAGCCTTGGCGCCTCCCTCCCCTGCTACACCTCCTCCTCCTCCCGCAATAGCTTGGCGAAGCCCTGCCGGAGTTCTGCTGCATCCACCACCACGCCGTCGTGCTGCTGGATCATCATCAACCTCTCCTTCCCCCTTGCTGGATCAAGAAGGAGGAGACGTGTCGCTCCGTACGTGTGTTGAACGCGGAGGTGCTGTCCGTGCAGCACTTGTCATCGGTGATTTGGATCACGGCGAGTACGACTCCATCATCCCTGTTCCATTGAACGCTTCCGCACGCGATCTACAAGTGGTATGTAGATGCAATCACTCTCCCATGACTCGTTGCTTAGATGAACTCATAGATGGATCTTGGTGAAACCGTAGGAAAAATTTAATTTTCTCGCAACGCTCCCCAACAGTGGTATCAGAGCTAGGTCTATGCGTAGTTCTCTATTGCACGAGTAGAACACAATTTGTTGTGGGCGTAGATGTTGTCAACTTTCTTGCCGTTACTAGTCTTATCTTGCTTCAGCGGTATTGTGGGATGAAGCGGCCCGGACCGACCTTACACGCACACTTACGTGAGACCTGGTTCCACCGATCGACATGCACTAGTTGCATAAGGTGGCTAGCGGGTGTCTGTCTCTCCCACTTTAGTTGGAGCGGATTCGATGAAAAGGGTCCTTATGAAGGGTAAATAGAAGTTGACAAATCACGTTGTGGCTTTCACGTAGGTAAGAAAACGTTCTTGCTAGAACCCTATTGCAGCCACATAAAACTTGCGACAACAATTAGAGGACGTCTAACATGTTTTTGCAGCAAGTGTTCTGTGATGTGATATGGCCAAAGTTGTGATGAATGATGAATGATATATGTGATGTATGAGATCATGTTCTTGTAATCGGAATCACGACTTGCATGTCGATGAGTATGACAACCGGAAGGAGCCATAGGAGTTGTCTTTATTTTTAGATGACCTGCGTGTCATTGAAGAACGCCATGTAAATTACTTTACTTTATTGCTAAACGCGTTAGCCATAGAAGTAGAAGTAGTCATTGGCGTGACAACTTCAAGAAGACACGATGATGGAGATCATGATGATGGAGATCATGGTGTCATGCCGGTGACAGGATGATCATGTTGCCCCGAAGATGGAGATCAAAGGAGCTATATGATATTGGCCATATCATGTCACTACTATATAATTGCATGTGATGTTTATTATGTTTATGCATCTTGTTTACTTAGAACGACGGTAGTAAATAAGATGATCCCTCATAACAATTTCAAGAAAGTGGTCTCCCTAACTTTGCACCGTTGCTAAAGTTAAATCGTTTGAAGCACCACGTGATGATCGGGTGTGATAGATCCTTACGTTCACATACAACGGGTGTAAGACAGTTTTACACATGCAATACACTTAGGTTAACTTGACGAGCCTAGCATGTACAGACATGGCCTCGGAACACAAGAGACCGAAAGTTCGAACATGAGTCGTATGGAAGATACGATCAACATGGAGATGTTCACCGACGATGACTAGTCCGTCTCACATGATGATCGGACACGGCCTAGTCGACTCAGATCATGTATCACTTAGATGACTAGAGGGATGTTAAATCTGAGTGGGAGTTCATTAAATAATTTGATTAGATGAACTTTATTATCATGAACAATAGTCTAAAATCTTTGCAAAATGTCTTGTAGATCAAATGGCCAACGCTCATGTCACCATGAACTTCAACGCGTTCCTAGAGAAAACCAAGCTGAAAGATGATGGCAGCAACTATTCGGACTGGGTCCGGAACCTGAGGATTATCCTCATAGCTGTCAGGAAACAATATGTCCTAGAAGCACCGCTAGGTGAAGCACCCATCCCAGAGAACCAAGACGTTATGAGCGCTTGGCAGTCTCGTGCTGATGACTACTCCCTCGTTCAGCGCGGCATGCTTTACAGCTTAGAACCGGGGCTCCAAAAGCGTTTTGAGCGACACGGAGCATATGAGATGTTCGAGGACCTGAAACTAGTTTTCCAAGCTCATGCCCGGGTCGAGAGATATGAAGTCTCCGACAAGTTCTACAGTTGTAAGATGGAGGAAAATAGTTCTGTCAGTGAGCACATACTCAAAATGTTCTGGTTGCACAACCGCCTGTCCAGATGGACATTAACCTCCGGGACGAGGCGGTCATTGATGAAATCCTTCATCGCTCCCACCAAGCTACAAGAGTTTTGTGATGAACTACAATATGCAGGGGATGGTGAAAACTATTCCTGAAGTATTTTCAATGCTGAAGTCGGCAGAGGTAGAAATCAAGAAGGAGCATCAAGTGTTGATGGTCAATAAAACCACTAAGTTCAAGAAGGGCAAGGGAAAGAAGAACTTCAAGAAGGACGGCAAGGATGTTGCCGCCCGATAAGCCAGCTTGCCGGGAAGAAGTCAAAGAATGGACCCAAGCCTGAGATCGAAAGTGCTTTTATTGCAAAGGGAAGGGGAAGCGGAACTGCCCCAAATACTTAGCAGACAAGAAGGCCGGCAACACTAAAGGTATATTTGATATACATGTAATTGATGTGTACCTTACCAGTACTCGTAGTAACTCCCGGATATTTGATACCGTGTCGTTGCTCATATATGTAACTCACAGCAGGAGCTGCGGAATAAGCGGAGGCTGGCGAAGGGCGACGAGGTGACGATCTTGGCGTCGGGAATGGTTCCAAGGTCGATGTGATCGCCGTCGGCACGCTACCTCTACATCTACCTACGGGATTAGTTTTAAACCTCAGTAATTGTTATTTAGTGCCAAGTTTGAGCATGAACATTGTATCAGGATCTCGTTTATCTGAGATGGCTACTCATTTAAATCCGAGAATAATGGTTGTTCTATTTATATGAGAGAAATGTTTTATGGTCATGCTCCGATGGTCAATGGTTTATTCTTAATGAATATCGAACGTAATGTTACACATGTTCATAGTGCGAATACCAAAAGATGTAAAGTTGATAACGATAGTCCCACATACTTGTGGCACTGCCGCCTTGGTCACATTGGTGTCAAGCGCATGAAGAAGCTCCATGCTGATGGACTTTTAGAGTCTCTCGATTATGAATCATTTGACACATGCGAACCATGCCTCATGGGAAAGATGACCAAGACTCCGTTCTCCGGAACAATGGAGCGAGCAACCAACTTATTGGAAATCATACATACCGATGTGTGCGGTCCAATGAGTGTTGAGGCTCGCGGAGGATATCGTTATGTTCTCACTCTCGCTGATGACTTGAGTAGATATGGGTATGTCTACTTGATGAAACACAAGTCTGAGACCTTTGAAAAGTTCAAGGAATTTCAGAATGAAGTAGAGAATCAACGTGACCGAAAGATAAAATTCTTGCGATCAGATCGTGGAGGAGAATATTTAAGTCATGAATTTGGTACACATTTAACGAAATGTGGAATCGTTTCACAACTCACGCCGCCTGGAACACCTCAGCGTAATGGTGTGTCTGAACGTCGTAATCGCACTCTATTGGATATGGTGCGCTCTATGATGTCTCTTACTAATTCACCGCTATCATTTTGGGGATACGCTCTAGAGACAGCTACATTCACTTTAAATAGGGCACCGTCTAAATCCGTTGAGACGACACCGTATGAATTATGGTTTGGGAAGAAACCTAAGCTGTCGCTTCTAAAAGTTTGGGGATGCGATGCTTATGTCAAGAAACTTCAACCTGAAAAGCTCGAACCCAAGTCGGAAAAATGCGTCTTCATAGGATACCCTAAGGAAACCATTGGGTATACCTTCTACCTTAGATCCGAAGGCAAGATCTTTGTTGCCAAGAACGGATCGTTTCTGGAAAAGGAGTTTCTGTCGAAAGGAGTAAGTGGGAGGAAAGTAGAACTCGATGAAGTACTACCTCTTGAACCGGAAAGTAGTGCAGCTCAGAAAATGTTCCTGTGGTGCCTACACCGACCGGAGAGGAAATTAATGATGATGATCAAGGTACTTCGGATCAAGTTGCTCTTGAACTTCGTGGGTCCACTAGGACACGCCCGCACTGCAGTGGTACGGCAACCCTGTCTTGGAAATCATGTTGTTAGACAACGGTGAACCTTCGAACTATGAAGAAGCGATCGCGGACCCAGATTCCAACAAATGGCTTGAAGCCATGTAATCCGAGATAGGATCCATCTATGAAAACAAAGTATGGACTTTGACAGACTTGCCCGATGATCAGCGAGCGATAGAAAACAAATGGATCTTTAAGAAGAAGACGGACGTGGATGGTAATGTTACCATCTATAAAGCTCGACTTGTCGCTAAGGGTTATCGGCAAGTTCAAGGGATTGACTACGATGAGACTTTCTCTCCCATAGCGAAGCTTAAGTTCGTCCGAATCATGTTAGCAATTGCCACATACTATCATTATGAGATATGGCAGATGGACGTCAAAACGGCATTCCTTAACGGTTATCTTAAGGAAGAGCTGTATATAATGCAGCCGGAAGGTTTTGTCGATCCTAAGAATGCTAACAAGGTATGCAAGATCCAGCGATCCATTTATGGGCTGGTGCAAGCATCTCGGAGTTGGAACATTCGCTTTGATGAAATGATCAAAGCGTTTGGGTTTATGCTTGAGACTTATGGAGAAGCTGCGCTTACAAGAAAGTGAGTGGGAGCTCAGTAGCATTTCTCATATTATATGTAGATGACATACTTTTGATGGGAAGTGATATAGAACTTTTGGACAACACTAAGGCCTACTTGAATAAGAGTTTTTCAATGAAGGACCTTGGAGAAGCTGCTTACATATTAGGCATCAAGATCTATAGGGATAGATCGAGACGCCTCATAGGTCTTTCACAAAGCACATACCTTGATAAGATTTAGAAGAAGTTCAAAATGGATCAGTCCAAGAAAGGGTTCTTGCCTGTTTTGCAAGGTGTGAAATTGAGCTCGGCTCAATGCCCGACCACGGCAAAAGATAAAGAAGAGATGAGTGTCATCCCCTATGCCTCAGCCATAGGATCTACTATGTATGCCATGCGTGTACTGCACTGATGTAAACCTTGCCATAAGTTTGGTAGGAAGGTACCAAAGTAATCCCAGCAAGGAACACCGGACAACGGTCAAGAATATCCTGAAGTACCCGAAAAGGACAAAGGACATGTTTCTCGTTTATGGAGGTGACGAAGAGCTCGTCAGAAGGGTTACGTCGACGCTTAGCTTCGACACAGATCCGATGACTCAAAGTCACAAACCGGATACGTGTATATGTTGAATGGTGGAGCAGTAAGCTGGTGCAGCTGCAAGCAGAGCGTCGTGGCCGGATCTACATGTGAAGCGGAGTACATGGCAGCCTCGGAGGCAGCGCATGAAGCAATTTGGGTGAAGGAGTTCATCACCGACCTAGGAGTCATACCCAATGTGTCGAAGCCAATCAAACTCTTTTGTGACAACACTGGAGCTATTGCACTTGCCAAGGAGCCCAGGTTTCACAAGAAGGCCAGGCACATCAAGCGTCGCTTCAACTCCATTCGTGAAAATGTTCAAGATGGGGACATAGAAATTTGCAAAGTGCATACGGATATGAATGTAGCAGATAAGTTGAATAAACCTCTTCCGCGAGCAAAACATGATCAACACCAGAACTCTATGGGTGTTCGATTCATCACAATGTAACTAGATTATTGACCCTAGTGCAAGTGGGAGACTGTTGGAAATATGCCCTAGAGGCAATAATAAAAGTATTATTATATTTCCTTGTTGATGATAATTGTCTTTTATTCATGCTATAATTGTATTATCCGGAAATCGTAATACACGTGTGAATACATAGAACACAATATGTCCCTAGTAAGCCTCTAGTTGACTAGCTCGTTGATCAACAGATAGTCATGGTTTCCTGACTATGGACATTGGATGTCGTTGATAATGGGATCACATCATTAGGAGAATGATGTTATGTACAAGACCCAATCCTAAGCATAGCACAAGATCTTGTAGTTCGCTTTTGCTAGAGCTTTTCCAATGTCAAGTATCTCTTCCTTAGACCATGAGATCGTGTAACTCCCGGATACCGTGAGAGTGCTTTGGGTGTACCAAACGTCACAACGTAATCGGGTGACTATAAAGGTGCACTACAGGTATCTCCGAAAGTACCTGTTGGGTTGACACGGATCGAGACCGGGATTTGTCACTCCGTATGACGGAGAGGTATCACTGGGCCCACTCGGTAGTGCATCATCATAATGAGCTCAAAGTGACCAAGTTTTTGGTCACGGGATCATGCATTACAGAACGAGTAAAGTGACTTGCCGGCAACGAGATTGAACGAGGTATTGGGATACCGACGATCGAATCTCGGGCAAGTAACATACCGTCTGACAAAGGGACTAGTATATGGGGTTGATTGAATCCT
Source organism: Aegilops bicornis (assembly GCA_021605145.1). Lineage (NCBI taxonomy): Eukaryota > Viridiplantae > Streptophyta > Magnoliopsida > Poales > Poaceae > Aegilops > Aegilops bicornis. The sequence continues at coordinate 650,091,305 of CM038674.1, forward strand.
CGACATCGTGGTTCATCCGATGATATCATCGAGGAGCATGTGGGAGCCAACATGGGTATCCAGATCTGTTGGTTATTGCCCGAGAGCCGTCTCGGTCATGTCTACGTGTCTCCCAAACCCGTAGGGTCTACACACTTAAGGTTCGGTGACGCTAGGGTTGTATGAATATGAGTATGCAGCAAACCAAAATGTTGTTCGGAGTCCCTGATGAGATCCCGGCCGTCATGAGGAGTTCCGGAATGGTCCGCAGGTAAAGAATTATATATAGGAAGTGCTGTTTCGGCCATCGGGAGAGTTTCGGGGGTCACCGGTATTGTACCGGGACCACCGGAAGGGTCCCGGGGGTCCACCGGGTGGGGCCACCTATCCCGGAGGGCCCCATGGGCTGAAGTGGGGAGGGGAACCAGCCCATAGTGGGCTGGTGCGCCCCCCTTGGCCCAACCCCTGCGCCTAGGGTTGAAATCCTAGGGTGGGGGGCGCCCCACTTGCCTTGGGGGGCACTCCACCCCCCAGCCGCCCCTTGGGATTTTCCCATCTGCAGGGGCCGGCGCCCCCCTTGGGGTCCTATATAAAGGGAGGGGAGGGAGGGGAAGCCGGACCTCTCAAGCCTTGGCGCCTCCCTCCCCTGCTACACCTCCTTCTCCTCCCGCAATAGCTTGGCGAAGCCCTGCCGGAGTTCTGCTGCATCCACCACCACGCCGTCGTGCTGCTGGATCATCATCAACCTCTCCTTCCCCCTTGCTGGATCAAGAAGGAGGAGACTTCATCCGCTTCGTACGTGTGTTGAACGCGGAGGCGCTGTCCGTTCAGCACTTGTCATCGGTGATTTGGATCACGGCGAGTACGACCCCATCATCCCCGTTCCATTGAACGCTTCCGCACGCAATCTACAAGAGGTATGTAGATGCAATCACTCTCCCATGACTCGTTGCTTAGATGAACTCATAGATGGATCTTGGTGAAACCGTAGGAAAATTTTTAATTTTCTGCAACGTTCCCCAACAAATACCCTACTCCTGCTTGATTAATATTGATGATATGGGTAGTACAAGAGTAGATCTACCACGAGATCAAGGAGGCTAAACTCGAGAAGCTAGCCTATGGTATGATTGTTCTTTTTGTCCTACGGACTAAAACCCTCCGGTTTATATAGACACCGGATAGGTTAGGGTTACACAGAGTCGGTTACAATGGTTGGAGATCTACATATCCGTATCGCCAAGCTTGCCTTCCATGCCAAGGAAAGTCCCATCCGGACACGGACGAAGTCTTCAATCTTGTATCTTCATAGTCTTGGAGTCCGGTCGTGGCGATAGTCCGGCTACCGGACACCCCTAGTCCGACTCCCTCGGTAGCCCCTGAACCAGGCTTCAATGACGACGAGTCCGGCGCGCATATTGTCTTCGGCATTGCAAGGTGGGTTCCTCCTCCGAATACTTCATAGAAGGTTTTGAACACAAGGATAGTGTCCGGCTCTGCAAAACAAGTTCCACATAACACCGTAGAGAGAATAATTTTTGCACAGATCTGCTGACGTATTCCGCGGCGTGACATCACACCACGACCAGGCCTTTATATGAATCGTTTTTACTGTTCCACCTCAGCGTGTTTAGCGAGGCAGTTTCCTTGGCACGTCTTATCAAAGCGTAGATCGTGCCCCCTTATTCCGGGATTCTCATCAATACGGACATGGGTAACCCAACCGTGCCCGTTGGCCTGCCTCCTCTATCAAAGGCGAGTCCTAATCGACCACGGGGTGGGCTCTTGGTATTCAACCTCTTTATAATGAGACCAAGGCCCTCTTCTTTTCACACCCTCCATCGAGTTCGCCTCACGTTTCGAGTTCCAACACCCAAAGCTTCAGATTCAGGCACTTCGGACTTTCGACGATGTCCGGATCCGACCAACGCGGCCGACGGATGTCTTCCTGTCACAGAAGAAGACGTGCTAAAGCTGCGCGATGCCCGGTACCTAACCGGCGAGATCTCGCCAAAGGCTGCCTACCTGTGGCAGGTCATTCCCTCTGAGCCCGGCGAGAACGTGGTGTTCGTGACACACTTCCTTCTGGGTTTAGGCTTCCCGACTTATCCCTTTGTTCGTGGTATCATGTTTTACTATGGGCTTGATTTCCATGACTTGAATCCGGAGTCCATCCTCCATATCTCGTCATTCATTGTCGTATGTGAGGCCTTCCTCCATATTACCCCCCACTTTGGATTGTGGCTCAAGACCATCAAGGTGGAGCCAAAGATGATCGAGGGGCAACAAGCAGAGTGCGGAGGGGTGGTCATAAGCAAATGTGCTGATGCTCCGTGGCCCGAGGGCTCTTTTCAAGAGGAGCTTGGTTTGTGGCAACGGGAGTGGTTTTATATCACCGCTCCCAGGGGCACCAAATGGGCGGCGCTCCCTGCCTTCCGCTCAGTCCACCACATGGCTGGCATCCTGGGTCAACAAGGCTCGACTGGGGGGCCGTCCAAGGACGTTCCCTTGCTGCAGGGCCGTATTCGAGACCTCCAAGAAAGAGGAATCAATCTGGTTGCAGTGGCGCAGGTTAGGGTGATCCGGCGCCTTCAGCCCTGCAAACGTCGACCCCTCCGCCTGTGGGAATTCAATTCGGAGGGACCACGAGCTCTCCAAAACTTTATGGGCACGACGCCCATGGAGATGTATAGATTGTTCTTCGGATCACAAGAGAAGTGTCCGGACTTGACTGAGGACGCAGGACTAAGCTGCAATCGCCCGGATTCTCAAGTAAGTAGTCCTGTAACCGGACAAGCTGTTCATTTATTTATTTTATATATATGCCCTTTAAAGGAGCCGTTTCTTGAACAGGTGTGGATAGCCAAGGCAAAGTTGATAAGGTGTCCGGCTCCCCTCCCTAAGACCACGCCGGATCCCATGCTGACCAAGATGTTGAAGGTCACACCCTTTGAAGAAGGCGAAGGGGTGAGCGGGGAAGCAACTGCCTTTACGAAGGAGGCTATCAAGGAAGGAGGGATTAAGAGTCCCACCTTCCGAGGAGAGAAGAGGACCACTTCGGAAGATCCGGAGGTCAAGGCCTCAAAGAGGGGAATGGGATCTTCAGCAAAGAGTCCGGCGCTGGGAAGTAACCCAGCCGCATTATTTCCCCAAGGGGATCAGCCCTCCAGCGAGCCGTAAGTAAAAAGAAGGGGTCTTGTAAATGAGGAACATTCTTGTATTTATTCAGGAAGATAACCGAAATTGTACCTTGTAGTTCGGACCTCAGCCCTTCTCAGCAAAGCTCGTCTTCGGGGGATCTTCTTCCGGAGATGATGGAGAGCGAAACGCCTCCCCTTGTCGCACCCTCATGTGAAGCGGACGACCCAGAGGTGTCGTCGCGGAGGGTTCCCCTAAGTCCGGCCCGGGGCCGAAGGTCAGCGCCAAGTGGTGTGCGGTCGGAGGAGCTGAAGGATCTGCTCGGGCGAGCGGCTATTTCAGAGGAGCACCGTGCTCTAATGGGTACGGTGATTGAAAGGATTGCATCCGCGGAGAGTGGATTGCATGAAGCCATCAGAAGCTTACTGACGGGATTTGAGGTACGCAAAAAATGATGTACCTTCTGACAGTTATGCATATAAAATGCGCCCTGTATAGATAGTAACCCCTGAGACTTGGTTTGTTGTCAAAATTGACAACGTGCCGAGGATCAAATTCTCAGTTATAACATATCGCCGCTCCTAAACAGGTGGCGGGGCGTCCGGAGGCCAGCCGGACTGATGAATATGCCGAACTAATGTGGAGACTTGACGAGGCGGATGCGGACATCACGCTGGTCAATAAACGGTTTGACGAGTCACAAGGTATGCGACTTCTATGCGGACACCTGGTAAGGGGGCCTGACGCCTATGTCTTACTATTCGTATGCTTGATGCAGATGGTGCCGCTGCCGTGGAGGAGCTGCGGGCGGAACTTGCCCGAGCAAAAGAGCAAGCCCGGGTCAGTAATGCGGCTGCTTTAAAGGCAGCCGAAGAGCTAGAAGCCGAACGGGCTGCTCACTGCCGAAGCAAAGAGGAAATGGCCCATATGGCCAAAAAGTTAAGGAGATCGCTGCGAGGTTCTTGAAAAAGAACGTCAAGCGGAACAAGAGGGCCTAAAAAAGGCCGCCACCGAATCCAAGAATGCCCAAGCGGCTTTGAGAGCTGCCAAGGAGGAGCTGAATCAGGCCGGGGCAATTGCGGCTGGAAAACCGTTTCTGCTGTGGAGAAAATACACAGATCCAAAGTATGCTCAATTGGATAAGTTGTGGAGTTCGGAGGATGCTTATTTGGACTTGGCGGCAAGCGCTGCGGACGCGGTTGAGCATTTCCGGGGCCAGAAAGGGCACCAAGGGAAGAGCTATATTGGTCTCAATTCCACAGTCCAGAGCGTCCTCAGTCGATGACCGATCGGTTGGCCGAATGTGCAGAGCTGAATCAGTTTTCCAGCTTTGCCATGAAGCATGTCCTGACTCACTTGTGGCCGGGCGGACCCCAGCCGAAGAGCTATTTTGGTTTAGTGCAGCAGTTCCTTGGTGCGGTATTGCGTGTCGATGAAATGAAGCGATCGACGTGTATTGAGGGAGCGCGGATGGCTCTTGCCCGTGTCAAGACATACTGGGCAGAGATGAAGGCCACCGATGTTGCATCCCAAGACTCGGACAGAAGTTTAGTACTGCCGAGCACTACTTTGAAGAAGTCCTACGTGCAGGCGCCGTTTAATAGAGATGCAAGGTTTCGAAGGATATTATGTTTTAGATGACATGTATGATTTGTGAAAACAATGTTTCAATATAATATAAGAGCTTTTTATACTTGTGCGTTCAAGTAGTAAACTACTCCATGTGCGGCCGTTTATGTATATGTGTATATAACCTGAAAGATGGCAGTCCTTGGCTTCAGCCCCCACGCACATAGTGCGGGGGTGTTTGCAAAGAAAGCCCTTTTTCACACTTGATCCAACGTCTTGGTCCTGTTAAGGAGGTGATAGCGTAGCAAACCAGGCAACCGGACTATAATGCTTTATCACTTTCACTTAGCCATAGGAGTTCGAGGGTGGGGCTACGATATATCCCCTGGGGGCACCGCACTCTCCCGAATTCGTGGTGCGTATGTGCCTGACCAAAAACCGGTCCTTCGTTAATGCGGAGGAATCCTAAACATTCCTATAAGTCATCGAGTGGTTGACCAGTCTCTCGCTATATCATGACAGTCAGTTTTCGGCTTTCTCCACTGAGGTGCTCGCCCGGCCGAACCGGGGCACAATCGCAGTAGTTCTCCTGGTGCCGCGTTAGCCGTGAAAACGGAATGTAAGGCAGCAAAACACAGGAGCCGGGCAACCCAACATTTGACCAAAGACATGATTCGGAGCTGATGCATATAAGTCCTAACGCGAGACACCGAATACTCCCTAAGGTATTCGGTCTTTATGAAAATGGGCAGAATAATGCCCTAAGCCCCTGATGTCCAGGTACGTGCAAAAATTCTGGTGCGGCCAATGCCAAAACGCCAGCCTCCTCCTCGGTTATAGTAAGGAACCGGGGGATGTATATCAACAAGAGACGGTAAAAAAGGTTTACGCAGGGTCTTAATCTGAAAAGAATCCTTGCAACGGGTCCCTACTGCACGTCTGGGCCTGTGTCTCCGTTGTGCCGTATCCTGGACGGGTGTAGTACGTTGTTCATCTGTAAAAGAGAGGAACTTAGTTTAAAAGAAAAAAGATCGTGCAAAAATATGTACTTAAAATTAAATAAATAGAGTATGGTTCGAAGAAAAAGTTGAGCTTTATTGTCTCTTGTTTATACATGCATGCAGCCCCTCGTATGGGGGTGTGCCGCTAGTAGGCGCCGGACTCGTCTAGCCGTGTCCGGGGTTTGAATGACCAATTCAGATTCTTTGCCTAGCAGAGCCGGATAGCTGTGGGGCTGTCAAGGCAGTCTCCCGTTTTTCCGTGCTCGAGTAACACTTAATACTTCCTTTTAACGAGATAATGCCGCGTGGACCGGGCATTTTAAGTGTTAAAGATGCATAATGCGGTATTGCGTTAAAGCGGGCGAAAGCTTCGCGTCCCAATAGTGCTTGATGGCTACTTTTAAACGGGGCGATATGGAAGAGTAACCTTTCGCGACGGAAGTTTCGGATGAACCGAACACAACTTCTAGCAGTATGGAGCCCGTGCAATGGGCATATGGGCCTGGCATTACTCCTTTAAAGGAGGTGTTGCTACGGTGAATTTTGGTTGGGTTTATCCCCATCCTGCGGATTGTGTCCTGATATATCAGGTTTATGTCACTGCCGCCATCCATGAGGACTCGTGTAAATTGGAATCCGTCGATTATAGGATCCAACATCAGGGCAGTCCATCCTGCGTTCCGGATATTTTCGGAATAGTCTTGATGGTCGAAGGTGATTGGTTTTGACAACTAGTGTGCGGTGCGCCTTTTGGTGGGCGCCGCTCTGTTTTTCCCTTTGATCACGTGAAGTGAGTTTACTATTTTAACCTCTTGTGGGAAAGTCTTTTGTTTTCCGGGGCTCTGCTTGTGGTGCTCGTCGTCATCTTCACTTGGTGTGTCGAGCCCCTTGTGTTCGGCGTTCAGTCTGCCGGACTGTTTGAAGACCCAACAATTTCTGTGGTATGGTTAGCAGGCCTCCCAGGAGTACTGTGGATTTGACATATCTTGTCCAAGATTTTGTTGAAGTTGGATAGCTCATCGCTATTGTCCTTAAGGGGAAGTTTTTGTTGTTCTGCCGTGAGCTTTTGAATCCGGCGTTGACTGCCGTGCTCTTTGGACTGTTCCTTTTAATCCGGCGCTGGTCCTTGTTGCGCCATGGTTTCCCATTTCCATCCCTGATTTCGGATGTACTTGGGTCGCTGGTGCTGCACCTTGCTAGCCAGCTATCCTCTCCCGCGCAGAAGCGGGTCATGAGGCTTGTTAGTGCGACCATTGTTCTTGGCTTTTCTTGGCCGAGGTGTCTGGCGAGCCATTCGTCTCGAACGTTGTGTTTGAAAGCTGCTAAGGCTTCGGCGTCCGGACAGTCGACTATTTGGTTCTTTTTAGTAAGGAACCTGTTCCAGAATTTCCGGCTGACTCTCCGGGCTGTTGAGTTATGTGACTTATATCGTCCTGCATCCGGAGGGCGTATATAAGGCCCTCAAAATTTGCCAAATGCATCCTCGAGCTCTTCCCAGCTTCCAATGGTATTTTCGGGGAGGCTCTTAAGCCAATGCCGAGCTGGCCCTTTGAGTTTAAGAGCTAAGTATTTTATGGCATGGAGATCATCTCCTCTAACCATGTGTATGTGGAGGATGTAATCTTCAATCCAGACTCCAGGGTCTGTTGTTCCATCGTATGCCTCTATGTTTATGGGTTTGAATCCCGCTGGAAATTCATGATCCAGCACCTCATCGGTGAAACATAGGGGGTGTGCAGCGCCCCTATATTTGGGTGTGCCGTGATTTTCGGAATTTTGGCATGTTGCATTGCTTTGACGAGCATGCTTTCTTGGCCCATAGATGGACCTAACTGGGTCATCCTTTTGATGCGAATCCTTATGCGGATCGCATATTGGCTTAATGTCTTGACATCATTCGCCGCTCTCTTTTTACCGTGATGTCGCCCATCCGACCGGTGGCCTTCTTGCTTTTTAATTGTGGGGGCTCTAAGGCCTCCTCGTCAATTCGGGCAGTAGCTTTCTTTTCGGTAGCTCTTTGTTCGGTGACTGTCCGCCGTACTTGTTCAAGGGTGCTAAATACTTTGCTCCATCTGATCCTGAGTGCATCTTCCACTGTTTTGAGCTTCCGCTTCTGCTTTTTCAGGCTACGTGCAGTAGCGACGAGCCTTTTCTGGAGGTCGTTTTGCTCCAATAGTTTGTCCGGCGTTAGATCGTCCGGACTGTTGTCTTCGCCGGGGACAGATTGTTTATCCAAGTTGTCTTGTTCGGACGATTGCTCAATAGCTTGTTCGTTGTTCATCGCTTCGCCCAGCTCTATGGCTGGGTCTTTGTTGAGGCGGGACTTTGTTCGGCATTTATGTTGCCGTTTTGACTGCTTTTCGAGGGATTTATCCTTCGTAGCGTCCCGTTGTTCCTCGTCTTCATCTCCTTTAGGTGTGTCCACCATGTATACATCATGAGATGAGGTGGCTGTCCAGCATCCTAGAGGTGCTGGCTCATTGTTGTCTCCTACATCGTCGTCCATACCGTCGATGTCTTCGGAGTCGAAGTCGAGCACGTCGTGTAAACTTTCGACAGTGGCTACGAAGTGGGTGGTGGGTGGGCGTTGAATTTCTTCGTTGTCCGCATCCCAACCTTCCTGACCGTAGTCCGGCCAGGGCTCTCCGGATAAAGAGAGAGACTCTATTGAATTCAGGATGTCGCCAAAGGGCGAGTGCTGAAAGATGTCCGCGGCCGTGAACTCCATGACCGGCGCCCAATCGGATTCGATTGGCCGGGGCGCGAAGGGTTCGGATTCCGGAGAGGAGTTGATCAAAAGGGCTGAGAAAGCAGAAGCCGCTCTTAAACCGGTGGTTGATGAACTGACCAGCGTAAAGCGGCAGGTTCATGCCATGACCGCAACTATGTTTGGTAAGCATCCTTAACTCCCGATTTGACCATATCTTTTCATGTATCTGCCGGTTTACTAATCCTTGCAATGATACAGGAACTCGTATTGGCCACTTGGGATCTGATGTTCGGAAGAAGTTAAAAGCAGCCTATACTCTGATAGAGCAGCTGTATACCAGCGCGCAGCGGATCATATATACTGCTTCTCACAACAATCCTCCTCCCACCTTGATTAAGGATACCTTAGAAAGGTTATCCATGCTTCCTGCCCGGGTTGACGAACTGAAAAAGTCTGCTGCTAGGACGGGCGCTTTGGCTGCACTGACCCGGGCAAAGGCATGGGTACCTGACTTTGATCCAATTGAAGCGGCCCAAGGTTATCCCAGTTTGAAGGAAGACGGGACAGAATTTGGCGAAGATGATCTCCGGATCATAAACCGGGAGGTACGCCCATTGGCTTGTCAACTAGTTGAAGAAGCGGACCTGTCATACTATCAAGCAAACTATGATGACAAGAACAAGCGGGTTGCTACACCAATCCCCGAAGCTCAGAATCTTATCCCGGCAATCCGTAAGCACACTTATGCCCCTGACATTGAACCGTCCACGCTGATAAGTGATGAAGCTGTATTCCAAGCCCTAACTGGGATCGACTAGGCAACTGTTGATTTCCAGCCACTGGGTAGAGAAGAAGAAGCTGAACCAGCGCGAGATGATCCGCAACCGTCAGGCCAAGCTGGTGACCAATCATGAACCAGAGGCTGGTTTAGTCTTGGACATGCTGCAACATGTATTTGAGAAAACAATTATCCTTTTGGGCACGGGAACACCTTGTAATAGGCTATTTAACAAGATTTGGTCTGGCATGCCTTCGTGCATTTTTATCTGCTTGCTCAAACCAACATGTTTATGATATTCATAATCCGTAGCCATTTATTTAAGCTATTCCTGCAGATAAAAAGCTCAAAGCGCCCTGGCGGTTTACCGCCGGGCGGGTCATGATATTCATACATATAGATACGACCAAGGTGTATAACCAAGGCGATAAAAGATAACCAAACACAGACATATATGTAATACCTGTGACTTTGAGGCATTAGGTTGGCAAACCAACATTGTAGTGAGGGGCATGACCCAACTCTTGGAGGAGAAACAACTCATGTGGATATAAGGCCGGTTTATAGTATAAACCGTTCCGGGTTATGATAAACTCCGGTTTACTCCATACTTTGATTTTGATTGAAAACCAGACCGGGCTGATAGTCTCCGGATGATGATCTGATCGTGTACCATCAACTTGTAATTGACAGTCGAGCCAGGTTGTTAACGCCGGTTTAAAAAGCAACCAAAAAAATTATCAAAAAGAGAACAAAACTCAAACAAAGGCAAATAAAACCGTTGTAGGCGAGGCTTTGAGCCGATCAAGAGGTGTGAGTATGGTTCGGATACGACCAATCCCCAAATGACATTGTGGCATTACGCCGATCAAGAGGTGTAGCTATGGTTCGGGTTCGACCAAGCCCCCAAGTGATGTTGTGGCATTGCGCCGATCAAGAGGTGTAGCTATGGTTCGGGTTCGACCAAGCCCCCAAGTGATGTTGTGGCATTGCGCCGATCAAGAGATGTAGTTATGGTTCGGATACGACCAAGCCCCCAAGTGATGTTGTGGCATTGCGCCTATCAAAAGGTGTAGCTATGGTTCGGATACGAGCAAGCCCCCCAGTGATATAACATAAAGCTTTGAGAAGCTAAATCAAGGGGTAAACCGGATGCCGCGCTTAAAAAACAGAAGCTCCATGTAACCACACATGATGTAAGAAAAAAACAGATATCCCACTTTAGCTGAGGTCCCGGTTTATTATATTGATAATCATATATACATTGTCATAATATGTACATAAGCAGAGCCTATAGCTCAAGTATAGTAGGGCCGAAGAGGAGCAATATTCCACGGCCGGTTGGTCTCCTCCTTCGATTTACGTGAGTCTTTGCGCTCTCGAACATCGATTAGGTAGTACGACCCGTTGTGTAGATTCTTGCTAACCACAAAAGGTCCTTCCCAAGGGGGGGATAACTTGTGCATATCCGTCTGATCCTGGATGAGCCGAAGGACAAAATCTCCTTCTTGAAAGGTTCTGGTTCTAACCTGGCGGCTATGATAGCGACGCAGATCTTGCTGATAAATCACCAAACGGGCGGCCGCTATGTCACGCTCCTCATCTAACAGGTCGAGAGCTTCTTTCCGTGCCTTCTCGTTGTCAGCTTCAACATATGCCGCTACACGAGGTGAGACATGACGGATGTCACTAGGAAGAACTGCCTCCGCTCCATAAACCATGAAGAACGGCGTGTATCCTGTCGACCTGTTGGGAGTGGTGTTGATGCTCCATAACACTGAAGGTAGCTCCTCAACCCAACAACCCGGCGTCCGCTGCAAAGGAACCATAAGCCGGGGTGTGATGCCTCTCAAGATCTCTTGATTAGCCCTCTCTACTTGACCATTAGACTGGGGGTGAGCCACTGATGATACATCAAGCCGGATGCGCTCACGTTGACAGAACTCCTTCATGGCACCCTTTGATAGATTGGTACCATTGTCGGTGATGATGCTATGTGGAAAGCCAAACCGGAAGATCACTTGTTTGATGAATTGAACCGCCGTGGCTGCGTCACACTTGCTAACAGGCTCCGCCTCTACCCATTTGTGAACTTGTCAACCGCCACCAAAAGGTGGATCTTCTTGTCTTTGGACCTCTTGAAAGGCCCAACCATATCCAGCCCCCAAGTCGCAAACGGCCAAGTGATTGGAATCATCCTCAATTCTTGAGCCGGCACATGAGCGCACCTTGAGAACTTCTGGCAGCCATCACATCTTTTGACCAGATCCTCAGCATCAACATGAGCGGTTAACCAATAAAAACCATGGCGAAACGCCTTAGCCACCAAAGATTTTGAACTGGCGTGGTGACCACAATCTCCTTCGTGGATCTCGCGCAAAATTTCACAACCTTCTTCAGGAGATACACAGTGTTGAATCGCCCCTGTCATGCTGCAATGATGTAATTCTCCATTGATGATAGTCATGACCTTGGACCGCCGGATTATCTGCCTGGCCAATGTCTCATCCTCTGGTAACTCGCCCCGATTCATATACACCAGATAGGGAACCATCCAATCTGGGATAACATGAAGAGACGCCACCAACTGAGCTTCCGGATCAGGAACAGCCAAATCCTCTTCACCAGGGAGCTTGACGGACGGGTTATGCAGAATATCCAAGAAGACATTAGGTGGAACCGGTTTACGTTGAGAACCCAGGCGGCTTAAAGCGCCCGCCGCTTCGTTCTTCCGCCGGTCCACATGATCCACCTGATAACCTTTAAAGTGACCCGCAACAATATCCACCTCACGACGATATGCTGCCATGAGTGGATCCTTGGAATCCCAAGTGCCAGACACCTGTTGAGATACCAGGTCCGAATCACCGAAGCACTTAACTCGGCATTGGTTCATCTCCTTAGCCACCCTAAAACCATGGAGTAAAGCCTTGTACCCAGCTGCATTGTTAGTGCAAGGGAACATTAAACGGAGAACATAACAAAACTTATCACCTCGTGGGGAAGTTAATATGACTCCAGCCCCCGAGCCCTCCAATTGTCTGGACCCATCAAAATGAATAGTCCAATAAGTGTGATCGGGCTTCTCTTCAGGCACTTGTAGTTCTGTCCAATCGTTGATGAAATCCACTAGTGCTTGAGATTTGATCGCCGTTCGGGGTATATATTTCAACCCGTGAGGCCCAAGCTCGATAGCCCACTTAGCAATCCGGCCAGTTGCTTCCCTGTTCTGGATTATATCTCCTAAAGGAGAAGAACTGACCACCGTGATGGGATGTCCTTGGAAATATTGCTTGAGCTTCCAGCTTGCCATAAAAACTCCATACACCAACTTCTGCCAGTGCGGGTATCTTTGCTTGGACTCAATAAGTACCTCACTGATATAATAAACCGGACGCTGAACCGGATATTCCTTTCCTGCCTCCTTGCGCTCCACCACAATAGCCACGCTAACAGCCCGAGCATTAGCTGCCACATATAGTAACAATGGCTCCTTGTCAACCGGAGCAGCAAGAACCGGCGGGTTAGCTAGCTGCCGCTTTAAATCCTCAAACGCTTCATCTGCAGCAGAGCTCCAGATGAAGTTATCTGTTTTCTTCAGCATCTGATATAAAGGAATGGCCTTCTTGCCAAGGCAACTGATAAACCGGCTGAACGCGGCAATCCGGCTTGCCAAACGTTGAACGTCATTGATACACTTCGGTTTAGCCAAGGAGGTGATAGCCTTGATCTTGTCCGGATTAGCTTCAATGCCCCTGTTAGACACCAAAAAGCCCAAGAGCTTGCCTGCTGGTACACCAAAAATGCACTTGGCCGGATTAAGCATCATCTTGTAAACCCGCAGGTTATCAAAGGTTTCCTTCAAGTCATCAATCAATGTTTCCTCTTCCTTGATTTTACCACAATATCATCTACATAGGCGTGAACATTGCGGCCGATTTGTTTGTGGAGGCAATTCTGCACACCGTTGATAAGTTGCTCGGCACTCTTGAGCCCAAAGGGCATGGACACATAGCGTAAGGCTCCAAAGGGGTTATGAAGGTCGTCTTCTCCTGGTCCTTAACTGCCATCTTGATCTGATGATAACCAGAATATGCATCCAAAAAGCTCAAACGCTCGCAACCCGCCGTAGCATCAGTAATTTGATCAATACGGGGGAGAGCAAAAGGATTTGCTGGACAAGACTTGTTGAGATCTGTGTAGTCCACACACATACGCCAAGTGCCGTTCTTCTTAAGGACCAGCACCGGATTAGCCAACCATTCAGGATTGAAAACTTCAACGATAAATCCAGCCGCTAAGAGCCTGGCCACTTCTTCTCGAATATCTTTATGTCTTTCTTCATTGAACCGGCGGAGAAACTGCTTGACCGGTTTATACTTAGGATCAACATTAAGTGTGTGCTCAGAGAGTTCTCTCGGTACACCTGGCATGTCAGAAGGCTTCCACGCAAAGATGTCCCGATTCTCACGGATGAACTCGATGAGCGCGCTTTCCTATTTCGGATCCAAGTTAGCGCTGATGCTGAACTGCTTGGATGAATCGCCAGGTACGAAGTCAACAAGCTTAGTCTCATCAGCCGATTTAAACTTCAGGGCCGGATCATGCTCGGTAGTTGGCTTCTTCAACGAAGTCATATCTGTCGGATCAACATTGTCCTTGTAAAACTTCAATTCTTCTATGGCACAAACCGACTCAGCATATGCCGCATCACCTTCTTCACACTCCAGAGCAATCTTGCGGCTCCCATGTACGGTTATCACTACTGGAATCTGGCACTTTGCCATCTGCCATGGCAGATGGCAAAGGCATGGTCGGTGGATGGCAAAGGCTTTGCCATCTGCCAGCCGATGGCAAACAGTTTGTCTAAAACCCTGCCGGTAAAGGCTTCTTTGCTGTCTGCTAGCTGATGGCAAAGAGCCTGTGCCTTTACCATCAGCTGGCAGATGGCAAAGCCTCTTAACGGGGTTAGCCCCGTTAGAAGGCTAACGGCATACTTTGCCGTCTGCCAGCAGATGGCAAAGGCTGCAGGCTCTTTGCCGTCTGCCAGCAGATGGCAAAGGCTGCATGCTTTGCCGTCTGCCAGTAGATGGCAAAGAGCTTTTCCATCGGCTGGCAGATGGCAAAGAGCCCAAATAGGCCAGCCCAAATTTGACATGTAGATGACACGTGGCCTCTTTGCCATCTGCCAGCTGATGGCAAAGCTCTTTGCCATCTGCGCCAAATAGATGGCAAAGTGACTATATTGCCCCATTTAATTTTGATTTTTCTTATATCAGTTCCTTTTCACGTAAAATCAAACACAAATATATTTATATGACCAATATAGCATATTCAACACATATTACCAATAGTCATGAACACATATATATCCAACACATGTTACCAATAGTAACAAGTTTCATCCAGATATATACATAGTTTCATCAATATTACATGGTTTCATCCATAGGTAGCAGGTTTCACAAGGTCAAAACAAAACTAAATACAAGCACTCCATCAACCCAAGCTTCCGTGATCTTAAGCAAATCTGTAAAATGGGAAAGAAGAAAGTTAGAAGAAGAAGACTAGAAGAAGAAGATTATTATGATGCGGAAATATGCATGGATTGTCAAAACTTGCATTATCCTACTATCACTAGTACAACAAAGTTGCAGGTTGGCATAGTTCATGAACCATGTACATCATGACAAATACAATATAATCCAATGCTCGACTATGAACAAAATTGAACAATTACACCTCACAAAGGCAGAGCATAGAACCAACAAGCAAGTAGGAGGGGTATAAGAGGACTTGAGGAGCTCACTGGAGGGGGTTCTAGCCTAGGCCGAGCTTCATCACCATGGATGCGGCTAGGGAAATCAGACGAGTCTACCATCATAGGAGCAACAGCACCACCACCGCCAAAACTGGAATGGCCGAAGCGAATCACCATCATATGTGTACAACTACCAGTGTTGTAGTACTTGAGGAAGATGAATATAACACAGCTCACACACATATGTACAAAGTAATAGAATACAGACAAGTTACTAAGTGGAGTAGTAGTAGAAGGGACCTAAGCTAGCACCCATGCCAAGAGACATACTACTAGTAAATTGTTGTTATGGGTGAGATAAGAGCACAGGTGGTGCTGCTAGAGAGGGAACTATGGGCACTCGGAATAAATTAACAGAGTATGCTTGCATGGGAAAACTCAAGAGTAAAATTGGTAGTAAATTGAGCCATCTAAACAGTAAAAAAATAGCACAAGCAAGAATGTAAGTTCAGCAAACAGTGGAACCACTACGAACCGACTAGCAAGAAATCCTTCATGGCTAAAATATAATAACAGAGCAAAAGGATCGAGACGGCTCACGCATCACTGCAAGATTAAAAGATGTGTCAAGCTCGCAAACTACCTTCAGCTTTTATCACAAAGGAGTTCCACCTCTTTCGATCTGCAAATTTATCTCACTGCCAACACTCTCATCAAGTAAGGACTCCATAGTGAGAAATTGCGTTACAATCATAAATTGTTAAGAACATCGTTCAATAAGAAATTAATGTGGTATGACAAATTAACATAACATGAAAAATGCAGCATCGAAAAGAAATATAGTGTACAATAAGCAGCCGAGTTTTATAGTTAGGTTCGCACGTGACTACAAGAAACATTTAGTAACTTTCAGAGAACCAACACACCAAATTACAAAAACTGATGGCCTGTGGGCTGTGGTAAATACTAAATACACCATCTAAAAATGCCTAGGGAGAACACTGCTATGCATGGTGGACCAGTTGGAAGGAAAAAAATGCGAGGATCATGAAAAATAAACAAACAACACCGGCCCAGGCTCTCTCTAGGACGTTAGCTGGGAGTAATAGGATCACCTGCTTGATCCACTGGCCATTAGAACCACATTTGGCTTTTCAGGCATGGTTTAGTTTTTACCGTGTGCGCCATCTCGGCACTTGGGCTAAGCCCTGGTTGTAGCTGTATCTGACTGCTCTGCTCTTGTATTTCTACCCCTACCATTTCAATGAAAAGCTGCTGCACAGCCTTTTCATAAAAAAATGCAGGTTTGGATTGTCCAAGGCATAGCCCCACCTCGTGCCTTAACGCTTAATAGTTGGGGCACGGGTAGGGTGCGTCGCCTCTTCTTTACTACCTTAAAAACCATGGTCAATTGGGTGTGTGCATTATTTAATAAGTTCCTTGATCTTACATTTGGTGATACAGCAAAACAGAGGGAATCAGGGATATTTGGGAACAGTCGTCCGCAATAGACGGGTGTTCCAATTCAAGTCACTGCTAATGTAGCGAGAACAATTTGAAGAATACACACTAATAAACTAGTATACTAAATCTTCATAACTTTCCGAAGGAAAGTCTTTTGGCATTCGATAACCTAGAGAAGAGTCCATATACAACAGCAACCAAGCATAATATTTTCTGAAAAATCAACTACAAGTTCTGAAATATTAATAACTTAAGTTTGCAAAATCAAATTTATATCAGGTGCAACTAATATAAATGAACTGTTGAAAGCCATGATGAACACCAACACAGACCTTATTGATGATAATAGAGGTATCAACAGTACAATCAATGGAGTCACAAGACATCAGTCAAAGGTCAAAATTAAGTTGAAATATTATTAGTATACCATTTGAAAACAATCGTACCTCCCCATTCATGCGAATTAGCACGTCACCGTGTTTCAGATGTTTGTCTGCAGGTCCATCTCGCACCTGCAATAACAGAATTACCCAGCTCAGATGAGATAGAAAGGTACTACCTCTGTAAAGAAATATAAGAGTGTTTAATTCGCTACTTTAGTGATCTAAACACTCTTATATTTCTTTATGGAGGGAGTACAATGGAAGAAGCAACAAGCTGAGCATAAAAGAAAACATGTTTAGAAATAACAGAACTAAGAAGCAAACATTACCAAAGAATCAACAACCAGCATTCCAGTCTCCCCTGCTCGAGAAACAAGTCATACTGCCTGCTCTAGCAGAAATTTCAATGTGCAATTAATCATGTAGCACACAGAGCCATGAAAAGACAAGTGTACATCTTTTTCCAAACTAGAAAAAGGAGCACAGGAGGATCATACCTGCTCGGTTTCATTCATGCGTCCAATACGTCGAGTTTCTTCGAAACCTTTGTGTTGAAAAGTAACCTTTGAAAAGGACAGAATAAAAAATGGAGATCATGGATGATCTGAGTTCCCAAATAATAGATAAAACAATTACTCCCCCATCCAAAAATGTAGGTTTCCATTGGATGAGTGCCATTAAACTTCAGTAATTAGCTCTCCAAAATAGAAAACTAAAACAGTAGCATCTAATAGAACAAAAGGATCATCAGACAAAATGCACACCTGAAGTGTACCACGAGGAATATAAGCAGATTCTGGCTTGCTACCAAATGTGTCCCAACAGCCACGTAGCAGATTGAGTGCTCTAACTACCTGGAAAAATTTAGGCAGATAATGTTAGCAAAGCTAAGAGGGCCCCAAACAATTAATGGATTAAGTAGCAGATGATGATCTGGTTTCTATGATCCAAGAACTTCTTGTGAGCATGAGGAAGTACTATATTAGTGTTGATACATAAACAACTTACACCGTCTAATGGAAGGTAGAAGGCCGAAGCACTGGAACTGCTACTTCCTGCATTCAGTGCAACAGCTCTTCCTTGGCAATAACAATAGGGGAACCACTAGAGCCACCTTTAGTACCAGAAGCAACCTAAAGAAAAAAAATATTTTAACTTATGAGCACTGGCAGCGGAGCAAATCACCAAGCATTATTTTAGATGCATTGGCATCACCAATTGGAACAAAAAATACAGATTATTGGATAGCTGAAAAGAATTACCTGTATGTAGAATGTATTGAAATCGTTGTAGCCATCCCTTTTAGAAAAGTAAAACAAGGTTAGGACTTCAATTTATGCAGCAATACATAATGATCCATGGATTGAATATACAAGCTTTGGTCATGTAAAGCAAGGCATACTTTTGGTAGTTTGGTGCTTCTCTATCAAGTCGAGCCAATGTTCCTGCAAGATTGAAACCTATATCCAAATAACATGAATCAACATGCAACCCATTGTATTGGATAACTCTCTAGTAAGGGATGAAATCTCCAATTTTTAGGTGTACAACATGCATGTAACTCTATGGGCTACTTCAGAGGAGAAACTAAGCAACAAATTGAAGTGATTTTAAGGGCAGAGGTTTGATTTTCGGCCATCTCGGCCTGGGGCAAAATAAATCCCTTTCGGCCAAATAATTACAGCTCGCTGAATAATCCCTTTCCACCGTCTCCGAGGACACGGTCTCCATCACCAGCTCGCCGCCAACCTCCGTGATCAATTGAAAGTATAGCGGGGTTTTTACGCCCCAAACTACGGATGTCGTGTTCTCCACAGGGACTAGGTGACGACGACTATGCTCAGCTAAAGCTAGGTAGCACAATTAAGAGATAAATGCAGAAAATAAGAATCTAAACTAACAATGATTGTACCCGAAGACAATCTACCAAGAAAATGCAAAATAGCAAAGGGAGGTTAAGATATTACTCACTATCTTTTTGGTATTTTGTTTTATTTGAGGAATTAAAATACTAACACAAACAGGAGTCAATATCAAGTAAAGCTACAAGACAAGGACACATTAGTATCAAACATATAACAATAGGAAGAAGCGGCAATATATGACAGAATATAATTGTTTCAAATCAAACACACACACGCACATTCATGTATCACAGGTACATAACTGATACGGGGACTACAGAACACACAAAACCACACATATGCGAACAGGATACTACACCACGGTTCATGTTACACAAGTGACAACAGAAACGAAATCTTACAAGCCACAAGATTAGTACCCACAGATCAACACAACAAGATTTAACAACTAAAAATTACTGATAGAATTTAACTAGTACAAATGAGAAGAAATACAGGGTGAACACACATATATGCCGATGTAACACTAATTACCAAAGTAACAAAATATTACATATTAGTTAGTTCCCAAAGCAACAAGAAATCCACTATTCAAAACATAGAATTTATGACATGATATTTAACAAGTACGAACTGAACAAACTAGTTGGTTGCAAACACTTATCAAAATCTGAACCTTACAAGTGCTACACGTCTCAATTCTGAACATTTCAAAGTACTGAACATTACACTACTCAAGATTACAGAAAATTAGAGAATAGAGAGAGGGAGAAGAAGCAGCAGTTTTGAGGTTTCAGAGAAGAGCAGCAGCAAGACGTTGAGAGGAGAGCAACAGCAGTTTTCTGGTTCAGAGAAGATTAGGAGGAGCAGCGGAGTAAGAGAAGGGGGCAGAAGCAGGAGGTTGGAGAAGGGAGAAGCAGCAGTAGAGGCGTGGGGAAGAAGAGAAGCAGCATGGGCGAAGCAGGAGGGAGGAGCAGCAAGAGAGAGAGGGCGGAGTGGAAGTGGTGGGTGGCGCCGGCGTGGGTTGCTGGTGGTTCAGGGTTCAGGTGGCGGCGCTGATGGTGGATGGTGCAGCGGTGGCGCTGGGTGATGGATGGATGGATGGCGATGGTGAAGTGGCGGAGCAGCGGCTAGTGGTGGGGGGTGCTGTTGGCGCGGTGGCGTGCCGCCACGCCGGCCTGGCCGCGGCGGCCGGAGGTGGAGAAGGGGGTGTGAGGGAGAGAGTTGAGTGCGCCGCCGGCCGCAGGCGCTGCGATGGTGGTGGTCCCGCTCATGGAGTCGTCCATGGCCGCCGCCGCGTGCATCTCCTCGTTGACCCCGACTATCGACCACCGGAACGCGAAGAGGAGGGAGGGGCTCGCGACGCAGCAGGGCGGGCCGGTGGAGGAGTAGCAGCAGGGCGGCGGCAGGGCTCCTAGGGCGCAGAAGGAAGAGGAGGAGGTGGGAGGGAGCAGCGACGGGTGAGGAAGGAAGGAGCGAGGGGCGTGGGGATGTGGATTGGGGCTAGGGTGAGGAAGGAAGGAGCGAGCCGCGGCGTATGTTTTTTTTTACCTGGATGGGTGGGGAGAGAGGGAGGGGATAACAACACAGTTTTTTACATGAAAAAAAATAACCCCATCTCTTTGCCATCTGCCAGCAGATGGCAAAGAATCTTTGCCGTCTCACGCGTATGGCAAAGACGTAATGGTACGCCGTTACACTCGTGACGGCCACATTATTTGCCAACCTCTTTGCCATCTGGCCGGCAGATGGCAAAGATTATTTGCCATCCACTAGCAGCTGGCAAAGAATAGGATGATGGCAACCATGTTCTTTGTCGTCTGTCAGCTCTTTGCCATCTGTTTTTTATAAGCAGATGGCAAAGACGTTCTTTGCCATCAGCTGGCAGATGGCAAAGAGATGGCTGATGGCAAATTCCCTGTTTCCAGTAGTGTATAGTTCCCTTTTGACCCGGCATCTTGAGCTGCAGATAGACATAGCAGGGTCATGCCATAAATTTAGCATAAGCCGGCCGTCCAAACAGGGCGTGATACGGACTTCTGATTTTCACCACTTCAAAGGTCAAAGTTTCTGATCTCGAGTCATGCTCGTCCCCAAAAGCCACCTCCGTAACTATCTTACCAACAGGATACGCCAATTACTGTGCACCACACCATGGAACACCGTATTGGACGGTTTAAGATTTTTATCCATTAACCCCATGCGATGGAAAGTTTCATAGTAAAGGATATTGATACCGCTTCCTCCGTCCATGAGCACCTTGGTGAACTTATAACCTCCCACCTGAGGTGCCACCACCAATGCGGATGACCCGGATTGTCAACCCGGGTGGGTGATTTTCTCTGCTCCACACAATCGGCTGCTCAGACCAGCGTAGGTAACGGGGCACCGCCGGTTCAACGGAGTTCACTGCCCTCTTATGAAGCTTTTGGTCACGCTTGTCTAAGCTAGTGGTGAAAACATGATACTGCCAACTATTCAACTGTTTCGGGTTGCTCTGGTAACCCGATTGCTGCTCCTGCTGCTGATTGCCCTGATGATTGTATCCACCTTGGTTTCCCTGATTACCTTGATTGTTATGTCCACCCTGATTACCATGGAAACCAGAACCGGAATTTCCTCCACCATAACCCGACCCATGAGATCCAGGGCCTGAACCGCCACCTGGTCCGTGATCATACCAGAAAGCATTAGAGTTTTTGAACTCTTGCATGATGTAGCAGTCCTTCCAGAGGTGTGTGACCGGCATCTCCTTCGTCCCATGTTTCGGGCAGGGCTGGTTCAATAGGTAAGGTAGGCGGTCCGGGTTAGGACTAGGTGCTCCACCGCGCTGGGACGGTTTACCCTTGCGCAGTTGGCCCTTGTCCTGTGCGCTGGTATTAGCCACAAAGTCCAAGCTGTGATCCGCTTTACTTTTGCCACCGTTTCCATGACCTGCCGGGTTGTGGTGCTGCCCATTGGCGTTGCCGCTCTTTTTTCCCTTCCCTGCTTTATCATCATCAGACTCGGGATCCTTGGTACTAGCAGAGTCGGCATACTTCACTAAAGCAGCCATGAGGTTCCCATATCATCGCAATGGCGTTTGAGCCGTCCCAACTTCAACTTTAGAGGTTCAAACCAGCAATTGCCTTCCAAGGTCAGAACTGCAGTATTCGCATTGATGCGGTCTGATGAATGCAAAATTTCCGAAACCCAGCGCATCCATCGGGTTGTTGACTCTCCTTCCTCCTGGACACAGGCAGCTAAGTCCACAATCGACATAGGTTGCTTACATGTATCCTTGAAATTCTGGATAAACCGGGTTCTTAACTCTTCCCATGACCTGATAGAATTCGCCGGTAAACTCTTTAGCCAAGTATGGGCCGTCCCTTCCAACATCATGGTAAAATACTTTGCACATGCCGCATCATCCACATCCAGCATCTCCATGGCCATCTCATAACTTTCAACCCATGTCTCAGGGGATAAATCAGTAGTGTAATTCGGCACCTTGCGCGGGCCTTTGAAATCCTTGGGCAGGCGCACGTTGCGCAACGCTGGTACGAGACACGGCACCCCCAAGGAACTAGAGGTGACTCCTGGCTCTACTGATGTGGTTGGACGAACCGGAGCAAGCTGACGGGCTTCATGCTGCGCCGCTAACTCGGCCTCCCTGCGAGCTCGAGCCTAGTCTACTACCTCCTGAGCATCACTAGCGCCCCCTGCCTGATTGTCGCCACGGGGCGGTTCACGATTCCGCGCATTGCTTGATATGGCCGGTTCATCCATACGCCTGCTGTAACTCCGGCTTGGACGGGGGGTGGAATGAATTCGATCACGACTGTATGAATAAGCCTCCTGTTGAACCAAGGCTGTCCGAAGAAGCTCCTTAACCCGACGCATCTCAACCGCCGGAGAATCACCTTCAATTGGGATAGCCTCCAGTCGTGAAGCGGCAGCAACAAGATTGTCCATCGGAGTAGAATAATGACCCGGTGGTGTTGGGACGGGCTGCGTCACAATGTTGTTCTCTCGAGGCGGATCCATCAAACGTGGTTGAACCGGCGCCCCTGCCCCAGGTACCTCTGCCCGGTTCACCACCGGCGGATTGCTGGTCCCTTCCCCTGGGGTGTTAATGAGGTTCCTAGCATCATAAACCGGAGGCAGGCGAGAACGGTGTCTCCTTTTCAGGACTTCGTGTGATGCATTCTGATCCAGCATAAGCCGGTAAGCCTGCAGATCCAAAGCGGCGCCATTCGCTGCCATCCTGATATATTCAGCTGCCAGATCGACTTTGGCCTGAGTAATCTGATCCTTTACCTTCGCAATTTCCGGATTATGTGCATCCTGATCCACCGGGTTAGCCTCCGCCATCAGCGTTGCCAACGCGTCAAATAAATCAGATAAAACCTAAGCCGACAGTCGCACAGGGCCTCCTGCCCCGGCTGCCATCACCGATGCTAATCCAGAAATCATTGCTGCTGCGGTCGAAGAGTGGAGCGCCGGCTGCGTTCCAGCCATGAAGATTCCAACCCGGTTGGGCAGATCAGGGGGGTCCAGAATAATGTTGCCATCGGAACAGCCCCCAATCCGGCCATCTTGTAGCTCATATAACGACTCGGTCTCTCCAGTTGATGACTCGTTGCCGGAATAAACGACTGTCTCACCACCAGATTCCGATTTTTCTTCGTATTCCCCTCCATGGATGACTCCCACGAAGGCATGCTTCATGACGGGCTTGACCCGGGCAGATCTCACACGCTGAGCCGTTTCAACGAGGTCGGTGCAGATATCCGGCTCAGGGCCCGGTTCGCCGATCTTGCCGATGAAGACGTGTATGCCACCAAAGGGGACACGGTACCCGTACTCGATTGAGTCAGCCTCGGGGGCCCAGCCTGCATCATCAATGTAGAGCTTTGCCGCGACGACTCTTGGTAATCCAGCCCACCGCGTAACCCTTGAGTCCTTCGAAGCTGCCTTCCAAGAATTTGAAACCATCGTGCGATAGCCCCACGGTCGGCGCCAACTGTCGTGGTTTTGTCACGGCAGATGTCCTCGTGAAAGGACTTAGTCGTGGAGCCATCGCTACGGGTTAACTTGAAGGGGTTAAAGCGGACAAGGGACGCAAGAGAGTTTTATAGTAGTTTGGCCCCTTGCGATGAAGGTAAAAGCCTACGTATAGTTGTGATGGAATGGATGGGGTTTCGATGACCAGGGAGCGAATACGCTTTGCCTGAGTCTCGAGTTGTTCTGTTCTCTTGAACCACCGCCGGGTCGTCCCCTTATATACATGGGTTGACGCCCGTCGGTTTACAGAGTCCCGAGGCAGGCTCATAAGCGTGTCCGGCTCAGTCTCCGCTCTTTCCACCTTAAATGCAAGTTACATATCAATGCCGGTTTATAGCTACAGGCCTTAAACCGGTTCTAGGCCCTGGGCCTTTACACAGCGTCTCCGTCTGTCTTCATGGGCTTCAAGTATAATGAACTACTGATGAAGTTAACCCGGCCTCTCCTGGCCGGTTTACGCCTAGTAGTAATATCCCCAACATTATCAGAAATATAGATAGGTGAAGTAGCAAAAGCAGGGTCATATTTCATTCTAGCATTCAAAGACTTTTCTTTCAGCTTAGCTAATAGTTTCTTAAGATCATATCTATCTTTGCAAGCAAAAAGGTCTCTAGCAGTTTCTTCATCCATAACATAACTCTCGTGCACATCGTGCAATTCATATCTAGGGGAGAATCTTCATCATCACTTTCATCAATATTATCTGTTTCAATAATTTCATTCTCTCTAACCCTAGCAAGTTTTTCATCAAGAAATTCACCTAATGGCACAGTATTATCAAGCATAGAAGTAGTTTCATCATAAGCATCATGCATAGCAGAAGTGGCATCATCAATAACATGTGACATATCAGAGTCAATAGCAGGAATAGGTGTCGCAAGTTTACTCAAAACAGAAGGTGAATGAAGTGCAGAGCTAGATGGCAGTTCCTTACCTCCCCTCGTAGTTGAGGGATAAATCTTGGTTCTTTCATCTTTCAAGTTCCTCAAAGTGATCAGCAGATATAAATCCCAAGTGACTCAAAGAATAAAGCTATGCTCCCCGGCAACGGCCTAGAAAATAGTCTTGATAACCCACAAGTATAGGGGATCGCAATAGTTTTTGAGGGTAGAGTATTCAACCCAAATTTATTGATTTGACACAAGGGGAGCCAAAGAATATTCTCAAGTATTAGCAGCTGAGTTGTCAATTCAACTACAGCTGGGAGACTTAATATCTGCAGCAAAGTAGTTAATAGCAAAGTAGTATGGAAGTAACGATAACGGTGGCAAAAGTAAGAGTAGCAGTTTCTATAGCAATCGTAACAGTGGCAACGGAAAAGTAACTAAGCAAAGATCAATATGTGAAAAGCTCGTAGGCAATGGATCAGTGATGGATAATTATGTCGGATGCGATTCCTCATGCAACGGTTATAACATAGGGTGAAACAGAACTAGCTCCAGTTCATCAATGTAATGTAGGCATGTATTCCGAATATAGTCATACGTGCTTATGGAAAAGAACTTGCATGACATATTTTGTCCTACCCTCCAGTGGCAGCGGGGTCCTATTGGAAACTAAGGGATATTAAGGCCTCCTTTTAATAGAGTACCGTACCAAAGCATTAACACTTAGTGAATACATGAACTCCTCAAACTACGGTCATCACCGGGAGTGGTTCCGATTATTTTCACTTCGGGGTTGCCGGATCATAACACATAGTAGGTGACTATTGACTTGCAAGATAGGATCAAGAACTCACATATATTCATGAAAACATAATAGGTTCAGATCTGAACTCATGGCACTCGGGCCCTAGTGACAAGCATTAAGCATAGCAAAGTCATAGCAACATCAATCTCAGAACATATTGGATACTAGGGATCAAACCCTAACAAAACTAACTCGATTACATGGTAAATCTCATCCAACCCATCATCCTCCAGCAAGCCTACGAATTACTCACGCACGACGGTGAGCACCATAAAATTGGTGATGGAGGATGGTTGATGATGACGACGGCGACGGTTTCCCCTCTCTGGAGCCCCGAACGGACTCCAGACCAGCCCTCCCGAGGAAGATTAGGGCTTGGCGGCGGCTTCGTATCGTAAAACGTGATGAATCCTTCTTTCTATTTTTTTCTCCCCGAACGTGAATATATGGAGTTGGGGTTGAGGTCGGTGGAGTCCCAGGGGGCCCACGAGGCAGGGGGCGCGCCCTGCACCCTCGTGGATAGGGTGTGGGCCCCCTGATGCTGATTCTTTCGCAAATATTTTTTATAAATTCCAAAACGTGTCTCCGTGGATTTTCATGTCATTCCGAGAACTTTTATTTCTGCACAAAAATAACACCATGGCAATTCTGCTGAAAACAGCGTCAGTCTGGGTTAGTTCCATTCAAATCCTGCAAGTTAGAGTCCAAAACAAGGGCAAAAGTGTTTGGAAAAGTAGATACGTTGGAGACGTATCAGAAGGCAGAAAGGGTTAAAGTTGATGACATGGCTTTGAATGGTGCATACTGAACACACAAAAAAATTTGAGTTGTAATAAGTTAAAAAAATGAAATGCCTTTGTAACAGATGAGTTTTCGTCCGAAACCTTGATACTTCGAAAGAGATTGTCCATTTGTACACGAAGTGTATCCAGTTTTTTCCATAACCATCTCTACTTTTTTGCACATGCTATGTGGGTGAAATGATGATACCATGGCAACTTTCAGCCTTTTCAGAGTTCATTTGTAGTGCTTTTTAATTTCAGGGTCATTTAGCTCAAAAGAAATCAGTAAATGGATGAAAAATAGCAAATGAAGGCAGAAAGGGTTGAAAGTTGATGATGTGGCTTTAAATGGTGCATACTGAACGCACAAAAATTCTAGAGTTGTAGTAAGTTATTAAAAATGAAAGAGAGGCACACTTCTCACCTGCATGTTGCTTAGCTTCAGGCCATGAGAAACTACACATAGCTCCATGCAGTCTACATCATTTCCTCAAGGCCTGAAGCTAAGGAACGTGCAGGTGAGCAATGCGCCTCTCCTTCATTGTCTCTGCACTCAGGGCTTACAAACCTCTGTGAGTCCCTCTCGCTTGGCGAGGTGGGACTACAAATCCGCTGCAAAAAGAATCAACTAAAAACCTCTAGTACCGGTTTGTGGCATGAACCAGTACTAAAGGTGCTGGTGGGTCCCTAGCATGACAACAGCCTGCCACCACATCTTTAGTACCGGTTCGTGGCATGAACCCGTACTAAAGGTTCGCCACGAACCGGTACTAATGAGTGCCGCCCGCCTAGCCATTGGAACCGGCACTAATGGTCACATTAGTGTCGGTTCAGTTACAAACCGGGACTAATTTGCTTCACATTAGGCCCTTTTTCTACTACTGGAAAATATTAGAAATTAGAAACTAATCAATTGTTGTGAGACAACAGTGTATGGTATGCGTAAGATTTCATGTATGCTAATGACATTACTACATGGATTAAAAATCAAATAAAGTTGTATATAAAAACTG
The DNA here is from genome assembly GCA_021605145.1 of Aegilops bicornis. NCBI lineage: Eukaryota > Viridiplantae > Streptophyta > Magnoliopsida > Poales > Poaceae > Aegilops > Aegilops bicornis. The sequence goes on from CM038674.1 coordinate 650,118,486, forward strand.
TATCTCCCCCAAATGTTTCATCTCGAGCTTACTATAACATAAAGGAAGTTGATAACCCACAAGTATAGGGGATCAATTGTAGCCTCTTTCGATAAGTAAGAGTGTCAAACCCAACGAGGAGCTAAAGGTAAAACAAATATTCCCTCAAGTTCTACCGACCACCGATACAACTCTACGCACGCTTGACATTTACTTTACCTGGAACCAGTATGAAACTAGAAGTACTTTGTAGGTGTGATAAGATAGGTTTGCAAGATAATAAAGAGCACGTAAATAAAACCGAGGGGCTGTTTAGATAAAGGCACAATTAAGTTAGTTTTAGTAGAGAGCTTTTGTCAACAAGAAAGTTATTTGTCCCTAGGCAATCGATAACAAGTACCAGTAATCATTCTTGCAACTTTACATGAGGGAGAGGCATGAGCTAACATACTTTCTCTACTTGGATCATATGCACTTGTGATTGGAACTCTAGCAAGCATCCGCAACAACTAAGAATCACTAAGGTCGTGAAACCCAACCATAGAATTAAGTATCAAGTCCTCTTTACTCCCATACGTCATACCCCGTTACTGGTTTAAGTTTCACACTCCCGCAACCCAATCAGAGCGTAACCATAAACATATTGCAACACCCTACAACGGGGGCCCCATATGTTTGCGCGAGAACGGAGGGCACCGTATGACAGCACCATAAATCAAATATACAATCATACCAACCAAGATCACGATTAACCCATAGGACAAAACGAATCTACTCAAACATCATAGGATAACCATAGATCAATTGGAAATAATATATGGAGTTGAGCACCATGTTTAAGTAGATATTACAGCGGGGGCAAGAGGTGTTACACCGCTGCATAGAGGGGGAGAAAGTTGGTGTTGACGGTAGCAAGATTGTTGATGTAGATCGATATCACGATCCTAGCCCCGGCGGTACTCCGGCGCCACCGGAAGCGAGGGGGAGAGAGCCCCCGCCTTCTTCTTCTTCCTTGGCCTCTCCTAGATGGGAGGAGAGTTCCCCCTCTGGTCCATGGCCTCCATGGCCGCGGAGGGGCGGGAGCCCCTTAGAGATTGGATCTCCCTCTCTATTCTCTTCTGTTTCGCGTTCCCCTGATATGGCCAAAAACCGTTTCTTATATTCTGGGAGATCCGTAACTCCGATTTCCCTGAGATTTTAATACGATTTTTTCCGGATATAAGCTTCCTTGCACCCGAAGTAGAGCTCCAACCAACGTTCAAGGAGGGCACAACCCACCACCGCGCGCCAGGGGCCTCTAGCGCGCCTTGGTGTCTTGTGGCCTGTGTGGGCCTCCGTTTGCGGGGATTCCAACTCCCAAAAATCACATATATTCCAAAATAATTCTCCGTGAAATTTTATTGCATTTGGACTTTGTTTGATATGGATTTTCTGCAATACAGAAAACATGCAGAAAACAGGAACTGGCACTGGGCATTGGATCAATAGGTTAGTCCAATAAATCATATAAAAAGCTGCCAAAAACATCTGAAAGTTAAATAATATTTTCATGAAACAATCAAAAATTATAGATACGACGGAGACCTATCAACATCCCCAAGCTTAATTCCTGCTCGTCCTCGAGCAGGTAAATGATAAAAAAGATAATTTTTTATGTGGAATGCTACCTAACATAAACTTAATCATATGTCTAATCATGGCATGAATATCAAGACATAAGTGATTCAAAGCAATAGTCTATAATTTGACATAAAGACATCAATACTCAACCATCCCAACAAACAATCATGTCTTTCAAAATATCAACGCTAAAGAAAGCTATCCCTACAAAATCATATAGTCTTGTCATGCTCTGTCTTCTTAACACAAAGTATTTATCATTCACAACCCCGATGACAAGCCGAGCAATTGGTTCATACTTTTTAACGTGCTTCAGCTTTTTCAACCCTCACGCAATACATGAGCGCATGCCATGGATATAGCACTACGGGTGGAATCTAGTATGATGATAGGGGTAAATATAAAGAAGACAAAAAAGTAAGAAAGTCTCACACCGACGCGGTTAACCAACGGGCTATGGAGATGCCCATCAATCGATATCAATGCAAGGAGTAGGAATTTCCATGCAACGGATGCACTAAGAGCTATAAGTGTATGAAAGCTCAATATGAAAACTAAGTGGGTATGCATCTAATCCTATAATGAAAAATTCCCACTAGTATAAGAAAGTGACAACATAGGAGACTCTCCATCTGAAAAATATGGTGCTACTTTGAAGCACAAGTGTGGTAAAGGATACTAACAATGCCCCTTCTCTCTTTGTTTATTTTTTTCTTTTTTGTTCTTTTCTTTTTTCTTTTTTCTTTTTCTTTTTTTCTTTTTATATATTTTTTCTCTCATTGTCAGGATTCTCATCCCGACTAGTGGGGGAATCATAGTCTCCATCATCCTTTCCTCACTGGGGCACTGCTCTAAAAATGAATAATGATGATCATCACACTTCCATTTACTTATAACTCAAAAGAAATAATAGTTACATCTTGATATCTATGACAAAATATGACTCTATATGAATGCCTCTGGCATGTACCAGGATGTGCAATGATCTAGTGTAACATATATGAAAAATGATGAACGGTGGCTGAAAGGGCAATGCACGGTACCGTAGAGGCTAGCAAATTGCGGAAAGGTAAGAGTGTGTATAATCCATGGACTCACCTTAGTAATAAAGAACTCATATACTTATTGCAAAAGTTTATTAGCCCTCGAAGCAAAGTACTACTATGCATGCCCCTAGGGGAATAGATTGGTAGGAAAAGACCATCGCTCGTCCTCGACCACCACTCATAAGGAAGACAATCAATAATAAATCATGCTCCAACTTCATAGCATAACGAGAGACTATATGTGCATGCTTCGGGAATCACAAACCTTAACACCAATATTCTTACTAACCACAACCGTTTACTAGTACCTCCCACATATTCCATCTCTATGTCGCAAAACTATTGCAAGGAATCAAACATAACATATTCAGTGATCCATAAGTTTTATGTAGGATTTTATGACTAACCATGCAATTGACCAATTCCTTTTGACTCTCTAAATAGATATAAGTGAAGCATGAGAGTTTAATTCTTTCTATAAAAGATAATGCTCTAATAAATATAAGTGAAGAAAAAGAGCATTCTTGAAACAACGGTTTTCTACGTGAAGAGAAACAGGCAATCGAAACTTCAAATGATATAAGTGAAGGACATGAAGCATTCTATAAAGCCACACTCAAAAGATATAAGTGAAGTGCAATGAGCATTCTATAAATCAACCATGGACTATCTCATACCAGCATGGTGCATAAAATAAAAAGTGAAAACTAAAAGCAAACGACGCTCCAAGATTTGCTCATATCACATGAACGAAACGAAACCGAAAACATACCGATACTTGTTGAACAAAGATGGGATGCCTTCCGGGGCATCCCCAAGCTTAGACGCTTGAGTCTCCTTGAATATTTACTTGGGGTGCCTTGGGAATCCCCAAGCTTGAGATCTTGCCTCTCCTCCTTCTCCTCATATCGAGACCTCCTCGATCTTTGATCACTTCATCCACACAAAACTCAACAGAAAGTTCGGTAAGATCCGTTAGTATAATAAAGCAAATCACTACTCTAAGTACTGATGCAAAACAATTCATATTTTGTTTTTGCATTGTAGCTACTGTAATATAACTTTTTCATGGCTTAATCCACTGATAGAAATCGATAGTTTCATCAAAACAAGCAAAACAGTGCATCAAAAACAGAATATGTCTTAAATAGGACAGTCTGTAGTAATCTGAACATTCACCATACTTCCGTTACTCCAAAAATTCTGAAAAATTAGGAAAAATAAACATTTTGTATAGGAATACAGTGCAAAAAGTTTCAGAACCGTTTGACGTTACAATAAAAAAAATGTAAAATCGCGCACTACAGCCAAAGTTTCTGTTTTGCACCGCACAAACCAACAAGCAATCTAAACATCCTAAAGGCAAACCTTGGCACATTATTTTTATAATACAATGGAATTGTACAAGGGGATAATTATTTTTGTGATAATCTACATGAAAAATTCTACATTATTTCCATGAGCATGAACACAAGTGTTCAAGGTCGACCCTCACTTCTCCAATGCATAACTTTCAATCGCTTCTCTTTTGTGAAAAGTTTTAAGTTCCCCTCTATATTTTTTGTTTTTAAACTTTATAAAAGCACTCAACAGAAATAAGTGACTCTCTAAAAATTTCGGGTTGTCTCCCTAGCAGCGCTTTCTTTAAAGCCATTAAGCTAGGCGTAAAGTGCTCAAGTAATGAATCCACCCGGATCCCAAGGTATATCAAAGCCAATTTTAATTAGCAAAGATTTGGCATTTAGTAGTGAGCACAAAGCAACATATATCAAGCAATGAAGAAGTCTAACACTCTTCCTATCCATCGGCATGCCATACAAGAACTATTCATGAACATCAAGTAAAGGCCAATACATAGCATAAGCAGTTTCTTGCAATTTTTTAGTGTTGGAAACATAAAGAGGCGGAGATGTAGTTCCTCTCTCATAATAACTGCAAGTAGGACACTACAAAAAAACACTTCCGTGATGATACGTGTTTGTCACAGTAGGTCACGTTTTCTTTCATGCATGTACATCCATTACAAATTTATGACAGAATCAAGATAGTCATACCTGTGCTGTCGTAGAAGTGTTCCATGACATTACAAAAATTATCATCACGGAAGTGTCCACTTCCATGACGATAAATCGCACGTCACAGAAGTGCTTTCATCAAGGGTGACCGACACGTGGCAGCCATCTGGTTTTGGATCCGATAACCCGTTAACAGCCCTGACCAATGGGGATTTTCCACGTGTAAAATCATCATTGGCTAGAGGAAACACGTGTCGGCTCACTGTTGGGACAGATGTCATCCACTCATTGGACGCAAAGCGCCTATGATACGTCGACATGTGGCACAGCCCAACAGAGGCCCATATAGGTTAAAAAGGCCAGCCCAGTCCAAGGCCCGTAGTACTTACTCAGGTACTAGTGGGCCAACCCAATAACGGCCTGCTTAATAAAGGCCCATTTACGGCCCGAAGCCAGATCTGGCCGTTAAATGTTTGCTGAATATTTGGGCCTATTTACAGCCCGAAGCCAGATATGGCCCGTTAATTGTTCGCCGAATATTTGGGTCCAATTACCGCCCAGTGACTTTCGGCATGTTAGAGGCCCGAGGTAGACATGGGCCCATTTCAGCCCGGTGTGACTTTCGGCCTGGGAATGGCCCGTGCTGCCCATGGGCCATATATGGTCCGACAGGACATCGGGCCCACTAACGGCCCGTGATAAAGGTGGCAATGCTAATCCCAACGTGACTTTCGGCTGTTAAAGGCTCGCCGCATAATTCGCCCGCCGATGTTCAGATAAGCTTTCGGCCTCTTAAAGGCCCATGATATCAGTGGGCTAACTAAGGCCCGAGATATGTTTCGGCCTGGTAACTGCCCGTGATATAACTGGGCCCAAAAAGGCCCGATCGACATTTTAGCCTGCTGATTGCCCGTCGACGACTAGTGTAAATTGAGGCCCAATATGCATTTCGGCCTACTAAAGGCCCATGGTTTCATCTGGGCCGTAACAGGCCAGTACAATATTCAGCCTGTTAATGGCCCAACGCTACCTGGGCCAAACTAAGCGTTGGGTCCACAAAAGGCCCAACTAAAATATAGGCCGGTGTAAGTTGTGGGCCTCGCGCAAAGTGTGAAGGCCCCAATGATTCGGGGCCAAGAAAGATGCAGGCCGGCCCAAATGTGGCCCGCTAAACACCAGGCCCGTTAGAGGCGAATGTTTCAGCCTGGTCGACTACATCTGATTTTTTTTCCAGATAGCGAATGATGGCAGTAACTAGTAGGAATTAAGAACAAACCTACTCTATACAATAAAGAAATTACGGCATAGTAACTAAGAATAAACCTACACTATACAATAAAAGAATTATGGTATATTACATCCACTGGGCATCGGAGTTCGCCACAAGTGATCATATCGTGCAACGAAGAAGCAGATTACAAAAACTAGGCACCATTGCAGCGTAACAAAATAATACTGAACCGAGACCACTTCCAAGACAGTTCAAGAAAGGTTAGCCTTTAAGGAACTGCTGCAAGAAGCTGCCGAAAGCAAGGCTGTGAGACTGGCCTAGCATGTCGGTCCTAGCTTCCAGGTGTAGTTGTTTAGCGATGAGGTTCTCATTGGTGTTCTCCGCAATCTTTCTTAGAGATAGGATTTCAAGTCGAAGTTGAGTTGCAGAATGCCTTTCTGCTAGAACTTGGGACTGAAGAAGTTGAACTGATTCAGACAACGAATTCTGTGAGCTTGTCTTACTGCTAGTCACAAGTAACTTGAACACTGCATCAAGACAAGACTTTGGGGTTGTCTCGCTATTTTCAAGATGTTTTGTCTTCTTTGCTGCAATATATGTTGGGTTTGTCTCACAGCCTTCAGCAGACTTGTGCATGCCAGCAGGCATATCACCCTGAAACAAAGCAGAGAGATGACAAGTTTTGCACGTGTATAAACAAAGATCATAATTGTGCTGTCAATTCCATCCAATTTCAAATTAGAAAATAAAGAGTAAGTTCAAAATATCAATAGCATAATTTGGCATTGTTCATATATAATGCGGGGAGCTTCACCACACTACTGGATTACCATGTCAACATAACAAGCATAGATGAAGGGAAAAGAAAATCATTGTATCTATTTTGGTTAATGTGCATGGCATGTTGTTCATATCATCAGCCACATCAGTAAGATAAAACAGGAGATGACAAGGTGCAAACGTGGGCTGCTTCACCACACATTGGATTATAGATCGACAAAAACAAGCATACATATAGGGAGTATTGAGTAATGTGCATGGTATGAATAAGGAATTTGGTTTTACAAGTACAACTTAGGACTTACGGTTCTTGCGAACATGCATTTTGGTAGAAACAGCAAAACTAAACAGCAGTAAACGATAGGGAGTATGAGGAAATTAGACAGCAGTTGAGGATAAAGGCTTTAGAAGGACCGACTTACATGAACAGTTAACACCGGCTTTATAATGCCCTTCTCCATGTCAAGGAAGGATAACTCAAGAATTTCAGCACAAAATCTTCTTCATAAGCATTGCCTCTACTCTACATTTTGTAGAGAGTAATTATAGATATGATAATATTGGAAGGGATAGAGGATAATGAAGATAAGATGCAGATTGATGCTACATAATCAACTACCAATCCCTGGAAGTACAAGCATTACAGACAAAATGTCTTGACAAGAGCAATGGGCTACACTTCAGACCGGCATTGTCTCAGGTATTCTACTTTTGGTAAGATTAAATATAGATCTGATCTTTTTAGTAAATGGTGGGCGAGGGAGATAAGATTCAGAATCGCTACACAATCGAACTGTCTTCTTCCCATAATACAAGAGTGTTTTGAACACCGTGTAATTGTACAAAACGTTCTTATATTATGGGACGGAGGGAGTAGTTGTTAATGGAAGTATAGTAATAGACGATGTTCAGTCCTTACAAGAGGACTGCAGCGCTAAACCTCTACAAAAGCATTGGGTTGATTCTAAATTTATGTAAGATTCCATACGGATCTTATAATGTCCACCAAATGGACGATAACAAGGCTAACATGTGCAGTGATGCTACATAATCAAACAGCTATGAAAGTAAGTATGGTCATACAGGGCAAGAGGTACTCACAGGAGCAATGCGATTAAAGCGGTATAGTTGCGAGATTCTGTGGTCCCTTGAGAATGAATGTTCTTCTACTAACAGTTTTCATACAAGTGAGACGTTAAGGCAAATGCAGAAATGTAGTCCAAATTGTGATGTCATATCACAGATAGTACCTTACGCTGCAGCCGAGACCAATGCGTAACAAGATTATTCCAGTCACCGTCGGATAAATGTAGCACCGGAGACTTTACAAAAATTTCGTTTAGAGGCTTGCCAACGAAGTGCGCTTGCCTTAGGTAGGAACGATACTTCATCAACGAGTGCTTGAAAAGCGCAACCAACCCTCGCTCGTCTTCACAATCCAGTTTGGTCCTCGCCTATTTAAAAGAATGAAATCTTGTGTCTTCTGTCAGCAGAAACATATGCAGCAATGACCATGAATAACATTAGTATATTACTTACGTGTAAGTTGCGGAGGAAGACTGGAAATTGTTCTGTGTCTGCGATATAATCTTTCCATTAAGGAAAGATGCGCACAAAGTTCCTGACAACAATATAAGCTTTGTCTTCTAAACTGGGAAGAAATGGAGCAGGGGTCCTATTTGCTACAATTGGGGCTCTCTCTGGTTCGAAAAGGGATTTGGCAATCAGATTTGGTGTACTCTTTGCCGGAATGGGGTTTTGCGTCAGAGAGTTGGTGCTATGTCAACTCATGTAATCATAATGTTTGCTGCAGCTTGGGGTCTGCATTGAATTGGGGCATCGAAATGACCAAAGGTAGTAGGGCTAGAGTCTGCTAGAGTTGGGGTGTTTTGTGGGTCGTGATATTGCAACTACACCTAATGGGCTATTTGATTTATCGGTGCCACTAACTTTTCCAAATACTTTGCTTGTGCTCCTCCACGATCAGCAATCGCCTCTTCCTTTTGAACGTCGATACACAAGAACAACATTTGAATGGATAAATATGGTATGATGACAGATGGAATATGTATCAAAATGGAGAGGCGGGCGTATTCACATACACGATGTGTAAACTAAGCTAATGGCAGTTCAACAAAGTAGAAGCAATGCAAAGCATCAGTTGCAAGATATATGCGACAAATATAACCTTGGAAAGTTAGAGCAAGCACCTTGATGGGTGAATAAGATAGGGCATCTTCCTCTGACTCCTCCACTTGGGAGCTACATTGACTTAGGTCTCCCTATAGCTCAGAATCACTGTTAGGATCATATTCTGAGCATGAATCAGAGGTGGAGAGCGTTTGCATTGCATTGCATCCAGACTTGATTTCAGTCCCTTAATGCCAAGTTTAACAGCCATGGCATTGTTCTCGCTTATTCTTTTCATGCGCCGCAAGCTCATAATCATTACGATGCTGTTCGTAATCCGAGATTCATGGAAACATAAAAAGCAACAGATTATCTATGGAATGCATTATGGATTCAACTCAAGAGTGTCTCCCTATAAACCCCTGCATATGCAAAGTTCACCCCCAACCGTCTTGACTGCACCACACACGTAAATACAAACCCCTTATGTCTCTATAACAGTGCATACACATTTCAAAACTGAAGTAGGAACATTAGAATCATATGAAATTCGTATTTGAACAAATAAACTAAGGAATTATGAGTGGCATAATGTTTAGCTTCAAGGGTGGAGTGTTGGTAGTGCGACACAAAGCAAGTAGGAAGATTGTATTCCATGTAAAAGATCGAAGCCTATGTAAAAGTTGGAAATGACACTTTCTTTCTATACAATGCAGTGTTCGTTGCCCACAGATGATGGAAGAGATCACATAGAGAAATACTATTCACTCATGTCTACGGTTGTAGTATTTAGAAACAGGGTGGTCCACCCTAAAAGAATATTGACAACAAATATGACAAGGCAAGCATAGATGTAGTGAATCAATCATTTACTTGTAAGCTTACTAGGACAAGTATGCGTAATTGTAATCGCAGAAGAGACCGGCCCAAAATCTGAATCAAGAAGTTAAGTCTAGCACTTATTGTTTGCAAATAATCGACGTGAATAATTGGATATTATATCGAATGATTAAGAAAGACAAGTAAAATTGTCAACAAACCTCGCTTGTAGTAGTAATCTGGGTCAATGTCACTACGACCAACAATCCAAAATGACTAGTGTCTGTTCCTAGGGCCGGAATTTTGAAAACCCTGTGAACTTTACAGGTACTAAAGATTACCGAAATACATCTGAACCATTAAGTGTAGGTAGCACTTAGCACACAACAAACCCTAATGACAGTGCTGCCTAATGAGTAATGGATCAATTAGCAAATGGGTGATGAGGAGTGGCTGCTGAGTGTTGAGGACATATCTCATGATAAATCGGGTTGGCTTAGTGGGTGCTACACGCCTGAGCCCTGAACAGACTGGGAAGGTAGTCACGGCGGCGCGCCCGGGCAGCGATGACATTGTTGGGCGAGCGGCTCCTGACCTCCTGTTAGTCCGGCGTCTCCTCCTAGAGTCATGCCGTCCGGGGAAGGCAAGTCGCCGGCGAGGCAGGCGGTTGGGAGCGAGTAGAGATCGGAAGCGCGCAGCAGAACCGAGGGGAATCGGGGCCTGGGACGACCCAAAATCCGAGGGTGGGCCGGCCCACCATGGGCACCCTGTAGAGATACACACCTGAGCGGTGTCACGACCGGTTTTCCAATAAAATATTTATCGAGAAACCGATCCTTTAGTTTCCAGTGTGAGGAAAATCCTCCTCACTGGTAGACAAATCTTTGATACAATAAGCCAGCAGCATTAATATATTACAGTGTCGAGCTGAGGTTGCTCAACAAGTTATTACAAGCGCGCCAATAATTATACATAATGGCGGATATGACACAAAGGTGTGGGGGTGGCATTTCTACTGACCCGAAGTAAAAGTGATTGGTGGTATATCACGGTGGGGTGGGTAGCGTGTCTACTAACTGGTGACTCATCGAGCGTCGAGTTGAGGCTCGATGAATTTATTTGGGTAGCGGAAGCGGATATAATACAGTGACCAAATCCAGGGTCGCACGAGACTGACTGGGATTCCTCTAGGCGTCGGACTCGCTATCGAACTCTTCATCCATGAGATCGCCACAAGATCTCGCCACATCAACAAGCCAGGTGAGTAATTTGAAAGTACTCGCAAGACAGTTCGGACAATAGATATAACAAATGCATCCATGAATGCGTCAAGCGTACTTTTAACAATGCACATTTAATTCATACAAACAAGGTAAGTAAAAAGGGACTCGGCGGTAGTCCGCTCGAAAACCCAACAAAATAAACTGCAAACCGATCGGGTGTCTGAAGCGACGCCTCGAAAGGAAAATTAAATAAATAAAATATGCCGCAGTCGGGCGTCTAAGCGACACCACATAAAGGGCTTGTACTGAAAGTAAAAGACATGAGTGCCGCAGTCGGACGTCGGGGCGACATCACAGAAAGGGCTCATATCGAAAGTAAATGATAACAATGCCGCAGTCGGACGTCTGAGCGACGTCACAGAAAGGGCTTATATCAAAAGTAAATAATAATAATGCCGCAGTCGGACGTCGGGGCGACATCACAGAAAGGGCTCATATCAAAAGTAAATAATAATAATGCCGCAGTCGGACGTCTGAGCGACGTCACAGAAAGGGCTTATATCAAAAGTAAATAATAATAATGCCGCAGTCGGACGTCTGAGCGACGTCACAGAAAGGGCTTATATCAAAAGTAAATAATAATAATGCATAGCCGGACGTCTGAGCGACGTCACAGAAAGGGCTTAAGTTCATTACTCACAACATGCAAGGTTTAATGCTCACAGGAAAAATATTCAATACGTGGTACTGACGAGTTAGTCCATCACAAGAATCAACATTAACCGGACTTAACACTCATATGGCTTACCGGGGTCTTTGACATCAAGACTGACAATTGACCAGATAATAAGGGCATTGAACTTGGACATAGATAAGATGTTGCAATGGAATTTTGACTCTGCAGAGTTTGTACTAAAATGCCCACAGCCAACGGATTTCCGTAGTCACGAAGGACTAGTTCCGTTTACGGTATTTCGGAAGAAAACACAACAATCCAAGACACACCCATCCCACCTCACGTTACCAGGGATCACCCTAGACAACGATCAATAAAAACTTTGAGACGGGAGATCACGATCTCGAATAGTATGGGATCACATTTATATATCGCCATTTAAGGGTGCCCCTCTCGGTCCCAACCGGAAACACCCATGCCCCCTGACCGGATGATAGGCTTTAATCCAGGCCATGGAACCCTCATCCCGGCCTCTCGATTTGGTGTGTACCAGGAAAGTGGTTTGCAACTTACTAGGCCATATCCCTTACGGAAAACATGTGGTAGTACGGAAAAAAAGAAATGGACGGGAGTGGATACTGGAGTCAAATAATCTGGCATAGGACTGGCATGCTACAACACTGCCATCTTACCCATTTCATGCCATCACGTGGCCATGCAACCTCATTTCCATTAACTCATGGATTTCCGAAACTCACTTGTCTCGACTTTTCACGTGTCAAAGTTTTTATCGAGATGCTCATGAACATGACATGAAACTACTAAATGCAAACATGCCAAGACACTCATCATATCAAGAGTTCAAACATGCTTGCCTGGTTCGGAGTAGTCGGGGTCTAGCTTGGTGAAGTTCGCGGTTCCGTCACCTCCTTCGGTATCTACGGTACACAAAACACACGCGCTAACGTAAATACCGTGGAGTACAGAAAATTAATCCAAATATTTTTCAAATAAATATGATAAAAAACTAGACAAAATTCTGAAGAGGACAGAAAAAGAATCACTCAAAAACCCTTTTCTGTTTAAAAGTTATAAGAGTTTTGATCCAAGGACCTTTCTGTAATGAAACAGAAACTTCCCAGGGGGTTCTGCAAAAAAGTCCAGAAAACGATTCGTTTAAAAGAAAAGAATGAGAGGCTGACAGGCGGGTCCCACCCGTCAGGTTAGAATATTCAAATGAGGGAAACAGGGCTCGTCGGCGCCCGAGAGCTGCGGTGGTCGCCGACGGCGGTCCACGGCGAGGCAAGGGGATCGGGTGGTACCTCCGTGTTCAGCACGTCCTTCCGCGTCGGTGGGTGTTGGTGGTGGTCGCCGGCGAGCACTGTGTCGACAGCGACCCTTGCTCCGGCAGACGGCGGTTCGGGTGGTCGTGGGCCTCGTCGGAGATAGCTGCTGGGGTCAAATTGGGGTGGGGGTCAGTCTCCTAGTGGTGCCATGAGACTACGGGCAAGTGCAGGGCGGTGGAGGAGTTCTCACCGAAGAGAACGTTGCCGGAGCCCGAGGCGGACGGAGTTGGCCGGAGTGGAGAAAGAAGGGCCCCTCGAGGCTCTTCCAGTGGCTAGGCGGGGTCTGGTGAGGTGGTGGAGGTGTGCGGGGGTGAGAGTGAGCTCGGAGGCGCTATTTATAGCCGGCCCGAGGCGGTTGCCGTGAATGGATAAGTCCGGCGAGCGATTACGGCGGGGCTGTGGCTGGACGGTTGGATTAGAGGCGTGAGCATCATCTAGACGAAGCACTGGTGCCATTCCAGTGTCTAACCTAGCATGGCAGGGGTGGTTACGGCATGTCCCCGACGGAGCTGTCGTACGGCACGTCGGCGGCAGGGAGCGCGCTCTGCGCGTGCCAGGCCACGGTGACGGTGCTGCATGCATGTGCTGGCAAGGAGATGGCCATGCGGAGCTCTCAGGAGGTTTGGGCGGTGCCGAACGGCGTTATGCCGCAGGGTGTCCCCCTGTCGGCCGCCACGGGGTTTCTGCCGCCGCAAAACACGCCGGCGCAGGCGGGCCAGGGCGCCACCGACGCCAGGAACGAGCCGAGCGCGCGTGTGGTGCTCCGGACAGGGAGGAGGAGCTGTGAGCAACGTACCAAGTGCACAGTTGACATGTGACTGAATCCCTGACGAAGAAACGACACTGAACTCTGAATTTTCTTGAAGATGTACAAGAATAGCAGTATGCCGGTGTTCATGTAATGATTTTGGCATGTGGGGATTTTTCCTTGAGTTGGTTTTTGGTGGAGTGACCTCTCATTGCATCCGGGGCTGCCTGAATTTTGGTGGAATTTTTGGAGAAGAGGAGATATGAATTTCACCAAATTTGACAAATCTGGTCCAAACTTGCAGAGACTGAAATTTGAAATTTTTGAAAAGAAGAACAGTGGATCTTGATAGTTCTGGGCTGTGGGTACCAAGGACTATCCAGGGGAGTTGGTTTGAGGTCCAAACTCAAATGCATTATGGTACTTTCTTTGCTAATCACCAAGGCTCAAAATAATTGACAGAAAAGATTTGGGAGAAGAAATAAATGAAAAAAAAATCCAGAAATGAGTTGGACTTGTTGTGACAGAATATTTGGATTGCCCAAGAGTGGAAGGAGGGTTTTTGGGGAGGTTTTACCATATGAAGGATGGTAAAATCATGAGTGGTTTCAGTGTGAGAAGACTCAAAAATTCCTAGGAATTTCTTTTAAAAGAAAAATAAATCCCAAAATAAATTTGAGAAGGAGAGAATCAGAAGAAAGGTTTTTAAATAACCAACACCATAGTTGAAGAAGATGCCAAAATAAAATCCTTGCCAAGAGAAAAGTCTTGTGAGAGATTTTTGGAAGGGTTTTTAAATGACCTTCTTCAAAAACTAATAAAGTTTTTGAAGAAAACCAACTAAAATTTTTTGGAGTGTCACAACACCTACCCCCTTAGGTAAAATCTCGTCCCCGAGATTTAGCTGATTCTCAAATAAGTGTGGGTGCTCCGCTCGAAGGAAATCCTCTCTTTCCCAAGTGGCTTCACTCTCGGTGTGATTGCTCCACTGAACTTTGAAAAACTTGATGGTTTTCTGTCGGGTCCTCCTTTCAGACTCCTCTAATATTTTTACTGGATGGTCTCGATAGGTGAGGTCTGGTTGCACGTCAATGTTTTCATGGGATACTTGCTTCTCTGGGTTGCTTACGCACTTCCTTAATTGGGAGACATGAAACACGTCGTGGATATCGAATAATTCTTCGGGTAAGTCTAGCTGGTAGGCTACCGTGCCTCTTCGTGCGACTATGCAGAATGGCCCAATGAATCTTGGGGCTAGCTTCCCCTTAATCTTGAATCGTTGCAGGCCCCTCATAGGAGACACTCGTTGTTATACAAACTCACCGGGTTCGAAACTGATCCCACGGTGTTTCTGATCATAATAACTCTTCTGTCGGCTTTGAGCTGTTTTGAGTCGGTCCCTGATTAGCTTGACCTTTTACTCGGCTTCTTTGAGCATGTCTGGGCCGAAGATACGGCTGTCACCGGTCTCTGACCAATTTAGCGGGGTACGACATCTCCGCCCGTACAAGGCTTCAAAGGGTGCCATCTGTAGACTGGCCTGGTAACTGTTGTTGTATGCAAACTCTGCGTATGGCAAGCTTTCCTCCCAATTGGTTCCATAAGTGAGGACACATGCTCTCAACATGTCTTCTAAAATTTGGTTTACGCACTCAGTTTGTCCGTTAGTCTGGGGGTGGTATGCTGTACTGAAGGCTAGTTGAGTTCCTGCAGCTCGCTGCGTGTGATCCCAAAATCTGGAGATGAATTGTGTGCCCCTCGCCGATATTATAGTCTTTGGGACTCCATGTAAGCGCACGATACGGGAGAGATAAAGCTTGGCAAGCTTCTGAGTGGTGTGAGTTGTCTTCACGGGATGAAGTGTGCTACTTTAGTCAGTCTATCAGTGATGACCCATATGGCATCATGTCCGTGTCGTGACCGAGGTAGCCCAACAATGAAATCCATTCCAATCTCGTCCCATTTCCATTCGGGTATCTTATTTGGTTGCAATAGTCTGGCCGGTTTCTGGTGCTCGGCCTTGATGCGTTGACATGAGTCACAACACGCAATAAACGTGGCTATGTCCCTTTTTATACCGTGCCACCAAAATGTTTCCTGAAGATCCTTGTACATTTTTGTTCCTCCAGGATGGATTGAATACGGGGCAGTGTGGCCTTCAGCTAAGATTTGCTGTTTAAGGTCATTAATATTTGGTACACAAAGTCTATGTCCATACCACAATATTCCCTGCTCATCGATAACGAATTCTGAGGCCTTGCCCAAGCTTACTTTCCGTTTTATGCCTTCAATGTTGGGGTGCCCATGCTGCGCTTCTTTAACTCTCTCTATTAGGGTAGGCTGTATTTCCAAATTCGACACACTGCCTTCGGTGACCATCACCAAGTTGAGTTTAGCAAATTCCTGCTGGAATTGGTTTCGTGTTTTGTAGGCTGTCGTTGTTCGGACTGGGGTTCCGAGTTAGTGCATCTGCTACAACATTTGCCTTGCCTGGATGGTAGTGGATTCCGACATCATAATCCTTCACTAATTCTAACCAGCGTCGTTGCCGTAGATTCAGTTCTGGTTGTGTGAAAATATACTTGAGGCTTTTATGGTCTGTGTATATTTCACAACGATTTCCAAGTAAAAAGTGTCTCCATTCCTTGAGTGCATGAATAACTGCTGCTAATTCCAGGTCATGAGTAGGATAATTTTCCTCATGCTTGGGAAGTTGTCTGGAGACATATGCGACTACCTTGCCTTCTTGCATTAATACGCACCCGAGGCCCTTCCGAGATGCGTCACAATATACCTCAAAACTCTTGTGTATGTCTGGCACAATTAATACTGGTGTTGTCGTTAGTTTCCTTTTCAGTTCTTGGAAACTTTTCTCGCAAGCTTTCGTCCATTCAAACTTCTTGTCTTTCTTGAGTAGTTGCGTCATCGGCTTTGCTATAGTGGAAATCCTTCAATAAATCTTCGGTAGTAACCTGCCATTCCCAGAAAACTTCGTACGTCCGTTACGCTGGCTGGTGGTTTCCAGCCAAGTACGGCCTTGACTTTTTCCAGGTCTACGGCAATACCTTCTTGGGTCAGTACGTGGCCCAGAAAACCAACCTGTCTTAGCCAAAATTCACACTTGCTGAACTTGGCGTATAATTGATGTTTCCTGAGTTCTACTAGTACAATTCGGAGATGTTCAACGTGCTCTTCTGGTGTCTTGGAGTATATCAGAATATCGTCGATAAATACCACAACAAACTTGTCCATAAATTTCATAAATACTGTGTTCATGAGGTGAACAAAATATGCGAGGGCGTTCGTCAGTCCAAATGGCATTACTGTGAACTGACACAATCCGTATCTGGAGGTGAAGGCTGTCTTGGGAATATCTTCTGTGCGTACTTTTAATTGATGGTATCCCGACCTTAAGACAATTTTTGAGAATACCTTGGCTTGAGCGAGCTGATCAAACAAATCATTTATTCGCGGCATTGGATATTTGTTCTTGATTGTGACCATGTTTAGTGCTCGATAGTCGATACACAATCTCAGTGTTCCATCCTTCTTTTTGGCAAATAAAATTGGTGAACCCCAAGGTGAGGAGCTGGCTCGTATATATCCTTTGTCCAATAATTCTTTTATTTGCTTCTTCAATTCTACCAATTCAGATGGTGTCATTCTGTATGGTTTCTTGTATATGGGGGCGGTTCCGGGTACTAGCTCAATGCTGAATTCTATATCTTGGTCTGGTGGCATGCCTGATAGTTCTTCGGGAAATACGTCTGGAAATTCACACACTACTGGAACCTTGCTTAATTCAGAAATATCCACTTCAATCTTGGTTGCCGGGATATTTTTCTTTCCTTGGCTGAAACTTTTATGGTCTTCCCGTGGTGGTGGGTGAGAATCACGGTCCAGTTGAAGCAGTCAATAAAACCTTTGTTGGTGGTTAACCAATCCATTCCCAAGATGACATCCAGTCCTTTATTTTCCAAAACAATAAGGTTGGCGTGAAACTTCAATCCTTCAAACTCAATAATCACACCTTGGCAGTAACTCTGGGTAACTTGCTTAATCCCAGGGGACTTGACGATCATAGATTTTTCCAAAGGGAGCATCGAAAATTATTTTGCAAGGCAAAACTTTTCGAAACGAATGAGTGAGAAGCTCCAGAATCAAACAAAACCATGGCAGGTACTGTGTTGACAAGAAACGTACCGAGTACGATAATATCCAGGGCATTCTGTGCTTCCTCTTTCGTCACGTGGTTCAGATGACCCTTCCTGTGGTTGTTATTGGGGTTGAAATTGTTTCGGTTGGGTGCTGAATTATTGCCACCGTTGTTCGGCTTTGGGGTAGAGTTCCTTGGTTTGGGACACTGTTTGGCGTAGTGCCCTTCTTCTCCACAGGCGTAGCAAGTAACGCCTGGGCGATACGTGAACTCCTTGTCCCTTGCATGGAAATTCTTGACTGGGCGCGAGACGTTTGTCGTGGGTTTGTGTGTCCCACCTTTCTGAAAATCCGTCTTGCTTCGATGGTTGCGGGCAAGATTAGTCTGGTCCCTTTTTCGCTTGCGGAAATCTTCCAGGCTGCGTCTCTCATTTTCCAAAGTAATGGCCTTATCCACCAGTGTCTTGAAATCTGGAAAGGTGTGCACAACCAGTTGGCATTTAAGCGCGGGCGCCAGACCGTCTAGGAATTTCTCCATCTTCTTGTTTTCAGACATACGCTCTTCGTTGGCGTAGCGAGATAATAGAGTAAACTGACTGTTGTATTCTGACACTGTCATGGTCCTTTGTTTGAGGTCATCAAATTCTCTCTTCTTGATCTTCATAAGACTTTTAGGAATATGCGCCCCATGAAAACCTTCTTTGAAATCCTCCCAAGTTATATTATTTTCGTTGGGGTGCATGTGTAGGAAAATTTCCCACCACGATGCAGCTGCTCCAGTGAGATAGTGTGGTGCATATAGCACTTTTTCGAGGTCTGAACACTGTGCAATAATTAATTTCCTTTCCATGTCCCGAAGCCAGTCTTCGGCCTAAAGAGGTTTGTCAGTATGGGAAAATGTTTGGGGACGCGTCTTCTGTAGCTCAAATAACTTGGATTGTTGCTGATACTGTCCACGGTGATTTCCCATATTGATGACTTGGTTCATTATTTCCTGATGTTGTTGCTGACTTTGCTCATAAAGGCGGCACATTTGGGAAAGTGCTGTTTCACGTTCCTGTTGATTCGACTGTCCCTGTGTGACATTGCTGCTTGGTTGTGTGCCATAATTTTCCTCTGGCGGAGTTGGCATGGAGCGTGTCCAAGGACGAGACATTTTTCACTCTGGGGATACATTTTGTGAAACCCATAAGAAAAGAAATTGAGTCGCAAAAGTCAATAAATTTATGAAGATGTAAGAAGTTTCAAATGCTCCAAGATTTTTCAAGAGAATAAACGTTTAGCATGGAGAAGGACTGCTCATTACATATATTACACGCATAAGCAGTAATTATAAAATACATCACACAGCAAATGCGAACAAAATCCTGACATGTTATTTAGGCTAGTGCACTTCTCCAGATCCTACATGATGCGCAAGCAAGCTACTTCTCACAGCCTATTTACATATAAACATATCGAACAGAGCAGTACATCGCATGGCGGCTAAGCGTACTCAGTCGGAGGAGATGGTGAGGATCTCCTTTGCCCTGCCGAGGGTGAGGCGCAGAGAGGCTGGGGACTCAATCTCCTCCTCACTAATAGGCTCCAAACGTGAAGTGCTGCGCTGAGTAGATGGAGCGGGTGCCCTATGTGGAACAACACGGACATGAGTGGGCGCCATGGGTGGTGCAGAGCGGACTGGTGTTGGCGCAATAACTTGGTTGAATTCTTCGGTGGATGGCAGGCGATGAGCAGTGGCGGGAGTGGTAGGTGCATAAGATGTTGAGGACGAGACAAAAGTCAGTGGCGGTGCCGTGTGCAGGAGTTCCCTCCTGTTGGCGGTACAGCCATGGATTGAGTCCATGCGGGCAGCCACGAAGTCATCCACCAGGTTGTCGAAGGCTTCCCCAGAGCTTGGAGATACCCGACGAGCATCGCAAAGGCCTCGTCTCGCTCTCCTCTGGGGCAAGAGTATGAGTAGTGGCAGGCGTACGGCACGTGGCATGGAAGGTAGCGGTAACGATGAGTCTGCATCGACGGCAGGACTTCCCTGAGACGAGCTATCGCCTCACGGGCTGCCATCTGCATCGCATGCTTCTCCGTAGGCATGGCTCTTCCCAAGAACCGGAAGCGGCGTAACTCAACACGCCCTCCCTTGAATTGCACCGCGGCCTGGTGCATGGTCAGACGGTCGTTGATCATGTGCTGATAGAGTGTGAAGACTGGGTGCATGGATGGCCCCATTGCGACCTGGACAATGAAGGAGAGAAGCTTGACAAACCCATCGGGCTCGTTGGCGAACATCTGAGACTCGCAGTTGTTGCCGGCCATCTACAAAAGTAGGCAGAAATTCTGAATGGTCGATCATAAATCTATGCCGATCGCCGTAAAATGAATACATTTGAATAAATATGAATTAGTTCTATTATGCTAATAACCGATTAGCAATCGCGCCTAGTGGTTTCCTACAGTCAGCCTGGCTCTGATACCAAGCTTGTCACGACCGGTTTTCCAATAAAATATTTATCGAGAAACCGATCCTTTAGTTTCCAGTGTGAGGAAAATCCTCCTCACTGGTAGACAAATCTTTGATACAATAAGCCAGCAGCATTAATATATTACAGTGTCAAGCTGAGGTTGCTCAACAAGTTATTACAAGCGCGCCAATAATTATACATAATGGCGGATATGACACAAAGGTGTGGGGGTGGCATTTCTACTGACCCGAAGTAAAAGTGATTGGTGGTATATCACAGTGGGGTGGGTAGCGTGTCTACTAACTGGTGACTCATCGAGCGTCGAGTTGAGGCTCGATGAATTTATTTGGGTAGCGGAAGCGGATATAATACAGTGACCAAATCCAGGGTCGCACGAGACCGACCGATTCCTCTAGGCGTCGGACTCGCTATCGAACTCTTCATCCATGAGATCGCCTTTCACAAGATCTCGCCACATCAACAAGCCGTGAGTACTTTGAAAGTACTCGCAAGACAGTTCGGACAATAGATATAACAAATGCATGCATGAATGCGTCAAGCGTACTTTTAACAATGCACATTTAATTCATAAAAACAAGGTAAGTAAAAAGGGAGTCAGCGGTTGTCCGCTCGAAAACCCAACAAAATAAACTGCAAACCGATCGGGTGTCTGAAGCGACGCCTCGAAAGGAAAATTAAATAAATAAAATATGCCACAGTCGGGCGTCTAAGCGACACCACATAAAGGGCTTGTACTGAAAGTAAAATACATGAGTGCCGCAGTCGGACGTCGGGGCGACATCACAGAAAGGGCTCATATCGAAAGTAAATGATAACAATGTCGATGGACGTCTGAGCGACGTCACAGAAAGGGCTTATATCAAAAGTAAATAATAATAATGCCGCAGTCGGACGTCGGGGCGACATCACAGAAAGGGCTCATATCAAAAGTAAATAATAATAATGCCGCAGCCGGACGTTTGAGCGATGTCACAGAAAGGGCTTATATCAAAAGTAAATAATAATAATGCCGCAGTCGGACGTCTGAGAAACGTCACAGAAAGGGCTTATATCAGAAGTAAATAATAATAATGCCGCAGTCGGACGTCTGAGCGGCGTCACAGAAAGGGCTTAAGTTCATTACTCACAACGTGCAAGGGTTAATGCTCACAGGAAAAATATTCAATACGTGGTACTGACGAGTTAGTCCATCACAAGAATCAACATTAACCGGACTTAACACTCATATGGCTTACCGGGGTCTTTGACATCAAGACTGACAATTGACCAGATAATAAGGGCATCGAACTTGGACATAGATAAGATGTTGCAATGGAATTTTGACTCTGCAGAGTTTGTACTAAAATGTCCACAGCCAACGGATTTCCGTAGTCACGAAGGACTAGTTCCGTTTACGGTATTTTGAAAGAAAACACAACAATCCAGTACACACCCATCCCACCTCACGTTACCAGGGATCACCCTAGACAACAATCAATAAAAACTTTGAGACGGGGAGATCACGATCTCGAATAGCATGGGATCAAATTTATATCGCCGCGCTCTAAGGGTGCCCCTCTCGGTCCCAACCGGAAACACCCATGCCCCCTGACCGGATGATAGGCTTTAATCCAGGGCCATGAAACCCTCATTCCGGCCTCTCGATTTGGTGTGTACCAAGAAAGTGGTTTCCAACTTACTAAGCCATATCCCTTACGGAAAACATGTGGTAGTACGGAAAAAAAGAAATGGACGGAGTGGATACTGGAGTCAAATAATCTGGCATAGGACTGGCATGCTACAACACTGCCATCTTACCCATTTCATGCCATCACGTGGCCATGCAACCTCATTTCCATTAACTCATGGATTTCCCAAACTCACTTGTCTCGACTTTTCACGTGTCAAAGTTTTTATCGAGATGCTCATGAACATGCCATGAAACTACTAAATGCAAACATGCCAAGACACTCATCATATCAAGAGTTCAAACATGCTTGCCTGGTTCGGAGTAGTCGGGTCTAGCTTGGTGAAGTTCGCGGTTCCGTCACCTCCTTCGGTATCTACGGTACACAAAACACACGCGCTAACGTAAATACCATGGAGTATAGAAAAGTAATCCAAATATTTTTCAAATAAATATGATAAAAAAACTAGACAAAATTCTGAAGAGGACAGAGAAAGAATCACTCAAAAGTCCTTTTCTGTTTAAAAGTTATAAGAGTTTTGATCCAAGGACCTTTCTGTAATGAAATAGAAACTTCCCAGGGGGTTCTGCAGAAAAGTCCAGAAAACGATTCGTTTAAAAGAAAAGAATGAGAGGCTGACAGGCGGGTCCCACCCGTCAGGTTTGAATATTCAAACGAGGGAAACAGGGCTCGTCGGCGCCCGAGAGCTGCGGTGGTCGCCGACGGCGATCCACGGCGAGGCAAGGGGATCGGGTGGTACCTCCGTGTTCAGCACGTCTTTCTGCGTCGGTGGGTGGTGGCGGTGGTCGCCGGCGAGCACTGTGTCGACGGCGGCCCTTGCTCCGGCGGACGGCGTTTCGGGTGGTCGTGGGCCTCGTCAGAGATAGCTGCTGGGGTCAAATTGGGGTGGGGGTCAGCCTCCTAGTGGTGCCATGAGACTACGGGCAAGTGCAGGGCGGCGGAGGAGTTCTCACCGAAGAGATCGTTGCCGGAGCCCGAGGCGGATGGAGTTGGCCGGAGTGGAGAAAGAAGGGCCCCTCGAGGCTCTTCCAGTGGCTAGGCGGGGTCTGGTGAGGTGGTGGAGGTGTGCAGGGGTGAGAGCGAGCTCGGAGGCGCTTATTTATAGCCGGCGAGGCGGTTGCCGTGAACGGATAAGTCCGGCGAGCGACACGGCGCGGCGTGGCTGGACGGTTGGATTAGACGCTTGAGCATCATCTAGACGAAGCTTGGTGCCATTCCAAAGGTGTCTAACTTAGCATGGCAGGGTGGTTACGGCCTGTCCCGACGGAGCGGTCGTCACGGCACGTCGGCGGCGAGGAGCGCGTCACATGCGTGCGAACCACGGCGACGGTGCTGCATGCGTGTGCGGGCAAGGAGATGGCCACGCTGAGCTCTCGGGAGGTTTGGCGGTGCCGAACGGCGTTATGCCGCAGGTGTCCTCTGCCGGCCGCCACGGGTTTCTGCCGCCAAAACACGCCGGCCAAGCGGGCTGTGGCGCCACCGATGCCGTGAACGAGCCGAGCGTGTGGTGCTCCGAACAGGAGGAGGAGCTGTGAGCAACGCGCCAAGTGCACAGCTGACATGTGACTGAATCCACGGCGAAGAAAGCGACCTTGAACTCCTGAATTTTTACTGAAGATGTATAGTAACAGTGTAGGCCAGGTGTTCGACAGAATGATTTTGGCATGTGGGGATTTTTCCTTTAGTTGGTTCTTGGTGGAGTGGCCTCTCATTGCATCTGGGGGCTGCCTAAATTTTGGTGGAATTTTTGGAGAAGAGGAGATATGAATTTCACCAAATTTGACAAATCTGGTCCAAATTTGCAGAGACTGAAATTTGAAATTTTTGAAAAGAAGAACAGTGGATCTTGATAGTTCTGGGCTGTGGGTACCAAGGACTATCCAGGGGAGTTGGTTTGAGGTCCAAACTCAAATGCATTATGGTACTTGCTTTGCAAATCACCAAGGCTCAAAATAATTGTGATGAAAAGATTTGGGAGAAGAAATAAATGAAAAAAAAAATCCAGAAATGAGTTGGACTTGTTGGGACAGAATATTTGGATTGCCCAAGAGTGGAAGGAGGGTTTTTGGGGAGGTTTTACCATATGAAGCATGGTAAAATCATGAGTGGTTTCAGTGTGAGAGAAGACTCAAAAATTCCTAGGAATTTCTTTTAAAAGAAAAATAAATCCCAAAATAAATTTGAGAAGGAGAGAATCAGAAGAAAGGTTTTTAAATAACCAACACCATAGTTGAAGAAGATGCCAAAATAAAATCCTTGCCAAGAGAAAAGTCTTGTGAGAGATTTTTGGAAGGGTTTTTAAATGACCTTCTTCAAAAACTAATAAAGTTTTTGAAGAAAACCAACTAAACATTTTTGGAGTGTCACAAGCGGCGAACATGCATTTTCGAAACTAATTTAGGAACATTTAGCTGACCAATTAAACGAATCTGTTTTAATAATATCATATCCATATTTGAACAACTAAGCTTGTTTAGCTTGATGGGTCGAGCAGTGCTATTATGACACGAAGCATGTATTCTGATCGTATAGTGATCATAAAAGGGGGAAACCGGAGAAATGATATTTAGCAGCCATTATTTGCTTCGAACTAAGAACTAAATTCTAAGAGCTGAAAAGAAAGTAGAGTAATCAAGTTAAGATCTATTTTCTGGTTGAGATCAAAAAGTTGAGGAGATATGAAGTACCACCTCTCTTGTGGAGCCGTGTTAGCATCGGGGGTGCGATGGCTGTCGGTGGCGTTGAAGCAGATCTGCGATGGTAGACGGGTGCATCGGGGGATAAGTCCCATTGCGGTGGAAGAGAAGGTTGTGTGAGCGGCCCCGACAAAGAGGACGATGGCACCGATGAAGCGAGAGGACGTGATGCAAGGCTCTTGGTCCGTCGCCGTGGATGAGAAACGTCCATCTTGGATGACACGGTCTTGGTAGGCACTCCGGCATGGTGGAGGACGGTGGCGATGGATGTGGTGGAGGACGGCGGCGATGGATGTGGTGGAGGACGGCGGCGATGGATGGGGTGGCGGACGGAGGCTGGTTTGGGGATGGTGTTCTAGCGCGGACGGTGTATGAATGGGGAAATGGAGGGAGAGGTACGGGGAACCATGTTTTTGGGACAGGCCTATCTGAAATATGGGAAAGTTACGAACTTAGCCCCCGTTGAAAATTTGGGCATCTCGTCGGTTGGAGATACAACGGTAATCTTGCATCTTGCCAATATTTTCCCAGAGCGATTTCGGGCGAGGAGAGGGTGGTTGGCGCCCATGGTTGGCGCCCACGGTGTATGAACGGGGCTGACAGGTAGGGCGGTTGTGTCACGTCCGAGTGAAGTTACAAACCTGCCCCTATTGAAAATATTTGCCTACATCGATTTCGGCCGAGTCGAGTTTGTTTTGCCGCCGACCGTGTATGAATGGGGAAATGGAGGGAGAAACAGAGGTCTTTCGGACGAGCTTGAATCAAATGTGTTTTGCCGCCTATGTTTGGCGCCCACCGTGTCGGAATGGGCTCAGAGGCGGTCGTGTCACGTCTAATTTAAGTTACTATCCTACCCCTATTTAGAGCAGTGGAAATCGGGCCGCTGGATTGTCCGTGTAATGGGTAGACAGTAATTTCCATCTCCCAAACACTTGGCTTCGGGAAGCTGACGTGGGAGTGGACATTTTGCCAGTTTTGTCGAATTTTGGGAAAATAAGCATCCACGTTTACCCTGGAAACTAAATTCGAATCCATTTTGTATTCCTATACGAATCTTTATAAATCATTCTATGTGTTTTTATATATCTTCAAAAGGACGACAAAGATGTATTCCACTGTAATATATGAATATGGTTTGCAAATGTCGATACTCAAATTCAGAAGCTAGAATCCAGTTTAAGGTGAATTTGAATATTTGGAACACTTCATGTCCAACTCAAATGTCACACGCAGCATAATGTGTACTCCCATTTAGATATGTACACAAGCGATGTATCAAGATTCAAATACCGAGTCAATCAACCAAGGATGTACAAAACTAACAGACATATAAACACTTATAGAGTATATGGATCAATAATATCAACTAACATACATAAGCCAGGTCGCTGTTCTTTTCTTTGCTACAACAACATCCTTTTTTAGCCAAGCTACTACAGCATCTTGGCCCTTTCCGTTGCGTGCCACTTATGGTCCATCTATACTACTATTATTGCTGAATGCACACTCAGCCCATTTGGCATATTTGTAGGTCTAGCACAGCAATGAATATGAAATGTCTCCGAGTCTTATCAATTAATACATACTTGTGCTCAAATAAAATTACAAACCAAAAAACAAAAAACAAAAAACAATTATTACATGATCTCTAAAACAAATGGTCTGATTGATTACATGAACAAACAACACAAAGGTTATTCAACGATGGAAAGAACATTTCACCTATGATTTACCAAGTGGGAATTTAATTTCCTTTTTTCCTTCAGGACCTTAACAATGTGGTCAGTCTCAGCTTGCTTCGTTTTGAAATCCACCATATATTTAATGGTTGTCTTGAGTACTTCTACTGATTGTGCTGTTTGCTTCCTCAACATGTCAACTTCATACCTAAGTGCAGAAGCAGAATCTCTTTCTACCACTAGTTTATCCTCTAGAGCATCAAAGAGTTGGCAATTCATAATGCACGATTGGGCGGTGCCATCATTGTGGGATGATACAACGTCCATGGGGACCTCGCTCTTTGATCTTGGGCTAACCTGTTTTGCTATTAAAGTTCTGATTGGATTCAGAAAAGTTGAAGTTAGCAAAACATCTCAACTTGGAGTTATAATAGCAAACCAGTTAAACAAACAAGGAATTAAAGAGTTTCAATTCGATGCTGAAAAGTAGTTATTAACATCATTGTAACCCGTTGTTGTAGCAGCAAAGTAGTTAAACAAACAAGTAGCTATTTAAGTTCAGGCAAACAGGTAATTCTTAACAGTAAGTATCAAACACATAGATAGGCGCAGTCTATAATAGGATTAACAGGTTGTGGCATTATGTAATCAGTAGCAAACTAAATTAAGCCAAGCAATGCAATTGAACAATTTTGCAATAAGTAGCTAACTAAAATTTCGAGAAGCAGGTAACTGAACTTACGCTAGTTCTTTGTACAGGCACACCGCAACTTCTTTTTCGCTTACAAGGTTGTACGAAGGAGTTCATGGCATCAATTGCTTGGATACGCAGTCCCAATATTTCTTTCTTCCCACACTGCATTGGCAAGTCGAATGGTTAATCTGGTTAGATCGTGTGTCCTTGATATGTTATATGAGGACGTGTAGTCAGATTAGTTGTAGCCACACACATCACACTGGCTTTTACTGTATATTTCACGCGATTAATTTTGGCATATCGAGATCTAAGAAATCTACAATAGGATGAAAGGACTGGCATCCTTCACATTATTGGCAAACTCAGTTCATAAAAACAAGCAATTCAACCATTCTGTGGGTAAATCAAAAGCGCCACTAGAATATTTTTCACTACCCGTATCATACACGCAAAAAGGGGCGATGCCACCATAGGGGCTGGTATGGGCGGCCGCCTCGGGTGGCTCGAAAGTGTGAACCTAGTTTGAGTCGTCCAGGTTGGCCCAGGCTAGTTTTGTTCGTCCCAACGCACGAGCAGGCAGTGTAAAAAATGAAGAAAAAAATTTCAATTTGGATAGGCCAAAAACATAAGTGCAACGCAGGCCCTATAGCAGGCTCGCGGCACAAACGAGCGCCTCCCATATCGATCAACAGCAGGAAAAATCCAAATTCATCCGCTCCAGCCTCCAGTCTGGTTCGCTCCTAACCTAGCCGCCGCTGGACAGACCGACATAGCACTTCCTCATGCCCTCATTGGAGGACGGTCGTCGGGCTTCAAGTGAACGAAAGGACAAGAAGATGAAGATCCAACCCTAGGTGTAGCCTGCGTGGGAGGCAACAAGCGGCAAGACGGCATGGCATCGAGCTTACATAAACGGACAGATCGCAGCTTGCTAGAGTAGCATGCGCAACGAAAGTGTACATCACATCCCTGATTATATCTAATTCAACTCTTCAATTTCGGCCAATAGTTAAACCTCGACGGTGTTATAAAACTGCTTGTATGTAGGGAATCTATGAGAAAATGAAACCAATTTCTACTTATTTTATAACTCCCCAATCAATACTCAATCGATCAATCGATGAATCTAATCAAGTTTCCGGTGCAAACATCCAAGCTCATGTTGCTCTTGAGCCTGAACTGTCTAATGAACAGATTGGTAATGAAGGATTTGATGCAAACATTTACATGCTCCTGGTGATGAACATATAGTGTCTAATGAGGCATCTAATGCAAGGATTTGGCAAGCTCCCATTTAAGTATTTAGTGTCTAATGATGATCTGCTATGTTGAGAGAGACATAGAGATTTGCATGCATTGATGACAAGCAAATTATAGTGCATTTTCATGGATTGAGGAAACGTCGAGGCCATCTACCAGAAAGTCCCCGTATCATGACAACGTAGCATAAATACTTTTCTAATCTGTTGTTTGAAACTATTGGCATACTTGTGCAGGATAGATATATTGATATGCAGTTTATGACCGGTTATTGGTGCAATTACACTTTGATATTTTCAGCCAAAGAACGAATAATTCAAGCAGGTACAGACCATGTTTGTAGTCCTTGTACACCATGTTGCATTTTGTGTTTTTTGGTGCTTGCATCATTTAGTGTTTATAATCTGAACTACTTTGGATCATTAGCTGGTGTTCAAAGTGTATGTAGCTTCACATTTCTCAAGTTATGTTGATTTCCGGAGTGCAAGTGCCTTCGTATTTTTTAAGTTAAATATTCGCCCCTGGTAACTTGAATTCGTGGATCTGCCACTACACACAAATCATACACAAATGCCAGTACGAATTAAATGAACTACAGGGACTTACGCTAGCTCGTTGTACAGGCTCACTGCAGCTCTGCTTGCGCTTGGGATGTTCCATGTACAAGTCCATGTTACCACTTGTTTGGATGTGCAGGCCTTGCATCCCCCTCTGCATTTTTGACACGGTGAATGGCTGATCAAATAAGAGGAATCGACCTTGCTGTTGTACCGGAGGACAGATACTTACAAGGTTATACGGGTGTGCAGGATGTGTACCAGATCCCGTAGCGCTGTCATGCTTAGTCAAAAAATGGATTTGCTTGTTTCAGATGATATCTCCAGAAGAAATAAGAGTTAAAGTGAGAGTTGGATAGGCGTGTAAGCTAAGAGAGCAGTGAAAGGATATCCAAACATCGTCGGAACAGTGCACAAGGGAGTGATGTGTGGATACCTAGTTCGGACCGATGTTTGGGCATGCTCACCTAGCTAGAGTGCGGGTCACTTCAGAGACGTTGAGGGTGATGCGCTGGCATTGGCTGGCCGCGTACGGATGCAGATCTTGAGTGGCAGCGGAGCGCTACAATGCGGTGAGACCGTTGGTGAAGCCCCAGCGGCCTCGGGGGGCGGAGGCACGACGATGTGCTCGGTGAAGTAGCCCCGGTGAGCTAGGAGACGACATCAGTGAAGCGCACCTGATGCGGTGGAAGTCGGTGTCTATGAGGCACGTCGGTTGCGGCGGCTGACGTTGCCGGTGGACCACCCGGTGCGGTGGACGAGGGCGTAGATGAGGTAGCTCCGGTGCGGTGGTGAAGCGCAACCGTCGTCTTCATCGTCGTCGTCCGGCACAGAGGTGGGGAAAGAAACGAGATGAGGGGCGATTCGAAGTTTGCTTGGGTTGGCGGCGAATTAGGGATTTGAGCAATCTGGGCGCGGAAGGGGACGGTGGAGAAGGGAGAATTTGCAGGGCTGGAATTGGGGCCGCCAGATATTTCAATCCGAAACGTGGAAGCGCGAACTTATTTTGTCGTCGTCCTTTTGGGGGGGAGGGAGGGAGGGGGTGGGTGGCTGGGTGCTAAGCGTCCGTCCGACACACGCGACCACCACGACACGACCCTGGTCTGCCTGGTGCGCCTACATTTGAGAATGCAAACGAATCTTCTTTCATTTGCAAATGAATCTGTATGTATTACCATGCCCGTGTTTTCCTTGCAATAATTAGTCATTCGAAATGAGATACTATAAATTAATTAATGAGGAGTTATTTGAAAAAAAATCGAAACGGTATCCACGCTAACGTGGATTAGAGTGTGTGTCACATAATTAGTTATTTGAATTAGAGTGTGTGTCACATAGCGATCTCCAATTCTAACGTGGATTTCGCATTTCACTGTATCCATGCTACTTTTTTTAATACAAATTCATATGTATATGATGAACACCATGGTAGTGAGAAAACTTTTGGATGGATTCAAACATATGACCGAAAAAATAGCACAAAAAATCGAGTCAATGTCAACTTTTCGAAACCTAGTATGGCACGAATTCGAAATAATTACCCATATGCATGGTCCTCAGTTCAAATCTTACAATGTACACCGAATTGAAACATCGATATTAAGTCTCGTACTATCTACATTCAAATGTTGTTTTTAGCCCGCCCCCTCACACACACGCTACATACTTCCTGTATCGGTCAATCTTCCTCTCCTAACCACCTTAGGAAGCTATCGTTTTCCAACACACATCCATCCTTTCTCTCCATGTTTCGATCTCTACCTCTCTCAACTACACAACCCCCTTTTCCCACTCTGTTACGAAATGTATTTACCTCACATACCCGCCATTGCACCCCATGTCGAGCTCTCTCTCTCTCCCTCTCCCTCTCAACCTCTCGCGCAAAATACATGCATTTCCTATCTAGCCCCCCAACCTCTTGTGCGCACGCACGCATGCACGTTGTCTATCTAGGTCACTCCCTCGAGACTTCCTCACTCTTTCTTCCACACGGCGGGCCACACTTGCTCAATCTCGCTCTCTTTATCTGTCTCTCGTTTAACCTTGTTTTCTTTCACACACAAATGATATATCTCCCTGTTCGGGCCTCGATCAACACACTCTATACTCTATCATGCAGATTGTCTATCTAGGTTAGTACATCGAAGCCGCCCCCACTCTTTCAACCTCATGGCGGGCCACACGCTCTCTCTCTCCCTCTCTCTCCCTCTCTCTCTCTCTCTCTCTCTCTCTCTCTCTTTGTATGTCTCGATTGACCTCACTCTTTCTCGGACAAAAATGATATATCACCATGTTTGAGCCCAATTCGACTTATTCACATTGTATACTCTCTCACGCACATTGTCTATCTAGGTCACTCTTTCCAACCCGTCTCACTCTTTCGATCGCATGACGATCCTATGTGATCGATTGACCTTGCTTCCTCCCACGCACAAATTATATCTACACGCCTGTGACTGGATCATCTCTCAAGCTCTATCTTACAGCCCTCGCCCTTGCCAAAAGCTCAATCGGACAATATCTCTCCAGAGCATATATATTTGTTCAATGAATGTCGGACCACGCTCACTTTGTCTCTCTATCCATATGTCTCTCGATTGACCTCGCTTTCTCACGCCGTATCTTCCACACATTGAAGCTACCTCTCCATCCCTCGCAAAGCCGGAGCTATTTACTTTATGTAGGGCACTCCAACCTTGGATTAATTTGTGTAGGCATTTATTCCGGTCGGTTTAGATTATATCTTCGTAGCATTCGGCCCACAACTACTCGAAACACCATTGCAACCCCCGCAACTCCCCTAGTTGATTTCCCTGTGGCTCGGTCATCGCTCTCTCGCACGTCCTTTCTCGCATTCAACGCTGCACCATGGTATTATTGCAAAAAACTCTGTTGTTCTCTTTAATTATTACAAATAAGCTACAAAACTACACACCGATAGTCCACTTGGAATGGAACAAATTTCGACCCACAAATTAAAGTGCTACAAAAAACACATCGAGGGGCCCACATGTCATGAAACAAATTTGGACCCATGTACAAATTAAAAAATAAAGGACGAGGATCGAACATGCGACCAGGGCCTTCAAGCCGCACGTCAATAGGCAACATACGTACAATAGCAATGTTTGTTGTACCTCCCTTTGTTCACATAATGTTTTTATATTACCACAGCCTATTTAATTGATAATATGTAATATTATTTTTAGTACTATTCGCCTTCACTTACTGGTGGGTTCCATGTGTGCTCTCTCTCTCTCTCCTCCCCTTCTACGTTTAGACGCGCGGGCAAACACGAAGAACTCGCGGGCGATGTTGCCGTTGACCATATCTGGACGGGTTCACAAGTTACGGCACCAGTTTCACGTGCTAGCAGCACTAGTCAGTGTGCACGTGCAATGCACATTAATTTGGAAGTATATTAAGTGCATGCGGGTATTAAGTAGGATATTATTTGTGTGTTATTATGTGATTGGCACTATTTTTGGCATGAAATTAACTGCACACTAAACATGTTGAGCGCTCGACGTTGAAGCAGTCTAAGTCGTTGGATGACAAGGAATACATGTGGCTTGATGACGTTTTATATTTAATTTGATACGGCTCTAGCAGAACATTCAATCGATCAAACCAAAGATTTCGTTCAGTCTGACTCCAACTTTAAATTATACGACGATCGATCTAAAATAAACGGAAATGATAAAGGTTTGGATTTTAAGCATGGCAATCCGAACGTTTTTCATGGCAAATTTAGATTACGCGGCGGCGGCGGGGCGCTCTTGCGGTGGAAAGCGACCTCTGCTGCGTTTCAGGTGTCGTCAAAGCCATCGACCGACGGCGACGGCGGCGCCTTGCGCTGTTGTTGGCGTACTCCTGGATGTTGGCCTAGCTTCAAGGAAGGACAAAATGTTCTGGACTTCAGAGCGAGTCAACTGGCGGGAGGACGCGACTGGCGTTGGTGCAAGGAAGTGGTCGACAGCGGTCATCCAAGCCGCTGAGGGGGGTACTGGCACCCACGAGGGGACAGGCGCTGTCAACGGCGCGGCAGAGACATTCGTGTGCACGGGCACCCGCACGGGCGCGCACGTCAGTGCACCCGCAGGCGCATGCGTTGGTAGGTGCATGGGCACCGGCACGGCGTCGCGCGATTGCCAGACGCGGCAGGCGCATGCGCAGGTGCACGGGCACCGCACGGGCGCAGCGTCGGCTGCAGCACGCCAAGAAGGCGCATGTGCTAGCAGGTGCACGGGCGCGCGAAAGTCGTCGGGGACCTCGTGGAACCCCGTGGCATCAAGCTCGGCGACAATGTGCGGCTCCCAGCCCATCAATGCCACGGGGATGGGGCTGGCGCAGTCGGGGCGACGGGAGCCGGAACGGGAGCAAGGACAGGCGCGACGTCTTCCGGCAAGGCCAGTTCAAGCTCGTCCCAAAGCGCCTTATGTTCTTGAGACTCCGGCTGGGTGTCTTCCTCAGGAAACTGGAAGACTAAGGGCAGACCATCGTGATGCGGCATGGCGTACGTTTAAGTCAGGCTGGTTGGAGGTAGACGACAGGAGAATCGAAGAGGAAGAGAGAAGATTGTAGCGATAGCGGGTAGTGGCGGGTTGATTTTAAACGGCGGCGCCGGCGACGTTAAAAGTGGGAGCAGTTGGGACGAAGGTGGCCGGCGGAGCCTGGTCAAAGGGCTCGCCTCCCGTTGAGCCTCAAGACAACGGTTCCGCCTCAAGACGCCCATGTCGGCCGGGCGCAGCGATCTGCTCGCCGCCTCCCGTCGACTCACACGCTTGTTTCGACGGCACTGGCGATGAGAAGCAGGACTTCGTATGCACGAACGCCCACAGTTTCAATAGTGAAAGCGTTCTCCTTAACGTGACAGATCTTTGTTCCAAAATACCTTGGCTCTTCATTTGTGCAACTTGTCATAAGCAGCTTGTGTCAAATTGAAGAAAAAAAATACGAAGTAATATTTGTGCCATATCACATGACCATGCTCAGTTTCAAGAATTTATGGTCACTTTTGGATTTTCTGAAATTTAAGATCCAGGATTCGAAACAATATCATAACCTGCATCATGCAATAAATTTTCAAGCCATACATCTGTCATGTTGTATTTCTTAAAAAAGGATTTGTTCAAACATTTTGCTTAGTTAGACTTCAGACAAGTTATATATACAAAGCAAAAGGATAATCCCTCCGTACCATGGCATTTCCTGATATATTAACTCAAGTACTAGGCACGAACAAACGGGCTCAATTCTATGCTCATCCTGGTCTAGTAGTAGTAGTACTAGGCAATGCAGTTGACGGGTGACCTTGGCGAGCGGCGACCGAGGGAATTGAACCGTGCTTGGTACGGTAGGTAACGTTGTCTAGTTACTAAAGCATCCCTCCATTGTTCATCAGTAGTCATTATGGACCGGGGACATGAGGGGAATTTCCTAGGGCTGGAATTCTGGCCGCCAGATATTTCGACTCGAAACAGGAGGCTCGACTGGTTGGGGTTGCCTAATGTGCACTAATACGCCACCGTAAGGACACGAGCCCAGTTTTTTTATTTTTTATTTTTTTTTGGATCAACACGAGCCAAGGTCTGGCTGGTACGCCGTTGGGTCCTACCATTCGAGAAAACGAAAAGAACCTTTTAAATTGCCGAACGAATCTATGTGTATTACAATGCCCGTATTTTCCTTGCAAACACTAATCTCAACGTGGTAATTGATTTATGACAAGTTGTTGAATTAGAGTGAGTTTGTGATATAGTGATCTCAACGTGGATTTCACATTTCATGGTATCCCTGGTAAGTTTTTCAATGCAAATTCAAATTTAAAAGATGAAGAATATGGAGGTGAGAAAACTTTGTATGTATCAAGCATATGACCACACACACACACACACACGCACACACACATACACACGCAGAGACACCCACACACGAACACAACAACAATCCAATAAGTATAGTGCATCTAGTTTTCCAAACCATGCATGTATGACACGGATTCAAAAATACTCCTTCTGTTCCTACATATTAGTCTTTTGGAGATTTCAACAAGCGACTACATACGGAGCAAAATGAGTGAATCTACACTCTAAAACAAGGTTGGAAAAGGCGGTACGCGTAAGCGAGGCGGTTGGCCTTCACCTAGTGCCTAGGCAGTGCTTAAGCGTCCTAGGTGCGGCCTAGGCGGTAATATAACTTCTACTATCAGGGTTATTGGCCTTATTATATGTGTACTGATGTTAATTTAGGGCAGATAAATAAGTTAACTACCAGCTACTACCATTTGAATGTGTCATGTTTGGCATTTTAGTCCAATATGGCATGCTTTCTCGCTTGGGTAAACAATTTGTTGCTTACCTTGCCTAGACTTCCATTTATGCCCTAGGCGAGGCATTTGGCCATCGCCTAGCGCCTAGGCATGCCTAAGCGCCTCCTAGGCACTGCCTTTTCCAACAGAGCTCCAAAATATGTCTATATACATCCGTATGTGCCAGTCCACTAGAAATCTCTAAAAAGACTAATATTTAGGAACGAAGGGAGTAAAATGTAAGACATGCATGTGATGACCCACAAGTATAGGGGATCTATCGTAGTCCTTTCGATAAGTAAGAGTGTCGAACCCAACGAGGAGCAGAAGGAAATGATAAGCGGTTTTCAGCAAGGTATTCTCTGCAAGCACTGAAACTATAGGTAACAGATAGTTTTGTGATAAGATAATTTGTAATGGGTAACAAGTAACAAAAGTAAATAAAGTGCAGAAAGATGGCCCAATCCTTTTTGTAGAAAAGGACAAGCCTGGACAAACTCTTATATACAGAAAAGCGCTCCCGAGGACACATGGGAATTATCGTCAAGCTAGTTTTCATCACATTCATATGATTCACGTTCGGTACTTTGATAATTTGATATGTGGGTGGACCGGTGCTTGGGTGATGTCCTTACTTGGACAAGAATCCCACTTATGATTAACTCCTATTGCAAGCATCCGAAACTACAAAAGAAGTATTAAGGTAAACCTAACCATAGCATGAAACATATGGATCCAAATCAGCCCCTTACGAAGCAACGCATAAACTAGGGTTTAAGCTTCATCACTCTAGCAACCCATCATCTACTTATTACTTCCCAATGCCTTCCTCAAGGCCCAAATAATGGTGAAGTGTCATGTAGTTGACGTTCACATAACACCACTAGAGGAGAGACAACATACATCTCATCAAAATATCGAACGAATACCAAATTCACATGACTACTAATAGCAAGACTTCTCCCATGTCCTCAGGAACAAACGTAACTACTCACAAAGCATATTCTTGTTCAAAATCAGAGGAGTATCAATATGCATATAGGATCTGAACATATGATCTTCCACCAAATAATGCAACTAGCATCAACTACAAGGAGTAATCAACACTACTAGCAACCTACAGGTACCAACCTCAGACTTAGAACAAGAATTGGATACAAGTGGTGAACTAGTGTTTGAGAGGAGATGGTGCTGGTGAAGATGTTGATGGAGATTGGCCCCCTCCCGATGAGAGGAGCGTTGGTGATGACGATGGCGATGATTTCCCCCTCCCAGAGGGAAGTGTCCCGGCAGTAATCAGCTCCATGAGCCCTAGATTGGTTCCGCCAAGGTTCCGCCTCGTGGCGGCGGAGTCTCGTCCCGAAAGCTTGCTCCTGATTTTTTATCGGACGAAAGACTTCATATAGCAGAAGATGGGCACCGGAGGGCCAACAGGGGGGCCCACGAGGCAGGGGGCGCGCCCCCACCCTCGTGGCCAGGGTGTGGGCCCCCTCTGGTATTTTCTCCGCTCAGTATTTTTTATTATTTCCAAAAATAACTTCCATGGAGTCTCTGGACTTTTGGAGTTGTGCATAATAGGTCTCCAATATTTTCTCCTTTTCCAGCCCAGAATTCCAGCTGCCGGCATTCTCCCTCTTCATGTAAACCTTGTAAAATAAGAGAGAATAGGCATAAGTATTGTGACATAATGTGTAATAACAACCCATAATGCAATAAATATCCATATAAAAGCATGATGCAAAATGGGCGTATCAGCATGGTCCTCAATTCAATATTTAAAACGAACATGAAACTGAAACATGAATATTAACTCTAGTACTACAGTACATGCAAATGTTGTGTTTAATTAGGCGGAGCTATGATTGTCGGGGGTCATCCCCTCGACCTTAGATAAAATTGTGAAGCTCTGTTTAGGGTTGTTTAGATTATATTTGTCCCCACCCTCCCAACCACCGATTGGTTGTGCACCCCCACCCCTCCCCGGGAGAATATCATGTGCCCCCATACCTTAGATGCTATATGCCGATACGAGTTGCTTGGAACTTGTAGATCTGAGATATAGCAGCTCACATGATGTCTTAATATTTTTACAGGAAACCTTGATGAGTTTGAGAATTGCACACAATTTGTACAAAAACTACTCAGATGCCCTTGGATCCCATATCCAACGACCTCAAAGCTCGTATCACCGTAGCATCTAAGATGAAGGAGGACATCATATTCTCATGTATGTAAGAATATCATGTGCTACCACACCTTAGATGCTTTGGCGATACAAGCTCTTCGCAGCCGTTGGATTTGTGACCCAACACCTCCTCGGTGGTTCGAATGGTTTTTTGCAGAAAAGCCCCCACAGAGTTCGGCCACTGCTTACAAGCACAAAGATTGCTCGGATGCCATTGGATCTCAGATCAAACGACCTCGAAGCTGGTATCACCGTAGCATCCAAGCTGCGAGAGCACCTTATGTTTTCTCGCACGGGAGAATATGAGGTGCTCCCGCACCGTAGATTCTATGGTGATACGAGTTCACGGAGATCTAACGGCCCACGGTAGGAGGTTTGAATGTTTTTGCAATATACAACTGAGAGAGTTTGGGAACTGCGCAGAAAGTACAAGTACTACGCATGTGCCATC
The DNA here is from genome assembly GCA_021605145.1 of Aegilops bicornis. Classification (NCBI taxonomy): domain Eukaryota; kingdom Viridiplantae; phylum Streptophyta; class Magnoliopsida; order Poales; family Poaceae; genus Aegilops; species Aegilops bicornis. The sequence continues at coordinate 650,156,257 of CM038674.1, forward strand.
TGATCACTGATCATACGACCTAGATGCTCATATCACCATAGCGGGTAATTAAGCTACGGGGAGCACCAAATATGAGCAACGGGCAGCCGTTTTATCCAAGATGCAGCGGCACACACGAGGCCTGAATGTTTTATTTGCAAAAAAACCTTTGGAGAGTTTGGAAATTGTGCATAATTACAAAGACTACTCCCAAGCCATTGGATCTCACTTCCAACGGTGTAAAACTCAGATCACCATAGCATCTAAGCTGCGGGGTGGATGTGATATTCTATGCCGCTGTCATTTTTTCGTAAACTTGCAAAATACGTGTAACTTGTGCCGTTACTTGTCTAACCGCGCAAAGTGTTTGTTCAAAAAAACCATCCTACAAAGAAATATCAGAACAGCACACGGGGGTCCCACTTGTCATTATAATCAAATTTGGACCTAAAACTAACAAATCTAAAAGATGAGATTCGAACTGGCAACCTGGACTACAAAGAGTAAGTCGATAGTCTGAAAGAACAACGGTTGTTGGCTTTGTCCCATAACTTGATTTTATACAGTATTACATTGAGTAGAGTAGAGGGAGTGCCTCGTCAACACGTGCATGACCGTTGACTCACTTACTGGTGGGTCCCAGGTCTGCGATCTCTCTCTTCTCTCCATCGTCTAACCTTTGCACGGGCACACACGAAGAGCGGCGCTAGCTTGCCGTGGTGTTATTATAACTAAAAAAAAGCTTGGAAAATAGAAGAATCGCCTAGAACAAGAGACATTGTGGCTAGTCGAGATGTAGCTAACCACACCTATCCTCTGTGCCATGTTAGCATGATGAAGCTGTGTGGCTAGTGGGGTGTTTTCGACCGACTGGCTGGGTCCTGAGGTCGAACCATAGGTACTACGTCTAATACAGTAAATTTTTGCACGCACATTTTTCCTCCGTGCCGAGACATGGCACACCCTACCGCGCGGTTTCGGGGTCCTCCCGTGTGGTGCACGCATATATTCTTCCTGACGTGGGATGCCCTACCGTGCGTTTTCGCCGAAGCAAGTAAATAAGTCGTCAAATCATGAAAGACCACTTTTCCCGCCGAGTACATCAGTGAAGCACGGTGGCTAGCTAGTTGGGCTAGTTCGACCGATTAGCTAGGCCACCGCCACATTTGTTTTTTCACCCCTTTTTTTATCTACTTGCCGGCAGGTAAATTTAAATATCCACCGCAGTGTTGCTCTGGTGTTTGAGTGCGGCAGGATTTTTAATTTTTTGATTGACGGGAGTAGGCGCGGCAGGATTTCTAATTTTTTGATTGACGGGAGCAGGCGCGGCAGCAATTAGCCATGATGACTCCGCCTGTAAAACCCACTACTCCCTGATGTGAGAAGTCATCGACCGGTGTCTTACCATGGTGAAAACCAAAAGATTCCCCGCTCCTCGGCTGGCTCCCTCCGCCTTCCCGTAGATTGCATTGCCTTTCAGCCATTTCGCCCCCTGCATCACCAACGTCATGCTCCTCGAGAAGCAGAGGGACTTCGGTGGTGTTTAGGCGCCCTCTGCATGGGCATGTCCATGTCTCGGTGCAACATGACCGTTGGATCAAACTCAGACGGTGTAGATCAGTCGCTGTAGCACAAAGCGTGTGGGTGTGTTTGGTTGCATTCTCATCTCAATATACTCCTCTGTCTAGGTGTGTAAGTCACCTTACGGAAACCAAATAATCCCAAAACACTTAGACATGGTACATTAACGCCCTCCCCGTTTCTTGTTTTGTGACATATCAACCAATAAGAGACGTGGGCCGTGCATGCTTTCAATGACTTGAGACTAATAAACATGACATGCAGTGGTTAGTTCATTGCATGCAATGCTATTAACTAGCAAAAAGACATTAAGTGTTCTCGTTTTCCTCTCCGCCTTGGTCGCAGTGCACAACATGACCGTTGGATCAAACTCAGACAGTGCAGATCGGTCACTGTAGCACAAAGCGTGTGGGTGTGTTTGGTTGCATTCTCATCTCAATATAGTTGTTTCCTCTTCGTGTATTTGTGTTAACCTACTAGTGTGGACTCATGCACCCTTCATGCACTCTGCCAAACACCCAAAAGTGGGTCGAGAAGGGAACTTTTGCTCCCATCCTGTGCACCCTTCATACACCCTGCCTAACACTATTCGTGCTTCATATGGTTCATGTTTCGTGGAGTACTGTAGCACCATACTCTCCGTGCGCTGTAGACCTAGTTCTGTTAACATTGATCTCACCGTTCATTCTCGACCGGACAGTCGAGAAAGCGGTACTATGTTACTACATTGTTGTTCATATAGTTGACATGCGCACAACATCATTTGTTGTCGTCATATCTTACTACACTAGCAACAAGTATACAGTACTGACGTATGAACCACTGCACATGCCTAGTAGTACGAGCACTATGTATGTTCAAGTGGTTGCCGTGTTTCGCACTCCTCCGTCGTAAGAGTGGAAACGCTTGCTGTAATCATTTTTTTTTCTTAAGAAAAACAGTGGACACGCTCTACCGTGCGGATCCTCCTCCAGCCATGCACTAAATTACTCACTTTCACGACGTAGGGACAGCCAAAGATCGGGTCCACCAGCCAAGCACTAAATTACTCCGTAGTAGAGTGACGGTGGACTACCCCTATCGAAGCACCGCGGTAATGCCCAATGAGCCGTCAAATCACAAAACCCCCTCCTTTCCAGCAGTAAGTTGGACGGACAAAGCAACCATCATTTCACTCTTCTCTCTCAGCTTCCTCTCTACCCAACTCGCTTCTCCTCATCTTGTTCCTCATTTCTTCAAGAAAACCCCGACCTGCTTCTGCCATTGTTCTTCTCTCCCAAAGAAGGAAAGGTGAGCGCATCAATGGTGTTGATTCTGGCCAAGGCCCGGTTTTGCAACCCCGAGACTGATCCTATAACTCCCTCTCTTTTCTTCTTTTGGGTTTGTGATTATGGTTTCTTTTCTTTTATTTCTATTCGATAGTTTCTTGATGGACGCTGGAGCACCGGCCGAAGTGATGTCTATGGCTCTAGCCAAAGCCGTCGAGGCTCATGGTATGAAGAAGGGCAAGCACCCCGCCGAGACTACCGCAGACAAGCTCAAAGCCATCGCCTTGTCCAAGCCCCCCTCTCTGGGATCGCTCATTAAGAAAGTCCAGGTAATATCTCTTCTTGACGATCTTTTTCTCGATCTTGATCGTGTCTTTTCATCTAAAACGAAGTACTAGTAGTACAACTTTCTGCGTGATCTTGCATGTGATTTTTGTGTGCCAAATGACGGTTCTAAATTCCTCTTTTGACCAAAACATGCGAGAGGTTGACACTGATTTCTTATAGATTACTTTCAACTACTCCTCTCATCCCAAATTTCTTGTCTTGGATTTGTCTAGATACGGATGTGTCTAATACTAAATGTGACTTGATACATCCGTATCTAGACAAATCTAAGACAAGAATTTTGGGACGTCGGGAGTACTTTATGAACATCAATGCTACCTTTGAAGAGGGTATACTTGCCTCAGTAACTTGTGTTATGGATATTTCAAGTAATCCCTCTGCTCTCATGCCTTTGAAGACATGTTCTAGTGTCTTTGTTCACTCATTTCTGTGCGTATATGTAGTCATATATGGAGTATAATATCGAAAATCATCTTATATTTCTGAACGGAGGTAGTAATAATATATAGTTTCTGTTTGAATTAGAACTAGGTCTGCGGTGGAGATGAAGTTCTCAAAGTCATGTCGTGTGAACTGGAAGACCTGAGAATGAGTTCTACTGCTAAACTATCCAGCTGCTGTATCCTTGTCGCCACGTGTCCTGAACTAGTGTTTTCCTGTAGCATTGTTGTCAGACGTGTTCTCGAGGCTATACTTGACCACAACAATTTCCTGGCTGTGCCTTCGATTCTGAAGGGTGTGGTTCTTGTAAAGCTTCCCAACAAATCTGATGCGGCTTATCTTCATGATCATGTTTATGAGTGGAAAAGACCACTCTGTTAGGTTCTCCAAGGTTGACGAGATGGTGATGGTGCATGTAGACATCTCTCGCGAAGTCCATGGCCTAGTCAGTTATGCGGGGTTCATCCCGTAGGTCGGTGGCGAGAAATAGTCTGCAGAGTTTAATTAGTGCAACTTTGCTTGTCTGTAGTAAGTACTATTGTTCAGTACTTGATTTGTGTTTGTGAACCCTCTATTGTTTATTAGTACTACCGCTTTTGGTGTGTGGTCAGTCCTGAGAACGGTCTATGTTAATGTCTTTCCACTCAATTTAGTCTGTATATTTTGAAGTATCCAGATCTTCTTTTTTGTGAGGACGGTTTATCAATTATGGTTACACTCCAATATCTGTATGCATTGCAGGGTTTATCGCACCCACCAGGATTTCCAGTCCCATGGATGTTCGGTCCATACGATTTTTCACGACCTTTGGACTGTCCTGCTTGTGCGAGTAGGCGGGGCCCCTGCATGCCACCCGTAGTTGGACGATCAATCTTCTGTTTAGTACTTGAACATAGTGATTTCCTGGAAAGGATTCACTCGTGTCAGATCAAGTAAATCTTATTGATTTAATGTCATGTTTTCTTTCTTTTCCTGCAATTTTATGATGTAGGTTTTGCCATGTGACATTCATCACAGAATAAACCGTTTGGTTTGCTCTACGATGGCTATTTTTGCAGGTTTCACTTCTTATGTCGTGTCAGTAACGAAGGCACTGTCCATCACTTATATTACTGGTAAAAATTGGATCAGTCTGTTGTCTGAGTACAAGCTGAATCCCTATGATGAACTACAGTTTGGTTTAACAAAAACGCCACAATTATTCCTTCTCGCGTTTAAAAGAAATGAGAAAAAAACTGGATCACGGTCACGAAGCCTAGTCAAGTTAGAAAGCTGATCATAGCAGACCAGACACGATCGACGCTGTCTCGCCCATCGGTACCACCTTCAGCAACGGATCAAGCACCGGCAGCTGTTTCTAGCATCGACATTGGCAAAGCAGCTCGACCGATCCAGTTGAGGATTGGGCACCGACCACGTCAGCGGATCAGGCTGATCTACCAGAGGATCGGGCATCGACACCGGCACCTGCTCCAACACCGGCACCAGCTCTACAAGGATCACCATCTCCGGCAGTTGCACTTGCATCTGCTCCGGCCCGTCTGCGGCAATCAACGAAAGCAGCGGTTGCACCGCAACAGATCGGGCTGCGTCAGACTTCATAAACCAAAGTCCTTACAAAAACCGACATGTCCACCTTCTTGGTAAGCATTGGCCGCCCAAGTGTTTCGTTCTTTCTTCTTTCCATGTTGTTTCGCATGATTCACTATGTTGATCTAACTGTTTGGGTATGTATTCTTGTTTGCAAATAGAGAATTCCTAGAGCAACGAGGGAGTCGTTCAACAATCTGGGCGACAGCGGCCAAGTTTCTCTTACCATGCGCAGCCTTGGTGTGAATGAACCTGCTCAATATATCGTAAGTACAAAGGATGGTCGCATAGTGATTGATGCTAAAGGATGGTCAAGGTTCAAATCTAAATCATATCTTGCGGTAGGGGATGATCTCAAAATGGAACTTTCTCGGCAAGGAGAGCTGGTCCAAAATCAACTTTGAAATTATTCAGTAGCAGCACGCAACTCCCGAACTAATCTATCCTACGAGAGATTTTGATGTAATAATCTGGCATGGTGAAACAAGTGTCGTGTCTGTATAAGTAATACGACGGTATTATTTATCACATGGTATATCGTTGATAGAATTGCAACTCCCATTGCTGGTTAGGAACTGCTGCTCGATTTCATTCCGATACCGCTGTGCTTTATTCAATTTTGTGTATTCGCCTTATGACAAAGATTCAAAACCAGCACCGTACCGATCGCTTGCAATATGAAAAGCGCTGAGGTAGAACACATGGGCCCACAAACATTGCAGGGTGGGCCTGTGGCCCAAAGTCCAGAACCGTGAGCCACTCTCAGTATTATATTCTCAGCTGAACCCCCATAATGCCCGTGCGTTGCACGTAACATCAAGATGCATTTGTATGAGTATTTCATCTTGTGAGAGAAAAGGATGAACGAGGGAAGGCCTTATTTGCAAATGTGGAGATGTGTGTGGGTACCTTTTTGCAAAATTGCCATAGTTTCCTTCCTATCCGCCAGATATAAATCGGACAGCCTATATTGCAGGATGGCAGGCACACCATCATCACCAACTCGTCTATACTGTGTTAAAAAAAACTTTGTTTTTTATAATTATATATGTTATATATATTCCCCTTGATTTTTCTTATGTATAAAGTTGTGATATAAAAGATTTGTATATTTCTTTACAGAGGGAGTATCTCTCTGTCAAAAATATATTTTTTGTAAGTAGTTACTCATGTCTTTCTACTTCCTTTCACTGATATGTGGGGCATCCGGCAACGGGGTCCACGTGCCATATGCACAAATTAGAGTGCACAACTGCACAGTAGACACACCCCGGTCGTAGCGCCGCAGTAATGCCCAATGAGCCGTCAAATCACAACCCCCCCCCTTTCCAAATTTTAGCGAAGTCGGACGGACGAAGCGGCAATATTTCACTGGCCTGAATCCCCTTCTCCCTTATGTCCGCTTGTTCAGAGAAGACCCCTCTCGGCTATTGCATAGGGTTTTCTCATGGAGAACCAGGTACGAATTCTTCATCCATCCTCGATAAATCCAAGTCCCTTGGTCGCGGGTAATCCTAGGATGGCAGCCGCCGCCGTTGATGCATTTTTCTTCCTACTGAATCTAGTGTGTTTCATTTTTAGTGCCCAAAGTGCGAGGACCCTACAGGTTTCTGCGCCTTCGGCGAGACGCCACACTTTTTCCTTCTCATCCTAACACAGGATTTTAAAACGCGCACAGTATGTTCCTAGAATCCTCTTTTCTATCCGGGAGGGTGGGTTTTTTTTTGAATATGTTGTCGACTAATTTGGAAATTTGGATTGCTATATTTGGATAAAAGGTACTACCAGTACGATGGTCAACACTGACGTGAAGGAGGAAGTTATTTCTAGATTTGGATAGGGAATACATTGTGTTCTCATATTATTTTTCCTGCAGTGCATTATTTGCTCTGCCAGAACACATGTACTCAAGATGCTCGGCCTTGCCATAACTGAATACACAAGTTTAATGGTCACAGTGAAGACAAGCAATGGATATAAGTTCCGAGTTGGGTTCATGAACCAAGAAGATCACTACTTTTTTTATGGCCGAACTTGGATAAACTTTCTCAAGTGTTACGGACTGAAATTTGGCGCATGAATGTTGATGGAAATAGCAGAACCTGGTCTCATCTTCACTGCGATCTTCCACCCCGATGTCGTTCCAATTGTTCATCCATGTTAGTTTTGTATCTAGTTCTTGCTTTTTGCCTCGATTACTTCTTAATCCACCTATTATGTCTAACTAATCACAATTTAACTTTAGAAGTAGCAACGAATCTCTCACGAAGATGCTACTTCTAACTAATATTTTCTTATAATTGGTGGCACGTGTAGGTTTTTCAGAGTTAAGCAGGCTGCTCGTTTGTTATTCTGTAAGAACTCGGCTGTTACTGATGGCACTGGAGTTGACTCGGACGACATCCACAAGTTCCTACACTTTATTGATCGTCTTGAGGTCCTTGTGGAGCATTTCAATGGTGGAAGGCCACGTGGGATATGTGTGCCACTGCTGCACTCGTTGAACAGGTCCAACTGTGTCAAGAAACTTATGGTACGAGCTGTTTTCTGTTATATATGTTGTTCATAAACTGTTGCTTATAGACAGTTTTACAGCTGTGATCTTCTTGAAAAGAAACTGCCCAGTTCTATTGTTCCTATATAGATGCCTGACCATGGTCGGGTCAGACTTGTGCTTGGTAACAACATGATGTTTATGTCGACCTACTCCATTCCCCTTGGAGGTGAAAAGATACTTATTCATGGGTGGTCTTAAATAATGAAGGCCCGTCCATCTTGGAGAATAGGACAGAAGATTATGTTCCTGCTTTTCCATGGCTCTAAAGCGAATATCCTGTTTATTGACCACATTGCGAGATGAAGCCGCTTTCAGAAGGTTGTGGATGCGCGCGGTGGCGCCTGGGCCTTGTCCTGGGGCTTGGAGACCTCACCCTTGGTTAACTGTAGGCAAAGTAGCACTGTTCGAGGCGTGCTTTGTACGGTTGAACATGTATAAGTACTCATACTGCTTTCAGCTATGGTTGTTAAGTGCCCCTGCTGGTTTCAGTTAAGGTTGTTAAGTACTCCTGCTCCTTTACAGTCTGTCGTGTTTCTTCAGTCCTGTCTTCCTCCAGCCGCCAAAACCAAACCAGCGCCAGCGGGGCCGCCTGCTTCCGCCTCCCACGGCTGGCTGCGCCTCAGCGCACGCATCGCCGCCCCACCGTCTCCTAAATCGTTAACACCGACGTCTGAGGCCTCGCCGTCGTCCTCCGCGCTCTTTGGTGCGCTCACCGCGTCGCCGCCCTCTTGCGTTGTCAACATGGTCAACAAACAACAGGAATCAGCAGAAGTATGTGGAGAGGATGACAGTACGGGCCCACCATGTCAGCGTATGGAAAAATAAAATGCTTCCTCCTAGTGTTTTCCTGACATCTGGGACCCACGACATTGCGAGCGTATATAGTCAACTAGATCATTTATGGCGCGCGTTGCTGCGCCCGTCTATTTTTACTTAAAAGAGTTGTTAGAGATATGAAGTAACTTGTATACATTTGTTTGCAATGCTTTTATATATTGTATTTGTCTCTCCATTTTATAGAATATGATGGGATGTAAATAAAGAGAGAAATTTAGAATATAATGCTATGTAATTCAAGAGAAATCCAGTCCGATTGATCTGCAAAAAAGTACTCCCTCGTCTCAAAATAAGTGTCTCAACTTTAATAATCTTTGTACTAAAGTTTGTACATAGTCGAGACACTTATTATGGGAGATGGAGTAGTATTTTGAGTTTTCTCCTTAGGTCTAATGTTTGAGTTGTGGTATTAAGCGCGGAGATATAAATGTTGGGGAACATTGCAGAAAATTAAAATTTTTCCTACGGTTTCACCAAGATCCATCTATGATTTCATCTAAGCAACGAGTCAAGGGAGTGAGTTTGCATCTACATACCACTTGTAGATCGCGTACGGAAGCGTTCGAGGGAGCGGTGATGATGGAGTCGTACTCAACGTGATTCCGATCACCGATGACCAAGTGCTGAACGGACAGCACCTCCGCGTTCAACACACGTACGGTACGGGTGACGTCTCCTCCGTCTTGATCCAGCAAGGAGGAAGGAGAGGTTGAGGAAGACAGCTCCACCGGCAGCACGACGGCGTGATGATGGTGGAGTGACAGTTCTCCGGCAGGGCTTCGCCAAGCACACGCGCGGAGGAGGAGAGGTGTTGGGAGGGAAAGGGCTGCGCCTTCAAGTTGTGTATGCAGCCCTCCCTCACCCCTCTATTTATAGGGGAAGGGAGGAGGGGGCCGGCCCCCTCTAGATGCATCTAGAGGGGGCGGCGGCCAAGGGGAGGGGGGCTTGCCCCCCAAGCAAGGGGGCGCCTCTAGGGTTCCCTCAACCCTAGGCGCAAGGGCCCAAGGGAGGGATGCGCCCAGCCCACCAGGGGCTGGCTCCTCCCCACGCAGCCCATGTGCCCCCCGGGAGGTGGCCCTCCCGGTGGACCTCCGGAACCCTTCCCGTGGACCCCGGTACAATATCGATATCCCCCCGAGACTTTCCGGTGTCCGTTTGACAACTTCCCATATATAAATCTTTACCTCCGGACCATTCCGGAACTCCTCGTGACGTCCGGGATCTCATGCGGGACTCTGAACAACATTCGGTAATCACATACAAGTCTTCCTAATAACCCTAAGCGCCACCGAACCTTATGTGTAGACCCTACGGGTTCGGGAGACATGCAAACATGACCGGACGCTCTCGGTTCAATAACCAACAGCGGGATCTCGATACCCATGTTGGCTCCCACATGCTCCTCGATGATGTCATCGGATGAACCACGATGTCAAGGATTCAAGCAACCCTGCATACACTATTCCCTTTGTCGACGGTATGTTACTTGCCCGAGACTTGATCGTCGGTATCCCAATACCTCGTTAAGTCTCGTTATCGCAAGTCACTTTACTCGCATCAGTAATGCATGATCCCGTGACCGCACACTTGGTCACTTTGAGCTCATTATGATGATGCATTACCGAGTGGGCCCAGTGATACCTCTTCGTCATACGGAGTGACAAATCCCTGTCTCGATCCGTGTCAACCCAACAAACACTTTCGGAGGTACCTGTAGTGCACCTTTATAGTCACCCAGATTCGCCAGACGCTTTGGTACACCCAAAGCACTCCTACGGTATCCGGGAGTTACACGATCTCATGGTCTAAGGAATAGATACTTGACATTGAGAAAGCTCTAGCAAAACGAACTACACGATCTTGTGCTATGCTTAGGATTGGGTCTTGTCCATCACATCATTCTCCTAATGATGTGATCCCATTATCAACGACATCCAATGTCCATAGTCGTGAAACCATGACTATCTATTGACCAACGAGCTAGTCAACTAGAGGCTTAGTAGGGACGTATTGTAGTCTATGTATTCACACGTGTATTACGATTTCCGGATAATACAGCTTATAGCATGAATAAAAGACAATTATCATGAACAAGGAAATATAATAATAATGCTTTTATTATTGCCTCTAGGGCATATTTCCAACAGTCTCCCACTTGCACTAGAGTCAATAATCTAGTTACATTGTGATGAATCGAACACCCATAGAGTTCTCGTGTTGATCATGTTTTGCCCATGAAGAGAAGAGGTTTAGTCAACGGATCTGCGACATTCAGATCCGTATGCACTTTGCAAATTTCTATGTCTCCATCTTGAACATTTTCACGGATGGAGTTGAAGCGACGCTTGATGTGCCTGGTCTTCTTGTGAAACCTGGGCTCCTTGGCAAGTGCAATAGCTCCAGTGTTGTCACAGTAGAGTTTGATCGGCCCCGACGCATTGGGTATGACTCCTAGGTCGGTGATGAACTCCTTCACCCAAATTGCTTCATGCGCTGCCTCCGAGGCTGCCATGTACTCCGCTTCACATGTGGATCCTGCCACGACGCTCGCTTGCAGCCGCACTACCATCGCTCCACCATTCAACATATACACGTATCCGGTTTGTGACTTAGAGTCATCCAGATTCAGTGTCGAAGCTTAGCGTCGACGTAACCCTTTACGCACGAGCTCTTCGTCACCTCCATAAACGAGAAACATGTCCTTTGTCCTTTTCGTGTACTTCAAGATATTCTTGACCGCTGTCCAGTTGTTCCTTGCGGGATTACTTTGGTACCTTCCTACCAAACTTACGGCAAGGTTTACATCAGTCCGTACACAAAGCATGGCATACATAATAGATCCTATGGCTGAAGCATAGGGGATGACACTCATCTCTTCTTTATCTTTTGCCGTGGTCGGGCATTGAGCCGAGCTCAATCTCACACCTTGTAATACAGGCAAGAACCCCTTCTTGGACTGATCCATTTTGAACTTCTTCAAAATCTTATCAAGGTATGTGCTTTGTGAAAGACCTATGAGGCATCTCGTCTATCTCTATAGATCTTGATGCCTAATATATAAGCAGCTTCTCCAAGGTCCTTCATTGAAAAACACTTATTCAAGTAGGCCTTAATGTTGTCCGAGAATTCTATATCATTTCCCATCAAAAGTATGTCATCTACTTATAATATGAGAAATGCTACAGAGCTCCCACTCACTTTCTTGTAAACACGGGCTTCTCCATAAGTCTCAAGATAAACCCAAACGATTTGATCATCTCATCAAAGCGAATGTTCCAACTCCGAGACGCTTGCACCAGCCCATAAATGGATCGCTGGAGCTTGCATACTTTGTCAGCATTCTTAGGATCCTTAAGATAACCGTTAAGGAACGCTGTTTTGACGTCCATCTGCCATATCTCACAATCATAGTATGCGGCAATTGCTAACATGATTCGGACGGACTTAAGCTTTGCTACGGGAGAGAAAGTCTCATCGTAGTCAATCCCTTGAACTTGCCGATAACCCTTAGCGACAAGTCGAGCTTTATAGATGGTGACATTACCATCCGCGTCATCTTCTTCTTAAAGATCCATTTGTTTTCTATCGCTCGCCGATCATCGGCAAGTCACCAAAGTCCATACTTTGTTTTCATACATGGATTCTATCTCGGATTTCATGGCTTCTAGCCATTTGTTGGAATCTGGGCCCGCCATCGCTTCTTCATAGTTCAAGGTTCACCGTTGTCTAACAACATGATTTCCGGGACAGGGTTGCCGTACCACTCAGTGCGGAACGTGTCCTTGTGGACCCACGAAGTTCAAGAGCAACTTGATCCGAAGTACCTTGATCATCATCATTATTTTCCTCTTCGGTTGGTGTAGGCATCACAGAACATTTTCCGAGCTACACTACTTTCCTGCTCAAGAGGTAGTACTTCATCGAAGTTCTACTTTCCTCCCTCTTACTTGTTTCGTGAGAAACTCTTTTTACTGAAAGTATCTGTTCTTGTCTACAAAGATCTTGCCCTCGGTTCTTAAGTAGAATGTATACCCTATGGTTTCCTTAGGGTATCCTATGAAGACGCATTTTTCCGACTTGGGTTCGAGCTTTTCAGGTTGAAGTTTCTTGATATAAGCATCGCATCCCCAAACTTTTAGAAACGACAGCTTAGGTTTCTTCCCAAACCATAATTCATACGGTGTCGTCTCAACGGATTTAGACGGTGCCCTATTTAAAGTGAATGTAGCTGTCTCTAGAGCGTATCCCCAAAATGATAGCGGTAAATCGGTAATAGACATCATAGATCGCACCATATCCAATAGAGTGCGACATTTACGCTCGGACACACCGTTACGCTGAGGTGTTCCAGCGGCTTGAGTTGTGAAACGATTCCACATTTCCTTAAGTGTGTACCAAATTCGTGACTTAAATATTCTCCTCCACGATCTGATCAGAGGAACTTTTTTTTCCGGTCACGTTGATTCTCTACCTCATTCTGAAATTCCTTGAACCTTTCAAAGGTCTCAGACTTGTGTTTCATCAAGTAGACATACCCATATCTACTCAAGTCATCAGTGAGAGTGAGAACATAACGATATCCTCCGCGAGCCTCAACACTCATTGGACCGCACACATCGGTATGTATGATTTCCAACAAGTTGGTTGCTCGCTCCATTGTTCCGGAGAACGGAGTCTTGGTCATCTTGCCCATAAGGCATGGTTCACATGTGTCAAATGATTCATAATCGAGAGACTCTAAAAGTCCATCAAGATGGAGCTTCTTCATGCGCTTGACACCAATGTGACCAAAGGCGGCAAAGGCCACAAGTATGTGGGACTATCGTTATCAACTTTACATCTTTTGGTATTCACGCTATGAACATGTGTAATACCACGCTCAAGATTCATTAAGAATAAACCATTGACCATCGGAGCATGACCATAAAACATATCTCTCATGTAAATAGAACAACCATTATTCTCGGATTTAAATGAGTAGCCATCTCGTATCAAACGAGATCCAGATACAATGTTCATGCTCAAACTTGGCACCAAATAACAATTATTAAGGTTCAAAACTAATCCCGTAGGTAAATGAAGAGGTAGCGTGCCGACGGCGATCACATCGACTCTGGAACCATTCCCGACGCCAAGATCGTCACCTCGCCCTTCGCCAGCCTCCGCTTATTCCGCAGCTCCTTTGTGAGTTACAAATATGAGCAACGGCACCGTATCAAATACCTGTGAGTTACTACGAGTAATCGTAAGGTACACATCAATTACATGTATATCAAATATACCTTTGGTGTTGCCGGCCTTCTTATCCGCTAAGTATTTGGGGCAGTTCCGCTTCCAGTGACCCTTCCCCTTGCAATAAAAGCACTCAGTCTCAGGCTTGGGTCCATTCTTTGACTTCTTCCCAGTAACTGGCTTACCGGGCGCGGCAACATCCTTGTCGTCCTTCTTGAAGTTCTTCTTGCCCTTGCCCTTCTTGAACTTAGTGGTCTTATTGACCATCAACACTTGATGTTCTTTCTTGATTTCAACCTCACGACTTCAAAGATAGAGAATACTTCAGGAATGGTCTTTACCATCCCCTGCATATTGTAGTTCATCACAAAGCTCTTGTAGCTTGGTGGGAGCGATCAAGGATTCTGTCAATGACCGCCTCATCGTGGACGTTAATATTCAGCTGGGTCATACGGTTGTGCAACCTGGACATCTTGAGTATGTGCTCAACGACGTAACTATTTTCCTCCATCTTACAACTATAGAACTTGTCGGAGATGTCATATCTCTCGAACCGGGCGTGAGCTTGGAAAACCAGTTTCAGCTCCTCGAACATCTCATATGCTCCCGATGCTCAAAACGCTTTTGGAGCCCCGGTTCTAAGTCTGTAAAGCATGCCGCATCAACGAGGGAGTAATCATCAAGACGAGACTGCCAAGCATTCATAATGTCTTGGTTCTGCAGGACGGAGCGTCACCTAGCGGTCCTTCTAGGACATATTGTTTCCTGGCAGCTATGAGGATGATCCTCAAGTTCCGGACCCAGTCCGTATAGTTGCTGTCGTCATCTTTCAGCTTAGTTTTCCCTAGGAACGCGTTGAAGTTTAAGTTGACATGAGCGTTGGCCATTTGATCTACAAGACATATTATGCAAAAGTTTTAGACTAAGTTCATGATAATTAAGTTCATATAATCAAATTATTTAAATGAACTCCCACTCAGATTAGACATCCCTCTAGTCATCTAAGTGTTACACGATCCGAGTCGACTAGGCCGTGTCCGATCATCACGTGAGACGGACTAGTCATCGTCGATGAACATTCTCATGTTGATCGTATCTTCCATACGACTCGTGTTCGACCTTTTCGGTCTCCGTGTTCCGAGGCCATGTCTGTACATGCTCGGCTCGTCAACTTAACCCTAAGTGTTTTTGCGTGTGTAAATCTGTCTTACACCCATTGTATGTGAACGTAAGAATCCATCACACCCGATCCTCACGTGGTGCTTAGAAGCGAACTTTAGCAACGGTGCACGCTTAGGGAGAACACTTCTTGAAATTGTTGTAAGGGATCATCTTATTTACTACCGTCGTTCTGAGTAAACAAGATGCATAAACATAATAAACATCACATGCAATTACATAGTAGTGACATGATATGGCCAATATCATATAGCTCCATTGATCTCCATCTTCGGGGCTCCATGATCCTCTTGTCACCGGCATGACACCATGATCTCCATCATCATGATCTCCATCATCGTGTCTTCATGAAGTTGTCACGCCAACGACTACTTCTACTTCTATGGCTAACGCTTAGCAATAAAGTAAAGTAAGTTACATGGCGTTCTTCAATGACACGCAGGTCATACAAAAATAAAGACAACTCCTATGGCTCCTGCTGGTTATCATACTCATCGACATGCAAGTCGTGATTCCTATTACAAGAACATGATCTCATACATCACAATATGTCATTCATCATTCATCACAACTTGGCCATATCACATCACATGTCAATTGCTGCAAAAACAAGTTAGACGTCCTCTAATTGTTGTTGCATCTTTTTACGTGGCTGCAATTGGGTTCTAGCAATAACGTTTTCTTTCCTTTGAATTTCCACAACGTGATTTTGTCAACTTCTATTTACCCTTCATAAGGACCCTTTTCATCGAATCCGCTCCAACTAAAGTGGGAGAGACAGACACCCGCCAGCCACCTTATACAACTAGTGCATGTTAGTCGGTGGAACCGGTCTCACGTAAGTGTACGTGTAAGGTTGATCCGGGCCGCTTCATCCCACAATACCGCGGAAGCAAGATAAGACTAGTAGCGGCAAGCAAGTTGACAAGATCTACGCCCACAACCAAATTGTGTTCTACTCGTGCAATAGAGAACTACGCATAGACCTAGCTCATGATGCCACTTGTTGGGGAACGCTATGTAAAATTAAAATTTTTCCTACGGTTTCACCAAGATCCATCTATGAGTTCATCTAAGCAACGAGTCAAGGGAGTGAGTTTGCATCTACATACCACTTGTAGATCGCGTACGGAAGCGTTCGAGGGAGCGGTGATGATGGAGTCGTACTCAACGTGATTCCGATCACCGATGACCAAGTGCTGAATGGACAGCACCTCCGCGTTCAACACACGTACGGTACGGGTGACGTCTCCTCCATCTTGATCCAGCAAGGAGGAAGGAGAGGTTGAGGAAGACAGCTCCACCGGCAGCACGACGGCGTGATGATGGTGGAGTGACAGTTCTCCGGCAGGGCTTCGCCAAGCACACGCGGAGGAGGAGCGGTGTTGGGGAGGGGAGGGGCTGCGCCTTCAAGTTGTATATGCAGCCCTCCCCTCACCCCTCTATTTATAGGGGAAGGGAGGAGGGGGGGCCGACCCCTCTAGCTGCATCTAGAGGGGCGGCGGCCAAGGGAGGGGGGCTTGCCCCAAGCAAGGGGCGCCTCTAGGGTTCCCCCCTCAACCCTAGGCGCAAGGGCCCAAGGGAGGGGATGCGCCCAGCCCACCAGGGGCTGGCTCCCTCTCCACGCAGCCCATGTGTCCCCCCCGGGAGGGGTGGCCCCTCCCGGTGGACCTCTGGAACCCTTCCCGTGGACCCCGGTACAATACCGATATCCCCCCGAGACTTTCCGGTGTCCGTTTGACAACTTCCCATATATAAATCTTTACCTCCGGACCATTCTGGAACTCCAAGTGACGTCCGGGATCTCATCCGGGACTCCGAACTACATTCGGTAATCACATACAAGTCTTCCTAATAACCCTAGTGTCACTGAACCTTAACTGTGTAGACCCTACGGGTTCGGGAGACATGCGTATATGACCGACGCTCTCGTGTCAATAACCAACAGCGGGATCTGGATACCCATGTTGGCTCCCACATGCTCCTCGATGATGTCATCGGATGAACCACGATGTCGAGGATTCAAGCAACCCGTGATACTATTCCCTTTGTCGACGGTATGTTACTTGCCCGAGACTCGATCGTCGGTATCCCAATACCTCGTTAAGTCTCATTACCGCAAGTCACTTTACTCGCACCGTAATGCATGATCCCGTGACCGGACACTTGGTCACTTTCAGCTCATTATGATGATGCACTACCGAAAGTGGGCCCAAGTGATACCTCTCCGTCATACGGAGTGACAAATCCTTGTCTCGATCCGTGTCAACCCAATGCAGACACTTTCGGAGGTACCAGAGTGCACCTTTATAGTCACCCGATTACGTTGTGACGCTTTGGTACACCCAAAGCACTCCTACGGTATCCGGGAGTTACACGATCTCATGGTCTAAGGAATATATACTTGACATTGAGAAAGCTCTAGCAAAACGAACTACACGATCTTGTGCTATGCTTAGGATTGGGTCTTGTCCATCACATCATTCTCCTAATGATGTGATCCCGTTATCAACGACATCCAATGTCCATAGTCAGGAAACCATGACTATCTATTGACCAACGAGCTAGTCAACTAGAGGCTTACTAGGGACGTAGTGTAGTCTATGTATTCACACGTGTATTACGATTTCCGGATAATACAATTATAGCATTAATAAAAGACAATTATCATGAACAAGGAAATATAATAATGATGCTTTCATTATTCCCTCTAGGGCATATTTCCAACAATAAATTATGATTGATATGGAACATGACCTCTTTTTGCCTCCTAAAAAGACTCCCGCAAAGACTCACATCATGATAACTAAAAAAGATACCGAGGAAAGACATGAGAGAGAGAAAAAAGGTAGTACAAATATTTCAAAACTTCGGGGCGATATTTATATTATCTTAAAAAATCTGAATGCGTTCTGGCCAGTAATACAAGTACACATTGTGGTCTAAGGGACAAATATTCTGCACTGCGTCAGGATAGATGACCGAATGTGTACTTGCTCAGATTTGAGGTTGTATAATACCATTGATCTACAACAATAATAAAAATTCTCAAACTCAATATCAAATGCCAGTGGGTTGTTGTGAAACAATGGCTCAAGTTGTGTTACATCTTAACCAACTTAAAATTGCTTACATTGAAGTACAAACAAAATACTTGTTAGCAAGGAAATCAATTGAAGAATAACTACATAAGTATTGTGCCAAGGATAAGTGCACAACAGTTATAATTGCTCCGTAAATAACATGGTGTATGTTGATGAAAAAACAATAATAACAGCATTACCTATAGAACATTTTTGCCAGTATCTGTAAGGGAACATTTTTGCTAGTATCATGTGTCCCACGGATCTGACCTTGCTTTCTGTGCAGGTCTTGAGGGCATTGTTAAGTAATAAACTAATTAAGATGGAGACTGCAGGTCTGAATATATTACTCACTAATTAGACTTTCTAGCTAGTACCTCCATCCAGGTTTATTAGGCCACCCACTATTTTGAGCCAAACTTTGACCATCCATATTCCCAGTAAAATATAAAATATATGGTACAAAAAGTACACGGTTGGATTTGTATTTGAAAGAGCTTTCCGATGATATAATTTTTGTGACATACTTAAATTTATTGGTCGGCCTATTAAACCCAGATGGAGGGAGTTGATAGCTATGAGAAAACTTGGGAATCAATCTGAGGTCCTAATAAAGAAACTCATTGATCTCATTAGTTAGCCGATCAATGCAGCCTTGATTCACACGTTGGCAAAAGGTAGAGCTGGCCGCTAGCACGTCGTCTTCTCGTGGGATTTCAACCTTCTCGGTTAGTATATTCCGTTGAGACATATATTTTGCAACTGGAACAGTAAAAAGTAGTCTAGCAGTGAACCCAAAGCTACGAGATAATGGAAAGGGATTGAACAATCACAGCCGAAACCAGGGGAGTAAATGAGTCTCACCTTTGTTTGAAGACGGCCATTCTAGAATGCATGTCGACATATTCAGTATTTTACTACAACTTACTATCGATGAGAAAGTCAAAATAAATGGAGTTAGTAATGAAGTAAACACCTATTCTAGGCCTAGACTACAAATGTGTGGGCTGGGTTGTTCAAGAAGATAGAACATAAGAGCACAAAAGAAACAGTTTTGAGCATCTTGGATGAATCTGCTTCGCCATACCGTCAACATGTTTGTAAGCAATATCAATGGTAATGAAAATGACTTCTCACAAATGATGACATGCATGTCAATAAAGCGATGAGCCCAATCTTTGTATTATGATGTTTATTAAAGACTTGCGAAGCTAGAGAAGCCAAGTCCTTTTCTTTAAGAACACAACAAGTGGTACACTTGCAAACAAGACTGCTTCATTCATTAACTAATTGGTTTTTCCAATTGCTAGCTAGACATCGCACCACAGATCCAATGAAATTAATACTCGGCCATTCAATGAATCTGCACCGTGCAAATCCATTCTAAACCGGGGTCAACAAGGAAGGATGCTAACCTTTGTTTTGTTTGAATGCCAACCATTTCGGAATATGTGTATGTCAGGCTAAGGTTATGGCAAACACAATAATTTTCTTCACGACATTGTATTCCAAGTGCAGTAAAACTATTGCAAGTGCAGACCAAATATTGTAGTTTGCATAGTGAAATATTTTTGCATATGTACGTAGATTCAGTTTGTTCAACTTACAATCAAGAAACTAAATGAAATTAGTGGTGGGAAGCTATAGTACGTAACATCTACCTAGATGGAGCCTTGCAGGCATGTCTGAACATGATGCATATACATTACTAAAGGCAACTTGGCAGCCATACCTAGGTAGCGAGAAGGTTCAGGTTAGCCGAACGTGGAGCTGGCTTCTAGCACGTTTCTTCAATGGGGTTTTGCTGCATCCATCTTGAGATTAATAAAAATCATAAATTTAGTAGTAATCAACAGTCTAGCTAGCAGCTACATAGAGGCGGGTTGAACAGTCAAGGCTTTACAAACCACGGGGGGTGAATGAGGAAGGATGCCTCACTTTTGTTGAGCGATGACCACTCGAGATCATGGCTTCCTGACATGGTTGTTGTTTCATGCAGTGAAACAATTGTGCATCCAATCCACGGCTGGTGGCGAAAAGAGGAGAAATTAGCATGGAGTACCTGTGGAGAGTGATGTGATAACTGCACTGGGCAGGAAAGTGTATGGCACCTGCGTAGACAGAGCCATTGGGGTCGGCTCCTCGGGCACCTCCCCTCCGCTGTATAAGCATTAGACAGCATACTAAAAATATACATTGGGCAGCATCATTTTGACTACACAAATATATGGCCAACAATCAAGAAAATCGGACAGCGTATAGGAGAGAAGAGAGCAAGGAAATTTAACAGAGAGGAGACAAAATTTGTCCATCGCTGCTATCTGAACCTCCTATCTGTCTCTGCTAGAACATACACAAGGGGAGGAGGCTAGGAACTGTAGCACTTTCGCTGTTGCATCAAGATTATTTCCCACTGCCTCACCTCGAGAAGAAATTTTCTTCACCCGTCAATGATGAGGAGAGAGTCGAGGTCGGAGAGCATGCGATCGAGGGTCAGGGAGAGCGCACCAGTCTTTGTGGAGTCGTCGTGGCCTTATGCACGGCTTGTGCACCCTCGTCGGCGTTGCCTCCTCAGTCACCAATTCCAACCCCTAGGCTGATTCCCTCGTGCACTTCGGCTGGATCCACCGAGATGAACACGCGCCGCTGGATCGCCTCGATCCCCTCGCGCGGGATCCCGTCGCGCGCCTCAGCTGGATCCACCAAGAAGACCGCGCACCTCGGCAGGATCTCACCGCAGATGGCCTGCATCAACGTGGGGACGAAGCAGAGTGGGAGGAGCTCCAGGCCGCCGTCGCCATGGGATGTGGTGCCTCCGCCGCATCTGGGAAGGTGCCGCGACCCCGCCTCGGATGATGCAATCGCCTTGGAGGGAGGGAGGCCTCGCAGAGGCAGCAAAATCAGTGGGGAGCGGCGGCGGCAAGGAAGACAGCAATGACGGGTCGACCTCGCCATTGAGCGCCCAAAGAGCACCAGCCGAAGTCGTCTCCTCAACCGCCAAATTTCAAGTAGGTTTCTCGAGGGCTGAGAGAGCAAAGGGAAGGGATAGGAAAAATGGGCCGGACAGCCCAATACGAGCCCGATCAACCACGCTGCTCCAATATTGCCACGGAGCATTGCCCAGCTCAGATTAAGTGGAAGTGATGCACGAGAGTTTTATCCAACGGCCGAAAACTTTAAACCTGAAGATCTAGCGGCTGTGAATGCTAATGGCCTGAGAGAGCTCCTAAGGTGCACAGTTATAATGTATTAAAATAAACAAGAGAACAGCACAAGATCGGCTGACACCTAGGACGTAGCTGCTCGAGCAGTATTTTTTTTGTTATTGTTGAGATGGAGCAAGGTTTGAACTGGGCTGTGGCCCGTCTAGCCTAGGCTTATATTTTATGTTCACCATGACCAGCTCAGCTATTTTTTCTTTGTGAAAATGAGCCTAGTTTATTTTTTTTGAAGAATACCCAATCCAGGCCTATTTATTTTTCTACTCGATGGGCTGCAACTCTTTCAAGACGCCTTTGCAAATCTTGAAAGTAATATGAAATTGGTTGTAAATATAAAAACAGATGACAAATTGGCAATTACTTTATAATTTCTGAATTTTTTCACATTTTCAGATTCCTATTTCACTGGGCCTTAACCTAATTTAAATATATCTTCAAAGTACATTAAATCTGGCTCGACATTTCGGTATTAAAAATAGTTTGGAACCCACAGAAATATGCGAAATTGGCCCTCGCCAACCAAAAAATAAACTGCAATAAATTGCATAAGAAGTCGCAATGAGCTATATATAAATTATTAAAAAAAGAGGGAATGGTCTGACTTATGGGCCTATTAAGTTGACGCCAGATGCAAGATTTTTTTAGTTATTATATACATCAACAAACAATTCTAGCAGACTTAACCGTTGGATGTCAATCCAACGGCCGTCATGTTTCTTCAATCTCTGATATTCTTGATCCAGCCACCAAATCCAGCGCCGGTAGACCGCTTCTCCGCCTCTCGTGGAGGCCTCACCGCCCCCTACTACTCCCACCGCTGGCGAGGGCATCCCTCTACTCACCCACACCCCCTGTTATTCTGCGGCGACGGCAGCCTCACACCACAGCCGAGCCAGTGAACCTTCATACTCCTCTCCGCGTAGGCATCCACTGCCGCGTCTTCCCCGGCTCCGCGTCGTCCCCTTCCTAGGCCTCGCCGTCGTCTACCGCCCTGGTGCTCTCGACGCGGCGTGGTCAACGTGGTCAAGGAACGACTTCCATCGGGAGAGTACTGTCGTGGAGAGGCTGACAGCTGGGTCAATGGCAGCCGCAATTAAGTGCCTCCTTATTACGTGGAAAATAATTATTCCTCCACCTGACAGTAGTGACCCACTGGACGGGCCACCGTATTTGGCGAAAAAAATGTTTCCCCCCTGACTGCTGGGACTTACCGGATGGGCCACCGTATTTCGCGAAAAAAACGTTCCCCCCGCTGTCAGCTCGGACCCACCGGAAGTGCCTCCTTATTACGCACAAAAAAATGAATACTCCCCCTGCTAGCTGGGACCCAGTATGGTGGGAGGCTGACCTGTGGGCCTACTAAGTTGACGGGGACGGAGGGCTTTGTCAACTTAGTCAATATGCGCGATTCTAGCTCCATTGACCGTACGATGTCCATCCAACGGCCGTAGTGCTTCTTCAACCTCTGGTCTTCTTGTTCCAGCCGCCCAAACCAGCGCCGGTCGTGCCTCGTGCTCCTGCCTCCCGTGGCCGGCTGCGATGCCGCAGAGGCCTCACCGCCCCCTACTACTCCCACCGCTGGACAGGCCATCCCTCTACTCACCCACACCCCCTATTATTCTGCGGCGACGGCAGCCTCACACCACAGCCGAACCAGTGAACCTTCGTACTCCTCTCCGCGTGGGCATCCACTGACGCGTCTTCCCTGGCTCCGCGTCGTCCCCTTCCTAGGCCTCGCCGTCGGCCACCGCCTTGGTGCTCTCGGCGCGCCGTGGTCAATGTGGTCAATGACCAGCTTCCATCGGAAGAGTACTGTACGTGGAGAGGCTGACAGCTGGGTCCACGGCCACAGCAAGGAAGTGCCTCCTTATTATGCGCAAAATAATTATTCCTCCACCTGGCAGGGGGAACCCACCGGACGGGCCACCATATTTCGTGAAAAAAACGTTTACCCCTGACTGCTGGGACCCGCCAGCTACATCTTTCCACGCAAGGAAGTGCGTCCCGGCAAATAAAAACGATTCACCCCCCAGACTGCTGGGACCCACCAGCTACATCTTCGCACGCAAGGAAGTGCCTGACAGTCGGGACCCACCTGGTCGAAGCGTACGTAGCGTTGTCATTCTGGTCGCGAACGGTACGCATATACCGGTCGGCGATGTAGAGGCGCAGTATTGTCGTAGTAGAGGCGTGCACGTAGCATGTACACGTACGTACAACGCCCAGGGTGCAAGAAAGTAAATACGACCACGTACGTACATATGGGCGGGGTCTCGAACGCCTACTCACGCATACGTATGGCCAGGGCTCGTGTACATGGCTGGGTCGGAACGGAGAAACAGCGTCGTCGTGTTCATGGGGAGCCAACCGGCTGGGTTGGAACAGAATGCGTCGTCGTGTTCATCAGGAGGGCTTGGACGGAACAGCCGATGAAAACGAGGCCTGGCGTACCGCAGAACGGAGGAAACGGCCTTGTGTTCGACCGGCCACATTCGAAACGGGATCCTGTTCAGTGGGAGGGTCCGTACCGCAAAACGGAGGAAACGGACCTCCTACGGTCGAAACGGGGGTCCTGTTGATCGGGAGGGGTGTGGCGTACCGCAAAACGGAGGAAACGGACTTGTGTTGGAGCGCTAAGGTCGAAACGGGGGTCCTGTTCATCGGGAGGGGTGTGGCGTACCGCAAAACGAGACTCCACGGGATACTGTTCATCTCCATCGTCGACCCCCTCCTGCCTCCACGGGCTACTGTTCATCCACCGTCGACCTCCTCCAGCCTCCACCTGCGGCTGTTCATCCACGGGCTCCTGTTCATCCAGCCTCCTCCGGGCGCTACTCCACCGACTACTGTTCAACTAGCCCTCTCCACGGGCTCCTGTTCAACCACCCCTCCACAGGCTACTGTTCATCCAGCCCTCAACGGGGTCCTGTTCATCCAGCCCCAACCGGCTCGATCGATCAGGGTCCTGTTCATCCAGAGGCAACACCACGGGGTCCTGTTCATCCACCCCCACTGGGAACTGTTCATCCAAACCCCGCCAACAATGCTCACTGTTCATCCAGAAGCAGCATCGATCGGCTTCAGTTAGCAGCAGTAGCGAAGGAATCGCTCGATCGGGTTTAGTTAACAGCCATCGATCGATCACTCGGGTTTAGTAACGCGTAGCCTGCAGTCTGTCGCCGGGTTCGATTAGAGCCCAACGCCTCGCTCGGGTTCTGTTAGAGCCCAACGCCTAGCACCCACGCATGCGTGCGCACGAGAAACATGCACCGCTTCGGCCCGACCACCCACCGTAACTGAACACCCGATATTTTCTCGCCCTCGCTTCTACCACGGTTTTTTCCGTCATGGACGGCCCAAAGAATGTCATGCAGCTGCGTCTCCGGCCCGCCCAGGACGAAAATCCCATTTTCTGTCATGATTTTTTATCATAGAAGTAGGCCCCCACCACATCTATGATGATACCGTGTTTTGTCACAATTAATGTCATAGAAGTGTCATAAGTATGACAGAAAAAGTTTTCGTTCGGCCCAAAATGTCACGGATGTGTCTTTTTTTGTAGTGGGAGCCGCAAGAACATGCATATTATATTCATCAAAATCGTCATGTGCAACGGTAAAAGGCAACCCATCAATATAATCCTTAACAAGAGCAAACTTCTCCGATATAGTGTAGTTTGGAGAATTCAAAAAGATAATAGGACTATCATGTGTGGGTGCAATAGCAACAATTTCATTCTTAACATAAGGAACAATAGCAAGTTCATCTCCATAAGCGTGCATCATTCATATTGGCATCATGGCCACAAGCATCATCAAAAAGGGATATTTCAAACTAATGAACGGGATCATAGCAATTATCATGGCAATCATCCTTCGGTAAGCACGAAGGGAAATTAAATAATGTATGAGTTGAAGAGTTACTCTCATTAGAAGGTGGGCACGGGTAGCTAATCTGATCTTCCTCCTTTTGTTCTTCGCTCTCCTCATCATCTTTTTCATCCAATGAGCTCACAGTTTCATCAATTCCTTCTTCCATAGACTCCTGCAAAATAGTCTATTCTTGGACAGCGGAGACTTTCTCAATAAATTCATCAATATCGGAATTGTATTTATAATTATCATAGCAATATTTAAGGATTGGAAAATTTTCAGGTCTATAAACATCATCGTCAAAAGCTTCATATTTTTCAGACAAAGATTCAATTTCATAAGCACCCTTAAAAGCAACAAATTCTTCTATTCGTTCCACATCATAATAATCATATATACCATTAGCATAAGAAGCAAGGTTTCATTATCATTAAATTCGCATGAAAAGGGAAGATGTGGAGCATTCATTCTAGAGCAACAAGTATCATCATATCTTAAGCATAGATTATAAGCATACTAATGTAACCTATGAATTTGATCCCATAATAATTTCCCTTTATGAGTCAAGGGATAATCCCTAAAGTATTCACGTTGATCCAACGTTACTCCCATTATATAGTTGAATGGGGTTTTCTCAGGATTATCAAAGTAGTGCATAATATCTTTCACATAACGAGCATCGAGGGTTTTAGGAGGTTCCCCATCTCCATGAGTAGCAAGTACAATTAATTTTTTTGGTGTTTCGTGTTCCATATCCATAACTAAAGATAGATAACAACTTAGAATAGGAAATAAAAACTACTTTAGTGATAAAGCAAACAAGCACACACGAGAATATTCACCCCACGCTATAGCTCCCTGGCAACGGCGCCAGAAAAAGGTCTTGATAACCCACAAGTATAGGGGATCAATTGTATCTTCTTTCGATAAGTAAGAGTGTCATACCCAATGAGGAGCTAAAGGTAGAACAAATATTCGCTCAAGTTCTATCGACCACCGATACAACTCTACGCATGCTTGACGTTTACTTTACCTAGAGCAAGTATGAAACTAGAAGTACTCTGTAGGTGTGATAGGATAGGTTTGCAAGATAATAAAGAGGACGTAAATAAATTCTAGGGGCTATTTAGATAAAGACACAACTAAGTTAGTTTTAGTAGAGAGCTTTTGTCAACAAGAAAGTTATTTATCCCTAGGCAATCGATAACAAGTACCGGAAATCATTCTTGGAACTTTACATGAGGGAGAGGCATGAGCTAACATACTTT
Source organism: Aegilops bicornis (assembly GCA_021605145.1). Lineage (NCBI taxonomy): Eukaryota > Viridiplantae > Streptophyta > Magnoliopsida > Poales > Poaceae > Aegilops > Aegilops bicornis. The sequence continues at coordinate 650,182,713 of CM038674.1, forward strand.
CTCTACTTGGATCATATGCACTTATGATTGGAACTCTAGCAAGCATCCGCAACTACTAAAGATCATTAAGGTCATGAAACCCAACCATAGCATTAAGTATCAAGTCCTCTTTACTCCCATACGTCATACCCCAATTACTCGGGTTTAAGTTTCTGTCACTCTACTTAACCCAATCGTAAGCGAACCATGAACATATTGCAACACCCTACAGCGGGGCCCCTCACGCTTATGCGTGAACGGAGGGCACCGTAGGACAGCACCATAAATAAAATATACAATCATACCAACCAAGATCACGATTAACCCACATGACAAAACAAATGTACTCAAACATCATAGGATAACCATAGATCATTGGGAAATAATATATGGAGTTGAGCACCATGTTTAAGTAGAGATTACAACGGGGGGAAGAGGTGTTACACCGTTGCATAGAGGGGGAGAAAGTTGGTGTTGACGGTAGCAAGATTGTCGACGTAGATCGCCGTCACGATCCTAGCCCCGGCGGCACTCTCACGCCATCGAAAGCGAGGGGGAGAGAGCCCCCCTCCTTCTTCTTCTTCCTTGGCCTCCCCCCTAGATGGGAGGAGAGTTCCCCCTCCGAGATTGGATCTCCCTCTCTGTTCTCTTCTGTTTCACGTTCCCCAGATCTGGCTGAAAACCGTTTCTTATATTCCGAGAGATCCGTAACTCCGATTGCGCTGAGATTTTAACATGATTTTTTTTCCGGATATAAGCTTCCTTGCGCCTGAAGTAGAGCTCCAAGTGATGTTCGAGGAGGGCACAACCCACCACCGCGCGCCAGGGGCCTCTAGCGCGCCCTGCTGTCTTGTGGGTTGTGTGGGCCTCCATTTGCGGTGATTCCAACTCCCAAAAATTACATATATTCCAAAATAATTCCCCGTGAAATTTTATTGCATTTGGACTTCATTTGATATGGGTTTTCTGTAATATAAAAAACATGCAGAAAACAGGAACTGACACTGGGCACTGGATCAATAGGTTAGTCCAATAAATCATATAAAAAGTTGCCAAAACATGTGAAAGTTGAATAATATTCGCATGAAACAATCAAAAATTATAGATACGACGAAGACGTATCAGAAGTCAATAATTAAAGATTCATAATCATAACCAAATAGTAGGAATTCAAGAACGTTCATTATTCTATAGTGGTTCTCGAATGGCCAAGATGCAAAACCAAAAGGACAAGCAAACCATAATAGTTTGTATGAAAATGATTGCCATCAGGAAAGAACAATTTTTTTGAAAATTTACCTTTGGAAGTACTGACATGCACTTTACTTATTAATGTGAAAACATGCACTTTAACGAGAGATGAAAAATTGTGATACTGCAATTAAACTCTACGATTGAGTAGAAAATGACCAAAAAGGAGCGCTCCATGTGCCTACATGACCTTACTTTTTAGAAATGTCACAAGCTGCTTTATAAAATGTTAAAAACAACTTACCTGCTAAGAGTACAAAATAGCATCTACTATCTTATGAGTGTTTGGATTACAGAGCTCACCAACATATGCATTCGAATCTACGGGTGTAGAGAATGAACTATATAAACAGAAGATTCATTACACATGAACCAGAAGTAGAACCAGTACAACCGGTCCTTCTATCTGTATGTAACCATGCGTACGTCATTAAGCTCAATATACCTCATTTTTCACCGAAGTCAAGATCAATTGTGGATCAATGCAAGCAACTTCACTTTCGAACCTTAGATATAGAATGCAGTCCCTTGTCTACATAATTGCACAGTCAAAGTTGATTATGCGTATCCCAAGAGCAGCAAAATCGTAAGCTTCTGGGTTTTGGCACTTGCCCAGCTGATATAGTTCAAGCAAGAAAAACATATTCAGTAAACTAAAATGGAAACTTTTTAGAAACTAGAGGGATCGATGTTAGGGAATGGTTTCAGTTAACTATCAGGTTCAACCAGTACTATGTTACCTTCTAATAACCATGGAAGATGAGTATGTTCTCAATGAGATCATTCTTTACTATTATGGGCTTTTAGTATTGTTAGCAACATACTCCCTCCGTCCGCGAATAAGTGTACATCTAGCTTTTGTTCTAAGTCAAAATTTTAAAATTTTGACCAACTTTATAGAAAATAGTAGTAACATATATGACATCAAATTGATGTATTATCAAAGTACATTTCAAGATGAATCTAGTGATACTAATTTGGTACCATAAATGCTTTTACTTTTTCTTAGAAAGGTGGTCAAAGGTTTAAAACTTTGACTTAAGACAATACCTAGATGTACACTTATTCGCGGACGGAGGGAGTATATAGATAGAAACAAATACATTGGTCAATTTTTTTAATGTACTCATGTCTTGCCATGGACCAACAAGCATAGTATTTATGCATAGATTATTCTACGCTATTAAATGCATTGAGTGCAACATATATGTGGATCTTCACCACATAGCTATAAACATGAATGTAATTCTTTTGCTCCCACCTCCTCAACCAACATGTCCACCTGTTCCTCTTCGCTACCCCTATCCGTCCAAAATGTCACATGTGCCCATTGAGCTATGTTTGTAATAACGCCACAACAAATGGATAGTCATATTAATCACCCCTAGTCAAGAAATGAGGAATCCTAAATCTATGCTTATTTCAGAGAAGATGGCCCTATCTTCTAATTTCATATACGTAAACATGAGGTGTGTTAATATAATCAAATTCACACATGAGTTAGTTAAAGGATTGCATTGAAGGAAACAAATGTTTGCATATTAATTACTTGTGAGGTCAAATGGAGTTTGACTCGTTTTGTATGTTGCATCTTCACCTCTTCACTGAAAGGTAAAATAATGCAATGACTCGGATGCTCCTAATTAATGCTATTGAGTTCACACAATTTCAAGAAATGTCAACAACTATTTTATGTTAGTTGATCTCTAACTTGTCAACAAGACTATACATACCAAATTATTGAATAATTCCAGTGAATAGTTCGATTATGTGAACAAATTAGTGTCAATTGCTGCTACTTTGAGTAACTATGACATTATGTGAGTAAGCCGACATAACAATCTGCTATCAAATTTCCCAACAGATTACTGCAAAATCTGGAGCACTCATGTTGACACTTCATCAAGGCTTGAGGTGGAACAAAATAATGAGATAGCCACACCATGACACTAAGTAGTGGCGCATCCATCCCTGTAGCAGGACATAAGTGTGCCCTCTCACGGTCTTGGCATGTGTACTTCTTCGTACATTGAATAGACCGGATGCATACTGTGGCGGGGAGGAGGTTGTGCTGTGTAGGATTTGGAAGAGGCTGCAGCTGGGGACATGCTTGTAGACGACCAGGTTCTCCTCCTTGGAGTGGCAGCACGGCTTAGACCCCCGCCATGTTTCTGTGCCGGACCTTGTGCGGGAGGAGGACGAAAAAAACAGAAGAAGGTGGGAGGTGGGACCAAAAAAACCGTGGAACGGAGACTACCAAATGCTTCATTAGGAGTAGAGATAAGGAATTTTCTCATTGTGATACGTGATCACGTTAGGGCGTGGCTTCGACGGTTGTGTTTTTTTTCCTAGCAGAGCTAAGTATGGAAGGGGGTCGATGGGAGAAATAAATTGGAGAGGGAGGTGATCTGTTTAGAAGGTGATCTCGTGTATATGGTATTATTTCTGAATTCTTAATTACCAAATATTTACTTGATTGAATTAAATTGACACCTGCCAAAGCAAGCACGAATCAATGGAAGAAGTATCAGACGCGATTCGGTTTTAAGTGCGAAGAAGAAAAAATTAACGTGGGAGGGGTGGTGGGAGGTGAGGCGAAAATTAACCAGACAAAAAAAAACCGTGAAGACTATTTTACCAACTGAGACATTAGGAGTAGAGATTAGTATTCTTTTGCGAAGGATTTTTTTTATTCCCTACTTAACATATTTTTTCTTAATCTTACCAACCTTAATATTTTGACATATTCCGTGTCACACTTATATTCTCACATACACACATGCATGTCGTGTTCCATGCACACACACACTTACATTTTGTATTGCTAGTTCCACCCTTCCATACACTCCATGGACCACGACACGTTGACCTAATATATTTTTCTTTTGTGTAATTAAATACATAAGCAACGCTAAAATAAACTCAAATTTGAGCTGTTTCATACTTCTGATGAACTTTTGTAACGGATCTGGAGATGCTTACATCCGGTTATTGAGCGCCTTTATTAGTTAGTGGAACCAAAACTTGTATACTACACTCCGAAAGTTAAAAAACAACAGGACTAGTTAGGTGCAGTTAGAGGAGTAAAATGAGAAGTCATGGATTTTTAAGGGACCGGGTAGACAGAAAGAGTCGAGTGGAATGGCTAGAGGTTCATGTGCTTTTATGCAGGGGAGCCCCTATTCAACGATCTGCGCATCTCCCTCCCTTCTCTGCACACGATTTGGGCCAACCCATGTATTTCAAAAGATATTCGTGAAAACAAATAACTGTTTGTGAATTTCAAATTTGTTTCCAAATTTTAACAAATGTATGTCAATTCAAAAAATGTCCGGGGGCTTAAAAAAGACAATTTCAAAAACAATTTGTGAATTTGAAAAAATTCAAAATTATCAAATTTCAAAAATGTTCACCAATACAAAAAATGTTCACTGATTCAAAAAAAGTGTGCGTATTCCAAAAAAAATATTCTTAAATTTCAAAAAATATATTTGAATTGAAAATTATATACAATTTCTACAAATGTTCATGAATTTCTCATAAAGTATTTGCGAATTTGAAAAATGTTCATCTTTTAGAATAAATCGTGTGTTAGCTAAATGTTCAGGAACTGAAAAAATATTCACCAATTTGAAAGATGTTCACGAAATGTGAAGAAGAAAATAAAAGAGAAAAGAACATAAAAAATGAGAAAACGAAAACAAAAGTAAAATTTAAAAAAAAAAGCAAAAAAATAAAATAAACAGAAAAAAATAAAAATATAAGAGAAGTTATAAAACAGAAAATTGTTCTTTTTGCAAAAATATTCTCCAAGTAGCTTCCCGTTCAAATATTATTCCCCATTTCAATAAATGTTCACCGACTCAAAAAGTGTTTGCGAGTTTGTACAAAAATGTTTGCAATTAAAAATATTCGTGAATTGGAAAAATGTTCATGATTTCAAAAAATATTCGTGAATTTGTTAAAAACTATTTGCATAATTGAAAACCTTTCCTATTTCAGAAGATTTTCGTTTATTTGAAAAATGCTCATGAATTCAGAAAATGCTCATGAATTTTAAAGATATTCACTAAATAGAAAAAGGAAAAACAGAAATGAAATGATCATGAAAATAAATAACATGAAAAATAAAAAAACGAGGATGAAATTAAATTAAAAGGAAAATAAAAAATAAAGAAAAGAATAAAGCTAAAAAGAAAAAAACTGAAAAAATAATGGCAACCTATGCGCTAAATATTGTTTTTGAGGAAAATCATGGTCTCTTTATTGCATGATAATATATGGTACAATTGTAGTTTTATTCGGCTGCAAAAACTAGATATATCGACCATGTGCTAACAATAAAACACTTTTTAGAAAATTGTGAGCCTCCATATTGAACATCCTGCCTTCATGAATAATCCGGACCTCTTCAAACTCCTGACGACGGATGTTGATCTCATGTAGAATATGGCTGTAGATACTTTTACTTCCTCCATTAATCTGTTTAACTACCGCTTCTGCGTCACATGCAATAATAAGCCTTCGAAGGTTCAGATTGGTTGCGAGGGAAAGAGCCTCCAAACATGCCATTGCTTCAAGCGTTCCGGTGTCATCACAATTGTCAATGATGCGTGCGGACAAGCCAAGGTAAACTCCTTGGGCGTCTCGGCACACGGTCGCCGCCGCACCCTTGCAACTGTTCTTGGCTATTCCTCCATCTACATTAATTTTGAGCATACCTTTCATTGGAGTGATCCACTTTGGCACCTGCACTGACGTGGACCTATGCGCCAAATAGTAATTGCCTTTATGCATTCACATGAATACGTCCCAGATAGTATTCACCCATGGCCAGGCCTAAGTGCACGCAGTAGCACTGTTAAAGTTTTCACTAAATCTTTTGGCCCAAAACCCAATGTGGCAACGGAGGCCCAGGATAACCCAAGGTATATATATGCAACCGAAGTCCCACCCAAAAATACTGGTTATACGCATCGGTTTGATCGATTCTCAATGGGGACGGCAGCCGCCGCCGCCCCTGCAGGCGGCGACCGGCTGAGCAACCTTCCGGACTGCCTCCTGCTCAACGTGCTGTCCTGCCTCCGGTCACGGCAGGCGGTGCACACGAGCCTGCTGTCGCGGCGGTGGAGGCACCTGTGGCGCGCCGTGCCGTGCGTCGACGTCGACCATCGCGACTTCTTCTTTGACGACGAACCGCAACCCGTGGCCCCGGGCCACGGCGCTTCCGACGCGGCCAAGAGAGCCTTCAGAGAAGCGCTGCAGAACAAGAGGGCCGCCAGGGAGAAGAAGCAGCGGCGCGTCATGGAGGACTTCGCGGACGCCGTCCTGCCCCTCAACGGCGCCTGGCCCCTCGACGCCTATCGGCTGCGCGTCCGCGACGACCTGCATCTCCGCAAGGCCATGGACCGCTGGATCCGCCGCGGCCTCGCGCGCGGCCCCGCCGAGCTCGGCGTCGCCTTCGACTACGACCACCATGGCGCCGGCTACAACAGCTGCTGGAAGGATCCTCCGGCGTTTGGCTTCAGCATCTTCGACGGCGCCGTCACCGGCCGCCTAAGGAGGCTGTCCCTCTCCGGACTGGTCCTGCTGCAGGGATTCCCGGAGGAGCTGAGGTCCGAGTGCCCTCTCCTGGAAGACCTGCAGCTCGTCAACTGCCAGTGCGAAAATATATATTAGAACATCTGCACCCCGGTCCGGTTATCTCAGCCGTTTGTTTCCTTAGGGATCCGCGTCATTCACAGGGGGAAAACAAAGTCACGGGCACGTTTTGGTCCTAACCTTGTTGGGATGTATAGGCCTATGCCCTGTGATCAGTCTACGTTTGGAGTATATAGTACTGTTCAATCCACAGCTGTTCACACTGCATGCAGTACAAGAAGACAACCGGGTCAGACAATTTTCTTGGAACCCATGAAGATTCACTGTACTGCACATGCGTGCACTTCTTGCCTCCTGCTATTTCCATTGCTTCTGTTATATAAAAATGAAGAACAGCGTAGACGGCCATGTTAGGAACTGAAACAATAAAACCGAGAGTGAGAGAGAGATGCATCATGCATGCAAAAGGAGAGAGAGAGTATCCATGAGCTCCAACTAGAGCTGGCTAGCTCGGTCTTCTCTCTCTCCCGTCAGTTTGCAAGAGCTCCATCTTGTATTCATGGCACTCCAACTCATAAGAATGAGATATGCATGCAAAGATTTGTGTTCTCTCCATCTATTGAGCGAAGGTTGGGAGTGAGAGAGAGAGAATCCATGAGCTCCAACTAGAGCTGACTAGCTCGGTCTTCTCTCTCTCCCGTCAGTTTGCATGAGCTCCATCTTGTATTCATGGCACTTCAACTCATGAGAATGAGATATGCATGCAAAGATTTGTGTTCTCTCCATCTATTGAGCGAAGGTTGGGAGTGAGAGAGAGAATCCATGAGCTCCAACTAGAGCTGACTAGCTCGGTCTTCTCTCTTCCTTCACTTGCATGAGCTTCATCTTGTATTCATGGCGGACGAGCACTCAACTCATGAGAATGAGAGAGACGATGCATGCACAGATTTGTGTTCTTTCCATCCATTGAGCGATAGGACAGAGAAGAAGCAGGGTGGTGTGTACAGAGCGTTGCCATTGGCAGTCACGGGTGCGCGTCTGTATGCTGGGGCGGTGTAAGACAAGATTCCACAGAACCTACTGCAGAACAGTACCCTATGACGCCAATGAACTTAACAGCTACCTGCCATGGTAATGGATACACTAAAACTGGAATCTGTGACAGGTATCTCGAGGTACAGCGCCATAACTCAACGGCAAGGATAACGCGTCCGGGGTGCAGGTGCTCAAAAAATCCGCATCCACTGCCAGTGCATTACGCGGTTCCTCCCGGGCAACAGGCGCAGCCTCATCCGGATCGGCTCCCGCTCCCTCAAGAGGTTGGTTATCGAGGGCATGTCCAACCCGAACCACCGGCTGTGCCTCACCGCTCCTGCCCTTGCCTCCTTGAGCGTCGACACGCCGGTCGCCATGGAGGATGAGATGCGGTCCCTCGCCGTGGCGTCCGTCTCATGCCATGCCGGAGCACTCATTCTCCTGAAATCGCTGCGCAGCGCCACAGCTTTGGAACTGCGGAGATTTACCACATGGGTACGGATTATATCCTTTGTTATTCATACATACTGTTTTTATAAAATGTTCACCTACTACTGTGGTTCAATTTGAAAACGGTTAGCAAAAATCATGGAGGTTCTTGTTGTTGCTATGATCAAAATGGAGGTTTCGGTTTTTGTAGAAACTTGTACCTACAAGAATAGGATTTCCGTTCAAGTTTCATAAACTTTGATTAAGTTTATTCAGAAAATATTTATATCAAATATATACCATATGAAAATATATTACATAACCAATCTAATGGTATTGACAAGTAATATGGATCTGACGGACTATAAAAATTGCTCAAGGCTTAGAAGTGTTTTAAAGAAGTCTATAATCATCAAGCCCTAACTGCTACTTCCCTCAGCATTGGTACATCTTTGTGCATCTACTCTTTTTATGTCTTTGTGCATCAACTGATCCGTATATGTTGTATGGTTTAAATCCAGGCATTGGTCGAGGAGGAACCGGAACTATTCCACGAGTACCATAACCTGAGGACATTGGTCCTCACTGAATGTGAGATTGGGGACGGATGCCAGGTTGTGGCGCACGTGCTAAAGAGCATCCCGAATATGGAGAGACTCGTGCTGCAAGATTGCATGGTGCTGTATCTATTTTCAACTATTTAGGCCCTGTTTGGTTCCCAAGTCCTATGACTTTTTTTAGTCCCAACTTATAAGTTCCAAGTCCCTAAAAAGTCCCTACCTGTTTGGTTCCTGGGACTTTTAAGTCCCTATAAGACCATGTTACAACTATAAGTCTCTATAAATCCCTCCTTTAGAGTCTTATTTCATAAGTCTCAAATGCCCACTTTAAGTCCCTATAAGTCCCTCCTGTTTGGTTCAGATGGGACTTATAGGGACTTTTTTAAGTCCCTAGACCAATAAGTCCCTGGAAACAAACACCCTCTTAGTGTATGTATTTTGGTGTAATTCTCACTGCATGCATGCATATGCATGATTACAGATCTCGGGGAGTTGCATGATGGCCAGTCGCCGAGGCGCAGCACTTCGCGGGTGCTGCGAGAACCTCAAATCGATACAAGTCAAGTATGAAGGGCATGATGTCGCCATGCCCCGGTTGCCGCGTTGATGGGGAAATCGAAGGATGCGGTCAAGGTTCACCGCGCGAAAGACCAACCAGTTCCGTTGAGTGGCGCCATTGGCTAAAGCGTATCGTCTTGTGCAGCAGCCACGCAGTTCATCTCAGCCAGGTCATGACCTTTCACAACTAGCTAGATCCTATGTGTTTCGTGTTCCAGCTCCAACCTCCATCATGTATAGCTATATATATATGTACTGTGCCATATATTGATTCTCGACTGGCTCTGCAGCGATATGTAGCTTCCATCACCACTGGGCCTGAGTCCGATGAGGAGCATGAGTCCACTGCATGGAAGCACCGCGCCAGCAAGAAGCATGCCAGGACATCGCCATCAAGGCACGCCCAAGGGGCGCCTAGACCGGTTCTCAAGATTGGTCGATCTGCAAGGTCGACAAGCTAATAAGCAGTTCACTGCGGACTGAACCCGGCCTTCAGGCCTTTTGGGATCTCACCGGTCTCTAGATCGGTTTGTTGGCGAACATTGATTCCTCTGCTAGTAACATTTCTTCATGTGTGTGCCATAAAATAAGTTTTTCTGCGTGTCCTGGTGAAAACATTTTATTCATTCCACGGAAACATTTTTTCCATGCTGTGGGTCTACTAGCCATTGTCCATCATGTGCTCCGTGTGACACAGTCACAAGATGAACTTGTAGGTTCCCTGCAACTCATGACCTTAGTCCAGATCACTCTAGTGGCAACCTGCTCACCATCCTAGATAAAATTGAACATTTGTGTTTATTAAGACGAAGCTGATCTTTGACAGAGTAACTAGATGCTTGATTGTAGTCACAACATGGTACAAATTTACAGAAACTACCATTTCTCTCATTTCGATATCTTGGGGTTTCTTTCTTCCATCTAAAAGCAGCTGGTAAAACATATCATTGTAGAGGACGGCAATGGATACAAGTGAAACCTTGGTGGCTTTGCCGGAAAACTGCATAATGTAAGTGGATTTGCATTTTTGCGTGGAGAAGCTTGCAAGGCCTACATATTGAAGCAACCTGACCTGACGTGCCCGTTTCTGTGTAGCAGTTTTTCTCTTCTTCTTTTGAGGATGAGGTCCCCACAGAAGTCCACATCGTGCGGACAAAGAGGACGTGGTCCCCGGAAATGTCCACATTGCGAACGGCCACGGCGGCGAAGCGGACGCAGAGGATGAGGTCCTGGCGAACGTCCACATCGCAAACGTCCAAGGTGGCGAAGAGAACCGAAGGGGCTCCGAACGGCTATGCCCACACCTACTTCCCAGAACCGGACGAGCTGCAGTTCGAGAGCGACGAAGAAGATGGCGATGATTTCTTTTCAAAGACTAAACCAAGTACACGAGCAGGAGAAATGCCCCCACCCCCAAGACTGAACCAAGTACCGTAAAATTTACCATATTTATATGAAAAATTACCAACACCTACAATGTTAAAGTTGTACAATATGAAAATTAAACTCATGCCACCGAGCCGGTTGTCGAGCTCACATGGCGCCCCATCCTCCTGCGAACATCTCACGCGTCAAAATTCTAACCTAGCCAGGTTTACTTTTTCTGGGTTTTTTGACTTTTTCTTGCAGTGAAAATCCAGCCAATAGGGAGGCGACACCTTATTTAGTGGGGGATATAGTGAGGTACAATCATGGGTGCACGTTATATTTTCCTATCTGATTTGGTCTCTGGTCAACATGCGATCTGTCCGGCCGGTGGGTCATCACTTCCTGGATTTTTCTTAGGTGCATGCATGGTTGGATTGATGATATGATCACGTGCATGCAACTCTCAGCGACCGCTTAATGCATGCAGTAGGCGGTTGTAAACCTTGGTGTCTGCATGCATGTGTTCGTCGGTTACGGCTATTGAAACATGTATATTAACGTGGACATGTTAACGCCATGCTATTCAGCTGGTAATTTCTAGATGGCGCTAAACTTGGCACTCTCTAGAACTATCATTGGCCTATAAATATGGGGAACCCACCATGGCAAAGGAGCGGCAGATAGCACGGAGCAGCATGCCGCTGCACACAGCAAAGCCACGAGGGGAGCTGGTTCGTGCCACTGTGGCATCATGGATCACTACTAGGAAAAGGCATGACAGTGGCGCACCAGTTTTACTTTTTAATGGCGCACCACTGGTGCGCCACTAGCATCACGCTATTAGAATTTTTTTCTAATGGCGCACCACCTGTGTGTAATTAGAATTGGGTGTTCTAATGGCGCACCACGTAGTGCGCCATTAGTATTGTCCAAAGTGCGCCATTAGAATGCCTACCGGGGGCCATATGTAACCATGTGCTTTGGCATACTAATGGCGCACCAGTGGGTAATGCGCCACTAGTGTGATTATCACAGTGCGCCATTAGTGTCTTGTGTGGTGCGCCACTAGTATGAATATTAGGGATTATTTTTTTTTCTTTTCTGATATTTTCACAGGTTACAAAATATATTATTGGACAGAATTTAGACAACATCACACAGCAACAGCAGATTCATCGAATACAATAGAAGATTAGTCTCCGAATACAATTCATCATATTAGTCTCCTAATTCAAAAGACCGAACAAAGATAGAACATTACAAGTCTCGAGACCGCGAGTAGCGAGTTTGTCTTCACATTACAAGTCGATATCGATCATCTAAACTACCATCACATAGAAGAGAGCTGTGGTCATCACGATGAGCATCATCGCGATGAAACTGGTCTTCATCCGTTCCTCCAACGCCTCCTCCTCTCTCCCGCTAGATAGCGGGCATATCTAGATTCGACCTCCGCCCTAGTGGTGTACCCTTTGTAACTGTTACCGCTGAAACGGTGAACCTGTCTCCGACACTCCTCCCAGTCGTCGTAGACTCCGGGAACCTTACCCTTGTACACGACATACAACGGCATCTATATGCACAAGCCAAACAACAGACAATACATAAGCAATATATAAGTATGCAACAAAAGGATCGGAAGAGAAAAGTAAGACATTAATAGTATCGATTACATCTAAGTTGAACGACTGTCCAACCCACAGAGACATACAAGTTCATTAAAGTTTAATTACAACATGAGCCAATCAATGTTTCAGAACTACACATAGCATCACTACTGTCGACAGAGCGACAGATCATAGTATTGTGTCAAGTAGTGTTACATAATACTACTGTCCAAGCAAATTAACTGAATAGTATTGTGTCAAGTTCAGTTTGAAAATTCAGTTATTGCTTGAGTGATTTGACACCAAAAATTACTCCCAAAAATTACAATGAATTTATATTGACTGCATATATTCACTGTACAGGACTGAATTCAATCAAGAAAACCTGTCAATTTCTGTTCACTGCATATATTCACAGTACAGGCTGTCAAGTTCTGTTTCAGCTCAAGTTTCATTACAACACAAACACTGTAATTCATCTGCTCACAGAAAAATTAATAATCAAAATCAAATTACAATAGGGGTCCCAGGTTTGACCCCATGATACGTGCTATCCTGGGATTATTCCTCTTCTGAACAAACCATCATGCATCATTTTCTAACCAAGGCATAGCTCAGGAAAACCACTTGCTTTGACCAGAACTAGCTGATTACCCCAAATCTCATGGTAAAATTGTTGGGGAACGTTGCAGAAAATTAAAAAATTTTCTACGGTTTCACCAAGATCCATCTATGAGTTCATCTAGCAACGAGTAATGGGAGAGTGATTGCATCTACATACCACTTGTAGATCGCGTGCGGAAACGTTCAATGGAACGGGGATCATGGAGTCGTACTCGCCGTGATTCAGATCACCGATGACCTAGTGCTGAACGGACAGCACCTCCGCGTTCAACACACGTACGGAGCGGATGACGTCTCCTCCATCTTGATCCAGCAAGGGGGAAGGAGAGGTTGATGATGATCCAGCACGACGGCGTGGTGGTGGATGCAGCAGAACTCCCAGCAGGCTTCGCTAAGCAACTACGGGAGGAGGAGGAGGTGTTGCAGGAGGAGGGAGGCGCCAAGCCTTATGGGTGCGGCTGCCCCTCCCTCCCCTCCCTTTATATAGGTGCAAGAGAGAGGGGGAGGGCGCAGCCTTGCCCCTTCCTCCAAGGAAGGGTGCGGCCAAGGGGGGGGAGGAGTCCATCCTCCCCAAGGCACCTCGGAGGTGCCTTCCCCTTTTAGGACTCTCCCTTCTCTCTTATCTCTAGGCGCATGGGCCTCTTGGGGCTGGTGCCCTTGGCCCATATAGGCCAAGGCGCACCCCTACAGCCCATGTGCCCCCGGGCAGGTGGACCCCTGGTGGACCCCGGACCCCTTTCGCACTCCCCACAATATCGATAACGCCAAACTTTTCCTACGACCAAAATAAGACTTCCCATATATAAATCTTTACCTCCGGACCATTCCGGAACTCCTCGTGACGTCCGGGATCTCATCCGGGACTCAACAACATTCGGTTTGCTGCATACTCATATTCATACAACCCTAGCGCCACCGAACCTTATGTGTAGACCCTACGGGTTCGGAGACATGTAGACATGACCGAGACGGCTCTCGGGCAATAACCAACAGCGAGATCTGGATACCCATGTTGGCTCCCACATGCTCCTCGATGATTTCATCGGATGAACCACGATGTCGAGGATTCAAACAACCCCGTATACAATTCCCTTTGTCAATCGGTATTTTACTTGCCCGAGATTCGATCGTCGGTATCCCAATACCTCGTTCAATCTCGTTACCGGCAAGTCACTTTACTCGTACCGTAATCCATGATCCCGTGACCAAACACTTGGTACCTTGAGCTCATTATGATGATGCACTACCGAGTGGGCCCAGTGATACCTCTACGTCATACGGAGTGACAAATCCCAGTCTCGATCCGTGTCAACCCAACAGACACTTTCAGAGATACCTGTAATGCACCTTTACAGTCACCCAGTTACGTTGTGACGTTTGGTACACCCAAAGCACTCCTACGGTATCCGGGAGTTACACGATCTCATGGTCTAAGGAAGAGATACTTGACATTGTAAAAGCTCTAGCAAAACGAACTACACGATCTTGTGCTATGCTTAGGATTGGGTCTTGTCCATCACATCATTCTCCTAATGATGTGATCTCGTTATCAACAACATCCAATGTCCATAGTCAGGAAACCATGACTATCTCTGTTGATCAACGAGCTAGTCAACTAGAGGCTCACTAGGGACATATTGTGGTCTATGTATTCACACGTGTATTACGATTTCCGGATAATACAATTGTAGCATGAATAAAAGACAATTATCATGAACAAGGAAATATAATAATAATACTTTTATTATTGCCTCTAGGGCATATTTCCAACAGTCTCCCACTTGCACTAGAGTCAATAATCTAGTTACATTGTGATGAATCGAGCACCCATAGAGTTCTGGTGTTGATCATGTTTTGCTCGCGGAAGAGGTTTAGTCAACGGATCTGCGATATTCAGATCCGTATGCACTTTGCAAATTTCTATGTCCCCATATTGAACATTTTCACAAATGGAGTTGAAGCGACGCTTGATGTGCCTGGTCTTCTTGTGAAACCTGGGCTCCTTGGCAAGTGCAATAGCTCCAGTGTTGTCACAGAAGAGTTTGATCGGCTCTGACGCATTGGGTATGACTCCTAGGTCGGTGATGAACTCCTTCACCCAAATTGCTTCATGTGCTGCCTCCGAGGCTGCCATGTACTCCGCTTCACATGTAGATCCCGCCACGACGCCTGCTTGCTTGCACCGCACTACCATCGCTTCCACCATTCAACATATACACGTATCTGGTTTGTGACTTTGAGTCATCCAGATCTGTGTCGGCTTAGCGTCGACGTAACCCTTTACGACGAGCTCTTCGTCACCTCCATAAACGAGAAACATGTCCTTTGTCCTTTTCGTGTACTTCAGGATATTCTTGACCGCTGTCCGGTGTTCCTTGTCGGGATTACTTTGGTACCTACCTACCAAACTTACGGCAAGGTTTACATCAGGTCCGTACACAGCATGGCATACATAATAGATCCTATGGCTGAGGCATAGGGATGACACTCATCTCTTCTTTATCTTTTGTCGTGGTTGGGCATTGAGCTGAGCTCAATTTCACACCTTGCAAAACAGGCAAGAACCCTTTCTTGGACTGATCCATTTTGAACTTCTTCAAAATCTTATCAAGGTATGTGCTTTGTGAAAGACCTATGAGGCGTCTCGATCTATCCCTATAGATTTTGATGCCTAATATGTAAGCAGCTTCTACAAGGTCCTTCATTGAAAAACTCTTATTCAAGTAGGCCTTAATGTTGTCCAAAAGTTCTATATCATTTCCCATCAAAAGTATGTCATCTACATATAATATGAGAAATGCTACAAAGCTCCCACTCACTTTCTTGTAAACGCAGGCTTCTCCATAAGTCCATAAACCCAAACGCTTTGATCATCTCATCAAAGCGAATGTTCCAACTCCGAGATGCTTGCACCAGCCCATAAATGGATCGTTGGAGCTTGCATACCTTGTTAGCATTCTTAGGATCGATAAAACCTTCGCTGCATCATATACAGCTCTTCCTTAAGGTAACCGTTAAGGAATGCCGTTTTGACGTCCATCTGCCATATCTCACAATCATAGTATGCGGCAATTGCTAACATGATTCGGACGGACTTAAGCTTCGCTACGGGAGAGAAAGTCTCATCGTAGTCAATCCCTTGAATTTGTCGATAACCCTTAGCGACAAGTTGAGCTTTATAGATGGTAACATTACCATCCGCGTCCGTCTTCTTCTTAAAGATCAATTTGTTTTCTATCGCTCGCCGATCATCGGGCAAGTCTGTCAAAGTCCATACTTTGTTTTCATACATGGATCCTATCTCGGATTGCATGGCTTCAAGCCATTTGTTGGAATCTGGGCCCGCCATCGCTTCTTCATAGTTCGAAGGTTCACCGTTGTCTAACAACATGATTTCCAAGACAGGGTTGCCGTACCACTCTGGTGCGGAACGTGTCCTAGTGGACCTACGAAGTTCAGTAGCAACTTGATCCGAAGTACCTTGATCATCATCATTAATTTCCTCTCCAGTCGGTGTAGGCACCACAAGAACATTTTCCTGAGCTGCACTACTTTCCGGTTCAAGAGGTAGTACTTCATCGAGTTCTACTTCCTCCCACTTACTCCTTTCAAGAGAAACTCTTTTTCCAGAAAGGATCCGTTCTTGGCAACAAAGATCTTGCCTTCGGATCTAAAGTAGAAGGTATACCCAATGGTTTCCTTAGGGTATCCTATGAAGACGCATTTTCCGATTTGGGTTCGAGCTTTTAAGGTTGAAGTTTCTTGACATAAGCATCGCATCCCAAACTTTTAGAAACGACAGCTTAGGTTTCTTCCCAAACCATAATTCATACGGTGTCGTCTCAATGGATTTAGACGGTGCCCTATTTAAAGTGAATGTAGCTGTCTCTAGAGCGTATCCCCAAAATGATAGCGGTAAATCAAGAATAGACATCATAGATCGCACCATATCCAATAGAGTGCGATTACGACGCTCGGACACACCGTTCTGTACGCTTGAGGTGTTCCAGCGGCGTGAGTTGTGAAACGATTCCACATTTCCTTAAGTGTGTAACAAATTCGTGACTTAAATATTCTCCTCCACGATCTGATCGTAGGAACTTTATTTTTCGGTCACGTTGATTCTCTACCTCATTCTGAAATTCCTTGAACCTTTCAAAGGTCTCAGACTTGTGTTTCATTAAGTAGACATACCCATATCTACTCAAGTCATCAGTGAGAGTGAGAACATAACGATATCCTCCATGAGCCTCAACACTCATTGGACCGCACACATCGGTATGTATGATTTCCAATAAGTTGGTTGCTCGCTCCATAGTTCTGGAGAACGGAGTCTTGGTCATCTTGCCCATGAGGCATGGTTCGCATGTGTCAAATGATTCATAATCGAGAGACTCTAAAAGTCCATCAGCATGGAGCCTCTTCATGCGCTTGACACCAATGTGACCAAGGCGGCAGTGCCACAAGGATGTGGGACTATCGTTATCAACTTTACATCTTTTGGTATTTACACTATGAACATGTGTAACATTACGTTCGAGATTCATTAAGAATAAACCATTGACCATCGGAGCATGACCATAAAACATTTCTCTCATATAAATAGAACAACCATTATTCTCGGATTTAAATGAGTAGCCATCTCGCATTAAACGAGATTCTGATACAATGTTCATGCTCAAACTTGGCACTAAATAACAATTATTGAGGTTTAAAACTAATCCCGTAGGTAAATGTAGAGGTAGCGTGCCGACGATGATCACATCGACCTTGGAACCATTGCCGACGCCAAGATCGTCACCTCGCCCTTCGCCAGCCTCCGCTTTTTCCGCAGCTCCTGCTGTGAGTTACATATATGAGCAACGACACCTGTATCAAATACCCAGGAGTTACTACGAGTACTGGTAAGGTACACATCAATTACATGTATATCAAATATACCTTTAGTGTTGCCGGCCTTCTTGTCTGCTAAGTATTTGGGGCAGTTCCGCTTCCAGTGACCCTTCCCTTTGCAATAAAAGCACTCAGCCTCAGGCTTGGGTCCATTCTTTGACTTCTTCCTGGCAACTGGCTTACCAAGCGCGGCAACATCCTTGCCGTCCTTCTTGAAGTTCTTCTTACCCTTGCCCTTCTTGAACTTAGTGGTTTTATTGACCATCAACACTTGATGCTCCTTCTTGATTTCTACCTCTCACGACTTCAGCATTGAAAATACTTCAGAATAGTTTTCACCATCCCCGCATATTGTAGTTCATCACAAAGCTCTTGTAGCTCGGTGGGAGCGATCAAGGATTCTGTCAATGACCGCCTCGTCTGCAGGAGGTTGATGTCCAATGGGACAGGCGGTTGTGCAACCTGGACATTTTGAGTATGTGCTCACCGATGTAACTATTTTCCTCCATCTTACAACTGTAGAACTTGTCGGAGACTTCATATCTCTCGACCCGGGCATGAGCTTGGAAAACTAGTTTCAGCTCCTCGAACATCTCATATGCTCCGTGTCGCTCAAAACTCTTTTGGAGCCCCGATTTTAAGCTGTAAAGCATGCCGCACTGAACGAGGGAGCAATCATCAGCATGTGACTGCCAAGCGTTCATAACGTCTTGGTTCTCTGGGATGGGTGCATCACCTAGCGGTGCTTCTAGGACATATTGTTTCTTGGCAGCTATGAGGATAATCCTCAGGTTCCGGACCCAGTCCGAATAGTTGCTGCCATCATCTTTCAGCTTGGTTTCTCTAGGAACGCGTTGAAGTTCATGGTGACATTAGCGTTGGCCATTTGATCTACAAGACATTTTCAAAGATTTTAGACTATTGTTCATGATAATAAAGTTCATCTAATCAAATTATTTAATGAACTCGCACTCAGATTTGACATCCCTCTATTTATCTAAGTGATACATGATCCGAGTCGACTAGGCCGTGTCCGATCATCACGTGAGACGGACTAGTCATCGTCGGTGAACATCTCCATGTTGATCGTATCTTCCATACGACTCATGTTCGACCTTTTGGTCTCTTGTGTTCCGAGGCCATGTCTGTACATGCTAGGCTCGTCAAGTTAACCTAAGTGTATTGCATGTGTAAAACTGTCTTACACCCGTTGTATGTGAACGTAAGGATCTATCACACCCGATCATCACGTGGTGCTTCGAAACGACGAACTTTAGCAACGGTGCACAGTTAGCGAGAACATTTTCTTGAAATTGTTATGAGGGATCATCTTATTTACTACCGTCATTCTAAGTAAACAAGATGCATAAACGTAATGAACATCACATGCAATTATATATAGTAGTGACATGATATGGCCAATATCATATAGCTCCTTTGATCTCCATCTTCGGGGCTCCATGATTATCCTGTCACCGGCATGACACCATGATCTCCATCATCATGATCTCCATCATCGTGTCTTCATGAAGTTGTCACGCCAACGACTACTTCTACTTCTATGGCTAACGTGTTTAGCAATAAAGTAAAGTAATTTACATGGCGTTCTTCAATGACACGCAGGTCATACAAAAATAAAGACAACTCCTATGGCTCCTGCCGGTTGTCATACTCATCGACATGCAAGTCGTGATTCCTATTACAAGAACACGATCTCATACATCACATATATCATTCATCATTCATCACAACTTTGGCCATATCATATCACAAAACACTTGCTGCAAAAACAAGTTAGACGTCCTCTAATTGTTGTTGCAAGTTTTACGTGGCTGCAATAGGGTTCTAGCAAGAACGTTTTCTTACCTACGTGAAAGCCACAACGTGATTTGTCAACTTCTATTTACCCTTCATAAGGACCCTTTTCATCGAATCCGCTCCAACTAAAGTGGGAGAGACAGACACCCGCTAGCCCCTTATGCAACTAGTGCATGTCGATCGGTGGAACCAGTCTCACGTAAGCGTGCACGTGTAAGGTCGGTCCGGCCGCTTCATCCCACAATACCGCTGAAGCAAGATAAGACTAGTAGCGGCAAGAAAGTTGACAACATCTACGCCCACAACAAATTGTGTTCTACTCGTGCAATAGAGAACTACGCATAGACCTAGCTCATGATGCCACTGTTGGGGAACGTTGCAGAAAATTAAATTTTTTCCTACGGTTTCACCAAGATCCATCTATGAGTTCATCTAGCAACAAGTCACGGGAGAGTGATTCCATCTACATACCACTTGTAGATCGCGTGCGGAAGCGTTCAATGGAACGGGGATCATGGAGTCGTACTCGCCGTGATTCAGATCACCGATGACCTAGTGCCGAACGGACAGCACCTCCGC
Source organism: Aegilops bicornis (assembly GCA_021605145.1). Classification (NCBI taxonomy): domain Eukaryota; kingdom Viridiplantae; phylum Streptophyta; class Magnoliopsida; order Poales; family Poaceae; genus Aegilops; species Aegilops bicornis. The sequence goes on from CM038674.1 coordinate 650,203,015, forward strand.
GTTCAACACACGTACGGAGCGGATGACGTCTCCTCCTTCTTGATCCAGCAAAGGGGAATGAGAGGTTGATGATGATCCAGCAGCACGACGGCGTGGTGGTGGATGCAGCAGTACTCCGGCAGGGCTTCGCTAAGCAACTAGGGAGGAGGAGAGGTGTAACAGGGGGAGGGAGGCGCCAAGCCTTATGGGTGCGGCTGCCCCTCCCTCCCCTCCCTTTATATAGGTGCAAGAGAGAGGGGGGAGGGCACAGACTTGCCCCATCCACCAAGGAAGGGTGCGGCCAAGGGGGGGGGGGAGGTGTCCAACCTCCCCAAGGCACCTCAGGTGCCTTCCCCTTTAGGACTCTCCCCTCTTTCTTATCTCTAGGCGCATGGGCCTCTTGGGGCTGGTGCCCTTGGCCCATATAGGCCAAGGCGCACCCCCTACAGCCCATGTGCCCCCCCCCGGGGGCAGGTGGACCCCTGGTGGACCCCCGGACCCCTTTCGGCACTCCCGGTACAATACCGATAACGCGCGAAACTTTTCCGACGACCAAAATAAGACTTCCCATATATAAATCTTTACCTCCGGACCATTCCGGAACTCCTCGTGACGTCCGGGATCTCATCCGGGACTATGAACAACATTCGGTTTGATGCATACTCATATTCATACAACCCTAGCGTCACCGAACCTTAAGTGTGTAGACCCTACGGGTTCGGGAGACATGCAGACATGACCGAGACGGCTCTCGGGCAATAACCAACAGCGAGATCTGGATACCCATGTTGGATCCCACATGCTCCTCGATGATTTCATCGGATGAACCACGATGTCGAGGATTCAAACAACCCCGTATACAATTCCCTTTGTCAATCGGTATTTTACTTGTCCGAGATTCGATCGTCGGTATCCCAATACCTCGTTCAATCTCGTTATGATGATGCACTACCGAGTGGGCCCAGTGATACCTCTCCGTCATACGGAGTGACAAATCCCAGTCTCGATCAGTGTCAACCCAACAGACACTTTCGGAGATACCTGTAATGCACCTTTATAGTCACCCAGTAACGTTGTGACGTTTGGTACACCCAAAGCACTCCTACGGTATCCGGGAGTTACACGATCTCATGATCTAAAGAAGAGATACTTGACATTGTAAAAGCTCTAGCAAAACGAACTACACGATCTTGTGCTATGCTTAGGATTGGGTCTTGTCCATCACATCATTCTCCTAATGATGTGATCCCGTTATCAACGAGATCCAATGTCCATAGTCGAAACCATGACTATCTGTTGATCAATGAGCTAGTCAACTAGAGGCTCACTAGGGACATATTGTGGTCTATGTATTCACACGTGTATTACGATTTCCGGATAATACAATTATAGCATGAATAAAAGACAATTATCATGAACAAGGTAATATAATAATAATACTTTTATTATTGCCTCTAGGGCATATTTCCAACAAAAATTAGCAAGGCAGAGCATTTCTCTTACATGACCATAGCAATAATGACACACTCAACTTCATTGCTTCAACCACATGGACAACAGAGCAAATGTTGGAAGTTGACAATATACTTTAGATTCACACATGATCCCATAATTATTTTGTCTCAGATCTTTAGATTATCTACTTTAGGCACAATCATACATAATTCTGACTAATTCATCACTGTAGGGCAGCATGAAACACAGTCCTCCAAAAAAAGCCCAAAATTCCACTATTATTGCCTGTAAAAAGGCCTAATATCCTAATCAGAGAACTGTATCTAATACAACAACATGACACTTGTTACTGTATGTAATGTTCCTACAACTACTGTATCTACAACAGTAGCACATGATACTGCTACTGTATCTACAACTACAACTACTACAACAACATAAAACTACTATGCATCATCTTCCTACTATACTTGCTACTCATCTTCAGAACCAAACAACAGCAAAAACATGATCATCTTACTAAACAAGTTCAGAGCAGTCAGTTTCAATACAGTTCAGAAACCACAAACCCAGCCTAAATGGCACACATCACTCAAGTCATAACTTGTTTACAGCGAACAGACAAATAAAATTTGACAATGGTAAGACCAGAGTAAGTAGATTTAGGGGATTTAGGGGATCTGCCTCGTGTCTCTATTTGGCTTTGAACTGAAGAATTGGCTTTGGTTTTTATTCAGATGACCTACACTGCCACGGTCGAGGGGAGGGAGGGAGGGAATGGGGAATGGTGGAGAGAGGGAGGAAGGAGGAAGGAGGAGAGGTACCTGGTCGCCGGAGGGGTCGGGGTCGGGGTCGGCGAAGGAGTCGGCGTCGGGGTCCGAGCTCGTCCGGGTCCTCGCTCGCCGCGGTCGAAGGACAGCAGGGCAGTGGCGGAGGACGGCAAGGGCAAGGCGGGGTGGGCGTCGGGCCTGCCGCCGGCTGCAGGGGCCGGAGGAGGCCCACGCCGTCGGAGGGAGGAGGAGAGGAGAGGAGCGGGCGGCGCACGCCGGGCCGATCCTGCTCAGGGGCGCGGGCGGGGTGGTGTCCCGCTAGGGTCAGGGCGGCGGCGACGGGGCAGCGCAAGACCACAGCGGCGGCGGCGTCGCCGACGGCGTGCAGGCGCGACGGACGGAGGGGGCGGAGCGAGAGGGCGGCGGAGTACGGTTGGGTCGACTGGATCTGGCGAGGGAGGGAGGGAGGCAACAGTGCGAGGGAAACAGGTGAACTGGGGGGAGGGATCTAATGGCGCACTGCACCACTAGTGCGCCATAAGTACAACCATTCTAATGGCGCACTGCACTGTGCGCCATTAGAATTTACTAGCCCGACTAGTCAGGTTATATTCCACATAACCCCCACTCCATCAGAACAACCCCACTAGCTTGACTGGTCAGCACGCAGCACACATACCAGGAGGTCCTGGGTTCGATTCCTAGGCTTCCAATTTTTTGTATTTATGCATTTAAAATGTTGTTTGATATTTATTTGTGTTTAAATATGTTCAAACTTATTTAAATCATAACAGTAATTTTTTTTATAAAAATAGTAATAACTTTATAAAAAATATCATCAAATTTGTTATTTGAAAATTTTTATGAATATGAAAAAATATCATCAAATTTATTATTTGAAAAATATCATCAAATTTGTTATTTGAAAATATAATCAAATTTGTTTTTTAGCAATTTTAGTTGCATTCATTTGTGATGGTGGAGCGGGCCGGGGAGGGTGCCGGGAGAGGGTGCGGGTGGTCGCCGGGCGGTGGAGTGGGGAGGGTGCGGGCTGGGGTCGGCGGCGGCGGCTGGTGGAGCGGGAAGGAGTGCAGTGGGACGTCGGTGACGGTGGAGTGGGAGGTGCGGGTGGTGTGGCGGTGAAGTGGGGAGGGTGCGGCAGGGGTCGGCGGCTGCGCCGGTGGAGCGGGGAGGTGCGGTGGGACGCCGTCGGCGGTGGAGTGGGGAGGTGCGGGTGGTCGCCGGGCGGCGGTGGAGTGGGGAGGTGCGGGCAGGGGTCGGCAGCGGCGGCCGGTGGAGCGGGGAGGTGCGGTGGGACGTCGGCGGTGGTGGAGTGGGGGAGGTCTGTGGGCCAGGGGTGTGGCGGCGGCCGGTGGAGCGGGGAGGGTGCGGTGGGACGCCGTCGGCGGTGGAGTGGGGAGGGTGCGAGCTGGGGTGTGGCGGCCGGTGGAGCGGGGGAGGGTGCGGTGGGAGGTCGGCGACGGTGGCGTGGGGGAGGGTGCAGGGGGTCGGCGGCGGCCGGTGGAGCGGGGGAGGGTGCGGTGGGACGTCGGCGGCGGCCGGTGGAGCGGGGAAGGGTGCGGTGGGACGTCGGCGGCGGTTAAAGTGGGGGAGGGTGCGGGGGGGTCGACCCTGGTTACTAATGGCGCACCAGCTTCTAGTGCGCCATCAGAAGTTTTGCAAAAAAATAAAAAAAGTATATATTTTAATGGCGCACCGTGTGGCCAGTGCACTAGTAATGGCACACTTTGCTACGGTGCGCCATTAGAATGTTTGAAAAAATTAAAAAAATTGTTTTTAGCGGCGCACCATGTACCTGGTGCGTCATTAATGTCTTCCACACTAATGGCGTATCAAAACATGATGCGTCATTAGTATATACTAATGATTCATCACTTGACAGGTGCGCTATTAGTTTTCATCCCATCTGTAGTCTTTTTTCTAGTAGTGGATACTGCGCTCACCTACGAGACAGCACGGATGTGGAGGGGTTGCGCCGTGTGTGCTGTGTGGGAGTTGGAGGTGCCGCTTTGGCGGGAGCTATTCTGACCGCTGTGTCGGTGCGATGTCGCCAGGGTGCAGATACCGGTCGCTGGCGACCAGTCTGTAGGTCGACTACGCCGCCGCGAGCAGCCGTCGGTCCAGTCATAAACGTGTTCCTGTCTCTATTTCTTCCTCTTAATTTCCGCCCGCTGTTGTCGGAGGGGAGGCGACACCGGTACATCACACCGTGCAGGCCGGGGAGCTCCGGCAGAAGCCGGCGGGAGCAGGAGGGATGCAGGAGCATGTCGTCAAGGATGAGAGGTTATGGTGCGGCGTAGGAGGTCATAGCCTGCACTTGCCACTCTCACCTCGCATGCGCCGCCGCCCAAGACCCTAGCCACCAGCCCACCACCACCATCGCGGTGTTGCCATCGAGTCGATTCTCACCGTCGGCTGTGAGGTCTTGCTGGGTCCGCAGGAGCCCCAGCGTCTTCCACCTCCTGAACTGGCTACGCGTGCAGCAGCTGGGCTTGGTTGCTGCTATGCTCGAGATCGTCGTGTTTGTGTGCGTCACGCTCGGGGGCCTCCCTTCTCTCTTGAGTTGTCGCCGTTGTGCACATGGACGCAGCGTCTTCCGTTCTCTGCCGGTTGCCAGAGTTTTCCTCTACGCTTGCATGGCAGCCATGGTGCTCCAATCCCGAGTTTCCTGCATAGCTACCTGGCCCGTGCAAGGTCCAAGCTGGGCGAGAAGGATGCCGGAGCCAGCCACAACCGTTCCTATGTGTGCATGCGTGAACTTTGTTGTGTGTCCTCAGCTTGCTTTCTGTCTGCTGCTGCTTGCTTACTGCTTTCTGTATTGTTATAGTTTTAAATTTGTGTTCATACATGCAATTAACTAATTATATTTATTTTCAGGTACAAATTTTTGATGATTATATTCACTTTCAGGTACAAAGATTAATTTTGATTATATTCATTTTCAGGTACAAACATTATTTGCAGGAGTATAATGAGAAATATAAGGTCTACTTACGTGAGTATGCATAGACAGATGAAGAAAACATAATATGTAATTCAAAAAAAACACGGTATGTGTTACACTGAATTTTCTTTTACCAGCTCCCTTTTGTACTCTATACTTATTTCTACGGTCCATGTTAGGATATCTCCTATAACTGGCCTGATTATTACACAAATCTGAATTCCTAAAAGTCCACCGTGATTTCAATGTTGCTAAAGAAAGAGACAAGGATCAGTGTTATTACTTACAGTACATCCTATCATGAATAGGGCATAATATGCTTTTTACCTACCTTTTCCTTATGGACTATGCCTGAGTACATGTCTATTTTCAGTTAGCGCTAGCGGAGGGAACACGCAGCAACTGTTGTCCATCTGTACAGCGGCACCGTTGATGGTAAATTACGCGGACGCGGGCGCAGACGACGTTGTCACGCTTCATTTGTTCTGCATACTTAATTACTCCCTCTGTAAAAAAAATATAAAAACGTTTAGATTACTAGAGTGGTGATCTAAACGCTCTTATATGGGAGTAGCTCCCTAGCTATTTGTGATGATGGAATTTTAGTAATTTGAATTGTCGTATTTGTTTTTTGGGCAATTGTCGTATGTGTGAGATAGCTAGCAGGTACTATGTTTTGATCGACCCATTTGTTTGTCCAATTGAACCGGTATGTCCATTATAATATGTGTTTGGAAAGTCGGTATCAGCCGGTGTATATGCATATGTTTTCTCATTTGATCGGTCAAAGTAGCGTGCATGTAGGGCATTTGAACATTTTTATTGATCTTAATAGGAACACTTTTTGCATGTGATTTCTGACTTGGAAGAGTGTTGTATGGTAGTACATCCGGGTACCCTGAAGCAGGCAACTTGTGATAGTATGATTAGTTTGAAGGCATACATACTTATTTCACAAAATATATGGTTCATCACTATGTTTTCTTATTATTTGTTTTCACTAATGGTGTATATCTTTTTTCGGAACTTTTCCCAATGTATACATATGGAAACTCGGTCCAAGCACAATTTACCATCAGAATAGGTAGTCTCAAGTTTCTTTTGGGTTTGCCTTGCTAGATTTTGTGACCAGAACTACTTCATTACTTTACTCTGACTCACTACTTTTAATAGAAGAATATGTTGAATGATACAAACTCAATGAAGATTGGCATGTTGGAATCAGTTTAATACGTTCTTTGGGAGAAGATTTCAAAAAGGGTCTCTATTCATATATTTATATACTATTCTCCTAAAATTTGATTCAACATGCATCTCTTGGCTCTCAAATTAAGGTATGCATCTTTTATGCTTTTCAAAAGCAGTGGAAGAAGAAAAGAGTTCATGATGTGCTTTCTCTGGAGAACAAAGAGAATGCTGCTCTCCATTTTGGATGGAGAAGTAGTACTTCTTGCTGGGTACTTTAGGACTAATTAGCCAGTGGTTGAGGGCCCTACAAGATATAACATGAGTAATGCATAACTGATTGTACCTTCATTATGAAGACATACCTCATCTATCTCACATGAAATCACAAAAATGGAAGAAACAAACCAAATAAAATTAAACAAAACAAGAGTTCAAACCAAGCACATGAAACTACATATGAAGATGAAAAACCAAACACTTCATGAAAAAAAACATACAATTAAACTTACACGAACCTGAACAACTCTTGGAAACACGGCAACTAAAATTGAAAACCTCAAACTAAAGTAACAATCAATTAGCCAAATAATCAACACATGGCCCTTTCTATCATGACATACAAAACATCTATGTAGTGTCTAAATGATGTGTGTATCTTTATGAAAGATTTCAGCATGCGTACCAATATGATGTTTATACATATATACAACACAACATAAGAACAAAGTGAACAGACAACAAGTGAATACTTAATCAGAGAAGGTTTAAAAACATTGTATACAAAATTTCTCACATAATGTATCTATAGGCGCGGCATGCTGCCGCGCAGGCATGGCTAGTTTCTACTAGGCTGGCACCACTAGTTCTAGGATGTTTATTCCTCTCCCCGAACTAGCTAGGCAAAATGGTCACTGTAAAGGACTGATTCAACAGGTTGGAAGGATAAGGAGCGGCGATGGGGGTGAAAATTGAAGTACTTGATTCTGTTGGTTTACTTACATCTTACTATGAATCATCCACACTCACTAACCAATTATTATCCCCAAATTCAGTTTCTTTGAGGAGGCGGCGCCAGCCCGTTCCTCTGAGCCTGTTTTGGATCTTGGAAACGATGGATTTCTGGAAACTGTTCTTGAGAAGACCGAGCTGGAACTTACGGAACAAGTCTGTGTGTCTGGATCCGTTGTGGAAAGGGCCAAACAAGCTGATCTTGGAGGGCATTTGGAGAGCGGATCTGCAAGCAGGACGGTTCTTCGTCGTATGGACGGGCTTCTAGAATCACCTGTGAGGCTGTGAAAGAAGTAGGAGATATAGTCAGGATGGGCGATTTACCGAATTTGGGAACAGTTTTAGTCAATCGGCAACAAGCGGCTGGATTCGTAGGTATGTTCCTTTAGAACTGCTCATTCTCTATTGTGTGTCCTCTTAATGATTTTCATTACTCCTGACGGGGTTGAACATATGTATTCGCTTGCAGGTATCGAGAGGGGCAATGCCCCAAGAGAGGGCAAGTTGAGCAGATCGAAGTTACTCCACCTGGAGAACGCGCTGAAAGAATCACCGACTCTGTACTGGAACCAACTGCTGGTTTAACATTTCATTCATTGACAGAGGCTTAAGGCTAGTACAATCTATTTTCTTGGGAGTGTAGCTTTGGAATTTGGTATGATAAGAACAGATCAAATGTAAAAGGAGCAAAGTGTATGCAAGAATTTGTCTGCGGTTGCTCAGTAAGTGCATACACTAACTTATTCATTCCAAGCGATGCTTTAGATGGATATATTAGTGAGAATTTTCTATTTAAATTATCCGAGGTAGGGCGATCCAACTAAGGAGAACAGCTCATCATGCAGAACACTATGTCCAGCAATGATAAGATTGCTTCGGACAGATGATCAGGGGTGGTATATTTGCGAGAGCCAGACACCTCACAACCATACTCTGCTTAGTGCTTAGTACATGTGCATCAAAATTACATTTTCCATCGCACAGACATATTGATCTCTATACTCTGGAAAAAATTTCGGTAGGATCGAAAATGTACCATTCACCAAGAGATGCTTATGCACTTTGTGCGGGAAATTGAGCAGAGAATTTATTTTAAAGGAGCAATGTGCTTTGAAGGCAAGTACGTCAAAAATAACGATCACACTATGTTGACGTATTTTTAAAAAGGTTTAGTGTTTTTTACATGCATTCTTTTCATGTTATATGTTTTGCAGGTACCGATTGTTCTTGGGATGCAGGAAATACCACCAAAAAATGTGATGGAGAGATGCTGGGCGTTTGAATCCTTCCAATGCATGCTTAGTAGATGGAAAAGCTGTTTCACAAGATCAAGATGGGCATGAGAGCTGTGGAGATTCTACATGAGACGTAATCTCGGTTGATAAACATGTGAACATTAGTTCTTTGCTAGCACCTCTCAAGAAAACAAGAAAAAGACAATCAAAGGTTGACTAAAAATTATTACAAATGTCGGCATGAGCACTGCTAAATCCTAGAAATTCCTAGCTAGTCCGACAACAACTGCAATGATGAAGACGAGGCAGACAATGAGGATGCTCTTAAAATCGGCGAGCACTGGATAGGAACAAGTGTATGAACTGGGTGGGTAAGATGAACGGGAACATGAAGGAGAGTGGGACGAGCGTGCTCGTGCCCTGATGGAGAAGTTGAAGCCTGCAACGCAGCTGTGCACTTTTATTACCGTTTCACAGTTGGTTGTTGGACGTTGGAGGTTGGGCGTTGTAGATGCAGGAGTTACTCATGCTTGGGACAGAAGCCAGTTGCATGAATACAAACTGAGGGGACAGGTGAAAGAACAAATACAACTCTGAATGTTTGGATACTAACAAAAGCAGGGGCAGATCTCAGCCCACCATGTGCAACACGGTGTTTCCCCCCTCCGATAAAAATAGGACAAGATGACTGTACACCTATCCTATTGTTTGTCTGCCATCTAAACCGATTGTAAATATTCCGGGTTACCATCTCCCAATGGTTGCACCCATGAGCCATATACTCCTTGACTTTCGCATGGCTGAGTAATGACCACATACGGATCTATCCAGTTGCCCGGTAGATGAGCTGTAAAATTGCAATTTGAAAGACTTATAGCTACACTAGATAAATCCAAACACATTACATAAGTGCATATCAAATAATCAAATCAGTACACCGAAATTGAATTGACATCGCTTTTATCTTTGCACAAGTGATTACTATAATCGATGCTACTTCCAAATAAAGAATCAAGTAAAGAGCACACACATATTGTCAATTTATTACTGACTTAGTTTGCAAGATTCAGTTGCCAACTAATCAATTTATACTCTATAAATTTTGACAGATCTACTTACCTAATAATACACTAGAAACCACTTTTAAGTTTTTTTATTAGACAATATCCTTAAGGAAGCTCTATCATGATATTAAAATAAACATGGACCCACACACCCACACATATATAAATATATAGATGTATATATACACACTATATAATTTATGCAAATTATCAAAATATGAATTAAAATAAACTTCGGTTAAGATAGCTAACTTAATTTTAGCATAATTGTTTTAGTGATGTACATTAAGACCATATAACAAAGAATATAATAATTAATATTTAGCAATGTTGTTGTGTGATTAACTATGCCAACTAAGTGCAAAACATCATTCTTGTTCAGGTTGTAGTGTGATGAAATATTATGTTTAGACGAATATAAAAGTTTAGTATAAAAATATATGTATTTTTTAATTGCGCCCCGGGGCCCAAAATATGTTTCTGGACCTGCTAATCAAGCTAGCCCCATGCAGATAATTTAACTATATTCTTGAGTTACTGTAGTTTACTAGTGGCAGGTAGCTAGGCTCTCCAGTAAATTAAATGAAAAATTATCGTCAAATGTTAAATATGCTATGTGTCACATCATGGTCACATTGGCAGCTAGCCAGGTTATGTAGGACTAACAATTTTTTAAATTAGCATGGCCGTATTAAGTGTGCTCTCGAGTTGGATAAACTAGGCATTTTAATAATTATACTATACACGAGTTTGATAAATGAAGAATCAATACCGCCTTCAGTTTTTCCCTCTTCTCTTCTTTTTTCTTTTTGGCACGCAATTGGATTACTGACTGGACTGTTTTTCACAAAAAGGACTCAGAGGAAAAAAAATGTTAATGCTGGGAGCAAGACTCATAGAACATGTGGCAAGTGAGATTTGTCGGGCTGCTGAAGGATGGCGTTTTGGTGTGATGCGACTGAAGATGTGACAGTGGTGGCTGATGATGGAAGACGTCTTCACCTACCTGGATAATGTTTCCCTCTAGATGAATGTCTTTTGATGTAATAGCTCGTGATGCAAGATTGCATGGTGTTGTATCTATTTTCAGTGAACTAATGTAGTATATATCTTACTGCAATTAATCGAAGACGTTGGTTTAATTCACTCGTATCCTCTCACTACATGCATGCATGATAATAGATCTCGGGGAGTTGCATGATGGCTAGCCGCCGAGGCGCAACACTTCGCGGGTGCTGTGAGAACCTCAAATCGATACAAGGCAGGTATGAAGGGAACGATGTCGCTCATGTGCCGATTGCTGAATTGAGGGGGAAACCAAAGGATGCGTTCAAGCTACACCGCGGCGAAAGACCAACCAGTTCCGTTGAGTGGCACCACTGGCTGAAGCGTATCGCCTTGTGCAGCAGCCACGCAATTCATCTCAGCCAGGTCATGACCTTTCACAGCTAGTTAGATCATATGTGTTTTGTATTCCAACTCCAACCTCCATCATGCATAGCTATATATAATGTACTGTGGCATATATTGATTCTCCACTGGCTCTCCAGCGATATGTAGCTTCCATAACCACTGGGCCTGAGTCCAATGAGGAGCACGAGTCCTTTGCATGGAAGCACCGCGCCAACAAGAAGCATGTGAGGGACAACGCCTTCAAGACACGCCAAAGGGGGCGCCTTGCCCGGTTCTGAAATTGATCAACCCACAAGGTGGACAACCTAATAATAAGGAGTGCACAACACACTGAATCCAGCCTTCACGCCATTTGGGATCTCGCTGGTCTCTGGATCAATTTTTTGGCGAACATTAATTTGTCTGCTAGTAACATTTCTTCATGTGTGTGCCATGAAATAAGTTTTTCTTCGTGTGGTGGTGAAAACATTTTATTCATTCCATGGAAACATTTTTTCATGTTGTGGGTCTACTACCCATTGTCCATCATGTGCTCCATGTGACACGGTCACACGATAAACTTTTAGATTCCCTGCAACGCATGACCTTAGTCCAGATCACTCTGGTGGCAACCTGCTCAACATCCTAGATAAAATTGAACATTTGTGTTAAGTAAGACAAAGCGGATCTTTGACAAAGTAACGAGATGCTTGCTTGCACTCACGACATGGTACAAACTTACAGAACTACCATTTCTCTCATTTCGATATATGGGTGTTTCTTTCTTCATTCTAAAAGCAGATGGTAAAACATATCACAGAGTACATTGTAGAGCAATGGATACCATAAGTGAAAGTGTGAAACCTTGGTGGCTTTGCAGGAAAACTGCATAATGTAAGTGGATTTGCAGTTTTTCGTGGAGAAGTTTGCAAGGCCTACATATTGAAGCAACCTGACCTGATGTGCTCGTTTCTATGTAGCAGTTTTCTCTTCTTCTTTTGAGGACGAGGTCCCCGCGAACGTCCACATCGCGAATGACCATGGTGGTGAAGAGGACGAAGAGGATGAGGTCCCCGCAAATGTCCACATCGGGAATGGCCACGACGGCGAAGCAGACGAGGTCCCATCGAACGTCCATGGTAGTGCACGATGGCGGCGAAGAGAACCACACCGACGAAGAGAACCCGAAGGGGCTCCCGAACGGCTATGCCCACACCTACTTCCTGGAACCGGACAACTTGCGTTCGAGAGCGACAAAGAAGATGGTGGTGATTTGTTTAATGTAAGTAATTATGAAGGCGACGAGGAGGACAGTGCCGGAGGAGATGAGGAGGACGGAGTTGGCGGGATTTAGCATAGAATAAAACTCTCACAGTCATGGTTTTGGTTCGCTTTTCGTGTTTTCAAAGAGCGAACCAAGTACACGAGCAGGAGGGGGGCGGGGGGCATTTGACCCCACCCCCAAGAATGAACCAAGATTTGTGTGAAGTCAAACTTCGTAAAATTATTGGGCCTTATTAGCCTTACTAATTGGCCCATCCATCTCCTTAGCGAGACGTCGAAGCGCTTTCTTCCCTCATGCATGCGTACATGCAGAAAAGTCGGCCTCCACTACCGGACGTCTGGCCGTGACGCTTTCGAGGGATCGCGATGTCGTCCGCTCCTGAGGCAGCATAGCCACGGCCACACCCGCTAAAACGTGCAAGCGAGGGAGCAATCAACAGAGGCAGCGAGGGGCAGGTTGTTTTGCTCTCCCCTGATCATCTCCTCCATTCTATAGATGACTCGTTGCACCTTCAAAATACTCGCATTTGTTAGTAACTTTAGCTCACTTAGGGTACAACCGCAGGCCCTTTTAATCAGAACTTAATAAGGATTTCTCTTTACGATGATATACTTACACTTTGTAATCAATCAAATTCCCACACATGGGACTCAATACATGATGAACATTGTGTACAGGAGAATCTCTTAGAAACAGTGGCCAATTACATCATATAATTTGGTTCTATGCAAAATGAAATTTCCTCTTTTGTGTATACATACATCCTAAAGACCACCACTTCCCTTATGATGAACTCTTTGTCCTTTGAGTCAAATAGCATAGCTCCTGCGGCAAAGGACTCTGCAATACCCACCAATGTCAAGAGAAGAACATCATGTGATGCATCTCAACTGATTGATTCTTTCATCTCTGCTACTTTAAATCAAGTCTTCACAAGGTTGCAGCTGCAACAGAAAAGAATAAGGGAGCAACTACCTGTCAATCGACTGAATTAAAGACGGGGTCAGTCGATTTGTAAAACAACGGAGACAGAGGACAACAGAATATAACTGACTGACCCAAAGTTATGGTCAGTCGAAAAGGCCCAGTAGGCAAATAGGCTGAAAAGGAGTTCTGTGTTGTTGTTTCCGCCTTCTGTTTAGCCCAAAAGTAAAATGGGCCGGCATGAACCCGCTAAGAAACCAACCCACTCCACTCAAAACAACAGGATCCACCTAACGCACACGCAGTTCGGATGCGACTCCCCTCCCATAGGGTTTCTTCTCCCCTCGGCGGCGACTCGATCGCCACCGTAGGGTTTCCGGCTACCCTCCCCCCGTCTACGCCGAAGGGCCGCGCTCGGACCGATCCAGGGGCGCTCTTGCAGCGCTGCCCGGTCTTGGAGTCCGCCTCTTTGGTTTCGGGGTTAGGCTAGGGTTTTGGAAAGCACCCGATCAAAACTCTATCTCAGGTCAGAGAACAACATGGCGGCGTCGACGTCGAACTCCAAGGCGCGGGACCTGGAAGCGTTGATGAGCGAGCTGGGTCTCCAGGAGGAGGACATGGATGATGTGGTAGTGGAGAAGGAGGATCCACTGCCGCCAGAGACGACTAGGTGGATGGCCATAGCGCGCGTCCACACGGAGAAGAAGTACAATCAATATGGGTTCTATAAGACGATGAGAGCGGCATGGGATCTTGCGCTGCCCGTGCAGATTCGCCCCCTTGAGGAAAACATGTATACGATGCAATTTGCGTGCTTGGGTGACTGGGAGCGTGCTATGCAGGAGGGGCCCTGGAACTCTAAGGGCAATGCGGTGATCATGGCTGAATACGACGGATTCACAAAGCCCTCGCTGATGAAGCTGGACACTTTGGAGCTGTGGATGCAAGTGCACGATCTGCCTGCTGGCTTCTACCCCCTGTTAAAAGCCCTTGCGAGGAAGGTTGGAGAAGTTGTCTATGCCGAGCCAAAGTCCCAGGATTTCGAGGGGAACTTCTACAGGGCGAGGATCAAAATCAATGTGTTCAAACCCCTAAAGAACGCGGCCAGTCTGGTTCACAAGGATGAGCGGCAGATCTTCAAGGTCAAGTACGAAAGGCTCCCAGATTGGTGCGCCGTTTGTGGCCACCTAGGGCACCAGTTTAAGGAGCACAGCGACGGCATACACCCAAAGTCGGCGCTAGTGTTTTAAGGAGCTGCGTGCGGAGTGGTTCGGAGGGGCTGGTCCAGGGCCTGGTCAGAATCGTTTTGCTCGTCGTGGAGGCCATGATGGCCGTGGCAGAGGCGCGGGTGGCGCAGGCCAATCAGGCGGGCGAGGAGCGGCACCGGCTGAATATTCAGAGGAGGGCATGACACATGATACCACAATGGCCGAAGTTGATGAGAGCCGTAAGCGTACCAAGGGCGACGCTGTTGACACGAACCAAACCCTAAACCCTCAGGCGCAGGTGGCGCCTGCAGGTCCGAGTACGACGATGGGAGCGTCTACTCTTCTGCTCCTAGCTCCACCTCTGGCGGTCAGCCCGAGCTCCAAACAGGAATCCAAAAGGGCCAAGACTGTCGCAAGTGCAGAGACTGCCCCAAAGGTCTCGTTGGTGTCCAAGTTTCAAGAGAATTTATCGGCGTCCTCCGACTTGGAGGGTCGCCGGGATCAATGAATACCCTATGCTGGAACTGTCGTGGTGTGGGCAATGCCGCGACAGTTAACGAGCTTCGTGAACTAGCGAAGAAGTTTGCCACCCCCTATTCTCTGTATTGTAGAAACTCAGATTGAGAGAGGTAGGGTAGAATCACTTGCTGGAACGTTGGGTTATGATAATAGTTTTGCTATAGATAGTCAAGGAAGGAGTGGTGGCATTGGAATTTTTTGGAACAATCCAATAAAAGTTGAGATTCTGGGTTATTCTGTTTACCATGTTGATTGTTCAGTTCTTGATCTAGGCAAAGATCCATGGCGATTGACGTGTGTGTACGGGGAAGCGCAAACACATTTGCGACACCAAACATGGACTTTGCTAAAAAATATAAGCAGCACAAGCACGCTTCCGTGGTTGTGCGTTGGTGACTTTAATGAAGTTCTGCGTCCGGACGAACACGAAGGAGTGGGGCAGCGCAGTAATGCCCAGATCCAGGGTTTTCGAGACACTATCGATGTGTGCATGTTGATGGACTTGGGATATAGAGGCCGTTTTTGGACTTTCGAGAAGAAGGTGGCAGGTGGCACTTTCACCCGAGTCAGACTAGACAGGGCGCTGGGATCGGTGGAATGGAGTGCGTAGTTTGCTCTCGCGAGTTTGCCCCACCTAACGGCTGCTATGTCGGATCATTGTCCAATCTTGTTGGAAATAAATGAGCCCAATGCGCCTTTGAGACGCAAAGATTTCAAGTATGAAACTATGTGGGAAACGCATGAGCATTGGAAGGACACAGTCCTGGAAAAGTGGAGCTCCAAACATCCCCGACACACTGTAGAGGAAATCCGGCAAAAGCTTACGGAGCTAGCAACTGATCTGTCGAGATGGAA
This sequence comes from Aegilops bicornis, assembly GCA_021605145.1. Classification (NCBI taxonomy): domain Eukaryota; kingdom Viridiplantae; phylum Streptophyta; class Magnoliopsida; order Poales; family Poaceae; genus Aegilops; species Aegilops bicornis. Next base: position 650,218,862 of record CM038674.1, read on the forward strand.
CAAGGACACCTTCGGCAGCGTACGCAAAGAAATCCGTGCCCTAAAAATAGAGTTGGAGCGTCTGAGGGGCGACGCCGGGAGGACTGGGCCTTCACACGTGGAGACAAAGATCAATGATAAACTCGTGGAGCTGTACCACCGAGAGTAATTGATGTGGCGACAGAGATCGAGGATCGAATGGCTCGCTGCAGGTGATAAGAATACTCAGTTTTTCATCTCAGAGCGAGTATAAGGCGCAAGAAAAACATGGTGAAGGCCTTAGAAAATTCGCTGGGTGTGCTCATCGAGGATCCAGGAGATCTCAAGGAGATGGTTACTGACTTTTACCATACGCTATACACATCTGAAGGAGTTACGGGGCTGGATGAGGTGATGGCGCATGTCCCAGTTAAAGTGACCGCGGGCATGAACGATATTTTATGTGCTCCATACACAAATGAAGAGGTGAAGGTCGCCCTCTTCCAAATGTTCCCGATGAAGGCACCAGGACCAGATGGCTTCCCGGCTCACTTTTACTAGAAACACTGGCCGTTATGTGGTGATGAGATCACACGTGCTGTACTCAGAATTGTCAGAGGGGAAGAGAGTGCGGAGAGCATTAATGATACTGTTTTGGTGTTAATACCAAAAGTAACGAATCCAACTCTTCTTTCTCAATTCCGACCCATAAGCTTATGCAACGTTCTATACAAGATTGCTTCAAAGGTTGTGGCGATCAGGCTTAAGCAAATACTTCCTGAAATTATCTCTGAGGAACAGTCCGCTTTTGTCCCAGGCAGGTTAATAACAGATAACATCATTTGTGCTTATGAGTGCTTGCATTTTATGAAAAGGTCCAGAGCAAAAGCTAACAGTACATGTGCTCTAAAGCTTGATATGATGAAAGCATATGACCGTCTGGAGTGGCCATATTTGAGGGCTATAATGTCCAAGTTGGGTTTTGCACAACCATGGGTTGACACAGTGATGAACATGGTATCTTCAGTGTCTTTCTCAGTTCTTTCAAGACGTCGAGAGGTATTCGACAGGGAGACCCTATTTCCCCTTACTTGTTTCTGATTGCAGCGGAGGGTCTTTCGTGCCTTTTAAAATCCAGTTCTCAGTCATCGATGCTAGAAGGAATTAAGGTGGCACCAACAGCCCCGGCTGTAAACCACCTTCTGTTTGCAAATAATAGCCTGTTGTTTTTCAAAGCAAGTGTTGAGGGGGCGAATGCGGTGTCAAACCTATTGGATGCTTATTGTGCTGCTTCTGGCCAAAGAGTTAATAATGACAAGTCCACTATTTTCTTCAGTAAAGGTTGCCCTTAGACCACCCGTGATAGTGTGAAAGCTGCTGTTCAAGTTCATAGAGAATCTTTAAGTGACAAATATCTGGGAATGCCTACCGACATGGGTCACTTGAAGAACGGTACATTCAAGTACCTTCCAGACCGGGTGTGGGAGAAGGTCAAGGGATGGATGGAAAAATTACTATCCTCAGCAGGAAAGGAGGTGCTAATTAAATCTATTGCTCAGGCAATCCCGGTTTACTCTATGGCTTGCTTTAGGCTGCCGAGAGGTTTGTGTGACAACATCACATCCATCATAAGACAGTTCTGGTGGGGTAGCAAGCAGGGCAAGCGGAAACCAGCGTGGGTGTCATGGGATATCATGACGAGGCCAAAGTATATGGGAGGTTTGGGCTTCCGCGACCTTGAGATCTTTAACCTAGCATTATTGGCTAGGCAAGCATGGAGAATGCTGGACAACCCAAACACATTGAGCGTTGTGATCCTGAAAGCTGCATATTTCCCTAAAACATGCTTGTTGGAGGCTGAGTTGGGAGCGCACCCTTCACAGATTTGGCGGGCTATCATTGATGGGAGGGACATACTGAAGCAAGGAATCATTAGAAGAATTGGGACAGGAGAGAACACGCTGATCTGGGAACACAACTGGATCCCGAGGCAAGATTTCCCAAGGCCAATTACATCTATTGTTCCCAAACCCCCCCCCCCCCCCTCCCCCACCCGAGTGCATGAACTCATAGACTCGACAACGTCCACTTGGAAAGCGGAGTTGGTCCATTATGTATTCATTCCTATAGATGCTGAGCCCATATTAAAGATTCCTCTGTGCACGAGGAGAGTGCAAGATTTCTGGGCTTGGAGCAGAGAAAAGAGAGGTAATTTTACTGTCAGATCAGCATACCGTATGATACAGAACACCAAGCTTAACCGCGAGAACTGGTTATATGGCACCGAGGGTACCTCTTGCACCGAGGAAGCTAGCAGTTGGTCGTCTCTCTGGCAGACACAAGTTCCGAACAAGATTCTAGTGTTTTTGTGGCGATTGGCGAGGGAGTCTATACCCACATATGATATCCTACACCACCGCAACATGGCAACCTCTCTAGCTTGCCAGATGTGCGGGGCGACGGACTCCTGGAAGCATGCGTTGCTTGAATACGCCATGTCGAGGAGTGTCTGGTCTTTGGCACCTGATCTTCTTGTTGAGCAGATGAGCACATCTGACAATGCAAGCGCGAAAGCATGGCTGTTTTCTCTGAAAAACACATTATCACATGCAGATTGTACTAGACTTGGAGTCACGTTGTGGGCAATCTGGAGTTCTCAGAGGAAATTGATCCACGAAGGGGTGCACCAAACGCCATACGCAACAAATGCCTTTGTTACAACTTTTATTAGCGACCTCCAAGCTCTACCGAAACCACAGCGGCAGCCCGGGGTGGTGCGGCCACGCCCAGACATGTGGATACTACCACAAGACGGAACATGCAAGATTAACGTTGATGCTGCAATTATGAGGACCAGGCCGGTTGGTGCGGTAGCAGCGTTGTGCAGGGACAGGCACGGGCTTTTCTTGGGTGCGTCCACGATCACTTTCCATGGCATAGATGATCCTGCAACGCTAGAGGCTTTGGCAATATGGGAATCACTGGCTTTGGCGGAAGATCTTTACAAACGCCGGATTTCAGTGGCCTCAGATTGCAAAGTGGTGGTTGATGATATTGGGCAAAGGAGTGCAGCGGCCTATGGTGCTATTATTAGGGAGATTGTAGATCGATCTAAGCAGTTTATTTCCTGTTTTTTTAGCCATGAGTTTAGGAGCTCGAATGTCGAATCTCAAATTTAGCGAAGCATGCTCTCTCATTTGGTGTTGGCTGCCGTGTGTGGTTAGGCAACCCAGGGGATCTATCTTTCGTCCCTGTAAACATTGTGACGAGTTAAGTAAAGCTTCGCGAGATTGTCTAAAAAAAAAACCTAACGCACACAGCACTAGGTCTTCTTCCTTCCTTCCTCTTTCTTCCCCGACAACCCAAGACGCAGCCGCCGCCATGGACGCTGAAACTAACCTGAGATGTGCTGATCTCTTCTGACTTATCGACAGATCTTGTGCTAACATTTCTTCCTTCCAAAGTCCTTCTCCTCCAATCGCCCAAAGATCCACAACAGCAGAACAAATCAAAAATGGATGAGTCCTCATATCATTCTGAAATCACAGATCTGTCTAAAGGAAGAGCAAAACGGAGAAGAAATAAACCTGGAGAAGCTGCTCAGCTCCAGAACGAGGAGAAGGATCACTCGCAAAAAAAGAAAAACGAGGAGAAGGATGTGGCGATGGATGGCCTCACACGCGGAAGGGTGCTTTGAACGCTGCATCCAGCGCCGAGCGTAGACGCAACTCCTAACGGAAAGAGACCCGTATCAGCATATACGTGCACGTATGCCGATTCCTGCCCGAGACGGTCACCGTCCGGAATCAACAAGAATTCCCCCGCGTCTCGTCTTAATCGATGTACTACTCGCACTATATATATAAATATATAATCGATGGTCTCAGAAGAGAACCGGCCGTGGAACAAAGAAGAAACAGTACGTGCATGCATGGCTGCTGAACCCTCGCTCCCGTCCGGCTTCGGCACGAGGCCATGGCTGGTCCAAGCAACGCCCGAGGAGCGACAGACGTTAACGTTCGTCGACTCGGCGGACGGCAGCTCGCACGCGGCGATCGTTCCCGAGATGCAAGGCAAGACGTGCCTAGGCTGCGTCCACAACGGCGACTGGCTGCTCATGCTGGACGAGTCCACCGCCGAATGCTTCCTCCTCCGCCTCACCGATTCAAACGACGACCCTGCAGCCAAGACGATCCCGCTGCCGCCGCTGTACGAGCCGGTCGAATCCATATTGAAGTGCGCGACGCTCGGGACATCGCCCGCGCACCAGGACTGCGCCGTTGTGCTCGCCGTTGCACGCGAGGTGGAAGACCGCGTGGAGACGTTCCTGCTTCACTGCCGCCCCGGCGCCTCGCAAGTGTGGGCCTCGCTTGATGCCCCGGGGCTCACTTTCCCATGCCTTATGATCGGCCATAGAGGGAAGATCTACTTCTTCGGTTACTCCGAGTTTTCCGAATCCCCCGACACGCTCACCGTGATAGGCCAAGACGGCGACGGCACGGTCCGAGCACGACTGCTCGGCACTCTCGGCGGCACCAAAAAGATACACGACAGAGCGGCCATGTACAACATCTTGGAGTCGTGTGGGGATCTCTTCGAAGTTGCCATGCAACATTTTGGGGATTTTAGCTACGACGGCACGCTCACCAGCGTCACAGTGTCCCGCCTGGATCTCGAGTCCATGACGTGGAGCAGGGTGGATAGCATCGGCTACGACCGTGCCTTCCTCGTCTCCGGGCGTTACGGCTTCTCCGTGCCCGTGCGTCCAGGGGAAGGGGGTTTGGTGCAGCAGGGTAACTGTGTGTACATTGTCTGGTCGAGCTGCGACTGCGAAAGGCTATACAAGTTCTGCTTGGACGACAACACCATCAGCTTTCGACAGCTCCTTCCGCAGCCTACCAAGCCTTGCTGCAGAGCATTCTGGATTGTTCCGCCGTCGCCCATGTCCATGGTAGTCAAAGAAATTGGATTGTTGTCGACTAATGGACTCGTGCCGAAATTGTCCATCTTGAAGTTGGAGGAGGAGGAGGAGGAGGAGGAGCAGGCCACCTCTTGTAATACACGGCCATGGCATGATCTGCCACTAAAATTGCTACAACAGGTCGTCTCAAGACTTCCTTTGGTGGATCGTATCCGATTCCCTGCAGTCTGCAAGTCATGGAGCATGGTGCCCAACCCAGTTGAGCAAGTCAATGTGTGGCCTTGGCTCCTGCACTGCTCCGGCCGAGATGGGGCATGCACGTTATTCGACCCTCTGTGCGGCCAGGAGTACAAAATGACGGTTGGAACATTCGACATCAACCTAGACGAACAAGACGAGCATATTTTCCGATTCTCCAAAAACGGTTGGGTGGCCATGTCGACCAATGCAGATATCGATGACATGTACATCATAAACCCCTTTAGTGAGGACATTGTGGAGATGCCCATGCTCGTGAGGAAATACTACTTCATGGGCCTGTCATGGTCCTCGGCGGACCCGACGTCACCAGAGTGCGTCTTCTTCGGCATCGTCAGCCGGCACGACGGCAAAGCAATCAATGTCCTTACATGGCGACACGGTGAGACCGAGTGGCTTGAAAGGCATCACGAGTACTACGGAGGGGAGCCCTTCCCGGTGGCATACAACAACCCCGCCTTCTTCCACGGCAAGTTCTATTGCCTTGGGAGAAAGGGCAACCTCGGCACATTTGACCCGGAGAGCGACACATGGACGATCTTGGATAAGCCTAACCCGATTCATGTGGAGATGGACCTCGAAGGCGACCACCATGAGGGGAGAGAGTTTTGCTACCTGGTTGAGCTGGGAGGGGACCTCGTCTCCGTGTTCATGCGTAACGCCGACGAGCCGCCACGGGTGTTCAAGCTCAACGAGGAGGAGATGGCCTGGACAGAGGTACATGAGATAGGCGGCGCGGCCTTGTTTCTTGATTTCAGGGTGTCATACGCCGTGGTGTCCCCGGAAGCTGGACATGGCAATAGGATCTACTTCCCGAGGTATTCCGAGGATGGCAAACAAGCGGCGTTCTATGATATGCAGACCAAGGCATACCACTCATCCTTCTACGGTCTGAAGTCACCCTTGCAATGTGTGTGGGTACCACTAATGGCGCACCACTCCCACGGTGCGCCATTAGTAGTTTTGAAAAAAAAATAAAAAAATGATATTTTTTTGATTTTTTTTTTTGAAAAAAACTTAGTAATGGCGCATCAGTGGGGTGGTGCGCCATTACTAGTTCAACTACTAATGGCGCACCACTCTCATGGTGCGCCATTAGTAGTTTTGAAAAAAAAATGATATTTTTTTTGATTTTTTTTTGAAAAAAACTTAGTAATGGCGCACCAGTGGAAAGTGCGCCATTACTAGTTAAAACTAGTAATGGCGCACCGAGACATGGTGCGCCATTAGTAACAAAATTTTATTTATTTATTTTTTACATTTTTTCTAAATTACTAATGGCGCACGACGGATGTGGTGCGTCATTACTATGTCAATTAGTAATGGCGCACTATGCATCGGTGCGCCATTAGTACCAAATTTTTTTTTATGTTTTTTTTCGAAACTACTAATGGCGCACCACACACCAGGTGCGTCATTAGTAATATACTAATGGCGCACCGAGACATGGTGCATCATTAGAATATAGTAATGGCGCACCACATCACAGATGCGCCATTAGTACCCATTCCATCTATAGCCCTTTTTGTAGTAGTGGGTGGTGCCTAATCTAGGGCGGCACATCAAATAAATCATGACTAGGACACTCCCGTGAATTTGTACAAGTGGTTATATATGCTTTTGACAATGTTTGACAATTAAGAAAATATTAGCATCTACACAATCAAATAAATACAATATGAAAATATTTTACATGATGGATCTTAATATATTGATTTGGTGATCTAAATGTTGATCTTTTTTATACAAATCAGGTTAAACTTCTTGAAGTTTGACTTATGACAAAGCTAATGTATGAACTAAGAAAATGGAGACAATGTCTATTCTTGCACGGATCTCGACAACGACTAAGCGCTACGAAATTCTTAGGCTTATGTGAATTAAAGATTTTATAAATTTCCTCTTGTATGTTTAGAAAAATGTTTACGATTTAAGTGTCTATTCTCAAAGTTAAAAAAGTGAAATGTTGCACAGGTCTCAACGTCAGATAGGCCTTCTCATCATCGACCGGCATTAATAAATTTTTAGGCAACTACATCAACGATTTTACCGAGCTCGATATCGATGTCGCATTGTATCGGACAAAGAAGAGTCGTACACATAGTAATTTTGTTAGAGCATCTATAAAACCACGATTGCCTAATTTGGCACCATATACAATCCGGGAGACGTCTGGGTGCGTCCCCGGACAGTAACGAGGCACCTTCCATTTCTCCGCGTCCGCAATCGTGATCTTCAAAAGTCTGTCCCCAGATCCATACAAAAGTATGTAACGTGATGAACACCTACGAGTCGGGTGGTTTTCTGCGCGGCGAACGCCTTCTGTATTGCAAGCCGCTCAGACTCCTCGAGCCTGATGCGGAGTGCCTCTGCACCCATCTCCGTAGAGTTGTGGGAGCGGCGGATGACGTCGCAAAGGATTTCGTCATTGGTGGCGGCGGGTGGAAGCGGCTCCGGCATGGATTTGCTGGACCCACGGTCGGGTCGACTGGAGGCGGCCTGCATCGCTCTCTGGTTTGCACGGCCATAGGTGCGCGCCCCAGACTCCGGCAGCCGCTCCCCGAGCACGGGCTCGGCGGTGCGAACACGAGCACCTAGCGCCACCCGGGAGGGCAAGGGCTGGAGGTGTCGGCGCCACCGGGCACCCTGCCGCTTGACAGTGGAAGGGGCAGACTGCGACGTGCGGCCGCACGTGGACATGGAGCTGCAACTGCGTTTCCGGACCATCAGGGACGCCGCCGAGGAGGAGCCCCGGCCCTGTCCATCCGCGGTCGGCGAAGGGAAATGTAGACCACAAATTGCTCGCCGCCTGGAGCGGACGAGCTAGAGTCCTCCTTGACAAGCGCTGTCAACGGATGAGGCGGATCCGCTGCCGGATCTGTTTTGTCGCCCATGGTGGAGAGGAGGGGAGAATAAGGGGTGGAGACATGCAGTGGAGTGGAGTGCTCGAGAGGAGTGAGGCATTGGCTATGTTTTGGTCCAGGTGTAGTATTTGCGGGGGACATGATCGCAAGTAGGGACCGGTCCGATGTGGCGGCGACGTCCAGGCACGTTTGGTCTGCCCCATATCCATCTAAGATATGAGTCGTGTTAGACATACTAGGGTTTGGAACAATGCTCGATACCCTTGGTGGGTACGGCTGTCATATATTTATAAGAGGGAACCGTACAAATATAGGTTATGTTACAACACGTATATCTAATATATACTTAGTCTAACACCCTCCCTCGATCTTAACTATGTCCTGAAACACTCAGGAGGTTAAGATTGCGACGACATCCTTCAAAAGAAGGCAAGGGCAAAGGTTTAGTGAAAATATCAGCAAGCTAATCCTTAGAAGAAACAAAGTTGATCTGAAGGAGCTTCTGAGCAACACGTTCCCTCACAAAATGATAGTCAACTTCGATGTGCTTCGTTCGGGCATGAAATACTGGATTGGATGAAAAGTATGTGGCACCGATGTTATCACACCAAAGGACAGGCGGCTGAGTTGGGGAGACCTTCAACTCCCAAAGCAACGACTGCACCCACATGATCTCAGCTGTGGCATTAGCAACGGCTTTGTACTCAGCTTTGGTACTACTCCGGGACACTGTAGCTTGCTTGCGAGCTTGCCAGACGATTAAGTTAGGCCCAAAGAACACAACATGTCCCTCCGTGGATCGTCGATCATCAGGACAGCCAGCCCAATCGGCATCAGGAAATGCTGAGATCAGTCCAGAACGCGCAGGCTAAAGATGGAGACCATATGAGCCAGTGTGACGAACATAGCGCAAGATGCGCTTAATAGCTGACCAATGAGAATCACGCGGTGCATGAAGGTACTGGCACACACGGTTAACTGCAAATGATATGTCTGGTCGAGTAATGAGCAAGTAATGTAGTCCACCCACAATGCTGCGGTACTCAGTGGCATCCTCAGGAGAGAGCAAGTCACCAGCAAGAGCTGTCAGTTTGTCTGTGGCAGACATGGGAGTCGTAGCAGGCTTGCACTGCAACATACCTGCACGACGCAGGAGATCCTGAGAGTACTTCTTCTGAGTAAGAGTCAAACCACTATCAGAATGAAGAACCTCTAGGCCCAGAAAATAATGCAGTCTCCCAAGATCCTTAACAGCAAACTCAGCACCAAGAGAGGACACAAGCCGATCCATAGCAGAGGCAGATGAACTGACAAGGATGATGTCATCAACATAGACCATAATGTACATAGTCACCTCAGGTCGCTGAAGAATAAACAGAGACGTGTCCGTTGTAGAAGGAACAAACCCATGTGCGCGAAGAGCAGCGCCAAGATGGGCATGCCACACACGCGGGGCCTGCTTCAAACCATAGAGAGCTTTGACAAGGCGACTGTTGGAAATATGCCCTAGAGGCAATAATAAAATGGTTATTATTATATTTCCTTGTTCATGATAATTTTCTATTGTTCATGCTATAATTGTGTTATCCGGAAATCGTAATACATGTGTGAATACATAGACCACAACATGTCCCTAGTAAGCCTCTAGTTGACTAGCTCGTTGATCAATATATGGTTACGGTTTCCTGACCATGGACATTGGATGTCGTTGATAACGGGATCACATCATTGGGAGAATGATGTGATGGACAAGACCCAATCCTAAGCATAGCACAAGATCGTGTAGTTCGTTTGCTAGAGCTTTTCCAATGTCAAGTATCCTTTCCTTAGACCATGAGATCGTGTAACTCCCGGATACCGTGTAGGAGTGCTTTGGGTGTACCAAACGCCACAACGTGAATCGGGTGACTATAAAGGTATACTACAGGTATCCCCGAAAGTATCTGTTGGGTTGACATGGATCGAGACTGGGATTTGTCACTTCGTATGACGGAGAGGTATCTCCGGGCCCACTCGGTAATGCATCATCATAATGAGCTCAAAGTGACTAACTGGTTTGTCACGGGATCATGCATTACGGTACGAGTAAAGTGACTTGCCGGTAACGAGATTGAACGAGGTATTGGGATACCGACAATCGAATCTCGGGCAAGTAACGTATCGATTGACAAAGGGAATTGTATACGGGATTGCTTGAATCCTCGACATCGTGGTTCATCCGATGAGATCATCGAGGAGCATGTGGGAGCGAACATGGGTATCCAGATCCCGCTGTTGGTTATTGACCGAGAGTCGTCTCGGTCATGTCTGCGTGTCTCCCGAACCCGTAGGGTCTACACACTTAAGGTTCGGTGACACTAGGGTTGTAGAGATATTAGTATGCGGTAACCCGAAAGTTTTCCGGAGTCCCGGATGAGATCCCGGACGTCACGAGGAGTTCCGGAATGGCCCGTAGGTGAAGATTTATATATAGGAAGTCCAGTTTCGGCTACCGGGAAAGTTTCGGAGGTCACCGGTATTGTACCGGGACCACCGGAAGGGTCCCGAGGGTCCACCGGGTGGGGCCACCTATCCCGGAGGGCCACATGCGCTGAAGTGGGAAGGGGAACCAGCCCCTGGTGGGCTGATGCACCCCCCTTGGGCCCCCCTTGCGCCTAGGGTTGGAAACCCTAGGGGTGGGGGCGCCCCACTTGGCTTGGGGGGCAAGTTCCCCCCGCCGCCGCCCCTTGAGATGGGATCTCTAGGGGCCGGGCGCCTCAGGCCCCTATATAAAGAGGGGAGGGAGGGCAGCGGACCCTAGCCTCGGCGCCTCCCTCTCCCCTCGTAACACCTCTCCCTCTCGCTGAGCTTAGCGAAGCCCTGCCGAGATCGCCGTTGCTTCCACCACCACGCCATCGTGCTGCTTGATCTCCATCAACCTCTCCTTTCCCCTTGCTGGATCAAGAAGGAGGAGACGTCTTCCCCAACCGTATGTGTGTTGAACGCGGAGGTGCCGTCCGTTCGGCACTAGGATCTTAGGTGATTTGGATCACGACGAGTACGACTCCCTCAACCCAGTTCTCTTGAACGCTTCCGCTCGCGATCTACAAGGGTATGTAGATGCACTCCTCTCTCTCGTTGCTAGATGACTCCATAGATTGATCTTGGTGAAGCGTAGAATTTTTTTATTTTCTGCAACTTTCCCCAACAGCGACACAAATGATGTGGCTGAGCAGGATCAACAAAACCTGGCGGCTGACGCATATAAACCTCTTCTTCCAGAACTCAATGGAGAAAGGTATTCTGAACGTCAAGCTGTCGAAGCGACCATCCGCGAGTAACAACCAAAGAGAGAAGAACACGAATAGTAGTTGCTTTAATAACAGGACTGAATGTGTCTTCGTAATCAATGCCATGCTGCTATTTGAATCTCTTGGCAACCAGGCGTGCCTTGTACCTCTCAATGGAGCCATCAACATGTTTCTTCACCTTGAATACCCATTTAGAGTCAATGACATTGACACCAGATGGAGGTGGAACAAGACGCCAAGTGTTGTTTCTTTGAAGAGCATGAATCTCCTGCTCCATCGCAGCACGCCAATGTGGGATGCCAAGCGCTGCTCGAAAATATAGTGGTTCAGTCGTAGGGTCAGCCTCAGCATGCACCACACAGGCCGCAGTTACGCCGACAAAGGCCGATAAAGGCGCTTCTTCGGTTGGAAGATGCCACTTTTGCTGCGAGTATGGGGACTGATACGTCTCCAACGTATCTATAATTTTTGATTGCTCCATGCTACTTTATCTACTGTTTTAGGAAATATTGGGCTTTATTATCCACTTTTATATTATTTTTGGGACTAACCTCTTAACCGGAGGCCCAACCCAGATTTGCTGTTTTATGCCTATTCGGTGTTTTGAGGAAAAGGAATATCAGACAGAGTCAAAACGGAACGAAATCAACTCGAGAAGTTATTTTTGGAAGGAAACCCACCTGATGGACTTGGACCCCATGTCAGAAGATACGGGAGCTGGCCACGAGGGTGGGGGGCGCCCTCCCTCTCGGGCGCGCCCTGCCTCGTGTGGGGCCCCCGTAGCTCCACCGACGCATTCTTTCACCCATATATACCTCACGTACTCCTAAAACTTCCGTAACAGAACCTAGATCGGGAGTTCCGCCGCCGCAAGCCTCCGTAACCACCAAAAACCAATCGGGACCCCTTTCCGGTTCTCACGGAGGGGGATCCATCTCCTGGCCATCTTCATCATCCCGCGCTCTCCATGACGAGGAGGGAGTAGTTCACCCTCGGGGCTGAGGGTATGTACCAGTAGCTATGTGTTTGATCTCTCTCTCTCTCTCTCGTGTTCTCTCTCGTGTTCCAACCTATGGCACGATCTTGATGTATCCCGAGCTTTGCTATTGTAGTTGGATCTTATGATGTTTCTCCCCCTCTACTCTCTTGTGATGAATTGAGTTTCCCCTTTGAAGTTATCTTATCGGATTGAGTCTTTTATGAGAACACTTGATGTATGTCTTGGTGATCAACTTATGGGTTTCGTGACATTGGGAACCTATGCATAGGGGTTGGCACACGCTCTTGACTCTCCGTAGAAACTTTGGGGCACTCTTTGAAGTACTTTTATGTTGGTTGGATGAATCTGAGATTGTGTGATGCATATCGTATAATCATGCCCACAGATACTTGAGGTGACAATGGAGTATCTAGGTGACATTAGGGTTTTGGTTGATTTGTATCTTAAGGTGTTATTCTAGTACGAGCTCTTTTATAGATTGATCCAAAGAATAACTTTGTGGTGGTTTCGCATCCGACCATAATCTCTACGCTTGTTCTCCGCTATTAGTGGCTTCGGAGTGACTCTTTGTTGCATGTTGAGGGATTGTTATATGATCTATCTATGTTATTATTGTTGAGAGAACTTGCACTAGTGAAAGTATGAACCCTAGGCCTTGTTTCCTATCATTGCAATACCGTTTACGCTCACTTTTATCATTAGTTACCTTGCTGTTTTTATATTTTCAGATTACAAAAACCTTTATCTACTACCTATATTGCACTTGTATCACCGTCTCTTCGCCGAACTAGTGCACCTATACGATTTACTGTTGTATTGCGTGTGTTGGGGACACAAGAGACTCTTTGTTATTTGGTTGCAGGGTTGTTTGAGAGAGACCATCTTCATCCTACGCCTCCTACGGATTGATAAACCTTAGGTCGTCCACTTGAGGGAAATTTGCTACTGTCCTACAAACCTGTGCACTTGCAGGCCCAACAACGTCTACAAGAAGAAGGTTGTGTAGTAGACATCAAGCTCTTTCCTGGTGCCGTTGCCCGGGAGGTTAGCGCTTGAAGGTATATCTTTAGATCTTGCAATCGAATCTTTTTGTTTCTTGTTTTAGCACTAGTTTATTTTATAAAAGAAAACTACAAAAAAATGGAATTGAGTTTGTCTCATACGCTTCACCTTTTTAATATCTTTCGTGAGTATGATGGGAAGGAAAATTGTGCTCAAGTACTAGAAGAAGAAATCTATAAAATGTTTGGCACTAAATCTTTGTATGATGAGCATGATTGCAATGTTGTTAGCACGAATTCTTTGAATATCCATGATGCTAATTATATGCAAAGCCACAAGCTTGGGGAAGCTATGTTTGATGAAGATGATATTTTTTGTCCCCCAAGCTTTGATGAGCAAATTTACTATGATGAAAGCATGACTCCTATCTATGATGATTATTGTGATGACACGTATGCTATAAAGAATAATGATAACCATGAAACTTGTCATCTTGATCTTAATTTTCAATCACATGATAGTTATTTTGTTGAGTTTGCTCCCACTACTATTGATGAGAAGAATTTTGCTTATGTGGAGAGTAGTAAATTTTCTATGCTTGTAGATCATGAAAAGAATGCTTTAGGTGCTGGTTATATTGTTGAATTCATTCATGATTCTACTGAAAATTATTATGAGAGAGGATCATATGCTTCTACATATTGCAATAATATCAAGTTTCCTCTCAATGTGCTTAAATTTTTGAAGTTATGCTTGTTTTGTCTTCCTATGCTTGTTGATTATTGTTCCCATAAGTTGTTTTCTCAAAAAATCCCTATGCATAGGAAGTGGGTTAGGCTTAAATGTGCTAGTCATATTCTTCATGATGCTCTCTTTATGTTTCAATTCTTATCTTTTGTGAGCGTCATTGAAATCATCATGCCTAGCTAGGGCGTTAAACGATAGCGCTTGTTGGGAGGCAACCCAATTTTATTTTAGTTTCTTGCTTTTTGGTTCTGTTTAGTAATAAATAATCCATCTAGCTTCTGTTTAGATGTGGTTTTATGTTTTAATTAGTGTTGTGCCAAGTAGAACCTTTGGGAAGACTTGGGTGAAGTCTTTATGATCATGCTGTAAAAAACAGAAACTTTAGCGCTCACGAGATTAGCTATAAATTTTTGCTGGAGAGTGATATTTAGTTTATTATTTTTGCATATGATTACTAGACAAATTCCTCAGGACCACCAATTTATTTTGGAATTTTTGGAGTTCCATAAGTTTGCGTTAGTTACAGATTACTACAGACTGTTCTGTTTTTGACAGATTCTGTTTTCATTGTGTTGTTTGCTTATTTTGATGAATCTATGGCTAGTAAAATAGTTTATAAACCATAGAGAAGTTGGAATACAGTAGGTTTAATACCAATATAAATAAATAATGAGTTAATTACAGTACCTTTAAGTGGTGTTTTGTTTTCTTTCGCTAACGGAGCTTACAAGTTTTCTGTTAAGTTTTGTGTGGTTGAAGTTTTCAAGTTTTGGGTAAAGATTCGATGGACTATGGAATAAGGAGTGGCAAGAGCCTAAGCTTGGGGATTCCCAAGGCACCCCAAGGTAATATTCAAGGACAACCAAGAGCCTAAGCTTGGGAATGCCCCGGAAGGCATCCCCTCTTTCGTCTTCGTTCATCGGTAACTTTACTTGGAGCTATATTTTTATTCGCCACATGATATGTGTTTTTCTTGGAGCGTCATTTTATTTTGTTAGTTTTTGCTTTCTGTTAGTTAGAATAATGTTTTGCATCTTTAGTTTCAATAAAAAAGTCAAGGATAGCCTTTGCCATGCTTATTTTGCTAGGATACATGTTGCTGTTTGAAAACAGAAAGTTCACCTCTGTTGAAAAAATTCCCTAGAAAAGTCAGAGAATGGTATAACATTGAATATTTTTGCATATTAAGCTCTGATAAATTTATTACAGTTTGAATTTTAGTTCATAATTTTAGGAGTTAGGTAAGTATGATGAATCTTGCATTCTTTACAGACTATACTGTTTTGACAGATTGCTGTTATGTTTGCATTGTTTGCATATGTTTGCTTGTTTAATGATTCTATTTAAGGATAGGAGTATTAAATATGCAGAGGCATTTAGTATGCAATGTTGAATAATAGTGTTAGTGATTTGTTACAGTAGAAAATGATAAGGTTTTGCATTGGTTTATATTAACCTATCTCACGAGTTCTTGTTGAGTTTGTTGTGAATGAAGCTTTTGATAAAAAGAGAAACCATGATATGAGAGGAATTAAGGAGACATAAAAGCTCAAGCTTGGGGATGCCCAAGGCACCCCATGATAATATTTCAAGAAGTCTCAAGCATCTAAGCTTGGGGATGCCCCGGTAGGCATCCCACCTTTCTTCTTCAACAACTATCGGTTAGTATCGGTTGAGCCTAAGTTTTTGCTTCTTCACATGAGTTGTGCTATCCTTGCATTGTAGTTTTCTTTAGATTTTCTTGCTGTTTGAATAAGTATCAAGATCTGAAATTCTTTAATGAGAGAGAGCCATACACAAATTGGAATTTGCTAGAATACTCTTTGTGCTTCACTTATATCTTTTGAGCTTGATAATTTTTGCTCTAGTGCTTCACTTATATCCTTTAGAGCACGGTGGTGGAATTGTTTTAAAGAAACTATTGATCTCTCATGCTTCACTTAGATTATTTTGAGAGTCTTTAATAGCATGGTAATTTGCTTAATGTTAATATACTTGGTGTTCAAGATATGTGAAACTTTCTTTTGAGTGAATTGAATACTAAGATAAGTTTGATGCTTGATAATTGTTTTGAGATATGGAGGTGATAATATCAAAGTCGTGCTAGTTGAGTAGTTGTGAATTTGAGAAATGTTTGTGTTGAAGTTAGTAAGTCTCGTAGCATGCACGTATGGTTAAAGTTGTGTAACAAATTTGAAACATGAAGTGTACCTGGCTTGTGCATCCTTATGAGTGGCGGTCGGGGACGAGCGATGGTCTTTTCCTACCAATCTATCCCCTAGGAGCATGCACGTAGTACTTGATTTTTGATGACTTCTAAATTTTTGCAATAAGTATATGAGTTCTTTTGACTAATGTTGAGTCCATGGATTATACACACTTTTACCTTTCCGCCATTGCTAGCCTCTTGATGCCGTGCATTGCCCTTTCTCACCTTGAGAGTTGGTGCAAACTTCGCCGTGCATCCAAACCCCGTGATACGATACGCCTATCACACATAAACCTCCTTATATCTTCCTCAAAACAGCCACCATACCTACCTATTATGGCATTTCCATAGCCATTCCGAGATATATTGCCATGCAACTTTCCACCGCTCCGCTCATCATCATCATGACATACTTTACTTTTGTCATATTGCCATTGCATGATCATGTAGTTGACATCGTATTTGTGGCAAAGCCACCATGCATTATTTTTCATACATGTCACTCTTGATTCATTGCACCATCCCGGTACACCGCCGGAGGCATTCATATAGAGTCATACCTTGTTCTAGTTTCGAGTTGTAATCCTTATATTGTAATCAATAGAAGTGTGATGATCATCATTATTAGAGCATTGCCCAAAAAAAAAGAGAAAGGCCAAAAAAAGGCAAAAAAAAGGCCTAAAAATAAAATAAAAAGAGAAAATAAAAAGGGCAATGCTACTATTTCTTTTTCCACACTTGTGCTTCAAAGTAGCACCTTGTTCTTCATGTAGTGAGTCTCATATATTGTGCTTCAAAGTAGCACCATGTTTTTCATATAGTGAGTCCCATAAGTTGTCTTGTTCATACTAGTGGGAATTTTTCATTATAGAACTTGGCTTGTATATTCCTACGATGGGCTTCCTCAAATGCCCTAGGTCTTCGTGGAGCAAGCAAGTTGGATGCACACCCACTAGTTTTATTTTGTTGAGCATTCAGAGCTCTAGTGCATTCGTTGCATGGCAATCCCTACTCCTCATGTTGACATCAATTGATGGGCATCTCCATAGCCCGTTGATTATCCTCACAATGTGAGACTTTCTCCTTTTTTGTCTTCTCCACACAATCCCCATCATCATATTCTATTCCACCCATAGTGCTATATCCATGGCTCACGCTCATGTATTGCGTGAATGTTGAAAAAGTTTGAGATTATTTGAGTATGAAACAATTGCTTGGCTTGTCATCGGGGGTATAGAAGTTGGGAACATCTTTGTGTGACGAAAATGAAGCATAGCCTAACTATATGATTTTGTAGGGATGAACTTTCTTTTGCCATGCTATTTTGAGAAGACATGATTGCTTTGATTAGTATGCTTGAAGTATTATTATTTTTGTGTCAATATGAACTTTTGTCTTGAATCTTTCGGATCTGAATATTCATATCACAATTAAGAAGATTTACATTGAAATTATGCCAAAGTATCACTCCGCATCAAAAATTCTCTTTTTATCATTTACCTACTCGAGGACGAGCAGGAATTAAGCTTGGGGATGCTTGATACGTCTCCAATGTATCTATAATTTTTTATTGCTCCATGCTACTTTATCTACTGTTTTAGGCAATATTGGGCTTTATTATCCACTTTTATATTATTTTTCGGACTAACCTATTAACCGGAGGCCCAGCCCAGATTTGGTCGCTTTTATGCCTATTTCAAAGTGTTTCAAGGAAAAGGAATATCGACGGAGTCAAAATGTAATCTAAATCAACTGGAGAAGTTATTTTTGGAAGGAAACCCACCTGATGGACTTGGACCCCACGCCGAAGATACGGGATCTCGCCACGAGGGTGGGGGGCGCGCCTCCCCTAGGCGCGCCGCCTCGTGGGGGCCCCGTAGCTCCACCGACGCATTCCTTTCACCCATATATACCCCACGCATTCCTAAAACTTCCAGAACAGAACCTAGATCGGGAGTTCCGCCGCAAGCCTCCGTAACCACCAAAACCAATCGGGACCCCTTTCCGCATTCGCCGGAGGGGGATCCATCTCCGTGGCCATCTTCATCATCCCGCCGTTCTCCATGACGAGGAGGGAGTAGTTCACCCTCGGGCCTGAGGGTATGTACCAGTAGCTATGTGTTCGATCTCTCTCTCTCTCTCTCTCTCTCTCTCTCTCTCTCTCGTGTTCTATGGCACGATCTTGATGTATCCCGAGCTTTGCTATTGTAGTTGGATCTTATGATGTTTCTCCCCCTCTACTCTCTTGTGATGAATTGAGTTCCCCTTTGAAGTTATCTTATCGGATTGAGTCTTTTATGAGAACACTTGATGTATGTCTTGGTGATCAACTTGCGGGTTTCATGACATTGGGAACCTATGCATAGGGGCTGGCACACGTTCTTGACTCTCCGGTAGAAACTTTGGGGCACTCTTTGAAGTACTTTTATGTTGGTTGGATGAATCTGAGATTGTGTGATGCATATCATATAATCATGCCCACGGATACTTGAGGTGACAATGGAGTATCTAGGTGACATTAGGGTTTTGGTTGATTTGTATCTTAAGGTGTTATTCTAGTACGAGCTCTTTTATAGATTGATCCGAAAGAATAACTTTGTGGTGGTTTCGCACCACCATAATCTCTACGCTTGTTCTCCGCTATTAGTGGCTTCGGAGTGACTCTTTGTTGCATGTTGAGGGATTGTTATATGATCTATCTATGTTATTATTGTTGAGAGAACTTGCACTAATGAAAGTATGAACCCTAGGCCTTGTTTCCTATCATTGCAATACCGTTTACGCTCACTTTTATCATTAGTTACCTTGCTGTTTTTATATTTTCAGATTACAAAAACCTTTATCTACTATCTATTTTGCACTTGTATCACCATCTCTTCGCTGAACTAGTGCACTTATACAATTTACCGTTGTATTGGGTGTGTTGGGGACACAAGAGACTCTTTGTTATTTGGTTGTAGGGTTGTTTGAGAGAGACCATCTTCATCCTACGCCTCCTACGAATTGATAAACCTTAGGTCATCCACTTGAGGGAAATTTGCTACTGTCCTACAAACCTGTGCACTTGCAGACCCAACAATGTCTACAAGAAGAAGGTTGCGTAGTAGACATCAGGGACGCAGGACGACAGGCGAAGATGGTGCTGGAGCTGCCACACCAGAGGAGCCACTGTCCATCAGCGGCGAGGAGGACGCGCCGGAGGGCGAGTCAACAAGCGCATCCGGTGGCACGGTCAGTGTCGGTGTCAAAACCGGCGGATCTCGGGTAGGGGGTCCCGAACTGTGTGTCTAGGCGGATGTTAACAGGAGACAAGGGACACAATGTTTTTACCCAGGTTCGGGCCCTCTCGATGGAGGTAATACCCTACTCCTGCTTGATTAATATTGATGATACGGGTAGTACAAGAGTAGATCTACCACGAGATCGTGAGAGGCTAAACCCTAGAAGCTAGCCTATGGTATGATTGTTGTTCGCCCCACGGACTAAAACCCTTCGGTTTATATAGACACCGAATAGGGTTAGGGTTACACAGTCGGTTACAATGGTAGGAAATCTACATATCCAGACGCCGAGCTTGCCTTCCACGCCAAGGAAAGTCCTATCCGGACACGGGACGGAGTCTTCAATCTTGTATCTTCATAGTCCAGAGTCCGCCAAAGATGATAGTTCGCTATCCGACACCCCCTAGTCCAGACTCCTCAAGAGCCCTCGAACCAGGCTTCAATGACGACAAGTCCGGCGTGCATATTGTCTTCAAGATTGCAAGGCGGGTTCCTCCTCCGAATACTTCATAGAAGATTTTGAACACAAGGACAGTGTCCGCTCGCAAAATAATTTCCACATAACACCGTAGAGAGAATAATATTTACACAAAATCAATCACGACGTATTCCGCAGCGTGCCATCACGCCACGGCCAAGTCTTCGCTCAATCGCTTTTCTTTGTACCACCTCGGTAGCGTTTAGCGAGGCGGTTTCCTTGGCACGCCTTGTCAAAGCAGAGATCATGTCCCCTTATTCCGGATTCTCATCAATACGGACGTATAACCCCACCGCTACCATCAATTTACGGCGCTTGGGAGATAAGCGAGTTTTACCAGGCTGGTGGGGGACGATAGCTTCGTCTCATTCATATAAGGTGATAAGGATCCACCTTTTTCCATCTACGCCTCTTCCTTCTTTGCTTATCCATTCCTCACAAGACTCGAGCTCCAGCGTCCAAGTCCGCACATCCTTCCTCAACCTTCTCCAGCCATGTCCGGAGCGGGAGGCAAGTGGATGGCCTCCTCCATCACGGAGGGGCACATCGAAAGGCTGCGGGAAGCCGGATACTTGTCCGGCGACATCGCGTGTCGACTCCCCAACAAGGGGCAGCTCATCCCCACCCCCAGGCCCCATGAGAGGGTGGTGTTCCTCACCCACTTCCTCCGTGGACTAGGTTTTCCACTTCACCCATTTGTCCAAGGGCTCATGTTCTACTACGGCCTAGATTTCCACGATCTGGCCCCAAACTTCATCCTCAATATCTCGATGTTTATCGTCAGGTGCAAGGCTTTCCTCTGCATCCAGCCCCACTTCGGTTTATGGTTGAAGACCTTTAGCGCTGTCAAGATAGTGGGCGGCCGACAAGCGGAGTGCGGAGGCGCCATGGCGGGCAGGATGCCCAACGTTACATGGCTTGAGGGCTCCTTCGTAGAGACCATAAAGGGGTGGCAATCGGGGTGGTTCTACATCACCGAGCCACGTGACTCCAAATGGGCGGCGGCCCCCGAATTCAGATCTGGCTTCCCCACACGGCTCACATCATGAAAAGAGACGGGCCTGACGTGGGGTGATTCGAAAGAGCTGACCGGACTCCAAACCTGCGTCCGAAACCTGGCGGACAAGAAGCTCAAGCTTGTCAACGTAGTCCAGATTATGCTCATCCGCCGGATTCTCCCATGCCAGCAACGGGCCTTCAATTTGTGGGAGTTTGATCCGGCACAACACCGATTTGAGCCGGCTCTTCACACTATGTACGAAGATGCCCGGAAGGTGCTGTTCAAGGGTGCCGAAGCTCCGCATCCGCCACCGAAGATCGCGGATTTCGCCGCAGCGTCAAGCCAGCGAGGTAAGTTATTTTACCCTCTATGGGACTCTTTTTCATAGTTTGACTCTATGCGGGATCTAAAACTCCCTATCCTTCCGACAGATCGGTCAAGACGTCCGGACAGATTAACTATCCGGCTCCCTTGCCAGAAGACCCAACGGACGCCCGCTTGACGGGGCTGCTGGTTCCGGCACTCCACGTGGTGCCGGAGAAGAAGGCCAAGAAGGAGGCCACGGGAACTCGATGGAGCTCCCGGCGCCAGGTGCTGTCAGACTCAGAGGATGAATCCTCTCCTGAGGACGAGGAGGAGGAAAAGGAAGCCTCTCCCCCAGCGGGGGAAGAGAAGAAAAGGAAGGCCGCCCCAACTGGGGAGGCCGGAGGGTCCAAGAAGGGAAGGACCCTTCCTCCGGACTTCTCCACCAACGTCGACAATGAAGAGGAGGAGTGGCCATCAAGGGCCAAGCCCCTGGCGAGATTGTAAGTGTCCGGACTCCGGAATAACTCATGATTTTTACTTGTCGCATAGCGTCTTCTAATGCCGAATACAACCATGTAGCCCGCCCAAGGACGAGCTCGCCGCTTCATCGAGCGGCTCCCTGGATTCGTCGGATGTGAATAGCACTTCACTTCCGGCCGCCTCCTCCCCTCGTGACGCAGACGACGCCGCGGTGGAGTCCCAAAAGGGGCCCAACCAGGAGGAGGTGGTCCAGAGGCGCCGCATAGGCGACCTCCCGACTCCGGCGCAAAGGGGGCAAAACCACGGAGGGCTCTAAGTCCGCCCTGTATCGACTCGCATCGAACCTTCTGGTTCCAAGTCCGCAAGCGCCCCTTCGTAAGAAGGGCAAGATCGCGACGCCGATGACCTTCGGCCCAACCGGAGGCACTGGATAGCTTGCCGGAGGCGCTTAACGGTGCCTCCATCAACGAGGAGCACCGCACTATCATGAGTGCGGTGGTCCAGAAGTTCAGTCCGCCAAGAGCGGGCTGATCGAAGCCTGCATCAGCCTTCTAACAAAGCTTTGAGGTAAGTTTAAAATATGTAAAAATATTACCGCATAGAAAGTAGCCCCCGATGCTTAGTTCGGGCGCTCGGAAAGAAAAGCCGAACCGAGGATCTAAAAGATATAACGCAGGAGTCTAACATAAGTATGTCAATATGGGAATGCAAGGCGCTGCCGACCTCTGCCAGACCGGGCTGCGGAGGTCAATGCATTGAAGCAGAGCCTCGAGCGGTCGAGAACGAGCTCGGCCTTGCCAAGAAGCAGCTCGAGGACAAGGAAGGTGAGTAATACCTTATTAAAGTAATACCTTATAGAAAGGATTTGGTTGCAAAAAATGACAGGAATAACGTGAGTATTGCAGGGGCCACGAACGAGGTGGCGACCCTGAAAGAAGCGGTGTCCAAGGCCGAAAACAGTGCGGCCGCGGAGCGCACCGAGCGAGAGAAGCAGGAGGCGCGGGTGGCGGAGGTGCGGCAAGAGCTCCAGGCTCTCGTGGAAAAACACGAGAGTTTGGAGCGTGACTCGAAGACTCGAGAGTCCGAGCTCGCCTCGGCTCTTGAGAGTGCCAGAGCCGCTAAGGCCGAAGCCCAGAAAGCCCTCCAGGAAATTGAGACGATGAAGAAGATAGCGGCAGGTAAGGCATTCTTTATGCAAAGCAAGAATGTGAAGGTGAATTATCTGTTACTTACACGAATTCGGAGCTCTCCAGGAGCATTCGCAGATCTGCCCCGCAGTGTGTCCGATGCTGCCGCTTTCTACCGAGCCGAGGAGGGAAGCTCGACGGAGAAGGTGTTCTGGTCTTAGTATGCTGAGGCCGGACATCCGGTGCCCCTGAGCGACCAGCTGAAGCAGCTGGTCGAGCTCCACAAGGTCGCCGAACAGGCCATGAAGGGCCTCATAGTTCGGTTGTGGCATGCGGAAGCCATGCCTGGGAGCTACTTCGGGCTGGTAAGGCGGCTGGTGGATGCCTGTCCAAGGTTTGAAGTCATCAAGCGCTCCGTCTGCATCGAAGGTGCCCGTAGGGCCCTTGCCCGCTGAGGGAGTCCCGGATTAGGGGGTGTTCGGACTGCCGGACTACCATCATCGGCCGGACTATCATCATCAACCGGACTCCAAGACTATGAAGATACAAGATTGAAGACTTTACCCCGTGTCCGGATGGGACTTTCCTTGGCGTGGAAGGCAAGCTTGGTGATACGGATATGTAGATCTCCTACCATTGTAACCGACTCTATGTAACCCTAGCCCTCTCGGTGTCTATATAAACCGGATGGCTTTAGTCCGTAGGGACTACAATCACAACAACCCTTACAATCATACCATAGGCTAGCTTCTAGGGTTTAGCCTCCTTGATCTCGTGGTAGATCCACTCTTGTAAACATCCACAATATGAATATCAATCAAGCAGGACGTAGGGTTTTACCTCCATCAAGAGGGCCCGAAACTGGGTAAACATCGTGTCCCTTGTCTCCTGTTACCATCCGCCTAGACGCACAGTTCGGGACCCCCTACCCGAGATCCGCCGGTTTTGACACCGACATTGGTGCTTTCATTGAGAGTTCCTCTGTGTCGTCACCGATAGGCTTGATGGCCTCTTCAATCAACAACGACGCAGTCCTGGGTGAGACTTTTCTCACCGGATAGATCTTCAGATTCGGCGGTTCAAGACCGCGGGCCAACTCACTTGGCCATCTAGAGCAGATCAAAGCTACGCCTCGTCAGCGTCAGGCTTGAAGCCTAAACTTCACGGCCGTTATCCGCGGGACTTGATCCTCGATGGATCCGAGCCACAGCCGAAGCGTGCCGCTACTGTCACGATGGGCATGACCTAACTCTGCCACGGACAAGACCTTTGAGGTCGCACTCGATCCGCCGGACTCATAGTCCGGAGCCGATCGTCAATCAAGGACGGATGGCTGGACACCGCCGGAGCCGCAATTTCTACGGCGATGGAGCCAACACTTACCTTGTCCCACATAAAGCCCATGACTCGAGGTGCCGGACTCCCTGCCGACTCCGAACCTCCTGCGCCCGCCACGAATCCGATTGGGCGCCCGATCATGGAATTCACCACCGCGACATCTTTCAAAGACTTCGCCTTCGCGATATCATAAATTCATTGAAGCATCTCTCGCTATCCGAGAGTTCGCCGAACTACGGCCAGGACGGTTGGGACGCCGGATGATGAAGAAATTCAGATCCCACCCACCACCCACTTCGTAGCCACCGCCGACGATTTAACCGACATACTGACCACGACCAAGACATCGACGGTATGGACGACAATGTCGGAGACTTCCCAAGAACCAAAGGTGCCTACAGGACACCGGAAGACCACCTCGCCATACGACATATACATGGTGGACACCCAAGGGAAGCGATAACGAGGAACAACGGACGCTGCAGAGGATAATCTCGCCGATAAAGAACCAAACGGCGACGCAAACGCCGCCCTAAGTCCCGCCGATCAAAGCAGCCTTCCTAACGACCCAGCGATAGAGCAGGGCAAGCCAGCGGACGACGAACAGGACGAGCCGGATAATCAACCCCTTCACGGAGCAATCAACAGTCCAGCCACAACACCAGAGCATAAGAACATACGCAAAAAACCCGTCGCCACTGCAAGAAGTTTGAAGAAGGCGAAACGGAAGCTCAAAACAGCAGAAGACACGCTCAGAATGAAGTGGAGCAAAGTATTCAAGACCGCAGACAAATATGGCAATGGCCATCAAACTAAGAGCTACCCGAAGCGCAAGTTGCTGCCAGAATTTGACGAGGAAGCCATCGAGCCTTCACAGTCAAAAAATAAAGAGGTCGCCTGGCCGGATAGACGGCCAGATGACAGGCCCAAAGTGACAAGCGGGGCTGCACACAAGCCGAATTATAATCCTGGTAAAACGGACGGCCCAACTAGGTCCATCTACGGGCCAAAAAAGAGGACCCCGGGAAGTAACACACCACGACAAGTGTTCGAAGACAGCGGCACACCCAAATACAGGGGCGCCGCACACCCGCTATGTTTCACCGATGAGGTGCTGGATCATGAATTTCCAGCAGGGTTTAAACCCATAAACATAGAGGCATACGACGACACAACAGACCCCGGAGTCTGGATAGAAGACTATATACTACACATACACATGGCTAGAGGAGATGATCTCCACGCCATAAAATAACTACCCCTCAAGCTCAAAGGGCCAGCTCGGCATTGGCTCAAAAGCCTCCCAGAAAACACTGTTGGAAGTTGGGAAGAGCTTGAGGACGTGTTTAGAGCAAATTTTCAAGGGACTTATGTCCGCCCTCCGCATGCAGACGATCTGAGTCATATAACCCAACAGCTCGGAGAGTCAGTGCGCAAATTCTGGAACAGGTTCCTTACCAAAAAGAACCAAATAGTCGACTGTCCAGACGCGGAAGCCTTAGCAGCTTTTAAACACAACGTCCGCGACGAATGGCTCGCCAGACACCTCGGCCAAGAGAAGCCAAGAACAATGGCCGCGCTAACAAGCCTCATGATGCGCTTTTGCGCAGGAGAAGATAGTTGGCTAGCAAGATGCAGCACCAGCGACCCGAGTACATCCGAGATCAGAGATGGAAACGGAAAGTCACGGCGTAGGAAAGATCAGTGCTGGAATAAAGAAAAAAGCCCACAGGGCACGGTGGTCAACGCCGGATTCAAAAGCTCATGGCCAGACAATAAAACACGGCCTCTTAAGGACAACATAGACGAGCTATCAAATTTAAACAAAATTTTAGATCGGATATGTCAAATCCACAGTACCCCCGGAAGGCCTGCAAACCATACCAACCGAAATTGATGGGTTTTTAAGCAGTCCGGCAGACTTAATGCCGGACACAAGGGGCTCGATACGCCAAGCGAGGATAATGACGAGCCCCACCAGCAGAGCACCGGAAGTCAAAAGACTTTCCCTCGAGAAGTCAAAACAGTAAACTTGCTTCATGTAATAACACGGAAAGCCAACACGGCACTCGCCAAGACAAGTGTCGGACGATCCACCCCAGTGAACCAAGGTTGGATGTCAAAACCAATCACTTTCGACCATCTGGATTAGTCCAGAAGTATCCGGAGCGCAGGATAGACTGCCTCGATATCGGATCCCATAATAGACGGACTGCAATTAACGCAGGTGTTGATGGACGGCGGAAGTGACTTAAACTCGCTATATCCGGACACAATCCGCAAGTGGGGATAGACCCTATTACAATTAAAGCATAGCCGCACTTCCTTCAAAGGAGTGGCGCCAGCCCTTAAGCCAGCTATCAAGCACCACCGGACGGGAAGCTCGTCCGCTTCAATACAATACCACATTCCGCGTCTCTTACGCTTAAAATGCCCGGTCCATGTGGCATCGTTTCATCATAGGGTCGCCTGAGACCCTGGACACGGCTGGACGAGTCCGAAATAAATAAGCTAGGGGCTACCTAGCCGCACACCCCTTCACAAGGGTTTGCGCATAGAAGCCATAATGAGCTAGCATAGGCTCAACTTTCTTAATCTATATTTCAATTTTTATGCACTTTCTTGCACGCATTTCTTTTCCAACCAAGTTCTTCTCTTTACAGATCAACAGCGTGCACACCCGTCCGTGATGCGCACAACGGAGATACATGCGCAGACGCAAGAGGGACCCGTTGTAAGGACTCTTTTCGCACTAAGACCCTACGTAAACCTTTCTTACTGTCTCTTGTTGCTATAATCCCCTGGTTTATCATTATAACCAGAGTGGAGATCGGCGTTTTGGCATCGGCCGCGCTGTAAGAACCTGCCCTGCACTGGACACAAGGGGCTTAGGGCTTTGTTTTGCCGCTATTATAAAGACCGAACACCTTCGGGAGTGTTCTGCATCTCGAGTTAGGCCTTATATGCATCAGCTCCGAATCATGTCTTTGGTCAAATGTTGGGTTTGCCCGGCTCCTGTGTTTTGCTGCCTTACGTTCCGTATCATCGGCTAACGCGGCTCCAGGAGAACTACTGTGATTGTGCCCCAGTTCGGCTGGGCGAGCACCTCAGTAGAGAAAGCCGAAAACTGACTGTCATGATATAGCGAGAGACTGGTCAACCACTAGATCGACCTTGGGAATGTTTAGGATTCCTCCGCTTTGACGAAGGGCCGTTTCCTGCCAGCACATACGCTACCCGAATTCGAGAGCACGGTGCCCCTGTGGGCTATGTCGTAGCCCCACCCTCGAACTCCATGGCTAAGTGAAAGTGATAAAGCATTATAGTCCGGTTGCCTCGCTTGCTACGCTACCACCTCCTTTACAGGACCGAGACGCCGGATTAAGTGTGAAAACGCGCTATTTTTTATGAACACCCCGCACCTTGTGCGTGGGGGCTGAAACCGATCGCCATCTTTCGTGTTATACATACGTATACATGAACGGCCGCAAAGGAGATATTCTATTACTTGAACGCATAAGTATAAAAGGCGCTTACATCATAAATATCATTTTTACATCATATAAACGTTCATTCGAACGTAACATTTTTTGAGCACCGCGACTCTTTTACACGAGCACCAGGCAGCACTTCGCCAAAATAGTGCTCGGCGGGTAGCCGGTTATTATCCGAACCCGGGGTCGCAACAGCGGTGGCATCCATCTCTGTCCAATGTGTCTTCACACAGGCGAGCGCCATCCGCGCACCCTCTATGCAGGCCGACC
This sequence comes from Aegilops bicornis, assembly GCA_021605145.1. Taxonomy (NCBI): domain Eukaryota; kingdom Viridiplantae; phylum Streptophyta; class Magnoliopsida; order Poales; family Poaceae; genus Aegilops; species Aegilops bicornis. Next base: position 650,246,885 of record CM038674.1, read on the forward strand.
GCTTCATCGCCTTGATATGCGGCACCGCCCCAAGAAATTGCTGCAATAAGCCAAAGTAACTCTTCGGCTGAGGCCTATCCGGCCGGATATGGGTCACTATATCCGCCATAGCAAGCCCGGACAGCCTATTTAGCTCAGCCCACTCAGCCAAGCAATTGGTCAGCGGAAGTGAACGCTCCGGACTATGTAATTGAGACCAAAACAGCTCTTCCGTCTGGTGATCCTTCTGGCTTTGAAAATGCACAACGGCATCCGCCGCACTCGCTGCTAAGTCCATATAAGGGTCCTCTGGACACCACAGATGGCCCAGCTGAGCATATTTTGGATCCGTGAACCTTCGGCGCAGCAGAAAAGGCTTGCTAGCCACAATCTCCCCGGCCTGGCGCAGCTCTTCCTTCATAGCCCGCATTGCAGAGCGGGCATTCTTGGCTTCGGGCGGTGGCCTTCCGCAGGTCTTCTTTCCCGCTTAGGCGCTCCTTCCCAAGAGCCTCATTGCGGTCGGTAGCCTCTTTAACTTCACAGCCATTTCGCTATCTCTTCCCTGCTCCGCAGCAGCGGCCCTTTCGCCGCTTAACTCCTCAACCGCCCTCGGCTGCCGACATTCTTCCGCCTGCTCCTTGGCTTGAGCAAGTTCGCCCAAGACTCTCCACGGCAGCGGCACTATCTGCATTTCACGCACATATTGTAAGGAGTTGGCTTCGCTCCTTACCACGTGACGGACTGCCAAGATACCACATACCTTGCGACTCATCAAGTCGCTCGTTGATCAGCGATGTCCGCATCCGCCACATCGAAGTTGCCGCTTTAGTTCAAGAACTCCATCAGTCCGGCTGGCCTCGGACGACCCGCCACCTGCATCGGCACGACGGGAATTTAAACCTACGATTTTGATCCTCGACACCGTCGATATCGACAACCTACCGAGTCTCAGGGGCTACTATCTATACAGGGCGCATTCTATATGCAAAACTGTTAAAAGGTGTGTCATTTTTACGTACCTCAAACCCCGCTAGTAAACTCCTGACGGCATCATGCAACCCGCCTTCGGCGGACGAAATCCTTTCAATCACCACGCTCATCAATGCGTGCTGATCTTCTGAGATAGACGCCTTCTCAAGCAGATCCTTCAACCAGACACCGCTTGGCGCCGAACTATCCGGCTTTGCCACACCCGGGGCTCCTCCGTGATTTACACTTCGTGCTCGTCCGCCTATCCAACGGCGCCGGACGGGGCTGCTCGCTCTCCATCATCTCCTGGACGAAGGTCCCCAAGACGAGCTCATCTGCGAAGGACGGAGATCCAAACTACAAGGTAAAAACTTTAGTTATCCTCAGAAGCACAAATAGGGATGTCCCTTATTATAAAACTCCTTTCTTTCTACTTACGGTTCGTTGGAGGGCTGGCTCATTAAGGGAGATTGTGCGGCCGGGCCTCCTTGACGCAGAGGACCCTCCGCGAAGATTTCTTCCCCGCTTAGGGCTTTTTTCCCCGGTCCTCGGAGGCAGTCCTCTTCCCTTGGTAGGAGGGATTCTCGATCCCCTCGCTCAAGAGCCTCCTTAGGCGAGGCAAGAGATTTCCTGCTTTCCCTTTGCCTTCCTCCAAGGCGCAACCTCAAGCATCCGGACCAGCACGGGATCCGGCGCGGTCTCGGGGAGGGGGGCCGGACACCGCATTAATTTTGCTTCCGCTATCCACTCCTGTGTAGAAGGAGATCGGTCATAATGCGGATCATCGAAAGGCAAACAAACGGTATGTCCGGACTTGGAACTACTTACTTGAGTATTCGGGCGATTGCAGCTTAGTCCAGCATCCTCGGTCAATTCCGGACGCACCTCTTGCGATCCGAAGAATAAGTTATACATCTCCAAGGGTGTCATACCCATGAAGTGTTGAAGAATCAGGGCCCTCCGGATTGAACTCCCATAGCCGGAGAGGACGGCGCTTGCGAGGCAGGAGACGCCTAATTAGCATAACCTGCATCACCACCACCATATCGATCTCCCTCGTTAGGAGATCTCGAACTGCTCTGCAGTAGGGGCACGCCCTTTGACGGCCCCCGCTTGAGCTCCTTGGTAGACCCACGATGTCAATCGTCGTGGAGGTCCCGGGCGGAATAGGGGAGGCGGCTTTTGTCTGCGGCCCCTCGGAACGGTAATATAGAACCACTCTTGCTGCCACAGGCCGAGCTCCTCTTGGAAGGAGCCAGCGGGCCACGGGGCATCGGGCGCTCCTACTTATGGCCGCCCGCCACACTCCGCTGACGCCTCGATCATCTTCGGCGCCACATTGAAGGTCTTCAACCACTGGCTGAAGTGAGGGGTGACGCGGAGGAAGGCTTCGCAGACGACAATAAATGCGGAGATATGGAGGATGGACTCCGGAGCCAAATCGTGGAATTCCAACCCATAGTAAAACATGAGCCCTCTCACAAAAGGATCCATCGGGAAGCCTAAACCCCGACGGAGGTGGGATACGAAGACGACATACCGCCGGGCTCGGGGTTGGGGATGGCTCTGCCCTTCGGCAGCAACCCAGCGTAAATCTCGTAAGACAGTACTTGGCCTCCCGCAGCTTCAAGACGCCCTCCTCCGTGGACGGAGGAGGGCATCCACCGCCCTGGAGGTCGGAACCGGACATCGTTGAAGGTCCAAAGCGCTCGAATCTGGAGCTCTAGGTGCTGGAACTTGGAGTGTGGAGAGGATTCGATGGAAGATTGAAGAAAAAGAAACGAGCCTTGGTCCCGTTATAAAGAGGGAGGATACCAAGAGCCGTCTCCGTGACCGTTTGGGACTCGTCCTCGATAGAGGGAGCGTGGCGAACGGGCGCGGTTGGGTTACCCACGCCCGTATTGATGAGAATCCCGGATTAAGGGGAAACACGATCTCTGCTTCGACAAGACGTGCCAAGGAAACCGCTTCGCTAAATGCGCTAAGGTGGTAAAGTAAAAAACAATTTGAGTAATGGCTTGGTAGTGGTGTGACGTCATGCCACGGAAAACGTCAGCAGATTGAACTCGTGTATATATTATTATTCTCTCTACGGTGGAATGTGGAATTTATTTTGCAGAGCCGGACACTATCCTGGTGTTCACAATCTTCTATTATTTGGAGGAGGAACCCGCCTTGCAATGCCAAGCAATATACACGCTGCACTTATCGTCATTGAAGCCTGGTTCAGGGGCTACTGAGGGAGTCCCGGATTAGGGGGTGTCCGGACTGCCGGACTACCATCATCGGCCGGACTATCATCGGCCGGACTATCATCATCAACCGGACTCCAAGACTATGAAGATACAAGATTGAAGACTTTACCCCGTGTCCGGATGGGACTTTCCTTGGCGTGGAAGGCAAGCTTGGCGATACGGATATGTAGATCTCCTACCATTGTAACCGACTCTATGTAACCCTAGCCCTCTCCGGTGTCTATATAAACCGGATGGCTTTAGTCCGTAGGACTACAATCACAACAACCCTTACAATCATACCATAGGCTAGCTTCTAGGGTTTAGCCTCCTTGATCTCGTGGTAGATCCACTCTTGTAAACATCCACAATATCAATATCAATCAAGCAGGACGTAGGGTTTTACCTCCATCAAGAGGGCCCGAACCTGGGTAAACATCGTGTCCCTTGTCTCCTGTTACCATCCGCCTAGACGTACAGTTCGGGACCCCCTACCCGAGATCCGCCGGTTTTGACACCGACACCCGCGCTAAGGTGCACTGGGGCAAGCTGGACGGTGAGAAGCTTGTGAAGGACGGACCACCACCGGGCAAGGAGCATCGCAAGCCCGAATTGTATTATGAGGGCGTCCTGAAGGGTGCCCGCGTGATAGCGGGTGAATGCTCCAAAGATGTAATTTTTGAATAGACTCGCATTTGTTATCCTGTACGCTGAAAACTTGTTCATATGCGCTAAGCAACGCTTGTGAATTTAAAATATTACCTTCTGTGCGGCTGTTTATCAAAATTTGAGAGATGGCAAGTCGTTGGCTTCAGCCCCCATGCCACGAGTGCTAGGGTGTTCGGGATAAACTTGAGCGCTCTTGTTCCCATTCTTGGGTCCTTCGAGGGAGGCGCTCAACGCAACGAACAAGGCAACCGGACTTATAGTGCTTGAACACTCTCACTTAGCCATAGAATTCTATAATTTTAAATTTCAGCGAAGCCCCTAGTATTCGGAAGACCGAGTACGGGCGCTATCCACGCCTTGGCCGGACAATGCCGGTTCCTCGCTCTAAGCGGCATAAGTCTTTAGGGACTCGAAGAAACCTCTCGAACAGCGATCGCTCTCGCCCTATCATGACGGTCAGTTTTAGCTTTCTCCACTGAGGTGCTCAACCCAGCTCAACCGGGGCACAATCGCAATGGTTCTCCCAGCGCTACCTTAGCCGATATAATGGAACGTAAGGTACCAAAACATGGGAGCCGGGCAAACCCAACTATTGACCCAAGACATGATTCGGAGCCGATGCATATAATGCTATAAGTTCGGGGTGCCACGCTTTTGAAAGTGTTCGGACTTGTCACACCATGTTTTTGGGGTACATAAGCCCCTGGTGTGGTGGTCGTACCAAATTGTACGGTTGCGCAATATCATAGATGAACATATACAATGGGAAAGAATGTAATATTAGGCAAGAGCTATATATTGTTTATTCAAAAGAAACTGCAAATAAAAGCAGAACGATACAAATTTGGCGATAAGCAAGGTACGGGACTTTTGACATGTCCCCCTTCCAGGGGTAAGTTTGCGGTGTGGTATGTAAAACAGGTGTACTGCTCGTAATAGAGACCACCTGGACACTTGACGCAGTTTGCTGCTTCCCTGGCTGTTGCATCGTGTAGTCGGCACGAATGCCGGACAGGGCTTCTGGAGAACAGAGTCCTGAAAGTAAAAAGAAAAAGAAAAAAGAAAGAAAGGAATGACACAAACGGTAGCCCCTAGTGCGGTCTAGCCGCATTCTGGGCATGCCGTGGTCGTGGCCCGTCCCCTATGCCCATGGTGCTTCAGAGCGCAATTACGTGCGCCAGAGTAATCGCTTTCGCGAAGTTCGCGAGGGCTGGGGTTGGGGTCGACACGACGCTTGTTCGAACGCGTGCAGCGGTCTTGCTGTAGGTTACTCCGGGCGCGCTTGACAGTGTCCGATTGTTTATTGGCCGGACTGGAGGATTGCCTTAAGAGGCTGTTCTGCACTTCTGCCGCAAGGGCGGCCGTATGCTCCTCCGTTCAGAGGGAGCGTTCGGTGTTTCCATTGACTGTGATTACGCTCGAGGGCCTGGCATCTTGAGCTTGAGGTACGCGTAGTGCGGCACCGCATTGAATTTTGCGAATGCAGTTCGCCCGAGCAGTGCGTGATAGCCGCTGCGGAACGGGACTATGTCGAAGATTAACTCCTCACTCCGGAAGTTATCCGGGGATCCTAAGACCACTTCAAGTGTAACGGAGCCTGTACAATTGGCCTCTACACCTGGAATGACGCCTTTAATGGTCGTCTTTGTGGTTTTGATTCTTGATGGGTCTATGCCCATTTTATGCGACCGTATCCTCGATAAATCAGGTTCAGCTGCCGCCGCCGCCCATCGGGACTCTGGTGAGGTGAAATCCATCAATAATTGGGTCAAGAACCAATGCGCGAAACCGCCGTGGACGGATGCTAGTGGGGTGGTCCTTCGATCAAAGGTGATCGGGCAGGAAGACCATGGGTTGAACTGGGCGATCGCTCCATCGCATATACGCCCCTTAGTGCATGCTTCCGCTCCCTTTTGGGTATGTGGGTTATGCGTATATCATGTTCACCGTCCGCACTTGTGTGGGAAAGCCCTTCGTCCTCTATTGTTTGGTGGCCGGGCTCTTCCTCGTCATCGCTTATGCAGCCCCTTGTCATTGTTTTCGGCGCTTAGCTTGCTCGCTTGCTTGAACACCCAACAATCCCTGTTGGTGTGGTTGGCTGGTTTTCGGGTGCCATGTATCCGCACAAGCGATCGAGTATTCGCTCCAAGTTGGACGGGCCCCTGGTATTTCTTTTGAATGGCTTATTCCGCTGACCGGTTTAGAGCCTCGAATCCGCATTTATCGTCAGATCTTCAGCATTGTCACCGCACGCGGCGCTTATGCTTGTTGCGACGCCGACCTGCCATTGTTGTCCTTGGTATCCGAACTACCGTAATGTTTGGCCAAGTTGTTGCTTCGAAGCTAGCCAGCTGTCCTCTCCCGCGCAAAAGCGGGTCATGAGTGTGGTGAGGGCTGCCATGGATTTCGGCTTTTCCTGTCCTAGGTGCCGGGCTAGCCACTCGTCGTGGATGTTGTGTTTGAAGGCTGCTAGCGCCTCTGCATCCGGACAGTCGACGATCTAATTTTTCTTTGTTAGGAACCGCGTCCGTAATTGTCTCGCCGATTCTTCCGCTGCTAAATTATATGGCTAAGGTCATCGGCGTCTGGTGGTCGCACATATGTGCCCCGGAAGTTATCGAGGAATGCGGCTTCCGTGTCCTCCCAACAACCGATTGACTCTGCTGGCAAGCTGTTGAGCCAATGCCGAGCTGGTCCTTTAAGCTTGAGTGGGAGGTATTTGATGGCATGTAGATCATCACCGCGGGCCATGTGGATATGGAGGAGATAGTCCTCGATGCAGACCGCAGGATCTGTGGTACCATCCTATGATTCGATGTTTACGGGTTTGAAGCCCTCAGGGATTTGATGATCCATTACTTCATCTGTGAAGCATAGTGGGTGTGCGGCGCCTCAGATATTGGAGCTATATCACGACGTAGCTCATATGAGCTTTGTCTACTATGTTCGCCCGCCGGAGTTGTTGTATCCGCGTGACGGTAATCATCCCGAGTCGTTACGCCCACGCGATCTGTAGATCGATCTAGTTTGCTTTGCCTTATCCTCCAGTATATCTCGCAAGTCCGGCGCGTTCTCCCGTGCCTTGGTACTTTTTGAGCGGCGTCGGGGCGTGGCTTGAGGAGAGGGCCGAGAGGCTTCTCTGTCGCGGCCACGGGGTTGTCGGTCTGCCATGTCGTGTGCTGGTGATGCGGGTGCTCCCTCCTCTGATCGAGGCAACGGCCTGCGTTTGGGGTAGCTTTTGGAGGGGCGTTCGAGTTCGTACTCTTCAGCTGCAAGGACTTCGGTCCATCTGTCAGCTAGCAGGTCTTGGTCAGCTTTAAGTTGTTGCTGCTTTTTCTTGAGGCTGCTTGCCGTGGCCATGAGCCTGCGTTTAAAACGCCTCTTGTTCGACGGATCCTCTCGCACGACGATTTAAATTGCGTCGTCGAGGCTTGCCTCGCCTTCGAGGGGGCGATAATTATCGCCCTCTACCTCTCTTTTCTATCGTGACCGTCAGGCGGACTTGCTTCTCCCTCCTCCCGTGGCCGAGTCCCGCCGAGGGGGTCGCCTTTCGCACCGTCCGGTATTATTGTCTCCGTGCGGAATCACCGCTTTTACCGTGGCGGGATTTAGAGCGGCGCCACGACGCCGGCGCTTGGGTTGTTTCTTGGAGGGGTCATCCTCCGCTGTTCCATCGCCATTCCCATCTATTGGGATGTCCATCATGTATATGTCATATGACGAGGTGGCCTTCCAGTGCCCCATGGGCGCTGGCTCTTGATCGTCTCCGGCACCTGTTGGGGAACGTAGCAGAAATTCAAAATTTTCCTACGTGTCACCAAGATCTATCTATGGAGAAACTAGCAACGAGGGAAGGAGAGTGCATCTACATACCCTTGTAGATCGCTAAGCGGAAGCGTTCATGAGAACGGGGTTGAAGGAGTCAGACTCGTCGTGATCCAAATCACCGAGATCCTAGTGCCGAACGGACGGCACCTCCGCTGCTCAACACACGTACAGCTCCGGTGACGCCTCCCACGCCTTGATCCAGCAAGGAGAGAGGGAGAGGTTGAGGAAGACTCCATCCAGCAGCAGCACAACGGTATGGTGGTGATGGAGGAGCGTGGCAATCTGTGAGGGCTTCGCCAAGCACCGCAGGAGAGGAGGAGGAGGAAGAAGAGGTGCAGGGCTGCACCAACGAGAGGTTCTCATGTCTTATGGGCAGCCCCCTAGGCCTCATATATATAGGGGAAGGGGTGGAGGGTGCGCCCCCTCTAGGGTTCCCACCCCTAGAGGGGCGGCAGCCCTAGATGGGTTCAAGGGGGGCGGCCAAGAGGGGAGGGAGAGGGAGGCGCCCCCTAGATGGGCCTTAGGGCCCATCTGCCCTAGGGTTTGCCCCCTCCCACTCTCCCTTGCGCCTTGGGCCTCTTGTGGGGGGCGCACCAGCCCCCTTGGGGCTGGTTCCCTCCCACACTTGGCCCACGCAACCTTCTGGGGTTGGTGGCCCCACTTGGTGGACCCCCGGGACCCTCCCGGTGGTCCCGGTACGTTACCGATAAACCCCCAAACTTTTCCTAGACCAAAACAGGACTTCCCATATATAAATCTTTACCTCCGGACCATTCCGGAACTCCTCGTGACGCCCAGGATCTCATCCGACTCCAACAACATTCGGTAACCACATACAAACTTCCTTTATAACCCTAGCGCCATCGAACCTTAAGTGTGTAGACCCTATGGGTTCGGGAACTATGCAAACATGACCGAGACGTTCTTCCCGTCAATAACCAACAGCGGATCTGGATACCCATGTTGGCTCCCACATGTTCCACGATGATCTCATCGGATGAACCACGATGTCAAGGACTCAATCGATCCCGTGATACAATTCCCTTTGTCTAGCGGTATTGTACTTGCCCGAGATTCGATCGTCGGTATCCCGATACCTTGTTCAATCTCAGATCCGCAAGTCTCTTTACTCGCTCCGTAACACATCATCCCGTGATCAACCCCTTGGTCACATTGTGCACATTATGATGATGTCCTACCGAGTGGGCCCAGAGATACCTCTCCGCTTACACGAAGTGACAAATGCCGCCTCGATTCGTGCCAACCCAATGCACACTTTCGGAGATACCAGAGTGCACCTTTATAGTCACCCAGATTCGCCAGGACGCTTTGGTACACCCAAAGCATTCCTACGGTATCCGGAGTTGCACAATCTCATGGTCTAAGGAAAAGATACTTGACATTAGAAAAGCTTTAGCATACGAACTACGATCTTTGTGCTAGGCTTAGGATTGTCTTGTCCATCACATCATTCTCCTAATGATGTGATCCTGCTATCAATGACATCCAATGTCCATGGTTAGGAAACCGTAACCATCTATTGATCAACGAAGCTAGCCAATAGAGGCTTACTAGGGACATGGTGTTGTCTATGTATCCACACATGTATCTGAGTTTCCTATCAATACAATTATAGCATGGATAATAAACGATTATCATGAACAAGGAAATATAATAACAATAACTAATTTATTATTGCCTCTAGGGCATATTTCCAACAGTCTCCCACTTGCACTAGAGTCAATAATCTAGTTCACATCGCCATGTGATTAACACTGATAGGTCATATCGCCATGTGACCAACACCCAAAGAGTTTACTAGTGTCTCAGAACTAGTTCACATCATCATGTGATTTAGACTCAATGAGTTCTCGAGGTTTGATCTTGTTTTGCTTGTGAGAGAGGTTTTAGTCAACGGGTTTTAGTCAACGGGTCTCCAACCTTTCAGATCCGTGTGTACTTTGCAATTCTCTATGTCATATTGTAAATGTTGCTTCCACGCTCCACTTGGATCTATTCCAAATGGTTGCTCTACTATACGTATCCGTTTGCTACTCGTAGTCACTCGGATAGGTGTTAAAGCTTGCATCGACGCAACGCTTTACGCCGAACTCTTTATCACCTCCATAATCGAGAAACATGTCCTTATTTACTCCAAGGACAATTTTGATCATTGTCCAATGATCCATTCCTGGATCATTCTTGTACCCCTTGACCGACTCATGGCAAGGCACACTTCCTGCGGTACACAAAGATAGCATACTATAGAACCTATGTCTCAAGCATAGGGGCCGACCTTCGCCCTTTCTCTTTTCTCGCCGTGGTCGAGCTTTTAACTCTTAACTTCATACCTTACATCTCGTGCAAGAACTCCTTCTTTGATCGATCCATCTTGAACACCTTCAAGATCATGTCAAGGTATATGCTCATTTGAAAGTACCATTAAGCGCTTTGATCTATCCTCATAGATCTTGATGCTCAATGTTCAAGTAGCCTAATCCAGGTTTTCATTTGAAAACACTTTTCAAATAACCCTCTATGCTTTACGTAAAATTCTACATCATTTCGATCATCAATATGTCAACAACATATACTCATCGTAAATTCTATAGTGCTCCCACTCACTTCTTTGGAAATACAAGTTTCTCATAAACTTTGTATAAACCCAAAATCTTTGATCATCTTATCAAAGCGCACATTCCAACTCCGAGATGCTTACTCCGGTCCTTAGAAGGATCATTGAGCCAAAGCATACCTTTTAGCATCCTTAGGACCGATAAAACTTTTCCGATTGTATCACATACAACCTTTCCTTACGAAACCGGTGAGGAAACTCGCTTTGACATCCATCTGTCGGATTTCATAAATGCAGCTAATGCTAACATGATTCCGACGGACTTAAGCATCGCTACGGATGAGAAAATCTCATTGTAGTCAACTCCTTGAACTTGTGAAAAACTCTTCGCCACAAGTCGAGCTTCATAGACGGTGACATTACCGTCCATGTCCGTCTTCCTCTTAAAGATCCATTTATCTCAATGGCTTGCCGATCATCGAGCAAGTCCACCAAAGTCCATGCTTTGTTCTGATATATGGATACTATCTCGGATTTCATGGCTTCTAACCATTTGTCGGAATTTGGGCCCACCATCGCTTCTTCATAGCTCGTAGGTCCATTGTTGTCTAGCAACATGACCCTCAAGACAGGATCACCGTACCACTCTGAAGCAGTATGCGTCCTTGTCGTCCTACGAGGTTCGGTAGTGACTTGATCCGAAACTTCATGATTACTATCATAAGCTTCTACTTCAATTGGTGTAGGTGCCACGGGAACAACTTCCCGTGCCTCGCTACACACTAGTTGAAGTGACGGTTCAATAACCTCATCAAGTCTCCACCATCCTCCCACTCAACTTTTCGAGACGAACTTTTCCTCGAGAAAGGACCCGATTCAAGAAACAATCCCTATTGCTTTCGGATCTGAATTAGGAGGTATACCCAACTGTTTTGGGTGTCCTATGAAGATGCATTTTATCCGCTTTGGGTTCGAGCTTATCAACCTGAAACTTTTTCACATAAGCGTCGCAGCCCCAAACTTTTAAGAAATGACAGCTTAGGTTTCTCTAAACCATAGTTCATACGGTGTCATCTCAACGGAACTATGTGGTGCCCTATTAAAGTGAGTGCGGTTGTCTCTAATGCCTAACCCATGAATGATAGTGGTAATTCGATAAGAGATATCATGGTACGCACCATATCCAATAGAGTGCAACTATGATGTTCGGACACACCATCACACTATGGTGTTCCAGGCGGTATTAATTGTGAAACAACTTGCACAATGTCTTAATTGTGTGCCAAAACTCAGAATCAGATATTCATCTCTATGATCATATCATAGACATTCTATCCTCTTGTCACGAAGATCTTAAACTTCACTCTGAAATTACTTGAACCATTCAATAATTCAGATTTGTGTTTCATCAAGTAAATATACTCAACATCTACTCAATCATCCGTGAAGTCGTAACATAACGATATTCATCGCATGCCTCAAAGACTTCATTGGACTGCACACATCAAAATGTGTTACTTCTAACAAGTTGCCGTCTAGTTCCATCTTATCAAACCGAGGCTTTTCACCATCTTGTCCATGTGGTATGTTTTGCATATCTCAAGTGATTCAAAATCAAGTGAGTCTAAACGATCCATCTGCATGGAGTTTCTTCATGCATATACACCAATAGACATGGTTCGCATGTCTCAAACTTTTCAAAAACGAGTGAGTCCAAAGATCCATCAACATGGAGCTTCTTCATGCGTTTTACACCAATATGACTTACATGGCAAGTGCCACAAGTAAGTGGTACTATCATTACTATCTTATACTTTTGGCATGAAAATGTGTATCACTACGATCGAGATTCAATAAACCATTCCTTTAGGTGCAAGACCATTGAAGGTATTATTCAAATAAATAGAGTAACCACTATTCTTCTTAAATGAACAAATCAGACAAGTATAGACATAATCCAATCATGTATATGCTCAACGCAAACACCAAATAACAATTATTTAGGTTTAACACCAATCTCGATGGTAGAGGGAGCGGGCGATGCTTGATCACATCAACCTTGGAAACACTTCCAACACATATCGTCAGCTCACCTTTAGCTAGTCTCCGTTTATTCCGTAGGCTTTTATTTCGAGTTACTAATACTTAGCAACCGAACCGGTATCTTAATACCCTGGTGCTACTAGGAGTACTAGTAAAGTACACATTAACATAATGTATATCCAATATACTTCTTTCGACCTTGCCAGCCTTCTTATCTACCAAGTATCTAGGGTAATGCTGCTCCAAAGGCTGTTCCCCTTATTACGTAAGCACTTAGTCTCGGGTTTGGGTTCAACCTTGGGTTTCTTCACTAGAGCAGCAGCTGATTTGCCGCTTCATGAAGTATCCCTTCTTGCCCTTGCCCTTCTTGAAACTAGTGGTTTCACCAACCATCAACAATTGATGCTCCTTCTTGACTTCTACTTTCGTGATGTCAAACAACGCGAATACCTCAAGGATCATCATATCTATCCTTGACATGTTATAGTTCATCACGAAGCTCTAGCAGCTTGGTGGTAATGACTTTGGAGAAACATCACTATCTCATCTGGAAGATCAACTCCCACTCGATTCAAGTGATTGTTGTGCTCTGACAATCTGAGCACAAGCTCAACGATTGAGCTTTTCTCCCTTAGTTTGCAGGTTAAGAAAATCGTCGGAGGTCTTATACCTCTTGACGTGAGCACGAAGCTTGAAATCCCAATTTCAGCCCTCAAACATCTCATATGTTCCGCGACGTTTCAAAAACGCCTTCGGTGCCTCAACTCTAAACCGCTTAATTGAACTATCACGTAGTTATCAAAACGCAGTATGTCCCATGTTCATAACATCCACAAACGACGCTTGGGGTTCAAAGACACCGAAGCGGTGCATTAAGGACATAAGCTTTCTCTGTCCGCATAATTGCTACTTTCAACTTTCAACTATATTTTCTCTAGGAACATATCTAAACAAAGGAACTAAAGCACGAGCCATTTACATAATTTGCAAAAGGTCTTTTGACTATGTTCAAGATAATTAAGTTCATCTTATGAACTCCCACTCGAGATAGACATCCCTCTGGTCATCTAAGTGATTACATGATCCGAGTCAACTAGGCCGTGTCCGATCATCACGTGAGACGGACTAGTCGACTCGGTGAACATCTTCATGTTGATCGTATCTACTATACGACTCATGCTCGACCTTTCGGTCTCCGTGTTCCGAGGCCATGTCTGCACATGCTAGGCTCGTCAAGCTAACCCCAAGTGTTTTTTGCTGTGTAAATCTGTCTTACACCCGTTGTATGTGAACGTAAGAATCCATCACACCCGATCATCACGTGGTGCTTAGAAGCGACGAACTGTAGCAACGGTGCACTGTGGAGAACACTTCTTGAAATTGTTGTAAGGGATCATCTTATTTACTACCGTCGTTCTAAGTAAACAAGATGCAGAAACATAATAAACATCACATGCAATTATATAGAGTAGTGACATGATATGGCCAATATCATATTGCTCCTTTTGATCTCCATCTTCGGGACTCCATGATCATCATTGTCACCGGCATGACACCATGATCTCCATCATCATGATCTCCATCATCGTGTCTCCATGAAGTTGTCTCTCGCCAACTTATTACTTTTACTACTATGGCTACCGTTAGCAATAAAGTAAAGTAATTACATGGCGTTGTTCAATGACACGCAGGTCATACAATAAATAAAGACAACTCCTATGGCTCCCGCCGTTGTCATACTCATCGACATGCAAGTCGTGAATCCTATTACAAGAACATGATCAATCTCATACATCACATATCATTCATCACATTCTTCTTGGCCATATCACATCACATAGCATACCCTCGCAAAAACAAGTTAGACGTCCTCTAATTGTTGTTTGCATGTTTTACGTGGCTGCTTTGGGTTTCTAGCAAGAACGTTTCTTACCTCACGCAAAACCACAACGTGATATGCCAATTGCTATTTACCCTTCATAAGGACCCTTTTCATCGAATCCGTTCCGACTAAAGTGGGAGAGACCGGCACCGCTAGCCACCTTATGCACCAAGTGCATGTCACCGGTGGAACCTGTCTCACGTAAGAGTACGTGTAAGGTCGGTCCGGGCCGCTTCATCCCACAATACCGTCGAAACAAGATTGGACTAGTAACGGTAAGCATATTTAACATCATCAACGCCCACAACTACTTTGTGTTCTACTCATGCAAAGAATCTACGCAATAGACCTAGCACATGATGCCACTTTGTTGGGGAACGTAGCAGAAATTCAAAATTTTCCTACGTGTCACCAAGATCTATCTATGGAGAAACTAGCAACGAGGGAAGGAGAGTGCATCTACATACCCTTGTAGATCGCTAAGCGGAAGCGTTCATGAGAACGGGGTTGAAGGAGTCGTACTCGTCAGTGATCCAAATCACCGGAGATCCTAGTGCCGAACGGACGGCACCTCCGCTGCTCAACACACGTGACAGCCCAAGGACGCCTCCCACGCCTTGATCCAGCAAGGAGAGAGGGAGAGGTTGAGGAAGACTCCATCCAGCAGCAGCACAACGGTATGGTGGTGATGGAGGAGCGTGGCAATCCTGTAGGGCTTCGCCAAGCACCGCAGGAGAGGAGGAGGAGGAAGAAGAGGTGCAGGGCTGCACCAACGAGAGGTTCTCATGTCTTATGGGCAGCCCCCTAGGCCTCATATATATAGGGGAAGGGGTGGAGGGTGCGCCCCCTCTAGGGTTCCCACCCCTAGAGGGGCGGCAGCCCTAGATGGGTTCAAGGGGGGCGGCCAAGAGGGGAGGGAGAGGAGGCGCCCCTAGATGGGCCTTAGGCCCATCTGCCCTAGGGTTTGCCCTCCCACTCTCCCATGCGCCTTGGGCCTCTTGTGGGGCGCACCAGCCCCTTGGGGCTGGTTCCTCCCACACTTGGCCCACGCAACCTTCTCGGGGTTGGTGGCCCCACTTGGTGGACCCCGACCCTCCCAAAGTGGTCCCTGCGTTACCGATAAAACCCGAAACTTTTCCGGTGACCAAAACAGGACTTCCCATATATAAATCTTTACCTCCGGACCATTCCGGAACTCCTTGTGACGTCCAGGATCTCATCCGGGACTCCTAACAACATTAGGTAACCACATACAAACTTCCTTTATAACCCTAGCGTCATCAAACCTTAAGTGTAGACCCTACGGGTTCGGGAACCATGCGCATATGACCGAGACGTTCTCCCGTCAATAACCAACAGCGGATCTGGATACCCATGTTGGCTCCCACATGTTCCACGATGATCTCATCGGATGAACCACGATGTCAAGGACTCAATCGATCCCGTATACAATTCCCTTTGTCTAGCGGTATTGTACTTGCGAGATTCGATCGTCGGTATCCCGATACCTTGTTCAATCTCGTATCCGCAAGTCTCTTTACTCGTTCCGTAACACATCATCCCGTGATCAACCCCTTGGTCACATTGTGCACATTATGATGATGTCCTACCGAGTGGGCCCAGAGATACCTCTCCGCTTACATCGGCGACAAATCCCGCCTCGATTCGTACAACCCAATGCAGACACTTTCGGAGATACCAGAGTGCACCTTTATAGTCACCCAGTTACGTTGTGACGCTTGGTACACCCAAAGCATTCCTACGGTATCCGGGAGTTGCACAATCTCATGGTCTAAGGAAAAGATACTTGACATTAGAAAAGCTTTAGCATACTGAACTACGATCTTTGTGCTAGGCTTAGGATTGGGTCTTGTCCATCACATCATTCTCCTAATGATGTGATCCCGTTATCAATGACATCCAATGTCCATGGTTAGGAAACCGTAACCATCTATTGATCAACGAGCTAGCCAATAGAGGCTTGCTAGGGACATGGTGTTGTCTATGTATCCACACATGTATTTGAGTTTCCTATCAATACAATTATAGCATGGATAATAAACGATTATCATGAACAAGGAAATATAATAATAATAACTAATTTATTATTGCCTCTAGGGCATATTTCCAACAGCACCGTCGTCCATACCGTCGATGTCTTCGGAGTCGAGGTCGAGCATGTCGGTTAGATCATCGACAGTGGCTACAAAGTGGGTGGTGGGTGGGCGTTGAATTTCTTCGTCGTCCGAATCCCAACCTTCCTGACCGTAGTTCGGCCAGGGCTCCTCTGACAAAGAGAGAGACTTTAATGAGTTCAGGATATTGCCAAAGGGCGAGTGCCGAAGACGTCCGGGCGGTGAACTCCATGACTGGCGCCCAGTCGGATTCGACTGGCAGGGGCGCGGGAGGTTCGGAGTCCGGAAAGGAGTCCGGCACCTGAGAGTCATGAGCTTCGCAAAGGACAGGGATGGTGTTCGGCGCAATCGCCGTAGAGATTTCAGCCCCCGATGCGGTGTCCAACCAACCGTCCTCGATCGGCGAAACCGGCTCCGGATTAAGGGTCGGAGCGGGTGACGGTGTCCTGGACTAGGGGGTACTCACCACGTCGTCTCCCGATCAGTTGGATTGGGCCGAGGATCCCCATGGCCGTATACTCATGGGCCAATCCGGACAGTTGCCGCATACAAGGAAGATTCCACAAGACTTGGCGATCAAGACAAGGACTCCTCCTCCACCGGCGTATTCGGCTAGGACTCTTGTTATCCTAGGCCTCTGGTGCATTATATAAACCGAGGCCAGGCTAGTCGATAGACAATCTCATATACAACAATCATACCATAGGCTAGCTTCTAGGGTTTAGCCTCTTTCATCTCGTGGTAGATCTACTCTTGTACTACCCATATCATCAATATTAATCAAGCAGGAGTAGGGTATTACCTCCATCGAGAGGGCCCGAACCTGGGTAAAAACATCGTGTCCCCTGTCTCCTGTTACCATCCTCCTAGACGCATACGCCGGGACCCCCTACCCGAGATCCGCCGGTTTTGACACTGACATTGGTGCTTTCATTGAGAGTTCCGCTGTGTGTTCGGCAAAAGGTCGATGGCTCGCCTGCAGATCAACTGCGACGTCGGCATCTTCGTCACCAGCTCATCTGGTCACCTTAGTTCGACCAAGGGCTGTGCCCTACCTCCGATCGTCATGTTCGGATGAGGGCCTTCATCAACATCAACTCCGATCTCTATCAAGATCATGGAGGAATCATCCAGGGAGCTCGGGGGCTCAACGTCAACATTGCCCTCGGGCGACGTTGATCGGCTACGGAATTCCTATATCTACCACCCCTCAAAATTTCAGCTCGATCCGACCGTCCAAACTCCGGGAACCTTCTGATTAGTGCATCACTTTTTGGATCTGTTTTCTGCGTGAAAACGAATCCGACCCGAGTTCGTTTTTTTTATGAACGGGATTTCGGACATCCTTTTTGAAGGAAGTTTTGTATGGGGCATTGTGTTTTGTTCCCGAACACATCCCACTAACTTTAAAATTTTTGAACATGATCTTCAACATCATGCTGGTGTTAAACCAGTCCGGCAATAATGCTCCACGACTGCCGACCTGCGCTAGACACGTCGTCACTTTGTTGAGCCGAGCTCAACTTCTTCAGATCATCATCTCGGCAAGCCAAACAAGAGTCCGGCATCGCGAAGGATAAATCATCACCAACATCGCCGGCCCACGGATTACACGGAGCGGGCATACCAAGATCGCCGCATCGGCCGCTTCATTAAGCCGGCATCGACCACGTCACGACCTGCATCGGCAGGGCCGCACTATTGCTTCTTCAAGCTGGTGTCCATCACGCCGACCTACTTCGACATCTCGGCTGGACCGGCGGCTTCGCCATCTCTTCATCAACCTACTCCGGACAGTTCGGCGTCACTAGCCGACCAGCTCCGTCACGTTAGCTGGACCGAGGGCTTCGTCATGCCGTCGCTTTATCGCCCATCAGGCAATGGGTATGCGGATCGATTCCCAATTTTTGGGAGTCGCTTTTCTTCAGACTGCTACAACAAATAAACCAGGTGCTATTAATCCTATTATTTTTTGCCTGTTTGGGTTCATTCTTCCCAAGGAATTATTTTTTTTTCTTTGTCCATCATATGTACACAGTCTATCAAATGGTGGACGC
This sequence comes from Aegilops bicornis, assembly GCA_021605145.1. Classification (NCBI taxonomy): domain Eukaryota; kingdom Viridiplantae; phylum Streptophyta; class Magnoliopsida; order Poales; family Poaceae; genus Aegilops; species Aegilops bicornis. The sequence goes on from CM038674.1 coordinate 650,265,256, forward strand.
ATTATCGACGGTCGCATAGTGGTTCGGTTAGTTTCCGTACATAGTCCGGCGAACGCTGCATCCGGAACTCGGACCGACCTGTAAATTCAGGCTTTGCCACGCCTTTACCGCATCACGCCGACGCCCTGCATCGACATTGACTTCGGCGCCAGGCCATATTTCTTTTATTACTCACTTTGCATAAATTATTTTTTATGCAACGATTTTTTTATTACTATTATCTCTGGTTTGCACTATTTTTTGTGCACAGGAAAATGATCCAGCCGGACTATATCCTTTGGCGTCACCTCGGCTGGATGGGGGGCTTCCTCAACACTTCATTACCCCATGCAGAGGACTTCGGCATCACTCTGCCGTCCTGCATTGACCGTGCTATGTCACCACTTCGGAGGGCCGAGCTCTTTGCTCCGCCACCTCGGGACCGGCTTGGGGATGGAACCTTGTCCCGCATCAAGCTCGGACCGCGTCGTCAATACCGAACACATTAACCAGCTAAGTTGCCTTCATGCTCAAAGTTTTAAATTTTTAAACTTGTGTTCGGCTCGACCAAGCATTATACTTTTTTGGAAAAAAGTTGCTTGTAAAAATTTTCCTTGTCCAAACCTTGTTTGTGACGCGCAAATTCAAATACCCCGTTTACTTGGGGGCTTCCTTCATGAAGCTTTTTCCTCTTGCATATGATTATACTTGTACGGCTTCGTTCCTTGTTCGTGTATTACGCCACAATATGCACCATATTGACTTAAGCGATTTGCAAGCTGGGTTGCTGGCTCTGTGCTTACCCCTACGCTCCCGATTGTTCGGCTAGGGAGTAAAGGGAGCACCTCTGCGATTGTCACGACCGGGTCCTCCGAGCTCGACCTCGACTGGGTGAAGCCGAAGCTAAGCGCTCTTATTGTTTTCAATCATGGTCGGCAGAACGGAACTCATGAGTAAAAAAATCTACTGCACAAGTCTCATAATAACAATGAGCAATCAAGAAAGGTATTGGTGGGGTACTATTTTCTTCAAGATGCTTCTTACACTATGATAGTAATATAGCATAAGTTCCTCGAAGCGCCGCTTTATGTCTCACATGTTCTTTATGGCCTGATTGCCTGGTTATTGGAAACACCGCCGATATTCTCGATGATGGAGTACATAACACTTTTCGGTCCTTGACCAAAGAGGGAGAAGCCGACGGTCGGTTAAAACGCGTTTAAAGTTCGGTTGAACATAGATATGATATAAGTACTTCGGTACATACAATCATTCTTTTACCCAAGTCACTTGGGGGCTCTTACGATTATTTGAGCCGTTTTATAATAAGTGTTTTTCTTCTTAGTCGTTGCAAAGTTTTTATTATTATTTATCACTCCTTTTTTCGACACGAGTGTGCAGTCACTAGCCGGGGAGCCTAATTTCTCTCGTAAAACCGCTAGAGTTCCGTTTTCTAAACTGGCCTAATGAGAAGCACTCCGCCTTCGGGATGGGAGACTGAAGCCGTAGGCTGACCCACTTGAAGTCTTGAGATAGGATGTGTCATGTTAAAGCATGGCAGAAGCACTTTTTTTTCTAAAGTCCAATTTTCAGATTGGGACCGAACACTTGATCTTGTTCGGACGTCATGTTTTTACTGACTTTTTTGGTTTTCCAAGCTTTTGGCACTTTTAAACTATTTGTGTGTTTTCAGCACAAGTCTCGCAGTGCAACGTCGGACACCTTTAGAGATTCGGCAAAAACATTCTCGGATATTGCTATATATGCATCGGTTTCGAATTGTGTCTTGGTCAATAGTTGGGTTGCCGGCTCCTGCGCTTGCCTCCTACGTTCCGCTTTGTTCGGCTAGGTGTGTAAAGGAGAACCACTGCGATTGTGCTTCCAAATTGCATGGTCAAGCACCTCGGTGGAGAAAGCCAAAACCGACTATCACAATAGGTGTAAACTGGTCAGCGATCCGATGACTATATTAAATGATGGGCCATTCATAACATTGGTCAAGTGTTTCCGCTTGACCTCGATCGTCACGGACACTACCAGGGCTAGTAATCGCTTCCCAAACTAAATCCTCGATATTTTGCTCTTACATTGGAGCTGAGGTTTCATGATCATGCTTAGCATGACAACCCAAAGGAACCGATAGCGGGACTTTTTTCTTTGGAAGACATTTCTTCTGTTAAACGGTAATATAACATATCTCTCTGCGTACCTTTGTTTATAAAACCGTATGGCCAGATTGCCTTGTTTGTTGTAAATCTTTGCCCTCATAAAGGCTTTATAAAGTAGGACAAACACTCCTCGGCTATTGGCCGAGGAGGTGGAAGCCGATGGTCGGTTAACAAAGTTTTGTACAATGCGGATGCGAGCATTAATGACGTAAAGTACTTGGATACATAGAGTCATTACACATACTTTGTGATTTTACTATGGATATCAATCCTTAATTCGGCCACCCGTGCCCGCATTAAGGCTCGGGGCTACTGGGCTTCGGGCTTATTATTTACAAATATTAAAGGGGCACATCGATCCCCTGCTCTGGTGTTGCCACCCGACCAGTGTCTCGGGGGCTACTGGATTTTGATCCTCAGGTTGGTCGGCCGCACCCAACCTGAGTCTTGAGGACTGAGCACGCCGCTTTTTGTGTCCCGAAGTATTCTGCCGAGCTAGGACTTGATCCTCAGACCGATTTTGCAAATCAACCTCGAGTCTTAGCGCCACGAGGATCAGCGGTCTTATGTCATCCTTCATGTGCATCTCGGTTTTAGACCGATACCCACCTTGAGGGCTACTGGCTATGTATCTCGGCAGAGAATAAATTGCACCAATCAAAAATATTGACAAAATAGGCCCACATTCGGGTGGTGCACCACCTCGGAAGCGATCCCAAGCATAAAGCTCGGGCGCTAGTGGCTGGCTCCATAGAGGGCATTTCCGCATTAATCTCGGCTAGACTCCTTCAAACTTCTTTGAACCAAGGTGATTTACGACACCTCGGATATAGTCCGGCGTTGGAGCTCGGATACATGGCCCGGCGTTGGAGCTCGGATACAGTCCGGTGTTGGAGCTCGGATACATAGTCCGGCGCTAGAGCTGGGAAGCGGTCCGGCATTGGTGCTCGGCTGCAAAAGATACCTCGAATGCAGTCCGGCGTTGGAGCTCGGACGCAAGAGGACGCTGCCGCCCGGGAACAACTTCAAACCCGAGGTGTGGCATAAAATAACAAGGCATTGATAAAGGCCGGAAACTTAAAGGGGCTCCTCGGATACCCGACGTGTACACTCGTTGAATGCATTTCGGCGATCCTCAAGATCGAAGATAAGAAGATTTGTTGAACCAGTTTTCAAGACCGACGACCGAAGATGAAGAACAGTTCGGAAGAATCGAGGAGCGTCCCCAACTTGAATACCGGTTCAGGGGGCTACTAACGGTGTCCTGGACTAGGGGTACTCACCACGTCGTCTTCCGATCGCTTGGATTGGGCCGAGGATCCCCATGGTCAGATACTCATGGGCCAATCCGGACAGTTGCCGCATACAAGGAAGATTCCACAAGACTTGGCGATCAAGACAAGGACTCCTCCTCCACCGGCGTATTCGGCTAGGACTCTTGTTATCCTAGGCCTCTGGTGCATTATATAAACCGAGGCTAGGCTAGTCGATAGACAATCTCATATACAACAATCATACCATAGGCTAGCTTCTACGGTTTAACCTCTCTGATCTCGTGGTAGATCTACTCTTGTTCTACCCATATCATCAATATTAATCAAGCAGGAGTAGGGTATTACCTCCATCGAGAGGGCCCGAACCTGGGTAAAAACATCATGTCCCCTGTCTCCTGTTACCATCCGCCTAGACGCACAGTTTGGGACCCCCTACCCGAGATCCGCCGATTTTGACACCGACAGCGGGCACTGGTGCGGTCTCCAGGGCACTGTTCGGCGGCAGAGCTAGATCGTACCCATCGAGACAAAGGCGGCACGCCGCCGCGGGCTCGAATCCGTCGAAGATCAAGTCTCCGCGACATCAGCCGTATAGTTCAAACTTCCAAATCTGACCTGATGGCCAGGGGCGTAACTTTCGATCTGCTCCGGATGGCCTAGCGAATTGGCCCGCAGTGCAAAGCTGCCGAATCTGTCCGGGGAGAAAATTCTCGCCCTGGACTGCGGTGTTGCTGATGATTGAAGGAGCCATCGGGCCTATAGGTGAAGACACAGAGGAACTCTCAATGAAAGCACCAATGTCGGTGTCAAAACCGGCGGATCTCGGGTAGGGGGTCCCGAATCAAGCGTCTAGGCGAATGGTAACAGGAGACAAGGGACACGATGTTTTTACCTGTGTTCGGGCCCTCTCGATGGAGGTAATACCCTACTCCCGCTTGATTAATATTGATGATACGGTAGTACAAGAGTAGATCTACCACGAGATCGTAGAGGCTAAACCCTAGAAGCTAGCCTATGGTATGATTTTTGTTCGCCCCACGGACTAAAACCCTTCGGTTTATATAGACACCGAATAGGGTTAGGGTTACACAGAGTCGGTTACAATGGTAGGAAATCTACATATCCGGATCGCCAAGCTTGCCTTCCACGCCAAGGAAAGTCCTATCCGGACACGGGACGGAGTCTTCAATCTTGTATCTTCATAGTCTAGGAGTCCGGCCAAAGATGATAGTTCGGCTATCCGGACACCCCCTAGTCCAGGACTCCCTCAGTCAGGGTCGGTGAAGACAGACCGGGCGTGACCAGCGTCGACGGACCAGGCGACGAAGACTCGGTGACCTGCGAGGCCGCCGGCCCAGGTGATAGCGCCGCCGGTCCAGCCGGCTCGGCCGACAACTCCGCAGGTTCAGCCGGCCCAGGCGACTCGGGCACCCCGTCGGATCCACGTGCATGGGACATGCACACGTGATCGACATCAGGGTCAGGCGGGGTAGTGGCGGGTGCAGCCAATGTAGTAGCAGCTGGCGCAGTTGTGGTCATATCATCATCCAGAAGCTCAAGTCGAGCGCCCCGCCAGTCCCTACACCATGGTTAGGCAACAACAGAGGAGAATATGCAGCATCCACGAATTGATCAGGCAAAACTGGAAAAGAGTGCAACTCGGCGACGGGAGTATTGGTGGGTGATGTGAGCATGGAAAACGGGAAGACAGTCTCATCGAACACAACATCACGAGAAATGTAAACACGATTCGTCGGAATGTGAAGACACTTGTAACCTTTGTGGAGAGGAATGTACCCAAGAAACACACATTGTTTGGATCGATACTCAAGTTTATGCTTATTGTACGGACTAAGATGCGGCCAACACGCACAGTTGAACACTTTGAGGTGGGAGTTATCTGGAGTTTCATTAAGCAACACTTCTAGCGGAGATTTCATGTGAAGACGTCGTGTGGGAATCCTATTTATCAAAAAACAGGCAGTAACAAAAGCATCGCTCTAGAACCGAAACGGGACAGACGCATGTGCAAGAAGTGTTAGGCCAGTTGACGGTATCCTGGTCTAGGGGGTACTCACCACGTCGTCTCCCGATCAGTTGGATTGGGCCGAGGATCCCCATGGCCGTATACTCATGGGCCAGTCCGGACAGTTGCCGCATACAAGGAAGATTCCACAAGACTTGGCGATCAAGACAAGGACTCCTCTCCCACCGGTGTATTCGGCTAGGACTCTTGTTATCCTAGGCCTCCGTGCATTATATAAACCGAGGCCAAAGCTAGTCGATAGACAATCTCATATACAACAATCATACCATAGGCTAGCTTCTAGGGTTTAGCCTCTTTCATCTCGTGGTAGATCTACTCTTGTACTACCCATATCATCAATATTAATCAAGCAGGAGTAGGGTATTACCTCCATCGAGAGGGCCCGAACCTGGGTAAAAACATCGTGTCCCCTGTCTCCTGTTACCATCCTCCTAGACGCACAGTTCGGGACCCCCTACCCGAGATCCGCCGGTTTTGACACTGACATTGGTGCTTTCATTGAGAGTTCCGCTGTGTGTTCGGCAAAAGGTCGATGGCTCGCCTGCAGATCAACTGCGACGTCGGCATCTTCGTCACCAGCTCATCTGGTCACCTTAGTTCGACCAAGGGCTGTGCCCTACCTCCGATCGTCATGTTCGGATGAGGACCTTCATCAACATCAACTCCGATCTCTATCAAGATCATGGAGGAATCATCCAGGGAGCTCGGGGGCTCAACGTCAACATTGCCCTCGGGCGACCGTACTGTTGTTCTGGACAGCAGACTTGCGTCCACCGCCACCGCCTCCTCAAGCGTCATTTCAACGATTGCTTCGTTGGAATTGTGCGGAATTGAGTCTACAACAACCCTGGAAAATTTCATCGAGTTCCGATGGAGGAATCTCTGGCAATCTCCGATATACCGGAGCCGCATTGAATCCGGACGAGTTTAGGGCGTGGTGTACAGCTTCTAGCTCAGACTTCCTTTGAAAGATCCAACCGTTGATCGGCTACGGAATTCCTATATCTACCACCCCTCAAAATTTCAGCTCGATCCGACCGTCCAAACTCCGGGAACCTTCCGATTAGTGCATCACTTTTTGGATCTGTTTTCTGCGCGAAAATGGATCCGACCCGAGTTCGTTTTTTTTATGAATGGGATTTCGGACATCCTTTTTGAAGGAAGTTTTGTATGGGGCATTGTGTTTTGTTCCCGAACACATCCCACTAACTTTAAAATCTTTTGAACATGATCTTCAACATCATGCGGTGTTAAACCAGTCCGCAATATTGTTTCCACGGGCCGCCGACCGCGCTTAGACATCGTCGTCACTTTGTTGAGCCGAGCTCAACTTCTTCGGATCATCATCTCGGCAAGCCGAACAAGAGTCCGCATCGCGAAGGATATATCATCACCAACATCGCCGCCCCACGGATTACACGGAGCGGGCATACCGCATCGCCAGACGGTCGCTTCGCTGCTTCAAGCCGGCATCGACCACGTCACGACCTGCATCGGCAGGGCCGCACTATTGCTTCTTCAAGCTGGTGTCCATCACACCGACCTACTTCGACATCTCGGCTGGACCGGGGGCTTCGCCATCTCTTCATCAACCTACTCCGGACACTTCGGCGTCACTAGCCGACCAGCTCCGTCACGTTAGTTGTACCGAGGGCTTCGCCATGCCGTCGCTTTATCGCCCATCAGGCAATGGGTATGCGGATTGATTCCCAATTTTTGGGAGTCGCTTTTCTTCAGACTACTACAACAAATAAACAAGGTGCTATTAATCCTTTGATTTTTCGCCTATTTGGGTTCATTCTTCCCAAGGAATTATTATTTTTTTGGTTTGTCCATCATATGTACACAGGTCTATCAAATGGTGGCCGCATTATCGACGGTCGCATGGTGGTTCGGTCGGTTCAGATATAGTCCGTGACGCCGTGATCCGGAACTCGGACCGACCTGTAAATTCAGGCTTTGCCACGCCTTTACCGCATCACGCCGACGCCCTACATCGACATTGACTTCGGCGCCAGGCCATATTTCTTTTATTACTCACTTTGCATAAATTATTTTTTATGCAACGATTTTTTTTACTATTATCTCTGGTTTGCACTATTTTTTGTGCACAGGAAAATGATCCAGCCGGACTATATCCTTTGGCGTCACCTCGGCTGGACGGGGGGCTTCGTCAACACTTCATTACCCCATGCAGAGGACTTCGGCATCACTCTGCCGTCCTGCATTGACCGTGCTATGTCACCACTTCGGAGGGCCGAGCTCTTTGCTCCGCCACCTCGGGACCGGCTTGGGGGATGGAACCTTGTCCCCCATCAAGCTCGGACCGCGTCGTCAATACCGAACACAATCACCAGCTAAGTTGCCTTCATGCTCAAAGTTTTAAATTTTTAAACTTGTGTTCGACTCGACCAAGCATTATACTTTTTTGGAAAAAAGTTGCTTGTAAAAATTTTCCTTGTCCAAACCTTGTTTGTGACGCACAAATTCAATTACCCCGTTTACTTGGGGGCTTCCTTCATGAAGCTTTTTCCTCTTGCATATGATTATACTTGTACGGCTTCGTTCCTTGTTCGTGTATTACGCCACAATATGCACCATATTGACTTAAGCGATTTGCAAGCTGGGTTGCCTGGCTCCTGCTTACCCCTCGCTCCCGATTGTTCGGCTAGGGAGTAAAGGAGCACCTCTGCGATTGTCACGACCGGGTCCTCCGAGCTCGACCTCGACTGGTGAAGCCGAAAGCTAGCGCTCTTATTGTTTTCAATCATGGTCGGCACAGAACGGAACTCATGAGTAAAAAAAATCTACTGCACAAGTCTCATAATAACAATGAGCACCGAAGAAAGGTATTGGTGGGGGTACTATTTTCTTCGAAGATGCTTCTTACACTATGATAGTAATATAGCATAAGTTCCCTGAGCGCGCTTTTGTCTCATATGACCTTATGGCCTGATTGCCTGGTTATTGGAAACACCGTCGATATTCTCGACAGATGGAGTACATAACACTTTTCGGTCCTTGACCGAAGAGGGAGAAGCCGACGGTCGGTTAAAACGCGTTTAAAGTTCGGTTGAACATAGATATGATATAAGTACTTCGGTACATACAATCATTCTTTTACCCAAGTCACTTGGGGGCTCTTATGATTATTTGAGCCATTTTATAATAAGTGTTTTTCTTCTTAGTCGTTGCAAAGTTCTTATTATTATTTATCACTCCTTTTTTCGACACGAGTGTGCGGTCACTAGCCGGGGAGCCTAATTTCTCTCTTAAAACCGCTAGAGTTCGGTTTTCTAAACTGGCCTAATGAGAAGCACTCCGCCTTCGGGATGGGAGACTCAGCCGTGGCTGACCCGCTTGAAGTCTTGAGATAGGATGTGTCATGTTAAAGCACGGCAGAAGCACTTTTTTTTCTAAAGTCCAATTTTGGATTGGGACCGAACACTTGATCTTGTTCGGACGTCATGTTTTTACTGACGTTTTTTGGTTTTCCAAGCTTTTGGCACTTTTAAACTATTTGTGTGTTTTCAGCACAAGTCTCGCAGTGCAACGTCGGACACCTTTAGAGATTCGGCAAAAACATTCTCGGATATTGCTATATATGCATCGGTTTTGAATTGTGTCTTCGGTCAATAGTTGGGTTGCCCGGCTCCTGCGCTTGCCTCCTACGTTCCGCTTTGTTCGGCTAGGTGTGTAAAGGGAGAACCACTGCGATCTTATGTCATCCTTCATGTGCATCTCGGGTTTTAGACCGATACCCACCTTGAGGGCTACTGGCTATGTATCTCGGCAGAGAATAAATTGCACCAATCAAAAATATTGACAAAAATAGGCCCACATTAGGGTGGTGCACCACCTAAGGCCCGACATAAAGCTCGGGCGCTAGTGGCTGGCTCCATAGAGGGCATTTCCGGCATTAATCTCGGCTAGACTCCTTCAAACTTCTTTGAACCAAGGTGATTTACGACACCTCGGATATAGTCCGGCGTTGGAGCTCGGATACATGGCCCGGCGTTGGAGCTCGGATACAGTCCGGTGTTGGAGCTCGGATACATAGTCCGGCGTTAGAGCTGGGAAGCGGTCCGGCATTGGTGCTCGGCTGCAAAAGATACCTCGAATGCAGTCCGGCGTTGGAGCTCTGTAAGTGCATCTAGTGCCCCTTAATGATTTTGGTGTATTGAAGACTTATAGGTTAAGTAACTAATGCGTTTGTGAGTGTACACAGGTCTATAAGTCTATGAGGAGTTTGATATTTACAGAGAAAGTCGACCCCTAAAAATGAAGTTCTTCAACTGCAGAATTTGATATTCTGAAGACTTTGAAAGTGAAGAAATTGGTGTGACCTTGAAGACTTGGTATTCGTTTGAGGAACATGAAGCGTGAAGACTTTTGTTTTCGTAGGTTCATTTTCTCTTTCTTGAGTCACAGGAAACACCGTACTGTTAAAGGGGGTCGAGGAAATACTAAGGAAAAATTTCCATGTGATGCTCAACTCAAAATCCTAAACCTACCAATCCCTTCGAGTGAAGCTTTTGGAAATCTCATACAGTTCACCAATTTCTTGATGACAAAGACGAAGCTCTTCTCGTCACGAGGAATTTGTTATGATCGAGGAGTTAGGAATTCGCCATGTAATTGCCTACACAAAGGAGGAACATGATAGCCCCGAGGAATTTGATGTTCAAATTTCCGGCCGTTCTTTGTCTTCTTGGCGCCTGTCCCAAATATCTTATCCACCTAACGGTCATATCATTGAAGGGCATTTATGTCTTATCATGTCGGGCTGCTCCCTAGGCTATAAATAGTCACTTCTACAACCACTAGTTGGTTGGCTGCTTCGAGAGAACTTGACACTTGTCAATTGAGAGCAACCCATCCTCCGAGGACTTGGAGCGAAAATCATCAAGTGAGGAAAACCCAAAAACCAAACCCCAACAACCCCAAAGTGATTGAGCATCACTGAAGAAATTGATCCTGCGTGGATCCGACGCTTGTTACCTTTGAAGATTGTGCTTCTTCCAGACGGTTAGGCGTCAAGGTCTAGAGCATCCAAGAGGAATTGTGGATCGCCGAGTGACCAAGTATGTGAAGGTTTGGAAGTCGCTCAAGACTTACCACGAGTGATTGGACGAGGTCCGTGTGACCTTAGTTCAAGGAGAATACGGTGAGGACTTGGTGTCCCGAGCTGCGTGCTCAAGGATCGGGTGTCCGGATCGTGTCCTCGAGTTTAAATACTCAAACCGCTTCCAACCGTATCGCATAACCGAGACAAGCAGCTTGAACCGTCTACCAAATCATTGTCTTCACCAACCTAATCGGTTCTATTTCCTCAACCCTTTCATTTCCTCATTCTGTGTTGAGTGTTTGTTCATATCTGTGTTTGAAGACTTTGATCAAGACTTTCTCAATTTCCTCAGTTCAATTTCTTCAGTCTGTTTGTCTTCATCTTGTGTTATCCTGTGATTAGGCTTTCTGTACTCCGTGATTGTCTTCATTTCATCATGATGACAATGCTTGTAATCTGTTATGCTTACTTCTGAGTACTTATTCCATTGCAAGTATTTTCTTCGCTAAGGAATTTCCTCACCGCAAATTCCTCGTTGAAGAATTCATAAAAATCGCCTATTCACACCCCCTCGAGTCGATATAACTCACTTTCAATTGGTATCAGAGCAAGGTACTCCCTTGTTCTGTGTGATTTTGGTTTAACCACCTGGATTTTAGTTATGTCGACCGCAGGTATGAAGAAAGTGACATGCCCTATCTTTGACGATCACGATTATCCCAAGTGGAAGGCCATGATGAGGAAGCGCCTCATGGCAATGGATGAGCTGTGGACCGTCACCGAAATTGGCCTTACTGATCTATGCAAGGCGGCGAACACCGATGATATTCGCAAGTTCACTCGACTTGATATCATGGCGAAGGATATCATCTGTTCCTGCCTATCTAGAGATGAATTCAAGCGCATTATGCATCTTTGCAATGCGAAGATTATCTGGGACCGAATCTCCGACGTTTATGAAGGTCATCGAACTCGTCATGATCCCTGGTTTGAGGACTTCAAGGAATCTCTCAAAACGATGACTTTCGAGCCAGAATCATCATCATCTGCATTCTGTCTCATGGCAAAGGGTCACGAGGTAACCGAATGTTCCTCATCTGAACTTAGTGACTGTGAATCTGATGATGATGAATCTGATGATGATATTGAACCTAACTATACCAAACTTGTTTGCCTTGCCACCAAACAACAACATGCCTTGGAAAAGGTTCAAAACATGTTAGGTAAAAGTGATGATATGTTATGTGAAGAAATGGATCGCACTCAAGCCCTGACTGAAAATCTTCAGAGACTTCAGTCTAGGCTTGACATCCTTCAAGGTCATCATAACACTCTCCTAACTGATCATGAGAAACTTTCTTATGAATTTCTTCAAAGAAAGCAAGATCTTGAGAAGCTAAGAGCGAGTTATGAAGATCTTCAGAAGGAGCGCGATTCATTACTTGCTCAACAAATCAGCGCTTCTCAAGAAGAATTTGTTCCTTCATGCTTAAAGTGCATTGAACGTGAATCTGCTAATTCTTCACCTGAATGTTCAAATGCGTCAACTGTTACAAATTCTTCACCTGCCTCTCGCTATCACTAATTCCTCATCTCGAGGACATTGCTAGTATCACCGACGATGCAGATCGAAGGAATTGTACATGACAGCATGTACAAAAGCCTCAAAGGGCATCGGACTCTTTGTGATGTGCTTAAAAAGCGAGATCCTCAACAGAACCCTAGGAAAGAGGGTATTGCCTTTGAGAGGAAACTCAATGTCGATGGAACTTATCGAAGCCCGAAAGCGGTATCCCAAAACCTCATGGGTTGCTGCAAAGGGACCTCCAGCTTGATCCATCTACCTTATCTGGTTTTACATGTGAATTTCCTCATTCTCACGATGAGTCATTTGACTCAAACTATAAACTGTTCAAAAATCAGAATGGTGAAGTATTTGCTAGATATGTTGGCACTAACTGCAGGAACGGTTCCCCTATGAAGAAAATCTGGGTTCCCAAGAAGTGCCTTGAAAATCTTCAAGTGAATGTCCTCATGACACCACCAGTGAAGAAAAGGAACCCCAGATCAAATTCTTCATATGGACCAAATTCTTCATATGGATCCAAGTCCTCATATGGACCAAATTCCTCACATGGATCAAATTCCTCAAAAGGATCAAAGTCCTCATATGATTATCATCGTGCTAAAAACTCTGTTTCGCAGGGTAGAGCTAAGGGCTATGAATATGTGCATTATTCTTCAAACCAATATGTTCATAAGTCCTCGAAGAATTTCTCTGCTTATTCATATACTTACCCTAACCCCTCTTATGTGAAACGAAATGGTTTGGCTTCTATGCCACCATTCTCATATGGTGCTCGCAGAGTGATGAACTCTTTGCCACCCCTTCAGTATGTGGGTGGTGAAGAAAAGAACTAATCTCTTCTGCGGGTCAGGTCTCCAGACGTGCCTCAACGTCCCGAAGAATTTCTTTGGGGGCCCGACAAAATTCTGAAAGGACGCAGCTAATCATGATGAAATGAACCTTCATTTCACACGTCCTCATACCGCTTACTTGAATATCGATCGATGAAATTCATCTGATGAACTTGATATCATATTCTTCACCGATGAAGTATATGAGATCGTAAGTTGTACTAATTCATCCGCAGGATGATCAGCCCAAAGCCACCGAGTGGGTTCTCGATAGTGGATGTACAAATCACATGACCGGTGACAAGAATCTATTGATGGATGCTCCCTTATCATCGCCACATCCGAAGCATATCATCTTTGGCGACAAAGGCAAAAGTCGTATTGGGACTTGGTAAGGTTGCTATCTCTAAGGACATGCACATGGACAAAGTCATGCTTGTTGAGTCTTTAGGATATAACCTCATGTCGGTCTCAATGCTTTGTGATCTTGATATGGTAGTTATCTTTGGCAAGTATCGTTGTGTTGTGATTATGGAAGCTGACAATTCCAAAGTCTTCGAAGGCTTTAGGAGAGGAGACTTGTATATTGTTGATTTCTCAACAGGTCCACAACCAGCCGTGTGCCTACTTGCAAAAGCTTCAGAAGGCTGGCTATGGCATCGACGACTTGGTCACGCAGGCATGAGGAATTTGCACACGCTTGCAAAGAAGAAGCATGTCATTGGCATTGAGAATGTCAAATTCCTCAAGGTTCACTTATGCGGAGCCTGTGAAGCTGGAAAATGACCAAGGCCAAGCATCCAAATAAGACTATCATGACCACTACTCGTCCTTCGAATTGCTTCACATGGACCTCTTTGGTCCCAATCATTACTCTACTGTCGTTAATGAAGCATCACTATATGGCTTTGTTATTGTTGATGATTACTCTCGTTACACATGGGTACACATTGTTACTTACAAAAATCAAGTGCAGGAAATCTTCAAACGATTTTCCTCGAGGGCTTCAACCAACTTTGGTGTGAAGATCAAGCACATCAGAGTGACAATGGAACTGAGTTCAAGAATTCGGACTTGAGGATTATCTTGATGAACTTGGTATTACTCATGAGTTATCTGCTCCCTATACTCCTCAAAGAAATGGCGTCGTGGAGCGCAAGAACAGAACTCTTGTTGAGATGGCTCGCACTATGCTTGATGAATACAAAACGCCTAGTCGCTTCTGGATTGAAGCAATTGACACCGCGTGCCACATCATCAACAGTATATCTTCACAAATTCTTCAAGAAGACTGCCTATGAACTCCTCACTGACAAGAAACCCAATGTAAGTTATTTCAAAGTCTTCGGTGCTAAATGCTGGATTAGAGATCCTCACCACACCTCCAAATTTGCACCGAAAGCACATGAGGGTTTTATGCTTGGTTACGGAAAGGACTCGCACACCTACAGAGTCTTCAACATCGCGCTTCACAAGATTGTTGACACTGTAGATGTGCGGTTCGATGAAACTAATGGCTCGCAAAGAGAGCACCTACCTTCTGTGTTAGATTTAACCAGCACCGAGGATTCTATCAAAGTTAAAGGCAACCGAGGATGTCATTCCTCTTCAAGAAACTGTCAAGAATTCATTCCTCAGACGCTAAGAACGCCGAAATGATGCACTGAAGATAATGTCAAGAAAATGGTGCCGAGGAAAATGATCAAATTCCTCAAGACAACCAGCTCATCCTCGCGTTGCAAAAGAAGTACAAGTGGAGAAGATCATCGATGACATTAAAGCGCCAGTCCTCTCACTCGCTCAAAAGCTTCACATTTATCTAACTTTTGTGGGCACTATGCTTTTGTCTCTATCATAGAGCCCACTAAGGTAGATGAAGCATTTCGAGCCGGAGTGGATTCAGGCCATGCAAGAAGAATTACATCGATTCGAGCTCAACCATGTGCTGAACCGGTCAAACGTCCGCATCCTCGCAAGCATAATATCATTGGCACAAAGTGGATCTACCGCAACAAGCAAGATGAAAATGGTCTTGTGGTGAGGAATAAGGCACGACTAGTAGCTCAAGGCTACACGCAGGTTGAAGGAATTGATTTCGATGAAACTTTTGCACCTGTTGCTAGACTTGAGTCTATTCGCATATTACTCGCCTATGCTAACCATCACAATATCACTTTATATCAAATGGATGTGAAAAGTGCATTCCTCAATGGTAATCTTGAGGAAGAAGTATATGTTGCTCAACCCCGTGTTTTGAAGATCCAAAGAATCCCGACAAAGTCTTCAGACTAAATAAGGCCCTCTATGGCCTCAAGCAAGCCCCTCAAGTGGTATGACACATTGAAGGAATTCTTCGTGAAGAATGGCTTCACACCCGTTCACTCGACCCTACTCTCTTTACTAAATCTTATGATGGTGAACTATTTGTGTGCCAAATATATGTTGATGATATTATCTTTGGTCAGATCGACCAACGCTATAGTGATGAATTTGCCTATATGATGAGTGAAGAATATCAAATGTCTATGATGGGAGAGTTGAAATTCTTCTTAGGTCTTCAAATTCGTCAACAACACAATGGCATATTCATATCTCAGAGAAATACCTCAAAGATGTCCTCAAGAAATTCGCATGCAAGATTGCAAAGGCGTCAAAATTCCTATGCCCACAAATGGCCATCTATGCACTGATGAAAATGGTATTGATTTCGATCACAAGGTATACCGCTCCATGATTGGTTCTTTAATTGTACCTATGTGCATCTAGGCCAGATATAATGCTTAGTGTTTGCATGTGTGCCCGATTTCAAGCTACACCGAAGGAATCACACCATAAGGTCATGAAGCATATTCTTCGATATCTAGCTCACACACCAACACTAGGATTATGGTACCCCAAGGGCTCTACTTTTGATCTCATTGGATATTCGACTCGACTATGCTGGTGATCGTGTGGACCGCAAGTCAACATCTGGTACTTGTCATTTCCTCGGACGATCTTTGGTCCGTTGGTCCTCGAAGAAATGTAACTGTGTACCACCGTCCATCGCGGAAGCTGAATACATTGCTGCTGGCTCGTGTTGTGCTCGATTACTATGGATGAAGCAAACCCTCAAGGACTACGGCATCAACGTGAAGAATGTGCCTCTCATCTTGTGACAACGGAGTGCCATCAAGATTGCTCACAACCCAGCTTCAGCACTCGAAGACAAAGCACATTCAAATTCGTCATCATTTTCTTCATGATCATGTGTTGAAGGGAGACATCTCCATCGAAAGCACGTGAAGATCAAGAACAGCTAGCTGATATCTTCACTAAGCCCTTGGATGAGAAGAGATTTAGCAAGTTGCGGTGTGAGCTAAATATCTTAGAATCTTCGAATGTTCTTTGAAAAGGCACACATCCTAACACTTATGCAAAATTGATGACTTAGATGTGCAACACATGAAGAAACGTTTTTCTTCAATCAATGAAGAATAACACTCTAAGTGTGAAGAAATTAATGAAGAATTTGATTCTCGTAACCCTACGACAATTGTACGCTGTGTCTGAAATCATCATTCTTATACGGTGGGTCACGCCACCACCAAAGTTGAAAATCTTCAATTTGAGTTTTTCCTCAGTTTTGAAATTCTTCAGTTTTTCAAATTCTTCAACTTTGCAAAATCTTCACTGTTTCCGTCGTCTTTCTTCATTGGCTTTATATATATATGGGTTTATGTCCTCTACAGCATTCACTTATGCCTATTTCTTCAAGTCGTTTCTTCTGCTAAGTGAATGTGATCGGACCCTTCCCCCTCTATGCTATACTCAACCCAATCTATTCACAAATTGTTCATGTGCGTTCTACTTTGAAACTCGTTCAAAATCTTCACTGTGTCCTTGACAGCAAAAGAAATTGCAACGGAACTTTAAAACGAATCTTATTCAAACCTTCATTTTTACCGCTCAAACCGTTCCGCATCCCACGATGCAATATTCTATTCACCCACGATCGAACACGATCTCCACTACACAGTGCGTGGGTGACACATGTCGTGAGAAGGGAAGCGGTCAGGGGCACGTTCGTCCTAAATCTTCGGACGATCCGTTTTTCACCGTCTCTATAAATACCCCTCTCCCCTTCCTCACTGTTATTCGCCGACCTCTCTCTCCCGCTCGAGCTCCTCAAAACCCTAAGCGCCGCCGCTTCTCCATCGTCACGGTGAGGAAAAGCTTCACCGCCTTGACCTCTTCGCCGATGTATCGCTACGACCGTGGAAAATCTTCACTCCGCCGTCAGCCGTAGCTGATTTCCTCTGCCAAGTTAGGGCGTGGAAGATCTGAACGGACGAACTTCCCAACTGTTCTTCTCAGTTCGTCGTGTTCTTCACTTCGGGTAATTAAAAGTAACTTTTATTACTCGCTTTGATTCTCAAATCTTCTTCAAATTCTTCAAAGGTGTTTATTCTTCAAATTCTTCACACATATGAACACCTCAAATCTCTTGATTCGTTTCTCTAAGCAATGATTTTCTTCAAGATTCCTCAATTGTGTGGATCCTCGATCTATACAACTCGAACCTAAGACAAAGAACGCTTAGTGAAATTCTTCAAGGCTCATCCGTCAAAATCCTCAAAACTTGTTCTTTTGAAAAACCTTCCGAGAACGCATATGACCTCTCCAAATTCCTCGCACCTATACTGTTCACAGGTACAAATGTCCGCCATCAATCCCTAGGTTCTCATCAACTTAACTCATTTGCAGCGTTCCTCGAAGAAAAACTGCACACTTCTTCAGAGAACTCAATTGTTCAATTTCCTCAACTGAAGAAAATGGCAGACGGTAAGAAGCCACAGAAGGGAGGAAAGAAACCTGAGGTTATGATAGCGTTTGAAATCCCTGAGGAAATATATGCTGACTATTGCACTCCGGATGAAGAAAGCAAAAATCAACGCAAGGTGCGTATTCAGAAGATTGAACGGAGGTGGGCACGGGAATGGAAGGAATACAGATATGTAACTCCTAAGTACATGAAGAAATTCGCTTTAAATCCTCCATTCCCAAGAGCTCCTCCGCACTGCCAAGTAGCTGATCCCACAAGCATCAAACGAGGTGAGGACTTTCTGATGAATGGGCTAAACGCCAAGCAAAATTGGCAAAGCAAGCAAAGGAAGCAAAGAAGAAATTCAATGAAGATTCTGCTGCTGCTATCACATCGAGGTCTCGGTCAAACCGAGGAAATCAATGCAAAAGAAGCCTGCTCATAAGCCAAGTGCTTCATCATCTGTGCCCTCACGGCCAAGTTCCTCAAAGACACCTTCCAAGCAAATTCCTCACTGCTGCTGCTCCACCAAAGTCCTCAACAGCTCGTCACAAAACCTTCGCCTGTGCACCTGGCTACTTGTCAAAGGACTGCTGGTTTTTCAATTGCCTCAGGCATCTCTGCAAGTTCCTCAGCTGCCCCATTTCTTCATCTGGCCCGGCTCAGCTGAAGACCAAAGCAACAGCTGGACGTGGTCCTCGGCCTAGTCCAAGGAAGAAACTAGTTGTATTCCATGTACCATCTGATGATGAGGCATCTGATGAAGAACTTGAAGAAATCATCAGAGACCGTCAAGTTAGGGCCGCTAGAGCCAAAGGTACATCTGTACCGCTGCTACTGGATCCGAAGAAAGTCCTCGACTTTATTGATCTCTGGCACAAGGATCCCAACACCCTCTCGCTCGATCTTCATCTGACACCTGGTCAAAGTCATGCGCTGACTCACTTCATCACTGAAGAAAAATGGAAGTTTGAAAAGGCGAGGGAAATCAAAAAGGCTCAATACAGGAAGGAGAAGTTCCTGAAGAAAAATGTAGTCAAGATGACACCTGAGGAGCTTCTCAAGGTCCAAACTGAGATTCAAAACCTCAGCAAAAACTTCGATTCCTACTATGCTGATTGGCAAGGGGCCAAGACCAGATTCGTCAACCTGACGAAGAAATTCACAAGTGTTGCTGCTCCAATGCAACATGAAATTCCTCAGGCTGGAACCTCAGCTCAGCCTACTGAAGAAAATGCCAGCACCGCTGATGACGTTCAGCCTGCTGAAGAAAATGCTGATTCCAGGGCTGATGATCCCATCCCACTACCGAAGAAACTGCTGTGGCACCCACTAGTGGTACGCTGAAGAAATTGCTCAAGACAGGGAATCGCATCGCTGTTCTCAAGAAATCGCACCAAATTCCTCGCCTCCTCCCGCGCCAACTCCAACTCCAATTCTGCCATCCGCTTCGATGTGAAGAAAACCAAGGCTGCAGAATCTAGCTGGTGTGAAGAAAAGGAAAGCATCATCTGATTCTTGATTCTTGAAGAAAATGAAGCCAATGACCAGCTCATTTGAAAACCCAATTGATGCTGTTCCAATTTCCTCCATACCATCTAAGGAAGTTGTTCCTTTTGGAGAAGACTATGAGATCCCAATCGGATCTGATGAAGAACATCAATCTGCTGCTTCGTCAGAAAAAATTGATGAAGAAATTGAAGTGGAAGCAATCCCTTCAACCCCGGTTATTTCCTCATCAGACTATGAAATTCCTCAAGCTGGTGCTGAGGAAATTGAAAATGAAGATGTGGATATTGGATGCACCACTCCAGTGATAAATGATGACTTTTGGGAAAGTCAAGATCCCAATACTCCTCTCTTCACCCCGCTCCAACAAGTTCCTCACTCCCTGCACAAACAGTCCAAATGGACTCAAGAAAATCAACCCACCGGGTTTTGTGCATGAAGAAATTCCAGCCGCTAGTGCTTTGATGAAACTGCTTCTTCGCTAATCCTCATTTTGCACCGTTGAGGAACAAGAAATTCCTCAGTCAAGAACCTGAACTTGTGATTCCCGAGGTGGTGATGCAACTCATCGACACCCTCTCGCCCAAGCAAAAGAATCCGTTCTCAACCAAGCAAAAGTTCAAGGTCAAGACTTCTTTGCCGAGCACGTGTTCTTCATCAATATAATCCTTATGATTCTGCTCGAATTAGGAAGAGGCGTTTCGACTGCCACCAAGCCAACTTCTATTCCTCGGTGCTTTTCAACAAGGACAAAATCTTCGATCATGCTCATATTCCTCATGTGGATATGGAGTCGCCGCTGTGCTTTGAGCCAGTCCTCGGTGTTCTTCACGACGCAGACTTCTAAACTTCTGACCGATATTTGTGGATCGAACGAAGAGCTAATTCTTCAGTTCTATGCAACCCTGCACATCACCGGAGACGCTGAAGACGTAAATTCATGGGACTTATATTGGATGACTGAAAACACTCACTACAAGGCACCAGCAAGTGAATTGCTTCGAGCCCTCCCACTCAGTCCTCCGATTGATGGTGCACGTCGTATCTATGAAGAAAAAGAACTTTCAAATCACTATATGCAAGTGCTGATGAAGCCTTTGAAGCCAAGGCAAGCCCCAAGGACCAAATTCCTCGTCAAGGAATTATTATATGTGCCTCGAACAGTCTATCGGATTCTGACGAAGACTATGAGTCCTATCAAAGGCCACGACTCGAACGATGAAGAAGTCGTTGGCATCATGAAGAATATGCTTTTCAACATCATCCATGGCGTTCCTGTCAATTTCCATGATTTCTTCATGAGGACTCTGGCCAACAATGCCATGTCACCTTTTGAGCTGAAGCCTTATGCACCTTGGATTATGAGATTCATCAGTCAAGATCTTCACCGAATTACAAGGTCGATACTTTGAACCACCGCAGCTACTCGCCTCGATTGAAGTCCTCAAACGGACAAATACCTCACCGATGAAAAGGGCAAGGCTACTGCTGTGATAGATGAAGGCACTCGTCCATTGGATGGACAGTTTAGCAAAGATCCTACTCCACCAATGATGACTCGCCACACATGACTCAAAGAAGCAAATACCTCACCAAGCAAAGTCCTCAAGCTACTCCTCCTGTGGTGATGATCGATCGTGAATTACTCCTCGGTCTTCATCGAAGGTTGATCGTAATCATAAGTGGGTCAAACGCCGCTTGGTACTCTTCTCTACAACATGACCTCAACACACAATGCAGTGAAGAAAAACCACTACTACCTTCATGAAACCTTCAAGCGCACCTGGGCTGTTCTTTCACATGTCTACAGTGAAGAAGAACTGCATTCAATGGGACTCAAGGAAGAATTTGACTGGTCTGCACCTCCTCCGAAGAAATTCAAGAAGGTCAAAGTTCCTTCCTTAGTGGTCAGCTCCTATTCTTCATCTCGCGACACTGATGAAAATGAAGATTTGGAAGACACCGCCGCTGGTCCTACTTCAACAATCGACCCCAACAATGTCAAGCGCCCGTCTTCAACTTGAAATTCTTCAAGAGCGTTAGTCCTCGGTTCGATCCTTTTGGTCATTTGATGACAAAGGGGGAGAAATTTGAGTTAGTCTTCTAGCGGGTCTAGTTTTTGTCTATATACAGTATTTTATTAAGTTACAACTCTCGTTCTTCCGAAACCTTTTATTGGATCGAGTTGTAATCTTAAAACCGATGGTGCTTTGATACTTTTGATGCATTATGCTCTTGCTCTATGCTCTGATTACAGTTGTTATGCTTTGATTCTCGTGAGCTCTTTGAAAATCTTCATAGCAAATCAATTTGGCCTTTGGGCTCTGATACTCTTGATGCGTTACATTGCATAACATCAAGCACCATATTTCATCATGCATTTCAAATTCTTCATACTATATGTTAAATGTGTGTATGAATTACAAGATATAGGGGGAGATCTCCATGATTCAATTCTTCAAATGTGCATTGCCTCAAAAGCAAATTCCTCACTATGCACATCTTCAGGGGGAGTTCTTCTATATCTTGCAATCAAATTCCTCATTATCAGTATTTACACTTCATATGTTTATCCCCGTTGAAAACTTAACCTATATTGTCATCAATCACCAAAAAGGGGGAGATTGTAAGTGCATCTAGTGCCCCTTCATGATTTTGGTGTATTGAAGACTTATAGGTTAAGTAACTAATGCGTTTGTGAGTGTACACAGGTCTATAAGTCTATGAGGAGTTTGATATTTACAGAGAAAGTCGAATTCTAAAATGAAGTTCTTCAACTCAAGAATTTGATATTCGAAGACTTTCTCAAGACTTTGAAAGTGAAGAAATTGGTGTGACCTTGAAGACTTGGTATTCGCTTGAGGAACATGAAGCGTGAAGACTTTTGTTTTCAGAGGTTCATTTTCTCTTTCTTGAGTCATAGGAAACACCGTCTTTGTTAAAGGGGTCGAGGAAATACTAAGGAAAAATTTCCATGTGATGCTCAACTCAAAATCCTAAACCTACCAATCCCTTCGAAAGTGAAGCTTTTGGAAATCTCATACGATTCAGTCAATTTCTTGATGTGAGACGAAGCTCTTCCGGTCAATGAGGAATTTGTTCGACCGAGGAGTTAGGAATTCGCCGGCGAATTGCCTACACAAAGGAGGAACATGATAGCCCCGAGGAATTTGATGTTCAAATTTCCGATCGTTCTTTGTCTTCTTGGCACCTGTCCCAAATATCTTATCCACCTAACGGTCATATCATTGAAGGGCATTTATGTCTTATCATGTCGGGTTGCTCCCTAGGCTATAAATAGTCACCCCTACAACCACTAGTTGGTTGGCTGCTCGAGAGAACTTGACACTTGTCATTTGAGAGCAACCCATCCTCCGAGGAATTTGAGCGAAAATCATCAAGTGAGGAAAACCCAAAACCAAACCCCAACAAACCCAAAGTGATTGAGCATCATCAAGAAATTGATCCTGCGTGGATCCGACGCTTGTTACCTTTGAAGACTGTGCTTCTTCCAGACGGTTAGGTGTCAAGGTCTAGAGCATCCAAGAGGAATTGTGGATCACCGAGTGACCAAGTATGTGAAGGTTTGGAAGTCGCCTGAAGACTTACCACGAGTGATTGGACGAGGTCTGTGTGACCTTAGTTCAAGGAGAATATGGTGAGGACTTGGTGTCCTGAGCTGCGTGCTCAAGGATCGGGTGTCCGGACTGTGTCCTCGAGTTTAAATACTCACCGCTCCAACCAGACGCATAACCGAGACAGCAGCTTGGAACCGTCTACCAAATCATTGTCTTCACCAACCTAATCGGTTCTATTTCCTCAACCCTTTCATTTCCTCATTCTTTGTGTTGAGCGTTTGTTCATATCTGTGTTTGAAGACTTTGATCAAGACTTTCTCAATTTCCTCAGTTCAATTTCTTCACCGCTTTGTCTTCATCTTGTGTTATCCTCAGTAATTACGCTTTCAGACTCCGTGATTGTCTTCATTTCATCATGATGACAATGCTTGTAATCTGTTATGCTTACTTCTGAGTACTTATTCTGCTGCAAGTATTTCTTCTCTAAGGAATTTCCTCACCGGCAAATTCCTCAGTGAAGAATTCATAAAAATCGCCTATTCACCCCCCCCCCCCTCTAGTCGATATAACGCACTTTCAAGCTCGGACACAAGAGGACGCTGCCGCCCGGGAACAACTTCAAACCCGAGGTGTGGCATAAAATAACAAGGCATTGATAAAGGCCGGAAACTTAAAGGGGCTCCTCGGATACCCGACGTGTACACTCGTCGAATGCATTTCGGCGATCCTCAAGATCGAAGATAAGAAGATTTGTTGAACCAGTTTTCAAGACCGACGACCGAAGATGAAGAACAGTTCGGAAGAATCGAGGAGCGTCCCCAACTTGAAGACCGGTTCAGGGGCTCTTGACGGTGTCCTGGACTAGGGGTACTCACCACGCCGCCTCCCGATCAGTTGGATTGGGCCGAGGATCCCCATGGTCAGATACTCATGGGCCAGTCCCGATAGCTTGCCGCATACAAGGAAGATTCCACAAGACTTGGCGATCAAGACAAGAACTCCTCCCCCACCGGCGTATTCGACTAGGACTCTTGTTATCCTAGGCCTCTGGTGCATTATATAAACCGAGGCCAGGCTAGTCGATAGACAATCTCATTACAACAATCATACCATAGGCTAGCTTCTAGGGTTTAGCCTCTCTGATCTCGTGGTAGATCTACTCTTGTACTACCCATATCATCAATATTAATCAAGCAGGAGTAGGGTATTACCTCCATCGAGAGGGCCCGAACCTGGGTAAAAACATCGTGTCCCCTGTCTCCTGTTACCATCCGCCTAGACGCACAGTTCGGGACCCCCTACCCGAGATCCGCCGGTTTTGACACCGACACCAGTTTCAACTATGTGACGATGCTTGCGCTCAGCTACACCATTCTGCTGATGTGTATGAGGACAAGACACATGGTGTGAGATGCCAAGCTTCTGAAAGAAGGTGTTAAGGTTACGATACTCACCCCCCCCCCCCCAGTCTGACTGAACATGGATAATTTTGTGCTTAAGCAATCGTTCAACATGTGCTTGAAATTGCATAAAGACATGAAACACATTAGATTTGCGCTTAATAAGATAAATCCAAGTAAAGCGACTGAAAGCATCGATGAAACTGACATAATAGTTGTGACCACTAACATAAGTTTGGGCATAGCCCCACACGTCTGAAAACACAAGTTCAAGAGGAGCCGTGACAACACGACTTGATACGTAAAAAGGCAATCGATGACTCTTGCCTTGTTGACAGGCATCACACACTAGAAACTCCTTATTACTCGACTCAACAGGAAGATGATGATGATGAAGCACATGGCGCACAATGGGAGTAGCGGGGTGGCCAAGGCGAGAATGCCACTTCAACGATGACACCCGAACACCACTGAAAACTTGAGAGACTCGTGGCACGTCAAGCGCGTATAAGCCGTCGCGAGCTCGACCACTAAGAAGAACGTCCCTCGTGTCCCAGTCCTTAACAAAAAAATGGAAAGGGTGAAACTCAACAAACACATTGTTGTCACGAGTTAATTAGGAACCGAGAGTAAACTACGTGTGATTGAAGGAACACGAAGGACATCAAGCAGACGCAAGGTTTTAGTGGTACGTGAAAGGAGAGATGCCTGACCAACATGTGAGATGGGCATACCTGATCCATTGGCTGTGCGGACCTGATCATGACCGGTGTAGGGCTGGCGAGTGGCCAGCTTGTCAAGTTGGCTCGTCAAATGGTCCATAGCGCCCGTGTCCATGTACCAAGCAGGATCCACTGAGTATGAAGGAGTGAACCCGACATCCTGTGTAGCGAGAGCAGCTTGCTTCTCATTGCCCTTCCCATTGTTCCCAATGCCAAGAAAATCTCGTTTAAAGCGACGATGGCAGCGAGACGCCAAGTGCCCCTCAATGACGCCGAGTGGAGTCGCTTGCGGCCAACCGCCGGAGGAGGTGGAGCGGGCGGACGGGGCTGGTTGCCCCAGGTCAGTGGCGCTTCGCTATAATCATGGCGCGCTTCGGAGAGCAGCGTCAGAGAAGGACCCTCCGTAGACGCCAACGGAGCGGGCGAGCAGCGAGCCACTGCTCGTGTTGAGGAGGCGTGCGTAGAGATCGCGAGGCGGCATCGGCGTGTCACGTCCATTGATGTTTTCAACGAGAGAATCATAGTCCTCATCAAGCCCATTGAGAATGAACGAAGTAAACTCCTCATCACGGAGAGGCTTCCCAATGGATGACTGTGTATCGGCCAAGGTTTTGACCTTGTTGAAGAAGGTCGTGACGGAGAGATCATTTTTCTTGACCTCGCCCAGCTGATTGCGAATGGCAGATAAACGTGCCAGCGACTACGAGGAGAAGCTGGAGTCGAGCGTGGCCCATGCGTCCCTTGAGTCGCGGCAAAAACCACCATGCCAGCCACAGAGGGAGTGATCGAGGACTGAATAGCACCCAGAATAGCCTGATCCTGAGCGATCCACCGACGATGAGCAGGGTTGCACACCATGACGGAACCACCGGCAGCTGAGGGCACCGGAACCACGGCCGGAGGGCACGGCAGCGAGCCATCAACATACCCCTCAAGGTAATGACTACGCATCAGCAGCAACACCTGAGCACGCCACAAGAGGTAGTTATCAGCAGAGAGCTTCACCGTCACCAGATGAGCAAAGTGGAACGGTCCTGGATCGGCCACCGGCGCGGAGAACAGTGGGTCAGGCGTCGAGACTCCACTGAACGACACCAGCGCATCGGTCGACGGAGGCGTACGGTAGTGTTGGTGATGACCGAAGGGCGCCGAAGGGGGCACACCATAGGGTAGGGTGGCAGGCGCCGCGTATGACAGAGGAGCGGCGGCGTAGGGCGCACCATACGGTGCTTCATAGTTCACCGCAGGAGGCGGACCGTACGACACCGGCGGTGACCGACGTATGGCGCAGGGTACGGGCCACCATAGGGCACCTGTATGGGAGCACCATAGGGCCCCGAGGCCAGCGGCGCGTCGGAGAATTGGGCCGGAGCAAGGTGGCCGCCGTAGGGCGCCCGCGCGGAGGCGTCGTAGGAGTCCGGCGGTGGCCGGTGGGGGCGCATCACACGGCAGACTCGGGGCGCCGGTCGCGAGCGATTGCATCGCGGGTGATCGAGGCGGCGCAGGGGGATGCGATCCCGACTCGGTCGATTGGGCCCAAGCGAGCGAAGGCGACGCCAAAAATGGAGACTCCCTCGCTAGGGTTGAAAGAGGCAGCGCGGCGGCAGTAGAGGAGGCGGAAGCGCGGCGCGGATCGAACGTGTCGTCTGATACCTTGTTAGACATACTAGGGTTTGGAACAATGCTCGATACCCTTGGTGGGTACGGCTGTCATATATTTATAAGAGGGAACCGTACAAATACAGGTTATGTTACAACACGTATATCTAATATATACCTAGTCTAACAAGTCGAGTATGAGGGGTGTATGTCTGTCGTTTGGGCTGGCAATGCGAGGTCTGGTAGGGTGACTTTTTTCTGACAAGGCAGTGACCAGGCAGGCTGCCCGGACGTTTGGGGATGATATGGAGCCTCCGATTTGTTGATTCTCTGAAGGACTAGCTATACTCAAGTGGGAGCTTCGTCTTATACTAGAAGGGTTGGGCACAATTTGTTGCGCCATTGATGTTGTTAGAATATCATATTTTTTGCTTGTTAGAGGGGTTGGGTATGGAACTTAGTTTGCCGCCCACTCAATTTGGCGGCCTCGATGTCAAGAACCTGCGACTTCAGGCGCTTGCACTGCGCGTAAAATGGGAGTGATTTGTAGAGAACTGGCCTAAAAAGGCCATGGCAGGGGATGTGTTTGATGGTGGACAAGGACGCGAGAGAAGTGTTCAACGGCTTGGTGTCCATATAAGTGGAACACGGGAAAAGGCCCTATTTTCGTATGATCGATATTTCAATGGCCTTGATGTTGCTGACATGGTGCCACTAATCTCGTCGGTGGTTCTAGTCAGAACGCAAAGCAGGCGCATCATTTATTAGGTGATGATCAACGGTCGTTGGGAGAGCGGTATACATGAAGACTTGAACTAGATGACACAGATTCAGTTCTTTCTGCTTAAGCATGCCATCACGCAGGAGCAGAGGGATGTGGGGATGCATGACGTTTTCACTTGGCCGTGTGATGTGTCCGGCTCATACTCAGCGAGACCCTCGTACAACAAGTTCTTTTGGGACTCGTTCACTTCCCTCCCGCGAACTGCATCTGGAAGTGCTGGCCCCCCATGAAGTGCAAAATCTTCATCTGCAGTATATGATATGGACTTCTGATCACCGTGCATTTTATGGTTCAGGGCATGCCATTTGTCGTGTCACACTTGTCTATGGTAAATAGGATAACGCCGAACGCATCCTCCTCATAGCAACTATGCGAGGGAGGTGTGGCACTGGAGTTTTGAACACTTCAGATTGCTGTTCACCACGCAGCGAAGCAACGGTGTGTTGGAAATATGCCCTAGAGGCAATAATAAAAGGATTATTATTATATTTCCTTGTTCGTGATAATTGTCTTTTATTCATGCTATAATTGTATTATCCGGAAATCGTAATACACGTGTGAATACATAGACCATAACATGTCCCTAGTGAGCCTCTAGCTGACAAACTCGTTGATCAACAGATAGTCATGGTCTCCTGACTATGGACATTGGATGTCATTGATAACGGGATCACATCATTAGGAGAATGATGTGATGGACAAGACCCAATCCTAAGCATAGCACAAGATCGTGTAGTTCGTTTGCTAGAGCTTTTCCAATGTCAAGTATCTTTTCCTTAGACCATGAGATCGTGTAACTCCCGGACATCGTAGGAGTGCTTTGGGTGTACCAAACGTCGCAACGTAATAGGGTAACTATAAAGGTACACTACGGGTATCTCCGAAAGAGTCTGTTGGGTTGACACGGATCAAGACTGGGATTTGTCACTCCGTATGACGGAGAGGTATCTCTGGGCCCACTCGGTAATGCATTATCATAATGAGCTCAAAGTGACCAAGTGTTTGGTCACGGGATCATGCATTACGGATGAGTAAAGTGACTTGCGATAGCGAGATTGAACGAGGTATTGGGATACCGACGATCGAATCTCGGGCAAGTAATGTACCGATTGACAAAGGGAATTGTATACGGGGTTGTTTGAATCATCGACATCGTGGTTCATCCGATGAGATCATCGAGGAGCATGTGGGAGCCAACATGGGTATCCAGAACCCGCTGTTGGTTATTGACCGGAGAGTCGTCTCGGTCATGTCTACATGTCTCCCGAACCCGTAGGGTCTACACACTTAAGGTTCGGTGACGCTAGGGTTGTAGAGATATGAGTATGCAGCAAACAGAAAGTTGTTCGGAGTCCCGGATGAGATCCCGGACGTCACGAGGAGTTCCGCAATAGTCCGGAGGTAAAGAATTATATATGGGAAGTCGAGTTTCGGCCATCGGGAAAGTTTCGGGGGTCACCGGTATTGTACCGGGACCACCGGAAGGGTCCCGGGGGTCCATCGGGTGGGGCCACCTATCCTCCACCCCCTTGGCCGGCGTCCCCCTAGGAGATCTCATCTCCTAGGGCCGGCGCCCCCCTGGGGTCCCTATATAAAGAGGGGGGAGGGAGGGCAGCCGCACCCTTGCACTTGGCGCCTCCCTTCCCCCTTGCTACACCTCTCCTCCTCCGTAGAGCTCGGCGAAGCCCTGCTGAGATTCCTGCTGCATCCACCACCACGCCGTCGTGCTGCTGGATCTCCATCAACCTCTCCTTCCCCCTTGCTGGATCAAGAAGGAGGAGACGTCTTCCCAACCGTACGTGTGTTGAACGCGGAGGTGCCGTCTGTTCGGCACTCGGTCATCGGTGATTTGGATCACGACGAGTACGACTCCATCAACCCCGTTCTCTTGAACGCTTCCGCCATGATCTACAAAGGTATGTAGATGCACTCCTATCACTCGTTGCTAGATGAACTCATAGATGGATCTTGGAGAAACCGTAGAAATTTTTTATTTTCTGCAACGTTCCCCAACAGTGGCATCATGAGCTAGGTCTATGCGTAGTTCTCTTTACACGAGTAGAACACAATTTGTTGTGGGCGTAGTGAAGGAAATATGCCCTAGAGGCAATAATAAAGTTATTAGTTATTTCCTTATTTCATGATAAATGTTTATTATTCATGCTAGAATTGTATTAACCGGAAACATAATACATGTGTGAATACATAGACAAACATAGTGTCACTAGTATGCCTCTACTTGACTAGCTCGTTGAATCAAAGATGGTTAAGTTTCCTAGCCATAGACATGAGTTGTCATTTGATTAACGGGATCACATCATTAGGAGAATGATGTGATTGACATGACCCATTCCGTTAGCCTAGCACTTGATCGTTTAGTATGCTGCTATTGCTTTCTTCATGACTTATACATGTTCCTGTAACTATGAGATTATGCAACTCCCGTTTACCGGAGGAACACTTTGTTGCTACCAAACGTCACAACGTGAATCGGGTGATTATAAAGGAGTACTACAGGTGTCTCCAAAGGTACATGTTGGGTTGGCGTATTTCGAGATTAGGTTTTGTCACTCCGATTGCCTGGAGAGGTATCTCTGGGCCCTCTCGGTAATGCACATCACATAAGCCTTGCAAGCATTGCAACTAATAAGTTAGTTGTAAGATGATGTATTACGGAACGAGTAAAGAGACTTGTCGCTGATTTAGATTGAACTAGGTATTGGATACCGACGATCGAATCTCGCAAGTAACATACCGATGACAAAGGGAACAAAGTATGTTGTTATGCGGTTTGACCGATAAAGATCTTCAGAGAATATGTAGGAGCCAATATGGGCATCCAGGTTCCGCTATTGGTTATTGACCGAGAATAGTTCTAGGTCATGTCTACATAGTTCTCTAACCCGTAGGGTCCGCACGCTAAGGTTTCATGATGCTTATATTATGAGTTTATGAGTTTTGATGTACCGAAGGAGTTTGGAGTCCGGATGAGATCGGGGACATGACGAGGAGTCTCGAAATGGTCGAGACATAAAGATCGATATATTGGACGACTATATTCGGAGTTCGGAAAGGTTCCAATGATTCGGTATTTTTCGAGTACCGAGAGTTACGGGAATTCGCCGGGAGAAGTATTGGGCCTTATTGGGCCCTCAAGGGAAAGAGAGAGCGGCTGCCTAGGGCAGGCCGCCCCCAAGGCCTAGTCCGAATTGGACTAGGGAGGGGCCGCACCTTCCTCCCTTCCCTTCCTTCTCTCCTACTCCTACTAGGAAAGGAGGAGTCCTACTCCCGGTGGGAGTAGGACTCCCCCCTTGGGCACGCCTCCTCCTCCTTGGCCGGCCCTCGCCTTGCTCCTTTATATACGGGGGCAGGGGGGCACCCCAGGACACGGAAGTTGATCTACGGATCGTTCTCGAGCTGCAGCGGTGCCCCCTCCACCATATTCCACTTCGGTCATATCGTCATGAGCTTAGGCGAAGCCCGCCACGAGAAGTCATATTGTCGCGAGCTTAGGCGAAGCCCTGCGTCGGTGGAGCATCATCATCGCCACCACGCTGCCAGTTGTCTTGTGGAACTCATCCCCGACGCTTTGCTGGATCGGAGCCCGGGATCGCCATCGAGCTGAACGATGTGCAGAACTTCGGAGGTGCCGTACGTTCGTTCTTGGATCGATCGGATCGTGAAGACGCACGACTACATCAACCGCGTTGTTATAACGCCCGCTTTCGGTCTCTACGAGGGTACCCGGACAGACACTCTCCTCTCGTTGCTATGCCATCACCATGGTCTTTGCGTGTGCGTGGAAATTTTTGAAATTACTACGTTCTCCAACAAAGGGTATCGAGCCTGGTTTTATGCGTTGATGTCATATGCACGAGTAGAACACAAGTGAGTTGTGGGCGATATAAGTCATACCGCTTACCAAAGATGTCATACTTTGGTTCGGCGGTATTGTGAGATGAAGCGGCCCGGACCGACATTACGCGTACGCTTACGCGAGACTGGTTTCACCGCTTCGAGCACTCGTTGCTTAAAGGTGACCGGCGGGTGTTTGTTTCTCTCACTTTAGTTGAACTGAAAAGTGTGGCTACGCCCGGTCCTTGCGAAGGTTAAAACAGCACCAACTTGACAAACTATCGTTATGGTTTTGATGCGTAGGTAAGAACGGTTCTTGCTCAGCCCGTAGCAGCCACGTAAAACTTGCAACAACAAAGTAGAGGACGTCTAACTTGTTTTTGCAGGGCATGTTGTGATGTGATGTGGTCAAGACGTGATGCTATATTTTATTGTATGAGATGATCATGTTTTGTAACCGAAGTTATCGGCAATCGGCAGGAGCCATATGGTTGTCGCTTATTGTATGAAATGCAACGCCATGTAATTGCTTTACTTTATCACTAAGCAAAGAGCGATAGTCGAGAAGCAATAGTTGGCGAGACGACAACGATGCTACGATGGAGATCAAGGTGTCGCGCCGGTGATGATGGTGATCATGACGGTGCTTCGGCGATGGAGATCACAAGCACAAGATGATGATGACCATATCATATCACTTATATTGATTGCATGTGATGTTTATCCTTTATGCATCTTATCTTGCTTTGATTGACGGTAGCATTATAAGATGATCTCTCACTAAAATTATCAAGAAGTGTTCTCCCGAGTATGCACCGCTATGCGAAAGTTCTTCGTACTTTGAGACACCACGTGATGATCGGGTGTGATAGGCTCTACGCTCAAATACAACGGGTGCAAAACAGTTGCGCACGCCGAATACTCAAAGTTAAACTTGACGAGCCTAGCATATAACAGATATGGCCTCGGAACACGGAGACCGAAGGTCGAACGTGAATCATATAGTAGATATGATCAACATAGTGATGTTCACCATTGAAACTACTCCATCTCACGTGATGATCGGACATGGTTTAGTTGATTTGGATCACGTAATCACTTAGATGACTAGAGAGATGTCTATCTAAGTGGGAGTTCTTAAGTAATATGATTAATTGAACTTTAATTTATCATGAACTTAGTCCTGGTAGTATTTTTGTAAATTATGTTGTAGATCAATAGCTCGCGTTGATTGCTTCCCTATGTTTTTATATGTGTTCCTAGAGAAAATTGTATTGAAAAATGTTAGTAGCAATGATGCGGATTGGATCCGTGATCTGAGGTTTATCCTCATTGCTGCACGTAAGAATTATGTCCTTAATGCACCTCTAGGTGACAGACCTATTGCAGGAGCGTATGCATACGTTATGAACGCGTTTGGCTAGCTCAATATGATGACTACTTGATAGTTTAGTGCACCATACTTAACTGCTTAGAATCGGGACTTCAAAGACGTTTTGAACGTCATGGACCATATGAGATGTTCCAGAAGTTGAAGTTAATATTTCAAGCAAATACCCGAGTTGAGAGATATGAAGTCTCCAACAAGTTCTATAGCTAAAAGATGGAGGAGAATTGCTCAACTAGTGAGCCAGTGCTCGATTGTCCGGGTACTTCAATCGCTTGAATCAAGTGGGAGTTGATCTTCCAGATAAGATAGTGATTGACAGAATTCTCTAGTCACCATCACTAAGTTACTAGAACTTCGTGATAAACTATAGTATGCAAGGGATGACGAAGGCAATTCCCAAGCTCTTCGCGATGCTAAAATCGTGAAGGTAGAAATCAAGAAAACATCAAGTGTTGATGGTTGACAAGACCACTAGTCTCAAGGAAAAGGGCAAAGGGAAGAAGGGAACTTCAAGAAGAACGGAAAGCAAGTTGTTACTTGAGTGAAGAAGCCCAAGTCCGGACCTAAGCCCGAGACTAAGTGCTTTTGCTACAATGGAACTGGTCATCGAAGCGGAACTACCCCAAGTATTTGGCGGATAAGAAGGATGGCAAAGTGAACAAAGGTATATTTGATATACAGATTATTGATGTGTATTTTACTAGTGTTCGTAGCAACCCTCGGTATTTGATATCGTTCAGTTGCTAAGTGTAGTAACTCGAAACGGGAGTTGCATAATGAACAGAAACTGGTTGAAGGGGAAGTGACGATGTGTGTTGGAAGTTGTTCCAAGATTGATATGATCATCATCGCACACTCCCTATACTTTCGGGATTAGTGTTAAACCTGAATAAATGTTATTTGGCTTATGCTGGAGCATAAATATGATTTGATCATGTTTATTGTAATACGGTTATTCATTTAAAGTCAAAGAATAATTGTTGTTACATTTACATGAATAAAACCTTCAATGGTCATACACCCAATAAAAAATAGTTTGTTGGATCTCGATCGTAGTAATACACATATTCATAATATTGATGCCAAAAGATGCAAAGTTAATAATGATAGTGCAACTCATTTGTGGCACCGCCGCTTAGGTCATATTGGTGTAAAGCGCATGAAGAAACTCCATGCTAATGGGATTTTGGAATCACTTGATTATGAATCACTTGATGCTTAAGTAACCATGCCTTATGGGCAAGATGACTAAAGACTCTGTTCTCCGGAACAATGGAGCAAGCAAATGACTTATTGGAAATAATACATACTGATGTATGCTATCCAATGAGTGTTGATGCTCGTGGCAAGTATCGTTATTTTCTGACCTTCACAGATGATTTGAGCAGATATGGGTATATCTACTTGATGAAACACAAGTCCTAAACATTTGAAAAGTTCAAAGAATTACAGAGTGAAGTGAAGAATCATCGTAAAAAGATAATAAAAGTTTCTACGATATGATCGCAGAGGAAAAATATTTGAGTTACGAGTTTGGTCTTCAATTAAAACAAAGTGGAATAGTTTCACAGCTCACGCCACATGGAACACCACAACATAATGGTGTGTCTGAATGTCGTAACCGCACTTTATTGGATATGGTGCGATCTATGATGTATCTTACTGATTTACCACCATCGTTTTGGGTTATGCATTAGAGACAATGCATTCACGTTTAATAGGGCACCATCTAAATCCATTGAGATGACACCGTATGAACTATGGTTTAGCAAGAAACCTAAGTCGTCGTTCTTAAAGTTTGGAGTTGTGATGCTTATGTGAAAAAGTTTTCACCGATAAGCTCGAACCCAAATCGGAGAAGTGCGTCTTCATAGAATACACAAAGGAAACTGTTGGGTACACCTTCTATCACATGTCTAAAGGCAAAACATTCGTTGATAAGATGGATCCTTTCTAGAGAAGGAGTTTTCTCTCGAAAAGAAGTGAGTGGGAGGAAAGTAGAACTTGATAAGGTAATTGTACCTTCTCCCTTATTGGAAAGTAGTTCATCGCAGTAAATCAGTTTCGATGATTCATACACCAATTAGTAAGGAAGTTAATGATGATGATCATGAAACTTCAGATCAAGTTGCTACCAAACCTCGTGGGTCTTAGGAGTAAGATCCGCACCAGAGTGGTACGGTAATCATGTTCGAAGTCATGTTACTAGACCATGATGAACCTCACGAAATATGAGGAAGCGATGATGAGCCCAAATTCGCGAAATGTCTTGAGGCCATGAAATCTGAGATGGGATCCATATATGAGAACAAAGTGTGGACTTTGATGGAGTTGCCGATGATCGGCAAGCCATATTATATAAATGGATCTTCAAGAGGAAGACAGATCTTGATAGTAGTATTACTATCTACAAAGCTCGACTTGTCGCAGTAAAGGTTTTCAACAAGTTCAAGGTGTTGACTACAATGAGATTTTCTCAATCAGAAGCGATGCTTAAGTCTGTCCGAATCATGTTAGCAATTGCCACATTTTATGAAATCTGGCAAATGGATGTCAAAACTACATTCTTTAATGGATTTATTAAAGAAGAGTTGTATATGATGCAACCGTAAGGTTTTGTCAATCCTAAAGGAGCTAACAAAATGTGCAAGGTCCAGCGATCCATCTATGGACTGGTGCAAGCATCTCAGAGTTGGAATAAACGCTTTGATAGTGTGATCAAAGCATATGATTTTATACAGACTTTTGGAAAGGCCTGTATTTACAAGAAAGTGAGTGGGATCACTACAACCTTTCTGATAAGTATATATGAATGACATATTGTTGATCGGAAATAATGTAGAATTATTCTGCAAAGCATAAAGGAGTGTTTGAAAGGAGTTTTTTCAAAGAAAGACCTCGGTGAAGCTGCTTACATATTGAGCATCAAGATCTATAGAGATAGATCAAGACGCTTGATATGTTTTTCAATGAATACATACCTTGACAAGATTTTGAAGTAGTTCAAAATGGAACAGTCAAAGAAAGAGTTCTTGCCTCGTGTTACAAGGTGTGAGATTGAGTAAGACTCAAAACCCGACCACGGCAGAAGATAGAATGAGATTGTAAGTCTTTCCCTATGCCTCTGACATAGGTTCTATAAAGTATGCTATGCCATGTACCAGACCTATTGTATACCTTGCTTTGTATTTGGCAAGGGAGTACAATAGTGATCTAGGAGTAGAACATCGACATTGGTCAAGAACATCCTTAGTGAGGACTAAGGAAATATTTCTCGATTATGGAGGTGATAAAAGAGCCCGTCAGAAAGAGTTACATCGATGCAAGCTTTTTACACCGATCCGGATGACTCTAAGTCTCAATCTGGATACATATTGTAAGTGGGAGCAATTAGCTAGAGTAGCCCCGTGCAAGTAACCTTTGTAGACATAGAATATTTGCAAAATACATACATTTCTGAATGTGATGCAGACCCGTTGACTAAGCTTCTCTCACGAGCAAAACATGATCATCCCTTAGTACTCTTTGGGTGTTAATCACATAGCGATGTGAACTAGATTATTGACTCTAGTAAACCCTTTGGGTGTTGGTCACATGACGATGTGAACTATGGGTGTTAATCACATACAGATGTGAATATTAGTGTTGAATCACATGATGATGTGAACTAGATTATTGACTCTAGTGCAAGTGGGAGACTGAACGAAATATGCCCTAGAGGCAATAATAAAGTTATTAGTTATTTCCTCATTTCATGATAAATGTTTATTATTCATGCTAGAATTGTATTAACCGAAAACATAATACATGTGTGAATACATAGACAAACATAGTGTCACTAGTATGCCTCTACTTGACTAGCTCGTTGAATCAAAGATGGTTAAGTTTCCTAGCCATAGACATGAGTTGTCATTTGATTAACGGGATCACATCATTAGGAGAATGATGTGATTGACATGACCCATTCCGTTAGCCTAGCACTTGATCGCTTAGTATGTCGCTATTGCTTTCTTCATGACTTATACATGTTCCTCGTAACTATGAGATTATGCAACTCCTGCTTAACGGAGGAACACTTTGCGTGCTACCAAAGCGTCACAACGTAATCGGGTGATTATAAAGGAGTACTACAGGTATCTCCAAAGGTACATGTTGGGTTGGTGTATTTCGAGATTAGGTTTTGTCACTCCGATTGTCGGAGAGGTATCTCTGGGCCCTCTCGGTAATGCACATCACATAAGCCTTGCAAGCATTGCAACTAATAAGTTAGTTGTAAGATGATGTATTACGGAACGAGTAAAGAGACTTGCCGGTGTCGAGATTGTACTAGGTATTGGCTACCGACGATCAAATCTCGGGCAAGTAACATACCGATGACAAAGGGAACAAAGTATGTTGTTATGCGGTTTGACCGATAAAGATCTTCAGAGAATATGTAGGAGCCAATATGGGCATCCAGGTTCCGCTATTGGTTATTGACCGAGAATAGTTCTAGGTCATGTCTACATAGTTCTCGAACCCGTAGGGTCCGCACGCTTAAGGTTTCGATGCGATGCTTATATTATGAGTTTATGAGTTTTGATGTACCGAAGGAGTTCGAGTCCCGGTTGAGATCGGGGACATGTCGAGGACTCTCGTTATGGTCGAGACGTAAAGATCGATATATTGGACGACTATATTCGGAGTTCGGAAAGGTTCCGAATGATTCGGGTATTTTTCGGAGTACCGGAGAGTTACGTGAATTCGCCGGGGAGAAGTATTGGGCCTTATTGGGCCCTGCGGGAAAGAGAGAGGGGCTGCCTAGGGCAGGCCGCGCTTCAAGGCCTAGTCCGAATTGGACTAGGGAGGGGCCGCACCTTCCTCCCTTCCCTTCCTTCTCTCCTACTCCTACTAGGAAAGGAGGAGTCCTACTCCGGTGGGAGTAGGACTCCCCCTTAGCGCCTCCTCCTCCTTGGCCGGCCCTCCCTTGCTCCTTTATATCTGAGGCGGGGGCACCCCAGACACGGAAGTTGATCTACGGATCGTTCCTTAGCTGTCTTGGTGCCCCCTCCACCATATTCCACTTCGGTCATATCATCGCGAGCTTAAGCGAAGCCCTGCGCGGAGAAGTCATATCATCGCGAGCTTAGGCGAAGCCCTGCGTCGATGAAGCATCATCATCATCACCACGCCGTCGTCTTGTGGAACTCATCCCCGACACTTTGCGGATCGGAGCCCGGGGATCGTCATCGAGCTGAACGTGTGCAGAACTCGGAGGTGCCGTACGTTCGGTACTTGGATCGGTCGGATCGTGAAGACGTACGACTACATCAACCGCGTTGTTATAACGCTTCCGCTTTCGGTCTACGAGGGTACCTGGACAGACACTCTCCCCTCTCGTTGCTATGCCATCACCATGGTCTTGCGTGTGCGTAGGAAATTTTTTGAAATTACTACGTTCTCCAACACGTAGATGTTGTCAACTTTCTTGTTGCTACTAGTCTTATTTTGCTTCAGCGGTATTGTGGGATGAAGCGGCCCGGACCGACCTTACACGCACGCTTACGTGAGACAGGTTCCACCGACTGACATGCACTAGTTGCATAAGGTGGCTAGCGGGTGTCTGTCTCTCCCACTTTAGTTGGAGCGGATTCGATGAAAAGGGTCCTTATGAAGGGTAAATAGAAGTTGACAAATCACGTTGTGGCTTTTTCGTAGGTAAGAAAACGTTCTTGCTAGAACCCTTTTGCAGCCACGTAAAAGATGCAACAACAATTAGAGGACGTCTAACTTGTTTTTGTAGCAATTGCCTTGTGATGTGATATGGCCAAAAGTTGTGATGAATGATGAATGATATATTGTGATGTATGAGATCATGTTCTTGTAATAGGAATCACGACTTGCATGTAGATGAGTATGACAACCGGCAGGAGCCATAGGAGTTGTCTTAATTATTGTATGACCTGCGTGTCAATGATTTAACGCCATGTAATTACTTTACTTTATTGCTAAACCGTTAGCTATAGTAGTAGAAGTAATAGTTGGCGAGCAACTTCATGGAGACACGATGATGGAGATCATGATGATGGAGATCATGGTGTCATGCCGGTGACAAGATGATCATGGAGCCCCAAGATGGAGATCAAAGGAGCTATATGATATTGGCCATATCATGTCACTATTATTTGATTGCATGTGATGTTTATCATGTTTTTGCATCTTGTTTACTTAGAACGACGGTAGTAAATAAGATGATCCTCATAATAATTTCAAGAAAGTGTTCCCCCTAACTGTAAGGCCGTTGCTAAAGTTCGTCGCTTCAAGCTCCACGTGATGATCGGGTGTGATAGATTCCCACGTTCACATACAACGGGTGTAAGACAGATTTACACATGCAAAACACTTAGGTTAACTTGACGAGCCTAGCATGTATGCATACGGCCTCGGAACACAAGAGACCGAAAGGTCAAACATGAGTCGTATGAAAGATACGATCAACATGGAGATGTTCACCGATGATGACTAGTATGTCTCACGTGATGATCGGACACGGCCTAGTCGACTCGGATCATGTATCACTTAGATGACTAGAGGGATGTCTAGTCTGAGTGGGAGTTCATTAAATAATTTGATTAGATGAACTTAATTATCATGAACTTAGTCTAAAAACCTTTGCATAAATGTCTTGTAGATCAAATGACCAACGCTCATGTCAACATGAACTTCAACGCTGCTCCTAGAGAAAACCAAGCTGAAAGATGATGGCGGCAACTATAATGGACCGGGTCCTAACTCGAGGATCATCCTCATAGCTGCCAAGAAAGCATATGTCCAGAAGGACCGCTAGGTGAAGCACCCATCCCGAGAGAACCAAGACGTTATGAACGCTTGGCGATCCACGCGGTCGATGATTACTCCCTCGTTCGGTGCGGCATGCTTCTGACTTAGAACTGGGGCTCCAAAAGCGCTTTTGAGCAACACGGAGCATATAAGATGTTCGAGGAGCTGAAAATGGTTTTCCAAGCTCACGCCGGTCGAGAGATATGAAGTCTCCGACAAGTTCTATAGTTGTAAGATGGAGGAAAATAGTTACGTCAATGAGCACATACTCAAAATGTCCGGGTTGCACAACCGCCTATCCCAGTGGACATTAACCTCCGGACGAGGCGGTCATTGACAGAATCCTTCAACCGCTCCCACCGAGCTACAAGAGCTTTGTGATGAACTACAATATGCAGGGATGGTGAAAACTATTCCTGAAGTATTTTCAATGCTGAAGTCAGCAGAGGTAGAAATCAAGAAGGAACATCAAGTGTTGATGGTTAATAAAACCACTAAGTTCAAGAAGGGCAAGGGTAAGAAGGACGGCAAGGATGTTGCCGCGCCCAGTAAGCCAGTTGCCGGGAAGAAGTCGAAGAATGGACCCCAAGCCTGAGACTCCAGTTCTTTATTGCAAAGGGAAGGGTCACCGAAGCGGAACTGCCCCAAATACTTAGCGGATAAGAAGGCCGCAACACTAAAGGTATATGTGATATACATGTAATTGATGTGTACCTTACCGATTGCTCGTAGTAGCTCACAGGTATTTGATACCGGTGCCGTTGCTCATATTTGTAACTCAAAGCGGAGTTGCGGAATAAGCGGAGATCGGCGGCGACGAGGTGACGGCGCGCTTCGAATGGTTCCAAGGTCGATGTGATCGCCGTCGCACGCTACCTCTACATTTACCTACGGGATTAGTTTTAAACATCAATAATTGTTATTTAGTGCCAAGTTTGAGCATGAACATTGTATCGTGATCTCGCTTAATACGAGATGGCTACTCATTTAAATCCGAGAATAATGGTTGTTCTATTTATATGAGAGATATATTTTATGGTCATGCTCCGATGGTCAATGGTTTATTCTTAATGAATCTCGAACGTGATGTTACACATATTCATAGTGTGAATACCAAAAGATATAAAGTTGATAACGATAGTCCCACATACTTGTGGCTCACGCCTTGGTCACATTGGTGTCAAGCGCATGAAGAAGCTCCATGCCGATGGACTTTTAGAGTCTCTCGATTATGAATCATTTGACACATGCGAACCATGCCTTATGGGCAAAATGACCAAGACTCCGTTCTCGGAACAATGGAGCGAGCAACTAACTTATTGGAAATCATACATACCGATGTGTGCGGTCCAATGAGCGTTGAGGCTCATGGAGGATATCATTATGTTCTCACTCTCACCGATGACTTGAGTAGATATGGGTATGTCTACTTGATGAAACACAAGTCCGAGACCTTTGAAAAGTTCAAGGAATTTCAGAATGAGGTAGAGAATCAACGTGACCGAAAAATAAAGTTCTTACGATCAGATCGTGGAGGAGAATATTTAAGTCACGAATTTGGTACACACTTAAGGAAATGTGGAATCGTTTCACAACTCACGCCGCTGGAACACCTCGGTAATAGCGGTGTGTCCGAACGTCGTAATCGCACTCTATTGGATATGATGCGATCTATGATGTCTCTTACTGATTTACCGCTATCATTTTGGGGATACGCTCTAGAGACAGCTACATTCACTTTAAATAGGGCACCGTCTAAATCCGTTGAGACGACACCGTATGAATTATGGTTTGGGAAGAAACCTAAGTCGTCGTTTCTAAAAGTTTGGGGATGCGATGCTTATGTCAAGAAACTTCAACTTGAAAAGCTCGAACCCAAGTCGGAAAATGCGTCTTCATAGGATACCCTAAGGAAACCATTGGGTATACCTTCTACCTTAGATCCGAAGGCAAGATCTTTGTTGCCAAAAACGGATCCTTTCTGGAAAAAGAGTTTCTCTCGAAAGGAGTAAGTGGGAGGAAAGTAGAACTCGATGAACTACTACCTCTTGAACCGGAAAGTAGTGCAGCTCAGGAAAATGTTCCTGTGGTGCTTACACCGATTGGAGAGGAAATTAATGATGATGATCAAGGTACTTGAATCAAGTTGCTACCGAACCAGAGGTCCACAAGGACACGCTCCACACCAAGTGGTATGGCAACCCTGTCCTGGAAATCATGTTGTTAGACAACGGTGAACCTTCAAACTATGAAGAAGCGATGGCGGGCCCAGATTCCAACAAATGGCTTGAAGCCATGCAATCCGAGATAGGATCCATGTATGAAATCAAAGTATGGACTTTGACGGACTTGCCCGATGATCGGCGAGCGATAGAAAACAAATGGATCTTTAAGAAGAAGACGGACAAGGATGGTAATGTTACCATCTATAAAGCTTGACTTGTCGCTAAGGGTTATCGGCAAGTTCAAGGAGTTGACTACGATGAGACTTTCTCTCCCGGAGCGAAGCTGAAGTCCGTCCGAATCATGTTAGCAATTGCCGCATACTATGATTATGAGATATGGCAAATGGACATCAAAACGGCATTCCTTAACGGTTATCTTAAGGAAGAACTGTATATGATACAAAGGAAGGTTTTGTCGACCCTAAGAATGCTAACAAGGTATGCAAGCTCCAATGATCCATTTATGGGCTGGTGCAAGCATCTCGGAGTTGGAACATTCGCTTTGATGAGATGATCAAAGCGTTTGGGTTTATGCAGACTTATGGAGAAGCCTGCGTTTACAAGAAAGTGAGTGGGAGCTCAGAGCATTTCTCATATTATATGTAGATGACATACTTTTGATGGGAAATGATATAGAACTTTTGGACAACATTAAGGCCTACTTAAATAAGAGTTTTTCAATGAAGGACCTTGGAGAAGCTACTTATATATTAGGCATCAAGATCTATAGAGATAGATCGAGACGCCTCATAGGTCTTTCACAAAGCACATACCTTGATAAGATGTTGAAGAAGTTCAATATGGATCAGTCTAAGAAGGGGTTCTTGCCTGTGTTGCAAGGTGTGAAATTGAGCTCAGCTCAATGTCCGACCACGGCAGAAGATATAGAAGAGATGAGTGTCATCCCCTATGCCTCAGCCATAGGGTCTATTATGTATGCCATGCTCACTAGTAGAAAAAGGGGCTATCGTTGAGGCCTGTTTTGCCCATTAGTCCCGGTTCAATCCGAACCGACTAATGTGAGCATTTATCCTGTTCAGGAGCCCAGGGGGGCCGGCCGGGCCACGTGGAGCCATTGGTCCCGGTTCGTCCGGACCTTTTGGTCCCGGTTGGTGGGACGAACCGGGACCAATGGGCCTCGCTCTGGCCCACCACTATTGGTCCCGGTTGGTGGCATGAACGGACCAAAGGCTTCCCTTTAGTCCCGGCTCATGCCACCAACCGGGACCAATAGTGCTGCCTATATATAGCCCCTCACAAGAGCAGAGCACACCGCCTGCTTTTTTCTGGCCGAGGGGGAGGGGGCTTGGTGGTGCTCTAGCTCACCTCCTATGCATACAAGGTGTTCGATGGAATGCCCGAGCCACACTACTTAAGCTTTCTCCTCTCCAAGCTCGACCTCTAACCTCCATTTTCCTCAATATTTGTCTAGGTTTAACGGTCCGTCACGCCCCGTCCCCGTCTTCACCGCCGTCGACCACCCGCGCCGATCTCATCGCCAGCACCACCGTGGTGAGCCTCTTGTTCTTATCTTCTTTCTGAAAAGAAAAATATTCTTACTTGTATTATTTTCTTACTTTTATTATTGCATCTTATATAGTGCGATGGTTTTGGTATCCGCACTGCCGTCGGCCCCTAAATCACATCTATGATTCGGATGTGGTATATATTATCTTCTCATAACTATTGGTTCATTTATTGTTTATGAAAATTATGCCACCAACGTGACATAGATTTTATTTATCTAGGAGGTTGTTGAACCGAAATTCCAACCGACCCTATTGTCGAGAGGTTAAATTTAGTTGAAGAAGAAAACAATTTCTTGAAGGAAAAAATAAAAAACTTGAGGAGGAGAAGATGATATTGGAGTTGCATGTTGCGGATGTCGTCGATGATCACAAGATCAAGATGGATGCAATGCGCTTGAAGATGAGAAAGATTAGAAAATATGCCATTCATACCGAGGCTTGGTATCATTATGCCGTTGGATCAGTTGTTACCTTGGTTGCGATTATGATCGTATTTGTTTTCACATTGAAATGTTTTACATAGTTTCAATGTATGGTTTAATTAATTTAGATGCTGCAGAGCTTTATGTTGTTAGATGAGAACTATGTATGTACTTTGGTTTTATGTGATGATGAACTTCTATTAATTTGGTCACTTAATTATCTATTCATGATGTTACGTAATGATTTTTGACACACTTAATTATATATAATGCACGCAGATGAACCGCAATGGATGTACGGTGATGCATACACCTCCGAGTACATTAAGGGCGTGCATGCTTTTCTCAAGTGGCTGAGGCAAACAAGCGAGAATGGTTTTATGTGTTGTCCATGCCCTATATGTGGGAATACGAAGTCTTACTCCGACCGGAAAATCCTTCACACCCACCGCTTTACAAGGGTTTCATGCCACACTATAATGTTTGGACGAGGCACGGAGAAATAGGGGTTATGATGGAAGACGGCGAGGAAGAAGAGTACGATGACAACTATGTGCCCCCTGAATACGGTGATGCTCTTGAACATCAAGTTGCACTGACGATGTGCACGATGGTGCTGCAAGAAGCTGCTGAAGATCAAGATGAACCGCACGATGTGCCCCATGATGATGATCTCCGCCGGGTCATTGTCGATGCAAGGACACAATGCGAAAGTCAAAAGGAGAAGCTGAAGTTCGATCGCATGTTAGAGGATCACAAAAAGGGTTGTACCCCAATTGCGAAGATGGCAACACAAAGCTCGGTGCAGTACTCGAATGCTGCGGTGGAAGGCGGAGAATGATGTGCTGATAAAGGATTTGAGAAGCTATCAAAATAATGAAGAAGAAGCTTCCAAAGGATAACGAATTGCCCGACAAGTACATACGCAGCAAAGAAGGTCGTATGCCCTCTAGGATTGGAGGTGGAGAAGATACATGCATGCCCTAATGATCGCATCCTCTACCGTGGTGCCTACAAGGATCTGAACGCATGCCCGGTATGCGGTGCATTGCGGTATAAGATCGACGAGATGAC
Organism: Aegilops bicornis; assembly: GCA_021605145.1. Classification (NCBI taxonomy): domain Eukaryota; kingdom Viridiplantae; phylum Streptophyta; class Magnoliopsida; order Poales; family Poaceae; genus Aegilops; species Aegilops bicornis. Next base: position 650,309,920 of record CM038674.1, read on the forward strand.
CTGGTGATGTTGACGGCGAGCCTCCCAGAAGAGGGTTCTGCGAAGGTGATGTGGTATGCTCCTATAATACCACGGTTGAAACGTCTGCTCGTAAACGGAGAGCATGCCAAGTTGATGCGATGGCACGGTGAGGACCGTAAGAAAGACGGGAAGTTGAGAGCACCCGACGGGTCGCAGATGGAGAAAAATCGAGAGAAAGTACGATGAGTTTGCAAAGGACCCAAGGAACGTATGGTTTGCTTTAAGCGCGGATGGCATTAATCCTTTGGGGGAGCAGAGCAGCAATCACAAAGACTCGCCCGTGACTCTATGTATATATAACCTTCCTCCTTGGATGTGCATGAAGCGGAAGTTCTTTATGATTCCTGTTCTCATCCAAGGCCCTAAGCAACCCGGCAACGACATTGATGTGTACCTAAGGCCATTAGTTGAGGAACTTTTACAGCTGTGGAATGGAAACGGTGTACGTACGTGGGATGAGCACAAAAAGGAGGAATTTGACCTAAAGGCGTTGTTGTTCATGACAATCAACGATTGGCCCGCTCTCAGTAACCTTTCAGGACAGACAAACAAGGGATACCACGCATGCACGCACTATTTACTTGACACAGATAGTATATACCTGGGAAGCTGCAGGAAGAATGTGTACCTAGGCCATCGTCGATTTCTTCCGACCAACCATCAATGTCGAAAGAAAGGCAAGCATTTCAAAGGCGAGGCAGATCACCGGAAGAAGCCCGCCATGCGTCATCGGTGATCACGCATTTGCTATGGTCAATGATTTACACGTAATCTTCGGAAAGGGTCCCGCGGACTAGCTGTTCCGAATGACGCCGAGAATCACGCACCCATGTGGAAGAAGAAATCTATATTTTGGGACCTACCCTCATCGGAAAGACCTAGAGGTCCGCTCTTCGATCGACGTGATGCACGTGGACGAAGAACCTTTGCGTGAACTCGCTAGGCTTCTTGGGCGTGTATGGGAAGACAAAAGATACACACGAGGCACGAGAGGACCCGCAACGCTTGCACGAAAAAGAGGGCATGCCTCCGGCAGTATGAAGGTCCTGCCAGCTACGCTCTTCTTAAAGAAGAGAAATAAATATTCTTTCAATGCCTTTCAAGATGAAGGTCCCGACCGCTTCTCGTCGAATATAAAGGGAATAATAAATATGTCGTAGAAAAGGTTCCGTAACCTAAAGTCTCATGATCGCCACGTGATTATGACGCAATCGCTTCCGGTTGCATTGAGAGGGCTTCTACCGAAAACGTCCGATTAGCCATTGTGAAGCTATGTGCATTCCTCAATGCAATATCTCGTAAGGTGATCGATCCGAAATCGTAGCAACGCTTAAGGAGTGATGTGGCGCAATGTCTTGTCGGGCTTTCGAGCTGGTGTTCCCACCATCCTTCTTCAATATCATGACGCACGCCCTAGTTCATCTAGTCGACGAGATTGTCATTCTGGGGCCCGTATTTCTACACAATATGTACCCCTTTGAGAGGTTCATAGGAGTCCTAAAGAAATATGTTCAGAATCGTGCTAGGCCGTAAGGAAGCATCTCCATGGGCCATCAAACAGAGGATGTCATCGGGTTTTGTGTTGACTTCATTCCCTGGCCTTAATAAGATAGGTCTCCCTAAATCGCGGTATGAGGGGAGACTGACCGAAAAGGCACGCTTGGAAGAGACTCAATAATATGCAGGACGGATATTCTTGGTCTCAAGCACACTACACAGTTCTACGTAACTCTACCTTGGTGACCCCGTATGTCGATGAACACAAGAATACGATCTGCGCTCCAAACACTTGGAGCGGTCGACGATCGGATTACATGTGAACACATCAGACTTTCGGCAGCTTGGTTGGAAACACGCCTCGTAGGTGACAGACTGCTTGTGATGAGTTGTACTTGTTGTCCGAGGACCATCTTCGATTGTAATGATTTGGAAAGGATACGAGATAAATGGGAATACATTTTACACGATTGACCAAGATGAAAAGAGCACCAACCAAAACAGCGGTGTCCGCTTTGATGCAAAGAACCGACAAGGGAAATGACACATATTATGGTTACATAGTAGACATATGGGAACTTGACTACGGAGTAGATTTTAAGGTCCCTTTGTTTAAGTGCAAGTGGGTCAATCTGTCAGAGGCGGGTATGTGTAGACCCACAAGACGGAATGACAACAAGGATCTGAAAAATCTTGGGTACACTGACGAACCGTTCGTCCTAGCCAATGATGTGGCACAGGTTATCTATGTGAAGGACATGTCTACAAGACCGAGGAAAAGAAAAGATAAGGAAGAGAATACATCATACAATGAGCCAAAGCGCCACATAGTTCTTTCTGTGAAAAGGGACATCCACAGGAGTGGAGGGCAAGATGTACATGTCTCAAGAGTATGAAAAGTTTCATGAAATTCCCTTCAAAGTCAAGGCTGACCCAAGCATCCCGATAAACGATGAAGATTATCCATGGTTACTACAAGAATAAGCAAATGACACAAGCGAAGAAAAAGTGAAGACTTTCTCCCGCAACTATTATGATGATACCATGCCAACTTTGTAACACACGAGTATGATACCATTGTCCGTTTTGTTCATGAACATGCTATGCCAACTTTTTCAGAGTTCATTTGAGAACTATGAATTTGAAAACCTCGCCAACCGAAGGGCGCTCACACCAGTTTATAAGCCCGTCCCTCTACGCCTTGTTGAGCTCACAAACTTGTGATTCACACAAATTTCAAAGAATTCAAATTTTATAAAACTAATGGCACAAACAGAAAGTTTATAATTGTTCTAAAACAAATGGCACTAACAGAAAGTTTATAATTTGCTGACCTAAAAGCAAAAAGAATTAAAAAATAAAGCAAAAAACCAAAAGAAAATAAATAATGCAGGAAACAAAACAAAAAACTTGAAAAAATAATAATAATAGCAACAATAAGCATTTTGTTGTAAGTAGAAACAAAATAAAATAAATAAAGCAACAAAGAAAACAAAAAAATGTTTTCAAATTTTAAAACTAATGGCACTAATAGAAAGTTTATATTTTTCTAAAACTAAAAGCAAAAAGAAATAAAATATAAAGCAAAAAAGTGCCACCTACTAGGCCCCTGGCACGAATACGACTAGAAACCCTACATGGGCCAGATTCAGCCCGCAGAGGCCCAATAGGCCCACAGCAAGAGTGCAAGATTAGGCCCAAAGCCTGCATTAGAGAGGAGCTCGAAGGGACGCACACCAGCGCTTATAAACCAAAGGTCTGGCGCCCTTCAACTAGCGAGGTGGGACTAAATATTTGGGTTCGGGCAGACAGGCCTTTGGTCCCGGTTGGTGGCACCAACCGACTAAAGGGGGTTTAGTCCCGGTTGGTGCCACGACCGGGACTAATGCCCCTTTAGTCCCGGTTGGTGCCTGCCACCAACCGACCAAAGCGTTTGGTCCCGGTTGGTGGCACCAACCGGGACTAAAGGGGCATTAGTCCCGGTCGTGGCACCAACCGACTAATGCCCTTGCTATATAAGGAAGCACTTGGGAAATTTCAGATTCATCGCGCATTTTCCCCTCCCGCCTTGTGAGCTGCCACACCGCCCGACGTCATCGCCATGCCGTCGTCACCATCGCGTCGCCCGCGCCCGTTATCGCCCGCCGTCGCCCGTCGCCCGTCGTCGCCGCCGTCTGCCCCGTCGTCGCCGCCGTCTGCCGCTTCGTCGCGCACCGCACTAATCGCCCTTTGCCTCGTCGTCGCCGTCCCAGCCCGTCGCCGCGCCCTCGCCGTCGCCGCCCTGCCTCCAGCGACCTCGCCGACCTCGCCGACCTCGCCGTCGCCGCCCTGCCTCCCGACCTCGCCGTCGCCTCCGCCTCCCGACCTCGCCGTCGCCTCCGCCTCCCCGCCGCCCGTCGGCGACCTCGCCGTCGCCTCCGCCTCCCGACCTCGCCGTCGCCTCCGCCTCCCCGCCGCCCGTCGCGCGACCTGCCGTCGCCTCCGCCTGATGAGCCCCAGCAGCACCTGCCCTGCCCCCCTGCCGCCGCCGCCATGTTTTTTTTCATAAATGTTCATGATTTTTTCATAAATGTATATATATTGATGTATGGATATATGTGATTTTTTTTGTTCATAGATGATCATATGAATTTTTTTTGTTCATAGATATGATCATATATATGATGTATGCATGGATCGATGTGGATGGAATATGATGTTTTTTGTTCATAGAATATGATGTTTTTTATTCATAGATTTTATTTTGTTCATTAGAGAGAGGCGGGGACGCCGAGGAAGTTGTACTGCTTAGAGTTAGGGTCGTCGAGGAAGAAGGAAAATAAGGAAAAGAATAAAAGAGGAAGAAGGAAGAAGGAGAAGAAGAGAAAACAATAAGAAGAGGAAGTACCAGCCAAAAGGCGAAGAAGCAGGAATAGAGGCGAAGAAGAAACAAAAATTCTATTTTTTCTTCTTCTCCTCTATTCCTTCTTCTTCTCCTCTCTTTTTTTCTTCTATTTTTCTTCTTCTTTCTTCTTCTTCTCTTTTTTCTTCTTCTCATTTCTTCTTCTTCTTCTTCTTCTTCTTCTTCTTCTTCTTCTTCTTCTTCTTCTTCTTCTTCTTTTTATCGGGAACGAGGGTGTCGAGGATCGCTGAGGGGTCGACGGTCGGGAACTAGGCTAGAGGGTCGAGAGGGTCACAGAGGGGTCGAGGGTCGCCGAGGCCGGTCGAGGGTCAATGTTTTGAGGGTCGAGGGTCGCCGAGGTCGGTCGAGGTTTGAGGCACAAGGGTTTGAGGGTTCGAGGTTCTAGGGTCGAGGTTTGAGGGTTCTAGGGTTCGAGGGTTCTAGGGTCGAGGGTTCGAGGGTTCTAGGATCCGAAGGAAGAAGGAAGAAGAAGAAGAAAAGAATGAGAGGAAAAGAAGAAAAGAAGAGGAAGAAGAAAGGAATAGAGGAGAAGAAGAAAAATAGAATTTTTTCTATTTTTCTTCTTCTCCTCTATTCTTTCTTCTTCTCTTCTTTTCTTTTTTTTCTTCTTCTTCTTCCTTCTTCCTCTTTTCTTCCTTTTCCGATAGGGGGGTACCGATAGTGTCAAAGTATTGAAGAAATCCATTGCTTCATCATTAGCCGGAAGTAACCATGGCATGATGGTACGAAGTCCTCCAAAGTTGTTCTGGAATGGAGTCCGGATAGGATAATTTGCCTTTTGCTGAACTTTGTACCAAAAAGCGGGTATCCTATCTCGGGACTCCGCTCCAAAACAACTTTGGAGAGCTTCGCACCATCATGCACCTGTTACTTTCGCCTAATGATGAAGACATGGTTTTGTTGAATCCTTTGACACTAGGCAACCTCCCGACCCCTCGGTGATCTTCGACCCCTTGACCCTCGACCGTTCGGCGATCCACGATCCTCTACCCTACCGCGGGCGTCGATGCCCACGTCACTTGTGGGACATAGATGTAATGTTCAACGCCGACCCCCTCCCGATAGCTTCAACACGTGGGGGGGGGGTCGATATTACGTTGTCGAGGCCACCCCAAACCCTAGAGAAGCAGCGTCGAGGCCACTAATATGATTCCTTATTGTGATTAGCTAGCTAGTTCTACGTTGGCACTAATATATCCATATCTGTCATGTTTGAATAATAATTGCCATGTTGTAAATATTTGTAGAAAATATGGACACAAACAGAGAAGAAGCACAAGAAGCGATGGTGAGGGACATAATCGCACACTGCGGAAGTGATGCCGTCTCCTCGATGATGTTTCTCAACATCGACAACGATGGTCCGGAAGGAGAGGGTGAAGAAGCAGGTGGCTATGATTTACATGGCTCGATGACCCAATGCCGGTGCAAGAAGGAGAGGGTGAAGAAGTAGACCGTGAGGACGGCTCGGTGATCACCAAACCGAGTCCGGCCAGTATATATATTAGTTAAGCTTTGTCTTGACTAGCTCTCGCCTTTGTTTTGGTATATATGTACACATATTAATTAACTCTCGTCTTTGTTCTTTTTCTAGCCCTCCGGATCGAAAGCACAACTTCGGTAAAGAGACGAGGCCCGAAGAAAAATTTGAGCTCGGATGAAAAGTTTGAGATCATACAAATCGCGTATGACGGCCAACCGATTGAACCCTACCGACAAAGAAGGCATTTGTTGCTCGGTCACGGGGGTTACGGTTAGGGACAAGATCCCGATCAGCATCCACCAATGGTATAAGCCTAAGAACGAAGACCACGAGGTGTCTTGTGTCAATGATATGCGTAAAAATGATCTTTGGTGAGCTGAAGTCAAATTTTAGACTAACGCCAGAGGATGATCCTGATAAGCGTGTAATAGAGCCTTTTATCATGTCTATTGCTCTTAAGAAGATGGCAGAACTATTCAGAATTGGAAGAAAGACCTCAATACGTATGTCGAAAAAATGAGACACCGTAATTCACGGGCAAATATGAGAAGATCGGAGATGATGGCCCGCATTTGTGGCCTACAAGACATCGGAAAAGAGTAAAAGATGTCGGCGACAAACAAGAGAAATCTTTGCGAAGAAGAAGCTTCATCATCGCATGCGGGTCGTGGCTACCTCATAGCCCGGCCTAAGTGGGCCAAAGGCTGAGAATGATCTGCTTGATAAAGGGATCGAACCGAGACAATGAATCGCCGGACCGTTGCGGACTTGGTTCTTCGGGGCGGTGGATCCTTGGACCCTATAACGGGGAAGTGCATTTGGACGGACGAACAATTGGACATACCGGTCAAGAGGCTTAAGCATTATATCGAAGCAACAAGAAGCAAGGGAAGTTCGTTCGAACGGGGAGAAGGGCGAGCTCACAATGGCCCTCGGGAATCTGAGCACCACAGGCGGACACGAGGCACGCTGGCTCCCTTTCGTGGAAGGCTGGATTTGACGCAGGGGTTACAAAACCCATGAGAGGAGGAAGAAAGCTGGAGCAGAGCCTAATGCAAAGCGCCGCATTTAAAGGGTAATGGGGCTAGAGGAACGAGAAGCATCCGATCACAACAAACGACACCGAAGCTTCCCGGTTACCCCGCCATCTCGGCGGAGAAGCGGCGTGGCTTCCACCGAGCTGCTTGACCCGAGCAAGATGCCTTGACGGCTCCTGCCCGGCTATCCCGTGGATGCTATCACGGATCTTTGAAAGTTGCCACCTTATGGCGCAATGGAGCAATTTAAAGGTCAAGGCATTTGTTGGCTCTGTTATCCCACTAAACCCGACTCAACTTTTCACCGCCGCCGATTCCGGAAGGATATGCTAAGGTGATGGTCGATGAAATAACGGAGGGATTTGAGGAGCTCGGCTTGACCACCCTACCGGTGAAGGGGAGTATCGGCTGGGTTCTGCTCAAGACTCCATGCCTATGGCGGAAGGATCTCATCAACCTTCCGAACTGGGCGCCTCCGCCTCCTCCTCCTCCTCCCGTGAGTCGGGGCACTCCGCCTCCTCCACCGCCTCCTCCTCCTCCTCCGTGAGTCGGGGCACTCCGCCTCCTCCACCGCCTCCTCCTCCGACGAGTGGCGATCGGGGCACTCGGTCGGCTCCTTCTCCGGCGTGGCGGCACTCCGTCTCCTTCTCCTTTGCACCAGCCGTCCAGGCAGCCAGCCTCCTCCTTCTCCGCCTCGTCGGCAAGGGCGGAAGAGACCCAGCTGCCGCTCGGCTGCTCCGGGCGTCGTAGTCCTTCTCCTCCGCCTCGTAAGCAAGGAAAGAAGACATCCGCTCCGTCTGCTCTGCCGGCGTCTAGCAGACAGCCAAAGGCGGGAGGAGATCTGATTCGGTCCTTCTCTGAAGACTCGGAGAAGTTACTGCGTCTGAGAGGAGCGAGGAGGAAAAGCGTGAAGATCGCGCAGACCAAAGTGGATGACTGGTTTCAAGGGTTGAAAGCAAAGAGACATCCACCTCCGGAGGAGAAGGTAGATCCGGTCAAAGCGAAGCGCACTCTGGCTGCCTCGACAAAACCACCCAAGTCTCCGTAGAAAGGCAACTATGAGCGCATTATTGGAAAGGCATTTGCCGAGGCGGAGAGATCGGGAAATCTTGTCGATGATCAAAGGATGAAAGAACGACGAGCTGGGAAACAAATTGCCCATTTCGGCGAACAAGCGAAGGAATCGTGCCCCCGCTCAAGGTGCTCGCTAGCGACATCGTCGATCCGAGGATGGTGCCCGGTTATGGCAATCCTGAAGATTACTTGCTGACGATGTACAATTTGATTTCTTGGAGGTGCGGATACAAAGATACGAGTACGGGAAGCCTCTCGTCAAAGATGAAAGCTCTCTAACAACGATGATGCGAAGATTGCATGATTGGTACATGAAAACCTGCAAAGAGTCTCGAGGGAGGAATACTTTGTATTTGAGAGTTAAAAGGAGCATGACCTCCTTGGAATTGAACTGCTGCCTATTCCATTTGAGGAGTTCTATCAGTTTTTCAATCAATTGGCCCTCGATAAAGCAACGGTCACCTGCTTCATGCGTAAGTAGTACTACTTACATCATTAAGTATCTCTATATAACTCAGCTCTTTCATTGCATGTATTTATAAATATCCTCACTATATTATGCAGATTGAAGATCGCAGAAATGAAGAAAAAAACAAGTGGGTGATATTGGGTTCATTAACACATATCTCATCGATGCAAATGAGGTTAAATATCGTGCCAAGGAAACCGAGGCCAACTTGCTACGATCGTTGGAAATAAATGAACACGAAAATACAATACTCTTTCCTTACAACTACACGTGAGTGTTCTTGTCTTGTGGCATATTCGGTTTCCCTTATTTAGTCCAGGTTATAGAAATGTAATATTGATGAGTTATGCATGCGTCATGCAGGTTCCACTATATTCTCCTAGAGATTAAGCTTGAGCAGGAGTAGTAAGCATCTTAGACTCGAGACGAAAAGATCCCAAGGAGTATGCGGAAATGACTGAAATGCTCGAGAAGTAAGTTAAATCGATCATTATCCACCATATCAAGAACTTTGTTCATTTTCGATATCAAGTAATTGTTTTCTTTGTATGACAGGGCTTGGGGAAAATTCACCAAAAAAGCTCCGGACTACCAAGAAGCTGCAATTTAGACACCCAAAGTAAGTACTATATAGTAGCATATTCCACGCATCTCCTAGTGATTCAAGCGCTAGTTTCATCAATACCATTTAGCACGTGCTTGCTAATTATCAGTTTGATTGACCTCTGTTTCTTGTAAAGTGGTTGTGGCAGGAACAAGGGAATGATTTACATGGATACTACGTTTGCGAGTCCATCCGCCACACGACACTGTGAGAGGGATACTCCGACAAAAAATTTTATGTGCTTAAATAAAAATATTCACATTTTTATTTTATTACCATCATTTGTGTTGAGTTTCATTCATTCATATATATATATATATATATATATATATATATATATATATATGTATTGACCCCTTTCTTAAAATTAGATGTTTGGCAATGGATGAACTCCTAGCACCAGATCGCATGCGAGCAATTCAAGAGGAATTGGCGGCATTCTTTCTTGACTATGTGATCGCTGAAAGCAGGGAATACCATGTGGACCACGCGTCCGTATTGTAAAAGATAATTATTGTATATATGTAGCCGGTAGTGTCGGATAGATATACGAGAACTTGTTGTTCGACCAATCTCTCGGAGAAGGAGAGGTGGTCGATTTCACTTCTCTCTGTATGCATATATATGTTCATGACGATCTTACATTTGCTTAATTACTAGTTAGCTAGCATGTCTAGTTAGTCCTCTCTATCACGTATGTATAGTACGTAGCGTCGACCAAGCACGGACAAAAGAAAGGACACTTTTCTCTATTAATTAGCTAGCTATAGCACAATATATGAAACACCTAAATTAACCCCCAAAACCCCCAACCCCCCCTCTCTTTTGAAAAAAACAAAAACCAGAGCCAAAGAAATCTTGTGGCGTGGATGCCTATTGGTCCCGGTTGGTGCCACCAACCGGGACCAAAGGCCCTCCCGCTGGGCTCACGGACGTGCCACGTGGAGGCCCATCTATCCCGGTTCTGGATAGAACCGGGACTAAAGGGTGAGGGTATTAGTACCGACCCTTTAGTCCCGGTTCATGAACCGGGACTAAAGGCCCTTATGAACCGGGACTATAGGCCCTTTTTCTACTAGTGGTTGTGTACCAGACCTGATGTAAACCTTGCCGTAAGTTTGGTAGGAAGGTACCAAAGTAATCCCGGCAAGGAACACTAGACAGCGGTCAAGAACATCCTGAAGTACACGAAAGGACTAAGGACATGTTTCTTGTTTATGGAGGTGACGAAGAGCTCGTCGTAAAGGTTTACGTCGACGCTAGCTTCGACACGCATCTGGATGACTCTAAGTCACAAACCGGATACGTGTATATGTTGAATGGTGGAAGCGATGGTAGTGCGGTTGCAAAATTTGGCGTGGTGGCGGGATCTACATGTGAAGCGGAGTACATGGCAGCCTCGGAGGCGGCGCATGAAGCAATTTGGGTGAAGGAGTTCATCACCGACCTAGGAGTCATACCCAATGCGTCGGGGCCGATCAAACTCTTCTGTGACAACACCGGAGCTATTGCACTTGCCAAGGAGCCGGGTTTCACAAGAAGACCGAGCACATCAAGCGTCGCTTCAACTCCATTCGTGAAAATGTTCAAGATGGAGACACGTAAATTTTCAAAGTACATACGGATCTGAATGTCGCAGATCCGCTGACTAAACCTCTTCCATGAGCAAAACATGATCAACACCGAGAACTCTATGGGTGTTCGATTCATCACAATGTAACTAGATTATTGACTCTAGTGCAAGTGGGAGACTATTGGAAATATGCCCTAGAGGCAATAATAAAAGGATTATTATTATATTTCCTTGTTCGTGATAATTGTCTTTTATTCATGCTATAATTGTATTATCCGGAAATCGTAATACACGTGTGAATACATAGACCACAACATGTCCCTAGTGAGCCTCTAGTTGACTAGCTCGTTGATCAATGATAGTCATCGTTTCTGACTATGGACATTGGATGTCATTGATAACGGGATCACATCATTAGGAGAATGATGTGATGGACAAGACCCAATCCTAAGCATAGCACAAGATCGTGTAGTTCGTTTGCTAGAGCTTTTCCAATGTCAAGTATCTTTTCCTTAGACCATGAGATCGTGTAACTCCGGATACCGTAGGAGTGCTTTGGGTGTAACAAAGCGTCATAGCGTAATGGGGTAACTATAAAGGTACACTACGGGTATCTCCGAAAGTGTCATTGGGTTGACACGGATCGAGACTAGGATTTGTCACTCCGTATGACGGAGAGGTATCTCTGGGCCCACTCGGTAATGCATCATCATAATGAGCTCAAAGTGACCAAGTGTTTGGTCACGGGATCATGCATTACGGATGCGAGTAAAGTGACTTGCCTAACGAGATTGAGCGAGGTATTGGGATACCGACGATCGAATCTCGGGCAAGTAACGCATCGATTGACAAAGGGAATTGTATCTGGGGTTGTTTGAATCCTCGACATCGTGGTTCATCCGATGAGATCATCGAGGAGCATGTGGGAGCCAACATGGGTATCCAGATCCCGGCTGTTGGTTATTGACCGGAGAGTCGTCTCGGTCATGTCTACATGTCTCCCGAACCCGTAGAGTCTACACACTTAAGGTTCGGTGACGCTAGGGTTGTAGAGATATGAGTATGCAGCAAACCAAAAGTTGTTCGGAGTCCCGGATGAGATCCCGGACGTCACGAGGAGTTCCAGAATAGTCCGGAGGTAAAGAATTATATATGGGAAGTCGAGTTTCGGCCATCGGGAAAGTTTCGGGGGTCACCGGTATTTGTACCGGGACCATCGGAAGGGTCCCGGGGGTCCATCGGGTGGGGCCACCTATCCCGGAGGGCCCCATGGGCTGAAGTGGGAGGGGAACCAGCCCCTAGTGGGCTGGTGCGCCCCCCCTTGGGCCCCCCTGCGCCTAGGGTTGGGAACCCTAGGGAAGGGGGCGCCCCACTTGCCTTGGGGGGGCACTCCACCCCCTTGGCCGCCGCCCCCCTAGGAGATCCCATCTCCTAGGGCCGGCGCCAGGTCCCTATATAAAGAGGGGGAGGAGGGCAGCCGCACCTTGCACTTGGCGCCTCCCTTCCCCTTGCTACACCTCCTCCTCCTCCGTAGAGCTCGTGAAGCCTCATTGAGATTCTCTTGCATCCACCACCACGCCGTCGTGCTATTGGATCTCCATCAACCTCTCCTTCCCCCTTGCTGGATCAAGAAGGAGGAGACGTCTTCCCCAACCGTACGTGTGTTGAACGCGGAGGTGCCGTCCGTTCGGCACTTGGTCATCGATGATTTGGATCACAACGAGTACGACTCCCTCAACCCCGTTCTCTTGAACGCTTCCGCTCGCGATCTACAAAGGTATGTAGATGCACTCCTATCACTCGTTGCTAGATGAACTCATAGATGGATCTTGGTGAAACCATAGAATTTTTTTATTTTCTGCAACGTTCCCCAACACGGTGCCCGACGACGCTCCATTGCGATCACAGCGTTGCTCCATTGCAACCCCCGACGAGCTTCAACGACCCGTGCGCGCCTCATTGCAGCTCTCAGCGATACAGCGCTCCGCATCTTCCTCCTCTTTCTTCTACTACCTTCTCTTCCTCCTCTCTCTTGTACTACCCTCTCCTCTTGCTCGCGACAGCCTCTGGCTGGCAGTGCTCACTCGTCGGAGCAGCAACCCCGGTAGCAGCGCCCATCGACGGAGCGTCGATTCTCGGTCAGAGCAACCCAACCGGAGCCGCCAGCGTTCGTTGCATTGTAGCACCGGAAGCCATCCGGGTGCTGCTCAAAAAATGGCAACGCCGACCGCGGCAAAAGAGCTTCAGCGCTGCAGCTTCCAAGGCAGCACCACGCGGCGAAGCAAGGGCGCCTGGCGGCGCTCCATTGCGATCACAGTAGTGCTCCATTGCAACCCCCGACGAGCTTCAATGACCAGTGTGCGCCTCATTGCAGCTCCGGCGCACTTCTATGCAGCTCCGTCATCGCTTCAATGCAGCCTCGACGAACCTAAACGACCCTGCGTGGCGCTCCATTGCAGCCTTCGGCAGCGCTTCATCGCAGCCGCGACGCACTTCACTGCAGCATCGCGAGCAGAGCAAGTCTCGTCGGACGCCGGTGTAGCACCACCAACGCGTCACGCCGGACGCCGCTTTGCAGCACCACGAGCGTCGCCGCCCTGGCGAGATCCATGGCCAGGCGGTGCTGCAAGGCCGGCCGCAACCTGCCTGCTGCAAAAAGGGTCATCACACCGGTGCGTCGGGGCCGCCGCAGCGTTGCATCAGAGCCTCGGCGGCTCTGTTGCGTCGTGAGCGTTGTGTTGAAGCGCCGGTCGCGCCGAGTGCTCGTGATTTGGGCTTGGCTGCCGGGGTGAGCTACGAGAGCGAGATGAGAAGGGATGCTTTGGGACTTGTTGGGAGAATGTGGTGATTGCTGGTTTAGGAGCTGTTTTTGCGTCAACAACGAGGACGAGCGGCCAGAATGGAGGACAAATCTGAGCGCCGCGAGCAGAGAGAGACGCATGGGAAAACGCATGGGTTAGACGTGTTGTTGTGGTTTGCTGCGGGAGGATAAGGCAAAGTGCTAGAGCGGTGCATGGCCCGACGGGGACGCGTGGCAAACGTCGAAGGCGGCTGACGGATGACAATTTCAGTCGGTTGATTTCAAACGTTTCCCTTGATTGTTGATTGATTGAAACAACCACAACTCTGTGTGTGTGGGTGGTGCCTAATCTACGCCTGCTCATCCAAATAAAGTCTTTTTTTTGGAATGTTGGCAGGAGAACTGCCAAATTCATTGATCAGAAGAAGGTGTTACAAGAATCCTCAGAGGAGGAAAGCACCGAAAAAACAGTGCAAAAAGAAAAGAAAAAGAAAAAGGACCCGTCGGCAGCACCACAAACCCAAGCTCAACCATCAATCGTGAACACCATCGGATCCATCGTCGGGATTCTCCAAGGTGCCGCCCCCAAGGAGGAAAACGATGTTGAGGACACCGCCGTCACCGATCTGGCACTGTCCGATCTTAGGTTTTCACCCGGAGATCTTACGCCGTTGGGTAGGAAGGGCAAGCGGCTCCACAACGATACCTCCAAGGAGGACGACGACATCCGTGGATGCCGCTACCGCTGGCAACGACAAGGTCGATGCATGATTTTCATCCGGAGTCAAGCCTTTCACCAACAATCCCAGGATCCGAGGCCACCAGCGCGACGGAATATCACAACCCCATGCGGACCCTACCAACAACGAGTACGTCGAAGCCGCACGCAGGAACTCGGCGAGCACATGCCAACCTGGCCGGTCCACACAGCCGCTCGCAGACCCTGGGCGAGCCAAGCCGGATCTGGCCATCCTCTACCTCCTTGCGCAGAACTGGGCGATCCTCCGCACAGCAGCGCACAAGAAAGGCCGAGGAAAAGCCGGACATAGCCTGTCCGCACCGCAGCATGCAGAACTGGGCGGGATCCAAACCAAATTGCGCCGTCCGCACCGCCGCGCGCAAGAGTAAGAGTACTCGCGCTGGATCTGGTCTGCGCGAGCCTCGTGAAGCCCCTGGCAAACTGGACGGCGCCACCGCTCAAGGGAGCCGGGCGTGTACACGCTTGAAGGAGAATCACCACCAGCAACCCCGACTCCACCGCTACTGCCTCCACACGCCAAAACGCAGCCGCCCAGGCGCGAAACGCAGCCATCTGATGAGCCGGCCCGCGGCGCCAAACCATCCGGCAAGCCTCCACTCATCCGAGGAGAGAGAGATCTTGCCGGCCTACCATTCCCGCGAGCGCCAGCCAAGTCAGGCATACTATCTCTTAACTAGGACAGTACTGCGACGGTGTACCGAGTGATCGTATCATCTGACCAACGTGTTGCTACGTCAGTTTTTTTTTGAGGGGTTGCTACGTCAGGTTTGTATACGTCATTCTTTAAACTCTGCATGGGTCCGTACAGAATAGGCCCGGTTGGTGGAGGGCTGGTGCCGCGAATAGGCCCGGCCCATTGGGACTGTCCCTGTCTGTCGCCCCGCACCGCACGCAATATCTGCCTAAATTTCCCCACCCTCTCCGTCTGCTGCCAGACACCACAATCTCTAACCCTATCTATCCTCTTCCGTCTCGCCGCCGCCAGGCCCTTCCCCCTCTGCGCTTAGCCGGCGTGACCCCAGCCAGATTAGGTCCGCCAGCCGACGCCACGCTCCTTCCTTCCCCCTCTGCGCGCAGGGTGGACGGCGAGTGGCGGCAAGGGAAGAAGCCGGCGCGACCTCGGGCCGATCCAATCCAGATCGGCCGTACGGGGAGGAGCTGGCAGCGCCGAGCGGCAACGGATGGCACGCCTGAGGAACGGGAGGCGCCAGGAGCCCGTGAATAGGTCCGAGTCAAACAGATCTGGCGCCGCTGGCAAAAGCTGGTGAATAAGGCCTGATTTCGCCAGATCCGGCTTTACCTTTCTTTGCCTGACATCTTTATCTGGGAAAAGAAAGAGATGACGAGCAGCTGCGATAGGTTTGTTCCCTTGGACTCGTCGTTTAATTGTTTGATGAATCAGGCCCTGCTTTTCCTCTCTCGATCCCGTCTAACCGTTTAACAGTGCAGGGACCACTAATCGGAGACGGCGGATCCACAGACCCCTCGCCTCAACGCTGCCGTTGAGGGCTGCGTCGATAGTTTCGGTCTTCTTGTATTTTAAGATGTACATAGTGTTTAAAGAAGATGTGTTGTGCGGGTATTATGGCATGATCTCTAGGTCTTTTTTTTTCTTTTTTTTTGTTTAGTGTTTCAATCTAGTAACAACAAAACATGTAAGTACGTTAGCTTTGTGGCAAGAGATTAAGATTGTTGGTTCTTTAATAATATATTTTGTTGGAGTCCTCTAGTATGAGGGTTTACATAGCTCCAATTTTATTTTATTATGACCTACAAGGTGCTATTTACAGTAACATAGCATTTCGATTTTTTTGTTATGATCTATATAGTGTTATTTTGTCGATTGACTTTTATTAAATTTGATGTTACCCAATGGCAACATGGAAATACAGTAACACAACATTTTTTTATGTTTTATTGTGTACTATGTTGTTAGTCTTCTAATATGGGAGTGTGCATAGTTCCAATTTTATTATGAATTTACAAGAGTGCTATTTACAGTAACATAACATTTTGATTTGATGATTGTTTTAACTTTGATGTAATTCAATGACAACATGAAAATAATATGATCTAGCATGATCTTCAAATTATTATTTTCTTATGGTATTTTAATCTAGTAACAACGGAACATGTAAATATGTCAACTTTTGTGGTACGTGATTAAGATTGTTGTTTCTTTAAATAATTGTGATCTTCTAATATGATGTTTTATATAGTTCCAATTTTCAGTTATGATCTACAGAGTACTATTTTGTTGGTGGATTTGTACTAACTCTGATGTAGTCCAACGATAACATGGAAATACAGTAAGAAAACATTTTTTTTATTATTATCTATATTGCGCTAATTTGTTTGTGGATTTCTTTTAACTTTCATGTAATCCAATGAGAAATGGAAATATAGTGACATAGCATGATCTTTAGATCATTATTTTCATATCGTATTTTAGTTTAGTAACAACAAAACATGTAAATACTTTAACTTTTACGGTAAGTGATTTAGATTGTTGGTTTCTTTAAATAATTGTAATTTTCTAATATGATGGTGTAGATAGTTATAATTTTCAGTTATGATCTACAGAGTTCTGTTTTGTTGGTGGATTTATGAACATATGAACATAACATTGTCTGTTATATCTTACCAAGTTCTGATACATATGAATATATGAACATTTTGTCGATAATATACATTCTAAATCATTATTTCTTAGATTTTGTTGATGGTTCTAGTTTTCTAATGTAATGTGTTATTTCGTTCGTAAATTTGTATTCACTTAACTTGAAGTAAAGATAAAACATATGTAAAGTTTATCATGGCAAACATTGAATATATGGTTGCTGTATATATTTGTTCCACGTAATCTCACTTTTAAAGTTGTTTATATTTATATTTTATCCCAAGTTGTATTGTTTTCTTTAGTTTGTGTTATTTCAGTTTTGTAGTACAATCTGCTGATTGTCAACTTCCATTTTTTGATTTGTGTTTATACTTCATTGTAGTATTTGTGTACATATATGGATGATGTATACATTTCTTTTTTAATATATAGCATAGTTATGTGTCTTTGTTGAAGCAAGTTTTAATAAACATAAATATTTTAACTTTTGGTGAAATATTAAGAGCTTCTGTTGTAGTCTTCTCTTCTACTCCCTCCGTTGGGAATTACTTGTCTCGGAAATGGATGTATCTAGAACTAAAATACGTCTAGATACATCCATTTCTGCGACAAGTAATTCCGAACGGAGGGAGTAGTATGATGTGGCATGTCATCGTATGATAACAGGTCATAGTCCTATACTTGTTGGCTGTTGCACCAAGGTTTATTAAACATTAGCATTTCTTTCAGCATCTACAATTGTGGTTTTTTTATTGTAGTTTTCCAATATGATGTCTTGTCTTGTAGCTGAATGATTGTCGGTGTACTTGAATTTAATGATAGATCATTTGTGTTTACTGTACATGTATTAAAGACATGTTGGGTTGTTCCTTAAGATAGATCATTTGTTGTCATCTCATATGCTATGTGTTATCTATATCATGCAGCTGAATTGAAATCTTCATATGAAAATTAGCCTTTCAAATATGTACATATCCAGGATAATTATGGCATACTTCATGAAATGCATTGTTGCTAATTTATCCACTGGTGAAAGAGTTGACTTTTTATAAAAATTCAAACATATTACAATTGGGGAGACCTTAAATGTTTTCTGCAATAGAATGCATACATATCTTGGACGGATAGGTAATTTATCAAGGTACCTGCTGTGTTTTGGCGAACAGACCATCACCAGTGACTTGAATATTTTTAGGAGTAAGTTTTGGATTAAAAGAGCACTTATTTTTTATACATAAATAATTATCAATTCTTTTCTCATCTTTTATCCTATTTTACCAACTGCAGGACGAATGCATATGGGTATGTAACATCATAAGTACGACAAACTAAATTGTTTTCACTTTGATGCTGCAGGTAAAGTATTATACTTGCTTACTCATAGTTATACACTGGAGCTCGCATCACACCTGTCAATATATATAATGCTTTTGCATGAAGATTGTATTCATAGAAGGTCATTATTGTTGCACCAATGTTAAGTCTGTTTCTCCGTCATCTTGATTCTTCTTGCGGTGCTTTTTCTAGTTTGTCTACCCAGCTTATTTTAGAAGCTCAACCAAAAATATTTTTTGAGAAGCCTACTAAAAGTATTTTTTTAGAAGCCTATAAATATTTTTGGTTGGGCTTCTAGAATATTCTAAAAGCTCAAAAAAGCCACCAAAAGAACTGGTCCTAAATCCACTCTACTATGGTCTTGCTTGTAGTGGGGTGTGGTTGAAGAAACTCACTGTTTATCTTACTAGTAGAAATAATAAACGCACATGTTAGATATGCCAGCAAGCAGTTTAGGCTTAATAACTTCGATGGTGTACACACATCATCTCTCAGATTCCCAAGTTTGACGGACACATCAATCATCCCAGGCAAATAGCATACTTATTACAGGAAACCACCCTTCTGTTTAGTCCATAATACGGTATCCACTCTATGCAGCTCGTCCCTTACTCCATGCAAGCTCATTGTTTACTACATGATCAATGATTTTTGCTATTGCCACTTGCCTGTCACAAAAAATGAACAAACATGTTATATATTATTGAAAGGCACACCAGCACATCTGTATAGTAAAGATAAATAATGTAAATATTTTATTTTTCTCATCAAATAAACACTGGCTCATTCCTATGAGTAACTTTCAAGTGTCTACTTACTCCTGAAGCTATCTGTTAGGGCCGAGTTGGCAATAAACATAGTTTATAGGCCAAACATGATGACTAATGCCTGTCAGTTTACACAGCATGAAGGCTGGTGTGATGCTCGCTTATATGCATGATACACAGCATGAAAATATCATCAGTTCAGTGCTGTTTCTGGATTTGTTAAGATGGATCTAGCTCTTGTTCTGACATCTCTCTCTCTCTCTCTCTCAGTGACGGTTTGGCACTTGGCATCACATTGGCCTTTTGCTGTATCGGACATCAGTGATGGTGTTCGTAGGACTGCAGGTATGGCTCTTGGATTTGTTCTATACAACGAACCTTAGCAGGTCTGTAGATTTGATATGCCTTCATGTTTAAAATCTAACCTCTAGCATGCGCACCGCTGCAGCGGCTGCCCACCCACGTCCGATTTCTTTTATTTTTTATTTTTTGAGGCACACGTAGAATTTCTTATTAGCGCGGTGTGACATTATCTACTTAGCGGAACCGTACAAAGTGCTACCGCAGTAGCCCTGCAAAAGCCCCGCTACAGTGCGCTGATCTGCTTCCCGCTGTAGTCAAAAGTTACTACAGTAGTAAAGTTGCATGTTAACGTTTCCTCGGAAAAAAAGTTGAATGTTAATTCTAGTGGGACACACACTTTCTTCGTTATATCCGGTTCTAGAATATGTTTTTTGAAAAGTACATTTTCACAAAATGTAGATGCTAAAATCAACTACTCCCTCCGTTCCTAAATATTTGTCTTTTTAGAGACTTCAAATGGACTACCACATATGGATGTATATAGACATATTTTAGAGTGTGGATTCACTCATTTTGCTCCGTATGTAGTCACTTATTGAAATCCCTATAAAGACAAATATTTAGGAACGGAGGGAGTAGATGGTAACAACATCGAATGTTTGAACTACCAGCACAAATCTTTTTCAAGTGTCTTGTACTCCAAAACGGATGGCTAGTATCACAGAACTAGATAGACAATAAGTTTGTGCTTGAGCCCTGCTAACTAAGGATTACATACGGCAGAAGTTAGAGAACAGGAACTCACAAGTTGTTTGTTACCAAAATTTAGCTGTTTCTAAAGAGTCTAGCAGATTGTTCTAAGCGTCGAACAATTTGGCAATTGCTCACAGAAATTTTGGTAAGTGTATTTTTAAATAACTCGGTAACTACGTTGAAGTTTCTTTTTTTGGCAATTGCTTTCTAAACAGCCTGGTAACTGTATCAAAACAATCTGGTAGCTGTCTGTGAAAAATGTGGCAAGCAAGCAAAATAAATCCGATAAGCAACTATAATGGCAAGTGGCACAATTAAACTGTAGTATGGCACGCGCAATAAATACGACAAATAAATAGTGGCGAATGACACATTTAAACTGTTTCTTTAAGATTTTATGAACTGTTAATATTGCAAGCATGTATAATGATTTGACAAATAAGTACAATGGCAAGTAGGTAAAATATGGAAGAACATGCCAGTACTACTTACGGGCCAGGCATCGCTACTACTTGAGCAGGCACCCGCCTGCTCATGGATCGCTACCATTGATATGACTTGTTAGACATAAGACATGAGTTGTCATTACCGCGTACCATAGAAATGCATTTTTTTATTTTTTGACTGGGATGGGAACATTCACAGCTATTTCACAAACAAAACGGAAGATTCCCAGCTAAGCTGCATGCAAGTTTGGCAACCAGGGTCTCATGCATGTGCAAAGATGCAGCGCTGCTCTGTAGTGGCGTCCCAAAGATTGCTAGATAAGCAATTATCAATAGCTTTGATCCACACCTTACATGTTCTGCTCTGAATATGCACTCCCAAGAATTGTGTCCCTGCTCTCTGAATTGTACAACCTATGTGTTCTATGGTTCCAGCTTTTGCTGCTGGGATATCCTGTGCAGGAACAGGCTCAAGTGATCCCATTTCCTTGTTTCAGCCTCTCACATTGTATGTTCTTGGCTTTGTACAGAGGGGATTCTCGCGTTGGAAGGTCAGTCTTGACAAGCACAAGGGCACCATGAGCAAAATGGGTGCCATACTTGCTTCTGCTATATTCTAGATGCTGGTGGTAGGAACTCACAAACAACAAGTATGACGATCACTGCTGTGATTTGCCTGGCTGTTTTCACCCAGTTCTGGTACTGGTATCAAAACAAGTATGACTATGACTTAAGCAGGCAGTGACTTCAGCAGTCAAAAGCTGCCCACTGCCATTTTGTCAACCTATGCCAAGGCAAAATCTTGGCCAAACGATAAGAAAAGCTTGTAACCACGATGACCTAAGGCGCAATCAGTATCTCTGTTTTGTGTATTGTAACTAGCAAATTACTAGCGATGATTACACATCCTGCTAGTATATTTTGAAACTATGCAGATTTCTACAGATTGCAGAGTGTTGGGATAAAAAAGAATCACAGACCTTCTTGTGCTTTTCTTTTGCCTCTTCCTTCTTCTCCTGTGCGCGCACGAGCTTAGCTGTTGTATTACAGTTATGCTCCGCTTTTATCTTATTCGTAGCGAACTTGCCCTTTGCCACGGTTTTGGCCAAGACACCGGTGGGGTTCTGAAAAGGAAAACAAAGGGAATCGAACGAAGCAGGAGTTAGATCTGAAAGGGACAGGGAAAGGGCGGGAATTCCGCGTAATCTGTTCGATCTGAAAGGGACAAAGCGGGGCCTGGATTCCGCGCAATTGGGGAAGGGCGGGAATTCCGCGCAGCCGGTTCGATCTGAAAGGGACAAAGCGGGCCTGGATTCCACGCAATTGGGATAGGGCGAGATTCCGCGCAATCGAAAAGCGGCAGGGACAAACAGAAAGGGACAAAGGGTTCAATCGGGCGTCTTACCTCGGGAGCGGTCGGGAGCGGTGTCAGGGAATCCCGGCGCGGCGGCAGCTCAGGGTTTCTTCCGTCGGCGGTGGCGGCGGCTCTCTGCGTCTAGCTTCTCTGTCTTGCGTTAGGGGCTTAGGGCAGACGGTGCGTAGGGGCTGGTATCTGCCTGGGTTAGTGGGCCGTCTCTCAGTTTTTTTTTCGCCCATGTTCTTCTGGACTGGTTTTGTGCTGTTTTATCCTTTT
The DNA here is from genome assembly GCA_021605145.1 of Aegilops bicornis. Taxonomy (NCBI): domain Eukaryota; kingdom Viridiplantae; phylum Streptophyta; class Magnoliopsida; order Poales; family Poaceae; genus Aegilops; species Aegilops bicornis. The sequence goes on from CM038674.1 coordinate 650,331,997, forward strand.
ATTTTTTTCTATTTCTTGTTCCTTTTCATTTTTTTACTTTTTTCAAATTCGATGGACTTATTTTCCAAATTGATGAACTATTTCTCTTTTTGATGTTTCTTTTCAAAAATCGACGAACCTTTTTTCAAATTCCATGAACTTCTAAAAGTTTGATGAATCTTTTTGAATTTTTTTTGAATTCGACCGATTTTTCAAAAAAGGATGTTTTTTTTTCATTTTTTGATGATTTTTTCAGAAAAATCGATGAACTTTTCTTTCAAATTCCATAAACTTTTTAAAATTTGATGAGCATTTTTTAGATTTGACGAACCTTTTTTCAAAATTTAATGGTTTTTTAATTTGATGAACTTTTTTCAAAATTGATGATTTTTAAAATTTTGTGAACTTCTTTCAAAATATACGAACACTTTTGAATCATACTTTTTTAAATTTTTGCGATTTTTTTTTCTGATTTTTCTCCAAAAGTCAATAATTGACCGATCAATGGTTGACTGGTCAACCACTAGTGACTAGCGAACCCAATAACCAACAGCTAACGAGCGACGTGCCGAGCGACACGAGCACCCGCATTGGGCCGGCCCAAGTTCGCGGCCGTGTGACCGCTACTCCCCGGAACGGGCGCTTGAAGCGCCGTATAGAAGCACCCAATGCTACACTACTAGGGAAAAGTCTAGCAGCAGCACGGGTTTTAAGCCTATCAGTAGCGCGGGACGATGCACTACTGATAAGGCGCTACAGCTAACGCGTAGCAGTAGCGTCTGTCGTCCCACGTTACTGCTATACATGGATAGCTGTAGTGCGCTTCAGTGAAGAGCGCTGCTGATATTATCTACAAAACTTTTTACAGGGAAGCGCTACTGGTAAGGCGACGTTATTGCTAACTTTTTTCCCCTCGCTACTACTAGTTTTATTAGTTTTTTTCTACATATTTGTTTTGTATTTGAATAGGCTTTATACAATAATCTTTAGCATATCATACACATACAAATGTAATCATAGCATATACATACAGCTAGTCTTATCAAATCATGTCATCATCATAATCATCATCCAATACAAAATGGTCTCTCGTCATCATCTCGAAAATAGCGATACAAGTCTCGATTACTTGCAAATACATCGTCATCCATCTAAACAGTGATATATGCAAGAAGTGCTATCACTTTGAGTGAGAGCTGAACTATGCAGTACATGAGTTCGTATCCCTCTCTCACATTAGCGTGAACCTAAACTAACTACTGCCTGTCGCTCGAAAACCGGAAACCGGTACACCTGGGCCTGACACTCCGGCCACTCATCGTATATATACTCCTGGCGTATCACTTCTTCGCCGTCGATGATCTATGCACCTGCATCGTCACATGAGTCGATGATATGCAACATATATAGTTAAGCAACAGAAAGAGACGGACTTGGCAAAAATAGTAACAACATATCATAAGCATAAATAATAAAGTTCATCGTACCCAAAATGCCCTAACTAGAGTGATCTTCGCTATTCGAGGAGGAGGACGGTTTAATTACATCACAAATAAAGTTTCGCCGTGCATAACTCAAAGTTTTGTCATACAGAAAGTATGGACTAAACGGACACATTGTCATATATCGACAATCACTCCAACATGTCGTGCCATCCATCGATGTCAGGGAGATAGTCCCCGAGCTTAGTGAAATGCTTCATGTCGAGACGCTGAGAGGCTACCCATGTTCGGACGTCTTCCCGCGACATTTGTCCTTCTTCGTAGAACATCCCTGTTTTTCCGATGACCTCCTTCATGATGATTTGGGCAAGTTCGCGCTGGATGTGATAGAACTTAGCTCGAAGTTGATGATCCTCGATATCTCCTACGTTCTTTGCCCATTGCAGAATATGGGCATCGCCGGATGTAGGTGACATGCGAAGGTTCTGGTGATCCCGTCTGTACTCCAAGAGATGTGCCGTCGGACATAGAATCCATCATTAAGAGAATCACTTTCGGTTCTTTGGATGCAATGTAAGTCGGTCTTATGGCAAGGCGAGCCTGCCGCCCCTTCCCTTCTTGTCCTTGACCTCTCCACCCCGTGCTTGGTAGTAAAACATATCACTGTCGAGAACATCCTTTATGTGGGTGTAATCCTTTTTGTGAATGTTCTTCGACGAGTCCAAGTAAAGAGCGTGGGAGTACCGGGGGTAGAGGATGATGAGGATGGCGCGCCCGCCGTTGCGCAAAATAAGTACACCTCAAATTAATTAGCCTTCACCGTGCAAATGAATGATTGAAATCGAAGGAAGGATATTCGCGCGGATGACTTACAGGGGATGATAAGGCACGAGAATCGCCTCCTTGTCCTTATTGGCGAGCATGAAACTGACGATGTATTTCCTCGCGTATTCCACGATTGCTTTGCGCAGACTCCCAAGAAGCCCTCGTGCATGTAGTACGGGTCAGCGACACAGATATGAGGTATCTGCTCAACCCCGATGATGTAGTTCATGTGCAAGGCATAAAGGCGGACAAACGTAAAATCCAGCTTCTTCACATGAAACATGTCAAATATGTAATCGAATCGAAGGAAGAACTTATCCGCGGGGAAGAAGTCGACGTACGACAATTGCCGCGGAACGTTAACCACGCAGTGGGTATCCTGGATCTTTCGAGGCGATGAGGCCTTTCTCTATCCGCAGCACATCGTCATGAAGTCTCCTTAGATCGCCGAATCTGGCCCCTAGCGCTCTTGCAGGTAGGATTGGTTGACCGGGATATGCCATTTATCCGCACCGGGATATCTATACGGTCTTGAAGCCGAGGCTGCCGAGGCGGCTGGATCATAGAATCAGCTTTTTGCCTTTCCTCGCTCTGTTCCTAGACTTCTTTACTACCGAAAGGTCGTCCATAATACGTTCAGCCTCCGGAGACGGCAATTCAGGCACCGACTCATGACGCTCAAACCCTGAGTAGGCGCCAGTATAGACATACTTTGAGTGCCATCATCATCCTCATCCTCATCCATGGCGACGTCATCAACGACTAATGGAGCCTCTTCCTTACCCTATCCGCTATCACCCAACTTGACACCCGACGCTAATTGGGTAGGTGGGGTGTTGATGTTCATACCTTGCTGAAGCTGCGTGCTCGTGGGTGTGCTCCCGGCCGCCTCCAGACGAAGTAGACTCTTTGGCCACAACAGGACCCACCCATTGCAACAATCACCAAGCCGCCACGGGGTCTCGTCATCATCCCCACTAGTATCGGAGGAGGCAAATTCTCGTGGCCGGTTTGACATCGCCACGGAAACCTTGAAGACGCGTTAGGGATCGGCCGGCTGTGGAACAATGGTTCCTTCGGCTCCATTATCGTCGCCTTCCCCACGTCCACCTTCTGGTCGCCGATGGTGTACAATATGGTGCACGGGGTTTCGTCGGCCTGCAAAGAAAAGTCTGCAACGTGAGACATCCGAAAGGCAACGAAAACGGGAGATTATACATTTATTGAAGGGCCGGTGTTGGGGAACGTAGTAATTTCAAAAATTTTCCTACGCACACGCAAGATCATGGTGATGCATAACAACGAGAGGGGAGTATATCTTCATACCCTTGAAGATCGCTAAACGGAAGCGTTTATCAACGCGATTGATGTAGTCGTACGTCTTCACGATCCGACCGATCCAAGTACCGAACGCACGGCACCTCCGAGTTCTGCACACGTTCAGCTCGATGACGTCCTCGCCTTCTCGATCCAGCAAGACGGGCGAAGTAGTAGATGAGTTCCGGCAGCGCAGCGTGGTGACGGTGTTGGTGAAGAACAATCTCCGCAGGGCTTCGCCTAAGCACTACGGAAACTATGACGGAGGATAAACTAGAGGGGCGGGGTTGCGGCTGCGGCTTGGTGTTTCTTGATGTGTCTTTGGTGCTAGCCCTGCCCTCTATTTATATGTTGAGCCTTGGGGTCGAAACTTGGAGTAAAAGCCTCCACAAAGTTGGTTTCACCCGAAAGGCAAGAGTCCTTCTCGGACTCGAGGGCGAACGCCAGGTTCCGGCGTCGACCTGCGACGCCGAGACCTTGGCGTCTGGCCCCTGGACTCCGCAAAACTTCCTTTTGCGCTTTCCAAAAACCTTGTGGGCTTTCCCCTTTGGCCCAAATAACGTGTTCTCGTACCCAAACATTTCGGGAAACATCCGGAACCCCTTCCGGTGAATTCCGGAACCCTTTCGGAGATCAAACACTATTATCCCATATATCAAACTTTATCTCCGGACCATTCCGGAGTTCCTCGTCATGTCCATGATCTCATCCGGGACTCCGAACAACATTCGGTTACCAACATGCATAACTCATATAATACTATATAAATCAGCGAAGCGTTAAGCGTCACGGACCTTACGGGTTCGAGAACTATGTACACATGACCGAGACACGTTTCCGGTCAATAACCAATAGCGGGACCTGGATGCCCATATTGGCTCCCACATATTCTACGAAGATCTTTATCGGTCAAACCGCATAACAACATATGTTGTTCCCTTTGTCATCGGTATGTTACTTACCCGAGATTTGATCGTCGGTATCCAATACCTAGTTCAATCTCGTTACGGCAAGTCTCTTTACTCGTTCGTAATGCATCATTCCGTAACTAACTCATTAGCTACATTGCTTGCAAGGCTTATAGTGATGTGCATTACCGAGAGGGCCCAGAGATACCTCTCCGACAATCGGAGTGACAAAACCTAATCTCAAAATACGCCAACCCAACATGTACCTTCGGAGACACCTGTGGTACTCCTTTATAATCACCCAGTTACGTTGTGACGTTTGGTAGCACCCAAAGTGTTCCTCCGGTAAACGGGAGTTGCATAATCTCATAGTTACAGGAACATGTATAAGTCATGAAGAAACCAATAGCAACATACTAAATGATCAAGTGCTAAGCTAACGGAATGGGTCAAGTCAATCACATCATTCTCCTAATGATGTGATCCCGTTAATCAAATGACAACTGATGTCTATGGTTAGGAAACTTAACCATATTTGATTAACGAGCTAGTCAAGTAGAGGCATACTAGTGACACTATGTTTGTCTATGTATTCACACATGTATTATGTTTCCGGTTAATACAATTCTAGCATGAATAATAAACATTTATCATGAAATAAGGAAATAAATAATAGCTTTATTATTGCCTCTAGGACATATTTCCTTCAGCCTCCCACTTGCACTAGAGTCAATAATCTAGTTCACATCGCCATGTGATTTAACACCAATATTCATATCTGTATATGATTAACACCCATAGTTCACATCGTCATGTGACCAACACCCAGAGGGTTTACTAGAGCCAATAATCTAGTTCACATCGCTATGTGATTAACACCCAAAAGAGTACTAAGGTGTGATCATGTTTTGCTCGTGAGAGAGGCTTAGTCAACGGGTCTGTCACATTCAGAGCCGTATGTATTTTACAAATATACTATGTCTACAATGCTCTGCACGGAGCTACTATAGCTAATTGCTCCCACTTTCAATATGTATCCAGATTAAGACTTAGAGTCATCTGGATCAGTGCCAAAACTCGTATCGATGTAACCCTTTACGATGAACCTTTTTTGTCACCTCCATAATCGAGAAACATATCCTTATTCCACTAAGGATAATTTTGACCAATGTCCAGTTATTTACTTCTAGATCACTATTGTACTCCCTTGCCAAAACAGGTCAGAGTATACAATAGGTCTGGTCCATAGCATAGCATACTTTTATAGAACCTATGACTGATGCATAGGGAATGACTTTCATTCTCTTTCTGTTTTCTGCTGTGGTCGGGATTTGTACTCAATTTCATACCTTTGCAACACAGGCAAGAACTCTTTCTTTGACTGTTCCATTTTGAACTACTTCAAAATCTTGTCAAGGTATGTACTCATTGAAAATCTTATCAAGCGTCTTGATCTATCTCAATAGATCTTGATGCTCAATATGTAAGTAGCTTTCTTGAGGTCTTTCTTTACAAAACTCCGTTCAAATACTCCTTTATGCTTTGCAGAATAATTCTACATTATTTCCGATCAACAATATGTCATTCACATATACTTATCAGAAATGTTGTAGTGCCCCCACTCACTTTCTTGTAAATACAGGCTTCACCGCAAGTCTGTATAAAACTGTATGCTTTGATCAACTTATCAAAGCGTATATTACAACTCCGAGATGCTTGCACCAGTCCATTGATGGATCGCTGGAGCTTGCACATTTTGTTAGCACCTTTAGGATTGACAAAACCTTCTGGTTGCATCATATACAACTCTTCTTTAATAAATCCATTAAGGAATGCAATTTTGACATCCATTTGCCAGATTTCATAAAATGTGGCAATTGCTAACATGATTCGGACAGACTTAAGCATCGATACGAGTGAGAAAATATCATCGTATTCAACACCTTGAACTTGTCGAAAACCTTTTGCAACAAGTCGAGCTTAGTAGATAGTAACACTACTATCAGTGTTCGTCTTCTTCTTGAAGATCCATTTATTTAACATGGCTTGCTGATCATCGAGCAAGTCAATCAAAGTCCATACTTTGTTCTCATATATGGATCATATCTCAGATTTTATGGCCTCAAGCCATTTCGCGGAGTCTGGGCTCATCATCGCTTCCTCATAGTTCGTAGGTTCATCATGGTCTAGTAACATGACTTCCAAAACTGGATTACCGTACCACTCTGGTGCGGATCTTACTCTGGAAGACCTACGAGGTTTGGTAGCAACTTGATCTGAAGTTTCATGATCATCATCATTAACTTCCTCACTAATTGGTGTAGGAATCACTGGAACTGATTTCTGTGATGAACTACTTTAAAATAAGGGAGAAGGTACAATTACCTCATCAAGTTCTACTTTCCTCCCACTCACTTCTTTCGAGAGAAACTCCTTCTCTAGAAAGGATCCATATTAAGCAACAAAGATATTGCCTTCGGATCTGTGATAGAAGGTGTACCCAAAAGTCTCTTTTGGGTATTCTATGAAGACGCACTTCTCCGATTTGGGTTTGAGCTTATCATGCTGAAACTTTTTCATATAAGCATCGCAACTCCAAACTTTAAGAAACGACAACTTGGGTTTCTTGCTAAACCACAGTTCATATGGTGTCGTCTCAACGGATTTAGATGGTGCCCTTTTAACGTGAATGCAGCTGTCTCTAATGCATAACCCCAAAACGATAATGGTAAATCAATAAGAGACATCATAAATTGCACCATATCCAATAAAGTGCGGTTACGACGTTCAGACACACCATAACGTTGTGGTGTTCCAGGTGGCGTGAGCTGTGAAACTATTCCACATTGTTTTAATTGAAGACCAAACTCGTAACTCAAATATTCGTCTCCGTGATCAGATCGCAGAAACTTTATTTTCTTGTTACGATGATTTTTCCACTTCACTCTGAAATTCTTTGAACCTTTCAATTATTTCGCACTTATGTTTCATCAAGTAGATATACCCATATCTGCTCAAATCATCTTGTGAAGGTCAGAAAATAACGATACTTGCCACGAGCATCAACACTCATTGGATCGCATACATCGGTATGTATTATTTCCAATAAGTCAATAGCTTGTTCCATTGTTCCGGAGAACGGAGTTTTAGTCATCTTGCCCAAAAGGCACGGTTCGCAAGCATCAAATGATTCATAATCAAGTGATTCCGAAGATCCATCTTTATGGAGTTTCTTCATGCGCTTTACACCGATATGACCTAAACGGCAGTGCCACAAATAAGTCATACTATCATTATTAACTTTGCATCTTTTGGCATCAATATTATGAATATGTGTATCACTATGATCGAGATCCAACAAACTATTTTCATTGGGTGTATAACCATCGAAGGTCTTATTCATGTAAACAGAATAACAATTATTCTTTAACTTCAAATGAATAACCGTATCGCAATAAACATGATCAAATCATATTCATGCTCAACGCAAACGCTAAATAACATTTATTTAGTTTTAACACTAATCTAAAAAATATAGGGAGTGTGTGATGATGATCATATCAATCTTGGAACTACTTCCAACACTCATCGTCACTTCCCCTCGACCAGTCTCTGTTTATTATGTAACTCCTGTTTCGAGTTACTAATCTTAGCAACCGAACAAGTATCAAATACTCAGGGGCTACTATAAACACTAGTAAGGCATACATCAATAACATGTATATCAAATACACCCTTGTTCACTTTGCCATCCTTCTTATCCACCAAATATTCAGGGCATTTCCGCTTCCAGTGACCATTTCCTTTGCAGCGTAATCACTCAGTTTCAGGCTTTGGTCCAGCTTTGGGCTTCTTCGCGGGAGTGACAACTTGCTTGTCATTCTACTTGAAGTTTCCCTTTCTTTCCTTTTGCCCTTTTATTGAAACTAGTGATCTTTGTCAATCATCAACACTTGATGCTCTTTCTTGATTTCTACCTTCGTTGATTTCAACATCACGAAGAGCTCGGGAATCGTTTTCGTCATCCCTTGCATACTATAGTTCATCACAAAGTTCTACTAACTTGGTGATGGTGACTAGAGAACTCTGTCAATCACTATCTTATCTGGAAGATAAACTCCCACTTGATTCAAGCGATTGTAGTACCCAGACAATCTGAGCACATGCTCACTAGTTGAGCGGTTCTCCTCCATCTTTTAGCCATACAACTTGTTGGAGACTTCATATTTCTCAACTCGGGTATTTGCTTGAAATATTAACTTCAACTCCTGGAACATCTCATATGGTCCATGACGTTCAAAACGTCTTTGAAGTCCCGATTCTAAGCCGTTTAAGCATGGTGCACTAAACTATCAAGTAGTCATCATTTTTGAGCTAGCCAAACGTTCATAACGTCTGCATCTGCTCCTGTAATAGGTTTGTCACCTAGCGGTGCATCAAGGACATAATTCTTCTGTGCAGCAATGAGGATAAACCTCAGATCACGGATCCAATCCGTATCATTGCTACTAACATCTTTCAACATAATTTTCTCTAGGAACATATCAAAATAAACATATGAAAGCAACAACGCGAGCTATCGATCTACAACATAATTTGCAAAATACTACCAGGACTAAGTTCATGATAAATTTAAGTTCAATTAATCATATTACTAAAGAACTCCCACTTAGATAGACATCCCTCTAATCCTCTAAGTGATTACATGATCCATATCAACTACACCATGTCCGATCGTCACGTGAGATGGAGTAGTTTCAACGGTGAACATCAATATGTTGATCATATCTACTATATGATTCACGCTCGACCTTTCGGTCTCCGTGTTCCGAGGCCATATCTGTTATATGCTAGGCTCGTCAAGTTTAACCTGAGTATTCCACATGTGCAACTGTTTTGCACCCGTTGTATTTGAACGTAGAGCCTATCACACTCGATCATCACGTGGTGTCTCAGCATGAAGAACTTTTGCAACGGTGCATACTCAGGGATAACACTTCTTGATAATTTTAGTGAGAGATCATCTTAAAATGCTACCGTCAATAAAATCAAGATAAGATGCATAAAGGATAAACATCACATGCAATCAATATAAGTGATATGATATGGCCATCATCATCTTGTGCTTGTGATCTCCATCTTCGAAGCACCGTCGTGATCACCATCGTCACCGGTAGCGACACCTTGATCTCCATCGTAGCATCGTTGTCGTTCGCCATCTATTGCTTCTACGACTATCGCTACCACTTAGTGATAAAGTAAAGCAATTACAGGCGTTTTCATTTCATACAATAAAGCGACAACCATATGGCTCCTGCCGATTGCCGATAACTTCGGTTACCAAACATGATCATCTCATACAATAAAATATAGCATCACGTCTTGACCATATCACATCACAACATGCCCTGCAAAAACAAGTTAGACGTCCTCTACTTTGTTGTTGCAAGTTTTACGTGGCTGCTACGGGCTGAGCAAGAACTGTTCTTACCTACGCATCAAAACCACAACGATAGTTCGTTAAGTTGGTGCTGTTTTAACCTTCGCAAGGACCGGGCGTAGCCACACTCGGTTCAACTAAAGTTGGAGAAACTGACACCCGCTAGTCACCTTTGTGCAAAGCACGGCGGTAAAACCAGTCTCGCGTAAGCGTACGCGTAATGTCGGTCCGGGCCACTTCATCCAACAATACCGCTGAACCAAAGTATGACATGCTGGTAAGCAGTATGACTTGTATCGCCCACAACTCACTTGTGTTCTACTTGTGCATATAACATCAACGCATAAAACCTAGGCTCGGATGCCACTGTTAGGAAATGTAGTAATTTCAAAAATTTCCTACGCACACGCAAGATCATGGTGATGCATAACAACGAGAGGGGAGTATATCTTCATACCCTTGAAGATCGCAAAGCGGAAGCGTTTATCAACGCGATTGATGTAGTCGTACGTCTTCACGATCCGACCGATCCAAGTACCGAACGCACGGCACCTCCGAGTTCTGCACACGTTCAGCTCGATGATGTCCTCGCCTTCTCGATCCAGCAAGACGGGCGAAGTAGTAGATGAGTTCCGGCAGCACGACGGCGCAGGACGGTGTTGGTGAAGAACAATCTCCGAGGGCTTCGCCTAAGCACTACGGAAACTATGACGGAGGATAAACTAGAGGGGACGGGGTTGCCGGCACACGGCTTGGTGTTTCTTGATGTGTCTTTGGTGCTAGCCCTGCCCGTCTATTTATATGTTGAGCCTTGGGGTCGAAACTTGGAGTAAAAGCCTCCACAAAGTCGGTTTCACCCGAAAGGCAAGAGTCCTTCTCGGACTCCGGGGCGAACGCTGAGGTTCCGGCGTCTGGACCCAGACGCCGAGACCTGGCGTCGCCCCTAGACTCCATAAAACTTCCTTTTGTGCTTTCCAAAACCTTCCGGGCTTTCCCTTTGGCCCAAATAACGTGTTTTCGCACCCAAACATTTCGAAACATCCGAACCCCTTCCGGTGAATTCGAACCCTTCCGGAGATCAAACACTATTATCCCATATATCAAACTTTATCTCTGGACCATTCCGGAGTTCCTCGTCATGTCCATGATCTCATCCGGGACTCCGAACAACATTCAGTTACCAACATGCATAACTCATATAATAGTATATTGTCAACAAAACGTTAAGCGTGCGGACCCTACGGGTTCGAGAACTATGTAGACATGACCGAGACACGTTTCCGGTCAATAACCAATAGCGGGACCTGGATGCCCATATTGGCTCCCACATATTCTACGAAGATCTTTATCGGTCAAACCGCATAACAACATACGTTGTTCCCTTTGTCATCGATATGTTACTTACCCGAGATTTGATCGTCGGTATCCAATACCTAGTTCAATCTAGATTCTTGGCAAGTCTCTTTACTCGTTCGTAATGCATCATTCCGTAACTAACTCATTAGCTACATTGCTTGCAAGGCTTATAGTGATGTGCATTACCGAGAGGGCCTGTAGATACCTCTCCACAATCGGAGTGACAAAACCTAATCTCGAAATACGCCAACCCAACATGTACCTTCGGAGACACCTGTAGTACTCCTTTATAATCACCCGATTCGCCAGACGCTTTGGTAGCACCAAAGTGTTCCTCCCAGAACGGAGTTGCATAATCTGATAGTTATAGGAACATGTATAAGTCATGAAGAAAGCAATAGCAACATACTAAACGATCAAGTGCTAAGCTAACGGAATGGGTCAAGTCAATCACATCATTCTCCTAATGATGTGATCCCGTTAATCAAATGACAACTCATGTCTTTGGTTAGGAAACTTAGCCATCTTTGATTAACGAGCTAGTCAAGTAGAGGCATACTAGTGACACTATGTTTGTCTATGTATTCACACATGTATTATGTTTCCGGTTAATACAATTCTAGCATGAACAATAAACATTTATCATGAAATAATGAAATAAATAATAACTTTATTATTGCCTCTAGGACATATTTCCTTCAGCCGGTGTGACAGATACCGTGAGGGCGTCGAGCTCAGCCAAAGACGAAGCACTACCGAGCACGTCCAGTGCCGGAGCAGGTGCGGGAGCCGGTGCGGGAGCAGGAGCGGGAGCCGGTGCGGGAGCCGATGCGGGAGCTGGTGCTGGTGCAACGCTAGTCGAGCTGCTCCCCAAGAAGTCAGCAAGGGGAAAGTCCGCTGCATTTTTTTCTGGATTTTGCCTGGTCCAATTGAAAACGGCCGGAACCAAGGAAGTAGACATATCTACAACCACCTGTTTTGCGGCAGCTACCGCTGTTGCGACTGTCTGAGATGATTTCTTCTCAACCGCATCTCAACCTTCTTGTCGATGTTTTCTTCAGTTAACCTCCGTCTTTCCTTTCTCTCCTCCGTGGTCTCACGGTAGTACTTCTTCCAAGTGGCGCCGTCTCCGACACCGTGCACGCGTCCATACGACGGTCGAGTCTCCTCCGGGAGTCGTTTCAATATGTTCAACGCCCGGTTGAATGGATTGTCCCACTGGCCTCGCCAATGCCTCAGACGGCGAGTCGCTTTCGGCCGCAATCCTGTGCTGCTCTCTCTGCAAAAGGCACAAGGATCGTTTACAAATATGACTAACGTGTGCAGTCGAATTGATCAGAAACTAAAATTACCAGCAGTGTAATGAACTCTTTCGTGACCGCGTTTGTCTCATAAACCTTCTTCACCGGGTCCCAACGGTGCCGGCCCTGAGGACGTCACGCTCCTGCGGGATGGTGAACTCCGCCAAGGGGTCTGGGATGCCCAGACTCGCGGCTTCCGCGTCCTCCTTGGCCCATTTGGACCTCTTCCCGCTGTAACCACGGCTTCCGAGGTGGTGGCTCCCAATGTTCCTCTCTTTAAGCCCCCTCATGTACTTAGACTTCTTTTTGGCAGCTTCGGCCTCGCAAGCCGCCTAGAATATTTGAAACTGCTCTTCCATGATTGTCGGATTATCCTTTACAATCTCGGAGTAGGGTTCCTTCTTGTCGATGATCCTTGCTTTCACCCTTGTTTTCCAGGCGACCAACGCGTCGCTAAACTTGGTCATGGCGTGTTTGTTTATCTTCTTCATTGCCGGGTCCTTATCTGGATCTTCATAATCCTTTTCATTCCGGCCCGGGAACAAGAATATCTGGTGAAACTTTTTTAGGAGGGAGGGCCTCATATTATCTATCTTCTGTAGTTTCTCATCATTGATGGTGGCGGTTGTCCGTACGATGCAACCTATTTGATTGCCGTAGCACGCGCACGCTTCCTCGGGCGCGTTTGGCTCAAAATTACCGTCGTCCACCTCCGTGACCACTAGTCTAGTAGTTCTGAGTTTGTTAGGAAGCCGTTGCCTCTTTGCTTTCGATTCTACACCAGCTCCGCTCCCCGAGGCAGCGCTGGTCTCGATGCCTGTCTGAGTCTCAGCGCCGGTCTCAGTCTCAACACCGGTCTGCGTGTCAGTCTCAGTCCCCGATGCCATTGGTGGGCCCAGCAACAACATCAGTAGATCGTCGGCAAGGCTCAAAAATTCGTCTGCCGCCCGGTAGACGTCGTTGATACGTCTCCAATGTATCTATAATTTTTGATTGTTCCATGCTATTATTGAAGGAAATATGCCCTAGAGGCAATAATAAAGTTATTATTTATTTCCTTATATCATGATAAATGTTTATTATTCATGCTAGAATTGTATTAACCGGAAACATAATACATGTGTGAATACATAGACAAAGCAGTGTCACTAGTATGCCTCTACTTTACTAGCTCGTTAATCGAAGATGGTTATGTTTCCTAACCATAGACATGAGTTGTCATTTGATTAACGGGATCACATCATTAGGAGAATGATGTGATTGACTTGACCCATTCCGTTAGCTTAGCACTTGATCGTTTAGTATGTTGCTTATGCTTTCTTCATGACTTATACAAAGTTCCTACAACTATGAGATTATGCAACTCCCGTTTACCGGAGGAACACCTTGTGTGCTACCAAACGTCACAACGTAATCGGGTGATTATAAAGGTACTCTCAGGTGTCTCCAAAAGTATATGTTGAGTTGGCATAATTCGAGATTAGGTTTTGTCACTCCGATTGTCGGAGAGGTATCTCTGGGCCTTCTCGGTAATACTCATCACCTAAGCCTTGCAAGCATTGTAACTAATGAGTTAGTTATGAAATGATGTATTACAGAGCGAGTAAAGAGACTTGCCGTAATCTAGATTGAACTAGGTATTGGATACCGACGATCGAATCTCGGGCAAGTAACATACCGATGACAAAGGGAACAACGTATGTTGTTATGCGGTTTGACCGATAAGGATCTTCGTAGAATATGTAGGAACCAATATGAACATCCAGGTTCCGCTATTGGTTATTGACCGAGAATAGTTCTAGGTCATGTCTACATAGTTCTCGAACCCGTAGGGTCCGCACGCTTAACGTTACGATGACAATTTATTATGAGTTTATAAGTTTTGATGTACCGAAGTTTGTTCGGAGTCCCGGATGTGATCACGGACAAGACGAGGAGTCTCGAAATGGTCGAGACATAAAGAGAAATCTATTGGAAGCCTATTTTTGGACTTCGGAAGGTTCCGGATGAAATCGGATTTTACCGAACACCGGGTTACGGAACCCTCCCGGGGTCAATGGGCCTTAATGGGCCATAAGGGAGAAGAGGAGGGCCGGCCAGGGCAGGCCGCGCGCCCCCTCCCCCCTAGTCCGAATAGGACAAGGAGAGGGGGGGCGGCGCCCCCCTTCCTCTTCCCCCTCCCCCCAAGTCCTAATCCAACTAGGAAAGGGGGGGAGTCCTACTCCCGGTGGGAGTAGGACTCCTCCCAGCGCCTCCCCTAGGGCCGGCCGCACCCCCTTGCTCCTTTATATATACGGGGCAGGGGGCACCCCATGACACACAATTTGATCTACTGATCGTTCCTTAGCCGTGTGCGGTGCCCCCCTCCACCATATTCCACTTCGGTCATATCGCCGCGGAGCTTAGGCGAAGCCCTGCGCCGTTAGAGTCATATCGTTGCGGAGCTTAGGCGAAGCCCTGCGTCGGTGGAGCATCTGTTGGGAAACGTAGTAATTTCAAAATTTTCCTACGCACACGCAAGACCATGGTGATGGCATAGCAACGAGAGGGGAGAGTATCCGTCCACGTACCCTCGTAGACCGAAAGCGGAAGCGTTATAACAACGCGGTTGATGTAGTCGTACGTCTTCACGATCCGATCGATCCAAGCACCGAACGTACGACACCTCCGAGTTCTGCAAACGTTCAGCACGATGACGATCCCCGGACTCCGAACCAGAAAAGTGTCGGGATGAGTTCCACAAGACGACGGCGTGGTGACGATGATGATGCTCCACCGACGCAGGGCTTCGCCTAAGCTCCGCGACGATATGACCGAAGTGGAATATGGTGGAAGGGGGCACCGCACACGGCTAAGGAACGATCCGTAGATCAACTTGTGTGTTCTAGGGTGCCCCCTGCCCCCGTATATAAAGGAGCCAAGGGGGAGGGGGCCGGCCGGCCAAGAGGAGGCGCGCCAGGGAGTCCTACTCCCTCCGGGAGTAGGATTCCCCCTCCAATCCTAGTTGGAATAGGATTCACCGGAGGGGGAAAGAGAGAGAGGGGGCCGGCCCACCTTTCCTAGTCCTAGTAGGACTAGGGGAAGGGGGGGAGGCGTGCGGCCACCTAGGGCTGGCCCTTTCTCCTTTCCACCAAGGCCCACTATGGCCCATATAGTTCCCGGGGGGTTCCGGTAACCTCCCGGTACTCCGGTAAATTCCTGATTTCACTCGGAACATTTCCGATGTCCAAATGTAGGCTTCCAATATATCACTCTTTATGTCTCGACCATTTCGAGACTCCTCGTCATGTACGTGATCACATCCGGGACTCGAACTACCTTCGTACATCAATACTTATAAACTCATAATGAACTGCCATCGAAACGTTAAGCGTGCGGACCCTACGGGTTCGAGAACTATGTAGACATGACCTAGAACCATTCTCGGTCAATAACGAATAGCGGAACCTGGATGCCCATATTGGTTCCTACATATTCTACGAAGATCTTTATCGGTCAAACCGCATAACGATATACGTTGTTCCTTTTGTCATCGGTATGTTACTTACCCGAGATTCGATCGTCGGTATCCAATACCTAGTTCAATCTCGTTACCGGTAAGTCTCTTTACTCGTTCCGTAATACATCATCTCACAACTAACTCATTAGTTGCAATGCTTGCAAGGCTTATGTGATGTGTATTACCGAGAAGGCCCAGAGATACCTCTCCGACAATCGGAGTGACAAAACCTAATCTCGATTCATGCCAACTCAACATATACTTTTGGAGACACCTGTAGAGTACCTTTATAATCACCCATTTACGCTAGGACGCTTGGTAGCACACAAAGTGTTCCTCCGTAAACGGAGTTGCATAATCTCATAGTTGCAGGAACTTTGTATAAGTCATGAAGAAAGCATAAGCAACATACTAAACGATCAAGTGCTAAGCTAACGAAATGGGTCATGTCAATCACATCATTCTCCTAATGATGTGATCCCATTAATCAAATGACAACACATGTCTATGGTTAGGGAACATAACCATCTTCGATTAATGAGCTAGTCTAGTAGAGGCATACTAGTGACTATCTGCTTGTCTATGTATTCACACATGTATTATGTTTCGGTTAATACAATTCTAGCATGAATAATAAACATTTATCATGATATAAGGAAATAAATAATAACTTTATTATTGCCTCTAGGGCATATTTCCTTCAGTCTCCCACTTGCACTAGAGTCAATAATCTAGATTACACAAGAATGATTCTAACACCCATGGAGTCTTGGTGCTGATCATGTTTTGCTCGTGGAAGAGGCTTAGTCAACGGGTCTCGCAACATTCAGATCCGTATGTATTTTGCAAATCTCTATGTCTCCCACTTGGACTTGGTCCCGAATGGAATTGAAGCGTCTCTTGATATGCTTGGTCCTCTTGTGAAATCTGGATTCCTTTGCCAAGGCAATTGCACCAAGATTGTCACGTAAGATCTTCATTGGTCCCGATGCACTAGGTATAACACCTAGATCGGAAATGAACTCTTTCATCCAGACTCCTTCATTTGCTGCTTTCGAAGCAGCTATGTACTCCGCTTCACATGTAGATCCCGCCACGACGCTTTGTTTAGAACTGCACCAACTTACAGCTCCACCGTTTAATAAAAATACGTATCCTGTTTGCGATTTAGAATTGTCCGGATCTTTGTCAAAGATTGCATCGATGTAACCATTTACGACTAGCTCTTTGTCACCTCCATATCTGAGAAACATATCCTTAGTCCTTTTCGTATTTCAGATGTTCTTGACCGCTGTCCAGTTGATCCACTCTGGATTACTTTGGTACCTTCCTGCCAAGCTCACAGCTAAGCATACGTCAGTCTGGTACACAGCATTGCATACATGATAGAGCCTATGGCTGAAGCATAGGGAACATTTTTCATTTTCTCTCTATCTTACGCTATGGTCGGGCATTGAGTCCGACTCAATCTTACACCTTGTAATACAGGTAAAAACCTTTCTTTGCACGATCCATTTTGAACTTCTTCAAAACTTTATCAAGGTATGTGCTTTGTGAAAGTCCAATTAAGCGTCTTGATCTATCTCTATAGATCTTGATGCCCAATATGTAAGCAGCTTCACCGAGGTCTTTCATTGAAAAACTTTTATTCAAGTATCCTTTTATGCTATCCAGAAATTCTATATCATTTCCAATCAACAATATGTCGTCCACATATAATATTAGAAATGCTACAGAGCTCCCACTCACTTTCTTGTAAATACAGGCTTCTCCAAAAGTCTGTATAAAACCATATGCTTTGATCACACTGTCAAAGCGTTTATTCCAACTCCGAGAGGCTTGCACCAGACCATAAATTGATCGTTGGAGCTTGCACACTTTGTTAGAACCCTTTGGATCAACAAAACCTTCTGGTTGCATCATATACAACTCTTCTTCTAGAAATCCATTCAAGAATGCAGTTTTACATCCATTTGCCAAATTTCATAATCATAAAATGCGGCAATTGCTAACATGATTCGGACAGACTTAAGCATCGCTACGGGTGAGAAAGTCTCATCGTAGTCAACCCCTTGAACTTGTCGAAAACCTTTTGCAACAAGTCGAGCTTTGTAGACAGTTACATTACCATTGGCGTCAGTCTTCTTCTTAAAGATCCATTTATTCTCAATAGCTTGCCGATCATCGGGCAAGTCTACCAAAGTCCATACTTTGTTCTCATACATGGATCCCATCTCAGATTTCATGGCTTCAAGCCATTTTATGGAATCTGGGCTCACCATCGCTTCTTCATAGTTCGTAGGTTCACCATGATCTAGTATCATGACTTCCAGAATAGGATTACCGTACCACTCTGGTGCGGATTTTATTCTGGTTGATCTCTGATTCAAGGACAACTTGATCTGAAGTTTCATGATCATTATCATTATCTTCCTCGCTAATCGGTGTAGGTGTTACGTAAACTGATTTACGTGATGAACTACTTTCCAATAAGGGAGTTGGTACTATTACCTCATCAAGTTCCACTTTCCTCCCACTCACTTCTTTCGAGAGAAACTCCTTCTCTAGAAAGGATCCATTCTTAGCAACGAATGTCTTGCCTTCGGATCTGTGATAGAAGGTATACCCAATTTTCTCCTTTGGGTATCCTATGAAGACACATTTTTCCGATTTGGGTTCAAGCTTATCAGGTTGAAGTTTTTACACATAAGCATCTCAACCCCAAACTTTCATAAACGACTTGGTTTCTTGCTAAACCATAGTTCATAAGGCGTCGTCTCAACGGATTTTGACGGTGTCCTATTTAACGTGAATGCGGACGTCTAAAGCATAACCCCAAAACGATAGCGGTAAATCGGAAATAGACATCATAGATCGCACCATATCTAGTAAAGTCACGATTCTGACGTTCGGACACACCATTACGCTGTGGTGTTCCCGGTGGCGTGAGTTGCGAAACTATTCCGCATTGCTTCAAATGTAGACCAAACTCATAACTCAAATATTCTCCTCCACGATCAGATCGTAGAAACTTCATTTTCTTGTTACGATGATTTTCAACTTCACTCTGAAATTCTTTGAACTTTTCAAATGTTTCAGATTTATGCTTCATCAAGTAGATATACCCGTATCTGCTTAAATCATCTGTGAAGGTGAGAAAATAACGATATCCGCCACGAGCTTCAACATTCATCGGACCACATACATCTGTATGTATGATTTCCAATAAGTCTGTTGCTCTCTCCATACAACCGGAGAACGATGTTTTAGTCATCTTGCCCATGAGGCACGGTTCGCAAGTACCAAGTGATTCATAATCAAGTGATTCCAAAAGTCCATCTGTATGGAGTTGTTTCATGCGTTTTACACCGATATGACCTAAACGGCAAGTGCCACAAATAAGTTGCACTATCATTATCAACTCTGCATCTTTTGGCTTCGACATTATGAATATGTGTATCACTAATGTCGAGATTCAACAAGAATAGACCATTCTTCAAGGGTGCATGACCATAAAAGATATTACTCATATAAATAGAACAACCATTATTCTCTCGATTTAAATGAATAACGCCTCGCATCAAACAAGATCCAGATATAATGTTCATGCTCAACGCTGGCACCAAATAACAATTATTTAGGTCTAAAACTAATCCCGAAGGTAGATGTAGAGGTAGCGTGCCGACCGCGATCACATTGACTTTGGAACCGCTTTCCCACGCCGCATCGTCACCTCGTCCTTTGCCGCTGCTCGTCTATTCCGTAGTCCCTGCTTCGAGTTGCAAATATTAGCAATGTAACCAAGATCAAATACCCAGGTGCTACTACGAGCTCTAGTAAGGTACACATCAATAACATGTATATCACATATACCTTTGTTCACCTTGCCATCCTTCTTATCCGCCAAATACTTGGGGCAGTTCCGCTTCCAAAGGTCCAAATCTGCTTGCGATAAAAGCACTCAGTTTCAGGCTTAGGTCCGGACTTGGGTTTCTTCTCTTGAGCAGCAACTTTCTTGCTGTTCTTGAAGTTTCCTTCTTCTTCCCTTTGCCCTTTTCTTGAAACTAGTGGTCTTATTGACCATCAACACTTGATGCTCTTTCTTGATTTCTACCTCCATGCTTTTTAGCATTGCGAAGAGCTCAGAATTGTCTTAGTCATCCCTTGCATATTATAGTTCATCACGAAGCTTTTGTAGCTTGGTGGCGTTGATTGGAGAATTCATCAATGACACTATCATCCTAAGATTAACTCCCAGCTAAATTAAGTGATTATTATACCCGGACATTTTGAGTATGTGCTCACCGACGTAACTATTCTCCTCCATCTTGCAGCTATAGAACTTATTGGAGACTTCATATCTCTCAATCCGGGCATTTGCTTGAAATATTAACTTCAACTCCTGGAACATCTCATATGCTCCATGACGCTCAAAACGTCGTTGAAGACCCGGTTCTAAGCCGTAAAGCATGGCACATCGAACTATAGAGTAGTCATCGGCTTTGCTCGCCAGACGTTCACAACTTCTCGGCGTTGTTCTCGCAGCAGTTCGCACCCAGCGGTGCTTCCAGGACGTAATTCTTCTGTGCAGCAATGAGGATAATCCTCAAGTTACGGACCCAGTCCGTGTAATTGCTACCATTCTTCTGTGCAGCAATGAGGACGTAATTCATCTTTCAACTTTGCTTTCTCAAGGAACGCATTAAAATTCAACGGAACAACAGCACGAGCCATCTATCTACAGTAAACATAGACAAGCAAAATACTATCAGTACTAAGTTCATGATAAATTTAAGTTCAATTAATCATATTAAAACTCCCACTTAGACAGATATCTCTCTAGTCGTCTAAGTGATTACGTGATCCAAATCAACTAAACCATAACCGATCATCACGTGAGATGGAGTAGTTTTCAATGGTGAACATCACTATGTTGATCATATCTACTATATGATTCACGCCGACCTTTCGGTCTCCGTGTTCCGAGGCCATATCTGCATATGCTAGGCTCGTCAAGTTTAACCTGAGTATTCTGCGTGCAAAACTGGCTTGCACCCGTTGTAGATGGACGTAGAACTTATCACACCCGATCATCACGTGGTGTCCGGGTACTACGAACTTTTAGCAACGGTGCATACTCAGGAGAACACTTCTTGATAATTTTAGTGAGAGATCATCTTATAATGCTACCGTCAATCAAAGCAAGATAAGATGCATAAAGGATAAACATCACATGCAATCAATATAAGTGATATGATATGGTCATCATCATCTTGTGCTTGTGATCTCCATCTCGAAGCAATCACATGATCACAATCGTCACCGGTAGCGACACCTTGATCTCCATCGTAGCATCGTTGTCGTCTCGCCAACTATTGCTTCTACGACTATCACTACTGCTTAGTGATAAAGTAAAGCAATTACATGGCTTTTGCATTTCATACAATAAGCGACAACCATATGGCTCCTGCCAGCTGCCGATAACTTCGGTTACAAAACATGATCATCTCATACAATAAAATATAGCATCACGTCTTGACCACATCACATCACAAGATGCCCTGCAAAAACAAGTTAGACGTCCTCTACTTTGTTGTTGCAAGTTTTACGTGGCTGCTACGGGCTGAGCAAGAACCGTTCTTACCTACGCATCAAAACCACAACGATAGTTTGTCAAGTTGGTGCTGTTTTAACCTTCGCAAGGACCGGGCGTAGCCACACTCGGTTCAACTAAAGTGAGAGAGACAGACACCGCGGTCACCTTTAAGCAACTAGTGCTCAAGCGGTGAAACCAGTCTCGCGTAAGCGTCTGGCGTAATGTCGGTCCGGCCGCTTCATCTCACAATACCGCTGAACCAAAGTATGACATGCTGGTAAGCAAGATGACTTATATCGCCCACAACTCACTTGTGTTCTACTCGTGCATATGACATCAACGCATAAAACCAGGCTCGGATGCCACTGTTGGGAAACGTAGTAATTTCAAAATTTTCCTACGCACACGCAAGACCATGGTGATGGCATAGCAACGAGAGGGGAGAGTATCCGTCCATGTACCCTCGTAGACCGAAAGCGGAAGCGTTATAACAACGCGGTTGATGTAGTCGTACGTCTTCACGATCCGATTGATCCAAGCACCGAACGTACGGCACCTCCGAGTTCTGCACACGTTCAGCTCGATGACGATCCCCGGACTCCGATCCAGCAAAGTGTCGGGATGAGTTCCACAAGACGACGGCGTGATGACGATGATGATGCTCCACCGACGCAGGGCTTCGCCTAAGCTCCGCGACGATATGACCGAAGTGGAATATGGTGGAGGGGGGCACCGCACACGGCTAAGGAACGATCCGTAGATCAACTTGTGTGTTCTAGGGTGCCCCCTGCCCCCGTATATAAAGGAGCCAAGGGGGAGGGGGCGGCCGGCCAAGAGGAGGCGCTGCCAGGAGTCCTACTCCTCCGGGAGTAGGATTCCCTCCAATCCTAGTTGGAATAGGATTCACCGGAGGGGAAAGAGAGAGAGGGGCGGCCCACCTTTCCTAGTCCTAGTAGGACTAGGGGAAGGGGAGGCGCCAACCACCTAGGGCTGGCCCTTTCTCCTTTCCACCAAGGCCCACTATGGCCCATATAGTTCCCGGGGGTTCCGGTAACCTCCCGGTACTCCGGTAAATTCCCGATTTCACTCGGAACCTTTCCGATGTCCAAATGTAGGCTTCCAATATATCAATCTTTATGTCTCGACCATTTCGAGACTCCTCGTCATGTCCGTGATCACATCCGGGACTCGAACTACCTTCGTACATCAATACTTATAAACTCATAATGAACTGTCATCGAAGCGTTAAGCGTGCGGACCCTACGGGTTCGAGAACTATGTAGACATGACCTAGAACCATTCTCGGTCAATAACCAATAGCGGAACCTGGATGCCCATATTGGTTCCTACATATTCTCTGAAGATCTTTATCGGTCAAACCGCATAACGATATCGTTGTTCCTTTTGTCATCGTTATGTTACTTACCCGAGATTCGATCGTCGGTATCCAATACCTAGTTCAATCTCGTTACCGGTAAGTCTCTTTACTTGTTCCGTAATACATCATCTCACAAATAACTCATTAGTTGCAATGCTTGCAAGGCTTATGTGATGTGTATTACCGAGAAGGCCCAGAGATACCTCTCCGACAATCGGAGTGACAAAACCTAATCTCGATTCATGCCAACTCAACATATACTTTTGGAGACACCTGTAGAGTACCTTTATAATCAC
Organism: Aegilops bicornis; assembly: GCA_021605145.1. Lineage (NCBI taxonomy): Eukaryota > Viridiplantae > Streptophyta > Magnoliopsida > Poales > Poaceae > Aegilops > Aegilops bicornis. The sequence continues at coordinate 650,355,334 of CM038674.1, forward strand.
CCATTTACGTTGTGATGTTTGGTAGCACACAAAGTGTTCCTCCGTAAACGGGAGTTGCATAATCTCATAGTTGCAGGAACTTTGTATAAGTCATGAAGAAAGCATAAGCAACATACTAAACGATCAAGTGCTAAGCTAACGAAATGGGTCATGTCAATCACATCATTCTCCTAATGATGTGATCCCATTAATCAAATGACAACACATGTCTATGGTTAGGGAACATAACCATCTTCGATTAATGAGCTAGTCTAGTAGAGGCATACTAGTGACTATCTGTTTGTCTATGTATTCACACATGTATTATGTTTCCGGTTAATACAATTCTAGCATGAATAATAAACATTTATCATGATATAAGGAAATAAATAATAACTTTATTATTGCCTCTAGGGCATATTTCCTTCAAGATCATCATCGTCCTGCACGCCGTCGTCTTGTGGAACTCATCCCCGACGCTTTGCTGGATCGGAGCCCGGGGATCGTCATTGAGCTGAACGTGTGCTGAACTCGGAGGTGCCGTGCGTTCGGTACTTGGATCGGTCGGATCGGGAAGACGTACGACTACATCAACCGCGTTGTTATAACGCTTCCGCTTACGGTCTACGAGGGTACGTGGACATACACTCTCCCCTCTCGTTGATATGCCATCACCATGATCTTGCGTGTGCGTAGGAATTTTTTTGAAATTACTACGTTCCCCAACAATTATATTACCCCTTTTGGATGTTTATGGGCTTTATTTTACACATTTATATCATTTTTGGGACTAACCTACTAACCGGAGGCCCAACCTGTATTGCTGTTTTTTTGCCTATTTCAGTATTTCGAAGAAAAGGAATATCAAACGGAGTCCAAACGGAATGAAACCTTCGGGAGCATGATTTTTGGAACGAACGTGATCTAGAGGACTTGGAGTGCAAGCCAAGAAGCAATCGAGCGGCCAGGAGATAGGAGGGCGCGCCCCCTGTCTCCTGGGCCCCTCGAGTGGCCACCGACGTACTTCTTCCTCCTATATATACCCACGTACCCCGAAAACCTCCAGGGAGCCAACGAAAAACAATTTCCACCGCCGTAACCTTCTGTATCCGCGAGATCCCATCTTGGAGCCTTCGCCGGCGCTCCGCCGGAGGGGGAATCGACCATGGAGGGCTTCTACATCAACACCATAGCCCCTCCGATGAGTTGTGAGTAGTTTACCACAGACCTTCGGGTCCATAGTTATTAGCTAGATGGCTTCTTCTCTCTTTTTGGATCTCAATACAATGTTCTCCCCCTCTCTTATGGAGATCCATTTGATGTAACTCTTTTTGCAGTGTGTTTGTCGAGATCCGATGAATTGTGGGTTTATGATCAAGTTTATCTATGATAAATATTTGAATCTTCTTTGAATTCTTTTATGTATGATTGAGTTATCTTTGCAAGTCTCTTCGAATTATCAGTTTGGTTTGACCTACTAGATTGATCTTTCTTGCCATGGGAGAAGTGCTTAGCTTTGGGTTCAATCTTGCGGTGTCCTTACCCAAAGGATGTAAAGGATTGCAAGGCACATATTGTATTGTTGCCATCGAGGATAAAAAGATGGGGTTTATATCATATTGCTCGAGTTTATCCCTCTACATCATGTCATCTTTCTTAATGTGTTACTCTGTTCTTATGAACTTAATACTCTAGATGCATGCTGGATAGCGGTCGATGTGTGGAGTAGTAGTAGTAGATGCAGGCAGAAGTCGGTCTACTTGTCACGGACGTGATGCCTATATACATGATCATGCCTAGATAATCTCATAATTATTCCCTTTTCTATCAATTGCTCGACAGTAATTTGTTCACCCACCGTAATACTTATGCTATCTTGAGAGAAGCCACTAGTGAAACCTATGGCCCCCGGGTCTATAGTTTATCATATAAGCTTTCAATCTACTTTTATTTGCATCTTTAATTTTTGCATCTATATTATAAAATACCAAAAATATATTTATCTTATTATACTATCTCTATCAGATCTCACTTTTGCAAGTGGCCGTGAAGTGATTGAAATCCCCTTTATTGCGTTGGTTGCGAGTTCTTTGTTTGTTTGTGTAGGTGCGTGGGACTTTTGAGGAGCCTCCTACTGGATTGATACCTTGGTTCTCAAAAACTGAGGGAAATACTTACGCTACTTTGCTGCATCACCCTTTCCTCTTCAAGGAAAACCAACGCATAGTGAAGACGTAGCAAGAAGGATTTACGGCGCCGTTGCCGGGGAGGTCTTCGCTCAAGTCAAGACATACCAAGTACCCATCACAAACTCATCTCCCTCGCATTTACATTATTCGCCATTTGCCTCTCGTTTTCCTCTCCCCCACTTCACCCTTGCCGTTTTATTTGCCCTCTCTTTCCCAATCTCCTCCTCTCTTTTTCACTTGCCCTTTTTCTGTTTGCTTGTGTGTTGGATTACTTGTTGCCATGGCGCAAGATAATACCAAACTGTGTGATTTCTCCAATACCAATAATAATGATTTCCTTAGTACTCCGATTGCTCCTCTTAATGATGTTGAGTCTTGTGAAATCAATACTGATTTGCTGAATCTTGTTATGAAAGATCAATTCGCCGACCATCCTAGTGAAGATGCCGCTACTCATCTAAAAAACTTTGTTGATTTGTGTGATATGCAAAAGAAGAAAGATACTGATAATGATATTGTTAAATTGAAGTTATTTCCGTTTTCACTTAGAGATCGTGCTAAAGTTTGGTTTTCGTCTTTGCCTAAAAATAGTATTGATTCTTGGAACAAGTGCAAAGATGCTTTTATCTCTAAGTATTTTCCTCCCGCTAAGATCATCACTCTTAGGATCGATATTATAAATTTTAAACAAGTTGATCATGAGCATGTTGCCCAATCTTGGGAAAGAATGAAATTGATGATTCGCAATTGCCCTACTCATGGTTCGAATTTATGGATGATCATACAAAATTTTTATGCCGGTTTGAACTTTGCTTCTAGAAATCTTTTAAATTCGGCCGCGGGAGGCACGTTTATGGAAATCACATTAGGGATGCTACAAAACTTCTTGATAATATTATGGCTAACTATTCTCAATGGCACACCGAAAGATCTACTAATAAAAAAGTGCATGCTATAGAAGAAATCAATGTTTTGAGTGGAAAGATGGATGAACTTATGAAATTATTTGTTACTAAGAGTGCTCCTTTTGATCCCAATGATATGCCTTTGTCTAATTCGATTGAGAATAATAATGAATCTATGGATGTGAATTTTGTTGGTAGGACTAGTTTTGGAAACAATGCTTATAGAGGAAACTTTAATCCTAGACCGTTCCCTAGTAATTCCTCTAATAATTATGAAAATCCCTACGATAATTCTTATGGTAGTTTTAATAAGATGCCCTCTGATTTTGAGAATAGTGTGAAAGAATTTATGATCTCTCAGAAGAATTTTAATGCCTTGCTTGAAGAAAAATTGCTCAAAGTTGATGATTTGGCTAGGAACGTTGATAGACTTTAAGCTTGATGTTGATTCTCTTAAACTTAGATCTACTCCTCCTAAGCATGATATCAATGAGTCTCTCAAAGCAATGAGAATTTCCATTGATGATTGTAAGGAAAGAACCGCTAGATTGCGTGCTAAGAAAGATTGCTTTGTAAAGGCGTGTTCTTCTAGTTTCCATGAAAATAATGATGAAGATCTTAAAGTTATTGATGTGTCTCCGATTAGATCATTGTTTTGCAATATGAATCTTAATAATAATGGTACTGGAGATGAGTCAACTTTAGTTAGAAGGCGTCCCAATAATTCAGAGTTTTTAGATCTTGATGCTAAATTTGGTAAAAGTGGGATTGGAGAGGTCATGACTTTAAATAGCATTGAACCCACTATCTCAGATTTCAAGGAATTTGATTATGATAATTGTTCTTTAGAAGGTTCTATTTCCTTGTTACAATCCGTTGTTAATTATCCCCATGCTTATAGTCAAAATAAAGCTTTTACCAAACATATTGTTGATGCCTTGATGCAATCTTATGATGAAAAACTTAATTTGGAAGTTTCTATACCTAGAAAACTTAATGATGAGTGGGAACCTACTATAAAGATTAAAATTAAAGATCATGAGTGTTTTGCTTTGTGTTATTTGGGTGCTAGTGTTTCCACGATTCCGAAAACTTTATGTGATATTCTAGGTTTCACCATTAAAAAGCCAATGGGACTTTCACAAAGCACATACCTTGATAAAGTTTTGAAAAAGTTCAAAATGGATGAGGCAAAGAAAGGGTTCTTGCCCGTGTTGCAAGGTGTGAAGTTGAGTCAAACTCAATGCCCGACCACAGCAGAAGATAGAGAGAAAATGAAAGATGTTCCCTATGCTTCAGCCATAGGCTCTATCATGTATGCAATGATGTGTACCAGACCTCACGTGTGCTTAGCAATAAGCTTGGCAGGTAGGTACCAAAGTAATCCAGGAGTGGATCCTTTGGACAGCGGTCAAGAATATCCCGAAATACCTGAAAAGGACTAAGGATATGTTTCTCGCTTATGGAGGTGACAAAGAGCTAGTCGTAAATGGTTACGTCGATGCAAGCTTTGACACCGATCCGGACGATTCTAAATCGCAAACCGGATACGTGTTTATATTGAATGGTGGAGCCGCTTGGTGCAGTTCTAAATAAAGCGTAGTGGCGGTATCTACATGTGAAGCGGATTACATAGCTGCTTCGGAAGCAGCAAATGAAGGAGTCTGGATGAAAGAGTTCATTTCCGATCTAGGTGTCATTCCTAGTGCATCGGGACCAATGAAGATCTTCTGTGACAATACTGGTGCAATTGCCTTGGCAAAGGAATCCAGATTTCACAAGAGGACCAAGCACATCAAGAGACGCTTCAATTCCATCCGGGACCAAGTCCAAGTGGGAGACATAGAGATATGCAAGATACATACAGATCTGGATGTTGCAGACCCGTTGACTAAGCCTCTTCCACGAGCAAAACATGATCAGCACCAAGACTCCATGGGTGTTAGAATCATTACTGTGTAATCTACATTATTGACTCTAGTGCAAGTGGGAGACTGAAGGAAATATGCCCTAGAGGCAATAATAAAGTTATTATTTATTTCCTCATATCATGATAAATGTTTATTATTCATGCTAGAATTGTAATAACCGGAAACATGATACATGTGTGAATACATAGACAAACTTAATGTCACTAGTATGCCTCTACTTGACTAGCTCATTGATCAAAGATGGTTATGTTTCCTAACCATAGACATGTGTTGTCATTTGATTAACGGGATCACATCATTAGGAGAATGATGTGATTGACATGACCCATTCCGTTAGCTTAAGCACTTGATCATTTAGTATATTGCTATTGCTTTCTTCATGACTTATACAAGTTCCTATAACTATGAGATTATGCAACTCCCGTTTATCGGAGGAACACTTTGTGTGCTACCAAACGTCTAACGTAATCGGGTGATTATAAAGGAGCTCTACAGGTGTCTCCAAAGGTACATGTTGAGTTGGCGTATTTGGAGATTAGGTTTTGTCACTCCGATTGTCGGAGAGGTATCTATGGGCCCTCTCGGTAATGCACATCACTATAAGCCTTGCAAGCAATGTAACTAATGAGTTAGTTACGGAATGATGCATTACGTAACGAGTAAAGAGACTTGCCGGTAACGAGATTGAACTAGGTATTGAGATACCAACGATCGAATCTCGGGCAAGTAACATACCGATGACAAAGGGAACAACGTATGTTGTTATGCGGTTTGACCGATAAAGATCTTCGTAGAATATGTAGGAGCCAATATGAGCATCCAGGTTCCGCTATTGGTTATTGACCGGAAACTGTTCTAGGTCATGTCTACATAGTTCTCGAACCCGTAGGGTCCGCACGCTTAACGTTACGATGACAGTTATATTATGAGTTTATATGTTTTGATGTACCAAAGGTTGTTCGGAGTCCCGGATGTGATCACGGACATGACGAGGAGTCTCAAAATGGTCGAGACATAAAGATTGATATATTGGAAGCCTATATTTGGATATCGGAATCGTTTCGGGTGAAATCGAGATTTTACCGGAGTACCGGGGGGTTACCGGAACCCCCCGGGGGTTATTGGGCCTACATGGGCCCTAAGGGAGAAGAAGGGAGCCAACCACGGTAGGCCGCGCCCCCTCCCCCCTAGTCTGAATAGGACAAGGAAGGGGGGGGGGGCGCCCCCCTTTCCTCTTTGCCCCTTCCCATTTCCTTCTCTAACAAGGCAAGAGGGGGGAGTCCTACTCCCGGTGGGAGTAGGACTCCTCAGCGCACCCTAGGGGCCGGCCGCACCTCCCCTCCCTCCTTTATATCTCACAGGCAGGGGCACCCCATCACACACAAGTTGAACTTCGTGATCGTTCCTTAGCCGTGTGCGGTGCCCCCCTCCACCATAGTTCTCCTCGATAATATTGTAGCGCTGCTTAGGCGAATCCCTGCGACGGTAGAACATCAAGATCGTCACCATGCCGTCATGTTGACGGGACTCATCCACGACACTTTGCTGGATCGGAGTCCGAGGATCGTCATCGAGCTAAACGTGTGCTAGAACTCGGAGGTGCCGTAGTTTCTGTGCTTGATCGGTCGGGCCATGAAGACGTACGACTACATCAACCGTGTTGTTATAACGCTTCCGCTTTCTGTCTATGAGGGTACGTGGACAACACTCTTGCCTCTCGTTGCTATGCATCACCATGATCTTGCGTGTGCGTAGGAATTTTTTTGAAATTACTACGTTCCCCAACAATATCCATGGCTCACGCTCATGTATTGCGTGGAAGTTGAAAAAGTTTGAGATTATTTAAGTACGAAACAATTACTTGGCTTGTCATTGGGGGTGTAGAATTTGGGAACATTTTTGTGTGACGAAAATGAAGCATAGCCTAACTATATGTAGCGACCCGACCCAAAATCGGTCAAGTCTCTGTGTAGCTGTACCATCCCAAGATCATGCTGGCACACACAGTACATTGATGAAATAATCAAAGTTCAATCACACCTGAATTTATTACACGATTCTCATATCGAGTCTTTATTACAAGATAATAAATTTGGCCGAAGGCCAACTCATGAGAAATACACTAAATAAAGCTGCGGAAGTGTAGAAGAATAGCGAGTCCATCCGACTCCATAGGGCAATCGCCAAGCATGGATCGTAGCCTCACTCCTGATCGGAATACTCCTCTGCAACAGAAGACGTTGCAGCCGTGTAGGTCAGTATTTTGAATATGCCGGCAAGTCATGAAGAGAGAATAACAATAAAAATTTTTACTAACACTATATGCAATTTGGCTGTGGGGCTCTAAGTTTCATTGTTTTGCGAAAAGCCAGTTTTTCCCTACAATAAGGACTTGTTTGCAAATACTACAAAATGTTGGTAGTTATTGAGATGGTTCCGCCAACCAATGTCTCATTCCCAATTATGAAATAATCCCCTCAATTAATTTATTAATTTTAGTGTTGAGATTTCCGAGGCTCAAATTGTCCGTAACCGGGGACACGACTAACCGATTAGATCTTCACTCTGCAGAGGTTTGCGCACTTTACCCGCAAGAATCGTTCCCTCCTTTTAAGTCTTCGCACTTCATGGTGTTTGAAGACGGGACGAACGAAAACAGGGTCTTCCGAAGAGTTCCTCCGCCACCGCCGGTACTCCATCCAATCCTACCGTTCTTCTACATCTCGTAGCACCGTCCGCCAGAGTCACAACTAAGGTTGACCAAGCCAGAGCCCATAATGGCTTGCGGCTGCAGGTAAGCTTCCGGTCAATGGGTATACATCCGTCTCTTCGTGGCTGGGTGAAGCTTTCCAAGATGTCATGGCGCTTCTCCATGCATCCCGACCAACCGCTGGTTTTCTCCAGGTGCCCGCCAACCGCCCTCCACCCAAAGAGTGAATTTTGAAGTCCATCTTGAGCTTGAAGTCATGGGGTTGTCATCATCTTGACTCTCACATCTCCCTTATGAATCACTCAACCAACCCCGTCTACGAGCATAGCAAAATAAACTACTTCGTCCCGGGCCATGGTAACAAGGGGAATTGGTTACATCCTACATCATGATACTACTCAAGAACATAACTTCAAATTTTCCTACTGCATGCATGGTGGGGAGGTATAATTCTAATGCAATAAAATCATAGGTATTGTAAAAGAAACCATGATCAATTTACTTGCCTTGCTGACGATCTTCGAAAGCTAGGGACTCGTGGTAGCAAGCTTCGCACTCCGGAAATTCTACCGAGGCAGACAACAATCATATAAGCATACAAAGATATGATCACTTAACATAACAGCATACTAATATAACACATGAAACAATTGAATCAAAACCCAAAGAAAACTCGCAGAAATCCAAATCAATGTTTTCACCACATCCAACAACAACCAATAAATAGTTTTGCACAACCAAATTTTTCTTAACAGAACCTAAGCATGGGTTTTTTGCTAACTAACAAAAAAGAAAACATCATGCAACTAGGAGCAAAAAGAATCACATCAAAAGCTATTATAGAACTCCTATTATGCCTATAACAAATCTAGCAAGAAAAAATAAAATAAAATTTTTATTTATTGTATATAAAAGTTCCTGTTCTAAGGTTACAGAAACTAACCTAAAATAAACTATCACATAGGAAAAATAAAATTGTTTGCTAAATAAAACAATAGGAAAACAGTAGCTAGTTAAATAATTAAGAACCACATGATTATGATTAAAACTATTTTTTATTGAATCTAAAATACCCAAATAAATTCCTACGGTTAGGCAAGGTCAAAACAAAGTAGTGACAAAAAGAATCACTAAAATAAAATAATTCTAACTCACTTTATAGCAGAATTACTAATCTGTAAAAATCTAAAATAAAACAACTTCTAGTAATTTTAACATGAGTAAACATATTTTCTACAGAAACTACAACAAATTTGCAAACCAACAAAAAAAGAATCAATTAAAAATATTAAGTAGATTAAAAGATATGGATTTTACAAAACTGAAACTATTCTATTAAAAACAGAAACAAAAAAAAATAACTAATGTAAAACTGGCCTATCTAACGATCGGCGTAATATAACTAAAACGCTACCGCGTTTAACAGGAAATAACCCGATCGGGCGGTCCAACTAACCACTAACTAAACCGGAATAAACCGAACTAAAACCGGTCTATTAAAACATATTCTTCGGGAATCTAATCTAAAGCGTTGATCCTAGATCGGACGGTGGGGGAGATTCCGGTGACTCACCGCGGTGGTCGACGGCGACGATGGTCGACGGCGGCTCGGGCGACGACGGTGCGGGGGTCTCCGGTGGTCGGGGACGACGGCGGAGGCCTCCGGCGGGTGCGGCGGAGCGAGGGGAGCTTGGGGGTGGACTCGGGCGAGCTCGAGGGGGTTCGGAGGTGGGCGGAGCGGTGGCAATGGGCGGCGGTGCACTCGGGCTCCGGCGACGGATTGCGGGCGAGGGGAGGGTCAGGAGGGGAAGTGGGGAACGGGTCGAGGGGGAGTATATAGGGGGGGAACCGCTTGGAGGAGGGCAGATCGGGCGAGGATCGGGAGGCGATCCCGGATCCTTCTGGATTCCCATGAGCGGGCAGTGGTTGGCGTGGGCGAGGGAAAGGAGAGGTGGGTCCGGGGTGTCGGTGAGAGAGGGAAGGGGGATGAGCGACGGGCGACCGAGGGGTAGGGGCTTGGGTGCTACTGGTCGGCTTGGCCGGGCGCTGGGTCGGGCGGTTGGCTCGGCTCACAGCTAGGCCGCCTGGCCGGGTTGGCCGGGTCAAGCTGGCTGGCGCCTGGGTCCCTTTTCTATTTTTTTTTGAATTAGTGAGAGAGAAAAAAATATATTTAAATATATATATTTTATATAGGACATATATATATATATATATATATATCAAAATGATCAGGGGAATATTCCCTATAATTTGAACATTTTTCCAGGGGCAAAACTCAAACTTAAAAAAAATCATTTTTCTAAAATCCCAAATAAATTTCAAATTTGAATTCAAACTTTTTGGCAATGTCTAACATTTTTGGAGTGTCATGTTTACTCCTCTCATACTTTGTCTCAAGTATTAGTCAGGCATTGGTTTGAAATAAATTTCAATTGCCAATTCAAATTCAAATTCCAACAACTCAAAATCTTCTGAAACTTCAAATGTCACTCAAATTCAAACAATATGCATAGATGCGGGTTGTTACATTCCAAATGGGAAATTTGGGATGTTACAAACCTACCCACCTTAAGATGAATCTCGCCCTCGAGATTCGGGTTGGCTAGCAAATAGGTGCGGGTGGTCTCGACGGAGGTCTTCTTCTCGCTCCCAGGTGGCTTCCTCCTGAGTGATGACTCCACACCTTGCAAAACTTGATGATCTTGCTGCGGGTGACTCTGTTCGCAGTCTCGAGAATTCGGACGGGTTTCTCCTCATAAGTCAGATCACCGTCGAGCTGTATGGCCTCTAGGGGAGCCTTTGTGTCTTTCAACGGAATATCGGCCATGTCGGCATGGCATTTCTTCAGCTGAGAAACATGGAAGACATCATGAACTCCGGACAATCCTTCCGGCAATTCCAACTTGTAAGCAACTTCTCCACGACGTTCGAGGATTTTGTAGGGGCCAATGAATCAGGGTGCCAACTTTCCTTTAACACCGAATCTCTTGATTCCACGAAGTGGGGACACACGAAGATATGCCCGGTCTCCCGCTTCGTAAGTTACTTCCTTGCGTTTACTGTCGGCATAACTCTTCTGTCTCGACTGAGCTACCTTGAGTCTATCTCGAATCAGTTTGACTTTCTCTTCGGAATCTCTGATAAGATCGGGACCGAAAAGTTTTCGATCTCCAACACCATCCCACAACAATGGTGTTCTGCACCTCCTTCCGTATAGAGCTTCGAAAGGGGCCATCTTCAGACTGGTCTGATAACTGTTATTGTATGAGAACTCCGCGTATGGCAAATTATCATCCCAGCTAGACCCATAGTCTAGCGCACAAGCTCTCAACATGTCCTCCAGGATCTGGTTGACTCTCTCGGTCTGTCCATCCATCTGCTGCGGATGAAAAGTATCTTGAACTCCAGCCTTGTACCCAAAGTTTCATGCAACTGATTCCAAAACTTTGAGGTAAATTGTGTTCCTCTATCTGACACGATACTCCTCGGAACTCCATGCAGACATACGATCCTGGTCATGTATATCTTGGCTAACTTAGCGCTGGTATAGGTAGTCTTCACGGGAATGAAGTGAGCTACCTTGGTCAATCGATCAACCACTACCCAGATGGAATCATAACCTGAACGGGTCCTGGGTAATCCTGTGATAAAATCCATTCCAAGTTTTTCCCATTTCCACTCGGGAATCGGCAAAGGTTGAAGTAACCTCGCTGGCTTCGATGTTCTGCCTTTACTCGTTGACAAACATCGCATATCGCTACGTACTCGGCAATATCCTTCTTCATACCGCCCACCGAAACTGTCCTTCAAATCCAGATACATCTTGGTGTTACCGGGGTGAATCGAGTACGGTGAATCATGAGCCTCCTGAAGAATTAGCTTCTTGAGTTCGGAATCATTGGGTACATAGGACAGCTGCCCCGCTGGGCGTAGATTTCATCCCGTTAGTGTGCATTGTTGAACCCAAAGACAAGTAGGGATTTTGATATTGATAGCTAAGGGTAGGTGTACTAATAACACCAGGGCGATCTCTATATCTATAGGGACAACTATGATAGGGGGGTCTGTCGTAAATCCAACAAAGTATGGTAGCTCAAGCGGAATACGATCCTCGAACCATATAGCTCCGTATTCATCCTTACGAAACCCTTTAGCTTTTCCTTCATTCATCCTTTTCTTTATCTCATCAATTTCCTTGTCCGACTTCTGGGCTTCACGAATTCTTTCGCCAAAGTGGACTGAACTTCCAGAGTTGCAACATATCCTCTCGGAACTATCTCCAAATGGAGATCTCTGAGGTCATCGACTAACTCCTGGGGTAATCCTCCCGCTATAAGAGTATTCACATAACTCTTACGGCTCAAAGCATCTGCTACAACATTAGCCTTTCCTGGGTGGTAATGCAATTTCATGTCATAGTCCTTGATTAACTCCAGCCATCTCCTCTGCCTGAGGTTCAACTCTTTCTGCGTGAAAATATATTTCAAGCTCTTATGATCTGTGTAAACATCGCAACGGTTTCCGATAAGGAAATGTCTCCAAGTCTTGAGTGCATGCACTACTGCTGCTAACTCCAAATCATGTGTGGCATAATTCATCTCGTGTGGTCGTAGCTGTCTGGAGGTATAAGCTACAACTTTTCCTTCCTGCATGAGTACTCCTCCGAGTCCCTCGACAAGAAGCGTCACAATATACCGTAATCCTTGTGTATGTCCGCAAAATCAGCACTGGCTGTAACCAAACGCTTTCTTCAATTCCTGAAACCGGCTTCACAATCCTCGGTCCAAATGTACTTGGCGTCCTTCTTCAACAACTCAGTCATGGGCTTGGCAATCTTCGAGAAGTTCTCAATAAACCTCCGATAATATCCTCGCAAGTCTGAGAAAATCATGGATCTCCTTGATCGAGGTGGGCGACCGCCAATCGGTGATCGATTCAACCTTGGCAGGGTCAATCGCTATTCCTTCTCCTGAAATAACATGTCCGAGGAATCCGACTTCCTTCAGCCAAAATTCACATTTGCTGAACTTGGCATACAACTGATGTTCTCGGAGTTTCTCCAGAACTAGACGCAAATGTTTCTTATGCTCTTCCTCGCTCTTGGAGAAAATCAGTATATCATATCGATGAACACCACGACAAACTTGTCCAGATACTCCATAAATACCTGGTTCATCAAATTCATGAAGTATGCAGGGGCATTAGTCAATCCGAATGACATGACGGTATACTCATATAAACCATACCTGGTGGTGAATGCTGTTTTGGGTATATCCTTTTCACGGATCTTCAACTGATGATACCCTGATCGAAGATCGATCTTGGAGAATACCTTGGCTCCAACTAGCTGATCAAACAGGTCATTAATCATTGGCAGAGGGTACTTGTTCTTGATGGTCACGCTGCTCAACGAACGATAATCCACAACCATTCTCAGGGTTCCATCCTTCTTCTCTACCAAAAGAACTGGGGCTCCCCAAGGTGACGAGCTTGGCCGAATATATCCCTTCTCCAATAGCTCATTAATTTGATTCTTGATCTCTTTCAAATCGTTTGGAGGCATCCGATAGGGTCTCTTGGATATTGGGGCTGTGCCGGGCAATAACTCAATCAGAAATTCGATGTCTCTGTCCGGTGGCATTCCTGGTAATTCCTCCGGAAACACATCGGGAAAAACTTGCACCATCTGGCACTTCCTCTGAACGACTCCCGTGAGGGAATGCACTGATTCTTCATCGGGATACGCCCGATACATACTTGATCCTCTTCTCGCTCCGGGGTGGTGAGCGTAATCGACTTCTTGAGCACAGTCTATGTTTCCTTCAAACTTTGTCAACCAATCCATGCCTAGGATTACATCCAAGGTCTGGGTTTCCAATACTATGAGGTCTGCGGGAAATTTATGGTTTCCGATGTTGAGGGTTGCATGACAGCCTAAGCCTGCCATCATTTCACCTCCTGCGGAACTGACGTGAAGAGGGCTTCTAAGGGTTCTAGTGGGCAACCCGAACTTTTCCACAACTACCCTTGATATGAATGAATGCATTGCACCAGAATCAAAGAGTACCAATACTGGATGTGAATTTAATAAAAACTTACCAACCACAGTGTCTGGCTGATCATAGACGTCCTCCACATCAATGTGGTTCACCTGAGCACGAGGAAAAGGGTTGGGCTTCTTTGCTGAGCTTCCATTGCCGTTTCCATTCCTCTGCTTGGCCTCCGGGCAGTCGGTGGCATAGTGCCCTGTTTTCTGGCACTTGAAACAGGTGATGTGACTCAGATCTTTCTGAGCCGGGGCAGGACGATGCTGGTTGCCATTGCCGTTTCCATTGCCGTTTCCATTGCCTGTCTTGTTGTCCTGGTTGCGGTTGTTCCCATTTCCTCCATGGTTATGTCCTCCATGGTTATGATGGGTATGCCCTCCCAAGTATGGAGCATAACGGGCTTCACGAGCTCGAGTTGTACTTCCCCTGGCCATACTTCCGCTTGCGGCTATCAATCTGCTGCTACTTGCCTTCAAGTATGGTGGCCTTGTCTACCAGCTCCTGGTAGTTGTTGAAGGTAGCCACCATAAGCTGCATACCCAGCTCGTCATTGAGTCCCTTGAGAAACTTTTCCTGCTTTGCGGCATCTGTGTCCACATCAACCGGGGCATAGCGAGCTAACTTGCTGAAATCATCCACGTACTGCCCCACAGTACAGTTCCCCTGGCGTAAGTTGCGGAACTCACGCTTCTTCAGACTCATGGCTCCAGCTGAAACATGAGCGGTGCGGAAAGCCTGCTGGAACTGATCCCACGTGATGGTGGCGATGGGATAAGTGGCGGTGTAGTTCTCCCACCAAGAGGCTGCAGGTCCATCAAGTTGATGTGCGGCAAAGCGCACCTTCTCTGCATCTGTGCATCCAAAGAAGGCTAACTCCTTCCGACCTTGCAGAGCCAATCATCGGGCCACAATCGCCTCGTCTTGCTAGAGAACACCGCGGATTCAGCCTTAGGAAGCGGGTCAAGTTGTCAACGAGGTGGTGGCGGTGGATTGTTGTTGTAGTTGTAGTTGTTGTTGTTCGGTTACGGATGAGCATCTCGCATGAGGGCATTCTGCTGCTGGATCAGCCGGGTGAGCTCCGCGGAAAGTTGAGACCGGGTCACGCCTCGAGGCATCCGTGTTTTGGAGTGGATGAGAAAATTAGAATAGAACAAGGGTCTAATGAGAAAATATCACTACCCATATGAATGCACAATCATAATCACACCAATCATTTATTCAATCAACTCAAACATGGTTCAATCTCGGATTACAATTTCTCACGACTAATCGAAAATAACGGCCTAACTGATCGACAGAAAAATAAAATAACATGGCGGTCGACTAAATGTCTTCATCAATTATCCTTGCGTCCTCACAGTGCGGCGTCCTCCGGTGTGACGTCCTCGATGCGGCGCCTCCTCTTGCGGCTTTCTTGGTGGAGCTCTCTTCATAATCCTGGTCATTGCTCACGAGGTCCGTCATCTCCACTCGGAAAAAGGTCCTCTCCCAAGTCCATCTTCTCCTCTAATGCGGCAACATCCATCTTCAGCTTGTCGACTCTCTCCATGAAATCCTTGATTTCTTCTTCATGGTCAAGGAAGTCTGCATGTGCTTTCTCCTCCAGTTCCAGTTCACGGAACAACAGCCTCCTGTCTACCTTTGAGTTACGGCGAGTCTGGATCTCCCGTTTCCTGAGGAGACACTCCAAGTCTTGGACATATGAGAGAATGGAGTCGTCCTCTACGGTACGGATGATATCTCCATTCCTAGCTCTGCGAGAAATCATGGCGAGGTCCGATGGGTCGAAGCTCGCCCTGTACTCTTCTCGGAGATGTCCAAGTGCACGATAAATCGCCATGTCTCTTCCGAGGATCCAATTGAAATCGGTAAACTCAAAGTCAATGGGCTCAATGTCCTCCGAAGGTCCTCCTCGGAATGTGCACCTCAACTCAGAAGCGGGTATCCGTCGAAGTGCATTGGTAGGCTTCCGGTGATTGAGGGCAGAGCAATCTTCAGCTTCTTCACGATCTGGACCAGCTTCTTGCCGAGAGGCATCATCTCATCTGGCCGCAAAACTCCGCAGCGTAACCGGGTGAACTCAAGGCCATCTAGAATGTTGAAAATCGGAGAGAAGTCAGAAATGAACAGGGGAGAATTACGGAATGATAAGGACATAAACTAAATAGTCTCTTCCTATGGCTTTCCGATCCTAGGGGTTACGTTCTACGGTCAGCGTGTGCTCTGATACCATCTCTGTAGCGACCCGACCCAAAATCGGTCAAGTCTCCGTAGTCAGTAGCATCCCAAGATCATGCTGGCACACACAGTACATTGATGAAATAATCAAAGTTCAATCACACCTGAATTTATTACACGACTCTCATATCGAGTCTTTATTACAAGATAATAAATTTGGCCGAAGGCCAACTCATGAGAAATAAACTAAATAAAGCTGCGGAAGCGTAGACGAATAGCGAGTCCATCCGACTCCATAGGGCAATCGCCAAGCGTGGATCGTAGCCTCACTCCTGATCGAAAAACTCCTCTGCAACATAAGACGTTGCAGCCGTGTAGGTCAGCATTTTGAATATGCCGGCAAGTCATGAAGAGAGAATAACAATAAAAATTACTAACACTATATGCAATTTGGCTGTGGGGCTCTAAGTTTCATTGTTTTGCGAAAAGCCAGTTTTTCCCTACAATAAGGACTTGTTTGCAAATACTACAAAATGTTGGTAGTTATTGAGATGGTTCCGCCAACCAATGTCTCATTCCCAATTATTAAATAATCCCCTCAATTAATTTATTAATTTCAGTGTTGAGATTTCCGAAATACTCCAAGTTCCAGAGGCTCAAATTGTCCGTAACCGGGGACACGGCTAACCGATTAGATCTTCACTCTGCAGAGGTTTGCGCACTTTACCCGCAAGAATCGTTCCCTCCTTTTAAGTCTTCGCACTTCATGGTGTTTGAAGACGCGATTTAACGAAAAACAGGGTCTTCGAAGAGTTCCTCCGCCACCGCCGGTACCCATCCAATCCTACCGTTCTTCTACATCTCGTAGCACCGTCCGCCAGAGTCACAACTAGGGTTGACCAAGCCAGAGCCCATAATGGCTTGCGGCTGCACGTAAGCTTCCGTCAATGGGTATACATCCGCCTCTTCGTGGCTGGGTGAAGCTTTCCGCAAGATGTCATGGCGCTTCTCCATGCATCCCGCCAACCGCTGGTTTTCTCGTGGTGCCCACAACCGTCCAACACCCAAGAGTGAATTTTGAAATCCATCTTGAGCTTGAAGTCATGGGGTTGTCATCATCTTGACTCTCACATCTCCCTTATGAATCACTCAACCAACCCCGCTTCACGAGCATAGCAAAATAAACTACTTCGTCCCGGGCCATGGTAACAAGGGGAATTGGTTTCATCCTACCTCATGATACTACTCAAGAACATAACTTCAAATTTTCCTACTGCATGCATGGTGGGGAGATATAATTCTAATGCAATAAAATCATAGGAATTGTAAAAGAAAACATGATCAATTGACTTGCCTTGCTGACGATCTTCGAAAGCTAGGGACTCGTGGTAGCAAGCTTCGCAGTCCGGAAATTCTACCGAGGCAGACAACAATCATATAAGCATACAAACATATGATCACTTAACATAACAGCATACTAATATAACACATGAAACAATTGAATCAAAACCCAAAGAAAACTCGCAGAAATCCAAATCAATGTTTTCACCACATCCAACAACAACCAATAAATAGTTTTGCACAACCAAAATTTTCTTAACAGACCCTAAGCATGGTTTTTTTTCTAACTAACAGAAAAGAAAACATCATGCAACTAGGAGCAAAAAGAATCACATCAAAAGCTATTATAGAACTCCTATTATGCCTATAACAAATCTAGCAAGAAAAAATAAAATAAAATATTTATTTATTGTAAATAAAAGTTCCTGTTCTAAGGTTACAGAAACTAACCTAAAATAAACTATCACATAGGAAAAATAAAATTATTTGCTAAATAAAACAATAGGAAAACAATAGCTAGTTAAATAATTAAGAACCACATGATTATGATTAAAACTATTTTTTATTGAATCTAAAATACCCAAATAAATTCCTACGGTTAGGCAAGGTCAAAACAAAGTAGTGACAAAAAGAATCACTAAAATAAAATAATTCTAACTCACTTTATAGCAGAATTACTAATCTGTCTAAATCTAAAATAAAACAAATTATAATAATTTTAACATGAGTAAACATATTTTCCGTAGAAAATACAACAAATTTGCAAACCAACAAAAAAAGAATCAATTAAAAATATTAAGTAGATTAAAAGATATGGATTTTACAAAACTGAAACTATTCTGTTAAAAACAGAAAAAAAATAACTAACAGAAAACTGGGCCTATCTAACGCATCGGCGTAATATAACTAAAACCCCCCGCGTTTAACAGGAAATAACCCGATCGGGCCGGTCCAACTAACCACTAACTAAACCGGAATAAACCGGAACTAAAACCGGGTCTATTAAAAAAACATACCCCTTCGGGGAATCTAATCTAAAGCGTTGATCCTAGATCGGTCGGTGGGGGAGATTCCGGTGACTCACCGCGGTGGTCGACGGCGACGATGGTCAACGGCGGCTCGGGCGACGACGGTGCGGGGGTCTCCGGTGGTCGGGGACGACGACGGAGGCCTCCGATGGGTGCAGCGGAGCGAGGGGAGCTCGGGGGTGGACTCGGGCGAGCTCGAGGGGGTTCGGAGGCGGGCGGAGCGGTGGCAATGGCGCAGCGGCGCACTCGGGCTCCGGCGACGGATTGCGGGCGAGGGGAGGGGTCGGGCGAGGGGGAAGTGGGGGGAACGGGTCGAGGGGGGGTATTTATAGGGGGGGGAACCGGCTTGGAGGAGGGGGCAGATCGGGCGAGGATCGGGGAGGCGATCCCGGATCCTTCGGGATTCCGGCGAGCGGCGGCGCGGTGGTTGGCGTGGGCGAGGGGAAAGGAGAGGTGGGTCCGGGGTGTCGGTGAGAGAGGGGAGGGGGATGAGCGACGGGCGACCGAGGGGTAGGGGCTTCGGGGTGCGGCGCTGGGTCGGCTCGGTCGGGCGCGGTCAAGCCGGGTTGGCTGCTCACTGGTCACGCCTGGTGGCCGGGCCGGGCTGGTTGGCCGGGCGCTGGGTCCCTTTTCTATTTTTTTTGAATTAGTGAGAGTGAAAAAAATATATTTATATATATATATTTTATATAGGACATATATATATATATATATATCAAAATGATCAGGGGAATATTCCCTATAATTTGAACATTTTTCCTGGGGCAAAACTCAAACTTAAAAAAAATCATTTTTCTAAAATCCCAAATAAAATTCAAATTTGAATTCAAACTTTTTGGCAATGTTTTTCATCTGACATTTTTGGAGTGTCATGTTTACTCCTCTCATACTTTGTCTCAAGTATTTGTCAGGCATTGGTTTGAAATAAATTTCAATTGCCAATTCAAATTCAAATTCCAACAACTCAAAATCTTCTGAAACTTCAAATGTCACTCAAATTCAAACAATATGCATAGATGCTTAGCTATAATTGTAAAACATTCCAAATGGGAAATTTGGGATGTTACACTATATGATTTTGTAGGGATGGACTTTCTTTAGCCATGTTATTTTGAGAAGACATGATTGCTTTGATTAGTATGCTTGATGTATTACTATTTCTTGTGTCAATATGAACTTTTATTTTGAATCATTTGGATCTGAACATCCATGCCACAATAAAGAAAATTACATTGAGAAATACGCTAGGTAGCATTCCACATCAAAAATTCTGTTTTTATCATTTACCTACTCGAGGACGAGCAGGAATTAAGCTTGGGGATGCTTGATACGTCTCCAACATATCTATAACTTTTTATTGTTCCATGCTATTATATTACCCCTTTTGGATGTTTATGGGCTTTATTTTACACATTTATATCATTTTTGGGACTAACCTACTAACCGGAGGCCCAGCCCGTATTGCTGTTTTTTTGCCTATTTCAGTATTTCGAAGAAAAGAAATATCAAACGGAGTCCAAACGGAATGAAACCTCCGGGAGCGTGATTTTTGGAACGAACGTGATCCAGAGGACTTGGAGTGCAAGTCAAGAAGCAATCGAGGCGGCCAGGAGATAGGAGGGCGTGCCCCTGTCTCCTGGGCCCCTCGAGCGGCCACCGACGTACTTCTTCCTCCTATATATACCCACGTACCCCGAAAACATCTAGGGAGCCAATGAAAAACAATTTCCACCACCGTAACCTTCTGTATCAACGAGATCCCATCTTGGAGCCTTCGCCGGCACTCCGCCGGAGGGGGAATCGACCATGGAGGGCTTCTACATCAACACCATAGCCCCTCCGATGAGTTGTGAGTAGTTTACCACAGACCTTCGGGTCCATAGTTATTAGCTAGATGGCTTCTTCTCTCTTTTTGGATCTCAATACAATGTGCTCCCCCTCTCTTGTGGAGATCTATTTGATGTAACTCTTTTTGTGGTGTGTTTGTCGAGATCCGATGAATTGTGGGTTTATGATCAAGTTTATCTATGAGAAATATTTGAATCTTCTCTGAATTCTTTTATGTATGATTGAGTTATCTTTGCAAGTCTCTTCGAATTATCAGTATGGTTTGGCCTACTAGATTGATCTTTCTTGCCATGGGAGAAGTGATTAGCTTTGGGTTCAATCTTGCGGTGTCCTTACCCAGTGATAGAAAGGATTGCAAGGCACGTATTGTATTGTTGCCATTGAGGATAAAAAGATGGGGTTTATATCATATTGCTTGAGTTTATCCCTCTACATCATGTTATCTTTCTTAATGCGTTACTCTGTTCTTATGAACTTAATACTCTAGATGCATGCTGGATAGCGGTCGATGTGTGGAGTAATAGTAGTAGATGCAGACAGGAGTTGGTCTACTTGTCACGGATGTGATGCCTATATACATGATCATGCCTAGATAATCTCATAATTATTCGCTTTTCTATCAATTGCTCGACAATCATTTGTTCACCCACCGTAATACTTATGCTATCTTGAGAGAAGCCACTAGTGAAACCTATGGCCCCCGGGTCTATCTTTTATCATATAAGCTTTCAATCTACTTTTATTTGCATCTTTACTTTTTGCATCTATATTATAAAATACCAAACATATATTTATCTTATCATACTATCTCTATCAGATCTCACTTTCGCAAGTGGCCGTGAATGGATTGACAACCCCTTTATTGCGTTGGTTGCGAGTTCTTTGTTTGTTTGTGTAGGTGCGTGGGACTTTTGAGGAGCCTCCTACTGGATTGATACCTTGGTTCTCAAAAACTAAGGGAAATACTTAGGCTACTTTGCTGCATCACCCTTTCCTCTTCAAGGAAAACCAACGCAATCTCAAGGCGTAGCAGTCGTCGCAATCACCAGAACCCTGTCCTTCACCCTTTCCTACGATTAAATCTAGTCAATTAATTCTAGACCTAATAAAATGAATAATGACATAAAAAAGGTCTATTGTTTTGCAGGAACGTTGACTCCTTCCCGGTGCGGCCTATCCCGGGCACTCGATATGTCCTAGTTTGTAGCACAAGTCATGCCGAAATTTACGGAAAATTTCGGCATGACCTTTGCTAAAAAGTGGACAAATCGAGAACCTGAAATTTGCCGGAACGGAAATGAATCAACATTCCGTCAAAATATAGGCCACTCAGCTTCATTCCCTCGAAACAACAAAAGGCCACTTGGGCACAATCGAAACATGCATGTGCAAACACAATTGAGGAATTTGCATATATCCTGACAACTTCAAATTTGCATGTCCTAGCGTTTGACACTACAAGAAAATCTTCACAAATCTCATGCTCTCTCAAACTCAATTCAAAAACCAAATATAGATTATATTTAGTTAACTACTAAACTAAATTACTTTAATCTAAACTAAACCCTACTGCCCTAATTAACATCTAGTTAAACAAACTCAATTCAAAAACTAAACCCTACTGAACTAATTAACATCAACATTATCTACTACTTAACATCTATTATTAGCCTAACTAAAAAACATCAACATTATCTACTACTTAACATTAACATCTATTAACTAAAAAGGATGGGTGGTGGGGGGGGGGGCTTACAGAGAGGGGAGAGACGGTGGCGGGGAGGTGCTCGGCGACGGAGGTAGGGCCGGCGAGGACGGGCTCAGGATCGGGAGGCGGCGGTCCTGGGCGGGGCTCGGGGGCGGTGAGGTCGAGGGCGGCGGCGGTGAGGTCGAGGAAGGCGACGATGAGGTCGAGGGCGGCCCGAGAGGCGGTGACGGTGAGGCTGGGCGGCCTCGGGCGGTGGTGGTGAGGATGAGCGCGGCGTCGACGCCGGCAGGAGACGGCGGCGAAGTGGGGGCGACAGCGAAGTGGGGGAGAGGGCGGCGAAGTGAGGCGAGGGGATTTGGGGGATAAGTGGTGGCCGGGGGGAACCATTTTTCGGTTAAGTAAAAAATAACGGTAGCACGTTGCAGAAAATGCGCTATACTAACTTAGCTATAGCGCGTTTCATCGAACGCGCTACTGCTAAGTGTTCATACTTTTTTCTCCTTTTTATTTATTTTTCTTTACATTTTATATTTTTCCTTTCTCCTTTTTCTATTTCTTTCATTTTCATTTAATTTTCTATTCATTTTTCATGTTATTTTCTTTTCGTTAGCAGTAGCGCTGTATTCATAAACACGCTGCTATAAGTATATTAGCGGTAGCGCGGTTTTCAGAAGATCGCTACTACTATCTGTAGCCCATCGGCTATGTGGTTGGAATTTTAGTAGTAGCGAGTTTTCGGTGAGACGCGCTACTGATATATATGCATCTGCAGCGTGCTTATTTTGCACGCTGCCATCGCTGTCTAGCAAGAGCGTGGTTTTTAACAGCGCCATCGCTAAAGTTCTAATGTATAGCGTTTCCCCTAGTAGTGCTAGGCGAGATCGGCCAGCTCAACAAATGTTCGATGCGTGTCCCGCCTCGCCTTGCATCCTTTTCTATTGCGCCCAACTCTTTTGCAACATTGGTCACCTGTATGCAACACCTTGCCCCACTGTCGAAGCACCGATGACACGTACGTGGCACCACTCCCCTCTTGTAGCACCCTCTTTGCGTTAGCCGCCACATGTTCTTCCTCATAGTAGTTGTTGACTCAATGTGTATTGATGGCGATGGCTCTTGCATCATCGCCACCCACAATGGATCATCTAGGTTCTTGTTGTCACATTGACGCCCCCTACCACTCACAGCAATGCTCGTCGTGCCCCACCCCGTGCAACATCGATGTGGCCACTCGCAGCACCGCAAGCCTCGTAGCATGATGTCATTGCCCTCAACAACGGTTGTTTACACCCTCGTAGTAAGATGCCGACACCTCAAAACGGGAGGTGGCCATGACTCTCACACCACTAACATGTCTGCTCGCTGCACCCTGGGTCACCGCTTGCATCACTTCAAAATAGTCGTGGCCTCACAATAAACACATCGTCACCTCATCACTGGCGGCACCCACCTGCACAACACCCGAGTCGCTGCTCTCCCTATCGGTGGTCATCGCTTGCAACACCAAGCAGACCGACTACATGTAGCGTGTGATGTCTACTACACAACTTCTATTTTTGTAGACTTTGTTGGGCCTTCAAAAGTAGAATTTTGTAGGACAACAATGAATTTCACTCAAGTGAATGACCTAAGATTTATCAATCCGCGGGAGGTGCAGGATGATTGTATTCTCCTCTCAAACATTCATGCGATAAGATACATGTAGTCTCTTGTCTCCCCAACACACCTAATACAATTTTCAATTGTATAGGTGCACTAGTTCGGCGAAGAGATTGATAACTTTGGTGATAGATGTATAATATGAATGGTGAAAATATTTGTATTTTCCCAATAATTAAAAACACCAAGGTAACAAGACTGAAACGTGACTGAAACAAGGTTTGCAATGCTTGGAAACAAGGCCTAGGGTCTATAGGTTTCGCTAGTCTCAACTCCCAACATGATACCTTCATTCAAATACATGATACAACCTCACAAAGTTCCTTTTTATTGTATCAATTCTGGAAGAGATCTTGTAGGTGCGCAAACAACAAACCACCTTAAAGTTTCTTTCTTTTCTTAATCTATTGAACTACCCCGATGTTACTTCAGGTAGCCCCAAGGATTATACTATGGAAATACCATATGATCTTGTCGTTCAATCTTTGTCTAGTGAGTCATCCCGAGATGTCTCAAGGGTGTCTCCAGGGATTATACTAGACATGCGTCATGTAATCTCATTAACTCCTTAAGTTCAAGTAAATAACATGAACAAGATTCGATCCAAAAAGGTACTCATCACAAGAGGTACATCATACAATTCAACTAATCATCAATGCTCAAGATCATAATCATCATGACAATTATAAGATCAAGAGAGAGAGGTACATGACACATATCTACAACCACAAAACCTCAACCTCAAAGGGGACTACACCCAGATCGTCATGGGAGAGGGTTGATGAAGAATTTGCAGATGAAGGTTCCCCCCTCCGGCAAAGTGCCAGATCAGGGAGAAAATAAAGATCGCCTCGGAAATGCGATGTGGTGGCAGGAAGATCAACGACAACTACATCGTGTAAATGGGGTATTTATGTACCATCGGGCATGAACCAGATGCAAGCCAAGGGGTTCCACAGGCTGTAGGCGCCCCCAATTGGTGCCTAGGGCCTGTGGGGCCAACCTGGGGTGGGGCCAAGGCTCCAGGGTCTTCTGGTGTTCAAAAACTCTCCGATCCATTTTTATTTTATTCTTCCTCACACTTTTTCTTGAAAAAGAAACAAAAAACTGGAACTCGAATTGTGCACTGGATTAATATGTTAGTCCAGTAGAATTCAATAAAAGATATGCCCAAATTGTATGTAATTGATAGCAATATAGCATGAATCATACACAAATTATCAATACATTGAGACTTGTCAGCATCCCCAGCTTAACCCATTCTCGTGCTTGAGCATGTAGCTTTTTGGATCTGAATGCTTCCAATCATGATCATGATCAACTAATGTAACACCTAAGGTGATTCTAAAGAAGTAAAAGAATTGTTTAGCAAAAGGTCTATACTGACAGCCTTCAACTATCCCAATGCATACAAAAGAAGTTTAAACATATTCTTTGTTAGTCAAACGCGGTAAGTCAAAATCACCAATGCCAAAATTTAGAACGAATGTCGAGTTTTTTGGGTAAACAATGATAATCATCCATGCAAAGTATATTAACATGGCAATCACTTCTGGGGTAACCCTCAATACAAGACCAAATACAATTACTTGTACGTTTCTCTATCTGAGAATCTTCACAAATTGATGATCTAAGCGTAAGAATGAGTTTATGCCCTAATCAAGGAAAGTGAGCATAATGCTAGGGGTCAAAAGAAGTAAAAAACAAGAAAGTCTTGCAACAACACAGCTGGCCATTAGGACAAGAGGAAAACCTTATGATCGATACTGTGCAAGGAGTAGAGATTGCCATGCAACTAGGATGCACATAGAGCTATTTACAAATGAAATATCACCCATGGACTAATGTAACACCTCGGGTAACATGCTACAGTAACTCCTACTGATGGTGCCATGTCATCACAGTTAGTTTGCTAAACCTCACTTTGATTCAAACCCGATTCAAACTCAAATTTAAAATAAAGTCAAACTATTATTTCTTCAAACGGTAAAACGAAATGTTTGGTGGGTGGCAAATATTCACTAATTTTTTTTCATGAAAGAATTAAATTTTCAAAATATAAAATTGCCCTTGGTTATTAAAACAGTGGACCAACAACACCTTTTTGTCCCACTTAATTATAAATTCATACCTAATAAATTATTTTGAAACCAAACTTGTTGTGGCAGTGCAAAATAATGCATAGTAATTATATGGCAAGCTTTTACATTTTTAAAAGTATTTTTATGCAAGGAAAGTGGAAAACAGTAGCTAAATAATAAACAGAAAGTAAATGGAAAATACTAGTAAAAAGAAAAGAAGCCTATTCTACAGGGCCACTAGGCCCAACTAACTAAGCCGGCCCAACCCCCCCACTGTCTCCTACCTCTGTTCATCAGGGGAGAGGTGGACGACGAACGACCGTCCGTGGCCGCGGATGGCCACGGGGCGACCATCCAGGTCTCCTAGCGCCCTACTAGGTTCCCCGCACACGCCCCTGCTAACCCTAGAACCCCAGGGCCCCTTTCCCCTCGCTCTCCTCCACAATCTGAAGAGCCACCCGACGCGGTCGTCACCATCGTCGCATCGATCCATGACCACGGCCGCCCTCTACTCGCCGACTTGTCCTCGATCTTCGTAGCCGTCTCCTACGCCCTCCGGTGCCACTATACTGAGCCGGGAGCCACCGCGTCGAGCCCCGCACCGCCTTATTCTTCCTCGGCCCCGTCGAGCTTCGTCGTCGATTCCGGCACCTCCCAGACTTCCCCGAGCTCACTAAGCACATCTGCAGGCTCGATGTGAGCTCCTCTTTCGATTCCCCTTCTCCCCCTCGAATCTCGTCTGTTTCGCCGTTGTTCTGCCGTGGCCGAAGCTCACCATGGCCGGACCGCCGGAGCTTCGCTCCTGTGCGTACTCTCCCGCTCCCGTCGTGACCTTGGCATCCCCGTGCGCGCACACTGCTGCGCCCTGCCGCACGCCCCGCTCCCTGTCCGCGCTCGTTGCACCCCTGGCCGCACCCGAGGAGCGCTTGCTGCTGCTCGTCGCGCGCTCGGCCGCCATGGTTGTGAGCTCGAACTCTTGTGTGTGTGCGCGTACTACTGCCGTGTAGCTGCTGTTGGTGCTGCTCCGATGCCGCTGCTTCCTACTACTCTTCTGCGCCGCCGCTGCCGCTTCTTGGCGCCGATGCCGCCCTGCTTGCCGCGGCCGCTGTCGCTGTCGCCGCTACTGCCTGCTGCTCGCCGTAGGCCGCGGGCTGCACCCTGTGCACCCCCCTGCGCTCAACTGCACACACGCGCGTGCCCATGGCCGCTCCCGTGCGAGCTCATGGCCGTGGCTATCCATAGCCGCCGTGTGCCCTGTTCTACTCCCACCGTTCCTAAATAATTGTCTTTCTAGAGATTTCAACAAGTGACTACATACGGAGCAAAATGAGTGAATCTACACTCTAAAACATGTCTAGGATGTATGTTGTAGTCCATTTGAGATGGCTAGAAAGACAAGTATTTTGGAACGGAGAGAGTAATTACTAACCAGATTAGTTAGATTAAAATTAGACTAACCCACTAACATTGACAAGTGGGACCCGTTCTCTAGTAATCCTAGTCAGAGTAATTAAACCCCTGTTAAAATAAGTCAATCAATGACTGGTGGACCCAGTCACAACTTTGACCAGTTAACTGCTGACTGGGCTAGTCTCAGTCAATGAGATATGGGCCCCACTGGACCCACGCCCAGTCAAAGCTGACCCAGTCAACTGCTGGCTGTGCAGTTGACTGGGTCCACTGTCAGCCTCTGGGTGCATTCCTGTGTTCACTCAGTTGGGTAAGCATTTTAATCATTTACTTTCGAATTAATTTTAGTTTTAAAAATTCAAATAAACTTCAGAAATTCGTAGAAAATTAACCGTAGCTCCGATCGGAAAACTTTGTACATGAAAGTTGCTCAGAACAATGAGACGAATCTGATCGTGTTGTCTGTCTCCTTGTCGGAACCCTCTATGTAGGTGAACCCATAACTTTTAGCCCGTTTCCGGCAGATGAATAGTGCATATGAACCGGTTAATAAATCCTACTTTAATCCTAAAATAACTAAAATGAGTTAGACATATCTTTAGGCAACCCTGCACTGCACGTTAGCATAGCATACTCTGTGTTGCATATGATTACCGTGTATTTATTTGTTTCTTCCCACTCTTCTCTCTGATAGACCCCGAGACCGATGTTGCCCCTGTGATCGACTACGTCACCGACGACACCACTGACGACCCTGCCTTTGCCGCCGAGCAACCAGGCAAGCACCCCCCTTTTGAGCATACCGATATCGCCTACTCTATTTCTTTTATGCTTGCATTAGAATCTGCTGCTACTATTGTTATCCTATTTCTGTTGCATAGCCTGTTTATTGTAACCTGCTGTTGTTACCTACCTACCTATCCTAAACTATTTAGTATAGGCTGAGTAGAGACCCGTCAGAGACCCCCACTTTGTCCCGACTGCCCTACTGGATTATCAGAAGACCCGATCAACGGGATCGAAGACCAGGCCCCGGCACCGCACATCACTTTCCCCTTAGTTGCTCGACACTACTGGGTTACTATCGAGTGCCGAGGGTGATACCTCATCAGCACTTCTGATGTTAACCTTGTAGGTTAGTTCATCGGTTATGGTCATCGAGGGTGATTCCTCCTCCACTCCCGATAACGACACTGTCGTGCAACTCCACAAGAGTGGACCTCGAGGGCAATTCCTCCTTCGTTCACCTTGACGATAACATCAAGTGGAATTCCATCGATGATGATTCCTTGGGCTTCCCCTTGGTGTTAGACACACGGTTACTATGGTTACTATGACTATACACTGAACCATGTTACTAAAGATGGGTCGGCCCTGAGGGGTACCCGCGCGAGCTTAATTGCGAGTGATGTGGAGTCGGGTTGACCTGGAAGGTGCCCGCGAGATAATTACGAGGCGTGGCCGGGCATTCTTAGCCCTTGCTGCAAGTCCTCGAGACGGGGCGACGAGGTCACATTGATCGTGGGTCTCTTCTCGTTACCACGCGCTCCTAATCCACTACGATTTGGATATTTGATCCGAGGGGCCTCTGGCCTGATAGCACTAACCATCACGTGGGCATAGTATGGGCATTCTGCGTCGTATGCATCAGCCGAAGCTTAATAGACGTCATGTGACTGAGCGGCGCGCGCCGGGTTGGACTGCGTAAGCACCTGCCTTTTTAAGGAGGTAGCTAGGTCTGCTCACCGGCCGCCCACACAACGTGCAGGAGTTCCCGGGGCGATGGCCCAATACCCCTGGGGGCATAGGTTTAGTCTGGCGTGCTGACCTCTCTATTAGGACTAGGTCGGGTTGCGGCGTATCGTTTGGCCGAGGCCGGGCATGACCCAGAAAAGTGTGTCCGGTCAGAGTTAATCGAGCATGGTGGGTAAGTTGGTGCACCCCTGTAGGGAAGAAAACATCTATCGATAGCCTGTCCTACGGTAACGGACACTCGGAGTTGTATCCCGATTGATACAACTAGAACTGGATACTTGAGATGAGAAATGGATAGTATGGCTCTGGGATTGCTTTCTCGCAGGGAGTCGAGGAAGGATCTCTAGGCGAGGTTGATGACACTACTACTACTTTACTGTATGCTAGTCTGCATTCTTCTAATGCTGCAAGACCGCTGAAGATGCTAGTCTTCGATAGGACTAGGCTCTCCCCTCTATTCTGGCATTTTTGCAGCCCAGTCCACATATACATCCTTCCTTTGATAATGTTGCTTATGTAGTGTAGATACTTGCTTGCTGAGTACTTCGGATGAGTACTCACGTTTGCTTTGCTTTCTTTTCCCCCCATATCCGTTTGATGCAACCAGATGACGGAGACCCTAAGACCGCTGCCACCGCCGACGACTACTACTACCCCGAGGGTGCCTACTACCACGTGACGGACGCCGATGACCTGGAGTGGTTAGGAGTCTCCCAGGCAGGAGGCCTTGCTTTTTCGATCGTTGTTACTTTTGTCTAGCCTTCTTAAGGCAGACTTGTTTAACTTATGTCTGTACACAGATATTGTTGCTTCCGCTGACTCGTTTGTATTTGAGCTTATGTATTCGAGCCCTCGAGGCTCCTGGCTTGTAATATAAAGTTTGTATTATTTTAATTTGTGTCTAGAGTTGTGTTGTGATATCTTCCCGTGAGTCCCTGATCTTGATCGTACATATTTGCGTCTATGATTAGTGTACGGTTGAATCGGGGGCATCACAACTAATGTAGGTGCATCCAACTTGCTTGATCATGAAGACCTATAACTCATTTGAGAATACTCATCATTGGAATAACGAATATACAAGCCAAGCCGTAAGTGCATCTATTGCCCCTTTTATGGTTTTGGAGTACTAACAACAAACTTGGTTAAGAGATTGATGTGTTTGTGATTGTACATAGGAGAACATAGGAGAAAATCCCCTGAGATTAGTCTTGAGATTAATGACGATCACATGAAAAACAAGAATTGAAGCACAAAAGAGCATCAATAAGCATGTAACAAACACATTTAAGTCCAAGCCTCTTCCTATGCATAGTCACTTTATAAGTAAAAAAATATTAAGGCAAGCAATACCTAACATTAGAAGGTAGGAAGAATGAAGGTTACAACGTGGTTGCGCAAACTGGCTGCTACATGGGAACTGAAACACTAAGTTTTTCCATAATGTGACAACAGCTAGAAAAAAGAGAAATCAAATTTAAAAAATTCTTGACGATTCAGGTGTATGGGTGTGCTACTTGCGAAATGCGTTGAGATTTTCCCCGAAGAGGAATGGTGAAATAATATAGTAGAAAAGAGTATTTCCCCCAGTAGAGAACCGAGGTTATCAAACCAATAAGAGATTCACGCAAACAAAGGTCGACAACACCAGCACACACACAAACAAAAATAATTGCACCCAATGCAGGCAAGAGGGTTGTCAATCACCTTGTACTTGTTAATTGAAAGGATTAATTCTCATAGTGGTAGATATATAAATTGCAAAATAAAATAAAAGTAAATAAATTATATAAGCCTTTTAGGATTTTAGTAACTATGATGAATGGACCCAGGGGCCGTAGCTTTCACTAGAGGCATCTCTCTCAAGAACGTAGCAATCAATGGGTACACAAATTACTGTTGGATAATTTGATAGAAAAGTGAATAGTTATGATGTTATTCATGGCATGATCAATACATAGGCATTACGTCCGTGACAAGTAGACCGTTAAACTTACTGACGCCTACTACTATTACTCCACTTCTAGAGTGATTCTATGCTTGTCTCTCTATTTATTAAGTTCATAACAAACAGAGTAATGCTTTAAGCATGATGACATAATGTAGATAAAATAGGATCAATCAATATGATCAAACCCCACTGTTTTATCCTTTGTAGCAACAATACAAATACGTGCCTCACTACTCCTCTTGTCACAGATTGAGGACACCACAAGTTTGAACTTACTACTATGCACCACTTCCACTAAAGATGTAATCATCAACTTGGGCAAAGAAAACTCATAGATCGGAAAGCATTACATAGCATAACAATCACACATAATAAAGTTCAGAACATAACTCAATTAATTTCAATGAATAATCTGATCATAAACCCATAATTTATTGGATCCCAACAAACACACCGCAAAAGAAAATTACATAGAATAGAACTCCGAGGAGAACATTGTATTGAAGATCAGAGAGAGAGAGAGAGAGAGAGAGAGAGAGAGAGAGAGAGGGAGGGAGGGAGGGAGAGGGAGAGGGAGATGGAGAGGGAGAGGGAGAGATAGGGAGAGGGAGAGAGAGGGAGAGAGAGAGAGCGATCTAGCTACTTGCTATGGACCCATAGGTCTTGTGGGAACTACTCACACATCATTGAAGGCGCAACAAGGTTGATGTATAAGCCCTCCGTGATCGATTCCCCCCTCCAGCAGAGTACTGGCGTTGGCTTCCAGATGGGATCACGGAAGAACAAAGGATTGCGGCGGCGGAATAATTGTTTCGGGTCTCGCTCTGGTGTTTTTGGAATATTTAGGAATTTATAGCATTCGAATTAGGTCAGAAGGAGCCATGAGGGGCCCACAAGGGTGTTGGAAATATGTCACAGAGGTAATAATAAATTGGTTATTATCATATTTCATGTTCATGATAAATGTTTATTATTCATGCTAGAATTGTATTGACCGGAAACTTAAATACATGTGTGAATACATAAACTACACTGTGTCCCTAGTAAGCCTATACTAGACTAGCTCGTTGATCAAAGATGGTTAAGGTTTCCTAACCATGGATATGAGTTGTCATTTTATAACGGGAATCACATCATTAGGAGAATGATACGATGGATGCACCCAACCGTAAGCTTAGCATCAGATCGTTTATTTATTTTCTATAGTGTTTTCATGTCGAGTATCTGTTCCTTCAACCATGCCACTCCCGGATACCGGAGGAATGCCTTGTGTGCTATCAAACGTCACTTCGTAACCGGGTTGTCATAAAGGTGCTCTACAGGTATCTTCGAAGGTGTCTGTTGGGTTGCATGAGTCGAGACTGGGATTTGTCGCTCCGTGTGACGGAGAGATATCTCTGGGCCCTCTCGGTAATACAACATCATAAGAAGCTTCATGTGACTAATGAGTTTAGTCATGGGATCTTGTAGTACGGAACAAGGAAAGAGACTTGCCGGTAACGAGATTGAACTAGGTATGGAGATACCGATGATCGGATCTCGGGCAATTAACATATCGCCGGACAAAGGGATTTGCATACGGAATTGAATGAATCCTTGACATCGTGGTTCAACCGATAAAGATCTTCGTTGAATATGTAGGAATCAATATGAGCATCCAGGTCCCGTTATTTGTTATTGGTTGGAGAGGAGTCTCGGTCATGTCTGCATGTTCTCGAACCCATAGGGTCGCACACCTAACGTTCGGTAGCACTAGGGTAGTGTTGATATATTAATAGTGAAGGTTGTTCGGAGTCCCAGATGGGATCTGGGACATCATGAGGATCTCTGGAATAGTCCGGAGGTAAAGATTCATATATGGAAAGTTGTTATCGGGGTTCCGGAAAAAGTTCGAGTTTTTTCTGTATTGTATAGGGAAGGTTCTAGAAGGTTCCAGAGGGGGCCCCACCTGCATGGGGGGACCCACATGAACGTGGGTAGTGGGGAAAGTCCCCACACCCCTAGTCTAGGTGCACCAATATTCTCCCTTAAAAGGAATACTAACATATCCGAAGGGATAAGATCAGATCCCTAAAAAGGGGGTAGCGATCCGTGGGGAAGGAAAGGAGGGATTTCCTTCCTCCCACTTTGACCAATGACCCTAGGGCCTTGGAGGGCAAGACACCATCCCCCTCCACACCTATATAAAGGTGGGGAGGCGTTGGGGGCATCCCCCCTTCGACCCTTGCCCGTTACCTCTCCCAACTCCTCCCACGTTTCACCGGTACGCACTTTGCGAAGCCCTACCGGAATTCCGCTGCCACCACCACCATCACCACCACCATGCCGTCGTGTTGGTTCAGATATCATCTTTCTCCCCTCCTCTCCCTTAATATGTTAGTCCAGTAGAATTCAATAAAAGATATGCCCAAAGTCTATGTAATTGATAGCAATATAGCATGAATCATACACAAATTATCAATACATTGAGACTTTTCAGCATCCCCAGCTTAACCCATTATCGTGCTTGAGCATGTAGCTTTTTGGATCTGAATGCTTCCAATCATGATCATGACCAACTAATGTAACACCTAAGGTGAGTCTAAAGAAGTAAAATAATTGTTTAGCAAAAGGTCTATACTGACAGTCTTCAGCTATCCCAATGCATACAAAAGAAGTTTAAACATATTCTTTGTTAGTCAAATGCGGTAAGTCAAAATCACCAATGCCAAAATTTAGAACGAATGTCAAGTTTTTTGGGTAAAAATGATAATCATCCATGCAAAGTATATTAACATGGCAATCACTTATGGGGTAACCCTCAATACAAGACCAAATACAATTTTTTTGACCCTCACACCGTAGAACTATCGTTCTACGGTAAATTATATTAACCTAATAAAGTACATGGGGAGACTAAGCTCCAAAGAAAGAAACAAAAATCAACCTATTCCAGTTCTCTCAAACGGACTCATCATTTTACAAGAAATTATCTACAAGGAACTTTTTGAACTCTTCCGAATTCTTTCCCTTGATTTTAAACTGCAGGTTCTTGAGTTCCATCTTCATTGTATGCCTCCAATTTAATACCGTGGGGGTTATGTCCCGGAAAACCTTTCCATTCCTTTGAATCCAGATGCTCCAGCAATGAATCATGATTATCTCTATGACTGTGTGGATATGTATCTGTTTTGAGGCTAGCTGAATATCTTCAAAGACTGAGGTGCCCCTATTGTTGGGGAACGTAGTAATTTCAAAAAATTTCCTACGCACACGCAAGATCATGGTGATGCATAGCAACGAGAGGGGAGAGTGTTGTCCACATACCCTTGTAGACCGAAAGCGGAAGCGTTATAACAACGCGGTTGATGTAGTCGTACGTCTTCACGGCCCGACCGATCAAGCACCGAAACTACGGCACCTCCGAGTTCTAGCACACGTTCAGCTCGATGATGATCCCCGGACTCCGATCCAGCAAAGTGTCGGGGATGAGTTCCGTCAGCACGACGGCGTGGTGACGATCTTGATGTTCTACCGTCGCAGGGCTGCGCCTAAGCACTGCTACAATATTATCGAGGACTATGGTGGAGGGGGCACCGCACACGGCTAAGAGATCTCAAGGATCAATTGTTCTGTCTCTAGGGTGCCCCCTGCCCTCAGTATATAAAGGAGCAAGGGGGAGGTGCGGCCGGGGAGGAGGCGCGCCAGGTACCTTCCTTGTTGGAGTAGGTGAGGAGAGGGAAGGAGAGAGAGGGGGAAAGGAAAGGGGGGTGCCGCCCCCCTCCTTGTCCAATTCGGACTTGGGGGGGAGGGGCGCGCGGCTGCCCCTTGGCCGCCTCTCCTCTTCCACCACTTGGGCCCATGAGGCCCATTAACCTCCGGGGGGGTTCCGGTAACCCCCCGGTACTCCGGTATATATCCGATAACTCCCGGAACCATTCCAGTGTCCGAATATAGTCGTCCAATATATCAATCTTCATGTCTCGACCATTTCGAGACTCCTCGTCATGTCCGTGATCACATCCAGGACTCCGAACTACCTTCGGTACATCAAAAACTATAAACTCATAATAAAACTGTCATCATAACGTTAAGCGTGCGGACCCTACGGGTTCGAGAACAATGTAGACAAGACCTAGAACTGTTTCCGGTCAATAACCAATAGCGGAACCTGGATGCTCATATTGGCTCCTACATATTCTACGAAGATCTTTATCGGTCAAACCGCATAACAACATACGTTGTTCCCTTTGTCATCGGTATGTTACTTGCCCGAGATTCGATCGTCGGTATCCAATACCTAGTTCAATCTCGTTACCGGCAAGTCTCTTTACTCGTTACGTAATGCATCATTCCGTAACTAAGTCATTAGCTACATTGCTTGCAAGGCTTATAGTGATGTGCATTACCGAGAGGGCCCAGAGATACCTCTCCGACAATCGGAGTGACAAAACCTAATCTCGAAATACGCCAACCCAATATGTACCTTTGGAGACACCAGAGAGCTCCTTTATAATCACCCAGTTATGTTGTGACGCTTGGTAGCACACAAAGTGTTCCTCCGTAAACGGAGTTGCATAATCTCATAGTTATAGGAACTTGTATAAGTCATGAAGAAAGCAATAGCAATATACTAAACGATCAAGTGCTAAGCTAACGGAATGGGTCAAGTCAATCACATCATTCTCCTAATGATGTGATCCCTTTAATCAAATGACAACACATGTCTATGGTTAGGAAACATAACCATCTTTGATTAATGAGCTAGTCAAGTAGATACAATTCTAGCATGAATAATAAACATTTATCATGATATGAGGAAATAAATAATAACTTTATTATTACCTCTAGGGCATAGTTCCTTCACCTATTTCTGTTCGGAATAAGAGAATCCCAACATTGCTGCGCAAAGATACAATCCTAAAGTAGATGATAAACAGTTTCTTCAGCCTGCTGGTCACAAAGTGGGCAGTGGGGTTCCTGAAGATGCATTCCTCTTCTAATGAGTAAAGATCTTGTAGGAATGTTGTTGTGAGCTATTAGCCACAAACTTTTTTTATGCTTGAGCCTACTGTTTGACTTCCAAATTTGTTTGAAGAAAGGTTGATCCTCGTTCTCTCCTAGAAGCTGCTTGTAAGCTGTCATTGAAGAGAATTTGCTGATTTGACCCAAATATGTCCAGCTATCATTTGCCTCATGAGTGAGATCCCGCAGAGATCAGGCAGTGTTAAGAATTGCTAATGAGCTTGTATTGATAATGGCAGATGGAAATTAGAAGACCAGTCCTCTTGATCCATAAAGTACTTGAGAGATATTTTATCTTTTTTAGTGAATGAGTGAAGTTCTGGGTAAAGCTGGTCCAGGGGCTGAGGTTTCCATTTATCATACCAAAATGAGATTGAAGCTCCATTACAAGGTGCACAAGTTGCTATCTGTTTGTAAGTGGGGATCAGATTCAAGATAGCTTTCCACCAAAATGAGCCTTCTCTCTTGTCCCAAGGTAAATCCACAGAGTAGTATGTTTCCCAAATTAGCTTTACCTGTGGGGTATCAACATGGTTGAGGAAGTTATGAGCATGTTTCATCAAGAGAGCTTTATTGTGAGTGTTGATGTCCAAGTTACCTAGACCCCCATTTGCCTTTGGTTTGCATATTTTGTCCCAGGAAACTAAAGCCAAACCAGCATTAGATGAGCCAAACTTCTTCCAAAGGAAATTTCTCAGATATTTTTGAAGTTGATTGATGACTCCCATAGGCAGAGCAATGAGCACATGAAGAAGATGGGTAGGTCAGAGAAAACTGATTTGATTAGAAGCAATTTCCCATCACTTGAAATGAGGGTGGAACATCCAGAAAGCCTTCTTTTAACTCTTTGCATCATGGGAGAGAAATCCTCAATTTTTGGCTGAGAAGTACCCATTGGAAGGCCAAGGTATGTAAAGGGTAGTTTACCTGTTGACATCCTAGGACATGGAGCAGTTCAACCAAAGTTACCTCTTGAATATTCAATTGGCACCAGGAATGATTTGCCATAATTAACGCTTAAGGCCAGATAGTTGGCATAATGCAAGCAAGAGATTTTGATTTGGCAAAGTCGAAATGGAATAGCTGGTAGCATCAATATAGTATCATCAGCATATTGAATTACAGGGAAATCTGGACATGAACTCCTGGTTAGAGGAGCCTGTATCAAGTCTTGCCTCATTGCTTCATTGAGGATAGACTGCAAAAGGTCAACAGCTAGCACAAAGAGAAGGGCAAATAGAGGATCTCCTTGCCTAACTCCTCTCAAACAGTGAAATACTTTTCGAGGGACTCCGTTTAGGAGAACTGATGATGTGCCAGTATTTAGGATCATACTAATCCATGAGATGGTGGCTCTCTGTTTCTAATAAATTCTTTGGAAAGAAAGGATTTTCAGAAGGTGTTCTTTCAGCAAATCTCTGCCATTCAGCTCTAAGTCAGAAAGTGGTCTCATTTCCTCAAATGTATCCCAAAGTAAAATCACCTCATTACTAGCCTTGATGATACCAGAAAGGTTGGATAGATTCTTTGCCAAAATCTTTAGCCCTTTTCTTAGTCTCTTGAACTTTGCAGTGATGATTTTGGCACTATCTGATTCCTGAATAGACTGATTCCAGATACTGTCTACAGTCTCACAAAAACTGGGTATTTCCAACGAGAAGTTCTCAAACCTGAAGATAGATGATTTTGGAATGTGTGTGCCAATAGAGATGCAGCAAGGAGTGTGATCAGAAACTGGTTTGGATAGAGGCAGGGCAATTGTACTTGGCTAACTGTTGGTCTAACTTTCTGATGTGAAAACCCAGTCAATTTTTTCTAACATAGGTGCTTCTTGCATGTTGCTCCAAGTGTACTGTCTACCTTTTAGTGGGATTTCAACTAAAGCCAATTCACTTATGGCTTCATTAAACTTCAACATGTTATTGAAATCTCCACATCCATTATTTCTATTGCTGGGTATCTAATATAACTGAAATCTCCAAGCACAAGCCAGTCTGTATCATCAGGAATTTGGATGTTTTGGAACCACTATAGGAAGGTCTCTTTCTCTACTGCATCACAAGGGCCATAGATGTTGGTTAGGACCCAGGAGGCCCCTGAATGAGTGGAAGTAAATCTAATTGAGATTGAAATATGTTTTTGAAGAGACATTCTCCATGGAACAAAATTTCATTCCAAACTACCAGCAGTCCACCAGATGCACCCTCAGAGGGAGAATAATCAAATTTATTAAATCTTCTTGAGCACAATTTCTTTATGTAAGAGCTATCAAATTCTTCTTGTTTTGTTTCTTGGAGACATAGTATAGAGCATCCTGATTCTTCAATCTTGTTACTCAAAGCAAGCCACTTGTTACTGGAATTAATCTCTCTGATATTCCAGTTGAGCACTTTCCAAGCCTATTAACTGATGGACCATTCGTTAATATCAAATAAAATTAAAGCAACTAGTTCTAGAGGATAACACAGTGGGAAGTTTTACGCATTACGGCCTGTAGTCTCGTAGATGCACCATACAAAAGTGTCATTACAAAGCTCGAACCATAGAGGATCATTAAACCAGAAACAAAAGACAACTAAACTTCTACTTGTCTTGCAAGGCTCCCACTTAGATTTCAGCTTCTTGTCCATCTTTTTGTCCTGTTGGCTTGGGAGGCTTCCCTCCCTTCTTGGTCCTCTTTTTTTGTCATATTTCTTTAGCAGCATCCTTTGCATCCATCTTGCAATAAGAAACATCAAGATTCTTAACAATCTTGTTGCTAATGGAAGGTGGCTTAGGATGACAAGCCATGAAATTTCTATCTGAACATTCTTTTGTCTTAAAACCATTATTTGCATGAAGCAGCCTGGAACTTATCCTTACCTCAGATTCAACAATAGGAGCTCGCTCTTTCTCTTTCCCTGGATTTGCAATGCACCGGTGGAGGAGGCAGCTTGCACATTGTTCTCAATGTTCTTCTTCTCCTGGGGAGTAGAGAAAGGGGCCACACTTAACTTCTCGTGAAGGCAACAAGGAGAACCGTAAATGTGGCAAGAATCGTGGACATGGAAGATAAAGTGTGCTCGCTATCGCACCTCGCAGCAATGATGTTCCACATAGGAGATTTTAAGAAGCTTTTGGCCCACTCGAATTTATCAGGGGAAAGAAGATATGAGGAAATAAACATTACCCATTCCTTAGGTATTGTGAAAAAAGAGGACCCCTCAACTGGATCAACAAAGAATATTCTCCAGGCCAGTAATTCTTCCTCATTAGAAGAATCTGCATCTAAAAAATGATTTTCAGAAACAGCTTTAGGAGATGAGATGTCAAGATTAGCAGGCAAAAACTTGCCTTTCACATCGAACCTCGAGGTGCAGAACTTTCAGAAGAGATCACAACCTCATTGGATTGAGCAGGCAGAAAAGAGACCTCCATGTCAGGTTTGTCAATTTCAATTTCTTCATCCACTGAGGTGCTATACTTAGGATCATGCATACTGTTAACTTGCAGCTCAGCAGGGTCAACAAGCTGAATCACTGGATCCTCAGAAAAATCCTCTAGTGCCAAATCCTCTTGCACATAATCCAAAAGCATAATGTCATTTTTCTCAGTTGCAACCTACTGCAAAACAGTGTGATCTACAACCTTCTCAACAGTAGAGAGCTCTTGACTGACAAAATGACTGACTGGGCCTGATTGAGGTCAAATCTGACAAGCTCATATGTGCGTAAGGTGTGAGTGGGCAACAGGTGGAGCCAGAGGAACAAAACCCAAGTCCTAGAGATGCAGCCCATCATCAACATTGTCTAGAGGAGGAGCAGGTTCCTCAAAAGCTATGGGCTGGTGGGCTTGAAGAGGGCCCATGCTCAAATTGAGATTAGGAAGTTCGGGGGCAACTGTTGGGCCCGAGGAGCAATATTCAAATCGAGGTTTACCTCCAAAGGGATACTTGGTGCCTCTAGCTGAGCATCAATAGGAGCAACTTCATTTGAGCCCATAGATAGAGTGAGCTCACTATTATTGTCCATATCTGGGAGTGGAGGGGGGGGGGGTCATCAAGAGGTTGCATTAAATCAGCCAACTCCAGGAATTCTCCATCTTCCAACTCATGATCTAGCTTATTAGGCATATCCCAATGCCCACAACGAGGTAGATCTTCATTCTCCTCATCCATAAACTCATCGTTGTCTACCATGTGAACATTAGCATGAGCCTGGTCATGAAAATTAGCATGAAATTCAACATCTTGGGCTTGATGTTCAGGCACAGGTCCTAGGAAGTGATGCAACCGATTCTGGTGGAAATTGGGATTATGAGGGGGAGGGTGAGGGTTCCCATCCACTGGAATTGGATCTTCCTTAGGAAGACCAGCAGGTAGCATCTCTTGCTGAACAATGACCACAGGAACTGTCCAGGATTCAGAGTTATAATCATCTTTTTCTCCTACCACTATACTAGCAGGCACATCTCTGAGCTCTTTCACCCTAACTTTGATGACAAGAGAAGCCTTAGTGCTTATGGCCCTGTCCCAAAGCAGCATCTTACCAAAACTTCTGACAGAGTTCGCAATTTCATGAATCTCACGTTTATCAAATGGGAACCTAGCCAAAAGAACCCAGATATCTCTATTTAAAATTAAACTTCTCCAGTTCAGTCCTTGGTTGTGCTTCTGAAAAATAATGTGAACACCCCCAAAAACATGCGGGCTATGATTGACCAACGAATTTCTGTCAAAAGGGCTATCTAACTTGACATAAGCTTGCCCAAATGGGCAGGGAGTTACATCAGCTAAACCAAGGCGTCTGACATCTCTGATGAACTCAGTAAGAATCTGACCCACATTAGCAAAAGGTACCTACAGATCCGGCATAGGCACAATGGTGGTGATCGCCCAGTCTTCATGAACCCTAGCAGAAGCAGACGAGATTACCCTCACTCGATCCGGCCTTCCCGGCATAGGCACAATGGTGGAGACCAAATACAATTACTTGTATGTTTTCTCTATTTGAGAATCTTCACAAATTGACGATCTAAGCGTAAGAATGAGTTTATGCCCTAATCAAGGAAAAGTGAGCATAATTCTAGGGCCGAAAGAAGTAAAAAACAAGAAAGTCTTGCAACAACGCAGCAGGCCATTAGGACAAGAGGAAAACTGTCACACCCTAGTTAGTCATGCATTAGAGTAGTGCATCATGTCTATTTTATTCAACAGAAATTTGAAATGGGGATGTCAGAACCCCCAGCCCCCTCTGAAACCAACTAGGGTTTACTAAAAATATTTTCAATGAACCTGAAATGCCCTTCTAAAATGTCCATCATTTTTGTCTTGGTTCAGAACCTCTGCCAAAAGTGGTGCTCAATTTTCTAGGTCATCCTAAGGTTTTTGAATTAAATCATAAGTATTTGAGTTTGGGCATTTAAATTATATAAATTATTTTAAATGCTCAAATAATCCCAAACTAAAATGTTCCATGCTGGATATATTCCAGTTAATGGCCATGAGCAGTTTGGTGAATTTTGGAGTTGTTTAGGTATTTTTAGAAAGTCCACAAAGCTACAGAATAAATAGAAAAAGACAAATAAGAGAGAGAGAGAGAGTGAACTAACCTGGCAGCCCGCCTAGCCAGCCCACCAGCCGGCCCAAATTTCAAAGCAGCCACTCCAAATGAGCTGCTTGCCTTCGCCAGGCAGGCAGGCAGGTGCTCGACGGCGACGCCAGCGCGCGCCACGCAGCTGCCCGCCGCCCTGCTTCACCCCCTCACCTCGCTGCTGGCCTGGATGAACTCCACGTCAGGCCCTCGAACCCCGTGGACACACCCATTCGCCCCAGCTCCTCTCCTCGCCTCTCTCAAGACCATGGCCAACGCCACCGCAGCCGCACCGCAGCCGTAGTCGCGCTCTCCATCGTCCTCGCGCCGTGCCACTCTGTCCAGGAGCTCCGCCGCCCTCCTCTCCTTCGAGCTAGCCGAGCCCCGAAGCGCCACGTGCCCCTGCCATCAGACCGACTCGCCGACTGGCCACACCGGAGATCCCCTTCGCCGTCGCCACCGCACCAGCTCGTCCCCGACTGCACCGTCTGCTTCTCCGAGACCTTCGTGAGCCCAGCTACCTCCTCCCCCTTTCCTCTCTCGTTCTCGTGTACCACAGCGAGTGCATGAAGCTTCACCGCACGCACCGCCGCCTAGCTCGTCGCCGACGTGTCTCCGGCCAACCACCGGCCACACCACTGTGTCCAACACACTCACCGCACCCGCAGGAACCCGTAGCACCACTCGACGAGCCTCGCCGTGTCCCGTAGCCTCGAGTTCGACCTCACCCGAACTCCGGCGATCGCCAAAGTCGCCGCTGGCGACGTTTCCGGCCACCCCGAGCTCAACCACCACCACCAAGGGCTGCGGCTTGCTCCCAGCTACCCGTAGATGCCCTCCGCCGCTCATTTAGTCGCCGGAACACACAAAAGCACTCTCGCCGCCGCGTTCGGCCTCGCCGGCGGCTAAACACCGACGAGTTGACCCTGCTGACCCCTCGTTTGACCACGGGTGGGCCCAGTTTGACCCCTTGGGTCAATGACAGGTGGGGCCCAGCCCTGTTAACTAATCAGGGTTAGTTTTAATTAATAATTAGCTAAACTAATTACACTGACACACGGGACCCACTAGTCAGGGTTGACCTGGACTGTTCCGTTGACCGCTGACGCTATCCTCGACGTAATGTCGACGCAGTAATTTATTTATCGGAATTATTATTACACAGAAATTCCGTAAAATAACCCAAACTTCAAAAAATCATAGAACTTAATCAGAACTCCAAATGCAAAGTTTTATATGTGAAAATGATCGAAAAATCCAATCTATCCATCTGTACTGGT
Source organism: Aegilops bicornis (assembly GCA_021605145.1). Classification (NCBI taxonomy): domain Eukaryota; kingdom Viridiplantae; phylum Streptophyta; class Magnoliopsida; order Poales; family Poaceae; genus Aegilops; species Aegilops bicornis. The sequence goes on from CM038674.1 coordinate 650,397,908, forward strand.
TTCATGCATGTTTAAGCAAGCTAACCTGATGTTTAGAGCAGAACTAGATAAAGCACTTATAAGGGCCATGTATGCGTTTTGAAACTTGAATCTTTGATTCAAAATGGTTCAAACCCATCTGGTCTTAGTTGCATTAGCCCAATACACCCATGTTTCCATGTCTCATGCATGCATCATATTGTTGCATATTGTTTGGTGATGTTGTGTATCGGTGCTCTTTGCGGCAGGTTCTGCCTCCGAGGAGTACCACGATTACCCTAACGAAGAACAATATCAGTGCATCGACCCTTCAGGCAAGCAACCAACCATTTGATCATATCGATACAATCCCATGTTCTCGCTTCTGCTCTCTTTTACTGCATTAAGACAACGCGTTTCAAACTGCTGTGTGCTACGGTAGTTGAACCCATTTCCTCTGCATGACCTGTCATTGCCACAGTAACTAGATGAAACCCACTAGCATGTGTAGGAGTTGATTGAGCCATATGTATGTGTTGTTCCTACCTTGCTATGCCTGCTATGCTTAGCGTCGTGTCAGGTCTGGTTCATCTGGGTGATGGGCTAGAGTGAAATGATCATGCTGGTAATGAGAGTGATGTGGTGAACACGATTTGGTAAAGGTATCGATGAAAGGCCATGTAGGAGTACATGGTGGGTTGTTTCATTGAAGCCGACATTAAGCACTGAGATCTGTATGTGTGATTTAAGATACAACTACTACCATGCATTGGGCCCTGAAATATGACCCCGCTTGACTTCTTATTCACTCTAGTCCTCTGTCCAGGAGTTGCAAGTAGTTTCTGGTGTTTGTAGTTTACTGGAGGCCGTGGGCAGCCGACCATGGGTGGGCTATGATGCGGTAGGTACGTGGCGGGAATACCGGCACCCGTTAGGTGTCTCGGAACCAGACACATCGTTCGGGGCCGTATGTGGAACCGATCGGACTCTCATGGATGGAACCTGAATAGGCGATAAACCCGGACTAGAGACTTAGGTGTTTAGGTAGGTCATGGTCTACACCCATGTCGGCTTTCGCTTGAAGTCTGCCGAGCACATGTCGTGTCGTGCACGCTAAGTGGTGGAAACATGTATGAAGAAGTACACCCCTGCAGGGTTAACATGATCTATTCGAATAGCCGCGTCCGCGGTAAAGGACTACTTGGTTGCCTATACAGTTCATAGACAAGTAAATGGATACTACTAAAAATCTCAAGATAAGCGTGAGTGCCGAGGATGGCTCTTCCGTAGCATAACGGAGGTGGATCCTTGTTGGTGTATTGAACTGGTGTGTAGTGGACTCGTGTGCGCAAAACCATTTCAAGTTGGTGTCTTGTAGGATAGCTTAGCCAAGAGTCAAAGCTGGCCTGCTGCAATAACTCCACCAACCCTTCTTGATAATGTGCATGTATGTAGGATCTGATGTAAGTCTTGCTGAGTACCTTTGTACTCATGTTGCTTTAATTTACATTTTTCAGAAGACGCTGCAACCCCTTCTGATGGGTTCTTCGTAGACGTTGACATCGATGAGTAGACTGAGGCCCAGGTGGTGACCCTGAGCTTGTGAAGGACCACGTAGTATAGCCAGGCTTTCCCAAGCCTCTTTTATTTTACTAGTTGTCTGTACTCAGACAAGTTACTTCCGCTGTTGGCTTGTATGTCTGTATGACTTGAATGCTGGGTCGTGTGACCCATACTTGTGTGTATGATATGTATGGCTCCCTGAGCCTTTAAATAAAATACTTGTGTTGTAGAGTCATGTTGTGATGCCTTGTTGTATTTGCACATATCGAGCATATTGTGTGTATGATTGAAATGCTTGGTATGTGTGGGATCTGACTATCTAGTTGTTTATTCTTAGTAGCCTCTCTTACCGGGAAATGTCTCCTAGTGTCTCCACTGAGCCTTGGTAGCTTGCTACTGCTCCGGAACACTTAGGCTGGCCGGCATGTGTCCTTCTTCGTTCCTGTGTCTGTCCCTTCGGAGAAATGTCACGCGATGGATACGGGAGTCCTGTTAGCCCGCTACAGCCCGGTTTACCGAAGTCCTGCTAGCCCAGTGCTACAGCCCGGATTCACTTGCTGATGACCGACACGTTCGATGCTGGGTCATGGATGCCTGTCCCTGTAAGTCTGTGCCACTTTGGGTTTACGACTAGCCATGTCAGCCCGGGCTCCTTACCATATGGATGCTAGCGACACTATCATATACGTGTGCCAAAAGGCGCAAACGGTCCCGGGCAAAGGTAAGACGACACCCATGGGAATACCGTGCGTGAGGCCGCAAAGTGATATGAGGTGTTACATGCTAGATCAATGTGGCATCGAGTCGGGGTCCTGACAGCGTTGGTATCAGAGCCGGACTGCCTGTAGGTTCTCCAAGCCAAACTGGTCGATGTTGAGTCTAGAAATGCTTTAGTTATATGTAGGGGAATTGATTGTGGGTTGGAACGTAAGGCTCTTTTTACTCCTTTATCTCATGACTTTCTGATCTGAGTTAGTCTATTCTTCCACCGGGGGTTAAGGAATTAGGATCTCTTCTCTCTATCAGGTTCACGTGTTACTAATTAGTAGTACCTTATAGGTTTGATGGATACAAGGCTAGTTCAGTTCTACTACCTCATTTTGTGCCAAGATGGATCCAGAACCTTGATATGATGTTGTTGAGTGTCTATGCTATTCTTTGCAAAATGCCTCAAAATCCTTTTGAGCATTTACAGCCGTTATGCTGTCCGATTTCTGCCAGGAATCTTAATGTTTTGTGTTTATCATGCTCCAGATGACTTCCCGTCCTCAGAATCAAGTGGTTCGTTTGACTCGATGTCTAGATGTACCCGCCATACTGCCATGTTGGTCAGGGTAATGACTGAGGCAGGGTACCGTTGGTATCCTGAGTACACGGTTGAAGAGCAATTCCGAGACTTTAATCAAAGTCAATATTTTTGCACTGTCACGATATTTCCATCTTATCCTGGATCTACTCAGCCCCTCCACTGCTCCTATGGACTCGGGGTTACTATTGAGATGGCTGTGTAGGATGCTGCCTACTCTATGATGACCATCATGCGAGTCAGGACTGGCCTATTTCGGGACTCCGACTTCCGGTATATGCCATCTTCACTCCCGGGAGCACAAGGGTATCTCCAGGCTATCTATGCTGACTCCACTCAGGAGGATTCACTGACCCGCACCACTGCACAGTTGCTTGAAGACAAGGACCGTGAAAATCGGGCCTTGAGACTAGAGCTTTTCAATACCCGTGCTGATCATTGGGCCACTTTGACTCGGTTTGCACCGGCTGTGCAAGCTGGATATATGGATATGCGAGATCTCTATCCTGTGAGATCTGCTCTGCCAGACATGATGGATTGGCGTGATGTAGGAGGCATCACCCCACCTCGTGGTCCCCGCAGGCCACCGTTTGTTGGTCCAATACCTCATCCTAGCCCCTATGGTCCACAAGCTCCACGAGACCGACTGTTTCCAGATGATCACGTTGAGCTTCCATGCTATGGTGGTGACTTCTATGAAGACTACTACGGAGCTGTCTGAGTTAGTAGTAGTATCACTAGTATCGCATTAGTCAGTATCGCCCACCGCCCCACGTGACTCGTGGGATATGACTTAGCTTGTACCGCCTTCCGGGTGTAGAAAAATAATGTATAGGAGCTCGGAATGCCTCCGATGAGATGTAATCCTCTTTTCACCGTAGTAGTACTTTGTTTGGTTCTGATTAAACCTTGTATGGTGTGTATGACGATGGAATAAAAGAAGCAGTTTCAGATTCACCATGTCATACGGATGATCATCTTACATTCCAAGTTATCCATTACATTCTACATTTCTATGTCAGAATCCTATCATCCTGGACTAAACCATTGTCTTGGTTTCCTAGGATGGTTAACACCCGCACCAACCCTGCTCCCCCAGAGCAGGCCGAAGGCAGTAGAGTTGGGGGAACAAACCTGCCTCACCCTGCTTCTCTGGCCGAGGTTATGCTGGAGGCCGAGAGAAACAAGCGGGAGACCAACCGTTTGTTGGAGCGCATCGAGCAAAACACGGCACACCATCAGAGGAATAACTTGGTGTCACTCAGTGATTTCATCAAGTTACATCCACCCACTTTCCACCACTCCGTCGAGCCTCTCGACGCCGATGACTGGCTTCACAGTATTACTCACAAACTGCGTTCTGCGCTAGTAGCTGAGGCTGATAAGGTCACCTTTGTTGCATATCATCTCGAAGGCCCCGCCAGCCTCTGGTGGGAGAACTATGAAGCTATGCGCCCAGTGGGCCATGTCACTACTTGGGCTGAATTCAGCGAGGCTTTCCGTGAACATCACATTCCGGAGGGTCTCATGGACCGTAAACGTGAGGAGTTCTGCAGTTTCACTCAAGGTCGACTCTGCTGACGCCACAAAGAGGTTGTTCAAGAACCTTGCACGATATGCAATCGAGGAAGTCTCTACCGATGCCAAGAAGCGTGCAAGGTTCCGCAAGGGACTTAGCCCGAAGCTTCAGCCACACCTCCGTCTCGCATGAGTGCACATCTTTTCGGCTTGTTAACAAAGCCATCAGTGCTGAGTCTGGTCAGACTGATTATGAAGCAACACGCAAGCATGGCCGTGACATGGGTTCAACATTCGGTGCTGGTTCTCAGAAGCGCCTCGTGTGGGTGCCTAACACTGCCCTGCCATCCAGGTTCACACCGAGGCCCTCCTTTCAGGCGCCTCGCCCGCCAACAGCTTTGCACCAGCCAAGCCCTATGGTGGTCCAACCAACAACGCTCCTCCACGCACCAGCTCGCGGACTTGCTTCAAGTGTGGGAACCGGGCCACTATTTGCGCGAGTGTCCCTGCACCAACCCCAACCAGTCAGAAAATCTATTGGCCGTGGGTGTCGGCTGTGGAAAGTGTTCTGCGCCAAGCCGCCACCGCCAGACGTGGCCATGTCAATCAGATCTCTCGCCGAAGAAGCTCAAGAGGATCCCAACGCCGTTCTCGGTACGCCTCCTTGTTAATTGCCACCGACATCCGTTCTTTTCGATATCGAGCATCTCATTCTTTCATATCCGAAAATTATGCTCGCTTGCATAACACCGCATTCTCGTGACATGCCGTCCACTATGGAAATTTCTACTCCTGGTTCTAGATGGCAAACCTCTAGAGTAAGCCATGAAAATGAAATTCAAGTCGACCGACTTGTTTTCCTCGCATCCTTGATAGCTCTCAAATCTTCGGATATTAATATCATCTTGGGTATGGACTGGATGTCAGCCCATCATGCCAAGATTGATTGCTTCTCTAGGACTGTTCAACTCACACATCCTTCGGGAAAGATAGTCAATGTCTTGACCCGAGTAGCCAAGCGACAACTATATTCTCTTAACGCCAGTCCTTTGCCAGACCTTGAAGACGTCCCGGTAGTCCGTGACTTCCCGGATGTCTTTCCAGAAGAATTGCCAGGTGTTCCACCTGACAGAGATGTCGAGTTCGTAATAGATCTCATTCCAGGAACTGTCCCAATTTCTAGAAGACCCTATAAGATGGCACCTTTTGAACTAGCCGAGCTTAAGAAACAACTCGATGAGTCCTTGAAAAAGGGTTTCATCCGTCCTAGTTCGTCTCCATGGGCTTGTCCCATCCTCTTCATCAAGAAGAAGGATGGTACGGACCGGATGGTTGTAGATTATCGACCCGTCAACCTGGTCACAATCAAGAACAAGTATCCGCTCCCCAGGATCAACGACCTGTATGATCAGCTCGCTGGATCCTCGCCTTCTCCAAAATGGATTTGAGGTTGGGCTACCATCAAATCAAAATCAGGAACTGGGACATTCCTAAAACGGCCTTTGTTACTCGTTATGGCCAATACGAGTACACCGTCATGTTCTTCGGTTTAACCAACGCTCCAGCCACTTTCTCTCGCTTAATGAACTCAATCTTCATGGAGTATTTGGATAAATTCATTGTGGTTTACCTTGATGATATACTCATCTACTCCAAGAACGAGGAAGAACATGCCGAACATCTAAGGCTAGTGTTGATGAAACTTCGAGAGCATCGCCTTTATGCCAAGTTCTCTAAATGCGAATTTTGGTTGCCAGAAGTGACCTATCTAGGACATGTAATTTTTGGTAAAGGTATTGCTGTTAACCCCGAGCGAGTTCAAGCCGTCCTTAACTGGACTCCACCTGAATCGGTCAAGCAAGTTCGAGTTTCCTTGGCTTAGCGAAGCTATTGTCGCCGCTTTCTCAAGAACTTCTCCAAAGTTGCCAAACCTCTAACTGAACTCCTCAAGAAAGATAACAAGTTCGAGTGGACTCCACAATGTGAGCACAGCTTTCAGGAACTGAAAAGACGCCTGACATCTGCTCCCGTACTGGTACCACCAGATTTCTCTAAGGATTTTGTTATCTATTGCGACGCCTCGTGACAAGGACTAGGTTGCATTCTTATGCAAGATCGTCACGTAATTGCTTACGCTTCACGACAATTGCACCCACATGAGGAGAATTATCCTACTCATGATCTAGAGCTTGCAGCTGTAGTCTATGCACTTAAAACCTGGCGACATTACCTCCTCGGTAATCGCTATAAATCTTCACCGATCACCAAAGTCTGAAGTACATCTTCACCCAACCGGATCTGAATCTCGTGCAAAGACGTTGGGTTGAGTTGATCACAGATTTCGACTTAGGGATAACTTACACCCCGGGAAAAGCCAATGTCATGGCTGATGCACTAAGTCGTAAATCTTATTGTAACAATATGATGTTACAACAAAGTCAACTGCTTCTCCATGAGGAATTTCGAAGCTTAACCTTCACATTGTTCCTCAAGGATTTCTTTCCACCTTGGTGGCGAAACCTACTCTTACGGATCAAATTATCACTGCCCAAAAGCGAGATAAAGGGATATCTAGAATCAAGGAGAACATTGCTAGCGGAGGTGCTAGATGTTTCTCCACAAATGATCATGGTGTTGTGTATTTTGAGAACCGTTTAGTGGTTCCCAAGAACCAGCATCTACGGCAGTTGATCCTTAAGGAGGCTCATGAATCTCCTCTCACCATTCATCCCGGTAGTACCAAGATGTATCAGGACCTACGCCAGAGGTTCTGGTGGACTAGGAATAAGAGAGACATTGCTCAGTTTGTTGCTAGTTGCGACGTCTGTCGTCGTGTAAAAGCAGAGCATCAACGGCCTGCTGGCACCCTTCAACCTTTAGCTATTCCTGAATGGAAATGGGATAAAATTGGTATGGATTTCATCACCGGTTTTCCCAGGACCAGGAGAGGGAATAACGCTATCTTCGCTGCTTGTCGATCGCCTTCCATAGTAGCTCATTTCTTGCCTGTTCGCGAGAGTATAACCGCTAGTCAACTAGCAGACTTGTACATCTCCTGAATAGTATCCCTCCATGGTGTTCCACTGGAAATTAATTCGGATCGAGGAAGTCTCTTCACCTCTCGATTTTGGGAAAGTTTCCAAAATGCTATGGGAACCCGCCTTTCCTTTAGCACTACTTTTCACCCTCAATCAAGTGGTCAAGTAGAACGTGTCAACCAGATTCTAGAAGACATGCTTCGAGCTTCATATCTCATTCGAATGGATTGGGAGAAATGCCTTCCATTTGCCGAATTTGCTTATAACAACAGCTATCAATCTAGCTTGGGTAAAACCCCTTTTGAAGTTCTCTATGGACGAAGGTGTCGAACGCCTCTTAACTGGTCAGAAACCGGGGAAAGACAATTCTTTGGCCCGGACATGATCCAGGAAGCAGAAGAGCAAGTTCGCATTGTTCGTGAAAAGTTGAAAACAGCCCAATCCCGTCAAAAGAGTCAATATGACCGAAAATATAAGGCTATGACTTTTGAGGTTGACGAGAAGGCTTACCTTCGGGTTACTCCTCTGAAGGGAACCCATCGTTTCGGTATCAAAGGCAAATTGGCTCCTTGCTACATTGGACCCTTTCGCATTCTCGCTAAACGAGGAGAAGTTGCCTACCAACTGAACTACCTCCGCATCTCTCCAGAGTCCACGATGTCTTCCACGCTTTCCCAACTCAAAGCGTTGCTTCTCGGATCCTATCCGTGGAGTGGACCACGTAAACGCTTGATCTTCAAGATAATCTCACGACGAGAGTACCCCGTTCGTATCCTCGATCAAGCCGAGCGTACCACTCGACATCGTAATATCAAGTTTCTCAAGGTTCAATGGTCGCACCATTCTGAGAAGGAAGCAACTTGGGAAAGGGAGGATCGTCTTCGACTTGAGTACCCCGCCTTCTTTTCGGAGGAACCTAAATCTCGGGACGAGATTCTTTTGAGTGGGGGTGAGTTGTCACACCCTAGTTAGTCGTGCATTAGAGTGTTGCATCATGTCTATTTTATTCAACAGAAATTTGAAATGGGGATGTCAGAACCCCCAGCCCTCTCTGAAACCAACTAGGGTTTACTAAAAATATTTTCAATGAACCTGAGATGCCCTTCTAAAATGTCCATCATTTTTGTCTTGGTTCGTAACCTCTGCCAAAAGTGGTGCTCAATTTTCTAGGTCATCCTAAGGTTTTTGAATTAAATCATAGGTATTTGAGTTTGGGCATTTAAATTATATAAATTATTTTAAATGCTCAAATAATCCCAAACTAAAATGTTCCATGCTGGATATATTCCAGTTAATGGCCATGAGCAGTTTGGTGAATTTTGGAGTTGTTTAGATATTTTTAGAAAGTCCACAAAGCTACAGAATAAATAGAAAAAGACAAATAAGAGAGAGAGAGAGTGAACTAACCCGCAGCCCGCCTAGCCAGCCCACCAGCCAGCCCAGCCCAAAGAGCCGCCCAATGAGCTGCTTGCCTTCACACGCAGGCAGTGTGTGCTCGACGGCGACGCCAGCGCGCGCCACGCAGCTGCCCGCCGCCCTGCTTCACCCCCTCACCTCGCTGCTGGCTTGGATGAACTCCACGTCGTGCCCCGAACCCCGTGGACACACCCATTCGCCCCCAGCTCCTCTCCCTCGCTCTCCCGCATCATGGCCGACGCCACCGCAGCCGCACTGCCGCCAGAGTCGCGCTTCTCCTCGCCCTCGCTGCGCCACCATGTCCAGGAGCTCTCGCCGCCTCCTCTCCTTCGAGCTAGCCGAGCCCCGAGCGCTCGCCTGCCCCGAAGCCACTGCACCGACCTCGCCAACTCCGCCGTCACCGGAGATCCCCTTCGCCGTCGCCACCGCACCAGCTCGTCCCCGACTGCACCGTCTGCTTCTCCGAGACCTCCGTGAGCCCAGCTACCTCCTCCCCCTTTCCTCTCTCGTTCTCGTGCACCACAGCGAGCGCACGAAGCTTCACCGCATGCACCGCCGCCGAGCTCGTCGCCGACGTGTCTCCGGCCAACCACCGGCCACACCACCGTGTCCAACGCACTCACCGCACCCGCAGGAACCCGTAGCATCACTCCACGCCTCGCCGTGCCCCCTAGCATCGAAGTTTGACCTCACCCAACTCGGAGACCGCCAAAGTCGCCGCCGCGACGCTTCCGCCACCCCGAGCTCAACCACCACCACCAAGAGCTGCGGCTTGCTCCCGACCACCAGATGCCTCCGCCGCTCATTTAGTCAGCCGGAACACACAAAGCACTCTCGCCAGCTGGGCTCTCGCCATGCTAAACGCCGCGAAGTTGACCTCACGACCCCTTGTTTGACCACGGGTGGGCCCAGTTTGACCTCCCTGGGTCAATGACAGGTGGGGCCCAACCCTGTTAACTAATCAGGGTTAGTTTTAATTAATAATTAGCTAAACTAATTACACTGACACACGGGACCCACTAGTCAGGGTTGACCTGGACTGTTCCGTTGACCGCTGACGTCATCCTGACGTAATGCTGACGCAGTAATTTATTTACTGGAATTATTATTACACAGGAAATTCCAGAAAATAACCCAAACTTCAAAAAATCATAGAAATTAATCTGTAACTCCAAATGCAAAGTTTTATATATGAAAAATGATCAGAAAAATCCAATCTATCCATCTGTACTGGTTTCATGCATGTTTAAGCAAGCTAAACTGATGTTTAGAGCAGAACTAGATAAAGCACTTATAAGGGCCATGTATGAGTTTTGAAACTTGAATCTTTGATTCAAAATGCTTCAAACCCATCTGGTCTTAGTTGCATTAGCACAATACACCCATGTTTCCATGTCTCATGCATGCATCATATTGTTGCATATTGTTTGGTGATGTGTATCGGTGCTCTTTGCGGCAGGTTCTGCCTCCGAGGAGTACCACGATTACCCTAACGAAGAACAATATCAGTGAATCGACCCTTCAGGCAAGCAACCAACCATTTGATCATATCGATACAATCCCATGTTCTTGCTTCTGCTCTCTTTTACTGCATTAAGACAACGCGTTTCAAACTCACGTGCTACGGTAGTTGAACCCATTTCCTCTGCATGACCTGTCATTGCCACAAGAATTCAGATGAAACCCACTAGCATGTGTAGGAGTTGATTGAGCCATATGTATGTGTTGTTCCTACCTTGATATGCCTGCTATGCTTAGCGTCGTGTCAGGTCTGGTTCATTTGGGTGATGGGCTAGAGCGAAATGATCATGCCGGTAATGAGAGTGATGTGGTGAACACGATTTGGTAAAGGTATGGATGAAAGGCCATGTAGGAGTACATGGTGGGTTGTTTCATTGAAGCCGACATTAAGCACTGAGACTTGTATGTGTGGTTTAAGATACAGCTACTACCATGCATTGGGCCCTGAAATATGACCCCGCTCGACTTCTTATTCACTCTAGTCCTCTGTCCAGGAGTTGCAAGTAGTTTCTGGTGTTTGTAGTTTACTGGAGGCCGTGTGCAGCGCTGACCCGCGGGGTGGGATGTGATGCGGTAGGTATGTGGCCGGGAATACCGGGCACCCGTTAGGTGTCTCGGAACCCTGTACACATCGTTCGGGGCCGTATGTGGAACCCCGGCCAGACTCCCTGCGGATGGAACCTGAATAGGCGATAAACCTGGACTAGAGACTTAGGTGTTTAGGTAGGTCGTGTCTACACCCACGTCGGCTTTCGCTTGAAGTCTGCCGAGCACATGTCGTGTGCAGACACTAAGTGGTGGAAACATGTATGAAGAAGTACACCCCTGCAGGGTTAACATGATCTATTCGAATAGCCGCGTCCATGTAAAGGACTACTTGGTTGCCTATACAGTTCATAGACAAGTAAATGGATACTACTAAAAATCTCAAGATAAGCGTGAGTGCCGAGGATGGCTCTTCCGTAGGATAACGGAGGTGGATCCTCGGTGGTGTATTGAATCGGTGTGTAGTGGACTCGTAAAGAAAACCATTTCAAGTTGGTGTCTCGTAGGATAGCTTAGCCAAGAGTCAAAGCTGGCCTTCTGCAATAACTCCACCAACCCTTCTTGATAATGTGCATGTATGTAGGATCTGATGTAAGTCTTGCTGAGTACCTTTGTACTCATGTTGCTTTAATTTACATTTTTCAGAAGACGCTGCAACCCCTTCTGATGGGTTCTTCGTAGACGTTGACATCGATGAGTAGACTGAGGCCCAGGTGGTGACCCTGAGCTTGTGAAGGACCACGTAGTATAGCCAGGCTTTCCCAAGCCTCTTTTATTTACTAGTTGTCTGTACTCAGACAAGTTACTTCCGCTGTTGGCTTGTATGTCTGTATGACTTGAATGCTGGGTCGTGTGACCTGCATTTTGTGTGTATGATATGTATGGCTCCCTGAGCCTTTAAATAAAATACTTGTGTTGTAGAGTCATGTTGTGATGCCTTGTTGTATTTGCACATATCGAGCATATTGTGTGGATGATTGAAATGCTTGGTATGTGTGGGATCTGACTATCTAGTTGTTTATTCTTAGTAGCCTCTTTTACCGGGAAATGTCTCCTAGTGTCTCCACTGAGCCTTGGTAGCTTGCTACTGCTCCGGAACACTTAGGCTGGCCGGCATGTGTCCTTCTTCGTTCCTGTGTCTGTCCCTTCGGGGAAATGTCACGCGATGGATACCGGAGTCCTGTTAGCCCGCTACAGCCCGGTTTACCGGAGTCCTGCTAGCCCAGTGCTACAGCCCGGATTCACTTGCTGATGACCGACACGTTCGATGCTGGGTCATGGATGCCTGTCCCTGTAAGTCTGTGCCACTTTGGGTTTACGACTAGCCATGTCAGCCCGGGCTCCTTACCATATGGATGCTAGCGACACTATCATATACGTGTGCCAAAAGGCGCAAACGGTACCGGGCAAAGGTAAGACGACACCCGTGGGAATACCGTGCGTGAGGCCGCAAAGTGATATGAGGTGTTACATGCTAGATCGATGTGGCATCGAGTCGGGGTCCTGACAAAAACCTATGATCGATACTGTGCAAGGAGTAGAGATTGCCATGCAACTAGGATGCACATAGAGCTATTTACAAATGAAATATCTCCCATGGACTAATGTAGGCGCATCCAACTTGCTTGATCATGAAGATGTATAACTCATTTGAAAATACTCATCATTGGAATAACGAATATAAAGCCAAGCTGTAAGTGCATCTAGTGCCCTTTTATGGTTTTGGAGTATTAATGACAAACTTGGTTAAGAGACTGATGTGTTTGTGATTGTACATAGGAGAACATAGGAGAAAATCCCCTGAGGTTAGTCTTGGGATTAATGACGATCACGTGAAAAACAAGAATTGAAGCACAAAAGAGCATCAATAAGCATGTAACAAACACATTTAAGTCCAAGCCTCTTCCTATGCATAGTCACTTTATAAGCAAAAAATACTAAGGCAAGCAATACCTAACATTAGAAGGTAGGAAGAATGAAGGTTACAACATGGTTGCGCAAACTGGCTGCTACATGGGGACTGAAATACTGCGTTTTTCCATAATGCGGCAATGGCTAGAAAAAAGAGAAATCAAACTAAAAAAATTCTTGACGATTCAGGTGTATGGGTGTGCTACTTGCGAAATGCGTTGAGATTTACCTCAAGAGGAATGGTGAAATAATATAGTAGAAAAGAGTATTTCCCTCAGTAGAGAACCAAGGTTATCAAACCAATAAAAGATTCACGTAAACAAAGGTCGACAATACCATCACACACACAAACAAAAATAATTGCACCCAATGCAGGCAAGAGGGTTGTCAATCCCCTTGTACTTGTTAATTGCAAGGATTAATTCTCATAGTGGTAGATATATAAATTGCAAAAGAAAATAAAAGTAAATAAATTACATCGATCCTTTTAGGATTTTAGTAAATATGATGAATGGACCCAGGGCCGTAGCTTTCACTAGAGGCATCTCTCTCAAGAACGTAGCAAACAATGGGTACACAAATTACTGTTGGATAATTTGATAGAAAAGTGAATAGTTATGATGTTATTCATGGCATGATCAGTACATAGGCATTACGTGCGTGACAAGTATAACGTTAAACTTGCTGACGCCTACTACTATTACTCCACTTCTAGAGTGATTCTATGCTTGTCTCTCTACGTATTAAGTTCATAACAAACAGCTAGTAATGCTTTAAGCATGATGACATAATGTAGACAAAATAAGATCAATCAATATGATCAAACCCCATCGTTTTATCCTTAGTAGCAACAATACAAATACGTGCCTCACTACTCCTCTTGTCACAGATTGAGGACACCGCAAGATTGAACCTACTACTATGCACCACTTCCACTGAAGATCTAATCATCAACTTGGCCAAAGAAAATTCATAGATCGGAAAGCATTCCATAGCATAACAATCACACATAATGAAGTTCAAAATATAACTCAATTACTTTCAATGAATAATCTGATCATAAACCCATAATTACTAGATCCCAACAAACACAACGCAAAAGAAAATTACATAGAATAGAACTCCGAGGAGAACATTGTATTGAAGATCACAGAGAGAGAGAGAGAAAGAGAGAGAAGAGAGAGAGAGAGAGAGAGAGAGAGAGAGAGAGAGAGAGGGAGAGATGAAATATCCTTTATTTTGTTATGGGTCACATGCATATACTCTAACCATCAGTGGACAGTATATGCGTGTTGCATAGAGTTTGTACGCTCTAGATTTCATATTTTAGATATGTAGGATTATATTTTTAACTTAACCTACACGCATTCATTTCCTTTTATGGGCATATTTTATTTAAGTGTGGACTGATACAACTAGTATTTTCATTATCCTGTGTCTACATGTTGGATTTCACTTAGCACATTTTATACGCATTAGAGTATGGTCATTTAATCATCTATATGACAGATGTGAATAACATATGTATCTCCCTGTTTGTATTACTACTGACTTGACATAGCATGTATGTCCGCAGTGTAATCAACAAGAGGCTTGAAACATAATTTGGCGAGCATGCAATTTGTACATTTTCATGCTCTAGATTGAAGGTACATGCACAATTTACATTGTCTTGTTTTGTGCAACTCAAACAAATGAAGACAACATTTTTGTAGGCACATATTTATTCTATGATTTTATGTAGATAGTCATATAGGGTTTGTGTATGTTCCATATTTGTTTTCCCCCGAGCTTTACCTTTGCATCGCTCTCATTTATGATGGAAGGGAAAATATGTCCTCCTTAGTTTGGGTCGCCATGATCAACCAAGGAGTGAAATTTATCCTATTTGACATAATCACACTTTGGCTCATATCACGATGATCAACCAAGGCAAAGATGACAAGATGGAATTATATGTTGTATGCTCCTTAATTTGTGTCATGATGATCCGCAAAGAAGTCTTTTTGTGGCTCTTGAACGTAATCGCACTTTGGCTTGTATCATGATGATCAGCCAAGGCAAAAATGTCAGGGTGAAAATATGTGAAATTTGCTCCTTGGTTTGTATCGCAATGATCAACCAAGGCAAAGATGACAAGATGGAAGTATATGTTGTATGCTCCTTGATTTGTATCATGATGATCCACCAAGGAGTATTTTTCTGCTCTTTGACATATTCGCACTTTGGCTTGTATCATGATGATCAGCCAAAGAGTATTTTTGTTGCTCTTAAACATATTCGCGCTTTGGCTTGTATCATGATGGCCGGCCAAGGCGAAATGTCAAGATGGGGCTATATGGAGAATGCTCCTTGGTTTGTATCACAATGATCAACCAAGGACAAATTTTCCTCTCTTAAATACAAGTGCTCTTTGGCTCATATCACGATGATCAACCAAGGCAAAATATCAAGATGAAGATATATGGGAAATACTCCTTGGTTTGTATGGCAATGACCAACCAAGGGCAAATTTTCCTCTCCTAAACATAACTACTCTTTGGCTCAGATCACAAATGATCAGCCAAGGCAGAATGTCAAGATAAGGACACATGGGCATACTTCTTGGTTTGTATCGCAATGATCAACCAAGAAGAAAGATGAACGTAATGAGAGATATATGGAGGAGCAAGAAGATTAGAGGAGGATCATGATTCCCACCTGAACTACCTTCCTCACGCTCCTGACCGGACGGCAGCCTCATAGCAACAGTGTAGATGAGCTTTGTTTCTACAGAAGCAGTATATGTGTGTGGTTAAGAGCAACAGCGGCAGCACAACAGCAACAACCAGGGAAAAGAAGAATGAGCCGTCCAACCTCCCTCCTGTATGCTGGAGGGGAGTATTTATAGGAGCGGGCAGCAGCGGAGGCGTCTCACGCCCGTGCCCACGTCCTCCAGATCGTGGGAGTGCTTGTGGGATCATGGAGCGGCTGGTTCCTTTCTTTAATTTATTTCTTTGATTAATTGCTAGTTGATCACTCTTTGAACCGGCAAGCTTGTAATTAGCTGATGGGCATTGAATATTTTAATAGACGTGTGGGCCTTGGTGCCACTATTCACATGCATGCACCAACAGGCTTGTGAGAACTACATGCACATATATGCGGCCATATTTTTTAATGGGCTAAACTTGATTAGCTATTAATGATGCATTAAGGCTTATGGTGAGGGTGTGCGCGTTTAATTATTTTCTCGGCAATTCGAAGTCTAATGTCATATATGATATGAGATGAGCATGTTGACCGAATATTTTCTAACCGAATACATATTGGTCCATACCCCACTAGAAGCTCCATTTATTTATTTTTATGTACCGCGTGTATATTTTGTTAGTGCGATATATATATTTTTATGTGTCGATCGATATTTTCTTCGGCGATGGAACAAAGATTCCATCTACATATGGTCGATATTTCAGAAATATTGTGATTTTATGTTGGTATCTGGTACCCGCCGTAGGTGGCGACGTGCATGGATGAAGGTTACATATGATTTTAGTCAGGACAATTTTCCATGGAGATTTTTATTCACTTTGCAAATTTCCCAAATATCAGCTCTTTTATTAATTCATTTTTTGTGTCTGCTATTTTATATTAAGCGATGAAAGTTCACCATTGTCGTTTCCACTCAATGGTGTATTCTATTATTTTCATCATTTAAAGTAATTTATTTGTTTTAATCATACTATATTTCCTTTTGGCCAAAATTGATGTCAACAAATGCCCCTCGAGGTCCGAATGAGAGTATTTTTCTTTTAATTAATATTCAGATTCAGAGCTCGAAAATATGCGATATATTTTTGTGAGCGTATCTCCAATGTTTGGCATAGCATCGGAGGTGTACGCATTTTTTTGGGTGCCCCAGTTTAGACTTGTGAAGGTATGGAGTATGTCTAATGATTTTTTTTGGCATCACAGTCTATACTAGGTTGTTAGAGTATTATTTTTTTGTGCCCCAGTTTATACTCTTGAGGGTATGGAGTACGTCTCATGATATTTTTTAGCATCACAGTTTATATTATACTCGTAAGTCGTTGGAGTTTTTCTTTTGTGCCCCAGTTTATACTCTTAAGGGTATGGAGTACGTTTGATGAATTTTTTTTGGCATCATACTTTGTAATCGTAAGTCTTGGAGTAATTATTTTTTTGTGCCCCAGTTTATACTCGTGAGGGTATAGAGTATATCTGATGATTTTTTTTGGCATCACAGTCTATACTCATAGGTTGTTGGAGTATTTTTTTTGTGCCCCAGTTTATACTCTTGAGGGTATGAAGTACGTCTGATGATTTTTTAGCATCACAGTTTATACTCGTAAGTCGTTGGAGTTTTTCTTTTGTGCCCCAGTTTATACTCTTAAGGGTATGGAGTACGTTTGATGAATTTTTTTTGGCATCACAGTTTATACTCGTAAGTCGTGGAGTAATTATTTTTTTGTGCCCCAGTTTAGACTCGTGAGGGTATGGAGTATATCTGACGATTTCTTTTCTTTGCATCACAGTTTATACTCGTAGGTTGTTGGAGCAAATTTTTTTTGTGGTGTGCCCCAATTTATACTCTTGAGGGTATGGACTACGTCTGATGATTTCTTTTCTTTGCATCTCAGTTTATTATTGTAGTTAGTTGGTGTAATTAATTTTTTGTGCCCTAGTTTAGACTCGTGAGGGTATGGAGTATATCTGATAAATTTTTTAGCATCACAGTTTATACTCGTAAGTCGTTGGAGTTTTTCTTTTGTGCCCCAGTTTAGACTCGTGATGGTATGGAGTGTAATTTTTTATCCATAGTAACGCTTAAGGAATTTCCCATTTACCGGTGCCGGCGAGTATTCCCCATCTGGTGATATGATTTTATATGCACCGCTAGAATAAATCTCTTTTATAATGAAAGGACCTTCCCATTTTGGTTCAAATTTTCCTTTCATCCGCCGCCTGATATTCATAGGACGGATAACCGCGAGTACTGATCTCCTTGTTTGAACAACCTTCTTTTGACTCGTTTGTAGAATGCTCGCGACATAGAATGCTCGCAACATCCTAGCTTGGTATGCCTCAAGATTTTGCAAAGCTTGAAGACGTCTTCCCTCTAGTCTTTCCAATTCATCGAGGCGTAATTGTATTGATTTTTCTTCCAACAATTTTTCATGTGTTGCGACTCTCAATGACATGATCTGTACCTCCAAAGGTAGAACTGCTTCACCTCCAAATACTAGAGAATAAGGTGGCATTCCTGTCGGCGTGCGTGTTGTGGTTCTATAAGCCCACAAGGTTTCGAGAAGCTTTTAATGCTAGTCACGCTTATTTTTGATACAACTTTCTTTAGTAACTTGCAAAGAGTTTTATTGAAAGCTTCTGCTTGCCCATTGGCAACTGGATTATATGTTGTGGAATAATGATGGTCTATCTTAAACTTTGAGCATAATTTCTCCACTTGTTTGTTTTTAAAAGGAGTTCCATTATCAGACATAATCCGAGAAGGAACGCCAAAGCGGTAAATGAGTTGCGTTCTTATAAAATATTCTACATTCTCCGCTTTGTCTTCCTTTAATGGTGTAAGTTCAGCCCACTTGGAGAAATAGTCTGTTGCTGCTAAAATGAATTTGTGACCTTTGGAGGACGGTGGATGAATTGGCCCAACTATATCCATTCCCCACATTTCAAAAGGCCAAGACATATTTGTCGCATGGAGTGGTTCGTGCGGCTGATGTATAAAGTCAGCATGCACTTGGCATTCAAGGCATTTCTTTGCGAATTTAGTGGCATCTTCAAACATTGTGGGCCAGTAGTAACCTAGACGCCTTAATTGATAGTGCAATTTAGGACCTGATTGGTGCGAGCCACATATTCCGGCATGCACCTCGTTTAAGGCCTCAATAATTTCATTTCCAGCAAGTCAGCACAATAATATGCCATCATGGTTACGCCTATAGAGTATGTCGTTGATGCATGTGTAATGGATTGATCTTTTGCGGATTCTAGATCTTTCGCTAGTATCAAGAGTTAGGTATCCATGAAGTAGATATTCAAGGAATGGTGCTCGCCAATCCCCTACCTCAATTTCACATACATCAGCTATCATTGCAGAAGATATTACCGTTTCTTCTTCTTCAACAAATATTGGCAATAACCTTCGTTCCTCTATGTGTACGTCCATCGTTTAATGTGAGTCTAGTGACATACTTGTAGCTAAACCGGCTAAAGCGTCAGCCTTTTCATTTTGATTTCTAAATATGTGCTGAATATTTAGATCTTTGAACATAGTTAGGAACTCCTTTTCCTTTTGAAATATGGAAACAATTCTTTTTCTTTACCATGTAGGTCCCTATCAGTTGATTAATCACTAATTGTGAGTCCCCATAAACAGAGAGCGTATCGAGCCCCATGTTTATTGCTATTTCAAGCACAATGATAAGAGCTTCATATTCGGCTGAAGTATTTGACATCGCCGAAGTTAGGGTAAATGAGTAGTGGATCACCCCTTCATTAGGTGTAATGAAAACAACTCCGCACCTGACCCAGATTGCCGGCAAGCGCCATCAAAGTACATTTGCCATGTTGATTTTGTAACCGTCGTGGCGAATACGTCCTCATCTGGCAAGTCATCATCTATAGGAAAATCCTCTGGCATTGGATGCGCCGCAAGGAAGTTAGCCAGAGCTTGGCCTTTTACGGCCTTTTGCGGTATATATGTGATGTCAAATTGTGACAAAAGCATTTCCCATTTAGCTAGTCTCCCTGAGAGTACCATTTTACTTAAGATATATCTGAGTGGGTCTGCTCTTGAGACTAAATGTACACTGTGTTCTAACATGTAGTGTCGCAATTTTTGTGCAGCGAACACCAGTGCGAGACATATTTTTTCCTTGTCTGGATAGTTGCACTCGGCCCCTACTAAGGTGCGGCTAAGATAATACAGAGACGTTTGCTTCCCTATATCATTGTTTTGCGCCAGTAGTGCACCTAGTGAAGTAGGCATAGCAGCGGTATAGAGAATTAGTGGTCGGTCTTTAATCGGCGTGCCTAAAACAGGAGGGTTTATCAAATATTTCTTAATTTCTAGAAATGCGTTTTGGCATGCTTGATCCCATTCAAAAGGGACTCCTTTTTTCATAAGCCGCGAAAAAGGTTTGCACCTCCCAGAAAAATTCGAGATAAACCTCCTAATATATGCTAGGTGGCCTTGGAAACTTTTTAGTTCATGTAAGTTTGTGGGTGGTGGCATCTTAACAATCGCCTTTATTTTACTTGGATCGATCTGAATAACATTTTTTGTAACCACAAAACCGAGAAACTTTCCAGAGGAAGCTCTAAACACGCACCTCATGGGGTTCATTTTTAGATTATGTTGCCTAAGACGCTCAAAAACCATTTCAAGATGTTTCAGGTGGTCTTGTTCATGCTTTGATTTCACAACTATGTCGTCTATATAGCATTCGACAATCACATATAGCAACCCGTGTAAGATGATTGTCATTGCTCTTTGATATGTCACCCCATCATTTTTTAATCCAAAAGGCATTATTTTATAACAATACATGCCTTTCGGTGTGCAGAATGCTGTTAACTCTTCATCTCCAGGTGCCATTTTTATTGGAACAACCATCCATGAAAGAAAATATTTCATGCCCCATAGTAGCATCGACTAGTATTTCAGAGATGGGTATTGGGAAATCATCTTTGGGACATGCTTTATTCATATCCCTGAAATCTACGCATATGCGTGTCTGGCCATTCTTCTTTTTAACGGGTACAATACTAGAGACCTATGTGGGGTATTTGACTTCTCTAATGAACCATGCGGCTATGAGTTTGTTGACCCCGACTTCTATTTGTGGAAGTATTTCAGGCCGGTTCTTTCTTTGAGCTTGCTTCACTGGTGCTGCATCATCTCGCACGGCAAGGCGATGGACAGCTATGTTTGGATCCAACACAAGCATTTCTTCGTAAGTCCAAGCGAATACATCTCTATTTGCACGCAGGAAGTCATGATATTTTAGTTTATTTTCTTTGGGCAAATGTTTGCTAATAAAAATTGGACAAGGATCATCAGTCGTACCAATATTTATTTCTTCCAAGTCATCCACGGTGCAGTGGTTACCATCCTCCATTTGTGGAGATGCTTCCGTCATGTCCGTGATACTCAGCCGAAGCCATACAAACCTCATATCCTAACCCATGCTTCATTTCTTTTAAAACATGGTCTTCGTGCAGAGCTTCGAGTTGTTCTTGAGATAACACCTTTTCGAATGGTGCTAGTTGTCCCCCGCCATCACATAGGGACGGGTCATGGCGATGTCATAATCCATTTGCTGCATCATGTACAAGACTTTGTTATCATACAAAGAAATGGGTAAAGATTCATCATCTTTGTTAAACACAAATATTTGTGTTGTATTTTCATTTTCACTTTCACCAACATTTGAACGACGTGGCTCTTTTTGGGATTGTTTTATTCTATACTGTACCAAAGGAGGTAAAGGCGTAGGGAAATTAGTACCTCTCATGTCATGGGATTTGTCTATGACACGAAATATTGGGTCACCCTTTTTCCTTTGGTTGCTTGGTATATACTGATAGGTGTTTTTCTTTGACGAGGATTCTGTGACCTCTTTTTATACCACATTTGACTCGGGTATTTTCCAGGATTTTGGCTTTTGCACCTTATCAACAGGCTCGAAGTAGAACTATGCATCAGCATAGAAAGATTCAGCTATTGTGAATGCCTTCTTATCAGCAAATATTCTGACTGTATCACTTGCCCGATCTATATATTTGATACACTGATGTAAAGTGGATGGCACAACCTGTTTCTCATGTAACCGTGGGCATCCAAGCAATGCATTATATGATGTGGCCGCATCAATCACGTGAAACTTCACGTATGTGGATAGTGTATCCAATTTTAAAACCAACGAAATGGTACCTATAGCTTCTTGTCCTGATTGGTTAAATCCATGTATAACCACGTTAGACTTGCTCAAATCTCCCTTGGAATATCTAATCTTTTTGAGTGTACGCAATGGTAGCAGATTTATAGCTGACCCACCATCTATCATTATGCGATTTATTGGCAATATATCAATTTCACCAAACATGAGAAGAGGCCTGTTGTGCCTCTTGGGGCCTAACAACATATCCTCATCTGTGAACGTCATATTTAGGACTTCAGATTCTTCTACCTCAGTTTGAGATACTTCTACTCTGTAGTCTTCAGGAAACGTGAGTGCTGTGGCAAGAGCTTTATGCATATCAGATGAAAGACACAAATCGTCATACACAGAAAGCATAGCTGGTATTTTCTTCAAATGTGCGATTACATCATATTTGACTGGCACCCTACAAGGAGGGTTCGTCGAATCATTTGGAACTGCATCCTTGCTTTTTGGTTCCTTTCTAGGTGGTGGATGAGGGTCTGCTAATTGACGACCTGATCTAAGATGAACCTGATCAACTTCTAATGGTTCTTCTTCAGGGAAGCATAGAGACTCGCTATCATCCTTGAACACACCAATACTGAGAATGTTAAATTCTTCACTTGGTATTCTCATGCGCTTCGTGGTGTGCTGATATATCTTCGTGCGGCGCAGAGGAGGAGCTTCTTCCATCATCAGGGGTAGTACACGGCGTTTTGACCGCCGTGACCCCCAATCTTGGGCTGCACCATTGCTGAAGGGAATGTAAGCCTCTCCTTTATGCTGATCTTGCGATTTGGCAAGGTCTGAATTATCATAGGAGAACGTCCATATTTGGAAATCAGTACTGCATCATCATAAGTACCCTTTATATTTGAAGACGCAGAACTCACCGCATCATCTTGGAGGGTGGCGACATTTGCTGAAGCCTTTTTCTTTCCCCTTGTCATGCTTTTGAGGAGATACACATCAATAGTCCCCTCATCAATCATTTTCTGGATGATATTCTTCACAACAAAGCAGTCTTTGAGTGTATGGCCCAAAATGTGATGGTAGTGACAAAAATTTGGGTCATTAAATTTTGAAGCTTCTTCTGGCCTTTTGGGCTTGGGAAGTTCTATAAGACTCAACTCCCTTAAACTAGTGAAAAGGTCATCAATTTCTTCTACGGGAAAAGAATACTCCCTGTTTTGTTGTTCGCTAAGAGTTGGCCTCCTACCAACCTGTGCATCTCGTTGTCCTTGGTTCCCTACAGGCGCTCTTCCAGGCTGAAACTGAGGTTTTACCGTCATTGTCTCCATGGCTTGTGCAGACTTCGATTTCATCGGCAATTTTTCACGCTGACCACCTTTGTCTGTAGGCTTGATGGACGTCGTTTTTGTTCGACGAGCAACAAGCTGCATGAAATTTTCTATATCCGTGGATTTGAAGCTAACTCTTCAAACGTGAGGGGCCTCACTCCTTGTAACTAGACAACCACTTTGGAGCGGAGATTGTTCATGCACATGCGCACTGCTTCTGGCTCAGTGATTGGCTGTGGGCAGTGAAGACTTAGGTTTCTCCATCCATTTATGAAGTCAGCCGCCCTTTCATTAAAGCCTTGTTTAGTTCGTGTCAACTCAGTTATGCCCACCATCCTCTACGTGCTATAAAACCACTCGAGGAACGAATTTTGAATGTGCTCACACATTTTTATAGAGCTTGGGTGTAGCTTGATGTTCCAAGTGATTGAATGCCCTGCCAATGTATATACTAACTGCCTATGGAGAAGTGCTCCATTGTTGGTCAGATTCTTGACAAGTAGCAAGGAAGTGTGCTATATGCTCATGGGGATATCCACTCCCATTGAACTTACTAAACTGCGGCTGCCTGTAATTTGTTGGGAAAGGAACTAGGTCCACATCGGGTGGATACGGCTTAACATACCCTGGCCGCATCGAGTACTGAGTTTGCATCAACTGGGACTTTACCCCCTCAGCGATCATTCTTTGGATCGCCTCAAGGTTAAGCCCTGCTCCTCCATGTTGGTTGCTAGCACTTGCGCCACCATCCCTTCATTTTCTTTGTTGTGGTTATTGCTATGGATTCGAAGGGCTGCTAGCTCGTCTTCCTTTTGCTGAAGTGCTGCCGTAAGGTTGGCTAATTGCTCCTCAACCGAATGAGTTTCATTCACGCCTAGGACTTGTTCTCAGTATGCTCGCACCATGGGGGAGTTCTATCTCATTTTCAGAAGGACAAGGGGTACTGTCCGATAGGGAATTATAAGACCCACCATAGCTGGACCCAAGTTCTTCATAATCTGAACCTTTTTGGCTTCGTGTCTTATGATGAGGACCTTCTATTACAGTTTTGCATGCCTTCTTCCTCTTGAAATGTGTTGATGAGGAGGGTGTTTCACTGGTCTTGTCTGACGCCGCCCTGACACCAACTGGCATTGCTTGGAACACCTCGAATGATTTATTCTTGGTCTGCTTATGAGAGGGCCATGGAGACAAGCTCGTGGCCACCTCATTTGATGGATTCGATAGCCACTTGTTCACTTTAGCCCGAATGTCCTCATCTGATGGAGCGAGTTCTGCCCCTTGGACTCTGCTTGACCTAGACCTTGCCTGTACTGCCCTTTCTCTTTCTTTGTACATCGCCCTTCTTGAACGGACACGAGCAGCTTGGTTCACATACTCTTGATGTTCAGGATGTTGCTGAGTGAATTCTTGGTACTCAGGTCGTTGGCCAGGGCCTCCGCCAGTCGCATGATGGCACCACCCTCATTATTTTGTGATGTGGATGCACCGAAGTCAGTGACCTTATTTCTTGACATATGCATTTAACAACATATGAGTCATCTGGATTCCGAACTTGGATCTTTGGATGAGTGTTTTTCCATCTCCCTTGACAGACTTGCTCACATGAGAACGGCGTCGGCTCACTGCATCTTGATCTACGACAGCTGGAAGATCAATCCAAGATCAACGGACATTTCTCTATCGCCATTGATGTCGCACTGGATCAAACGAACCTTCAAAGGACTCTCGTAAGATGGGTGCTTCTTCAATTAGAGGAACTGATGGTGCAGATGTTGGATCTATGTGGCCTGTTTTGAGGTCACCAGATGTAAGGCACACTTGTAACATCCCAAATTTCCTATTTGGAATGTTTTACAATTATAGCTAAGCATCTATGCATTCTGTTTGAATTTGAGTGGCATTTGAAGTTTCAGAAGTTTTGGAGTTGTTGGCATTTGAATTCAAAATTTGGCAGTGGAATTTATTTCAAAAACTATGCCTGATAAATACTTGAGAAAAAGTATGAGAGGAGTAAACATGACACTCCAAAAATATCAGAGGAAAAACATTACCAAAAGTTTGAGTTCAAATTTGAATTTTATTTGGAATTTTAGAAAAATGATTTTTATAAAGTTTGGATTTTGCCCTCGAAAAATGTTCAAATGATAGGAATATTCCCTGATCATTTTGATATATATATGTCCTATATAAAATATTTATATTTTATTTATTTTTTCTCTCTTTTTATTTCAAAAAAAATGGAAAAAGAAAAGCCCCGGGCGCCCGGCCGCCCAGCCCGGCCCGAAGCCCACCAGCGCGCCACCACGCCGCCCACGACGGCCGACCGAGCCCCAGCCAAACGGTCCCGCATCGGTCGACCGACCCAACCCCCACTCCCTCTCTCCACAGGCGGACCCCACCCCTTCTTCCTCGCCCACGCAAACTCAAGGCCCGCTCACGGAGATCCCGAGATCCCGGGATCCTCCCGATCCGCTCGCCGAATCTTTCTCCTCCAAGTCGTCCCTTCCCCTATATTTACCCCCCCTCGACCCCGTTCCCCCCCTCGCTCGACCCTCTCTCCCTCGCTGCATACCTCGCCGGAGCCCGAGCACGCCGCCGCCGCCATTAGCTCCGTCCCGACCCACCCCGGCCACCCCGAGCTCGCCCGACTCCACCAAACCAACCCCCTCGCCACGCCGCACTCGCCGGAGGCCTCCGCCGTCGCCCCCGACCGCCGGAGCCACCGGAGCCGTCGCAGCCCGAGCCACCGTCGACGTCGCCGCCACGGTGAGTCGCCGGACCCCTCTCCGCCATCCGATCTAGCACGAACGGCATGGATTAGATCCCCCCGAAGGGGTATGTTATTTCAAATAAACCGGTTTTATAGATCCGGTTTATTTTGTTTTTGTTAGGGTTTAGTTGAACCGGCCGACTCGGTTTAACCCTAGGGCCCGTTTAGTTAAATTACGCCAGTGGCGCTAGATAGGCCCATTAGCCCGTTTTTCTTTTTAGTTTTATTTTCGTTTTCTGTTTTAACAGAATAGTTTCAGATTTGAAAAATTCATATCTTTTAATCTACTTAATATTTTTGAGTGATTCTTTTTTTGTTGGTTTGCAAATTTCTTATAGTTTCTGTAGAAAATATAATGAGTCATGTTAAAATTATTTAAAGTTGCTTTATTTTAAATTAGACCGAATAGTAAATCTGCTATAAAATGAGTTAGGAATATTATTTTTTAGTGATTCTTTTTGTCACAACTTTGTTTTGACATTACCTAACCGTAGAAATTTATTTGGGCATTTTAGGATTAATAAAAAAATAGTTTTAATCAGAATCATGTTATTCTTAATTATTTAACTAGCTACTGTTTTCCTATTGTTTTAATTAGCAAATAAATTTATTTTTCCTATGTGATAGATTATTCTAGGTTAGTTTCTGTAACATTAGAGCATGAACTTTTATTTATAATAAATAAAACTTTTATTTTATTTTTCTTATTAGAATTTGCTTTAGGCCTAATAGGAGTTTTACAATAGCTTTTAAAGTGATTCTTTTTGCTCCTAGTTGCATGATGAATTCTTTTCTGTTAGATAGCATAAACCCATGCTTAGGTTCTGTTAAGAAAATTTTTGTTATGTAAAACTACTTTTAGTTGTTGCTTGAAGTAGGAAAACATTGAGTTGGATTTCTTCAAGTTTTCCTTTGGGTTTTGATTCGTTTGTTTGGTGTGTTATGTTAGCATGCTATTATGTTAAGTGATCATATGCTATATGCTTATTATGATTGTTGTTTGCCTCGGTAGAATTTCCGGAGTGCGAAGCTTGCTACCACGAGTCCCTAGCTTACGAAGATCGTCAGCAAGGCAAGTCATTGATCATGTTTCTTTACATACCTATGATTTCTATTGCATTAGAATTATACCTCCCCACCATGCATGCAGTAGGTGAAATTTTGAAGTTATGTTCTTGAGAGGTATCATGAGGTAGGATGAACCAATTCCCCTTGTTACCATGACCCGGGACGAAGTAGTTTATTTTTGCTATGCTCGTAGACGGGGTTGGTTGAGTGAATTCATAAGGGAGATGTGAGAGTCAAAGATGATGACAACCCCATGAACTTCAAGCTCAAGATGGACTTCGAAATTCACTACTGGGTGGAGGACGGTTGACGGGCACCCTGGAGAACACAGTGGTTGGCCGGGATGCATGGAGAAGTGCCATGACATCTTGCGGAAAGCTTCACCCAGCCACGAAGAGACGGATGTATGCCCCATTGACCGGAAGCTTACTCAGCAGCCGCAAGCCATTATGGGCTCGGCTTGGTCAACCCTAGTTGTGACTCTGGCGGACGGTACTACGAGATGTAGAAGAACGGTAGGATTGGATGGGTACCGGCAAGGGCGGAGGAACTCTTCTGAAGACCCTGTTTGCTCGTCCGTCTTCAAACACCATGAAGTGCGAAGACTTAAAAGGAGGGAACGATTCTTGCGGGTAAAGTGCGCAAACCTCTACAGAGAAAAGATCTAATCGATTAGCCGTGTCCCCGGTTACGGACAATTTGAGCCTCTGGAACTTGGAAGTATTCGGAAATCTCAACCCTGAAATTAATAAATTAATTGAGGGGGTTATGACTTAATAATTTGGGAATGAGACATTGGTTGGCGGAACCGTCTCAATAATTACCAACAATTTTGTAGCATTTGCAAACAAGTCCATTGTTGTAGGGAAAACTGGCTTTTCGCAAAATGATGAAACTTAGAGCCCCACAGCCAAATTGCATATAGTATTAGTAATATTTTATTGTTCTCTCTTCATGACTTGCCGGCATATTCAAAATGCTGACCTACACGGCTGCAACGTCTTATGTTGCAGAGGTGTATTCCGATCAGGATTGAGGCTACGATCCGTGCTTGGCGATTGCCCTTTGGAGTCGGATGGACTCGCTATTCTTCTACGCCCGCAGCTTTACTTAGTTTATTTCTCATGAGTTGGCCTTCGCCGAATTTATTCTATTGTAATAAAGACTCGATATGAGAATCGTGTAATAAATTCAGGTGTGATTGAACTTTGATTATTTCATCAATGTAATCGTGAGTGCCAAAGATGATCTTGGGATGGCACAGACACAGAGACTTGACCGATTTTGGGTCAGGTCGCTACAGAGATGGTATCAGAGCACACGCTGACCGTAGGACGTAACCCTTAGGATCGAAAAACCATAGGAAGAGACTATTTATTTTTGTCCTTATCATTCCGTAATTCTCCCCTGTTCATTTCTGACTTCTCTCTGATTTTCAACATTCTAGATGGCCGCCGAGTTCACCCCAGTTTTGCTACCGGAGTTTTGCCAGCCAGATGAGACGATGCCCTTCGGCAGGAAGCTGGTCCAGATCGTGAAGAAGCTGAAGATTGCTCTGCCCTCGATCACCGGGAAGCCTACCAATGCACTTCCAACGGATAACCGCTACAGGATTGAGGTGCATATTCCAGGGAGGACCTTCGGAGGACATACAGAGCCTATTGACTTTGAGTTTACCGATTTCAACTGGATCCTCGGAAGGGACATGGCGATTTATCGTGCACTTGGACATCTCCGAGAAGAGTACAGGGCCGAGCTCGATCCATCAGACCTCACCATGGTTTCTCGCAGAGCAAGGAATGGAGATATCACCCGTACCGTAGAGGACGACTCCATTCTCTCATATGTCCAAGACTTGGAGTGTCTCCTCAGGAAACGGGAGATCCAGACTCGCCGTAACTCGAAGATACACAGGAGGCTGTTGTTCCGTGAACTGGAACTAGAGGAGAAGGCACACGTAGACTTCCTTGACCATGAGGAAGAAATCGCGGACTTCATGGAGAGAGTCAACGACATGAAGATGAAGGTTGCCGCATTAGAGGAAAAAATGGACTTGGGAGAAGACCTTTTTCCGAGTGGAGATGACGGACCTCTCGTGAGCAATGACCAGGATTATGAAGGGAGCTCCACTGGAGAAAGCCGCAAGAGGAGGCGCCGCAATAGAGGACGCCACACCGGAGGACATCGCACCAGAGGACGCAAGGATTATTGATGAAGACATTTAGTCGACCGCCATGTTATTTTACTTTTTCCATCGATCAGTTAGGCCGTTATTTTCGATTAGTCGTGAGAATTTTGTAATCGAGATTGAACCATGTTTGAGTGGATTGAATAAATGATTGGTGTGATTATGATTGTGCATTCATATGGGTAGTGATATTTTCTCATTAGACCATTGTTCTATTCTAATTTTCTCATCCACTCCAAAACACCAGATGCCTCCGAGACGTGACCCCGGTCTCAACTTCCCGCCGGAGCTCACCCAACTGATCCAAAGCAGAATGCCCTCATGCAGATGCTCATGCGTAACCATAACAACAACAACAATCCACCGCCACCACCCTCGCTGACAACTTGACTCGGTTCCTAAGGCTGAATCCGCCAGTGTTCTCTAGCAGCACTGAGCCGATTGTGGCCGATGATTGGCTCCGCAAGGTCGGAAGAGAGTTATTCACTGTTGGATGCACTCATGCAGAGAAGGTGCGCTTTGCCGCACATAAACTTGATGGACCTGCAGCTTCTTGGTGGGAGAACTACACCGCCACTTATCCCATCGGCACCATCACGTGGGATCAGTTCCAGAAGCTTTCCGCACCGCTCATGTTTCAGCTGGAGCCATGAGCTCAAGAAGCGTGAGTTCCGCAACTTACGCCAGGGAACCGCATCAGGGGCAAGACGTGGATGAGTTCAGCAAGTTAGCTTGCTATGCCCCCGATGATGTGGCCACAGATGCCGCAGCAGGAGAAGTTTCTCGAGGGACTCAATGACGAGCTGGGAATGCAGCGTATGGTGGCTACCTTCACCAACTACCAGGAGCTGGTAGACAAGGCCACCATACTCGAAGGCAAGCAGCAGCAGATTGATAGCCGCAAGCGGAAGTACAGCCAGGGGAATTACAACTCAGGAGCTCAAGAAGCCCGTTATGCCCCATACTCGGGAGGGCATACCCATCACAAGCATGGAGGACATAACCATGGAGGAAATGGGAACAACCGCAACTGTGACAACAAGTCAGGCAATGGGAATGGCAATGGAAACGGTAATGGCAACCAGCATCGTCCTGCCCCGGCTCAGAAAGATCTGAGTCATATCACCTGTTTCAAGTGCCAGAAAACAGGGCACTATGCCACCGACTGCCCGGAGGCCAAGCAGAGGAATGGAAACGGCAATGGAAGCTCAGCGAAGAAGCCCAACCCTTTTCCTCGTGCTCAGGTGAACCACATTGACGTGGAGGACGTCTATGATCAGCCGATAATCGTGGTTGGTAAGTTTTTATTGAATTCACGTTCAGTATTGGTACTCTTTGATTCTGGTGCAACGCATTCATTCATATCAAGGGTAGTTGTGGAAAAGTACGGGATGCCCACTAAAACCCTTAGAAGCCCCCTTCGCGTTAGTTCCGCAGGATGAGAAATGATGGCAGGCTTAGGCTGTCATGCAACCCTCAACATCGGAAATCATAAATTTCCCGCAGACCTCATAGTATTGGAAACCCAGACCTTGGATGTAATCCTAGGCATGGATTGGTTGACGAAGTTTGAAGGAAACATAGATTGTGCCCGCAAGTCGATTCTGCTCACCACCCCGGAGCAGAAGAGGATCAAGTATGTATCCAGATGTAGCCAGATGAAGAATCAGGTGAATTCCCTCGTGGGAGTTGTTCAGGAGGAAGTGCCAGTAGTGCAAGATTTTCCCGATGTGTTTCCGGAGGAATTACCAGGAATGCCACCAGACAGGGACATTGAATTTCTGATTGAGTTATTGCCCGGCACAGCCCCAATATCCAAGAGACCTTATCGGATGCCCCAGAACGATTTGAAAGAAATCAAAAATCAAATTAATGAGTTATTGGAGAAAGGATATATTCGGCCAAGCTCATCACCTTGGGGAGCCCCAGTTCTTTTGGTCGAGAAGAAGGATGGAACCTTGAGAATGGTTGTGGATTATCGTTCGTTGAACGATGTGACCATCAAGAACAAGTACCCTCTGCCGATGATTAATGACTTATTTGATCAGCTAGTTGGAGCCAAAGTATTCTCCAAGATCGATCTTCGATCAGGGTACCATCAGTTGAAGATCCGTGAAAAGGATATACCCAAAACAGCATTCACTACTGTGTATGGTTTATATGAGTATACCGTCATGTCATTTGGATTGACTAATGCCCCGCATACTTCATGAATTTGATGAACAAGGTATTTATGGAATATCTGGACAAGTTTGTCGTGGTGTTCATCGATGATATACTGATTTTCTCCAAGAGCGAGGAAGAGCATAAGGAACATTTGCGTCTAGTTCGAGAAACTTCGAGAACATCGCTTGTAT
This sequence comes from Aegilops bicornis, assembly GCA_021605145.1. NCBI lineage: Eukaryota > Viridiplantae > Streptophyta > Magnoliopsida > Poales > Poaceae > Aegilops > Aegilops bicornis. The sequence goes on from CM038674.1 coordinate 650,429,320, forward strand.
GCCAAGTTCAAGAATGTGAATTTTGGCTGAAGGAAGTCGGATTCCTCGGACATGTTATTTCAGGAGAAGGAATAGCAGTTGACCCGCCAAGGTTGAATCACCACCGATTGGCGATCGCCCACCTCGATCAAGGAGATCCGCAGTTTTCTCGGACTCATGGATATTATCGGAGGTTTATTGAGAATTTCTCGAAGATTGCCAAGCCCATGACTGAGTTGTTGAAGAAGGAAGCCAAGTACAATTGGACCGAGGATTGTGAAGCCACTTTTCAGGAATTGAAGAAACGTTTGGTCACAGCCCCAGTGCTGATTTTGCCGGACATACACAAGGATTACCAGGTATATTGTGACGCTTCTCGTCAGGGACTCGGAGGAGTACTCATGCAGGAAGGAAAGGTTGTAGCTTATACCTCCGCATAGCTACGACCTCACGAGATGAATTATGCCACACATGATTTGGAGTTAGCAGCCGTAGTGCATGCACTCAAGACCTGGAGACATTTCCTTATCGGAAACCGTTGTGATGTTTACACAGATCACAAGAGGTTGAAGTATATTTTCACGCAGAAAGAGTTGAACCTCAGGCAGAGGAGATGGCTAGAGTTAATCAAGGACTATGACATGAGATTGCATTACCACCCAGGGAAAGCTAATGTTGTAGCAGATGCTTTGAGCCGTAAGAGTTATGTGAATACTCTTACAGCAGGAGGATTACCCCTGGAGTTAGTCGATGTCCTCAGAGTTCTCAGAATGGTGATAGTTCCGAGAGGATTTGTTGCAACTCTGGAAGTTCAGTCCACTTTGGCCGAAAGGATTCGCGAAGCCCAGAAGTCGGACAAGGAAATTGATGAGATAAAGCAAAAGATGAATGAAGGAAAAGCTAAAGGGTTCCGTAAGGATGAATACGGAGCTATATGGTTCGAGGATCGTATTTATGTACCCAATTATCCCGAACTCGTGAAGCTAATTCTTCGTGAAGCTCATGATTCACCGTACTCGATTCACCCGGTAACACCAAGATGTATCTGGATCTGAAGGAAAGTTTACGGTGATGTGTATGAAGAAGGATATTGCCGAAATGCGTAGCGATGTCACGATGTTTGCCCGGTGAGTAAAGGCGAACATCGTGAAGCCGGTAGGGTTACTTCAACCTTTGCCGATTCCGATTGGAAATGGGAAAAACTTGGAATGGATTTTATCATAGGATTACCCAGGATCCGATCAGGTTATGATTCCATCTGGGTAGTGGTTGATCGTTTGACCAAGGTAGCTCACTTCATTCCCGTGAAGACTACCTATACCAGTGCTAAGTTGGCCAAGATATATATGACCAGGATCGTATGTCTGCATGGAGTTCCGAGGAGTATCGTGTCAGATAGAGGAACACAATTTACCTCAAAGTTTTGGAATCAATTGCATGAAACTTTGGAGTGCGAGGCAGGAGTTCAAGACAGCTTTTCATCCACGTATGTGATGGATGCACCGAGAGAGTCAACCAGATTCGGAGGACATGTTGAGAGCTTGTGTGCTACACTATGGGTCTAGCTGGGATGATAATTTGCCATACGCAGAGTTCTCATACAACAACAGTTATCGAGACCGATGCTCAAGATGGCCCCTTTCAAGCTCTATACGGAAGGAGGTGCGAACACCATTGCTGTGGGATGGTGTTGGAGATCGAACACTTTTCGGTTCCGATCTTATCGTAGATTCCAAGAGAAAGTCAAGCTGATTCGGGATAGACTCAAGATAGCACAATCGAGATGTAAGAGTTATGCCGACAAGAACGCAAGGAAGTAACTTACGAAGCGGGAGACCGAGCATATCTTCGTGTGTCCCCACTTTGTGGGATCAAAAGGTTCGGTGTCAAAGGAAAGTTAGCACCCCGATTCATTGGCCCCTACAAAATCCTCGAACGTCGTGGAGAAGTTGCTTACAAGTTGGAATTGCGGAAGGATTGTCCGAGTTCATGATGTCTTCCATGTTTCTCACCAAGAAGTGTCATGCCGACATGGCCGATATTCCGTTGAGAGACACAAAGTTCCCTAGAGGCCATACAGCTTGACAGTGATCTGACTTATAAGGAGAAACCCGTCCGAATTCTCGAGACTGCGAACAGAGTCACCCGCAGCAAGATCATCAAGTTTTGCAAGGTGCTGTGGAGTCATCACTCTAAAGAGGAAGCCACCTGTGAGCGAGAAGAAGACCTCCTTCGAGACCACCCGCACCTATTTGCTAGCCAACCCGAATCTCGAGGGCGAGATTCATCTTAAGGTGGGTAAGTTTGTAACATCCCAAATTTCCTATTTGGAATATTTTACAATTATAGCTAAGCATCTATGCATTCTGTTTGAATTTGAGTGGCATTTGAAGTTTCAGAAGTTTTGGAGTTGTTGGCATTCGAATTCAAAATTTGGCAGTGGAAGTTATTTCAAAAACTATGCCTGATAAATACTTGAGAAAAAGTATGAGAGGAGTAAACATGACACTCCAAAAATATCAGAGGAAAAACATTGCCAAAAGTTTGAGTTCAAATTTGAATTTTATTTGGAATTTTAGAAAAAATGATTTTTTATAAAGTTTGGATTTTGCCCCTGGAAAAATGTTCAAATGATAGGGAATATTCCCCTGATCATTTTGATATATATATGTCCTATATAAAATATTTATATTTTATATTTTTTTCTCTCTCTTTTAATTCAAAAAAAAAGAAAAGCCCCGGGCGCCAGCCAGGCCAGCCCCGGCCCAGCCAGCGCCGAGGCCCACCAGGCGCACCAGCCACGGCGGCCCACGACGGCCGACCGAGCCCCCCGCGCCGAAACGGTCCCGCATCGGTCGACCGACCCAACCCCCCCGCCCCACGCTCCCCGACCGGCGGGCCCCACCCCCCTTCTTCCCCTCGCCCACGCAAACCCGCGCCGCCGGAGATCCCGAGATCCCAGGATCCTCCCGATCCGCCACGAATCTTTTCCTCCTCCAACTCGTCCCTTCCCTATATATACCCCCTCGACCCGTTCCCCCTCGCCCCTCGCCCGACCCTCTCTCCCTCGCTGCATACCTCGCCGGAGCCCGAGCATGCCGCCGCCGCCATTAGCTCCGTCCCGACCCACCCCGGCCACCCGAGCTCGCCCGACTCCACCCAACCAATCCCCTCGCCACGCCGCCCGCGCCGGAGGCCTCCGCCGTCGCCCCGATCACGGAACCACGGAGCGTCGCCGCCCGAGCCCCGTCGCCCGTCGCCCGCCCACGGTGAGTCGCGGACCCCTCTCCGCCATCCGATCTAGCACGAACGGCATAGATTAGATCCCCCCGAAGGGGTATGTTATTTCAAATAAACCGGTTTTATAGATCCGGTTTATTTTGTTTTAGTTAGGGTTTAGTTGAACCGGCCGACTCGGTTTAACCCTAGGGCCCGTTTAGTTAAATTACGCCTGTATGCGCTAGATAGGCCCATTAGCCCGTTTTTCTTTTTAGTTTTATTTTCGTTTTCTGTTTTAACAGAATAGTTTCAGATTTGAAAAATTCATATCTTTTAATCTACTTAATATTTTTGAGTGATTCTTTTTTTGTTGGTTTGCAAATTTCTTATAGTTTCTGTAGAAGATATAATGAGTCATGTTAAAATTATTTAAAGTTGCTTTATTTTAAATTTAGACAGAATAGTAAATCTGCTAGAAAATGAGTTAGGAATATTATTTTTAGTGATTCTTTTTGTCACAACTTTGTTTTGACATTGCCTAACCGTAGGAATTTATTTGGGCATTTTAGGGTTAATAAAAAAATAGTTCTAATCAGAATCATGTTATTCTTAATTATTTAACTAGCTACTGTTTTCCTATTGTTTAAATTAGCAAATAAATTTATTTTTCCTATGTGATAGATTATTCTAGGTTAGTTTCTGTAACTTTAGAGCATGAACTTTTATTTATAATAAATAAAAATTTTATTTTATTTTTCTTATTAGAATTTGCTTTAGGCCTAATAGGAGTTTTACAATAGCTTTTAAAGTGATTCTTTTTGCTCCTAGTTGCATGATGAATTCTTTTCTGTTAGATAGCATAAACCCATGCTTAGGTTCTGTTAAGAAATTTTTTGTTATGTAAAACTATTTTTAGTTGTTGCTTGAAGTAGGAAAACATTGAGTTGGATTTCTTCAAGTTTTCCTTTGGGTTTTGATTCGTTTGTTTGGTGTGTTATGTTAGCATGCTATTATGTTAAGTGATCATATGCTATATGCTTATTATGATTGTTGTTTGCCTCGGTAGAATTTCCGGAGTGCGAAGCTTGCTACCACGAGTCCCTAGCTTACGAAGATCGTCAGCAAGGCAAGTCATTGATCATGTTTCTCTACATACCTATGATTTCTATTGCATTAGAATTATACCTCCCCACCATGCATGCAGTAGGTGAAATTTTGAAGTTATGTTCTTGAGTAGTATCATGAGGTAGGATGAACCAATTCCCCTTGTAACCATGACCCGGGACGAAGTAGTTTATTTTTGCTATGCTCAGAGATCGGGTTGGTTGAGTGAATTCATAAGGGAGATGTGAGAGTCAAAGATGATGACAACCCCATGAACTTCAAGCTCAAGATGGACTTCAAATTCACTCTTTGGGTGGAGGATTTGCCGACGGGCACCTGGAGAACCCAAAGCTTGGCCGGGATGCATGGAGAAGTGCCATGACATCTTGCGGAAAGCTTCACCCAGCCACGAAGAGATGGATGTATGCCCCATTGACCGGAAGCTTACAGGCAGCCGCAAGCCATTATGGGCTCTGGCTTGGTCAACCCTAGTTGTGACTGGCCGGACGGTACTACGAGATGTAGAAGAACGGTAGGATTGGATGGGTACCGGCGTGGCGGAGGAACTCTTCGGAAGACCCTGTTGCTCGTCTCCGCCTTCAAACACCATGAAGTGCGAAGACTTAAAAGGAGGGAACGATTCTTGCGGGTAAAGTCGCAAACCTCTGCAGAGAAAAGATCTAATCGATTAGCCGTGTCCCGATTCACGGACAATTTGAGCCTCTGGAACTTGGAAGTATTCGAAATCTCAACACTGAAATTAATAAATTAATTGAGGGGTTATGACTTAATAATTTGGGAATGAGACATTGGTTGGCGGAACCGTCTCAATAATTACCAACAATTTTGTAGCATTTGCAAACAAGTCCACTGTTGTAGGGAAAAGCGGCTTTTCATAAAATGATGAAACTTAGAGCCCCCCAGCCAAATTGCATATAGTATTAGTAATATTTTATTGTTCTCTCTTCATGACTTGCTGGCATATTCAAAATGCTGACCTACACGGCTGCAATGTCTTATGTTGCAGAGGAGTATTCCGATCAGGATTGAGGCTACGATCCGCGCTTGGCGATTGCCCTTTGGAGTCGGATGGACTCGCTATTCTTCTACGCTTACGCAGCTTTACTTAGTTTATTTCTCATGAGTTGGCCTTCGGCCGAATTTATTCTATTGTAATAAAGACTCGATATGAGAATCGTGTAATAAATTGAGGTGTGATTGAACTTTAATTATTTCATCAATGTACTGTGAGTGCCAGCATGATCTTGGGATGGTACAGACACAGAGACTTGACCGATTTTGGGTCAGGTCGCTACAACACTCCCTTCCATTCTAGGGAACGTTTTTTGCATTATTCCCAAGCGTTCCCCACTAGGTTTATGGGCCAGTGAGGGGACAAACTCAGGAGCATCGGCTCGAAGTATATTGCGAGCATTGGTGGGCCTTCCTATTGAAAACGGCCATTTGTTGAAGACGACGCTGACGACAATATGGCCGCAACGCCGCCTTTTTTCCCAGGTAGCTTGGAGTTGATTGTCTCCACCATCTTCTCTTTTATCTTGTAAACAAGTGGCGGAAACTCGGATTTCTCAAACACCACTTTCTTTCCCTTGTCCTTGGACTGCTGGCGGTCGGATGGTCACTATGGAACTTTGCTTATTTACTTTACCGTTGCTACTGTTACAATTACAACAAAACTGCTACTGTTACTTTTGCTACTCACATCAAGTTACTTCCATACTACTTTGCTACTAAATACTTTGCTGCAGATACTAAGTTATCTAGGTGTGGTTGAATTGATAACTTAACTGCTAATACTTGAGAATATTCTTTGGCTCCCCTTGTGTCGAATCAATAAATTTGGGTTAAATACTCTACCCTCGAAAACTGTTGCGATCCCCTATACTTGTGGGTTATCAAGACTATTTTCTGGCGCCGTTGCCGGGGAGCATAGCTCTATTCTTTGAGTCACTTGGGATTTATATCGGCTGGTCACTATGAGGAGCTTGAAAGACGAAAGAACTAAGATTTTTCCCTCAACTACGAGGAGAGGTAAGGCACTACCATCTAACTCTGCACTAGATTCTCCTTCTGTTTTGAGTAAGCTTGCGACACCTAAACCTGTTACTGCTATGAATTCTGATATGTCGCATGTTATTGATGATGCCACTTCTGCTATGCATGATACTTATGATGAAACGACTTCTATGCTTGATATTAATGTGCCATTAGGTGAATTCTTGATGAACAACTTGCTAGGGCTAGGGAGAATGAAATTCTTGAAACTGATATTATTGAAGATAGTGAGGATGTAGGTTCTCCCCCTAAATATGAATTACTTGTTGTTCCCGAGGGTTATGTTATGGATCAAGAAACTAGTAGAGCTATTCTTGCTTGCAATGATAGATCTGATCTTAAGAAGTTACTAGTTAAACTTAAACAGAAATCTCTAAATGCTAGAATGAAATATGACCCTGCTTTTGCTACTTCACCTATCTTTGTTACTGATAAGGATTATGAATTCTCTATCGATCCTGAGATAATTACTTTGCTTGAATCTGATCCCTTCTATGGCTATGAATCTGAAACTGTTGTGGCACATCTTACTAAATTGAATGATATAGCTGTTGGGGAACGTAGCAGAAATTCAAAATTTTCCTACGTGTCACCAAGATCTATCTATGGAGAGACTAGCAACGAGGGGAAGGAGAGTGCATCTACATACCCTTGTAGATCTCTAAGCGGAAGCGTTCAAGAGAACGGGGTTGAAGGAGTCGTACTCGTCGTGATCCAAATCACCGCAGATCCTAGTGCCGAACGGACGGCACCTCCGCGTTCAACACACGTACAACCCGGTGACGTCTCCCATGCCTTGATCCAGCAAGGAGAGAGGAAGAGGTTGAGGAAGACTCCATCCAGCAGCAGCACAACAGCGTGGTGGTGATGGAGGAGCGTGGCAATCTGCAGGCTTCGCCAAGCACCGCGAGAGAGGAGGAGTACTTGGGAGAGGGGAGGGCTGCGCTGCATCCTGGGTGTGGCTGCCTCCCACCCCTCCACTATTTATAGGGGAAGAGGGGCCGGCCCCCAGATCCCATCTAGGGTTGGGGCGGCGGCCAAGGGGGAGGAGTCCTCCCAAGTCAAGTGGAGGCCCGCCCCCTTAGGGTTTCCCCTCCCAGGCGCCGGGGCCTTGGGGGGGAGGGGCTGGTGCCCCTGGCCCATTAAGGCTAGGGCGCCCCCTTACAGCCAATGCTGCTGTATTTGACGTGGTGGAACAATTTCCGGACCTCCGGACCCCCTCCGGAATCCTTCGGAACCTTCTGGAAGCTTCCCGGTACAATACCAGAAAAACCCGAACTTTTCCCGGAACCCGAACAACAACTTTCCATATATAAATCTTTACCTCCGGACAATTCCGGAACTCCTCGTGACGTCCGGGATCTTATCCGGGACTCCGAACAACATTCGGTAACCACATACAAACTTCCTTTATAACCCTAGCGTCATCGAACCTTAAGTGTGTAGACCCTACGGGTTCGAGAACCATGCAGGCATGACCGAGACGTTCTCCTGTCAAGAACCAACAGCGGGATCTGGATACCCATGTTGGCTCCCACATGTTCCACGATGATCTCATCGGATGAACCACAATGTCAAGGACTCAATCAATCCCGTATACAATTCCCTTTGTTTAACGGTATAGTACTTGCCCGATATTCGATCGTCGGTATGCTGATACCTTGTTCAATCTCGTTACCGACAAGTCTCTTTACTCGTTTCGTAACACATCATCCCGTTATCAACCCCTTGGTAACATTGTGCACATTATGATGATGTCCTACCGAAAGTGGGCCCAGAGATACCTCTCCGTTTACACGGAGTGACAAATCCCGCCTCGATTCGTACAACCCAATGTACACTTTCGGAGATACCTGTAGTGCACCTTTATAGCCACCCAGTTACGTTGTGACGTTTGGTACACCCAAAGCATTCCTACGGTATCCGGGAGTTGCACAATCTCATGGTCTAAGGAAAAGATACTTGACACTGGAAAAGCTTTAGCATACGAACTACGATCTTTGTGCTAGGCTTAGGATTGGGTCTTGTCCATCACATCATTCTCCTAATGATGTGATCCCGTTATCAATGACATCCAATGTCCATGGTCAGGAAACCATAACCCTCTATTGATCAACGAGCTAGTCAACTAGAGGCTTACTAGGGACCTGGTGTTGTCTATGTATCCACACATGTATCTAAGTTTCCTATCAATACAATTATAGCATGGATAATAAATGATTATCATGAATAAGGAAATATAACAATAACTAATTTATTATTGCCTCTACGGCATATTTCCAACAGTCTCCCACTTGCACTAGAGTCAATAATCTAGTTCACATCGCCATGTGATTAACACTCACACGTCACATCGCCATGTGACCAACATCCAAAGAGTTTACTAATGTCATTAAACTATTTCACATCATCATGTGATTAAGACTCAATGAGTTCTGGGGTTTGATCATGTTTTGCTTGTGAGAGAAGTTTTAGTCAACGGGTCTGCAACATTCAGATCCGTATGTACTTCGCAAATCTCTAGGTCATATTGTAAATGCTGCTTCCACGCTCCACTTGGAGCTATTCCAAATGGTTGTTCCACTATACGTATCCGGCTTCTCTACTCAGAGCTATCCGGATAGGTGTTAAGCTTGCATCAACGCAACTCTTTACGTCGAACTCTTTATCACCTCCATAACCGAGAAACATATCCTTATTCCTCTAAGGATAATTTTGATCGCTATCTGGTGATCCACTCCTTGATCACCTTTGTACCCTCTTGCCAGATATGTAGCAAGGCACACATCAGGTGCGGTACACAAAATAGCATACTGTAGAGCCTACGTGTAAAGCATAGGGGACGACCTTCGTCCTTTCTCTTTTTTCTGCCGTGGTCGAGCTTTAAGTCTTAACTTCATACCTTACAACTCAGGCAAGAACTCCTTCTTTGACTGATCCTTCTTGAACACCTTCAAGATCATGTCAAGGTATGTGCTCATTTGAAAGTATTATTAAGCATTTTGATCTATCCTTATAGATCTTGATGCTCAATGTTCAAGTAGCTTAATCCAGGTTTTCCATTGAAAAACACCTTTCAAATGACCCAATATGCTTTCCAGAAATTCTACGTCATTTCTGATCAACAATATGTCTACAACATATACTCATCAGAAATTCTATAGTGCTCCCACTCACTTCTTTGGAAATACAAGTTTCTCATAAACTTTGTATAAACTCAAAATCTTTGATCATCTCATCAAAGCGCTCATTCCAACTCCGAGATGCTTACTCCAGTTCTTAGAAGGATCGATGGAGCTAGCATACCTTTTAGCATCCTTAGGATCGACAAAAACTTTCTGATTGTATCGCATACAACCTTTCCTCACGAAAACTGGTAAGGAAACTAGTTTTGATCTGCCAGATTTCATAAATGCAGCTAATGCTAACATGATTCCGACGGACTTAAGCATCGCTACGGATGAGAATATCTCATCGTAGTCAACTCCTTGAACTTGTGAAAAACTCTTTGCCACAAGTCGAGCTTCATAGACAGTGACATTACCGTCCACGTCCGTCTTCTTCTTAAAGATCCATTTATCTCAATGGCTTGCCGATCACCGGGCAAGTCCACCAAACTCCATGCTTTGTTCTGATACATAGATCCTATCTCGGATTTCATGGCTTCTAACCATTTGTCGGAATTTGGTCCCACCATCGCTTCTCCGTAGCTCGTAGGTTCATTCTTATCTAGCAACATGACCTTCAGGACAGGATTACTGTACCACTCTGAAGCAGTACGCATCCTTGTCACCCTACGAGGTACGGTAGTGACTTGATCCAATACTTCATGATCACTATCATAAGCTTCTACTTCAATTGGTGTAGGCGCCACAGGAACAACTTCCTGTGCCCTGCTACACACTTGTTGAAGTGACGGTTCAATAACCTTATCAAGTCTCCACCATTCTCCCACTCAATTCTCGAGACAAACCTTTCCTCGAGAAAGGACCCGATTCAAGAAACAATCCCTATTGCTTTCGGATCTGAATTAGGAGGTATACCCAACCGTTTTGGGTGTCCTACGAAGATGCATTTTATCCGCTTTGGGTTCGAGCTTATCAACCTGAAACTTTTTCACATAAGCATTGCAGCCCCAAACTTTTAGGGAACGACAGCTTAGGTTTCTCCAAACTATAGTTCATACGGTGTCGTCTCAACGGAGTTACGTGGTGCCCAATTAAAGTGAGTGCGGTTCTCTCTAATGCCTAACCCATGAACGATAGTGGTAATTCGATAAGAGACATCATGGTACGCACCATATCCAATAGGGTGCAGCTATGATGTTCGGACACACCATTACACTATGGTGTTCCAGGCGGTATTAATTGTGAAACAATTTCCACAATGTCTTAATTGCGTGCCAAAGCTCATAACTCAGATACCCATCTCTATGATCATATCATAGACATTTTATCCTCTTGTCACGACGATCTTCAACTTCACTCTGAAATTACTTGAACCATCCAATAATTCAGACTTGCGTTTCATCAAGTAAATATACTCAGTATCTACTCAAATCATCCGTGAAGTAAGAACATAACGATATCCATCACAGTGCCTCAGCACTCATTGGACTGCACACATCAAAATGTGTTACTTCCAACAAGTTGCTATCTTGTTCCATCTTACTGAAACCGAGGCTTTTCAGTCATCTTGCCCATGTGGTATAATTTGCATATCTCAAGTGATTCAAAATCAGGTGAGTCCAAACGATCCATCTGCATGGAGTTTCTTCATGCGTATACACCAATAGACATGGTTCGCATGTCTCAAACTTTTCAAAAACGAGTGAGTCCAAAGATCCATCAACATGGAGCTTCTTCATGCATTTTATACCAATATGACTTACATGGCAGTGCCACAAGTGAGTGGTACTATCATTACTATCTTATATCTTTTGGCATGAAAATGTGTATCACTATGATCGAGCTTCAATAAACCATTCCTTTAGGTGCAAGACCATTGAAGGTATTATTCAAATAAATGGAGTAACCATTATTCTCCTTAAATGAATAACCATATTGCGCTAGACATAATCCAATCATGTCTATGCCCAACACAAACACCAAATGACAATCAGGTTTAGTACTAATCTTGATGGTAGAGGGAGCGTGCGATGTTTGATCACATCAAACTTGGAAACACTTCCAACACATATCGTCAGCTCACCTTTAGCTAGTCTCCATTTATTCCGTAGCTCTTTTATTTTGAGTTACTAAAACTTAGCAACCGAACTGGTATCTTAATACCCTGGTGCTACTAGGAGTACTAGTAAGTACACATTAACATAATGTATATCCAATATACTTCTATCGACCTTGCCAGCCTTCTCATCTACCAAGTATCTAGGGTAATTCTACTCCAGTGGTTGTTCCCCTTATTACAGAAGCACTTAGTCTCGGGTTTGGGTTCAACCTTGGGTTTCTTCACCAGAGCAGCAGCTGATTTGCCGTTTCATGAAGTATCCCTTCTTGCCCTTGCCCTTCTTGAAACTAGTGGTTTCACCAACCATCAACAATTGATGCTCCTTCTTGATTTCTACTTTCGCGGTGTCAAACATCGCGAATACCTCAAGGATCATCATATCTATCCCTGATATGTTATAGTTCATCACAAGTCATGCTGCGGCCAAGGGGGGGAGGAGTGCCTCCCAAGTCAAGTGGAGGCCCTCCCCTTTAGGGTTTCCCCCCTCCCATGCGCATGGGCCTTGGGGGGGCTGGTGCCCCTGGCCCATTAAGGCTAGGGCGCCCCCCTACAGCCCATGCTGCTGTATTGGACGTGGTGGAACAATTTCCGGACCTCCGGACCCCTCCGAAATCCTCCGAAACCTTCTGGAAGCTTCCCGGTACAATACCAGAAAAACCCGAACTTTTCCCGGAACCCGAACAACAACTTTCCATATATAAATCTTTACCTCCGGACTATTCTGGAACTCCTCGTGACGTCCGGGATCTCATCCGGGACTCCGAACAACATTCGGTAACCACATACAAACTTCCTTTATAACCCTAGCGTCATTGAACCTTAAGTGTGTAGACCCTACGGGTTCTAGAACCATGCAGACATGACCGAGACGTTCTCCGGTCAATAACCAACAACGGGATCTGGATACCCATGTTGGCTCCCACATGTTCCACGATGATCTCATCGGATGAACCACAATGTCAAGGACTCAATCAATCCCGTATACAATTCCCTTTGTCTAACGGTATAGTACTTCCCCGAGATTCGATCGTCGATATGCTGATACCTTGTTCAATGTCGTTACCGGCAAGTCTCTTTACTCGTTCCGTAACACATCATCCCGTGATCAAGCCCTTGGTCACATTGTGCACATTATGATGATGTCCTATCGAGTGGGCCCAGAGATACCCCTCCTTTTACACGGAGTGACAAATCCCAATCTCGATTCGTGCCAACCCAACAGACACTTTCGGAGATACCTGTAGTGCACCTTTATAGCCACCCAGTTACGTTGTGACGTTTGGTACACCCAAAGCATTCCCTACGGTATCCGGAGTTGCACAATCTCATGGTCTAAGGAAAAGATACTTGACATTGGAAAAGCTTTAGCATACGAACTACGATCTTTGTGCTAGGCTTAGGATTGGGTCTTGTCCATCACATCATTCTCCTAATGATGTGATCCCGTTATCAATGACATCCAATGTCCATGGTCAGGTAACCGTAACCATCTATTGATCAACGAGCTAGTCAACTAGAGGCTTACTAGGGACCTGGTGTTGTCTATGTATTCACACATGTATCTAAGTTTCCTATCAGTCCAATTATAGCATGGATAATAAACGATTATCATGAACAAGGAAATATAATAATAACTAATTTATTATTGCCTCTAGGGCATATTTCCAACAATAGCCACCCTGTTCACTAATGATGAGAAATCTCGCTACTATTATATCCTTACGATATTTCCATTCTCATTAAAGGGTGATGCTAAAACTTTGTTTAATTCTCTTGATCCTGGTTGTGTGCGTAGTCCCCAGGATATGATTTATTACTTCTCTGCTAAATATTTCCCTGCTCATAAGAAACAAGCTGCCTTGCGGGAAATATATAATATTGTGCAAGTTGAAGAAGAGAGTCTCCCACAAGCTTGGGGGAGGATTCTCCGGTTACTTAATGCTTTGCCTGATCATCCTCTTAAGAAAAATGAAATACTTGATATCTTTTATAATGGACTAACTGATGCTTCCAAGGACCACTTGGATAGTTGTGCTGGTTGTGTTTTCAGGGAAAGAATAGTCGATCAAGATGAATTGCTACTGAATAATATGTTGACTAATGAAAATAATTTGACTCTTCCTGAGCCAATTGAGCCAACTCCTGAGCCTATTCCTAAACCAACTCCGAAGAAGAGGGGTGTTTTATTTCTCAGTCCTGAAGATATGCAAGAGGCAAAGAAATCTATGAAATAAAAAGGTATTAAAGCTAAAGATGTTAAGAATTTACCTCCTGTCGAAGAAATACATGGTCTTAATATACCACCTATTTAAGAAACACATTGTCCTGATAACCCGACACAGGTAGTAAAGGTAAATTCTCTCTATAGATATGATAAAGTTGAAATCCCGTCTACTAAGTTTCCTAGCCAATGTTTAGATGAATTTGATGAGTTTATGGCTAGACAAGAAAATTTCAATGCTTATGTTGGTAGAGAATTAAAGAGTAATGTTTACATGATTGGACGCTTGAGTGATTATATGGCTAGAGTTAAAGGTGAACTTAAACTCATTAGCAAATATGCTTCTATGGTTACCACTCAACCAGAACAAGTACTTAAAGCTCAAAGTGATTGGCTCAATGAATTAAATAATAAACATGATTTTGCTGTTAGAGTGGCTACTAGAACGGGTAAAATGACTCAGGAACCTTTGTATCCTGAAGGCCACCCTCAGAGAATTGAGCAAGATTCTCAGAGAAATAATTTAGATGCACCTAGTCCTTCTAAAAAGAAGAAAAAGAAAATGATAGGACTTTGCATGCTTCTAGGGAACCTGTTATAGACACACCTGAGAATCCCAATGATAATGTTAATGATAATGTTCATGTTGATGCTCAACCTAGCAATAATAATGATGTAGAGATTGAACCTGCTGTTGATCTTGATAACCCACAATTAAAGAATCAACGTTATGATAAGAGAGACTTTGTTGCTAGGAAGCACGGTAAAGAAAAAGAACCATGGGTTCAAAAACCCATGCCTTTTCCTCCTAAGCCATCCAAGAAAAAGGATGATGAGGATTTTGAGTGCTTTGCTGAAATGATTAGACCTATCTTCTTACATATGCGCTTAACTGATATGCTTAAAGTAAACCCTTATGCTAAATACATGAAGGATATTATTACAAATAAAAGAAAGATACCGGAAGCTGAAATTTCCACCATGCTTGCTAATTATACTTTTAAGGGTGGAATACCAAAGAAACTAGGAGATCCAGGAGTACTAACTATACCATGCTCCATTAAAAGAAACTATGTTAAAACTGCTTTATGTGATCTTGGATCCGGTGTTAGTGTTATGCCTCTCTCTTTATATCGTAGACTTGAATTGAATAAGTTGACACCTACTGAAATATCTTTGCAAATGGCTGACAAATCAACTGCTATACCTGTCGGTATTTGTGAGGACGTGCCTGTTGTGGTTGCAAACGTCACTATCTTAACGGACTTTGTTATTCTTGATATCCCCGAGGACGATAGTATATCGATTATGCTTGGTAGACCCTTTTTGAATACTGCAGGGCTGTTATTGATTGCAACAAAGGCAATGTCACTTTTCATGTTAATGGTAATGAGCATACGGTACACTTTCCGAGGAAACAACCTCAAGTTCATAGTATCAAATCTATTGGAAAATTTCCAACTATTATTATTGGAGGTTTTGAAATTCCTCTTCCTACTGTCAAGAAGAAATATGATATTCTTATTATTGGGGATGTTCATATCACTGTTGAGGTAACCTAGTGTTATTCAAAAATTTTCGATTCCATGTTATTCGGAATGAGTTTGTTAACAAGACTTGATCAACCTTGTTAGTGGATTCCTTTTGATGATCATGAGATGGATGAAACTAGAAGGCACAACCTTCTGTACCCTCTTTTTACTTTCTGTTATTTAGAATAAATAAAGCAAAAATAGTATTTTCTGTCTGTTTTCTGAATTATCCGTGCAATAAAAAATATCCCGAAAATAAAAGTTCTCCAAATGCCCTGCCAATTTAGTATGATTTTTTTCTGGAATATTTGAGAATATTTGTCACTGAGAACACAGCAGGGGGAGATGGCACCTGGCGACGAGGGTCCAAGGCGCGCCCACCCCTACAAGGCGCGCCCCCCCGCCGCGTGGGCCCACGGTGGCCCCCCTCCACTTATTCCTGCACCCACACACTCCATCTTTGTCACGCCCAATATGCGACCCTATCCAAAAGGAACTCGAAGGTACCACCAAGGATAGACCCGCATATTGAAACGCTTTTGCAAGGTGGATATCATTACATCAACATTACATAATACATAGGGATACATACATAAGGCACAAATGCCACAAGCATACATCAACATCATATACAGGAACAACATCCGACTACGGATGAAACATAAACAGAAACTCAAACGACATCCACCACCTTTAGCCCAGTGCCGACACAGAACCTAACCCCTGATCAAGAAGCGTAAGAAGAACTCCAACACAAGTAAACATCGCTCTCGCGTCATGATCATCGCATAACCTGTACCTGCAATCGTGGTGTAGTAAACTGTGAGCCACGAGGACCCAGCAATCCCATTACCATGGGTATCAAGACTAGCAAAGCTTAATGGGTAAGGAAGGAGTAAAGTGGTGAGGTTGCAGCAACGACTAAGCAAATATGGTGGCTAACTTACGCAAATGAGAGCGAGAAGAGAAACAAAGGAACGGTCGTCAACTAGTAATGATCAAGAAGTGATCCTGAACTCCTACTTACGTCGAGGCATAACCCAGAAACCGTGTTCTCCTCTCGATCAACCCCGAAAAGAGACACTCACGATTACGCACACGGTTGGTGTATTTTAGAAGAGTTTGCTTCAAGTTTACTACAACCGGATATTAACAAATTCCCATCTGCCACATAACCGCGGGCACGGCTCTCGAAAGTTTATACCCTGCAGGGTGTCCCAACTTAGCCCATGATAAGCTCTCGCGATCAACGAAGGATATTCCTTCTCCCCGGGAAGACCTGATCAGTCTCGGAATCCCGGCTACAAGACATTTCGACAGCAATAAAACAAGACCAGCAAAGCCGCCCAAATGTGCCGACAAATCCCGATAGGAGCTGCACATATCTCGCTCTCAGGGCACATCCGGATGAGCAGTCCGTACAACTAAACCAGACCTCAAGTTTCCTTGAGGGGGCACTGCACAGGGCTCTAGTTCGGGCCAGCACTCGAAGGAGCACTGGTCCGGGGGGGGGGGGGGCTAAAATAAAGATGACTCTCGGGCTCCGGAAACCCAAGGGAAATAAAAGGGCATAGGTGAGGCAAATAGTAAAACCAATGTTGGGCCTTATGGAGGAGTCTTATTCAAAGCGAACTGTCAAGGGGTCCCATAAATCACCCGACCCAGCGTTAGGGGACGCAAAATCCGGGAACATAACACCGATATGATTTGAAACTAGGCGGCTAGAGTGGAACAAAACACCAAGCATAAGGCCGAGCCTTCCACCCTTTACCAAGTATATAGATGCATTAATTAAATAAGATATATTGTGATATCCCAACAAGTAAACATGTTCCAACAAGGAACAACATCTCCATGTTCCAATAAGGAACAAACTTCATCTTCACCTGCAACTAACAACGCTATAAGAGGGGCTGAGCAAAGCGGTAACATAGCCAAACAACGGTTTGCTAGGAAGGGTGCAAAAGGTTAGAGGCTGACATGGCAATTTGGGATGGCTTGAGCAGCAAGTGATAGGTAGCGCAGCATAGCGAAAGAACGAAGCAACTAGCACAGCAATGATAGTAGTGAGATCCAGGGTGACGTTCATCTTGCCTGAAATCCCGCAAGGAAGAAGAACGAGTCCATGAAGGAGATGAACGGATGAAGCCGAACCAAGCGTAGACGAACGAATCCTCACGATCGCAACGAAACAGGAACTAACAAGAAGAAGCACACAACATAGTAAACACACCACACATAAACGAGACATGATGCACAACCAAGCATGATGCATGACAAAACTACATGAAGCTACTCATGGCAAGAGGCGATGCAAACAAGAGCAACACATCAAAGCAAGTTTAAATGAGGCCGAACAACATATAACAATTCCGATAAGTCCTCATATGCAAATTTCGAAATTGGTCCAGATCTGAATAAACCTTATGTTCAAGTTGTTAAACAGCAAGTTAAGATGCACCACGATGATCTACACGAAATTCTAGTCAAGTTACATATAAAGTTCATTTAATTCGGAGCTACGGCCTAGAAGATATGAGCAAAACAAGATAAACATGACATTGATGCAAAATGCATACAAACATCAAGCAAAAACCTCAAAACAAGGATGCAACATGATACTATGAAGCTACATGCAAAATCAAGCAAGTTTCATATAGAGCACACTCAAAACGGAGCAAAGGATCAACACATACACCCTATACAAGTCATAACAACAATCTGTCCATAACAGCAAGTAGGCATATTGCAAGCACCAAAACAACATGCTACAGGACCTCAACATAATAACAAAAGGCATGGGCATGATGTACAGGTAGAGTATTACAAAACATGAACACTGAGCTATCTCCATAAATCAATAGAACATGCTCAAACACACATGGCAAGATTGCAAATAATAACAGTTCAGACTTAGCAGAATATAACAGCAGGTTGCAATGTTTAGAGCTATCAAACAACATGTTACAGGAACTTATCATGGAAAACAAAGGCATGGCATGAATATACTAAAAGCGTAGAACAGAAGTCCTTTACTGACCATAAGCCAAAAAGGATCAGAAAATATGATGGCACCCATGTAAACATGGCAACTTATATTACAGATTCAAACATGGCAGGAACAACAATAAGTAGGCACGTTGGTGAGCTTGAACCACTCACCACAGAACAATACATGGCATGGAAAGGAAACCAATAGCAAGAAGACATGTCATAGAAGCTATACATGAAAAGGACAACATCATAGCATACACGGATCAACTACAACAACCTTGGCAAAATTGAATAACATTTAAACAACCTGCCAGGAAACATTTTATAGCAAAAGTAGAGCTCGATTGACTCAAGCTATGGCACTCCATAATTGCAAACAAGGGCATGAATGGATAGAGAATAACCATATGTTCAAAACATCCTTACTGAAGTATCTCAAAATAATCATGGATCTCTCGGTAGCATCAAGTTAGCATGGCATAAAAATATCAGCAAAACAGGGCTGAAATCAGTAACATCATGAAGCCTAGTTTGCATGCTTGTGCTAGTCACCACAGAGATCACAAAAATACATGGTATACACCCCTGTAAAGATGGCATGGCATATTACAAAACACATGTAGGACTCAAGTTCATAGGATGCACACATCAATCATGGCAAAAATGACAAAAGTGCATGTTCTTATAAGAATCTGAAACTAACATCACATAGCACTCTTCTAACAGCATTTCGGGCATCAAGATGAGCTCAAATGAAAATGATGCAATGAGATGAAATGATCTACTCTTCGAGGCGAACAATTTGACATATTATAGCAGGTCAAACATGGCATGATTTGTAAAATTATCCGGGTCAACCTCTGGACAAATCTGGATCTGGCGTGGAACCCGAGGTTCGCCGGAGATCCCGCCGGGGTTTGCCGCCAGAGAGGATGGAGATGGGGTCGGCGTGGCCGGGGAGGGCGCCGGCGGGGCCGAGGGGAGCCGGGCGGCGGCCGGGCGGACGGCGGGCGAGGCGGGCCGGACAGGCGCCATGGCGCGGCCGAGGCGAGGTGGGGACCCTCGGGCGGCGGAGGCTCGGCTCGGCCGGGCCGGCGGGAAGGTGCCGGGCACGGCGGCGGGCGGTTGGCGCCAGCGGGCGGAGGGCGGCCAGCGAGGTGGCGGCTGGACATGTCCGGCCGGGGACGGACATGTCCGGCGCGGCGCGGAGGGGAAAACTAGGGTTTCGGGGGGGATGGACTGCAGAATTTCGGGGAGAACACATATTTATAGGTAGAGGGAGCTAGGAGAATCCAAATGAGGTGCGGTTTTCGGCCACGCGATCGTGATCGAACGACCGAGAGCATGGAGGGGAGTTTGCTGGGTTTTGGGCCACTTTGAAAGGGGTGTTGGGCTGCAACTCAAAGAGGGCTTTACGGTTACCCGGTTAACCGTTGGAGTATCAAACGACCTCCAAATGGCACGAAACTTGACAGGCGGTCTACCGGTGCTATACCAAGGCCGCTTGGCAAACCTCGGTCCATTCCGAGAACGTTTAACACACGCACACCTAAAAGAGGTAAAAGGGGGCGCCGGGAGACATAGGAGTGCCGGATTGCAAAACGGACAACGGGGAAAATGCTCGGATGCATGAGACGAACACGTATGCGAAATGAAATGCACATGCTGACATGATATGGAATGCAGATGATGACATGGCAAAGTGCAACACGCAAGCAAATGACATGGCAACGACGACGAATAACTGGCGGACACCTGGCACATCGAGTCCGGGGCGTTACAATCTTCCTCCCAAAAAAATCAACATCCAGCTCAAGCACGAGTTCTAGCTCATTTTGCTGCGATTTTTGATCTCCTTGCTTAAAGCTCCATTCACAAAACTGCTTTGGGGGATTGTTCCTTGGTATGTGACTCCTCCAATGGTCCAATTAGTTTTTGTTCTAGTGCTTTATTCATTGCAAATTTTTGCTGCCTAGGTGACCCTGTTCTTGAGCTTCCATGTCAAATTTATGAGGTCCCAAGTAATTCTAATGCATGATATAGGCTCTAGGCACTTGTGGGAGTAGTTGCTATCAGTTTTATTGAGTTTGATTCACTTTTATTTTGAGTTACTAAAAATTTCAGAAAAAAAATGAAGAGGTTGTTCTTGAGGGGCTCTTCTAGCCAAGGCTCCAAGGATAAACAATCTAAGGAGAAAGAAAAGGCCAAGTATAATCTTCCTCGCATGGCGGAAGTACGGCCGTGTGAATGGCCTTGTGATGATTTCTTGAGAGCGGCCGAGATTTATGTAGATTTTTATTCTTTGGCTGATAATGCGGGCCTCACCGACTTCCTCAATGACCAGGCTGAACAATATCTCTTACTCACCAATACTTCAGTAGCTTTCCATTTATATGATGAGGCTAGGGAGATGTCATTACGTGATTTTTGTGCGGTCTGCAAAATACCCTTCGAGGGCAGCTTAGAGGAACCACAACGTAAATATGTGGATGGTTTTATTGATACTATTACTGTAGGGGAATCGAGGAAGGTTTCTGATGCAAGAATTACTAGCATACATTTTCCTATTTTACGCTACTTTGCAATATTTGCTAGTCGATGCTTAATTGGTCACGGAAACTGTGGAAACCTTAGTGTTCCTGACATCATTATTATATTCCATGCTTTATTTCGTGATAATTATGTTAGTATGGATGCTATTATTGCTAAACGGTTAAGCCTGGACCGTACAAAAGGCCCCATATTTGGAGGTATGTATGTTGCACGCCTTGCTAAACATTTCACGATACGTATTAGGCATTTTGAGAAAGAAGAAAAATTGCTGCCTCCTACCTTTCTAGACTATAAGAGCATGGTAGCACATGAGTTTATTGTTAATAATGATGATAAGATACTTTTGTATAATTTGAGATTTAATAAGAAACACAGTGAGATTATTATCTTGCTTGCGCCTTCTTTGTTTGATTACTGCATGCCATTACCTTGTCTTGCCGGCAGCCGTTTACGCGCACCGAGGCCAGGCATCAGCCCTAGAGCCAGAGCCGGAACCACCACTTGACCCTTATCGACCATCATCTTATCAGTGGGATCTGGAGGAGATCGCCAGCTAGTGGCAGTACGATGACAC
The DNA here is from genome assembly GCA_021605145.1 of Aegilops bicornis. NCBI lineage: Eukaryota > Viridiplantae > Streptophyta > Magnoliopsida > Poales > Poaceae > Aegilops > Aegilops bicornis. The sequence continues at coordinate 650,450,819 of CM038674.1, forward strand.
TCCTCAGTACACCGGGGAGAGTAGACGCAATCCATGGGCATAGACCAACTTAGGACAAAAGCCTAAGCTTGGGGGGAGTACGTATCTCTCACTGACATTACATTCATGTTCACACATTCATTTTAGTTGTCGGTGTTCATACTTTTTCATTGTAGTATCCATGCTAGTTTAATTTCTTTTTCTAGCTTTCTTCTTGTGTGTTTGATAAACCTTAAGAAAAAAAATTAGTTAGTTTAATTTCCATGCTGTAGTAGTAGTAATTAAAATGAAAACCCAAAAAGATTTCTCGTTCTTCTTTTGCTTATTGGGAGCTTTCCCGTGTAAATAGTTTTATTTCTTTTCTTTTCCTTTGGGGGTCGAGAGGAGAAGACCATAATGAAAATGTTTAGTGGCTCTATTCACTAGTGCGTAACCGGCAATAGCACCGTTCAGAGTAAGGTTCTTTAGTGCGGTTACATAACCGCACTAAAGTGTGGTCACTAAAGCCCCCCTTTAGTACCGGGTTCAGCACGAACCAGTGCTAAAAGGCCAACCACGTGGCACGAGCCAGCTCCGGCGGAGCCCTTTAGTACCGGTTGGTAACACCAACCGGTACTAAATGTTTAATGAGTTTTTGTTTTATTTTTTATTTTTCAATTAAATTTGTGTTATCAATTTAATTCTTTTTCGTTTGCTGGTATTTTACAATACTACACATTGTACACGTTATGCATATATATATATATATATATATATATATATATATACATTATATAAATAGAATTTCTAATAGAACCAATCATGAATATATATATATATATCATCTATGTCTCACAAACCATCATATTAATTAATTCACACATACACACATGTATAGCTATATACAATTTCTCCTACATATGCATGTTGCCTTCGGAGCCAGTGGCATTAGCCTAATTGGTGCCTTCGGAGCTCGATGGGGGAAGCAGGTAATAGTATTCTCCCTTCGGATTTATGACCTGGTCGAGCAAAAATCCCGCTATTTCCTCTTGAAGTGCTTCTACGCGCTCCGTTTCTAGGAGCTTCTCCCGCACCTCTGTGAACTGTTAAGAAGGAGATCAATATGCATGTGTATTAGTTGTGTGACTAGATATCGATAATGGTGTAAAAATTGTGAATAGTGTTTTGACAAGCGTACCCATTCCTGTCTTTCAGATCTGCTCCTTTCGGACGCCATCATGCGAATGTTCTCGCAAACGCAGAATGCACACAGATCAGTCCCTGCGCCTGCTTCAGGGCCTTTACGAGAATGGAATTTGATCGGATAATAATTAATCAAGCATGATAATTACAGATATGGCAGCTAGCTAGCTAGCTAGTACTATAATTACTTACCTTGGGTCGAAACCATTTAAGCTTTTGTTTCCATTCGCCTTCCGTGACGCTGATGAACCTTGCCCAAGCCACCTGCCCGACAATGAAAATGAATAAAGGGGTTATTAAATATAGTCCATATCATGAAAAATGACGAACTAAATAGGCCGAGATATATAGTTAATAATGATTGAAATTACCTGTTGACTATCCCAAACAAGATGTTATAGTTAGTTTTTTCTTTGAGTAGTGAGTCCAGTACTTCAACTGTTCCGGCGTCAACTTTAATGATACACAAGACCGGTGATATCTGCATGCACACACGTTTGCATGCCTTAATTAAGCGGGCATATGTAAAGCAAAAACATGTAGCTAGCTAGTAGGCAAAAGCAGAGAATTTGTAGTACAAGACAAAGGTGACTCACTTTGGAAGTTGTAAGGAAGTAGTATATCTTCATTGTATTTGAGGCACTTCAAGAACTCTAGCATGTTGTCCTCTACGTCCTTTTGATGATGTGCATTTAGTTTCCATGTGTATTCATTAACGGTGTTTGGGTCAATGAACCCGATGCCATAGCGTCCACCTTTTGTCATTTCATACATCTTCATCCTGTATATAATACCACAGAAAAGAATATAGTGAGGATAATTACAGGTAATGATTGATCAAAAGGATCAATACAGCTAGCTTGAGACTTAAATTACAGAAAGAAATCACTTACAGACAATAGCAACTGACGATAGATTTGTCGAGTGCGTCTTGATTGTATAACTGAAACAGTTCAGAATACTCAACGGACAAAGCTTTCTCATGGAAGTAATGGTCCTCCTTGACATTCACCATGAAGGACACTCGATCGGAAATCTTGGTAATGTTCATGTACCATTGATGCAATTCATACATTCTCGTTGGGAGGTTCTTGACCTTGTCTGGATGGACCAAAGGTTGGCCCCGGACATATTTCCGTTTTATTTCATCCTCTCTAAGCACAGGCATGGGCTCGATCTCGAGGAGTTGTCCAACAGTGATTTTGAGAACTTCAGCCTGCATTATATAGTCCTCCGTTATTACCACATTGCCCACCTCGAGAACGTAAACTGTTTGCCCACAATAATATTGGGCGCCAGCGTCTTTATCACGTGTTGTTGGCACAACAAGCGAGGGATCGATTCGCCGCCTGTTCTCCCACCGGGGAATGGTTTTCCCGCATTTTTGACAGCTGCTTCTTGTTTGCTCGATCCGAGCTCGCCTCCTTACGTAGGCGTGCTCGATTTAACTTCTGATGTGGCGCTCATAGTCTGTGTCAACAGGCTTGGGAGCTGGTGGTTGAGCCATCTGAATGAAGTGGTCAATCGTTTCCTTGGGCACTTTCTCCCTTGGCGGCGGTGGCGGTTTTGGTGCAAAATGGGCTTCCACCTCGGACTTTGATATGGCTGCGATTTCCTCCTCGGACCTGTCATAAGACCTCTGCGGAAGAGGCGTGAGGCTTGGACCATATTTATATCGCTTGCCTCCGTCTGTACTTCCTGTACTACCTCGACTCGTACCGCTACGCACCATAGCTGCAGGGGTGTCTCTTCTGCGATTGCTTGGTAGGCGGCGGAGACGCCGGTGTGACGGGGCTGAGTTGGACGAGGAGGAGTGGCCGCTGAAGATGTGCGGACTTGGAGGAGGAGTGGCCTGAGGTTGTGCGGACTTGGAGGAGGAGTGGGACGTCGGCTGTGGCGGACTTGGAGGAGGAGGTGGCTGACACTTTGCCGAACTTGGAGGAGGAGTGGCACGACACTTTGCCGGACTTGGTGGACTTGCAGGAGGCGGGAGACTGCTGACTCGGTGGCGGCGGACTTGACGAGGAGTCGATGATGTGGCAGTGTCGGTGGCCTTGAAGATGATGCAATCCTTTTTCCATAGGATGATACGATGGTTGGCGTCTCCGAAAGCGCTCGTCCTCACCTCCAGGAATGTCAAGCTCTAGCCCCGAATATGGTTGCACCACCTCGTCAACCATGACACGAGCATAGCCCTCTGGAATCGGGATGCAATGGTAGGTTGCTTTGGGGGTAACTGGAAAAGCTTCTCCGTCCGCCACCTTCATGGATATGTTCTTCATTTTGACGTGTAGCTCGCAGCTATTGTTCTCCGTGATGTCATCCATGGGGTATCTACCCAGCATTGCTTTGTCCGGGGCGGAACCCACGCTGCTTCTCTGCATGGATGGGGCGGTGCTATCCAATGCTGGATCATCCGCTAGCTGCTGCTCTTTGAGACCCCTTTGCTGGCTAAGTGAGTCGATCTGCTCCTGCTGCCGCTGGAATTTGACCGCCAATTCCGCTTGACTTGCTTCTAGGCCTTGAAGGCGTTCATAGTCCCGCTTCCTCTGCTCCTCCTCCATCTTCCTCTTCTTCTCCTCCGCAATCTTCTTTCTCGCCACGGGTTACGTAGTCGTTGTTCCAGTCTGAAAACCCCTCATACCACGGAATAGCGCCCTTGCCTCGTGTTCTTCCCGGTGTTCAGGATTTCCCAGAACGCAGCGTAAGCTCGTCGTTCTCTCTGTTGGGCTGGAACACCCCGTTCGTGCCTCTTCTATTGCAACAAGTATCGCATCGTCGGCTCCTTCAGACTTGCCCTCGTCGAAACATTGCCTGTCTTGGATCCAACGCCCCCATGCGCATAGAACCAAGTCCCGACCACAGGGGCAGCTCTTAGTAACCGGAGTGGCACCTGCATCCTCCATCTCTTTCTCAGACTTATCCCACTTAGGCATTGCCACCGCATAGCCACCTGGCCCCAGCTTATGGAACTTATCCTTTTTTCCGGCATTCTTCTTGTTTATTCTCGACCGTTCCTTAGCTAATTCTGAATCCTTGAATTTCACGAAATCGTCCCAATGAGCACGTTGGTTCTCTAGTGTTCCCTCGAATCTTGGAGTCTTCCTTCCTCCCTTGACGTACTTGTCCCATTCATGATTCTTGTGGTTCTTGAATGCAACCGCCATCTTCCTAAGAGCAGCGTCCTTGACTTTCTGCACATACATACGTGAAATGATCTGGTAGGGTGAAATGTTCCATGAGAGTATCCCAAAGCAGATCTTTTTGATTCTTGTCGACAAAAGTAACATCTGGGCGTGGAGCAGCGTCCTCTTTGCCTTTTGTCCTTTGTCTTTTCTTTGGCTCTCTCCATTCTTGAAGGGAGATCGGGAGTTGGTCCTTCACAAGAACTCCGCACCGATTTAATGAACTTGTCCGCAATCTTCTTAGGCGCTAATGATTCGCCATTAGGTCTGATCGCCTCGATATTGTACTTTACGCCCTCCTTCAACTTTTTGTTCGGGCCTCGTTTCGTCCTTTTGCACAAGATTTGCTCGACCGGATGGCTGAAAGAACAAAGATCGATTCGTTAATATATCTTCAAGTCATTTAAAACATGTGATGATCACCGAAACCTGCTTATATAAATATATATACCTCGCCGGTCTTTGTTGTTTCAGGATCAACATGTTCTTCATCATCGTCATAATCGTAGTTCATGACTTCATCAATTCGGTCGTCAGCGATCGAATATCATATCACCCTCTCCGGTGTTGTTTAGAAATTGAGCCGTCATAATCTTCTTCATTCTGATTATCATCGGCCCGGCGTATCATATCGAACATGGTCTGTTCTCCCTCTCTGTCGGTATTTTCTGCCATAGCTTTTATTTAACTAATTCAAAAGAAATATAAAACAATTTAGTATTCAAATTACATCGTCTCGAATAATAGATATAATCTCGAATACTTTGTCTAGAATAATAGATACAATCTCGAATACATCGTCTCGAATAATATATAATATTGAATAGTACATCACCGCTAGCTAATTAAAGATCGAATACTATAGAAGAATCTAGGACACTCGCGGTTCCTGCGTCATGGCGGTGGACACCCAAAGAGAAGGAACCCTCACAGGATCATAGCTGATGTGAGATCCTCAAGATATCTTGCCGGTATTGGAGAACCTGCCGCCCTCTAACGCAACCATGTAGCGATGGGCGTGCTCGTCCTCCTCCCCGACACGGCGACGTACCTCCTCCCGTGAGGCCAGGTCCCTCCGCACCGAGGCTGCCCACTGTGACGCCACCAAACGAGATCAGGGTCGACGACGGGACCCGGGGCCGGGTTCCTCATCAAGCGGCGCGCCCCTCCAGGCAGTACCTCCCAGTGCCAGCCCGGCGGAGCCCAGTCCCGGACATGGGCCGGCTGGACGTCGTCGCGGACGGGTCGACGACGAGGATGCGGGCCGGGCATCGTCGATAACAAATACTAGCTATATGCCCGCAAAAATAATATTTTTTTAATGATTGGATTTTGATAACTAAAATTTATAACATTTCTACTATTTCAAAAATCTATATACTATTTCATACTAATTAAGCATCTAACACTAAAAACATAAAAACAATTTCTATACATCCATTAAAAACAGAAAAACAACATTATATAAAAAATTCCATACTAATTAAACACTAATTATATCCATCTAACATGCATTCATACATATATACTAGTGAGAAAACAATAATCTAAAAAATCTAAACTAATTAAACATACAAAATCTAAACTAATTAAATATATACGTATATGTGTGTGTGTGTGTTCATCATGCTTGTGTGTGTGTGTATGGGCTCAGAGGCGGCGCCCATGGTGGCCCTTGAGGCGAGAGGGGTTAGAGGGAGAGCTCACAGCGGGCGACGGCGACGGCGAGGCGACGGCCGGGCGGCGACGGCGGGACGGCGCGACGGGACGGGCCAGGCGGCGGAGACGAGGGCGGCAAGGGACGGGCGGCGACGGAGACGAGCGGCGACGGAGACGATCGAGGGCGGCGGCGACGGCGACGGAGACGATCGAGGGCGGCGGCGACGGCGACGGAGACGGAAACAGAGGAACAAACAGAGAGGGAAACTGAAATTTTCGTAGCTGTTGTATATATAGAAGGCACCTTTAGTACCGGTTGGAGCCACCAACCGGTACTAAAGGCCTGTTTTGGCTAGGCCAAGCGGCGCGAAGCGACCCCCTTTAGTACCGGGTGATAGAAAAGTGAATAGTTATGATGTTATTCATGGCATGATCAATACATAGGCATTACGTCCGTGACAAGTAGACCGTTAAACTTACTGACGCCTACTACTATTACTCCACTTCTAGAGTGATTCTATGCTTGTCTCTCTATGTATTAAGTTCATAACAAACAGAGTAATGCTTTAAGCATGATGACATAATGTAGATAAAATAGGATCAATCAATATGATCAAACCCCACTGTTTTATCCTTTGTAGCAACAATACAAATACGTGCCTCACTACTCCTCTTGTCACAGATTGAGGACACCACAAGTTTGAACTTACTACTATGCACCACTTCCACTAAAGATGTAATCATCAACTTGGGCAAAGAAAACTCATAGATCGGAAAGCATTACATAGCATAACAATCACACATAATAAAGTTCAGAACATAACTCAATTAATTTCAATGAATAATCTGATCATAAACCCATAATTTATTGGATCCCAACAAACACACATAAAAGAAAATTACATAGAATAGAACTCCGAGGAGAACATTGTATTGAAGATCAGAGAGAGAGAGAGAGAGAGAGAGAGAGAGAGAGGGAGGGAGGGAGGGAGGGAGAGGGAGAGGGAGAGGGAGAGGGAGAGGGAGAGGGAGAGGGAGAGATAGGGAGAGGGAGAGAGAGGGAGAGAGAGAGAGCGATCTAGCTACATGCTATGGACCCATAGGTAATGTGGGAACTACTCACACATCATTGAAGGCGCAACAAGGTTGATGTATAAGCCCTCCGTGATCGATTCCCCTCCAGTGAAATCTTGGCGTTGGCTTCCAGATGGGATCACGGAAGAACAAAGGATTGCGGCAGCGGAATAATTGTTTGGTCTCGCTCACGGTGTTTTTGGAATATTTAGGAATTTATAGCATCCGAATTAGGTCAGAAGGAGCCATGAGGGGCCCACAAGGGTGTTGGAAATATGTCACAGAGGTAATAATAAATTGGTTATTATCATATTTCATGTTCATGATAAATGTTTATTATTCATGCTAGAATTGTATTGACCGGAAACTTAAATACATGTGTGAATACATAAACTACACTGTGTCCCTAGTAAGCCTATACTAGACTAGCTCGTTGATCAAAGATGGTTAAGGTTTCCTAACCATGGATATGAGTTGTCATTTTATAACGGGAATCACATCATTAGGAGAATGATACGATGGACAGACCCAACCGTAAGCTTAGCATCAGATCGTTTATTTATTTTCTATAGTGTTTTCATGTCGAGTATCTGTTCCTTCAACCATGCCACTCCCGGATACCGGAGGAATGCCTTGTGTGCTATCAAACGTCACTTCGTAACCGGGTTGTCATAAAGGTGCTCTACAGGTATCTTGAAGGTGTACATTGGGTTGCATGGGTCGAGGCGGGATTTGTCGCTCCGTGTGGCGGAGAGATATCTCTGAGCCCTCTCGGTAATACAACATCATAAGAAGCTTCATGTGACTAATGAGTTTAGTCATGGGATCTTGTAGTACGGAACAAGGAAAGAGACTTGCCGGTAACGAGATTGAACTAGGTATGGAGATACCGATGATCGGATCTCGGGCAATTAACATATCGCCGGACAAAGGGATTTGCATACGGAATTGAATGAATCCTTGACATCGTGGTTCAACCGATAAAGATCTTCGTTGAATATGTAGGAATCAATATGAGCATCCAGGTCCCGTTATTTGTTATTGGTTGGAGAGGAGTCTCGGTCATGTCTGCATGTTCTCGAACCCATAGGGTCGCACACCTAACGTTCGATAGCACTAGGGTAGTGTTGATATATTAATAGTGAAAGAATATGAAGGTTGTTCGGAGTCCCAGATGGGATCTGGGACATCATGAAGATCTCTGGAATAGTCCGGAGGTAAAGATTCATATATGGAAAGTTGTTATCGGGGTTAGGAAAAGTTTGAGTTTTTTCTGTATTGTATAGGGAAGGTTCTAGAAGGTTCTAGAGGGGGCCCCACCTGCATGGGGGGACCCACATGAACGTGGGTAGTGGGGAAAGTCCCCACACCCCTAGTCTAGGTGCACCAATATTCTCCCTTAAAAGGAATACTAACATATCCCGAAGGGATAAGATCAGGATCCCTAAAAAGGGGGTAGCGATCCGTGGGGAAGGAAATGAGGGATTTCCTTCCTCCCACTTTGACCAATGACCCTAGGGCCTTGGAGGGCAAGACACCATCCCCCTCCACACCTATATAAAGGTGGGGAGGCGTTGAAACATCCCCTTCGACCCTTGCCCGTTACCTCTCCCAACTCCTCCCACGTTTCACCGGTACGCACTTTGCGAAGCCCTACCGGAATTCCGCTGCCACCACCACCACGCCGTCGTGTTGGTTCAGATATCATCTTTCTCCCCTCCTCTCCCTTAATATGTTAGTCCGGTAGAATTCAATAAAAGATATGCCCAAAGTCTATGTAATTGATAGCAATATAGCATGAATCATACACAAATTATCAATACATTGAGACTTTTCAGCATCCCCAGCTTAACCCATTATCGTGCTTGAGCATGTAGCTTTTTGGATCTGAATGCTTCCAATCATGATCATGACCAACTAATGTAACACCTAAGGTGAGTCTAAAGAAGTAAAATAATTGTTTAGCAAAAGGTCTATCTTGTGGGTCTTGACTATCCCAATGCATACAAAAGAAGTTTAAACATATTCTTTGTTAGTCAAATGCGGTAAGTCAAAATCACCAATGCCAAAATTTAGAACGAATGTCAAGTTTTTTGGGTAAAAATGATAATCATCCATGCAAAGTATATTAACATGGCAATCACTTATGGGGTAACCCTCAATACAAGACCAAATACAATTTTTTTGACCCTCACACCGTAGAACTATCGTTCTACGGTAAATTATATTAACCTAATAAAGTACATGGGGAGACTAAGCTCCAAAGAAAGAAACAAAAATCAACCTATTCCAGTTCTCTCAAACGGACTCATCATTTTACAAGAAATTATCTACAAGGAACTTTTGAACTCTTCCGAATTCTTTCCCTTGATTTTAAACTGCAGGTTCTTGAGTTCCATATTCATTGTATGCCTCCAATTTAATACCGTGGGGGTTATGTCCCGGAAAACCTTTCCATTCCTTTGAATCCAGATGCTCCAGCAATGAATCATGATTATCTCTATGACTGTGTGGATATGTATCTGTTTTGAGGCTAGCTGAATATCTTCAAAGACTGAGGTGCCCCTATTGTTGGGGAACGTAGTAATTTTCAAAAAATTTCCTACGCACACGCAAGATCATGGTGATGCATAGCAACGAGAGGGGAGAGTGTTGTCCACATACCCTTGTAGACCGAAAGCGGAAGCGTTATAACAACGCGGTTGATGTAGTCGTACGTCTTCACGGCCCGACCGATCAAGCACCGAAACTACGGCACCTCCGAGTTCTAGCACACGTTCAGCTCGATGATGATCCCTCCGATCCAGCAAAGTGTCGGGGATGAGTTCCGTCGACCTGACGGCGTGGTGGCGATCTTGATGTTCTACCGTCGCAGGCTGCGCCTAAGCACCTTTGCTACAATATTATCGAGGACTATGGTGGAGGGGCACCGCACGGCTAAGAGATCTCAAGGATCAATTGTTCTGTCTCTAGGGTGCCCCCGCCCGTATATAAAGGAGCAAGGGGAGGTGCGGCCGGCCAGGAGGCGGCGCCAGAGGAGTCCTACTCCCACTGAGTAGTACTCCCTACCTTCCTTGTTGGAGTAGGAGAGGAGAGGGAAGGAGAGAGGGGAAAGGAAAGGGGCGGCCCCCTCCTTGTCCAATTCGGACTTGGGGAGGGCGCGGCTGCCCTTGGCCGCCTCTCCTCTTCCTCCACTTGGGCCCATGAGGCCCATTAACCTCCGGGGGTTCCGTAACCCCGGTACTCCGGTATATATCCGATAACTCCCGGAACCATTCCCGGTGTCCGAATATAGTCGTCCAATATATCAATCTTCATGTCTCGACCATTTCGAGACTCCTCGTCATGTCCGTAATCACATCCAGGACTCCGAACTACCTTCGGTACATCAAAAACTATAAACTCATAATAAAACTGTCATCGTAACGTTAAGCGTGCGGACCCTACGGGTTCGAGAACAATGTAGACATGACCTAGAACTGTTTCCGGTCAATAACCAATAGCGGAACCTGGATGCTCATATTGGCTCCTACATATTCTATGAAGATCTTTATCGGTCAAACCGCATAACAACATCGTTGTTCCCTTTGTCATCGGTATGTTACTTGCCCGAGATTCGATCGTCGGTATCCAATACCTAGTTCAATCTCGTTACCGGCAAGTCTCTTTACTCGATTACGTAATGCATCATTCCGTAACTAAGTCATTAGCTACATTGCTTGCAAGGCTTATAGTGATGTGCATTACCGAGAGGGCCCAGAGATACCTCTCCGACAATCGGAGTGACAAAACCTAATCTCGAAATACGCCAACCCAATATGTACCTTTGGAGACACCTGTAGAGCTCCTTTATAATCACCCAGTTATGTTGTGACGTTTGGTAGCACACAAAGTGTTCCTCCGATGGCAGGAGTTGCATAATCTCATAGTTATAGGAACTTGTATAAGTCATGAAGAAAGCAATAGCAATATACTAAAGCGATCAAGTGCTAAGCTAACGGAATGGGTCAAGTCAATCACATCATTCTCCTAATGATGTGATCCCTTTAATCAAATGACAACACATGTCTATGGTTAGGAAACATAACCATCTTTGATTAATGAGCTAGTCAAGTAGATACAATTCTAGCATGAATAATAAACATTTATCATGATATGAGGAAATAAATAATAACTTTATTATTACCTCTAGGGCATAGTTCCTTCACCTATTTCTGTTCGGAATAAGAGAATCCCAACATTGCTGCGCAAAGATACAATCCTAAAGTAGATGATAAACAGTTTCTTCAGCCTGCTGGTCACAAAGTGGGCAGTGGGGATCCTGAAGATGCATTCCTCTTCTAATGAGTAAAGATCTTGTAGGAATGTTGTTGTGAGCTATTAGCCACAAACTTTTTTTATGCTTGAGCCTACTGTTTGACTTCCAAATTTGTTTGAAGAAAGGTTGATCCTCGTTCTCTCCTAGAAGCTGCTTGTAAGCTGTCATTGAAGAGAATTTGCTGATTTGACCCAAATATGTCCAGCTATCATTTGCCTCATGAGTGAGATCCGGGTAGAGATCAGGCAGTGTTAAGAATTGCTAATGAGCTTGTATTGATAATGGCAGATGGAAATTAGAAGACCAGTCCTCTTGATCCATAAAGTACTTGAGAGATATTTTATCTTTTTTAGTGAATGAGTGAAGTTACTGGTAAAAGCTGGTCCAGGGGCTGAGGTTTCCATTTATCATACCAAAATGAGATTGAAGCTCCATTACAAGGTGCACAAGTTGCTATCTGTTTGTAAGTGGGGATCAGATTCAAGATAGCTTTCCACCAAAAAGAGCCTTCTCTCTTGTCCCAAGGTAAATCCACAGAGTAGTATGTTTCCCAAATTAGCTTTACCCAGGGGGTATCAACATGGTTGAGGAAGTTATGAGCATGTTTCATCAAGAGAGCTTTATTGTGAGTGTTGATGTCCAAGTTACCTAGACCCCCATTTGCCTTTGGTTTGCATATTTTGTCCCAGGAAACTAAAGCCAAACCAGCATTAGATGAGCCAAACTTCTTCCAAAGGAAATTTCTCAGATATTTTTGAAGTTGATTGATGACTCCCATAGGCAGAGCAATGAGCACATGAAGAAGATAGGTAGGTCAGAGAAAACTGATTTGATTAGAAGCAATTTCCCATCACTTGAAATGAGGGTGGAACATCCAGAAAGCCTTCTTTTAACTCTTTGCATCATGGGAGAGAAATCCTCAATTTTTGGCTGAGAAGTACCCATTGGAAGGCCAAGGTATGTAAAGGGTAGTTTACCCTGTTGACATCCTAGGACATGGAGCAGTTCAACCAAAGTTACCTCTTGAATATTCAGTGGCACCAGGAATGATTTGCCATAATTAACGCTAAGGCCAGTATAGTTGGCATAATGCAGCAAGAGATTTTTGATTTGGCAAAGCTGAGCTGGAATAGCTGGTAGCATCAAGATAGTATCATCAGCATATTGAATTACAGGGAAATCTGGACATGAACTCCTGGTTAGAGGAGCCTGTATCAAGTCTTGCCTCATTGCTTCATTGAGGATAGACTGCAAAAGGTCAACAGCTAGCACAAAGAGAAGGGCGAATAGAGGATCTCCTTGCCTAACTCCTCTCAAACAGTGAAATACTTTTCGAGGGACTCCGTTTAGGAGAACTGATGATGTGCCGATGTTAGGATCATACTAATCCATGAGATGGTGGCTCTCTGTTTCTAATAAATTCTTTGGAAAGAAAGGATTTTCAGAAGGTGTTCTTTCAGCAAATCTCTGCCATTCAGCTCTAAGTCATAAAGTGGTCTCATTTCCTCAAATGTATCCCAAAGTAAAATCACCTCATTACTAGCCTTGATGATACCAGAAAGGTTGGATAGATTCTTTGCCAAAATCTTTAGCCCTTTTCTTAGTCTCTTGAACTTTGCAGTGATGATTTTGGCACTATCTGATTCCTGAATAGACTGATTCCAGATACTGTCTACAGTCTCACAAAAACTGGGTATTTTCCAACGAAAAGTTCTCAAACCTGAAGATATATGATTTTGGAATGTGTGTGCCAATAGAGATGCAGCAAGGAGTGTGATCAGAAACTGGTTTGGATAGAGGCAGGGCAATTGTACTTGGCTAACTGTTGGTCTAACTTTCTGATGTGAAAACCAGTCAATTTTTCTAACATAGGTGCTTCTTGCATGTTGCTCCAAGTGTACTGTCTACCTTTTAGTGGGATTTCAACTAAAGCCAATTCACTTATGGCTTCATTAAACTTCAACATGTTATTGAAATCTCCACATCCATTATTTCTATTGCTGGGTATCTAATATAACTGAAATCTCCAAGCACAAGCCAGTCTGTATCATCAGGAATTTGGATGTTTTGGAACCACTATAGGAAGGTCTCTTTCTCTACTGCATCACAAGGGCCATAGATGTTGGTTAGGACCCAGGAGGCCCCTGAATGAGTGGAAGTAAATCTAATTGAGATTGAAATATGTTTTTGAAGAGATATTCTCCATGGAACAAAATTTCATTCCAAACTACCAGCAGTCCACCAGATGCACCCACAGAGGGAGAATAATCAAATTTATTAAATCTTCTTGAGCACAATTTCTTTATGTAAGAGCTATCAAATTCTTCTTGTTTTGTTTCTTGGAGACATAATATAGAGCATCCTGATTCTTCAATCTTGTTACTCAAAGCAAGCCACTTGTTACTGGAATTAATCTCTCTGATATTCCAGTTGAGCACTTTCCAAGCCTATTAACTGATGGACCATTCATTAATATCAAATAAAATTAAAGCAACTAGTTCTAGAGGATAACACAGTGGGAAGTTTTACGCATTACAGCACAGAGTCTCAGAGACAGACCATACAAAAGTGTCATTACAAAGCTCTGGAACCATAGAGGATCATTAAACCAGAAACAAAAGACAACTAAACTTCTACTTGTCTTGCAAGGCTCCCACTTAGATTTCAGCTTCTTGTCCATCTTTTTGTCCTGTTGGCTTGGGAGGCTTCCCTCCCTTCTTGGTCCTCTTTTTCTGTAATATTTCTTTAGCAGCATCCTTTGCATCCATCTTGCAATAAGAAACATTAAGATTCTTAACAATCTTGTTGCTAATGGAAGGTGGCTTAGGATGACAAGCCATGAAATTTCTATCTGAACATTCTTTTGTCTTAAAACCATTATTTGCAGGAAGCAGCCTGGAACTTATCCTTACCTCAGATTCAACAATAGGAGCTCTGCTCTTTCTCTTTCCCTGGATTTGCAATGCACCGGTGGAGGAGGCAGCTTGCACATTGTTCTCAATGTTCTTCTTCTCCTGGGGAGTAGAGAAAGGGGCCACACTTAACTTCTCGTGAAGGCAACAAGGAGAACCAGAAACAGGGCAAGAATCAGGGACATGGAAGATAAAGTGTGCTCTGCTATCAGACCCCGCAGCAATGATGTTCCACATAGGAGATTTTAAGAAGCTTTTGGCCCACTCGAATTTATTAGGGGAAAGAAGATATGAGGAAATAAACATTACCCATTCCTTAGGTATTGTGAAAAAAGAGGACCCCTCAACTGGATCAACAAAGAATATTCTCCAGGCCAGTAATTCTTCCTCATTAGAAGAATCTGCATCTAAAAAATGATTTCCAGAAACAGCTTTAGGAGATGAGATGTCAAGATTAGCAGGCAAAAACTTGCCTTTGACACTGAACCCTGGAGGTGCAGAACTTTCAGAAGAGATCACAACCTCATTGGATTGAGTAGGCAGAGAAGAGACCTCCATGTCAGGTTTGTCAATTTCAATTTCTTCATCCACTGAGGTGCTACACTTAGGATCATGCATACTGTTAACTTGCAGCTCAGCAGGGTCAACAAGCTGAATCACTGGATCCTCAGAAAAATCCTCTAGTGGCAAATCCTCTTGCACATAATCCAAAAGCATAATGTCACTTTTCTCAGTTGCAACCTACTGCAAAACAGTGTGATCTACAACCTTCTCAACAGTAGAGAGCTCTTGACTGACAAAATGACTGACTGGGCCTGATTGAGGTCAAATCTGACAAGCTCATATGTGCGTGGGGCAGGTGAGTGAGCAACAGGTGGAGCCAGAGGAACAAAACCCAAGTCCTAGAGATGCAGCCCATCATCAACATTGTCTAGAGGAGGAGCAGGTTCCTCAAAAGCTATGGGCTGGTGGGCTTGAAGAGGGCCCATGCTCAAATTGAGATTAGGAAGTTCGGGGCAAGCTGTTGGGCCGAGGAGCAATATTCAAATCGAGGTTTACCTCCAAAGGGATACTTGGTGCCTATAGCTGAGCATCAATAGGAGCAACTTCATTTGAGCCCATAGATAGAGTGAGCTCACTATTATTGTCCATATCTAGGAGTGGAGGGGGGGGGGTCATCAAGAGGTTGCATTAAATCAGCCAACTCCAGGAATTCTCCATCTTCCAACTCATGATCTAGCTTATTAGGCATATCCCAATGCCCACAACCAGGTAGATCTTCATTCTCCTCATCCATAAACTCATCGTTGTCTACCATGTGAACATTAGCATGAGCCTGGTCATGAAAATTAGCATGAAATTCAACATCTTGGGCTTGATGTTCAGGCACAGGTCCTAGGAAGTGATGCAACCGATTCTGGTGGAAATTGGGATTATGAGGGGGAGGGTGAGGGTTCCCATCCACTGGAATTGGATCTTCCTTAGGAAGACCAGCAGGTAGCATCTCTTGCTGAACAATGACCACAGGAACTGTCCAGGATTCAGAGTTATAATCATCTTTTTCTCCTACCACTATACTAGCAGGCACATCTCTGAGCTCTTTCACCCTAACTTTGATGAGAAGAAGCCTTAGTGCTTATGGCCCTGTCCCAAAGCGACATCTTACCAAAACTTGACAGAGTTCGCAATTTCATGAATCTCACGTTTATCAAAGGGAACCTAGCCAAAAGAACCCAGATATCTCTATTTAAAATTAAACTTCTCGATTCAGTCCTTGGTTGTGCTTCGAAAAATAATGTGAACACCCCCAAAAACATGCGGGCTATGATTGACCAGCAATTTACATCAAAAGGGCTATCTAACTTGACATAAGCTTGCCCAAATGGGCGGGGAGTTACATCAGCTAAACCAAAGGCGTCTGACATCTCTGATGAACTCAGTAAGAATCTGACCCACATTAGCAAAAGGTACCTACAGATCCGGCATAGGCACAATGGTGGTGATCGCCCAGTCTTCATGAACCCTAGCAGAAGCAGACGAGATTACCCTCACTCGATCCGGCCTTCCCGGCATAGGCACAATGGTGGAGACCAAATACAATTACTTGTATGTTTTCTCTATTTGAGAATCTTCACAAATTGATGATCTAAGCGTAAGAATGAGTTTATGCCCTAATCAAGGAAAAGTGAGCATAATTCTAGGGGCCGAAAGAAGTAAAAAACAAGAAAGTCTTGCAACAACGCAGCAGGCCATTAGGACAAGAGGAAAACTGTCACACCCTAGTTAGTCATGCATTAGAGTGGTGCATCATGTCTATTTTATTCAACAGAAATTTGAAATGGGGATGTCAGAACCCCCAGCCCCCTCTGAAACCAACTAGGGTTTACTAAAATATTTTCAATGAACACAAAATGCCCTTCTAAAATGTCCATCATTTTTGTCTTGGTTCGTAACCTCTGCCAAAAGTGGTGCTCAATTTTCTAGGTCATCCTAAGGTTTTTGAATTAAATCATAAGTATTTGAGTTTGGGCATTTAAATTATATAAATTATTTTAAATGCTCAAATAATCCCAAACTAAAATGTTCCATCTTTGGATATATTCGATTAATGGCCATGAGCAGTTTGGTGAATTTTGGAGTTGTTTAGATATTTTTAGAAAGTCCACAAAGCTACAGAATAAATAGAAAAAGACAAATAAGAGAGAGAGAGAGAGAGTGAACTAACCTGGCAGCCCGCCTAGCCAGCCCACCAGCCGGCCCAGCCCAGCAGCCACTCCAGCGAGCTGCTTGCCTTCGCCAGGCAGGCAGGCAGGTGCTCGACGGCGACGCCAGCGCGCGCCACGCAGCTGCCCGCCGCCCTGCTTCACCCCCTCACCTCGCTGCTGGCCTGGATGAACTCCACGTCGTGCCCTGAACCCCGTGGACACACCCATTCGCCCCCAGCTCCTCTCCCTCGCTCTCCCGCACCATGGCCGACGCCACCGCAGCCGCACCGTCGCCGTAGTCGCGCTCTCCCTCGTCCTCGCGCCGTGCCACCGTGTCCAGGAGCTCCGCCGCCCTCCTCTCCTTCGAGCTAGCCGAGCCCCGAGCGCTCGCGTGCCCCGAAGCCACTGCACCGACCTCGCCGACTCCGCCGTCACCGGAGATCCCCTTCGCCGTCGCCACCGCACCAGCTCGTCCCCGACTGCACCGTCTGCTTCTCCGAGACCTCCATGACCCCAGCTACCTCCTCCCCCTTTCCTCTCTCGTTCTCGTGTACCACAGCGAGCGCACGAAGCTTCACCGCACGCACCGCCGCCTAGCTCGTCGCCGACGTGTCTCCGGCCAACCACCGGCCACACCACCGTGTCCAATGCACTCACCGCACCCGCAGGAACCCGTAGCATCACTCCACGCGCCTCGCCGTGCCCCCTAGCGTCGAGTTCGACCTCACCCGAACTCCGGCGACCGCCAAAGTCGTCGCCGGCGACGTTTCCGGCCACCCCGAGCTCAACCACCACCACCAAGAGCTGCGGCTTGCTCCCAGCTACCCGTAGATGCCCTCCGCCGCTCATTTAGTCGCCGGAACACACAAAAGCACTCTCGCCGCCGCGTTCGGCCTCGCCGGCGGCTAAACGCCGGCGAGTTGACCCCGCTGACCCCTCGTTTGACCACGGGTGGGCCCAGTTTGACCCCCTGGGTCAATGACAGGTGGGGCCCAACCCTGTTAACTAATCAGGGTTAGTTTTAATTAATAATTAGCTAAACTAATTACACTGACACACGGGACCCACTAGTCAGGGTTGACCTGGACTGTTCCGTTGACCGCTGACGTCATCCTGACGTAATCTTGTATGATAATTTATTTACTGGAATTATTATTACACGGGAAATTCCAGAAAATAACCCAAACTTCAAAAAATCATAGAAATTAATCTGTAACTCCAAATGCAAAGTTTTATATATGAAAAATGATCAGAAAAATCCAATCTATCCATCTGTACTGGTTTCATGCATGTTTAAGCAAGCTAACCTGATGTTTAGAGCAGAACTAGATAAAGCACTTATAAGGGCCATGTATGCGTTTTGAAACTTGAATCTTTGATTCAAAATGGTTGAAACCCATCTGGTCTTAGTTGCATTAGCCCAATACACCCATGTTTCCATGTCTCATGCATGCATCATATTCTTGCATATTATTTGGTGATGTTGTGTATCGGTGCTCTTTGCGGCGAGTTACGCCTCAGGAGTACCACGATTACCCTAACGAAGAACAATATCGATTGCATCGACCCTTGAATCAAGCAACCAACCATTTGATCATATTGATACAATCCCATGTTCTCGCTTCTGCTCTCTTTTACTATATTTAAGACAAGCGATTCAAACTGTTGTGTACTACGGTAGGTGAACCCATTTCCTCTGCATGACCTGTCTTTGCCACAGTAACTAAATGAAACCCACTAGCATGTGTAGGAGTTGATTGAGCCATATGTATGTGTTGTTCCTACCTTGCTATGCCTGCTATGCTTAGCGTCGTGTCAGGTCTGGTTCATCTGGGTGATGGGCTAGAGTGAAATTATCATGCCGGTAATGAGAGTGATGTGGTGAACACGATTTGGTAAAGGTATCAATGAAAGGCCATGTAGGAGTACATGGTGGGTTGTTTCATTGAAGCCGACATTAAGCACTGATATCTGTATGTGTGATTTAAGATACAACTACTACCATGCATTGGGCCCTGAAATATGACCCCGCTTGACTTCTTATTCACTCTAGTCCTCTGTCCAGGAGTTGCAAGTAGTTTCTGGTGTTTGTAGTTTACTGGAGGCCGTGGGCAGCGCTGACCCGCGGGGTGGGCTATGATCACGGTAGAGTGCGTGGCGGGAATACGGGCACCCGTTAGGTGTCTCGGAACCACTGTACACATCGTTCGGGGCCGTATGTGGAACCCGGCCGGACTCCTGCGGATGGAACCTGAATAGGCGATAAACACGGACTAGAGACTTAGGTGTTTAGGTAGGTCGTGGTCTACACCCACGTCGGCTTTAAGCTTGAAGTCTGTCGAGCACATGTCGTGTCTGAGGCAGCTAAGTGGTGGAAACATGTATGAAGAAGTACACCCCTGCAGGTTAACATGATCTATTCGAATAGCCGCGTCCATGATAAAGGACTACTTGGTTGCCTATCACAGTTCATAGACAAGTAAATGGATACTACTAAAAATCTCAAGATAAGCGTGAGTGCCGAGGATGGCTCTTAGTAGCATAGCGGAGGTGGATCCTTGTTGGTGTATTGAACTGGTGTGTAGTGGACTCGTGTGCGCAAAACCATTTCAAGTTGGTGTCTTGTAGGATAGCTTAGACAAGAGTCAAAGCTGGCCTGCTGCAATAACTCCACCAACCCTTCTTGATAATGTGCATGTATGTAGGATCTGATGTAAGTCTTCTTTGAGTACCTTTGTACTCATGTTGCTTTAATTTACATTTTTAGGACGCTGCAACCCCTTGATGGGTTCTTCGTGAGCGTTGACATCGATGAGTAGACTGAGGCCCAGGTGGTGACCCTGAGCTTGTGAAGGACCACGTAGTATAGCGAGGCTTTCCCAAGCCTCTTTTATTTTACTAGTTGTCTGTACTCAGACAAGTTACTTCCGCTGTTGGCTTGTATGTCTGTATGACTTTGAATGCTGGGTCGTGTGACCCATACTTGTGTGTATGATATGTATGGCTCCCTGAGCCTTCAAATAAAATACATGTGTTGTAGAGTCATGTTGTGATGCCTTGTTGTATTTGCACATATCGAGCATATTGTGTGTATGATTGAAATGCTTGGTATGTGTGGGATCTGACTATCTAGTTGTTTATTCTTAGTAGCCTCTCTTACTGGGAAATGTCTCCTAGTGTCTCCACTGAGCCTTGGTAGCTTGCTACTGCTCCGGAACACTTAGGCTGGCCGGCATGTGTCCTTCTTCGTTCACTGTGTACATCCCTTGAATGTCACGCGATGGATACCGGAGTCCTGTTAGCCCTTCTGACCCGGTTTACGAAGTCCCGCTAGCCCGGTGCTACAGCCCGGATTCACTTGCGATGACCGACACGTTCGATGCTTTGGGTCATGGATGCCTGTCCTGTAAGTCTGTGCCACTTTGGGTTTACGACTAGCCATGTCGGCCGGGCTCCTTACCATATGGATGCTAGCGACACTATCATATACGTGTGCCAAAAGGCGCAAACGGTCCCGGGGAAAGGTAAGACGACACCCATGGGAATACCGTGCGTGAGGCCGCAAAGTGATATGAGGTGTTACATGCTAGATCGATGTGGCATCGAGTCGGGGTCCTGACAGCATTGGTATCAGAGCCGGACTGCCTGTAGGTTCTCCAAGCCAAACTGGTCGATGTTGAGTCTAGAAATGCTTTAGTTATATGTAGGGGAATTGATTGTGGGTTGGAACGTAAGGCTCTTTTTACTCCTTTATCTCACGACTTTCTGATCTGAGTTAGTCTATTCTTCCACCGGGGGTTAAGGAATTAGGATCTCTTCTCTCTATCAGGTTCACGTGTTACTAATCAGTAGTACCTTATAGGTTTGATGGATACAAGCCTAGTTCAGTTCTACTACCTCATTTTGTGCCAAGATGGATCCAGAACCTTGATATGATGTTGTTGAGTGTCTATGCTATTCTTTGCAAAATGCCTCAAAATCCTTTTGAGCATTTACAGCCGTTATGCTGTCCGATTTCTGCCAGGAATCTTAATGTTTTGTGTTTATCATGCTCCAGATGACTTCCCGTCCTCAGAATCAAGTGGTTCGTTTGACTCGATGTCTAGATGTACCCGGCCATACTGCCATGTTGGTCAGGGTAATGACTGAGGCAGGGTACCGTTGGTATCCTGAGTACACGGTTGAAGAGCAATTCCGAGACTTTAATCAAAGTCAATATTTTTGCACTGTCAGGATATTTCCATCTTATCCTGGATCTACTCAGCCCCTCCACTGCTCCTATGGACTCGGGGTTACTATTGAGATGGCTGTGCAGGATGCTGCCTACTCTATGATGACCATCATGCGAGTCAGGACTGGCCTATTTCGGGACTCCGACTTCCGGTATATGCCATCTTCACTCCCGGGAGCACAAGGGTATCTCCAGGCTATCTATGCTGACTCCACTCAGGAGGATTCACTGACCCGCACCACTGCACAGTTGCTTGAAGACAAGGACCGTGAAAATCGGGCCTTGATACTAGAGCTTTTCAATACCCGTGCTGATCATTGGGCCACTTTGACTCGGTTTGCACCAGCTGTGCAAGCTGGATATATGGATATGCGAGATCTCTATCCTGTGAGATCTGCTCTGCTAGACATGATGGATTGGCGTGATGTAGGAGGCATCACCCCACCTCGTGGTCCCTGCAGGCCACTGTTTGTTGGTCCAAGACCTCATCCTAGCCCCTATGGTCCACAAGCTCCACGAGACCGACTGTTTCCAGATGATCACGTTGAGCTTCCAGGCTATGGTGGTGACTTCTATGAAGACTACTACGGAGCTGTCTGAGTTAGTAGTAGTATCACTAGTATCGTACTAGCTGTATCGTCCACCGTCCTACGTGACTCGTGGGATATGACTTAGCTTGTACCGCCTTCCGGAGGTGTAGAAAAATAATGTATAGGAGCTCGGAATGCCTCCGATGAGATGTAATCCTCTTTTCACCGTAGTAGTACTTTGTTTGGTTCTGTACTAAACCTTGTATGGTGTGTATGACGATGGAATAAAAGAAGCAGTTTCTGTATCTACCATGTCATACGGATGATCATCTTACATTCCAAGTTATCCATTACATTCTACATTTCTATGTCAGAATCCTATCATCCTGGACTAAACCATTGTCTTGGTTTCCTAGGATGGTTAACACCCGCACCAACCCTGCTCCCCAGGAGGCGGGCGAAGCTTGATAGAGTTGGGGAACAAACCTGCCTCACCACAGCTTCTCTGGCCGAGGTTATCTTTGGAGGCCGAGAGAAACAAGCGGGAGACCAACCGTTTGTTGGAGCGCATCGAGCAAAACACGGCACACCATCAGAGGAATAACTTGGTGTCACTCAGTGATTTCATCAAGTTACATCCACCCACTTTCCACCACTCCGTCGAGCCTCTCGACGCCGATGACTGGCTTCGCAGTATTACTCACAAACTGCATTCTGCGCTAGTAGCTGAGGCTGATAAGGTCACCTTTGCTGCATATCATCTCGAAGGCCCCGCCAGCCTCTGGTGGGAGAACTATGAAGCTATGCGCCCAGTGGGCCATGCCACTACTTGGGCTGAACTCAGCGAGGCTTTCCGTGAACATCACATTCCGGAGGGTCTCATGGACCGTAAACGTGAGGAGTTCTGCAGTTTCACTCAAGGTCGACTCTCTGTTGACGCTTACAGCAGGTTGTTCAGTAACCTTGCACGATATGCAACTGAGGAAGTCTCTACCGATGCCAAGAAGCAGGCAAGGTTCCGCAAGGGACTTAGCCCTGAGCTTCGCCGCGACCTCCGTCTGCATGAGTGCACATCTTTTCAGAAGCTTGTTAACAAAGCCATCAGTGCTGAGTCTGGTCAGACTGATTATGAAGCAACACGCAAGCATGGCCGTGACATGGGTTCATCATTCGGTGCTGGTTCTCAGAAGCGCCTCGTGTGGGTGCCTAACACTGCCCTGCCACCCAGGTTCACACCGAGGCCGTCCTTTCAGGCGCCTCGCCCCGCTCAACAGTTTGCACCAGCCAAGCCCTATGGTGGTCCAACCAACAACGCTCTTCCACGCACCAGCTCTGTGACTTGCTTCAAGTGTGGGGAACCGGGCCACTATTTGCGCGAGTGTCCCCAGACCAACCCCAACCAGTCAGGAAAATCTATTGGCCGTGGCAAGCCGACAGGGAAAGTGTTCTGCGCCAAGCCGGCCACCGCTGTACGTGGCCATGTCAACTGTATCTCTGCTGAAGAAGCTCAAGAGGATCCCAACGTCGTTCTCGGTACGCTCCTTGTTAATTGCCACCCGACATCTGTTCTTTTCGATACTGGAGCATCTCATTCTTTCATATCCGAAAATTATGCTCGTTTGCATAACACCGCATTCTGTGACATGCCGTCCACTATGGAAATTTCTACTCCTGGTTCTAGATGGCAAACCTCTAGAGTAAGCCATGAAAATGAAATTCAAGTCGACCGACTTGTTTTCCTCGCATCCTTGATAGCTCTCAAATCTTCGGATATTAATATCATCTTGGGTATGGACTGGATGTCAGCCCATCATGCCAAGATTGATTGCTTCTCTAGGACTGTTCAACTTACACATCCTTCGGGAAAGATAGTCAATGTCTTGACCCGAGTAGCCAAGCGACAGCTATATTCTCTTAATGCCAGTCCTTTGCGGACCTTGAAGGCGTCCGGTAGTCCGTGACTTCCCGGATGTCTTTCCAGAAGAATTGCCAGGTGTTCCACCTGAAAGAGATGTCGAGTTCGTAATAGATCTCATTCCAGGAACTGTCCCAATTTCTAGAAGACCCTATAAGATGGCACCTTTTCAACTAGCCGAGCTTAAGAAACAACTCGATGAGTCCTTGAAAAAGGGTTTCATCCGTCCTAGTTCGTCTCCATGGGCTTGTCCCGTCCTCTTCATCAAGAAGAAGGATGGTACGGACCGGATGGTTGTAGATTATCGACCCGTCAACCTGGTCACAATCAAGAACAAGTATCCGCTCCCCAGGATCAACGACCTGTATGATCAGCTCACTGGATCCTCAGTCTTCTCCAAAATGGATTTGAGGTTGGGCTACCATCAAATCAAAATCAGGAACGGGGTTATTCCTAAAACGGCCTTTGTTACTCGTTATGGCCAATACGAGTACACCGTCATGTTCTTCGGTTTAACCAACGCTCCAGCCACTTTCTCTCGCTTAATGAAATCAATCTTCATGGAGTATTTGGATAAATTCTTTGTGGTTTACCTTGATGATATACTCATCTACTCCAAGAACGAGGAAGAACATGCCGAACATCTAAGGCTAGTGTTGATGAAACTTCGAGAGCATCGCCTTTATGCCAAGTTCTCTAAATGCGAATTTTGGTTGCCAGAAGTGACCTATCTAGGACATGTAATTTTTGGTAAAGGTATTGCTGTTAACCCCGAGCGAGTTCAAGCCGTCCTTAACTGGACTCCACCTGAATCGGTCAAGCAAGTTCGGAGTTTCCTTGGCTTAGCGAGCTATTGTCGCCGCTTTGTCAAGAACTTCTCCAAAGTTGCCAAACCTCTAACTGAACTCCTCAAGAAAGATAACAAGTTCGAGTGGACTCCACAATGTGAGCACAGCTTTCAGGAACTGAAAAGACGCCTGACATCTGCTCCCGTACTGGTACCACCAGATTTCTCTAAGGATTTTGTTATCTATTGCGACGCCTCGCGACAAGGACTAGGTTGCATTCTTATGCAAGATCGTCACGTAATTGCTTACGCTTCACGACAATTGCACCCACATGAGGAGAATTATCCTACTCATGATCTAGAGCTTGCAGCTGTAGTCTATGCACTTAAAACCTGGCGACATTACCTCCTCGGTAATCGTTGCGAAATCTTCACCGATCACCAAAGTCTGAAGTACATCTTCACCCAACCGGATCTGAATCTCAGGCAAAGACGTTGGGTTGAGTTGATCACAGATTTCGACTTAGGGATAACTTACACCCCAGGAAAGGCCAATGTCATGGCTGATGCACTAAGTCGTAAATCTTATTGTAACAATCTGATGTTACAACAAAGTCAACCGCTTCTCCATGAGGAATTTCGGAAGCTTAACCTTCACATTGTTCCTCAAGGATTTCTTTCCACCTTGGTGGCGAAACCTACTCTTACGGATCAAATTATCGCTGCCCAAAAGCGAGATAAAGGGATATCTAGAATCAAGGAGAACATTGCTAGCGGAGGTGCTATATGTTTCTCCACAAATGATCATGGTGTTGTGTACTTTGAGAACCGTTTAGTGGTTCCCAAGAACCAGCATCTATGGCAGTTGATCCTTAAGGAGGCTCATGAATCTCCTCTCACCATTCATCCCGGTAGTACCAAGATCTATCAGGACCTACGCCAGAGGTTCTGGTGGACTAGGATGAAGAGAGACATTGCTCAGTTTGTTGCTAGTTGCGGCGTGCAGCCGTCGTGTAAGCGAGCATCAACGGCCTCTTGGCACCCTTCAACCTTTAGCTATTCCTGAATGGAAATGGGATAAAATTGGTATGGATTTCATCACCGGTTTTCCCAGGACCAGGAGAGGGAATAACGCTATCTTCGTCGTTGTCGATCGTCTTTCCAAAGTAGCTCATTTCTTGCCTGTTCGCGAGAGTATAACCGCTAGTCAACCAGCAGACTTGTACATCTCCTGAATAGTATCCCTCCATGGTGTTCCACTGGAAATTAATTCGGATTGAGGAAGTCTCTTCACCTCTCGATTTTGGGAAAGTTTCCAAAATGCTATGGGAACCCGCCTTTCCTTTAGCACTACTTTTCACCCTCAATCAAGTGGTCAAGTAGAACGTGTCAACCAGATTCTAGAAGACATGCTTCGAGCTTCTGTTATCTCATTCGGAATGGATTGGGAGAAATGCCTTCCATTTGCCGAATTTGCTTATAACAACAGCTATCAATCTAGCTTGGGTAAAACCCCTTTTGAAGTTCTCTATGGGCCGAAGGTGTGAACGCCTCTTAACTGGTCGAAACCGGGAAAGACAATTCTTTGGCGGACATGATCCAGGAAGCGGAAGAGCAAGTTCGCATTGTTAAGTGAAAAGTTGAAAACAGCCCAATCCCGTCAAAAGAGTCAATATGACCGAAAACATAAGGCTATGACTTTTGAGGTTGTGAGAAGGCTTACCTTGAGTTACTCCTATGAAGGAACCCATCGTTTGATATCAAAGGCAAATTGGCTCCTCGCTACATTGGACCCTTTCGCATTCTCGCTAAACGAGGAGAAGTTGCCTACCAATTGGAACTACCTCCGCATCTCTCCAGAGTCCACGATGTCTTCCACGTTTCCCAACTCAGGCGTTGCTTCTCGGATCCTATCCGTGGAGTGGACCACGAAACGCTTGATCTTCAAGATAATCTCACGTATCGAGAGTACCCCGTTCGTATCCTCGATCAAGCCGAGCGTACCACTCGACGTCGTAATATCAAGTTTCTCAAGGTTCAATGGTCGCACCATTCTGAGAAGGAAGCAACTTGGGAAAGGGAGGATCGTCTTCGACTTGAGTACCCCGCCTTCTTTCCGGAGGAACCTAAATCTCGGGACGAGATTCTTTTGAGTGGGGGTGAGTTGTCACACCCTAGTTAGTCATGCATTAGAGTGTTGCATCATGTCTATTTTATTCAACAGAAATTTGAAATGGGGATGTCAGAACCCCGAGCCCTCTCTGAAACCAACTAGGGTTTACTAAAAATATTTTCAATGAACCTGAGATGCCCTTCTAAAATGTCCATCATTTTTGTCTTGGTTCAGAACCTCTGCCAAAAGTGGTGCTCAATTTTCTAGGTCATCCTAAGGTTTTTGAATTAAATCATAGGTATTTGAGTTTGGGCATTTAAATTATATAAATTATTTTAAATGCTCAAATAATCCCAAACTAAAATGTTCCATCTTTGGATATATTCGATTAATGGCCATGAGCAGTTTGGTGAATTTTGGAGTTGTTTAGATATTTTTAGAAAGTCCACAAAGCTACAGAATAAATAGAAAAAGACAAATAAGAGAGAGAGAGAGTGAACTAACCTGGCAGCCCGCCTAGCCAGCCCACCAGCCAGCCCAGCCCAGCAGCCGCTCCAGCGAGCTGCTTGCCTTCGCCACGCAGGCAGGCAGGTGCTCGACGGCGACGCCAGCGCGCGCCACGCAGCTGCCCGCCGCCCTGCTTCACCCCCTCACCTCGCTGCTGGCTTGGATGAACTCCACGTCGTGCCCCGAACCCCGTGGACACACCCATTCGCCCCCAGCTCCTCTCCCTCGCTCTCCCGCATCATGGCCGACGCCACCGCAGCCGCACCGTCGCCGTAGTCGCGCTCTCCCTCGTCCTCGCGCCGTGCCACCGTGTCCAGGAGCTCTGCCGCCCTCCTCTCCTTCGAGCTAGCCGAGCCCCGAGCGCTCGCGTGCCCCGAAGCCACTGCACCGACCTCGCCGACCCCGCCGTCACCGGAGATCCCCTTCGCCGTCGCCACCGCACCAGCTCGTCCCCGACTGCACCGTCTGCTTCTCCGAGACCTCCGTGAGCCCAGCTACCTCCTCCCGCTTTCCTCTCTCGTTCTCGTGCACCACAGCGAGCGCACGAAGCTTCACCGCAAGCACCGCCACCGAGCTCGTCGCCGACGTGTCTCCGGCCAACCACCGGCCACACCACCGTGTCCAACGCACTCACCGCACCCGCAGGAACACGTAGCATCACTCCACGCGCCTCGCCGTGCCCCCTAGCATCGAGTTTGACCTCACCCGTACTCCGGAGACCGCCAAAGTCGTCGCCGGCGACGTTTCCGGCCACCCCGAGCTCAACCACCACCACCAAGAGCTGCGGCTTGCTCCCAGCTACCCGTAGATGCCCTCCGCCGCTCATTTAGTCGCCGGAACACACAAAGCACTCTCGCCGCCCGCGTTACGCCTCGCCCGTGGCTAAACGCCAGCGAAGTTGACCCAGACCTCGTTTGACCATGGGTGGGCCGGTTTGACCCCACAGGTCAATGACAGTGGGGCCAACCACATTAACTAATCGGGGTTAGTTTTAATTAATAATTAGCTAAACTAATTACAACGACACAGGACCCACTAGTCAGGGTTGACCTGGACTGTTCCGTTGACCGCTGACGTCATCCTGACGTAATGCTGACGCAGTAATTTATTTACTGGAATTATTATTACACAGGAAATTCCAGAAAATAACCCAAACTTCAAAAAATCATAGAAATTAATCTGTAACTCCAAATGCAAAGTTTTATATATGAAAAATGATCAGAAAAATCCAATCTATCCATCTGTACTGGTTTCATGCATGTTTAAGCAAGCTAACCTGACGTTTAGAGCAGAACTAGATAAAGCACTTATAAGGGCCATGTATGAGTTTTGAAACTTGAATCTTTGATTCAAAATGCTTCAAACCCATCTGGTCTTAGCTGCATTAGCACAATATACCCATGTTTCCCTATCTCATGCATGCATCATATTGTTGCATATTGTTTGGTGATGTGTATCGGTGCTCTTTGCGGCAGGTTCTGCCTCCGAGGAGTACCACGATTACCCTAACGAAGAACAATATCAGTGAATCGACCCTTCAGGCAAGCAACCAACCATTTGATCATATCGATACAATCCCATGTTCTCGCTTCTGCTCTCTTTTACTGCATTAAGACAACGCGTTTCAAACTGCTGTGTGCTACGGTAGTTGAACCCATTTCCTCTGCATGACCTGTCATTGCCACAGTAACTAGATGAAACCCACTAGCATGTGTAGGAGTTGATTGAGCCATATGTATGTGTTGTTCCTACCTTGATATGCCTGCTATGCTTAGCGTCGTGTCAGGTCTGGTTCATTTGGGTGATGGGCTAGAGTGAAATTATCATGCAGTAATGAGAGTGATGTGGTGAACACGATTTGGTAAAGGTATGGATGAAAGGCCATGTAGGAGTACATGGTGGGTTGTTTCATTGAAGCCGACATTAAGCACCGAGACTTGTATGTGTGGTTTAAGATACTGACTACTACCATGCATTGGGCCCTGAAATATGACCCCGCTTGACTTCTTATTCACTCTAGTCCTCTGTCCAGGAGTTGCAAGAAGTTTCTGGTGTTTGTAGTTTACTGGAGGCCGTGGGCAGCGCTGACCCGCGGGGTGGGCTATGATGCGGTAGGTACGTGGCCGGGAATACCGGGCACCCGTTAGGTGTCTCGGAACCCTGTACACATCGTTCGGGGCCGTATGTGGAACCCCGACCGGACTCCCTGCGGATGGAACCTGAATAGGCGATAAACCTGGACTAGAGACTTAGGTGTTTAGGTAGGTCGTGGTCTACACCCATGTCGGCTTTCGCTTGAAGTCTGCCGAGCACATGTCGTGTGCAAACACTAAGTGGTGGAAACATGTATGAAGAAGTACACCCCTGCAGGGTTAACATGATCTATTCGAATAGCCGCGTCCGCGGTAAAGGACTACTTGGTTGCCTATACAGTTCATAGACAAGTAAATGGATACTACTAAAAATCTCAAGATAAGCGTGAGTGCCGAGGATGGCTCTTCCGTAGGATAACGGAGGTGGATCCTCGGTGGTGTATTGAACTGGTGTGTAGTGGACTCGTGTGCGCAAAACCGGTGTCTCGTAGGATAGCTTAGCCAAGAGTCAAAGCTGGCCTTCTGCAATAACTCCACCAACCCTTCTTGATAATGTGCATGTATGTAGTCTTGCTGAGTACCTTTGTACTCATGTTGCTTTAATTTACATTTTTCAGAAGACGCTGCAACCCCTTCTGATGGGTTCTTCGTAGACGTTGACATCGATGAGTAGACTGAGGCCCAGGTGGTGACCCTGAGCTTGTGAAGGACCACGTAGTATAGCCAGGCTTTCCCAAGCCTCTTTTATTTACTAGTTGTCTGTACTCAGACAAGTTACTCCGCTGTTGGCTTGTATGTCTGTATGACTTGAATGCTGGGTCGTGTGACCCGTACTTGTGTGTATGATATGTATGGCTCCCTGAGCCTTTAAATAAAATACTTGTGTTGTAGAGTCATGTTGTGATGCCTTGTTGTATTTGCACATATCGAGCATATTGTGTGGATGATTGAAATGCTTGGTATGTGTGGGATCTGACTATCTAGTTGTTTATTCTTAGTAGCCTCTTTTACCGGGAAATGTCTCCTAGTGTCTCCACTGAGCCTTGGTAGCTTGCTACTGCTCCGGAACACTTAGGCTGGCCGGCATGTGTCCTTCTTCGTTCCTGTGTCTGTCCCTTCGGGGAAATGTCACGCGATGGACACCGGAGTCCTGTTAGCCCGCTACAGCCCGGTTTGCGAGTCCTGCTAGCCAGTGCTACAGCCCGGATTCACTTTGATGACCGACATGTTCGATCTTTGGGTCATGGATGCTTTGGTCCTGTAAGTCTGTGCCACTTTGGGTTTACGACTAGCCATGTCAGCCCGGGCTCCTTACCATATGGATGCTAGCGACACTATCATATACGTGTGCCAAAAGGCACAAACGGTCCCGGGGAAAGGTAAGACGACACCCGTGGGAATACCGTGCGTGAGGCCGCAAAGTGATATGAGGTGTTACATGCTAGATCGATGTGGCATCGAGTCGGGGTCCTGACAAAAACCTATGATCGATACTGTGCAAGGACTAGAGATTGCCATGCAACTAGGATGCACATAGAGCTATTTACAAATGAAATATCTCCCATGGACTAATGTAGGCGCATCCAACTTGCTTGATCATGAAGATGTATAACTCATTTGAAAATACTCATCATTGGAATAACGAATATAAAGCCAAGCTGTAAGTGCATCTAGTGCCCCTTTTATGGTTTTGGAGTATTAATGACAAACTTGGTTAAGAGACTGATGTGTTTGTGATTGTACATAGGAGAACATAGGAGAAAATCCCCTGAGGTTAGTCTTGGGATTAATGACGATCACGTGAAAAACAAGAATTGAAGCACAAAAGAGCATCAATAAGCATGTAACAAACACATTTAAGTCCAAGCCTCTTCCTATGCATAGTCACTTTATAAGCAAAAATACTAAGGCAAGCAATACCTAACATTAGAAGGTAGGAAGAATGAAGGTTACAACATGGTTGCGCAAACTGGCTGCTACATGGGGACTGAAATACTGCGTTTTTCCATAATGCGGCAATGGCTAGAAAAAAGAGAAATCAAACTAAAAAAATTCTTGACGATTCAGGTGTATGGGTGTGCTACTTGCGAAATGCGTTGAGATTTACCCCGAAGAGGAATGGTGAAATAATATAGTAGAAAAGAGTATTTCCCTCAGTAGAGAACTAAGGTTATCAAACCAATAAAAGATTCACGTAAACAAAGGTCGACAATACCATCACACACACAAACAAAAATAATTGCACCCAATGCAGGCAAGAGGGTTGTCAATCCCCTTGTACTCGTTAATTGCAAGGATTAATTCTCATAGTGGTAGATATATAAATTGCAAAAGAAAATAAAAGTATATAAATTACATCGATCCTTTTAGGATTTTAGTAAATATGATGAATGGACCCAGGGCCGTAGCTTTCACTAGAGGCATCTCTCTCAAGAACGTAGCAAACAATGGGTACACAAATTACTGTTGGATAATTTGATAGAAAAGTGAATAGTTATGATGTTATTCATGGCATGATCAGTACATAGGCATTACGTCCGTGACAAGTATAACGTTAAACTTGCTGACGCCTACTACTATTACTCCACTTCTAGAGTGATTCTATGCTTGTCTCTCTACGTATTAAGTTCATAACAAACAGCTAGTAATGCTTTAAGCATGATGACATAATGTAGACAAAATAAGATCAATCAATATGATCAAACCCCATCGTATTATCCTTAGTAGCAACAATACAAATACGTGCCTCACTACTCCTCTTGTCACAGATTGAGGACACCGCAAGATTGAACCTACTACTATGCACCACTTCCACTGAAGATCTAATCATCAACTTGGCCAAAGAAAATTCATAGATCGGAAAGCATTCCATAGCATAACAATCACACATAATGAAGTTCAAAATATAACTCAATTACTTTCAATGAATAATCTGATCATAAACCCATAATTACTAGATCCCAACAAACACAACGCAGAAGAAAATTACATAGAATAGAACTCCGAGGAGAACATTGTATTGAAGATCACAGAGAGAGAGAAAGAGAGAGAAGAGAGAGAGAGAGAGAGAGAGAGAGAGAGAGAGAGAGAGAAGGAGAGATGAAATATCCTTTATTTTGTTATGGGTCACATGCATATACTCTAACCATCAGTGGACAGTATATGCGTGTTGCATAGAGTTTGTACGCTCTAGATTTCATATTTTAGATATGTAGGATTATATTTTTAACTTAACCTACACGCATTCATTTCCTTTTATGGGCATATTTTATTTAAGTGTGGACTGATACAACTAGTATTTTCATTATCCTGTGTCTACATGTTGGATTTCACTTAGCACATTTTATACGCATTAGAGTATGGTCATTTAATCATCTATATGACAGATGTGAATAACATATGTATCTCCCTGTTTGTATTACTACTGACTTGACATAGCATGTATGTCCGCAGTGTAATCAACAAGAGGCTTGAAACATAACTTGGCGAGCATGCAATTTGTACATTTTCATGCTCTAGATTGAAGGTACATGCACAATTTACATTGTCTTGTTTTGTGCAACTCAAACAAATGAAGACAACATTTTTGTAGGCACATATTTATTCTATGATTTTATGTAGATAGTCATATAGGGTTTGTGTATGTTCCATATTTGTTTTCCCCCGAGCTTTACCTTTGCATCGCTCTCATTTATGATGGAAGGGAAAATATGTCCTCCTTAGTTTGGGTCGCCATGATCAACCAAGGAGTGAAATTTATCCTATTTGACATAATCACACTTTGGCTCATATCACGATGATCAACCAAGGCAAAGATGACAAGATGGAATTATATGTTGTATGCTCCTTAATTTGTGTCATGATGATCCATAAAGAAGTCTTTTTGTGGCTCTTGAGCGTGTCGCACTTTGGCTTGGATCATGATGATCAGCCAAGGCAAAAATGTCAGGGTGAAAATATGTGAAATTTGCTCCTTGGTTTGTATCGCAATGATCAACCAAGGCAAAGATGACAAGATGGAAGTATATGTTGTATGCTCCTTGATTTGTATCATGATGATCCACCAAGGAGTATTTTTCTGCTCTTTGACATATTCGCACTTTGGCTTGTATCATGATGATCAGCCAAAGAGTATTTTTGTTGCTCTTAAACATATTCGCGCTTTGGCTTGTATCATGATGGCCGGCCAAGGCGAAATGTCAAGATGGGGCTATATGGAGAATGCTCCTTGGTTTGTATCACAATGATCAACCAAGGACAAATTTTCCTCTATTAAATACAAGTGCTCTTTGGCTCATATCACGATGATCAACCAAGGCAAAATATCAAGATGAAGATATATGGGAAATACTCCTTGGTTTGTATGGCAATGACCAACCAAGGGCAAATTTTCCTCTCCTAAACATAACTACTCTTTGGCTCGTATCACAATGATCAGCCAAGGCAGAATGTCAAGATAAGGACACATGGGCATACTTCTTGGTTTGTATCGCAATGATCAACCAAGAAGAAAGATGAACGTAATGAGAGATATATGGAGGAGCAAGAAGATTAGAGGAGGATCATGATTCCCACCTGAACTACCTTCCTCACGCTCCTGACCGGACGGCAGCCTCGTAGCAACAGTGTAGATGAGCTTTGTTTCTACAGAAGCAGTATATGTGTGTGGTTAAGAGGAACAGCGGCAGCACAACAGCAACAACCAGGGAAAAGAAGAATGAGCCGTCCAACCTCCCTCCTGTATGCTGGAGGGGAGTATTTATAGGAGCGGGCAGCAGCGGAGGCGTCTCACGCCCGTGCCCACGTCCTCCAGATCGTGGGAGTGCTTGTGGGATCATGGAGTGGCTGGTTCCTTTCTTTAATTTATTTCTTTGATTAATTGCTAGTTGATCACTCTTTGAACCGGCAAGCTTGTAATTAGCTGATGGGCATTGAATATTTTAATAGACGTGTGGGCCTTGGTGCCACTATTCACATGCATGCACCAACAGGCTTGTGAGAACTACATGCACATATATGCGGCCATATTTTTTAATGGGCTAAACTTGATTAGCTATTAATGATGCATTAAGGCTTATGGTGAGGGTGTGCGCGTTTAATTATTTTCTCGGCAATTCGAAGTCTAATGTCATATATGATATGAGATGAGCATGTTGACCGAATATTTTCTAACCGAATACATATTGGTCCATACCCCACTAGAAGCGCCATTTATTTATTTTTATGTACCGCGTGTATATTTTGTTAGTGCGATATATATTTTTATGTGTCGCATCGATATTTCTCTTCGGCGATGGAACAAAGATTCCATCTACATATGGTCGATATTTCAGAAATATTGTGATTTTATGTTGGTATCTGGTACCCGCCGTAGGTGGCGACGTGCATGGATGAAGGTTACATATGATTTTAGTCAGGACAATTTTCCATGGAGATTTTTATTCACTTTGCAAATTTCCCAAATATCAGCTCTTTTATTAATTCATTTTTTGTGTCTGCTATTTTATATTAAGCGATGAAAATTCACCATTGTCGTTTCCACTCAATGGTGTATTCTATTATTTTCATCATTTAAAGTAATTTATTTGTTTTAATCATACTATATTTCCTTTTGGCCAAAATTGATGTCAACAAATGCCCCTCGAGGTCCGAATGAGAGTATTTTTCTTTTAATTAATATTCAGATTCAGAGCTCGAAAATATGCGTATATATTTTTGTGAGCGTATTTCCAATGTTTGGCATAGCATCGGAGGTGTACGCATTTTTTTGGGTGCCCCAGTTTAGACTTGTGAAGGTTTGGAGTATGTCTAATGATTTTTTTTGGCATCACAGTCTATACTAGGTTGTTAGAGTATTATTTTTTTGTGCCCCAGTTTATACTCTTGAGGGTATGGAGTACGTCTCATGATTTTTTTAGCATCACAGTTTATATTATACTCGTAAGTCGTTGGAGTTTTTCTTTTGTGCCCCAGTTTATACTCTTAAGGGTATGGAGTACGTTTGATGAATTTTTTTTTTGGCATCATACTTTGTAATCGTAAGTCTTGGAGTAATTATTTTTTTGTGCCCCAGTTTATACTCGTGAGGGTATAGAGTATATCTGATGATTTTTTTTGGCATCACAGTCTATACTCATAGGTTGTTGGAGTATTTTTTTTGTGCCCCAGTTTATACTCTTGAGGGTATGAAGTACGTCTGATGATTATTTTAGCATCACAGTTTATACTCGTAAGTCGTTGGAGTTTTTCTTTTGTGCCCCAGTTTATACTCTTAAGGGTATGGAGTACGTTTGATGAATTTTTTTTGGCATCACAGTTTATACTCGTAAGTCGTGGAGTAATTATTTTTTTGTGCCCCAGTTTAGACTCGTGAGGGTATGGAGTATATCTGACGATTCTTTTCTTTGCATCACAGTTTATACTCGTAGGTTGTTGGAGCAAATTTTTTTTGTGGTGTGCCCCAATTTATACTCTTGAGGGTATGGAGTACGTCTGATGATTTCTTTTCTTTGCATCACAGTTTATACTTGTAGGACGTGGGGGTAATTAATTTTTTGTGCCCTAGTTTAGACTCGTGAGGGTATGGAGTATATCTGATAAATTTTTTAGCATCACAGTTTATACTCGTAAGTCGTTGGAGTTTTTCTTTTGTGCCCCAGTTTAGACTCGTGATGGTATGGAGTGTAATTTTTATCCATAGTAACGGCAAGGAATTTCCCATTTACGGTGCGGTAGTATTCCCCATCTGGTGATATGATTTTATATGCACCGCTAGAATAAATCTCTTTTATAATGAAAGGACCTTCCCATTTTGGTTCAAATTTTCCTTTCATCCGCCGCCTGATATTCATAGGACGGATAACCATGATACTGATCTCCTTGTTTGAACAACCTTCTTTTGACTCGTTTGTAGAATGCTCGCGACATAGAATGCTCGCAACATCCTAGCTTGGTATGCCTCAAGATTTTGCAAAGCTTGAAGACGTCTTCCCTCTAGTCTTTCCAATTCATCGAGGCGTAATTGTATTGATTTTTCTTCCAACAATTTTTCATGTGTTGCGACTCTCAATGACATGATCTGTACCTCCAAAGGTAGAACTGCTTCACCTCCAAATACTAGAGAATAAGGTGGCATTCCTGTCGGCGTGCGTGTTGTGGTTCTATAAGCCCACAAGGTTTCGAGAAGCTTTTAATGCTAGTCACGCTTATTTTTTGATACAACTTTCTTTAGTAACTTGCAAAGAGTTTTATTGAAAGCTTCTGCTTGCCCATTGGCAACTGGATTATATGTTGTGGAATAATGATGGTCTATCTTAAACTTTGAGCATAATTTCTCCACTTGTTTGTTTTAAAAGGAGTTCCATTATCAGACATAATCCGAGAAGGAACGCATAAGCGGTAAATGAGTTGCGTTCTTATAAAATATTCTACATTCTCCGCTTTGTCTTCCTTTAATGGTGTAAGTTCAGCCCACTTGGAGAAATAGTCTGTTGCTGCTAAAATGAATTTGTGACCTTTGGAGGACGGTGGATGAATTGGCCCAACTATATCCATTCCCCACATTTCAAAAGGCCAAGACATATTTGTCGCATGGAGTGGTTCGTGCGGCTGATGTATAAAGTCAGCATGCACTTGGCATTCAAGGCATTTCTTTGCGAATTTAGTGGCATCTTCAAACATTGTGGGCCAGTAGTAACCTAGACGCCTGTAATTGATAGTGCAATTTAGGACCTGATTGGTGCGAGCCACATATTCCGGCATGCACCTCGTTTAAGGCCTCAATAATTTCATTTCCAGCAAGTCAGCACAATAATATGCCATCATGGTTACGCCTATAGAGTATGTCGTTGATGCATGTGTAATGGATTGATCTTTTTGGAGTTCTAGATCTTTCGCTAGTATCAAGAGTTAGGTATCCATGAAGTAGATATTCAAGGAATGGTGCTCGCCAATCCCCTACCTCAATTTCACATACATCAGCTATCATTGCAGAAGATATTACCGTTTCTTCTTCTTCAACAAATATTGGCAATAACCTTCGTTCCTCTATGTGTATGTCCATCGTTTAATGTGAGTCTAGTGACATACTTGTAGCTAAACCGGCTAAAGCGTCAGCCTTTTCATTTTGATTTCTAAATATGTGCTGAATATTTAGATCTTTGAACATAGTTAGGAACTCCTTTTCCCTTTTGAAATATGGAAACAATTCTTTTTCTTTACCATGTAGGTCCCTATCAGTTGATTAATCACTAATTGTGAGTCCCCATAAACAGAGAGCGTATCGAGCCCCATGTTTATTGCTATTTCAAGCACAATGATAAGAGCTTCATATTCGGCTGAAGTATTTGACATCGCCGAAGTTAGGGTAAATGAGTAGTGGATCACCCCTTCATTAGGTGTAATGAAAACAACTCCGGCACCTGACCCAGATTGCCGGCAAGCGCCATCAAAGTACATTTGCCATGTTGATTTTGTAACCGTCGTGGCGAATACGTCCTCATCTGGCAAGTCATCATCTATAGGAAAATCCTCTGGGATTGGATGCGCCGCAAGGAAGTTAGCCAGAGCTTGGCCTTTTATGGCGTTTTGCGGTATATATGTGATGTCAAATTGTGACAAAAGCATTTCCCATTTAGCTAGTCTCCCTGAGAGTACCATTTTACTTAAGATATATCTGAGTGGGTCTGCTCTTGAGACTAAATGTACACTGTGTTCTAACATGTAGTGTCGCAATTTTTGTGCAGCGAACACCAGTGCGAGACATATTTTTTCCTTGTCTGGATAGTTGCACTCGGCCCCTACTAAGGTGCGGCTAAGATAATACAGAGACGTTTCCTTCCCTATATCATTGTTTTGCGCCAGTAGTGCACCTAGTGAAGTAGGCATAGCAGCGGTATAGAGAATTAGTGGTCGGTCTTTAATCGGCGTGCCTAAAACAGGAGGGTTTATCAATTATTTCTTAATTTCTAGAAATGCGTTTTGGCATGCTTGATCCCATTCAAAAGGGACTCCTTTTTTCATAAGCCGCGAAAAAGGTTTGCACCTCCCAGAAAAATTCGAGATAAACCTCCTAATATATTTTAGGTGGCCTTGGAAACTTTTTAGTTCATGTAAGTTTGTGGGTGGTGGCATCTTAACAATCGCCTTTATTTTACTTGGATCGATCTGAATACCATTTTTTGTAACCACAAAACCGAGAAACTTTCCAGAGGAAGCTCTAAACACGCACTTCATGGGGTTCATTTTTAGATTATGTTGCCTAAGACGCTCAAAAACCATTTCAAGATGTTTCAGGTGGTCTTGTTCATGCTTTGATTTCACAACTATGTCGTCTATATAGCATTCGACAATCACATATAGCAACCCGTGTAAGATTATTGTCATTGCTCTTTGATATGTCACCCCATCATTTTTTAATCCAAAAGGCATTATTTTATAACAATACATGCCTTTCGGTGTGCAGAATGCTGTTAACTCTTCATCTTCAGGTGCCATTTTTATTGGAACAACCATCCATGAAAGAAAATATTTCATGCCCCATAGTAGCATCGACTAGTATTTCAGAGATGGGTATTGGGAAATCATCTTTGGGACATGCTTTATTCATATCCCTGAAATCTACGCATATGCGTGTCTTGCCATTCTTCTTTTTAACGGGTACAATACTAGAGACCTATGTGGGGTATTTGACTTCTCTAATGAACCCTGCGGCTATGAGTTTGTTGACCCCGACTTCTATTTGTGGAAGTATTTCAGGCCGGTTCTTTCTTTGAGCTTGCTTCACTGGTGCTGCATCATCTACTTGCGGCAAAGGCGATGGACAGCTATGTTTGGATCCAACACAAGCATTTCTTCGTAAGTCCAAGCGAATACATCTCTATTTGCACGCAGGAAGTCATGATATTTTAGTTTATTTTCTTTGGGCAAATGTTTGCTAATAAAAAATGGACAAGGATCATCAGTCGTACCAATATTTATTTCTTCCAAGTCATCCACGGTGCAGTGGTTACCATCCTCCATTTGTGGAGATGCTTCCGTCATGTCCGTATACTCAGCCGAAGCCATACAAACCTCATATCCTAACCCATGCTTCATTTCTTTTAAAACATGGTCTTCGTGCAGAGCTTCGAGTTGTTCTTGAGATAACACCTTTTCGAATGGTGCTAGTTGTCCCCCGCCATCAGATAGGGACGGGTCAGTGGCGATGTCATAATCCATTTGCTGCATCATGTACAAGACTTTGTTATCATACAAAGAAATGGGTAAAGATTCATCATCTTTGTTAAACACAAATATTTGTGTTGTATTTTCATTTTCACTTTCACCAACATTTGAGCAGCGTGGCTCTTTTTGGGATTGTTTTATTCTATACTGTACCAAAGGAGGTAAAGGCGTAGGGAAATTAGTACCTCTCATGTCATGGGATTTGTCTATGACACGAAATATTGGGTCACCCGTTTTCCTTTGGTTGCTTGGTATATACTGATAGATCTTTTTCTTTGACGAGGATTCTGTGACCTCTTTTTATACCACATTTGACTCGGGTATTTTCCAGGATTTTGGCTTTTGCACCTTATCAACAGGCTCGAAGTAGAACTTTGCATCAACATAGAAAGATTCAGCTATTGTGAATGCCTTCTTATCAGCAAATATTCTGACTGTATCACCTACCCGATCTATATATTTGATACACTGATGTAAAGTGGATGGCACAACCTGTTTCTCATGTAACCGTGGGCATCCAAGCAATGCATTATATGATGTGGCCGCATCAATCACGTGAAACTTCACGTATGTGGATAGTGTATCCAATTTTAAAACCAACGAAATGGTACCTATAGCTTCTTGTCCTGATTGGTTAAATCCATGTATAACCACGTTAGACTTGCTCAAATCTCCCTTGGAATATCTAATCTTCTTGAGTGTACGCAATGGTAGCAGATTTATAGCTGACCCAAACATGAGAAGAGGCCTGTTGTGCCTCTTGGGGCCTAACAACATATCCTCATCTGTGAACGTCATATTTAGGATTTCAGATTCTTCTACCTCAGTTTGAGATACTTCTACTCTGTAGTCTTGAGGAAAGCGTGAGTCTTTGTGGCAAGAGCTTTATGCATATCAGATGAAAGACACAAATCATCATACACAGAAAGCATAGATGGTATTTTCTTCAAATGTGCGATTACATCATATTTGACTGGCACCCTACAAGGAGGGTTCGTCGAATCATTTGGAACTGCATCCTTGCTTTTTGGTTCCTTTCTAGGTGGTGGATGAGGGTCTGCTAATTGACGACCTGATCTAAGATGAACCTGATCAACTTCTAATGGTTCTTCTTCAGGGAAGCATAGAGACTCGCCATCATCCTTGAACACACCAATACTGAGAATGTTAAA
The DNA here is from genome assembly GCA_021605145.1 of Aegilops bicornis. Taxonomy (NCBI): domain Eukaryota; kingdom Viridiplantae; phylum Streptophyta; class Magnoliopsida; order Poales; family Poaceae; genus Aegilops; species Aegilops bicornis. The sequence goes on from CM038674.1 coordinate 650,491,405, forward strand.
TTCTTCACTTGGTATTCTCATGCGCTTCGTGGTGTGCTGATATATCTTCGGTGCGAAGCGCAGAGGAGGAGCTTCTTCCATCACTGGGGGTAGTACACGGCGTTTTGACCGCCGTGACCCCCAATCTTGGGCTGCACCATTGCTGAAGGGAATGTAAGCCTCTCCTTTATGCTGATCTTGCGATTTGGCAAGGTCTGAATTATCATAGGAGAACGTCCATATTTGGAAATCGCATCTTTGCATCATCATAAGTACCCTTTATATTTGAAGGCCTTGAACTCACCGCATCATCTTGGAGGGTGGCGACATTTCTTTGAAGCCTTTTCTTTCCCCTTGTCATGCTTTTGAGGAAATACACATCAATAGTCCCCTCATCAATCATTTTCTGGATGATATTCTTCACAACAAAGCAGTCTTTGAGTGTATGGCCCAAAATGTGATGGTAGTGACAAAAATTTGGGTCATTAAATTTTGAAGCTTCTTCTGGCCTTTTGGGCTTGGGAAGTTCTATAAGACTCAACTCCCTTAAACTAGTGAAAAGGTCATCAATTTCTTCTACGGGAAAAGAATAATCCCTGTTTTGTTGTTCGCTAAGAGTTGGCCTCCTACCAACCTGTGCATCTCGTTGTCCTTGGTTCCCTACAGGCGCTCTTCCAGGCTGAAACTGAGGTTTTACCGTCATTGTCTCCATGGCTTGTGCAGACTTCGATTTCATCGGCAATTTTTCACGCTGACCACCTTTGTCTATAGGCTTGATGGACGTCGTTTTTGTTCGACGAGCAACAAGCTGCATAAAATTTTCTATATCCGTGGATTTTGAAGCTAACTCTTCAAACGTGAGGGGCCTCACTCCTTGTAACTAGACAACCACTTTGGAGCGGAGATTGTTCATGCACATGCGCACTGCTTCTGGCTCAGTGATTGGCTGTGGGTAGTGAAGACTTAGGTTTCTCCATCCATTTATGAAGTCAGCCGCCCTTTCATTAAAGCCTTGTTTAGTTCGTGTCAACTCAGTTATGCCCACCATCCTCATCGTGCTATAAAACCACTCGAGGAACGAATTTTGCATTTGCTCCCACATTTTTATAGAGCTTGGGGGTAGCTTGATGTACCAAGTGAAAGCAGGCCCGACCAATGTCTATACAAACTGCCTAAGGAGAAGTGCTCCATTGTTGGCTGTATCTTGACAAGTAGCAAGGAAGTGTGCTATATGCTCATGGGGAGATCCACTCCCATTGAACTTACTAAACTGCGGCTGCCTGTAATTTGTTGGGAAAGGAACTAGGTCCACATCGGGTGGGTACGGCTTAACATACCCTGGCCGCATCGAGTACTGAGTTTGCATCAACTGGGACTTTACCCCCTCAGCGATCATTCTTTGGATCGCCTCAAGGTTAAGCCCTGCTCCTCCATGTTGGTTGCTAGCACTTGCGCCACCATCCCTTCATTTTCTTTGTTGTGGTTATTGCTATGGATTCGAAGGGCTGCTAGCTCGTCTCCTTTTGCTGAAGTGCTGCCGTAAGGTTGGCTAATTGCTCCTCAACCGAATGAGTTTCATTCACGTCTAGGACTTGTTCTGTATGCTCTGCACCATGGGGGAGTTCTATCTCATTTTCAGAAGGACAAGGGGTACTGTCCGATAGGGGATTATAAGACCCACCATAGCTGGACCCAAGTTCTTCATAATCTGAACCTTTTTGGCTTCGTGTCTTATGATGAGGACCTTCTATGACAGTTTTGCATGCCTTCTTCCTCTTGAAATGTGTTGATGAGGAGGGTGTTTCACTGGTCTTGTCTGACGACGCCCTGACACCAACTGGCATTGCTTGGAACACCTCGAATGATTTATTCTTGGTCTGCTTATGAGAGGGCCATGGAGACAAGCTCGTGGCCACCTCATTTGATGGATTGGATAGCCACTTGTTCACTTTAGCCCGAATGTCCTCATCTGATGGAGCGAGTTCTGCCCCTTGGACTCTGCTTGACCTAGACCTTGCCTGTACTGCCCTTTCTCTTTCTTTGTACATCGCCCTTCTTGAACGGACACGAGCAGCTTGGTTCACAAAATCTTGATGTTCAGGATGTTGCTGAGTGAATTCTTGGTACTCAGGTCGTTGGCCAGGGCCTCCGCCAGTCGCATGATGGCACCACCCTCATTATTTTGTGATGTGGATGCACCGGGAAGCTGTGACCTTATTTCTTGACATATGCATTTAACAACATATGAGTCATCTGGATTCCGAACTTGGATCTTTGGATGAGTGTTTTTCCATCTCCCTTGACAGACTTGCTCACATGAGAACGGCGTCGGCTCACTGCATCTTGATCTACGACAGCTGGAAGATCAATCCAAGATCAACGGACATTTCTGTATCGCCATTGATGTCGCACTGGATCAAACGAACCTTCAAAGGGCTCTCGTAAGATGGGTGCTTCTTCAATTAGAGGAACTGATGGTGCAGATGTTGGATCTATGTGGCCTGTTTTGAGGTCACCAGATGTAAGGCACACTTGTAACATCCCAAATTTCCTATTTGGAATGTTTTACAATTATAGCTAAGCATCTATGCATTCTGTTTGAATTTGAGTGGCATTTGAAGTTTCAGATGTTTTGGAGTTGTTGGCATTTGAATTCAAAATTTGGCGAAGGAAGTTATTTCAAAAACTATGCACGATAAATACTTGAGAAAAGTATGACAGGAGTACACATGACACTCCAAAAATATCAGAGGAAAAACATTGACAAAAGTTTGAGTTCAAATTTGTATTTTATTTGGAATTTTAGAAACAATGATTTTTTATTAAGTTTGGATTTTGCCCCTGGAAAAATGTTCAAATGATAGGAATATTCCTGATCATTTTGATATATATATGTCCTATATAAAATATTTATATTTTATTTATTTTTCTCTCTTTTATTTCAAAAAATGGAAAAAGAAAAGCCCGGGCGCCACCACGCCCGGCCAGCCAGCCAAGGCCCACCAGCGCGCCACCACGCTGCCCACGACGGCCGACCGAGCCCCCCGCGCCGAAACGGTCCCGCATCGGTCGACCGACCCAACCCCCGCTCCCCTCTCTCCCCGACAGGCGGACCCCACCCCCCTTCTTCCCCTCGCCCACGCAAACCCGCGCCGCCGCTCGCCGGAGATCCCGAGATCCCCGGGATCCTCCCCGATCCGCTCGCCGAATCTTTCCCCTCCTCCAAGTCGTCCCTTCCCCTATATTTACCCCCCCTCGACCCCGTTCCCCCCCTCGCCCGACCCTCTCTCCCTCGCTGCATACCTCGCCGGAGCCCGAGCACGCCGCCGCCGCCATTAGCTCCGTCCCGACCCACCCCGGCCACCCCGAGCTCGCCCGACTCCACCAAACCAACCCCCTCGCCACGCCGCACTCGCCGGAGGCCTCCGCCGTCGCCCCCGACCGCCGGAGCCACCGGAGCCGTCGCCGCCCGAGCCCCCGTCGCCGTCGCCGCCACGGTGAGTCGCCGGACCCCTCTCCGCCATCCGATCTAGCACGAACGGCATAGATTAGATCCCCCCGAAGGGGTATGTTATTTCAAATAAACCGGTTTTATAGATCCGGTTTATTTTGTTTTAGTTAGGGTTTAGTTGAACCGGCCGACTCGGTTTAACCCTAGGGCCCGTTTAGTTAAATTACGCCCAGGGCGCTAGATAGGCCCATTAGCCCGTTTTTCTTTTTAGTTTTATTTTCGTTTTCTGTTTTAACAGAATAGTTTCAGATTTGAAAAATTCATATCTTTTAATCTACTTAATATTTTTGAGTGATTCTTTTTTTGTTGGTTTGCAAATTTCTTATAGTTTCTGTAGAAAATATAATGAGTCATGTTAAAATTATTTAAAGTTGCTTTATTTTAAATTTAGACAGAATAGTAAATCTGATATAAAATGAGTTAGGAATATTATTTTTTAGTGATTCTTTTTGTCACAACTTTGTTTTGACATTGCCTAACCGTAGGAATTTATTTGGGCATTTTAGGATTAATAAAAAAATAGTTTTAATCAGAATCATGTTATTCTTAATTATTTAACTAGCTACTGTTTTCCTATTGTTTAAATTAGCAAATAAATTTATTTTTCCTATGTGATAGATTATTCTAGGTTAGTTTCTGTAACTTTAGAGCATGAACTTTTATTTATAATAAATAAAACTTTTATTTTATTTTTCTTATTAGAATTTGCTTTAGGCCTAATAGGAGTTTTACAATAGCTTTTAAAGTGATTCTTTTTGCTCCTAGTTGCATGATGAATTCTTTTCTGTTAGATAGCATAAACCCATGCTTAGGTTCTGTGAAGAAACTGTTTGTTATGTAAAACTATTTTTAGTTGTTGCTTGAAGTAGGAAAACATTGAGTTGGATTTCTTCAAGTTTTCCTTTGGGTTTTGATTCGTTTGTTTGGTGTGTTATGTTAGCATGCTATTATGTTAAGTGATCATATGTTATATGCTTATTATGATTGTTGTTTGCCTCGGTAGAATTTCCGGAGTGCGAAGCTTGCTACCACGAGTCCCTAGCTTACGAAGATCGTCAGCAAGGCAAGTCATTGATCATGTTTCTTTACATACCTATGATTTCTATTGCATTAGAATTATACCTCCCCACCATGCATGCAGTAGGTGAAATTTTGAAGTTATGTTCTTGAGTAGTATCATGAGGTAGGATGAACCAATTCCCCTTGTTACCATGACCCGGGACGAAGTAGTTTATTTTTGCTATGCTCGTAGACGGGATTGGTTGAGTGAATTCATAAGGGAGATGTGAGAGTCAAAGATGATGACAACCCCATGAACTTCAAGCTCAAGATGGACTTCAAATTCACTCTTTGGGTGGAGGGCGGTTGACGGGCACCTGGAGAACACAGTGGTTGGCCGGGATGCATGGAGAAGTGCCATGACATCTTGCGGAAAGCTTCACCCAGCCACGAAGAGACGGATGTATGCCCCATTGACCGGAAGCTTACCTGTGCAGCCGCAAGCCATTATGGGCTAGTGGCTTGGTCAACCCTAGTTGTGACTCTGGCCGGACGGTACTACGAGATGTAGAAGAACGGTAGGATTGGATGGGTACCGGCAGTGGCCAGAGGAACTCTTCTAAGACCCTGTTTACGTTCGTCCGTCTTCAAACACCATGAAGTGCGAAGACTTAATAGGAGGGAACGATTCTTGCGGATAAAGTGCGCAAACCTCTGCAGAGAAAAGATCTAATCGATTAGTCGTGTCCCCGGTTACGGACAATTTGAGCCTCTGGAACTTGGAAGTATTCGGAAATCTCAACACTGAAATTAATAAATTAATTGAGGGGGTTATGACTTAATAATTTGGGAATGAGACATTGGTTGGCGGAACCGTCTCAATAATTACCAACAATTTTGTAGCATTTGCAAACAAGTCCACTGTTGTAGGGAAAACTGGCTTTTCGCAAAATGATGAAACTTAGAGCCCCACAGCCAAATTGCATATAGTATTAGTAATATTTTATTGTTCTCTCTTCATGACTTGCCGGCATATTCAAAATGCTGACCTACACGGCTGCAACGTCTTATGTTGCAGAGGAGTATTCCGATCAGGATTGAGGCTACGATCCGCGCTTGGCGATTGCCCTTTGGAGTCGGATGGACTCGCTATTCTTCTACGCTTCCGCAGCTTTACTTAGTTTATTTCTCATGAGTTGGCCTTCGGACAAATTTATTCTATTGTAATAAAGACTCGATATGAGAATCGTGTAATAAATTCAGGTGTGATTGAACTTTGATTATTTCATCAATGTACTGTGAGTGCCATGATCTTGGGATGGTACGGAACCACGAGAGACTTGACCGATTTTGGGTCAGTCGCTATGAAGATGGTATCGAGCACACGCCGACCGTGGGGCGTAACCCCTAGGATCAGAAAACCATAGGAAGAGACTATTTATTTTTGTCCTTATCATTCCGTAATTCTCCCCTGTTCATTTCTGACTTCTCTCCGATTTTCAACATTCTAGATGGCCGCCGAGTTCACCCCAGTTTTGCTACCGGAGTTTTGCCAGCCAGATGAGACGATGCCCTTCGGCAGGACGCTGGTCCAGATCGTGAAGAAGCTGAAGATTGCTCTGCCCTCAATCACCGGGAAGCCTACCAATGCACTTCCAACGGATAACCGCTACAGGATTGAGGTGCATATTCCAGGGAGGACCTTCGGAGGACATACATAGCCTATTGACTTTGAGTTTACCGATTTCAACTGGATCCTCGGAAGGGACATGGCGATTTATCGTGCACTTGGACATCTCCGAGAAGAGTACAGGACCGAGCTCGATCCATCAGACCTCGCCATGGTTTCTCGTAGAGCAAGGAATGGAGATATCATCCGTACCGTAGAGGACGACTCCATTCTCTCATATGTCCAAGACTTGGAGTGTCTCCTCAGGAAACGGGAGATCCAGACTCGCCGTAACTCGAAGGTACACAGGAGGCTGTTGTTCCGTGAACTGGAACTAGAGGAGAAGGCACACGCAGACTTCCTTGACCATGAGGAAGAAATCGCGGACTTCATGGAGAGAGTCGACGACCTGAAGATGAAGGTTGCCGCATTAGAGGAAAAAATGGACTTGGGAGAAGACCTTTTTCCGAGTGGAGATGACGGACCTCTCGTGAGCAATGACCAGGATTATGAAGGGAGCTCCACTGGAGAAAGCCGCAAGAGGAGGCGCCGCAATAGAGGACGCCACACCGGAGGACCTCGCACCAGAGGACGCAAGGATTATTGATGAAGACATTTAGTCGACCGCCATGTTATTTTATTTTCGTCGATCAGTAGGCCGTTATTTTCGATTAGTCGTGAGAATTTTGTAATCGAGTTTGAACCATGTTTGAGTGGATTGAATAAATGATTGGTGTGATTATGATTGTGCATTCATATGGGTAGTGATATTTTCTCATTAGACCATTGTTCTATTCTAATTTTCTCATCCACTCCAAAACACCAGATGCCTCCGAGACGTGACCCCGGTCTCAACTTCCCGCCGGAGCTCACCCAGCTGATCCAGCAGCAGAATGCCCTCATGCAGATGCTCATGCAGAACCATAACAACAACAACAATCCACCGCCACCACCCCCTGTTGACAACTTGACTCGGTTCCTAAGGCTGAATCCGCCAGTGTTCTCTAGCAGCACTGAGCCGATTGTGGCTGATGATTGGCTCCGCAAGGTCGGAAGAGAGTTAGTCACTGTTGGATGCACTGATGCAGAGAAGGTGCGCTTTGCAAGACATCAACTTGATGGACCTGCAGCTTCTTGGTGGGAGAACTACACCGCCACTTATCCCATCGGCACCATCACGTGGGATCAGTTCCAAAGAAGCTTTCCGCACCGCTCATGTTTCAAATTTGGAGCCATGAGCTGAAGAAGCGTGAGTTCCGCAACTTACGCCCGGGGAACCGTCTTGTGGGGCGATGCGTGGATGAGTTCAGCAAGTTAGCTCGCTATGCCCCTGATGATGTGGCCACAGATGCCGCAAAGCAGGAGAAGTTTCTCGAGGGACTCAATGACGAGCTGGGAATGCAGCGTATGGTGGCTACCTTCACCAACTACCAGGAGCTGGTAGACAAGGCCACCATACTCGAAGGCAAGCAGCAGCAGATTGATAGCCGCAAGCGGAAGTACAGCCAGGGGAAGTACAACTCAGGAGCTCAACAGAAGCCCCGTTATGCCCCATACTCAGGAGGGCATACCCATCACAACCATGGCGGACATAACCATGGAGGAAATGGGAACATCCGCAACCAGGACAACAAGTCAGGCAATGGGAATGGCAATGGAAACGGTAATGGCAACCAGCATCGTCCTGCCCCGGCTCAGAAAGATCTGAGTCATATCACCTGTTTCAAGTGCCAGAAAACAGGGCACTATGCCACCGACTGCCCGGAGGCCAAGCAGAGGAATGGAAACAGCAATGGAAGCTCAGCGAAGAAGCCCAACCCTTTTCCTCATGCTCAGGTGAACCACATTGACGTGGAGGACGTCTATGATCAGCCAGACACTGTGGTTGGTAAGTTTTTATTGAATTCATGTTCAGTATTGGTACTCTTTGATTCTGGTGCAACACATTCATTCATATCAAGGGTAGTTGTGGAAAAGTACGGGATGCCCACTAAAACCCTTAGAAGCCCCCTTCGCGTCAGTTCCGCAGGAGGAGAAATGATGGCGTGCTTAGGCTGTCATGCAACCCTCAACATCGGAAATCATAAATTTCCCGCAGACCTCATAGTATTGGAAACCCAGACCTTGGATGTAATCCTAGGCATGGATTGGTTGACGAAGTTTGAAGGAAACATAGATTGTGCCCGCAAGTCGATTCTGCTCACCACCCCGGAGCAGAAGAGGATCAAGTATGTATCCAGACGTAGCGGATGAAGAATCGGTGAATTCCCTCATGGGAGTTGTTCAGAGGAAGTGCCAGAGTGCAAGATTTTCCCGATGTGTTTCCGGAGGAATTACCAGAATGCCACCGGACAGTAGACATTGAATTTCTGATTGAGTTATTGCGGCACAGCCCCAATATCCAAGAGACCTTATCGGATGCCCCGTAACGATTTGAAAGAAATCAAAAATCAAATTAATGAGTTATTGGAGAAAGGATATATTCGGCCAAGCTCATCACCTTGGGGAGCCCCAGTTCTTTTGGTCGAGAAGAAGGATGGAACCTTGAGAATGGTTGTGGATTATCGTTCATTGAACGACGTGACCATCAAGAACAAGTACCCTCTGCCGATGATTAATGACTTATTTGATCAGCTAGTTGGAGCCAAAGTATTCTCCAAGATCGATCTTCGATCAGGGTACCATCAGTTGAAGATCCGTGAAAAGGATATACCCAAAACAACATTCACTACCAGGTATGGTTTATATGAGTATACCGTCATGTCATTTGGATTGACTAATGCCCCTGCATACTTCATGAATATGATGAACAAGGTATTTATGGAATATCTGGACAAGTTTGTCGTGGTGTTCATCGATGATATACTGATTTTCTCCAAGAGCGAGGAAGAGCATAAGGAACATTTGCGTCTAGTTCGAGAAACTTCGAGAACATCAGTTGTATGCCAAGTTCAGTAAATGTGAATTTTGGCTGAAGGAAGTCGGATACCTCGGACATGTTATTTCAGGAGAAGGAATAGCAGTTGACCCCGCCAAGGTTGAATCAGTCACCGATTGGCAGTCGCCCACCTCAGTCAAGGAGATCCGCAGTTTTCTCGGACTCGCAGGATATTATCGGAGGTTTATTGAGAACTTCTCGAAGATTGCCAAGCCCATGACTGAGCTGTTGAAGAAGGAAGCCAAGTACAATTGGACCGAGGATTGTGAAGCCAGTTTTCAGGAATTGAAGAAACGTTTGGTCACAGCCCCAGTACTGATTTTGCCGGACATACCCAAGGATTACCAGGTATATTGTGAAGCTTCTCGTCAGGGATTCGGAGGAGTACTCATGCAGGAAGGAAAAGTTGTAGCTTATACCTCCAGACAGCTACGACCTCACGAGATGAATTATGCCACACATGATTTGGAGTTAGCAGCCGTAGTGCATGCACTCAAGACCTGGAGACATTTCCTTATCGGAAACTGTTGTGATGTTTACACAGATCACAAGAGCTTGAAGTATATTTTCACGCATAAAGAGTTGAACCTCAGGCAGAGGAGATGGCTAGAGTTAATCAAGGACTATGACATGAGATTGCATTACCACCCAGGGAAAGCTAATGTTGTAGCAGATGCTTTGAGCCGCAAGAGTAATGTGAATACTCTTATAGCAGGAGGATTACCCCAGGAGTTAGTCGATGACCTCAGAGATCTCCGTCTGGAGATAGTTCTGAGAGGATTTGTTGCAACTCTGGAAGTTCAGTCCACTTTGGCCGAAAGGATTCGTGAAGCCCAGAAGTCGGACAAGGAAATTGATGAGATAAAGAAAAAGATGAATGAAGGAAAAGCTAAAGGGTTCCGTAAGGATGAATACGGAGCTATATGGTTCGAGGATCGTATTTATGTACCCAATGATCCCGAACTCAGGAAGCTAATTCTTCAGGAAGCTCATGATTCACCGTACTCGATTCACCCCGGTAACACCAAGATGTATCTGGATCTGAAGGAAAGTTTCTGGATGTGTATGAAGAAGGATATTGCCGAGTACGTAGCAGTATGCGATGTTTGCCAGCGAGTAAAGGCAGAACATCAGAAGCCAGCAGGGTTACTTCAACCTTTGCCGATTCCCGATTGGAAATGGGAAAAACTTGGAATGGATTTTATCATAGGATTACCCAGGATCCGATCAGGTTATGATTCCATCTGGGTAGTGGTTGATCGTTTGACCAAGGTAGCTCACTTCATTCCCGTGAAGACTACCTATACCAGTGCTAAGTTGGCCAAGATATATATGAACAGGATCGTATGTCTGCATGGAGTTCCGAGGAGTATCGTGTCAGATAGAGGAACACAATTTACCTCAAAGTTTTGGAATCAATTGCATGAAACTTTGGGTACGAGGCTGGAGTTCAGTACAGCTTTTCATCCACGCATGATGGATGACCGAGAGAGTCAACCAGATTCTGGAGGACATGTTGAGAGCTTGTGTGCTAGACTATGGGTCTAGCTGGGATGATAATTTGCCATACGCAGAGTTCTCATACAACAACAGTTATCGCACCCGATCGAAGATGGCCCTTTCGAAGCTCTATCACGGAAGGAGGTGCGAGAACACCATTCTTTGTGGGATGGTGTTGGAGATCGAACACTTTTCGGTTCCGATCTTATCGTAGATTCCAAGAGAAAGTCAAGCTGATTCGGGATAGACTCAAGATAGCACAGTCGAGACAGAAGAGTTATGCCGACAGTAAACGCAAGGAAGTAACTTACGAAGCGGGAGACCGAGCATATCTTCGTGTGTCCCCACTTCGTGGGATCAAAAGGTTCGGTGTCAAAGGAAAGTTAGCACCCCGATTCATTGGCCCCTACAAAATCCTCGAACGTCATGGAGAAGTTGCTTACAAGTTGGAATTGCCGGAAGGATTGTCCGGAGTTCATGATGTCTTCCATGTTTCTCACCAAGAAGTGTCATGCCGACATGGCCGATATTCCGTTGAGAGACACAAAGGCCCCTAGAGGCCATACAGCTTGACAATGATCGACTTATAAGGAGAAACCCGTCCGAATTCTCGAGATCATGAACAGAGTCACCCGAGCAAGATCATCAAGTTTTGCAAGGTGCCGTGGAGTCATCACTCCGAAGAGGAAGCCACCGTGAGCGAGAAGAAGACCTCCTTCGAGACCACCCGCACCTATTTGCTAGTTAACCCGAATATCGAGGGCGATATTCTTCTTAAGGTGGGTAGGTTTGTAACATCCCAAATTTCCTATTTGGAATGTTTTACAATTATTGCTAAGCATCTATGCATTCTGTTTGAATTTGAGTGGCATTTGAAGTTTCAGAAGTTTTGGAGTTGTTGGCATTTGAATTCAAAATTTGGCAGTGGAAGTTATTTCAAAAACTATGCCTGATAAATACTTGAGAAAAGTATGAGAGGAGTAAACATGACACTCCAAAAATATCAGAGGAAAAACATTGCCAAAAGTTTGAGTTCAAATTTGAATTTTATTTGGAATTTTAGAAAAAATGATTTTTTATAAAGTTTGGATTTTGCCCCTGGAAAAATGTTCAAATGATAGGGAATATTCCCCTGATCATTTTGATATATATATGTCCTATATAAAATATTTATATTTTATTTATTTTTTCTCTCTTTTTATTTCAAAAAAAATGGAAAAAGAAAAGCCCCGGGCGCCACCAAAGCCAGCCCGGCCCAGCCGAGGACCACCAGCGCGCCAGCCACACTGCCCACGACGGCCGACCGAGCCTCAGCGCAAACGGTCCCGCATCGGTCGACCGACCCAACCCCGCTCCCTCTCTCCCACAGGCGGACCCCACCCCCTTCTTCCCTCGCCCCACGCAAACTCACGCGCCACGGAGATCCCGAGATCCCGGGATCCTCCCCGATCCGCCACGAATCTTTCCCTCCTCCAAGTCGTCCCTTCCCTATATTTACCCCCTCGACCCGTTCCCCCCTCGCCCGACCCTCTCTCCCTCGCTGCATACCTCGCGGAGCCGAACGCGCCGCCGCCGCCATTAGCTCCGTCGACCCACCCGGCCACCCCGAGCTCGCCTGACTCCACCAAACCAACCCCTCGCCACGCCAGCCTCGCCGGAGGCCTCCGCCGTCGCCCCGACCGCCGAGCCACCGGAGCTGCCGCCTCGAGCCCCGTCGCCGTCGCCGCCACGGTGAGTCGCGGACCCTCTCCGCCATCCGATCTAGCACGAACGGCATAGATTAGATCCCCAGAAGGTATATGTTATTCAAATAAACCGGTTTTATAGATCCGGTTTATTTTGTTTTAGTTAGGGTTTAGTTGAACCGGCCGACTCGGTTTAACCCTAGGGCCGTTTAGTTAAATTACGCCCTGTATGCGCTAGATAGGCCCATTAGCCCGTTTTTCTTTTTATTTTTATTTTAGTTTTATGTTTTAACAGAATATTTTAATATTTTAAAAATTAATATCTTTTAATCTACTTAATATTTTTGATTGATTCTTTTTTTGTTGGTTTGCAAATTTCTTATATTTTCTGTAGAAGATATAATGAGTCATGTTAAAATTATTTAAAGTTGCTTTATTTTAAATTTAGACAGAATAGTAAATCTGCTATAAAATGAGTTAGGAATATTATTTTTTAGTGATTCTATTTGTCACAACTTTGTTTTGACATTGCCTAACCGTAGGAATTTATTTGGGCATTTTAGGATTAATAAAAAAATAGTTTTAATCAGAATCATGTTATTCCTATTGTTTTAATTAGCAAATAAATTTATTTTTCCTATGTGATAGATTATTCTAGGTTAGTTTCTGTAACTTTAGAGCATGAACTTTTATTTATAATAAATAAAACTTTTATTTTATTTTTCTTATTAGAATTTGCTTTAGGCCTAATAGGAGTTTTACAATAGCTTTTAAAGTGATTCTTTTTGCTCCTAGTTGCATGATGAATTCTTTTTCTGTTAGATAGCATAAACCCATGCTTAGGTTCTGTTAAGAAATTTTTGTTATGTAAAACTATTTTTAGTTGTTGCTTGAAGTAGGAAAACATTGAGTTGGATTTCTTCAAGTTTTCCTTTGGGTTTTGATTCGCTTGTTTGGTGTGTTATGTTAGCATGCTATTATGTTAAGTGATCATATGCTATATGCTTATTATGATTGTTGTTTGCCTCGGTAGAATTTCCGGAGTGCGGCTTGCTACAACGAGTCCCTAGCTTACGAAGATCGTCAGCAAGGCAAGTCATTGATCATGTTTCTTTACATACCTATGATTTCTATTGCATTAGAATTATACCTCCCCACCATGCATGCAGTAGGTGAAATTTTGAAGTTATGTTCTTGAGTAGTATCATGAGGTAGGATGAACCAATTCCCCTTGTTACCATGACCCGGAATGAAGTAGTTTATTTTTGCTATGCTCGAGACGGGTTGGTTGAGTGAATTCATAAGGGAGATGTGAGAGTCAAATATGATGACAACCCCATGAACTTCAAGCTCAAGATGGACTTGAAATTCACTCTTTGGGTGGAGGACGGTTGTGGGCACCACTGGAGAACCCAGTGGTTGGCAGGATGCATGGAGAAGTGCCATGACATCTTGCGGAAAGCTTCACCCAGCCACGAAGAGACGGATGTATGCCCCATTGACCGGAAGCTTACCTGTGCAGCCGCAAGCCATTATGGGCTAGTGGCTTGGTCAACCCTAGTTGTGACTCTGGCGGACGGTACTACGAGATGTAGAAGAACGGTAGGATTGGATGGGTACCGGCAGTGGCCAGAGGTACTCTTCGGAAGACCCTGTTTCGTTCGTCCCGCCTTCAAACACCATGAAGTGCGAAGACTTAAAAGGAGGGAACGATTCTTGCGGGTAAAGTGCGCAAACCTCTGCAGAGAAAAGATCTAATCGATTAGCCGTGTCCCCGGTTACGGACAATTTGAGCCTCTGGAACTTGGAAGTATTCGGAAATCTCAACACTGAAATTAATAAATTAATTGAGGGGGTTATGACTTAATAATTTGGGAATGAGACATTGGTTGGCGGAACCGTCTCAATAATTACCAACAATTTTGTAGCATTTGCAAACAAGTCCACTGTTGTAGGGAAAAGCGGCTTTTCGCAAAATGATGAAACTTAGAGCCCCACAGCCAAATTGCATATAGTATTAGTAATATTTTATTGTTCTCTCTTCATGACTTGCGGCATATTCAAAATGCTGACCTACACGGCTGCAACGTCTTATGTTGCAGAGGAGTATTCCGATCAGGATTGAGGCTACGATCCACGCTTGGCGATTGCCCTTTGGAGTCGGATGGACTCGCTATTCTTCTACGCTTACGCAGCTTTACTTAGTTTATTTCTCATGAGTTGGCCTTGGGCCGAATTTATTCTATTGTAATAAAGACTCGATATGAGAATCGTGTAATAAATTGAGGTGTGATTGAACTTTGATTATTTCATCAATGTACTGTGAGTGCCAGCATGATCTTGGGATGGTACAGACACAGAGACTTGACCGATTTTGGGTCAGGTCGCTACAACACTCCCTTCCATTCTAGGGAACGTTTTTTGCATTATTCCCAAGCGTTCCCCACTAGGTTTATGGGCCAGTGAGGGGACAAACTCAGGAGCATCGGCTCGAAGTATATTCCGAGCATTGGTGGGCCTTCCTATTGAAGACGACGCTGTTGAAGACGACGCTGACGACAATATGGCCGCAACGCCGCCTTTTTTCCCAGGTAGCTTGGAGTTGATTGTCTCCACCATCTTCTCTTTTATCTTGTAAACAAGTGGCGGAAACTCGGATTTCTCAAACACCACTTTCTTTCCCTTGTCCTTGGACTGTTGGCGGTCGGATGGTCACTATGAAACTTTGCTTATTTACTTTACCGTTGCTACTGTTACAATTACAACAAAACTGCTACTGTTACTTTTGCTACTGTTACCGTTACTTCCATACTACTTTGCTACTAAATACTTTGCTGCAGATACTAAGTTATCCAGGTGTGGTTGAACTGATAACTTAACTGCTAATACTTGAGAATATTCTTTGGCTCCCCTTGTGTCGAATCAATAAATTTGGGTTAAATACTCTACCCTCGAAAACTATTGCGATCCCCTATACTTGTGGGTTATCAAGACTATTTTCTGGCGCCGTTGCCGGGGAGCATAGCTCTATTCTTTGAGTCACTTGGGATTTATATCGGCTGGTCACTATGAGGAACTTGAAAGACGAAAGAACTAAGATTTTTCCCTCAACTACGAGGAGAGGTAAGGAACTACCATCTAACTCTGCACTAGATTCTCCTTCTGTTTTGAGTAAGCTTGCGACACCTAAACCTGTTACTGCTATGAATTCTGATATGTCGCATGTTATTGATGATGCCACTTCTGCTATGCATGATACTTATGATGAAACGACTTCTATGCTTGATACTAATGTGCCATTAGGTGAATTCTTGATGAACAACTTGCTAGGGCTAGGGAGAATGAAATTCTTGAAACTGATATTATTGAAGATAGTGATGATGAAGGTTCTCCCCCTAAATATGAATTACTTGTTGTTCCTGAGGGTTATGTTATGGATCAAGAAACTAGTAGAGCTATTCTTGCTTGCAATGATAGATCTGATCTTAAGAAGTTACTAGTTAAACTTAAACAGAAATCTCTAAATGCTAGAATGAAATATGACCCTGCTTTTGCTACTTCACCTATCTTTGTTCTTGATAAGGATTATGAATTCTCTATCGATCCTGAGATAATTACTTTGCTTGAATCTGATCCCTTCTATGGCTATGAATCTGAAACTGTTGTGGCACATCTTACTAAATTGAATGATATAGCTGTTGGGGAACGTAGCAGAAATTCAAAATTTTCCTACGTGTCACCAAGATCTATCTATGGAGAGACTAGCAACGAGGGGAAGGAGAGTGTATCTACATACCCTTGTAGATCTCTAAGCGGAAGCGTTCAAGAGAACGGGGTTGAAGGAGTTGTACTCGTCATGATCCAAATCACCGGAGATCCTAGTGCCGAACGGACGACACCTCCGCGTTCAACACACGTACAGCCCGGTGACGTCTCCCATGCCTTGATCCAGCCAGGAGAGAGGAAGAGGTTGAGGAAGACTCCATCCAGCAGCAGCACAACAGCGTGGTGGTGATGGAGGAGCGTGGCAATCCTGCAGGGCTTCGCCAAGCACCGCAAGAGAGGAGGAGTACTTGGGAGAGGGGGAGGGCTGCGCCAGAACTTGGGTGTGGCTGCCCTCCCACCCCTACACTATTTATAGGGGGAAGAGGGGGCCGGCCCCCCTAGATCCCATCTAGGGTTGGGGGCGGCGGCCAAGGGGGGAGGAGTGCCTCCCAAGTCAAGTGGAGGCCCTCCCCTTCAGGGTTTCCCCCCTCCCATGCGCATGGGACTTGGGGGAGCTGGTGCCCCTGGCCCATTAAGGCTAGGGCGCCCCCCTACAGCCCATGCTGCTGTATTGGACGTGGTGGAACAATTTCCGGACCTCCGGACCCCTCCGAAATCCTCCGGAACCTTCTGGAAGCTTCCCGGTACAATGCCGAAAAAACCCGAACTTTTCACGGAACCCGAACAACAACTTTCCATATATAAATCTTTACCTCTGGACAATTCCGGAACTCCTCGTGACGTCCGGGATCTTATCCGGGACTCCGAACAACATTCGGTAACCACATACAAACTCCCTTTATAACCCTAGCGTCATCGAACCTTAAGTGTGTAGACCCTACGGGTTCGAGAACCATCTTGAGCATGACCGAGACGTTCTCCTGTCAATAACCAACAGCGAGATCTGGATACCCATGTTGGCTCCCACATGTTCCACGATGATCTCATCAGATGAACCACAATGTCAAGGACTCAATCAATCCCGTATACAATTCCCTTTGTCTAACGGTATAGTACTTGCCCGAGATTCGATCGTCGGTATGCTGATACCTTGTTCAATCTCGTTACCGACAAGTCTCTTTACTCGTTCCGTAACACATCATCCCGTTATCAACCCCTTGGTAACATTGTGCACATTATGATGATGTCCTACCGAGTGGGCCCAGAGATACCTCTCCGTTTACACGGAGTGACAAATCCCAGTCTCGATTCGTGCCAACCCAATGTACACTTTCGGAGATACCTATAGTGCACCTTTATAGCCACCCGATTACGTTGTGACGCTTGGTACACCCAAAGCATTCCTACGGTATCCGGAGTTGCACAATCTCATGGTTTAAGGAAAAGATACTTGACATTGGAAAAGCTTTAGCATACGAACTACGATCTTTGTGCTAGGCTTAGGATTGGTCTTGTCCATCACATCATTCTCCTAATGATGTGATCCCGTTATCAATGACATCCAATGTCCATGGTCAGAAACCGTAACCCTCTATTGATCAACGAGCTAGTCAACTAGAGGCTTACTAGGGACCTGGTGTTGTCTATGTATCCACACATGTATCTAAGTTTCCTATCAATACAATTATAGCATGGATAATAAATGATTATCATGAACAAGGAAATATAATAATAACTAATTTATTATTGCCTCTACGGCATATTTCCAACAGTCTCCCACTTGCACTAGAGTCAATAATCTAGTTCACATCGCCATGTGATTAACACTCACACGTCACATCGCCATGTGACCAACTTCCAAAGAGTTTACTAATGTCATTAAACTATTTCACATCATCATGTGATTAAGACTCAATGAGTTCTGGGGTTTGATCATGTTTTTCTTGTGAGAGAAGTTTTAGTCAACGGGTCTGCAACATTCAGATCGTATGTACTTCGCAAATCTCTAGGTCATATTGTAAATGCTGCTTCCACTATACGTATCCGGCTTCTCTACTCAGAGCTATCCGGATAGGTGTTAAGCTTGCATCGATGCAACTCTTTATGTCGAACTCTTTATCACCTCCATAACCGAGAAACATATCCTTATTCCTCTAAGGATAATTTTGATCGCTATCCGTGATCCACTCCTTGATCACCTTTGTACCCTCTTGCCGATATGTAGCAAGGCACACATCGGTGTACACAGATAGCATCTTGTAGAGCCTACGTGTAAAGCATAGGGGACGACCTTCGTCCTTTCTCTTTTTTCTGCTGTGGTCGAGCTTTAAGTCTTAACTTCATACCTTACAACTCAGGCAAGAACTCCTTCTTTGACTGATCCTTCTTGAACACCTTCAAGATCATGTCAAGGTATGTGCTCATTTGAAAGTATTATTAAGCATTTTGATCTATCCTTATAGATCTTGATGCTCAATGTTCAAGTAGCTTAATCCAGGTTTTCCATTGAAAAACACCTTTCAAATGACCCAATATGCTTTCCAGAAATTCTACGTCATTTCGATCAACAATATGTCTACAACATATACTCATCAGAAATTCTATAGTGCTCCCACTCACTTGTTTGGAAATACAAGTTTCTCATAAACTTTGTATAAACTCAAAATCTTTGATCATCTCATCAAAGCGCTCATTCCAACTCCGAGATGCTTACTCCAGTCCTTAGAAGGATCGCTGGAGCTAGCATACCTTTTAGCATCCTTAGGATCGACAAAACCTTTCTGATTGTATCGCATACAACCTTTCCTCACGAAAACTGGTACGGAAACTAGTTTTGATCTGCCAGATTTCATAAATGCAGCTAATGCTAACATGATTCCGACGGACTTAAGCATCGCTACGGATGAGAAAATCTCATCGTAGTCAACTCCTTGAACTTGTGAAAAACTCTTTGCCACAAGTCGAGCTTCATAGACGGTGACATTACCGTCCACGTCCGTCTTCTTCTTAAAGATCCATTTATCTCAATGGCTTGCCGATCACCGGGCAAGTCCACCAAAGTCCATGCTTTGTTCTGATACATAGATCCTATCTCGGATTTCATGGCTTCTAACCATTTGTCGGAATTTGGTCCCACCATCGCTTCTCCGTAGCTCGTAGGTTCATTCTTGTCTAGCAACATGACCTTCAAGACAGGATTACTGTACCACTCTGAAGCAGTATGCATCCTTGTCACCCTACGAGGTACGGTAGTGACTTGATCCAATACTTCATGATCACTATCATAAGCTTTTACTTCAATTGGTGTAGGCGCCACAGGAACAACTTCCTGTGCCCTGCTACACACTTGTTGAAGTGACGGTTCAGTAACCTTATCAAGTCTCCACCATTCTCCCACTCAATTCTCGAGACAAACCTTTCCTCGAGAAAGGACCCGATTCAAGAAACAATCCCTATTGCTTTCGGATCTGAATTAGGAGGTATACCCAACCGCTTTGGGTGTCCTACGAAGATGCATTTTATCCGCTTTGGGTTCGAGCTTATCAACCTGAAACTTTTTCACATAAGCATTGCAGCCCCAAACTTTTAGGGAACGACAGCTTAGGTTTCTCCAAACCATAGTTCATACGGTGTCGTCTCAACGGAGTTACGTGGTGCCCAATTAAAGTGAGTGCGGTTCTCTCTAATGCCTAACCCATGAACGATAGTGGTAATTCGATAAGAGACATCATGGTACGCACCATATCCAATAGGGTGCAGCTATGATGTTCGGACACACCATTACACTATGGTGTTCCGGTGTATTAATTGTCAAACAATTTCCACAATGTCTTAATTGCGTGCCAAAGCTCATAACTCAGATACTCATCTCTATGATCATATCATAGACATTTTATCCTCTTGTCACGACGATCTTCAACTTCACTCTGAAATTACTTGAATCATTCAATAATTCAGACTTGCGTTTCATCAAGTAAATATACTCAGTATCTACTCAAATCATCCGTGAAGTAAGAACATAACGATATCCACTGCGTGCCTCAGCACTCATTGGACTGCACACATCAAAATGTGTTACTTCCAACAAGTTGCAATCTTGTTCCATCTTACTGAAACCGAGACTTTTCAGTCATCTTGCCCATGTGGTATAATTTGCATATCTCAAGTGATTCAAAATCAGGTGAGTCCAAACGATCCATCTGCATGGAGTTTCTTCATGCGTATACACCAATAGACATGGTTCGCATGTCTCAAACTTTTCAAAAACGAGTGAGTCCAAAGATCCATCAACATGGAGCTTCTTCATGCATTTTATACCAATATGACTTACATGGAAGTGCCACAAGTGAGTGGTACTATCATTACTATCTTATATCTTTTGGCATGAAAATGTGTATCACTATGATCGAGATTCAATAAACCATTCCTTTAGGTGCAAGACCATTGAAGGTATTATTCAAATAAATAGAGTAACCATTATTATCCTTAAATGAATAACCATATTGCGCTAGACATAATCCAATCATGTCTATGCCCAACACAAACACCAAATGACAATCAGGTTTAATACTAATCTTGATGGTAGAGGGAGCGTGCGATGTTTGATCACATCAAACTTGGAAACACTTCCAACACATATCGTCAGCTCACCTTTAGCTAGTCTCCATTTATTCCGTAGCTCTTTTATTTTGAGTTACTAAAACTTAGCAACCGAACTGGTATCTTAATACCCTGGTGCTACTAGGAGTACTAGTAAAGTACACATTAACATAATGTATATCCAATATACTTCTATCGACCTTGCCAGCCTTCTCATCTACCAAGTATCTAGGGTAATTCTACTCTAGTGGTTGTTCCCCTTATTACAGAAGCACTTAGTCTCGGGTTTGGGTTCAACCTTGGGTTTCTTCACTAGAGCAGCAGCTGATTTGCCGTTTCATGAAGTATCCCTTCTTTCCCTTGCCCTTCTTGAAACTAGTGGTTTCACCAACCATCAACAATTGATGCTCCTTCTTGATTTCTACTTTCGCGGTGTCAAATATCGCGAATACCTCAAGGATCATCATATCTATCCCTGATATGTTATAGTTCATCACGAAGCTCTAGCAGCTTGGTGGCAATGACTTTGGAGAAACATCACTATCTCATCTGGAAGAGCAACTCCCACTCGATTCAAGTGATTGTTGCACTCAGACAATCTGAGCACAAGCTCAACGATTGAGCTTTTCTCCCTTAGTTTGCAGGCTAAGAAAATCGTCAGAGGTCTCATACCTCTTGACGTGGGCACGAGGCTGAAATCCCAATTTCAGCCCTCGAAACATCTCATATGTTCCGCGACGTTTCGAAAACGTCTTTGGTGCCTCAACTCTAAAGCGTTTAACTGAACTATCACGTAGTTATCAAAACGTGTATGTCCGATGTTCGCAACATCCACAGACGATGTTTGGGGTTCAGCACACTGAGCGGTGCATTAAGGACATAAGCTTTCTATTGTCCGCATAATCGCTACTGTCAACTTTCAACTATATTTTCTCTAGGAACATATCTAAAACAGTAGAACTAAAGCGCGAGCTACGACATAATTTGCAAGAATCTTTTGACTGTGTTCAGGATAATTAAGTTCATCTTATGAACTCCCACTCAGATAGACATCCCTCTAGTCATCTAAGTGATTACATGATCGGAGTCAACTAGGCCGTGTCCGATCATCACGTGAGACGGACTAGTCATCATCGGTGAACATCTTCATGTTGATCGTATCTACTATACGACTCATGCTCGACCTTTCGGTCTCTTGTGTTCCGAGGTCATGTCTGTACATGCTAGGCTCGTCAAGTCAACCTAAGTGTTTCGCGTGTGTAAATCTGGCTTACACCCATTGTATGTGAACGTAAGAATCTATCACACCCGATCATCACGTGGTGCTTCGAAACGACGAACTTTACATAACGGTGCACAGTTAGGGGAATACTTTCTTGAAATTTTAATGAGGATCATCTTATTTACTACCGTCGTTCTAAGCAAATAAGATGCATAAACATGATAAACATCACATGCAATCAAATAGTGAGATGATATGGCCAATATCATTTTGCTCCTTTGATCTCCATCTTGAGGCTCCATGATCATCATCGCCACCGCATGACACCATCATCTCCATCATCATGATCTCCATCATCGTGTCTTCATGGAGTTGTCTCGCTAACTATTACTTCTACTACTATGGCTACCGGTTAGCAATAAAGTAAAGTAATTACATGGTGTTGTTTAATGACACGCAGGTCATACAATAAAGTAAGACAACTCCTATGGCTCCTGCCGGTTGTCATACTCATCGACATGCAAGTCGTGATTCCTATTACAAGAACATGATCAATCTCATACATCACATATAATTCATCACATTCTTCTTGGCCATATCACATCACATAGCATACCCTGCAAAAACAAGTTAGACGTCCTCTAATTGTTGTTTGCATGTTTTACGTGGCTGCTATGGGTTTCTAGCAAGAACGTTTCTTACCTACGCAAAACCACAACGTGGTATGCCAATTGCTATTTACCCTTCATAAGGACCCTTTTCATCGAATCCGTTCCGACTAAAGTGGGAGATACCGCACCCGCTAGCCACCTTATGCACCAAGTGCATGTCGGTCGGTGGAACCTGTCTCACGTAAGTGTACGTGTAAGGTCGGTCCGGCCGCTTCATCCCACAATACCGTCGAAACAAGATTGGACTAGTAACGGTAAGCATATTGAACAAAATCAACGCCCACAACTACTTTGTGTTCTACTCATGCAAAGAATCTACGTAATAGACCTAGCTCATGATGCCACTGTTGGGGAACGTAGCAGAAATGCAAAATTTTCCTATGTGTCACCAAGATCTATCTATGGAGAGACTAGAAACGAGGGGAAGGAGAGTGCATCTACATACCCTTGTAGATCGCTAAGCGGAAGCGTTCAAGAGAACGGGGTTGAAGGAGTCGTGATTGCCGTGATCCAAATCACCGGAGATCCTAGTGCCGAACGGACGGCACCTCCGCATTCAACACACGTACAGCCCGGTGACGTCTCCCATGCCTTGATCCAGCAAGGAGAGAGGGAGAGGTTGAGGCAGACTCCATCCAGCAGCAGCACAACGGCGTGGTGGTGATGGAGGAGCGTGGCAATCCTGCAGGGCTTCGCCAAGCACCGCGAGAGAGGAGGAGTACTTGGGAGAGGGGGAGGGCTGCGCCAGAACTTGGGTGTGGCTGCCCTCCCACCCCTCCACTATTTATAGGGGGGGGGGAAGAGGGGGCCGGACCCCCTAGATCCCATCTAGGGTTGGGGGCGGCGGCCAAGGGGGGGAGGAGTGCCTCCCAAGTCAAGTTGAGGCCCTCCCCTTTAGGGTTTCCCCCCTCCCATGCGCATGGGCCTTGGGGGGGCTGGTGCCCCTGGCCCATTAAGGCTAGGGCGCCCCCCCTACAGCCCATGCTGCTGTATTGGATGTGGTGGAACAATTTCCGGACCTCCGGACCCCTCCGAAATCCTCCGGAACCTTCTGGAAGCTTCCCGGTACAATACCGGAAAAACCCGAACTTTTCCCAGAACCCGAACAACAACTTTCCATATATAAATCTTTACCTCCGGACTATTCCGGAACTCCTCGTGACGTCCGGGATCTCATCCGGGACTCCGAACAACATTCGGTAACCACATACAAACTTCCTTTATAACCCTAGCGTCATCGAACCTTAAGTGTAGACCCTACGGGTTCTAGAACCATGCAGACATGACCGAGACGTTCTCCGGTCAATAACCAACAACGGGATCTGGATACCCATGTTGGCTCCCACATGTTCCACGATGATCTCATCGGATGAACCACAATGTCAAGGACTCAATCAATCCCGTATACAATTCCCTTTGTCTAACGGTATAGTACTTGCCCGAGATTCGATCGCCGATATGCTGATACCTTGTTCAATGTCGTTACCGGCAAGTCTCTTTACTCGTTCCGTAACACATCATCCCGTGATCAAGCCCTTGGTCACATTGTGCACATTATGATGATGTCCTATCGAGTGGGCCCAGAGATACCCCTCCGTTTACACGGAGTGACAAATCCCAGTCTCGATTCGTGCCAACCCAATGACACTTTCGGAGATACCGTAGTGCACCTTTATAGCCACCCAGTTACGTTGTGACGCTTTGGTACACCCAAAGCATTCCTACGGTATCCGGAGTTGCACAATCTCATGGTCTAAGGAAAAGATACTTGACATTGGAAAAGCTTTAGCATACGAACTACAATCTTTGTGCTAGGCTTAGGATTGGGTCTTGTCCATCACATCATTCTCCTAATGATGTGATCCCGTTATCAATGACATCCAATGTCCATGGTCAAGAAACCGTAACCATCTATTGATCAACGAGCTAGTCAACTAGAGGCTTACTAGGGACCTGGTGTTGTCTATGTATCCACACATGTATCTAAGTTTCCTATCAGTCCAATTATAGCATGGATAATAAACGATTATCATGAACAAGGAAATATAATAATAAATAATTTATTATTGCCTCTAGGGCATATTTCCAACAATAGCCACCCTGTTCACTAATGATGAGAAATCTCGCTACTATTATATCCTTACGATATTTCCATTCTCATTAAAGGGTGATGCTAAAACTTTGTTTAATTCTCTTGATCCTGGTTGTGTGCGTAGTCCCGTGATATGATTTATTACTTCTGCTAAATATTTCCCTGCTCATAAGAAACAAGCTGCCTTGCGGGAAATATATAATATTGTGCAAGTTGAAGAAGAGAGTCTCCCACAAGCTTGGGGGAGGATTCTCCGGTTACTTAATGCTTTGCCTGATCATCCTCTTAAGAAAAATGAAATACTTGATATTTTTTATAATGGACTAACTGATGCTTCCAAGGACCACTTGGATAGTTGTGCTGGTTGTGTTTTCAGGGAAAGAACAGTCGATCAAGCTGAATTGCTATTGAATAATATGTTGACTAATGAAAATAATTTGACTCTTCCTGAGCCAATTGAGCCAACTCCTGAGCCTATTCCTAAACCAACTCCGAAGAAGAGGGGTGTTTTATTTCTCAGTCCTGAAGATATGCAAGAGGCAAAGAAATCTATGAAATAAAAAGGTATTAAAGCTAAAGATGTTAAGAATTTACCTCCGTCAAGAAATACATGGTCTTAATATACCACCTATTTAAGAAACACATTGTCCTGATAACCCGACACAGGTAGTAAAGGTAAATTCTCTCTATAGATATGATAAAGTTGAAATCCCGTCTACTAAGTTTCCTAGCCAATCTTTAGATGAATTTGATGACTTTATGGCTAGACAAGAAAATTTCAATGCTTATGTTGGTAGAGAATTAAAGAGTAATGTTTACATGATTGGACGCTTGAGTGATTATATGGCTAGAGTTAAAGGTGAACTTAAACTCATTAGCAAATATGCTTCTATGGTTACCACTCAACCAGAACAAGTACTTAAAGCTCAAAGTGATTGGCTCAATGAATTAAATAATAAACATGATTTTGCTGTTAGAGTGGCTACTAGAACGGGTAAAATGACTCAGAACCTTTGTATCCTGAAGGCCACCCTCAGAGAATTGAGCAAGATTCTCAGAGAAATAATTTAGATGCACCTAGTCCTTCTAAAAAGAAGAAAAAGAAAATGATAGGACTTTGCATGCTTCTAGGGAACCTGTTATAGACACACCTGAGAATCCCAATGATAATGTTAATGATAATGTTCATGTTGATGCTCAACCTAGCAATAATAATGATGTAGAGATTGAACCTGCTGTTGATCTTGATAACCCACAATTAAAGAATCAACGTTATGATAAGAGAGACTTTGTTGCTAGGAAGCACGGTAAAGAAAAAGAACCATGGGTTCAAAAACCCATGCCTTTTCCTCCTAAGCCATCCAAGAAAATGGTTGATGAGGATTTTGTGCGCTTTCTTTGAAATGATTAGACCTATCTTCTTACGTATGCGCTTAACTGATATGCTTAAAGTAAACCCTTATGCTAAATACATGAAGGAAATTATTACAAATAAAAGAAAGATACCGGAAGCTGAAATTTCCACCATGCTTGCTAATTATACTTTTAAGGGTGGAATACCAAAGAAACTAGGAGATCCAGGAGTACTAACTATACCATGCTCCATTAAAAAGAAACTATGTTAAAACTGCTTTATGTGATCTTGGAGCCGGTGTTAGTGTTATGCCTCTCTCTTTATATCGTAGACTTGAATTGAATAAGTTGACACCTACTGAAATATCTTTGCAAATGGCTGACAAATCAACTGCTATACCTGTCGGTATTTGTGAGGACGTGCCTGTTGTGGTTGCAAACGTCACTATCTTAACGGACTTTGTTATTCTTGATATCCCCGAGGACGATAGTATATCGATTATGCTTGGTAGACCCTTTTTGAATACTGCAGGGGCTGTTATTGATTGCAACAAAGGCAATGTCACTTTTCATGTTAATGGTAATGAGCATACGGTACACTTTCCGAGGAAACAACCTCAAGTTCATAGTATCAAATCTATTGGAAAATTTCCAACTATTATTATTGGAGGTTTTGAAATTCCTCTTCCTACTGTCAAGAAGAAATATGATATTCTTATTATTGGGGATGTTCATATCACTGTTGAGGTAACCTAGTGTTATTCAAAAAATTTCCGGTTCCATGTTATTCAGAATGAGTTTGTTAACAAGACTTGATCAACCTTGTTAGTGGATTCCTTTTGATGATCATGAGATGGATGAAACTAGAAGGCACAACCTTCTGTACCCTCTTTTTACTTTCTGTTATTTGGAATAATAAAGAAAAATAGTATTTTCTGTCTGTTTTCTGAATTATCCATGCAACAAAAATATCCCGAAAATAAAAGTTCTCCAAATGCCCTGCCAATTTAGTATGAATTTTTCTGGAATATTTGAGAATATTTGGCACAGAGAACACAGCAGGGGGAGATGGCACCTGCCACGAGGGTCCAAGGCGCCCACCCTACAAGGCGCCGCTTCGCCACGTGGCCCACGGTGGCCCCCTCCACTTATTCCTGCACCCACACACTCCATCTTTGAAACACGCCCAATATGCGACCCTATCCAAAAGGAACTCAAGGTACCACCAAGGATAGACCCGCATATTGAAACGCTTTTGCAAGGTGGATATCATTACATCAACATTACATAATACATAGGGATACATACATAAGGCACAAATGCCACAAGAATACATCAACATCATATACAGGAACAACATCCGACTACGGATGAAACATAAATGTAAACTCAAACGACATCCACCTCGCTAGCCCAGTCTGCCGACCGGAACCTAACCCCGATCGAAAAGCGTAAGAAGAACTCCAACACAAGTAAACATCGCTCTCGCGTCATGATCATCGCATAACCTGTACTGCAAGAATCGGTGGTGTAGTAATCTGTGAGCCACGAGGACTCAAAGAATCCCATTACCATGGGTATCAAGACTAGCAAAGCTTAATGGGTAAGGAAGGAGTAAAGTGGTGAGGTTGCAGCAGCGACTAAGCATATATGGTGGCTAACTTACGCAAATGAGAGCGAGAAGAGAAACAAAGGAACGGTCGTCAACTAGTAATGATCAAGAAGTGATCCTGAACTCCTACTTACGTCAGGCATAACCCAGAAACCGTGTTCTCCTCTCGATCAACCCCGAAAAGAGACACTCACGTTTACGCATTACCGGTTGGTGTATTTTAGAAGAGTTTGCTTCAAGTTTACTACAACCGGATATTAACAAATTCACATCTGCCACATAACCGCGGGCACGGCTCTCGATAGTTTATACCCTGCAGGGGTGTCCCAACTTAGCCCATGATAAGCTCTCGCGATCAACGAAGGATATTCCTTCTCCCGGGGAAGACCCGATCAGTCTCGGAATCCCGGCTACAAGACATTTCGACAGCAATAAAACAAGACCAGCAAAGCCGCCCGAATGTGCCGACAAATCCCGATAGGAGCTGCACATATCTCGTTGTCAGGGCACATCCGGATGAGCAGTCCGTACAACTAAAACCAGACCTCAAGTTTCCTTGAGGGGGCACTGCACAGGGCTCTAGGTCGGGCCAGCACTCGAAGGAACACTGGTCCGGGGGGGGGGGGGGGGGGCTAAAATAAAGATGACCCTCAGGCTCCGGAAACCCAAGGGAAATAAAAGGGCATAGGTGAGGCAAATGGTAAAACCGATGTTGGGCCTTGCTGGAGGAGTCTTATTCAAAGCGAACTGTCAAGGGGGTCCCATAAATCACCCGACCGCGTTAGGGACGCAAAAACCGGGAACATAACACCGATATGACGGAAACTAGGGCGGCAAGAGTGGAACAAAACACCAAGCATAAGGCCGAGCCTTCCACCCTTTACCAAGTATATAGATGCATTAATTAAATAAGATATATTGTGATATCCCAACAAGTAAACATGTTCCAACAAGGAACAACATCTCCATGTTCCAACAAGGAACAAACTTCATCTTCACCTGCAACTAACAACGCTATAAGAGGGGCTGAGCAAAGCGGTAACATAGCCAAACAATGGTTTGCTAGGAAGGGTGCAAAAGGTTAGAGGTCGACATGGAAATTTGGGATGGCTTGAGCAAGAAGTGATAGGTAGCGCAGCATAGCGAAAGAACGAAGCAACTAGCATAGCAATGATAGTAGTGAGATCCAGGGTGACGGTCATCTTGCCTGAAATCCCGCAAGGAAGAAGAACGAGTCCATGAAGGAGATGAACGGATGAAGCCGAACCAAGCGTAGACGAACGAATCCTCACGATCGCAACGAAACAGGAACTAACAAGAAGAAGCACACAACATAGTAAACACACCACACATAAACGAGACATGATGCACAACCAAGCATGATGCATGACAAAACTACATGAAGCTACTCATGGCAAGAGACGATGCAAACAAGAGCAACACATCAAAGCAAGTTTAAATGAGGCCGGGAACAACATATAACAATTCCGATAAGTCCTCATATGCAAATTTCGAAATTGGTCCAGATCTGAATAAACCTTATGTTCAAGTTGTTAAACAGCAAGTTAAGATGCACCAAGATGATCTACACGAAATTCTAGTCAAGTTACATATAAAGTTCATTTAATTCGGAGCTACGGCCTAGAAAATATGAGCAAAACAAGATAAACATGACATTGATGCAAAATGCATACAAACATCAAGCAAACACCTCAAAACAAGGATGCAATATGATACTATGAAGCTACATGCCAAATCAAGCAAGTTTCATATAGAGCACACTCAAAACGGAGCAAAGGATCAACACATACACCCTATACAAGTCATAACAACAATCTGTCCATAACAGCAAGTAGGCATATTGCAAGCACCAAAACAACATGCTACAAGACCTCAATATAATAACAAAAGGGATGGGCATGATTTACAGGTAAAGCATTACAAAACATGAACACTGAGCTATCTCCAGAAATCAATAGAACATGCTCAAACACACATGGCAATATTGCAAATAATAACAGTTCAGACTTAGCAGAATATAACATCAGGTTGCAATGTTTAGAGCTATCAAACAACATGTTACAGGAACTTATCATGGCAAACAAAGGCATGGCATGAATCTACTCAAAGCATAGAACAGAAGTCCTTTACTGACCATAAGCCAAAAAGGATCAGAAAATATGATGGCACCCATGTAAACATGGCAAGTTATATTACAGATTCAAACATGGCAGGAACAACAATAAGTAGGCATGTTGGTGAGCTTGAACCACTCACCACAGAGCAATACATGGCATGGAAAGGCAACCAATAGCAAGAATACATGTCATAGAAACTATACATGGCAAGAACAACATCATAGCATACACGGATCAACTACAACAACCTTGGCAAAATTGAATAACATGTAAACAACCTGCCAGGAAACATTTTATAGGAAAAGTAGAGCTCGATTGACTCAAGCTATGGCACTCCATAATTGCAAACAAGGGCATGAATGGATAGAGAATAACCATATGTTCAAAACATCCTTACTGAAGTATCTCAAAATAAGCATGGATCTCTCGGTAGCATCAAGTTAACATGGCATACAAATATCAGCAAAACAGGGCTGAAATCAGCAACATCATGAAGCCTAGTTTGCATGCTTGTGCTAGTCACCACATAGATCAAAAAAATACATGGCATACACCCCTGTAAATATGGCATGGCATATTACAAAACACATGTAGGGCTCAAGTTCATAGGATGCACACATCAATCATGGAAAAAATGACAAAAGTGCATGTTCTGATAAGAATCTGAAACTAACATCACATAGCACTCTTCTCACAGCATTTCGGGCGTCAAGATGAGCTCAAAGAAAAACGATGCAATAAGCCGAAATGATCTGCTCTTCGAGGCGAACAATTTGACATATTATACGCACAAAACGGAGCTACGGATGGAGAGATATAGCAGGTCAAACATGGCATGATTTGTAAAATTATCAGGGACTTTGGCAATTCCGGGTCAACCTCTGGACAAATCTGGATCTGGCGCGGAACCCGAGGTTCGCCGGAGATCCCGCCGGGGTTTGCCGCCGGAGAGGAGGGAGATGACCCGGGGGGGGGGGCTGCACAGGACTCTAGTTCGGGCCAGCACTCGAAGGAGCACTGGTCCGGGGGGGGGGGGCTAAAATAAAGATGACCCACGGGCGCCGGAAACCCAAGGGAAATAAAAGGGCATTGGTGAGGCAAATGGGAAAACCAATGTTGGGCCTTGCTGGAGGAGTCTTTTTCAAAGCAAACTGTCAAGGGGTCCCATAAATCACCCGACCGCGTTAGGGACGCAAAATCCGGGAACATAACACCGATATGACGGAAACTAGGCGGCAAGAGTGGAACAAAACACCAGGCCTAAGGCCGAGCCTTCCACCCTTTACCAAGTATATAGATGCATTAATTAAATAAGATATATTGTGATATCCCAACAAGTAAACATGTTCCAACAAGGAACAACATCTCCATGTTCCAACAAGGAACAAACTTCATCTTCACCTGCAACTAACAACGCTATAAGAGGGGCTGAGCAAAGCGGTAACATAGCCAAACAATGGTTTGCTAGGAAGGGTGCAAAAGGTTAGAGGCTGACATGGCAATTTGGGATGGCTTGAGCAGCAAGTGATAGGTAGCGCAGCATAGCGAAAGAACGAAGCAACTAGCATAGCAATGATAGTAGTGAGATCCAGGGTGACGGTCATCTTGCCTGAAATCCCGCAAGGAAGAAGAACGAGTCCATGAAGAAGATGAACGGATGGAGCCGAACCAAGCGTAGACGAACGAATCCTCACGATCGCAACGAAACAGGAACTAACAAGAAGAAGCACACAACATAGTAAACACACCACACATAAATGAGACATGATGCACAACCAAGCATGATGCATGACAAAACTACATGAAGCTACTCATGGCAAGAGACGATGCAAACAAGAGCAACACATCAAAGCAAGTTTAAATGAGGCCGGGAACTACATATAACAATTCCGGTAAGTCCTCATATGCAAATTTCGAAATTGGTCCAGATCTGAATAAACCTTATGTTCAAGTTGTTAAACAGCAAGTTAAGATGCACCACAATGATCTACACAAAATTCTAGTCAAGTAACATATAAAGTTCATTTAATTCAGAGCTACGGCCTAGAAGATATGAGCAAAACAAGATAAACATGGCATTGATGTAAAATGCATACAAACATCAAGCAAACACCTCAAAACAAGGATGCAACATGATACTATGGAGCTACATGCAAAATCAAGCAAGTTTCATATAGAGCACACTCAAAACGGAGCAAAGGATCAACACATACACCCTATACAAGTCATAACAACAATCTGTCCATAACAGCAAGTAGGCATATTGCAAGCACCAAAACAACATGCTACAGGACCTCAACATAATACCAAAAGGCATGGGCATGATGTACAGGTAGAGCATTACAAAACATGAACACTGAGCTATCTCCAGAAATCAATAGAACATGCTCAAACACACATGGCAAGATTGCAAATAATAACAGTTCAGACTTAGCAGAATATAACAGCAGGCTGCAATGTTTAGAGCTATCAAACAACATGTTACAGGAACTTATCATGGAAAACAAAGGCATGGCATGAATATACTAAAAGCATAGAACAGAAGTCCTTTACTGACCATAAGCCAAAAAGGATCAGAAAATATGATGGCACCCATGTAAACATGGCAACTTATATTACAGATTCAAACATGGCAGGAACAACAATAAGTAGCCATGTTGGTGAGCTTGAACCACTCACCACAGAGCAATACATGGCATGGCAAGGCAACCAATAGCAAGAAGACATGTCATAGAAACTATACATGGCAAGAACAACATCATAGCATACACGGATCAACTACAACAACCTTGGCAAAATTGAATAACATGTAAACACCCTGCCATGAAACATTTTATAGCAAAAGTAGAGCTCGATTGACTCAAGCTATGGTACTCCATAATTGCAAACAAGGGCATGAACGGATAGAGAATAACCATATGTTCAAAACATCCTTACTGAAGTATCTCAAAATAAGCATGGATCTCTCGGTAGCATCAAGTTAGCATGGCATAAAAATATCAGCAAAACAGGGCTGAAATCAGTAACATCATGAAGCCTAGTTTGCATGCTTGTGCTAGTCACCACAGAGATCACAAAAATACATGGTATACACCCCTGTAAAGATGGCATGGCATATTACAAAACACATGTAGGACTCAAGTTCATAGGATGCACACATCAATCATGGCAAAAATGACAAAAGTGCATGTTCTGATAAGAATCTGAAACTAACATCACATAGCACTCTTCTAACAGCATTTCGGGCATCAAGATGAGCTCAAATGAAAATGATGCAATGAGATGAAATTATCTACTCTTCGAGGCGAACAATTCGACATATTATACGCACAAAACGGAGCTACGGATGCAAAGATATAGCAGGTCAAACATGGCATGATTTGTAAAATTATCAGGGACTTGGGCAATTCCGGGTCAACCTCTGGACAAATCTGGATCTGGCGCGGAACCCGAGGTTCGCCGGAGATCCCGCCGGGGTTTGCCGCCGGAGAGGATGGAGATGGGGTCGGCGTGGCCGGGAGGGCGACGGGGGGCCGAGGAGCTGGGCCGGCGGCGGCCGGGCGGACGGCGGGCGAGGGCGGCCGGCCGCCATGCATGGCGGCCGGAGGCGGTGGGGACCTCGGGCGGCGGCGGAGGCTCGGCTCGGTCGGGGTCAAGGGAAGGTGCTTGGCTGGGCACGGCGGGCGGGCGGTTACAGCGCGGCGGCGGAGGGCGAAGCCGGCGAGGTGGCGGCTGGACATGTCCGGCCGGGGACGGACATGTCCGGCGCGGCGCGGAGGGGAAAACTAGGGTTTCGGGGGGGATGGACTGCAGAATTTCGGGGAGAAGACATATTTATAGGTAGAGGGAGCTAGGAGAATCCAAATGAGGTGCGGTTTTCGGCCACGCGATCGTGATCGAACGAATCGAGAGCATGGAGGGAGTTTGCTGGGTTTTGGGCCACTTTGAAAGGGTGTTGGGCTGCAACTCAAAGAGGGCTTTACGGTTACCTTGCTAACTGCTGGAGTATCAAACGACCTCCAAATGGCACGAAACTTGACAGCGGTTCACGGTGCTATACCAAGGCCGCCGGCAAACTTCGTCCATTCCAAGAACGTTTAACACCCGCATTACCTAAAAGAGGTAAAATGGGGCGCCGGAGACATAGGAGTGCCGGATTGCAAAACGGACAATGTGGAAAATGCTCGGATGCATGAGACGAACACGTATGCGAAATGAAATGCACATGCTGACATGATATGGAATGCAGATGATGACATGGCAAAGTGAAACACGCAAGCAAATGACATGGCAACGACGGCGAATAACTGGCGGACACCTGGCGCATCGAATCCGGGGCGTTACAATCTTCCTCCCAAAAAAATCAACATCCAGCTCAAGCACGAGTTCTAGCTCATTTTGCTGCGATTTTCGATCTCCTTGCTTAAAGCTCCATTCACAAAACTGCTTTGGGGGATTGTTCCTTGGTATGTGACTCCTCCAATGGTCCAATTAGTTTTTGTTCTAGTGCTTTATTCATTGCAAAATTTTGCTGCCTAGGTGACCCTGTTCTTGAGCTTCCATGTCAAATTTATGAGGTCCCAAGTAATTCTAATGCATGATATAGGCTCTAGGCACTTGTGGGAGTAGTTGCTATCAGTTTTATTGAGTTTGATTCACTTTTATTTTGAGTTACTAAAAATTTCAGAGAAAAAAATGAAGAGGTTGTTCTTGAGGGGCTCTTCTAGCCAAGGCTCCAAGGATAAACAATCTAAGGAGAAAGAAAAGGCCAAGTATAATCTTCCTCGCATGGCGGAAGTACGGCCGTGTGAATGGCCTTGTGATGATTTCTTGAGAGCGGCCGAGATTTATGTAGATTTTTATTCTTTGGCTGATAATGCGGGCCTCACCGACTTCCTCAACGACCAGGCTGAACAGTATCTCTTACTCACCAATACTTTCGTAGAAAACTTCTACTATTATCCTAAGAATTCACCTCCTTCAGTAGCTTTCCATTTATATGAAGAGGCTAGGGACATGTCATTACGTGATTTTTGTGCGGTCTGCAAAATACCCTTCGAGAGCAGCTTAGAGGAACCACAACGTAAATATGTGAATGGTTTTATTGATACTATTACTGTAGGGGAATCGTGGAAGGTTTCTGATGCAAGAATTACTAGCATACATTTTCCTATTTTACGCTACTTTGCAATATTTGCTAGTCGATGCTTAATTGGTCACGGAAACTGTGGAAACCTTAGTGTTCCTGACATCATTATTATATTCCATGCTTTATTTCGTGATAATTATGTTAGTATGGATGCTATTATTGCTAAACGGTTAAGCCTGGACCGTATAAAAGGCCCCATATTTGGAGGTATGTATGTTGCACGCCTTGCTAAACATTTCACGATACGTATTAGGCATTTTGAGAAAGAAGAAAAATTGCTGCCTCCTACCTTTCTAGACTATAAGAGCATGGTAGCACATGAGTTTATTGTTAATAATGATGATAAGATACTTTTGTATAATTTGAGATTTAATAAGAAACACAGTGAGATTATTATCTTGCTTGCGCCTTCTTTGTTTGATTTAACTGCATGCCATTACCTTTTCTTGCCGGCAGCCGTTTACGCCAAGACCGAGGCTGCATCAGCCCCAGAGCCAGAGCCGGAACCACCACTTGACCCTTATCGACCATCATCTTATCAGTGGGATCTGGAGGAGATCGCCAGCTAGTGGCAGTACGATGACACTCCTCAGTACACCGGGGAGAGTAGACGCAATCCATGGGCATAGACCAACTTAGGACAAAAGCCTAAGCTTGGGGGAGTACGTATCTCTCACTGACATTACATTCATGTTCACACATTCATTTTAGTTGTCGGTGTTCATACTTTTTCATTGTAGTATCCATGCTAGTTTAATTTCTTTTTCTAGCTTTCTTCTTGTGTGTTTGATAAACATTAAGAAAAAAAAATTTAGTTAGTTTAATTTCCATGTTGTAGTAGTAGTAATTAAAATGAAAACCCAAAAAGATTTCTCGTTCTTCTTTTGCTTATTGGGAGCTTTCCCGTGTAAATAGTTTTATTTCTTTTCTTTTCCTTTGGGGGTCGAGAGGAGAAGACCATAATGAAAATGTTTAGTGGCTCTATTCACTAGTGCAGAACCGGGCAATAGCACCAGTTCGTAAGGCCCTTTAGTGCCGGTTACATAACCGGCACTAAAGTGTGGTCACTAAAGCCCCCCCCCCTTTAGTACCGGTTCAGCATGAACCAGTGCTAAAGGCCAACCACGTGGAACGAGCCAGCTCGGGCGGAGTTTTAGTACCGGTTGGTAACACCAACCGGTACTAAATGTTTGTGGGTTTTTGTTTTATTTTTTATTTTTCAATTAAATTTGTGTTATAAATTTAATTCTTTTTCGTTTGCTGGTATTTTACAATACTACACATTGTACACGTTATGCATATATAAATATATATATATATATATATTATATAAATAGAATTTCTAATAGAACCAATCATGCATATATATATATATATCATCAATGTCTCACAAACCATCATATTAATTAATTCACACATACACACATGTATAGCTATATACAATTTCTCCTACATATGCATGTTGCCTTCGGAGCCAGTGGCATTAGCCTAATTGGTGCCTTGAGCTCGATGGGGAAGCAGGTAATAGTATTCTCCTTCAGATTTATGACCTGGTCGAGCAAAAATCCCGCTTATTTCCTCTTGAAGTGCTTCTCTACGCGCTCCGCTTTCTAGGAGCTTCTCCCGCACCTCTGTGAACTGTTAAGAAGGAGATCAATATGCATGTGTATTAGTTGTGTGACTAGATATCGATAATGGTGTAAAAATTGTGAATAGTGTTTTGACAAGCGTACCCATTCCTCGTCTTTCAGATCTGCTCCTTTCGGACGCCATCATGCGAATGTTCTCGCAAACGCAGAATGCACACAGATCAGTCCTCGCTACCGCTTCAGGGCCTTTACGAGAATGGAATTTGATCGGATAATAATTAATCAAGCATGATAATTACAGATATGGCAGCTAGCTAGCTAGCTAGTACTACTTAATTACTTACCTTGGGTCGAAACCATTTAAGCTTTTGTTTCCATTCGCCTTCCGTGACGCTGATGAACCTTGCCCAAGCCCTGCCCGCCGACAATGAAAATGAATAAAGGGTTTATTAAATATAGTTCATATAATGAAAAATGAAGAACTAAATAGGCCGAGATATTTAGTTAATAATGATTGAATTTACCTGTTGACTATACCAATCAAGATGTTATAGTCAGTTTTTCTTTGAGTAGTGAGTCCAAGATTTCAACCTGTTCAAGGCCAACTTTAATGATACACAAGACCCGATGATATCTGCATGCACACACGCTTGCATGCCTTAATTAAGCGGGCATATGTAAAGCAAAAACATGTAGCTAGCTAGTAGGCAAAAACAGAGAATTTGTAGTACAAGACAGTGTGACTCACTGGAAGTTGTAAGGAAGTAGTATATCTTCATTGTATTTGAGGCGCTTCAAGAACTCTAGCATGTTGTCCTCTACGTCCTTTTGATGATGTGCATTTAGTTTCCATGTGTATTCATTAACGGTGTTTGGGTCAATGAACCCGATGCCATAGCGTCCACCTTTTGTCATTTCATACATCTTCATCCTGTATATAATACCACGTAAAAGAATATAGTGAGGATAATTACAGGTAATGATTGATCAAAAGGATCAAGACAGCTAGCTTGAGACTTAAATTACAGAAAGAAATCACTTACGTATAATAGCAACCGGCGATAGATTTGTCGAAAGTGCGTCTTGATTGTATAACTGAAACAGTTCAGAATACTCAACGGACAAAGCTTTCTCATGGAAGTAATGGTCCTCCTTGACATTCACCATGAAGGACACTCGATCGGAAATCTTGGTAATGTTCATGTACCATTGATGCAATTCATACATTCTCGTTGGGAGGTTCTTGACCTTGTCTGGATGTACCAATGGTTGGCCCCGGACATATTTCCGTTTTATTTCATCCTCTCTAAGCACAGGCATGGGCTCGATCTCGAGGAGTTGTCCAACAGTGATTTTGAGAACTTCAGCCTGCATTATATGGTCCTCCGTTATTACCACATTGCCCACCTCAGAACGTAAACTGTTTGCCCACAATAATATTGGGCGCCACAGATCGCACGTGTTGTTGGCACAACAAGCGAGGGATCGATTGCGCCGCTGTTCTCCCAAATTGGGAATGGTTTTCCGCATTTTTGACAAGCGCTTCTTGTTTGCTCGATCCCGAGCTCGCCTCCTTACGTGAGGCGTGCTCGATTTAACTTCCCGATGTGGCGCTCATAGTCTGTGTCAACAGGCTTGGGAGCTGGTGGTTGAGCCATACGAATGAAGTGGTCAATCGTTTCCTTGGGCACTTTCTCCCTTGGCGGCGGTGGCGGTTTCGGTGCAAAATGGGCTTCCACCTCGGACTTTGATATGGCTGCGATTTCCTCCTCGGACCTGTCATAAGACCTCTGCGGAAGAGGCGTGAGGCTTGGACCAGATTTATATCGCTTGCCTCACTGTACTTCTGTACTACCTCGACTCGTGCCGCCACGCACCATAGCTGCGGGTGTCTCTTCTGCGATTGCCGAGGCGGCGGAGACGCCCCGACGGGGCTGAGTTGGACGAGGAGGAGTGGCCGCCAAGATGTGCGGACTTGGAGGAGGAGTGGCCTGAGGTTGTGCGGACTTGGAGGAGGAGGGCGTCTGACTGTGGCGGACTTGGAGGAGGAGGAGTGGCTCGACACTTTGCCGGACTTGGAGGAGGAGTGGCCTGACACTTTGCGGACTTGGTGGACTTGCAGAGGCGGGAGACTGCTGACTCGGTGGCGGCGGACTTGACGAGGAGTCGATGACGCGTGTCGGTGGCCTTCAAAGATGATGCAATCCTTTTTCCATAGGATGATACGATGGTTGGCATCTCCGAGAAAGCGCCGTCCTCACCTCCAGGAATGTCAAGCTCTAGCCCCGAATATGGCTGCACCACCTCGTCAACCATGACACGAGCATAGCCCTCTGGAATCGGGATGCAATGGTAGGTTGCTTTGGGGGTAACTTGAAAAGCTTCTCCGTCATTTTGACGTGTAGCTCGCAGCTAGTGTTCTCCGTGATGTCATCCACGGGGTATCTACCCAGCATTGCGTTGTCCGGGGCGGAACCCACGCTGCTTCTCTGCATGGATGGGGCGGTGCTATCCAATGCTGGATCATCCGCTAGCTGCTGCAGCTGTTGAGACCCCCTTTCCTGGCTAAGTGAGTCGATCTGCTCCTGCTGCCGCTGGAATTTGACTGCCAATTCCGCTTGACTTGCTTCTAGGCCTTGAAGGCGTTCATAGTCCCGCTACCTCAGCTCCTCCTCCATCTTCCTCTTCTTCTCCTCCGCAATCATCTTTCTTGCACGGGTTACGTAGTCGTTGTTCCACCAAAACCCCTCATACCATGGAATAGCGCCCTTGCCTCGTGTTCTTCCGGTGTTCAGGATTTCCCAGGCACGCGTAAGCTCGTCGTTCTCTCTGTTGGGCTGGAACACCCCGTTCGTGCCCCTTCTATTGCAACAAGTATCGCATCGTCGGCTCCCTTCAGACTTGCCCTCGTCAAACATTGCCTGTCTTCGGATCCAACGCCCCATGCGCATAGAACCAAGTCCCGACCACAGGGGCAGCTCTTAGTAACCGGAGTGGCACCTGCATCCTCCATCTCTTTCTCAGACTTATCCCACTTAGGCATTGCCACCGCATAGCCACCTCGCCCCAGCTTATGGAACTTATCCTGTTTTTTCGGCATTCTTCTTGTTTATTCTCGACCGTTCCTTAGCTAATTCTGAATCCTTGAATTTCACGAAATCGTCCCAATGAGCACGTTGGTTCTCTAGTGTTCCCTCGAATACTGGAGTCTTCCTTCCTCCCTTGACGTACTTGTCCCATTCATGATTCTTGTGGTTCTTGAATGCAACCGCCATCTTCCTAAGAGCAGCGTCCTTGACTTTCTCGCACATCTGCTTACGTGAAATGATCTGGTAGGGTGAAATGTTCCATGAGAGTATCCCAAAGCAGATCTTTTGATTCTTGTCGACAAAAAGTAACATCTGGACGTGGAGCAGCGTCCTCTTTGCCTTTTGTCCTTTGTCTTTTGCTGGCTCTCTCCATTCTTGAAGGGAGATCGGGAGTTGGTCCTTCACAAGAACTCCGCACTGACGAATGAACTTGTCCGCAATCTTCTTAGGCGCTAATGGTTCGCCATTAGGTCTGACTGCCTCGATATTGTACTTTACGTCCTCCTTCAACTTTTTGTTCGGGCCTCGTTTCGTCCTTTTGCACGAAGATTTGCTCGACCGGATGGCTGAAA
Organism: Aegilops bicornis; assembly: GCA_021605145.1. Classification (NCBI taxonomy): domain Eukaryota; kingdom Viridiplantae; phylum Streptophyta; class Magnoliopsida; order Poales; family Poaceae; genus Aegilops; species Aegilops bicornis. The sequence goes on from CM038674.1 coordinate 650,531,438, forward strand.
GAACAAAGATCGATTCGTTAATATATCTTCAAGTCATTTAAAACATGTGATGATCACCACAAACCTGCTTATATAAATATATATACCTCGCCGGTCTTTGTTGTTTCAGGATCAACATGTTCTTCATCATCGTCATAATCGTAGTTCATGACTTCATCAATTCGGTCGTCGCGATCGAATATCATATCACCCTCTCCGGTGTTGTTTAGAAATTCGGAGCCGTCATAATCTTCTTCATTCTGATTATCATCTGGCCCGCGTATCATATCGAACATGGTCTGTTCTCCCTCTCTGTCGGTATTTTCTGCCATAGCTTTTATTTAACTAATTCAAAAGAAATATAAAACAATTTAGTATTCAAATTACATCGTCTCGAATAATATATATAATCTCAATACTTTGTCTAGAATAATAGATACAATCTCGAATACATCGTCTCGAATAATATATAATATTGAATAGTACATCACTGGCTAGCTAATTAAAGATCGAATACTATAGAAGAATCTAGGACACTCATGGTTCTGCGTCATGGGCGGTGGACACCCAAAGAGAAGGAACCTCACAGGATCATAGCTGATGTGAGATCCTCAAGATACTGCCGGTATTGGAGAACCTGCCGCCTCTAACGCAACCATGTAGCGATGGGCGTGCTCGTCCTCCTCCCCGACACGGCGACGTACCTCCTCCGCGGGCCGGGTCCCTCCGCACCGAGACTCGCCCACGCGAACGCCACCAAACGAGATCGTGGTCGACGACGGACCCGGGGCCGGTTCCTCATCAAGCGGCGCGCCCCTCCAGCAAGTACCTCCCAGTGCCAGCCAGTGAGCCAGTCCCGGACATGGGCGGCTGGACGTCGTCATGACGGGTCGACGACGAGGATGCGGGCCGGGCATCGTCGATAACAAATACTAGCTATATGCCCGCAAAAATAATATTTTTAATGATTGGATTTTGATAAATAAAATTTATAACATTTCTACTATTTCAAAAATCTACATACTATTTCATACTAATTAAGCATCTAACACTAAAAACATAAAAAACAATTTCTATACATCCATTAAAAAACAGAAAAACAACATTATATAAAAAAATTCCATACTAATTAAACACTTATTATATCCATCTAACATGCATTCATACATATATACTAGTGAAAAAACAATAATCTAAAAAATCTAAACTAATTAAACATACAAAATCTAAACTAATTAAATATATACGTATATGTGTGTGTGTGTTCATCATGCTTGTGTGTGTGTGTATGGGCTCGGGGAGGGGCGGCGCCCATGGTGGCCGCCGGGGGCGAGGGAGAGGGGTTAGAGGGGGAGAGCTCACAGCGGGCGACGGCGACCGGTACTAAAGGCACCTTTAGTACCGGTTGGAGCCACCAACCGGTACTAAAGGCCTGTTTTGGCTAGGCCAAGCGGCGGCCAGCGACCCCCTTTAGTACCGGGTGGTGGCACAAACCGGTACTAAAGGCCCCCCCTTTAGTACCGGTTTGTGCCACGACCCGGTACTAAAGGGTGTGCGCTGGCGCAGGTGCGGTGCGGCAAGTTTAGTCCCACCTCGCTAGCCGAGGGGCGACCGCACTGGTTTATAAACCCCCGTGCGGTCGCTCTCTCGAGCTCCTCTCCAAAGCAGGCCTCTTGGGCCTACGTGTTCTTGCTGCCTGTTGGCCCACTTGGCCTTTGCGGGCCTGCATCCTGGCCCAACACAGGTTGGGTTTCTAGTCGTATGCAGGCCGTTACGTCCTAGTAGGCGGGCTTTTTTTTGCTTTATTTATTTTTATGTTGTTTTTTTTTGTATTTAGATTTTCTTTGTGAATATTTTTCTTTAGGTACGAAAAATTACAAACATTCTGTTAGTGCACGTAGTTTTCAAATTTGAATAGTTTAAATTTTGAATTATTTGAAATTAGTGTGAATCACTAGTTTGTGAATAATTTAACTTTAAAAATCAGTAAAGGCATGAAAGAATTTGTTTGCACATAAAATTTCTTGGCGTTTCAAATGCCAAAACACATAACTACCCTAACTATTACAGAGATTCCCCTCGGGTGTGAAAGATGTAAGAAAGTGATGATAGTGAAGTCGATCACATCCTAGATCTTTGGGTGTGAAACTTTTTCTTCGCGTGTGTCCCTTTGCACCGTAACCATGGAAAATCTTCATCATTTGACGGGATGCTCGGGTCAATATTCACTGTGAATGGAGAAATTTCATCAAACTTTTCATAATCTTCTGACTTGTCTGTCTTGTCATCCACTCCCACGATGTTTCTCTTCCCGTAAAGAACTATGTGCCGCTTTGGCTCGTAAATGTCCGATGCATTCGCTTCCTTATCTTTTCTTTTTCTTGGCTTGGTAGACATGTCCTTCACATAGAAAACCTGTGCCACATCATTGGCTAGGACGAATGGTTCTGCGCATACGCCGAGATTGTTGAGATCCACCGTTGTCATTCCGCATCGCGGGTCTTCCGTTACCCGCCTCGTGTCATATTGACCCATTTGCACGAAACAAAGGGACCATTAAACCACGTCGATAGTCAAGTTCCCATATGTCCTGTATATAACCATAATATGTTTCCTTTCCGTCTTGGTTTCTCCATCAAAGCGGACACCACTGTTTTGGTTGGTGCTCTTCTTATCTTGGGCGATCGTGTAAAATGTATTACCATTTATCTCGTACCCTTTGAAAGTCATTATATTCGAAGATGGTAACTAGGACAGCAAGTACAGGTCATCTTCAATAGAGGTGTCATGCATGGTACATGTCTTCAACCAGCTGGCGAAACTCCTGGTTTGTTCACGTGTAATCCAGTCATCAGACCGCTCCGGGTGTTTGGAGCGTAGCAAATTCTTGTGTTCATCCATATACGGAGCCACCAAGGCGGAATTCTGTAGAACTGTAGTGTGCTTCAAAGGAGAGAATGTCCGTCCATACATATTATTTGTTCCTCCTAGCGTGCCTTTTCCATCCGATCTGCCCTTATGCCGCGATTCAGAACACCAATCGGCTTAAGGTCAGGAATAAAGTCAATACAAAACTCAATGACCTCCTCATTTTGATGGCCCTTGGAGATGCTTCCTTCTGGCCTAGCACGGTTATGAACATATTTCTTTAAGACTCCCATGAACCTCTCAAAGGGGAACATATTGTGTAGAAATACATGACCCAAAACGTTAATCTCTTCAAGATAGGTGAACTAGGACGTAGCGTCATGATGTTGAAGAAGGATGGTGGGAACACCAACTCGAAATCGACAAGACATTGCACCAAATCATTACGTAACCTTGGTATGATTTCTCGGAGCGATTACCTTCTCGAGAGATTGCATTGAGAAATGCACATAGCTTCACAATGGCTAATCGAACGCTTTTCGGTAGAAGCCCCTCAATGGAACCGGAAGCGCTATGCGTCATAATCACGTGGCGATCATGAGACTTTAGGTTCTGAACTTTTTCTCTGCCATGTTTATTATTCCCTTTATATTCGACGAGAAGCCGACGGTACCTTAATATCGAGCAGGCTTTCAAAGAAGATTTCCTTCTCTTCTTTGGTAAGAGCGTAGCTTGCATGACCTCGATATATGCCGCCTTCTCCGTGCATACGTTGCTGGTCCTCCGTGCCTCAGGTGTATCTTTTGTCTTCCCATACACGCCCAAGAAGCCAAGCAGGGTCACGCAAAGATTCTTCGTCACATGCATCACGTCGATTGCGGAGCGGACCTCTAGGTCTTTCCAATATGGCAGGTCCCAAAATATAGATTTCTTCTTCCACATGGGTGCGCGTCCGTCAGCGTCCTTTGGAACAGGTTGTCCGCCAGGACCCTTTCCAAATATCACCTTCAAATCCTTGACCATATCATGTACATCAGCACCAAAGACGGTGGCGAGGCTTCGTCCGGTGATCCGCCTCACCTTTGAAATGCTTGCCTTTCTTTCTTCTGGGATGTCTGCTCGGAAGAAATCGGCGATGTCCTGTGTACACATTCTTCATACAACTATTCAAATATATATTGTCGGTATCATCCAAACAGTGCGTGCATCCGCGGTATCCCTTGTTTGTCTGTCCTGAAAGGTTACTGAGAGCAGGCCAATCATTGATGGTCACGAACAGCAACGCCTTTAGGTCAAATTCTTCCCCATGTGCTCATCCCACGCACGTACACCTGTTCCATTCCACGCTTGTAAGAGTTCTTCAACTAATGGCCTTAGGTACACATCAATGTCGTTGCCGGGTTGCTTAGGGCCTTGGATGAGCACTGCATCATAATGAACTTCCGCTTCATGCACAACCAAGGAGGAAGGTTATACAAACATAGAGTCACAGTGCCAGGTGCTATGGTGGCTGCTCGCTCCCCAAAAGGATTAATGCCATCTGCGCTTAGACCAAACCATACGCTCCTTGCGTCATCTGCAAACTCCTTCCCGTGCATTTACTTTCAATTTTTCTCCATCATGCGACCCATCACCGGTACTCTCAACTTTCCGTCTTTCTTACGGTCTTCTTCGTGCCATCGCATTGCCTTGGCATGCTCTTTGTTTTGGAACAACGTTTCAACCGTGGTATTATAGGAGAATACCACATCACCTTGGCAGGAATCTTCTTCTGGGCGCCGCCTCGACATCACCATGCTCATCGCGGCTGATCTTATAGCGCAATGCACCACATACCGGGCAAGCGTTCAAATCCTCGTACTCACCGCGGTAGAGGATGCAATCATTAGGGCATGCATGTATCTTCTCGCACCTCTAACCCTAGAGGGCGTATAACCTTCTTTGCTTCAGACGTACTCTCGGGCAATTCGTTGTCCTTTGGAAGCATATCCTTTATCATTACCAAAGAACTTTCCAAATCCCTTGTCGATACACCATTCTCTGCCTTCCATTGCAGCAATTCCATTGTGGTGCCCAGCTTTTTCTTGTCACCCACGCAATTGGTACAACAATTTTTTGTGATCCTCTAACATGCGCTACAACTTCTTCTTCTCCAAATCACTTGCGCAGTTTCTCTTTGCATCGGAAATGGCCCGACCTAGATCATCAATGGGCTCATCTGATGCCTCTTCTTCAGCTTCTTCCCGCATTGCCGGCCCAGCTTCTTCCCGCATTACCGGCTCAGCTTCTTCCCCATTGTTGTATCATCGTATTCAGGGAACCCATGGCCGGGATAGCTGTCGCCGTCCTCTTCTTCTTCATTGTCTTCCATCATAACCCCTCTTTCTCCATGCTTGGTCCAAACATTATAGTGGGGCATGAAACCGACTCAAACAGGTGGACGTGAATGGTTCTTGACGAGAGTAATTATGCGACCATTCTTACAGCCAAGACATGGACAAGGCATAAAACCATCCGCCCGCTTGTTTGCCTCACCAAGCAGAAAAGTATATGCGCCCTCAACGAACTGGGAGAGCATCGGTCATCGTACATCCATTGCCGGCTCATCTTCATTACACAACACCGAATAGACCAAATTAATACAAGTTCATACATAAAGTTCATACAACAGTTAAATGCAACAAACAAATAACTCTCTAGCTAAATCATTTAAATGCAACAACAAATGCGATCAAGATCGCAACTAAGGTAACAATTGATCCAACAGCATAATGATACCAAGCCTCACTATCGATGGCATATTTTCTAATCTTCAAGCGCATTTTCTCCATCTTGATCTTGTGATCATCGATTTACATCGACAACATGCAACTCCAATTCCATCTTCTTCCCTCAATTCTTTTCAATTTTTCTTTCAAGTACTCGCTTTCTCTTTCAACTAAATTTAACCTCTCGACAATAGGGTCGGTTGGAATTTCCGGTTCACATACCTCCTAGATAAAAATATCTATGTCAACTTGATGGGCATAATTTGTCATAAACACGAAATGCAATAAATAGTTTTAAAAGAGAATATACCACATCCGAATCATAACAAGGACGAGGGCCGTGAGGACGGATATCAAAACCATGGAACTATGTATAACAAACAACGTCACGGGTAAGATAATTATTATACGAGTAACTATATATCCAAATCACAGAAACATCAATTTTTTATATAAAATTTCATGAACAAGAGGCTCACCACAAGGTGGTGCCGGGCGACGGACGGCTTGGCGATCGGACGGTGGTTACGACGATTTAGAAGGCACTAAGTAAAGCACACCTACATATGCAAACTAAGTGTTATTTTGACCTCAAATTGCATATAAATCAAATACTAGCACATATATATATATTTCCTCCCAAATTACTAAACTCACAAATTAATAACTATATGAACCAATGCAAGAGCTAATCTAGCAATGAGAGATGAAAGGACAAAGTTGCTAACCTTTGTGATCACTTGAATGGATGGGGGCCTTCAAATCTTGACAAATTTTGGGCAAAATGTGTGATGAGCTCGAGGGGAGAAGAGGTAGAACAAAGAGGAGAGGAGAGGGGAAAGGGGGAAGAACAGAGCGAAGCTGGACGAAGGGTTTATATGCAGGAGGACCTATAGTACCGGTTCGTGGCACGAACCGGTACTAAAAGGTGCCGGAGGGGCCCAGACTGACAACATCCTGCCACCACCCTCATTAGTACCGGTTCGTGGCACGAACCGGTGCTAAAGGTTAGGCACGAACCGGTGCTAAAGGCTAGCCGTTGGAACCGGCACTAATGTATACATTTGTGTCGGCTCTTATACAAACCGGCACTAATGTGCTTCACGTTTGACCCTTTTTCTACTAGTGATTGTGCATGATTGTTGATTTAACCAAGAGCCCATAGTACCTTGTCTTCTCCCTTGAATTGAATGCTTGCATATTCCAGCTTAGTCCAATGCACGTGCACTATTATTATTATCCACATCGTTCAGTCGTGCAAGTGAAAGGCAATAATGACGATATATGATGGACTGATTGAGATGAGAGAAGCTGGTATGAACTCGACCTCTCTTATTTTGTAAATATGATTAGTTCATCGTTCCTGATTCAGCCTATTATGAATAAACATGTTTGCAATGACAACTAGAGATTATAGTTGCTTATGCCCATGCTTAATTAGCTAGGAGCTTATAATGGTTTACCTTGCGTGCCAACATGCTATTAAAATGGTTGTGATGTGGTATGATAGGGTGGTATCCTCCTTTGAATGATTCGAGTGACTCGACTTGGCACATGTTCACGCATGTAGTTGAAAACAAATCAACATAGCCTTCACAATATTTATGTTCATGGTGGATTATATCCTACTCATGCTTGCTCTCGGTGTTGATTAATTTTAATGCATGTTCATGGCTGTTGTCGCTCTCTCAGTTGGTCGCTTCCCAGTCTTTTGCTAGCCTTCACCTGTACTAAGCGGGAACACTGCTTGTGCATCCAAACTCCATAAACCCCAAAGTTATTCCATATGAGTCCACCATACTTTCCTATATGCGATATTTACCTGCCGTTCCAAGTAAATTTGTATGTGCCAAACTCCAAACCTTTAAATGAAATTCTGTTTTGTATGCTCGAACAGCTCATGTATCAACTAGGGCTGTCTGTATCTTCCATGCTAGGTGGGTTATTCTCAAGAGGAGTGGACTCCGCTCCTCATTCACGAGAAAATGGCTGGTAACCGGGATGCCCAGTTCCATGCTCAAATCAAATCAAAATAATTAAACAAAACTCCCCCAGGATTGTTGCTAGTTGGAGGCACCCGTTGTTTCGGGCAAGCCATGGATTGATGCTTGTTGGTGGTGGGGGAGTATAAACTTTACCATTCTATTTGGAAACCGCCTATAATGTGTGTAGCATGGAAGATATCGAGATCTCATAGTTGTTATGTTGACAGTGAAAGTATACCGCTCAAAATGTTATTCATCTCTATTTCAAAATCGAGCTCTGGCACCTCTACAAATTCCTGCTTCCCTCTACGAAGGGCCTATCTATTTACTTTTATGTTGAGTCATCACCCTCTTATTAAAAAGCACCCGCTGGAGAGCACCGCTGTCATTTTCATGCATTACTATTAGTTTATATTGGGTATGACTATGACTGGATCTCTTTTACCATGAGTTACAATGTTTAGTCAGTCCTTAATCTTTAAAGGTGCTCTGCATTTATGTTTCTTGGTCTCGTAAAGGGCTAGCGAGATACCATCTTGTTATATCATATTATGATTGTTTTGAGAAAGTGTTGTCATCCGAGTTTTATTATTATTGCTCGCTAGTTGATTATGCCATTCATATGAGTAAACATGAGACCTAAGTGTTATTGTGAATATGGTTAGTTCATAATCTTTGCTGAAAACTTGAATGCTGGCTTTACATATTTACAACAACAAGAGCAAACAGAGTTTGTAAAAGTTTTTATTTATCACTTTCAGTTTGTCAACTGAATTGCTTGAGGACAAGCAAAGGTTTAAGCTTGGTGGAGTTGATACATCTCCGTTGTATCTACTTTTCCAAACACTTTTGCCCTTGTTTTGGACTCTAACTTGCATGATTTGAATGAAACTAACCCGGACTGACGCTGTTTTCAGCAGAACTGCCATGGTGTTATTTTTATGCAGAAATAAAAGTTCTCGGAATGACCTGAAAATCCACGGAGCAACTTCTCAGATTTAATAAAAAATATTGGCGAAAGAAATAGTGCTAGGGGGCCCACACCCTACCCACGAGGGTGGGGGGCGCGCCCCTCCCCCTGGGCGTGCCCCCTGCCTCGTGGGCCCCCTGGACGTCCACCGACCTCAACTCCAACTCCATATATTTGCTTTCACGGAGAAAAAAAATCAGAGAGGAAGTTTCATCACGTTTTACGATACGGAACCGCCGCCAAGCCCTAATCTCTCTCGGGAGGGCTGATCTGGAGTCCGTTCGGGGCTCCGGAGAGGGGGATTCGTCGTGTCATCATCAACCATCCTCCGTCACCAATTTCATGATGCTCACCGCTGTGCGTGAGTAATTCCATCATAGGTTTGCTGGACGGTGATGGGTTGGATGAGATTTACCATGTAATCAAGTTAGTTTTGTTAGGGTTTGATCCCTAGTATCCACTATGTTCTGAGATTGATATTGCTATGACTTTGCTATGCTTAATGCTTGTCACTAGGGCCCGAGTGCCATGATTTCAGATCTGAACCTATTATGTTTTCATGAATATATGTGAGTTCTTGATCCTATCTTGCAAGTCTATAGTCACCTATTATGTGTTATGATCCGACAACCCCGAAATGACAATAAGCGGGATACTTCTCGGTGATGACCGTAGTTTGAGGAGTTCATGTATTCACTATGTGTTAATGCTTTGGTCCGATACTCTATTAAAAGGAGGCCTTAATATCCCTTAGTTTCCACTAGGACCCCGCTGCCACGGGAGGGTAGGACAAAAGATGTCATGCAAGTTCTTTTCCATAAGCACGTATGACTATATTCGGAATACATGCCTACATTACATTGATGCACTGGAGCTAGTTCTGTTTCACCCTATGTTATAACTATTACATGAGGAATCGCATCCGACATAATTATCCATCACTGATCCAATGCCTACGAGCTTTTCACATATTGTGCTTTGCTTATTTACTTTACCGATGCTACTGTTACAATTACTACAAAACTGCTACTATTACTTTTGCTACTGTTACATTTACTTCCATACTACTTTGCTACAAAATACTTTGCTGCATATACTAAGTTATCCAGGTGTGGTTGAATTTACAACTCAACTGCTAATACTTGAGAATATTCTTTGGCTCCCCTTGTGTCGAATCAATAATTTTGGGTTGAATACTCTACCCTCGAAAACTGTTGCGATCCCCTATACTTGTGGGTTATCAGAGGTCACAATAGGACCAATTGGCACATCAAGCCAAAGGTCACCAAAGCGAAGAGTCACAAACTGCTGCACTTGGCCCTCCATATCTTCGAAATAAAGACAACCATATATTAGTTTTCTTTGACTTTTTTTGTATATGAGTATATAATGTTTTATGCTTTATGTACTATGGAATTACTTTGTTGCAATCCTATGTTGGAATTCAAAGACGAGGGGAGAAATAGGTCCCACTTGGCGTGTCAGAATCTGATGACGGAAAAATGGCGGGAGTGAAAACACGCGTCCACATCATTGATACAGAGTAAATAAATTTAAGTGCATAAATGCATAAATAAAATAGAGATCAAACATTGCAGGTACTTTATTTCCAGAACTCTTACATTTACATAAAAGGTATGTTAATTACATCTTTTTAGAGAAAACCTCTGATTAAGAATTCCAACTATCCTATTACATAGAATTGCAACACATGACTACTACAAATGATAAAGAAAAAATCGCTCCTCCTCGCTGTCGTTGGCGCCGGTGTGCTCGGGGGGAGCATCCTCGATCTTGAAGTTATCATGTGTCTTATTTATTTATATTTTACTCTCATACCATTATGATCGGTACGTAGAGTATGAGTGCAGTGCATGCTTTCTGCATCGGATACCTAATTTGTGTAGTCGACTTAACCAACATATGCTAGTATGCCCATGCGGCTATCTTAATCAATTTTTAGGTCATTTCATTTTAACGAGTGATGAGTCGACTAGAAGAGTATCTACTTAGTACATGCATGTTACACCTTTTATTTACGCACATATGAGCATGCATGAAATGATGGGGCATATGATTTAATCCATGTTGGCCTGTGCGCATGCATGGAAATTTAAGAAAAAGGGAGTTCCAATATCAGAACCATCCCATATGTTATCTTGTTTGATTTTATATTGATGATAGCATCTGCTAAGAGAATCAGTCTGTTTTTGGTTAGGACTAAATCGAGCTAGATGCAATATCAATTATTTTGTTATGGGTCACATGCATATACTCTAACCATAAGTGGACAGTATATGCGTGTTGCATAGAGTCTGTACGCTCTAGATTTCATATTTTAGATATGTAGGATTATATTTTTAACTTAACCTACACGCATTCATTTTCTTTTATGGGCATATTTTATTTAAGTGTGGACTAAGACAACTAGTATTTTCATATCCCGTGTCTACATGTTGGATTTCACTTAGCACATTTTATATGCATTAGAGTATGGTCATTTAACCATCTATATGACAGATATAAATAACATTTGTATCTCCCTGTTTGTTTTACTACTGACGTGACATAGCATGTATATCCGCGGTGTAATCAACAAGAGGCTTGAAACATAATTTGGCGAGCATGCAATTTATACATTTTCATGCTCTAGATTGAAGGTACATGCACAATTTACATTGTCTTGTTTTGTGCAACTCAAACAAATGAAGAGTGCATTTTTTGTAGGCACATATTTATTCTATGATTTTATGTAGATAGTCATATAGGGTTTGTGTATGTTCCATATTTGTTTTCCCCCGAGCTTTACCTTTGCGTCGCTCTCATTTATGATGGAAGGGAAAATATGTCCTCCTTAGTTTGGGTCGCCATGATCAACCAAGGAGTGAAATTTATCCTATTTGACATAATCACACTTTGGCTCATATCACGATGATCAACCAAGGCAAAGATGACAAGATGGAATTATATGTTGTATGCTCCTTGATTTGTGTCATGATGATCCGCAAAGAAGTCTTTTTGTGGCTCTCGAACATATTCGCACTTTGTCTTGTATCATGATGATCAGCCAAGGCAAAAATGTCAGGGTGAAAATATGTGAAATGTGCTCCTTGGTTCGTATCGCAATGATCAACCAAGGCAAAGATGACAAGATGGAATATATGTTGTATGCTCCTTGATTTGTATCATGATGATCCACTAAGGAGTATTTTTCTGCTCTTTGACATATTTGCACTTTGGCTTGTATCATAATGATTAGCCAAGGAGTATTTTTCTTGCTCTTAAACATATTCACGCTTTGGCTTGTATCATGATGGTCAGCCAAGGCGAAATGTCAAGATGGGGCTATATGGAGAATGCTCCTTGGTTTGTATCACAATGATCAACCAAGAACAATTTTTCCTCTCTTAAATACAAGTGCTCTTTGGCTCGTATCATGATGATCAACCAAGGCAAAATATCAAGATGAAGATATATGAGAAATGCTCCTTGGTTTGTATGGCAATCACCAACCAAGGGCAAATTTTCCTCTCCTAAACATAACTACTCTTTGGCTCGTATCACAATGATCAGCCAAGGCAGAATGTCAAGATGAGGACACATGGGCATACTTCTTGGTTTGTATCGCAATGGTCAACCAAGAAGAAAGATGAACGTAATGAGAGATATAGGGAGGAGCAAGAAGATTAGAGGAGGATCATGATTCCCACCTGAACTACCTTCCTCACGTTCCTGACCGGACGGCAGCCTCGTAGCAACAGTATAGATGAGCTTTGTTTCTACAGAAGCAGTATATGTATGTGGTTGATAGCAGCAGCGGCAGCTAAACAGCTAGCAGTAGCCAGGGAAAAGAAGAATGAGCCGTCCAACCTCCCTCCTGTATGCTGGAGGGGAGTAATTATAGGAGCGGGCAGCAGCGGAGGCGTCTGACGCCCATGCCCGCGTCCTCCAGATCGTGGGAGTGCTCGTGGGATCGTGGAGCGGCTGGTTCCTTTCTTTAATTTATTTCTTTGATTAATTGCTAGTTGACCACGCTTTGAACCGGCAAGCTTGTAATTAGCTGATGGGCTTTGAATATTTTAATAGACGTGTGGGCCTTGGTGCCACTGTTCACATGCATGCACCAACAGGCTTGTGAGAACTACATGCACATATATGCGGCCATATTTTTCAATGGGCTAAACTTGATTAGCTATTAATGACACATTAAGGCTTATGGTGAGGGTGTGCGTGTTTAATTATTTTCTCGGCAATTCGAAGTCTAATGTCATATATGATATGAGATGAGCATGTTGCCCGAATATTTTCTAAGCAAATACATATGGGTCCATACCCCACTAGAAGCGCCATTTATTTATTTTTATATACCGCGTGTATATTTTGTTAGCGCGAAATATATTTTTATGTGTCGCATTGATATTTCTCTTCGGCGATGGAACAAGGATTCCATCTACATATGGTCGATATTTCGGAAATATTTCTCTTCGGCGATGGAACAAGGATTCCATCTACATATGGTCGATATTTCGGAAATATTGCGATTTTATGTTGGTATCTGGTACCCGCCGTAGGTGGCGGCGTGCATGGATGAAGGTTACATATTATTTTAGCCGGGACAATTTTCCATGGAGATTTTTATTCACTTTGCAAATTTCCCAAATATCAGCTCTTTTATTAATTTATTTTATGTGTATGCTATTTTATATTAAGCGATGAAAATTCTCCATTGCCGTTTCCACTCAATGGTGTATTTTATCATTTTCATCATTTCAAGTAATTTATTTGTTTTAATCATACTATATTTCCTTTTGGCCAAAATCGGTGTCAATAGAGAGAGAAAGCCATCTAGCTACTTGCTATGGACCCATATGTCCTGTGGGAACTACTCACACATCATCGAAGGCGCAACAAGGTTGATGTAGAAGCCCTCCGTGATCGATTTCCCCCCTCCGAAAGAGTACCGGCGAAGGTTTCCAGATCGATCGCGGAAGAACAAAGGCTTGCGGCGGCGGCATAATTGTTTCGGGTCTCGCTCTGGTGTTTTTGGAATATTTGGAAATTTATAGCGTCCAAATGAGGTCAGAAGGAGCCACGTGGGGCCCACAAGGGTGTTGGAAATATGTCATAGAGGTAATTATGAATTGGTTATTATCATATGTCATGTTCATGATAAATGTTTATTGTTCATGCTAGAATTGTATTGACCGAAAACTTAAATACATGTGTGAATACATAAACTACATGGTGTCCCTAGTAAGCCTCTACTAGACTAACTAGTTGATCAAAGATGGTTAAAGTTTCCTAACCATGGATATGAGTTGTCATTTTATAACGGGATCACATCATTAGGAGAATGATATGATGGACAACACCAACCGTAAGCTTAGCATCAGATCGTTTATTTATTTGCTATAATTTTCTTCATGTCGTGTATCTGTTCCTTCGACCATGCCACTCCCGGATACCAGAGGAATGCCTTGCGTGCTCTCAAACGTCACTTCGTAACTGGGTTGTCATAAATGTCCTCTACAGGTATCTTCGAAGGTGTCTATTGGGTTGCATGGATCGAGACTGGGATTTGTAGCTCCGTGTGACGGAGAGATTTCTCTTGGCCCTCTCGGTAATACAACATGATGTCTACTACACAACTTGTTCTTGTACACTTGTGTTGGGCCTCCAAGCAAAGAGTTTTGTAGGAGAGTAGCAATTTTCCCTCAAGTGAATGACCTAAGGTTTATCAATCCATGGGAGGCGTAGGATGAACATAGTCTCTCTCAAGCAACCCAGTAATCAAACACAAGAAATCTCTTGTGCCCCCAACACACCCAATACAATGGAAAATTGTATAGGTGCACTAGTTTGGTGAAGAGATGGTGATAAAAGTGTAGTATGGATAGTAGGTATGAGTTTTTGTAGTGCGAACAATAAAAAACAGCAAGGTAGTAAATAGTAAAACAGAGCACAAACGGTATTGCAATGATGGAAAATGAGGCCTAGGGTGCATACTTTCACTAGCGCAATCTCAACAATGCTAACATAGTTGGATCATATGATTATCCCTCAAAGTGCAATAAATAATCACTCTCGAGTTTCTATTAGCGGAGAACAAAAGATAGAAATTGTTTGTAGCGTACAAAACCACCTCAAAGCTATTCTTTCTCATCAATCTATCCTAGAGTTCGTAATAAAATAACACAAAGCTATTCTTTCCGATCAATCTAACCAAGAGTTTGTACTAAAATAATACCATATGCCACACATCAACCAACTCTAATGTCACCTAGATACTCTAATGTCACCACAAGTATCTGTGAGTTAATTCTATGATATGCATCAAACAACATGATCATAATATTGAATCCACACAAAGAACTACAAGGAGACCCCAAAGTTTCTATCGGAGAAAAGATAATAAAATCGTGCATCAACCCCTATGCATAGATTATCCCAATGTCACCTTGGGAATCCGCAAGTTGAGTGCCATAACATACGTCAAGTAAATCAATATGATACCCCATTGTCACCTCAAGTATTCATACCGCAAGACATACATCATGTGTTCTCAGATTTGAACATTCAATCTGACAAGAGAAAATTTCAAAGGGTAAAGATTCAATTCATCACAACAAGAGTAGAGAGGGGAGAAACATCATATGATCCATCTATGTCAACAAAGCCCATGATATATCAAGATCGTGAGATCTCAAGATCACGAGAGAGAGATAGAGATTAAACGCATAGCTACTGGTACAAACCCTCAGCCCCGAGGGTGAACTACTCCCGCCTCATCGTGGTGGCCGCCGGGATGGTGAAGATGGCCACCGGTGATGATCTCCCCCTCCGGCAGGGTGCCGAAATGGGGCGCGCCCTGGTGGGTTGTGCCCCCCTCGGGGCACCCCCCCCCAGGTGCTACTCTGGCCCATTGGTAGTCTTCTGGTCCATAAAAATTCCACAAAAAGTTTCGCGGTGTTTGGAGAACTTTCATTTCTGCACAAAAAACAACACCACGGTAGGAGAAAATCCCCGTTAGTCTTCTGGCCTCATTTCTGCACATCATAAGAAGCTTCATGTGACTAATGAGTTTAGTCACGGGATCTTGTAGTACGGAACGAGGAAAGGGACTTGCTGGTAACGAGATTGAACTAGGTATGGAGATACTGAAGATCGGATCTCGGGCAAGTAACATATCGCCGGACAAAGGGATTTGCATACGGGATTGAATGAATCCTTGACATCGTGGTTCAACCGATAAAGATATTTGCTGAATATGCAGGAATCAATATGGGCATCCAGGTACCGCTATTTGTTATTGATCGGAGAGGAGTCTCGGTCATGTTTGCACACTTAACGTTCGGTAGCACTAGGGTAGTGTTGAGATATTAATAGTGGAAAATCCGAAGGTTGTTCGGAGTCCCAGATGGGCTCCGGGACATCACGAGGATCTCTGGAATAGTCCGGAGGTAAATATTCATATATGGAAAGTTGTTATCGGGGTTCCAGAAAAAGTTTGAGTTTTTTCTGTATTGTATCGGGAAGGTTCTAGAAGGTTCCAGAGTGTGACCCACCTGCATGGAAGGACCCACATGAACATGGGTAGTGGTGAAAGTCCCCACACCCCTGGTCTAGGCGCACCAAGATTCTCCCTTAAAAGGAATAGTAACATATCCTGAAGGGATAATATCAGGATCCCTAAAACGGGGGTAGCGATCGGTGGGGAAGGAAAGGAGGGATTTCCTTCCTCCCACTTTGACCAATGACCCTAGGCCTTGGAGGGAAAGTCATCATCCCCCTCCACACCTATATAAAGGTGAGGAGGCGTTGGGGGCATCCCCCTTTCGACCATTGCTTGTTACCTCTCCCAACTCCTCCCATGTTTCACCGGTACACACTTTGTGAAGCCCTGTCAGAATTCCGCTGCCACCACCAGCATCACCACCACCACACCATTGTGTTGGTTCAGATCTCATCTTTCTCCTCTCCCATGCTTGCTGGAGCAAGAAGGATAGGATGCCACCGAGCCGTACGTGTGGTAAACTCCGAGGTGCCGCACGTGTGGTACTAGATCAGATTGGATCACGATTGGATCATGAAGAGTACGACTATATCAACCGTGTTACGACGCTAATGTTTTCGGCCTACACGGGTATGTAGACACACTCCCCTCTTTACATCTCCATAGATAGATCTTGGGTGTCTTGTAGGATTTTTTTTTATTTTCATGCAACGTTCCCCATCAAAGGGGGCACGGTGCGCCTAGCCCCCCAATGTGCGCCGTGCTGCCTTGTCGTCTCCTTGTCTGGCTTTTGGACTCCCCCGAAAGCTTCCTGGGTCTTTTTTGGTCCAGAAAAATTTGTCAAAAGTTTCTTCGTGTTTGGACTCCTTTTCGTATTGATTTTTTGTAAAACCAAAAACATGCAGAAAACAACAACTGACACTTGGCACTGAATTAATAGGCTAGTCCCCAAAAATGATATGAAATGATGTATAAAGCATATAAGATTGGTAACATAATAGGATGAAGCAATAAAAAATTATAGATACCTTGAAGACGTATCAACATCCACAAGCTTAATTCCCACTCGTCCTCGAGTAGGTAACTGATAAAAACAGAATTTTTGATGTTGAATGGTACCTAGCATTTTTATCATGAAATATTTTTACAGTATGAATCTTGAGAAATTATGAAGTAATAAAAATCAACATAATCATGTCCATGAATACTAGAAAATAGCCATTAATCTTCAAAATATACGATAATTAACTAATGTTAGCCCTACTCATTGAATTATGTAAGCATGGCATGACCCCGTCTTCCTAACATAAATAATAATCATGAGCACCCCGGTGCTAAACCAAGCAATTGTATCATACTTTTTCTCGCTTCAGCATTTTCAACTCCACTCAATACCTAAACGTGAGCCATGGACTTAGCACTTTGGGATGTGATAGAGAATGATGGCAGAGGTACATAAGGGAAGACAAAAAGTAGAGAAAGTGTCGCATCAACTCGGCGGATCATTTGGCAATGGAGACGCCTTTCAATCGATATCAATGCGAGGAGTAGGGATTGACATGCAATGGATGCACTAAAGCTAGTGTATGAAAGCTCAATATTGAAACTAAGTGGGTGCATCCAAATCGCCTGCTCATGAAGACCTCGAGCATTCGAGGAAGCCCGTCATTGGAAGATGCAAGCCAAGTTCTATAATGTAAAAATCATCAGTAGTATATGAAAGTGCCAACTCAAAGAAACTCTCTATATGAAGAACATGGTGCTACTTTGAAGCACAAGTGCGGTAAAGGATAGTAGTGCACCCCTCTCTCTTTTCCTCTCATCACTTTTTTCAGCCTCACGGACCTCATCCCCACTTTTCCGAGGGCTCATTAGTCTCCACCATCCTTTTTCCTCACTGGTAGGTGCAACACTTTAGTAATGATGATCATCACACTTTTATTTACTTACAACTTGATAAAACTGAAAAGATTAGGAGTCTATATGAATGCCTATGACACTGTACCAGGATGTGCAATGATCTAGCGTAAGATGTATTACAACGGTGGTTTTGCCACAAATATCATGTCAGCTCTATGATCATGCAAAGCAATATGACTATGAACACACAAGTCATGTGAATAGTAACGGTGGAAGCTAGCAAAATATGGATAGGTAGAAGAGCTTTCGTCCACAAACTCACGTTAGTCATAAAGAACTTGAATACTTATTGCGAAGCCTATTACCCCTTGAAGCAAAGTACTACCCACATGCCCCTAGGGAGGAGGTTGGGAGGAGTTAACCATCACCCACCCTATTCAAGAAACACAAAGGATTTCAACGAGGAATGCTCCAACATCCCGGTCATGCCATAAATGACACATAAATGAGTAGTTGATGTTGGGGAACGTGGTGATTTCAAAAAATTTCCTACGATCATGCAAGATCTATCAATGAGATGCATAGCAACGAGAGGGGAGAGTGTGTCCACATACCCTTGTAGACCGAAAGTAGAAGCGTTTAGTAATGCAGCTGATGTAGTCAATCTTCTTCGTGATCCAACCGATCCAAGTACCGAACGTACGACACCTCCGCGTTCAGCACACGTTCAGCTCGATGACATCCCTCGTACTCTTGATCCAGTTGAGGACAAGGGTGAGTTTCATCAGCACGACGGCGTGGCGACGGTGATGATGATGTTACCGATGCAGGGCTTCGCCTAAGCACTACGTCGATATGATCGAGGTGTGTAACTGTGGAGGGGGCACCACACACGGCTAAGAGAAGACTTGGTGTGTTCTAGGGTGCCCCCCTGCCCCCGTATATAAAGGAGAGAGGGGGAGGCCGGCCGGCCCTAGGGGGCGCCCCAAGGAGAGGGAGTTCTACTAGGACTTCCTAGTCATAGTAGGATTCCTCTACAAGGAAGAGAGGGGGAACGAAGGAGAGGGAGAGGGAGGAGGAAAGGGGGGCACCACCCCCTTCTCCTAGTCCAATTCGGACTGCTAAGGGGGGAGGCCAGCCCCTGTGGCCCTCCTCTCTCTCCACTAAGGCCCATGAGGGCCCATGATACGTCTCCAACGTATCTATAATTTTTGATTGCTCCATGCTATATTATCTACTGTTTTGGGCAATATTGGGCTTTATTTTCCACTTTTATATTACTTTTGGGACTAACCTATTAACCGGAGGCCCAACCCAGATTTGCTGTTTTTTTGCCTATTTCAGTATTTCGAAGAAAAGGAATATCAAATGGAGTCAAAACAGAACGAAATCAACTGGAGAAGTTCTTTTTCGAAGGAAAGCTACCGGATGGACTTGGACCCCTAGGGCACGCCCCCCTGCCTCGTGGGGCCCTCGTTGCTCCCCTGACGTGCTTCTTCCGCCTATATATATCCATATACCCTAAAAACTTCAGAACAGAAGATAGATCGGGAGTTCCGCCGCAAGCCTCTCAGAGCCACCAAAACCTCTCGAGCCCGTTCGCACTCACGGAGGGGGAACCCATCACCGGTGGCCAACTTCATCATCCCGGCGCTATCCATGACGAGGAGGGAGTAGTTTACCCTCGGGGCTGAGGGTATGTACCAGTATTGCCGTGCGTATCTGTGGTGACAATGGGATATCACGTGATTCACTTGATGTATGTTTTGGTGATCAACTTGCGGGTTTCGCCCATGAACCTATGCATAGGGGTTGGCACACATTTTCGTCGTGATTCTCCGGTAGAAACTTTGGGGCACTCTTTGAAGTACTTTTATGTTGGTTGCATAAATCTGAGATTGTGTGATGCATATCGTATAATCATGCCCATGGATACTTGAGGTGACAATGGAGTATCTAGGTGACATTAGGGTTTTGGTTGATTTGTATCTTAAGGTGTTATTCGAGTACAAACTCTAGGGCTGTTTGTGACACTTATAGGAATAGCCCACCGGATTGATTGGAAAGAATAACTTTGAGGTGGTTTATTACCCTACCATAATCTCTACGTTTGTTCTCCGCTATTAGTGGCTTTGGGGTGACTCTTTGTTGCATGTTGAGGGATTGTTATATGATCTATCTATGTTATATTGTTGACAGAAGTTGCACTAGTGAAAGTATGAACCCTAGGCCTTGTTTCCTACCATTGCAATACCGTTTACGCTCACTTTTATCATTAGTTACTTTGCTGTTTTTATTATTTCAGATTACAAATACCTTTATCTACCATCCATATTGCACTTGTATCACCATCTCTTCGCCGAACTAGTGCACCTATACAATTTACCATTGTATTGGGTATGTTGGGGACACAAGAGACTCTTTGTTATTTGGTTGCAGGGTTGCTTGAGAGAGACCATCTTCATCCTACGCCTCCTACGGATTGATAAACCTTAGGTCATCCACTTGAGAGAAATTTGCTACTGTCCTACAAACCTGTGCACTTGCAGGCCCAACAATGTCTACAAGGAGAAGGTTGCGTAGTAGACATCAGCCCATTAGTTCCCCCGGGGGGCTTCGGTAACCCCCGTGGCACTCCGTTTTTACCCGAAACCACTCGGAACTCTTCCGGCGTCTGAATAACATAGTGCAATATATCAATCTTTATGTCTCCACCATTTTGAGACTCCTCGTCACGTCTGTGATCTCATCTGGGACTCCGAACAAACTTCGGTCGTTATAACACATAACTCATAATACAAATCGTCATCGAACGTTAAGCGTGCGGACCCTACGGGTTCAAGAACTATGTAGACATGACCGAGACACATCTCCGATCAATAACCAATAGTGGAACCTGGATGCTCATATTGGCTCCTACATATTCTACGAAGATCTATATCGGTCAAACCGCATAACAACATACGTCGTTCCCTTTGTCATCGGTATGTTACTTTCCCGAGATTCAATCGTCGGTATCATCATACCTAGTTCAATCTCGTTACCGGCATGTCTCTTTACTCGTTCCATAATACTTCATCCTACAACTAACTCATTAGTCACATTGCTTGCAAGACTTATAGTGATGAGCATTACCGAGAGGGCCCAGAGATACCTCTGCGAAACACGGAGTGAAAAATCCTAATCTTGATCTATGCCAACCCAACAAACACCTTCGGAGACACCTGTAGAGCATCTTTATAATCACTCATTTACGTTGTGACGTTTGATAGCACACAAAGTGTTCCTCCGGTATTCAGGAGTTGCATAATCTCATAGTCTGAGGAACATGTATAAGTCATGAAGAAAGCAGTAGATATGAAACTGTAACGATCATAATGCTAAGCTAACGGATGGGTGATGTCCATCACATCATTCTCCTAATGATGTGATCCTATTCAACAAATGACAACACATGTCTATGGTTAGGAAACATAACCATCTTTGATAAACGAGCTAGTCAAGTAGATGCATACTAGGGACATTAAGTTTTGTCTATGTATTCACACATCTACTAAGTTTCCTGTTAATACAATTATAGCATGAATAATAAACATTTATCATGAAATAAGGAAATAAATAATAACTTTATTATTGCCTCTAGGGAATATTTCCTTCAGTCTCCCACTTGCACTAGATTCAATAATTTAAATTACAAAGTAATGATTCTAACACCCATGGAGTTTTGGTGCTGATCATGTTTTGCTCGTGGAAGAGGCTTAGTGAACGGGTCTACAACATTCAGATCCGTATGTATCTTGCAAATCTCTATGTTTCACTCCGACACTTGATGATAGATGGAATTGAAGCGTCTCTTGATGTGCTTGGTTCTCTTGTCAAATATGGATTCCTTCGCCAAGGCAATTGCACCAGTATTGTCACAAAAGATTTTCATTGGACCCGATGCACTAGGTATGACACCTACATATGATATGAACTCCTTCATTTGCTGCTTCCAAAGCAGCTATGTACTCTGCTTCACACATAGATCCCGCCACGACCCTTTGCTTGGAACTGCGCCAACTGACAGCTCCACCATTCAATAAAAATACATATCCGGATTGCGAATTAGAGTTATCCGGATCAGTGTCAAAGCTTGCATCGACGTAACCATTTACGACAAGCTCTTTATCACCTCCATAAACGAAAAACATATCCTTAGTCCTTTTCAGGTATTTCTTGATGTTCTTGACCGCTGTCCAGTGCTCCACTCCGGGATTACTTTGGTACCTCCCTGCTATACTTATAGCAAGGCACACATCAGGTCTGGTACACAGCATTGCATACATGATAGAACCTATAACTAAAGCATAGGAAATGACTTTCATTTTCTCTCTATCTTCTGCAGTGGTCGGGCATTGAGTCTGACTGATCCATTTTGAACTTCTTCAAAACTTTGTCAAGGTATGTGCTTTCTGAAAGTCCAATTAAGCGTCTTGATCTATCTCTATAGATCTTGATGCCCAATATGTAAGCAACTTCACCGAGGTCTCTCATTGAAAAACTCTTATTCAAGTATCCCTTTATGCTATCCGGAAATTCTATATCATTTCCAATCAACAATATGACATCCACATATAATATTAGAAATGCTACAGAGCTCCCACTCACTTTCTTGTAAATACAGGCTTCTCCAAAAGTCTGTATAAAACCATACACTTTGATCACACTATCTTGCACACTCACTTTCTTCCAACTCCGAGAGGCTTGCACCAGTCCATAAATGGATCGTTGGAGCTTGCACACTTTGTTAGCACCCTTTGGATTGACAAAACCTTCTGGTTGCATCATATACAACTCTTCTTCCAGAAATCCATTCAGGAATGCAGTTTTGACATCCATCTGCCAAACTTCATAATCATAAAATGCGGCAATTGCTAACATGATTCGGACAGACTTAAGCATCGCTACGAGTGAGAAAGTCTCATCATAGTCAACTCCTTGAACTTGTCGAAAACCTTTCACAACAAGTCGAGCTTTGTAGACAGTAACATTACCGTCAGCGTCAGTCTTCTTCTTGAAGATCCATTTATTTTCTATGGCTTGCCGATCATCAGGCAAATCCACCAAAGTCTACAGTTTGTTCCCATACATGGATCCCATCTCAGATTTCATGGCCTTAAGCCATTTCGTGGAATCTGGGATCATCATCGCTTCCTCATAGTTTGTAGGTTCATCATGGCCTAGTAACACGACTTCCAGAATAGGATTACCGTACCACTCTGGTGCGGATCGTACTCTGGAAGACCTACGAGGTTCTGTAGTAACTTGATCTGAAGTTTCATGATCATCATCATTAGCTTCCTCACTAATTGGTGTAGGAATCACTGGAACTGATTTATGTGATGAACTACCTTCCAATTCGGGAGAAGGTACAATTACCTCATCAAGTTCTACTTTCATCCCACTCACTTCTTTCGAGACAAACTCCTTCTCTAGAAAGGATCCGTTCTTAGCAATGAATATCTTGCCTTCGAATCTATGATAGGTTTACCCAACAGTTTCCTTTGGGTATCCTATGAAGACGCACTTCTCTGATTTGGGTTCGAGCTTATCAGGTTGAAGCTTTTTCACATAAGCATCGCAGCCCCAAACTTTAAGAAACGACAACTTTGGTTTCTTGCAAATCCACAGTTCATAAGGCGTCGTCTCAACGGATTTTGATGGTGCCCTATTTAAAGTGAATGCAGTCGTCTCTAAAGCATAACCCCAAAACGATAGCGGTAAATCAGTAAGAGCCATCATAGATCGCACCATATCCAATAAAGTACGGTTACGACGTTCGAACACACCATTTCGCTATGGTGTTCTAGGTGGCGTAAGTTGTGAAACTATTCCACATTGTTTCAAATGAAGACCAAACTCGTAACACAAATATTCTGCTCCACGATCATATCATGGAAACTTTGTTTTCCTGTTGCGATGATTACTTTTCAAATGTTTCAGACTTATGCTTCATTAAGTAGATATAAGCATATCTGCTCAAATCATCTGTGAAGGTAAGAAAATAACGATACCTGCCATGAGCCTCAACACTCATTGGACCGCATACATCAATATGTATTATTTCCAATAAGTCAGTAGCTCGTTCCATTGTTCCGGAGAACGGAGTTTTAGTCATCTTGCCCATGAGGCATGGTTGGCAAGCACCAAGTGATTCATAATCAAGTGATTCCAAAAGCCCATCAGCATGGAGTTTCTTCATGCGCTTTACACTGATATGACCCAAACGACAGTGCCACAAATAAGTTGCACTATGATTATCAACTTTGCATCTTTTGGTTTCAATGTTATGAACATGTGTATCATCACGATCGAGATTCAACAAAAATAGACCACTCAGCAAGGGTGCATGACCATAAAAGATATTACTCATATAAATAGAACAACCATTATTCTCTGATTTAAATGAATAACCGAATCGCATCAAACAAGATCCAGTTATAATGTTCATGCTCAACGCTGGCACCAAATAACAATTATTCAGGTCTAAAACTAATCCCGAATGTAGATGTAGAGGTAGCGTGCCGACGGCGATCACATCGACCTTGGAACCATTTCCCACGCGCATCGTCACCTCGTCCTTAGCCAATCTTTGCTTAATCCGTAGCCCCTGTTTCGAGTTGCAAATATGAGCAACAAAACCAGTATCAAATACCCAGGCGCTACTACGAGCATTAGTAAGGTACACATCAATAACATGTATATAAAATATACCTTTCACTTTGACATCCTTCTTATCCGCCAAATACTTGAGGCAGTTCCGCTTCCAGTGACCAGTCCCTTTGCAGTAGAAGCACTCAGTTTCAGGCTTAGGTCCAGACTTGGGTTTCTTCTCCTGAGCAGCAACTTTCTTGTCGTTCTTCTTGACGCCCCCTTCTTCCCTTTGCCCTTTTTCTTGAAACTAGTGGTCTTGTTCACCATCAACACTTGATGCTCCCTCTTGATTTCTACCTCCACAACCTTTAGCATTGCGAAGAGCTAGGGAATTGTCTTGTTCATCCCTTGCATATTATAGTTCATCAAAAAGCCTTTATAGCTTGGTGGCAGTGACTGAAGAACTCTGTCAATGACACTATCATCCGAAAGATTAACTCCCAGCTGAGTCAAGTGGTTATGGTACCCAGACATTCTGAGTATGTGTTCACTGACAGAACTATTCTCCTCCATTTTGCAGCTATAGATCTTGTTGGAGACTTCATATCTCTCAACTCGGGCATTTTCTTGAAATATTAATGTCAACTCTTGGAACATCTCATATGCTCCATGACGTTCAAAACGTCTTTGAAGTCCCGATTCTAAGTTGTAAAGCATGGCACACTGAACTATCGAGTAGTCATCAGCTTTGCTCTGCCAGACATTCTTAACGTCATCAGTAGCGTCTACAGTAGGCCTAGCACCCAGTGGTGCTTCCAGGACGTAATTCTTGTATGCAGCAATGAGGATAATCCTCAAGTTATGGACCAAGTACGTGTAATTGCTACCATCATCTTTCAACTTAGCTTTATCTAGGAACGCATTAAAATTGAAAGGAACGGTAGCACTGGCCATTTATCTACAATAACATAAACATGCAAAATAACTATCAGGACTAAGTTCATGATAAATTAAAGTTCAATTAATCGTATTACTTAAGAACTCCCACTTAGATAGACATCTCTCTAGTCATCTAAATGATCACGTGATCCAAATCAACTAAACCATGTCCGATCATCACGTGAGATGGAGTAGTTTTCAATGGTGAACATCACTATGTTGATCATATCTACCATATGATTCACGTTTGACCTTTAGGTCTCAGTGTTCCGAGGCCATATCTGCATATGCTAGGCTCGTCAAGTTTAACCCGAGTATTCTACGTGTGCAAAACTGACTTGCACCCGTTGTATGTAAACGTAGAGCTTATCACACCCGATCATCACGTGGTGTCTCGGCACGACGAACTGTAGCAACGGTGCATACTCAGGGAGAACACTTATACCTTGAAATTTAGTAAGGGGTCATATTATAATGCTACCGCCGTACTAAGCAAAATAAGATGCATAAAAGATAAACATCAGATGCAATCAAAATATGTGACATGATATGGCCATCATCATCTTGTGCTCATGACCTCCATCACCGAAGCATCGTCATGATCTCCATCGTCACCGGCACGACACCTTGATCTCCATCGTAGCATCATTGTCGTCTCGCCAACTATTGCTTCTACGACTATCGCTAGCGCTTAGTGATAAAGTAAAACAATTACATGGCGATTGCATTGCATACAATAAAGCGACAACCATATGGCTCCTGTCAGTTGCCGATAACTTTATTACAAAACATGATCATCTCATACAACAATTTATATTACATCATTTCTTGACCATATCACATCACAGCAAGCCCTGCAAAAACAAGTTAGATGTCCTCTACTTTGTTGTTGCAAGTTTTACGTGGCTGCTACGGGCTTCTAGCAAGAACCGTTCTTACCTACGCATCAAAATCACAATGATTTTCGTCAAGTGTGCTGTTTTAACCTTCAACAAGGACCGGCCATAGTCAAACTCGATTCAACTAAAGTTGGAGAAATTGACACCCGCCAGCCACCTATGTGCAAAAGCACGTTGGTAGAACCAGTCTCATGAACGCGGTCATGTAATGTCGGTCCGGGCCGCTTCATCCAACAATACCGCCGAATCAAAGTAAGACATTGGTGGTAAGCAGTATGACTATTATCGCCCATAACTCTTTGTGTTGTTCTACTCGTGCATAAAACATCTACGCATAGACCTGGCTCGGATGCCACTGTTGGGGAACGCGGTAATTTCAAAAACATTCCTACGATCATGCAAGATCTATCTATGAGATGCATAGCAATGAGAGGGGAGAGTGTGTCCACGGACCCTCGTAGACCGAAAGCGGAAGCGTTTAGTAACACGGTTGATGTAGTCGAACTTCTTCGTAATCCAACCGATCCAAGTACCGAACATATAACACCTCTGCATTTAGCACATGTTTAGCTCGATGACGTCCCTCGTACTTTTGATCCAGTTGAGAACGAGGGTGAGTTCCATCAGCACGACGGCGTGGCGACGGTGATGATGATGTTACCGGCGCAGGGCTTCGCCTAAGCACTACGTCGATATGACTGAGGTGTGTAAGTGTGGAGGGAGGGCACCGCACACGGCTAAGAGAAGACTTGGTCTGTTCTAGGGTGCCCCCTGCCCCCGTATATATAGGAGGGAGAGGGAGGACGGCCGGCCCTAGGGGGCGCACCAAGGAGAGGGAGTCCTACTAGGACTTCCTAGTCCTAGTAGGATTCCTCTACAAGGAAGAGAGGGGGAAGGAAGGAGAGGGAGAGGGAGTAGGAAAGGGGGGCGCCGCCCCCTTCCCCTAGTCCAATTCGGAATGCTAAGGGGAGGGGGCGGCCAGCCGCTGCGGCCCTCCTCTCTCTCCACTAAGGCCCATGAGAGCCCACTAGTTCCCCCGGGGGGTTCCGGTAACCCCTCCGGCACTCCGTTTTTACCCGAAACCACCCGGAACTCTTCCGGTGTTTGAATAACATAGTCCAATATATCAATCTTTATGTCTCAAACATTTTGAGACTCCTCGTCATGTCCGTGATCTCATCCGGGACTCCGAACAAACTTCGGTCATCAAAACACATAACTCATAATACAAATCGTCATAGAACGTTAAGCGTGCAGACCCTGCGGGTTCGAGAACTATGTAGACATGACCGAGACACATATCCGATCAATAACCAATAGCGGAACCTGGATGCTCATATTGGCTCCTACATATTCTATGAAGATCTTTATCAGTCAAACCGCATAACAACATACGTGGTTCCCTTTGTCATCGATATGTTACTTGCCCGAGATTCGATCGTCGGTATCATCATACCTAGTTCAATCTCGTTACCGGAAAGTCTCTTTACTCGTTTTGTAATACTTCATCCTGCAACTAACTCATTAGTCACATTTCTTGCAAGGCTTATAGTGATGAGCATTACCGAGAGGGCCCAAAGATACCTCTCCGAAACACGGAGTGACAAATCCTAATCTTGATCTATGCCAACCCAAAAATACCTTCGGAGACACGTGTAGAGCATCTTTATAATCAACCATTTACGTTGTTACGTTTGATAGCACACAAAGTGTTCCTCTGGAATCCGGGAGTTGCATAATCTCATAGTCTGAGGAACATGTATAAGTCATGAAGAAAGCAGTAGCAATGAAATTGTAACGATCATAATGCTAAGCTAACGGACAGGTCATGTCCATCACATCATTCTCCTAATGATGTGATCCCGTTCATCAAATGACAACACATGTCTATGGTCAGGAAATATAACCATCTTTGATTAACGAGCTAGTCAATTAGAGGCAGACTAGGGACATTATGTTTTGTCTATGTATTCACACACGTACTAAGTTTCCGGTTAATACAATTATAGCATGAATAATAAAAATTTATCATGAAATAAGGAAATAAATAATAACTTTATTATTGCCCCTAGGGCATATTTCCTTCAGTTGATAACCCACAAGTATAAGGGATCGAGATAGTGTTCGTGGGTAGTATTTCATCCAATTTATTGATTCGACATAAGGGGAGCCAAAGAGTACTTATGAGCCTGCAGTTGAGTTGTCAATTCAACCACACCTAGAAAAGTAATTCTTTGCACCAAAGTATTTACTAGCACAATAGTTTGATAGTAACAGTAACTAGAGCAATAGTAATAGGAACAGTAACAATAGCAGTTTCGTAGTGATTGTAATAGCAGGAACAACAGTAGTAACTTAGCAAAGACAATATGAGCAAAGCGTAGGCATTAGATCAACGATGGATATTGAGTGTGGATGACATTCATCATGTAACAATCACAACCTAGAGCGATACACAATAGCTCCAATTCATCAATTTAATGTAGACATGTATTTCATATATAGTCCACTACAAAGAAACACTTCCATGATGATACGTGTTTGTCATAGTAGGTTATGTTTTCTGTCATCCATGTACATCCGTGACGATTTTATGACAGAATCAAGATAGTCATACCTGTGCTGTCGTAGAAGTGTTCCATGACAATACTCAAATTATCATCATGGAAATGTCCACTTCCATGACGATAAATGGTGCGTCATGAAAGTGTTTTCGTTAAGGGTAACCGACACGTGGCATCCACCGTAACGGGTCACTGTTAAGCTATCGAGTTCGGTTTTGGATCTGATAACCGGTTAATAGCCAAGACCAATGGGAATTTTCCACGTGCGAAATTCTCATTTTTGATCCATATTGGGACAGATGTCATCCACCCAATGGATGAGACATGCCTATGATACGTCGACACGTGGCACGGCCCCCAACACGGCCAGCCTAGTCAGAATAAGCGGGCAGGCACAATTACGGCCTACTTGTGTTTGTAGTCTGTGTCATCCTCCCATCTTACCTGAACAAAAGGGCATACTTTTAGTTCACAGATGATCACCGAACCAGCCTGCTATACATTCATGCTGAATAAGAAGGCACAACCCTTAATCCGTCTTAATTAGAACATAACTTCTCATTATTAGTTCATTTTCTAAGAAACGTTTAAATCACCATGCCATGCTTTTAGCTATCAGGCTCCGGAAACAACTTATTTGGTATGTGTGTTTGACAA
Source organism: Aegilops bicornis (assembly GCA_021605145.1). NCBI lineage: Eukaryota > Viridiplantae > Streptophyta > Magnoliopsida > Poales > Poaceae > Aegilops > Aegilops bicornis. The sequence goes on from CM038674.1 coordinate 650,561,076, forward strand.
GTCCCATATAAAATGGATTATTCAAGCTCTTCGGGAACTTCCAATATGGAACAATGAATTTCAATAATTAAGATTCAAATTATGTATACAATGTTGCCAACTAAAAAAAATAGCATTTTATGTGCATACTTTTTGTACTGATTCCTATCCTTGATCAAGAACATGTCTTATTTTTGTGCTCAGCTTAAAAACCTACAAAATAACCTCCTTGTCAGCATAAAATTTTTGGCCTCTGGAAAAAATATTAGATGGAAATAATGTTTACCAGCAACAAAATAATATTGCAGTATACATCAAAATATAAAGATGCGTACTCCTGATCAAGTAGTCCAACATCATTGATCTCACCTCTTAAAATGGCGGAACCTCCACTTCGCCGCATGCAAATCCTTGGTGACAAACTCATGGGAAGGCTTGATCTGCTGGTAGTCATAACAATCCTCTCAGTAGCAGTGTTCCTCTCTGCTATCTGCACAAAGAAGTCCAAGAGAGATGAAATCTTGTTCGCATCCAAAGAGAACAGGGTTATCTGCCAAAGCTCTCTCCATTCCCCATCGCCGGAGGTCTCTCTCGCTGTTCGCCAGCAGAGCACCGGTGCTCTCTGTTCCCTGCTGTCATAGTTCCCCAGTTCCCCGTCGGTCCATGGTCATTGGCTCACGACGACCCCGCCGGGGATAGAAAGGGAGCGGGGTAGGGAGAGAGGAGATGTACATCGACCGCACCAGTGCCCTTACTCAGCCGCCACCACCCCAACCCAAATCGCCGTGGCCGGTGGCTCTGAGCACGGAGTTCTCAGCCTCAAGCATCATCACCCATCGGCGGCACGCCGAGAGCACCACTGAGTCCCGCACGAGCAGCGCCGCCAGCCCTCTGTTGCTCGCGGTCAGTTTCTCCTCCGCCTCAGGTCGTGGTTGCGGTCACCGCTCACGGCCCTTCTTGTAGCTCTCCAATCTATTCGGGAAAAGGTCCTAGAGTTTGCCTGGCGGAGGCAGGTCGCAGTTGAGGAGATGATCGGTGGCATGGGTCGTCCGCGCCGTGGCCATCATCCTGCTCCAGGCCGCCGGACACGGCTCTCCTCCTCGGTCCCGCCGCCGCTGCCGCCACCCGAGGGGTTGGCTCTGTCCGCTCCGCCTAGCGCGTTCTGCTTGTTGTACTCGTGAGATACGAGGCAATTAGGTGAGACACGCGAGGCAAAATAAAAAATTCTCTGCGGGGTGGAATATGGTCAGTCAAGGCAAATCACTAAGTGCACACAGAAAACGAATTAAGTTAAATCTTGTCGTTAGATCAAGTTCAGCGGGTCTAATCATACGATGGAAATCGGTTCGTGTACGTTTTGTGGCTTGTGCTTAAAGAAGTTCTTGTTTAATTGTTTAATACTCCCTCCATTCCTTTATATAAGGTGTATTTGTTTTTTGATAAAATTCTAAAATGTAAGATGGATTTATTCTAATTCCTCGTAATCTCAGTGTTGGCCATCCAGAAAAAGAAAAGTATCTCTCGCCTGATTGCATGTATCTCTCCTTGTAGAGAAAGAAAAGGAAACTATCTCTCTTCCGATTGTGTGTATCTATTCTTTTCCTCGTCTAAATTATTTACTTCAACGAATTAGACAAGGGTAATTTTGTTCAAATATTCTATAATTATGTGTGTTGGTCACCATGCCAAAAATAATGCACTTTAGATAAAGAAATGAAGGAAATAGTAAATAAAATAAGTATAGATTGTTTTCTGAAATCCTGCTGCTCTAGAATAGCAGGCGTGTCCCCAAACGTCGAGCTACTCTTTCTCTCTCTCAAAAAAAAAAAGAACCCAGCATCCTACCGGCGTCGCCCTGTGGGCCCGTGTAAGCCGTTGGCCAGGCCGGAATGTCGTCCCCTGTCGCCGGTTTTGGCAAGAACCCAGCGTTCTACGGGTCGAGTATGTTTCGGCCCGACGTTCTCGGGCGGGCAATTTTTTAAACAAAAGTTACCAGAACACACAGCGGGCAGTTCCTTTCTTTAACAAAATTTCAGACTAACAAACCAAATTTGTGATTGGATAGTTAAAGGGACTGTGGTATCCTCAGCCCACCATGGTTCAAGTCATGGTGCTCGTATTTATTTTAGGATTTTCGGTGATGGACATTCAGTGAAAGGAGACGATCCCGTCGATGACAAAGTGCCTTCGGCGACTTCGTAAATTTTAAGATGATATGCCGGCTTAGTCTTTTGGAGGTGTTCATAGGGATAGGGTGTGTATGTATGCGTTTATAGGAACGAATATATGCGCGTGTATATAAACGCTTGCATCTGTACTGTGTTTAAAAAAAATTCAGACCTAAGTTTTCGCCGCCTTGGCGGGCATGACCTTTTTTTAACCAAACATTTCAAACTGAAAAATTTGAACACAAATAAAACATAACTAAAATTTCATTCATATTTAGGATATTCTACAAAGATTTGAATGAAATTTGAACAAAAACAAAAAAATACCCTAGACTAATCCTCGTCGTTCACACCCGCCAGCACGATGAAGTCGGTATCACCGCCATCCCCATCGCTTGCACCGTCGTCCTCGTCGCCACTGTCTACGATGTCAAGGCCGTTTGCCGCCTGCGCTACCGCCGCCTGCGCTACCGCCGCCTCCATTGTTGAGTATATGTGTTACGTGCATATTGTGTATTGGACCCGTCTCCTAGTTTCTTGTATAGTTGAGGTCCGTGACCCATCTTTGTACATCATATATACGTGCCTATGCACGAGAGTAATATATCGTGCAATTCACATAGTCTACATGGTATCAGTTTTTAGGTTCTAAACCCTCGTTTTCCGCTGCCGCCGCCGCCGCCGCGCGCCTCCACACGCGCCGCCGCCGCCACTTCTCGCCTCGCCCACTTGCGCGTCGGCCGCGCGTCGCTTTCCCTGCCCCGGCCGCACGTCGCTGTCCCACGCGTTGCTTTCCCTGCATGTGTCGCCCGTCGCTAGCTTTCTCGTAGCCACGTGCATCGCTTTCACCGCTGGCCGCACGTAGCTCTCAAAGCCACGGGTCGCTACACATATCGATTTGAGTACATCTTTATGAATTAGTCATCTTACGGATTGTTGCTACTGCTGTTGCATCTCCTAGCCCCACGCTCGCTCCAACCGCCAGCTGCATCGCCGCCTGCACCCGCATCGCTATCCACTGCTGTCGTCATGTCGTCGTCCGTCACCTCCTCCGCGTCCACCAACTTCAACCCGTTCACCGACGCCAACCCTCCCAACGTGAATGACATCCGCAACCTCAACATCTTCAAGCGGGTGCCGGTTCGTTTCTCTCAGGCGGACTCCTCCTACTACACGTGGAAGACGTATTTTTCCCTCGTATTCTGGGAGTATCATCTCATGGACCTCTCCGGTTCCTAGTAACTCGGGCTACTTATATTATCTGGTTATCCTTGATGATTATTCTCACTATGTGTGGACGTTTCCTTTACGACGAAAGTCGGATGCACTCTTCACATTGACGGCTTTTTACTCCTATGTCAGCATGCAGTTTGGGCGTCCCATCCTTGCTCTTCAGACTGACAATGGAAAAGCGTTCGACAACCTTGCTTTCCGCACTTTTCTGTCACACCACGGCACAGTTTTTCGTCTCACATGCCCGTATACTTCACAGCAGAACGGTCGAGCCGAACGCGTCCTTCGCACTCTGAACGACTGCGTTCGCACGCTCCTGTTCCATGCTAATGTGCCGCCTCGTTTCTGGCCGGACGCACTCGCTACTGCTTCACTTCTCATTAACCTTCGCCCTTGCCGTCCACGGTGAAACTATGCACCTCACCATCTTCTCTTCGGTACGCCCCCATCTTATGATGGCTTGCGTATTTTTGGGTGCCTTTGCTATCCTAGCACTGCCGACTCTGCTCCTCACAAGCTTGCGCCTCGTTCTGTCGCTTGCATCTTCATCGGCTACCCCTCCAACTCCAAGGGATATCGGTGCTACGATCCCGTCTCCCACCGTGTGTTCACTTCCCGGCACGTTTACTTTGATGAGCATGTGTTTCCGTTTCAGCAGGTACCCCCGGTTGTTCCTCCCGCCACCGGTGACGCGGGCTCCTCGACGCCTCTCTTGGCCCGCCCCCTGGCTTTGAGGAGCGCGTCCCGCATGCGGTGCCTCCTACAGCCGCGGTGCTGGCGCCCCCGGTGCCCCCGACGTCGGCGCCCGCGCCCCCCTGGCGCCCGGTGCTGTGGCCCCTCGGCGCTACCGGCGCCCCTGGCGCCCCCGGCCTCCTCGGCGCCTTCTGTGGCCGGTCCGGTCACCCGCGCGCGAACGTGCGTTTTTCGCCCGAGCTCGCGCTATGCCTCAGATGACTACGTCCATGTGGCGTCCACCTCTGAGCCATCACCATTGTCGTCCTCCGTTCGAGCCGCTCTTTGTGACCCGCTCTGGATGGCTGCGATGCAAGAGGAGTTTGACGCCCTGTTGCGCAACCGGACGTGGCAGCTGGTTCCCCGCCCCCGGCACACCAACGTGATTACCGGGAAGTGGGTTTTTAAACACAAGCTCCGTCCTGATGGTACCCTTGATCGCTACAAAGCGCGCTGGGTCGTTCGTGGCTTCCGACAGCGTGCTGGCATCGACTTCACCGACACCTTCGCTCCGGTCGTCAAGCCCGGTACGATACGAACGGTGCACCAGATGGACGTCTCCAACGCCTTCCTCCATGGTCACCTCAAGGAGCAGGTCTTCTGCCAGCAGCCCATTGGGTTTGTTGACCCGACACTTCCCGACCATGTGTGCCGGCTTTCGCGGTCCTTGTACGGCCTCAAGCAGGCTCCGCGCGCTTGGTACCAGCGCATTTCGGCGTTTCTCCACCAGCTTGGGTTCCGCTCTACCCGCTCGGACGCTTCACTCTTCGTCTACCATCAGGGCTCTGACACGGCCTACTTGCTGCTCTATGTCGACGACATCATCCTGACGGCATGTACGGCTGGTCTCCTCAGTCAGCTCACGGCTCATCTTCGCGCTGAGTTCGCCATCAAGGACTTGGGTCCTTTGCACTACTTCCTCGGTGTCGAGGTGGTGCGCCGTCCTGATGGCTTCTTCCTTCATCAGCGGAAGTACGCTCACGAGCTCCTGGAGCGCGCAGGCATGCTTAAGTGCAAGCCCGCCGCTACGCCTATTGATACAAAGGCCAGGCTTTCTGTCACGGATGGTTCTCCTGCTTCGGATGCTGCGTTCTATCGGTCCATCGTTGGTGCTCTCCAGTACCTCACTCTGACTCGGCCGGAGATCCAGTATGCCGTGCAGCAGGTGTGTCTTCATATGCATGCTCCTCGAGACGTTCACTGGGCTGCCGTCAAGCGGATTCTCCGCTATATCTGTGGCACTATGGACCTTGGCGTCACGCTTCACGCCTCCGCCGACACCGCCCTCACCGCCTACTCCGATGCAGACTGGGCGGGCTGCCCTGACACTCGTCGCTCCACTTCGGGCTATTGTGTCTACCTTGGACCCTCACTTATCTCGTGGTCGTCCAAGCGGCAGCCTACGGTCTCTCGTTCCAGTGTTGAGGCTGAGTATCGTGCGGTGGCCAACGCCGCCGCCGAGTGTTCGTGGCTTCGCCAGCTGCTTCAGGAGCTCTCTTGCCCTGTTGACCGTGCCACAGTGGTCTACTGCAACAACGTCTCGGCTGTCTACCTCTCCGCTAACCCGGTGCATCATCGACGGACCAAGCATATTGAGTTGGATATTCATTTTGTTCGGGAACAGGTGGCCCTTGGCCATATTCGTGTTTTACACGTCCCTACTTCCCAACAATTTGCAGATATCATGACCAAGGGCTTGCCTACGGCATTATTTGAGGAGTTCCGGTCCAGTCTTTGCGTCAGCCGCGGTGCTGCTTCGACTGCGGGGGGTGTTGAGTATATGTGTTATGTGCATATTGTGTATTGGGCCCGTCTCCTAGTTTCTTGTATAGTTGAGGTCCGTGGCCCACCTTTGTACATCATATATACGTGCCTATGCACGAGAGCAATATATCGTGCAATTCACATAATCTACATCCATGGCCAGGCGGAGCACCTCATTCGACTTGGCATGTCCTCCGGGTCGTGGAGCGCGCGCGGCGGAACCCACCCCGAGGTCATTGCCAAGACAAGGCCGGGCATGTCGACGGGGTCCCGGCCTCTTTGAACGCCGCCAGCTCGGGCGGTATTTCAAGCGCAGGGTCGACCAGAGGCGGGCGCAAGGGCGAGGGGACGAAGTCAGCAGGCGCAGTCGTCGAAGGGGGGGGGGGCGAAGACAGTGGCCGCGGCCGACGGAGGAGGCGGCGGCGGGTGAGGATTGACACGACGTGCCACGCCACCCAGGCAACATGCATGTTTCTGCCGCCGAGCCTCGGCGATCATCTCGCCGAAGTCACGACCCTCCCAAAAATCACGGCGGCTGAGGGAGTCCTGGATTAGGGGGTGTCCGGATGGCCGGACTACCATCATCAGCCGAACTATCATTTGCCGGACTATCATCATCGGCCGGACTCCAAGACTATGAAGATAGAAGATTGAAGACTTCCCCCCGTGTCCGGATGGGACTTTCCTTGGCGTGGAAGGCAAGCTTGGCGATACGGATATGTAGATCTCCTACGATTGTAACCGACTCTATGTAACCCTAGCCCTCTCCGGTGTCTATATAAACCGGATGGCTTTAGTCCGTAGGACAACAATCACAACAACCCTTACAATCATACCATAGGCTAGCTTCTAGGGTTTAGCCTCCTTGATCTCGTGGTAGATCCACTCTTGTAAACATCCACAATATCAATATCAATCAAGCAGGACGTAGGGTTTTACCTCCATCAAGAGGGCCCGAACCTGGGTAAACATCGTGTCTCTTGTCTCCTGTTACCATCCGCCTAGACGCACAGTTCGGGACCCCCTACCCGAGATCCGCCGGTTTTGACACCGACATTGGTGCTTTCATTGAGAGTTCCTCTGTGCCTTCACCGATAGGAAGGATGCCTCCTCCCGTCTTCAAAGACGGTATTTTCGCCAAAGGAGCCTTGGCCGCCGGCCAAACGATCCGGCTAGGTGGTTTTCTTATGACCGCCTGTCCGGCATCGCTTCGACAACGACCTCTCAAGTCGTCAAAAGCAATTTTCACGTCAGCTCGGAATTCGCCGAGCGGCTGGATCCAATAGAGCTCTCGTCCGTAAACGAGCTCTTGGATCGCATCGCCGCCCTGGGAGTCGCTACAGACTACGATCAGATCGGGCTTAAAACCGATCTGAGAGAAATTAACTCTCCCCAGGCCACCCACCACGTTGCAGTGGTAGAGGAACAATGCGGCGACGCTTCTCCTGTATTGAAAACTAGTCATGTACGGATCCCCGAACCCCCCATGTCGGATTCCCGCGGAGGGACGGGCTTCGATCAAACGCTGAACTTAAAGTCAGGCATCGGACCAGACTCGTTGGACAACATCCAGAAATCCAAGCTTCCAAAATTGGAAACTCCTCGGCCTTCGAGCCTTGAGATGGGTAGGGTTCCGGACTTAGTTCCACCCACCCGCCCAGACATATGCGATCTAACTCTAATACGGCAAGAGCCCGCCGAGACAGTACATCACTACTGGGCAAGATTCCTCCTGGTTATGGACAGGATAAAGGACTGCCGAGAGGAAAACGCAATCTCAGTCTTCTGCAATAATTGCACGGGCAAGGGAATCCTAAACGCCATAAGTCGCCGCGACATTACACGCTTTGCTGACTTGGAGACCATCGTACAAAACTACTGTGCGATGGAGAGCGCTTGGAAAACCGAAAGTAAATTTTGGGACAATCCGGCCCCGAATACATCCCTAGTCCGGAACCAAAGGGTGCATCATTATCAAGCACCCGGGCTGAATACCAAAAAACCAAAACCCCCTAAAGGGTACGGAACCGTACTGGAGGGCTGGCTAAATGGACCCTGCAAAATTCATAGCGCAGAGGGTGCCACTCCAACTCATAGCCTTCGAGCATGTTGGATACTACGGCAGGTGGCCAAAAGTGGCGAAGAGCTTCTAGCTTCAGAATCCCAGCCCAGCAACACTAGTACGGTGTTAACAGTCTTCGAGACTTTCGCATCAAATAACATGCGAAAACGACAACTACGCAACCTTGCCGAAGTCTACCAAGTAGCAACAATAAATCCATGGAGCGACACGGCTATTACCTTCAATGACAGTGACGAACCTAAATTCCGAACTGCCCGGGCACCAGCCGCATTGGTCCTCAGCCCAATAGTAGACGGCTTTCGCCTTACTAAGGTACTCATGGATGGCGGCAGCGGACTAAACCTCATCTATGAGGAAACCCTCCAAAAAATGGAAATAGATCGAACCGCATTGAGCGAAGCAGCACAACCTTTAGAGGAATAATCCCGGCCGGGAAGCATGCTGCACAGGAAATATCACGCTGGGCGTAGTGTTCGCTCACGGACAATTACAGGTCCGAAGAGGTCACATTTCAAGTGGCTCCATTCAGCAGCGGATATCATGCTTTATTAGGACGGGAGGCATTCACAATTTTTCAAGCTATACCCCATTATGGGTACATGAAGCTTAAAATGCCCGGTCCCAACGGAATTATCACTCTCGCTAGTGATCTGAACATAGCACTCCGCGCCGAAAATAAGACAGCCGCACTAGCCCTCGAGGCACTATCCGAAGCCCTAGCGGTCGAGGAACTCACCGCGATGCGCTCCACGGTGAACAGGGACGATGTGATACTTGATAAAAGATCCAAGTCCACCTCTTTTAAACCAGCGGATGAAATAGTCAAATTCCAGGTCCACCGAACGGACCTTACGAAGACGGCCTCCATCGGGGCACAATTGAACCCTGATGTAGACGCCGCACTGCGAGAATTCCTTCGGGAAAATTGGGACATTTTTGCCTGGCACCCCTCGGATATGCCCGAAATCCCACGCAGATTGGCAGAACACAGCCTAAACATCCTAAAAGGATTCAAGCCAGTCAAACAGGCTCTTCGACGATTTTCCGAACCCAAAAGACAGGCAATGGGAGAAGAGCTAGCCAAATTATTGGAAGCCGGATTCATCAGAGACATTAAGCACCCGGATTGGCTAGCAAACTTGGTAATGGTATCAAAGAAGGACAAATCCTGGCGCCTATGTGTCGATTTCAAAGACCTAAATAAGGCCTGCCCAAAGGATCCCTTCCCCCTCCCTCGCATCGATCAAATCATCGATGCCACTGCAGGGCACGATTCATTGTGCTTCCTGGACGCATACTCCGGCTATCATCAAATCAAGATGGCAGAAGCGGATCAAGCCGCAACGGCATTCATTACTCCATATGGACCATTACGCTTCAACATGATGCCCTTCGGACTTAAAAACGCCGGCGCAACATATCAGCGCATGATTCGTACATGCACGGCTAACCAGATCGGCAAAACAGTAGAGGCATACGTGAGCGGCGTAGTCGTCAAAACTAAACACGCCGAAACTCTAGTAGACGACTTGAGGCTCACATTCGACAACCTCGGAGCATATGACATCAAGCTGAATCCGGAAAAATGTGTTTTCGGTACCGCATTTGGAAAAGCTGCTGGGCTTCATCATATCCGGTAGAGGAATTGAAGCAAATCCAGCCAAGATCCGAGCTCTGTCACAGCTAGATATCCCAAAAGACCTCAAGCAAATACAAAAATTGACCGGATGCGTAGCGGCTCTAAGCCGCTTTATCTCCCGTCTAGGAGAAAAGGCATTACCCCTCTATCGCCTCCTTAGGCGCACCGAACACTTCGAGTGGACGGATGCTGCCACCGCCGGACTCGAAGAAATAAAGGCCATATTGGCAACGAATCCGGTCCTGGCCGCGCCCAACCTGGGCGAACCAATGTTGTTATACATCGCAGCTACACATCATGTTGTAAGCGCAGTACTCGTCGTCGAACGAGAAAAAGAAGGGCATAAATTCCCTCTTCAAAAACCAGTATACTACGTATCTACTGTGTTAACCCCCTGCAAGTCCCGTTACCCGCACTATCAAAAGATAGCATACGTGGTGTTCATGGCATCCCGGAAGCTCCGAAACTACTTTCAAGAGTGTTCGATAACAGTGGCCTCTGAAGTACCACTTAACGACATTATAAACAACCGCGATGCGACGGGCAGGATTGAAAAATGGGCCATTGAGCTCTTACCATTTGATATATCTTACAAACCTCGGCGAGCTATAAAGTCACAAGTATTGGCTGACTCTGTCGCTGAATGGACCGAAGCCGAACTCCCTAAAGAGTACGGCGCATACTCCAATTGGATTATGCACTTCGACGGCTCTAAAATGTTGACCGGACTAGGGGCTGGCGTCGTATTGACGTCCCCGACCGGAGATACAGTCCAATATATACTTCAGATAATGTACACGGACTCCAACAACGCAGCCGAATACGAGGCCCTTTTACATGGTCTCCGGATGGCAATCTCCATGGGCATTCAATGCCTAGAGGTGCGCGGGGATTCAAACCTCGCAATATCCCAAATAAACGGAGACTTCGACGCCAAAGATCCGAAAATGGCAGCATATCGCAACGTTGTCCTAAAAATGTCAGCCCGGTTCGAAGGACTTGAATTCCATCACGTCACCCGGGATAATAACCAAGCGGCCGACATACTGGCACGCATTGGCGCCAAGCGCGACGCCGTCCCTCCTAATATCTTCCTGGAACGGCTCTTAAAGCCATCCGTATTATGGGAAGAGGAGTCCGGACTTAACAAACCGGAACAAGCCGCGCCAACCGGCGTTTCAGCCGATGACATAACACCATCTGCCCATGACATAATGGCAGTAATTGCCCCGTGGACAGAACCATTCCTCGCCTACTTGCTTAGGCAGGAGCTTCCCGAAGACCAAAATGAGGCCCGCAGCATTGTCCGGCGGTTTAAAGCCTACAAGGTCTATGAGGGAGAACTTTATAAGAAAAGCACAACCGGAGTCCTTCAAAGGTGTATCTCCGAAGAGGAAGGGCGGAACCTCCTGGCTGAAATTCATGCCGGACTAGGAGGACACCACGCCGCAGATCGGGCCCTTGTAGGAAAGGCATTCCGTACAGGATTTTACTAGCCGACGGCCCGAGCAGATGCACAGGACCTAGTCCAAAGATGTGTTGGTTGTCAACTCTTTGCTAATCAGAGCCATATGCCACCCACCGCCCTCAAAACTATACCCATTACCTGGCCGTCGTGATCCGGGGCTTGACATGGTTGGACCACTTAAAGGGGGAACCCACAAGCAAAGGTACCTATTGGTCATGGTGGATAAATTCACCAAATGGATAGAGGCCAAGCCAGTTAAAACGGCAGAGTCCGGACCAGTGATAGACTTTATATCCGGGGTAGTACACCGTTATGGTGTCCCCCACAGCATCAACACCGATAACGGCACGAACTTCACCGCTGATGAGGTTAAATCATGGTGCAAAAATATGGGCATCAAGCTCGATTATGCTTCAGTCTATCATCCTCAAACCAACGGTCAAGTGGAACGAGCAAATGGTCTTATAATTAGCGGCATCAAACCCAGACTAGTGCGGTCCCTTACGAAATCGACACGCCTTTGGGTAGAGGAGCTTCGACTCCGTACTCTGGGGCTGCGGACAACGCCTAACCGTACTACGGATTCACACCATTTTTTATGGTATACGGCGCAGAAGCAGTTTTGCTATGCGACATCATTCATGACTCACCTCGAGTGCGCGTATGCGAAGAAAGAGAAGCCGAGTTGGATCGGCAGGACAGCTTGGACACATTGGAGGAAGAGCGCGACGTCGCCAAGGCTCGTTCCGCATTCTATCAATAGCAGGCTCGAAGATACCAAAGCAGAGAAGTACGGGCCAAGACTTACAACGTTGGCGAACTGGTTCTACGCCTGCCGGACAAGAAAAAGGACAAGCTAAAGCCCAAATGGGAAGGCCCCTTCATCATCGATCAAGTCTTGACCGGCGGAGCGTACCGTCTACGAAATGCATCGGATAACCGACTCGAGCCGAACCCATGGAACGCAGCCCGCCTCCGACGATTCTATGCCTAGCGCCGGACTAAGAGTTCGTCCCTTTCCCCCGTCCAATTTTTTTTTCATTTTTCAGCTGCCTTTTGTTTCTCTTTTTCTTCTCAACCCTATTCATCCAAGCCTTACAAGGCCTACTTGCGCAACGTTCGCGCACAATTGACGTGCTATCCGCACTCATTATACCTGGGGGCTTCTTTACCAGAAGCTTACTTATACGGGCTTCATGCCCAGCACATGTGCCAAGCCTCCACATGTACCTTTTATTCACCATTATATGCATCGATATGACTTAAGTTTTGGCCAAGCTGGGTTGCTTGGCTCCTGTGCTTACCCCTACGTTCCCGATTGTTCGGCTAGGAGGTAAAGGGAGCACCTCTGCGATTGCTACTGCCGGGTCAGCCGGATGTGTACCTCGACCGGGTGAAGCCGAAAGCTAAGCGTTCTTAAGGGAATATTTGGTCGGTGACTTAAAAGATGATTTTTATCCACTTATTTATCTGCCCCGGATGTTTTCTGCTTTATTCGCATGATGCGGACATGCACTTTAGGGCATGCCACCCCAATGAAAGGAACCCTTAATGGAACTATTCTTCCTGGAAGATGTTTCTTACTAACCATGTAATATAACATAACTAGTTGGGCACTTGTCTGATAAAGCACTGATGACCCCTACGCCTGGTCTCCATGCATACCCCGGTTGTTTTATAGCCGAGAGGGTATTCGGACACACTCCGGACTCTAGGGTCCCGAGGTCGAAGCGAAAAGGTCGGCAAAGACAAACGATCTACAATCCGGCTAGAAGGCATTTTGTATGTCATTTTACAATACATTGTCAAATCGACTGATTGTATTCTTCTTCAATCCCGTCTAACAGGCTGTCTAATTTACAGTCCTGTTGGGAAAATTTTGCGGCCAACTCAACTTGGCCGTATACTAAACTCACAGGGATCTCCTTCCCATCGGGCCCCACAGGTCCGACTTCGGCCATGTGGTTGGGATCCGCCTTCTTGTACCGCGTCTTTACCATGGCCCAGGCCTCCCTGGCACCTTGGCGGCAGGCCGAAATCTTCCATACATGGAAGCGTTGCCGCACTCCCTGCAGCTTCTCCTCAAGCTCCCCAAGACCCTCGGGTACGGAGAGGGCTGGCCATAACGCCTGGATGACGCCGCTCATAGCCTGCCGAACTCGTTCGATCAGTTGCAACAATTCGGGAAGTTGGTCACCCGTTGTTACGGGCATCTCCTCCTCAGGGCGACCTGTGAGCATACCTACAGATATATTCTGTCAAATCGACTTCCTCGCCGAACTCTTCTTTTCAAAGGAGCTCGCTCAAGCACTTACTATATATGCTGCGATGAAGCCGTTGATTCTCCTTAACGGAGCCTGACAGCTCGGCCCGAACGCCTTTCAACTCTTCTCCAAGCTGGGCATGGGCATCCTGGAGCTTGTTCCTTTCATGCTGCACCTTATGCAGCACCCTCTCGCCGGCCTTTAGTTGGCGCAGAAGTTCTTGCCTGTCCGGATCTTGTCCGGCAGCACCTGCAATGTCGCTTTTTAGACTTGCGCAACTGCCTAATGCTACTTATCTTTCTAAACAAATGCGTTACCAGGAAAGGTCCTTGCGTTTCCTCCTGCGCCAGAATATGCGGCCTCAAGTTGGGCCTTGCACTCTTGCAACTCTTGAGACAGTCGGGTATTCTTCTCGATAAGATCCTGCAGTTCATATGATCCTTAAATCAGTTAATATAACTAATTTAAGTCTCGGGGGCTACTGGCATATACAACTATTAAATTCTCTCACCCGTATGTCTTTTAGATACTGCTCCGTGGCTCTGGTGAAACTATCTCGAGCAGCACGAAGGTGCGCGTCCCCCGTGTTAAAAGCATTCAACGCCTCGGGGGAGAAGCACGCGTCACGAAATACTGTCCGGCGGCGCCTGTGATTCAGGGCACTCTCCACCTCAGACTTGGTGGCGGATAGTCTGTCGGCATCCTTTGTCGGAGGAACGTCCGGCTCGCGCCTTGCGCTCGCCTCCCCATCCTGACAAGGTGCGGGAGCCCGGCTGGTAGAGGTTGGATTGACAACTTTCACGCCTACAGTCCGGCGGACGCTTTTTTCCCTATAAAAGTCATGAGCACTCAAACGCTTCCTAGGAACATTGCTCTAAATACTGAATTGTGAGCTATACCTTTGCGGCGACGTTTCAGTCCGCGCCGCGCTCCTCTTCCGCCTACTGGTCCGAACTGGCCCTTGTTGGTCAGCCACCGCGGGCTCGGCTTCTCGCCCTAGGGGCACCTCCTGCACGGTGCCGTCATATACGGTGGTCAGAAATAAGCAAGGAGGGAATGACGGTGTCAGGGCTTTAGGCCGCAATCACCTGGGAAGCCGGATACAGTCCGGGATAGTCGGCCGTAATGGCGACTAAGGCATTGTCCATGCTGAGCTGGTGGAACACCCCGTCGATTAGATCCACCTTTATGTCTGAATCCTCTTCGGAGGCTGGATCTCGGGATCTCTCTGGATCCTCAGGCTGCGGAGCCGGACTCAGCATTCCCTCCACAGTCCGGCGCAGTTCCTGCGTCGAAAGAAGAAAACAATGTAAGGAACTTAAGCTTCCAAAGGTACGGGTCGGACACGCTGAGTGTTCGCTTACCCATGGCCAGGGATTGTTCATGGAAAACCCGTTTAACGGGTTCTTCCGAAGGAAATCCTCCTTCTCCCCCTTGTACAGGCCGGACAAGATCATCACCAGGTCTTCGGCCGAATCCGGCCCCTTGCGGCCATGACGGGTGGCATCGTCCTCCCCGTTGAAATCCCACATGGGGTGGCCCCTGTATTGTAGTGGCTGCACCCCCGCGTAATGCATGTTGCCATGATTCCAATCATGGTCAACCCGGCATGGGCCAATAACCTTATTCGGCCCATTAAATAATGGACGCTCTTGTCTTCCTCCAGTCAGGGGCTCCGCGGACGCCAACTGAGGCGTTTCTTCAGAGGAGCATTGCTGAACTCCGGGAGGCCGATCCGAACAGGGTCCGACAGCGGAGCGTCTTCTATATAAAACCATTCCGAAGGCCAGTCTTCAGACTCCTTCTTAGGGGTACCGGATGGATATCCGGTCCCGACAATGCGCCATATTTCGGCACCGCCCACTTGATATATGGACCCCTCGTGAGAGCGGGGTACAAGGCAAAACAACCTCTTCCACAGCGCGAAATGGGGCTCGATGCCCAGAAAAAGCTCGCAAAGAGCTACCTAACCCGCAATATGCAGGATCGAGGCGGGCGTGAGGTGACGGAGCTGGAGTCCGTAGAACTCCAGGAGCCCGCGGAGGAATGGATGTACAGGAAATCCGAGCCCCCTTATCAGATAGGGGACAAAGCATACCCGCTCCCCTTTGTTGGGATTAGGGGTAACCTCCGCTTGCTTCCCACCTTTGTAGGTGGCGAGCCCGGCTCGAACCGGAACCATGAAGGCCGGAGGAGATATCCCCCATTTGGAGCTTTACCAGCTCGTTGCGTAAATGAGCATCTCCTCCAATCTCCTGGCAAAGGGCTGGGAGCGCGAGAAGAGCAGCCGCGTTGACGGTCCATGATGGAATGGATTCTTGGTCGAAAGCGCTCCGGTGAGTATTTGCGAGAGGAAGATGGTGATTTGGATCTGGATTCTTGCCTCCCTTATAGGCAGATTGTTCGCACAACTGGGGGGTAAAACATAAAAGACACCCTGGCTTTTCACATTCGCACGACGCGTGGAAGAAGACCATTATTGGGCGAGGAAGCCAAGGCAGCAACATTGATGAGGAAGCCGGACACCGCTCGCGGTACATGGAACTTAAGGGAGAACCCGTCTTGCAACGCCGAAGACTACACGCATGCTGGACTTATCGTCATTGAAGCCTAGTTCGGGGGCTACTGAGGGAGTCCTGGATTAGGGGGTGTCCGGATGGCCAGACTACCATCATCAGCCGAACTATCATTTGCCGGACTATCATCATCGGCCGGACTCCAAGACTATGAAGATAGAAGATTGAAGACTTCCCCCCGTGTCCGGATGGGACTTTCCTTGGCGTGGAAGGCAAGCTTGGCGATACGGATATGTAGATCTCCTACCATTGTAACCGACTCTATGTAACCCTAACCCTCTCCGGTGTCTATATAAACCGGATGGCTTTAGTCCGTAGGACAACAATCACAACAACCCTTACAATCATACCATAGGCTAGCTTCTAGGGTTTAGCCTCCTTGATCTCGTGGTAGATCCACTCTTGTAAACATCCACAATATCAATATCAATCAAGTAGGACGTAGGGTTTTACCTCCATCAAGAGGGCCCGAACCTGGGTAAACATCGTGTCCCTTGTCTCCTGTTACCATCCGCCTAGACGCACAGTTCGGGACCCCCTACCCGAGATCCGCCGGTTTTGACACCGACAGCGGCCCTCCACGTTCCAGCGGCCACCGCGACATTGCCGTAGCTCATTGCGAGGGGCGGTGGAGCCCTCCACCGCGTTGCCGCCACCCCTGATGTGCCATCCCGACGGCATGAGCACGTCGTACCGCGTGAGGTCGTCGGCCTGGTGGTGGGTGAGCAACGAGGTCCACACCCCTGTCGGCCACGCATCGACGGTTGCTGCCTGCGCCGCCGCTGCTCGACATTTCCGTCGCGTCGGGGGCGAGCTCTTCGGTTGCGCAGGGTGGCAACGGATCTGCAAATCAATGGGGGAGGCGGGGGTAAGGGTGTGTTGCGTTGCAACATGGGGGTGGCGGTGGAGGAGGCCGGTGGATGGCGTAATGGCTCGCCTGGTGCATGACAGGACGCGCCATCAATGGCGGCCTTGGGACCGGCGAGAAGCGTCTTGCAGCGCTCAACCACCCGTCTGCATGCCATGCCAGGGCGACGCGACCGGTCCGCCCGCATGACGGGTCAAAATTAACCGCTACGATGCGACGGACCCACTTGGCCACGTGGCACGTCGTGTACCACGTACGACCGGTTGGAACACACCTCGCGGCGGGTGTAGCGCAGTACGGCGCATGTTCGTACACACGCTTCGGGTGTATCGGTGCGGGTGGGCGGGGCGATGTCTTTTTAAAATAAGACCATCATGCCGTTCATTACGAAGAGGTGTCAGATAATCTCAACGCTTCTTGTGTTTAGGGGGTGTATCGAAGTAAAAGTATCACTTTTTAGTTACTTAATCAGTGCTTCTGCAAATGCTTTAATGAGCTCAGGATTGTGATGTGGGGATTGATGAATCACGCTAATAAATAACAGATATATGATGCTCTGCTGCTGCCAAGTCCGCCGTCATAAGGGATATGGGACACATCACAGCGCCGTTCGAGTACGTCAGGTAACTTCTACTCCCTCTGTCTCATAATGTAACGTTTTTTTTATATTTTATACTAGTGTCAAAAAACGTCTTACATTATACTAATGTCAAAAAAGTCTTACATTATGGGACGGAGGGAATACTTCATATACAATACAGTCAAGCTACCATCTACTTTTCCTTAATCTGCTTGATTATGCAAGTCAACTAATTTAATTGTTTGAATTTTCAAACTGATCTTATGATGTTGGCTCTGAACTATACAGATGTCAGCAGGTAAGGGAATTTTCTATGCAAGAAAGATTCAAACAAGGGGATTTATGTATTTAGCGTGGTATCCAGTACTTAGGGCATTTTTAACCCATCCCCTATCCAGTGTTAGTGAAGGATAAATTGAATTTTAATCCTTATTCTGCACCTAGCCGATCCCCTAAAAGGTATAAGAGACGATACCGCGGGCCGCGCTCCAAGGCGAGGAGCTCGCGCCCGAGCTCGCCAGGGCCGCGATCGACACGCCGTTTCTGTCTCCCCGGTTGGCACCCACTACCAACCGCGCCGTCTGGGGTAGCTGCCCCTGAACTACCGCGAGCGCCCACGTTACGGTGTTGTGCATCCTCCTCGTTGTCCTCTCCTCACCCCCTCTGCTTGCCCGCGCCGAGTGCGAGTGCGAGGCTGGCTGCGAGGAGGAGCTGGTCAAGGCGGGCTCGCTGAAGCTCAGGATCATCGCCGCCTTATGGCTTATGCATCGGACGTGGATTTTTAGAACATCTGCATGCTATCCTGCCTGTCTAATATTGCTTTAAGATCTGTGCAACACAACTAACTTTCTATATGAAATATTCTCTTTTTTGTTTCTCTCACATAGAACATGTCTTGAACATCAAACCTTTACAGCGTGGCAAAGCTTTCTATCTAGAATCTAGGATAAATCTTTCAGATTTTTTTGTCAAATATAAATATACAAATTATGATTTTCTAGATTAAAAAAAATCATATTTTGTATATTTATGTTTGACAAAAAATTCTGAAAGATTTATCCTAGATTCTAGATAGAAAACTTTGCCACGCTACAAATGTTTGAACTTCAAAACATGTTTTATGTGAGAGAAACAAAAAAGAGAAATGTGTTTGCACGAATCGTGATGCGCAGAATGGATGGCTAGATAGGGAGGGCCTGGCTGCAGGGTTCTATTATATGTTTTCGCTTATGCATCCTTGTGGCCAGCGAGGCGGGCCGCACCATCCCGTTGCTGGGGCGGAGCGCGGAGGTGCCCGGACGCGGGCCTATTCTTCGCTGTCAAGGCCTTCGCAGCGGGGGTCAACCTCGCCACGTCTTTCGTGCACATCCTCCCGGAGGCCTTCGAGCTGCTCGGCTCGCCGAGCCTTTCCGACGGGCCGTGGCAGAAGTTCCCGTTCGGCAGCCTCGTCGCCATGCTCACGGCCATCGCCACGTTCGTCGTCGACACCATTGCCACGGGGTACTTCCAGCGCGCTGTGCATGCCAAGAAGGCTGCGGCCATCGTCGGGCCGACGACGTGGAGGCCACCCCAGCTCATCACGTGCACGTCGGCCACTCCATTACTTGTCAGTAGGCTGCGTCGGCCACCCCAGCTCATCACGTGCACGTCGGCCACTCCATTGCTTGTCAGTAGGCTGCATGACAAGGGGTCGACGAAATGCATAAATCAAAAGTAAGTTTTACTCCCTTATATATATATAGGGAATCGGCTAGTCCGGCCAAATTTTAATGGAGTGTAAATACTTCACTAAGGGTTTACTCCGCCGGATCTTTCTTTATTTTTAAGGGATCAGTTGGAGTTGCCCTTAGAAGCTGCAACATGCCGAAACATTGATCAACAACTGTAGTATATTCAGAAGTACTCCCTCTGTATCGAAATATAAGACGTTTTTTGATACAAAGGAAAAAAAACATCTTATATTTTGGTCCAGATGGAGTGTCAAACAAACAGCTACTTTGAAGAGAATTAAGGGTTCGTTTCATTTCCTCTAATAGTGCATGTACTGTCTAATCATTTTCTGATCAAGTTCATATGGTCGAGCTATTGGATTTTACTAGAACAAAATTATATCACATGTCTAAAGCTATCGCTAAAGCCTGTCTATTTGATTTCTTCCTACTAAACTGTTTGGTCACCAGTTTGTGCGGACACTTTTAGATGTGTTTGCTGGAACCATGCATGTCGTTATCATCTTGCCATGGCGGAAATACATCCAGTCATGCTATAATAACTAAACTCTCCCCGGAACATATTGCTGTAGTAGTAGCGAGATACCATTTTTGAACTCCGCGGTGAGATACCATTAATTACCAGATGCTATAAGAAATGTGTTGAAAGGGAGAGAGAGATTTGGTAGAATAGTTCAATGTATTGTTTGAGCCTCATGGGTATATATATAGGAGTACATGGTCATTTTGGAGTACAAGTCAAGGCAGGAACAAATCCTACGCTGTGCTATGTTTCCTAAATAAACACTATACTCAACATCCTCCCGCAGTCACGACGGTAGCGACGCAGACGGTAAGACTGGAGAAGAATCCGAAGGCAAGCCGACGGACCCCCCCCCCCCCCCACTGTCGTAACGGACGACGCATAGCGGAGTCGTGGCTGGAGTGGAAACCAACGAGGTTGCTCAAGCAGGCGGTAGCCCTTTGTGCCGTTTGTCGATGTAGCCAAGAGCATGGGTGGTGGAGCCGTGGTCGAGGTAGCCGTGTGAAAAATGTTGTGATCGATGTCGAGTCGGGGTGGCCGGTGTCGAGGAAGTCGACGTGGAGCTGCGGGCGCAAGGAGGCGCCGAGTTAGTCATGGCCGCAGTGGTGACGAGGTAGTGGTGCGCCGGAAGGATGATGGTGTTGACGACGCGTCGCGGCGGGTTTGCCAAGCCCCGGGACACATCATGGACGAAGGCACGCACCGGTGTTGCCAGCACAGGGCATGCGTAGACGGCCGACCAGGCTTGCCAGGCCCGGGGACACGTCATGGATGAATGCACGCATTGGTGTTGCCAGCACCGGGCATGCGTAGATGAGAGACCTGCACGAGCCGTACGCCATGTCGGAGAAGTCGGAGGGGCCAGCAGAGAAGAACTCGACAACGATTGCGGCATCCATCGGTGCGGGGCCGATGTCACCAACGGCGGTCGGAGTAGACGAAGTGGTCGGGGTAGATGACGGCGACGCTGGCGACGGGTTGGTGCTTGGACGAAGACGAAGGGGGTGGACGGGCGGCGGCGGCTACGAAGGTAGCGGCGGCGGCGGCCAAAGAAGAGTGTAGGATCGAAAGTATGTCTAGAGGGGGGTGATTAGACTACTTGACCAATTAAAAACTTATCCTTTTCCCAATTTTAGTCTTTGGCAGATTTTAGTTATCTTAGCACAATTCAAGCAATCTTAACACAATTCAAGCAAGCATGCAAAGAGTATATGAGCAGCGGAAAGTAAAGCAGGCAACTTGCAAGAATGTAATGTTTTTGTCGTGGTTCCGATAGGTGGTGCTATCATACATCCACGTTGATGGAGACTTCAACCCACGAAGGGTAACGGTTGCGCTAGTCCACGGAGGGGTCCACCCACGAAGGGTCCACGAAGAAGCAACCTTGTCTATCCCACCATGGCCGTCGCCCACGAAGGACTTGCCTCACTAGCGGTAGATCTTCACGAAGTAGGCGATCTCCATGCCTTTACAAACTCCTTGGTTCAACTCCACAATATTGTTGGAGGGTCCCAAGTGATACCTAGCCAATGTAGGAGACACCACTCTCCAAGAAGTAACAAATGGTGTGTTGATGATGAACTCCTTGCTCTTGTGCTTCAACTGATAGTCTCCCCAACACTCAACTCTCTCTCACAGGATTTGGATTTGGTGGAAAGAAGATTTGAGTGGAAAGCAACTTGGGGAAGGCTAGAGATCAAGATTCATAAGGTAGGAATGGAATATCTTGGCCTCAACACATTAGTAGGTGGTTCCTTCTCAGAAACAGCAAGTTGGAAGTGTAGGTTTGTTCTGATGGCTCTCTCCACGAATGAAGAGGAGCTGGAGGGGTATATATAGCCTCCACACAAAATCTGACCGTTACACACAACTTGCCAAACTCGGTGGGACCGAATTGGTAAACTCGGTCGGACCGATTCAGCAAATCTAGTGACCGTTAGGATTTTCGGTGGGACCGAAATGAAACCCGGTAGGACCGATATGGTTAGGGTTAGGGCATAACGTAATCTCAGTGAGACTGATTACACAAACTCGGTGAGACCGATTTTGGTAATAATCTAACTAGAGAGTTGGTCAGGTAAAGTCGGTGGGACCGATTTGCTCTTTTCGGTGAGACCGAAATGTTACGAGAGGGAAACAGAGAGTTTACATTGCAATCTCGGTGGGACCGATCGCTCATCTCGGTAGGACCGAAATGTTACGAAGGGAAACCGAGAGATTACAATCCCATCTCGGTGAGACCGAGATCCCTATCGGTGAGACCGATTTGCCTAGGGTTTGTGGCAGTGGCTATGACATCTGAACTCGGTGGCGCCGGGTAGAAAAAATCGGTAGGGCCGAGTTTGACTTTGGGTTTAGGTCATATGTGGATATGAGAAAGTAGTTGAGGGTTTTGGAGCATATCACTAAGCACTGTGGAGCAAGAAACTCATTAAGCAACACCTCATCCTTGATAGTATTGGCTTTTCCTATAGACTCAATGTGATCTTGGATCACTAAAATATAAAATGTAGAGTCTTGAGCTTTTGAGCTTGAGCCAATCCTTTTATCCTTAGCAATTTGAGGGATCCACTTTTCTCATCCATGCCATGCCATCCATTGAGCTTTTCCTGAAATATTTATCTTGGAATGATGTTAGCTCAATGAGCTATATGTTGTTAGCAATTACCAAAACCACCTAGATATAGTTGCACTTTCAATCTCCCCCTTTTTGGTAATTGATGACAACACATAGATCAAAGCTTCGACAAATGATAATAAGAGTGAAAAACATTGTCGCGTTGAGAAGTATGTGATAAGCAAGAGCTCCCCCTAAATTTGTGCATATTTTAAGATTTCCTTTGGACTGCAAATGCACAAGGAGTTAGGCTCATGGGTAACACTTCCATGTCACATACATCTTGGTGGAGCACTCAAAATGATAGTGATTAAATACATGCACTCATCACCAAGAAAAATGAATGATCATATAGGGATAAAAAGGATAAATGTCATCCAACAGGCATAATTGTAGCATATGATCAAACACATGATCATCCAGGTATCACACAGACATAATATATCTCAAGCAAGCAAATAAAGTTTAACCACCAAAGCAAGGGAGAACAAAAAGCAAGCAACACTCTCTCTCGAAGCCTATGATCTATACATTTTTCTCCCCCTTTAGCAACAAGTTACCAAAACGTTCATAGAAAATGCATAGCACTAAACGACTCTCAGGCTTGATCTTCAGGTGGTAGAGTAGACAGGACGCCAAGGACGAAAGCATCTGTTGATGTAGATGGAGCTGGTGGAGTAGGTCTTTGGAGCTGGTGGCCTTGAAGCTGTAGCTGGTGCGTATGAAGTGGCTCGTATCATCCTTTGGCGGTCTGCTGATCTGTGAGCTCTAGGCACTCTGGAAAATGCATCTGTGGTTGTCTTGCCCTTCCTCTCCTGCATGTCATCCTGAAGCTGCTCAACAATGCATCGGATCTCGCCAGTTACCTTTATATCCATGTCATAGAACTTCTATTCCATGATCCTCTCCAAGCTCTCCTGGTTTCGAGTCAAGGTGGCCAGCCCCTTCTCAATCCGTAGAGTGTATGCAATCAAGTAGCCAAGTTGATCTTGTTTTCTCTTCAGAAAGTACTGGGATGCCTCTTCCATTGTTGGCATCTTGGCAGCCTTCTCTGCCCTTGCCTTCTCCTTTTTAGCTTGTGCTTGCACTGAGGATGGTTCATCTTCATCCATAACCACTTGGTTGTCCTCGAAGTCTGGATAGATAGGCATGTGCTCCTTATCCAACAGATATGTGCCTGTGCCCATCTTGGAGTTTATCAGCTCCTGGATCTGTGGGGCATATCCACAACTTCTTTTCTGGTCAGCAGCTGTCCTTTTGATAGTCTCAACTATAAGGCTCATGACCTTGAACTTCTGTGGCGCATCAAATATATGTAGCAAGTTTATTGCATGGCCTCTGATCATTCTGTGATCACCAGACTTGGGCAAGAGAGTGTGCCTGAGGATCCAATTGATTGTAGGCGCACTGACAGCAAGTGTTTCACTGATCCAAACTGGTGAGTCTCAAGATCTGCTTCAGGAATCTCTTTGTACATACGTGCCATAGTCTTATGATGCATCTTTTTCTTGGCATAGACATCCAGGTCATCCTCTTCCTCTTTAGGTGCATTGATCAGATTGGCCCATTCCTCAATAGTTGATTGGTACCTTGTACGTTTAGACATCCATACTATCTTGCCATCTGGATAGAAGTGGGATGTGGAGTAGAATTGCATTATGAGCTCCTCATTTCACTTTGTGAGCTTCTTCCCAACAAAGTCTGCAACTCCACAAGCACTGAAACGGTCATACACACCAGGATAGTGTTCCTCACTCTCCTTTATGTAGGTCCAGTCGACCCACCTCATATCACACACTATAGGCTTCTTGTCCAACAAGATTGTCTCATAGAAGTCCTGCTATTCCTTTGTGTGGAACTTGTAATCAACAACAGTCCTTCTTCTGGTGGCATATGGATCTGACTCTCTCCATAGCCTCAACCCTGAGTCTCTCCTGATCTTCATGTTCTCAGCCACAGGATGAACATCATTGTGGTCTGGAATCTTTGGCTTCAACTTTCTCAAGATTTGCTCTTCATCTTCTTCTTCTTCAGCAACAGCCTCAGGCACTG
This sequence comes from Aegilops bicornis, assembly GCA_021605145.1. Classification (NCBI taxonomy): domain Eukaryota; kingdom Viridiplantae; phylum Streptophyta; class Magnoliopsida; order Poales; family Poaceae; genus Aegilops; species Aegilops bicornis. The sequence continues at coordinate 650,585,352 of CM038674.1, forward strand.
GGGCCTTGTTCTTCTCAGCAGCAGATATGTTCCTGGTATTCCTCTTTGGTGCAATCTTTGGTTTGGAGGCAGCTTTGGGTGCTTCTTTTGGCTTTGATGATCACTACTAGAAAAAGGGCTATAGATGGGATTGACACTAATGGCGCACCAGACAAGCGGTGCGCCATTAGTATATACTAATGGCGCACCACCTTCTGATACGCCATTAGAGTTGTAACTACTAATGGCGCACCTGGCCCAGGGTGCGCCATTAGTATCAATTTTTTTTGAACTAGTGCGCCTGTCCAAACATACTAATGGCGCATCCAGACACAGTGCGCCATTACTAGTTGTAACTAGTAATGGCGCACCTGTCGGAAAATGCGCCACTAATGTTGTTTTTTTTATTATATTTTTTATTCCTTTTTTTTCGCAAAACTACTAATGGCGCACCTAGTAAAAAGTGCGCCACTACTATGTTTGACCAAGCTTTGACCCACTTCTGGACATAGTAATGGCACACTTTTCCCTTGATGCGTCATTGCTATTTTTGATACTAATGGCACACTTTTCCATGCGGTGCGCCATTGTGGTTTTGTAGGCAAGTGCCGCAGCCCGACCGCCCACCATCTCTCTCCTCTCTCTGTCGCACGGAAACCCTATCCTCTTCTCCCTCACCCCACGCACACACGTCTCTCGGCCTCGCCCCGGCCCCGATCCATGCTGCCTCCCAGTGCTCCCTCCTCTTCCTGCGCGGCGGCCTTGCCCTCCTCTCTCTTCGGTCCCCTTCGCGCCTCCTCGCGGCAGTCGCAGCCAAGGAGCCCGAGCTCGGCGGCGACGGATCGGAAGGCAGCGTCGGCGCTGGATCTGGGAGTGGTGGAGCCGCCGCCGTCCCCGCTCCACCCTCTCCCGCGCCCCCCACCTTCTCTCCCATCCGCAGATCGAGAACCTTCTCTCCCATCCGCGGATCGGGAAGGGAAGGTCCCAGATCCACATCGGGTGGGTGGGTGGGTCCTTGCGCTTCGGCGCGCCGCCGTCCACCTGGGCCGCGACCACCGAGGTCCTCGAGGCCGGCCATGGAAGTCCGACCCGCCAGCAGCCATGCCTCGCGCCCGAAACCCTAGCATGCATGCCACAGGAACGAGGTACAGCACCGGACCCCTATGCTCCTCCTTCTTCCATGGACTTCTCACCATGAGAGGTCTCATCTCTGTAGGAAGGAGGACAACGCCATGGAAGCTGCTCCTTCCCCTTCCCCACCAGGACCACACACGCCATGGAAGGTATCCTCTCCTGTTGCTGCTACCTTAGCTCTTTTTCCATCTTCAGATCTGATTCCTGAGCATTTGTGTCTCTGACCTGATTTGGTCAAGGGGGAGAAAGAGAAGCTGCTCCCATCCGCCTGTGCCTTCAGATTTACAGTACGCACACGGTTTAGGGTTGCTCAAATCCATTTACACTAGTTTGGATGAAACAGAGGCTGTCACAAATGCATCACCTCATGTAGCTTCTTGGTCCGCTAGCAAGTTAGTAACTTGCATGTATTTTTTGGTGACGAACAAGTCTGACTCCAATGGATTAACTCTGTCCGTATCGCAAATTTGTTGGATTAACCCAGCAACGCTTTAGTTTTACTTCCCCCTCCCCCCTAGCTAGCCAACTCTTTTAAGGTCCAGTAGTGCGCTGTGATCAATTGTTCGGTTAAATCCAGTCCTGCTAGTCCGGCACACACAGATTTACTTTACTAACGATGAATGGGCTTTATATGTTGTCGTTCCATATTATCAAGGGTTCACTGCTCTTTAAAACTACACGAGTGTGATGTGTTGTTGGCCTATGTCATCTTGTTAATTCTGGTTGGTCTCTATTTCTAGAATCCCTGCCTGCCTGTGATATTTGTTTTTTGGCAATGACAGGGCTGCCTATATGGTCCTATATTGTAAGTTTGCAGACTCGTATGGAACAATATCTATATTCCTCTATCTCTAGAATGTAGGCAGCTTGCTTCGCTCACATCACCAAGTTCTCCCACTATGCTTAAATCTATTCTACTCCATTTCCTGAGATGAAATTGTGATGATGGGAGTGACATTAAACAGCTTGAACATCTAATTGTGCATGTACTCCATTGTTATATACTGATCCATCTTGTCTTTGCCTGTTATTAACATTCAAATTGTTAATTGCATTCAAAGTGTTAATTGCAGGAGCAGACACGGAGGAGGAATCTGCTACCTCAAAGCAGTTGATCGACGCCGGGAGGGTGGGTACGTGATGTCGGAGGCTGCCGGGAGGGTGGTGACGAGCTACCGAAGAGATGAGTTCTGGCTCTCCTCGATGCCAGGACGAGGCGCTGCTACCGATCGGACGTGGACTCGATTGATTTTGATTTGAAATATGACGGGTTGTAATGTAAAATGCACTTCAGTTCAAAATTTCCTCCCCTTGCGAGAGGTATTCTTGGACGGAGGGAGTAGAAGATTAGTTATAGGATTTTGTTTTATTTCTGTGCAATTTTCTTTTATTGGATACTTGTAAAGACATGGTAATATTCTTGCTATAATAAAAATTATGGTTCTATTTCATTTTTGTTTTTAAATTATTTTTCCTTATAGGTTGTTTTTTTATTTGTATTTTTTTTGTTTTTCAAATATACTATTAGTGGCGCATTTCAGCCTTTATTGATGGCGCACCTAGCTTTTTAGCTAGTGGCGCACCTCTAAGGTTACTAGTGGCGCACTTGGCTTTATTACTAATGGCGCACGTAAGGGTTAGTAATGGCGCACTATTAGGTGCGCCATTACTGTCTGGGATAGTAATGGCGCATCAAATGTGCGCCATTACTAAAAGTTACTAATGGCGTGCTAGTAATGGCGCACCTAATGTGCGCCATTAGTAGCCAAAATAGGTGCGCCATTTATAACCTGTTTTCCAGTAGTGGATGCAGCCCCTGACTTAATAGCAACACCCATAAGCTTCTGAGCCTTGGGTGCTGGTGCAACAATCTCTTCTTCTTCCTCCTCTTCCATCATCGAAGGCTTTCCAATAACTCTGGCCATGGTCTTATTGACCCTTTCCTTCCTTTTCTTCCCTTCTGCAGCAGCCACTTTGGGTTGGGATTCCAAAGATGCTTGAGTGGAGGCTCTGGCTTTAGACATGGGTTATCTTTCTGCTGGCCTTTTGGTCTTCAGACCTGGCTTAACTGCAGCTGAGCTATACTCCTTCTTGAGCACCTTTTTCTTGGAAATGGCCTCAACCTATACTGCCACATAATCTTCATCCTCAGATTCTGAGGTTCACTTCTTCCTTGTCCTGGTGGCAGCTTTGGGCAAGTTGCTTGGGGTGCTTCTGCTACCCTCATCTAAGCTGCTAGAGGGACTAGTGCCCTCACTCATCTAAATCTGCTCCTCTGACTTATTCTGGCTGTCACTCTGATCAGACATGTTGCAAACACTGACTGCAGACCCTGTGAATAGATATAGATGAGATAGAGTGGATGAGCATCACAAAATACAGAGATTTTTGCAAAAGAATGAGTCAAAAACTTAGTTTTAGTTTTCCACAGAAAGCATTTCGGATCAACCGATTTGCAAACTCGGTGATACCGAAGCAGCTTTTGGAACCTAAACTAGTGAACTCGGTCAAACCGAGTCACAGTTCGGTGGCACCGAGACTGCTAGGGTTTCACAAAGTCCTGAACTCGGTCACACCGATTTGCAATTCTCGGTCAGACCGAGAACCACATGTGCAATGGCCTTGGCCGAATCGGTGGAACCGAGTTCTGCAACTCGGTGGGTCCGAGATGGTTTCGGCGGAAACCTAACCCTAAATTTTCAATTCATCTCTAATCTACGGAGTGTTTTGACTGGATAGAGTCGTTTCAATCGTGGCAAGAATCGTGATGAACACAATGTACTAGGAATCGGACGGGGATAGCACTGTGATCGAGTCCATACCCTAGATCGGCGATGAATTCGCTACGGCGGCAACGGCGGGGATGAATTCCGTTGACGGCGGCGGAGACCAGCGATAGGAGGCGGCTGTCGACGAGGAGGACGACCCAGAGACCCTTGAGGCAGAGAGAGCTATGCGCGGGCGAAGGGGTTTGGAGAAAGTTTCCAAATTTTTGCCAGTGAGTATATATAGCCCGACCCTGTCGGTGTGACCGAGTGGAACAACTCGGTGGCACCGAGATGCATAACCGTTGACAGTTACAGCAACTCGGTGTGACCGAAAAGTTCAAATCGGTTGCATCGAGATTGAAAACCTAGATCGACTTAGTAATCTCGGTATGACCGAAATGGAGGAATCGGTCAGACCGAAAAGCACAAAGAAGTTTTGGAAGTTTAAGTCTATGACGAATCGGGGACTCCGAGTGCTCCTCACACAGAGTGGTTCGAATCTGAGTTGATCAAATTTTGTGATGTAGCATGAATAGAGTTTGAGACGAGAAGATCATAGATAGCTAGACAAGGTTCTTAGGCATTCTTGTCCATCCACTTGGCCAAAGAAAAAGAGACCAATCAATCAAAACCACAAGTGGATGTCCTCGAATGAGTAAAATATGCAACCAACATGCTCACACAATAAAACGACAAATGAAATATGTGACAAATTAAAGCATGCACAAACAATTCTAGCATCTATCAAACAATTGGCGATGACTAGGTCATCTATATATGAGTATATTGACTTAGGAGTCAAATGAGAACAATTGATCATAGGTCATACTCATCGTTTAAGCTCAAGTGGGGTTACCACTTATACATAATGCATTGTTGTGTTCACACCATTATAGTTGCTTTAGCTCAATTCTTTAGAGTAAAGCACCCCCTAGATGTGAGATCCCCCTTAGAGGGATGAACTAACCTTGGGTTTTGTCTATGATGACTTCATGTAGGTGTTGAAGATGTGGATGCTCAATGTTGATGAAGATCATTTGGAGCAATCCTTTTGGAGTGAGTTGCACTTTCAATACCTACATGGGTTAGTCCCACAAGGAACAAGCAGGGATATCCATAGACATAGAGTGATGCACACATAAGATGATGTCTATGAAAGCATTAGGTTACCTTGTCCCTTGTCTTACCAACAAGAGGGTTTGTGACTCCTTGAACTAGTGCAAGATGTGGAAGTTGATTGCACTCGTTGTTGCCAAGATAATATGAGTGAAATATGTTGGCGGAGTCACCCTCAAGAACTCTCTAGTTCTTCTTCTTCGGGATCCACACCATCTTGATGGGAATCCTTGGAGTTGTAGTTGTACTTGATGAAGTATAACTTGTCGTAGTCTTGGGAACCCACTTGACCAAGGCCTTAGGAGCTTCTTCAAATGCATCAATCTCCTCTTAAAGCTTGTCCTTGCCTTTTTGCTTATGGTCTTGTGGTGGAAGTGAAGGAAATATGCCCTAGAGGCAATAATAAAGTTATTATTTATTTCCTTATTTCATGATAAATGTTTATTATTCATGCTAGAATTGTATTAACCGGAAACATAATACATGTGTGAATACATAGACAAACATAGTGTCACTAGTATGCCTCTACTTGACTAGCTCGTTAATCAAAGATGGTTAAGTTTCCTTGCCATAGACATGAGTTGTCATTTGATTAACGGGATCACATCATTAGGAGAATGATGTGATTGACATGACCCATTCCGTTAGCCTAGCACTTGATCGTTTAGTATATTGCTATTGCTTTCTTCATGACTTATACATGTTCCTGTAACTATGAGATTATGCAACTCCCGTTTACGGAGGAACACTTTGGGTGCTACCAAACGTCACAACGTAACTGGGTGATTATAAAGGAGTACTACAGGTGTCTCCAAAGGTACATGTTCGGTTGGCGTATTTCGAGATTAGGTTTTGTCACTCCGATTGTCGGAGAGGTATCTCTGGGCCCTCTCGGTAATGCACATCACTATAAGCCTTGCAAGCAATGTAGCTAATGAGTTAGTTACGGAATGATGCATTACGTAACGAGTAAAGAGACTGTCCGGTAACGAGATTGAACTAGGTATTGGATACCGACGATCGAATCTCGGGCAAGTAACATACCGATGACAAAGGGAACAAAGTATGTTGTTATACGGTTTGACCGATAAAGATCTTCGTAGAATATGTAGGAGCCAATATGGGCATCCAGGTTCCGCTATTGGTTATTGACCGAGAATAGTTCTAGGTCATGTCTACATAGTTCTCGAACCCATAGGGTCCGCACGCTTAAGGTTTCGATGTGCTTATATTATGAGTTTATGAGTTTTGATGTACCGAAGGAGTTCGGAGTCCCGGATGAGATCGGGGACATGACGAGGAGTCTCGAAATGGTCGAGACGTAAAGATCGATATATTGGACGACTATATTCGAGTTCGGAAAGGTTCGAATGATTCGGTATTTTCGGAGTACCGGAGAGTTACGGGAATTCGCCGGGAGAAGTATTGGGCCTTATTGGGCCCTGCAGAAAGAGAGAGGTTGCCTAGGGCAGGCCGCCCCCATGGCCTAGTCCGAATTGGACTAGGGGAGGCCGCACCCTCCTTCCTTCCCTTCTCTCTTCCCCTTCCTTGTCTCCTACTCCTAATACATGGAAGGACTCCTAGTTGGACTAGGAAAGGGGGAATCCTACTCCCGGTGGGAGTAGGACTCCCCATGGCGCGCCCCTCCTAGGGCCGGCCTCCTCCCTCCTCCACTCCTTTATATACGGGGGCAGGGGGGCACCCCATGGACACACAAGTTGATCTACGGATCGTTCCTTAGCCGTGTGCGGTGCCCCCCTCCACCATATTCCACTTCGGTCATATCGTCGCGGAGAGAAGGCGAAGCCCTGCGACGGTGACGTCATATCGTCGCGGAGCTTAGGAGAAGCCCTGCGTCGGTGGAGCATCATCATCGTCATCACGCCGTCGTGCTGACGGAACTCATCCCCAACGCTTTGCTGGATCGGAGCCCGGGGATCGTCATCGAGCTGAACGTGTGCTGAACTCGGAGGTGCCGTGCTTTCGTACTTGGATCGGTCGGATCATGAAGACGCATTTACTACATCAACCGCGTTGTTATAACGCTTCCGCTTATGGTCTCACGAGGGTGCGTGGACATACACTCTCTCCTCTCGTTGCTATGCCATCACCATGATCTTGCGTGTGCGTAGGAATTTTTTGAAATTACTACGTTCCCCAACAAAGGGCATCCGAGCCAGGTTTTATGCGTTGATGTCATATGCACGAGTAGAACACAAGTGAGTTGTGGGCGATATAAGTCATACTGCTTACCAGCATGTCATACTTTGGTTCGGCGGTATTGTGAGATGAAGCGGCCCGGATCGACATTACGCGTACGCTTACGCGAGACTGGTTTCACCGCTTCGAGCACTAGTTGCTTAAAGGTGATCGGCGGTTGTCTGTCTCTCTCACTTTAGTTGAACCGAGTGTGGCTACGCCCGGTCCTTGCGAAGGTTAAAACAGCACCAACTTGACAAACTATCATTGTGGTTTTGATGCGTAGGTAAGAACGGTTCTTGCTCAGCCCGTAGCAGCCACGTAAAACTTGCAACAACAAAGTAGAGGACGTCTAACTTGTTTTTGCAGGGCATGTTGTGATGTGATGTGGTCAAGACGTGATGCTATATTTTATTGTATGAGATGATCATGTTTTGTAACCGAGTTATCGGCAACTGGCAGGAGCCATATGGTTGTCGCTTTATTGTATGAAATGCAAACGCCATGTAATTGCTTTACTTTATCACTAAGCGGTAGCGATTGTCGTAGAAGCAATAGTTGGCGAGACGACAACGATGCTACGATGGAGATCAAGGTGTCGCGTCGATGACAATGGTGATCACGACGGTGCTTCGGAGATGGAGATCACAAGCACAAGATGATGATGGCCATATCATATCACTTATATTGATTGCATGTGATGTTTATCCTTTATGCATCTTATCTTGCTTTGATTGACGGTAGCATTATAAGATGATCTCTCACTAAAATTATCAAGAAGTGTTCTCCCGAGTATGCACCGCTTGCGAAAGTTCTTCGTGCTGAGACACCACGTGATGATCGGGTGTGATAGGCTCTACGTTCAAATACAACGGGTGCAAAACAGTTGCGCACGCGGAATACTCAGGTTAAACTTGACGAGCCTAGCATATAACAGATATGGCCTCGAACACGGAGACCGAAAGGTCGAGCGTGAATCATATAGTAGATATGATCAACATATTGATGTTCACCGTTGAAACTACTCCATCTCACGTGACGATCGGACATGGTGTAGTTGATATGGATCACGTAATCACTTAGAGGATTAGAGGGATGTCTATCTAAGTGGGAGTTCTTAAGTAATATGATTAATTGAACTTTAATTTATCATGAACTTAGTCCTTGTAGTATTTTGCAAAAATTATGTTGTAGATCAATAGCTCGCATTGTTGCTTTCATATGTTTGTTTTGATATGTTCCTAGAGAAATTATGTTGAAAGATGTTAGTAGCAATGATGCGGATTGGATCCGTGATCTGAGGTTTGTCCTCATTGCTGCACTGAAGAATTATGTCCTTAATGCACCGCTAGGTGACAGACCTATAGCAGGAGGAAATGCAGACGTTATGAACGTTTGGCTAGCTCAATATGATGACTACTTGATAGTTTAGTGCACCATACTTAACGGCTTAGAATCGGGACTTCAAAAGGCGTTTTGAACGTCATGGACCATATGAGATGTTCCAGGAATTGAAGTTAATATTTCAAGCAAATACCCGAGTTGAGAGATATGAAGTCTCCAACAAGTTCTATAGCTAAAAGATGGAGGAGAATCTCTCAACTAGTGAGCATGTGCTCAGATTGTCTGGATACTTTAATCGCTTGAATCAAGTGGGAGTTAACCTTCCAGATAAGATAGTGATTGACAGAATTCTCTAGTCACCATCACTAAGTTACAAGAACTTCGTGATGAACTATAATATGCAAGGGATGACAAAAGTAATTCCCAAGCTCTTCGTGATGCTGAAATCGACGAAGGTAGAAATCAAGAAAGTGCATCAAGTGTTGATGATTGACAAGACCACTAGTTTCAAGAGAAGGGCAAAGGGAAAGAAAGGGAACTTCAAGTAGAAAGACAAGTAAGTTGTCACTCCTGCGAAGAAGCCCTAAGCTGGACCAAAGCCTGAAACTAAGTGCTTCTACTGCAAAGGAAATGGTCACTGGAAGCGGAAATGCCCTGAATATTTGGTGGATAAGAAGGATGGCAAAGTGAACAAGAGTATATTTGATATACAGGTTATTGATGTGTGCCTTACTAGTGTTTATAGTAGCTCCTGAGTATTTGATACTCGTTCGGTTGCTAAGATTAGTAACTCGAAACAGGAGTTACGAATAAACAGAGACTAGTTGAAGGGGAAGTGACGATGAGTGTTGGAAGTAGTTCCAAGATTTATATGATCATCATCGCACACTCCCTATACTTTCGGGATTAGTGTTAAACCTAAATAAATGTTATTTGGCGTTTGCATTGAGCATGAATATGATTTGATCATGTTTATTGCGATACGGTTATTCATTTAAAGTCAGAGAATAATTGTTATTCTGATTACATGAATAAAACCTTCAATGGTCATACACCCAATGAAAATAGTTTGTTGGATCTCGATCGTAGTGATACACATATTCATAATATTGATGCCAAAAGATGCAAAGTTAATAATGATAGTGCAACTTATGTGTGGCACTGCTGTTTGGGTCATATCGGTATAAAGCGCATGAAGAAACTCCATAAAAATGGATTTTCGGAATCACTTGGTTATGAATCGTTTGATGCTTGCGAACCGTGCCTTTTGGGCAAGATGACTAAAACTCCGTTCTCCGGAACAATGGAACAAGCAACTGACTTGTTGGAAATAACACATATATACCGATGTATGCGATCCAATGAGTGTTAATGCTCGTGGCAAGTATCGTTATTTTTCTGACCTTCACAAGACGATTTGAGTAGATATGGGTATATCTACTTGATGAAACATAAGTCTGAAATAGTTGAAAGGTTCAAAGAATTTCAGAGTGAAGTGGAAAATCATCGTAACAAGAAAATAAAGTTTCTGCGATCTGATCGTGGAGATGAATATTTGAGTTACGAAGTTTGGTCTTCAATTAAAACAATGTGGAATAGTTTCACAGCTCACGCCACGGAACACCACAACGTTATGGTGTGTCCGAACGTCAGAACCGTACTTTATTTTGATATGGTGCGATCAATGATGTCTCTTACCGATTTACCAATATCATTTTGGGGTTATGCATTAGAGACAGCTGCATTCACGTTTAATAGGGCACCATCTAAATCCGTTGACACGACACCGAATGAACTATGGTTTAATAGTAAACCTAAGCTGTCGTTTCTTAAAAGTTTGGAGTTGTGATGCTTATGTGAAAAAGTTTTCACCTGATAAGCTCGAACCCAAATCGGAGAAGTGCGTCTTCATAGAATACCCAAAGGTAACTATTGGGTACACCTTCTATCACAGATCCGAAGGCAAGTTTTTCATTGCTAAGATGGATCCTTTCTAGAGAAGAAGTTTCTCTCGAAAGAAGTGAGTGGGAGGAAAGTAGAGCTTGATAAGGTAATTGTACCTTCTCCCTTATTGGAAAGTAGTTCATCATAGAAATCAGTTCCGGTGATTCCTACACCAATTAGTGAGGAAGTTAATGATGATGATCATGAAACTTCAGATCAAGTTGCTACCAAACCTCGTAGGTCTTCCAGAGTAAGATCCGCACTGCAGTGGTATGGTAATCATGTTCTGGAAGTCATGTTACTAGACCATGATGAACCTACGAACTATGAGGAAGCGATGATGAGCCCAGATTCCGCGAAATGGCTTGAGGCCATAAAATCTGAGATATGATACATGTATGAGAACAAAAGTATGGACTTTGATTGACTTGCTCGATGATCAGCAAGCCATGTTAAATAAATGGATCTTCAAGAGGAAGACAGATGCTGATAGTAGTGTTACTATCTACAAAGCTAGACTTGTCGAAAAAGGTTTTTGACAAAGTTCAAGATGTTGAATACAATGAGATTTTCTCACTCGTATCAATGCTTAAAAGTCTGTCCGAATCATGTTAGCAATTGCCACATTTTATGAAATCTGGCAAATGGATGTTAAAACTACATTCTTTAATGGATTTATTAAAGAAGAGTTGTATATGATGCAACCAGAAGTTTTTGTCAATCCTAAAGGAGCTAACAAAATGTGCAAGCTCCAGCGAGCCATCAATGGACTGGTGCAAGCATCTCGGAGTTGGAATATACGCTTTGATGAGTTGATCAAAGCATATGGTTTTATACAGACTTTTGGAGAAGCCTGTATTTACAAGAAAGTGAGTGGGAGCACTACAGCAGAAGATAGAAAGAGAATGAATGTCATTCCCTATGACTCAGCCATAGGTTCTATAAAGTATGCTATGCTATGTACCAGAGCTATTGTATACCTTGCTCTGAATTTGGCAAGGGAGTACAATAGTGATCTAGGAGTAGATCACTGGACATTGGTCAAGAACATCCTTATTGAGGACTAAGGAAATATTTTTCGATTATGAAGGTGATAAAAGAGCCCGTCGTAAAGAGTTACATCGATGCAAGCTTTTTTACACTGATCCAGATGACTCTAAGTCTCAATCTGGATACATATTGAAAGTGGGAGCAATTAGCTAGAGTAGCTCCGTGCAGAGCATTGCACTACTAGAAAAAGGGCTATAGATGGGATTGACACTAATGGCGCACCAGAAAGATGGTGCGCCATTAGTATATACTAATGGCGCACCACCATCTGATGCGCCATTAGAGTTTAAACTACTAATGGCGCACCTTGCAATGGGTGCGCCATTAGTATCAAAAACAATTTTTTTAACTAGTGCGCCTGTCCAAACATACTAATGGCGCATCCTGCCCAAGTGCGCCATTAGTAGTTGTAACTACTAATGGCGCACGCAAAGGTGCGCCATTCGTATAGAAAATTTTTTTTTAACTAGTGCGCCTATCCAAACATACTAATGGCGCATCCTGCCCAAGTGCGCCATTAGTAGTTGTAACTACTAATGGCGCACCAGGCAGTGGGTGCGCCATTAGTATAGAAAAACAATTTGACCTAGTGCGCCTATCCAAACATACTAATGGCGCATCCTGCTTAAGTGCGCCATTAGTAGTTGTAACTACTAATGGCGCACCATGCAAGAGGTGCGCCATTAGTAAGTGGGCAGCAACAAGATATTTGGGACAGCCTCTCCTACCCACACACTCACTTTCTCCCCACTTCATTCTCTCCACCTCCTCCTTGTCTCGGGTGCCTCCTCTTTTTCACCTCATTTCCACCATAGATTCATTCAAATTAAGTGGTTAAATTACCTTTTTTCAATAGGTAAGTAAGGGGGGAAACTATATTTAGGTTGTTCTCCCTACAACAATGTGCACATGCACTTTTTACGGCCTAGCTAGATCTATGTATGTTCGTGGTGTTGCATATGTTTGTGGTGTTGCATATGTGTTTGTGTTTGGAGGTGTACCGTATTTGAAATGCGATAGTTGCCAATATTTTGCGGAATGTTGATTCATTTCCGTTTTCAAGTAGAATTTTGGCATTAAGCATTCTTTTGGTCCTATTTTTACGGAAAGTCATGCCAAATTTTTGTTTGGTTCTAAAATATCGCTTTTGCTCTACCCCGCAGCGACCATATGGTCCGCATACGATGACCGAAGGCATCGTGAATAGGTTTTTGAGGTCCGAAGGCCGAGATGCTTCAAAAGAACGAGACGGAGATAAGATGTCCGTGTCGAAGATGCAAGTCAAGAGCCTTATTGCGGACCCGGATTCCGGCAGGTGCGGGACCACCTGCTGTTGCGTGGTTTCATGGATGGCTATCGGTGGCAAGGTGATGAAGATGACTACGAAGTCGTCCATGCGGGCCGGGCAAGAAATGAGGAAGGGCAGCAAGACAACCACCGCGGCTCGGGCGGGTGAGAAGACGAAGAATCCCCAGGAGATGATCACGACTGTGATGCTGTACATAGTCATCATGTAGAAGATGCAGGACATGATGATGAGGAAGATGCCGGAGCAGGCGACGGGCATGATCATGAAGATGATGATGCCGGCAGAAAGCGCATTTACGCTGGACCATCGATGGGCTGGGTGCAGGACCCTCATATTCAAGAGCTGCTTCTCAAGCGCACGGATAACGCAAGAGCTGCCGCCCGAGAGAAAGCCAAGATGGATCAACTTGAGTTAGACGCGGTTACTCCATTGTATGAAGGATGTAGGCCCGAGGATACCCGCCGAAAGTAACGCTCATGGCTCGAGATGAAGGTAAAACACAAAATGACCGACGCGTGCTTCGACGAGAACATGTCATTACGCACGAACGTCTTCCCAAGGGGAACAAGTGCCCGACCAGTTTGGAGGAGGCGAAGAAAATCGTGTGTCCTCTCGATTTACCGCACGTGAAATACCATGTGTGCATGAACAATTGCATAATTTATCGAGACGAGCACGCGGAGTCTACCATATGTCCGGTGTGCGGCGTCACTCGATACAAGAAGAGGAAGAAAGCTCCTCGAAAAGTGGTGTGGTACTTTCCGATCACTCCTCGTCTGCAGCGCTATTTCGCGGACCCTAAGGTAGCAAAGCTCCTGCGTTAGCACGCGGATAGGGAGGAGAAGAAGCGGGAAGATGACGCAAATGATCCGGAGATAGATAAAAAAGACAAGATGCTGAGTCACCCTAAGGATGCGAGCCAGTGGCAAGCGTTGAACTTGGAAGACTCGGAATTTGGGAACGATCCAAGGAACATCGTCTTTGGGCGCGAGCACCGATGGAGTCAATCCGTTTGGCAGCCAGAGAAGCACACATAGCACCTGGCCTGTGTTTGTGTGGATGTACAACCTTCCCCCCTGGTTGTGCATGAAGAGGAAGTACATTCACATGAGTATGCTAATTGAAGGGCCAAGATCTTGGGCAGCGCTGGGGACCGGCAAGTCGCGAGTTCTTACCTCGAAGGCGTCATTCTGGCAAACCAAGATAAGGATAACTTCCTCGTGCCTTACTTTCCCGAGTAAGTCCTCCCCTCAACCGGCCCGTAACATATGAATTCTTACATTTCGATCGCTTTTCTTTTAACATTCCGTGTTTTCTGCAGTGACACACGTTGCACGCCATCCTCCTAAGCCCCAAATATTCCATGGCCACGTATTTCGACCCGGACCGTCGATTGAACGTAGACTACACAAATGTCAAGAAGGTTCTTGATGATGTTCTCCTGCCACGCCAAATCTGGAGGCACCTTCACCAGGCCTATTCGTAAGTACGGCAAGCACGTGTTCTCCCACAATACGACGTTCTGCTGCGTCAAGCAGCCGCCTGGCGGTCAGAAGGGTGCCTACTACGCCATCCATCACATGCGGGCGATCGTACAGGACCATCATCAACTTCTGCTACCGAGTAAACTCCAAGATTGGGCCGCGAGCGTGTCGGCAATCCAGACGCGGACCTCCGACAAGAATTCTTTCGCATCCAAATGAGTTTGCGGAAATCATCCATCAAGATGTCGCTTCGTACCTCGGGGCAGTTCTACCTCAGAAATCAACCGTCCAACAGTGACATCGACACAATGCTACAAATGCAGGATGACAACGCCTGCTCTTTCCACGACTCCCACGATGAGACGGCGGCTTCATCCACGCCTCCGATCCCTTGAGTCGAGTTGTCTAGTTCTAAAACATCGATTGGCTCATGTTGTAATTAAACTTTAATGAACTTGTAGTATGTCTCTTTGGTTTCGAGAGTCGTTCAACTTAGATGTAATCGATGCTATTAATGTCTTGCTTTTCTCTTCCGATCGTTACATTGCATACTTATATATTGCTTATGTATTGTCTGTGAATTGGTACTAACGTTTCGTTTGGCTAGTGCATAGCGATGTCGACGTATGTCGTGTACAAGGGTAAGGTTCCCGGAGTCTACGATGACTGGGAGGAGTGTCGGAGACAGGTTCACCGATTCAGCGGTAATAGCATAAAGGGTACACCACTAGGGCCGAGGCCGAATCTAGATACGCCCGCTATCTAGCGGAGAGGGGAGGGAGCGTTGGAGGAACCGGATGAAGACGAGTTTCATCATGATGATGCTCATCGTGATGACCGCAGCTCTCTTCTATGTGATGGTAGTTTAGATGATCGATATCGACTTGTAATGCGAAGACAAACTCGCTACTCGCGGTCTTGAGACTTGTAATATAATGTTCTATCTTTGTTCGGTCTTTTCAATTCAGAGACTAATATGATGAATTGTATTCGGAGACTAATATGATGAATTGTATTCAAAGACTAATCTTCTATTGTATTTGATGAATCTATTGTTGATGTGTGCTGTCTATATTTTGTCAAATTATACATTTTGTAACCTGTGCAAAAACAGAAAATAAAAAAAAAAAACCTAATATTCATACTAATGGCGCATCACATGATAAAGGCGCCATTAGTATGACAAAGGCATACTAATGGCGCATCATCGGGTAGTGCGCCATTAGTATGTCGCGTTACTAATGGCGCATCCAGGTGGTGCGCCATTAGTATGCCAAAGCACCTGGTATACATGCCCCTGGGAGGCATACTAATGGCGCACCCTCGCATATACTAATGGCGCACCAGGTGATGCGCCATTAGTATACCAGATACTAATGGCGCACCAGGTGGTGCGCCATTAGTAAAAATTACTAATGGCATGCTATTAATGGCGCACCAGTGATGCGCCATTAATGGCCAAATTAGGTGCGCCATTAGTAGTGGTTTTTCTAGTAGTGTTGTAGACATAGAATATTTGCAAAATACATACGGCTCTGAATATGACAGACCCGTTGACTAAGCTTCTCTCACGAGCAAAACATGATCATACCTTAGTACTCTTTGGGTGTTAATCACATAGCGATGTGAACTAGATCATTGACTCTTGTAAACCCTTTGGGTATTGGTCACATGACGATGTGAACTATGGGTGTTAATCACATACAGATGTGAATATTGGTGTTGAATCACATGATGATGTGAACTAGATTATTGACTCTAGTGCAAGTGGGAGACTGAAGGAAATATGCCCTAGAGGCAATAATAAATTTTATTTATTTCCTTATTTCATGATAAATGTTTATTATTCATGCTAGAATTGTATTAACCGGAAACATAATAGATGTGTGAATACATAGACAAACATAGTGTCACTAGTATGCCTCTACTTGACTAGCTCGTTAATCAAAGATGGTTAAGTTTCCTAGCCATAGACATGAGTTGTCATTTGATTAACGGGATCACATCATTAGGAGAATGATGTGATTGACATGACCCATTCCGTTAGCCTAGCACTTGATCGTTTAGTATATTGCTATTGCTTTCTTCATGACTTATACATGTTCCTGTAACTATGAGATTATGCAACTCCCGTTTACCGGAGGGACACTTTGAGTGCTACCAAACGTCACAACATAACTGGGTGATTATAAGGGAGTACTACAGGTGTCTCCAAAGGTACATGTTGGGTTGGCGTATTTCGAGATTAGGTTTTGTCACTCCGATTGTCGGAGAGGTATCTCTGGGCCCTCTCGGTAATGCACATCACTATAAGCCTTGCAAGCAATGTAGCTAATGAGTTAGTTACGGAATGATGCATTACGTAACGAGTAAAGAGACTTGCCGGTAACGAGATTGAACTAGGTATTGGATACCGACGATCGAATCTCGGGCAAGTAACATACTGATGACAAAGGGAACAAAGTATGTTCTTATGCGGTTTGACCGATAAAGATCTTCGTAGAATATGTAGGAGCCAATATGGGCATCCAGGTTCCGCTATTGGTTATTGACCGAGAATAGTTCTAGGTCATGTCTACATAGTTCTCGAACCCGTAGGGTCCGCACGCTTATGGTTTCGATGGCGATGCTTATATTATGAGTTTATGAGTTTTGATGTACCGAAGGAGTTCGGAGTCCCGGATGAGATCGGGGACATGACGAGGAGTCTCGAAATGGTCAAGACGTAAAGATCGATATATTGGACGACTATATTTGGAGTTCGGAAAGGTTCCGTATGATTCGGGTATTTTTCGGAGTACCGGAGAGTTACGGGAATTCGCCGGGGAGAAGTATTGGGCCTTATTGGGCCCTGCGGGAAAGAGAGAGGGGCTGCCTACGGCAGGCCGCGCCCCCATGGCCTAGTCCGAATTGGACTAGGGGAGGGCCGCACCCCTTCTTCCTTCCTTCTCTCTTCCCCTTCCTTGTCTCCTACTCCTAATACATGGAAGGACTCCTAGTTGGACTAGGAAAGGGGAATCCTACTCCCGGTGGGAGTAGGACTCCCCATGGCGCGCCTCCTAGGGCCGCCTCCTCCCTCCTCCACTCCTTTATATACGGGGGCAGGGGGGCACCCCATGGACACACAAGTTGATCTACGGATCGTTCCTTAGCCGTGTGCGGTGCCCCCCTCCACCATATTCCACTTCGGTCATATCGTCACAGAGCTTAGGCGAAGCCCTGCGCCGGTGAAGTCATATCGTCGCGGAGCTTAGGCGAAGCCCTGCTTCGGTGGAGCATCATCATCGTCACCACGCCGTCGTGCTGACGGAACTCATCCCCGACGCTTTCGGATCGGAGCCCGGGATCGCCATCGAGCTGAACGTGTCGAACTCGGAGGTGCCGTCGTTCGGTACTTGGATCGGTCGGATCGTGAAGACGTCTGACTACATCAACCGCGTTGTTATAACGCTTCGCTTCTGATCTCTGAGTGCGTGGACATACACTCTCCCCTCTTGTTGCTATGCCATCACCATGATCTTGCGTGTGCGTAGGAATTTTTTTGAAATTACTACGTTCCCCAACAGGAAGATCATCTTGAGCTTGTGTCCCTTTGAAGGAAGTAGGATCATACTTCTTTTGTTGAGGAACAAACTTCGTCTTCGGATATTGATCTTCTTCCCACTTAACTCCATTGGCATTGAACTTTTGTTCAAAACCAACACCTTGATTCTTCCGGTGCCTTCCTTGCTTGCGTACAATTTCTTCAAATTGCTTACTCCCGGCAAGGCTCTTGTAAACACCTTTCTCTATAATTCCCTTCAATAAGCTATTTTCTTGCTCAAGTGTAACTTGGCTAAGAGAATCATTAGTGGAATCAAGAGAACTACTAGAAGCAACAACATTTGATTTAGCATGATTATTGTTACTACTAGAGGAAGAATCCTTCTTGTTTTTGTTAGTGGACTTGACTTTAGGCATGTAAGCAGATAAGAGTGAACGCTTGGCAATGTAAGAAGAACTTTTCTTACGAAGATCATCATTGATTGCCTTTAAGAACTCATGCTCTTGCTCAAGATTGAGCTTTTCAAAGCGTAACTTCTCATTAGTCCTTAAAAGTTCTCGATGATCTTCTAAGATAGTTTCATGAGCTAACTTAAGAGTGTTTAGTTCTTTAGTTAGAAACTCAATCTTCTCCTTATCATTGTCATTCGTTTGATCTTGATTAACATGATTAATTGACGTTTCATCATAGTATTCATCACTAGAGTTGTCAACAAGTAAATCATCATCACCTATCAAGTCATCTTCATCACTATTGAAATCAACATACTCGGGGTGTGTTACCTTTGGGCCTTTGTCCATGAAGCATCTTCCAATTCCTTCATTTGGTGAATCAAATATGTCGTAGGAGTTGGTTGACACAAGTGCTAGACCGGCAACACCTTCATATTGAGTATATTCAGAGTCGGGGTGATAACTTCTCTCGGAGTGATTGTCGGAGTCGGAGCCGGATACCCATTCACCAACATGAGCTTGATGTCTTCGTTTTGTGTAGCTCCTTGATGACTTATCCTTCCTTCCCGAATCCTTGCTTCTCCGTGAGGGTCTTCGTTCATAACGATCATCTCTACTCCTCCTCTCTCTTGGTGGTGATTCTTCTCTTCTACTTCTTCTTTTTGGAGAATATTCTCTTCTTTTGTAGGGTGTCGTACACTCATTGGAATAGTGTCTGGGTCTTCCACAATTGTAGCAATTACACTCCCGACTAGAAGATCTTTTGTCATGGTAGGACCTTGACTTGGAGCTTCTCTCTTTGCTTCTACTCTTGTAGAATTTGTTGAAGTTCTTCACCATTAAGCTCAATTCTTCATTGAAGGTTTGTTTCTCACTTGATGATGTGGGGGCTTCACATGAGGCTTTGTAAGCACCACTTGACTTGTTGTGAAGTTCCTCCTTATCCTTGAGTGACATCTCATGAGCAACAATTCTTCCAGTGACTTCCGTTGGCTTGAGATCTTTGTAATTGGGCATCATTTGGATCAATGTGCACATGGTATCATATTTTCCGTCCAAAGCTCTTAGGATCTTCTTGATGATGAATTTGTCGGTCATCTCTTCACTTCCTAAACCGGCAATCTCATTTGTGATAAGAGCAAGCCTAGAGTACATTTCAGCGACACCCTCACCATCCTTCATTTTGAACTTGTCAAGTTGACTTTGGAGCACATCCAACTTGGATTCCTTGACGGAGTCGGTACCTTCATGCATATCAATCAAAGTATCCCAAATTTCCTTTGCATTCTCAAGACGGCTGATTTTGTTGAATTCTTCAGGGCACAATCCGTTGAAGAGGATATCTCAAGCTTGAGTATTGTAGCATCTTCAACTCTTCTGCACTAGGTTCACGGTTCGGTTCTCTCCCATCAAAGAATTCACCTTGCAAGCCAATACACACAATAGCCCAAACGACGGGGTTATGTCCAAGAATATGCATTTTCATCTTATGCTTCCAACTACCAAAATTAGTACCATCAAAGTAAGGACCTCTACGGTGATAATTTCCCTTGCTAGACGCCATACTCTCCTAGGTTGTGAAACCAAGGCTATGACCATCAAAAGCTATGGAAATCAAAGCAAATGGAGACCAAATATCTGATATCACTTGTAGGATCGAAAGTATGTCTAGAGGGGGGGGGGTTGATTAGACTACTTGACCAATTAAAAACTTATCCTTTTCCCAATTTTAGTCTTTCGCAGATTTTAGTTATCTTAGCACAAGTCAAGCAATCTTAACACAATTCAAGCAAGCATGCAAAGAGTATATGAGCAGCGGAAAGTAAAGCATGCAACTTGCAAGAATGTAAAGGGAAGGGTTTGGAGAATTCAAACGCAATTAGAGACACAGATGTTTTTGTCGTGGTTCCGATAGGTGGTGCTATCGTACATCCACGTTGATGGAGACTTCAACCCACGAAGGGTAACGGTTGCGCTAGTCCATGGAGGGCTCCACCCACGAAGGGTCCACGAAGAAGCAACCTTGTCTATCCAACCATGGACGTCGCCCACGAAGGACTTGCCTCACTAGCGGTAGATCTTCACGAAGTAGGCGATCTCCTTGCCCTTACAAACTCCTTGGTTCAACTCCACAATCTTGTCGGAGGCTCCCAAGTGATACCTAGCCAATGTAGGAGACACCACTCTCCAAGAAGTAACAAATGGTGTGTTGATGATGAACTCCTTGCTCTTGTGCTTCAAACGATAGTCTCCCCAACACTCAACTCTCTCTCACAGGATTTGGATTTGGTGGAAAGAAGATTTGAGTGGAAAGCAACTTGGGGAAGGCTAGAGATCAAGATTCATATAGGAATGGAATATCTTGGCCTCAGCACATGAGTAGGTGGTTCCTTCTCAGAAACAGCAAGTCGGAAGTGTAGTTTTGTTCTGATGGATCTCTCAACGGATGAAGAGGAGGTGGAGGGGTATATATAGCCTCCACACAAAATCTAACCGTTACACACAACTTGCCAAACTCGGTGGGACCGAATTGGTAAACTCGGTCGGACCGATTCAGCAAATCTAGTGACCGTTAGGATTTACGGTGGGACCGACATGCAACCCGGTAGGACCGATATGGTTAGGGTTAGGGCATAAAGTAATCTCGGTGAGACCGATTACACAAACTCGGTGAGAACGATTTTGGTAATAAGCTAACCAGAGAGTTGGTCAGTAAACTTCGGTGGGACCGATTAAGCTCTTTTTCGGTGAGACCGAAATGTTACGAAAGGGAAACAGAGAGTTTACATTGCAATCTCGGTGGGACCAATCGCTCATCTCGGTAGGACCGAAACGTTACGAAGGGAAACAGAGAGATTACAATCCCATCTCGGTGAGACCGAGATCCCTATCGGTGAGACCGATTTGCCTAGGGTTTTTGGCAGTGGCTATGACATCTGAACTCGGTGGCGCCGGGTAGAAAGAATCGGTAGGGCCGAGTTTGACTTTGGGTTTAGGTCATATGTGGATATGAGAAAGTAGTTGAGGGTTTTGGAGCGTATCACTAAGCACTGTGGAGCAAGAAACTCATTAAGCAACACCTCATCCCTCCTTGATAGTATTGGCTTTTCCTATAGACTCAATGTGATCTTGGATCACTAAAATATAAAATGTAGAGTCTTGAGCTTTTGAGCTTGAGCCAATCCTTTTATCCATAGCAATTTGAGGGATCCACTTTTCTCATCCATGCCATGCCATCCATTGAGATTTTCCTGAAATATTCATCTTGGAATGATGTTAGCTCAATGAGCTATATGTTGTTAGCAATTACCAAAACCACCTAGGGATAGTTGCACTATCAATCTCCCCCTTTTTGGTAATTGATGACAACACATAGATCAAAGCTTCGACAAATGATAATAAGAGTGAAAAACATTGTCACTTTGAGAAGTATGTGATAAGCAAGAGCTCCCCCTAAATATGTGCATAGTTTAAGGTTTGCTTTAGACTGCAAATACACAAGGAGTTAGGCTCATGGGTAACTCTTCCATGTCACATACATCTTGGTGGAGCGCTCAAAATGATAATGATTAAATACATGCACTCATCACCAAGCAAAATGAATGATCATATAGGGATAAAAAGGATAAATGTCATCCAACAGGCATAATTGTAGCATCTGATCAAACACATGATCATCTAGGTATCACACAGACATAATGTATCTCAAGCAAGCAAATAAAGTTTAACCACCAAAGCAAGAGAGAACAAAAAGCAAGCAACACTCTCTCTCGAAGCCTATGATCTATACATTTTTCTCCCCCTTTGGCAACAAGTTACCAAAAATTTCATAGAAAATGCATAGCACTAAACGACTCTCAGGCTTGATCTTCAGGTGGTGGAGTAGATAGGATGCCAAGGACGAAAGCATCTGTTGATGTAGATGGAGCTGGTGGCAATGAAGCTGTAGCTGGTGCAGATGAAGTGGCTCTGGTATCTGTCACTGGCAGTGCAGCTGATCTGTGAGCTCTAGGCACTCTGCCAAATGCATCTGTGGTTGTCTTGCCCTTCCTCTCCTGCATGTCATCCTGAAGCTGCTCAACAACAGACCGGATCTTAGTTACCTTTATATCCATGTCATAGAACTTCTATTCCATTATTCTCTCCAAGCTCTCCTTGTTTCGAGTCAAGGTGGCCAGCCCCTTCTAAATCCTTAGAGTGGATGCAATCAAGTAGCCAAGTTGATCTTATTTGCTCTTCAGAAGGTACTGGGATGCCTCTTCCATTGTTGGCATCTTGGCAGCCTTCTCCTTTTTAGCTTGTGCTTGCACTGAGGATGGTTCATCTTCATCCATAACCACTTGGTTGTCCTCAAAGTCTGGATAGATAGGCATTTGCTCCTTATCCAACAGATATGTGCCTGTGCCCATCTTGGAGTTTATCAGCTCCTGGATCTGTGGGGCATATCCACAACTTCTTTTCTGGTCAGCAGCTGTCCTTTTGATAGTCTCAACTATAAAGCTCATGACCTTGAACTTACGTAGGCGCATCAAATATATGTAGCAAGTTTATTGCATGGCCTCGATCATTCTGTGATCACCGGACTTGGGCAAGAGAGTGCGCCTGAGGATCCAATTTATTGTAGGCAGACCTGACAGCAAGTGTTTCACTGATCCAAACTGGTGAGTCTCAAGATCTGCTTCAGGAATCTCTTTGTACATACGTGCCATAGTCTTATGATCCATCCTTTTTCTTGGCATAGACATCCAGGTCATCCTCTTCCTCTTTAGGTGCATTGATCAGATTGGCCCATTCCTCAATAGTTGATTGGTACCTTGTACCTTCAGACATCCATACTATCCTGCCATCTGGATAGAAGTGGGTTGTGGAGTAGAATTGCATTATGAGCTCCTCATTCCACTTTGTGAGCTTCTGCCCAACAAAGTCTGCAACTCCACAAGCACTGAAACTGTCATACACACCAGGATAGTGTTCCTCATTCTCCTTTATGTAGGTCCAGTCGACCCACCTCATATCACACACTATAGGCTTCTTGTCCAACAAGATTGTCTCATAGAAGTCCTGTTGTTCCTTTGTGTGGAACCTGTAATCAACAGCAGTCCTTCTTCTGGTGGCATATGGATCTGTGTCTCTCCATAGCCTCAACCCTGAGTCTCTCCTGATCTTCATGTTCTCAGCCACAGGATGAGCATCATTGTGGTCTGGAATCTTTGGCTTCAACTTTCTCAGGATTTGCTCTTCATCTTCTTCTTCTTCAGCAACAGTCTCAGGCACTGGGGCCTTGTTCTTCTCAGCAGCAGATATGTTCCTGGTATTCCTCTTTGGTGCAATCTTTGGTTTGGAGGCAGCTTTGGGTGCTTCTTTTGGCTTTGATGATGCAGCCCCTGACTTAATAGCATCATCCATAAGCTTTTGAGCCTTGGGTGCTAGTGCAACAATCTCTTCTTGTTCCTCCTCTTCCATCATGGAAGGCTTTCCAATAACTCTGGCCATGGTCTTTTTGACCCTTTCCTTCCTTTTCTTCCCTTCTACAGCAGCCTCTTTGGGTTGGGATTCCAAAGATGCTTGAGTGGAGGCTCTGGCTTTAGACATGGGTTGTCTTCGTGCTGGCCTTTTGGTCTTCAGACTTGGCTTAACTGCAGCTGAGCTATACTCCTTCTTGAGCACCTTTTTCTTGGAAATGGCCTCATCCTCTACTGCCACATAATCTCAATCCTCAGATTCTGAGGTTCTCTTCTTCCTTGACCTAGTGGCAGCTTTGGGCAAGTTGCTCTGGGTGCTTCTGCTACCCTCATCTGAGCTGCTAGAGGGACTAGTGCCCTCACTCATCTGAATCTGCTCCTCTGACTTGTTCTGGCTGTCACTCTAATCAGACATGTTGCAAACACTGACTGCCGACCCTGTGAATAGATATAGATGAGATAGAGTGGATGACTATCACAAAATACAGTGATTTTTGCAAAAGAATGAGTCAAAAACTTAGTTTTAGTTTTCCACAGAAAGCATTTCGGATCAACCGACGGTACAAACTCGGTGATACCGAAGTAGCTTTTGGAACCTAAACTAGTGAACTCGGTCAGACCGAGTCTCAGTTTGGTGGCACCGAGACTGCTAGGGTTTCACAAAGTCATGTTTTATCCATTATTTTTCTGTATTAAACTAAACGGGAAAATGCCTAATTATTCAACAATCCAAAAACCTGAAATGTGTAGGAAATTTTCTCCTATTGCCTTTGCTGTAACTCTCAAGCCCGCACCATTTGAGGGCGTGAACTATATGAGGTGGCGTGCGAGGGCAGTCTTTGGCTTACCACCATGAACTGTTTTCACGCCTCTAAAGGCAAGCCAGAGGGAGAGCCGATCACGAGCGAGAGCAAGATTTCCGACTCTGAGACACCCTTTTCAGAGGTGCTTTCTTGAGGGTTCTTGGCGACAAGATTGTCGATCCATTCATGACCATCATGGTCGGTAAAGATTTGTGGGATGCGCTCGAAGCCAAGTTTGGAGTCGCGGACGCAGGAAGTGAGTTGTATATCATGGAACAGTACCATGATTACAAGATGACTGATGACCGCTCCGTTGTTGAGCAGGCTCATGAGATTCAGTCACTCACTAAAGAACTTGAGCATCTCAATTGTGTGTTATCGGACAAACTCACTGACGGAGGCATCATAGCCAAGCTTCCTCCTTCATGGAGGAATTTTGCTACCTCTCTGAAGCATAAGAGGCAAGAGTTTACTATTGTCAATTTAATTGGCACTCTTGATGTAGAAGAGAAGGCGAGGGCAAAAGACACACGTGCTCGTTTCCATGAGGGGAATTCCAGTGCCAATTTGGTACAATAGAGACATTTCCAAACCCACAAACCCAAGAAGAAAATCTATGCGGGCAAAGGAAAATTTGATGGCAAGTACAAAGCCCCACAACCTGTAAACTTCAAGAAGAAGAAGAAGGATACTTATAAGAAGAAAGGAAACTGCCATGTATGTGGCAGTGAAGAACATCGGGCTTCATCCTGCAAGGACCGCTGGGACATGCGTCAGAATGAGAACAATAGCAAGACCGATAATGTTGTTATTGGCGATGTTGGCTTGAAAGATGTCGGGTTGCAAGAACTACACCCGTGCTGATGGGAAATGGGACACATGCTTCTGTTCATGGTGTTGGTACGGTCGATCTGAAGTTTACTTCGGGAAAGATCGTGCGGCTGAAGAACGTACATCATGTCCCTGCTATAAATAAAAATCTTGTCAGCGGTTCTCGTTTGTGTCGAGATGGTTATAAATTGGTATTTGAGTCCAATAAGGTTGTAGTATCTAAGTGTGGACATTTTGTTTGGAAGGGCTATGAGAGCGGAGGCTTGTTCCGCTTATCTTTGTCAGACTTTTGCACTAAAGTTATTAATCATGTTTGCAGTGAAACCAAATCAAATGTTTGGCATTCACGACTTTGTCATATTAACTTTGGTGTCATGACGCGGCTAGCAAATTTGAGTTTAATCCCAAAATTTACAATTGTCAAAGGTTCTAAGTGCCAAATTTGTGTGCAAGCAAAGCAACCTCGCAAGTCTCATGCGACTGTTGAGGCGAGGAATTTGACACCAGTTGAACTCACACATTCAGATCTTTGTGAGATGAATGGTGTGTTGACAAAAGGTGGAAAAAGATATTTGATGATTCTAATCGACGACTCTACTAGATATTGCATGATATATTTGTTGAAAACAAAATATGAGGCTTTGCACTACTTTAAAATCTATAAAGCCGAAGCAGAGAGTCAACTCGATCGAAAGATAAAAAGGCTTAGGTCGGATCGCGGTGGAGAGTATTTTTCCAACGAGTTCAATTTATTTTGTGAGGAACATGGTATAATACATGAGAGGACGCCTCCCTACTCTCCCCAGTCAAACGGGGTTGCGGAACGAAAGAACCGAACTCTAATTGATTTGGTTAACGCCATGTTAGATACAGGGGGACTTTCCAAGGAATGTGGGGGGGAGGCTTTGATGACTGCAAGTCATGTCCTAAATAAATTTCCCATAAGAATAAAGAGATTACCCCTTTGAAGAATGGGAAAGGAAAAGGTTTAAACTTTCCTACTTACGAACTTGGGGTTGTTTGGCGAAGGTCAATGTACCAATTACCAAGAAGCGTAAGCTTGGGCCAAAAACAATTGATTGCGTTTTCCTGGGTTATGCTTTCCATAGCATTGGCTATAGATTTATAGTGGTGAAATCTGAGGTACTTGACATGAATGTTGGTACCACCATGGAGTCGAATGATGCGACTTTCTTTGAGGATATTTTTCCTATGAAGGATATGCCTAGCTCATCTAGTCAGAGGTCAGAGACAACTCTGGACCCTCTTGTTCCATTGGAACATTCCGAGAAGAAACAGACAGATATTCCTGAGGAGGATGACAATGAAGCTCCTAGAAGGAGCAAGAGACAAAGGATCACAAAGTCATTTGGTGAAGATTTCATTGTGTACCTCGTGAATGATACTCCCACTTCTATTTCAGAAGCTTATGCATCTTCTGATCGACTCTTTGGAAAGAAGCTGTGCATAGAGAGATGGATTCTATCATGGCTAATGGGACATGGGAGATCACTGATCGTCCTTATGGGTGTAAACCTGTAGGGTGTAAGTGGGTGTTTAAGAAAAAGCTTAGGCCCGATGGTACACTTGAAAAGTACAAAGAATGACTTGTTGCCAAGGGCTATACCCAAAAAGAAGGTGAAGATTTCTTTGATACTTATGCGCCTGTGGCCAGATTGACCACCATTCGAGTACTACTCTCATTGGCTGCCTCACACAATCTTCTCGTTGATCAAATGGACGTTAAGACAGCTTTCCTAAATGGATAATTGGAGGAGGAAATTTACATGGAACAACCCAATGGTTTTGTAGTAGATGGTCAGGAAGGAAAAGTGTGTAAATTATTGAAATCTTTGTATGGTTTGAGACAAGCACTTAAGCAGTGACATGAGAAGTTCGAAAGAACTTTGACATCTACGGGCTTTGTTGCAAACAAAGCCGACAAGTGTGTGTACTATCGCCATAGTGGGGGCGAAGGAGTTATATTATGTTTGTATGTTGATGACATACTTATATTTGGAACAAATCTCAAGGTCATTCAGGAAGTGAAAGATTTTCTAAATCAAAACTTTGAGATGAAAGACCTTGGAGTAGCTGATGTTATCTTGAACATCAAGCTTTTAAGAGGTGGTGATGGTGGGATCACTCTCTTGCAGTCTCACTATGTGGAGAAGATTCTGGATCGCTTTGGATATTCAGATTGCAAACCTTCTCCAACACCTTATGATCCGAGTGTTTTAATTCGGAAGAACGAAGGAGAAACAAAGGATCAATTGAGATATTCTCAAATCATTAGCTCGCTTATGTATTTAGCTAGTGCTACGAGGCCTGACATCTCGTTTTCTGTGAGTAAACTAAGCCGGTTTGTTTCAAACCCGAGAGATGTTCATTAGCATGCACTTGAGAGAATAATGTGCTATCTGAAAGGTACTGCGAGTTATGGGCTTCACTATACCGGGTATCCAAGAGTACTTGAAGTTTATAGTGATGCAAATTGGATATCTGATGCTGATGAGCTTAAAGCGACAAGTGATTATGTGTTTACACTTGGTGGTGCTGCTGTTTCCTGGAAGTCTTGCAAGCAGACCATCTTAACAGGGTCAACAATGGAAGCAGAACTCACAACATTAGACACGGCAACAGTTGAAGCAGAATGGCTTCGAGAACTTTTGATGGACTTGCCGATGGTTGAAAAACCAATACCAGCTATTCTAATGAACTGTGATAATCAAACAGTGATCGTCAAGGAAAACAATTCTAAGGATAATAAGAAGTCACCAAGACACG
The DNA here is from genome assembly GCA_021605145.1 of Aegilops bicornis. Taxonomy (NCBI): domain Eukaryota; kingdom Viridiplantae; phylum Streptophyta; class Magnoliopsida; order Poales; family Poaceae; genus Aegilops; species Aegilops bicornis. Next base: position 650,613,558 of record CM038674.1, read on the forward strand.
TGAGAAGGAGACTGAAATCTGTCAGGTTCATGAGAAACCCCGAAGTTATAGCGTTGGACTATATAAACACGTCGAAGAATTTGGCAGATCCCTTCACAAAGGGTTTATCATGAAATATGATAAACAATGCATCGAAGGAGATGGGATTGAGACCCACTACATAAGTTGTTCATGGTGGTAACTCATTCTTTGTGATCGGAGATCCCGTGAATTAGAATTGGCGAGACAAACTATTGGATAATTGAGAGGAGAATATTTATTTGACAAAAATCCACTCCGTTATGATCCAATTCTCTCCTAATCTGTATGGTAGGCTGATATTTATCTTAATGTGTTTTGAATGGCTTGGGTAGGCAAAGATGTTGTCCTACAGAACATCTAGAAAGAACACACCTATATGAGTTAGACTGTTAAACGTCGCAGTCTGTGAGAGTTGGGTGTTCTCTAATAAACTCATGAAGAGGCCCAGAGTATGACGTATATGCTCCTACCCGCGGGAAAGTTTTCAGCGGTCTAGTATTGGTCAAGGCTTCTACGTGAAACTTGTTTGCACAAAACTTGCAGTTCAAGGCTTAGTCCATTGTTCAAGTTGTGAACGAGTGTAGCGTGGAGTTCTAGGTGGAAGTTCAACTTAATAGTCTCCACCGAAACACCGGTATATAAACAATGTTTTGGAACCATAGGCAAACTTGATGTGCCTCTGGGATCTAGTGGGGGATTGTTAGAATTATTGGGATTTAAACCATCTGTTATATCCAATAATTTCTAGGAAAATCCCATAGGCCCATGTGGCACGTTCATGCATGACAAGAAAGAAGTTAACATATTTGCGCTAGTGGAAAATGAAACCGAATGGTGGTGAATGATGGCATTCATCTCCTCATTGATGGCATCAATATTTTGGTTTCGGTTTCATTTCTTCATTAGTACATTGGTTTCTTCATACCGTGCATGCTAGCATATTTTGTCATGCAAGAACTTGAAACGATTTGCCTACTAATGGGAGACGAAACTGACCACTTAATAGGATTTTTAGTGGTGTGTCTGTTTCTCCTCTCCTTAATGAGAATTAGTGTGTCCATTTCAGTTTCATCTCGTTACTCCTATAAGAGGTCGCTCCTCTTCCCAACGAGACACAACTCTTCGCATTGTTCTAGAGCATTGCATCACCTACCTCTTTCCCATCTCACTTCCTGGCATGCACCGGAGAGTGAGACAGCAGGCCTCCGAAACCCCGCCTCTTGTGATCCGGTACGGGAGAGGGGCGATCAAGTTTTTGGGGAGCGTCCTTATGCGATTCTGGGGTCTTGTTCATCGTGGCTGCGAACGGCGACATCACTGACGATGAGTTCCCAAACGGCGACTTCTTCCCCAACGTCAACGACCTCTTCAGCGACATGACGATCGGGACATCTGCACCTTCTGCTACTACGCCGTATGCCATCTTATCCTCACTGTTAGGGCTGGCATTTGGTTTATTGCTAATAGCAGTTGACATGGATATGATGTATTTTGCTTATGATTTTGATTGCATGACTAGTCTCAACGAATTGTTGCTAGTTTCTAGTTTCAAAAATATATTGCTATTCATGTTTTATCCGTTATTTTTCTGGATTAAACTAAATAGGAAAATGCCTAATTATTCAACAGATTGATCATCTTCACGATGTCCCCGGTGAAGGGGTTTATGATGTACATGCCGTCCACTACCACACTAAGCCCCTATGCCGACGGCCCTAGCCGTCGGCATAGGCCTGATTCCCGTCGGCATAGGCCTATGCCGATGGTCGGGCCGTCGGCAACATATGCATGGGTGTACCCCAGGTCCCCATAGGCATAGAAAGGCAGTCGACATAGATGCCTATGCCGACGGCGTCTGTACATTTATGCCGACGGCCAGGGCCGTCGGCATAGCTCCACGCCTAAAGGTGATTGTCGGTGCCGCCGTCAAGTGATGCCTATACAAGAGACGCCACGTGGCAGGGCTATGCCAACGGCTTAGCCGTAGGCATAGCATAGCCCTGCCACGTGGCTCACTCTGGTAGCTCTTGGTGCAGGGCTATCCCGACAGCTTAGCCGTAGGCATAGATGCAAAACTATGCCGACGGCTTTGCCGTAGGCAGGCATACATGCCACATGGCAGCTCCTGGTATCACGAGAGCCATCTATGCCTACGGCATTGCCGTCGGCATACTTTCTCACCAGAACAAAAAAAAAGATTAGCCAAAAAGACTAGCTATTTACAAATGCTTATACAGACATGATTCAACAACCATGGATTTGCAAACACAGACCATAGAATATTTTTTATGTACATAACATTCCCATTCTAGGACTCCACAACAACATTAGAGGAGGCCGAGGGGTGGTGGTGGGGGAGACAAGGCTGCAACTATGGAGGTGGCATATAGTCAGTATAACAAACCGAAGATCCTACATATGAGGATGAATATGTAATATATATACTGAATTTACCAAAAGAAACCAGCCTAGAACAGGGGCATCCAACTAAAAAGGCAGAAAATTATTGCCTTTGATGAAGATAACTTGTCATGTTGGTGCTTGAAACAAACAATGCTACTAATACCTACATCACACAGATGCTCCAGTTTCAGTTGTATCTATCAAGCATGAGTTGTTAAAGGCAAGCTCCAAAGAGAAAGAAATTGAGCTCCAAAGAGAAAGAAATTGGTCTCTGGTTGTGACTGATGATACTTACTCATATAAATTTTCAGTCAAAGTAAAACCAAAAAATCGATGCATATAAACTGAACCAGAGTGTGGTGCTGATTCATATGTATATATAGAAGATGCAAGTGCCATTGAGTTGGTTTTAGTCAAAGTAAAAACAAATGGACACATACAAAACTAAACGAAGGTGGTGTTGATTCATGTGCATGTACAGATTGAGGTGCCATCCATTTGGTTTCAGTCAAAGTTCAACCAAAAAAATTAACACATACAAACTGAAGAGAAGTGTGGTGCTGATTCATATGTATATACAGAAGATGCAAGTGTCATCAAGTTGGTTTTAGTCAAAGTAAAAACAAATGGACACATACCAAACTAAACCAAGGTGGTGTTGATTCATGTGCATGTACAAACTGAGGTGCCATCCAGTTGGTTTCAGTCAAAGTTCAACCAAAAAAAATGACACATACAAACTGAAGAGAAGTGTGGTGCTGATTCATATGTATGTATGTACAGGAGATGCAAGTGCCACCAAGATAGATAGTTTCAGTCAAAGTAAAAAAACAATTGGACACATACAAACTGAAGCAAACCGTCATGCTTTTTCATGTGTACATACAAAAGATGCAAGTGGTATGCAGAATTTGGATATAGGTAGTACGCTCATGTGGTGAATTTTGTGAATCTATACTCTGCATCTACCAAAAGGATCGCTCCCCTCACATGCAAATATAATTCAGTCCAATGGCTTTCTTCTCCCCTCATAAGCATAAGACAAGAGCAGACCATCTAAGCAGGCGGATCAGACCTTCACCTGGGAGGGAGGCAAGTGCTACCTGTTGTCGTGCCGTCGTCGAGATCGGGTGGTCCTCCTCCTCGACCAAGACAAGGTTGTTCCTCCCCTACACTCCAATGGCCATCTTCTCCAAGGACATCTATAAGGACATAACACACCATTGATGCAAGTGTCACCAAGATAGTTTCAGTCAAAGTTAAAGCAAATGTAAACATGCAAACTGAACCAAACCGAGGTGCATATTCATATGTGTGTGTATGTAGAGATGCAAGTGCCATCTGAATTTTGGGGAACCAAAGCATGGTTGTTGTTGTTGCTAGTTTAGCAGCAACAGCATCCTCGAAATCAAACGAGGGGCAAGTTGTTTTAGCAACAACACATACTAGTAATTAGCTAGGACCATTATTATTGCACAACCATTCGAGGACGGTGGCAGACACATCAACTCACAATGCTCTACTGGAGAAACAAAATAATAGGATATGTGATGCTATCAATCTTAGCACAAGAAGAAAAAACACAGCCACTCCGATAGAATGGATGGATGCATCATGCACAATCATTGGTTCCATCATTGCAGCACTAGTTGAGTAACAAATCAAATATAATAGTAGTTTCATTGGTTCAGCCAACAAGTTAACAAAAGTTTACTTCCCACTACTAATTTTGCAACTTGTCATAATAAAGAAAACAGAGCTCGACATCATAGCAACAAATAAATAATGACCCGCTGTACTACATATATCTGTAAAGGACTTCTTGAGAGATGATAGTAATACCAATGAAGAAAACTTAAGATTAAGGCTCCAGTACATCAGTGGTACCTACCTGTGCATCAAAGAAGAGATTGATATGTTGGAATTTGATCTCAGGTAACAACCCGAGAGAAACCAGGAGGTTTTTTCACCCCACACCTTTCACATAGGAGCCTTGATCGGAGGCCTGATACGTCTCCAACGTATCTATAATTTTTTATTGCTCCATGCTACTTTATCTACTAGTTTGGACTATATTGGGCTCTATTTTCCACTTTTATATTATTTTTGGGACTAACCTATTAACCGGAGGCCCAGCCCAGAATTGTTGTTTTTTTGCCTATTTTAGTGTTTCGAAGAAACGGAATATCAAACAGAGTCCAAACGGAATGAAACCTTCGGGAACGTGATTTTCTCACCGAACATGATCCAGGAGACTTGGACCCTACTCCAAGAATTAACAGAGGCGGTCACGAGGGTGGGGGGCGCCCCCCCCCCCCCTAGGGCGCGCCCCCTGCCTCGTGGGCCCCCTGTTGCTCCACCGACGTACTCCTTCCTCCTATATATACCTACGTACCCCCAAACAATCAGAACAGGAGCCAAAAACCTAATTCCACCACCGCAACTTTATCTATCCACGAGATCCCATCTTGGGGCCTGTTCCGGAGCTCCGCCCGAGGGGGCATCCACCACGGAGGGCTTCTACATCATCACCATAGCCCCTCCGATGAAGTGTGAGTAGTTTACTTCAGACCTTCGGGTCCATAGCTAGTAGCTAGATTGCTTCTTCTCTCTTTTTGGTTCTCTTTACAATGTTCTCGCCCTGTATCGTGGAGATCTATTCGATGTAATCTTCTTTTTGCGTTGTGTTTGTTGAGATCGATGAATTGTGGGTTTATGATCAAGATTATCTATGAACAATATTTGAATCTTCTCTGAATTCTTTTATGTATGATTGGTTATCTTTGCAACTCTCTTCGAATTGTCCGTTTGGTTTGGCCAACTAGATTGGTAGTTCTTGCAATGGGAGAAGTGCTTAGCTTTGGTTTCAATCTTGCGGTGTCCTTTCCCAAAGGATGTAAGGGCAGCAAGGCACGTATTGTATTGTTGCCATCGAGGATAACAAGATGGGGTTTTCATCATATTGCATGAATTTATCCCTCTACATCATGTCATCTTGCTTAAGGCATTACTCTGTTTTTAACTTAATACTCTAGATGCATGTTGGATAGCGGTCGATGAGTGGAGTAATAGTAGTAGATGCAGGCAGGAGTTGGTCTACTTTGTTGGGGAACGTTGCAAAAAATTTAAAATTTTCCTACGGTTTCACCCAGATCCATCTATGAGTTCATCTAAGCAACGAGTCATGGGAGAGAGATTGCATCTACATACCACTTGTAGATGGCGTGCGGAAGCGTTCAAGAGAACGGTGATGATGGAGTCGTACTCGCCGTGATTCAAATCACCGATGACCAAGTGCTGAACGGACAGCACCTCCGCGTTCAACACACGTACGGAGCGGACGACATCTCCTCCTTCTTGATCCAGCAAGGGGGAAGGAGAGGTTGAGGAAGAAGGCTCCAGCAGCAGCACGATGGCGTGATGATGGTGGAGAGGCGATCTCGGCAGGGGCTTCGCCAAGCGCTCAACGGAGCAGGAGAGGTGTTGGGGAGGGGAGGGGCTGTGCCTTGGATCAGGTGTTCAGCCCTCCCCTCGCCCCTCTATTTATAGGGGAAGGGGGAAGGGGGCCGGTCCCCTCTAGATGAGATCTAGAGGGGGGCGGCGGACAGGGAGAGGGGCTTGCCCCCCAAGCAAGGGGGGCGCCCCCACTAGGGTTCCTCCCCCCAACCCTAGGCGCATGGGCCCAAGGGAGGGGGGCACCCAGCCCTCCAGGGGCTGGTTCCCTGCCCCTTGCGGCCCATGAGGCCCTCCGAGAAGGGTGGCCCCTCCCGGTGGACCCCCGGAACCCCTCCGGTGGCCCCTGTACAATACCGATATGCCCCCGAAACTTTCCGGTGTCCGTATGACAACTTCCCATATATAAATGTTCACCTCTGGACCATTCCGGAACTCCTCGTGACGTCCGTGATCTCATCCGGGACTCCGAACAACATTCGGTAATCACATACAAGTCTTCCTAATAACCCTAGCGTCACCGAACATTAAGTGTGTAGATCCTACGGGTTCGGGAGACATGTAGACATGACCGAGACGGCTCTCCGGTCAATAACCAACAACGGGATCTGGATACCCATGTTGGCTCGCACATACTCCTCGGTGATCTCATCGGATGAACCACGATGTCGAGGATTCAAGCAACCCCGTATTCTATTCCCTTTGTCAGACGGTATGTTACTTGCCCGAGACTCGATCGTTGGTATCCCAATACCTCGTTCAGTCTCGTTACCGGCAAGTCACTTTACTCGTACCGTAATGCATGATCCCGTGACCAGACACTTGGTCACTTTGAGCTCATTATGATGATGCACTACCGAGTGGGCCAGTGATACCTCTCCGTAACACGGAGTGACAAATCCTAGTCTCGATCCGTGTCAACCCAATGCACACTTTCGGAGATACCAGAGTGCACATTTATAGTCACCCAATTACGTTGTGACGTATGGTACACCCAAAGCACTCCTACGGTATCCGGGAGTTACACGATCTCATGGTCTAAGGAAAAGATACTTGACATTGGAAAAGCTCTAGCAAAACGAACTACACGATCTTGTGCCATGCTTAGGATTGGGTCTTGTCCATCACATCATTCTCCTAATGATGTGATCCCGTTATCAACGGCATCTAATGTCCATAGTCAGGAAACTATGACTATCTGTTGATCAACGAGCTAGTCAACTAGAGGCTCACTAGGGACGTATTGTGGTCTATGTATTCACACGTTTATTACGATTTCCGGATAATACAATTATAGCATGAATAAAGACAATTATCATGAACAAGGAAATATAATAATAATCCTTTTATTATTGCCTCTAGGGCATATTTCCAACAGTCTCCCACTTGCACTAGAGCCAATAATCTAGTTACATTGTGATGAATCGAACACCCATAGAGTTCTGGTGTTGATCATGTTATTCTCACGAGAGAGGTTTAGTCAACGGATCTGCGACATTCAGATCCGTATGTACTTTGCAAATATCTATGTCTCCATCTTGAACATTTTCACGGATGGAGGTGAAACGACGCTTGATGTGCCTGGTCTTCTTGTGAAACCCGGGCTCTTTGGCAAGGGCAATAGCTCTAGCGTTGTCACAGAAGAGTTTGATCGGCCCCGACGCATTGGGTATGACTCCTAGGTCGGTGATGAACTCCTTCACCCAAATAGCTTCATGCGCTGCCTCCGAGGCTGACATGTACTCCGCTTCACATGTAGATCCCGCCACGACGCTCTGCTTGCAGCTGCACCAGCTTACTGCTCCACCATTCAACATATACACGTATCCGATTTGTGACTTAGAGTCATCCAGATCTGTGTCGAAGCTAGCGTCGACGTAACCCTTTACGGTGAGCTCTTCGTCACCTCCATAAATGAGAAACATGTCCTTTGTCTTTTTCAGGTACTTTAGGATATTCTTGACCGTTGTCCAGTGTTCCTTGCCGGGATTACTTTGGTACATTCCTACCAAACTTACGGCAAGGTTTACATCAGGTCTGGTACACAGCATGGCATACATAATAGATCCTATGGCTGAAGCATAGGGGATGACACAAATCTCTTCTTTATCTTTTGCCGTGGTCGGGCATTGAGCCGAGCTCAATCTCACACCTTGCAATACAGGCTAGAACCCTTTCTTGGACTGATCCATTTTGAACTTCTTCAAAATCTTCTCAAGGTATGTGCTTTGTGAAAGACCTATGAGGCATCTCGATCTATCCCTATAGATCTTGATGCCTAATATGTAAGCATCTTCTCCAAGGTCCTTCATTGAAAAACACTTATTCAAGTAGGCCTTAATGCTGCCCAAAAGTTCTATATCATTTCCCATCAAAAGTATGTCTTCTACATATAATATGAGAAATGCTACAGAGCTCCCACTCACGTTCTTGTAAACGCAGGCTTCGCCATAAGTCTGCATAAACCCAAACGCTTTGATCATCTCATCAAAACGAATGTTCCAACTCCGAGATGCTTGCACCAGCCCATAAATGGATCGCTGGAGCTTGCATACTTTGTTATCATTCTTAGGATCGACAAAACCCTCCGGCTGCATCATATACAGTTCTTCCTTAAGATGCCCGTTAAGGAATGCCGTTTTGACGTCCATCCGCCATATCTCATAATCATAGTATGCGGCGATTGCTAACATGATTCGGACGGACTTCAGCTTCGCTACGGGAGAGAAAGGTCTCATCATAGTCAACCTCTTGAACTTGTCGATAACCCTTAGCGACAAGTCGAGCTTTATAAATGGTAATATTACCATCCGCGTCCGTCTTCTTCTTAAAGATCCATTTGTTTTCTATCGCTCGCCAATCATCGGGCAAGTCTGTCAAAGTCCATACTTTGTTTTCATATATGGATTCTATCTCGGATTGCATGGCTTCAAGCCATTTGTTGGAATCTGGGCCCGCCATCGCTTCTTCATAGTTCAAGGTTCACCGTTGTCTAACAACATGATTTCCGGTGACAGGGTTGCCATACCACTCTGGTGTGGAACGTGTCCTTGTGGACCTACGAGGTTCAGTAGCAACTTGATCCGAAGTACTTTGATCATAATCATTAATTTCCTCTCCAGTTGGTGTAGGCACCACAAGAACATTTTCCTGAGCTGCACTACTTTCCGGTTCAAGAGGTAGTACTTCATCGAGTTCTACTTTCCTCCCACTTACTTCTTTCGAGAGAAACTCTTTTTCCGAGAAAGGATCCGTTCTTGGCAACAAAGGTCTTGCCCTCGGATCTTAAGTAGAAGGTATACCCAATGGTTTCCTTAGGGTATCCTATGAAGACGCATTTTCCGACTTGGGTTCGAGCTTTTCAGGTTGTAATTTCTTGACATAAGCATCGCATCCCCAAACTTTTAGAAATGACAGCTTAGGTTTCTTCCCAAACCATAATTCATACGGTGTCGTCTCAACGGATTTAGACGGTGCCCTATTTAAAGTGAATGTAGCTGTCTCTAGAGCGTATCCCTAAAATGATAGCGGTAAATCGGTAAGAGACATCATAGACCGCACCATATCCAATAGAGTGCGATTACGACGTTCAGACACACCATTACGCTGAGGTGTTCCAGGCGGCGCGAGTTGTGAAACCATTCCACATTTCCTTAAGTGTGTACCAAATTCGTGACTTAAGTATTCTCCTCCACGATCTGATCGTAGGAATTTATCTTTCGGTCACGTTGATTCTCTACCTCATTCTAAAATTCCTTGAACTTTTCAAAGGTCTCAGACTTGTGTTTCATCCAGTAGACATACCCATATCTACTCAAGTCATCAGTGAGAGTGAGAACATAACGATATCCTCCATGAGCCTCAACGCTCATTGGACCGCATACATCGGTATGTATGATTTCCAATAAGTTGGTTGCTCGCTCCATTGTTCAAGAACGGAGTCTTGGTCATTTTGCCCATGAGGCATGGTTCACATGTGTCAAATGATTCATAATCGAGAGACTCTAAAAGTCCATCAAGATGGAGCTTCTTCATGCGCTTGACACCAATGTGACCATAGGCGGTAGTGCCACAAGTATGTGGGACTATCGTTATCAACTTTACATCTTTTGGTATTCACGCTATGAATATGTGTAACATTACGCTCGAGATTCATTAAGAATAAACCATTGACCATCGGGGCATGACCATAAAACATATCTCTCATATAAATAGAACAACCATTATTCTCGGATTTAAATGAGTAGCCATCTCGTATTAAACGAGATCCAGATACAATGTTCATGCTCAAACTTGGCACTAAATAACAATTATTGAGGTTCATAACTAATCCCGTGGGTAAATGTAGAGGTAGCGTGCCGACGGCGATCACATCGACCTTGGAACCATTCCGGCGTGCATCGTCACCTCGTCCTTCGCCAGCCTCTGCTTATTCCGCAGCTCCTGCCGTGAGTTACAAATATGAGCAACGACACCGTATCAAATACCCAGGAGTTACTACGAAAGTATCGGTAAGGTACACATCAATTACATGTATATCAAATATACCTTTAGTGTTGCCGGCCTTCTTGTCCGCTAAGTATTTGAGGCAGTTCCGCTTCGATGACCCTTCCCTTGCAATAAAAGCACTCGGTCTCGTGCTTGGGTCCATTCTTTGACTTCTTCCGGCAAGCGGCTTACCGGCGCGGCAACATATTTGCCATCCTTCTTGAAGTTATTCTTACACTTGCCCTTCTTGAACTTAGTGGTCTTATTGACCATCAACACTTGATGTTCTTTCTTGATTTCAACCTCTGCTGACTTCAAAGATTGAAAATACTTCAGGAATGGTCTTCACCATCCCCTGCATATTGTAGTTCAACACAAAGCTCTTGTAGCTCGGTGGGAGCGACTGAAGGATTCTGTCAATGACCGCCTTGTCCGGGAGGTTGATCTCCAGCTGGGACAGGCGGTTGTGCAGCCCAGACATTTTGAGTATGTGCTCACTGACAGAATTGTTTTCCTCCATCTTACAACTATAGAACTTGTCGGAGACTTCATATCTCTCGACCCGGGCATGAGCTTGAAAAACCATTTTCAGCTCCTCGAACATCTCATATGCTTCGTGTTTCTCAAAACGCTTTTGGAGCCCCGGTTATACGCTGTATAGCATGCCGCACTGAACGAGGGAGTAATCATCAGCACGTGACTGCCAAGCATTCATAACGTCTTGGTTCTGTGGGATGGGTGCTTCACCTAGCGGTTCATCTAGGACGTATGCTTTCTTGGCTGCTACGAGGATGACCCTCAGGTTCCGGACCCAGTCCGAATAGTTGCTGCCATCATCTTTCAGCTTGGTTTTCTCTAGGAACGCGTTGAAGTTCATGTTGACATGAGCGTTGGCCATTTGATCTACAAGACATATTTTGCAAAAAAATTAGACTAAGTTCATGATAATTAAGTTCATCTAATCAATTTTTTTAATGAACTCCCACTCAGATTAGACATCCCTCTAGTCATCTAATTGTTACACGATCCGAGTCAACTAGGTCGTGTCCGATCCTCACGTGAGACGGACTAGTCATCATCGATGAACATCTCCATGTTGATCGTATCTTCCATACGACTCATGTTCGACCTTTCGGTCTCTTGTGTTCCGAGGCCATGTCTGTACATGCTAGGCTCGTCAAGTTAACCCTAAGTGTTACGCATGTGTAAATCTGTCTTACACCCGTTGTATGTGAACGTAAGGATCTATCACACCCGATCATCACGTGGTGCTTGAAGCAGCGAACTTTAGCAACGGTGCACAGTTAGGGGGAACACTTTCTTGAAATTATTATAAGGGATCATATTATTTACTACCGCCGTTCTAAGTAAACAAGATGCATAAAACATAATAAACATCACATGCAATTATATAGTAGTGACATGATATGGCCAATATCATATAGCTCCTTCGATCTCCATCTTCGGGGCTCCATGATCATCTTCGTCACCGGCATGACACCATGATCTCCATCATCATGATCTCCATCATTGTGTATTCATGAAGTTGTCATGTCAACGACTACTTCTACTTCTATGGCTAACGCGTTTAGCAATAAAGTAAAGTAATTTACATGGCGTTCTTCAATGACACGCAGGTCATACAAAAAATAAAGACAACTCCTATGGCTCCTGCCGGTTGTCATACTCATCGACATGCAAGTCGTGATTCCTATTACAAGAACATGATCTCATACATCACAATATATCATTCGTCATTCATCACAACTTCCGCCATATCACATCACATGACAATTGCTGCAAAAACAAGTTAGACGTCCTCTAATTGTTGTTGCATCTTTTACGTGGCTGCAATTGGGTTCTAGCAAGAACGTTTTCTTACCTACGAATAACCACAACGTGATTTTGTAAACTTCTATTTACCCTTCGTAAGGACCCTTTTCATCGAATCCGCTCCAACTAAAGCAGGAGAGACAGACACCCGCTAGCCACCTTATGCAACTAGTGCATGTCGATTGGTGGAACTCTGTCTCACGCAAGCGTCGTGTAAGGTCGGTCCGGGCCGCTTCATCCCACAATACCGCTGAAGCAAGAAAAGACTAGTAGCGGCAAGCAAGTTGACAAGATCTACGCCCACAACAAAATTGTGTTCTACTCGTGCAATAGAGAACTACGCATAGACCTAGCTCATGATGCCACTGCTGGGGAACGTTGCAGAAAATTAAAAATTTTCCTACAGTTTCACCAAGATCCATCTATGAGTTCATCTAAGCAACGAGTCATGGGAGAGAGATTGCATCTACATACCACTTGTAGATCGTGTGCGGAAGCGTTCAAGAGAACGGTGATGATGGCGTCGTACTCGCCGTGATTCAAATAACCGATGACCAAGTGCCAAACAGGCAGCACCTCCGCGTTCAACACACGTACGGAGCGGACGACGTCTCCTCCTTCTTGATCCAGCAAGGGGGAAGGAAAGGTTGAGGAAGAAGGCTCCAACAGCAGCACGACGGCGTGATGATGGTGGAGAGGCAGTACTCCGACAGGGCTTCACCAAGCGCTCAACGGAGGAGGAGAGGTGTTGGGGAGGGGAGGGGCTGCGCCTTGGATCAGGTGTTCAGCCCTCCCCTCGCCCTCTATTTATAGGGGAAGGGGAAGGGGCCCCTCTAGATGAGATCTAGAGGGGGCAGCGGCTGTGGAGGAGGGCTTGCCCCCCACGCACGGGGGCGCCCCTACTAGGGTTCCCCCCCCCAACCCTAGGCGCATGGGCCCAAGGGGGGGGGCGCCCAGCCCAAGGGGGGGGGCGCCCAGCCCTCCCTGCCCCTTGCGGCCCATGAGGCCCTCCGAGAGGGGTGGCCCCTCCCGGTGGACCCCCGGAACCCCTCCGGTGGCCCCGGTACAATACCGATATGCCCCCGAAACTTTCCGGTGTCCCTATGACAACTTCCCATATATAAATCTTCACCTCCGGACCATTCGGAACTCCTCGTGACGTCCGGATCTCATCCGGACTCGAACAACATTCGATAATCACATACAAGTCTTCCTAATAACCCTAGCGTCACCGAACCTTAAGTGTGTAGACCCTACGGGTTCGAGACATGTAGACATGACCGAGACGGCTCTCCGTCAATAGCCAACAGCGGGATCTGGATACCCATGTTGGCTCCCACATACTCCTCGATGATCTCATCGGATGAACCACGATGTCGAGGATTCAAGCAACCCGTGATACTATTCCCTTTGTCGATGGTATGTTACTTGCCCGAGACTCGATCGTTGGTATCCCAATACCTCGTTCAGTCTCACACGGAAAGTCACTTTACTCGCATCAGTAATGCATGATCCCGTGACCAGACACTTGGTCACTTTGAGCTCATTATGATGATGCACTAGCGAGTGGGCCCAGTGATACCTCTCCGTAATACGGAGTGACAAATCCCAGTCTCGATCCGTGTCAACCCAACAGACACTTTCGGAGATACCTGTAGTGCACCTTTATAGTCACCCAATTACGTTGTGACGTATGGTACACCCAAAGCACTCCTACGGTATCCGGGAGTTAGACGATCTCATGGTCTAAGGAAAAGATACTTGACATTGGAAAAGCTCTAGCAAAACGAACTACACGATCTTGTGCTATGCTTAGGATTGGGTCTTGTCCATCACATCATTCTCCTAATGATGTGATCCCGTTATCAACGGCATCTAATGTCCATAGTCAGGAAATCATGACTATCTGTTGATCAACGAGCTAGTCAACTAGAGGCTCACTAGGGACGTATTGTGGTCTATGTATTCACATGTGTATTACGATTTCCGGATAATACAATTATAGCATGAATAAAGACAATTATCATGAACAAGGAAATATAATAATAATCCTTTTATTATTGCCTCCAGGGCATATTTCCAACATACTTGTCTCGGACGTGATGCCTATATACATGATCATACCTAGATATTCTCATAACTATGCTCAATTCTGTCAATTGCTCAACAGTATTTGTTCACCCACCGTAGAATACTTATGCTCTTGAGAGAAGCCACTAGTGAAACCTATGGCCCCATGGTCTATTCTCTCATATCAATCTCCATTACTTTAATACTTGCTTTGTTTTTACTTTGCCTTTTTCTTTTCACTTTGCATCTCTATACCAAAAATACCAAAAATATTATTTATCATCTCTATTAGATCTCACTCTCGTAAGTGACCGTGAAGGGATTGACAACCCCTAATCGCGTTGGTTGCGAGGAGCTATTGTTTTGTGCAGGTACGAGGGACTTGTGCGTAGCCTCGTACTGGATTGATACCTTGGTTCTCAAAAACTGAGGGAAATACTTATGCTACTTTGCTGCATCATCCTCTCCTCTTCGGGGAAATCCAACGCAGTGCTCAAGAGGTAGCAAGGCGTCTAAACAAACAAGTTTGGACCCGGTCCCCGGCCCCAGCACTTGATATAAAAGAAAGAAAGAAAAGTATAGCACATAAGAGAGGCTAACAAACCGTGGCTATCCACCAAACTGCCCGATCCTAAAGTTGTGCTAGGGGCTGGAAGACCGATGTCTACCGGCGACCATCAGGGGACCTTGCTGCTGATTTTCTCATCCAAAGGATTCCACATCTTTGGAGACTCATGGCAGCCTGCAAGGATTATCCAACAATGATTTCTGCAAGTCAAGGTCAGTCCCAAATTTTTAGTATAAGAGGTGTTCTAATCTAGAGATCAAGATCCTATTATGTTAACACTAAAGGATGTTTCTAACAATGGTATCATGAGCAAGATTAATCTTTGTTTAGAACCCCGGATTAGGCCTAATTGGTGTATATGATTAAGTAACAGGCCTAGTTCTTACGGTTAAGTATCCAATAATGTTAATGTTAAGATCAAATGATCTTCTGTTTAGGTCAATGAGCATGATTGCATGATTACGTCACTAATGATTAATGTTTAAGATTAATGGCTAATGTTTAAAGTTTACTTTCCCACTGTTTAAGTTATTACCTATGATTAAGGGTTAATTGTTTTCAGACAAGGCCTAAAGTGCTATGGGTTAGTGCTAATTAGTTTTTTTTTCTTGTTGTTGGATTAATTAAGCCATGCTTCCGCATCATCTTGAGGTTTTGATTAGCATTGTTAACCTTGATTAAGAAATTAGAAGGAGGGGAATCAAATGTGTAAGAAAACATATGACGGCAAATCCCCAATATCTGAAAACACTGATATGTAAATAAATCCCCAATTCAGATGAACCCTAGGATTTTTCACCAAATCCGAAAGCAAAAATGCCCAAATGATGAAAAAAAGGAATGGCTCGGGGCTCACTTAATGAGGCCGCGACCGTGCTCTCCTTCGGGATCCCGACGGCGGCAAAGCCACCGTCCCTCGGGATGACGCACGGGAAGGAGCCGTCGTTGATGCACTAATGGACGCGCGCCTCGCGAGGGCCGTGCCACGCACGTCGCCATCAACGCACTGGTGGACGCGTGCCTTACGAGGGTCGCGCCACGCACGTCGTCATCGCCTTCAAGTTTTGCGCCGGCAGCTGCCGGCAAAATGCTCATCCCGTCCATCCCACAGGTCGCCAGGTGTGCGACGCTGGAGCCACGCTCGCCGGAAGAGCACGCGGAACTCAGCCTTTTATGATGACATTCACAATGAAAATGACATTAATATAATCGTCGGGATGTCATAAAATTTTCCAAATAATAAAATATGGACACAAAATTACATAAAGATTCACCAAATAATACTAGGTATATGCCATGTGTCAAACAAATGACAACATATACTTTCGAATGATTCTCTCCACAAATTTCTTTGCAAAGGAATTGTGATTATAATTCATTAACATCATTTCTAATCATTATAATTATTTCAGAGGTGCATTTTCATAATAAAATGACATAAAATGCACCGATCATAAACTTTAGTTGTGCCCAAGAGGCATATTGCCCCAACATTATGATGACGCATAGTGTAGCACGGAAAAACTGCATGTGGTGAGTTAATAATTTTGTGTGTGTCATTGCCTCAGCCCGGTAGTACTGATGACATCATTAAGAAATGCCATAAACATGAATTTCACACTCAGTTAAAAATTTCAAATAAAATATTAAGAAACTTCAAAAAATTATTCACATTAATTTCATCATTAAAAAGATACCAGAAAGGTGATCATCATAAAAGGTGCCATTAAAAAAATGACACCAACACTAGTTGTGCATTAATTTTTTAAGCAACTTGGGCACAACTAAAGTTTATGATTGGTGCATTTCACGTCATTTTATTATGAAAATGCACCTCTGAAATAATTATAATGATTAGAAATGATGTTAATGAATTATAATCACAATTCTTTGCAAAGAAATTTGTGGAGAGAATCATTCGAAAGTACATGTTGTCATTTGTTTGACACATGGTATATACCTAGTATTATTTGGTGAATCTTTATGTAATTTTGTGTCCAGATTTTATTATTTGGAAAATGTTATGACATTCCGACGATTATATTAATATCATTTTCATTGAGAATGTCAATTTTAGTGTTTAGTCAGTGGCAATGACATTATATGTTTATGTTAATTCTAATGCCATTTTCATTATATGTCTTGAAAATTTTATTGATAACGTTGACACTTATATTCAATGTTATTATCAGTATCAATTTTAGTGATAAAGTGTATCATTGTGTATGATAGCAAACATGGTTTTATGTTGTTGCTTTATGTTAATGTCATCTATTAATTTAGCTAAAGTTCTTGCTTGTAATTATGTGATTGTATGTCCCTCTAGTCAAAGTGGAACCAACGAGAAGTTTTGATTAGAGATTTAATAATAAAAAGTTATAATGGCATACGATAATATTCTGACCAATGTTGATTATTTTCATGTGTTATTTATGAATATGGATTAAGCATCTCTTGATTCGTCTCATTGCATGGTTAATTCATGCTTGATGTTTTGTTGTGATGCTCATAATGTTGTCTCCCTTATATATAGCAATGAACATTAATAATGATGCCAAATTCCATTTTGGCATAGGCAAACCTTATGTAAATAATTTTCTCGTATAGAGAGTGGAGATCATTGTCTCATGTAAGGAATCTCCCAATGCTTTTCTGCCACTAAGATTGAAGGATGTTAATGTTGATGATAAGGCAGACATTGGGAGAGGTCTTAAGATGCATGTGCTATCATGCACATTACTAATGCAATGGAGTTTTAAGTCAAAACTATTGGATTATTTCACTAGGATTTGGAGATGCTTAATTCTCCATCTAATTGATGATGTTTGTTCATGCTCCTAGTTATTGGAGAAACTTATCTTTTGTCTCTCGAACAGATGACATGATTTTGTATGTTATCAAGTCAGCTCTAATTATGTAATGTCAGTCCCACCCTAGGGTGAGACAAGTATGTTTTTCGAATGGATCATTTTAAAGATTATGTGTTACGTTACAATTAAAGACGTAAGAGAAGTGTAAATAATGAGACCTCATCAAAATTGTGGTTTTAGACCACATTTTGAGGGGGAGAATGGAAGTCTCATTTAATATGAGATATCATGTTCACTTCTCCTACTTAGATCCAAATGTGTATGTTAATTCTCTAATTAAAGATGGAACCAACGAGCAGTCTTGGTTGGAGAATGTGTGAAAAAACACATACTAATGTTGGTTCTCTAATTAAGATGCAACAAGTCTTATTTAGAAGAATGGATAAATATTACTCCTTTTATCATGTTATATATAATGTGTACTTAATCCCTTATGAGCATTATGAAGCACACATGAATGCTAAAGTGAAGCTTGCTAGCCTAATGACCATCATGAAGTAACATGTCGATTATATATTATGACCAACGTCATTTATAATCATATGTCACACTTCACTCAAGTGGCAAGTTTGTCAGTATCATGTGGCTCATGGTTATATTTCTGACTATCTTGTTTATAATCATTTGTCACAACCCATTAAGTTCTTTTCCATCTCCAGCCCAACGGTGTTGTGGTTTAGAACTGAAATGATTTTTATCAAGATATTGGATATGATTTCCATTTTTCAAATAAAGTGACCATCAGAGAACTGGAGCGTGTGAACATGAATCTTAAGGATAAATCCATTAGATTTTTGTTCATGTGCATCAGGTGAGTTGAGAAGAAATGGATATTTGCAACCCTTAATGTTGAGACTTAAAGATTTCCGTGTGATTCAAAATGTGTGTGAATGATCATCTTAGAGGCTTGTGTGATAATGAGCTCTAATGATGTATGGGACTCAATAGAGTTTCCACAGTGAGTTGTTTTGACGCTTGTGTTATTATTATAACATGCTCTTGGGTTGACTAAGTTAAGAATGTATTTATGATTTAACCATAAGGTTTTCGTCAGATAAGTGAAGTTAACACAAGGTATGTTGCCTCAAGAAATTCAATTATGAAAGTAGAAGAGTGTCGGGACACTCATACCATAAACCAGGGGGAGCAAGTATACTACCTTGAGAAGATGGAATATTTTTGGCGGGCCAAGAATTTTCTATCTTCTATTTATGACATAAAGGATCTTGGTCATGCCCTATACTCTGTTTGTATCGAGTTTCGCCAATATATAAGTCCAAAAGGGGTATACATCTTATTATGGCGACATACTTCGATAGAGTACGAAAGAAAAAAATATCATGTGGTAGTACTCTTATCGCACCTGCTACTAAAGTCAAGGGCAATAAAAGTGGACATCTTAGTGTCCAAGGAACCATTATGAACTGATCATATAATGTTAATTCCTTATGCTTCAACTGTCATAAGCAATGTAATTATTCAAGTATCAATGTGCCCTATTTACGATCGGGATAATTGGCAAATGTACAAGTCCAGAAATGGACCACTAGAAAGGCCGCCGAAAAGTCTTTGCAGTAAATCAAGGAAATAGTTTCATGCTCACTAATAAGAAGTTTGGTAACCTCAATATCGTAGGTTATTCAGACATTGTTTTTGCGATGTGTGTGGATACTGAGTTTCCACATTATGTTACATCCCCACCTTCGCATATGGAGCTATATCGTGGAAAAGCTCCATAATGACACTGATGGCATCAATGATGATGCAATTTATTATGTGGCATGTTAAGAGGATACTGAGCAGGTTGTATGTCAACTAAGTTTTATTCCCAAAATTATGGTAGTAGACAACATTTCTAAGCCACCTACTACAATATGAATATCCAGTTTTCTATGCGGGTAACAACAAGTCAAATGGTGTTGCCAAAACCATTGACAATATGCTTTGTGTTGTGAAAGATAAAATCCAGGATCAAGCTATTGAAGTTGAGCGTATGAGTATGTCTGAATGTTTTACGGATCCGTTTATCAAAGACTTACCACCCAATTGAATGATTATGTTGCTAGCATGGGGTGTTGGAAAGTCTTGTTGATCCTGGAAATAAGGACCGTTGAATAATCCAACTCCCATAAAGCATTATGTTTTCCATTTCAAGACAGAATGATATACTATAAGTACTAAGGTCCAATGTCATTTGATAGGTCACTGTGACACCTTACTTTGGTATGTTATTTCTAATACGAGTGGGTTTATGATGTTTGTTAACCTTACGATCAAGGGGGGGAATGTTGGAATTTGATCTCAGGTAACAACCCGAGAGAAACCAGGAGGTTTTTTCACCCCACACCTTTCACGTAGGAGCCTTGATCGGAGGCCTCTAAACCAACAACTTTGGACCCGGTCCCCGGCCCCAGCACTTGATATAAAAGAAAGAAAGAAAAGGATAACACATAAGAGAGGCTAACAAACCGTGGCTATCCACCAAACTGCCCGATCCTAAAGTTGTGCTAGGGGCTGGAAGACCGACGTCTACCGGTGACCACCAGGGGACCTTGCTGCTAATTTTCTCATCCGAAGGATTCCACATCTCTGGAGACTCATGGCAGCCTGCAAGGATTATCCAACAATGATTTATGCAAGTCAAGGCCAGTCCCAAATTTTTAGTATAAGAGGTGTTCTAAGCTGGAGATCAATATCCTATTATGTTAACACTAAAGGATGTTTCTAACAGGATAATCAATTTATATGTAGGTAATACCAAACAAAGGATCAAATTTAAGTTCATTCAAATTGATGCATATGTGGCTTGGCAGAAACAAAAAATAATATATATAAATAGATCTACAGGTATGAACAAAATGGCAAATGTGAAAGAAATAGCGCAGATAAAATGTTGTTTGTTTTGGAAGATCCAAAGGTACATACAATCAATTAATCATAACTGGGAATCTGAACATATTAATGCGAAATAGTAACTGACTATAGCAAATGAAATTGAGAGAGAAAAAATTGCTACCTAGAGTCCTTGACTCAACTGAGAGATCTTTGGGAACCAAAATTTTACATGCAAATCTATGTTCAGGTAATACAAAATATGCAGAGTAATTAAATTGTGTAGTAGCTAGCCCATATATAAAACAAAAGGTAGAAACTGGAGTAAGGAAACATATCTGGGTTGATGTGCAAATGCTATAGCGACTTACATGTTTGGATTCAATAATTATGATGAATCAGATTAGTGTGATGCATATGCATGTTCGTCAGAACAGATCTAGGGGAAACAACAAAGTAACCTGCACTTTCTCTAATTTATTAATCACGTGCTCTTTGACTAACCATCCAAAAAATATAGATCAAGGATGATACTGCCAGCCACCTGCGGGGAGTAAGAATGAGTAGTTTCTGCTAATTCCTCTACTTAGCAGCAGCAGTAGGTTACTTCACACAAGAGGATTTTCATCACATATTCCTCTACTTAGCAGCAGCAGTAGTGAGCAGAGGAAGGAGGCGGAGGAGATGGAGGTGCTACCTGCCAAGGTAGGTCGTCGTGGCCGTGCTTGAGCTAGGCAGCCCCCGCCTCCTCGAGTAGGACAGGGCCGCCAGCTAGGTGCGCCCCTCGTCCTCCGCTTCCTCGAGTAGGAAGGATGGCACCCTCCTGCCGTCGTCGTCATCCAGACCGCGCCCAGGTGACCTGCAGAAAGGGAAGGAAAGGAGAAGGTGAGGTGGGGAGGGTGGATCCGGGCGAGGAAAGAGGGGAAGGGCATACCTGCAACACGCCGGTAACAGATCCGTCGAGCTCTAGCCTCGCCGTCGCCAGATGTGGCTGATCCCGACGATGCTAGGGGTGGCGGCCGAAACCCTAGCTAGCCACAGGGATGGTGGAGGGCGGGAGCGCCGATTTTGGATGGAGGGGGAGGTGGAGCGGACCTAGGGGAGCTCGGGGGCGTGCTGCGCGCCGCCGGAGCTTGCCGGAACTGGCCGGCGTGGGTGGTGGCAGCGGCGAGTGAGAGAGGCTCGTGGGGGAAAGAGGAGTCGCGAGAGATAGAGAGGTTCGTGGGGAGAGAGCGAGGTAGGGGTTGGGTGGGCTCTTTTTTCTTTTTATTTTTTTCTCCTTTTCTCTAAATGGATGGATGGATGGTTGTGGGGTGGACAGCTAGATGGATGGATGGATGGATATGCGCCACGTCATCGATCTGTGGCACAAACGTTTCCACCAATAGAAACGAAGCTCATACAATTGTGTTTTCCCTTTTGTTTTTCTTCTATTTTTTTCTACCCTCTTGCACCGACCATCGACGTTCCGTGAGGGGAAAGGAGGGCGGCAATGAGGAGATGGTCTGGTGAGGTGGGGAGGGAATGGATCGGGGAATGGTGCGTTCGGTATGACGACTATGAGTCCGGACGGGGACCTATGGACAGTCGCATGAAACATCTATTCGACTTTCCCCATCACCGTCGATGACGACACGTGCGACGTCCCTCACCATCGAACGACGACACCAAAGGAGGGACATGCCCCACCACCGGGGGCGAATGTACCTCGGCGGCATGCCGGATCCAGCCGTTAAAATCGGCCAAAAGTCATATGATGCCGGAAATCCTCGTGACCTGGCACGGTGTCGTCATATGGACCTTGTAGGGTGTGATGACAGTTTTAGTGCGTTTCATAGAATCCTGACCAAAGGTCAGTTATAAGCTGCACCATCTCCGAGGTAGTATCCGGCTATCGAGAGAGAACGTGTCCAATTTGTGAAGGAAGTGTGTTGCCCGTTGCTCCATTGATCTCGAAACTTCTCATGCTCTCAAAGGGGGCAATTGCATGACACATGTCAGTAAATGGCATTTTTCGGGCCCGCCTGCAATATTTGAGACATTTACTGCATCCGTAGGGTTTCAATGCAGGAATTGCAGATCTGCACAGCGACCACCTGAAATGATGTCCAGAAGTGGTTTGTCAAAACATATATGATGTCTTTGCGGTATGTGTAGGCCTAGTGCAACCGAAGGAGGGGCATGCCCCACCACCGGGAGGCGAATGTACCTCGGTGGCATGCCAGATCCAGCCGTTAAAATCAACCAAAAATCATACGATGCCCGAAATCCTCGGGACCTGGCACGGTGTCATCATATGACCCTTGTAGGGTGCGGTGAAAGTTTTAATGCATTTCCCCAAAGCCTGACCGGAGGTCGCTTGTAAACTGCACCATCTCCAAGGTAGTATCTAGTTATCGAGAGAGAACGTGTCTGGTTTTGTGAAGGAAGTGTGCTGCCCGTTGCTCCATTGGCTATTTCAACCCTCCATCACACTTGTATACATATATTAAGACACAATGCAAATTTTGGTGGCATTGCTACCCCCGAAGGCCCCCGATCGGCCTTACCCTTGCCCGGTTGACCCGGAGATCTAGGCCTTTGAATTTCACCGGACACCCTTTGACCAACGGACTTTTCCCCCTGGTTGTGATAGGTCAGCCCATAGGAACATTTCAGAATAAGGTTTGGGCCCAACCCACCATCGGACCCCCCTCGTGAAGGGGGGTCACACTCTGGAGCCGCATGACAGGTGTTTGCACCTGGCACCATACTTCCGGACATGCAAGAGGACACAACGTAAGATTTGGTGGCATAGCTAGCCCCCGAAGGCCCCTGGCCAAACTCGTAGACACGCAAAGAACAATATGTAGTGGGGGCTTTTCACATACTCTTGCATCTTTAAAAAATATAAGAAATTGCCATGCCTATTATATCACATGTGTCTGCATTGTGTAAAAATTTCGTGAATTGATCACACTCTGAGCGTTCAGAAATATTTCATGCGACGCCAAAACCGTAGAGGGATTACTTCGATTTCATTGCCGTCCCTAAGAAGTGAGCAGCGTATTGCCTCTTCATACATGCCACCACACCTTAAGAAATGTATGAGGACCCGACACGATGCTCTGGTGGCATTGCTACCCCCGAAAGCCCCGACCGGCGTAACCTTGGACCAGTTGACCCGGGATCTACGCCTTTGACTTCCACCAGACGGGATTTGACCAATCGACGTTTTCACCTGGTTGTGATAGGTCAGCCCATAGGAACACTTGACAACAAGGTTTGGGGCAAACCCACCATAAGAATCCCTCTGTGTCGACCCAACGTGGTCGTTTTCCACCTCCAAGTGCCAACGGCATCGCCGTCCATGAAGGGGTCACATTCCTGAGCAGGTTGCCGGGTGTTTGCGCCTGCCACCACAATCCTTGAAACAATCTGATGGATGTAGATATAAAATTTGTCTCGATTGGCCAAGGAATAAAAAATAGACAAAAAATTCAAAACAAAAGGATGTTTTCTATAAATTTGAAGCAGACATGATTTAAGTTTGTTCAAATTTGAAACATAGTATAGCAACAGAATCTTTTCAAGATTATGATAAAAAAAAACCATATAAAATTATCAAAATCGATCCAAGTATCAATTACGTATGATTTTAACAAAGTATAAGGACCTATATGCAAAAGTACACGAGGTCACATTTCTAACATACTCAAAAAAAACTGGATATTCATAAACTATGGAAAATTCTACCGCAAGTCGATGTATAATTTGTGTATGTTTAAGTTTAGATAAGTTAGATTTAAATTATTCAAATTTTAACTTAAAAAAAAGTTAAACTAAAAAGCAGATGATATCTATACCTACGGCCATACCAGAAGGTGCCACGTGGCGGGGCTATGCCAACGGCCTTGCCGAAGGCA
The DNA here is from genome assembly GCA_021605145.1 of Aegilops bicornis. Lineage (NCBI taxonomy): Eukaryota > Viridiplantae > Streptophyta > Magnoliopsida > Poales > Poaceae > Aegilops > Aegilops bicornis. Next base: position 650,638,001 of record CM038674.1, read on the forward strand.
TAGATGGAAAACTATGCCTACGGCTTTGCCACGCGGTGATGGCAATTCCTTTATTTATTCAAGTCGAGTGATGGCAATTCCTTCTCAAGCACGGTGCATCACGTCAGAATGATGGCAATTCCTTTATTTATTCGAGTCGAGTCGATCGATCCTCTCGCCCGACTGACTCTTTGTTACTTCTTCAACTCGAATTAACTACGTTAAGCATCTCCAACATGGATCCTCAAACCGCCCGCATATGTCCGGACCGTGCTATCAGTATCGTGGAAGCCATCCAACGAGGGCATGTATCGGCCCCGACATAGTTCGGCCAAGAGCGCCGCCCGCTGCATGCTCTGCTGAACACGCCTACTCGCCGCATTCAAATGCCTCCATTAAACCCGTGTGGAAGCCAAGAAACCTACTCCGACACATGTTCGTTCATGAGCGGGCCGGCATTAAACACAACGTCAGGCAAGCTTCTCCCATCCGCCCGCTATTTAAAGGAGGCCAGCCGCCGAGCAAGAATCGCACCACTCCGCCGCTCCCTATCTCCTCCTTTCACCATTTTCTCCACCTTTTCGATTGCAAATAATCTACATACATGTTACCTATGACTAGGGTGAGAGAAATGACGAATGTGAATTATGCTCTTGCCTAGGTAACACATTTAGGGCATGTTCGGTTCCCTCTCTGAAGAAGTTGCGTGTCTCAGACAACGATCTCAAGCGTCCAATTTAGGAGGCTTGAGGCTAAGATTGCCGCCTGGGCATATATATGGCTTCCTGTCAGGGCACCAACCAAACACCCCCTTAGGGCATGTTTGGTTGGCCTCCACAGTTAGCCACCCTTGTGTGTCACAATGATGGGAAACCTTCTCAAGTTGTGTCTTCAAACTCTCTTGTGTAAATAGCAGCCCGATCCAGTGATGGGGAAACCTTCTCAAGTTGTGTCTTCAAACCCTGTAGAAAGAATACATGGATAATTAACAAAACACTAAAGCCATAGAATATGAGATATGTAAACTGACAAATAAAGAATTATCCTATCAGCTCAACTAACAACTACTCCCTCTATTAAGAAAGAGTTAATATCAGTGGGAGTCATAAAACTTGCACTGGATGTTTAGTTTGGTGCTAAAACTAAATACAGATTTGTGGTCATCTAACTTGCGTTCTCGTGCAAATATGGTCACTTGGTCCATATGCAGACGTACCCTACGCTTACGTGGCGTTCCTTTGCAGAAATACCCCTCAATTTTATTGGGTAATTACAGCTATATAAATCATTCGCAAGTAATAAGTGCTGGTAATTACGTCTGTGGGTGCTACATGTCAAATGTCCTACTATTTCTACCCGTGTTGGTAATTACCTCTGTGGGTCCTACATGTCAGTTGGCCTACTATTACCCGCGTGGTAATTACGTCGGTGAGTCCTACATGTCCGTTGGCCTACTATTTCTTCCTGTGCTGGTAATTACGTCTGAGGGTCCTACATGTCAGTTCTCCTACTATTTCTTCCTATGTGGGACCCTTTTTTTTAGCAAAAGAGGGTTTTCCCTCCAATTTCCATTAGAGAAACGGGCATAAGGAGTACAGAGAGTAAAGTTCCGAATACACCATAACGCTAAACCTAGCCAACATCTTCAGTTTTTACGATCATTACAAGCACTAGATATTCATCTAGAGGGAAACAGTATCTAGGTAGGTGAAGACGTCCAATCCTCCATCATCAGCCATCACGGTCGACTCACCACAGTCACATCTTCAGTCGCATCACACCAAAACGCCATCCTTGAGCAGCCCGAGAAATCTCACTTGCCACTATTTCATGAGTCTTGCTCCCAGTATCAACATTTTTGCCTCTGGGTTCTTTTTCTGCAAAATAGTCCAATCAGTAATCCAGTTGCACATCATTTTAATGATTCCCATTGGGTCGTTAATCTTTTTCCTATAAAAAATAATATCATTCCTGTGTGGGACCTATCTACCAGAGCACGCGAGAAAGATTTGAAGATGTAAAATTAATCACGCAGTGTGGATTCGAACCAACAACAACTATACTGCCGTCGCGCTCACGCATGCTAACCATCACAATGAACGGACTATCTTGTTTAGTACAGAGATGCATATCCTATATTGTTCAATCCGATAAGTAAATTCTTTTTTTTTTTGGCTGGGACAACCATATACAAAGACGACGGCGATGGTAAAAATAAGCTTGCTCTAATATCGAGTTATCTAAACGAATTTGGAGGGCGCGGGGCATTTTTTCATTCCACTCAATTTATTTTTGGTTGGTTTGAATTCCTATGTAAAAATGGACTTGGGTCGCTCAAAATAAAAATCCAATTTTTTACTGCTGTGGTAGATCAGTTTTCTTCACACCTTTAGGTCTAGAGTTTAGATCATAAGGCACAAATAATTTGATTATTTTGGTACCATACATTTTTGGCAAAAATATAGGATAGAAATGATATATTCATTTATGTGGTACATCTTCTTTTATACAGATTTTTAAATTTATAATTATTTGAATTCTAATAAAAATTCGTTGATTTGTCTGAAAGAATTTTTAACCATTTTGATAGTGAACGAAATTGATATAATAGCTTTCGTACGCAAACAATATCAGAACGACGTAGTTATAAATTTAGAGTCGCGGAACAAAAATGCTTCTTTTGCTGTGATAATCCAAATGCTTCTTGGAGAATTTTGCATTTTCAGGTACTTTTTTAGAGAAAAGGCCAGAGCCCGACTTTATAAATAAAGCCACACGGGAGCGTCACGAGACCGAACAGGGAAGAAACCAGCTAGCGAAAACATCGCAAACAGTGCACCGAGCAAATAGTTTGGGACCAGCAAAATAAGAGGGGATACAGGCATCCTGCCATACACGGCGCGCAGGCCGGGAGGGGGAGAGATCTAAATTCCGCAAACAGCGACACCAAGATTAGACGACGGGATCCGGCCCGGAGATGTGGGATGCCGAAGCCCGAATTTTGTCGATGAGCAGATCCAGGGCATCCCGATCTTCCTCCTTAGTCAATGATCTCCACTGCTGCAATAGTATACATGATTTGAAAAGAACGTCAGCAGGCTTAGATGGGAAGATATGTTCAATAGTAAATTTGTTCCTAATAGTCCAAAGAGCCCAGCATAAGGCTCCCAGGCCGACCCAAAACACCCTCTTGGTAACCCCAACCAAAGCTTTGGCTAGGTTTCGAATATCAGAGAATGAGGAGGGGTTTCAAGAAACCTGTAACCAAGATCTGACACAACACCAAACCAACTTGGCCAGCACGCAATTGAAAAAGATGTGATCCGAGTTCTCCAAGGCCCCACAAAGATGACAAAACTCCGAGCCAGGCCCATTGCGCTTTTTAATCTGGTCAGCAGCCGGAAGGCGACCACGAAAGGCTTGCCACAGGAAAATTTTAATCTTAGGAGGGACTTTTGACTTCCAAACACAAGAGAATCTGGTCGAAGGAGTACCACCAACAAGTCTAGAATACAACGACTTAACCGAAAATCTTCCTGAGGCGGAATGAGGCCAGACCACACAATCAGCTGACTCCGAGAGCACGGGGAAAAGGGCAGAGAGACTTTGCCAATCTTCCAACTATTCAGGAGAGAATCTGGTCGAAGGAGTACCACCAATAAGTCTAGAATACAACGACTTAACCGAAAATCTGCCTGAGGCCGAATGAGGCCAGAGCACACAATCAGCTGACTCCGAGAGCACGGGGAAAAGGGCAGAGAGACTTTGCCAATCTTCCAACTCTTCAGGAGACAGGGCCCGACGAAACGCCAGATCCCAGTTATTAGCCGCCACCTCCGCGATGGAGATATCCAGATTAGGACAATAAGAAAACAGAACCGAAAAACTAGCAGCTAGGGGGGCATCCCCAGACCACCAGTCCAACCAAAAGTGGACTGCCGTCACATTACCAACGTTAAATTTAACATGTTCCAGGAAAGTAGGTCTGACTTTGACAAGGGATTTCCAAAATTGAGAACCGCGACTCGCGGTAGCAAACAACGGGCTGGAATGTGGGAAGTATTTAGCCTTAAGAATCGAAAACCAAAGCGAGTCAGCCCCACTAGTCATAATTTTCCACCACCATTTAATAAGCAAACAAAGTTCATCACCCGAGTATTAATAATGCCTAACACTAGTAGAAAAAGGGCCTATAGTCCCGGTTCATAAGGGCCTTTAGTCCCGGTTCGTGAACCGGGACTAAAGGGTCGGTACTAATACCCTCACCCTTTAGTCCCGGTTCTATCGAACCGGGACAGATCAAACCTCCACGTGGCCTGTCCGCTGAGCCCAGGCGGGAGGGCCTTTGGTCCCGGTTGGTGGCACCAACCGGGACCAATAAACATCCACGTGTCAGCATTTCTTTGGCTCTGGTTTTTGTTTTTTTTCAAAAGAGGGGGGTTTGGGGGTTTTGGGGGTTAATTTAGGTGTTTCATATATTGTGCTATAGCTAGCTAATTAATAGAGAAAAGTGTCCTTTCTTTTGTCCGTGCTTGGTCGACGCTACGTACTATACATACGTATAGAGAGGACTAACTAGACATGCTAGCTAACTAGTAATTAAGCAAACAGAAGATCGTCATGAACATATATATGCATACAGAGAGAAGTGAAATCGACCACCTCTCCTTCTCCGAGAGATTGGTCGAACAACAAGTTCTCGTATATCTATCCGACGCTACCGGCTACATATATACAATAATTATCTTTTACAATACGGACGCATGGTCCACATGGTATTCCCCGTCTTCAGCGATCACATAGTCAAGAAAGAATGCCGCCAATTCCTCTTGAATTGCTCGCATGCGATCTGGTGCTAGGAGTTCATTCCGCTACCGAAACATCTAATTTTAAGAAAGGGGTCAATACATATATATATATATATATATATATATATATATATATATATATATAGATATATATATATATGAATGAAAGAAACTCAACACAACTGATGGTAAGAAAATAAACTTGTGAATCTTTTTATTTACGCATTTCAAATTGTTTGTCGGAGTAGCCCTCTCACAGGTCGTGTGTGGCGGATGGACTCGCAAACGTAGTATCCACAGAAATCATTCCCTTGTTCCTGCCACAACCACTTTACAAGAAACAGAGGTCAATCAAACTGATAATTATATATAGCAAGCACATGCTAAATGGTATTGATGAAACTAGCGCTTGAATCACTAGGAGATGCTCTTGGAATATGCTACTATATAGTACTTACTTTCGGGTGTCTAAATTGCAGCTTCTTGGTAGTCCCGAGCTTTTTTGGTGAATTTTCCCCAAGCCCTGGCATACAAAGAAAACAATTACTTGATATCAGAAATGAACAAAGTTGCTGATATGATGGATAATGATCGATTTAACTTACTTCTCGAGCATTTCAGTCATTTCCGCATACTCCTTGGGATCTTTTCGTCTCGAGTCTAAGACAGTTACTACTCCCTGCTCAAGCTTAATCTCTAGGAGAATATAGTGGAACCTGCGCACGCATGCATAACTCATCAATATTACATTTCTATAACCTGGACTAAATAAGGGAAACCGAATATGCCACAAGACAGTAACACTCACGTGTAGTTGTAAGAAAAGAGTATTGTATTTTTGTGTCCTTGCATCGACAATGACCCGGCGGAGATCATCATCATGGGGCACATCGTCTGGTTCATCTTGATCTTCAGCAGCTTCGCCCGTTGCAGCACCATCGTGCACGTAAATCGCAGTGCAACTTGATGTTCAAGAGCATCACCGTATTCAGGGGCACATAGTTGTCATCGTACTCTTCTTCCTCGCCGTCTTCCATCATAACCCCTATTTCTCCGTGCCTCGTCCAAACATTATAGTGTGGCATGAAACCCTTGTAAAGCAGGTGGGTGTGAAGGATTTTCCGGTCGAGTAAGACTTCAGATTCCCACATATAGGGCATGGACAACACATAAAACCATTCTGCTTGTTTGCCTCAGCCACTTGAGAAAAGCATGCACGCCCTTAATGTACTCGGAGGTGTGTCTGTCACCGTACATCAATTGCCGGTTCATCTGCGTGCATTATATATAATTAAGTGTGTCAAAAATCATTACAGAACATCATGACTAGATAATTAAATGACCAAATTAATAGAAGTTCATCATCACATAAAAACCAAAGTACATACATAGTTCTCATCTAACAACATAAAGCTCTGCAGAGCATCTAAATTAATTAAACCATACATTGAAACTATGTAAAACATTTCAATGTGAAAACAAATACGATCATAATCGCAACCAAGGTAACAACTGATCCAACGGCATAATGATACCAAGCCTCGGTATGAATGGCATATTTTCTAATCTTTCTCATCTTCAAGCGCATTGCATCCATCTTGATCTTGTGATCATCGGCGACATCCGCAACATGCAACTCCAATATCATCTTCTCCTCCTCAAGTTTTTTTATTTTTCCTTCAAGAAATTGTTTTCTTCTTCAACTAAATTTAACCTCTCGACAATAGGGTCGGTTGGAATTTCCGGTTCAACAACCTCCTAGATAAATAAAATCTATGTCACGTTGGTCGGCTTAATTTTCATAAACAATAAATGAACCAATAGTTATGCAAAGATAATATATACCACATCCGAATCATAGACAGGACGAGGGCCGACGGGGGCGGATACCAAAACCATCGCACTATATAAGATGCAATAATAAAAGTAAGAAAATAATACAAGTAAGAATATTTTCCTTTCAGTAAAGAAGATAAGAACAAGAGGCTCACCACGGTGGTCTTTGGCGATGAGATCGGCCGGGTGATCGGACGGCGGTGAAGACGGGGCCAGGCGTGACGGACCGCTAAACCTAGACAAATATTGAGGAAAATGGAGGTTAGAGGTCGAGCTTGGAGAGGAGATAGCTTAAGTAGTGTGGCTCGGGCATTCCATCGAACACCTTGTGTGCATAGGAGGTGAGCTAGAGCACCACCAAGCCCCCTCCCCCTCGGCCAGAAAAAACAGAGCAGTGTGCTCTGCTCTTGCGTGAGGGGCTATATATAGGCAGCACCATTAGCCCGGTTGGTGGCATGAGCCGGGACTAAAGGAAGCCTTTGGTCCCGTTCATGCCACCAACCGACCACTAGTGGTGGGCCAGGAGCCAGGACCATTGGTCCCGGTTCGTCCCACCAACCGGGACCAAAAGGTCCGGACGAACCGGGACCAATGGCCCACGTGGCCCGGCCGGCCCCCTGGGCTCACGAACCAGGATAAATGCTCATATTAGTCCGGGTTCTGGATTGAACCGGGACTAATGGGCAAAACAGGCCTCAACGATAGCCCCTTTTTCTACTAGTGTAACCCCCAAGGTTTTTAGGCTTACACATATGCTGCCACTTGACCATCCTATATTTCCGTTTGTTATCCGCGGAATTCCAATAGAAGGCTCCCCTGTGTTTGTCGAAGCCAGCATGCACGCCATCCATAAGAAGGTAGAAGCCCATAAGAAACATAGGGAGAGAGGATAAGCATGAGTTAATTAGAGCAACTTTGCCAGCATTGGTATTGTATCTACCTCTCCAAGGGAGCACCCTGTTACCCACTTTAGCAACCGCCGGAGCAAAGTCTTTAGCATGGAGCATGCCAGGAGAGATAGGAAGGCCTAGATATTTGAAGGGGAAGGAACCCAAGGAACAGTTAAGAAGCCTGGCCACCCGCAAGGGTTCCGCCTCATCCACACCCGTCACCAAGACCTGACTTTTAGCGAAATTAATCTTAAGACCCGAAACAGCTTCGAAACACAGCAGGATGAATTTAAGATTGGCAATACAAGTGTCGTCCAGCTCCACCAAGATAATTGTGTCATCCGCATATTGCAAGTGGGAAACACCCTCCGGAAGTAAATGAGAGACCACAGGAGAAATGTGCCCACAACGGGCCGCCCTGGAGAGCATGCACGAGAAGGCGTCGGCCACAAAATTAAAAAGAACAGGGGAAGCAGGATCCCCTTGGCGAAGGCCCCTACCATTAGCGAAGAAATTGCTAATGAAACCATTTACCAAGACGGCAGTATGACCACCCGAGACCAACTGCATGACACGATGACCATAAGCACCGTCGAAGACCACCCGAAATCATTTCCAGGTACTCCATTGCTTTGTTTAGATGTTCCATTGAGTACAGTAGCTGTCACATTTAGTTGAGGACATCGATGTTCCATTGCTTTTTTCCAGAACTTGAGCTCGGGAGTTAGAACAAGTGGCCATGTCAGGGCACGATGCAGTACAAAATTTAGAATTGCTTTGTATTGTTTTGAAACTCAGAGAACATAAACTGTTAACTGAATTCTGTTGTGATACTGTTCAAGTTCTATTTCAGCTCAAGTTCCATTGCTTTGCTTTGAAACTGCTTGTTCAGTAGCTCAAGTTTAGAGTTGCTTTGTTTTGAAACTGCTCGGGAGTTTGAACTTTTTGAAAGAGCTGAAACTGCTCGGTTCTGCTTGTACTGTCAAACAGTAATTTTCAGTTTGTAAAAGTGAGATCTGCTTGTACTGTCATATAGTATTTTTCAGCTTAATTAAGATCTCTTCTTAATTAAGCTCTCTCCTTAATTAACTTGCTGGTCATCGTTGCAGGTGGTCGTGCTGAAGGTGTCCCTGCACTGAGAAGAGTGTGCCGGCAAGGTGAAGAAGCACCTCACCTAGATGGAAGGTGAGCACCAACATCTCTGAAACTTTTTTCTTCAGAGTGGAGTAACCAAGCTGACGGTGCACATAGAGGCTGTTTGGTTCCCAGCCTTCGGTTGCCATGCCAAAGGTGTGGCTCGCCACACCTCCCTAGGCTAGGCATGCGTTTGGTTTGTACTAAAGTTTGGCTTGCTACATCGCATACGGGTTTCTGCAGCAGAAATGTTTGCCCAAGCTGCGGCGCTTGTTTTGCCCGCCACAGTTTCTGTGGCGCGCCACAGGTGTGGCTAACGCCTAATCTTAGGCGTGGCAAATTAAGTCCTAAACCAAACAGGCAATAACACGTGTGAGGACGTTCAGCATCGACTTTGTGCCGAAGAATGTGACGGTGGTGGGCGAGGTGACCCCGCTCTGCGTGCTCGCCAGGGTCTCCAAGGCCAACAACGCCCAGATCTGGTCAGCGACGTTCGAGTTGAGGGACAAGCCGACTTCGCTTAAGGCAGGGACACCTTCAGTGCTTGCCTGTTTCTATATAAGCAGTGGTCTGAGCTTCGTTAGTTTTTGCTCATGTGATCATCACACTTGCCTGTTTGTGTCACAATCATTTTAAAATACTCCTGCTGTTAATGGATTGATAATACTCCTGCTGTTTGTGTTGCGATCATCACACTTAGGAGTAGTTTGTCATTTTAAATGGTCTTTTACTTTCAGTTCAGTTAACACTTCCTTGCTTCAGTTAACCTGCTTTTAATGGATTGATAATTCTGATGCTGGTCAATCTAGAGCTTCATAATCCAGACAAAGAAAATTTATGTTGTAAGCACATCCAAACAAAGATTTATTTTTGACTATATTTGGAATTCAAGATGGCTTGAAAATGCAATTAGTCTAGTAAACTTCTTAAATCAAACTTCTTTTCCTAGTGCATCCAGAAAAGGTATTTTTTTTAGAAAAGGAGAATGACGCCGGCCTCTGCATCTGGACGATGCATACGGCCACTTTATTAATTATTCTCACAAGACCTTACAAAATCAATACAACAGTAAGACTAAAGCCGCCGTCTAAGCAACAAACTGTCGCTGCACCTATCAACTTGATGAAGGGGCGCAGATAGCCTGGGCCTAATACCAAACAGACATCGCAACCAAGCCTAACATCTAAGACTTGAGACCCCAACCTAGCCACTTGTCGGGTCTGGGGCACACACTGGTCCGGCGTGCTCTCAAAGGCCGCCGCCGCCAACTGCCACCGCTCCATCTTCATAACTATACTAATGCATCAACGTTGCTCGGTCCAGCTATCGTCGACGCCACCACGGCGCCCAATGACACCTCCTCCTGAAGGAAATATGCCCTAGAAGCAATAATGAAGTTATTATTTATTTCCTTATTGCATGATAAATGTTTATTATTCATGCTAGAATTGTATTAACCGGAAACATAATACATGTGTGAATACATAGACAAACATAATGTCACTAGTATGCCTCTACTTGTAGCTCGTTAATCAAAGATGGTTAAGTTTCCTAACCATAGACATGAGTTGTCATTTGATTAACGGGAGCTTAGCACTTGATCGTTTAGTATGTTGCTATTGTTTTCTTCATGACTTATACATGTTCCTATGACTATGAGATTATGCAACTCCCGTTTACCGGAGGAACACTTTGTGTGCAACCATACGTCACAACGTAACTGGGTGATTATAAAGGTGCTCTACAGGTGTCTCTGAAGGTACTTGTTGGGTTGGCGTATTTCGAGATTAGGATTTGTCACTCCGATTGTCGGAGAGGTATCTCTGGGCCCACTCGATAATGCACATCACTTAAGCCTTGCAATCATTGCAACTAATGAGTTAGTTGCAGGATAATGTATTACGGAACGAGTAAAGAGACTTGCCGGTAACGAGATTGAACTAGGTATTGAGATACCGACGATCGAATCTCGGGCAAGTAACATACCGATGGCAAAGGGAACAACATATGTTGTTATGCGGTTTGACCGATAAAGATCTTCGTAGAATATGTAGGAGCCAATATGAGCATCCAGGTTCCGCTATTGGTTATTGACCGAAGACGTGTCTCGGTCATGTGTACATAGTTCTCGAACCCGTAGGGTCCGCATGCTTAAAGTTAGATGACGGTTATATTATGAGTTTATGTGTTTTGATATACTGAAGCTAGTTCGGAGTCCCGGATGAGCTCGGGGACATGACGAGGAGTCTCGAAATGGTCGAGACGTAAAGATCGATATATTGGACGACTATATTCGTGAAGGAAATATGCCCTAGAGGCAATAATAAAGTTATTATTTATTTCCTTATTTCATGATAAATGTTTATTATTCATGCTAGAATTGTATTAACCGGAAACATGATACATGTGTGAATACATAGACAAACATATAGTCACTAGTATGCCTCTACTTGACTAGATCATTAATCAAAGATGGTTACGTTTCCTAACCATAGACATGTGTTGTCATTTGAATAATGGGATCACATCATTAGGAGAATGATGTGATTGACATGACCCATTCCGTTAGCCTAGCACTTGATCGTTTAGTATGTTGCTATTGCTTTCTTCATAACTTATACATGTTCCTGTAACTATGAGATTATGCAACTCTCATTTACCGGAGGAACACTTTGGGTACAATCAAACGTCACAACGTAACTGGGTGATTATAAAGGAGTACTACAGGTGTCTCCGAAGGTACATGTTGAGTTGGCGTATTTCGAGATTAGGTTTTGTCACTCCGATTGTCGGAGATGTATCTCTGGGCCCTCTCGGTAATGCACATCACTATAAGCCTTGCAAGCAATGTGACCAATGAGTTGGTTACGGGATGATGCATTACGAAACGAGTAAAGAGACTTGCCGGTAACGAGATTGAACTAGGTATTGGATACCGACGATCGAATCTCGGGCAAGTAACATACCGATGACAAAGGGAACAACGTATGTTGTTATGCGGTTTGACCGACAAAGATCTTCAGAGAATATGTAGGAACCAATATGGGCATCCAGGTTCCGCTATTGGTTATTGACCGAGAATAGTTCTAGGTCATGTCTACATAGTTCTCGAACCCGTAGGGTCCGCACGCTTAAGGTCTCGATGACAGTTATATTATGAGTTTATGAGTTTTGATGTACCGAAGGAGTTCGGATTCCCGGATGAGATCGGGGACATGACGAGAAGTCTCAAAATGGTCGAGACGTAAAGATCGATATATTGGACGACTATATTCGGACTGCGGAAAGGTTCCGAGTGATTCGGGTATTTTTCGGAGTACCGGAGAGTTACGGGAATTCGCCGGGGAGTATATGGGCCTTATTGGGCCATACGGGAATAGAGGAGAGAGGCCGAAAGGAAGGAGGCGCGCAGCCCCCTCTGGTCCGAAATGGACAAGGGGTGCGCCCCCCATTTACTTCCTCCTCTCCCCTCTTCCCCCTTCTCCTACTCCAACAAGGAAGGAGGGAGTCCTACTCCCGGTGGGAGTAGGACTCCCCTTGGCGCGCCCCTCCTAGGCCGGCCGCCCCCTCCCCCCTTGCTCCTTTATATACGGGGGCAGGGGGGCACCTCTAGGGACACACAAGTTGATCTACGGATCGTTCCTTAGCCGTGTGTGGTGCCCCCCTCCACCATATTCCACCTCGGTCATATCGTCGCAGAGTTTAGGCGAAGCCCTGCGCCAGGTAGAGCATCATCATCGTCACCACGCCGTCAGGTCGACGGAACTCATCCCCGACACTTTGCTGGATCGGAGTCCGGGATCGCCATCGAGCTGAACGTGTGCTGAACTCGGAGGTGCCGTGACGTTCGGTGCTTGGATCGGTTGGATCGTGAAGACGACGACTACATCAACCGCGTTGTCATAACGCTTCCGCCACGGTCTCACGAGGGTACGTGGACAACACTCTCCCCTCTCGTTGCTATGCCATCACCATGATCTTGCGGTAATGCGTAGGAATTTTTTTGAAATTACTACGTTCCCCAACAAAGGGCATCCGAGCCTGGTTTTATGCGTAGATGTCATATGCACGAGTAGAACACAAGTGAGTTGTGGGCGATACAAGTCATACTGCTTACCAGCATGTCATACTTTGGTTCAGCGGTATTGTGAGATGAAGCGGCCCGGACCGACATTACGCGTACGCTTACGCGAGACTGGTTTCACCGTTACGAGCACTCGTGCTTAAAGGTGGCTGGCGGGTGTCTGTCTCTCTCACTTTAGCTGAATCGAGTGTGGCTACGCCCGGTCCTTGCGAAGGTTAAAACAGCACTAACTTGACGAACTATCGTTGTGGTTTTGATGCGTAGGTAAGAACGATTCTTGCTCAACCCGTAGCAGCCACGTAAAATTTGCAACAACAAAGTAGAGGACGTCTAACTTGTTTTTGCAGGGCATGTTGTGATGTGATATGGTCAAGACGTGATGAGATATAAGTTGTTGTATGAGATGATCATGTTTTGTTGAAGTTATCGGCAACTGGACGAAGCCCTATGGTTGTCTCTTTGTTGCATAAGATGCAAGTGCCAAATAATTGCTTTAGTTTATCGCTATGCGATAGCAATAGTTGCAAGAGCAATAGTTGGCGAGACGACCATGTGACGAAACATTGATATAGATCAAGATGATGAAGATCATGGTGTCGTGCCGGTAATGATAGAGATCATGACAGTACTTTGGAGATGGAGATCAAAAGGCGCAAGATGATCATGGCCATATCATGTCACATATTTTGATTGCATATGATGTTTATCTGTTATACATCTTATTCTGTTTTGTTTAACGGTAGCATATAAGATGATCTCTCACTAATTGTCAAGAAGTGTTCTCCCTGAGTATGCACCGTTGCGAAAGTTCTTCGTGCTGAGACACCACGTGATGATCGGGTGTGATAGGCTCTACGTTCAAATACAACAGGTGCAAAACAGTTGCGCACGCGGAATACTCAGGTTAAACTTGACGAGCCTAGCATATACAGATATGGCCTCGGAACACGGAGAACGAAAGGTCAAGCGTGAATCATATAGTAGATATGATCAACATAGTGATGTTCACCGTTGAAGCTACTCCATCTCACGTGATGATCGGACATGGTGTAGTTGATATGGATCACGTAATCAATTAGAGGATTAGAGGGATGTCTATCTAAGTGGGAGTTATTAAGTAATATGATTAATTGAACTTCAATTTATCATGAACTTAGTCCTGGTAGTATTTTGCAAATTATGTTGTAGATCAATAGCTTGCGTTGTTGCTTTCATATGTTTATTTTGATATGTTCCTAGAGAAAATTGTGTTGAAAGATGTTAGTAGCAATGATGCGGATTGGATCCGTGATCTGAGGTTTATCATCATTGCTGCACAGAAGAATTATGTCCTTAATGTACCGCTAGGTGACAGACCTATTTCAGGAGCAAATGCAGACGTTATGAACGTTTGGCTAGCTCAATATGATGACTACTTGATAGTTTTGTGCACCTTGCTTAACGGCTTAGAATCAGGACTTCAAAGACGTTTTGAATGTCATGGACCATATGAGATGTTCCAGGAGTTGAAGTTAATATTTCAAGCAAATACCCGAGTTGAGAGATATGAAGTCTCCAACAAGTTCTATGGCTAAAAGATGGAGGAGAATCGCTCAACTAGTGATCATGTGCTCAGATTGTCTGGGTACTACAATCGCTTGAATCAAGTGGGAGTTAATCTTCTAGATAAGATAGTGATTGACAGAATTCTCTAGTCACCATCACTAAGTTACTAGAACTTCGTGATGAACTATAGTATGCAAGGGATGACGAAAACAATTCCCGAGCTCTTCGTGATGTTGAAATCAACGAAGGTAGAAATCAAGAAAGAGCATCAAGTGTTGATGATTGACAAGACCACTTGTTTCAAGAAAAGGGCAAAGGGAAAGAAAGGGAACTTCAAGTAGAATGACAAGCAAGTTGTCACTCCCACGAAGAAGCCCAAAGCTGAACCAAAGCCTGAAACTAAGTGCTTACACTGCAAAGGAAATGGTCACTGGAAGCGGAAATGCCCTGAATATTTGGTGGATAAGAAGGACGGCAAAGTGAACAAGGGTATATTTGATATACAGGTTATTGATGTGTGCCTTACTAGTGTTTATAGTAGCTCCTGAGTATTTGATACTTGTTCGGTTGCTAAGATTAGTAACTCGAAACAGGAGTTACAGAATAAACAGAGACTAGTTGAAGGGGAAGTGACGATGAGTGTTGGAAGTAGTTCCAAGATTGATATGATCATCATCGCACACTCCCTATACTTTCGGGATTAGTGTTAAACCTAAATAAATGTTATTTGGCATTTGCGTTGAGCATGAACATGATTTGATCGTGTTTATTGCAATACGGTTATTCATTTAAAGTTAGAGAATAATTGTTATTCTGTTTACATGAATAAGACCTTCGATGGTTATACACCCAATGAAAATAGTTTGTTGGATCTCGATCATAGTGATACACATATTCATAATATTGATGCCAAAATATGCAAAGTTAATAATGATAGTGCAACTTATTTGTGGCACTGCCGTTTGGGTCATATCGGTGTAAAGCGCATGAAGAAACTCCATAAAGATGGATTTTCGGAATCACTTGGTTATGAATCATTTGATGCTTGCGAACCGTGCCTTTTGAGCAAGATGACTAAAACTCCGTTCTCCGGAACAATGGAACAAGCTACTGACTTATTGGAAATAATACATACCGATGTATGCGATCCAATGAGTGTTGATGCTCGTGGCAAGTATCGTTATTTTCTGACCTTCACAAGATGATTTGAGCAGATATGGGTATATCTACTTGATGAAACATAAGTCTGAAATAGTCTAAAGGTTCAAAGAATTTCAGAGTGAAGTGGAAAAATCATTGTAACAAGAAAATAAAGTTTCTGCGATCTGATCGCGGAGACGAATATTTGACTTACGAGTTTGGTCTTCAATTAAAACAATGTGGAATAGTTTCACAGCTCACGCCACGTGGAACACCACAATGTTATGGTGTGTCCGAATGTCGTAACCGCACTTTATTGGATATGGTGCGATCTATGATGTCTCTTACTGATTTACCATTAACGTTTTGGGGTTATGCATTAGAGACAGTTGCATTCACGTTAAAAGGGCACCATCAAAATCCGTTGAGATGACATCGTATGAACTATGGTTTAGAAGTAAACCTAAGCTGTCGTTTCTTAAAGTTTGGAGTTGCGATGCTTATATGAAAAAGGTTTTCAACCTGATAAGCTTGAACCCAAATCGGAGAAGTGCGTCTTCATAGAATACCCAAAGGAAACTGTTGGGTACTCCTTCTATCACAAATCCAAAGGCAAAAACATTCGTTGCTAAGAATGGATCCTTTCTAGAGAAGAAGTTTCTCTCGAAAGAAGTGAGTGGGAGGAAAGTAGAACTTGATGAGGTAACTGTACCTGCTCCCTCATTTGAAAGTAGTTCATCACAGAAATATGTTCCTGTGACTACTACACCAATTAGTGAGGAAGTTAATGATGATGATCATGAAACTTCAGATTAAGTTACTACAGAATCTCATAGGTCTTACAGAGTAAGATCCGCACCAGAGTGGTACGGTAATCCTGTTCTGGAAGTTATGTTACTAGACCATGACGAACCTACAAACTATGAAGAAGCGATGGTGAGCCCAGATTCCGCAAAATGGCTTGAGGCCATGAGATCTGAGATAAGATCCATGTATGAAAACAAAGTATGAACTTTGATTGACTTGCCCAATGATCGGCGAGACATTGAGATTAAATGGATCTTCAAGAGGAAGACGGACGCTGATAGTGTTACTATCTACAACGCTAGAATTGTCGCAAAAGGTTTTCGACAAGTTCAAGGTGTTGACTACGATGAGAGTTTTTCACTCGTATCTATGCTTAAGTCTGTCTGAATCATGTTAGCAATTGCCGCATTTTATGAAATCTGGCAAATGGATAAACAAAACTGCATTCCTTAATGGTTTTCTTAAAGAAGAGTTGTATATGATGCAACCAGAAGGTTTTGTCAATCCTAAAGGTGCTAACAAATTGTGCAAGCTCCAGCGATCCATCTATGGACTGGTGCAAGCATCTCGGAGTTGCAATATATGCTTTGATGAGTTGATCAAAGCATATGGTTTTACTGCACTTTTGAAGAAGCCTGTATTTACAAGAAAGTGAGTGGGAGCTCAGTAGCATTTCTAATATTATATGTGGATGACATATTGTTAATTGGAAATGATATGGAAATTCTGGATAGCATGAAAGGATACTTGAATAAGAGTTTTTCAAAGCAAGACCTCGGTGAAGCTGCTTACACATTGAGCATCAAGATCTATATAGATAGATCAAGACGCTTGATAAGATTTTTCAATGAGTACATACCTTGATAAATTTTTGAAATAGTTCAAAATGGAACAGCCAAAGAAGGAGTTCTTGCCTGTGTTACAAGGTGTGAAGTTGAGTAAGACTCAAGACCCGACCATTGCAGAAAATAGAAAGAGAATGAAAAGTCATTCCCTATGCCTCACCATAGGTTCTATAAAGTATGCTATGTCAGTGAACTGCACCTATTGTATACCTTGCTCTGTGTTTGGCAAAGGAATACAATATTGATCTGATAAGTAGATCACTGGACATGGGTCAAGAATATCCTTAGTGAGGACTAAGGAGATGTTTCTCGATTATGGAGGTGATAATAGAGCCCGTCGTTAAAGTTACAACGATGCAAGCTTTTACACCAATCCAGATGACTCTAAGTCTCAATCTGGATACATATTGAAAGTGGGAGCAGCAATTAGCTAGAGTAGCTCCGTGCACAACATTGTGGACATAGAATATTTCCAAAATACATACGGCTCTGAATATGACAGACCCGTTGACTAAGCTTCTCTCACGAGCAAAACATGATCATACCATAGTACTCTTTTGGGTGTTAATCACATAGCGATGTGAACTAGATTATTGACTCTAGTAAACCCTTTGGGTGTTGATCACATGATGATGTGAACTATGGGTATTAATCACATGCAAATGTGAATATTGGTGTTAAATCACATAGCGATGTGAACTAGATTATTGACTAGTGCAAGTGGGAGACTGAAGGAAATATGCCCTAGAGGCAATAATAAAGTTATTATTTATTTCCTTATTTCATGATAAATGTTTATTATTCATGCTAGAATTGTATTAACCGGAAACATGATACATGTGTGAATACATAGACAAACATATAGTCACTAGTATGCCTCTACTTGACTAGCTCATTAATCAAAGATGGTTATGTTTCCTAACCATAGAAATGTGTTGTCATTTGATTTATCGGATCACATCATTAGGACAATGATGTGATTGACATGACCCATTCCGTTAGCCTAGCACTTGATCGTTTAGTATGTTGCTATTGCTTTCTTCATGACTTATACATGTTCCTGTAACTATGAGATTATGCAAATCCAATTTACCGGAGGAACACTTTCGGTACTACCAAACGTCACAACGTAACTGGGTGATTATAAAGGAGTACTACAGGTGTCTCCGAAGGTACATGTTGAGTTGGCGTATTTCGAGATTAGGTTTTGTCACTCTGATTGTCGGAGAGGTATCTCTGGGCCCTCTCGGTAATGCACATCACTATAAGCCTTGCAAGCAATGTGACCAATGAGTTGGTTACGGGATGATGCATTACGTAACGAGTAAAGAGACTTGCCGGTAACGAGATTGAACTAGGTATTGGATACCGACGATCGAATCTCGGGCAAGTAACATACCGATGACAAAGGGAACAACATATGTTGTTATGCGGTTTGACCGACAAAGATCTTCGTAGAATATGTAGGAGCCAATATGGGCATCCAGGTTCCGCTATTGGTTATTGACCGAGAATAGTTCTAGGTCATGTCTACATAGTTCTCGAACCCGTAGGGTCCGCACGCTTAAGGTTTCGGCGATGCTTATATTATGAGTTTATGAGTTTTGATGTACCAAGGAGTTCGGATTCGGATGAGATCGGCGACATGACGAGAAGTCTCGAAATGGTCGAGACGTAAAGATCGATATATTGGACGACTATATTCGGACTTCGGAAAGGTTCCGAGTGATTCGGTATTTTTTCGAGTACCGGAGAGTTACGGAATTCGCCGGGGAGTATATGGGTCTTATTGGGCCATACGGGAATAGAGGAGAGAGGCCGAAAGGAAGGAGGCGCGCAGCCCCCTCTGGTCCGAATTGGACAAGGGTGCGGCCCTTCCTTCCTCCTCTCCCCCTCTTTCCCCTTCTCCTACTCCAACAAGGAAGGAGGGAGTCCTACTCCCGGTGGGAGTAGGACTCCCCTTGGCGCGCCCCTCCTAGGCCGGCCGCCCCCTCCCCCCTTGCTCCTTTATATACGGGGGCAGGGGGCACCTCTAGGGACACACAAGTTGATCTACGGATCGTTCCTTAGCCGTGTGCGGTGCCCCCCTCCACCATATTCCACCTCGGTCATATCGTCGCAGAGTTTAGGCGAAGCCCCGCGCAGTAGAGCATCATCATCGCTACCACGCCGTCGTCTTGTGGAACTCATCCCCGACACTTTGCTGGATCGGAGTCCGGGGATCGTCATCGAGCTGAACGTGTGCTGAACTCGGAGGTGTCGTACGTTCGGTGCTTGGATCGGTCGGATCGTGAAGACGTACGACTACATCAACCGCGTTGTCATAACGCTTCCGCTTACGGTCTACGAGGGTACGTGGACAACACTCTCCCCCCTCGTTGCTATGCCATCACCATGATCTTGCGTGTACGTAGGAATTTTTTTTGAAATTACTACGTTCCCCAACAATTCAGACATCGGAAAGGTTCCGAGTGATTCAGGTATTTTTCGAAGTACCGGAGAGTTACGGGAATTCCCCGGGGAGTATATGGGCCTTATTGGGCTTTAGGGGAAAGAGAGAGGAGAGGCTGGGCGCCCCCGCAAGGCCTAGTCCGAATTGGACTAGGGGGAGAGGCTGCGCCCCCTCCTTCCTTCTCTTCTCTCTCCCCTTTCCTTGACTCCTACTCCTACTACTTGGAATGGGGGGGGAATCCTACTCCCGGTGGGAGTAGGACTCCTCCTAGGGCGCGCCATAGAGAGGGCCGGCCCTCTCCCTCCTCCACTCCTTTATATACGGGAAGGGTGGCACCCCGGAGATACAACAACTGATCCCTTGGATCTCTTAGCCGTGTGCGGTGCCCCCCTCCACCATAATCCACCTTGATAATATTTTAGCGGTGCTTAGGCGAAGTCCTGCGTCAGTAGAACATCATCATCATCATCACCATGCCGTCGTGCTGACGGAACTATCCCTCAAAGCTCGTCTAGATCGGATTTTGAGGGACGTCATCGAGCTGAATGTGTGCTGAACTCGGAGGTGACACGTGTTCGGTACTTGATCGGTCGGATCGTGAAGACGTACGACTACATCAACCGCGTTGTGCTAAGGCTTCCGTTTTTCAGTCTACTAGGGTATGTGGACACACTCTCCCATCTCGTTGCTATGCATCACCATGATCTTGCGTGTGCGTAGGAACTTTTTTGAAATTACTACGTTCCTCAACAGTGGCATCCCAGCCTGTTGGGGAACGTAGTAATTTCAAAAAATTTCCTACGTACACGCAAGATCATGGTGATGGCATAGCAACAAGAGGGGAGAGTGTTGTCCACGCACTGTGAGACCGTAAGCGGAAGCGTTATGACAACGCGGTTGATGTAGTCGCATCGCCTTCACAATCCGACCGATCCAAGCACCGAACGCACGACACCTCCGAGTTCAAAGACACGCTCAGCTCGATGACGATCCCCGGCTCCGATCCAGCAAAGCTTCGGGATGAGTTCCACAAGACGACGGTGTGGTGACGATGATGATGCTCATCGGGCAGGCTTCGCCTAAACTCCGCGACGATATGACCGAGGTGGAATATGGTGGAGGGGGGCACCGCACACGGCTAAGGAACGATCCGTAGATCAACTTGTGTGTCTATGGCGTGCCCCCTGCCCCCGTATATAAAGGAGGGAGGGGGAGGCCGGCCGGCCCTTGTTAGGCGCGCCAGAGGAGGAGTCCTCCTCCTAGTAGGAGTAGGACTCCTCCTTTCCTACTCCTACTAGGAGGGGAAGGAAGGGGGAGAGGAGGGGAAGGAAAGAGGGGGGCGCCGCCCCCCCTCCTAGTCCAATTCGGACCAGAGGGAGAGGGGGCGCGCGGCCCTTCCTGGCCGCCCCTCTCTCTTCCCACCAAGGCCCATGTGGCCCATTAACTCTCCGGGGGGGGGGGGGGGGGGGTCCGGTAACCCACCGGCACTCCGGTTTTCTCCAAAATCGCCCAGAACACTTCCAGTGTCCGAATATAGTCGTCCAATATATGAATCTTTATGTCTCGACCATTTCGAGACTCCTCGTCATGTCCGTGATCACATCCGAGACTTCGAACAAACTTCGGTACATCAAAACTTATAAACTCATAATAAAACTGTCATCGTAACATTAAGCGTGCGGACCCTATGGGTTCGAGAACTATGTAGACATGACCTAGAACCATTCTCGGTCAATAACCAATAGCGGGACCTGGATGCCCATACTGGTTCCTACATATTCTACGAAGATCTTTATCGGTTAAACCGCATAACAACATACATTGTTCCCTTCGTCATCGGTATGTTACTTGCCCGATATTTGATCGTCGGTATTCAATACCCAGTTCAATCTCGTTACCGGTAAGTCTCTTTACTCGTTCCGTAATGCATCATCCCGTAACCAACTCATTTGGTCACATTGCTTGCAAGGCTTATAATGATGTGCATTACCGAGAGGGCCCAGAGATACCTCTCCGACAATCGGAGTGACAAAACCTAATCTCGAATACGCCAACTCAACATGTACCTTTGGAGACACCTGTAGTACTCCTTTATAATCACCCAGTTACGTTGTGACGCTTGGTAGTACCAAAGTGTTCCTCCGGTAAACGGGAGTTGCATATTTCTCATAGTTACAGGAACATGTATAAGTCATGAAGAAAGCAATAGCAGCATACTAAACGATCAAGTGCTAGGCTAACAAAATGGGTCATGTCAATCACATCATTCTTCTAATGATGTGATCCCATTAATCAAATGACAACACATGTCTATGGTTAGGAAACATAACCATCTTTGATTAATGAGCTAGTCAAGTAGAGGCATACTAGTGACTATATGTTTGTCTATGTATTCACACATGTATCATGTTTCCGGTTAATACAATTCTAGCATGAATAATAAACATTTATCATGATATGAGGAAATAAATAATAACTTTATTATTGCCTCTAGGGCATATTTCCTTCAGTCTCCCACTTGCACTAGAGTCAATAATCTAGATTACATAGTAATGATTCTAACACCCATGGATTCTTGGTGTTGATCATGTTTTGCTCGTGAGAGAGGCTTAGTCAATGAGTCTGCAACATTCAGATCCGTATGTATTTTGCAAATCTCTATGTCTCCCACTTGGACTTGGTCCCGAATGGAATTGAAGCATCTCCTGATGTGCTTGGTCCTCTTGTGAAATCTGGATTCCTTTGCCAAAGCAATTGCACCAGTATTGTCACAGAAGATCTTCATTGGTCCCGATGCACTAGGTATGACACCTAGATCGGTAATGAACTCCTTCATCCAGACTCCTTCATTTGCTGCTTCGGAAGCAGCTATGTACTCCGCTTCACATGTAGATCCCGCCACGACGCTTTGTTTAGAACTGCACCAACTTACAGCTCCACCTTTAATAAAAACACGTATCCGACTTGCGATTTAGAATCGTTCGGATCAGTGTCAAAGCTTGCATCAACGTAACCATTTACGACTAGCTCTTTGTCACCTCCATAAACGAGAAACATATCCTTAGTCCTTTTCAGGTATTTCAGGATGTTCTTGACCGCGGTCCCAAAGTGATCCACTCTGGATTACTTTGGTACCTTCCTGCCAAGCTTATTGCTAAGCATATGTCGTCCGTACACAGCATTGCATACATGATAGAGCCTATGGCTGAAGCATAGGAACATCTTTCATTTTCTCTCTATCTTCTGCTGTGGTCGCATTGAGTTTGACTCAACTTCACACCTTGTAGCACGTGCAAGAAACCTTTCTTTGCCTGATCCATTTTGAACTTTTTCAAAATTTTGTCAAGGTATGTGCTTTGTGAAAGTCCTATTAAGCGTCTTGATCTATCTCTATAGAACTTGATGCCCAATATGTAAGCAGCTTCACCGAGGTCTTTTATTGAAAAACTTTTATTCAAGTATCCCTTTATGCTATCCAGAAATTCTATATCATTTCCAACTAATAATGTGTCATCTACATATAAAATCAGAAATGCTACAGAGCTCCCACTCATTTTCTTGTAAATACAGGCTTCTCCAAAAGTCTGTATAAAACCATATGCTTTGATCACACTATCAAAACGTTTATTCCAACTCCGAGATGCTTGCACCAGTCCATAAATGGATCATTGAGCTTGCACACTTTGTTAGCACCTTTTGGATCAACAAAACCTTCTGGTTGCATCATATACAACTCTTCTTCCAGGAATCCATTCAAGAATGCAGTTTTGACATCCATTTGCCAAATTTCATAATCATGAAATGCAGCAATAGCTAACATGATTCGGACAGACTTAAGCATCGCTACGGGTGAGAAAGTCTCATCGTAGTCAACCCCTTGAACTTGTCGAAAACCTTTCGCAACAAGTCGAGCTTTATAGACAGTTACATTACCATCAGCGTCAGTCTTCTTCTTAAAGATCAATTTATTCTCAATGGCTTGCCGATCATCGGGCAAGTCAACCAAAGTCCATACTTTGTTTTCATACATGGATCCCATCTCAGATTTTATGGCCTCTAGCCATTTTGCAGAATCTGGGCTCATCGTCGCTTCCTCATAGTTCGTAGGTTCATCATGGTCAAGTAACATGACTTCCAGAATAGGATTACCGTACCACTCTGGTGCGGATCTTACTCTGGTAGACCCACGAGGTTCAAGAGAAACTTGATCCAAGTTTCATGATCAATATCATTAGCTTCCTCACTAGTTGGTGTAGTTGTCACAGAACCGGTTCTTGTGATGAACTACTTTCCAACAAGGGAGTAGATACGATTATCTCATCAAGTTCTACTTTCCTCCCACTCACTTCTTTCGAGAGAAACTCCTTCTCTAGAAAGGATCCGATTTTAGCAACGAAAATCTTGCCCTCGTGATCTGTGATAGAAGGTGTACCCAATAGTCTCTTTTGGGTATCCTATGAAGACACATTTCTCCGATTTGGGTTCGAGCTTATCTAGTTGAAGTTTCTTCACATAAGCATCGCAGCCCCAAACTTTAAGAAACGACAACTTTGGTTTCTTGCCAAACCACAGTTCATAAGGCGTCGTCTCAACGGATTTAGATGGTGCCCTATTTAATGTGAATGCAGCCGTCTCTAAAGCATAACCCCAAAACGATAGCGGTAAATCAGTAAGAGACATCATGGATCGCACCATATCTAGTAAAGTACGATTACGACGTTCGGACACACCATTACGCTGTGGTGTTCCGGGTGGCGTGAGTTGCGAAACTATTCCGCATTGTTTCAAGTGTAGACCAAACTCGTAACTCAAATATTCTCCTCTATGATCAGATCGTAGAAACTTTATTTTCTTGTTATGATGATTTTCCACTTCACTCTGAAATTCTTTGAACTTTTCAAATGTTTCAGAGTTATGTTTCATTAAGTAGATATACCCATATCTGCTCAAATCATCTGTGAAGGTGAGAAAATAACGATACCTGCCGCGAGCCTCAACATTCATTGGACCACAAACATCAGTATGTATGATCTCCAACAAATCAGTTGCTCGCTCCATAGTTCCGGAGAACGGCGTTTTAGTCATCTTGCCCATGAGGCACGGTTCGCAAGTACCAAGTGATTCATAATCAAGTGATTCCAAAAGCCCATCAGTATGGAGTTTCTTCATGCGTTTTACACCGATATGACCTAAACGGCGATTGCCACAAATAAGTTGCACTATCGTTATCAATTCTGCATCTTTTGGTTTCAACACTATGAATATGTGTATCACTACTATCGAGATTCAATAAAAATAGACCACTCTTCAAGGGTGCATGACCATAAAAGATATTACTCATATAAATAGAACAACCATTATTCTCTGATTTAAATGAATAACCGTCTCGCATCAAACAAGATCCAGATATAATGTTCATGCTCAACGCTGGCACCAAATAACAATTATTTAGGTCTAAAACTAATCCCGATGGTAGATGTAGAGGTAGCGTGCTGACCGCGATCACATCGACTTTGGAACCATTTCCCACGCGCATCGTCACCTCGTCCTTAGCCAATCTTCGCTTAATCCGTAGTCCCTGTTTCGAGTTGCAAATATTAGCAACAGAATCAGTATCAAATACCCAGGTGCTACTGCGAGCATTAGTAAGGTACACATCAATAACATGTATATCACATATACCTTTGTTCACCTTGCCATCCTTCTTATCCGCCAAATACTTGGGGCAGTTCCGCTTCCAGTGTCCAGTCTGCTTGCAGTAGAAGCACTCAGTTTCAGGCTTAGGTCCAGACTTGGGTTTCTTCTCTTGAGCAGCAACTTGCTTGCTGTTCTTTTTGAAGTTCCCCTTCTTCTTCCCTTTGCCCTTTTTCTTGAAACTGGTGGTCTTGTTAACCATCAACACTTGATGCTCCTTTTTGATTTCTACCTCCGCAGCTTTTAGCATTGCGAAGAGCTCGGGAATAGTCTTGTTCATCCCTTGCATATTATAGTTCATCACGAAGCTCTTGTAGCTTGGTGGCGTTGATTGGAGAATTACATCAATGACACTATCATCGTGAAGATTAACTCCCAGTTGAATCAAGTGATTATTATACCCAGACATTTTGAGTATGTGTTCACTGACAGAACTATTCTCCTCCATCTTGCAGCTATAGAACTTATTGGAGACTTCATATCTCTCAATCCGGGCATTTGCTTGAAATACTAACTTCAACTCCATGACGTTCAAAACATCATTGAAGACCCGGTTCTAAGCCGTAAAGCATGGCACACTGAACTATCGAGTAGTCATCAGCTTTGCTCTGCCAGACGTTCTTAACGTCGTCAGTTGCATCGGCAGGCCTGGCACCCAGCGGTGCTTCCAGGACGTAACTTTTCTGTGCAGCAATGAGGATAATCCTCAGGTTACGGACCCAGTCCGTGTAATTGCTACCATCATCTTTCAACTTTGCTTTCTCAAGGAACGCATTAAAATTTAACGGAACAACAACACGAGCCATCTATCTACAAACAAACATAGACAAGCAAAATACTATCGGTACTAAGTTCATGATAAATTTAAGTTCAATTAATCATATTACTTAAGAACTCCCACTTAGACGTACATCTCTCTAGTCATCTAAGTGATCACGTGATCCAAATCAACTAAACCATGTCCGATCATCACGTGAGATGGAGTAGTTTCAATGGTGAACATCACTATGTTGATCATATCTACTATATGATTCACGTTCGACCTTTCGGTCTCCCTGTTCCGAGGCCATATCTGTATATGCTAGGCTCGTCAAGTATGACCTTAGTAATCCGCGTGTGCAACTGTTTTGCACCCGTTGTATTTGAACGTAGAGCCTATCACACCCGATCATGATCACCATCGTCACCGGCGCGACACCTTGATCTTCATCGTAGCATCGTTGTCGTCTCGCCAACTATTGCTTCTACGACTATTGCTACCGCTTAGTGATAAAGTAAAGCAATTACAAGGCGATTGCATTGCATACAATAAAGCGACAACCATATGGCTCCTGCCAGTTGCCGATAACTCGGTTACAAAACATGATCATCTCATACAATAAAATATAGCATCACGTCTTGACCATATCACATCACAACATGCCCTGCAAAAACAAGTTAGACGTCCTCTACTTTGTTGTTGCAATTTTTACGTGGCTGCTACGGGCTTAGCAAGAACCGTTCTTACCTACGCATCAAAACCACAACGATAGTTTGTCAAGTTGGTGCTGTTTTTACCTTCGCAAGTACCGGGCGTAGCCACACTCGGTTCAACTAAAGTGAGAGAGACAGACACCCGCCGGTCACCTTTAAGCAACGAGTGCTCGCAGCGGTGAAACCAGTCTCGCGTAAGCGTACGCGTAATGTCGGTCCGGGCCGCTTCATCTCACAATGCCGCTGAACCAAAGTATGACATGCTGGTAAGCAGTATGACTTATATCGCCCACAACTCACTTGTGTTCTACTCGTGCATATAACATCAACGCATAAAACCTAGGCTCGGATGCCCTTTGTTGGGGAACGTAGTAATTTCAAAAAAAATCCTACGTACACGCAAGATCATGGTGATGGCATAGCAACGAGAGGGGAGAGTGTTGTCCATGTACCCTCGTAGACCGTAAGCGGAAGCGTTATGACAACCGGTTGATGTAGTCGTACGTCTTCACAATCCGACCGATCCAAGCACCGAACGTACGGCACCTCCGAGTTCAGCACACGTTCAGCTCGATGGCGATCCCGGGCTCCGATCCAGCAAAGCTTCGGGATGAGTTCCACAAGACGACCAAGGCAGCGTGGTACGATGATGATGCTCTACCGGCGCAGGGCTTCGCCTAAACTCCGCGACGATATGACCGAGGTGGAATATGGTGGAGGGGGGCACCGCACACGACTAAGGAACGATCCGTAGATCAACTTGTGTGTCTATGGGGTGCCCCCTACCCCCGTATATAAAGGAGGGAGGGGGGAGCCCGGCCGGCCCTTGTTGGGCGCGCCAGGAGGAGGAGTCCTCCTCCTAGTAGGAGTAGGACTC
The DNA here is from genome assembly GCA_021605145.1 of Aegilops bicornis. Lineage (NCBI taxonomy): Eukaryota > Viridiplantae > Streptophyta > Magnoliopsida > Poales > Poaceae > Aegilops > Aegilops bicornis. The sequence goes on from CM038674.1 coordinate 650,665,565, forward strand.
CTCCTTTCCTACTCCTACTAGGAGGGGAAGGAAGGGGGAGAGGAGGGGAAGGAAAGTGGGGGGCGCCTCCTAGTCCAATTCGGACCAGAGGAGAGAGGCGCGGCCCTTCCTGGCCGCCCCTCTCTCTTCCCACCAAGGCCCATGTGGCCCATTAACTCTCCGGGGGGGGTTCCGGTAACCCTCCGGCACTCCGGTTTTCTCCGAAATCGCTCGGAACACTTCCGGTGTCCAAATATAGTCGTATAATATATCAATCTTTATGTCTCGACCATTTCTAGACTCCTCGTCATGTCCGTGATCACATCCGGTACTCCGAACAAACTTCGGTACATCAAAACTTATAAACTCATAATAAAAGCTGTCGTAAATCGTTAAGCATGCGGACCCTACGGGTTCGAGAACTATGTAGACATGACCTAGAACCATTCTCGGTCAATAACCAATAGCGGGACCTGGATGCCCATACTGGTTCCTACATATTCTACGAAGATCTTTATCAGTCAAACCGCATAACAACATACATTGTTCCCTTTGTCATCGGTATGTTACTTGTCCGAGATTTGATCGTCGGTATTCAATACCCAGTTCAATCTCGTTACCGGTAAGTCTCTTTACTCGTTCCGTAATGCATCATCCCGTAACCAACTCATTTGGTCACATTGCTTGCAAGGCTTATAATGATGTGCATTACCGAGAAGGGCCAGATACCTCTCCGACAATCGGGTGACAAAACCTAATCTCGAAATCGCCAACTCAACATGTACCTTTGGAGACACCTGTAGTACTCCTTTATAATCACCCGATTCGTTGTGACGTTTGGTAGTACCAAAGTGTTCCTCCGGTAAACGGGAGTTGCATATTTCTCATAGTTACAGGAACATGTATAAGTCATGAAGAAAGCAAAAGCAGCATACTAAACGATCAAGTGCTAGGCTAACAAAATGGGTCATGTTAATCACATCATTCTTCTAATGATGTGATCCCATTAATCAAATGACAACACATGTCTATGGTTAGGAAACATAACCATCTTTGATTGATGAGCTAGTCAAGTAGAGGCATACTAGTGACTATATGTTTGTCTATGTATTCACACATGTATCATGTTTCCGGTTAATACAATTCTAGCATGAATAATAAACATTTATCATGATATGAGGAAATAAATAATAACTTTATTATTGCCTCTAGGGCATATTTCCTTCACAGCCAGGTTTTATGCGTTGATGTTATAGCACGAGTAGAACACAAGTGAGTTGTGGGCGATACAAGTCATACTGCTTACCAGCATGTCATACTTTGGTGCAGCGGTATTGTTGGATGAAGCGGCCTGGACCGACATTACGCGTACGCTTACGCGAGACTGGTTCTACCGACGTGCTTTGTGAAGGAAATATGCCCTAGAGGCAATAATAAAGTTATTATTTATTTCCTTATATCATGATAAATGTTTATTATTCATGCTAGAATTGTATTAACAGGAAACATAATACATGTGTGAATACATAAACCTGCAGAGTGTCACTAGTATGCCTCTACTTGACTAGCTCGTTAATCAAAGATGGTTGTGTTTCCTAACCATGAACAAGGAGTTGTTATTTGATTAACGGGATCACATCATTGGTTGAATGATCTGATTGACATGACCCATTCCATTAGCATAGCACCTGATCGTATAGTTTGTTGCTAGTGCTTTTCTTCATGACTTATACATGTTCCTATGACTATGAGATTATGCAACTCCCGTTTGCCTGAGGAACACTTTGGATGCTACCAAACGTCACAACGTGAATCGGGTGATTATAAAGGTACATTACGTGTGTCTCCAAAGGTACATGTTGGGTTGGCGTATTTCGAGATTAGGATTTGTCACTCCGATTGTCAGAGAGGTATCTCTGGGCCCTCCCGGTAATGCACATCACTTAAGCCTTGCAAGCATTGCAACTAATGAATTAGTTGTGAGATGATGTATTACGGAACGAGTAAAGAGACTTGCCGATAACGAGATTGAACTAGGTATTGGATACCGACGATCGAATCTCGCAAGTAACATACCGATGACAAAGGGAACAACGATGTTGTTATGCGGTCTGACCGATAAAGATCTTCAGAGAATATGTAGGAGCCAATATGGGCATCCAGGTCCCGCTTATTGGTTATTGACCAGAGAGGTGTCTCGGTCATGTCTACATAGTTCTCGAACCCGTAGGGTCCGCACGCTTAACGCTTCGATGATGATTACTATGAGTTGTTATGATGTTTCTGTACCGAAGGTTGTTCGAGTCCCGGATGAGATCACGGACGTGACGAGGAGTCTCGAAATGGTCGAGACATAAAGATTCATATATTGGAAGTCTATGTTTGGACATCGGAAGTGTTCGGGTGAAATTAGAATTTTACCAAGTACCGGAGGTTACCTAACCCCCGGAATACTAATGGGCCAACATGGGCCTTAGTGGAAAGGAGAGAAGGGGCCCAAGTGCTGGTCACACCTTCCCCCTTCCCTAGTCCTATTAGGACTAGGGAGAAGGCGCCCCTCTCTCCCTTCCCACTTGGGGAAACCTAGTTGGACTAGGATTGGGGGAATCCTACTCCTAGTAGGAGTAGGACACCCTGGCGCACCTCCCTTGGCCGGCCAGCCCTCCTCCTTCCCTCCTTTATATCACAGGCAGAGGGCACCCCATGACACACAAGTTGATCCTTGAGATCTTTCCTTAGCTGTGCGGTGCCCCTTCCACCATATTACACCTCGAGAATACCGTGGCGGAGCTTAGGCGAAGCCTGCGCCGTGGAACATCATCATCGTCACCACGCCGTCGTCTTGTGAAACTCTCCCTCAACACTCGGCTGGATCGGAGTTCGAGGGACGCCATCGAGCTGAACGTGTGCAGAACTCGGAGGTGCCGTGACGCTCGGTACTTGGATCGGTTGGATCGTGAAGAAGTACGACTACTTCCTCTACGTTGCGTCAACGCTTCACTGTGGGTCTACGAGGGCACGTAGACAACACTCTCATCTCGTTGCTATGCATCACCATGATCTTGGCGTGATCGTGAGGAAAATTTTGAAATTACTACGTTCCCCAACAAAGTGGTATCGAGCCTGGTTTTATGCGTTGATGTCATATGCACGAGTAGAACACAAGTGAGTTGTGGACGATACAAGTCATACCGCCTACCAAAGATGTCATACTTTGGTTCAGCGGTATTGTTGGAAAGACGATCCAGACCAACCTTACGCTGCATTTCCACGCGAGACCGTTCTCGACGTGCTTTGCACATAGATGGCTTGTGGAAGACTGTCTCTCCAACTTTAGTTGAACTGAAAGTGGCTACGCCCGTCCTTGAGAAGGTTAAAACGGAGTCTATTTGACGAAGTATCGTTGTGGTTTTGATGCGTAGGTAAGAACGGTTCTTGCTCAGCCCGAAGCAGCCACGTAAAACTTGCAACAACAAAGTAGAGGACGTCTAACTTGTTTTTGCAGGGCATGTTGTGATGTGATATGGTCAAGACCAGATGCTATATTTTGTTGTATGAGATGATCATGTTTTGTAACCGAAGTTATCGGCAATCGGCAGAGCCATATGGTTGTCGCTTATTGTATGCAATGCAATCGCGATGTAATGCTTTACTTTATTACTAAGCGGTAGTGATAGTCGTGGAAGCATAAGATTGGCGAGACGACAACGATGCTACGATGGAGATCAAGGTGTCGCGCCCGGTGACGATGGTGATCATGACGGTGCTTTGAGATGGAGATCACAAGCACAAGATGATGATGGCCATATCATATCACTTATATTGATTGCATGTGATGTTTATCCTTTATGCATCTTATTTTGCTTGATTGTGGTAGCATTATAAGATGATCTCTCACTAATTATCAAGAAGTGTTTTCCCGAGTATGCACCGCTATGAAAGTTCTTCGTCTTTGAGACACCACGTGATGATCGGGTGTGATAGGCTCTACGTTCAAATACAACGGGTGCAAAACAGTTGCACACGCGAATACTCAGGTTATACTTGACGAGCTATGCATATAAGATATGACCTCGGAACACGGAGACCCGAAGGTCGGCGTGAATCATATAGTAGATATGATCAACATAGTGATGTTCACCATTGAAACTACTCCATCTCACGTGATGATCGGACATGGTTTAGTTGATTTGGATCACGTGATCACTTAGAGGATTAGAGAGATGTCTATCTAAGTGGGAGTTCTTAAGTAATATGATTAATTGAACTTTAATTTATCATGAACTTAGTCCTGGTAGTATTAGCATATCTATGTTGTAGATCAATAGCTCGCGTTATTGCTTCCCCTGTTTATTTTGATATGTTCCTAGAGAAAATTGTGTTGAAAAAATGTTAATAGCAATGATGCGGATTGGATCCGTGATCTGAGGTTTATCCTCATTGCTGCATGTAAGAATTACGTCCTTGATGCACCGCTAGGTGACGGACCTATTGCAGGAGCGTATGCGCACGTTATGAACGCTTTGGCTAGCTCAATATGATGACTACTTGATAGTTTAGTGCACCATGCTTAACGGCTTAGAATCGGGATTTCAAAGACGTTTTGAACGTCATGGACCATATGAGATGTTCCAGGAGTTGAAGTTAATATTTCCAGCAAATACCCGAGTTGAGAGATATGAAGTCTCCAACAAAGTTCTAAAGCTAAAAGATGGAGGAGAATCGCTCAACTAGTGAGCATGTGCTCAGATTGTCCGGGTACTTCAATCGCTTGAATCAAGTGGGAGTTAATCTTCATTATAAGACAGTGATTGACAGAATTCTCTAGTCACCATCACTAAGTTACTAGAACTTCGTGATGAACTATAGTATGCAAGGGATGACGAAAACGATTCCCGAGCTCTTCGTGATGTTGAAATCGACGAAGGTAGAAATCAAGAAAGAGCATCAAGTGTTGATGATTGACAAGACCACTAGTCTCAAGGAAAAGGGCAAAGGAACAAGGGGAACTTCATGAAGAACGGCAAGCAAGTTGCTGCTCTAGTGAAGAAGCCAAAGTATTTACCTAAGCCTGAGACTAAGTGCTTTTGCTGCAATGGAACTGGTCACTAGAAGCGGAACTACCCCAAGTATTTGGCGGATAAGAAGGATGGCAAAGTGAACAAAGGTATATTTGATATACAGATTATTGATGTGTATTTTACTAGTGTTCGTAGCAACCCTCGGTATTTGATACTGGTTCAGTTGCTAAGAGTAGTAACTTGAAACGGGAGTTGCGTAATAAATGTAAACTAGTTGAAGGGAAGTGACGATGAGTGTTGGAAGTAGTTCCAAGATTGATATGATCATCATCGCACACTCCCTACACTTTCGGGATTAGTGTGGAACCTAAATAAGTATTATTTGGTGTTGAGCATAAATATGATTTGATCATGTTTATTGCAATACGGTTATTCATTTAAGTAAGAGAATAAATTGTTGTTCTGCTTACATGAATAAAACCTTATATGGTTACACACCCAATGAAAACGGTTCATTGGATCTCGATCATAGTGATACACATATTCATAATATTGAAACCAAAAGATGCAAAGTTAATAATGATAGTGCAACTTATTTGTGGCACTGCCGTTTAGGTCATATTGGTGTAAAGCGCATGAAGAAACTCCATGCTGAAGGATTTTTGGAATCACTTGATTATGAATCATTTGATGCTTGCTAACCGTGCCTTTTGGGCAAGATGACTAAAACTCCGCTTCTCGGAACAATGGAACAAGCTCTTGACTTATTGGAAATAATACATACCGATGTATGCGATCCAATAAGTGTTGATGCTCGTGGCAAGTATCGTTATTTGGTTGACCTTCACAAGATGATTTGAGCAGATATGGGTATATCTACTTGATGAAACACAAGTCTGAAACATTTGAAAAGTTCAAAGAATTTCAGAGTGAAGTGAAGAATCATCGTAACAAGAAAATAAAAGTTTCTACGATATGATCGCAGAGGAAAAATATTTGAGTTACGAAGTTTGGCCTTCGCTAAAACAATGTGAAATAATTTCACTACTCACGCCACAGAACACCACAAAGCATAATGGTGTGTCCGAACGTCGTAACCACACTTTATTGGATATGGTGCGATCTATGATGTATCTTACCGATTTACCACTATCGCTTTGGGGTTATGCATTAGAGACAGCTGCATTCACGCTTAATAGGGCACCATCTAAATCCGCTGAGATGACACCGTATGAACTATGGTTTAACAAAGAAACCTAAGCTGTCATTTCTTAAAAGTTTGGAGTTGTGATGCTTATGTGAAAAAGTTTTCACCGATAAGCTCAAACCCAAATCGGAGAAGTGCGTCTTCATAGAATACCCAAAGGTAACTATTGGGTACACCTTCTATCACAGATCCGAAGGCAAGTTATTCGTTGTTAAGGTGGATCCTTTCTAGAGAAGAAGTTTCTCTCGAAAGAAGTGAGTGGGAGGAAAGTAGAAACTTGATGATGTAATTGTACCTTCTCCCTTATTGGAAAGTAGTTCATCATAGAAATCAGTTCTAGTGATTCCTACACCAATTAGTGAGGAAGTTAATGATGATGATCATGAAACTTCAGATCAAGTTGCTACCAAACCTCGTAGGTCTTCCAGAGTAAGATCCGCACTAGAGTGGTACGGTAATCATGTTCTGGAAGTCATGTTACTAGACCATGATGAACCTACGAACTATGAGGAAGCAATGATGAGCCCAGATTCCGCGAAATGGCTTGAGGCCATGAAATCTGAGATAGGATCCATGTATGAGAACAAAGTATGGACTTTGATTGACTTGCTCGATGATCGCAAGCCATGTTAAATAAATGGATCTTCAAGAGGAAGACGGACACCGATAGTAGTGTTACTATCTACAAAGCTCGACTTGTCACAAAAGGTTTTCGACAAGTTCAAGGTGTTGACTACAATGAGATTTTCTCAACCGTAGCGATGCTTAAGTCTGTCCGAATCATGTTAGCAATTGCCACATTTTATGAAATCTGGCAAATGGATGTCAAAACTACATTCTTTAATGGATTTATTAAAGAAGAGTTGTATATGATGCAAATCAGAAGGTTTTTTCAATCCTAAAGGAACTAACAAAATATGCAAGCTCCAGTGATCCATCTATGGACCGGTGCAAGCATCTCAGAGTTGGAATACATGCTTTGATAAGTTGATCATAGCATATAGTTTTATCTGCACTTGTGGAAAAGCCTGTATTTACAAGAAAGTGAGTGGGAGCACTACAGCATTTCTGATAAGTATATTGTTGATCGGAAATAATGTAGAATTATTCTGCAAAGCATAAAGGAGTATTTGAAAGGAGTTTTTCAAAGAAGGACCTCGGTGAAGCTGCATTACATTGAGCATCAAGATCTATTGAGATAGATCAAAAACGCTTGATGAGTTTTTCAATAAGAACATACCTTGTCAAGATTTTGAAGTAGTTCAAAATGGAACAGTCAAAGAAAAGTTCTTGCATGTGTTGCAAAGGTGTGAAATTGAGTAAGACTCAAATCCCGACCACAGCAGAAAAATAGAAAAGAGAATGAAAGTCATTCCCTATGCCTCGATCATAGGTTCTATAAAGTATGCTATGCTATGTACCAGACCTATTGTATACCTTGCTCTGAATTTTGCAAGGGAGTACAATAGTGATCTAGGAGTAGATCATCGACATTGATCAAGAACATCCTTAGTGAGGACTAAGGAAATATTTCTCGATTATGGAGGTGATAAAAAGCCCGTCGTAAAGAGTTACATCGATGCGGGCTTTTGACACTGACTCAGATGACTCTAAGTCTCAATCTGGATACATATTATAAGTGGGAGCAATTAGCTAGAGTAGCCCCGTGCAGAGCATTGTAGACATAGAATATTTGCAAAATACATACGGCTCTGAATGTGACAGACCCGTTGACTAAGCTTCTCTCACGAGCAAAACATGATCATCCCTTAGTACTCTTTGGGTGTTAATCACATAACGATGTGAACTAGATTATTGACTCTAGTAAACCCTTTGGGTGTTGGTCACATGACGATGTGAACTATGGGTGTTAATCACATACAGATGTGAATATTAGTGTTGAATCACATGAGGATGTGAACTAGATTATTGACTCTAGTGCAAGTGGGAGACTGAAGGAAATATGCCCTAGAGGCAATAATAAAGTTATTATTTATTTCCTTATATCATGATAAATGTTTATTATTCATGCTAGAATTGTATTAACAGGAAACATAATACATGTGTGAATACATAAACCTACAGAGTGTCACTAGTATGCCTCTACTTGACTAGCTCGTTAATCAAAGATGGTTGTGTTTCCTAACCATGAACAAGGAGTTGTTATTTGATTAACGGGATCACATCATTGGTTGAATGATCTGATTGACATGACCCATTCCATTAGCATAGCACCTGATCGTATAGTTTGTTGCTAGTGCTTTTCTTCATGACTTATACATGTTCCTATGACTATGAGATTATGCAACTCCCGTTTGCCTGAGGAACACTTTGGGTGCTACCAAACGTCACAACGTAACGGGGTGATTATAAAGGTACATTACAGGTGTCTCCGAAGGTACATGTTGGGTTGGCATATTTCGAGATTAGGATTTGTCACTCCGATTGTCGGAGAGGTATCTCTGGGCCCTCTCGGTAATGCACATCACATAAGCCTTGCAAGCATTGCAACTAATGAATTAGTTGTGAGATGATGTATTACGGAACGAGTAAAGAGACTTGCCGGTAACGAGATTGAACTAGGTATTGGATACCGACGATCGAATCTCGGGCAAGTAACATACCGATGACAAAGGGAACAACGTATGTTGTTATGCGGTCCTGACCGATAAAGATCTTCGTAGAATATGTAGGAGCCAATATGGGCATCCAGGTCCCGCTATTGGTTATTGACCGCAGAGGTGTCTCGGTCATGTCTACATAGTTCTCGAACCCGTAGGGTCCGCACGCTTAACGCTTCGATGACAGTTACTATGAGTTGTTATGATGTTTCTGTACCGAAGGTTGTTCGAGTCCCGGATGAGATCACGGACGTGACGAGGAGTCTCGAAATGGTCGAGACATAAAGATTCATATATTGGAAGTCTATGTTTGGACATCGGAAGTGTTCCGGTGAAATTAGGAATTTTACTGGCACGGAGGTTACCGAACCCCGGAATACTAATGGGCCAACATGGGCCTTAGTGGAAAGGAGAGAAGGGGCCCAAGTGCTGGTCAGCACCTTCCCCCTTCCCTAGTCCTATTAGGACTAGGAGAAGGCGCCCCCTCTCTCTCCCTTCCCACTTGGGAAACCTAGTTGGACTAGGATTGGGGGAATCCTACCCTAGTAGGAGTAGGACACCCCTGGCGCACCTCCCTTGGCCGGCCAGCCCCTCCTCCTTCCCTCCTTTATATACGGGGGCAGAGGGCACCCCATGACACACAAGTTGATCCTTGAGATCTTTCCTTAGCCGTGTGCGGTGCCCCCTTCCACCATATTACACCTCGAGAATACCGTAGCGAGCTTAGGCGAAGCCTCGCCGGTGGAACATCATCATCGTCACCACGCCGTCGTCTTGTGAAACTCTCCCTCAACACTCGGCTGGATCGGAGTTCGAGGGACGCCATCGAGCTGAACGTGTGCAGAACTCGGAGGTGCCGTCGCTCGGTACTTGGATCGGTTGGATCGTGAAGAAGTACGACTACTTCCTCTACGCTTGCGTCAACGCTTCCATTGGGTCTACGAGGGTACGTAGACAACACTCTCATCTCGTTGCTATGCATCACCATGATCTTGCGTGATCGTAGGAAAATTTTGAAATTACTACGTTCCCCAACACTTTGCACACAGGTGGCTGGCGGGTGTCAGTTTCTCCAACATTAGTTGAACCGAGTGTGTCTACGCCCGGTCCTTGAGAAGGTTAAAACAACACTAACTTGACGAACTATCGTTGTGGTTTTGATGCGTAGGTAAGAACGGTTCTTGCTAAGCCCGTAGCAGCCACGTATAACTTGCAACAACAAAGTAGAGGACGTCTAACTTGTTTTTGCAGGGCATGTTGTGATGTGATATGGTCAAGATGTGATGCTATATTTCATTGTATGAGATGATCATGTTTTGTAACCGAGTTATCGGCAATCGGCGAGAGCCATATGGTTGTCGCTTTATTGTATGCAATGTAATCGCCTTGTAATTGCTTTACTTTATCACTAAGCGGTAGCAATAGTCGTAGAAGCAATAGTTGGCGAGACGACAACGATGCTACGATGAAGATCAAGGTGTCACGCCGGTGACGATGGTGATCATGACGGTGCTTCGGAGATGGAGATCACAAGCACAAGATGATGATGGCCATAACATATCACTTATATTGATTGCATGTGATGTTTATCTTTTATGCATCTTATCTTCCTTTGGTTGACGGTAGCATTATAAGATGATCTCTCACTAAATTTCAAGATAAAAGTGTTCTCCCTGAGAATGCATCATGCCAAAGTTCGTCGTGCCTGCATACACCACGTGATGATCGGGTGTGATAATCTCTACGTCCATCTACAACGGGTGCAAGCCAGTTTTGCACACGCGGAATACTTAGGTTAAACATGACGAGCCTAGCATATGAAGATATGGCCTCGGAACACAGTGACCGAAAGGTCGAGCGTGAATCATATAGTAGATATGATCAACATAGTGATGTTCACCATTGAAAACTACTCCATCTCACGTGATGATCGGACATGTTTTAGTTGATTTCGATCACGTGATCCCTTAGATACTAGAGATATGTCTATCTAAGTGGGAGTTCTTAAGTAATATGATTAATTGAACTTAAATTTATCATGAACTTAGTCCTGGTAGTATTTTGCAAATTATGTTATAGATCAATAGCTCGCGTTGTTGCTTTCATATGTTTATTTTGATATGTTCCTAGAGAAAACTGTGTTGAAAAATATTAATAGCAATGATGCGGATTGGATCCGTGATCTGAGGATTGTCCTCATTGCTGCACAGAAGAATTATGTCCTTGATGCACCGCTAGGTGATGGACCTATTGCAGGAGCAGATGCAGATGTTATGAACGTTTGCTAGCTCAAAATGATGACTACTTGATAGTTTAGTGCACCATGCTTAACGACTTAGAATCGGGACTTCAAAGACGTTTTGAACGTCATGGATCATATGAGATGTTACAGGAGTTGAAGTTAATATTTCAAGCAAATACCCGAGTTAAGAGATATGAAATCTCCAACAAGTTCTATAGCTAAAAGATGGAAGAGAATCGCTCAACTAGTGAGCATGTGCTCAGATTGTCTAGGTACTACAATCGCTTGAATCAAGTGGGAGTTAATCTTCCAGATAAGATAGTGATTGACAGAGTTCTCTAGTCACCATCACCAAGTTAGTAGAACTTCGTGATGAACTATAGTATGCAAAGGATGACGAAAACGATTCCCGAGCTCTTCGCGATGTTGAAATCAACGAAGGTAGAAATCAAGAAAAGAGCATCAAGTGTTGATGATTGACAATACCACTAGTTTCAAGAAAAGGGCAAAGGGAAAGAAAGTGAACTTCAAATAGAATGACAAGCAAGTTGTCACTCCCGCGAAGAAGCTCAAAGCTGGACCAAAGCCTGAAACTGAGTGCTTACACTGCAAAGGAAATGGTCACTGGAAGCGGAAATGCCCTAAATATTTGGTGGATAAGAAGGATGGCAAAGTGAACAAGGGTATATTTGATATACAGGTTATTGATGTGTGCCTTACTAGTGTTTATAGTAGCCCCTGAGTATTTGATACTTGTTCGGTTGCTAAGATTAGTCACTCGAAACAGGAGTTATATAATAAACAGAGACTAGTTGAGGGGAAGTGACGATGAGTGTTGAAAATAGTTCCAAGATTGATATGATCATCATCACACACTCCCTATACTTTCGGGATTAGTGTTAAACCTAAATAAATGTTATTTGGTGTTTGCGTTGAGCATCAATATGATTTGATCATGTTTATTGCAATACAGTTATTCAATTAAAGTCAGAGAATAATTGTTATTCTGTTTACATGAATAAAACCTTCAATGGTCATACACCCAATGAAAATAGTTTGTTGGATCTCGATCGTAGTGATACACATATTCATATATTGATGCCAAAAGATGCAAAGTTAATAATGATAGTGCAACTTATTTGTGGCACTGCTGTTTGGGTCATATCGGTGTAAAGCGCATGAAGAAACTCCATGGAAGATGGATTTTCGGAATCACTTGGTTATGAATCATTTGATGCTTGCGAACCGTGCCTTTTGGGCAAGATGACTAACACTCCGTTCTCCAGAACAATGGAATGAGCTACTGACTTGTTGGAAATAATACATACTGATGTATGCAGACCAATGAGTATTAAGGCTCGTGGCAGGTATCGTTATTTTCTCACCTTCACAGATGATTTGAGCAGATATGGGTATATCTACTTGATGAAACATAAGTCTGAAATAGTTGAAAGGTTCAAAGAATTTCAGAGTGAAGTGGAAAATCATCATAACAAGAAAATAAAGTTTCTGCGATCTGATCATGGAGATGAACATTTTAGTTACGAGTTTGGCCTTCAGTTAAAATAATGTGGAATAGTTTCACAAACTCATGCCACCTGGAACACCACAGCGTAACGGTGTGTCCGAATGTCATAACCACACTTTATTGGATATGGTGCGATCTATGATGTATCTTACCGAGTTACCACTATCGTTTTGGGATTATGCATTAGAGACAGCTGCATTCACTTTAAATAGGGCACCATCAAAATCCGTTGAGACGACACCGTATGAACTATGGTTTAGCAATAAACCTAAGCTGTCGTTTCTTAAAGTTCGGAGTTGCAATGCTTATGTGAAAAGTTTCAACCTGATAAGCTCGAACCCAAATCAGAGAAGTGTGTCTTCATAGAATACCCAAAGGAAACTATTGGGTACACCTTCTATCACAGATCCAAAGGCAAGATATTCGTTGCTAAGATGGATTCTTTCTAGAGAAGGAGTTTCTCTCGAAAGAAGTGAGTGGGAGGAAAGTAGAGCTTGATAAGGTAATTGTACCTTCTCCCGAATTGGAAAGTAGTTCATCATAGAAATTAGGTCCAGTGATTTCTACACCAATTAGTGAGGAAGCTAATGATGATGATCATGAAACTTCAGATCAAGTTACTCTGAGAACCTCGTGGGTCTTCCAGAGTAATGCCCGCACTGCAGTGGTACAGTAATCCTATTCTGGAGGTCATGTTACTTGACCATGACGAACCTACGAACTATGAGGAAGCGATGATGAGCCCAGATTCCGCAAAATGGTTTGAGGCCATGAAATCTGAGATGGGATCCATGTATGAGAACAAAGTATGGACTTTGATTGACTTGCCCAAATGATCGGCGAGCCATTGAGATTAAATGGATCTTTAAGAGGAAGACGGACGCTGATAGTAGGGTTACTATCTACAAAGCTAGATTTGTCGCAAAAGGTTTTCGACAAGTTCAAGGTGTTGACTACGATGAGAGTTTCTCACTCGTATCTATGCTTAAGTCTGTCTGAATCATGTTAGCAATTGCTGCATTTTATGAAATCTGGCAAATGGATAAACAAAATTGCATTCCTTAATGGATTTATTAAAGAAAGAGTTGTATGTGATGCAACCAAAAGGTTTTGTCAATCCTAAAGGTGCTAACAAAATATGCAAGCTCCAGCGATCCATCTATGGACTGGTGCAAGCATCTCGGAGTTGGAATATACGCTTTGATAAGTTGATCAAAGCATATAGTTTTATACAGACTTGCGGTGAAGCCTATATTTACAAGAAATTGAGTGGGAGCACTACAGCATTTCTGATAAGTATATGTGAATGACATATTATTGATCAGGAATAATGTAGAATTATTTTGCAAAGCATAAAGGAGTGTTTGAAAGGAGTTTTTCAAAGAAAGACCTCAGTGAAGCTGCTTACATATTGAGCATCAAGATCTATAGAGATAGATCAAGACGCTTGATAAGTTTTTCAATGAGTACATACCTTGACAAGATTTTGAAGTAGTTCAAAATGGAACAGTCAAAGAAAGAGTTCTTGCCTGTGTTACAAGGTGTGAGATTGAGTAAGACTCAAAACCCGACCACGGCAGAAGATAGAAAGAGAATGAAAGTCATTCCCTATGCCTCAGCCATAGGTTCTATAAAATATGTCATGCTGTATACCAGATCTATTGCATACCCTACCACTAAGTTTGGCAAGGGAGTGCAATAGTGATCTAAGAGTAGATCAATGGACAACGGTCAAAATTATCCTTAGTGGAATAAGGATATGTTTCTCCATTATGGAAGTGACAAAGGTTAAAGTAAAGGGTTACGCCGATGCATGTTTTGACACTAATCTAGATGACTCTAAGTATCGGTCTAGATATATATTGAAAGTGGGAGCAATTAGCTAGAGTAGCTCCGCGAGCATTGTAGACATAGAAATTTGCAAAATACTTACGGATCTGAATGTGACAGACCCGTTGACTAAAATTATCTCACAAGCAAAACATGATCACAACTTAGTACACTTTGGGTGTTAATCACATAGCGATGTGAACTAGATTACTGACTCTAGTAAATCCTTTGGGTGTTGGTCACATGTCGATGTGAACTATGGGTGTTAACCACATAAAGATGTGAACTATTGATGTTAAATCACATGGCGATGTGAACTAGATTATTGACTCTAGTGCAAGTGGGAGACTGAAGGAAATATGCCCTAGAGGGAATAATAAAGTTATTATTTATTTCCTTATTTCATGATAAATGTTTATTATTCATGCTAGAATTGTATTAAGCGGAAACATAATACATGTGTGAATACATAGACAAACAGAGTGTCACTAGTAGGCCTGTACTTGACTAGCTCGTTGATCAAAGATGGTTATGTTTCCTAACCATAGACATGATTTGTCATTTGATTAACGGGATCACATCATTAGGAGAATGATGTGATTGACATGACCCATTCCGTTAGCTTAGCACACGATCGTTTAATATGTTGCTATTGCTTTCTTCATGACTTATACATGTTCCTATGACTATGAAATTATGTAACTCCCGCTTACCGGAGGAACACTTTGTGAGATACCAAACGTCACAACGTAACTGGGTGATTATAAGGGTGCTCTACAGGTGTCTCCGAAGGTACTTGTTGAGGTGACGTATTTTGAGATTAGGATTTGTCACTCCGATTGTCAGAGAGGTATCTCTGGGCCCTCTCGGTAATGCACATCACTATAAGCCTTGCAAGCAATGTAGCTAATGAGTTAGTTACGAGATGATGCATTACATAACAAGTAAAGATACTTGCCGGTAACGAGATTGAACTAGGTATTGGATACCGACGATCAAATCTCGGGCAAGTAACATTCCGATGACAAAGGGAACAACGTATGTTGTTATGCGGTTTGACCGATAAAGATCTTCGTAGAATATGTAGGAGCCAATATGAGCATCCAGGTTCCGCTATTGGTTATTGACCGGAAATGTGTCTCGGTCATGTCTACATAGTTCTCGAACCCGTAGGGTCCGCACGCTTAAGGTTTCGTTGATAGTTTTATTATGAGTTTATGAGTTTTGATGTACCGAAGGTTGTTCGGAGTCCCGGATGTGATCACGGACTTGACGAGGAGTCTCGAAATGGACGAGACATAAAGATCGATATATTGGACGACTATATTTGGACACCGGAAAGGTTCCGGGTAAGATTGGGACAATACCGGATCACCGGGAGGTTATGGTAACCCCCCGGGAGGTATATGGGCCTTATTGGGCCTTAGTGGAAAGGAGGGGAAAGGAGCAAGGGAGGTGGTGCCCCCCCCAAGCCCAATCCGAATTGGGAGGGGGCCCGGCCCCCCCTTTCCTTCCTCCGTCCTTCCTCTTCCTTGTCTCCTACTCCTACTACATGGAAGGGGAGGAATCCTACTCCCAGTGGGAGTAGGACTCCTCCAGGGCGCGCCATAGGGGCCGGCCCTCTCCCCCTCCGCCACTCCTTTATATACAGGGGCAGGGGGGCACCTCTGGACATAACAACAATTGATGCTTGAGATCTCTTAGCCGTGTGCGGTGCCCCCCTCCATCATAGTTCTCCTCGATAATATTGTAGCGGTGCTTAGCCGAAGCCTTGCGACGGTAGAACGTCAAGATCGTCACCACGCCGTCGTGTTGACGGAACTCTTCCCCGACACTTTGCTGGATCGAATCCGGGGAACGTCATCGAGCTGAACGTGTGCAGGAACTCAGAGGTGCCATAGTTTCGGTGCTTGATCGGTCGGGCCGTGAAGACGTATGACTACATCAACCGCGTTGTGCTAACGCTTCCGCTTTCGGTCTACAAGGATACGTGGACACACTCTCCCCTCTCGTTGCTATGCACCACCATGATCTTGCGTGTGCGTACATTTTTTTTGAAATTACTATGTTCCCCTACACATCAACGTATTGTTCTAACGCTTCCGCTATCGGTCTACGAGGGTACGTGGACAACACTCTCCCCTCTCGTTGCTATGCATCACAATGATCTTGCGTGTGCATAGGAATTTTTTTGAAATTACTACGTTCCCCAACATGTTGGTCACACGACGATGTGAACTATGGGTGTTAATCATATACAGATACGAATATTGGTGTCAAATCACATGGCGATGTGAACTAGATTCTTGACTCTAGTGCAAGTGGGAGACTGAAGGAAATATGCCCTAGAGGCAATAATAAAGTTACTATTTATTTCCTTATTTCATGATAAATGTTTATTATTCATGCTAGAATTGTATTAACCGGAAACATAATACATGTGTGAATACATAGACAAACATAGTGTCACTAGTATGCCTCTACTTGACTGGCTCGTTAATCAAAGATGGTTAAGTTTCCTTACCATAGACATGAGTTGTCATTTTGATTAACGGGATCACATCATTAGGATAATGATGTGATTGACTTGACCCATTCCGTTAGCTTAGCACTTGATCGTTTAGTATGTTGCTATTGCTTTCTTCATGACTTATGCATGTTCCTATGACTATGGGATTATGCAACTCCCGTTCACCGGAGGAACACTATGTGTGATACCAAACGTCACAACGTAATTGGGTGATTATAATGATCTACAGGTGTCTCCGAAGGTACATGTTGGGTTGGCATATTTCGAGATTACGATTTCCCACTCCGATTGTCCGAGAGGTATCTCTGGGCCCATTCGGTAATGCACATCACTTAAGCCTTGCAAGCATTGCAACTAATGAGTTAGTTGTAGGATGATGTATTACGGAACGAGTAAAGAGACTTGCCGGTAACGAGATTGAACTAGGTATTGAGATACCGACGATCGAATCTCGGGCAAGTAACATACCGATGACAAAGGGAACAACGTATGTTGTTATGCGATTTGACCAATAAAGATCTTCATAGAATATGTAGGAGCCAATATGAGCATCCAGGTTCCGCTATTGGTTATTGACCGGAGACGTGTCTCGGCCATGTCTACATAGTTCTCGAACCCGTAGGGTCCGCACGCTTAAAGTTAGATGACGGTTATATTATGAGTTTATGTGTTTTGATGTACCGAAGCTAGTTCGGAGTCCCGGATGAGATCGGGAACATGACGAGGAGTCTCTAAATGGTCGAGACGTAAAGATCGATATATTGGACGACTATATTCGGACATCGGAATAGGAGGGAGGCCGGCCTAGGAGGGGGCGCGCCAAGTGGAGTCCTACTCCCACCGGGAGTAGGACTCCCTCCTTCCTTGTTGGAGTAGGAGAAGGGAAAGAGGGGGAGAGGAAGAAGGAAAAGGGGGCCGCACCCCTTGTCCAATTCGGACCAGAGGGGGGCTGCGGGCCTCCTTCCTTTCAGCCTCTCTCCTCTATTCCCGTATGGCCCAATAAGGCCCATATACTCCCCGGCGAATTCCCGTAACTCTCCGGTACTCCGAAAAATACCCGAATCACTCAGAACCTTTCCGAACTCCGAATATAGTCGTCCAATATATCGATCTTTACGTCTCGACCATTTCGAGACTACTCGTCATGTCCCCAATCTCATCCGGGACTCCAAACTCCTTCGGTACATCAAAACTCATAAACTCATAATATAACTGTCATCGAAACCTTAAGCGTGCGGACCCTACGGGTTCGAGAACTATGTAGACATGACCTATAACTATTCTCGGTCAATAACCAATAGCGGAACCCGGATGCTCATATTAGCTCGTACATATTCTGCGAAGATCTTTATCGGTCAAACCACATAACAACATACGTTGTTCCCTTTGTCATCGGTATGTTACTTGCCCGAGGTTCGATCGTCGGTATCCAATACCTAGTTCAATCTCGTCACTGGCAAGTCCCTTTACTCGTTACGTAATGCATCATTCAGTAACTAACTCATTAGCTACATTGCTTGCAAGGCTTATAGTGATGTGCATTACCGAGAGGGCCCAGAGATACCTCTCCGACAATCGGAGTGACAAAACCTAATCTCGAAATACGCCAACCCAACATGTACCTTTGGAGACGCCTGTAGTACTCCTTTATAATCACCCGATTACGCTAGGACGCTTTGGTAGCACCGAAAGTGTTCCTCCGTAAACGGGAGTTGCATAATCTCATAGTTACGTGAACATGTATAAGTCATGAAGAAAGCAATAGCAATATACTAAACGATCAAGTGCTAGGCTAACGGAATGGGTCATGTCAATCACATCATTCTCCTAATGATGTGATCCCGTTAATCAAATGACAACTCATGTCTATGGCTAGGAAACTTAACCATCTTTGATTCAACGAGCTAGTCAAGTAGAGGCATACTAGTGACACTATGTTTGTCTATGTATTCACACATGTATTATGTTTCCGGTTAATACAATTCTAGCATGAATAATAAACATTTATCATGACATGAGGAAATAAATAATAACTTTATTATTGCCTCTAGGGCATATTTCCTTCAGACAGTAGTTACACGAAGATGCCTTCATCAAGGTAACGGCGTAGAACGCTGCCATTGCCTGTCTTCATCTCGGTTTTCACCGGCAACCATGTCTCCCTAACTCACAGCCGGGACTAGGTGATGGATCTCGGGATCCGGTCACCAAGCTTTTGGCCGGCCACCACCTACGAAGAAGATGACCACCACCACTGGCTACACCGGCCAGAACAAATCTGCAATGGGTGCCGCCAAGCAGTCCACCAGTCCCTTGACGCTGCCGTCGATCTAAAGCCAGATGACATGCCGCCTAAGACCACATCGGGCCGCCGCCGCAGCAGCCGCCCATGGCGCGAGGCATGGCCGGCCGCCGCCGCCGTCAAAGCCAACACCGTCGCTTGTAGATCGGCCGCACCTCCACGCATGTTGGGGTCCCGCCACCCCTGAGACGCGGAAGGGAGGAAGATCCCCCACCACCGCCGTCGGCCTCCGGGCACAAGCCGGCGGCGTCCTCTGGCGGCGGCGGGAGAAGGGGAGGAGGATGTGTAAGATTTGTTAGGAAGCGTTAAACCCTTTGCTCGGGCCGCATGTATATTTATGGAAGATTTGCCGTGGCTTACACGTTTGGAATATCGCTAGGATTCTTCCAGATACATCGAGAAAGACATGGGAAAGAAGAACAGAAGAAGAGATAGAAACAGAAACAATTTGAACATATCTGACTATCTCTACGTAGGATATTCTAACATCCTCCCTCAATCCAAACCTATGATTTCTCTAGGTTTAGATTGTACTTGAACTCATTCAGTCGTCTCGTAGTAAGTGGTTTGGTGAAGCCATCAGCAAGTTGATCTCCTGTGGGAATAAACTTGATGTCAAGTAGCTTCCGTGCTACTCTTTCTCTCACAAAATGAAAATCAACCTCTATGTGTTTTGTATGTGCATGGAACACAGGATTTGCAGACAAATAGGTAGCACCAAGGTTGTCACACCATAACCTCGCTGCTTGTGGGGACTTGATCCCCAACTCGTATAGAAGGGTCTGTATCCACATGACTTCAGCTGTTGCATTCGCAAGAGCCTTGTATTCTGCTTCAGTACTTCATCTTGACACAGTGGCCTGTTTCCTTGCACTCCATGACACAAGGTTTGATCCCAGAAACACAGCAAAACCACCTATGGACCTCCTGTCATCAGCGCATCCTGCCTAGTCTGCATCTGAATATGCACTAACTAGCATGGATGATGACTTAAGAATCTTGATTCCAAGTCCCATTGTGAACTTTAGATACCTCAGAATTCTCTTTACTGCAGTCCAATGAACTATACTGGGTGCATGTAAGAACTGACATACTTTGTTGACAGAATATGAAATATCAGGTCTAGTCAATGTCAAGTATTGTAGAGCACCAACTACACTCCTATAGTTTGTTGCATCATTCAGTCCAAGTAACTCACCTCCTTCAACTGTAAGTTTCTCAGAAGTGGAGAGTGGTGTGCTTACCGGTTTGCAATGTTCCAGACCTACCCTTCTCAAAATATCTGTGGTGTATTTCTCTTGTGTAAGAAGTATTCCATCCTTAATCTGTTTTACTTCTATGCCAAGGAAATAATGAAGGTCACCCAAATCCTTAAGTGCGAATTCCACTTTAAGATCACGAAGCAGGCAGGTAGTGGCTTCTGAGCTGGAACTGGCAACAATTATATCGTCAACATAAACAAGAACAAACATAGAGATGTTGCCTTTGTGATAAAAGAATAGTGAGGTATCTGCCTTGCTTGGAGTAAAACCAAGTTGTTGTAACTGAGTGCTTAACCTAGAATACCAGGCTCTTGGGGCCTGTTTTAATCCATACAAAGCTTTGTCCAACTTACAAACAAAATGAGGTGTACTTTTGTTCTCATAACCTGGTGGTTGCCGCATGAACACTTCTTCCTCAAGAACACCATGAAGAAACGCTGCTCGAACGCCTAGTCGGCATAAACTCCACCCTCTGGAAATAGCAATAGACAATACAAGTCGAATAGTAGCTGCCTTGACAACAGGGCTAAAGGTATCCTCATAATCAATTCCAAACCTTTGTTTAAACCCTTTTGCAACCAATCTAGCTTTGTATCTATCTATATTTCCATCAGACTTTCTTTTAATCTTATAGACCCATTTGCAGTCAATCAAATTCTTTCCTTTTCTTGGTGGTACAAGATGCCACGTTTTATTTTTTATGAGTGCTTGATATTCACTGTCCATAGCCCCTTTCCATTCTTTGTGAGCAAGAGCTTCTGCTAAATGAGTAGGCTCACCTGAGTTGGTAAGAAAAGCATATTTGCGGGAATCATACCTCATGTGCCATCTTTGTACTCCTTAGGCTTGAACACTCCATATTTTGATCTGGTATGGCGCTGAGAAGTTTCTGATGATATTGAAGGAAATATGCCCTAGAGGCAATAATAAAGTTATTATTTATTTCCTTATTTCATGATAAATGTTTATTATTCATGCTAGAATTGTATTAACCGGAAACATAATACATGTGTGAATACATAGACAAACAGTGTCACTAGTATGCCTCTACTTGACTAGCTCGTTAATCAAAGATGGTTATGTTTCCTAACCATAGACATGAGTTGTCATTTGATTAACGGGATCACATCATTAGGAGAATGATCTGATTGACATGACCCATTCCGTTAGCCTAGCACTTGATCGTTTAGTATGTTGCTATTGCTTTCTTCATGACTTATACATGTTCCTATAACTATGAGATTATGCAACTCCCGTTTACCGGAGGAACACTTTGGGTACTACCAAACGTCACAACGTAATTGGGTGATTATAAAGGAGTACTACAAGTGTCTCCAAAGGTACTTGTTGGGTTGGCGTATTTCGAGATTAGGTTTTGTCACTCCGATTGTCGGAGAGGTATCTCTGGGCCTTCTCGGTAATACACATCACATAAGCCTTGCAAGCATTACAACTAATGAGTTAGTTGTGAGATGATGTATTACTGAACGAGTAAAGAGACTTACCAGTAACGAGATTGAACTAGGTATTGGATACCGACGATCGAATCTCGGGCAAGTAACATACCGATGACAAAAGGAACAACGTATGTTGTTATGCGGTCTGACCGATAAAGATCTTCGTAGAATATGTAGGAACCAATATGGGCATCCAGGTCCCGCTATTGGTTATTGACCGAGAATAGTTCTAGGTCATGTCTACATAGTTCTCGAACCGTAGGGTCCGCACGCTTAAGGTTTCAATGACGGTTATTATGAGTTTATGTATTTTGATGTACCGAAGGAGTTCGGAGTCCCGGATGAGATCGGGGACATGACGAGGAGTCTCGAAATGGTCGAGACGTAAAGATCGATATATTGGACGACTATATTCGGAGTTCGGAAAGGTTCCGAGTGATTCGGTATTTTTCGAGTACCGGTAGTTACGGGAGAAGTAATGGGCCTTGATGGGCTTTAGTGGGAAGAGGAAAAGGCTGCTGCGCCCCCTCCCTCTAGTCCGAATTGGACTAGGGAAAAGGGGCCGCCACCTTTCCTACTCCTCCACTTCCTTCTCCCTTCCTCCCCTACATGGAAGGATTCCTAGTTGGACTAGGAAAGGGGAATCCTACTCCCTGGGAGTAGGACTCCCCTGGCGCCGCCAAACATAGGGCCGGCCTCCTCCCTCCCTTGCTCCTTTATATACGGGGCAGGGGCACCCCATAGACACACAAGTTGATCCTTGAGATCGCTCCTTAGCTGCGTGCGGTGCCCCTCCACCATATTCCACCTCGGTCATATTGTAGCGGTGCTTAGGCGAAGCCTGCGACGGTGAAACATCAAGATCGTCCACCACGCCGTCAGGTCGACGGAACTCCCTCCCCGAGCTTTGCTGGATCGAAGACCGTGGAGCGCCATCGAGCTGAACGTGTGCCAAGAACTCGGAGGTGCCGGAGTAACGCGCTGTGATCGGCTGGATCGTGAGGAGAACGTCGACTACTTCCTCTACGTCATCATCGACTCGGAGGTGCCGGAGTAACGGCGCTGGGATCGGCAGGATCGTGAGGAGAAAGTACGACTACTTCCTCTACGCCAGATCGCTTCCGCTTACGGTCTACGAGGGTACGTAGACAACACTCTCCCCTCTCGTTGCTATGTCATCACCATGGTCCTGTGTGTGCGTAGGAAAATTTTTGAAATGACTGCGTTCCCCAACAGATATACGTGTAACAGCTGTTGCAGTTTCGGCACTACCACAACCAGCCGCAGAGAATCCAGCCGAATCCTCCTGGACTGCAGCGCTGCATGCCTCCAGATCCAAGGCGGGCACAGGATCCGGCGAGATACGCCTCGCACTGCACGCTCCAGCAGGAGAGATCTGCACAGCGCTGTCAGCGGGTCCCGTGTCGGTCGGGCTGTCGGCCACATGACGCACCGGTTCCCACGTCGCGCGTGCGGACGGGCTGCAACTCGCGCCATCTGGGTCCACGCCCACATCTCGGTCGGCCACCCGCTCGTCAGGTGGGCTGTCGCTGCCACTTGGCGTCATGGGAGACGCTGCAGCACGCGGAGACACCGCTGCGCGCTGGGAGGCAGGGCTATCAGCCTGGGATCCAGCGCCATTTTCGTCCTCTTCTGCACACATAAAATCATAGCTCGATGCTGCATTTTTTTCATTAGTATCTGAATTTTTCTCTGGACAAGACACATGATCATGTTCTATTAATTCTCCCCCGTGATCAGGACATGTCAAAGAATCAGAGAGAAGAGAGATTTCTGTTCGAAGAAGGGCTCCCGCATTGGGATGAAGCTTGGCGAAAGGGAAAAGAGTTTCATCAAAAATCACATCCCGAGAGATGTAGATGCGCCCAGTTGAGATTTCTGGACACTTGTAACCCTTATGAAGATTACTATAGCCAAGGAAAACGCATTGAGTGGAACGAAACTCAAGTTTGTGGCGATTATATGGACGAAGATTAGGATAGCATGCGCATCCAAATACTTTGAGAGAATTATAATCTGGCTTCTGATGAAACAATCGTTCTAAGGGAGTTGTGTTTCCAATAACCTTGCTAGGCGAACGATTGATAAGGTAAGTGGCAGCAATAAACGCTTCATCGCAATACTTTAGTGGCATAGATGCGTGAGCAAGAAGAGAAAGGCCTACTTCAACGATATGACGGTGTTTGCGTTCGGCAGAACCGTTCTGTTGGTGTGCATGAGGACACGAGACATGATGCTCAATACCTATGCTTCGAAAGAAAGAGTTGAGCTTCTCATACTCTCCTCCCCAGTCACTCTGGACTGTAATGGTTTTCTTGTCAAATTGTCACTCAACAAGCTTTTGGAATTCTTGGAAGACAACAAAGACTTCAGATTTGAATTTAAGCAAGTATATCCATGTAAACTTACTATAATCATCAATGAAGCTAACATAATATTTTTTTTCTTCCAAAGGAATCTCTAGCATGACCCCATACATCACTGAATATCAGTTCCGACGGAGCATGAGAAACACTATTTGACCTAGGATACGGGAGTTGATGACTCTTGGCACATTGACAAGCATCACAGACAGACTCTTTGTTCTTACTACGAGACAATTGAAGATTGCCTTTATTCACTACTTGATCAACTATTTTTAATGAAGGATGACCTAATCTTTGATGCCACCTCTCTAAGGACGGCTTGACCACGGAGTAGACTTGACGATGACGCTTGCGACTAAAAGCTCTTGACGTGATAGGATATAGACCGCCGACGCATCTACCGTGATGGAGGAGCTCCCTCGTTGCCCGATCCTTAATGAAAAATACTTGGGGTGAGTTTCAAAGAAGACATTATTATCGGCTGTAAAGCGAGACATGGAAGCAAGATTTTTGTTGGCTTGAGGGACATGAAGAACATCTTTCAGAAGAAGATCACGTTTAGAATTAGGGAAATTAATGGACGATTGACCGATGTGATATATGTCCATACTGTTGGGGAACGTAGTAATTTCAAAAAATTTCCTACGTACACGCAAGATCATGGTGATGGCATAGCAACGAGAGGGGAGAGTGTTGTCCACGTACCCTCGTAGACCATAAGCGGAAGCGTTATGACAACGCGGTTGATGTAGTCGTACGTCTTCACGATCTGACCGATCCAAGTACCGAACGTACAGCACCTCCGAGTTCAGCACACGTTCAGCTCGATGACGATCCCCGGGCTCCAATCCGGCAAAGCTTTGGGGATGAGTTCCGTTAGCACGACGGCGTGGTGACGATGATGATGCTCTATCACGCAGGGCTTCACTAAACTCCGCGACGATATGACCGAGGTGGAATACGGTGGAGGGGGGCACCGCACACGGCTAAGGAACGATCCGTAGACCAACTTGTGTGTCTATGGGGTGCCCCCTGCCCCCGTATATAAAGGAGGGAGGGGGGAGGCCGGCCGGCCCTTGTTGGGCGCGCCAGGAGGAGTCCTCCTCCTCCTAGTTGGAGTAGGACTCATCCTTTCCTACTCCTACTAGGAGGGGAAGGAAGGGGGAGAGGAGGGGAAGGAAAGAGGGGGCGCCGCCTCCTAGTCCACCGGACCAGAGGAGAGAGGGCGCGGCCCTTCCTGGCCGCCCTCTCTCTTCCACCAAGGCCCATGTGGCCCATTAACACTCGGGGGGTTCCAGTAACCTCCCAAGACTCCGCTTTTCTCCAAATCGCCGGAACACTTCCGGTGTCCGAATATAGTCGTCCAATATATCAATCTTTATGTCTCGACCATTTCGAGACTCCTCGTCATGTCCGTGATCACATCCGGGACTTCGAACAAACTTCGGTACATCAAAACTTATAAACTCATAATAAAACTGTCATCGTAACGTTAAGTGTGCGGACCCTACGGGTTCGAGAACTATGTAGACATGACCTAGAACCATTCTCGGTCAATAACCAATAGCGGGACATGGATGCCCATACTGGTTCCTACATATTCTACGAAGATCTTTATCGGTCAAACCGCATAACAACATACGTTGTTCCCTTTGTCATCGGTATGTTACTTGCCCGAGCTTTGATCGTCGGTATTCAATACCCAGTTCAATCTCGTTACTGGTAAGTCTCTTTACTCGTTCCGTAATGCATCATCCCGTAACCAACTCATTTGGTCACATTGCTTGCAAGGCTTATAATGATGTGCATTACCGAGAGGGCCCAGAGATACCTCTCCGACAATCGGAGTGAAAAAATCTAATCTCGAAATACGCCAACTCAACATGTACCTTTGGAGACACCTGTAGTACTCCTTTATAATCACCCAGTTACGTTGTGACGTTTGGTAGTACCAAAGTGTTCCTCCGGTAACGGAGTTGCATATTTCTCATAGTTACAGGAACATGTATAAGTCATGAAGAAAGCAATAGCAAGATACTAAACGATCAAGTGCTAGGCTAACAAAATGGGTCATGTCAATCACATCATTCTTCTAATGATGTGATCACATTAATCAAATGACAACACATGTCTATGGTTAGGAAACATAACCATCTTTGATTAATGAGCTAGTCAAGTAGAGGCATACTAGTGACTATATGTTTGTCTATGTATTCACACATGTATCATGTTTCCGGTTAATACAATTCTAGCATGAATAATAAACATTTATCATGATATGAGGAAATAAATAATAACTTTATTATTGCCTCTAGGGCATATTTCCTTCAGTCTCCCACTTGCACTAGAGTCAATAATCTAGATTACATAGTAATGATTCTAACACCCATGGAGTCTTGGTGTTGATCATGTTTTGCTCGTGAGAGAGGCTTAGTCAACAGGTCTGCAACATTCAGATCCGTATGTATTTTGCAAATCTCTATGTCTCCCACTTGGACGTGGTCCCGAATGGAATTGAAGCGTCTCTTGATGTGCTTGGTCCTCTTGTGAAATCTGGATTCCTTTGCCAAAGCAATTGCACCAGTATTGTCACAGAAGATCTTCATTGGTCCCGATGCACTAGGTGTGACACCTAGATCGGTAATGAACTCCTTCATCCAGACTCCTTCATTTGCTGCTTCAGAAGCAGCTATGTACTCCGCTTCACATGTAGATCCCGCCACGACGCTTTGTTTAGAACTGCACCAACTTACAGCTCCACCGTTTAATAAAAACACGTATCCGGTTTGCGATTTAGAATCGTCCGGATCATTGTCAAAGCTTGCATCAACGTAACCATTTACGACTAGCTCTTTGTCACCTCCATATACGAGAAACATATCCTTAGTCCTTTTCAGGTATTTCAGGATGTTCTTGACCGGCCATTCGATGATCCACTCTGGATTACTTTGGTACCTTCCTGCCAAGCTTATTGCTAAGCATACGTCAGGTCTGGTACACAGCATTGCATACATGATAGAGCCTATGGCTGAAGCATAGGGAACATCTTTCATTTTCTCTCTATCTTCTGTTGTGGTTGGGCATTGAGTTTGACTCAACTTCACACCTTGTAGCACAGGCAAGAAACCTTTCTTTGCCTGATCCATTTTGAACTTTTTCAAAATTTTGTCAAGGTATGTGCTTTGTGAAAGTCCTATTAAGCGTCTTGATCTATCTCTATAGATCTTGATGCCCAATATGTACGCAGCTTCACCGAGGTCTTTTATTGAAAAACTTTTATTCAAGTATCCCTTTATGCTATCCAGAAATTCTATATCATTTCCAATTAATAATGTGTCATCTACATATAAAATCAGAAATGCTACAGAGCTCCCACTCACTTTCTTGTAAATACAGGCTTCTCCAAAAGTCTGTATAAAACCATATGCTTTGATCACACTATCAAAACGTTTTTTCCAACTCCGAGATGCTTGCACCAGTCCATAAATGGATCGCCGGAGCTTGCACACTTTGTTAGCACCTTTTGGATCAACAAAACCTTCTGGTTGCATCATATACAACTCTTCTTCCAGAAATCCATTCAAGAATGCAGTTTTGACATCCATTTGCCAAATTTCATAATCATGAAATGCAGCAATAGCTAACATGATTCGACAGACTTAAGCATCGCCACGGGTGAGAAAGTCTCATCGTAGTCAACCCCTTGAACTTGTCGAAAACCTTTCGCAACAAGTCGAGCTTTATAGACAGTTACATTACCATCAGCGTCAGTCTTCTTCTTAAAGATCCATTTATTCTCAATGGCTTGCCGATCATCGGGCAAGTCAACCAAAGTCCATACTTTGTTTTCATACATGGATCCCATCTCAGATTTTATGGCCTCTAGCCATTTTGCGGAATCTGGGCTCATCATCGCTTCCTCATAGTTCGTAGGTTCATCATGGTCAAGTAACATGACTTCCAGAATAGGATTACCGTACCACTCTGGTGCAGATCTTACTCTGGTAGACCTACGAGGTTCAGTAGAAACTTGATATGAAGTTTCATGATCAATATCATTAGCTTCCTCACTAGTTGGTGTAGTTGTCACAGGAACCGGTTCTTGTGATGAACTACTTTCCAACAAGGGAGTAGATACAGTTATCTCATCAAGTTCTACTTTCCTCCCACTCACTTCTTTCGAGAGAAACTCCTTCTCTAGAAAGGATCCAATTTTAGCAACGAAAATCTTGCCCTCAGATCTGTGATAGAAGGTGTACCCAATAGTCTCTTTTGGGTATCCTATGAAGACACATTTCTCCGATTTGGGTTCGAGCTTATCTGGTTGAAGTTTCTTCACATAAGCATCGCAGCCCCAAACTTTAAGAAACGACAACTTTGGTTTCTTGCCAAACCACAGTTCATAAGGCGTCGTCTCAACGGATTTAGATGGTGCCCTATTTAATGTGAATGCGGCCGTCTCTAAAGCATAACCCCAAACGATAGCGGTAAATCAGTAAGAGACATCATGGATCGCACCATATCTAGTAAAGTACGATTACGACGTTCAGACACACCATTTCGTTGTGGTGTTCCGGGTGGCGTGAGTTGCGAAACTATTCCGCATTGTTTCAAGTGTAGACCAAACTCGTAACTCAAATATTCTCCTCCACGATCAAATCGTAGAAACTTTATTTTCTTGTTATGATGATTTTCCACTTCACTCTGAAATTCTTTGAACTTTTCAAATGTTTCAGACTTATGTTTCATTAAGTAGATATACCCATATCTGCTCAAATCATCTGTGAAGGTGAGAAAATAACGATACCCGCCGCGAGCCTCAACATTCATTGGACCACAAACATCAGTATGTATGATCTCCAACAAATCAGTTGCTCGCTCCATAGTTTCGGAGAACGGCGTTTTAGTCATCTTGCCCATGAGGCACGGTTCGCAAGTACCAAGTGATTCATAATCAAGTGATTCCAAAAGCCCATCAGTATGGAGTTTCTTCATGCGCTTTACACCGATATGACCTAAACGGCAGTGCCACAAATAAGTTGCACTATCGTTATCAATTCTGCATCTTTTGGTTTCAACACTATGAATATGTGTATCACTACTATCGAGATTCAATAAAAATAGAACACTCTTCAAGGGTGCATGACCATAAAAGATATTACTCATATAAATAGAACAACCATTATTCTCTGATTTAAATGAATAACCGTCTCGCATCAAACAAGATCCAGATATAATGTTCATGCTCAACGCTGGCACCAAATAACAATTATTTAGGTCTAAAACTAATCCCGATGGTAGATGTAGAGGTAGCGTGCTGACCGCGATCACATCGACTTTGGAACCATTTCCCACGCGCATCGTTACCTCGTCCTTAGCCAATCTTCGCTTAATTCGTAGTCCCCGTTTCAAGTTGCAAATATTAGCAACAAAACCAGTATCAACTACCCAGGTGCTACTGCGAGCATTAGTAAGGTACACATCAATAACATGTATATCACATATACCTTTGTTCACTTTGCCATCCTTCTTATCCGCCAAATACTTGGGGCAGTTCCGCTTCCAGTGTCTAGCCTGCTTGCAGTAGAAGCACTCGATTTCAGGCTTAGGTCCAGACTTGGGTTTCTTCTCTTGAGCAGCAACTTGCTTGCTGTTCTTTTTAAAGTTCCCCTTCTTCTTCCCTTTGCCCTTTTTCTTGAAACTGGTGGTCTTGTTAACCATCAACACTTGATGCTCCTTTTTGATTTCTACCTCCACAGCTTTTAGCATTGCGAAGAGCTCGGGAATAGTCTTGTTCATCCCTTGCATATTATAGTTCATCACGAAGCTCTTGTAGCTTGGTGGCGTTGATTGGAGAATTACATCAATGACACTATCATCGTGAAGATTAACTCCCGGTTGAATCAAGTGATTATTATACCCGCACATTTTGAGTATGTGTTCACCGAAGAACTATTCTCCTCCATCTTGCAGCTATAGAACTTATTGGAGACTTCATATCTCTCAATCCGGGCATTTGCTTGAAATATTAACTTCAACTCTGAAACATCTCATATGCTCCATGACGTTCAAAAGCGTCGTTGAAGACCCAGTTCTAAGCCGTAAAGCATGGCACACTGAACTATCGAGTAGTCATCAGCTTTGCTCGCCAGACGTTCTTAACGCCGCCGGGCCAGTATCAAAGCAGTTCGGCACCCAGCGGTGCTTCCAGGACATAACTTTTCAGGCAGCAATAAGGATAATCCTCAGGTTACGGACCCAGTCCGTGTAATTGCTACCATCATCTTTCAACTTTGCTTTCTCAAGGAACGCATTAAAATTTAACGGAACAACAACACGAGCCATCTATCTACAAACAAACATAGACAAGCAAAATACTATCAGGTACTAAGTTCATGATAAATTTAAGTTCAATTAATCATATTACTTAAGAACTCCCACTTAGACAGACATCTCTCTAGTCATCTAAGTGATCACGTGATGCAAATCAACTAAACCATGTCCGATCATCACGTGAGATGGAGTAGTTTCAATGGTGAACATAACTATGTTGATCATATATACTAAATTATTCAATTTCGACCAATCGTTCTCTGTGTTCCGAGGCCATATCTGTATATGCTAGGCTCGTCAAGTATGACCTGAGTATTCCGCGTGTGCAACTGTTTTGCACCCGTTGTATTTGAACGTAGAGCCTATCACACCCGATCATCACGTGGTGTCTCAGCACGAAGAACTTTCGCAACGGTGCATACTCAGGGAGAACACTTCTTGATTATTAAGTGAGAGATCATCTTAAAGGATAAACATCACATGCAATCAATATAAGTGATATGATATGGCCATCATCATCTTGTGCTTGTGATCTCCATCTTCGAAGCACCGTCGTGATCACCATCGTCACCGGCGCGACACCTTAATCTCCATCGTAGCATCGTTGTCGTTACGCTATCTATTGCTTCTATGACTATTTCATACAATAAAGCGACAACCATATGGCTCCTGCCAGTTGCCGATAACTTCGGTTACAAAACATGATCATCTCATACAATAAAATATAGCATCACGTCTTGACCATATCACATCACAACATGCCCTGCAGAAACAAGTTAGACGTCCTCTACTTTGTTGTTGCAAATTTTACGTGGCTGCTACGGGCTTAGCAAGAACCGTTCTTACCTCCGCATCAAAACCACAACTATTGTTTGTCAAGTTGGTGTTGTTTTAACCTTCGCAAGGTCCGGGCGTAGCCACACTCGGTTCAACTAAAGTGAGAGAGATGACACCCGCCGGTCACCTTTAAGCAACGAGTGCTTGTAGAGGTGAAACCAGTCTCGCGTGGCGTCTGGCGTAATGTCGGTCCGGCCGCTTCATCTCACAATGCCGCTGAACCAAAGTATGACATGCTGGTAAGCAGTATGACTTATATCGCCCACAACTCACTTGTGTTCTACTCGTGCATATAACATCAATGCATAAAACCTAGGCTCGGATGCCACTGTTGGGGAACGTAGTAATTTCAAAAAAATTCCTACGTACACGCAAGATCATGGTGATGGCATAGCAACGAGAGGGGAGAGTGTTGTCCACGTACTCTCGTAGACCGTAAGCGGAAGCGTTATGACAACGCGGTTGATGTAGTCGTACGTCTTCACGATCCGACCGATCCAAGTACCGAACGTACGGCACCTCCGAGTTCAGCACACGTTCAGCTTGATGACGATCCCCGGGCTCCGATCCAGCAAAGCTTCGGGGATGAGTTCCACAAGACGACGGCGTGGCAGGACGATGATGATGCTCTACCGGCGCAGGGCTTCGCCTAAACTCCGCGACGATATGACCGAGGTGGAATATGTTGGAGGGGGGCACCGCACACTGCTAAGGAACGATCCGTAGATCAACTTGTGTGTCTATGGGGTGCCCCCTGCCCCCGTATATAAAGGAGGGAGGGGGGAGGCCGGCCGGCCCTTGTTGGGCGTGCCAGGAGGAGGAGTCCTCCTAGTAGGAGTAGGACTCCTCCTTTCCTACTCCTACTAGGAGGGGAAGGAAGGGGGAGAGGAGGGAAGGAAGAGGCGCCCCCTCCTAGTCCAATTCGGACCCAGTGAGAGAGGCGCGGCCCTTCCTGGCCGCCCCACTCTCTTCCCACCAAGGCCCATGTGGCCCCTTAACTCTCCGGGGGTTCCAGTAACCCTCCTCACTCCGTTTTCTCCGAAATCACCCTAACACTTCCGGTGTTCGAATATAGTCGTCCAATATATCAATCTTTATGTCTCGACCATTTCGAGACTCCTCGTTATGTCCGTGATCACATCCGGGACTCCGAACAAACTTCTGTACATCAAAACTTATAAACTCATAATAAAACTGTCATCGTAACGTTAAGCGTGCGGACCCTACGGGTTCAAGAACTATGTAGACATGACCTAGAACCATTCTCGGTCAATAACCAATAGCGGGACCTGGATGCCCATACTGGTTCCTACATATTCTACAAAGATCTTTATCGGTCAAACCGCATAACAACATACGTTGTTCCCTTTGTCATCGGTATGTTACTTGCCCGAGCTTTGATCGTCGGTATTCAATACCCAGTTCAATCTCGTTCTTGGTAAGTCTCTTTACTCGTTCCGTAATGCATCATCCCGTAACCAACTCATTTGGTCACATTGCTTGCAAGGCTTATAATGATGTGCATTACCGAGAGGGCCCAGAGATACCTCTCCGACAATCGGAGTGACAAAACCTAATCTCGAAATACGCCAACTCAACATGTACCTTTGGAGACACCTGTAGTACTCCTTTATAATCACCCGATTACGTTGTGACGTTTGGTAGTACCCAAAGTGTTCCTCCGGTAAACGGGAGTTGCATATTTCTCATAGTTACAGGAACATGTATAAGTCATGAAGAAAGCAATAGCAGCATACTAAACGATCAAGTGCTAGGCTAACAAAATGGGTCATGTCAATGACATCATTCTTCTAATGATGTGATCCCATTAATCAAATGACAACACATGTCTATGGTTAGGAAACATAACCATCTTTGATTAATGAGCTAGTCAAGTAGAGGCATACTAGTGACTATATGTTTGTCTATGTATTCACACATGTATCATGTTTCCGGTTAATACAATTCTAGCATGAATAATAAACATTTATCATGATATGAGAAAATAAATAATAACTTTATTATTGCCTCTAGGGCATATTTCCTTCACATACCTCCTCCGCTTGCGGCGGTGTTTATCTGATCATTGTCATAGTATCTTTCTCGGTTTGCAAGCTTCTCCAATTCACTGGTGACGTGATCTGTAGCTCCAGAGTCAGCATACCAGACGGCATCCCCAGCTTCTTCTTGCTCCCTGATGGCTGCAGCAACATGGCGCTCCTCGGCCACGTAATCCTCATCGTAGCGGTGCCAGCAATCCTTCACCTCATGCCCTGACTTTTTGCAAAGCTGGCAACGGGGTCTGGTGTTGGAGTAGGAAGCGCCGGAGGAGCTTGGGCCAGAGTTGTTGGAGCGCCCACGCCCGCTATTGTTGCTGTTGCCGGGTCCACGCCCCTGCTGGTGACCGCGGTGACCACGACCTCGGCCTCCAGCGCCGCGACCGCGTGTGAGGGAATTAACTGATGACTGGCGAGTATTGTTACCTTGCCGCAGATTCATCCGGGCTTCAAAACTTAGCAGCTGGTTATAGAGTTCCTGGACGGTCACCGGCTCGATGCGTGCAGCCAGGGCTGAGATCACCGTGTTATACTCGATGTCCAGCCCTTTGAGAACATAGGAGGTTATCTCCCCTTCAGAAAGAGGATCACCGGTGCAGGCGATCTCATCGGTGAAGGCTTTGATCTTCACCAGGTACTCGGGCATGCCCATGCTTCCTTTATGCAGATTGGCGAGGGCGATGCGGGTGTTGACGATCTGTGCTTGCGTTTGGGCAGCGAAGGAGGCGTGGATGGCACTCCACACCTCAGCCGGCGTCTGAAGGGTAGCGACCTGCGCAAGAACCTCGTGTGATAGAGATCCCATAAGGTATCCTTGTACCTGTTCTTTGTGGGCGTACCGGATCGACCACGTAGTTGAAGACTTGCTCCTCTTTCCCTTCTTCGGTGATGGTGATGGTAGGAGGGGGCGCCGGGCTTGCAGCGTCCAGGAAGTGTTCCATCTGTGCTCCCTTTATTTGGGGTAGCACGATGGCCTTCCAGAGGAGGAAGTTCGTCCTCGTGAGCTTCTCAGATGGAGGAGACCCAAGGGAGGAGACGTTGCTGAAGGTGGAGGAAGATGCATAGGTGGATGGTGCGGTTTGGGTGGTCATTGAACTCATGGTGGAACCGATGATGGCACTACTGGTGGCGGCGATGGTGGAAGCAACGGTGCTGGCATTGGTGCCTCACATGATCTCTCTCTCGATGGCTCTCTCTCTGTGGGTTTCAGGTTTCTCTCTCGATCAACTAGATCGATCTTACGGGAAGGCTAGACGTACGAGAGGAAGGGCTCTGATGACCATGTAAGATTTGTTAGGAAGCGTTAAACCCTTTGCTCGGGCCGCATGTATATTTATGGAAGATTTGCCGTGGCTTACACGTTTGGAATATCGCTAGGATTCTTCCAGATACATCGAGAAAGACTTGGGAAAGAAGAACAGAAGAAGAGATAGAAACAGAAACAATTTGAACATATCTGACTATCTCTACGTAGGATATTATAACAGGTTGGGCTAGGCCCCGGCGGCGGCTATGGTTGGTGCCACCCGAGTCGCCCGAGCGGGGGCATCCAAAAAAGGTGTTGTCATTCTTTTCCCTGTGCATTAGTGGCACAAGCAAGGTTACCATGCTTTAGTTTGTCAGACTCTGAGGAGACTAGTTCTGTAGAGTAGGTCAATATTGGAAAGCTCCCGGTTGGAGTAGCAGGTGAGCATATGCAAGTGATTGAAACTAGTTTCTGTAAGTCCAACCATGTTCTGTTTTGTCGGTGTACATGTTCGTTCAACCATGTTCTGCTTTGTCGTGTAGAACATTTTCAGTCAAGAGAATTGACAGTCCAATCATAATTCAGGTGTAGATTGTTTTGTTTGTCACCCAACCATGTTTCTGAATCTGTCAACATTGAACCTGAACATTTTCAATTTCTCTACTGCATGCTTGTCCAGAGAATGTTCAATTTCAGTTTCTCCTTTCTCTACTGCATGCTTGTTCAGAGATGAAGAGCATGAACTTTCTGAGAGATTGTTCAGAGATGAAGAGCATGCTTGTAGCCTGCTAGGTTGTACAGTAACAGATTAACACAATTGTGTTTCAATTTCAGTGGTCCAGGATTGGGATAAAGCATGATTGCAGATGATGAGCTGAAACGTCATGCGCCAATCAGTTCAATTCAATTCATCCACATCCAGCAACTCAACAGGTGGATCGTCAATTCAATTTCAATTTCTCCTTTCTCTACTGCCAATTCAACTGAATTTCTATTTCAACAGCAGAGGCGGGGCAGAGGACTCACCTATCAAACAGCGCGGAGCAGCAGCAGCAACAGAGGTTGGTAGGCAGCAGATATCCTCGATCGGGTGGCGTCGGCGTCGCCCACCACCACCAGCAGCAGAGGCGGGAGTGGCCGGAATTGTACACGGCGCCGGCGACCGAAGCGGGCGAAGACAAGGCACAGGTGGGCGGCGAATTTCACCGGGGCCGGCGGTTTATAACGAGCTTTGTTGCAGTGGTTTATTTTTTTCTGTTGCAGCTGCAACCTTGTGAAGACTTGATTTAAAGTAGCAGAGATGAAACAATCAATCAGTTGAGATGCATCACATGATCTCTTTCTCTTGACATTGGTGGGTATTGCAGAGTCCTTTGTTTTGCGGGGAAGGGCAGGAGCTGTGCTATTTTGACTCAAAGGACAAAGAGTTGATCACAAGGGAAGGGGTGGTCTTTAGGATATATGTATACACAAAAGAGGAAAATTTTCTTTTGTACAGTACCAAATTATATGATGTAATTGGCCACCGTTTCTAAGAGATCCTCCCATACGCAATGTTCATCATGTATGGCAAGGGCGTGCTCCTCCCTGCAGTAGTCACGTCATGGACTCGATGTGGGGAGGTAGCGGTTGCGATAGGAAGGAAGAGGACGGCGCAGTCGCACGAGCAGGTCCTATAGCGCCACCCGCGTGGCCCGGACACGATGAGGGGAAGAACGGGAAGGGAGGTCGGGGATGGGGGCCGGGGCGAGTGGCAACGATGGCGGCGCCGCGATTTTGCAGAGGAGATCGAGTGAGGGAGAGAGAGCTGAGACGGGGAAAGGAGGCGGCTAGGTTTCCATCGCGGGATTGGTCACTCTGCCTCGCCTCATCCAACCACGAGCAAACTAGGGGCCAACATGTCACGGGCCAACACGTGAAAAGACGAAAACGCCCTCGGCGGGCACTGAATTCACAGGCTGTGGCATGAGAGCTTTAGGCTGGGAGTGGGACTATTC
Source organism: Aegilops bicornis (assembly GCA_021605145.1). Classification (NCBI taxonomy): domain Eukaryota; kingdom Viridiplantae; phylum Streptophyta; class Magnoliopsida; order Poales; family Poaceae; genus Aegilops; species Aegilops bicornis. Next base: position 650,702,401 of record CM038674.1, read on the forward strand.
ATTGATACAGTGTTGCGGTTCGATCCGACGACCCATCTACTCCTATCGCGAGATCCAACGACCAAAATCGCATCAAGCAAATCAATCCGACGGCCAGAATGCTCTAATCGCTGAGGAGCCAGGGGTTCTCCCTCGGTTCTTATTTCTGGATTCATTCCCTATCAAAGATCAGGCTCCAATAACCGCAAAAAAGAAAAAAGATCAGGCTCCAATGATAACGGGTCAGATACATCCATAGTCTGAGAGTTAGCCCAAAAAAAAAGGACCAACTGCAAATAGCAGATTTGCGTAGTCTTCTGTAATGGGATTGAGGCAGGCTGCCAACCATCTAACTCAGACCTTCTATCATTAGTATCATCATTACTTTGATCACTAGCTTGTTTACGTCCTTCATACCACTCTAAAAATTATGTAATTTTGTTTATTGTTACAGCTGATATATGCATGTGATACAAACATCTCTCAAAATTGCTTATCTTTGCTATATATAGGGCAGGGAAAGCTGAACGTTCATTCGTGCGCTGCACATATATTTCAAGTTTGGCCATCCACTTGCAAGTTTTAATATTTTAATTAGATGCGTAGTAGGTAGACCGATGGATGCATATCCAAATACGCGGGAGAAGATGATCGGAAGAAAACCAGAGACTAGTGGCTAGGGGAGGAGATCGCCGGGGTGACTAGGGTTTGGGTGGGTGGGTGGGACGCCATACCTCCTTGTAAGGAAGTGAAGTTTTTACAACCCCCTTTTTAAAACTTTGAGAATAGATACTTCTTTTCCCCTAGAAGAATAAATTATGAATACACCATAAACATTTTTCTAAAAATACAAGATTTTTTTGTAAACTGGTTAACTCACATAAGCCTAAGAATTTCTTGGCACTTGGTCAATGTCACGATCCATGCAAGAATAGACATTGTCTCAGGCATACAGATGCATATTCAATTGCAACGACGCTCTGGAGGCAGAACTACATGCAATAATGCAAGGTATGGCTCTAGCCTTGCAGCACTGCACTAGTCCGATCGTGGTGCAGTCCGATTCTTCAGTGGCGCTTGGGGCAATGACTGGAGAAAGCTTAACCAAGTCGGCCTATGGACATTTAGTAGCCGAGATTCGGCATCACATGGGTGTTCGAGAGTTTATTCCGTCAAAAATTAGGCGTGAGCAGAATAGGGTAGCACATCGGTTGGCATTGTATAACCGTACAGAAAGTACAATTGCTGTATGGCTTCGTAGTATTCCACCATGTATTGAGGAGTTGGTGCCTCTCGATTGTAACCCTACACATTTGGAATAAAACTCTCTTACCATCGCAAAAAAAAAGAAGACATTGTCTCCGGGTTTTTTACTTCATGTGTTAGCTTTGTCACAAGTCAAACTTCTTGAAGTTTAACCTGGCTTATAAAAAACATGGACATTGACAATACAAAATCAATGTATTTAGATTAATGGCGAAAAATATTTTCATATTGTAATTATTTGATTGGTTAGATGTTGATATTTTCAAATTGGTCAAACATTGTTCAAATTATATGTAATCACTTGGTACACCTTCATGGTAGTGTCCTAACCAAGATTTAATTTAATAAGATGTGTGGCCGTAGATTAGGCACAACCCACACACATTGCAACGGTGACTTCAAACCGTAGAAGGATGGGTGGTATGCCTTAGTCTCCATATCGTAGAACGCAGCTTGTTTGCCATCCTCGGAATAACTTGGGAAGTAGATCCTATTGCCATGCCCAGCTTCTGGTGACACCACAGAGTATGACACCCTGAAATCAAGAAACAAGGCCGCGCCGCCGACGTCTTGCACCTCCGTCCAAGCCATCTCCTCCTCGTTGAGCTTGAACACCCGCGGTGGCTGGTCTGCTTTACGCATGAACACGGAGACCAGCTCCCCTCGCAGCTCAACCAGGTAGCAAAACTCTCTCCCCTCGTGGTCATCGCCTTCGAGGTCCATCTCCACATGAATCGGGTTAGGCTTCTCCAATATGGTCCATGTGTCGCTTGCCGGGTCAAACGTGCCAAGATTGCCCTTTCTCCCGAGGCAATAGAACTTGCCGTGGAACAAGACAGGGTTGTTGTATGCCACCGGGAATGGATCCCCTTCGTCGTACTCGAGATATCGTTCGAACCAGTCAGCCTCGCCGTGTCGCCACGTAAGGGCGCCGACCGCTTTGCCGTCCTGCCTGCTGTTGATGGCGAAGAAGATGCAGTCTGAGGATTTCGGGTCCGCCGAGGACCACGACAAGCCCATGAAGTTGTATTGCAGATCGAGTATGACCATGTCCACAATGTCCCCAGTGAAGGGGTTTATGATGTACATTTTGTTGATGTCCGAGCCGTTCGACATGGCCACCCAGCCGTCTTTGGAGAATCGGAAAATGTGCTCGTCATGTTCGTTTCCTGCCGTGTCAAATGTTCTAACCCACATGTTGTACTCCTGGCCGCGGAGAGGGTCGAATAGCTTGCACGCCCCATCACGACCGGAGAAGTGCAGGAGCCAAGGCCAGACAGTGGCTTGCTCAACCGGGTTGGTCACAAGGCTCCATGACTTGCACACTGCCGGGAATCGGAGACGATCTACCAAAGAAAGCCTTGAGACGATCAGCTCCAGCAATTCTAGTGGCAGATCATGCCATGGCCGTGGGGTTGCCTGCTCCTCCTCCAACTTGAAGATGGGTTCACAACTCTCTTCTAGCACGAGGCGATTGGTCAACAACAGTCCCGTTTCTTCCACCACCGTGGGAAAGGGCAATGGCGGAACAGTCCAGAATGCTCTGCACTCAGACTCGGTAGGTTGCGGAAGGATCTGACGGAAGCTGGTGGTGTTGTCGTCCAAGCAAAACTTGTATAACCTCTCACAGTCGCAGCCCGACAACACAAAGTACACACAGTTTCCCTGTGGAATCAACCCCCCTGCCCCTGGACGGACGGGCACGGAGAAGCCGTAGAGCCCAGAGATGAGGAAGGCGCGGTCGCCGCCGATGCTGTCCACCCTCGTCCAGGTGAGGGACTCGAGATCTAGGCGGTACACGGCGACGCTGGTGAGTGTGCCGTCGTTGACAAAGTCCCCAAAAAACTGCGTGACTACGTTGAAGAGATCCCCGCACGACTCCACGATGTAGTACATGGGCGGCCTGTCGTGTACCTCTTTGGCGCCAACGAGAGTGCCGACAAGTCGTGCTTGGACCGTGCCGTGGCCGTCGTCGTCGCCTATCACGGTGAGCGTGTCGGAGGCAAGGTTGTCGGTGGCGAGCGTGTAATGCTCCGTATAACCGAAAGAGTAGATCTTCCCTCTATAGCCGATCATAAGGCATGGAGCAGTGATCTTCGGGGACTCAAGCCTAGCCCACACCTGCGAGACACCCGGACGACAGTGAAGCAGGAACCTCTCCACGCCGTCTTCTACCTCGCGTACAACGGCGACCACCACGGCGCAGTCCGGGTGTGCCGGCGATGTACCGAGCGTCGCGCACCTCGCTATGTCATCCCACGTCTCGTGCAGCGGCGGCAGCGGGATCTTGTTGACTGCAGGGTCGTCATCGTCGGAGGTGAGGCGGAGGAGGAAGCATTCGGCGGTGGAGTCGTCCAGCATGAGCAGCCAGTCGCCGTTGTGGACGCAGCCCAGGCACGTCTTGCCTTGCATCTCGGGAACGATCGTGGAGTGCAAGCTCCCGTCCGATGAGTCGACGAACGTCTGCCGGTCTCCTCCCGTTGCCTGCACTAGCCATGGCCTGGTGCCGAAGCCGGACGGGACCGAGGGTTGAGCAGCCATGCTGCCGGTTCTCTTCTGACCATCGAGAGAGAGGGGTCAGGTCAATTATATAGTGCATCGATTAATACGAGAGGCAGGAGAATTCTTGTTGATTCCGGTCACCGTTTTGGGCAAGAATCGGTACACGTACGGTTGGTAAGCTGCGGCAAGCTGATACGGTTTCGGTTAGGAGATACGTGTACGTACGGCCGGATCAGCATACGTTCTGTGCTTGCTTTCTCGTCCGATAGGCCCCGGTGTTTCCTTGCACAAAGATCGTTCGTCATCCAACTAATACCAGCTGATAGATATCTCTACCTCCCTACGTTTTTTTCAAACTAGCAAAAGGGCCCGTGCATTGCAACGGAAGAAAAAAAAACATAATCTCCAATTCGTGAAATCATGAAGATTTTTTTAAACTCGTGCACATATTTGAAATTGTAAGAATATTTCAAATTTGTGAACACTTTTACAAACTTTCAATACACCCACTAGACGTCATCAACAAATCCCTTGAAATCTTTCAAGATGTTGCACGACAAATAATATAGATGGTGTTGCGCAAAAACATAAATGTGGGATGATTTTTGAAAAGTATTCAAGATGTTTCCAATTTATTAAACTAAAAAAACAAAAAAAAGGAAAATGAGATTTTCTTTAAATGATTGACATGCACGATAATAGCATATTTGGAATATGCACATTTTTTTGAGGAATTTTCATATATCGTATGTTGGATTTCAAGTTAGGATTTAAAAGATATGAATATTTTAAAAAGTATTTGAATCTACCCGATAAAAGAGAAAGGATAGTGTGGACTCGAACCACTCTAGCCAGTGGGCTGGTACGTCCTTGTTGTACATTCCGTCATTAAAATTACCCTTCAAGTTGCCAAGAATTACCCACCAAAAATTACTCTTAAAGAACCGTAATGGTAAAAACGGTTCTTTTTTATTAAGTGGCCGCCGGTTCTATATGGTTCATCTAAGCTATGCACTCTTTTTTTTGCGAGAAAATTTCCGATCTATTCATCTTCAATCATGGCAGTACAACGAATACCAGAAATAATAAAAATTACATCCAGATCCATAGACCACCTAGCGACGACTACCAGCACTGAAGCGAGCCGAAGGCGCGCCGTCGTCATCGCCCCTCCATCGCCGGAGTCGGGCACAACTTGTTGTAGTAGACAGTCAGAAAGTCGTCGTGCTAAGGCCCCGTAGGACCAGTGCACCAGAACAGCAACCGCCGCAGATGAAGAATAACGTAGATCAGAAAGATCCAATCCAAAGACACGCCAACGTAGACGAACAACGACGAGATCCGAGCAAATCCACCAAAGGTAGATCCGCCGGAGACACACCTCCACACGCCCACCGGCGGTGCTAGACGCGCCGCCGGAACGGGGACTAGGCTGAGAGACCTTTATTCCATCTTCAGGGAGCCGCCGCCGTCTCGTCTTTCTGAGCAGGACACAAATTCAAGCAAAACTGAAAGAAACGACTAAAAACGGAGCCCTCCCGCCGGCCCTTGCCAAGATCCACCGCGCCCCCGTGGCCCTAGGGCCACTGGAGAGGAGGCGGACCTGCGGCGGCGACGGCGGGAGGCAGAAATCACAACTTTTTTGTGGAGGAAGGAGGAGGCGGCTGCTAGCGTTACGTTCTAATGGTCTGTGTTAATCTAAGCTATGCACTCACATTGTCACAAGCCCACCTGCACTCGAGTGGCTAGGGCGTCACTTCCCATGGTCGGGACTAGGGTTCAATCCTACCTTCTCCCCCTTTTCTCCCAGAATTTTAATTGGCGTAGGATAGAGTTGCCTTGCCAAATGTGGCCGCACAGTTCAATTTCGGTTCAGCTACTTTCTTTAATGTTTTTCGCAGATTCAAGTAATTTTTAAAATATTCACACCTTTTAGACACTAACTTTAAATTTAGCATATTATATATGAAAATCACTCAAGAAAATGTGTAGATTCTAAATATGATATTATCTTGCACGTTAATCATTCGTAAAGATTATGGAAAAGCAAAGAGTTCGTGTGCGAACTAGGGTCTGTTCGGATGTCCTCAAAGATTCACCAAATCCTCAAACTCTTGGTTCCCTACCATTATCGGTTCTGGCTCTAGAGTTGAGACGCCCCCTTCTCCTCTCCCCCTCCGCGTCGCACCCGTGGGCGACCAGAGGGGAGTACCTAGCCGCCCGCTACTCCTCCCCCGCCCCTCCTCGCCACTGCCTCGGTGCACTGGCGGGCAAAGCCTGGCCAGCGGCGACGGCGGCGGCGGGGCCTCCCATCTTCCCCCGCTTGGGGTGGCTAGGCGCAGGCCTTGGCCGTCGGGCGGCGGCGTGGCGGCACTTCCTCTGGAGTTGGTGGCGGCACATGGCCTTCTGGAGGTGACGTGATGGGCCGTGGGCGGCGGCGGTGCACGTCGTCACGTCGGTGGTGGCTATCCTTGCGCGCCCTGGGGTGGGCGCGGCGGGCGTGGCCTCGTCGGTTCAGTCTGGGCATGCAGAAGCGATGCCTAGGCCAGTGGCTGTCGGCTGCGGGAGGTCTGGCGGGGCGTGATGCCGGATTCGGTCCAATTCAGGCCCGAGGTGGTTGACGCGGGGTGGCGGCGAAGGCCTTTGAGGCCGAAGCATGGGTTGTGCCCTGTTGCGGCCTGGTGTCCTACCGGTGTTGCTTTAGTACAAGGTGGTTGGTGGGTCACACCGCGGCGAGGGCTAGAGGTGGTTGTGGTGTCGGTTTCTTGGCGGCCTTGTACCGGTTCACGAGTTCTCCGGCGGTGTGATGTTTTGTTTGCGGTGCTGGGCAAGGAGACATGGCAGGGCATCACAGGAGGATGGGTGGCACCGACAAGGTTGGCTCACCCATCGTCGGTAGGGGTGCCAGGTGTCGACGCGGGGTGGTGGCGAAGGCCTTTGAGGCCGAAGCATGGGTTGTGCCCTGTTGCGGCCTGGTGTCCTACCGGTGTTGCTTCAGTACAAGGTGGTTGGCGGGTCACACCGCGGCGAGGGCTAGAGGTGGTTCTGGTGTCGGTTTCTTGGCGGCCTTGTACCGGTTCACGAGTTCTCCGGCGGTGTCACGTTTTGTTTGCGGTGCTGGGCAAGGAGACATGGCAGGGCATCACAGGAGGATGGGTGGCACCGACAAGGTTGGCTCACCCATCGTCGGTAGGGGTGCCGGGTGTTGACGTGGTCCTCTCCTGCATCACCGATTCCCCGGCCTAGTGGCTCACAGTCCCAGACTGCTTTGGTCTTAACGGCTACCCGTTTCTGTCTGTGGTCGGGGCATGTCGGTCGGGCTTGGCCTGCAGCCTTGGTTGGCCTCTTGGACGTATATATGGACTCTGGGTTGGCGGCCTTAGTGGTGGGAGTCGTGGTGCTCATGGACTGAGCCCATGGTTCAGGTTCATACTAGTCTCCATGGCTGCATGGGCGACATGGTTGCTGGTGCATGTCGATTCGTGATCAGAGGCGGTGTGTGCTTACCTGGGTGAAAACCCTGCCTGGCATGCCCAGGCCGACGGAGGCGGTGCCCGTGGACGTCGTCATCTTCTTGAAGGCTCCGTTGTGGTTGTTCCATGTCCTCCAAGGTGCCCTGGATGAAAATCTTGATCCTTTGTATCGGGTGGTGGCGGCACTACGGTGGCGTATCCTTCTTGAAGGCTTCACCTTGGGGCTCATTTTTCTCAAATACGCACGAGTACTATATAGGGTTAATTATCCTTTTGCCCTCAGTGGTGTCCATGTGCTCAGTTTTGCCCTCAGATGCGAATTATGCTCAGTTTTGCCCCTAGTCCGTGCGCACCGACTCGTTCCGTGAACTCTGCCGTCTCCGTCAGGTCAACCTTTTGACTCGGCCCTTACAGGTGGGACCAGGCGGCAGAAACGGCCAATTTTATTCAGACCGTTGCACGCGTGGCTTGTGGGACCCAGCAAAGAGCCGTTGAGCAGAGAGCCGTTGGCGGGTGTGCTATATAAGCGGGCGACAACGGCGGTGACCACGGCGACAGAGAGCACGGCGGTGACCACGGCAAGAGAGAGAGCACGGCGGCGGGAAGCTAGCTGTGGAGGGCGCGGCGGTGGGAAGCTAGCAGTGGAGTGCGCGGCGGCGTTGAGATCCCCTTCGGCTCCGAGCTCCATGTCTTCCTCAAGCTCCCACGCCACCTCGCGGATGCAGAGCCGGGCGCGTGTGGACATGCCTGTCTTCGTCAGTCCGCGGTGCCGGGCGGGCGTCGATCGAAGGGTTTCTCAGACACCGAGGAACCAGAATCGTCCGTTCTACATGTGCAGCGAGAATGGGGTAAGAATCAGGGCAATTGCACCATTTTCGTCGTCGGGATGTTTGAGCAATGGGTTGATCTGTTTGGTGTTCATGCAGGTGACATGCTTCTTTCTTTGGTCGATGCTCTGGCCAAGACTCTGATGAATGAACTGCAAGAAGAGCATGAAGAATGGTTGCGCATGCTGCCACGAACGGCAGTGGCCACACCACGAGCTCCGAAAGAAGAGATGGATGGCGAAGCACGCACTGATAGAGAGCTAGCTATTGAGCTTAGGATGTTGAAGAAGAAGGTTACGAAGCTTGAAGATCAAGCACTACCAATACCCATTTGCAAATACTTTTGGGCATTTGTAGGTATGGTAATCGCACTGGTTGTAATGTTGAAAATGTATGGAAAGGCATGAATTATGAAGGAATTTGTAATCTTGAAATTGTTTGAGAAATTTACCTAGTTTAAATGTTGGTTAAAGTTGTTTAAATGTTGAAACAAAAAGATAAGAAGTGACCAACATTTAAATATGTTGGAAAAAAAGAGAAGAAATTAGATATTCAGAAACTTTTGATCAATGAAATGCATCTCTCTGCTCTGCCTTTCTGTCCAAAAAAAAAGGTTGCTCTTGGGCCAAATTCAGAGCGTAGAGCCAAGTGCAGGCTAGACTAATGGGCCAAGTGCATCCAATTAGGCCTATTCAGGGGTTTTCTTGCTTATTTTTCTATTTTCTATTCTGATTTAATTTAGGCAGTAAATCATAATGCTGAAACTTTTTGTGGAAGCTAATTGAATTATTCCAGAGCCAAACAATTAAGGTTAGAAATTTTTTGGAGCTGCTAATTAATCCAATTCAAATACACCGTGATTTAAATCAAGGACCAAAAGGTCATGGAAAATGTGCCTCGGCTCTGGTAGAGGTTTACGCCAGGTGCCAAAATAAATGAACATTTTTTAAGGGCATTACATTGAGAAAAACATAATATGTCTAAAAAATGAAGGGTGGAAAATGCACAAAAAATTGGTGCGGCTGGGGACTCGAACCCAGGACCGCGTGGGTTTGTGGTGTTTAGGGCTGCGCTGGTAACCGCTAGGACAGATGGCAAGACTTTGACATGGGTAGGGAAGGAAGGTATACATAGTGAGACTGTGAAATTTTTAAAAAAAATAATGAGACCGTGAATGTTTGACACGCGTGAGAGTGGTTTTCCTTTGTTTTGCACTTAAGTTTTGGAGGGTTGGAAGGTTGAAAATGTATGTTTCACTACCACATGATTTTGGTTAGAGTGGCACTTGGTTTAGGGTTAGAGTGGCACTTGGTTTAGGATTTAAAGGGAATAAATTTGCATGTTAGTTCATGACTTTTTGTTTGAATGAAACAGAGGGCTTCTCACCCCCTCCGAAAACCACAAGTTCTCGAACTTCATGACTTGTTTAGGGAAGAAATGATAAGTTTGGGCACGGACATTTTTTAACACACATAATAAGTTGGAACACACCGTACCATTACAATAACTTAGATAAGTTCATGGACAGTTCACGGACACATGACGAAACATGACACGCGACCGCGACCACGACATAGAAAAGCAACAAAATAAAAACCAAACATGACGAGCTTGACTCCGGGCTTGAACATCTTCATCTTGACCTCCTTCTTCCACCTTGTCCGCTGCCGCCTTCAACACCGTCTTCATCTTCACACCTCCTCCTCGTCGTCAGAGGGAAGGGAGTGCATCCGGCCTGGAGCGGGAAGATGCGCCAGAAGTTGGTGTAGATGTTGTAGATGGTGAAGAAGATGGCCTCAGAGCCGCACCAAAAGACTTGGCCGAGGAGCTCAAGGCGTCAAATGGGTTGGTGAAGGTGACCGTGAGCAGTAGGAGGATGCCGCCATGATCACGAACCTCGTTGAGGGTGAACATCCTCGGCGAGCCCGTGGGAGGTCGGCATAGCCGGCTCTGAGGAAAGGCGGGTGAGTTCGACGGAACCCTCCACCTTGAAATAGCCCACACACGGAGCTCCCTCTCCACGAGCACGCCCGGTGGGTAGCGCAACTCCGGCACCACAGGCGGACGGCTGAAGGTCGGCCCGTTGAACTGCATCTTCTTCACTTGGTCTCGCTTGGGGAGGGCTCAGTCGGTTGGGTGTTTGAAGTTGGAGAGGATCGGATCTGGCTTGTGGGTGGGAGAGGAAGAGAGGCACCCCATTTATAGGCCTGTGGGTGGGAGAGGAAGAGAGAAAGGATGAGAACGGTGCGTGTGTGAATCCGGACGCGTGTGTGTATCCGTTATGTTTTGCACACTTAAATTTTTGCACGAAAACGATGCATCTTTGACTAGGCAGTGCATGTGAATCGCTGCCCTGAACCACTGCCCTGAACCACCTAGCTCGCCTCGCTAGCCTAGCTCGCCTAGCGCGCCTCGCTCGCCTCACTCGCATGCATGCATCGCCGCCGCCTCCAGACAATGCGCAAACCCACGTAGCCGCCTCCATGCATGCAAGGCCCGGAAAGGCTGAGACGGGCTATTTACTGTGGTCTCAGGCCCAGACAACGAGACGGCCCAACGGTCCATCCAGCGCGCCCGGTATTTGTTAAAAAAAACAATCTCCCAGCCAATCAGATTGCATCTCGCGGATCGCCCCCTCCTCCCCGCAGATTCCTTCTAGAAGGGTTAGATCGACGGCCCTTGATCGCCGCTAGGGTTAGATGAACGGTCCTTATTCAGCGCTAGGGTTAGCGGGGTTTGGGAGGGGTTTGGAGCAGTCAAAGCTATGTTTGACCAGATTTCAAATGAGCATAATAAATTAAATAAAAATCAGAAAAATGAAAAACCTACGCACATAGTCTTCTTATGTCATATACTAACGATTTAAGTTGATAAACAAGCTTTACATACATTTAAATGATAAGTTCATGTGTATTGTATGATATCTCGAGTATCTCAAACTGTCTTGTATGAAGTGAAGAGAAGTGTTTTGGGGAAATGAACATGAAAATTTCAAAAAACTCACCACAACTTCATTTTGGAGTGACTAAGAAGGATTCAGGCTTAGTTTTTCATTTTGATGTTTTACACTTGTTTAAATCTTGGTCAAAGTTAAGTTTGACCAGAATTCAAATGAGCAAAACAAATTTAAAAAAATCGAAAAATGGTAAAACCAGTGCACATAGTCTGTACATATAGAATATATGTGTAGGAAAGTCATTTGGCTGATTTAGATAAGGTCGAAAAAAACCTTGCTTAGGAATGAGGCCGTTTACCCTACCTTTGGACCCCTCTTTTTAGCACATTTTTCATGAAAATTTCAAAAACCTCACCACAACTTCATTTTGGATTGACTAAGAAGTATCCAGGCTTAGTTTTTCATTTTGATGTTTTAGACTTGCTTAAATCTTGGTCAAAGTTAGATTTGACCAGAATTTAAATGAGCAAAACAAAATTCAAAAAAATCAAAAAAGGAAAAACCATGTGCTCATTCAAACATCATCCAACAGATATTTAAACATCATGTCAAACATACTTCTAACATAGGTCCAACATCATCCAACAGAAATACAACATGTCAAGTGATAAATGTTTCATAATACAACATCATTCCTTATTCATAATGTTTCATAATTGTTCATAGATAGCGTTGGGGCTTACATGCATTCCTTGAGCTTCTTGCCATCACTTTGCTCCTCGTGCACCTTGTGCTCATTGTTTCTTCTCTTTTTCTTTTGGTTGTCCGTACCTTGCGCGTCTTCTTCAAACCTACCATAGAGCTGTGCAAAACATAAATGGTCCAAACATAAACGGTAATGAGATCGTGTCAAGTGATAGATGTACAGTAGTATTTGACCCTTGCAAGATTTACATACCTAGCAGAACTCACAACAACAAAAGGTTGGTCGCCATTTGGAGCCTCACTTGGATCATCATTTGGAGCCTCACTTGGATCATCATTTGGAGCCTCACTTGGATCACCATGATCACCATTTAGAGCCTCACTTGGATCACCATTTGGAGCCTCACTTGGATCATCATTTGGAGCCTCACTTGGATCACCATGATCACCATTTAGAGCCTCACTTGGATCACCATTTGGAGCCTCACTTGAATCATTATTTGGAGGATATTTTGGATCATCGTCAAAATCATGCGGCTGTTGACCATCATCATTTGGAACCTCGTCAAAATCCTCATCTGATGCAACCGGCTGTTGACCATCATTTTCATCATCTGTTGAGGCAACCGGCTGCTGACCAACATTTTCATCAAAGCCTTCATCGAAACTCTCTCCGAACGCTGGATCTACTGTGTTATCACAATACTTACCGAAATGACCAGACCCACCACATCTTGTGCACTTATGCTTACTCGCTCCAAGTCCAGCTCCTTCGCTGCGAGGTCTGATTCGACTCTTCCTTGGTCTAACTGCTGCTCTCTTGAGCTGGAGCGCAAAGCTTGAATCCAGGGTCCACCATGTCCCATTGTTGTTTTCCCTCCATAGCAGGCAAGGCATAAGCATATGTGGCTTTGAACCTTGCAACAGAGTAGTAATCATGCACATATTGCTGTATGTTCCCTGCTGGACCTGGGAGAGAAGTGATGAAAAACAAGGCATGAATGCATGGCAACCCAGTTATCTGCCATTGCCTACAACTGCAAGTTCTAGCTTCTAAATCCATTGGATATCTCCATTCCCTCTTCTCTTTATCCAAATATGATATCTCTGTTGTGGTACCCGAGCAAAGCGTCATGTTCATTTCCAAGCCTGTTGCCTTCTGCTTCAGTTCATTCATCACGGCAGGGATGATAATGTGGCCCATGAATTTTGCCTCGGCTATTCCTGCACGATAATGAAATTTCTGCATGTATTCTATCCTTATCCTGTCAAGCAAATCCACCACATAATGACCCTTTAGTTTCCGGATCGTTGAGTTGAAAGACTCTGCTAGATTATTGTGCACATAGTCAACTTTGCTCACTTCAATTGAATTGGCTTCTGGCCCATAACTTGGAGTGGTGTGTTTCCAAGTATTCTTTCACTTTGGGATTCATGTATAACTGCCTCAAGTGGTAGTTGTGCTTCTTCACAATGCATGTCAAAGATGCTGGCCATAAATTGTCGGTATACACCTTTCCTTTGAATTTCTTCATGAAATTTGCAGCAAGGGGAGTGACAAGTCCAGCTCTCCTCAGACTCTGTCTCCAGCACACCATAGGCAACTGGAAATACAAAACTATGTGCATCAACTGCACAAGCTGCTACTAGCTGTCCTTTAAACCTCCCTGTGAGAAAAGTGGCATCAATAGCCAAATAAGGCCTGCAGCCTGCCAAAAAACCCCGGCGACAAGCCTCAAAGTAGACAAAAACCCTTCTAAAGCATTCCTTGGTCTTTGTCACTCCCCTGAATGTGTACTCCACGGTGTGGTGATCAATATCTACAATACTACCTGGGCTTGTCCTCTCCACTTCACCTTTGAATGAATACAACAATTGAAAACTTTCCTGCCAGTTACCATAAATAGAATCCATAGCATGTTGTTTACCATTGAACAACCTCATCTATGGTAAATCTATCTTGAACTTATCTTTGATGTTCTTCTGCAATTCCTTTGGACCCACTTGCTGGTTTTCTTTCACCCACTTTTTTACTTCTTCTGCCACCCATCTTGACTTGGCTCTACTGATTGTATCCTTCCTAAGGGTTGATTCCTGGCATGTGTGCTTAAAAGGGTTCACTTTGACCTGAACATTAGTGCTATTCCGCATTTTAGATGCAAGCAGCCTCCATGGACAACCCTCAGTCGGACAGTGCACTCTGTAACGTACTTGATCGCTCTTGTCAACTTTGAAAGTACGTTCTACCTTGATGCAGTATGTCACAAGTGCATTTCTACACTCATTCATGGATGCAAAAACTGTACCTTCTTCTATTTGAGGGTTCAAAGGGTCCCATTCGACAGCTGCAAGGTCTTCGTCCTCACCCATCGCGTCATCATCCACACGGACTGCATTCTGAGCCTCATCTTGGTTTTCAGCCCGAGGTGCCCGTCGTAAATTCTGAATAACATCAGAATATAACTTCTCTTCATCAACCCCAGAATTGTAGCCATCAGGCTCCACTTCAAGGGGGCCCCTACTGTTGTTGCCCACACTTGTCGAGCCACCACGTCGCCGTGCACCAACTGAACTGTTCTGGCTAGAGATGCCATTACGACTTGATTCTCCCGAGATGTTGCACCCGCCATCCTAGGTCCAAATGCCTGCTCAAGCACATCAACTTGCAGCCTCACATGAAAATTATCTTTCTCTTTATGCCTAACAAACATGGTAGCTAGCTCTTCATCATTACTAACTGTCACCCAATTCTTTTCCCCATCATAGTATTTGTATACCACTTCATCAAGCAAACCCCAAGGATATTGGCTACAAATTACCTCCCCAAATTGTCTGAAACTCCAATTACTAGCCATTGGCAACCGATAATCAAAACCTCCTTGGTATTTCTTCTTATCCTTTGCATCGAACATGTACCGGTCCCTTCTAATGTGCACCATGAAAGCAAACCGCAACTCCATCCTAACCGGCGAAAAACAGAGACACAATCATCACACTAATTGGGCAAACCTACTCGAATCGAGTGTTCAAATGCACAACTAAGCTCAATCTAAACAAGAGGCGAGACTTACCCCTCGGGAACCCAGTCGTGGACACGGCGGATCTCCGGCCCGATGCCTGCCTCGCCAAATACTCCGGGGTCGCCGCTGCTCACCGTTTCGCCCTAGGGTTCTTCCTCCTAGTTCAAATAGCTCCAGCAGCCCCCACCTTTGGCGCTCGGCCGGGCGCGGAAGGAGGCGCCCATGAATCGAGCAGGTGGCGGGCGCCCCACCCGTGGCGTCGCAGGAAGGTGGTGGGCGTCACAATGAGCCGTGGAGCGTAGGCGCAGGGAGGTAGCGGCGGAGCAGGCCGTGCAGCTGGTGGTGGGGCAGGTGCTGGCCGCGGCGCAGGTGGCGGCGGCGGCGGCGGCGCAGGACAGCCGGCCGGGCGGATGGGTGTGAGCTAGAATGATTTGGGGATTAAGTTGCACGGGCCTACATGTCAGCTCCGGACCCACGTCCATGCGGTTCCACGTGTAAGCTCCGGACCCACAACTACTAACGCCGACGGACGGAATGGACTCAAATATGGCCGTTTGGCCTCGTCGTAGTTGCTGTGCTCGGACTAGGGGCAAAACTGAGGACAATTTGCATCTGAGGGCAAAACTGAGCACATGGACACCACTAAGGGCAAAAGGATAATTAACCCTACTATATATTAAAGAAGAAGTGGTGGTAGAGAGCCCCTCCACGTTAGCAGTTACGTTACAATGACACAACCCCAACTCCACGGAAAAAGCCCTATCTAACTACTCTCGTTCACTCCCACCAAGAGGCCACCAAGGAAGGTGTCTACGTCTCCCTTGGGGCTCATGGATCGACTGATTGCAGCTTAGTCTCTTCTCTTCATGCCGATCTGGCCACCCAACATCCATACATACGTCGGATCGAGCACCATGCGGAGGGCCGCCGCCGCCGCCGCTGCAACTTCCGCCTTCACAACATCTAAGCCGCTGCTGCACCTCGCCAAACGACTGCCAAAATTGCCACGGGATTGGAACCCCGCCGCCGCTGTCAGCCGCACCGGCGAGCCGGGCGGCGCCGACCGGCGGCGGCCAGGGGAGGACGCACGGGGAACTGCCGAGAAAAAAGGATCGAGTAGTCGCCCAAGCAGACGACGCGGGGGCAGTTTTTTTTTATTCGCCCGTTATGGCACTACAGAGAATAAAGGAAATTATTAAAGAAGGGATATAGTTAATAGGTTGTTGTGGTTTTCCTTTGTACATAATGGCATTCTAACTTGCTGGTTTAATTTAGGTGTGTGGGATATAAGAGATACAGGGAGAGATATTTCAGTTGCAATTGAGCTTTATTTGAAAGTGAAACATGGTAGGCATACAATGAAGAAATAAATAGCAAAGAACCTTAAACCATTATATATTCTTTTTTATTGTACGGGATTAACAGTATGAATTATTCATGCTTTATATTGTATGGCCTAAGCAGAATCTACACATGAGGAGGACACAAATAATATTGGTTGATAACTAATCCTTCCGGCCCGCAAAGTTTGGAAACATAAGCGTAGCTAGAGAAAAGATTGGAGAGAGATGGGTGGACGCCGAAGGTGGCGCCTATCCCGCTTCCTTGTCCATCTATCCTTCGCAATATACCACAAGTGACACTAGCTGAACGGACCTACTTTTGTGCTAAACTCACCACATAACCGCATTGGTACAATTTTTTTAGCAAAATAAAATAAAATTATATGGTACACGACACGCCCGGTCACCGGTCGACAAATATCTATTGTCAGAATGGAGAGAGATGGGTGGACGCTGAAGGGGGCGCCTATCCCGCTTCCTTGTCCATCTATCCTTCGCAATATACCACAAGTGAGGCTAGCACAAAATTATGTACATGTAGCCTATCTCTCTTGTAGCACCTCATTCAAGTAAAAAATGAGAGGTGCCTTATATGCTGGTGTAACTCTTTGTCCACTGGCGAGGTGGTACTAAACCACCACATGCCGTCCATCCTTTTCACATGTGTCGTGTCTCCCAAATATAATTGCGCCGAGGCCCACTCCTTTCAACTTGGTGCAGGGCCTTCTATCTGTTTATTCTGCATCCAAATGTATATGCATGCTGAAGTACTTCCCGGTGGTGCTCAGGCTGATGTTTTCTTCTCGTTTTTCTTAAGTCAACATATGGTCAAAATTGCTTTTTGTAACTTTTAGAAATTCAACACCTACGTGCAAGAATACATTGTTTTAGGAAAAAAAGATCGAATGAAATCTTAAAAAATCTAAATGCTGGAAACTTACGGAAATTCTTTTTGAGTTTTCACTGTTATAGATATTCAAACTCAAATTCAACAGAAATGTCAAAAATCACCAAACAAGGTGTCACTTCAACTGCATTCTACACTGTTCTTTTAAGAGATATAAGAGTAATTTTCATGCAGGGCTAATTTGTATGTGACTTTTACTTTAAATGTGAATAACATACAAGTTTCATCCGTGACTTACAGTAATCAAACCGGGACTAAAGGGGCGGACGAAAGGTCTGTTTTCTACTAGTGACGCTTGAGTCAGGATATTGGTGAGAGGCCTCCTGAATGGTCTAAGCTTCAAAAGTTAAATTTTTTTAGTGTATTTATTCTTGTGTTGATCTTGATTGAAGATATCTCTTACTTTATGCAGGTAAATCATCTGCATATGCATGGAATGGCACATACTGGCCTCAGCCTGTACAATCCCTAGAGTTACTAAGCTCCCAGGAAATGAAGCCCTCTCATGCATCGGGGCATTGGGGGGCGTCTCGGTCAACGTTGTCAGGGTATGAACGTTGTTATCTCTCTAGGTCTGGCCTCCCGTAGTCGGTTCCTTTTTTTACTCACAGTCGGTTTCATTTTCACTTGAGCTATTCCTGCCCTCTCCCGAAAGCTCCCATCCGAGCCCTTTATAAGAAAAGCGCACCTGAGCGCTACTCATCCATCCGCCCCCGTTGGCCAGGGCCTCCTCCTGCGTACCCTGTGTCGCCTGCATGCGACGATCTACGGGAGAAAACCCTAGCCAACGGCAGCGGATCCCTTCCCCAGCGGTCGTGTCAATCTCTCTCCTCTCCTCCGAGCCTCTCTTCTTCCTCCCGTGGTAGGTTTTTCGGCTGGCGGCCACTCGCGCCCAGCCTCTGCAGCAGCCTCCCTACGGGTCTCCTACACCCTTCGGCCCCCGTCCAGGTCCCCTCGCTCGGAGGATAGGCCACGGCGGAAGGGAGGGCACGGCGTAAACTGCGACGGCGACAGCAAGGAGCACGCTGATTGAGGAGAGCGAGAGCCTACGACGGCGTAGGGGACTGGGAGTCCAAGAACGCATCAATGAAGGAGCAACAGAGGCTGGACGAGGGCAGCAGGACGCCACGTTGGTAGGAGGGGCGACGCTACCCAGAATAAAAGGGGAAGGTCGTCGGCACCACAGACCCACAGTTGTACTTCTTTCTGCTAATGTGGAAGGGAATTCCGGCGGTTCTTCTGCTGTTAGGTCTTCGGTTGTCTGCGCCTGTTTCTGAAGATGCAGGAGGGATTTTGTTGGGTCATCTGTTACTGGTCTCTTTCCTTGGAACTTGTAGTTTTCTGTTGTTTGATATTCCGTCGGCGTTCGTGGTGTGGCAGAAATTATTTGTTTATTCCGTGCATATCGTTTGAGATGGCTAGACAAATTGATTGCAGAGGCGTAGGCTGCGGTGGCTGCATTTGCTTGGTTGCCGTCGGTGTTGCGTGTGTTTTTTTTAATGCTTGATGCCTTGTCTTGGACCAAAGGTCTGAGCTTGGTTGTTTAACGTAATCTTCGCATGTACGTCTTCGAGCAAGGCATGAGCTGTTTTATCCAATGGATCTGTATCCCATCCTGCAGGTGTGGTGAGAATCCCGGCAGACAGAATCAATCACCCAAGCGCTGCTGGCAACTAACAGAAGCTGATCAAACTGACCGGTTGTGAGGAATTGCCACCATTTCTGCTTAGGAGTCTGTAGCCACGGACTTACATGGACTGTCAAAAAATTCACATGGCAAGACAGAATATAGACGATCACAGAGCAGCTCACATAACCACCACAAGTTGTTCTCGAAAAGAAGACCACGGCAAGTTTACATCGAGGCTGAGGCGTGCTGAACAACTCCATCTTCCTTCAGACCAAATACCGACCAGCACAAGCGCCACCACCGATTAGCCGGTCCTACACCGAATAACGAAAACCCGGTCCAATGTGCGTTGTAAAACCGAAAAAAGCAATCACTGATAATAACCCACGGTCAAAGAAAAAAAAAACACCACAATAGAAAAACGGCGCGGCAAGGCGCGCGTGACCCTCTAGTATTCATGTAAGCCACATAGACAATCATGTGAAAGTAGGCATCATTTCCTTCTATTCCTGTTTACTAGAGTGATTGTGTTCTATCATTGCAATCATGCTTAGGTTTACCCATAACATCTGTTCCATTTCATGTAATAAAAGTTAAACGTCTTTACTGGGAGTGTTAAAGATAGAATTCCCCTTTCATGACGATCTTGCATAAGCATGTGGTAATCATTGCACTTTAACAATGTATTTATTTCTTGATTTTTGTTGAGATAGCGAGATCGTACTAATTCCAATTATATAATGTAATTACCTTTCTATTACTTTTGGTTGATGACAAAATATATGTCATCCTATGCTGTACTTTTCTAGATCATGCATATGAATTCTAGAAGTATTTTTCAAAATCAAGCCTTCATTATCAATGTTTAGTTTGTATCCAACTTACTAAGGCAGCCCTGTAATTTTAACAGGATACAGACCTGGGAGTATTGTAATGCTAAGGATTTAGCTTATCTTATCTTTTCTTTTCTCCATATTTAGATGCTGCCGATGGTCAAAATAACACTTTAGTACGGTTGATACATGAGTATTATGAACTAATATCAGCATCCGCGGGGCTCTTCAAGTCTGCTTTGATATTAAACAAAGTTGTAGTTCTTATGAACTGACATAGTGCCCTGTATACAAGATACATAGATTGTTGGAATTAAAAATCATAGCCTCAATTACTTTTGAAGCATAATATTGTTGTCTATTTTTTATCTATTCACTTTTAAAATACTTATTTTCTACATCGATAATATTAATCTGTTCCTTGGTTTATATCTTCTCGAACATGTTCATTCTTTACTATCCCATACACACTACATAATCTCAAAGAGTTTCAAAACCGTGGACCACATGAAGATCAAAACCACATGTAGATGTGTTCAGATGCAAGTTCGGCTAATTGGACAAAGTTTGTCCAGGCAGCAAGGATTAAAAAAAGGTGACATGTGTGTCTTTGTTTTTGAAGGCAAAGAAGGCACGTTGTGAGCCACTATGCACAACCTTTCATAAGGTCAATTAATAAATACTTCCTATTTTCATGTTGCCTTGGACATACTACATTATATGAGGATGCCATCTAAGTATCTCCTTGCATGGCATGCCTGAACTATAATGTTATTAGCATTGATAAATATGCCATCTAATCTCCTTCCATACTACTCCCTCTGTAAAGAAATATAAGAGCGCTTAGATCAGAGTGATCTAAACACTCTTATATTTCTTTACGGATGGAGTATTTTAATAAACCACATACGCCTGATTATGTATAAAGATGCCATATAAATACCAGCTTTCGTAATGGTTTCAATGCTTGGTTTGCTTTGGCTACTTGCGTCGGGCCGATACAGGTCGCCAGTGACACCCATCGAACACACCTACCATGAAGAGTTGCTTAGATGATAATGTCATTTTTTATACTAATGGAACATGCAGTGATGGCTCTACCTGATCTCGATGACTACATCATGTTTTGGTCATACATACCAACAGAAGAGAAAAACTCAACCACAGACTGGAAGACTAGAGCTATCTATATGATATATGGTTACCTATATAGCTTGCTTTCCTATCATGAACTACGATGATAACTTTGTTTTGGGCTATCATGCTACCATGCATTGTAACATATATCACTATGTATTAACACGCTATCTAAGTATCTATTTCTTTATCAGTCTTTAAACAAATCCTATGTTCATGGCTTGAATGGTTGGTTTGCTCGCGCCCTTTGTGCCATGGGCACAACGGGTCATCTAGTAGAGATAAATGTAACCACTATGCAGCAAACAGCATTGGAATGAACCATGTATCTATTTGACTGGAATGATACATGAACATGCTACGATCGACAATAATTTTTATCATATACTTCAACACTAATTTTCCGTACTGAAAGGAGCTATCGATAATAGATACAAAACAATAAAAATGATACTTTTTTTGCCAACAACACCTTGAGATCATGGCATTGGCATGGAGAACTTCTAGTGCAATGATTATAAGTCGAAAAAACCGACCGGGCGGACCAAATGGGTTGGCCGATCGGGCGCACTGGCATGGAACCCGCGGACGAGGCCAACCCAAATGGACAAAAAGTGGACCCAAACCGTGTCCTTTTTCTTCGGCCGGTTGGAGTTGGTCTAAGGGCATGGTACTGAAAAAACCATAATGGTGAGAATTATAATTGCACTGAGAAAATTTCAGTAGCAAACGGTGTTTTCTATCACGGTCATGCCATGAAAAATTAGTCAAGCAATGCTGATGAGATTGTTGATAAATTTAACAAATATGTTTCTAGTGTGAAGGGTGGTGGTATATCCAAAGTAGGTACAAAACCAGGCGATACTTACTGGCTGAAAATAAAAATCAAGAATCCATGAACGCCCGGATCAATCTCGTCGGCCTGTGGCCAGAGTATCACATCAGTGGCCTGCGGATCCTTGGGCGGCGGCCGTCGGCTGGCGACGCTGGCCAGCGTGCTCGGCTGCGCGGGCGGTGGGTCATTGGTGGAGTCCGGTCGTGGTGCGGTGCTCCGTTGTGTCAGATTTGGAGGTTCCCCTTTCTCCTGATGCCTCTCTCGTCATCCCGGTGGTTTGCGGCTGCAGGCTCTGGTGATGGTGAGCCCTGGTGGTGTTCTTTGGGTCCGGGGAAAACCTTAGCCGGTCTGGCCGGCCCGGCGGCGGCGACGCCCATGGGCACCGCTTTCCTTCATGAAGGCGCAGCTGAGGGTCCAATCTACCCACCCCGATCCCCGGCCGGGTGAAAATCTTCAATCATCTTTGGATTGGCGGCAGCAGCACTGTTCGCGTCGTGACCTTCTTGGAGGTGTCGTCAGGGGTACTGGGGCTCGGTTGGGAGTGCAGAGGAACTGCAGATTGAGGGGATGGGACCAGGGACAGCAAGTGGTGTTCGCGAATGAGGAGCGCCGTTGCATCTGACATGTCGACAACGGCAGGTCTCAGCGGCATGGAGCAACGGGGTCTCGCTGCTGGGCGTGTGTTGATGGACGAGCGCAGGATGGTGGCGTTGTCTGGCATCGTGGTGGCGTCGACGGCAGCTAAACTGGGCAAGGTTGATGCGTTAGTACAGCTCTGAAGATGGAGTGGTGGTAGTTGGCGGTGGCGGCTCTGAAAGTGCACTGGACCGGTGTGTGCCCCATACCCGGCAAGTGGCTTGGTTAGGGCCTCAGGTCTTAGATGTTAGGCTTGGCTGTGAGGTCTGTTTGGTATTAGGCCCGGACTAGCAGCATCCCTTCATCAACTGGATATGAGTAGCGTAAAATGTTGCCTAGACGGTGGCTTTAGACTTACTGCTGTATTTCTTTGTAAGATCTTTTGTGAATCTCTACACCTATAAAAACCTGAGTTGATGATAATAGTGTGCCTGTCATCCTTCATTTATAACCGTTTGATTTACATCGAACGCATCGGAGACAAACTATGTCGGTTTTGCAAAAAGACCCCCGCACTCCACTCCTCATTTGTAGATAATCCTCTGCCTCTCACGTTCAACCACTCTCCCTCTCACCTCATCTAGCCATCTCAGAAAAAAAATAAGAAGGATCTAGAGATGCTGTTGCTCTCGGCGCCATCTGCCCCCAACGCCTCTCATGACTTCTCTCAGCCAGCGTTGCCGATAGCGACCACCACCACGACCCCCTCCTCCTCGCCATCTCATCCGCCCCCTTACAAGTCATCCCGAGTTACGTTCATGGCGGTCTAAAAAAACAAAATCGATACTCAAAAAAGGATTTTTAAAGATCATTTTTATGCAGCACAATAATTGTTATTTCTTTATGAAGTTTTGGATGCATGTTGAACACTTGAATGCTTTTATTCGCAAAAGTTTTTATTTATTTTGCCTATATTTACTATTCATCTGATGCTTGTGAGCTCTTGAGAAGAATGAATATTCAAAGAAACCTATCAATATTTGTTACACATGAGATCATGAGATGACCACACATACTTTGTCAAATAAATGACTCCCGGATCAATGCATTTTGATATTCCGTGTAACGTATGGGCATCTTACTAGTAATTAATAAAGTGGCTACATGCATCGTCCAGATGCAGAGACCGGGGGTCTTCCTCCTTTCCAAAAAAAAAGAATGAAAGTTATCCAATGAACATCAACCGGAACTCAGTAAAAGATGCCCACTCAATTTGACAGTAAAACGATTCATATGGGACTGATAGATATACGATCAAAACACAAGGTCTTTTGCACCTTTTTCTGCAGGGCCGATGTCATTTTTGATCTATGAAATATCAATTCCTGGACAATAAATATGAGCTGGTAAATTTGTGCAACTAATAAAAGAAACATACATACACATTTT
Organism: Aegilops bicornis; assembly: GCA_021605145.1. Taxonomy (NCBI): domain Eukaryota; kingdom Viridiplantae; phylum Streptophyta; class Magnoliopsida; order Poales; family Poaceae; genus Aegilops; species Aegilops bicornis. The sequence continues at coordinate 650,725,779 of CM038674.1, forward strand.
TCAAAAAGGGGCACTTTATTACTTAAAAGGTTTAAGCATTAGATCCGCCCTCTGCATAACTAAGATGCACACAGCCAAACAAAGTCCTCTTGTACAAAAGAAAAAAATAAAAGGCGGAATACAAATAAACACGTAGAGTTCGTATAACGGCTAAAGCGAAGGTGAGCCAATCCTAAGATCATGCTGCCACCCATGTTGAGTAAAAGTATCCCTCACCATATCCTCCAATCGTGTCACTACTAGGAAAAAAGCTAGTAGCAGCGCTGGAAAACTGCCTGCTAGTAGTGCTGGTACCCGTGCTACTACTATCGCGCTACAGCTAAATGGTTGCACCCGCGCTACTACTAAAAAGTTAGTAGTAGCGCTGGTGCACCCACGCTACTACTATTTAAACCCGCGCTACTACTAACAAAATAGTAGTAGCGCTTCTAGTATACTAGACGCTACTACTATGCTAGATACTAGTAGCATGTAGTTTTCCCCCAGCGCTACTACTAACAAATTATGAATTAAAAAATTAAAAATTACATGCATTATTCATAGATAGAAATTAGGGACACGTCCAGTGCAAAATAAATTAAACGAACACAACCAAAGGTGGGTACCTTCCCTAGTGTTCCACCACCAGCCTAAATAGATCACTTCTCTACATATATCTACCAAGGCTCGGAATTCAAACGCCGGAGGACCCGAATCCTCCCTCACCTCAAAAGATGGCATCGAGGTCCTCCACCTCGGCAACATCCGGCGTCGCGATCACATGGACGATCATCCGTGCGGCGTGGTCGCCGGGCTTCACGTCGAAGTCCACCTCTAAGTAGTTGAAGAGCACGACGCCCACCAGGCTGCCGTAGTCAGTATCAATCACCCCTACGGCCACATAGGGAAAGTGAAAACTTGTTAGTTGTTGGGGAATGTAGTAATTTCAAAATTTTCCTACGCACACGCAAGATCATGGTGATGGCATAGCAACGAGAGGGGAGAGTGTATGTCCACGTACCCTCGTGAGACCGTGGAAGGCGTTATAACAACGCTGTTGATGTAGTCGCGTCTTCACGATCCGACCGATCCAAGTACCGAACGTCACGGCACCTCCGAGTTCGCACACGCGTTCAGCTTCGATGACGATCCCGGGCTCCGATCCAGCAAAGCGTCGGGGATGAGTTCCACAACACGACGGCGTGGTGGCGATGATGATGCTCCACCGGCGCAGGGCTTCGCCTAAGCTCCGCGACGACGATATGACTCTACGGCGCAGGGCTTCGCCTAAGCTCCGCGATGATATGACCAAGTGAAATATGGTGGAGGGGCACCGCACACGGCTAAGGAACGATCCGTAGATCAACTTGTGTGTGATGGGGTGCCCCTGCCCTCAGATATATAAAGGAGCAAGGGGTGGGGCGGGCCCTTGGGAGGCGCGCCTGGAGGAGTCCTACTCCCACCGGGAGTAGGACTGCCCCCCCCCCCCCTTTCCTAGTTCGATTAGGTTTGGGGAGGGGGAAGAGGGAAGAGGCGCCCCCCCTCTCCTTGTCCTATTCGGACTAGAGGAGGGGGCGTCTTGACCTGCCCCGCCGGCCCTCCTCTTCTCCCTTATGGCCCATCAAGGCCCATTGACCCCCCGGGGGGTTCCGGTAACCCCCCGGTGTTCCGGTAAAATCCTGTTTTCATCCGGAACCTTTCCGAAGTCCAAACATAGGCTTCCAATATATCAATCTTTATGTCTCGACCATTTCGAGACTCCTCGTCATGTCCATGATCACATCCGGGACTCGAACAACCTTCGGTACATCAAAACTTATAAACTCATAATAAACTGTCATCGTAACGTTAAGCGTCACGGACACTACGGGTTCGAGAACTATGTAGACATGACCTAGAACCATTCTCGGTCAATAACCAATAGCGGAACCTGGATGCCCATATTGGTTCCTACATATTCTACGAAGATCTTTATCGGTCAAACCGCATAACGACATACGTTGTTCCCTTTGTCATCGGTATGTTACTTACCCGAGATTCGATCGTCGGTATCCAATACCTAGTTCAATCTCGTTACCGACAAGTCTCTTTACTCGTTCCGTAATACATCATCTCACAACTAACTTATTAGTTGCAATGCTTGCAAGGCTTATGTGATGTGTATTACCGAGAGGGCCCAGAGATACCTCTCTGACATTCGGAGTGACAAAACCTAATCTCGAAATACGCCAACCCAACATGTACCTTTGGAGACACCTGTAGTACTCCTTTATAATCACCCAGTTACGTTGTGACGTTTGGTAGTACCCAAAGTGTTCCTCGGTAAACGGGAGTTGCATAATCTCATAGTTACAGGAACATGTATAGGTCATGAAGAAAGCAATAGCAATATACTAAACGATCAAGTGCTAAGCTAACGGAATGGGTCATGTCAATCACATCATTCTCCTAATGATGTGATCCCATTAATCAAATGACAACACATGTCTATGGTTAGGAAACATAACCATCTTTGATTAATGAGCTAGTCTAGTTGAGGCATACTAGTGACTATCTGTTTGTCTATGTATTCACACATGTATTATGTTTCGGTTAATACAATTATAGCATGAATAATAAACATTTATCATGATATAAGGAAATAAATAATAACTTTATTATTGCCTCTAGGGCATATTTCCTTCAGTCTCCCACTTGCACTAGAGTCAATAATCTAGTTCACATCATCATGTGATTTAACACTAATATTCACATCTGTATGTGATTAACACCCATAGTTCACATCGTCATGTGACCAACACCCAAAGGGTTTACTAGAGTCAATAATCTAGTTTCACATCGCTATGTGATTAACACCCAAAGAGTACTAAGGGATGACCATGTTTTGCTCGTGAGAGAAGCTTTAGTCAACGGGTCTGTCACATTCAGAGCCGTATGTATTTTGCAAATATTCTATGTCTACAATGCTCTGCACGGAGCTACTCTAGCTAATTGCTCCCACTTACAATATGTATCCAGATTGAGACTTAGAGTCATCTGGATCAGTGTAAAAAGCTTGCATCGATGTAACTCTTTACGACGGGCTCTTTTATCACCTCCATAATCGAGAAATATTTCCTTAGTCCTCACTAAGGATGTTCTTGACCAATGTCCAAAGTGATCTACTCCTAGATCACTATTGTACTCCCTTGCCAAATTCGGAGCAAGGTATACAATAGGTCTAGTACATAGCATAGCATACTTTATAGAACCTATGACTGAGGCATAGGGAATGACTTTCATTCTCTTTTCTATTTTCTATCGTGGTCGGGATTTGAGTCTTACTCAATTTCACACCTTTGCAACACAGGCAAGAACTTTTCTTTGACTGTTCCATTTTGAACTACTTCAAAATCTTGACAAGGTATGTACTTATTGAAAAAACTTATCAAGCGTTTTGATCTATCTCAATAGATCTTGATGCTCAATTTGTACGCAGCTTCACCGAGGTCCTTCTTTGAAAAACTCCTTTCAAATACTCATTTATGCTTTGCGAATAATTCTACATTATTTCCGATCAACAATATGTCATTCACATATACTTATCCGAAATGCTGTAGTGCTCCCACTCACTTTCTTGTAAATACAGGCTTCTCCAAAAGTCTGTATAAAACCATATGCTTTGATCACACTATCAAAGCGTTTATTCCAACTCCGAGATGCTTGCACCAGTCCATAGATGGATCGCTGGAGCTTGCACATTTTGTTAGCTCCTTTAGGATTGACAAAACCTTCTGGTTGCATCATATACAACTCTTCTTTAATAAATCCATTAAAGAATGTAGTTTTGACATCCATTTGCCAGATTTCATAAAATGTGGCAATTGCTAACATGATTTGGACAGACTTAAGCATCGCTACAGTTAAGAAAATCTCATTGTAGTCAACACCTTGAACTTGTCGAAAACCTTTCTGCGACAAGTCGAGCTTTGTAGATAGTAATACTACTATCAGCATCTGTCTTCCTCTTGAAGATCCATTTATATAATATGGCTTGCCGATCATCGGGCAACTCCATCAAAGTCCACACTTTGTTCTCATATATGGATCCCATCTCAGATTTCATGGCCTCAAGCCATTTCGCGGAATCTGGGCTCATCATCGCTTCCTCATATTTCGTAGGTTCATCATGGTCTAGTAACATGACTTCCGAACATGATTACCGTACCACTCTGGTGCGGATCTTACTCCTAAGACCTACGAGGTTTGGTAGCTACTTGATATGATGTTTCATGATGATCATTATTAACTTCCTTACTAATTGTTTTAGGAATCACTCGAAACTGATTTACGTGATGAACTACTTTCCAATAAGGGAGAAGGTACAATTACCTCAGAAGTTCTACTTTCCTCCCACTCACTTCTTTCGAGAGAAACTTCTTCTCTAGAAAGGATCCATCTTAGCAACGAATAACTTGCCTTCGGATCTGTGATAGAAGGTGTACCCAATAGTTACCTTTGGGTATTCTATGAAGACGCACTTCTCCGATTTGGGTTCGAGCTTATTAGGATGAAACTTTTCACATAAGCATCGTAGCCCCAAACTTTAAGAAACGACAACTTGGGTTTCTTGCTAAACCACAGTTCATATAGTGTCGTCTCAACGGATTTAGATGGTGCCCTTTTAACGTGAATGCAGCTGCCTCTAATGCATAACCCAAAAACGATAATGGTAAATCAATATGAGACATCATAGATCGCACCATATCCAGTAAAGTGCGGTTACGACGTTCGGACACACCATAACGTTGTGGTGTTCCAGGTGGCGTGAGCCGTGAAACTATTCCACATTGTTTTAATTGAAGACCAAACTCGTAACTCAAATATTTTTCCTCTGCGATCATATCGTAGAAACTTTTATTTTCTTGTTACGATGATTCTTCACTTCACTCTGTAATTCTTTGAACTTTTCAAATGTTTCAGACTTGTGTTTCATCAAGTAGATATACCCATATCTGCTCAAATCATCTGTGAAGGTCAGAAAATAACGATACTTGCCACGAGCATCAACACTCATTGGATCGCATACATCAGTATGTATTATTTCCAATAAGTCATTTGCTTGCTCCATTGTTCCGAAGAACAGAGTCTTTAGTCATCTTGCCCATAAGGCATGGTTCGCAAGCATCAAGTGATTCATAATCAAGTGATTCCAAAATCCCATTAGCATGGAGTTTCTTCATGCGCTTTACACCAATATGACCTAAACGGCAGTGCCACAAATAAGTTGCACTATCATTATTAACTGTGCATCTTTTGGCTTCAATATTATGAATATGTGTATCACACGATCGAGATCCAACAAATCATTTTCATTGGGTGTATGACCATAGAAGGTTTTATTCATGTAAACAGAACAACAATTGTTCTCTAACTTAAATGAATAATCGTATTGCAATAAACATGATCAAATCATATTCATGCTCAACGCAAACGCCAAATAACATTTATTTAGGTTTAACACTAATCCCGAAAGTATAAGGAGTGTGCGATGATGATCATATCAATCTTGGAACCAGTTCCAACACGCATCGTCACTTCACCCTTAACTAGTTTATGTTTATTCTGCAACTCCCGTTTCGAGTTACTACTCTTAGCAACTGAACCAGTATCAAATGCCGAGGGGTTTCTATAAACACTAGTAAAGCACACATCAATAACATGTATATCCAATATATCTTTGTTCACTTTGCCATCCTTCTTATCCGCCAAATACTTGGGGCAGTTCCACTTCCAGTGACCAGTCCCTTTGCAGTAGAAGCACTTAGTCTCAGGCTTAGGACCAGACTTGGGCTTCTTCACTTGAGCAGCAACTTGCTTGCCGTTCTTCTTGAAGTTCCCCTTCTTCCCTTTGCCGTTTTCTTGAAACTACTGGTCTTGTCAACCATCAACACTTGATGTTTTTCTTGATTTCTACCTTCATCGATTTCAGCATCACAAAGTGCTTGGGAATCGTTTCCGTTATCCCTTGCATATTATAGTTCATCATGAAGTTCTACTAACTTGGTGATGGAGACTAGAGAATTCTGTCAATCACTATCTTATCTGGAAGATTAACTCCCACTTGATTCAAGCGATTGAAGTACCTGCATAATCTGAGCACATGCTCACTAGTTGAGCGATTCTCCTCCATCTTTTAGCTATAGAACTTGTTTGGAGACTTCATATCTCTCAACTCGGGTATTTGCTTGAAATATTAACTTCAATTCCTGGAACATCTTATATGGTCCATGACGTTCAAAAACGTCTTTGAAGTCCCGATTCTAAGCCGTTAAGTATGGTGCACTAAACTATTAATTAGTCATCATATTGAGCTAGCCAAACGTTCATAACGTCTGCATTTGCTCCTGCAATAGGTCTGTCACCTAGCGGTGCATTAAGGATATAATTCTTCTGTGCAGCAATGAGGATAAACCTCAGATCACGGATCCAATCCGCATCATTGCTACTAACATCTTTCAACATAATTTCTCTAGGAACATATCAAAACAAACATATGAAAGCAACAACACGAGCTATTGATCTACAACATAATTTTGCAAAATACTACCAGACTAAGTTCATGATAAATTAAAGTTCAATTAATCATATTACTTAAGAACTCCCACTTAGATAGACATCCCTCTAATCCTCTAAGTGATTACGTGATCCATATCAACTACACCATGTCCGATCGTCACGTGAGATGGACTAGTTTCAACAGTGAACATCAATATGTTGATCATATCTACTATATGATTCACGCCGACCTTTCGGTCTCCGTGTTCCGAGGCCATATCTGTTATATGCTAGGCTCGTCAAGTTTAACCTGAGTATTCGCGTGCGCAACTGTTTTGCACCCGTTGTATTTGAGCGTAGAGCCTATCACACCCGGTCATCACGTGGTGTCTCAAAGACGAAGAACTTTCGCAACGGTGCATACTCAGGAGAACACTTCTTGATAATTTTAGTGAGAGATCATCTTATAATGCTACCGTCAATCAAAGCAAGATAAGATGCATAAAGGATAAACATCACATGCAATCAATATAAGTGATATGATATGGCCATCATCATCTTGTGCTTGTGATCTCCATCTCGAAGCACCGTCATGATCACCATTGTCACCGCGCGACACCTTGATCTCCATCGTAGCATCGTTGTCGTCTCGCCAACTATTGCTTCTACGACTATCGCTATCGCTTAGTGATAAAGTAAAAGCAATTACATGGCTTTTGCATTTCATACAATAAGCGACAACCATATGGCTCCTGCCAGTTGCCGATAACTTTGGTTACAAAACATGATCATCTCATACAATAAATATAGCATCACGTCTTGACCATATCACATCACAACATGCCCTGCAAAAACAAGTTAGACGTCCTCTACTTTGTTGTTGTAAGTTTTACGTGGCTGCTACGGGCTGAGCAAGAACCGTTCTTACCTACGCATCAAAACCACAACGATAGTTTGTCAAGTTGGTGCTGTTTTAACCTTCGCAAGGACCGGGCGTAGCCACACTCGGTTCAACTAAAGTGAGAGAAACAGACACCCGCCGGTCACCTTTAAGCAACGAGTGCTTGAAGCGGTGAAACCAGTCTCGCGTAAGCGTACGCGTAATGTCGGTCCGGGCCGCTTCATCTCACAATACCGCTGAACCAAAGTATGACATGCTGGTAAGCAGTATGACTTATATCGCCCACAACACACTTGTGTTCTACTCGTGCATATGACATCAACGCATAGAACCTGGCTCTGATACCACTGTTGGGGAACGTAGTAATTTCAAAATTTTCCTACGCACACGCAAGATCATGGTGATGGCATAGCAACGAGAGGGGAGAGTGTATGTCCACGTACCCTCGTAGACCGTAAGCGGAAGCGTTATAACAACGCTGTTGATGTAGCCGTACGTCTTCACGATCCGACCGATCCAAGTACCGAACGTCACGGCACCTCCAAGTTCGCACACGCTCAGCTCGATGACGATCCCGGGCTCCGATCCAGAAAGCGTCGGGGATGAGTTCCACAAGACGACGGGCGTGGTGACGATGATGATGCTCCACCGGCCAGCAGGCTTCGCCTAAGCTCTGCGGCGATATGACTCTACCGCGCAGGCTTCGCCTAAGCTCCATGACGATATGACCGAAGTGGAATATGGTGGAGGGGGCACCGCACACGCCTAAGGAACGATCCGTAGATCAACTTGTGTGTGATGGGGTGCCCCTGCCTCAGATATAAAGGAGCAAGGGGGTGCGGCCGGCCCTAGGAGGCGCGCCGAGGAGTCCTACTCCCACCGAGTAGGACTCCCCTTCCTAGTTGGATTAGGTTTGGGGAGGGAGGGAAGGGAAGGCCGCCTCTCCTTGTCCTATTCGGACTAGAGGGAGGGCGCGCGCCTGCCCTGGCCGGCCCTCCTCTTCTCCCTTATGGCCCATCAAGGCCCATTGACCCCCCGGGGGGTTCCGGTAACCCCCCGGTGTTCCGGTAAACTCCTGTTTTCATCCGGAACCTTTCCGAAGTCCAAGCATAGGCTTCCAATATATCAATCTTTATGTCTCGACCATTTCGAGACTCCTCGTCATGTCCGTGATCACATCCGGGACTCCGAACAACCTTCGGTACATCAAAACTTATAAACTCATAATAAACTGCCATCGTAACGTTGTTGCAAGCGGACCCTACGGGTTCGAGAACTATGTAGACATGACCTAGAACCATTCTCGGTCAATAACCAATAGCGGAACCTGGATGCCCATTTTGGTTCCTACATATTCTACGAAGATCTTTATCGGTCAAACCGCATAACGACATACGTTGTTCCCTTTGTCATCGGTATGTTACTTACCCGAGATTCGATCGTCGGTATCCAATACCTAGTTCAATCTCGTTACTGGCAAGTCTCTTTACTCGTTCCGTAATACATCATCTCACAACTAACTTATTAGTTGCAATGCTTGCAAGGCTTTATGTGATGTGTATTACCGAGAGGGCCCAGAGATACCTTTCCGACAGTCGGAGTGACAAAACCTAATCTCGAAATACGCCAACCCAACATGTACCTTTGGAGACACCTGTAGTACTCCTTTATAATCACCCAGTTACGTTGTGACGTTTGGTAGTACCCAAAGTGTTCCTCCGTAAACGGGAGTTGCATAATCTCATAGTTACGAGGAACATGTATAGGTCATGAAGAAAGCAATAGCAATATACTAAGCGATCAAGTGCTAAGCTAACAGAATGGGTCATGTCAATCACATCATTCTCCTAATGATGTGATCCCATTAATCAAATGACAACACATGTCTATGGTTAGGAAACATAACCATCTTTGATTAATGAGCTAGTCTAGTAGAGGCATACTAGTGACTATCTGTTTGTCTATGTATTCACACATGTATTATGTTTCCGGTTAATACAATTCTAGCATGAATAATAAACATTTATCATGATATAAGGAAATAAATAATAACTTTATTATTGCCTCTAGGGCATATTTCCTTCATTAGTACGCGTCAGGTTCAAATCCAGTAGGGTATTTTCTTTCTTTTTAGCACATGCACATGCAAACCGAGAATGGAAATTAACGAAAAAGGGCTTCCCCCCGCTTTATATTATAAAGCAAACATCCGATACATCCAACTTGCTGGGGCCGCAGCACAGAAGCCCAGAAGAAAAACAAGAAGAAGAAAGAGAAATAAATGCTGAGATCAACGAAGAAGGGAAGTCCGGCAACCGCTGCACCCTCTAAAGAAGTACCACCACGCCCCAAAGATCCCGAGCCATGCCCCAAGCAACACCCTCAAGAGGGAGTGTGACGATGCCACCATCATTGCCCGAACAAGTTCTAGGGTTTCCCGACGCGAGGGATAGTGGGGAAGGGTGTACCCGATGCCCTCGGGAAGGTCCGACGGCCCGCAGCGCCATCGCATCGGTGCCGCCAGGCCGGCAGGATTTCTCCCGATCCACAACCACCAACACCACCTCGGGCATTTCAAATGCACCACCACCTCGGCCACCCACCAGCCTTGTGCCACCACGACATCGAACAACCCTCCCCGCTTCATCGGAGTCACAACACGAGGCTTGGAGAGGAAGAGGAGACACCAGCCACGGGAGTGACCACAACTCGACCGGAAGGAGGGGACAGCCTCCACCGCCACAGCGGAGCCGACCGGACGCGGCGACGAGGACTTGCCAGGCCTCGATGGCCCGGCCGGGCCCACATGGACCCGGACAGTCCTGTCACCACGCTGCAGCACGCCGGCCAACGAATTCCTCACTGCCCGAGACAGCCGCCACCACGCCATCACCAAGGAACGTCGCCGCCGAGCACCAAGACACCGGCCCGCGCCAACCCAGATGGGCCCAAAAGGGCCCAGACTGGTCAAGGGCGCCGCCACTCTGGCCATCATACGCCGCCCGGCCAACGGCCGCACCAACGCCGAGAGCCACCGCCCGCGGCACCACCACCGATGGGCCGCACTGATGCCAATCAAGAGCACCGCCACAGGCCACCACCGTCCGAGCCGGAGGAGCTGCTGGAGAGCCACGCCGCCAAGACCACACGGGCAAAGCCAGGCGCTTGGCGTGGCGGGAGGAGGCAGGGGCAGGGAGGCGCCTGGGAGGAGCGGCGAAGGGCCCCAGTCGCCCTCGGGAGGCGACACGGGGCACGGGAAGGGTAGGAAGGGGTAGGGAGGGAGAGGAGCAGGCTCCAGCTAAGCGGCGGCGACGGGCTCCGGCCAAGGCGGCGGCCCGTCTTGAGGAGCCGCCCGGGCGAGGGAACTCTAGGAGCGGGGCGTTCGCGAGAGGGGAAAGACCCTGTATTGAAAGGGTGATAGAAAATAGTCCCCCCGAGAATGGAAATTTCCGTTGCAACAACTACAGAATGCAACCGAGAATTTACAAGACGTGCTAGGAAATCAATGATTAGCAACCAGTATCATGCTAACCATACGGACTCATACTAATCAGAAAAAGAAAACATACAGACTCATCTCATGTGTAATGAAGCTTCAGAGGTTCTCTAGAAAGAAAAAAAACTGATGAGAAAACTGAGAGGCATGCTAAGATATAAGATAGTGAATACTCAAGTTGGCTAAGATATAAATAATGTATTTCCATGAGGATGGGAAAGAAAGAACCTCCCGATCCGGAAAAAACGGATCGGAGATCTCGCTCACATCCCCAGCCACCACAGTCCGCCGGCCCGGGGCGGAGGGAGATGGCTGGGGGCGGCAGGTGGTGCTCGGAGGGTCGCATGAGTCTAACGGTGGCTCGCGCGTTCGCGGCGGAGGGCGCGGTCGTGGCCACGGCGTTGTCGCGTGCATCCATGCGCCGGCCCGAGGGTGAGACGTCCCTCGTCGGTCCTGGCTGCGGCGCCGGCCAAGGCGCCTCCTCCTCCTCACACCCGTACTCGCCCATGCAGCCAGCGGCGGCCGCTGGCATCGGCGCGGCTGCCCGTAACTGCACTGGTGAGCGCTGCCGGGAGTGTGTGTGCAGCCACGGAGATCCCAAGGCCGCACGTCCCAACACCTTCTCGCACGTGGCCGCGGAGGTCACATCGAGAAACTGCGACGCCGACGTTCTGTATGCGGCCTTCGAGTCAGATGTGAAGCCAGCGCCGGCATGCGACTACGCCGGTGCTGCTGACAACGGCACAACTATGGTGGAGGATGGGTCGGCCTCGAGTGAGGTGGCCATGGAACAATGCACGGGCGTCTATGATCGCAGTACCAGAGGCGCCCACGGACGGGGCAGATCTGGACGATGCCGCTTCGTTGTCGTGCGCCGATATGTCAGTGCCGACATTTCGGTGTGCAAGAGAGGTGAAGATGGTGGTGCTAGCGTTCGCAGAGACGATGACACGCACAACATCGTCGGCAACGGATGCATGGTAGTCATGGCGGCGGGGGCGATGGCCTCCGTTGGTCATTGCGGTGGGGGTGGCGGCCCTCGATAACCGCGATAAGGAGATCAGGTGGCACAACAGTGCATATTCAAGTGTGTCGGCATATTTGCAGGCATAGCGGCGGTGGTCGTGTGCGGCACTCGATGCCGGCGCAGAGAGGATTTTCGTTCGGTGCGAGGGCGGCGGCCATCGCACAAGGATGCTCGAGGCGCGAGCGACGGAGTCCCACGCTGGTGAGCAAGGGGCGCAGTGGTGGTTCCGCGTCGACTTCTAGCTCCGGAGCAGCGGCTCCGACGGTATGGAGCATGCTGCAGTGTGACTGGCACCGTTGTGGAGTAGCAGCGGCCAGTTCTGCACCGAGACATTGGCGTCCACCCGACGGCCGTGATGGTGGTTTAAGGTGTGAAGGCATCCCACAAATCTGCTAGTGCCGTTTGGCACTGACGTGGAGTACTGACGAAGGCGACTATTAAATGATCTGTCATCAAGATGCTGATCAGGGTGAAAACTCTTGTCCTGACCATTATTGATCGGGCTCAGCAGCGATGAGTGTATACCTTCTTGAAGGCGCTGCTACGGAAGAAGTCGACTTAGTCGTACATGTTAATATCATATCTTGTAATGGTTCGGCCATGATTGCCTTCGTTTTATACTCTGCTGAATAATTAATAAAAATGGTTGTATGTATCGCATTGATGCAGAGGCCGGGGGTTTTAACCTCTTTTTCGAAAAAAAAGAGAAGCTAAGAGATAAATACACCGATGAGAAAACTGAGAGGCATGCTCATCCTTCATTGGATCCTATGTCGATCACGTGTGCTTCATGTGATCTGATTTTCTTTCTTTACTAGAATAATGCCCGTGCGTTGCTACGGGTAAACATAATTTTACGACATAACTTATTGTGTGAATGTGTTTCTTTCTATCAAGAGGTTGGCAACTGTGAAACAAAATTCTCTCTTATGCTCCATCATCATCCATGAGCTTTGTTCTAGTTCAGACGACTCCCTGAAAAAGTCCACGTTGCCTCATGTCGCATATTATCACATCTAGTATTGCCCAATTCGGCATTCTAATTCATAATTCGAGTTCAATATGATTCAACAGAAGCTAATTAAAAGAAAATGTCATGTTCAACCCATATGAACTACACAATACAATTTGGATACAAAATATAGAAACAAATTAATATCGATCTACAAATTGACATATCTTCCCTGCAGGAGGGAATCCCCAGCTGTGATAATGAAGTCATAGAGGGAGCTGATGCGTTCCTATGTGCCAATTTTAGAGCCATAAACGCCCCTTCTAATAAATGTGAATGGAAGAGAAAATGGTTGATTATTTCTTACCTACGTTGCTACGGATGACAATTCTAGCAGATGAATCAAACAATGATCAAGTGAAATGGATAAAGTTAATGAAACCTTTAAGAGTGAAAACTATGATATAACCCTTGATATTTGCCTTTCCAGGTTGGTGTAGGTCGGACACACATTGTCCAGGAGCACCACGAGGATGGTTTGCTCGATCGGCAAGTGCGTCAAGAGCTCGCTGTTGTAAAGCTTGAGCATGGCTGTGGAAATCTGCAGTAGGAAATGATTTCAGCAACATGATCTATCTGCAACAGCTGTAACAGTACCTATGATTGTGGTTAGATCTTTAATTTCGTGCCATAGTACCTGATCGTGAGCCATACTTTGTAACCCGCAGAAGTACCTACTTGAAGCCGATCGCATAAAATCCAGGATTGGGCGTTGTCAAGTACAACTTTGTCGTTGGCTGAAGCAAAGCCACATGTCAGTATACTATCAATCTTTTGAGATTTGATCATGCAAATAGTATCCAGATGCGTACTAAAACTAAAAAAGATCCTGAAATCATCTGACCAAAATCCCCAAGCTTTACATCTTTTCATCATCTGCAATTCAAGATCATCCACGAAACAAACTCTTCTAAAGGATAAGAATTCATAAAACCAAAGCATCATATTTCTCATAGATCTGAAAGAAGGAAAAGAAAAGAAGCTCACCTGGACATGATGCCATTGAGCGTGTAGTTGCATCTCTGGCTCGACCACCTTTCTTATTATTGTGGTGTGGCGCTCCATCTTCACCGTACGGTCCTGCTGCGCAAGCCATCCGCGATCCAGCACCGCCCCGCCGCCACTGCACGCGCTCCATCAACACCTTGTTCTTCTCATGTAATCTCTTGGTCGCTTGTCATGCAAAATTAGCATCGTGTTCTCCTCGAGCAGCACGCTCAATGGTGGCTTTTCCTGATCATACCCATGATCTATGTCGCCGCCGCCATGTGATCTTCGACGACATTGACGCAACTCTAGTGGTCCTCATGGTGGTGCACCGAGCGCGCACGAGGCGACTCGCCAGCACGTCCATGGCCTTATTTGTGCGGTAGTCCTGCAAGGTGTCGCGTGGATGTCGTGGGCAGAGGTGGCCATGTATGCGTAGAGTCCTGCGGGTCGGCGTTTGGAGAGATGTGGCTGAGGGCGACGTTGGCGGCTCTGGGGCCATGATCCCCGCACGCCGCACTTGGCGAGGTTGAGCTGCGCGTGAGGCTGAGTCATCGAGTGTTGTAAGGGCTGAGGCATTAAACTTTTTGCGAGATTAAAGGGGCGAGGAGATTCCGATCAGATCATGTGAAATGCAAAATCGGGAGGGTTGAGTGGATTGCGAGATTAAAGGGTTGAGAGGATCGCGAGAATAAAGGGGCGAGAGGATTGCGAGATCAATTTTTTGCCTTGGGAGGAAAGTGATCAGTATTTGCTGGGTTTTTTTCATCGTCATTGATTAGCTTGCCAAAATCATGTGAAATAGGAAATCAGGAAGGTGGAGCGTACGTAAGGAGGGGTGGAAGAAAAGGTTGGACGAAAGATTTGACGTAAGAGGGGAGAGGGAACCTTACTTTTCTTTTAGATAGTAGAGATAGAGATAGTCCTGCAAGGTGTCGCCTGGATGTCGTGGGCAGAGGTGGCCATGTATGTGTCGAGTCCTGCGGGTCGGCGTTTGGAGAGATGTGGCTGAGGGCGACGTCGGCGGCTCTGGGGCCATGATCCCCGCGCGCCGCGCTTGGCGAGGTTGAGCTGCGCGTGAGGCTGAGTCATCGAGTGTTGTAAGGGCTGAGGCATTAAACTTTTTGCGAGATTAAAGGGGCGAGGGGATTCCAATCAGATCATGTGAAATCAAAATCGGGAGGGTTGAGTGGATTGCGAGATTAAAGGGTTGAGAGGATCGCGAGAATAAAGGGGCGAGAGGATTGCGAGATCAATTTTTCGCCTTGGGAGGAAAGTGATCAGTATTTGCTGGGTTTTTTTCATCGTCATTGATTAGCTTGCCAAAATCATGTGAAATAGGAAATCGGGAAGGTGGAGCGTACGTAAGGAGGGGTGGAAGAAAAGGTTGGACGAAAGATTTGACGTAAGAGGGGAGAGGGAACCTTACTTTTCGTTTAGATAGTAGAGATACCGACTGAAGGAGCATAGGTGGTTTAATACCAGCCTTTCAATTATCCTTTTGGTGTATTTTGCTTCAAATTCGACCATGTTTACATTTTTTTTTTTCTATATAAACTCAATCAAATTAATTATATAAGAAACTAAATTATTCAGTTGGCTAAGAAACTTATACCTACCATCATCCTAACTTGAAGTTTCACTGCTATATAATTATAATTTATAAAGGTGCTAAATTGTCTTACTGCTATATAATTATAAAGGTGCTAAATTCTAGGTGCAAGGAGAGGAGACAGGGTAGATGATGGTTTGCTTCACTGACTTCTCATCTCCTTTGCTTCCAGACAAACGTTTACGCGGGAGAAATTGGTTGGAGGTATCGTACGTAGTATTAGAATAACAGCAGCCAAGGTTTGCTTTGCCTGGTTGCTGGTATTTAATGTGCAAACCCGTGTGCAAGGAAGGTCCTATTTTCACATAATAATTCAGAGTTGCTCCGATTACATTCAGACACATGGGAGCCTAACTGCATATTGGTTTCAGCATATAGGTAATATATTATCGGTGGACTGGTTTCAGCATTTTTTATTAGAAAAGGAGGATGACCCCCGGTCTCTGTATCTGGGAGATGCATACGGCCACTTTATTGATTATTCTCGAGGACCTTACAAAGTATTACAACAATGTGCCTGAATCCACCATCTTGGCAACATATGCCGCTCCTCCTATCCAAAATGATGAAGGAGTGTTAGCTGGGCCACTACTCAAACCACTCACCTAAGCCTAACATAAAAAGCCGGAAGCCGAAACTCATTCGGAAGCCCCAGCCGAGCCACATACCGGGTCTGGGGCATAATTCGGTCAGACGCACTCGTGTGTCATCGCCGCCATCTTCCACAGGTTTTCAGATCATATTGTTCCATCGAAATACATCAGACCCATATGACAATTGCACCGTGGACAACCGTTGGAGAAGGATGTACTACAATTGTTGTCTGGGTCCAACTAAATCTCTTCTGAACGTCACATTTGGCGGAAATGATTCCATTACCGTGGCGATAGTATCACCCTTGCGACACACAATGTTGTATAGAGCCGGATATTGTTCCCGGAGTGTGGCATTTCCTAGCCACTTGTCCTCCCAGAATCTAATTTCCGAACCGTACTTAATCGAGAAGGATCCATATATAGGAGAAGAAATATTTCTTCGTAGCCACTAGCTAGACCCGCCCAAAAGTGAGAATCACCAGGCTTCCAATATAGTTGGGATACCGCCTTGGAACCCACATATTTCCTCCTCAGGAGGGTTTGCCATACACCATCTTCTGTCAGTAATTTAAACAACCATTTGCCAAGGAGGGCCCTATTCTTAACCTCAAGGTCATGAATTCCCAACCCGCCTTGGTCTTTGGGACGGCAAACCACACTCAATTTAGCCCGTTGATATTTCTTTCGCTCGCTATCTCCTTGCCAAAAGAATCTTGATCAAAAATAATCCAATCTATGTAAAACTCCTTTCGGCAACTGGAAGAAGAAAATCATATATAGTATCATGTTACTTAGTACTGAGTTTATGAGGACCAATCTTCCACCCAGAGACAGCAGTTTACCTTTCCAATTGCTAAGTCTTTTTTGTAGTCTCTCCTCGACGTGTTTCCATTCAGCATTTGTGAGTCTCCGATAATGTATCGGTATCCCCAAATATGTGATCAGAAACTGGCCCAACCCACATCCGAACAGTTCAGCGTACAGGTGGGCCTCGTCTGGAGCCTCGCCAAAATAAAACAATTCACTTTTATGAAAGTTGATCTTCACACCTGAGAGTTGCTCGAATGCTAATAAAATTAATTTCAGATTTCTTCCTTTCTCGAGGTCATGATCCATGAAGAGAATCGTATCATCAGCATATTGAAGTATAGAGAGACCACCATCAACTAGATGACTTACTACCCCATCAATTTGGCCATCAACCTTGGCACGCTCAATAATGACCGCTAGCATATCCGCCACTATATTGAATAGCATGGACGATATCGAGTCACCTTGTCGCAATCCCTTCTTCATTTGGAAATAGTGTCCAACGTCATCATTCACCTAATGGCAACACTACCTCCAGAAACGAAGCTATGGATCATAGCGCGCCACTCTGCAGAAAATCCTTTCATTCTGAGAGTCTGTTGAAGAAATGGCCATTTAACTTTGTCATAAGCTTTTTCAAAATCTATTTTGAGTACCACCCCATTCAACTTTTTCCGATGTAATTCAAGGACTGTTTCATGAAGGATAACAACTCCATCTAGGATGTTTCTTCCTTGCATAAAAGGAGTCTGTGAAGGACGAACCACGTGTTCAACAACCAAATTTAGCCTAATAGTCGCGACCTTCATGAATATTTTAAAACTAACATTAAGGAGGCAAATAGGTCTATATTGTTGTATCCTTTCAGCCTCATTAACCTTAGGTAATAAAATAATCTCACCAAAGTTTAAGCGAAACAATTTTAGACGGCCAACATGTAGGTCGCTAAACAAAAGTAGGAGATCCGGCTTGATGGCTTCCCAGAAGTTCTGATAGAACTCAGCAGAAAAACCATTTGGACCCGGGGCTTTGTTGTGCTCCATTAGGAAAACCACCTTTCTAACTTCCTCCTCGGTGTATGGGGCTGTTAGAAGGTTATTTTCCTCATCAGAGACCTGGGGGATGTCATCTGTTCGAGACTCATCCATTGAGAAATTTCCTTCCTCTGGGGCTCCGAACAAATTTTTGTAATAATTAGTGATATACGATTTAAGTTGCTCAAGCCCCTCAATCGTGCCCTCATCCTGTTGTAGGGAATGAATAATTTTCTTCCGGCGTCTGCCATTGGCGACTCCATAGAAATATCTAGTATTCGAATCACCTTTCAGGATAAATTGAGAGTTACTATGTTGGTACCATTTGAGTTCCTCCTCACGCAGCATGCTAGCTATCTGTGCATTCGAATGACTCTTGATCTCAATTTCATGCTCAGATGGAGGTCTAACCTTTGCCAAAGCTTCTAATTCATCAATGATAGATGAAAGACGAAGATTCTCCTTTTTGAGGATACCCACCGTATGCCTAGCCCAACCTCCAAGGAATTTGCGTAATGCACGCATTTTGTTATTCCATTTGTGAATTTGGGTATGCCCGGCCACCGGTTTCTCCCACACTTCCTTGACCATGTCATGGAAACCATCCCGAAGCAACCACCCAAGTTTGATCTTGAACTTGCGTCTATGTTGTGGTCGTGGCAAACCAGTAGTTAGGAGAATGGGTGCGTGGTATGATATAGCCTCAATACGAGGTAGAGCACGAATAGACACCATAGAAAATTTAGATTCCCAGTCGGTATCCATTAAAACGCGATCTAGTTTCTCATATGTCGGTTCCGAAAGGATGTTCACCCAAGTGAGTTGTCTTCCAATCATGGAAACCTCTCGCAGATCTAGACTATCGATGAAAGCGTTGAAAAGGAAAGGCCAATGATTATCAAACCTACCGCGGCTTTTCTCATTTGGAAATCTAAGAAAATTGAAATCCCCACCTATAAGAATGGGGTAGGTGAAGGAAATATGCCCTAGAGGCAATAATAAAGTTATTATTTATTTCCTTATATCATGATAAATGTTTATTATTCATGCTAGAATTGTATTAACCGGAAACATAATACATGTGTGAATACATAGACAAACAGAGTGTCACTAGTATGCCTCTACTTGACTAGCTTGTTAATCAAAGATGGTTAAGTTTCCTAACCATAGACAAAGGAGTTGTCATTTGATTAACGAGGTCACATCATTGGTTGAATGATCTGATTGACATGACCCATTCCGTTAGCCTAGCACTTGATCGTTTAGTATGCTGCTATTGCTTTCTTCATGACTTATACATGTTCCTGTAACTATGAGATTATGCAACTCCCGTTTATCGGAAGAACACTTTGGGTGCTACCAAACGTCACAACGTAACTGGGTGATTATAAAGGAGTACTACAGGTGTCTCCAAAGGTACATGTTGGGTTGGCGTATTTCGAGATTAGGTTTTCTCACTTCGATTGTCGGAGAGGTATCTCTGGGCCTTCTTGGTAATGCACATCACTATAAGCCTTGCAAGCAATGTAGCTAATGAGTTAGTTACGGAATGATGCATTACGGAACGAGTAAAGACACTTGTCGGTAACGAGATTGAACTAGGTATTGGATACCGACGATCGAATCTCGGGCAAGTAACATACCGATGACAAAGGGAACAACGTATGTTGTTATGCGGTTTGACCGATAAAGATCTTCGTAGAATATGTAGGAACCAATATGGGCATCCAGGTTCCGCTATTGGTTATTGACCAAGAATAGTTCTCGGTCATGTCTACATAGTTCTCGAACCCGTAGGGTCCGCACGCTTAAGGTTTCGATGACAGTTATATTATGAGTTTACATGTTTTGATGTACCGAAGGAGTTCGGAGTCCCGGATGAGATCGGGGACATGACGAGGAGTCTCGAAATGGTCGAGACATAAAGATTCATATATTGGATGATATGTTTAGGCCAAGGGGTCAAGCCCATGAGGCTTTAGGTCGGTGCAAAAGGAGTTTTGCGGAGGCCAGGGGGCCAAACGCCGGAGACCCTGGCGTCTGGCCCTGGGCCAGACGCCGAGGCCCATGGAGTCCGAGTGGGACTCTTGCCTTTCGGGCAAAACCGACTTTGAGGAGGCTTTTGCTCCAAGTTTCGACCCCGGGGCTCAACATATAAATAGAGGGGCAGGGCTAGCACAAAGGACACAACAATTGATCCCTTGGATCTCTTAGCCGTGTCGGTGCCCCTTCCACCATATTCCACCTCGGTCATATCGTCATGAGCTTAGGCGAAGCCCTGCGCCGGTGAAGTCATATCGTCATGAGCTTAGGCGAAGCCCTGCGTCGGTGGAGCATCATCATCGTCACCACGCCCGTCGTCTTGTGGAACTCATCCCCGACGCTTTGCTGGATCGGAGCCCGGGATCGCCATCGAGCTGAACGTGTGCTGAACACGGAGGTGCCGTCGTTCGTACTTGGATCGGTCGGATCGTGAAGACGTCGACTACATCAACCGCGTTGTTATAACGCTTCCGCTTTCGGTCTACGAGGGTACGTGGACAGACACTCTCCCCTCTCGTTGCTATGCCATCACCATGGTCCTGTGTGTGCGTAGGAAATTTTTGAAATTACTACGTTCCCCAACAGTGGCATCCGAGCCTGGTTTTATGCGTTGATGTCATATGCACGAGTAGAACACAAGTGAGTTGTGGGCGATATAAGTCATACTGCTTACCAGCATGTCATACTTTGGTTCAGCGGTATTGTGAGATGAAGCGGCCCGGACCGACATTACGCGTACGCTTACGCGAGACTGGTTTCACCGCTACGAGCACTCGTTGCTTAAAGGTGACCGGCGGGTGTCTGTCTCTCTCACTTTAGTTGAACCGAGTGTGGCTACGCCCGGTCCTTGTGAAGGTTAAAACAACACCAACTTGACAAACTATCGTTGTGGTTTTGATGCGTAGGTAAGAACGGTTCTTGCTCAGCCCGTAGCAGCCACGTAAAACTTGCAACAACAAAGTAGAGGACGTCTAACTTGTTTTTGCAGGGCATGTTGTGATGTGATATGGTCAAGACGTGATGCTATATTTTATTGTGTGAGATGATCATGTTTTGTAACCGAGTTATCGGCAACTGGCAGGAGCCATATGGTTGTCGCTTTATTGTATGAAATGCAAACGCCATGTAATTGCTTTACTTTATCACTAAGCGGTAGCGATAGTCGTAGAAGCAATAGTTGGCGAGACGACAACGATGCTACGATGGAGATCAAGGTGTCGCACGGTGACGATGGTGATCATGACGGTGCCGGAGATGGAGATCACAAGCACAAGATGATGATGGCCATATCATATCACTAATATTGATTGCATGTGATGTTTATCCTTTATGCATCTTATCTTGCTTTGATTGACGATAGCATTATAAGATGATCTCTCACTAAAATTATCAAGAAGTGTTCTCCCTGAGTATGCGCCGTTGCCAAAGTTAAATCGTCTTAGAGACACCACGTGATGATCGGGTGTGATAAGCTCTCGTCCATCTACAACGGGTGCAAGCCAGTTTTGCACACGCGAATACTCAGGTTATACTTGACGAGCCTAGCATATGCAGATATGGCCTCGGAACACGGAGACCGAAAGGTCGAAAGCGTGAATCATATAGTAGATATGATCAACATAGTGATGTTCACCATTGAAAACTACTCCATCTCACGTGATGATCGGTTATGGTTTAGTTGATATGGATCACGTGATCACTTAGAAGATTAGAGGGATGTCTATCTAAGTGGGAGTTCTTAAGTAATATGATTAATTGAACTTAAATTTATCATGAACTTAGTCCTAGTAGTATTTTGCAAATTATGTTGTAGATCAATAGCTCGCGTTGTTGCTTCCCTATGTTTTTATATGTGTTCCTAGAGAAAATTGTATTGAAAAATGTTAGTAGCAATGATGCGGATTGGATCCGTGATCTGAGGTTTATCCTCATTGCTGCACAG
The DNA here is from genome assembly GCA_021605145.1 of Aegilops bicornis. Lineage (NCBI taxonomy): Eukaryota > Viridiplantae > Streptophyta > Magnoliopsida > Poales > Poaceae > Aegilops > Aegilops bicornis. The sequence goes on from CM038674.1 coordinate 650,747,755, forward strand.
AAGAATTATGTCCTTAATGCACCGCTAGGTGACAGAACTATTGCAGGAGCAAATGCAGACGTTATGAACGTTTGGCTAGCTCAATATGATGACTACTTGATAGTTTAGTGCACCATACTTAACGGCTTAGAATCAGGACTTCAAAGACGTTTTGAACGTCATGGACCATATGAGATGTTCCAGGAGTTGAAGTTAATATTTCAAGCAAATACCCGAGTTGAGAGATATGAAATCTCCAACAAAGTTGTATAGCTAAAAGATGGAGGAGAATCGCTCAACTAGTGAGCATGTGCTCAGATTGTCTGAGTACTTCAATCACTTGAATCAAGTGGGAGTTAATCTTCCAGATAAGATAGTGATTGACAGAATTCTCTAGTCACCATCACCAAGTTAATAGAACTTCGTGATGAACTCTAGTATGCAAGGGATGACGAAACGATTCCCGAGCTCTTCGTGATGTTGAAATCGACGAAGGTAGAAATCGAGAAAGAGCATCAAGTGTTGATGATTGACAAGACCACTAGTCTCAAGGAAAAGGGCAAAGGGAAGAAGGGGAACTTCAAGAAGAACGGCAAGCAATTTGCTGCTCGAGTGAAGAAGCCCAAGTCTGGACCTAAACCTGAGACTAAGTGCTTTTGCTGCAATGGAACTGGTCACTAGAAGCGGAACTACCCCAAGTATTTGGCGGATAAGAAGGATGGCAAAGTGAACAAAGGTATATTTGATATACAGATTATTGATGTGTATTTTACTAGTGTTCGTAGCAACCCCTCGGTATTTGATACTGGTTCGGTTGCTAAGAGTAGTAACTTGAAACGGGAGTTGCAGAATGAACAGAAACTAGTTGAAGGGGAAGTGACGATGAGTGTTGGAAGTAGTTCCAAGATTGATATGATCATCATCGCACACTCCCCATACTTTCGGGATTAGTGTTAAACCTAAATAAATGTTATTTGGTGTTTGCGTTGAGCATGAATGTGATTTGATCATGTTTATTTCAAAACGGTTATTCATTTAAAGTCAAAGAATAATTGTTGTTCTGTTTAAATGAATAAAACCTTCGATGGTCATACACCCAATAAAAATAGTTTGTTGGATCTCGATCGTAGTGATACACATATTCATAATATTGATGCCAAAAGATGCAAAGTTAATAATGATAGTGCAACTTATTTATGGCACTGCCGTTTAGGTCATATTGGTGTAAAGCGCATGAAGAAACTCCATGCTGATGGGATTTTGGAATCACTTGATTATGAATCACTTGATGCTTGCGAACCATGCCTTTTGGGCAAGATGACTGAAACTCCGTTGTTCGGAACAATGGAACAAGCTACTGACTTATTGGAAATAATACATACCGATGTATGCGATTCAATGAGTGTTGATGCTCGTGGCAAGTATCGTTATTTTCTGACCTTCACAAGATGATTTGAGCAGATATGGGTATATCTACTTGATGAAACATAATTCTGAAATAATTGAAAAGTTCAAAGAATTTCAGAGTGAAGTGGAAAATCATCGTAACAAGAAAATAAAGTTTCTGCGATCTGATCGTGGAGATAAATATTTGAGTTACGAGTTTGGTCTTCATTTGAAACAATGTGAAATAGTTTCCCAACTCATGCCATATGGAACACCACAGCATAATGGTGTGTCCAAAAGTCGTAACCGCACTTTATTGGATATGGTGCGATCTATGATGTCTCTTATCAGTTTACCACTATCGTTTTAGGGTTATGCATTAGAGACAGCTGCATTCACGTTTAATAGGGCACCATCTAAATCCATTGAGGCGACACCGTATGAACTATGGTTTAACAAAGAACCTAAGTTGTCGTTTCTTAAAGTTTGGAGTTGTGATGCTTATGTGGAAAAGTTTTCACCTGATAAGCTCGAACCCAAATCGGAGAAGTGCATCTTCATAGAATACCCAAAGGTAACTATTGGGTACACCTTCTATCACAGATCCAAGGCAAGTTTTTCGTTGCTAAGATGGATCCTTTCTAGAGAAGAAGTTTCTCTCGAAAGAAGTGAGTGGGAGGAAAGTAGAACTTGATGAGGTAATTGTACATTCTCCCTTATTGGAAAGTAGTTCATCACGTAAATCAGTTCCGGTGATTCCTACACCAATTAGTGAGGAAGTTAATGATGATGATCATGAAACTTCAGATCAAGTTGCTACCAAACCTCGTAGGTCTTCCAGAGTAAAATCCGCACTGCAGTGGTACGGTAATCGTGTTCAAGTCATGTTACTAGACCATGATGAACCTACGAACTATGAGGAAGCGATGATGAGCCCAGATTCCGCGAAATGGTTTGAGACCATGAAATCTGAGATGGGATCCATGTATGAGAACAAAGTGTGGACTTTGATGGAGTTGCCCGATGATCGGCAAGCCATATTATATAAATGGATCTTCAAGAGGAAGACAAATGTTGATAGTAGTATTACTATCTACAAAGCTCGACTTGTCGCAGAAAGGTCTTCGACAAGTTCAAGGTGTTGACTACAATGAGATTTTCTCAACTGTAGCGATGCTTAAGTCTATCCGAATCATGTTAGCAATTGCCACATTTTATGAAATCTGGCAAATGGATGTCAAAACTACATTCTTTAATGGATTTATTAAAGAAGAGTTGTATATGATGCAACCAGAAGGTTTTGTCAATCCTAAAGGAGCTAACAAAATGTGCAAGCTCCAAATGATCCATCTATGGACTGGTGCAAGCATCTCGGAGTTGGAATAAACGCTTTGATAGTGTGATCAAAGCATATGGTTTTATACAGACTTTTGGAGAAGCCTGTATTTACAAGAAAGTGAGTGGGAGCACTACAAAATTTCTGATAAGTATATGTGAATGACATATTGTTGATCGGAAATAATGTAGAATTATTCTACAAAGCATAAAGGAGTATTTGAAAGGAGTTTTTCAAAGAAGGACCTCGGTGAAGCTACTTACATATTGAGCATCAAGATCTATAGAGATAGATCAAGACGCTTGATAAGTTTTTTTTTCCAATGAGTACATACCTTGACAAGATTTTGAAGTAGTTCAAAATGGAACAGTCAAAGAAAGAGTTCTTGCCTGTGTTACAAGGTGTGAAATTGAGTAAGACTCAAAACCCGACCACGGCAGAAGATAGAAAGAGAATGAAAGTCATTCCCTATGCCTTGGCCATAGGTTCTATAAAGTATGCCATGCTTGTGCACCAGATTTATTGTATACCCTACACTAGAGTTTGGCAAGGGAGTACAATAGTGATCTAGGAGTAGATCCATCGACAGCGGTCAAAATTATCCTTAGTGGAATAAGGATATGTTTCTCGATTATGGAAGTGACAAAAGGTTCGTAAGTAAAGGGTTACGTCGATGCAAGTTTTGACACCGATCTGGATGACTCTAAGTCTCGATCTAGATACATATTGAAAGTGGGAGCAATTAGCGTAGTAGCTCCATGCGAGCATTGTAGACATAGAGATTTGCAAAATACTTACGGCTCTGAATGTGACAGACCCGTTGACTAAAATTATCTCACAAGCAAAACATGATCACACCTTAGTACTCTTTGGGTGTTAATCACATAGCGATGTGAACTAGATTACTGACTCTAGTAAACCCTTTGGGTGTTGGTCACATGTCGATGTGGACTATGGGTGTTGACCACATATAGATGTGAACTATTGATGTTAAATCACATGGCGATGTGATCTAGATTATTGACTCTAGTGCAAGTGGGAGACTGAAGGAAATATGCCCTAGAGGCAATAATAAAGTTATTATTTATTTCCTTATATCATGATAAATGTTTATTATTCATGCTAGAATTGTATTTAACTGAAACATAATACATGTGTGAATACATAGACAAACAGAGTGTCACTAGTATGCCTCTACTTGACTAGCTTGTTAATCAAAGATGGTTAAGTTTCCTAACCATAGACAAAGGAGTTGTCATTTGATTAACGGGGTCACATCATTGGTTGAATGATCTGATTGACATGACCCATTCCATTAGCTTAGCACTTGATCGTTTAGTATGCTGCTATTGCTTTCTTCATGACTTATACATGTTCCTTTAACTATGAGATTATGCAACTCCCGTTTACCGGAGGAACACTTTGGGTGCTACCAAACGTCACAACGTAATCGGGTGATTATAAAGGAGTACTACAGGTGTCTCCAAAGGTACATGTTGGGTTGGCGTATTTTCGAGATTAGGTTTTGTCACTTCGATTGTCGGAGAGGTATCTCTGGGCCTTCTTGGTAATGCACATCACTATAAGCCTTGCAAGCAATGTAGCTAATGAGTTAGTTACGGAATGATGCATTACGGAACGAGTAAAGACACTTGTCGGTAACGAGATTGAACTAGGTATTGGATACCGACGATCGAATCTCGGGCAAGTAACATACCGATGACAAAGGGAACAACGATGTTGTTATGCGGTTTGACCGATAAAGATCTTCAGAGAATATGTAGGAACCAATATGGGCATCCAGGTTCCGCTATTGGTTATTGACCAAGAATAGTTCTCGGTCATGTCTACATAGTTCTCGAACCCGTAGGGTCCGCACGCTTAAGGTTTCGGCGATGCTTATATTATGAGTTTACATGTTTTGATGTACGAAGGAGTTCGGAGTCCCGGATGAGATCGGGGACATGACGAGGAGTCTCGAAATGGTCGAGACATAAAGATTCATATATTGGATGATATGTTTAGGCCAAGGGGTCAAGCCCATGAGGCTTTAGGTCGGTGCAAAAGGAGTTTTATGGAGGCCGGGGGCCAAACGCCGGAGACCTGGCGTCGGCCTGGGCCAGACGCCGAGGCCCATGGCGTCTGGGCCGACGCCAAGGTTTGTGGCGTTTGGTCCTGGAGTCCGAGTGGGACTCTTGCCTTCGGGCAAAACCGACTTTGAGGAGGCTTTTGCTCCAAGTTTCGACCGGGCTCAACATATAAATAGAGGGCAGGGCTAGCACAAAGGACACAACAATTGATCCCTTGGATCTCTTAGCCGTGTCGCGGTGCCCCTTCCACCATATTCCACCTCGGTCATATCGTCATGAGCTTAGGCGAAGCCCTCGCGCCGGTGAAGTCATATCGTCAGCGGAGCTTAGGCGAAGCCTGCGTCGGTGGAGCATCATCATCGTCACCACGCCCGTCGTCTTGACGGAACTCATCCCCGACGCTTTGCTGGATCGGAGCCCGGGATCGTCATCGAGCTGAACGTGTGCTGAACACGGAGGTGCCGTACGTTCGGTACTTGGATTGGTCGGATCGTGAAGACGTACGACTACATCAACCGCGTTGTTATAACGCTTCCGCTTTCGGTCTACGAGGGTACGTGGACAGACACTCTCCCCTCTCGTTGCTATGCCATCACCATGGTCTTGTGTGTGCGTAGGAAAATTTTTGAAATTACTACGTTCCCCAACAGTAGGGATTATCTTTCGTCAGATTAACCAATTCATGGAGAAAATCGGCCTTGAACTCATCCTGGGCTGCCCCATACACGGCGATGAGGGTCCATGTGAAGTTGTTGGCTTTGTTAGGAATATGGAGTTTAACATGAAACTCACCATCCAAACTAGCCAAAACATCCATACTCCCTATATTTACGCCAAGTAAAATGCGCCCAGAACGACCTCTAGGCGGTCGTGAAACCCAAGTGAAGTCTATCCTGCCAGAAAGACAGTTAAGCAGACTTACTGAGAAATCACGTCTCCCCGTTTCAGAGATAGCCAAAAAATCTAAATTGTATTCCCTATTATATTTTGCAATGAATAAATGTTTAGCCAAGTCACGAAGACCTCTGCTATTCAAAAACATTCCATTCATGAGGAAACAATAGGCGATTTTGAACATTTCACCCTCTTATGGGACTTGCTATCTTTCTTCGAATGTCCGATCTTTGATTTACGTCCAGATGATGTAAGCTCAATCAATGAGCTAAGCCCGGGTTCATCTAGGCCACGTCCGAAACCGCTCCTACTAAATGAGAAAGTAGTTGACCATCTGATGTGGCATGCAGCTCATTCTCATTAGTATGGGAGGCATAAGACTTGCTAGAAACACGTGGAGTAACTTTTAATCGGTCATATTCCAAATGTTTCAAAGCCTTAGTCGAAATAGAAATATCCTTCTCATTCTTTCCAAGACTAACACCTACATTATTCAACTTAGAAACAATGGTTGTATTCGAAAAGGCTAAAAAGGATTTGGATGATGATGTAATACCTTGGTTGTCGAGGTTCTGCGTTGCTTTACGCCACATAGCCTTACCCAAGGACTCCTCATCTGTAGCACCAAGGTTGTCACACCATAACCTCGCTGCTTGTGGGAACTTGATCCCAACTCGTATAGAAGGGTCTATAACCACATGACTTCAGCTGTTGCATTCGCAAGAGCCTTGTATTCTGCTTCAGTACTTGATCTTGACACAGTGGCCTGTTTCCTTGCACTCCATGACACAAGGTTTGATCCAAGAAACACAGCAAAACCACCTGTGGACCTCCTGTCATCAGCGCATCCTGCCCAGTTTGCATCTGAATATGCACTAACTAGCATGGATGATGACTTAAGAATCTTGATTCCAAGTCCCATTGTGAACTTTAGATACCTTAGAATTCTCTTTACTGCAGTCCAATGAACTGTACTGGGTGCATGTAAGAACTGACATACTTTGTTGACAGAATATGAAATATCAGGTCTAGTCAATGTCAAGTATTGTAGAGCACCAACTACACTCCTATAGTTTGTTGCATCATTCGGTCCAAGTAACTCACCTCCTTCAACTGTAAGTTTCTCAGAAGTGGAGAGTGCTGTGCTTACCGGTTTGCAATGTTCCAGACCTACCCTTCTCAAAATATCTGTGGTGTATTTCTCTTGTGTAAGAAGTATTCCATCCTTAATCTGTTTTACTTCTATGCCAAGGAAATAATGAAGGTCACCCAAATCCTTAAGTGCGAATTCCACTTTAAGATCACGAAGCGGTGCAAAGGGCTTCGAAATGAACTGGCAACAATTATATCGTCAACATAAACAAGAACAAACATAGAGATGTTGCCTTTGTGATAAAAGAATAGTGAGGTATCTGCCTTGCTTGGAGTAAAACCAAGTTGTTGTAACTGAGTGCTTAACCTAGAATACCAGGCTCTTGGGGCCTGTTTTAATCCATACAAAGCTTTGTCCAACTTACAAACAAAATGAGGTGTACTTTTGTTCTCATAACCTGGTGGTTGCCGCATGAACACTTCTTCCTCAAGAACACCATGAAGAAACGCGTTCTGAACGTCTAGCTGGCATAAACTCCACCCTCTGGAAATAGCAATAGACAATACAAGTCGAATAGTAGCTGCCTTGACAACAGGGCTAAAGGTATCCTCATAATCAATTAGAAACCTTTTTTTAAACCCTTTTACAACCAATCTAGCTTTGTATCTATCTATATTTCCATCAGACTTTCTTTTAATCTTATAGACCCATTTGCAGTCAATCAAATTCTTTCCTTTTCTTGGTGGTACAAGATGCCACGTTTTATTTTTTATGAGTGCTTGATATTCACTGTCCATAGCCCCTTTCCATTTTTTATGAGCAAGAGCTTCTGCTAAATGAGTAGGCTCACCTGAGTTGATAAGAAAAGCATATTTGTGGGAATCATACCTCACTGTGCCATCTTTGTACTCCTTAGGCTTGAACATTCCAGATTTTGATCTGGTATGGCGCTGAGAAGTTTCTGATGATATACGTGTAACAGCTGTTGCAGTTTCGGCACTACCAGAACCAGCCGCAGAGAATCCAGCCGAATCCTCCTGGACTGCAGCGCTGCATGCCTCCAGATCCAAGGCGGGCACAGGATCCGGGGAGATACGCCTCGCACCACGCGCTCAGAGAGATCTGCACAATAGCTGTCGGGGTCCCGTATCGGTCGGGCTATCGGCCACAGGACGCACCGGTTCCCACGTCGCGCGTGCGGACGGGCTGCAACCCGCGCCATCTGGGTCCATGCCCACATCTCGGTCGGCCACCGGCTCGTCAGGTGGGCTGTCGCTGCCACTTGGCGTCACGAGAGACGCTGCCGCACGCGGAGACACCGCTGCGCGCTGGGAGGCAGGGCTATCAGCCTAGGATCCAGCGACGTTTTCGTCCTCTTCTGCATACATAAAATCATAGCTAGATGCTGCATTTTTTTCATTAGTATCTGAATTTTTCTCTGGACAAGACACATGATCATGTTCTATTAATTCTCTCCCGTGATCAGGACATGTCAAAGAATCAGAGAGAAGAGAGATTTCTGTTCGAAGAAGGGCTCCCGCATTGGGATGAAGCTTGGCGAAAGGGAAAAGTGTTTCATAAAAAATCACATCTCGAGAGATGTAGATGCGCCCAGTTGAGATTTCTAGACACTTGTAACCCTTATGAAGATTACTATAGCCAAGGAAAACGCATTGAGTGGAACGAAACTCAAGTTTGTGGCGATTATATGGACGAAGATTAGGATAGCATGCGCATCCAAATACTTTGAGAGAATTATAATCTGGCTTCTGATGAAACAATCGTTCTAAGGGAGTTGTGTTTCCAATAACCTTGCTAGGCAAACGATTGATAAGGTAAGTGGCAGCAATAAACGCTTCATCCCAATACTTTAGTGGCATAGATGCGTGAGCAAGAAGAGAAAGGCCTACTTCAACGATATGACGGTGTTTATGCTCGAGTAACTGCTCACATTGGTGTGCATGAGGACACGAGACATGATGCTCAATACCTATGCTTCGAAAGAAAGAGTTGAGTTTCTCATACTCTCCTCCCCATTCACTCTGGACTGTAATGATTTTCTTGTCAAATTGTCTCAACAAGCTTTTGGAATTCTTGGAAGACAGCAAAGACTTCAGATTTGAATTTAAGCAAGTATATCCATGTAAACTTACAATAATCGTCAATGAAGCTAACATAATATTTTTTTCTTCCAAAGGAATCTCTAGCATGACCCCATACCTCACTGAATATCAGTTCCAACGGAGCATGAGAAACACTGACCTAGGATACGGGAGTTGATGACTCTTGGCACATTGACAAGCATCACAGACAGACTCTTCGTTCTTACTACCACACAATTGAAGATTGCCTTTATTCACTACTTGATCAACTATTTTTAATGAAGGATGACCTAATCTTTGATGCCACCTCTCTAAGGACGGCTTGACCACGGAGTAGACTTGACGATGACGCTTGCGACTAAAAGCTCTTGATGTGATAGGATATAGACCGCCGACGCATCTACCGTGATGGAGGAGCTCCCTCGTTGCCCGATCCTTAATGAAAAAATACTTGGGGTGAGTTTCAAAGAAGACATTATTATCGGCTGTAAAGCGAGACATGGAAGCAAGATTTTTGTTGGCTTGAGGGACATGAAGAACATCTTTCAGAAGAAGATCACGTTTAGAATTAGGGAAATTAATAGAGGATTGACCGATGTGATATATGTCCATACCTCCTCCGCTTGCAGCGGTGTTTATCTGATCATTGCCATAGTATCTTTCTCGGTTTGCAAGCTTCTCCAATTCACTGGTGACGTGATCTGTAGCTCCAGAGTCAGCATACCAGACGGCATCCCCAGCTTCTTCTTGCTCCCTGATGGCTGCAGCAACATGGCGCTCCTCGGCCACGTAATCCTCATCGTTGCGGTGCCAAGAATCCTTCACCTCATGCCCTGACTTTTTGCAAAGCTGGCAACGGGGTCTGGTGTTGGAGTAGGAAGCGCCGGAGGAGCGTGGGCCAGAGTTGTTGGAGCGCCCACGCCCGCTATTGTTGCTGTTGCCGCGTCCACGCCCCTGCTGGTGACCACGGTGACCACGGCCTCGGCCTCCAGCGCCGCGACCGCGTGTGAGGGAATTAACTGATGACTGGCGAGTATCGTTACCTTGTAGTAGATTCATCCGGGCTTCAAAACTTAGCAGCTGGTTATAGAGTTCCTGGATGGTCACCGGCTCGATGCGTGCAGCCAGGGCTGAGATCACCGGGTTATACTCGATGTCCAGCCCTTTGAGCACATAGGAGGTTATCTCCCCTTCAGAAAGAGGATCACCGGTGCAGGCGATCTCATCGGCGAAGGCTTTGATCTTCGCCAGGTACTCGGGCATGCCCATGCTTCCTTTATGCAGATTGGCGAGGGCGATGCGGGTGTTGACGATCTGTGCTTGCGTCTGGGCAGCGAAGGAGGCGTGGATGGCACTCCACACCTCAGCCGGCGTCTGAAGGGTAGCGACCTGCGCAAGAACCTCGCGTGATAGAGATCCCATAAGGTATCCTTGTACCTGTTGCTGCTGGGCGTACCAGATCGACCGGGCGTAGTTGAAGACTTGCTCCTCTTTCCCTTCTTCGGTGATGGTGATGGTAGGAGGGGGCGCCGGGCTTGCAGCGTCCAGGAAGTGTTCCATCTGTGCTCCCTTTATTTGGGGTAGCACGATGGCCTTCCAGAGGAGGAAGTTCGTCCTTGTGAGCTTCTCAGATGGAGGAGACCCGAGGGAGGAGACGTTGCTGAAGGTGGAGGAAGATGCATAGGTGGATCGTGCGGTTTGGGTGGTCATGGAACTCATGGTGGAACCGATGATGGCACTACTGGTGGCGGCAATGGTGGAAGCAACGGTGCTGGCATTGGTGCCTGACATGATCTCTCTCTCGATGGCTCTCTCTCTGTGGGTTTCAGGTTTCTCTCTCGATCAACTAGATCGATCTTACGAGAAGGCTAGACGTACGAGAGGAAGGGCTCTGATGACCATGTAAGATTTGTTAGGAAGCGTTAAACCCTTTGCTCGGGCCACATGTATATTTATGGAAGATTTGTCGTGGCTTACACGTTTGGAATATCGCTAGGATTCTTCCAGATACATCGAGAAAGACTTGGGAAAGAAGAACAGAAGAAGAGATAGAAACAGAAACAATTTGAACATATCTGACTATCTCTACGTAGGATATTCTAACAGGATGGGCTAGGCCCGGCGGCGGCTAGGGTTGGAGCCACCCGAGTCGCCCGAGCGGGGGCATCCAAAAAAGGTGTTGTCATTCTTTTCCCTGTGCATTAGTGGCACAAGCAAGGTTACCATGCTTTAGTTTGTCAGACTCTGAGGAGACTAGTTCTGTAGATTAGGTCAATATTGGAAAGCTCCCGGTTGGAGTAGCAGGTGAGCATATGCAAGTGATTGAAACTAGTTTCTGTAAGTCCAACCATGTTCTGTTTTGTCAGGTGTACATGTTCAGTTCAACCATGTTCTGCTTTGTCAGGTGTAGAACATTTTCAGTCAAGAGAATTGACAGTCCAATCATAATTCAGGTGTAGATTGTTTTGTTTGTCAGTCCAACCATGTTTCTGAATCTGTCAACATTGAACCTGAACATTTTCAATTTCTCTACTGCATGCTTGTCCAGAGAATGTTCAATTTCAGTTTCTCCTTTCTCTACTGCATGCTTGTTCAGAGATGAAGAGCATGAACTTTCTGAGAGATTGTTCAGAGATGAAGAGCATGCTTGCAGCCTGCTAGGTTGTACAGTAACAGATTAACACAATTGTGTTTCAATTTCAGTGGTCCAGGATTGGGATAAAGCATGATTGCAGATGATGAGCTGAAACGTCATGCGCCAATCAGTTCAATTCAATTCATCCGCATCCAGCAACTCAACAGGTGGATCGTCAATTCAATTTCAATTTCTCCTTTCTCTACTGCCAATTCAATTGAATTTCTATTTCAACAGCAGAGGCGGGGCAGAGGACTCACCTATCAAACAGCGCGGAGCAGCAGCAGCAACAAAGGTTGGTAGGCAGCAGATATCCTCGATCGGGTGGCGTCGGCGTCGCCCACCACCACCAGCAGCAGAGGCGGGAGTGGCCGGAATTGTACACGGCGCTGGCGACCGAAGCGGGCGAAGACAAGGCACAGGTGGGTGGCGAACGTCACCGGGGCCGGCGGTTTATAACGAGCTTTGTTGCAGTGGTTTATTTTTTTCTGTTACAGCTGCAACCTTGTGAAGACTTGATTTAAAGTAGCAGAGATGAAACAATCAATCAGTTGAGATGCATCACATTTTCACTTTCTCTTGACATTGGTGGGTATTGCAGAGTCCTTTGTTTTGCGGGGAAGGGCAGGAGCTGTGCTATTTTGACTCAAAGGACAAAGAGTTGGTCACAAGGGAAGGGGTGGTCTTTAGGATGTATGAGTTTGGATTTTTAGGTCCCGGGTGCCTAGACACCCGGTTATCATGACCATCCAAGCAGTACGCAGCTCATTGGGATATGTGCGGGTCTCTGCACCACGGTTTTGATTTGCAGGCTAGGTGAATAGTAAGCGCAGTAGACTGAAATTATGTGAAAGGCATCTGGGCCGCTACTGTTTATCATAGGAAGAATCCATAGCCTCTGTCACTAGCCAGTCTACATGGATATTGACATGGTTGCATCCCATCAAAAGAGATGATAGACATGTCGGCCCGTGTTTCAAACCAACGACAAGACCTCACCCCCAAGCCTGCGTTCGTCTTCAACCCCTGGCAGAGAAACATACCACCCGTCGTGGGTGCCAATGGAATCCAAGCAGATCGGCCGAGATGGCATCATGGCATAGTGCTGGGACGCATTGATTCCAACCATGGCCATGCCTCTCAGATCGAAGTAATAGAGGGACCTGCGGCTGTTCATGGTCTAGAAATTCTGGGATCAATCGTCCCTGATCTGGAAACTGAAGCAATCCCCTGGTTAGTGTACGTATACTCCAGTGATTCTAGCGGTGAAGCACCTCTATTCGTACCACTCCTTGTTCATCTGTTCATATCCCGTGCACCCTCCCCCAACCCCTTTTCAGATCTGAAGTGGTAGATGGTGGCGTGTCCGATCTCTTCCCGCATGGCGTCCCTGGCGGTGATGCACAGAATGGCGGCCGTGGAGATGCGAACACTAGGCCGTATCAGGCAACGGGAGGTTGGAACGCAGGTGAGCATCTGTAACTCTTATTCAGACAAATCTTGTTTCATGTTTCTGAAAAAACAGCGCACGACACTGAATATGATTAAGTTGTCGCCGTGTGGACACTACATATTATAAATGCAATTATCTCTTCCCCACTGGCGTCAACCATTTTTGAAGACTATTTCGACAAAAACTCACCGCTGTTTTCTTGGTCCAGGTACTGGATTCATAATGGACTTGCAGCCAGAGCAACCCCTAGCAAACTGAGCTCGATTGAAAGATATCTCCTAAAATATGAAGGCAAGCACGCACCAGACACTTTTGCTCCTGTAGATGGCATGTCATTTGATTCATGCCAAGAAGTGTACGAACAGTATAACCTATACGCTTGGGGGAATGGATTCGGAATTCTTCGTGGAAAATCCAGGTGGGGAAATGGGTGGGCATCTCCAACAGCATGTATATATTCGGATGTCTATATATTCATATAGACAATGGTCTAAAAATTTTTCCTCATATACACATTTTGTTTTGCATCAGAACGTCTATATACAGGGACCATGACACATGGGCCGTCGCTGGGGAGAGGAAGAAATCATGACTGCAGCTGAGTTTAGACAACGCCTTCACATTGTCCAGGCGTGGACATTGTCGAGGTCGATTTAGAGGATGTGTATATTTGGACGACCATATAGACAAGCTGTTGGACGCCTGTTTTGGGCTCACGTCGTGGAAAACGAGTATAAACATTCATATAGACAAGCTATTGGAGATGCTCTTACCAGCTGATGCACGAAATTGTTTGCTAGTGCCAGGTCAGATACATAGCGTCATGCTTGAAGGTTCAGTAGAAATACATCTTGTTGCCCCGTTTCGTGATGAGCAAATTTAAGATGGTCCAAGTTAATATGAGCCGTCAAATTTTTCCCAGTCGAATGGGTGGAATCTGTCTTACCTCTTGGGAGGTAAGAATCTGTTAATTCCTTTACAAGGTCAATATAGACTTGCACTTTACATAAATAAGGAACTAGTAAATGATTACATCTTAAAGTCAGACAATAAAAGGAAAGAAATATCATTATACTACTTGCAACCTGTTTATCTTCCACTTTTAGCTCTGTTACATCCTCACAAATTGAGCTCTATTTTTCTTGCCCATTTTGATTAAGTGCCAAAAGGTTCGTAAAATACATACATGTAAACCGGATAGCATATTTGTCAAAATACTAACATTTAGACATCTTTTACTTTATTTCCCAACCTTTTTTGATGATCATTTCTTGAGCTGATACAAATAATGTATGATAATTTAAAGTGTGAAAAAAGTCTGTATACAATGGTTCTTGGAGAATGACAATTAACTATACTTTCAAGAAATGACAGGTCTCTATGGAAGAATATATTTTCTTCTTCCAAAAATAAGTCTGATGTATGTGACGAATCATGAGAATTTATACCGATATGGGCGAAAGAATGATTGATCCATTCAAAAGATTACCTTTTAGCAAAGTAAATTGCCATAGTTGAGAAAGTTTACATGTCCAGACTTGCTGTTGACCGGTTGAGATCAAATACTCCTCTTACATCATAGGCGGAAAGAGGGGCCATCTTAAAAGCGTTTGGATTCTTTCATGCTTGGAAATCGCTTGGCATTTATATTGTAGACATTAGCTTTGTCGTTGTCTCTTTGTGCTTGTGGTGTGCAGGGTAAACTAGACAAATAGAAATAAAAAAAATCCCTACAAAACAGAGTGCAAGGCGTGGATGCGGCTCCGCCACACGAAAGATCCGCAAAAGAATGACTACCGTGGTATTCTGGGTGAAAAAACCAAAATCGATAATACTATATAAAGGGTTATTATTCACATCTTTTGGACTTGTGCTTTTTTTTTATTTCATGAGGAAAGCACGAGAGTCATTAGTCCATGAACCTTTTTACACGAGTAAAACGCTAGGCCGTGTTTGTCAGAAAAAGGTTTAAGAAAGTTTTGACTCTTTTTAAAAGAATTAAAATGTTTTGTCAATTGAGATGTATTTGCCCCATATTTCAAATATCACCACGATCAGTCGATCACTACATCCCAGTTTGGATCATTGACTAATTCCTCCGATTATAAGTCTGCCACGGTTTACTCTCAAGACGCATTTATTTACATGAAGACATGATAACAAAGAACGGTCACATGCCGACAAAGAAGACTGGACATCAGAATGGCAACACCAAATTAAATACTCAACAAATCAAGTGGCTCGTATGGGCCCCGCCGTGATGAGCAGCAAGTAGTGTGGCACGGCGCGATGAACATGCACCTGGGACGCGCTGCCACACCACAGCATGGCCAGGACATGTACCTGGAACACTGACCGGCATGTTGTCATCGTGCTGTACCTCAAACTCCTGCTAGGGGCATACGTACCTGGTACAGGTGCTACTGCTGTTCCCGGGACAATGTTACAGTGTAACTTATTCCTGGGACAATATGAACAATATTTTTGTGTTTCATAGATTTCTCTACACGGTTTTAGGGCATTTTTAAATGGGACCCTTGAAACATCTACGTCCACACGACTTCTATCTAGAGACCTGGAAGTAAGACAAGAGGGCCCTGCAGACGTCGGAATCACTATTGCGTAAACATATGATACCTTGAACATATCCAAAGCCTCTCATGCGCTAGCGTCCGTGTGCTCCCCCAGAGGAAGCAGTTGTCGCACATTAATGTCGGTCAGCACCACTACAGAGTTTCAACACCGCATACATGTAGGTGCGACGTGACATTTTACTGGAGCCGACATTAAAGCGACGTGCCGGTCAAGAGCGCCGCGCACGTCGAGTTCCGGTATCTGGGCATGTTCAATACCAGTGCAACATGATTGGAAAGGACGGGGTAACTGTCTAGCGAATTTCAAACTAGACGCCCGTCCGTCCGCCTATCGGCACAAAATAGGCATGGTGAATCCACCCCGGCGCTCCCCTTAACGCAACGCGCCACTTGAACTTTGCTTGCTAATCCAAGAGGCTTGCGTCCGTCAAAATAATCCTTTTAACCTCCGTGTCTCGAGTGTAAGGGCATATTTATCCCTATGGTGTTTTGGTGATTGATGACAATGCTTTTGCGGACTAATCGTGTGCCTTGAGTTTCTCAGACGCTTCATCGCTAGGCACAAGACGGTTCGGTGCCCCTCGAAGACTATTGAAGACGGCGTTTTTCTACGTTTCTTTTTGGTGGATTTGAGTCGTAGGAGAGCCGTATTATTAAGAGGGGGTCCGCGTCGGAAAGGTTCGGTTGGAATCATCACGTACACGTTTCCTTCCTTGTCTCCACCTTTTCCTTGCACATTGGAGCATCCCCGTTTATCCTCTATGCGATTGTCCTGGCTGCTTTGTTCTTTGTGCTTGCGGTAATCTTGCTCTCTGAGCGGTAGTACCGCAGGCACCTGCGGTAGTACCGTGCCACGGCGCGGTAGTAGTACAATGAGAGCCCACGGTAGTACCGCTCCTCTGGAGTCGTAAATAATGCGTGGCTCCCAGGCCAAGTGCCGCTGCATCGCGGTAGTAGGGGCGGATGTAATTTTTTACATCCGCGCCTCCGCGGTAGTACCGCACTACTTGCGCGGTAGTATCGCGCGCGGCCTGGTTCAGCTGCCATGCGGTAGTACCGCTCCCCAGCGGTAGTACCGTGGTGGATTTTTGCATCGATTGATTTCCAGCGGAAGTAGGCACGGATGTAATTTTATTCATCCGCGCCCTTCCCAGGCTAGAACTTTCCTGCGTTGCGGTAGTACCACAAGGGGGAGCAGTAGTACAGCGCTCGCGGAAGTACTGCTCTCAGTCAGGCATGTTCTAGCCTCTGCAGCTGCCGCGGTAGCACCGTGGTCCCTCACGGTAGTACCGCGTGGCCTTGCGGTAGTAACGCGTTTCTGGAGCGGTAGTACCGCATGTCGCGGGCTGGATTAGTGGATAACGGTTGGATTTTGTCCACAGCTATAAAAGGGGTGTCTCCTACCTCTAGTTGACTACCTCTTCCAACCCTAGTTGTATCGGGTGACTGTACCAGGTCCAAGTAAGGTTTAGTCGGGTGAATGTACTAGGTTCAAGTAAGATTGTGTCTATTGAATGTACCAGGTCTAAGAAGGGTTGTGTCGGCTAAACGTACCAGGTCCGAGTATTGTTGCGTCGGTTGAATGTACCAGGTGCAAGTGGGATTGTGTCCGCTGAATGTAACATGTCCAAGTATGGCTGTATCGGGTGAATGTACCAGGTCCAAGTATGGTTGAGTCGGGTGAGTGTGCCAGGTTCATGTATGGTTGTGTTGGGTGAATGTACCAAGTCCAAATAAGGTTCAGCCGGGTGAATGTACCAGGTCCAAGTAAGGTTGTGTCAGATGAATGTACCAGGTCTAAGTATGGTTATACTGGGAGAATTTACCAGGTCCAGGTAAGGTTGAGTCGGGTGAATGTAAAAGGTCCATGTATGGTTGTGTTGGGTGAATGTAATAGGTCCAAGTAAGGCTTAGTCGGGTGAATGTACTAGGTCCGAGTAAGGCTGTGTCTGCTGAATGTACCAGGTCCAAAAAGGATTGGGTCCGTTAGATGTACCATGTCCAAGTAGGTTGTATCCAGTGAAAACGGTGGAGATGATATGATACCAAAACACGTCGAACTCCACCATTGTACTAAGTCCAAGTGGGATATATATATGTATCAAAAAGGGCCGAGTGTGTCAGTCCAACATCACTCTGTGAAAAGACGAGAGGGTAATGATAACAAGAGAAAGATAGAGGGTCCGAAAGGATTTATCATGGTCGATCGGGGACCGGCGCCTACTTGTAAGGCAATAGTGGGATATGGTAGTGGAGGAATTGCCCCACAAATACCCCACCCCCATCGGATGAACCCAAGTCAAACCTTCAATCCACACTCGTCTTCTCCTCTCCCCTTGTTTCCCCTGTGCCTAACCATCAAGGTGATGGAGAAGGTCGTGCTGGGAGATTGTACCGGGTCCAAGTAGGTTGAGTCGGGTAAATGTACCGGGTCCATGTATGGTTGTATCGGATGATTGTACCAGGTCCAAGTAAGATTTAATCGGGTGAACGTACCAGGTTCAAGTAAGATTGTGTCTGTTGAATGTACCAGGTCAAAAAAGAGTTGTGCCTGCTAAACGTACCAGTTCCAACTATGTTGCGTTGGCTTAATGTACCAGGTGCAAGTAGGTTTGTGTCCGCTGAATGTAACATGTCCAAGTATGGTTGTACCGGGTGCATGTACCAGGTCCAAATATGGTTGAGTCGGGTGAATGTGCCAGGTTCATGTATGGTTGTGTTGGGTGAATATACCAGGTCCAAATAAGGTTCAATCGGATGAATGCCAGGTCCAAGTATGGTTGTATTGAGTGAATGTACCAGGTCCAAGTAAGGTTGAGTCGGGTGAACGTAACAGTTCCATGTATGATCTTGTTGGGTGAATGATATCAAACTCCACCATCTTATATTTACTAACTGGAGGCACCTTTCAAGCCTTCTAATTAATCCACATCATTATAATTAATTACGCCGTTAGATTATAAAATTAACGTCTGAGATAAGAAGAAAACTTGCGTAATATAGATGTTTCCGGCCGTCCAAAAATATACATATGACACGGCCAATGTTTGAAAACAAAAAAAAATCATATATTCCTTTAAAACAAATGATATATACTCCTTCCATAATATAACTCTATAGGATCCATGAGACATGTTTTTTTTGACATGCAGGATCCGTCAAACTCTTCTGGAATTAAAACAAATTACAAGTAAATAAAAGAAATTGCATCGCTCCTTAAAAAAGAGAGACAATACCTACCTCAGCCCTTGTATGTTATTTAGGCAACCGCGGCTTCTATGGTCTACTAAAAAAATCTGACACGCCCAGTTTATGAAACGAAGTAAAAAAAGGTATCCATCTGTTTCCTTTAAAAAGAGACAGTCTCAGTCTCAAACAAAAAAATGCCTCCTTCCATAACAAAGACCTCTTCCGTGAATCTCTTCTTGCCAATTAAAAAAAAGCAACTCTCCCCCAAAAAAGGAGAAAACATCTCCACTCCACGGCCCCTTTATATGGACAGATCTTTCAAGCCTTCTTACTAATCAAACCACTGAATTGTAAATTTATATGCATAAAAAGAAAACTTGCTGAACATAGGTGGTCCTGTCAAAAAGATGAAATGTGATACATCCAATGTTGCCAAAAAACATCTGTCCGTTGCTTTTCCTTAAGCAGAAAAGATAGCGTTCTTATAAACCCGCTACCGACAAAAGAAAAAAAACGGAATCCAGTTGATGACCTGTGAAACTTCATAAATAAAATCTTCTGTCGATTGATTTTAAAAGGAAAAACATCTGGCTCGATTCCTCTACATGGCCGCATACTGCACCTCCGGTTCAATCTTGCTCTCCTACATGTGGCTGGTGGTGGCGATTTCTCTTACCGAAGGATATACCCAACTCCCCATCACCATCAAGTGTGATCTCCCACCCGCAGGGCCAGCAACAAACCGCAAAGGAACCTGAAGACAGGTCCTACGAGGTATTATGCGAGATCGACTACAACCCCAAGCGGCGATCGATCTTCCTCATTGTTAGTGTCACTGCGTATCCTTCCATCCCCCCTGGGCATCAAAATTCACCGTATTTTATGATACAAAAAGACCAACTATCAAGTTCAGCCTCTAATAAGTTCTTCTTGGATTCATGTTCCAAGAAGACTACGATCCAATCATAATAATAATGTATTAAGGCGCATATTGCTAACACATATCTGCATACATAGTGCGTATGCATGTCTTTATTTTGGTCTTAGAAAATAGAGAAAAATAGCTATTAAAGCAATTTTAAATACATATAAATTACTGAAGTAACAAGAAAATATAGATGTATCATGCGCCACGAAGATCTCATATTTTTTATGGTAATACGTGTCTCATTTAGAACATAAGGATCATGCTACAAGCCACGTACATACCAACCTGGCAAAACTGAACAAATAGTAGAACGCTTGCCTTTGCACAAAGGAACAACAACCAAGAAGTAAAATTACACATATAGACACATGATTATCTATGTGATATAGGTATGTATACAGTATGGATAGAAAATATTAAAAAATGACATCCATATTAAAATATAAGCAATTATTTAAGAATTTGTTGGCTGAGACTAAAACTTAAAATCTGAACAATCTATGGTGCTTATAGTAATGAGAATATACTACACAATGTTGTTTGCCATCACACAATGACAATATTGATAAGGTTGTTACACAATTGGACGCAAACAATCAAACTTCAAAATAGTCCGAAGCAATGTCACATTGTTGAACCCTATGTCTAACAAAGATAAACTTGTATGTGTGACGACAACGTATTCATATTATTGTCTGACATTTCTATTTTTTAACAACTTTGTTGTATCTAATATTCAAAGTGCTAGCCCGTGCAAGTGCACGGGTTAACGACTAGTTGTACTAAGCCCAAACGGAATATATATCTATCAGAAAGCGCCTAGGTGGGTCGGTCCGACATCACTCTGATAGAAAACGAGAGGGATAATGATATCAAGAGAACGATAGAGGGACCGAGTTGACGATCATGGTCGATCAGGGACAGAGGTCTACTTCTAAAGCAATAGAGGGATTTGATAGAGGAGGAATTGCTCAAAATGCCCGCCACGGCGGAACAGTTTCTCGCTAATGCCGCCGGTGCTGATGCGCACCCCCCTTGGAATGGATACACATAACATGTCCATTATTTTTGCCGGGAACCGGAACTTTATTAACCCGCCAGTATGAACTTCAACGAAGAAGGTCTGTCATAGACGATGACCAGGAAAAACCCTAGATCAGCCCGCGATGGCCCGCTCCGCCCCACAAATACCCCACCCCATCGGACAAGTCAAACCATCAATCCACACTCGCCTTCTCCTCTCCCCTTGTTACCCTTGTCCCTGACCATCAAGGGGATGGAGAAGGTCATGTTGGGAGAATGTACCGAGTCCAAGTAGGTTGAGTGGGGTGAATGTACCGGGTCCATGTATGGTTGTATCGGGTGACTGTACCTGGTCCTAGTAAGGTTCAGGCGGGTGAATGTACCAGGTTCAACTAAGATTGTGTCTGTTGAATGTACCGGGTCCAAGAAGGGTTGTGTCCGCTAAACGTACCAGGTCCGAGTATGTTGCGTCGACTTAATGTACCAGGTGCAAGTAGGGTCGTGTCCGCTGAATGTAACATGTCCCAAGTATGGTTGAGCCGGGTGAATGTACCAGGTCCAAGTATGGTTGAGTCGGGTGAATGTGCCAGGTTCATGTATGGTTGTGTTGGGTGAATGTACCAAGTTCAAATAAGGTTCAATCGGGTGAATGTACCAGGTCCAAGTAAGATTGTGTCCGCTGAATGTACAGGTCCAAATATGGTTGTATTGGGTGAATGTACTATGTCCAAATAAGGTTGAGTCGGGTGAATGTAACAGGTCCATGTATGGCTGTGTTGGGTGAATGTAACAGGTACAAGAAGGTTCAGTTGGGTGAATGTACCAGGTCCAAGTAAGACTGTGTCCGCTGAATGTACCAGGTCCAAGAAGGGTTGTGACCCGACTATACAACGCCCAACATAATAATAATACTGATATGATCAGTCAAAAAATGGAGTTTTCTTCTGTAATCATCATGAAACTTATACGACAGAGAAAAGCAATTCCCCTAGCCCCCGTGTCGCTCCCTCCCCGAGGGCTACACGAGCGACGACATCTCCCCCCCCCCACCCCGTCTCCCCCTCTAGGCTCCTTGTCTCCCTCGTCGTCGCCAATAGCCTTCGGAAGGCAAAGCCTGTGCGGAGCGGACAGCGGTGGGGCAGTCTTTGGCGGCAACTCGCTCGGGAGAAAGGCGATCTCGCGCGTGGGTTGCGGCCGTCCGACGGTCACTGGCGGCATCCTTGTCTTGTGCGGCGGCTGGTCGCGTCGATTAAAGCGCGCCATCGCGAGCATGCGGTCGTGGTCGCTGGTGTTCGTGCGGTACCAATCCAGGACCTCGCGTGCTGCGGCTGGCGCAGACAGTGGTGCGGGTGGGGGGCGGCGGCCTCAGTCCAACTTCCGGCGCTGCATGGGCGTGGACGGCATGCTCGCCGCGACTCCGGATGCGCACGTGGGGTGCACCATCACGGGCGCGCGGGCGCGGTTGCTGGCGTTCGTGTGGTCCCAATCTGGGACCTCATGGTCCACGGTTGGCGCGGACGGTGGTGCGGGCGGGGGCGGCGACCTCGGTCCGAGGTCCGACGCTGCCTGGGCATGGACGGCGTGCTCGCGGGGACTCCGGATGCGCGCGTGGGGCGTGCCATCCCGGGCGGGTGGCCGCGGTCGCCGGCTTTCGTGCGGTCCCAATTTGGGACCTCCCGGTCCATGGCTGGCGCGGACGATGGTGCCGACGGGGGCGGCGGCCTCGATCCGAGCTCCGGCGCTGCCTGTGTGTGGACGGCGTGCTCACGGCGACTCCGGATGCGCGCGTGGGGTGCGGCGACTGGCTGGCGTGGCGGGCCCGACACCCACGGGGTGCGAGATGTGCTACAGGTGGAGGGCTTGCTCCTGCTCAGCTCGAGCCGCTTGATCTGAATCTGGTGCAATGTGCTCTGTTTTGGTTGCTGTTCCTGCGTTGCAGCGCTGGTGATGGTTGTACCGGGCAATTCTGTTCTTCTCAATCAAGGAAAATAACAAATCTTTTGTCTCGTTTAACAAACTCATACGACCACGACCTCTCCTTCGGACACTTCGCTGACATACTGTAGCACCCATTTGATTAGCAGGCCTAGCGGATCATTAAACGCATGAGGATCGACAATTTTTGACCGATTCTGGGCCTAGTCTAGCACTGTTCGACTTAGCATGATTCCACCTAGCGGCGAAGGAGAGATAGAGCCCTTGACTCGACTGACCAACATGACAGCACGAAGGGCGTACTTTGCGTAAGCGACCGTGGCGTGCTGCCGGACGGCCGTGACCTGCATGGATTTGACATCGGGTAGATGCTTGTCTGCTCGGCTCGTATCCATTGCGTGGTTCTGGTACTGTGGAAACTGAAAATATAAACAGAAAACAGAAAATATAACTATGTTTGATGTTGTATTTAACTTTGTTTTTTCGTATCTGTCTCATAGTAGCATTCCCGTGCGTGATGTGGCAGAGTGTTTCCATCAGCATGCGGGATGATGCATCAGCCATCACATGCGCGGTGCGCGCATCCCTCCACCCAGCCGTAGCTATCACGAATCACGTCAAGGCTCAATGCGTTGCGTACACCGAGGTGACTATACAACTTTTCTCTTTATTGGGACAATAATATTTGGCGCCGAGTTGCTTCACCGGACTGGGCCACATCATAAGTCGTCGGGCAGAAACCTTTATTCTGGAGCTAGCAGGCTGGTGGCATGCAGCCATATGCATTCATTGGCCGCACCATGTTTTAGAAAATATTCCTTCGACCATGTGTTTGAACGACAAAGAAAAGAATCTCAAACTGCATCGCGCACAATTTTGCTTTTTATGTACGCCCACTCCTTCCTGTGTGACACCCGTACCTGGCTCACTTGTTTCGTGGCAGATTCGGAACAGATGGCTCTACATACGCCTGGTACATGTTTCGTAATGGGCATGGTACAGATCAGATACTACTTACTTCCTAGATATGCATCTATATATTAGGTGCCACATCAACTTAAGATGACACATGTTGAACCTCAAAAAAGAAAACTTAGGATGATACATAACGAAAAAAAATGCCAATCGATTCATAATAACCCAACATATCTTCAGGGCTTAAATAAATATTGATCTGAATTGTCATGTGCCCGGTACATGTATCTTAATGGGCATGCACATTTGGATATATCATTTGTATTTTCTATGTTTTCTTTTTTACATGTGTGGCAGACCGATAACTAAATTTGTGTCGGACTCCTAATCTACGTTTGAGCATCGCTAAATGAAGTAATTATATCCTTGGACTTTCTATGTCAAGAGTTCCATAATTTATTCACAGATCGATATCGTGGGGAAAATGAATTTCTCCTGGATGTCATGTTGACGAAATATATGTCATGAATTATCATTGTGTTTCAAACAAAATCATGGCTGGTATTAACAAATGCCGTGAATATGGTTTTTTTCCGAACACAAGTGCTACCACGCGTACCTATGTTATATTACAACGGTTCATATTCAGAAAAATAAAAATAAACAAAAAACGCTAAACGGAAACGGGTACCTGGTACATGCATTGCCTATACATGTACCTGGTACAACAACAGGAGGCGACCCGTGCACGTGAGATGGAGGTCTTCGATCAGATCTGTGTGAAAACTTGCTATTGGCTATTCCCAAGGGCGGATATGGCGACACAGTCTGCATCGTTCCCTTCCTGAAGGCATCGCCGTGGAGAAGTTCAAGGCCACTCTCTGCCAGGGGCGGAGCCAGAAAATCGAGCCAATGGGTTCATGACTGATTTATTGTGAATTTTTTTATGACATAATTAAGTACAGTGTCCATTTTCACACTATCATATAAGGAGAGGCTAGCACCCAAATGCAAATAAGCGGCCAGTCTACATCAAGGTTGACATGTCGGCCTGCTATCAAGAAAAGTGATACACCTGTCGGCCCGTGTTTCAAACAGGTGAAAAGACGTGTTCATTGCTCATTTCCGCCACGTTCAGTCCCTGTCAGTGCCTGACACCAGTATGACTAGTTCATGCACCTGGCTCACGAGTTCATGCCTCGACTATCAGCTTTTCCATGACACGCGCCAAAGCGGGTAACATGCTCATCTCATCTCGGTCAAGAACATTTTATTGCTCTCCGAAAGGAAGGAACAAGTGATGGTAATATACCGCACAAAAAAAGAATGATGATAATATATTCATACAAAAACTGAACTGAAGCTGATGTGAAACCTCTAGAGGTCCACCACGTTACTCTGACCATGATAAAGAATATGTGCAGAGGAGATGCCTTGCATGCACTGCCTATGGGTTGTCGCTTCAACCTGACCCGCCTGACCTCCTGACAGTCCTACACATCACAATGCTAGTACCTGTGACCTATCCTGCCTGCACAGCCTAGTGGCGCCGCTGTTCGTCTCATTAATCGGCCTAGCTAATTATTCTGACACTGCAAAAGGTCTGCTGCTGGACAGATTATAGCACGAATCTTAACATGGCTGAACGAACAGGATAAGGGGGAGTCGGGACACCCGGGTGCTGTCACACCTTTTCGATACACAAAAGAGGAAAATTTTCTTTTGTACAGTACCAAATTATATGATGTAATTAGCCACCGTTTCTAAGAGATCCTCCCGTACGAAATGTTCATCATGTATGGCAAGGGCGTGCTCCTCCCTGCAGTAGTTACGTCATGGACTCGATGTGGGGAGGTGGCGGTTGCTATAGGAAGGAAGAGGATGGCGCAGTCGCACGAGCAGGTCCTACAGGGCCACCCGCGTGGCCCGGACACGATGAGGGGAAGAACGGGAAGGGAGGTCGGGGATGGGGGCCGGGGCGAGTGGCAACGATGGCGGCGCCGCGATTTTGCAGAGGAGATCGAGTGAGGGAGAGAGAGCTGAGATGGGGAAAGGAGGCGGCTAGGTTTCCATCGTGGGATTGGTCACTCTGCCTCGCCTCATCCAACCACGAGCAAACTAGGGGCCAACATGTCACGGGCCAACACGTGAAAAGACGAAAACGCCCTCGGCGGGCACCGAATTCACAGGCTGTGGCATGAGAGCTTTAGGCTGGGAGTGGGACAATTCATTGTTACAGTGTTGCGGTTCGATCCGACGACCCATCTACTCCTATCGCGAGATCCAACGACCAAAATCGCATCAAGCAAATCAATCCGACGGCCAGAATGCTCTAATCGCTGAGGAGCCAGGGGTTCTCCCTCGGTTCTTATTTCTGGATTCATTCCCTATCAAAGATCAGGCTCCAATAACCGCAAAAAAAAAAAGATCAGGCTCCAATGATAACGGGTCAGATACATCCATAGTCTGAGAGTTAGCCCAAAAAAAAAGGACCAACTGCAAATAGCAGATTTGCGTAGTCTTCTGTAATGGGATTGAGGCAGGCTGCCAACCATCTAACTCAGACCTTCTATCATTAGTATCATTATTACTTTGATCACTAGCTTGTTTACTTCCTTCATACCACTCTAAAAATTATGTAATTTTGTTTATTGTTACAGCTGATATATGCATGTGATACAAACATCTCTCAAAATTGCTTATCTTTGCTATATATAGGGCAGGGAAAGCTGAACGTTCATTCGTGCGCTGCACATATATTTCAAGTTTGGCCATCCACTTGCAAGTTTTAATATTTTAATTAGATGCGTAGTAGGTAGACCGATGTATCCAAATACGCGGGAGAAGATGATCGGAAGAAAACCAGAGACTAGTGGCTAGGGGAGGAGATCGCCGGGGTGACTAGGGTTTGGGTGGGTGGGTGGGACGCCATACCTCCTTGTAAGGAAGTGAAGTTTTTACAACCCCCTTTTTAAAACTTTGAGAATAGATCTTCTTTTCCCCTAGAAGAATAAATTATGAATACACCATAAACATTTTTCTAAAAATACAAGAATTTTTTGTAAACTGGTTAACTCACATAAGCCTAAGAATTTCTTGGCACTTGGTCAATGTCACGATCCATGCAAGAATAGACATTGTCTCAGGCATACAGATGCATATTCAATTGCAACGACGCTCTGGAGGCAGAACTACATGCAATAATGCAAGGTATGGCTCTAGCCTTGCAGCACTGCACTAGTCCGATCGTGGTGCAGTCCGATTCTTCAGTGGCGCTTGGGGCAATGACTGGAGAAAGCTTAACCAGGTCGGCCTATGGACATTTAGTAGCCGAGATTCGGCATCACATGGGTGTTCGAGAGTTTATTCCGTCAAAAATTAGGCGTGAGCAGAATAGGGTAGCACATCGGTTGGCATTGTATAGCCGTACAGAAAGTACAACTGCTGTATGGCTTCGTAGTGTTCCACCATGTATTGAGGAGTTGGTGCCTCTCGATTGTAACCCTACACATTTGGAATAAAACTCTCTTACCATCGCAAAAAAAAGACATTGTCTCCGGGTTTTTTACTTCACGTGTTAGCTTTGTCACAAGTCAAACTTCTTGAAGTTTAACCTGGCTTATAAAAAACATGGACATTGACAATACAAAATCAATATATTTAGATTAATGGCGAAAAATATTGTCATATTGTAATTATTTGATTGGTTAGATGTTGATATTTTCAAATTGGTCAAACATTGTTCAAATTATATGTAATCACTTGGTACACCTTCATGGTAGTGTCCTAACCAAGATTTAATTTAATAAGATGTGTGGCCGTAGATTAGGCACAACCCACACACATTGCAACGGTGACTTCAAACCATAGAAGGATGGGTGGTATGCCTTAGTCTCCATATCGTAGAACGCAGCTTGTTTGCCATCCTCGGACTAACTTGGGAAGTAGATCCTATTGCCATGCCCAGCTTCTGGTGACACCACAGAGTATGACACCCTGAAATCAAGAAACAAGGCCGCGCCGCCGACGTCTTGCACCTCCGTCCAGGCCATCTCCTCCTCGTTGAGCTTGAACACCCGCGGTGGCTGGTCTGCTTTACGCATGAACACGGAGACCAGCTCCCCTCGCAGCTCAACCAGGTAGCAAAACTCTCTCCCCTCATGGTCATCGCCTTCGAGGTCCATCTCCACATGAATCGGGTTAGGCTTCTCCAATATGGTCCATGTGTCGCTCGCCGGGTCAAACGTGCCAAGATTGCCCTTTCTCCCGAGGCAATAGAACTTGCCGTGGAACAAGACAGGGTTGTTGTATGCCACCGGGAATGGATCCCCTTCGTCGTACTCGAGATATCGTTCGAACCAGTCAGCCTCGCCGTGTCGCCACGTAAGGGCGCCGACCGCTTTGCCGTCCTGCCTGCTGTTGATGGCGAAGAAGATGCAGTCTGAGGATTTCGGGTCCGCCGAGGACCACGACAAGCCCATGAAGTTGTATTGCAGATCGAGTATGACCATGTCCACAATGTCCCCAGTGAAGGGGTTTATGATGTACATTTTGTTGATGTCCGAGCCGTTCGACATGGCCACCCAGCCGTCTTTGGAGAATCGGAAAATGTGCTCGTCAATCGTCATGTTCGTTTCCTGCCGTGTCAAATGTTCTAACCCACATGTTGTACTCCTGGCCGCGGAGAGGGTCGAATAGCTTGCACGCCCCATCACGACCGGAGAAGTGCAGGAGCCAAGGCCAGACAGTGGCTTGCTCAACCGGGTTGGTCACAAGGCTCCATGACTTGCACACTGCCGGGAATCGGAGACGATCTACCAAAGAAAGCCTTGAGACGATCAGCTCCAGCAATTCTAGTGGCAGATCATGCCATGGCCGTGGGGTTGCCTGCTCCTCCTCCAACTTGAAGATGGGTTCACAACTCTCTTCTAGCACGAGGCGATTGGTCAACAACAGTCCCGTTTCTTCCACCACCGTGGGAAAGGGCAATGGCGGAACAGTCCAGAATGCTCTGCACTCAGACTCGGTAGGTTGCGGAAGGATCTGACGGAAGCTGGTGGTGTTGTCGTCCAAGCAAAACTTGTATAACCTCTCACAGTCGCAGCCCGACAACACAAAGTACACACAGTTTCCCTGTGGAATCAACCCCCCTGCCCCTGGACGGACGGGCACGGAGAAGCCGTAGAGCCCAGAGATGAGGAAGGCGCGGTCGCCGCCGATGCTGTCCATCCTCGTCCAGGTGAGGGACTCGAGATCTAGGCGGTACACGGCGACGCTGGTGAGTGTGCCGTCGTTGACAAAGTCCCCAAAAAACTGCGTGACTACGTTGAAGAGATCCCCGCACGACTCCACGATGTAGTACATGGGCGGCCTGTCGTGTACCTCTTTGGCGCCAACGAGAGTGCCGACAAGTCGTGCTTGGACCGTGCCGTGGCCGTCGTCGTCGCCTATCACGGTGAGCGTGTCGGAGGCAAGGTTGTCGGTGGCGAGCGTGTAATGCTCCGTATAACCGAAAGAGTAGATCTTCCCTCTATAGCCGATCATAAGGTATGGGACAGTGATCTTCGAGCAATGCTACACGCACGGATTACTTTTACAGAGTATTACGGAGTGGATTACTTGGCTGATTTTGATTGGATAAAAATAAACTGACGAGCCCACCCTCACCGAAAATCAGAGAGGAGAGAAGATTTGTTTGGAAACAGGCCCGTAATGCTCCGTAAGAGTCCGTGCGTATAGGATTTTCGGTGATCTTCGGGGACTCAAGCCTGGCCCACTGCGAGTCACCGGGCCGACAGTGAAGCAGGAATCTCTCCACGCCGTCTTCTACCTCGTGTACAACGGCGACCACCACGGCGCAGTCTGGGTGCGCCGGTGATGTACCGAGCGTCGCGCACCTCGCTATGTCATCCGACAGCTCGTGCAGCGGCGGCAGCGGGATCTTCTTGGCTGGGTCGTCGTCGTCGTCGGTGAGGCGGAGGAGGAAGCATTCGGTGGTGGAGTCGTCCAGCATGAGCAGCCAGTCGCCGTGGTGGATGCAGCCGAGGCACGCCTTGCCTTGCATCTCGGGAACGATCGTGGAGTGCAAGCTCCCGTCCGACGAGTCGACGAACGTCTGCCGCTCTCCTCCCGTTGCCTGCACTAGCCAGGGCCTGGTGCGGAAGCCGCACGGGACCGAGGGTTTGGCAGCCATGCATGTACTAGTACTAGGAGGCTGCTGCTTTTTCTTTCTTCTAACCATGGATAGATAGGGAGGTCATTACTTTATATAGTAGTACATTGATCGATTAATACAAGACAAGAGGCAGGCGAATTCTGGATTTCTGGTTGATCACGTTTCAGGCAGGAATCGGCACACAGTTGGTAAGCTGCAATGCATACACAGTATATATGCTGACACGCTTTTGGTTGAGACACGTCTACGTACGGCTGGGTCCGATGCAACGTTATGTTCTTTCTCGTCCGATAGGCCCATCGACCAGCCCAAAAACTGTCAGGCCGGGAAACGAAACAACTGTTTTTGTGCCGTATATAGAAGAACATTTTTTAGCTCTAAAAAAAGAACATTTTTTATAGTAGGTCATTTTGGAGATCGAGCTCCGTGGAGATTGAAATTTTGGTGCATATAAGGAGGTAATGTATACGTGTGTAAAATTTCATGGCGAAATACCTTGAATTGCGACCTGTAAACAAATCATGGACTTTGAGCAATGAACAATGCATGTGCTGAAAAGCCACATATTTTTTTTTCTGTTTTTGCACAGCCCTCACTACATCGTATTTCACCACGTACATTATGCCTCTAGATATATGTGTATTTTTTAAAACAAATTTAAACTTGAAAGTATGAGTTTTCAAATTTTCAAATTCGGCCTGCATGGAGCTCGTCCTCAATTCAGCATTTTCGCACTTTTTTACTTATTATTTCCTTTTTTTTAAGGCTAGCGCAAGTTTGGTGCTTCGTTATGGAGCAAAATACGAGTTAAATGGTTGGGGATAACATTCCAGATCGACAATGGAGATGGAAGTGCATGAAATTAATACTTTCTTTCTTCCCTTTCATTTCAACGCAAAACAAGTAGTGTTAAAAAATTCAATGAAATTTCTGAAGTTTTGCATATTTCAATGGGGTCCGAAATATTTTTTAACCTTGAAATTTTGAGGGAGATTCAAACTGATCTCAAAATAAATTTAAATTATGTTAGAATTCATTAAGTGAAATTTTAAATCTCAAAATCCAATTTTTTGAAGTATGATTAATTTCCAAAATTTCACATATATTGGTGAGGTCTGGAATTGTTTTGTTTCCAAAATTAAAAACCTTGTCAACAAGCTGCGGCCATGCATGCGATGTTCCTCGCATTCAGCACCATCCCACAAAGGCAAACCAAGTATGAGCAGCTTCATGTGAACTCAACACATTTTAGATTTTAGATTCTGCACTATATATCTTGCTTGCATGTCGAATGCAACCAATCCACCATTCCCGTGGACAAGCAAGCAAAAGGACCCACCAAACCATTTCTTTTAGAATCCCACCAAAACATGGGCATGCATGCATATTTTTTTTAGCATCAAACCAAGCTTTATTCATAAAAAACCACAGTATGTGGGATACATCTCTCGTTATGAGATTGGCCATACCAAACAAGGAATCCCATGCTCAAAGAAATGGCATGCTTGGCTAAACTATGAGCCTCGACATTAACAACACGACTCTCAAAAGTAAAAGTACAACTAAAAGAAGTAGCTAAACTGTTTATCTCTTGAACAATGGCTCCATTTGGACCTCGGCAAGCCCCATTGATCAATCCCACCATGTCCTGTGCATTTGATGCCACCATTACCGCATGAAGGTTCAGATCTTGTGCCAATGCTAGTGCTTCCGTACATGCTATCGTCTCCAATATGGAAGGATAATCGACACCACCAATGACAAGGGCGGAGCTCCCCAGAAATAACCCGGCCGCATCTCTACATAATGTTGCTGCCGCTCCTCTAGCTCCTCTTCGACACGCCGCATCAACATGAATTTTCGCATAACCCGACGGCGGGGACTTAGGGCGCTGAATATTTGGTGTCGTTCCTTGTCTTCGTTTCTGAACAGGTACTGTCTTCCTTATCGGATCAAGTTCATCAATATACCTAGCGATAAATCCTTGAATAGCTTGTGGACCCTGGAAAATCCCCTCATGGATAGCTTTGTGTTGTGCTGCCCATACCGCCCATAGGGTAACTGGAAGTTTAACAAACAACGTCTGTGATAAAGAGCCCATCATGGTGAATAGCCACTGTTTTGCATTTGGCCCCGTGATAAGTTCTAGCTGCTGAGCAATTCTTCATCCACCAATGCCCATGTACACCTTGACATAGTGCATTCGAGCAGGGAGTGCCTCCACGAGTCCTGAGCCCCACATATGCTGCACGAACTGGTATCTGTCATGTGTCGATGCGCCCTGACATCATTTGTTGGTATGGACTGTTTTGACTGTTGGGGAACGTAGTAATTTCAAAATTTTCCTACGCACACGCAAGATCATGGTGATGCATAGCAACGAGAGGGAAGAGTGTCGTTCATGTACCCTCGTAGACCGTAAGTGGAAGCGTTATGACAATGCGGTTGATGTAGTCGTACGTCTTCACGATCGACCGATCCAAGTACCGAACGTACGACACCTCCGCGATCTGCACACGTTCAGCTCGGTGACGTCCCACGAACTCACGATCTAGTAGAGCTTTGAGGGAGAGTTCCGTCAGCACGATGGCATGATGACGGTGTTGATGAAGCTACCGACGCAGGGCTTCGCCTAAGCACCGCTATGATATGACAGAGGTGGATTATGGCGGAGGGGGCAAAGCACACGGCTAAAGATCAATGATCAACTTGTGTCTATGGGGTGCCCCCACCTCCCCGTATATAAACGAGTGGAGGAGGGGAGGGGCCGGCCCTCTCTATGGCGCGCCCTGGAGAGTCCTACTCACCACCGGGAGTAGGATTCCCCACTTCCATGTAGTAGGAGTAGGAGTCAAGGAAAGGGAAGAGAGAAGAGAAGGAAGGAGGGGGCGCCGCCCCTCCCCCTAGTCCAATTCGGACTAGGCCTTGGGGGGGCTCGCGGCCTGCCCCTCTCTCTCCCCCTTAAAGCCCAATAAGGCCCATATACTCCCCGGCGAATTCCCATAACTCTCCGGTACTCCGATAAATACCCGAATCACTCGGAACCTTTCCGATGTCCGAATATAGTCATCCAATATCGATCTTTACGTCTCAACCATTTCGAGACTCCTCGTCATGTCCCCGATCTCATCCGGGACTCCGAACTACCTTCGGTACATCAAAACACATAACTCATAATATAAATCCTCACCGAACGTTAAGCGTGCGGACCCTACGGGTTCGAGAACTATGTAGACATGACCGAGACACGTCTCCGGTCAATAACCAATACCGGAACCTGGATGCTCATATTGGCTCCTACATATTCTACGAAGATCTTTATCGGTCAAACCGCATAACAACATACGTTGTTCCCTTTGTCATCGGTATGTTACTTGCCCGAGATTCGATCCTCGGTATCACAATACCTAGCTCAATCTCGTTACCGGCAAGTCTCTTTACTCGTTCCGTAATACACCATCCCGCAACTAACTCATTAGTCACATTGCTTGCAAGGCTTATAGTGATGTGCATTACCGAGAGGCCCCAGAGATACCTCTCCGACAATCAGAGTGACAAATCCTATTCTTGATCTATGCCAACTCAACAAGTACCGTCGGAGACACCTTAGAGCACCTTTATAATCACACAGTTACGTTGTGACGTTTGATAGCACACAAAATGTTCCTCCGGTATTCGGGAGTTGCATAATCTCATAGTCATAGGAACATGTATAAGTCATGAAGAAAGCAATAGCAACATACTAAACGATCAAGTGCTAAGCTAACGGAATGGGTCAAGTCAATCACATCATTCTCTAATGATGTGATCCCGTTAATCAAATGATAACTCATGTTTATGGCTAGGAAACTTAACCATCTTTGATTCAACAAGCTAGTCAAGTAGAGGCATACTAGTGACACTTTGTTTGTCTATGTATTCACACATGTACTAAGTTTCCAGTTAATACAATTCTAGCATGAATAATAAATATTTATCATGAAATAAGAAAATACATAATAACTTTATTATTGCCTCTAGGGCATATTTCCTTCATTGACAACCTCCAAAGGAACGTACGAACCTTCGCTCGCACCTGAACTCTCCATAAGTATTTCCATGCTCCTTCACCTTTAGCGGTGTTCGAGGTTAAGGAGGGCATTGGGTGAGGTATGGGGCGGGTAGAGCAATACCATACCCATATCCATTTAGCTAATGGGTACAAAATTCTACCCATATCCGTACCCATGGATATGAAACTTTACCCGTACCCATACCCGACGAGAACCCTTACCCATTGGGTACCGAATGAGTAGATCAACAACAATATAAGCGTTATTCATAATTTTACATTCATTTATAGCATATTTATCAAAAAAACATTGATCTCAACTCAATAATAGATAGATGAGTACATGAAAATTATCTCCATTCAAGTGTTGACAATTGGTGACAACTTTAACATAGGTTCCTCAGCTCACGACAACTTTAACATAGATACACTTGTGAATCACGGGTAAGGTTGACATGTTAGTATAAACGGGTAGGGTATGGGTATATCCATGGGTAAAAGTTTATACCCGTGCCTTACCCATGACTTAACGGGTAGGGTATGGGTACTACCCGTGGGTATAAAATTGTACCCATACCCTACCCATGCAGGTATGGTATCCGCGGGTACTAGTACCCATGAGTAAAATTGCCATCCTTATTCGAGGTACCCGCTCTATTTTCCAAACAAGCCTCTCTCCTTTGCCTCGTGCTGACTAGCATGCAATATGCACTCTTCACTGTGAAGAGTCCATTCTTTTTATGACACCAGCTCCAGAAATCTTCCACATTGCTTATGCATAAAGGAATCCCAAGGATCATCCTCGCATCCATTGGCAGAATGGTCGCCACTACCTGCTACCTATTCCATTTCGCTGAGGTAGGGTCTATAAGATCGAAGACGAGCTGAGGTAGGTTTGAACTGAGACATCCGTACGGTTTCATCGTCTCATTGCGCAGAATCCAATTGTCTTGCCAGACCCTCGTAGTCTGTCCGTTGACGATACACCGTATTAATCCCTGTTTCAGCTTGTCTTTCCCCTCTATTATGGCTCTCCAAACTTGACTCAGGTGATTGCCAAGTGTAGAATTCAGAAAAGACCCATCAGGATAGTATATGCTCTTGAGCAGCCGAGCACTCAAACTCTCAGGATGTTGCAGTATCCTCCATGCCTGTCTGGCTAGCATTGCCAAGTTAAATAGTTCAAAATCCTTGAAGCCTAGACCTCCCATCTCCCATGCCTTTCGGCTGGGTCATATCTTTCCACGAAACGCAATGTGACTTTCGTTTCCCATCCTTACTACCCCACCAAAACTTCCTTATTAACTTGTTCAAATGTTCACATAGGCCCCATGGTAGCTTGAAACAGGACATGGAACAAACTAGCACTGCTTGGGCCACTGCTTCCACCAACACTTCCTTCCCTGCTGCAGACATCGGTGTTTTCTATCCATCCTTAAACTTTACTCCATAATCTGTCTTTTAAGTATTTAAAGGCGCATTCTTGTTGCCGCCTATATCAGAAGGCATGCCAAGATATTTTTCATTTAAGGATTCATTGGGAACATGTAATATAGCCTTTATCTCTATCCGAGTACTCTCGGGCACCTTCGATCTTGAGGCTAGCTAGTTGATCAATCGGCGCAATATTTTCGTTTTGCCAGGTAGCTAGCTATGCACGTATAGCAAACTATCACTCGACAATCCTTGATTGATCTGACGCAACCGCTGATCCGCCAAGTACCAGCGTCCTCCGGTCCTCGAGTCACCGTCACCGGCGAGTGCTCCACTGGCAGCCCCACGTCGCCGCGCAGGGATGGAGGAGCAGCAGCAGTCAACAACGAGGTGGCCTGCGGGTTTAAAGCAGCTGGATGGGCGGCCAGTGAAGGCAGTCATCGGCGCAGACCGTGGAGGCGCGGTCGTCAACCATGCATGTGCTGCGCGCGCTCGGGAGGAGGGAGAAGGGAGACGAAGGAGGAAAGAGAAGAAGGTGGCGGCGCTGCGGTGTCCTCGCCGGCAACGGCGAGCCGTGCCTGCATGGGGCAGTGGTCGAGCGCGAGCTCGCCAGGGGCACGGGCGGGGTCGAACGTCTCTAACGGCGGCAGATCGAGCGGGAACGGGAGGAAGGAGGTGGACTAGGCAGGGGAATTTTTTTAGGTATACAGAGACTCGTCAATAACTTGGTCAAAGACAGCAATCCCGGTCTGTGAATGCAATGTCATCAAATCCACTCCTTAAACTGCCTGAAGGTTTATTTCGACCGGGATCGATGATGTTAGGGTCAAATCCACTCCTTAAACTGTCCAGATTCATCTGGTTAGTGTCAAATCCACCCCGCAAAAAAAAAAATCCACTCCTTAAACTGTCGAGATTCATCTGCGTCATGCTCTATAACATCAAGATTTAAAACAGACTTCACTCCACCGCGATCCCATCCAACGCCATCACTGGGAGGGACCTGGAAAGCGCTGCAGCGAGACGGCCGGCAGTGGAGGCCGACTTTTCTGCATGTACGCATGCATGAGGGAGGAAAGCGCTTCGTACATGAAGATTTTTTTTGAGAGAGACAACTAAGCTTTTATTCAATTGTCACAAGTCACAATGTTTACATGAACGATCAGACCCTAACATTAACGCATGCTTCGTTAAGTTGTGAGCCTCAACATTTGAGTTGCTAAACTCATGCACTATATTACACAAGAGATAAACAGCGAAAAATTTAAACGAATCTCCTTGATGATTGCCCCATAGATGATCTATGGAAGAGAAGAAAACGTCTATTCTCGTTAAGGAGATGGATGGGCCAATTAGTAAGGCTAATAAGACCCAGTAAAACATGAGTGTACACGTACTCACGCAGCTTTGACGGTCCCAATTCCAAATTCCTATCGACCGAAATCTTCTACTCTACCGGCCAAAGCTTCGTACAACCTGAGTACTACTCCTACCGTGCATCATTCCAAAGCGAGATTACAGGAAACCTTGCACGGAAACACACACATAACAAGACGGCTATCCTGCATGACACAGCCCAGGGCATGACACAGCCCGGAACAATCGACCACCTCCAAGCTCCCCCACCGTCGAGACGCTCGCCGGAGATAGAATAGCGCCTTTCAATCACTCTTCTGCAGTGAAGTAGTCCACGTCCACTAGTAGAAAAACACCTATTAGTCCTGATTCGTAAGGGCCTTTAGTCCCGGTTCATAAACCGGGACTAATGGGTCGTTACTAATACCTCCCCCCTTTAGTCCCGGTTCTAACACGAACCGGAACAGATGGTCCTCCACGTGGCCGGTGCGCCGAACCCAGGCAGGGGGGCCTTTGGTCCCGGTTGGTGGCACCAACCGGGACCAATAGGCATCCACGCGTCAGCATTCTAGTAGCTGGGGTTTTTTTTTTCTAAGTGGGGGGGGGGGGGGGGTTTGGGAGTTTTGGGGGTTAATTTAGGTGTTTCATATATTGTGTTAGCTAGCTAATTAATAGAGAGAAGTGTCCTTTCTTTCGTCTGTGCTTGGTCGACGCTACGTACTATATACATATAGCCCTCGACACGCTAGCTAGTAAGAAAATGAAGGGAACCATCGAGTACAGAAGTTAAATCATGCATACCGAGAGAAATGATCGATCGACCTCTCCTTCTCCGAGAGATTGGTCGAACAATTTAAAACAAGTTTTAAGTATCATGTACGTCCGACGCTATTGGCTACATACATGTACAATATATAAGATCTCTCAATTACAGTCCCCTAGCATTTGAAATCAACTTCCACATGATATTCTCCGGCTTTATTGATGACGTGGTCAAGAAAGAATCCCACCAATTCCTCTTGAATTGCTTTAATGCGATCTGGTTCTAGGAGTTCATTCCGCATCTGCCACGTCTAATTTGAAAAAGGGGGTTAATTAATACATATATATGAATGAAACTCAACAGAAATGATGGTGTAATAAAATGAAATTGTGAATATTATTAATTGCTTACGCACTTCATATTGTCTTGGAGAGTAGCCCGCTTGTTTTTCAAAGTCGCGTTGTAGATGAACTCGCACACGTAGTATCCACAGAAATCATTCCCTTGTTCCTGCCATAAGCACTTTACGAGAAATACAGGTCAATCAAACTGATAATGAAGCATTACAAATGGCATTGATGAAAGTATAGCTATAAAATCAACGGGAGGTGCGCACAACTAGCTAGCCAGTAGTACTTACTTTCGGGTATATATATCGCAGCTCCTTCGGCAGTCCCGGAGCTTTTGCGGTGAACTGTTTCCAAACCCTGCAAGACAAAGAAAATAATTATTATTACTTGAGATATCAGGAAATGAACAAAAAGTTGCCGCTATGGTGCGATAATGATCGGTTAATTGAACTTACTTGCTGAGCATTTCAGTCATGTCCGCATAGGTGCTGTGATCTTTCCGTCTCGAGTCTAAGACGGTTACTAGTCCTCGCTCAAGCTTAATCTCCAGAAGAATATAGTGGAACCTGCGTACGCATGCATAACTCATCAATTACATTACTATAACCTCGCTCGAGTAATAAGGGAAACCGAATATGCAAACGATCGGTAACACTCACTTGCCGTTATAAGGAAAGAGTATGGTATCTTTGTTTTGATTTTTCATCAACGTTTGTAACAAGTTGTCCTCGGCCTCTTTGACGTGCTTTTCAACCAGAAATACATCTATGATATTTGTGTTAATGAACCCAATATCATAGATTTTAGTTTTTTTGCACTCGACGATCTTCAATCTGCATAATATATTGAGGATAATTAATTATAAATACATGCAACGAAAGAGCCGAGCTATATATAGAGACTTAATGACAAAAATAGTACTTACAGGCAATAGCAAAAGACCGTTAATTTATCGAGGGCCTTTTGATTGAAGAACTCGAAGAACTCCTCAAATGGAACACACAACAGATCAGTTCCAACGAGGTCGTGCTCCTCTTTAATGTTCAGATACAAACAATTCGTCCCCGGACTCTCTGCAGGTTTTCATGTACCAAGTATGGAATCTTCGCATCATCGTTGTTAGAGATTTTTCATCTTTGACGAGAGGCTTCCCGTACTCAGATCTGTGTTCGCCCACCTTCATGTATTCAGGAAGTGCATCGTCGAGCAGGTAATCTTCTAGATTGCCATAACCAGCCACCATCCCGGAACATTAGCGGCGATGTTGCCGCTAGACACATTGAGCGGGGGCACGATTGGTTTGCTTGTTCACCGAGCTGGTCAATTTTTTCTTAGCTGCTCGTTCTTTTGCTCTTTGATGTCCGACAAGATTTCCCGGCGGTCTTTCACCGGATCCACTTGATCTGCGTGATCTTCGCGTTTTCCTCCTTGGTCCTCTCAGACGGTAACTTCTCCGAGTTTTCAGAGAAGGACCGTATCTCAGATTTCCTCCCGCCTTTGGCTGTACTGCTAGACGCCGGCAGAGCGGATGTCTTCTTTTTTGCTTGCTTACGAGGCGGAGGAGAAGGACTACGACGCGCCGGAGCAGCCGGAGCGGCGGCGGGTCTCTTCCGCCCTTACTGACGAGGCGGAGAAGGAGGAGGCTGGCTGCTCGGGCGCGCCGGCGCAGGCGGAGAAGGAGGCGGAGTGCCGCCACGCGTGCCCTGATCGTCACTCGCCGGAGGAGGAGGCGGTGGAGGAGGCGGAGTGCCCTGACTCACCGGAGGAGGAGGAGGAAGCGGAGGCGTCCAGTTCAGAAGGTTGATGAGCTCCTTCCGCCATAGGCATGGAGTCTTCAGAGCAGAACCCAGCCTAGTCTCCCCTTCACCGGTAGGGTGGTCAAGCGGGAGGTCCTCAAATCCCTCCGTTATTTCATCCACCATCACCTTAGCATATCCTTCCGGAATCGGTGACAAAGTGATAAGTTGTGCCGGTCCACTAGGATAAACTTGGCCAACAGCCGCCTTGACCTTAAAAGTCATCCATCGCGCCATAATGTGGCAACTTTGAGACTCCGTAATACCATCCACGGGATAGCCGGCAGGAGCCGTCAAAACATGCTCCGGCTGAAGCAGCTCGGTGAAGCCACGCTGCTTCTCCACTGAGATGGCGGGGTAGCTTGGGGGGAAGCTTCGGCAGGTCGTTTGCTGCGATCTGCTGCTTCTCGTTCCTCTTCTCGTTCCTCTAGCCCCATTACCCTTTCGTGCAGCGCCTGTAGTTGGTCCTGCTCCAGTTTCTTCCTCCTCTCGTGGGTTTTGTAACCCCCTGCGTCCGAAAAACCAACCTTCCACGAAAGGGAGCCTGGCGTGCCTCGTGTCCGTCCAGGGTGCTCAGGTTTCCCAAGGGCCATTGTGAGCTCGTCCTTCTCCCTGTTTGGAAAGAACGTCCCTCGCTGCGCTGCATCGATATAGTGTCGAAGCTTCTGTTGGTATTTGCAGTTGCTCGTCCGTCCAATCGACACTTCCTATTACAGGGTCCAAGGTTCCGCCAGCCCGAAGAACCAAGTCCGCAACGGTCTGGCCAAAACATTGTCTCTGGTTCGATCCCTTTATCAAGCAGATCAAGCTCAGCCTTGGACCACTTAGGCCGGGCTTTGAGGTAGCCACCTGACCCCGTGCGATAGTGAAGCTTCTTCTTCGCAGCATTTTTCTTGTTTGTCGCCGACATCTTCTTACTCTTTTCCGATGTCTTGTGGGCCACAAATGCGGGCACCAGTGATCTTTGATCTTCTCATATTTGCCGATGAATTCTGGTGTCTTATCTTTCTCGACAAACTGGTTCAGCTCTTTCCTCCACCTCCTCATTAGGGTTGCCATCTTCTTAAGAGCACAAGACTTGATTAATTGCTCTTTAACTGGCTTCTCCGGATCCTCCTCTGGCGGTAGGGTGAAATTTGCCTTCAGCTCAGTCCAAAGATCTTCTTTACGCATATCATTGACATAAGACACCTCGTGGTCTTCCTCCTTAGGCTTATACCATTGATGGATGCTGATCGGGATCTTGTCCCTAACAAGAACCCCGCACTGAGAAGAAAATGCCTTCCTTGTCCGCATGGGTTCAATCGGTTCGCTGTCGGGCGCGATTCCTATGATCTCAAACTTTCATCCGAGCTCAACTTTTTCTTCGGGCCTCGTCTCCTTACCGAAGGTGTGCTCGATCCGGAGGGCTAGAAATTATAAGGAAGAAAGACGGGAGTAATTAATATGTGTACATATACCAAAACAATGGATGCATCAATTAACTAGTCAGCACGGGCTTAACTAATTAATATATACCTGGCCGGACTCGGTTCGGTCACCGGAGCAACAAGACGGTCTCCTTCTCGCTTGTACCTCCATTGTGTCACCGGAGCCATCATGAACATAGTCCTCTTCTTGTACCAGCATTAATGGGCCGAAGCCATCATGAACATAGCCCTCTTCTTCACCCAGTCCGGTGTCGTTGAGAAATGACGCAACTTCATCACTTCCTTGTGCGATTATGTGCCCCAACATCGCTTCGCTTTCTTCTCGCCTCGAGTGCTCCATAGTTTCTGCAAATATTTACAACATGTCAATTATTATTCAAACATGGTACAGATGGATATATATTAGTGGCAAACGTAGAACTAGCTAGCTAATCACAATAAGGAATCATGTTAGTTTGGGTGGCCTCGAGAGAGTTAATTTGTCGGGTAGGGGCGCGGAGGGAGGGGGTAGGAGACCAACATCGTTTTCTCTCTAGGGTTTGGGGTCGCCTCGACACAATGCTTCAAGGGTTAATTTGGGTGGCCTCGAGAGAGTTAATTTGTCGGGTAGGGGCGAGGCGGGAGGGGGTAGGAGCTACCAACATCGTTTTCTCTCTAGGGTTTGGGTGTCCTCGAGAGTTTTGTTCGAGCGATAGGGCCGAGGGGGGTGCTGCAGTTGTATAAGTTATCACGGTCGAAAGGGGGTATATATATCGACCGCCCCTCATGTCGAAGTTATCTCGAGGGGGTTATATCGACAACGACGCGACATACATATACATGGGAAAATAATGTTATCGGGGAGGGGTATCGGTACCCCCCCCCCCCCCACTCGTGTTGAAGTTTCTTCTTTCTCCTCTATTCCTTTCTTCTTCTTCTACTCTTCTTTTTCTATTTTTCTTCTTCTCCTCTATTCCTTTCTTCTTCTCCTCTTCTTTTTCTTCTTATTTCCTCTTCTTATTTATTTCTCCTCTTCTTCATCTCCTCTTCTTCTCCTTTCTTCCTCTTCTTATTTTCCTTTTCCTCTCATTCTTTTAGTCTTGCTTGTTTAAAAAATGTTCAAATAGAAAATTTCGAAAAAAACAAAGGTTTTGCCTAATGCATTGTTCATATGAATATACAAACACTTGCATATTTCTACAATAATTAATATCACCAAAAAAATCTACGAACAGAAAAAAAAACCTAACTTTTCTAAAAATCTATCTTTTGCATATATGAAAACATTAATACACATATGAACAAAAATACATATATGAAGAAAAACATGCTCTGAACAATTTTTTATACATTTTGAACATCTACATACACATAGCCACATACATACACATATACAATATATATATATATATATGAACAAAAAAATTAAACTAATAAAAGTAAAAAAACAGAGCCGGTGCGGCGGGGCGGCTCACAGCGGGGGCGTCTAGATGACGATGGCGACGGTGGGGGCGGCGAGGGCGCCGGCGCGTGGGGGCGGGACGACAGGCGGGCAGGGGCTCGAGGCGCTGAGGCGGGCGCGGCCTCGGGAGGCCGGGCGACGAGGACGGCGCTGGCTCGAGGCCGATGGACGAGGACGGCGTGGGTTGGGGCGAGGGCCTTGGCGGCGGCGCGGCGGCGAGGTGGAGCAGCTCTGGCGGCGTAAGGAGGCGGGTCGGCGTCGTCGGGGCAATCATGGCGATGAGATTCTGAATTTTTGCAAAGTGTTTGCTTATATAGCAAAGCCATGGGTCCCGGTTCGTGAACCCCACCGGGAATAATGCCCCCTTTAGTCCCGGTCCGTGGCCCCACCCGGGACCAAAGGCCTCTTGTTCGGCAGCCCAAAGGGCGGGAAGTGGCGGCCTTTGGTACCGGTTGGTGCCACAAACCGGTACCAATGCCCCCCCTTTAGTCCCGGTTGGTGCCACCAACCGGGACCTAAGGCCCCTGTGCTGCACGCGTCGGGGCCAAAGTTTAGTCCCACCTCGCTAGTTAAGAGGCGCGATGGTTTATAAGCCCCACCGCCGCACCTCCTCGAACCTCCTCTCCATTGCAGGCTTACGGGCCTACTTGTTACTGCTATGCCTGATGGGCCTGCTGGCCCTTCGGCGGGCCTGAATCCTGGCCCATGGATGGGTTTCTAGTCGTATTCAGGCTG
Organism: Aegilops bicornis; assembly: GCA_021605145.1. Lineage (NCBI taxonomy): Eukaryota > Viridiplantae > Streptophyta > Magnoliopsida > Poales > Poaceae > Aegilops > Aegilops bicornis. Next base: position 650,790,838 of record CM038674.1, read on the forward strand.
TGGTGGCCCAGTAGGTGGCAATTTTTTTGTTTTTTTGTTTTCTTTACTTATTGTTGCTATTTTTATTTTTTTTCCAGTTTTTTTGTTTTGTTTTCTGCATTATTTATTTTCTTTTGTTTTTTGCTTCATTTTTAATTCTTTTTGCTTTTAGTTTTAGGAAAATTATAAACTTTCTGTTAGTGCCATTACTTCTCAAATTTGAAAACACTTTTTTTTGTTTTTTTGTTTTCTTTCTTGGTTATTGATTTTATTTTGTTTCTATTTATAAAAAAAAACTTATTGTTGCTATTTTTAATTATTACGAGGGCCGAACCATAAGACATTAAAGCATTTCGAATGAACTCTGAAAAAGTTGAAAGTTGGCATGGTATCATACTCGTCAGTTACAAAGTTGGCATGGTATCATCATAATAGTTATGGAGAAAGTCTTCACTTTTTCTTCGCTTGTGTCATTTCCTTATTGCGCTGTAACCATGGATAATCTTCATCGTTTATCAGGATGCTGCGGTCAGCCTTGACTTTGAAGGGAGGAATTTCATGAAACTTTTCATAATCTTCAGACATATGCATCTTGTCCTCCACTCCCATGATGTCCCTTTTTCCTGAAAGAACTATGTGGCGCTTTGGCTCATCGTATGATTTATTCGCTTCGTTATCTTTTCTCTTTCTCGGTCTGGTAGACATGTCCTTCACATAGATAACCTGTGCCACATCATTGGCTAGGACGAACGGTTCGTCAGTGTACCCAAGATTTTTCAGATCCACTGTTGTCATTCCGCATCGTGGGTCTACACTGTACCCGCCTCCCCGACAGATTGACCCATTTGCACTTAAACAAAGGGACCTTAAAATCATGTCCGTAGTCAAGTTCCCATATGTCCACTATGTAACCATAATATGTGTCCTTTCCTCTCGGTTGTTGCATCAAAGCGGACACCGCTGTTTTGGTTGGTGCTCTTTGATCTTGGTCAATCGTGTAAAATGTATTCCCATTTATCTCAGATCCTTTCCAAATCAATACAGTCAAAGATGGTCCCTCGAAAACAAGTACAACTCATCACAAACAGTGTTGTCACCTCGATACGTGCTTCCAACCAACTGCTGAAAGTCCTGATGTGTTCACATGTAATCCGATCGTCGACCGCTCCGTGTGTTTGGAGCGCAGACTGTTCTTGTGTTCATCGACATAAGGGGTCACCAAGGTAGGGTTCTCAGAGAACTGTGTAGTGTGCTTGAGACCAAGAATATCCATCCCTGCATATTATTGAGTCCCTTCCAAGCGTGCCTTTTCCAATTAGTCTCCCCTCATACCGCGATTTAGGGAGACCTATCTTCTTAAGGCCAGGAATGAAGTCAACACAAAACCCAATGACATCCTCTGTTTGATGGCCCATGGAGATGCTTCCTTCTGGCCTAGCGCGATTACAGACATATTTCTTTAGGACTCCCATGAACCTCTCAAAGGGGAACATATTGTGTAGAAAGACGGGGCTCAGAATGACAATCTCGTTGACTAGATGAACTAGGACGTGCATCATGATATTGAAGAAGGATGGTGGGAACACTAGCTCGAAACTGACAAGACATTGCACCACATCACTCCTTAGCCTTGGTATGATTTCTGGATCGATCACCTTCTGAGAGATTGCATTGAGGAATGCACATAGCTTCACAATGGTTAATCGGACGTTTTCCCGTAGAAGCCCCTCAATGCAACCGGAAGCAGTTGCGTCATAATCACGTGGCAGTCATGAGACTTTAGGTTCTGGAACTTTTTCTCTGGCATATTTATTATTCCCTTTATATTCGACGAGAAGCCAGTCGGGACCTTCATACTGAGCAGGCATTCAAAGAAGATTTGTTTCTCTTCTTTCATAAGAGCATAGCTGGCAGGACCTTCATACTGCTTCAGAGGCATGCCTTCTTTTTTGTGCAAGCGTTGCAGGTCCTCCCGTGCCTCAGGTGTATCTTTTGTCTTCCCATACACGCCCAAGAAGCCTAGCAGGTTCACGCAAAGGTTCTTCGTCACGTGCATCACGTCGATCGAAGAGCGGACCTCTAGGTATTTCCAGTAGGGTAGGTCCCAAAATATAGATTTCTTCTTCCACATGGGTGCGTGATTGTCAACGTCATTCGGAACAGCTAGTCCGCCGAGACCCTTTCCAAAGATTACGTGTAAATCATTGACCATAGCAAGTACGTGATCACCGATGCGCATGGCGTGCTTCTTCCGGTGATCTCGCCTCGCCTTTGAAATGCCTGCCTTTCTTTCGACATTGATGGTTGGTCGGAAGAAATCGGCGATGTACAGTACACATTCTTCCGCAGCTTGCGGTATATACTATCGGTGTCAAGTAAACAGTGCGTGCATGCGTGGTATCCCTTGTTTGTCTGTCCCGAAGGTTATCGAGAGCGGGCCAATCGTTGATGGTCACGAACAGCAATGCCCTTAGGTTAAATTCCTCCTGTTTGTGCTCATCCCACGTACGTACACCGTTTCCATTCCACAACTGTAAAAGTTCTTCAACTAATGGCCTTAGGTACACATCAATGTCGTTGGCGGGTTGCTTAGGGCCTTGGATGAGAACTGCATCATAATGAACTTCCGCTTCATGCACATCCAAGGAGGAAGGTTATACATACATAGAGTCACGGGCCAGGTGCTGTGATTGCTGCTCTACTCCCGAAAGGATTAATGCCATCCGCGCTTAAAGCAAACCATACGTTCCTTGGCTCACTTGCAAACTCATCCCAGTACTTTCTCTCGATTTTTCTCCACTGCGACCCGTCAGCGGGTGCTCTCAACTTCCCGTCTTTCTTACGGTCCTCACTGTGCCATCACATCAACTTGGCATGCTCTCCGTTTCTGAACAGACGTTTCAACCGTGGTATTATAGGAGCATACCACATCACCTTCGCAGGAACCCTCTTCCTGGGGGGCTCGCCGTCAACATCACCAGGGTCATCTCGTCTGATCTTATACCGTAATGCACCGCATACCGGGCATGCGTTCAGATCCTTGTACGCACCGCGGTAGAGGATGCAGTCATTAGGGCATGCATGTATCTTCTCCACCTCCAATCCTAGAGGGCATACGACCTTCTTTGCTGCGTATGTACTGTCGGGCAATTCGTTATCCTTTGGAAGCTTCTTCTTCAATATTTTCAAGAGCTTCTCAAATCCATTGTCGAGCACAGATTCTCTCGCCTTCCACCGCAGCAATTCCAAAGACGGTACCGAGCTTTGTGTTGCCATCTTCGCAATTGGGGTACAACCCTTTTTTGTGGTCCTCTAACATGCGATCGAACTTCAGCTTCTCCTTTTGACTTTCGCATTGCGTCCTTGCATCGACAATGACCCTGCGGAGATCGTCATCATCGGGCACATCGTCTGGTTCCTCTTGATCTTCAGCAGCTTCACCGCAGATCATCATCGTGCACATCGTCTGGTTCCTCTTGATGTTCAAGAGCATCACCGTATTCAGGGGGCACGTAGTTGTCATCGTACTCTTCTTCTTCGTTGTCTTCCATCATAACCCCTATTTCTCCGTGCCTCGTCCAAACATTATAGTGTGGCATGAAACCCTTGTAAAGGTGTGGGTGTGGAGGATTTTTCAGTCGAGTAAGACTTCAGATTCCCACATATAGGGCATGGACAACACATAAAACCATTCTGCTTGTTTGCCTCAGCCACTTCGAGAAAATCATGCACGCCCTTAATGTACTTTGAGAGGTGTCTTGAACCGTACATCCATTCCCCGGTTCATCTGCGTGCATTATATATAATTAAGTGTGTCAAAAATCATTACAGAACATCATGAATAGATAATTAAGTGACCAAATTAATAGAAGTTCATCATCACATTAAAACCAAAGTACATACATAGTTCTCATCTAACAACACTAAAGCTCTGCAGAGCATATAAATTAAGATAAGATAAGAACAAGAGGATCACCACGGTGGTGCCGGCGACGAGATCGGCGCGGGCGATCGACGGCGGTAAAGACGGGGACGGGACGTGACGGACCGCTAAACCTAGACAAATATTAAGGAAAATGGAGCTTGGAGGTCGAGCTTGGAGAGGAGAAAGCTTAAGTAGTGTGACCCGAGCATTCCATCGAACACCACAAAGCTCTACCCTCGCCTGCTACGAAAAACAGAGCACTCGGAGTGCTCTGCTCGCGGGCGAGGGGTATATATAGGCAAATAATTGGTCCCGGTTGGTGACTTGAACCGGGACTAAAGGGCAGCTTTTGGTCCCGGTTCGTCCCACCAACCGGGACCAATGGTGGTGGGCCAGGAGCGAGGCCCATTGGTCCCGGTTCGTCCCACCAACCGGGACCAAAAGGTCCAGACGAACCGAGACCAATGGCCCACGTGGCCCGGCCGGCCCCCGGGGCTCATGAACCGGGTCCAATGCCCCCATTGGTCCCGGTTCTGGATTGAACCGAGACTAATGGGCTGGCCGGGCCTGGACCATTGCCCTGTTTTCTACTAGTGGTCGCTCTCCAATGACTTACTCGCCGCCGAGTCGTCGTCGTCCACCTCATCGTCCCATCCGGCGCCCTCCTCATCGTCTCCTCCGGCGCCCTCCTCTTCGCCCCCTTCATGATCGCTCATGTTGAAGAAATCATCCGCGTCTTCCTCGTCGCTCTCGAACTCCACCTTGTTCGGGTCTGGGTAGAAGTTGTGGGCATAGCCGTTCAGGTGCAGGACCTCTTGGACGCCGTCGTCCTCTTCTTCCTCTTCGCCGCCGCCGTGGCTGATCTAGACGTTCAAACACGGTATTTTTCATATAAATATGGTCAAATTTTACAAAGTTTGATTTCACACAAATAATATATACAGAGTAATAAGGAAAAGGAGTAACAAGTCTTGGGGGTGGGGTCAAATGCCCCCCCCCCCACCTCCTGCTAGTGTACTTGTTTCAATCTTTGAAACACTACAACAGGAACCCCCCTTCAGCAACACATCAATGCGTTGTCGTACGTTCATATATGTGTTGTTAAAGCCTACGACAACGGATTATCATGCGTTGTCGTTGGTGGCGTTGCTAAGGTCTACTACAACGTATATACATGCGTTGGTAAACGCCAGGTAAAAGCGTTGTAAGGTAGCAACATATAGAGTTAGAGGCTAACAACAATTCATATGCTTTGGTGCCTACCATCATTGCAACGACTATATGCTATTGTACATATCATGAATAATTGATGATATTTTATGCATTGCTATCCACAGTTATTAGTTCAAAATATAGTGTATAGGAGGCACAGTACAATAAATGGAAAGATCTCATATATTAAAACAACCATGTTGCATTACACTGAACACAATCCAAACATTACAAGATGTGAAGCTATCTACTAGTATCAAAATTCTCGACCTTCCAATCAACTATAATATTTGGAACATTGTCCTGAAGGGGATAGATTGGTAGGAAAATACCATCGCTCATCCCCGACTGCCACTCATAAGCAAGACAATCAATAAATAAATCATGCTCCGAGTTCATCACATAACGGTTCACCATACGTGCGTGCTACGGGAATCACAAACTTCAACACAAGTATTCTTTAAATTCACAACTACTCAATTAGCATGACTCTAATATCATTATCTTCATATCTCAAAACAATTATCAAGCATCAAACTTATCTTAGTATTCAACGCACTCAAAAGAAAGTTTCACATATCTTGAATACCAAGTATATTAACATTAAGCAAATTACCATGCTATTAACGACTCTCAAAATAATCTAAGTGAAGCATGAGAGATCAAGTTTCTTTAAAACAAATCCACCACCGTGCTCTAAAAGATCTAAGTGAAGCACTAGAGCAAAAATTATCACGCTCAAAGATATAAGTGAAGCACTATGAGCAAACTATCAAGCTCAAAAGATATAAGTGAAGCACATAGAGTATTCTATCAAATTCCAATTCATGTATGGCTCTCTCAAAAGGTGTGTACAGCAAGAATGATTGTGGTAAACTAACGAGCAAAGACGCAAATAATACAAGACGCTCCAAGCAAAACACATATCATGTGGTGAATAAAAATATAGCTCCAAGTAAATTACTGATGGAAGTGGATTTAAAGAGGGATGCCTTCCGGGGCATCCCCAAGCTTTGACTTTTTGGTGTCCTTGGATTATATTGGGGGTTCCATGGGCATCCCCAAGCTTAGGCTCTTGCCACTCCTTGTTCCATAATCCATCAAAAGAATTCACCCAAAACTTGAAAACGTCACAACACAAAACTTAATAGGAATCTCGTGAGCTCCGTTAGAGAAAGAAAACAAAATACTACTTTAAGGTACTGTAATGAACTCATTCTTTATTTATATTGGTGTTAAACCTACCGTATTCCAACTTCTCTATGGATCATAAACTATTTTACTAGCCATAGATTCATCAAAATAAGCAAGCAACACACGAAAAACAGAATCTGTCAAAAACAGAACAGTCTGTAGTAATATGTAAGTAACGCAAACTTCTGGAAATCAAAAAACTTCTACCAAAATTAGACAACCTGGACAATTTGTTTATTGATCAGCAGCAATTGGAATCAGTATTTTATCACTTTCTGGTGATTTTTAACAATTCGGGCACTGAGCGCAAAGTTTCTGGAAATTACAACAAGATCAAATAACTATTATCCAAGAAGATCCAATAGGTTTAACTTGGCACAAACACTAATTAAAAGATAAAACCACATCTAAACAGAGGCTAGATGGATTATTTATTCCTAAACAGAAGCAAAAACAAAAAAAACTAAAAATAAAATTGGGTTGCCTCCCAACAAGCGCTGTCGTTTAACGCCCCTAGCTAGGCATAAAAGCAAGGATAGATCTAGGTATTTCCATCTTTGGTAGGCAATCCATAAGTGGCTCTCATGATATATTCATATGGTAATTTTATTTTCTTTCTAGGAAAGTGTTCCATGCCTTTCTTTAATGGAAATTGGAATCTAATATTCCCTTCCTTCATATCAATAATTGCACCAATCGTTCTAAGGAAAGGTCTACCAAGAATAATAGGACATGAAGGATTGCAATCTATATCAAGAACGATAAAATCTACGGGCACATAATTCCTATTTGCAGCAATAAGAACATCATTAATTCTTCCCATAGGCTTTTTATTAGTGGAATCCGCGAGATGCAAGTTTAGAGAGCAATCATCAAAATCACGAAAATCTAGCAAATCACACAAAGTTTTGGGAATAGTGGAGACAGTAGCACCCAAATCACACAAAGCATGAAACTCATAATCTTTAATTTTAATTTTGATAGTAGGTTCCCACTCATCATAGAGTTTTCTAGGGATAGAAACTTTCAACTCAAGTTTCTCTTCATAAGATTGCATCAAGGCATCAACAATGTGTTCGGTAAAGGCCTTATTTTGACTATAGGCATGAGGAGAATTTAGCACGGTTTGCAACAAGGAAATACAATCAACTAAAGAGCAATTTTTGTAATTAAATTCCTTGAGATCCAATATAGTGGATTTAGCAATATCTAGATTTTTATTTCTTTCAATCCCACTTTTATCAATTTCATCATCAAGATCTAAAAAATCAGAATTCTTAGAACGCCTTCTAGGTAAGGGAAGATCATATTCAGTTTCATCAAGATTCATATTGCAAATCAAAGATATAATGGGGGACACATCAATAACTTTTAGATCTTCATCTTGATTTTCATAGGGATTAGAAGAACACGCTTTAATAAAAGCATCTTTGGAAGCACGCATGCTAGCGGTTCTTTCTTTGCACTCATCAATGGAAATTCTCATAGCTTTGAGAGACTCATTGATATATTGTGCTTAGGAGGAATAGATCTAAGCTTTAAAGAATCAACCTCAAGAGAATTTCTATCAACGTTCCTAGCCAAATCATCAACTTTAAGCAATTTCTCTTCAAGCAAAGCATTAAAATTCTTTTGTGAATTCATAAACTCTTTAACACTATTCTCAAATTCAGAGGGCATCTTATTAAAATTTCCATAAGAGTTGTTGTAGGAATTTCCATAATTATTAGAAGGATTACTAGGATAAGGCCTAGGATTAAAATTCCCTCTATACGCGTTGTTACCAAAATTATTCCTACCAACAAAATTCACATCCATAGGTTCATTATTATTCTCAATCGAGGTAGACAAAGGCATATCATTAGGATCAGAAGAAACACTCTTAGTAGCAAATAATTTCATAAGTTCATCCATCTTTCCACTCAAAACATTAATTTCTTCTATATCATGCACTTTTTTATTAATAGACCTTTCAGTATGCCATTGAGAATAATTAACCATAATATTATCTAGAAGTTTAGTAGCATCTCCTAGAGTGATTTCCATTAAAGTGCCTCCCGCAGCCGAATCTAAAAGATTTCTAGAAGCAAAATTCAATCCGGCATAAATTTTTTGTATAATTAATTTCATTCTCTCCCAAGCTTGTGCAACATGTTCATGATCAAGTTGCTTAAAATTCATAATATCGTTTCTAAGAGAGATAATCTTAGCGGGAGGAAAATACTTAGAGATAAAAGCATCTTTGCACTTGTTCCATGAATCAATAATATTTTTAGGCAAAGATGAAAACCACGGTTTAGCACAATCTCTAAGAGAAAAAGGAAATAGCTTCAATTTAACGACATCATTATCGACATCTTTTTTCTTTTTCATATCACATAAATCAACGAAGCTATTCAGATGAGTAGCGGCATCTTCACTAGGAAGGCCGGTGAATTGATCTTTCATAACAAGATTCAACAAAGTAGTATTGATTTCACAAGATTTAGTATTGGCAAGAGGAGCAATCGGAGTGCTAAGGAAATCGTTATTATTGGTATTGGTGAAGTCACACAATTTGGTAGCATCTTGAGCCATCGCGACAGACAAGCAATCCAACACTCGAGCAAACAAGCGGACGAGGAAAAAGGCAATGGGAAAAAGAGGAGGAGATTGGGAAAGAGAGGGCGAATAAAACGGCAAGGTTGAAGTGGGGGAGAGGAAAACGAGAGGCAAATGGCAAATAATGTAATGCGAGAGATAGGGATTGTGATGGGTACTTGGTATGGTTGACTTGCTTGCATGAGCCTCCCCGGCAACGGCGCCAGAAATCCTTCTTGCTACGTCTTGAGCTATGCTGGTTTTCCCCGAAGAGGAGAGGATGATGTAGGACAATAGCGTAAGTATTTCCCTCAGTTTTTGAGAACCAAGGTATCAATCCAGTAGGAGGCCACGCACAAGTCCCTCGTACCTGCACAAAACGATAGCTACTGCAACCAACGCGATTAGGGGTTGTCAATCCCTTCACGGTCACTTACGATAGTGAGATCTGATAGAGATAATATTTTTGGTATTTTTGGTATATAGATGCAAAGTAAAAAGTAAAGGCAAAGAAAAAACAAAGCAAGTATAAAAGCGATAGAGATTGATGTGATGAGAATAGACCCGGGGGCCATAGGTTTCACTAGTGGCTTCTCTCAAGAGCATAGATATTCTACGGTGGGTGAACAAATTACTGTTGAGCAATTGACAGAATTGAGCATAGTTATGAGGTTATCTAGGTATGATCATGTATATAGGCATCACGTCCGAGACAAGTAGACCGAAACGATTCTGCATCTACTACTATTACTCCACTCATCGACCGCTATCCAGCATGCATCTAGAGTATTAAGTTAAAACAGAGTAACGCCTTAAGCAAGATGACATGATGTAGAGGAATAAATTCATGGAGTATGATAAATACCCCATCTTGTTATCCTCGATGGCAACAATACAATACGTGCCTTGCAACCCTTTCTGTCATTGGGTAAGGACACCGCAAGATTGAACCCAAAGCTAAGCACTTCTCCCATTGCAAGAACTACCAATCTAGTTGGCCAAACCAAACGGATAATTCGAAGAGACTTTCAAAGATAACTCAATCATACATAAAAAAATTCAGAGAAGAATCAAATATTTTCCATAGATAATACTGGATCATAAACCCACAATTCATCGGTCTCAACAAACACACCGCAAAAAGAAGATTACATCGAATAGATCTCCACGAGAGAGGGGGAGAACGTTGTATTGAGATCCAAAAAGAGAGAAGAAGCCATCTAGCTACTAGCTATGGACCCAAGGTCTGAAGTAAACTACTCACACTTCATCGGAGGGGCTATGGTGATGATGTAGAAGCCCTTCGTGGTGGATGCCTCCTCGTGAGTTCAAACAGGCCCCAAGATGGGATCTCGTGGATCTGAAGGTTCTTGGCGGTAGAATTAGGTTTTTGGCTCCTGTTACGATCGCTTGGGGATACGTAGGTATATATAGGAGGAAGGAGTACGGTGGAGCGTCAGGGGACCACGAGGTAGGGGCGCGCCTCAGGCGCCTCCACCTCGTGACCGCCTCTGGCACTTCTTGGAGTAGGGTCCAAGTCTCCTGGATCACGTTCCCGAAGGTTTCATTCCGTTTGTACTCCGTTTGATATTCCTTTTCTTCGAAACACACTGAAATAGGTAAAAAAACAACAATTCATGGCTGGGCCTCCGGTTAATAGGTTAGTCCCAAAAGTAATATAAAAGTGGAAAATAAAGCCCAATATAGTCCAAAACAGTAGATAAAGTAGCATGGAGCAATCAAAAATTATAGATACGTTGGAGACGTATCAGGAGACAAAGAAAACAATTACTTGATATCATGAAATGAACAAAGTTGCCGATATGGTGCGATAATGATCGGTTGAACTTACTTCTCGAGCATTTTAGACATGTCCGCATATTCCTTGCGATCTTTTCATATCGAGTCTAAGACACTTACTAGTCCCTGCTCAAACTTAATCTCTAGGAAAATATAGTGGAAACTGTGCACACATGCATATAACTCATCAGTTACATTAATTACTATAACGTCGAGTAATAATTAAAGGAAACCGAATATGCACAAGACAGTAACACTCACTTGAAGTTGTAAGGAAAGAGTATTGTATCTTTGTTTTGATTTATTACCAACGATCGTAGAAAGTTCTCCTCGGTTTCTTCAGCATGAAATTTAACCGTAAATTCATCTACGAGATTTGTGTTAATGAACCCAATATCATACATTTCAGCTTTTCTGCATTCGACGATCTTCAATCTGCATAATATAGTGAGGATAATTATATATGCATGCAATGAAAGAGCTGAGCTATATATAGAGACTTAATGATGTAAGTAGTACTTACGCATGGTAGCAAGTGACCGTTAATTTATCGAGGGCCTTTAGATTGAAAAACTGGAAGAACTCCTCAAATGGAATAGACAACTCCTCAATTCCAACAAGGTCATGTTGATCCTCTTTAATTTTTAGCGTCAAAGTATCGATTTTATTCCTAGCTGACTACGCCTTTCTGCAGGTTTCCATGTACCAATCATGGAATCTTCACATCACCGTTGTTAGAGTAGTTTCATCTTTGACGAGAGGCTTCTCGTACTCGTATTTGAATTCGTCCACCTCCATTATATCAAAATGTGCATCGTCGTAATCTCCAGGATTGGTACCGGGCAAGACCCCCGGATGATTAGCGACGATATCGCTAGACACCTTGAGCAGGGGGCACGATTGGTTCGCTTGTTCGCTGAGGTGGGGAATTTTTTCCCCAGTTCTTCGTTCTTGTAACCTTTTGTCACCGCAAGTACTTCCAGACCGCTTCGCTTCCTTATATGTCTTTTCATTAATGCACTCATAGTTGGCTTGCGGCGGAGACAGTGGTGGTCGCTGTAGGGCATCCAAAGTGCGCTTCGCTTTCACATGATCTATCTTCTCCTCCGGAGGCGGATGTCTCTTAGCTATTTGCGTTGCTAACTAGTCCCTCACTTGGGCTTGACAGATCTCGTTTTCCTTCTCGGTCATCTCGTATGGTAACTTCTCTGGAGTCTTGAGAGATGGACCGAATCTGTATTGCCTCCCGCCTGTACTGCTAGACGCCGGAGCAGGCCGAGCGGCTGCGGCTTTCTTCTTTAGTTGCTTACGAGGCGGAGGAGAAGGACTGCGACGCACCGGAGCAGCCGGAGCGGTGGCGGGTCTCTTCCGCCCTTGCTAACGAGGCGGAGAAGGAGGAGGCTGGCTGGTCGGGTGTGCCGGCGCAAGCGGAGAAGGAGGTGGAGTGCCGCCACGTGCCGGAGAAGGAGGCAGAGTGCCCTGATCACTCGCCGGAGGAGCAGGCGGAGTGCCCTGACTCGCCGGAGGAGGAGGAGGAGGCGGAGGCGTCCAGTTTGAAAGGTTGATGAGCTCCTTCCGCCATAGGCATGGAGTCTTCAAAGCAGAACCCAGCCGAGTCTTCCCTTCACCGGTAGGATGGTCAAGCACGAGCTCCTCAAATCCCTCCGTTATTTCTTCCACCGTCACCCTAGCATATCCTTCTGGAATTCGATGGCAGTGAAAAGTTGCGCCGGGTTCAGGAGGTCGAACAGAGCCGACATCCGCCTTGACTTTGTACTTCTGCCATTGCATCATAAGGTGGCAATGTTGACACTCCATGATAGCATCCACGGGGTAGCTAGCAGGAGCCGTGAAGACAGGCTCCAGCTGAAGCTGCTCGGTGGAAGCCACGCTGCTTCTCCGCTGAGATGGCGGGGTAGCTTCGGCAGGTTCGCTTGCTTTGAACTGCATCTCGTTCGTCTAGCTTCTGTACCCTTGTGTGCAGCTCCTGCAGTTCGCTCTGCTCTACCTTCCTCCTCCTCTCTTGGCATTTGTAACCGCCTGCGTCCGGAAACCCAGCCTTCCACGGAATGGAGCCTCGCGTGCCTCGTGTCCGTCCAGGGTGTTCAGGATTCCCGAGGGCCATTGTGAGCTCGTCCTTCTCTCTATCTGGAACGAACGTCCCTTCCTGCGCTGCGTTAATATAGTGCTGAAGCTTCGTGAAGGGTATTCGCAGTTGCTCCCTCGTCCAAACGCACTTCCCTGTTACAGGGTCCAAGGTTCCGCCAAACTCGAAGAACCAAGTCCGGCAACGGTTTGGACAGTTCAATGTCTCTGGTTCGACCCCTTTACCAAGCAGGTCGTTCTCAGCCTTGGCCCACAATGGTCAGGCTTTGAGGTAGCCACCTGACCCCGTGCGATGGTGATGCTCCTTCTTCGCACCATTTATCTTGTTTATCACTGACATCTTCTTACTCCTCTCCAATGTCTTGTTGGCCACAAATGCGTCCCATTGATCTCTGAGCTTTTCGTACCGGCCGATGAATTCTGGTGTCTTTTCTTTGTCGACAAACTTTGCTTTCAGGTCATTCTTCCACATCCTGAATATATCTGCCATATCTTCTTGAGAGCAAAGGACTTGATCAATGGCTCTATAACAGGATTCTCCGGATCCTCCTCTTCCGGTAGGGTGAAATTTACCTTCAGCGCTTTCCAAAGATCAGCTTTCTGTCTATCTTCGACAAAAGAAACTTGAAGCTCTTCATCCTTAGGCTGATTCCATAGCTCTATGCTGATCGGGATCATGTCCCTAACAAGAACCCCGCACTGAGCAGTAAATGCCTCCTTGGTCCGGAGGGGTTCAATCGGTTGGCCATCGCGCGCGATTGCTGTGATCGTGAACCTTTTATCTGATCGCAACTTTTTCTTCAGGCCTCGTCTCTTTATCGAAGTTGTGCTCGATCCGGAGGGCTAGAAATAAGAAGAAAGACGAGAGTTAATATGTGTAGATACCAAAACAATGAATGCATAAATTAGCTAGTCAGCACAGGCTCAATTATATATATACCTGGCCGGACTCTGTTCGGTCACCGGAGCCGTCATCACGGTCTCCTTCTTGCACCGGCATTTGGTCACCGGTCACGGTCTCCTCTGTTGTTCGAGGACCGTAGCCTGCTTCTTCAGTGATACGTCTCCAACGTATCTATAATTTTTGATTGTTCCATGCTATTATATTACCCGTTTTGGATGTTTATGGGCTTTACTTTACACTTTTATATCATTTTGGGACTAACCTACTAACCGGAGGCCCAGCCCGAATTGTTGTTTTTTTGCCTATTTCGGTGTTTCTAAGAAAAGGAATATCAAATGGAGTCCAAACGGAATGAAACCTTCAGGAGCGATCTTTTTGGAACAGACGTGATCCAGAGGACTTGGAGTGGAAGTCAAGAAACAAAGGAGGCGGCCACGAGGGTTCCCGGCGCGCCCCCTACAAGTGGGTGCGCCCCCACCCTCATGGGCCCCTCGGGCGTCCACCGACCTACTTCTTCCTCCTATATATATATCCATGTACCCCGAAAACATCAGAAGCGACCACGAAAAACTATTTCCACCGCTGTAACCTTCTGTATCCGCGAGATCCCATCTTGGAGCCTTCACCGCGCCCGCAGAGGGGAATCGATCACGGAGGCCTCTACATCATCTCCAAGGCCTCTCCGATGAGTTGTGAGTAGTTTACCACAGACCTTCGGGTCCATAGTTATTAGCTAGATGGCTTCTTCTCTCTCTTTGAATCTCAATACAAAGTTCTCCTCGATCTTCTTGGAGATCTATTCGACGTAACTCTTTTTGCGGTGTGTTTGTCGAGATCCGATGAATTGTGGGTTTATGATCAAGTTTATCTATGAGAAATATTTGAATCTCCTCTAAATTCTTTTACGTGTGATTAAGTTATCTTTGCAAGTCTCTTCAAATTATCAGTTTGGTTTGGCCTACTAGATTGATCTTTCTTGCAATGGGAGAAGTGCTTAGCTTTGGGTTCAATCTTGCGGTGTCCTTTCCCAGTGACAGCAGGGGCAGCAAGGCACGTATTGTATTGTTGCCATCGAGGATAAAAGATGGGGTTTATATCATATTGCATGAGTTTATCCCGCTACATCATGTCATCTTTCTTAATGCGTTACTCTGTTCTTTATGAACTTAATACTCTAGATGCATGCTGGATAGCGGTCGATGTGTGGAGTAATAGTAGTAGATGCAGGCAGGAGTCGGTCTACTTGTCACGGACGGATGCTTATATACATGATCATGCCTAGATAATCTCATAATTATTCGCTTTTCTATCAATTGCTCGACAGTAATTTGTTCACCCACCGTAATACTGATGCTATCTTGAGAGAATCCATTAGTGAAACCTATGGCCCCCGGGTCTATCTCTTATCATATAAGCTTTCAATCTACTTTTATTTGCATCTTTAGTTTTTCTATCTATATTATAAAATACCAAAAATATATTTATCTTATCATATAATCTCTATCAGATCTCACTTTCGCAAGTGGCCGTGAAGGGATTGACAACCCCTTTATTGCATTGGTTGCGAGTTCTTGTTTGTTTGTGTAGGTGCGTGGGACTTATCAGGAGCCTCCTACTGGATTGATACCTTGGTTCTCAAAAACTGAGGGAAATACTTACGGTACTATTGCTGCATCACCCTTTCCTCTTCAAGGAAAACCAACGCAAGCTCAAGACGTAGCAAGAAGGATTTCTGGCGCCGTTGCCGGGGAGGTCTTCGCTCAAGTCAAGACATAACGAGTACCCATCACAAACTCATCTCCCTCGCATTACATTATTTGCCATTTGCCTCTCGTTTTCCTCTCCCCCACTTCACCCTTGCCGTTTTATTCGCCCTCTCTTTCCCATTCTCCTCTCTCTTTCACTTGCCTTTTTGTTTGCTTGTGTGTTGGATTGCTTGTCGCGATGGCGCAAGATAATACCAAGTTGTGTGACTTTTCCAACACCAATAATAATGATTTCCTTAGTACCCCGATTGCTCCTCTTAATGATGTTGAGTCTTGTGAAATCAATGCTGCTTTGCTGAATCTTGTTATGAAAGATCAATTCTCCGGCCTTCGTAGTGAAGATGCCGCTACCCATCTAAACAACTTTGTTGATTTGTGTGAGATGCAAAAGAAGAAAGATATAGATAATGATATTGTTAAATTGAAGTTATTTCCATTTTCACTTAGAGATCATGCTAAAGTTTGGTTTTCGTCTTTGCCTAAGAATAGTATTGATTCATGGAATAAGTGCAAATATGCTTTTATCTCTAAATATTTTCCTCCCGCTAAGATCATCTCTCTTAGGAACGATATTATGAATTTTAAACAACTTGATCATGAGCATGTTGCCCAATCTTGGGAAAGAATGAAATTGATGATTCACAATTGCCCTACTCATGGTTTGAATTTATGGATGATCATACTATTTTTTTTATGCCGGATTGAATTTTGCTTCTAGAAATCTTTTAGATTCGGCCGCGGGAGGCATGTTTATGGAAATCACCTTAGGAGAAGCTACTAAACTCCTTGATAATATTATGGCTAATTATTCTCAATGGCACTGAGGGATTCCGTGATTAAGGGGTCCTCGGACAACCGGACTATATACTTTGGCCGGACTGTTGGACTATGAAGATACAAGATTGAAGACTTTGTCTCGTGTCCGGATGGGACTCTCTTTTGCCTGGAAGGCAAGCTTGGCAATTCGGATATGTAGATCTCCTTCTCTGTAACCGACTCTGTGTAACCCTAGCCCCGTGTCTATATAAAACGGAGGGTTTAGTCCGTAGGACGACAACAATCATAATCATAGGCTAGCTTCTAGGGTTTAGCCTTTACGATCTCGTGGTAGATCAACTCTTGTAATAATCATATCATCAAGATCAATCAAGCAGGAAGTAGAGTATTACCTCCATCGAGAGGGCCCGAACCTGGTTTAAACATTGTGTCCCCCGCCTCCTGTTACCATTAGCCTTAGACGCGCTGTTTGGGACCCCCTACCCGAGATCCGCTGGTTTTGACACCGACATTGGTGCTTTCATTGAGAGTTCCACTGTGCCGTCCCGATAAGGCTTGATGGCTCGCCTTTTTGTCAAGTTCAACATTACCTCTGGAGGAACCCTGGCTGTAGGCCAGACTCTCCGGCTGGGCGGCTTCATCATGGCCGCCCGTTCGGCCGCCGCGCAGACGATGACTTCTCAGGTCATCAAGAACAGCCTCCACGTCAGCTCGAAATTCACCGAGCAGATGGATCCAACGGAGCTCCACTCCTTGAACGAGCTCTTGGATCGCATCGCCGCCCTGGGATTCGCTATGGACTATGATCGGATCAGGCTTAAACTTGACCAAAGGGAGATTAACTCTCCGCCGGTCACCCATCAGATAGCGGTGGTAGAGGAACAAAACAACGATTCTTCCTGTATTATGAGGACGAACTATGTCTGGATTCCCGAGCTCTCCGAGCCGGATACCCGTCTACGGGAGGACATGGCCTAGGCTCCGAACTTAGAATCGGGCAATGGGCCACAAATATTGGGCAACGTCCCGGAGTCCGAGCTGCCAAGCTCGGGATCTCCTTTGCCCCTGGGTCTCAGATCGTGTCAGGATTTGGACTTAAATCTACCCACCTGCCCAGACACTAGTGATCTTTCCCACATTAGACAAGAGCCCCAAGAGACAGTACATCACTTCTGGGCCAGATTCTTCCTTGTAATGAGCAAGGTTAAGGACTGTCGCGAGGAAGACGCAATCTCATTCTTTTGAAAAAATTGCACGGACAAGGGAATTCTCAACGCCATAAGTCACCGTGACATAGCACACTTCGCCGACTTGGCGGCCATAGTACAAAAGTACTGTGCGATGGAAAGCGCCTGGAAAACCCAAACAAAATTCTAGGATCCTCCGGCTCTCACTAAACCCCTCATCCGAACTAAAAGGGTGTGCTCTCGCAAGGCACCCAATCCAATTACAAAGAAGCCAAAGCCCTCTACAGGGCGTGGAACCGTACTGGAGGGATGGCTCAACAGGCCATGCAAAATTCACAGCATACCGGGCATCATACCAACACACAGCCTTAGAGCATGTTGGATACTCCGGCGGGTGGCCAGGAGCGGCGAGGACCTCCTCATCAACAATACCGCAGAGCACCATCCCACGGAGAATAACAATACAATACTGACAGTCTTTGAGACTTTCGCCTCAAACAATAGGCGTAAGCGAGCACTCCGCAGCTTCACCAAAGTCTGCCATGTTTCAGCAATAAATCCATGGAACGACACGGCCATAACTTTCAATGCCAGTGACGAACCTCAATTCCTAACAGTCCGAGCACCAGCCGCTTTGTTCCTTAGTCCAATTGTGGACGGCTTCCGGCTTACTAAAGTGCTCATTGACGACGGCAGTGGATTAAACCTCATCTATGAGGAAACTCTTAGCAAAATGGAAATAGATAAGAGCCACATTGAGCAAAGCAGCACGACCTTCAGAGGAATCATCCCTAGTCGGGAGGCACGATGCGCGGGAAAAATTAAAATGGATGTGGTATTCGGCACGCTGGAGAATTATAGGTCCAAAGAAATCACATTCCAAGTGGCCCCATTTAGCAGTGGATACCACGCCCTTTTAGGGCGGGATGCATTCACAAGCTTCCAAGCTATACCCCATTACAGGTACATGAAGCTCAAGATGCCTGGGCCCAATGGAATCATCACTCTAGCCAGTGATCTGGACATAGCCCTCTGCGCCGAAAATTAAACCGCCGCACTAGCCCTGGAGGCATTATCCGAAGCCCTCGCAGCCGAAGAGTTAACTGCGCTGCGCTCCACAGTGGACAGGGATGACGTGATACTCGACAAATGAACCAAGTCCACCTCTTTTAAACAGCAGACGAAATAGTCAAATTCCAGGTCCACCCAATGGACCCTACAAAAACATCATCAATTGGGGCACAGCTAAACCCCACAATAGACGCCGCACTACAAGAGTTATTGCGCGAGAATTGGGACATTTTCGCCTGGCATCCTTCAGACATGCCAGGTATCCCACACAGGCTGGCCGAGCATAGCCTAAACATACTAAAGGGATATAAGCTGGTCAAGCAGACTCTTCGGCGCTTTTCAGAACCCAAGCGACAAGCCATGGGAGAAGAGCTAGCCAAACTACTCGAGGCCGGATTCATCAGAGAAATAAAACATCCGGACTGGCTAGCAAACCTGGTGATGGTACCAAAGAAGGAAAAATCCTGGCGCCTATGCGTCGATTTCAAGGACCTCAATAAGGCTTGCCCCAAGGATCCCTTCCCCCTCCCCCGCATCGATCAAATCATCGATGCTACCGCAGGACACGACTCATTGTGTTTCCTCGACGCATACTCCGTATACCATCAAATCAAGATGGCGGAGTCCGATCAAGCCGCAACGGCATTTATCACTCCATACGGCCCCTTCTGTTTTAACACCATGCCTTTCGGGCTAAAAAACGCCGGTGCAACCTATCAACGCATGATTCAGACATGACTGGAAACACAGATCGGCAAAACAGTGGAGGCATACTATCATGGAATTAACACGTCAGATGTCCTAGCAGAAGGACTTAGTCGTGGAGCCATCGCAACGAGAAGCAAAAAGGGGTTAAACCGGACAAGGGACACGACAGTTTTATACTAGGTCGGCCCCTTACGATGAAGGTAAAAGCCTACGTCTAGTTGTGATGGGATTATTGGGGTTTCGATGATCAGGGAGCGAATACGCTTGCCTGAGTCTCGAGCTGTTGTTTCTTGTCCCTGAACCGCCGCCGGGTCGTCCCTTTATATACACAGGTTGACGCCCGGCCGGTTTACAGAGTTCCGAGGCCGGCTCATACAAGTGTCCGGCTCGGTCTCTTCCTTTCCCTAACTTACAACACAAGTTATACAACTATGGCGGTTTACAACTATGGGCCCTAATCTGCCTTTGGGCTCTGGGCCTCTAAGCTTTACTAGTAGAGCGCCATCTTCTTTATCTTCATGGGCTTCAATACGGATGAGCGTGAACCGGACCCTCCTGGGCGGTTTACACTCAGTAGTTATATCGTCAACATTAGGCCCCAGATTGATTTGAACCTGTTCATGTCAATCTTCCATACTTAGAAAAATTCCCTGGACATCTTCTTACAATCCTCATAAACCGCCATGATATCTTCTCCTTGTAAACTTTGGTAAACCGCCATGACGTCATCTTCTGAAATTGTAATAAATCATCATGATGTCATCTCTGTATAAAAAGGTTATAAAGATTCCCTTTATTTAATTAACTTCCGAAGATCGAGGCGACAGCTGCGCCCCCTCTTGCCGCTTCGGGATCCTCGATTCTCGTGCCTGTCGCTTATCCCCTTGCCTTTATAAATAAGACCGGGGGGTCCTTCCATTTTCCCCCTTGCCTCTTCGCATCTTCTTCCTCCTCGCGACCCCGAAGAGCTCAAGCATCCCCGCCGCCGTCGACCCTTGAACCTCCACCGACTAGGCCGCCGCATCAACCTGTTCGTACCAGAGACCTTGCGACACTCCTCCGCCGCTACGTGGCCCTGGTAAGTACTCCCTTCCTCAACTATCAAATCTGCATTAGGGTTCCGAAATTCTTCGGTGTTCATTAGCATTCATCGGTGCTCATCTGCTTTCCCGTAGCATCTCCTTGAATCTAGCTAGGCCTGACAGCTTCCTCTAGTGGCCGAAGCCGTAGTTTTAATCTGTCCCTCCATAGTATCTCGTTGTTCCTCCCATCTGGACTGTTAATGTTCTACCGTCGCCATTTTTAGGGCTCAAAAAGTTTTTTTACTAGGCCGCGCGCGGTAGATCCAAAATTACAATGCCATCTTGCGAAACCTGTTTCTTCAGTACTTGGTAAATTTCAGATGTGCTTCTTCCATTTGTAGGCGGTTTAACCTTTAGAAAATGATAGTCCGCCAGGTACCACTAGCCCTCACATAAACCACCACCTTAACTTGAGCATCAATATCCGGCTTATAGTGCATATATGTTTGAATTAAATCCCCCGGTTTAACACCGGTTTGTGCACATCAATCTTGAACCATGAACCGTCTTTTGCAGTTCCTTTACAGTTTGTCCTCCAAAATGGCCAAGCAATTCACCTCTTGCAACTGGGTTCCTTCCCGGAACACAGAAACACAACTCAATGGATATGTTCTAACTGGCGCTTTGGCCAAGGAGGAGGTCATTCATTGGCGAGTCCCTGGCTCTGAGTGCCCTCCTGAACCTCAAGATGGAGAAGTGGTTGTATTTATGCAGCATCTAGATCGGGGATTTAGCCCTCCCGGATCAAAGTTTTTCCGGGATGTACTTGCTAGCTTCCAACTCTATCCTCAAGACATTGGACCGAATTCTGTGTCCAACATATGCAATTTCCAAGTGTTCTGTGAAGTTTACCTTCAAGAAGAACTAACTGTTGAGCTCTTCGGGGACTTCTTCCACTTAAACCGCCGAACTGAATTCTCTGACGGCCCCAATACTGAACTTGGCGGAGTGTCGATTTAGAAGAGGAAAGAAGTCGATTTTCCTCATGCCAAACATCACAGCCACCCCAAAGATTGGAATCAAACATGGTTCTATTGTGAGAACACCGCTCCTGCTGATGAAAACCCTCTGCCGGGTTACCGTGCTCACCGGCTCAGCAATGGCCATCCACTGCCTCAACGGCTCACTGTCAAAGAACGAAAAACTTATGCACCTCAACTTGCTAAGCTCCGGGCTTTCCTAGCAAACGGCTTAACCGGCATTGACCTCGTTCGTTGCTGGGTTTCGTGGGGTATCTTGCCTTTAAGCCGCCGCACCAGGTTGATGCATGAGTATACCGGGGACATCAAGGACCCTCAACGGCACCATGAAATAGAGATAACTAATGATGAAGTCACTGAGGCTGTCAAGAAGATGCTGGATGAACCGATCGCTGAATGCAGCAAAACTGGGTTGCGTCCCTTTTATGCCTCCAACAAACCGCCAGCGGTAAATTTTTTATCCTTCTGCCTTTTTGATCCGTCTCCGCTTTAACATTGTTTTGGTAATCCTTTGTTTATTCTTACAGGCCAAAGATCCTTTCTGGAAGAGGAAAACTCAGGACAAACCGCCAAAAACTCAAGACAAACCGGCGAGGGCTGCTCGTGCCAAGAGCAAGGCCATCAAGAAGCCAGCCAAGAAGAAAACCGCCGAGTCCTCTGATCCGCCCGAAGATGTTGATGATTCGGAACAAGAGGTAGAACTTGACTCCCTTGACTCATTTTTCATACATCTTATTGACAACGACCATTACCAGGATGATGCGCAAACTAGCCGTGCTGACAATGTAGAGGTAATCTCCCTTTCCTGCAATTCCGATCTTGTGCCAGTAAGAAAAATCCGTTGCGCAGTCCAGAAAGTGAAGCATTCACATCCTTTCACTCATTTGGATCCACAACATCTTGAAGCTCGTCGCACAACCCGGCATAGTGTCCATCAAGTCACTTCTTCCGGTTTACCAGATACTCCAATCCGGAAGCGCCGTGTAGAGGTCTCTTGTAATTCTATCAAGTCTTATCCCTTGGCGGGTTACTTCCGATACCCTCTTAATCCATCTGACTCAAATTATCAGGTGACTTCCAATTCATCCTCTGGCGACTCATCAACCACGCAAATGCCTCCCCTCAAGACTGTCCCTGGGTAAGTACAATAATCTTAGCTTTGCCTTCTTGCGCCGGTTTACCATATTAATCCTCTGTATGCCATTTTGCAGTGCCAAAGCTCGATTTAGCAAGAAGGCAAAAACAAATGCTCCTACTGATGAAATTGAACCAGAAGGTGCTGGCGGAGATGTTGATGTCGCCATGGATGACCCTGTGCCACAATGCCAGGCCACTGATGCTGATCCGCCCGAAGATAACCCGACGAGCCCTCATATCAATCCACCAAGCCCACAAGCCAATCCTCCAAGTCCGACTGCTGATCCGCCAAGCCCTGCCAAGGCCTCAGACAAACCGGCGAGCCCAAATACAGCAACTGATGACGTTGTGATTACTAGGGTTGGCCATACTTCTCCTGGTAATCCTGTCGCTTTGGCAAAGCACAGTGCCAAAGTGGAATCTGCTGCTGAAGAGAAAGGCAAGTGGAAGGCTGATGTGTCGAGTTATGCTCATCTCCCCGCTCAGGAACTTCATTCTGGATACCTAAACCTCCTATACACCAGCCATGACTATGAGGCCGGTTTGGTCAATTTGATGAAGGAGCGTTATGAGGTAACTTCCAAACACTTCATACATTTTCTTTGCACTATATATCAACTCCATTGTAGCCCCCAAGGGCCGGTTTATCTCTTCAAGATGAACCGGGACTTTAAATAAAAAGACTTTCAACTGTGTAGCTCTCAAGGGCCGGTTTATCTCTTCAAGATGAACCGGGACTTTATGTTCCAAACTTGTCCTTGTTGAATTCCTTCACCTTTGATTTTTCTGATCAATTATGCATTAGCCCCCAAGTGCCAAGATTAATACTTGTATTAAGCCTTTGGACTTTGAATGATAGTCAAAAATAAAAAGCAATCCGCATTAGCCCCCAAGTGCCAAGTATATAACTTGTTATGTGCTTGGGACTTTGAGAAAAAATCTTAACCTCTTCATCATGTGTCTTTTGCAGGCTGACTTGAACAACCAAAGGATTCCCAGATTGCTGATCTTCAAGAAAACATTAAGTCACCAGCAAGCAGAAACCTCCAAAGCCAAAGATGAACTGAAGGGCTCTTTGACTGCCATGGAGCAGTTGAAGGATGGTTTCAAAAGTGAGCGGGCGGATTGGGAAACAGAGGAGGCTGCTCTTTTAAAGTGGGCTGAAGATGCCGAAGTAGCGCTTAAACCGGTGGCAGAGGAGCTAACTGGTCCGAAACATCAAGTCAATGCCATGACTTCAGCAATATTTGGTAAATACTTGTTGTCAACACCTTCCTTGAACATTTTTGAAGTTGTCGGTTTAACAGCAAATTCTTAAACCGCTTGCAGGTAGCCGTGTTGCTCATCTGGGCTTAGATATGAGGATGAAGTTGAAGGCAGCCTATACGTTGATAGAACAATTGTATACTGGTGCTCAACGAGTCATCTGTGCATCTTCCTTCAACAAACCGGCACCAATCTTGATCAAGGATACATTGGCCAAATTGTCTATGACCCCGGCCCAAATAGAAGAGGTAAAGCGATCTGCTGCAAGAGCTAGCGCTTTAACAGCACTGACGTGGGCCAAAGCGTGGATTGCTGATCTTGATCCGGCAGATATCGCAAAAGGCTATCCCGATCAACAAGAAGATGGATCAGACTTTGATAATGAAGCTCTCAAAGTCTTGACAAAAGAGATGCGCCCACTGGCAAGCCAATTGGCTGAGGAGGTTGATTTGTCTGTCTACCGGTCCAGCTATGACGCAGACGGCAAACGGGTTGACGCAGCTGTGAAGGAAGCTCAGAATTTAATCCCTCCAATCCGTAAGCACACCTATGCCCCTGACATTGAACCGTCCAACCAGATAAGCAACGAAGCTGTCTTTCAAGCCTTAACCAGGATTGATTGGACCACCCTTGACTTCCAGCCACTGGGTGAGGAGGAGGAGGTTGAACCGACGCGAGATGATCCTTCAACTTCACGTCAGCCTGGTGCTGAATCATAATCCGCTAGCTGGTTTGATTTTTACGTGTTGCGGGCGACAAACAATTATTATTTTGGGCATCAAAGCGCCTTGTAATAGGCTAGTTGAAATACTTTGATCTTCCGCCATCGTGCACTGCTACCTGATACTGTAATCCGGCATGATTGTTGCTATGCTTGCTTTATTTGCCTTGGTATTTCGTATAAAATCCTGCCTTCTGCATTTTAAACACTTAAGCATGTCCTGGCGGTTTACCGCCGAACGGGTTATGATACCCAATACAGAGCCAGAATTCTTATAACCAAGGTTATAAAGTAATGAAATATGAAATATATCATACCTATGATATTATATCACCTTTGCTGGTTTACCAACTGTTTAGTAAGGGTGATAACCCAAACTTTGAGTATTTGAAAACACCCACCGCATTGTGCTGGTGCGTAATAAGCCATGCCGGGTTATGATAAACACCGGATGATCATCCTGGCGACTTATAGTTAATGCCAGATCGGATTGAGAGATGTCGGTTCATAATTGATTATGTGCTAAATGCTGATAACTGTAAGCCACACCGGGTTAAGAAACACCGGGTTGATGAAATGACATATAGTCTGGCCGGGTCAGTAAACGCCGGTTTAGAATTTGATCAAAAAGAGATAAAACTTGCAAAAAAGACTCAAATAAAACTTGCAGTCAAGGCTTTCCGAGGGCTGCCAGGCCCAAATTCGAGGCTTTTCATGGCCTGCCAGGCCGCTGAGTTAAACCATTTGACAAAGCCTTTTAAGATGGGCCTCCAACTATCCAATCGTCGTTTTAACTTCGACAAGTTCAGGGTCTGTATAAGAGTAACTTGTCAAACGTTCGGCCGGTCATGCCAGGATTACCTTGATAGGAGTGGCTTACTTGATGAAGGCATGTTAACCCTGGGTTTTAGGTGAATACACCAGGCTTCCAAGCCGTGGGTCGATACTCAATTACAAGGGTCCTTTCAAACTCTTTGTTACTTTACACAAATAGCCCCCAAGTAACTTTGTGAGCTGTGCTCAATGGGTGCCTATGTTTGAGTTGTGCTGTTAGCAACAATACTCTCTTTGGCACCTTGGGTGTGAAGCTCCCAAGCTGTACTGTGGCATGATAGCCGGTTTAATGGACAAAACATGACATCACTTTGTAAGCAGAAGCCCCCGTGTAACCAAGAAATATTGGAAGAACGGCAGAGACCCTGCTTGTAGCAAGGATGCCGGTTTATTATATTGATCATAATATATACATTGTCAAAATATGTACATAATGAGAGCCTATGACTCAGGTGTAGTAAGGCCCTAGAAGCGCGATATTCCACGGCCGACGGGTCTCCCCCTCCGATTTGCTTGAGTCTTTGTGCTCGCGAACGTCGATGAGGTAGTATGATCCGTTGTGCAGATTCTTGCTGACCACAAAGGGCCCTTCCCAAGGTGGGGATAACTTGTGCATATCGGTCTGATCCTGGATGAGCCGGAGCACTAAGTCGCCTTCTTGAAAGGTTCTTGTTCTAACCTAGCGGCTGTGATAACACCGCAGGTCTTGCTGATAAACCGCCGAACGAGCCAATGCCATGTCCCGTTTTTCATTTAACAGGTCCAGTGCCTCTTGACGTGCTTGCTCATTGTCCGCGTCAACATAATTGGCAACCCGGGGCGAGTCATGACGAATATCACTTGGGAGTACCGCTTCTGCCCCGTAAACCATGAATAAAGGTGTATAACCTGTAGATCGGTTTGGGGTGGTGTTTATGCTCCATAACACAGATGGTAACTTCTCCACCCAACAACCCGGCGTCCTCTTCAAAGGAACCATAAGCCGGGGCTTGGTGCCCTTCAAGATTTCCTGATTGGCTCTCTCAGCTTGACCATTAGATTGGGGGTGAGCCACCGATGCCACATCAAGCCGGATGTGCTCTCGTTGACAAAATTCCTCCATCTCGCCCTTGGAGAGGTTCGTGCCATTATCTGTGATAATGCTGTGTGGAAAGCCAAAACAGAAGATCACCTTTTTGGTGAATTGAACCGCCGTGGCTGCATCACACTTGCTCACTGGCTCTGCTTCAACCCATTTAGTAAACTTATCAATTGCCACCAACATGTGGGTCTTCTTATCCTTGGATCGCTTGAAAGGCCCTAGCATGTCAAGCCCCCAGGTAGCAAACGGCCAAGTGATGGGAATCATCTGTAGCTCCTGAGCCGGAACATGAGCTCGTCGTGAGAATTTCTGACAACCATCGCACCGCTTCACCAAGTCTTCAGCATCAGCATGAGCCGTCAGCCAATAGAAACCATGACGAAATGCTTTAGCAACCAAGGATTTTGAACCGGCATGATGACCACAGTCCCCTTCGTGGATCTCTCGTAAAATCTCATGGCCTTCTTCAGGAGAAATACAACGCTGGAACACACCAGAGACACTGCAACGGTGTAACGCGCCGTTGTGAATAAGCATGGACTTGGACCGCCGGACTATCTGTTTGGCTAAAACTGCATCTTCTGGTAACTCACCCCGGTTCATATACGCCAAGCATGGAACCGTCCAATCCGGAATAATGTGTAAAGCGGCCACCAACTGTGCCTCCGGATCAGAAATAGCGAGGTCCTCCTCTGTAGGCAACTGAACGGACGGGTTGTACAAGACATCCAGAAAGGTATTGGGTGGCACCGGTTTACGCAGAGACCCCAGTCGGCTTAAAGCATCAGCTGCCTCATTTCTGCGCCGATCAATGTGCTCCACTTGATAACCCTTGAAGTGACCAGCAACAATATCCACCTCTTGTCGGTAAGAAGCCATGAGTGGATCCTTGGAATCCCAAGTACCTGAAACTTGCTGGGCTACCAGATCTGAGTCTCCAAAGCATCTGACTCGGCTTAAGTTCATTTTCCTTAGCCACTCGAAGACCATGGAGTAAGGCATCATACTCAGCTGCATTGTTAGTACAAGGGAACATTAAGCGAAGAACATAATGAATTTTATCACCTCGAGGGGAAGTAAGGACAACTCCAGCCCCTGAGTCCTCCAGCTGCCTGGACCCATCGAAGTGAATAGTCCAGCATGTATGGTCCGGTTTGGCCTCCGATATCTGCAACTCTGTCCAATCATTGATGAAATCCACAAGGGCCTGGGATTTGATAGCTATTCGAGGCATATACTTCAAAACGCGTGGTCCAAGCTCAATAGCCCACTTAGCAACCCGGCCAGTTGCCTCCCTGTTCTGGATTATATCCCCCAAAGGAGCAGAACTGACCACTGTGATGGGATGACCGTGAAAATACTGCTTAATCTTCCGACTTGCCATAAAAGCCCCATATACCAGCCTCTGCCAATGCGGATATCTTTCCTTTGACTCAATGAGCACTTCGCTCATATAATAAACCGGCCTTTGAACCGGGTACTCCTTCCAGCCTCCTTGCGCTCCACCACAATAGCTACGCTAACAGCCCTGGCATTAGCAGCCACGTATAAAAACAGTGGCTCCTTATCAACTGGAGCAGCAAGAACCGGCGGTTCAGCCAACCGCTTCTTCCAGTCCTCAAACGCCGCATTAGCAACATCGCTCTAGACAAAACTGTCTGTCTTCTTCAGCATCTGATACAGAGGGATCACCTTTTCACCGAACCTGCTGATAAACCGGCTCAAAGCCGCGATACAACCAGCCAAACGTTGAACATCATTGATACATGCCGGTTTAGCCAGGGATGTGATAGCCTTGATCTTTTCCGTATTAGCCTCAATGCCCCGGTTGGACACCAGAAAACCCAAGAGTTTGCCAGCCGGTACACCAAAGACACACTTAGCCGGATTGAGCATCATTTTATAAACTCTCAAGTTATCAAAGGTTTCTTGTAAATCAGTTATGATTGTCTCGGCCTTCCTGGACTTCACCATAGTGTCATCCACATAGGCATGAACATTGCGCCCAATCTGAGTATGAAGACAATTCTGCACACAACGTTGATAAGTTGCCTGGGCACTCTTGAGCCCAAAGGGCATAGACACATAATAGAAGGCTCCAAAGGGAGTGATGAAAGATGTCTTCTCCTCGTCCTTAACTGCCATCTTAATCTGATGATAACCAGAATACACATCCAAGAAACTCAAACGCTCACAACCCGCCGTAGCATCAATGATTTGATCAATACGAGGGAGGTCAAAGGGATCAGCTGGGCAAGCTTTGTTCAAATCTGTGTAGTCCAGACACATACGCCAAGTGCCGGTTTTCTTAAGTACCAGCACCGGATTAGCCAACCACTCTGGGTGAAATACTTCCACGATAAACCCTGCCGCCAATAGCCGGGCTACCTCTTCTCCAATGGCCTTGCGCCGCTCCTCATTAAAGCGGCGAAGAAACTGTTTGACCGGTTTGAACTTCGGATCAATATTAAGAGTGTGCTCAGCGAGTTCCCTCGGTACACCTGGCATGTCAGAAGGTTTCCATGCAAAGATGTCCCGGTTCTCACGGATGAACTCGATGGCGCGTTTCCTATTTCGGATCCAAGTTGACGCTGATGCTGAACTGCTTGGATGAATCGCCAGGAACAAAATCAACCAATTTAGTCTCGTCAGCCGATTTAAACTTCAAAGCCAGATCATGCTCTGTAGTGGGCATCTTTAGAGAAGTCATGTCTGCCGGATCAACATTGTCCTTATAAAAATTCAACTCCTCCATTGCACAAACTGATTCAGCATATGCCGCATCACCTTCCTCGCATTCCAGCGCAATCTTATGGCTACCATGAACCGTGATGGTCCCTTTGTGACCTGGCATTTTGAGCTGTAGATAGACATAACACGGCCTTGCCATGAATTTAGCATAAACCGGCCGTCCAAACAAGGCATGGTACGGGCTTCCGATCTTGACCACTTCAAAGGTCACCGTCTCGGATCTTGAATCATGATCATCTCCAAAGACCACCTCCAGAGCTATCTTACCAACTGGATAAGCTGATTTACCAGGCACCACTCAATGAAAGACGGTGTTTGACAGTCTAAGGTTCTTATCTGTCAACCGCATACACCGGAAGGTTTCGTAATACAAGATATTGATACTGCTCCCTCCGTCCATGAGTACCTTGGTGAACTTATAACCTCCAACCAACGGTGCAACCACCAAAGCTAAGTGGCCCGGATTGTCAACCTGGGGTGGATGATCCTCCCGACTCCAGACAATGTAATAGGCTGCTCAGACCAGCGTAGATAATGGGGCACTGCCAGTTCAACAGAGTTTACTGCCCTTTTATGGAGCTTCTGATCGCGCTTGCACAAACTAGTAGTGAAGACATGATACTGTCCACCGTTTAGCTGTTTCGGGTTGCTCTGATAACCCGACTGCTGCTTCCCCTGATTACTCTGCTGATTGTGACCACCTTGGTTGTTCTGATTGCCCTGATTATTCTGAAATCCTGAGTTTGAACCGCCACCACCGTAACCCGGCCCGTGGAATCCTGGATCGGAACCACCGGATGGACCCTGATCATACCGGAAGAGATCAGATTTTTTGAACTCCCTCATGATGTGACAATCCTTCCAGAGGTGTGTGGCCGGAATCTCCTTTGTCTCGTGCTTTGGGCAGGGCTGGTTTAACAAACGTTCCAGATTCATGCCTCCACCGCACTGGGGCGGTTTACCCTTACGGCGTTGCATATTGCCCTGCATACTGGTGTTAGCCACAAAATCTGAATTGTCCGCTTTACGCTTACCATTGTTCCTGTGGCTCGCCTGGTTATGCTGTCCTTTTGAACCGGCATTCTTCTTTCCCTTCTCCTGCCTTTCTTCGTCAGAATCAGGGTCCTGGGTATTATCAGAATCAATATACTTAACCAGAGCAGCCATGAGTGTTCCCATATCATTGCAGTGACGCTTGAGCCGTCCCAACTTCATCTTCAGTGACTTAAACCGGCAATTACCTTCCAAGGTCACAATTTCCATTTCCGGATTGATGTTGCCCGACGAATGCAAAATTTCTGAAACCCAGCGCACCCAATGGATTGTCGATTCATTCTCTCCTTGGACACAAGCCGCCAGATCCACAATTGACATGGGTTGCTTGCACGTAAACTTGAAGTTTGCTATAAACTTGGCCTTCAACTCATCCCATGAACTCATCGAGTTAACAAGCAGGCTCTTCAGCCAGGTACGAGCCGTTCCTTCTAACATCATGGTGAAGTATTTTGCACATGCCGCTTCATCCACATCTAGCATCTCCATTGCCATCTCATAACTTTCAACCCACGCCTCCGGGGCTGATCAATGATATAATTAGGCACTTTACGCGGACCCTTGAAATCCTTGGGCAGCCGCACATTACGCATAGCCGGGGTGAGGCATGGTACTCCCCAAGAGCTAAAGGCCAAACCACGTTCAACTGACGCCGCTGGCTGAACCGGAGCGGGTTGATTCTGGTACTGCACTGCTAACTCTGCTTCGTGCCGTGCTCTGCTGTTGTTCTCCACATCCTGAGCATTCGAACCGCCGTGCGCAGGATTAGGCCCGCTAGGGGCATCATGATGCCGTGCACTGCTTGACACGGCTGGTTCGTCCATGTGCCTGCTATAACTCTTGCTCGGACGGGGGGTTGAATGTATTCTGTCTCGGTTGTAGGAATAAGCCTGCTGCTGCACAACAGCGGTTTGAAGCAGATCCCTGGCCCGTCGTGTCTCAACCGCTGTCAGTGAGTCACCCTCCATCGAAATAGCTGCCAAACGCGATGCTGCAGCGATCATGTTATCCAAAGGTCTAGCAAAGTGAACCAGTGGTGTTGTTACGTATTGCGGCGGGTTGTCCGTCCGTCGAGGCGGGTCCATCATCTGTGGCTGATCCGGTGCCGCCCTTGGTGCCTCGGTCCGGTTTACTGCTGCCGGATTAGTGGGCCCGGCTCCTGGCGTATTGAATAGATTCATACCCTCGTAAATCTGCGGCAGACGAGATCGGTACTTCCTTCTCATTACTTAGTTTGATGCGTTCTGATCCAACAGAAGCCTGTAATTCTGCGCCTGGATCTGCTATGATTGGGCATCTAAAGCGGCCCGCTCTTCAGCCATGCTGGTCTCCTCAGCTGCCAAGTCCGCCTTGGCCTGCGTTATCTGATCCTTCAGTTTTGTAACATCCGCATTATGCTGAACTTGGGTCTCCGGGGTGACTGTTGCGGTCAACAATGCCGTCAAAGCGTCTAGCAAACCGGCAAGAACTTGAGCTGGCCGACGCGCAGGGCCTCCTGCCGCGGCTGCTGATCCGTAGATCATTGCTGCTGTGGATGAAGATTGCATGGTGGGCTGCGTACCGGCCATGAAAATTGCAACCCGGTTTGGTGGTTCAAGGAGGCCCGAAATACTGTTGCCATCGGAGCATCCTCCAATCCGGCCATCTTGCAATTGGTATAGTGATTCGGTTTCGCTAGTGGATTATTCGCCATCTGAGTAGATGGCCATCTCACCGTCAGACACCGGTTCAGATTCCGCACCGTGGATGAACCCTACGAACGCACGCTTCATGGCAGGCTGAACCCGGGCAGGACTTGCACGCTGAGCCATTTCGACAAGGTCGGTGGAGATGTCCGGCTCAGGGCTCGGTTCACCGATCTTGCCGATGAAAACGTGAATTCCGCCAAAGGGGAGCTGATGACCCACAAGTATAGGGGATCTATCGTAGTCCTTTCGATAAGTAAGAGTGTCGAACCCAACGAGGAGCAGAAGGAAATGATAAGCGGTTTTCAGCAAGGTATTCTCTGCAAGTACTGAAATAAGTGGTAACAGATAGTTTTGTGATAAGGTAAATTGTAATGAGCAACAAGTAACAAGAGTAAATGAAGTGCAGCAAGGTGGCCCAATCCTTTTTGTAGCAAAGGACAAGCCTGGACAAACTCTTATAATAGGAAAAGTGCTCCTGAGGACACATGGGATTATCCTCAAGCTAGTTTTCATCACGTTCATATGATTCGCGTTCGGTACTTTGATAATTTGATATGTGGGTGGACCGGTGCTTGGGTGCTGTTCTTACTTGAACAAGCATCCCACTTATGATTAACCTCTATTGCAAGCATCCACAACTACAACAAAAGTATTAAGGTAAACCTAACCATAGCATGAAACATATGGATCCAAAACAGCCCCTTACGAAAAAACGCATAAACTAGGGTTTAAGCTTCATCACTCTAGCAACCCATCATCTACTTATTACTTCCCAATGCCTTCCTCTAGGCCCAAATAATGATGAAGTGTTATGTAGTCGACGCGTTCACATAACACCACTAGAGGCTAGACAACATACATCTCATCAAAATATCGAACGAATACCAAATTCACATGACTACTAATACCAAGACTTCTCCCATGTCCTCAGGAACAAACGTAACTACTCACAAAGTATATTCATGTTCACAATTAGAGGGGTAATAATATGCATAAAGGATCTGAACATATGATATTCCACCAAGTAAACCAACTAGCATCAACTACAAGGAGTAATCAACACTACTAGCAACCTACTAGCACCAATCCCGGACTTGGAGACAAGAATTGAATACAAGAGATGAAATAGGGTTTGGAGATGAGATGGTGTTAGTGAAGATGTTGATGGAGATTGCCTCTCCCGATGAGAGGAGCGTTGGTGATGATGATGACGATGATTTCCCCCTCCCTGAGAGAAGTGTCCCCGGCAGAACACCTTCGCCGGAGCCCTAGACTAGTTCCGCCAAGGTTCCGCCTCGTGGCGGCGGAGTCTCGTCCCGAAAGGTTGCCTCTGATTTTTTTCTCATCAAAAGACTTCATATAGGAGAAGATGGGCATCGGAGAGCCACCAGGGGGCCCACGAGGTAGGGGGCGCGCCCAGGGGGGGCCACCCTCGTGAGCAGGGTGTGGGCCCCCTTGCCTTCATCTTTGGCGACGATTTGTCTTTATTTATTTTAAGACATTCCGTGGAGTTTCAGGACTTTTGGAGTTGCACAGAATAGATCTCCAATATTTGCTCCTTTTCCAGCCCAGAATTCCAGCTGCCGGCATTCTCCCTCTTCATGTCAACCTTGTAAAATAAGAGAGAATAGCCATAAGTATTGTGACATAACGTGAAATAACAGCCCATAATGCAATAAATATCGATATAAAAGCATGATGCAAAATGGACGTATCAACTCCCCCAAGCTTATACCTCGCTTGTCCTCAAGCG
This sequence comes from Aegilops bicornis, assembly GCA_021605145.1. Classification (NCBI taxonomy): domain Eukaryota; kingdom Viridiplantae; phylum Streptophyta; class Magnoliopsida; order Poales; family Poaceae; genus Aegilops; species Aegilops bicornis. The sequence goes on from CM038674.1 coordinate 650,824,393, forward strand.
AAAAGCCGATAACAATAAATATGTCCTCATGTTTAGAGGTAGAGGCGTCGATAAAAATAAAATATGGGCATGAAGGCATCATGATTATTCACATAACAGCAACATATATAGATTTATCATATGATTACTTATGTTCAAGTGATGATATTTTCACAATGCAAAAGTATGAATCGTAAACTTTATTGGGTACCAAAGAAAGTATAACCTCAGTCATTGAAGCAATTGCAATTTATCATAACATCGGAAAGATTCTATGTCAGAGCTTAAAAGCAAGTCCACATACTCAACTATCACTTAGTCCCTCATAATTTCTAGCACTCACGCAATACTTGTGGTTACGGAGTTTTAATCGGACACAGAGAAAGATAGGGGCTTATAGTTTTGCCCCACAACCTTTTACCTCAAGGGTAATGTCAACAATAACAATTCATGCTCCCCTACATCCAATTAGATATATATATATCATGTTCTTTCCAACATGATGGGCTTGCCAAAGGGTAAAATGAAAAAGGAAAGGTGAAGATCACCGTGACTCTTGCATAAGGTAGAAGATAATAATAAAAGATAGATCCTTCGCAGAGGGAAGCAGAGGTTGCCATGCGCTTTTATGGTTGGATGCACAAAATCTTAATGCAAAAGAACGTCACTTTATATTGCCCCTTGTATGTGGAACTTTATTATGCAGTCCGTCGCTTTTATTACTTCCACAACAAGTTCGTACAAAGCTTATTTTTCTGCACTAATAAGTCATGCATATTTAGAGAGCAATTTTTTTTGCTTGCACCGATGACAACTTACTTGAAGGGTCTTACTCAATCCATAGGTAGATATGGTGGACTCTCATGGCTAAACTGGTTTAAGGGTATTTCGAAGCACAAGTAGTATCTCTACTTGGTGCTGAGAATTTGGCTAGCATGAGGGGGAAAGGCAAGCTCAACATGTTAGAGGATCCATGACAACATACTTTATCTCAGATACAAGGAAACATAACTCATTACGTTGTCTTCCTTGTCCAACATCAACTCTTTAGCATGTCATATTTTAATGAGTGCTCCCAATCATAAAAGATGTCAATGATGATATATCTATATGTGAAACCTGTCTCTCCTTATTACTTCCTATTAATTGCAACGATGACCAAAGCTATATTTGCCAACTCCCAACAACTTTTAATCATCATACTCTTTCTATGTGAAGTCATTACTCTCAATAAGATCAATATGAACTCTTTGTTTCTTTTTTATTCACCCAATATCATGGCAAAGTAATCACGCCCTTGACTCAACACTAATCCTTATTATATATAGCTCACGGACTCGATTACATAGAGGGATCATAAAGCAAAACTTCAAAACTAGATCATGCCATAACTTATTCTACTAAATCAAGATACTACTAATAGGATCGAACTAAGAAAAAGCGGTAAAGATAGGAGTTGTGATGGTGATACGATACTGGGGCACCTCCCCCAAGCTTGGCAGTTGCCAAGGGAAGTGCCCATACCCATGTGATTATGTCTCCTTTGTTGTTTGAAGAAGATGGAGGTGTTGGATAGTCGCACATCGAGCGTAAGAGGTCCTCCAACTTGCGGATAATGCCCTTGAGTGCAACAATATGCTCCTTCAACAAAATATTTTCACTTGTGAGATACTTGTTTTGAATACGAGCTAACTCAATCATCTTGAAATCTTCGATTTCAGTTAGAATGAGAAGGTTGTGATCAAGTTGGAGGGTGTCTTCTGCTGCGGAGCTTGGTCCTCCGTGGCCTCCTTGATCCTTTCATCCTTGTTGATCTCCATGGGTTCTTCCCTCTTCAGCTCTATCTTCATTAGCCAAGCATCTTTGTCACCATTGTCGGAGGGGGACGACATGATGCCTGGCCTTGACAACCCTGACAGAAAACAGCTCGAAACAAGAACATGAGATATTTGCGTGATACGGGAGTCAAAACCTTCGGGAGAATATATAATGATTTTTTACCGACCAAAATACGTATCGTGCAAGAAAACTGAGTCCGGAGGGCATACGAGGTGCTCACGAGGTAGGGGGGTGCGCCCAGGGGGGTAGGGCGCGCCCTCCACCCTCGTGAAGGCCTTGTGTCCTTCCCGGACTTCCACTTATTTTTTTAATTTTCTAAATATTCCAAAACGGAGAAATATTGCCTTAAAATTGTTTTGGAGTCGGTTTACTAACCGTACCACATACCTATTCCTTTTCGGAGTCTAAAACGGTCTGGAAAGTGTCCCTTATGTATTCCTCTGGGGTCACGGTTTCAATAATGTTGGTTTCAACATTTATGGGATTACCTGAGATATAATGTTTGATTCTTTGACCGTTTACCACCTTCGGATTTGTGCCTTCGAAGTTGTTGATTTTTATGGCACCAGAACGATAGACCTCCTCGATAACGTAGGGACCTTCCCATTTAGAGAGAAGTTTTCCTGCAAAAATCTTAAACGAGAGTTGTATAGCAATACATAATCACCTACATTAAACTCACGCTTTTGTATCCTTTTGTCATGCCATCTTTTAACTTTTTCTTTAAATAACTTGGCATTTTCATATGCTTGGGTTCTCCATTCATCAAGTCAGCTAATGTCAAATAGCCTCTTCTCACCGGCAAGTTTGAAATCATAGTTGATCTCTTTAATAGCCCAATATGCCTTATGTTCTAGTTCGAGAGGTAAGTGACATGCTTTTCCATAAACCATTTTATACGGAGACATACCCATAGGATTCTTGTATGCAGTTCTATAGGCCCATAATGCATCATCGAGTTTCTTGGACCAATTCTTTCTAGACCTATTAACAGTCTTTTGCAAAATTAATTTGAGCTCTCTATTACTCAATTCTACTTGACCACTAGACTGTGGGTGATAAGGAGATGCAATTCTATGATTAACGTCATATTTAGCAAGCATTTTACGGAAAGCACCATGAATAAAGTGTGAACCACCATCAGTCATTAAATATATAGGGACTCCAAACCTCAGAAAAATAACTTCCTTAATCATTTTAATAGAAGTGTTATGATCAGCACTACTAGTTGGAATAGCTTCTACCCACTTAGTAATGTAATCAACAGCAACTAAAATATGTGTATATCCATTAGAGGCAGGAAAAGGTCCCATATAATCAAAGCCCCAAACATCAAATGGTTCAATAACAAGTGAATAATTCATAGGCATTTCTTGGCGTCTACTAATATTACCAATTCTTTGACATTCATCACAAGACAAAACAAACTTACGGGCATCCTTGAAGAGAGTAGGCCAATAAAAACCAGATTGCAATACCTTATGTGCAGTTCTATCTCCAGCGTGGTGTCCTCCATAAGCTTCGGAGTGACACTTGCGTAGGATCTGTTCTGTTCATGCTCAGGTACACAACGTCTAATAACACCATCTACTCCTTCTTTATAAAGATGTGGATCATCCCAAAAGTAATGTCTCAAATCATAAAAGAACTTTTTCTTTTGTTGGAGTGTGAAGCTAGGTGGTATAAATTTAGCAACAATATAATTAGCATAATCAGCATACCATGGAGTGCTACGAGAAGTGCTCATGACATTTAATTGTCATCAGGAAAGCTATCATCAATAGGTAGTGGGTCATCAAGAACATTCTCTAACTTAGATAAGTTATGCTGCAGCAGGGGTTATCATCTCCTTTTCTATCAACAATATGCAAATCAAATTCTTGCAGCAAGAGAACCCATCTAATAAGTCTAGGTTTAGCATCTTTCTTTTCCATAAGATATTTAATAGTAGCATGATCTGTGTGAATAGTTACTTTAGAATCAACAATATAAGGTCAGAATTTATCACAAGCAAATACAACTGCTAAAAGTTCCTTTTCCGTAGGAGCATATTTTCTTTGAGCATTGTCTAGAGTCTTACTAGCATAATGGATAACATTTAACTTCTTATCAACTCTTTTCCCTAGAATAGCACCTACAGCATAATCACTAGCATCACACATAATTTCAAAGGGTAAATTCCATCAGGTGGCTGGACAACAGGTGCAGAGACTAATGCTTTCTTAAGTATTTCAAATGCTTCTACACAATCATCATCAAAGACAAATGGTACATCTTTTTGTAATAAATTAGTCAGAGGCTGAGAAATTTTTTAGAAGTCCTTAATGAACCTCCTATAAAACCCGGCGTGACCAAGGAAACTTCTTATACCTTTGATGTCCTTGGGACTTGGCATCTTTTCAATAGCATCAACCTTGGCTTTATCAACTTCACTACCTCTTTCAGAAACTTTGTGCCCCAAGTCAATACCTTCATTAACCATAAAGTGGCACTTTTCCCAATTCAAGACAAGATTAGTTTCTTCACATCTCTGCAAAACTCGATCAAGATTGCTCAAGCAATCATCAAAAGAGGAACCATAGACGGAAAATTCGTCCATGAAAACCTCACAAATCTTTTCACAAAAATCAGAGAATATAGCCATCATGCATCTTTGAAAGGTAGCAGGTGCATTACATAAACCAAAAGGCATACATCTATAAGCAAAAGTACCAAAAGGGCATGTAAAAGTAGTCTTTGATTGATCTTTAGCCGACACAGGTATTTGAGAGAAACCAGAATAACCATCTAGAAAGCAATAATGTGTATGTTTGCATAATCTTTCTAGAATTTGATCAATAAAAGGTAAGGGGTAGTGATCTTTGTTAGTAGCTTTATTTAATTTGTGGAAATCAATTACCATCCTATAACCTGTGATAATTCTTTGCGGAATCAATTCATCTTTATCATTAGGGACAACAGTAATACCTCCCTTCTTAGGGACACAATGGACGGGACTTACCCACTGACTATCAGCAACGGGATAAATTATATGTCACGCCCAAGATGCGACCCTATCCTAAAGGAACTCGAAGGTCCCACCAAGGATAGAAGTGCATCTTGAAGACGCTTTTGCAAGGTGGATATCATTACATCAACATTTCATAATACATAGGGATACATACATAAGGCACAAATGCCACAAGAATACTTCAACATCCTATACAAGATCTACATCTGAATACTGATGAATCATAAACAGAAGCTCAAGCGGCATCCACCACACTTAGCCTAGGCTGCCGACACGGAACCTATCCCCGATCGAAGAAGAAGCGGAAGAAGAACTCCAATACTAGGAAACATCGCTCTCACGTCATGATCATCGCAAAACACATGTACACGCAACTAGTGGTGTAGTAATCATGAGCCACGAGGACTCAGCAATCCCATTACCATGGGTATCAAGACTAGGAAAGCTTAATGGGAAAGGAAGGGGTAAGGTGGTGAGGTTGCAGCAGCGACTAAGCATATATGGTGGCTAACCAACGCAAATGAGAGCGAGAAGAGAAACAAAGGAACGGTCGTCAACTAGTAATGATCAAGAAGTGATCCTGAACTCCTACTTACGTCATACATAACCCAGAAACCGTGTTCTCCTCTCGATCAAACCCGAAAAGAGACACTCACGATTCGCACACGGTTGGTGTATTTTAGAAGAGTTTGCTTCAAGTTTACTACAACCGGATATTAACAAATTCCCATCTGCCACATAACCGCGGGCACGGCTCTCGAAAGTTTATACCTGCAGGGTGTCCCAACTTAGCCCATGATAAGCTCTCGCGATCAACGAAGGATATTCCTTCTCCCGGAAGACCCCATCAATCTCGGAATCCGGCTACAAGACATTTCGACAAGAATAAAACAAGACCAGCAAAGCCGCCCGATGCGCCGACAATCCCGATAGGAGCTGCACATATCTCGTTCTCAGGGCAACACCGGATAAACGAAGCGTACATGTACCGACGTAACCCAAGTTGCCAAGGGATGGTCCCGCACGGTGCTCTAGTTTGGACCAATACTTAGACAAGCATTGGCCCGGGGGGCTAAATAAAGATGACCCTTGGGTTAATTACTCCCAAGGGAAAGTAGGTGGTGGTGAGGAAAATGGTAAAACCAAGGTTGGGCCTTCTTTGGAGGAGTCTTATTCAAAGCGAACTGTCAAGGGGTCCCATAAATCACCCAACCGCGTTAGGGACGCAAAATCCGGGAACATAATACCGATATGACGGAAACTAGGCGGCAAGAGTGGAACAAAACACCAGGCATAAGGCCGGGCCTTCCACCCTTTACCAAGTATATAAATGCATTAATAATATAAGAGATATTGTGATATCCCAACATAATCCTGTTCACCATGGAGCAATCTTCAACTTCACCTGCAACTAGCAACGCTATAAGAGGGCTGAGCAAAGCTTAACATAGCCAAACAATGGTTTGCTAGGAGGGGTGACAAAGGTTAGGGGTTCATGGCAATTGGGGAGGCCTGAAAAGCAAAAGATAGGTAGCGCAGCAAAGAGAAAGAACTAAGCAACTAGCAAAGCAATGATAGTAGTGAGATCCATGGTAGCGGTCATCTTGCCTGAAATCCCGCTAGGAAGAAGAACGAGTCCATGAAGAAGATGAAACCACGAAGACGAACCAAGCGTAGACGAACGAATCCTCACGATCGCAACGAAACGGGAACTATCGAGAAGAAACACACAACATGGTAAACACACCACACATGAACAAGGCATGATACTCAAACAAGTACGATGCATGGCAATGACTACATGAAGCTACTCATGGCAAGAGATGATGCAAACAAGAGCAACACATCAAAGCAAGTTTAAATGAGGCCAGAAAGAACATATAACAATTCCGGTAAGTCCTCATATGCAAATTTCGAAATTGGTCCAGATCTGAATAAACCTTAAGTTCAAGTTGTTAAACAGCATGTTAAGATGCACCACAATGATCTACACGAAATTCTAGTCAAGTTACATATAAATTTCATTAGATTCGGAGCTACGGCCTAGAAGATATGAGCAAAGCAAGTTAAACATGGCATTGATGCAAAATGCATTCAAACATCAAGCAAACACCTCAAAACAAGGATGCAACATGATAATATGAAAGTACATGCAAAATCAAGCAAGTTTCATATAGAGCACACTCAAAAGCGAACAGCGATTGCAACACATACACCCTATACAAGTTTAAAGGACAAGCTGTCCAAAACAGCAACTAGGCATATTGCAAGCACCTAAACAACAAGCTACAGCATCTTAACATGAGAACAAAAGGCATGGGCATGAAATACAGGTAAAGCATGAGAAAAAATGAACACTGAGATATCTCCAGAAATCACTAGAACATGCTCAAACACACATGGTAATATTGCAAGTAATAACAGTTTCAGATTTTAGCAGAAATAACATCAGATTGCAAAGTTTAGAGCTATCAAACAACAAGCTACAGGAACTTATCATGGCAAACAAAGGCATGGAATGATACTACTAAATGCATAGAACAAAAGTCCTTTACCGACCATGAGCCAAAAAGGCACAGAAAATATGATGGCACCCATGTAAACATAGCAAGTTATATGACAGATTCATACATGGCAGGAACAACGATAAGTAGGCATCTTGGTGAGCTTGAACCACTCACCACAAATTAATAAATGGCATGGCAAGGAAACCAACAGTAAGAAGACATGTTTATGAATCTAAGCATGGCAAGAGAAAGTTCATAGAGTGCATGGATCACTAACAACAATCATGGCAACATTGAACTTAATGATAACAGGCTGACAGCAACATTATATAGCAACTTTGGAGCAAGATTAAAACAAGCTACAGCAAGCTATAAATGCAACCAAGGGCATTGGTGGATAGAGCATGACATGTAGAACAAAACACCCTTAATGAACATCTCCAGATCATGCATAGAATGACCTGTAGCAGCAGATTTACATAGGATCATAATATAGCAGAATCAACCTAGCAAAACAGCAACAGCAAGTACCCTACTTAACAAGCTTGATGCACTCACTACAGGAATAACAAAAATACATGGTTAGCACCCCTGTAAATATGGCATGACATAGATCAAAACTCATGTAGGGCTCATGCTCATAAGATGCACACATCAAACGAAACAAAAATAACAAATCATCAAGTTATAACAGTTTCAGCAGATTAACATCATATAGCACTCTTGCAACGATTATTCAGGCATCAATATGAGCTCAAATAAACATGATGTAATGGAATGAAATGAAGTACTCTTCGAGACGAACAATCTGTGATATTACACACACGAAACGGAGCAGTATGGAGCAAGTTATGATGCGATGAACATGACATGATAACGTCAAAATAACAGGGACTTGGTGGAATCGGGGTCAACCTCCGAAAACGAATCTGGATCTGGGCACGGATCCCGAGGTTGGCCGGCTCGGGCCACCGGAGTTGAGGAAGGAGGCGGCCTGGGTTGGGGGAGGAGGAGCTCCAGCGAGGAGGAACCGGCGACGAGGCGCGCGAGGCGGCGCCGGACGAGGTGGCGGCGTGGAGCTGTGGCTCCGGCGAGAGGAGCTGGGCGGCGAGGGCGGCAGAAGCGAGCCGGCCGGTGGCAGGTGACGCTGGCCGCTGGCGGCGGCGGTCGCGCCGGCGCGGAGGCGGTCGCCGACGGGCGGCGGGGTGGCAGCGTCCGGCCGGGCGGCGACATAGGAGCCGGACGGCACAAGAGAGGCCATGGCGGACGAGGCGACGGGCGCGCCCAGATGTGGCCAGGCGGGCTCGGCCCCGGCTGGGCGGCGGCGCTGGAGGGCCAAGCGGCGTGGCGGCCCTCGTTGGCTGGGGCGGCGGCGGCGGACGTGTCCGGCGCGGCGCGGACGCTCCGGTGGCGGCGGGGAGGATTTGCTAGGGTTTGGACAGGGATTGATCCGCGAATTTCGGGGGGAGGGGCCTATTTATAGGTAGAGGGAGCTAGGAGACCCCAAATGGAGTGCGGTTTTCGTCCACACGATCGTGATCGAACGACCGAGAGCATGGAGGGGAGTTAGATGAGTTTTGGGCCACTTTGGAAGGGGTGTTGGGCTGCACACAAAAGAGGCTTTTGCGGTTCCCCGGTTAACCGTTGGAGTACCAAACGACCTCCAAATGGCATGAAACTTGACAGACGGTCTACCGGTGCTATACCAAGGCCGCTTGGCAACCTCGCTCCATTCCGAGAATGTTGAACACCCGCTCACAACAGGAGACAAAAGGGGAACGCCGGATGACATAGGAGTGCCGGATTGCAAAACGGACAACGGGGAAAATGCTCGGATGCATGAGACGAACACATATGCAAAATGAAATGCACATGACGACATGATATGAAATGCAGACGATGACATGGCAAAGTGCAACACGCAAGCACATGAGACGGCAAAGACGGCGAATAACTGAAGGACAGCTGGCGCATCGAATCCGAGGCGTTACAACACTCCTCCACTAACAAGAGATCTCGTCCCGAGATCTTAGGACCGGGACGGAAGGGAAAAGGGATGAGGTGAAACAATAACTCAAGAGAAGAATCAAAGAATCGAGAGCACTCGAGAAGAAGAGTGGAATGACGAGAATGACGAGAATCGAAAGCTCACGGAATCAGATAGACTATGAAACGACTCCGGTTAGAATGAGATAAGAAACAAATATGATTGAAAGGATTTATGCAGCACTCCGGCTGAACATGGAAGGAGTTGGAACTGAGTTTGACAAAATGGCACGATAGTTGACGAGAGGAACAACACAATGCCTCCGGAAGAATTGAAAGAATTTAATGAAAAGAACTTAGAAGGAAGGATTGAACGGAGTTGTTGAAAAAAATCACCACCGAAAAGAATAAGATTGTTGTGGACTTATGGATAACCTCTCAAAATTATGAGGTGATAACCAACCACAAGCAGAAAAGATTAAATAGCTGAGAAGAACGAAGAAATGCAAAACTCCACTTCAAAAGAATACGGAGATTTAATTTCACTTGAGATGCAAGAAGAAAAGGTACTTGAATTCCTCCAAAAGAATCTTGATGAACACTTGAACAATGAATTAAATCATGACGAGCCACCGTGAAGAACTCCGGTAACAAAAGGATGATGAGATACAATTGAAGGATGGAAAGAATAAGGATTAATTCTTGCGGTGATTTAGATGGAGCTTCGCGACAATAATGCGGAAAACTTGGAACTCCGAAAAGAAAAGATGAAAACACTTGGAAGTAGAATTTATTCCTCAAGAACAAACTCCGAAGAAAAATATTAATCACTTTGATGAAATAAGAATAAGATTTATTGTATGCTTATCCTTCATCAAATTAAATTGATGACAAGCAATGGATTTTGCATACTACTTATTCTTCTTGAAAAAAGAATTGAGAAGTGACATATCGCAAACTTGAGAAGGTCTTCATGAACCACCGGTAGGATTGAAAAGAACGAATGGATTAATATGATAAACAAAGAAAAGAATCTTGAACGAACCACCGTAAGAATTTGGAAATGACTGATGAAAGAGAATGAATCACCGAGAAGAATTAGAAGAACCAATAAGATAGAGGGGATTTAGATGCAAAAGAACAAAGAGATCATGAGCTGATTAAAGAACACTTGAACGAAGCACCGGGATAATTGGATAACGGTAGCTGAAATGTGAGGACAAAGAATTCTTCTGGAATGATGGCCTCCGGTAAAAGAAATGAAAAACAACTCGACATACTCCGAATGGGTAAGAAAGAATATCTGACAAACGGAATAATATGAGAGGATAACATGAAGCTAGAACCATGAAACTTCGAGAGAACGGGCAAGATTTACACGAAAAACTCTTCTTCGGTCTTCAAATGACGAGGAGAAACACCACCAAAATTGCTGAGATGCTCCGGGAAAATGACAAGCGAAGAGGTTGAGCCAACAATGAAAAGAATTTGAACGAGATCTTGGAGAAGGCATGTGACTGATGAAATTCATTCTTACGTCACTCTTCGAAAAGAATTGGGAATAGCTCCGGGGAAATTAAAAGAGTCAGGTAAGATCACAGGAAAGACACATGGGTTAGGGCCCACTAAAGGAAAGCACCGTTGGAAAGGATGTTGAATAGATAGGTGATGCACCGGAATAATTGAAATATTTGAATGAGGTGACAACCTCTAATTAATTGGAACACAGACAAATCTCCTGAGATGTCTTGAACACTCCGGAAGGATAAGCTGGCGAGGCGAGCGAAGCAGGAAAACACTTGATCCAAGGAAAAGAATGTGATCAACCCGAAAAAAACTTGAATTGAATCCACCGGAAAGAAAGAGATGAAGAATGACGAACGAGACGAGAATTCACCGGTTGAAATAATTGAGGGAAGCCTGAAGAGGCTCCATACGAATGAAATTGATGGTCGAAAGAGAATTAGTCTCCGGGAATAAGAGGGTGGGGGTGGGAAAAACAAAGGCAACTTGGAAGGGGAACCGACGAATGACTTCAAGAGGAAACACCGGTTGAAATCATTGAGGAAAGAAAGCAAAGACTTCGCACGAGTAGGATGGATACTCGATTACGGACTCTGGTTTCGAGAAGAAGAAGGGTGGGTGGGTGGGAAAAGAAAACAACTGGGGATTGAACTCAAAGATGAAGAGGCTCGAGTCAACTTGACGAGAAATGCAACGGATAAAAAGAGCTGAGGAACAACTACCGGAAAACCAACTGCGTGATCCTAAAGAAAAAATTGAAGGGGAAGAGAAGTAATTCAAAACACCTACGTCAAGATTCCTGACCAGAGCGACGAAGGGGCTGAGGAGTAAAAAGAATTCCTACTCTCCGATATAACTAGACTCCTAAAAACAGTTTTCTTCTAGACTCAACAACGGCCAAACTACACGATCAATCAAGGGGGCTCCTAAGGTGATTCGAGGCTCTGATACCAACTTGTCACGCCCAAGATGCGACCCTATCCTAAAGGAACTCGAAGGTCCCACCATGGATAGAAGCGCATCTTGAAGACGCTTTTGCAAGGTGGATATCATTACATCAACATTACATAATACATAGGGATACATACATAAGGCACAAATGCCACAAGAATACATCAACATCATATACAAGATCAACATCCGACTACGGATGAAACATAAACGTAAGCTCAAATGACATCCACCACCTTTAGCCAGTGTTACCGACACAGAACCTATCCCCTGATCGAAGAAGAAGCGTAAGAAGAACTCCAATACTAGCAAACATCGCTCTCACGTCATGATCATCGCAAACCTGTACACTGCAATCGTGGTGTAGTAATCTGTGAGCCACGAGGATTCAGCAATCCCATTACCATGGGTATCAAGACTAGCAAAGCTTAATGGGAAAGGAAGGGGTAAGGTGGTGAGGTTGCAGCAGCGACTAAGCATATATGGTGGCTAACCAACGCAAATGAGAGCGAGAAGAGAAACAAAGGAACGGTCATCAACTAGTAATGATCAAGAAGTGATCCTGAACTCCTACTTACGTCAGACATAACCCAGAAACCGTGTTCTCCTCTTGATCAAACCCGAAAAGAGACACTCACGGTTATGCACACGGTTGGTGTATTTTAGAAGAGTTTGCTTCAAGTTTACTACAACCGGATATTAACAAATTCCCATCTGCCACATAACCGCGGGCACGGCTCTCGAAAGTTCATACCTGCAGGGTGTCCCAACTTAGCCCATGATAAGCTCTCGCGATCAACGAAGAATGTTCCTTCTCCCCGGGAAGACCCGATCAGTCTCGGAATCCCGGCTACAAGACATTTCGACAGTAATAAAACAAGACCAGCAAAGCCGCCCGATGCACCGACAATCCCGATAGGAGCTGCACATATCTCGTTCTCAGGGCAACACCGGATAAGCGAAGCGTACAGGTACCGACGTAACCCAAGTTGCCAAGGGATGGTCCCGCACTGTGCTCTAGTTTGGACCAATACTTAGACAAGCATTGGCCCGGGGGGCTAAATAAAGATGACCCTTGGGTTAATTACTCCCAAGGGAAAGCAGGTGGTGGTGAGGCAAATGGTAAAACCAAGGTTGGGCCTTGCTGGAGGAGTCTTATTCAAAGCGAACTGTCAAGGGGGTCCCACAAATCACCCAACCGCGCTAGGGACGCAAAATCCGGGAACATAATACCGATATGACGGAAACTAGGGCGTCAAGAGTGGAACAAAACACCAGGCATAAGGCCGAGCCTTCCACCCTTTACCAAGTATATAGATGCATTAATAATATAAGAGATATTGTGATATCCCAACATAATCCTGTTCACCATGGAGCAATCTTCAACTTCACCTGCAACTAGCAGCGCTATAAGAGGGCTGAGCAAAGCTTAACATAGACAAACAATGGTTTGCTAGGAGGGGTGACAAAGGTTAGGGGTTCATGGCAATTGGGGAGGCCTGAAAAGCAAAAGATAGGTAGCGCAGCAAAGCGAAAGAACGAAGCAACTAGCAAAGCAATGATAGTAGTGAGATCCGAGGTAGCGGTCATCTTGCACGAAATCCCGCTAGGAAGAAGAACGAGTCCATGAAGAAGATGAAACCACGAAGGCGAAGCAAGCGTGTCTGAGCGAATCCTCACGATCATAGCAAGCAGGAACTATCGAGAAGAAACACACAACATGGTAAACACACCACACATGAACAAGGCATGATACTCAAACAAGTATGATGCATGGCAATGACTACATGAAGCTACTCATGGCAAGAAATGATGCAAACAAGAGCAACACATCAAAGCAAGTTTAAATGAGGCCAGAAAGAACATATCACTAGTGCAGAACCGGGCAATAGTACCGGTTCGTAAGGCCCTTTAGTGCCGGTTCCACAACCGGCACTAAAGTGTGGTCACTAAAGCCCCCTTTAGTACCGGTTCAGCATGAACCGGTGCTAAAACCAACCACGTGTACGAGCCAGCTCCGGCGGGAGCCCTTTAGTACCGGTTGGTAACACCAACGGTACTAAATGTTTAATGAGTTTTGTTTTATTTTTATTTTTCAATTAAATTTGTGTTATCAATTTACTTCTTTTTCGTTTGCCGGTATTTTACAATATTACACATTGTACACGTTATGCATATATATATATATATATATATATATATATATATATATAGAATTTCTAATAGAACCAATCATGCATATATATATATATATATATCATAAATGTCTCACAAACAAAAAGATTAATTAATTAACACATAAACACATGTATAGCTATATACAATTTCTCCTACATATGCATGTTGCCTTGAGCCAGTGGCATTAGCCTAATTGGTGCCTTCGGAGCTCGATGGGGGCAGCGGGTAATAGTATTCTCCCTTCGGATTTATGACCTGGTCGAGCAAAAATCCCGCTATTTCCTCTTGAAGTGCTTCCATGCGCTCTGTTTCTAGGAGCTTCTCCCGCACCTCTGTGAACTGTTAAGAAGGAGATCAATATGCATGTGTATTAGTTGTGTGACTAGATATCGATAATGGTTTAAAAATTGTGAATAGTGTTTTGACAAGCGTACCCATTCCTGTCTTTGAGATCTGCTCCTTTCGGACGCCATCATGCGAATGTTCTGCATAACGCAGAATGCACACAGATCAGTCCCTACGCTTTGCTTTAGGGCCTTTATGAGAATGGAATTTGATCGGATAATAATTAATCAAGCATGATAATTAAAGAGATGGTAGCTAGCTAGCTAGCTAGTACTACTTAATTACTTACCTTGGGTCGAAACCATTTAAGCTTTTGTTTCCATTCGCCTTCCGTAATGACGATGAACCTTGCCCAAGCCCCTGCCCGCCGACAATGAAAATGAATAAAGGGGTTATTAAATATAGTTCATATCATGAAAAATGACGAACTAAATAGGCCGAGGTATATAGTTAATAATGATTGAGATTACCATTGACTATCCCAAACAAGATGTTACGATCAGTTTTTTCTTTGAGTAGTGAGTCCAGTATTTCAACTGTTCAAGGCGTCAACTTTAATGATACACAAGACCCGATGATATCTGCATGCACACACGTTTGCATGTCTTAATTAAGCGGGCATATGTAAAGCAAAAACATGTAGCTAGCTAGTAGGCAAAAACAGAGAATTTGTAGTACAAGACAAGTGTGACTCACTGGAAGTTGTAAGGAAGCGATATATCTTCATTGTATTTGAGGCGCTTCAAGAACTCTAGCATGTTGTCCTCTACGGCCTTTTGATGATGTGCATTTAGTTTCCATGTGTATTCATTAACGGTGTTTGGGTCAATGAACCCGATGCCAAAGCGTCCATGTTTTCTCATTTCATATATCTTCATCCTGCATATAATACCACAGAAAAGAATATAGTGAGGATAATTACAGGTAATGATTGATCAAAACGATCAGTACAGCTAGCTTGAGACTTAAATTACACAAAGAAATCACTTACAGACAATAGCAAGCGGCGATAGATTTGTCGAGTGCGTCTTGATTGTATAACTGAAACGATTCGTAATACTCAGCGGACAAAGCTTTCTCATGGAAGTAATGGTCCTCCTTGACATTCACCATGAAGGACACTCGGCCGAAATCTTGGTAATGTTCATGTACCATTGATGCAATTCATACATTCTCGTTGGGAGGTTCTTGACCTTATGCGGATGGACCAAAGGTTGGCCCCGGACATATTTCCGTTTTATTTCATCCTCTCTAAGCACGGGCATGGGCTCGATCTCGAGGAGTTGTCCAACGGTGATTTTGAGAACTTCAGCCTGCATTATATGGTCCTCCGTTATTACCACATTGCCCACCTCGAGAACGTAAGATGTTTGCCCACAATAATATTGGGCGCGTCTTTATCACGTGTTGTTGGCACAACAAGCGAGGGATCGATTCGCCGCCTGTTCTCCCAAATTGGGAATGGTTTTCCGCATTTTTGACAGCTGCTTCTTGTTTGCTCGATCCGAGCTCGCCTCCTTACGTAGACGTGCTCGATTTAACTTCCTGATGTGGCGCTCATAGTCTGTGTCAACAGGCTTGGGAGCTGGTGGTTGAGCCATACGAATGAAGTGGTCAATCATTTCCTTAGGCACTTTCTCCCTTGGCGGCGGTGGCGGTTTCGGTGCAAAATGGGCTTCCACCTCGGACTTCGATATGGCTGCGATTTCCTCCTCGGACCTGTCATAAGACCTCTGCGGAAGAGGCGTGAGGCTTGGACCATATTTATATCGCTTGCCTCCTCCTGTACTTCCTGTACTACCTCGACTCGTACCGCTACGCACCATAGCTGCGGGGTGTCTCTTCTGCGATTCTTTGAGGCGGCGGAGACGCCCGGTGACGGGGCTGAGTTGGACGAGGAGGAGTGGCCGCTGAAGATGTGCGGACTTGGAGGAGGAGTGGCCTGAGGTTGTGCCGACTTGGAGGAGGAGTGGGCGTCTGACGCTGTGCGGACTTGGAGGAGAAGGAGTGGCTGACACTTTGCGGACTTGGAGGAGGTGGCACGACACTTTGCGGACTTGGTGGACTTGCAGGAGGCGGGAGACTGCTGACTCGGTGGCGGACTTGACGAGGAGTCGATGATGTGTGATGTCGGTGGCCTTCAAAAGATGATGCAATCCTTTTTCCATAGGATGATACGATGGTTGGCGTCTCCGAGAAAGCGCTCGTCCTCACCTCCAAGAATGTCAAGCTCTAGCCTCGAATATGGCTGCACCACCTCGTCAACCATGACATGAGCATAGCCCTCTGGAATCGGGATGCAATGGTAGGTTGCTTTGGGGGTAACTGGAAAAGCTTCTCCGTCCGCCACCTTCATGGATATGTTCTTCATTTTGACGTGTAGCTCGCAGCTAGTGTTCTCCGTGATGTCATCCACGGGTATCTACCCAACATTGCGTCGTCCGGCGGAACCCACGCTGCTTCTCTGCATGGATGGGGCGGTGCTATCCAATGCTGGATCATCCGCTAGCTGCAGCATTCTTTGAGACCCCTTTGCTGGCTAAGTGAGTCGATCTGCTCCTGCTGCCGCTGGAATTTGACTGCCAATTCCGCTTGACTTGCTTCTAGGCCTTGAAGGCGTTCATAGTCCCGCTTCCTCTGCTCCTCCTCCATCTTCCTCTTCTTCTCCTCCGCAATCTTCTTTCTCGCACGGGTTCTGTAGTCGTTGTTCCATCAAAACCCCTCATACCACGGAATAGCGCCCTTGCCTCGTGTTCTTCACAGGTGTTCAGATTTCCCGAGAACGCAGCGTAAGCTCGTCGTTCTCTCTGTTGGGCTGGAACACCCCGTTCGTGCCTCTTCTATTGCAACAAGTATCGCATCGTCGGCTCCCTTCAGACTTGCCCTCGTCGAAACATTGCTCGCCTTCGGATCCAACGCCCCCATGCGCATAGAACCAAGTCCCGACCACAGGGGCCAGCTCTTAGTAACCGGAGTGGCACCTGCATCCTCCATCTCTTTCTCGGACTTATCCCACTTAGGCATTGCCACCGCGCATAGCCACCGGCCCCTGACTTATGGAACTTATCCTTTTTTTCGGCATTCTTCTTGTTTATTCTTGACTGTTCCTTAGCTAATTCTGAATCCTTGAACTTCATGAAATCGTCCCAATGAGCACGTTGGTTCTCTAGTGTTCCCTCGAATACTGGAGTCTTCCTTCCTCCCTTGACGTACTTGTCCCATTCATGATTCTTGTGGTTCTTGAATGCAACCGCCATCTTCCTAAGAGCAGCGTCCTTGACTTTCTGCACATCGCTTCGTGAAATGATCTGGTAGGGTGAAATGTTCCATGAGAGTATCCCAAAGCAGATCTTTTTGATTCTTGTCGACAAAAGTAACATCTGGGCGTGCAGCAGCGTCCTCTTTGCCTTTGTCCTTTGTCTTTTGCTGGCTCTCTCCATTCTTGAAGGGAGATCGAGTTGGTCCTTCACAAGAACTCCATGGCAGCGAATGAACTTGTCCGCAATCTTCTTAGGCGCTAATGGTTCGCCATTAGGTCCGACCGCCTCGATATTGTACTTCGCCCTCCTTCAACTTTTTGTTCGGGCCTTGTTTCGTCCTTTTGCCTGAAGATTTGCTCAACCCGGATGGCTGAAAGAACAAAGATCGATTCGTTAATATATCTTCAAGTCATTAAAAACATGTGATGATCACCAGAAACCTGCTTATATAAATATATATCCTCGCCGGTCTTTGTTGTTTCAGGATCAACATGTTCTTCGTCATCGTCATAATCGTAGTTCATGACTTCATCAATTCGGTCGTCGCGATCGAATATCATATCACCCTCTCCGGTGTTGTTTAGAAATTTGGAGCCATCATAATCTTCTTCATTCTGATTATCATCTGGCCCGCGTATCATATCGAACATATGGTCTGTTCTCCCTCTCTGTCGGTATTGTATGCGCCATAGCTTTTATTTAACTAATTCAAAAGAAATATAAAACAATTTAGTATTCAAATTACATCGTCTCGAATAATAGATATAATCTCGAATACTTTGTCTAGAATAATAGATACAATCTCGAATACATCGTCTCGAATAATATATAATATTGAATAGTACATCACCGGCTAGCTAATTAAAGATCGAATACTACAGAAGAATCTAGGACACTCGCGGTTCTGCTTTCATGGCGGTGGACACCCAAAGAGAAGGAACCCTCACAGGATCATAGCTGATGTGAGATCCACAGAAGATCTTGCCGGTATTGGAGAACCTGCCGCCCTCTAACGCAACCATGTAGCGATGGGCGTGCTCGTCCTCCTCCACGACGGCGACGTACCTCCTCCAGTGAGGCCGGGTCCCTCCGCACCGAGGCAGCCTGTGACGCCACCAAAGCGAGATCGGGGTCGACGACGGGACCGGGCCGGGTTCCTCATCAAGCGGCGCGCCCCTCCAGCAAGTACCTCCCAGTGCCAGCCGGCGGAGCCCAGTCCCGTACATGGGCGGCTGGGCGTCATCGCCACGGGTCGGACGACGAGAATGCGGGCCGGGCATCGTCGATAACAAATACTAGCTATATGCCCATAAAAATAATATTTTTTTAATGATTGGATTTTGATAACTAAAATTTATAACATTTCTACTATTTCAAAAATCTATATACTATTTCATACTAATTAAGCATCTAACACTAAAAACATAAAAAACAATTTCTATACATCCATTAAAAAACAGAAAAACAACATTATATAAAAAAATTCCATACTAATTAAACACTAATTATATCCATCTAACATGCATTCATAGATATATACAAGTGAAAAAACAATAATCTAAAAAATCTAAACTAATTAAACATACAAAATCTAAACTAATTAAATATACACGTGTATTTGTGTGTGTGTTCATCATGCTTGTGTGTGTGTATGGGCTCGGGGAGGGGCGGCGCCCATGGTGGCCTTGAGGCGAGAGAGGTTAGAGGGGAGAGCTGGCGACGGCGACGGCGAGGCGACGGCCGGGGTGGCGACGGCGGGGACGGCGCGACGGGGACAGGGATGGCGCGACGGGGACGGGCCCGGGGCGGCGACGGAGACGAGGGCGGCAAGGGGACGGGCGGCAGGACGGGCGGCGACGGAGACGAAGCGCGACGGAGACGATCGAGGGCGGCGGCAGCGACGGAGACGATCGGGGGCGGCGGCGACGGCGACGGAGACGGAAACAGAGGAACAAACAGAGAGGGAAACTGAAATTTTCGTAGCTGTTGTATACATAGAAGGCACCTTTAGTACCGGTTGGAGCCACCAACCGGTACTAAAGGCCTGTTTTGGCCAGGCCAAGCGGCGGGAAGCGACACCCTTTAGTACCGGGTGGTGGCACAAACGGTACTAAAAGGCCCCCTTTAGTACCGGTTTGTGCCACGACCGGTACTAAAGAAATGTGACAAGCAGGTGCGGTGCGGCAAGTTTAGTCCCACCTCGCTAGCCGAGGGGCGACCGCAGTGGTTTATAAACCCCCGTGCGGTCGCTCTCTCGAGCTCCTCTCCAAATCAGCCCTACTGGGCCTACGTGTTCTTTGCTGCCCTGTTGGCCCACTTGGCCTTTGCGGCTGCATCACAGCCCAACACAGGTTGGGTTTCTAGTCGTATGCAGGCCATTACGGCCTAGTAGGCGGGCTTTTTTTTGCTTTATTTATTTTTGTGTTGTTTTTTTGTGTATTTAGAGTTTCTTTGTGAATATTTTTGCTTTAGGTACAAAAAATTACAAACATTCTGTTAGTGCCCGTAGTTTTCAAATTTGAATAGTTTAAATTCTGAATTATTTGAAATTAGTGTGAATCACTAGTTTGTGAATAATTTAACTTTAAAAATCAGTAAAGGCATGAAAGAATTTGTTTGCACAAAAAATTTCTTCGCTTCAAATGCCAAAACACATAACTACCCTAACTATTACAGAGATTCCCCTCTGGGTGTGAAACACGTAAGAAAGTGATGATAGTGAAGCCGATCACATCCCGGATCTTTGGGTGTGAAACTTTTTCTTCAGCGTGTGTCCCTTTGCACCGTAACCATGGAAAATCTTCATCATTTAACGGGATGCTCGGGTCAATATTCACGTGAATGGAGAAATTTCATCAAACTTTTCATAATCTTCTGACTTGTCTGCCTTGTCATCCACTCCCACGATGTTTCTCTTCCCGAGAAAGAACTATGTGCCGCTTTGGCTCATCGTGATGCATTCGCTTCCTTATCTTTTCTTTTTCTTGGCTTGGTAGACATGTCCTTCACATAGAAAACCTGTGCCACATCATTGGCTAGAGACGAATGGTTAAATACGCATACATAAGATTGTTGAGATCCTTTGTTGTCATTCCGTCTTGCGGGTCTTCCGTTACCCGCCTCGTGTCATATTGACCCATTTGCACGAAACAAAGGGACCTTCAAACCACGTAGATAGTCAAGTTCCCATATGTCCTGTATATAACCATAATATGTTTCCTTTCCCGTCTTGGTTTATGCATCAAAGCGGACACCACTGTTTTGGTTGGTGCTCTTCTTATCTTGGGCGATCGTGTAAAATGTATTACCATTTATCTCGTACCCTTTGAAAGTCATTATATTCAAAGATGGTAACTGGGACAACAAGTACAGGTCATCTTCAATAGAGGTGTCATGCATGGTGCGTGTACGAAACCAGTGGCGAAACTCCTGGTTTGTTCACGTGTAATCCGATCATCGAGACCGCTCCGGGTGTTTGGAGCGTAGAAAATTCTTGTGTTCATCCATATACGGAGCCACCAAAGGCGGAATTCTGTAGAAGCATGTAGTGTGCTTGGTGAGAGAATGTCCGTCCATACATATTATTTGTTCCCCTCCTAGCGTGCCTTTTCCATCCGATCTGCCCTTATGCGCGATTCAGGAACACCAATCGGCTTAAGGTCAGAATAATGTCAATACAAAACTCAATGACCTCCTCATTTTGATGGCCCTTGGAGATGCTTCCTTACGGCCTAGCACGGTTATGAACATATTTCTTTAAGACTCCCATGAACCTCTCAAAGGGAACATATTGTGTAGAAATACAGGACCCAAAAGCGTTAATCTCTTCTCATAGGTGAACTAGGGCGTGCGTCATGATGTTGAAGAAGGATGGTGGGAACACCAACTCGAAATCGACAAGACATTGCACCAAATCATTCTGTAACCTTGATATGATTTCTGGGCGATTACCTTCGAGAGATTGCATTGAGAAATGCACATAGCTTCACAATGGCGAATCGAACATTTTCCGGTGAAAGCCCCTCAATGCAACCGGAAGCGCTATGCGTCATAATCACGTGGCGATCATGAGACTTTAGGTTCTGGAACTTTTTCTCTGCCATGTTTATTATTCCCTTTATATTCGACGAGAAGCCGACGGTACCTTAATCTTGAGCATGCATTCAAAGAAGATTTCCTTCTCTTCTTTGGTAAGAGCGTAGCTTGCATGACCACGATATATGCCGTCTTCTCCGTGCATATGTTGCTGGTCCTCCGTGCCTCGTGTGTATCTTTTGTCTTCCCATACACGCCCAAGAAGCCAAGCAGGGTCACGCAAAGATTCTTCGTCACGTGCATCACGTCGATTGCGGAGCGGACCTCTAGGTCTTTCCAATATGGCAGGTCCCAAAATATAGATTTCTTCTTCCACATGGGTGCGCGTCCGTCGGCGTCCTTTGGAACAGGTTGTCCGCCAGACCTTTCCAAATATCACCTTCAAATCCTTGACCATATCATGTACATCAGCACCGATGCGGTGGCGAGGCTTCGTCCGGTGATCCACCTCACCTTTGAAATGCTTGCCTTTCTTTCTTACGGGATGCCTGCTCGGAAGAAATCGGCGATGTCCCAGTACACATTCTTCATACAACTATTCAAATATATCTTTGTCGGTATCATCCAAACAGTGCGTGCATCCGCGGTATCCCTTGTTTATGCATCACGAAAGGTTCTTGAGAGCAGGCCAATCATTGATGGTCACGAACAGCAACGCCTTTAGGTCAAATTCTTCCCCCATGTGCTCATCCCACGCACGTACACCTGTTCCATTCCACAGCTGTAAGAGTTCTTCAACTAATGGCCTTAGGTACACATCAATGTCGTTGCCGGGTTGCTTAGGGCCTTGGATGAGCACCGCATCATAATGAACTTCCGCTTCATGCACAACCAAGGAGGAAGGTTATACAAACATAGAGTCACAGGCCAGGTGCTATGGTTGCTGCTCTGCTCCCCAAAAGGATTAATGCCATCTGCGCTTAGACCAAACCATACGCTTCTTGCGTCATCTGCAAACTCCTTCCTGTACTTTCTTTCGATTTTTCTCCACTGCGACCCGTCAGTTGGTACTCTCAACTTTCCGTCTTTCTTACGGTCTTCTCTGTGCCATCGCATCGCCTTGGCATGCTCTTTGTTTTGGAACAAACGTTTCAACCGTGGTATTATAGGAGAATACCACATCACCTTGGCAGGAATCTTCTTCCTGGGGCGATCGCCCTCGACATCACCATGCTCATCGAGGCTGATCTTATAGCGCAATGCACCACATACCGGGCAAGCGTTCAAATCCTCGTACTCACCGCGGTAGAGGATGCAATCATTAGGGCATGCATGTATCTTACGCACCTCTAACCCTAGAGGCGAGACAGCCTTCTTTGCTTCAGACGTACTCTCGGGCAATTTGTTGTCCTTTGGAAGCATATCCTTTATCATTACCGACAACTTTCCAAATCCCTTGTCGGATACACCATTCTCTGCCTTCCATTGCAGCAATTCCGGTGTGGTGCCCAGCTTTTTCTTGTCACCCTACGCAATTCGGGTACAACAATTTTTGTGATCCTCTAACATGCGCTGCAACTTCTTCTTCTCCAAATACTTGCGCGATTTCTCTTTGCATCGGCAATGGCCCGACCTAGATCATCAACGGGCTCATCGATGCCTCTTCTTCAGCTTCTTCCCGCATTGCCGGCCCAGCTTCTTCCGCATTACCGGCTCAGCTTCTTCCCCATTGTTGTATCATCGTATTCGGGGAACCCATGGCCGGGATAGCTGTAAATCGTCCTCTTCTTCATTGTCTTCCATCATAACCCCTCTTTCTCCGTGCTTGGTCCAAACATTATAGTGGGGCATGAAACCGGACTCAAACAGGTGGACGTGAATGGTTCTTGACGTAGAGAAATTGCGACCATTCTTACAGCCAGCACATGGACAAGGCATAAAACCATCCGCCCGCTTGTTTGCCTCGGCCATAGCGAGAAAAGTATGCACGCCCTCAACGAACTGGGAGAGCATCGGTCATCGTACATCCATTGCGGCTCATCTTCATTACACAACACCGAATAGACCAAATTAATACAAGTTCATACATAAAGTTCATACAACACTTAAATGCAACAAACAAATAACTCTCTAGCTAAAGCATTTAAATGCAACAACAAATGCGATCAAGATCGCAACTAAGGTAACAATTGATCCAACAGCATAATGATACCAAGCCTCACTATCGATGGCATATTTTCTAATCTTTCTAATCTTCAAGCGCATTTTCTCCATCTTGATCTTGTGATCATCGGCGACATCGGCAACATGCGACTCCAATTGCATCTTCTCCGCCTCAAGTCTTTTCAATTTTTCTTTCAAGTACTCGTTTTCTCTTTCAACTAAATTTAACCTCTCGACACTAGGGTCGGTTGGAATTTCCGGTTCACATACCTCCTAGATAAAAGTATCTATGTCAACTTGATGGGCATAATTTGTCATAAACACGAAATGCAACAAATAGTTTTAAAAGAGAATATACCACATCCGAATCATAACAAGGACGCGGGCCGACGGGGACGGATATCAAACCATGGCACTATGTATAACAAACAACGTACGGGTAAGATAATTATTATACGAGTAACTATATATCCAAATCACAGAAACATCAATTTTTTATATAAAATTTCATGAACAAGAGGCTCACCACAAGGTGGTGCCGTGACAGAGACGGTGCAGGCGATCGGCAGTGAATTCTGACAGATTTAGAAGGCACTAAGTAAACCACACCTACATATGCAAACTAAGTGTTATTTTGACCTCAAATTGCATATAAATCAAATACTAGCACATATATATATTTCCTCCCAAATTACTAAACTCACAAATTAATAACTATATGAACCAATGCAAGAGCTAATCTAGCAATGAGAGATGAAAGGACAAAGTTGCTAACCTTTGAGATCACTTGAATGGATGGGGGCCTTCAAATCTTGACAAATTTTGGGCAAAATGTGTGATGAGCTCGAGGAGAAGAGGAAGAACAGAGAGGAGAGGAGAGGGAAAGGGGAAGAACAGAGCGAGCTGGACGAAGGGTTTATATGCAGGAGGACCTATAGTACCGGTTCGTGGCACGAACCCGTACTAAAAGGTCTTTGGAGGGGCCCAGACTGACAACATCCTGCCACCACCCTCATTAGTACCGGTTCGTGGCACGAACCGGTACTAAAGGTTAGCCACGAACCGGTGCTAAAGGCTAGCCGTTGGAACCGGCACTAATGTATACATTTGTGTCGGTTCTTATACAAACCGGCACTAATGTGCTTCACGTTTGACCCTTTTTCTACTAGTGTATAACAATTCCGGTAAGTCCTCATATGCAAATTTCGAAATTGGTCCAGATCTGAATAAACCTTAAGTTCAAGTTGTTAAACAGCATGTTAATATGCACCACAATGATCTACACGAAATTCTAGTCAAGTTACATATAAAGTTCATTAGATTCGTAGATACGGCCTAGAAGATATGAGCAAAGCAAGTTAAACATGGCATTGATGCAAAATGCATTCAAACATCAAGCAAACACCTCAAAACAAGGATGCAACATGATAATATGAAAGTACATGCAAAATCAAGCAAGTTTCATATAGAGCACACTCAAAACGGAGCAACGGTGCAACACATACACCCTATACAAGTTTAAAGGACAAGTTGTCCAAAACAGCAACTAGGCATATTGCAAGCACCTAAACAAAAAGCTACAGCATCTTAACATGAGAACAAAAGGCATGGGCATGAAGTACAGGTAAATCATGACAAAACATGAACACTGAGCTATCTCCATAAATCACTAGAACATGCTCAAACACACATGGTAAGATTGCAAGTAATAATAGTTTCAGATTTTAGCAGAAATAACATCAGGTTGCAAAGTTTAGAGCTATCAAACAACAAGCTACAAGAACTTATCATGGCAAAAAAAAGGCATGTCATGATACTACTAAATGCATATAACAAAAGTCCTTTACTGACCATGAGCCAAAAAGGCACAGACAATATGATGGCATGCATGTAAACATACCAAGTTATATGACAGATTCATACATGGCAGGAACAACGATAAGTAGGCATGTTGGTGAGCTTGAACCACTCACCACAGAGTAATAAATGGCATGGCAAGGCAACCAACAGTAAGAAGACATGTTTATGAATCTAAGAATGGCAAGAGCAAGTTCATAGAGTGCATGGATCACTAACAACAATCATGGCAACATTGAACTTAATGATAACAGGCTGACAGCAACATTATATAGCAACTTTGGAGCAAGATTACAACAAGCTACAACAAGCTATAAATGCAAACAAGGGCATTTATGGATAGAGCATGACATGTATAACAAAACAGCCTTAATGAACATCTCCATATCATGCATAGAATGACTTGTAGCAGCAGGTTTACATAGCATCATAATATAGCAGAATCAGCCTAGCAAAACAGCAACAGCAAGTACCCTAGTTAACAAGCTTGGTGCACTCACTACAGGAATCACAAAAATACATGGATAGAACCCCTGTAAAGACGGCATGACATAGATCAAAACTCATGTAGGGCTCGTGCTCATAAGATGCACGCATCAAATGAAACAAAAATAACAAATCATCAAGTTATAACAGTTTCAGCAGATTAACATCATATAGCACTGTTGCAACGATGATTCAAGCATCAAGATGAGCTCAAATAAACATGATGCAATGGAATTAAGTGAAGTACTCTTCGAGACGAACAATTTGACATATTAGACGCACGAAAAAGAGCAGTATGCAGCAAGTTATGATGCGATGAACATGGCATGATAACGTCAAAATAACAGGGACTGGAATCGGGGTCAACCTCCGAAAACGAATCTGGATCTGGGCACGGATCCCGAGGTTGGCCGGCTCGGGCCACCGGAGTTGAGGAAGGAGGCGTCCTGGGTTGGGGGAGGAGGCGCTCCGGCGAGGAGGAGCCTGGCGACGAGGCGCGCGGCGCCGGGACGAGGTGGCGGCGTGGAGCCTGCGGCTCCGGCGAGAGGAGCTGGCGGCGAGGGCGGCAGAGGCGGGCCGGCCGGTGGCGGGTTGACGCGGGCTGGGCGGCGGGCGGTCGTGGGCGCGGAGGCGGTCGCCGACGGGCGGCGCGCGGTCCGGTCGGTGGCGACAGAGGCCGACGGCGGCGCAAAGAGAGGCTCGCGGGCGGCGGACGAGACTCGGGCCCGGCGGGCGGCGCGGGAGGGCCAGGGCGACGTGGCGGTCTCTCGTTGGCTGGGGCGGCGGCGGTGGACGTGTCCGGCGCGGCGCGGACGCGTCCGTTGGCGGCGGGGAGGATTTGCTAGGGTTTGGACAGGGATTGATCCGCGAATTTCGGGGGGAGGGTTATATTTATAGGTAGAGGGAGCTAGGAGACTCCAAATGGAGTGCGGTTTTCGCCCACACGATCGTGATCGAACGACCGAGAGCATGGAGGGGAGTTAGATGGGTTTGGGCCACTTCGAAAGGGGTGTTGGGCTGCACACAAAAGAGGCTTTTGCGGTTCCCCGGTTAACCGTTGGAGTACCAAACGACCTCCAAATGGCACGAAACTTGACAGGCGGTCTACCGGTGCTATACCAAGGCCGCTTGGCAAACCTCGGTCCATTCCGAGAATGTTTAACACCCGCTCACAACAGGAGACAAAAGGGGAACGCCGGATGACATAGGAGTGCCGGATTGCAAAACGGACAACGGGGAAAATGCTCGGATGCATGAGACGAACACGTATCCAAAATGAAATGCACATGACGACATGATATGAAATGCAGATGATGACATGGCAAAGTGCAACACGCAAGCACATGACATGGTAAAGACGGCGAATAACTGAAGCACACCTGGCGCATCGAATCCAGGGCGTTACATTATACCTGCCTCTAGAAGCTTGAGTATTTCTTTTCTTACCACTTCTTTCATTTTAGGATTCAAACGTCGTTGAGGATCACGAACTGGTTTGGCATCCGCTTCCAAATTTATTTTATGCTGACATAGAGTGGGACTAATGCCCTTAAGATCATCAAGAGTATATCCAATGGCGGCACGGTGCTTTTTCAGAGTTTTCAATAATCTTTCTTCTTCATGCTCTCAAAGGTTAGCACTAATAATAACAGGATATATTCTCTTTTCATCAAGATAAGCATATTTAAGATTATCCGGCAACGGTTTAAGCTCAAACACGGGATCACCTTGGGTGGAGGAGCATCCCCTAGGATTTCAACAGGCAAATTATGTTGCAGAATAGGTTCCTGTTTAAAGAATATTTCATCTATTTCCCTTCTTTCATTCATGAACATCTCATTTTCATGGTCTAGCAAATAGTGTTCCAAAGGATCACTAGGAGGTACGGCAATAGAAGCAAGACCAATAATTTCATCCTTACTAGGAAAATCTTCCTCACGATGTTGTTGACTAAATTTAGAGAAATTAAACTCATGAACCATATCATCCAAGCCAATAGTAACAACATTCTTTTTGCAGTCTATCTTAGCATTAACAGTATTCAAGAAGGTTCTACCAAATATAATGGGACAAAAGCTATCTTGTGGAGAACCAAGAACAAGAAAATCAGCGGGATATTTGGTTTTCCCACAAGACTTCAACATCTCTAACAATTCCCCTTTGGTGAAATAGTATCTTCTATTGGCAAGCTTAATTGTGACATCAATATCTTCTATCTCAGCGGGTGCAATTTCATGCTTAATTTCTTCATACAAGGTAATAGGTATAACACTAGCACTAGCACCCATATCACATAAGCCATGATAACAATGATCTCCTATTTTAACAGAAATAATGGGCACGCCTACCACAGGTCTATGTTTATCTTTAGCACACGGTTTAGCAATTCTAGCAGTTTCACCACAGAATTGAATAACATGCCCATCAATATTATCAGACAAGAGATCTTTAACAATAGCAATATTAGGTTCTACTTTAACTTGCTCAGGAGGTGTATAAGTTCTAATATTGCTTTTACGAATAATAGTTGAAGCTTTCGCATGATCCTTTACTCTAACAGGGAAAGGTGGTTTCTCAACATAAGAGGTAGGAACAATAGGATCATTATAAGTGTCAGTCTTTTCTTCAACTTTAATAGGTGCAGCTACTTTTACTTCTATGGGAGGATGATATTTAAACCAGTTCTCCTTAGGGAGATCAACATAAGTAGTAAAAGATTCACAGAAAGAAGCTACTATCTCAGAGTCAAGTCCATATTTAGTGCTAAACTTACGGAAAATATCGATATCCATAAAAGATTTAACACAATCAAACTTAGGTGTCGTACCTGACTCCTTACCTTCGTCGAGGTCCCAATCTTCAGAGTTGCGTTTAATTCTATCCAATAAATTCCATTTAAATTCAATAGTCTTCATCATAAAAGAGCGAGCACAAGAAGTATCGAGCATGGTGCGATTGTTATCAGAAAGCCGAGCATAAAAATTCTGAAGAATTGTCAATTTTGAGAGCTCATGATTGGGGCATGAATATAACATTGATTTAAGCCTCCCCAAGCTTGAGTGATGCTTTCTCCTTCGCGAGGCCAAAAATTATATATATAATTGCGATCACGATGAACAAGATGCATAGGGTAATACTTTTGATGAAATTCCAATTTCAATCTTTTATAGTTCCATGATCTCGTATCATCACATAGCCTATACCATGTCAATGCGTCTTCCTTCAAAGATAAAGGAAAGACCTTCTTCTTAACGACATCATCGGGTATACCTGCAAGCTTAAATAATCCACAAACTTCATCCACATAGAGTAGATGTTCATCAGGATGCTTTGTTCCATCTCCTGTAAAAGTATTAGCCCGCAGTTTTTCCATCATACCCGAAGGAACTTCAAAAGGAGTTTCATTTTAAATAGGTTCAGTAGGTTGAGGAGCAACTCTTTGCTCTACTGGACGGGGTGAAGATACCCCGAACAAGCCCCTCAGAGAATTACTTTCCATAGTGACAAGTGACAGAAAATTTCAGCACACTATATAAATTTTTCCTTACCAAATTCCACCTACCAAAGGCGCTACACTCCCCGGCAACGGCGCCAGAAAAGAGTCTTGATGACCCACAAGTATAGGAGATCTATCGTAGTCCTTTCGATAAGTAAGAGTGTCGAACCCAACGAGGAGCAAGGTGGCCCAATCCTTTTTGTAGCAAAGGACAAGCCTGGACGAACTCTTATAATAGGAAAAGCGCTCCCGAGGACACATGGGATTATCGTAAAGCTAGTTTTCATCATGTTCATATGATTCGTGTTCGGTACTTTGATAATTTGATATGTGGGTGGACCGCTGCTTGCTGTTCTTACTTGAACAAGCATCCCACTTATGATTAACCTCTATTGCAAGCATCCGCAACTACAACAAAAGTATTAAGGTAAACCTAACCATAGCATGAAACATATGGATCCAAAACAGCCCCTTACGAAGCAACGCATAAACTAGGGTTTAAGCTTACATCACTCTAGCAACCCATCATATACTTATTACTTCCCAATGCCTTCCTCTAGGCCCAAATAATGATGAAGTGTTATGTAGTCGACGTTCACATAATACCACTAGAGGCTAGACAACATACATCTCATCAAAATATCGAACAAATACCAAATTCACATGACTACTAATAGCAAGATTTCTCCCATGTCCTCGGGAACAAACGTAACTACACACAAAGCATATTCATGTTCATAATCAGAGGGGTAATAATATGCATAAAGGATCTGAACATATGATCTTCCACCAAGTAAACCAACTAGCATCAAATATAGGAGTAATCAACACTACTAGCAACCTACTAGCACCAATCCCGGACTTGGAGACAAGAATTGGATACAATAGATGAACTAGGATTTGGAGATGAGATGGTGCTGGTGAAGATGTTGATGGAGATTGCCCTCTCCCGATGAGAGGAGCGTTGGTGATGATGAGGACGATGATTTCCCCCTCCCGGAGAGAAGTGTCCCCGGCAGAACAGCTCCGTTGGAGCCCTAGATTGGTTCCGCCAAGGTTCCGCCCCGTGGCGGCGGAGTCTCGTCCCGAAAGGTTGCCTCTGTTTTTTTTTCTCATCGAAAGACTTCATATAGGAGAAGATGGGCATCGGAGAGCCACCAGGGGGCCCACGAGGTAGGGGGGGCACCCTCATGAGCTGGGTGTGGGCCCCCTGGCCTTCATCTTTGGCGATGATTTTTCTTTATTTATTTTAAGACATTCCGTGGAGTTTCAGGACTTTTGGAGTTGCACAGAATAGGTCTCCAATATTTGCTCCTTTTCCAGCCCAGAATCCTAGCTGCCGGCATTCTCCCTCTTCATGTAAACCTTGTAAAATAAGAGAGAATAGCTGTAAGTATTGTGACATAACGTGAAATAACAGCCCATAATGCGATAAATATCGATACAAAAGCATGATGCAAAATGGACGTATCAGGACCCGGTACCCGTACTCGATTGAGCCGGCCTCGGGGCCCCAGCCTGCATCATCGATGTAGAGCTTGCCGCGATGACTCTTGGTCATCCGGCCAATCGCGTACCCTTTGAGTCCTTCAAAGTTGCCCTTTAAGAACTCGTAACCATTGTGCGATAGCCCCACGGTGGGCGCCAACTGTCGTCGAATTAACACGTCAGATGTCCTAGCAGAAGGACTTAGTCGTGGAGCCATCACAACGAGATTAGCAAAAAGGGGTTAAACCGGACAAGGGACACGAGAGTTTTATACTAGTTCGGCCCCTTACGATGAAGGTAAAAGCCTACGTCTAGTTGTGATGGGATTATTGGGGTTTCGATGATCAGGGAGCGAATACGCTTGCCTGAGTCTCGAGATGTTGTTTCTTGTCCCTGAACCGCCGCCTGGTCGTCCCTTCATATACACAGGTTGACGCCTGGCCGGTTTATAGAGTTCCGAGGCCGGCTCATACAAGTGTCCGGCTCGGTCTCTTCCTTTCCCTAACTTAGAAACAAGTTATACAACTATGGCGGTTTACAACTATGGGCCCTAATCTACCTTTGGGCTCTGGGCCTCTAAGCTTTACTAGTAGAGCGACATCTTCTTTATCTTCATGGGCTTCAATACGGATGAGCGTGAACCGGCCCCTCCTGGGCGGTTTACACTCAGTAGTTATATCCTCAACACATACGTAGACGATGTGGTCATCAAAACCAGACACGTCGAATCTTCAATAGACGACTTGAGGCTTACATTCGACAATCTCCGAACATATGACATCAAGCTCAACCCGGAAAAATGCGTTTTTGGCCACCTGCCGGAAAGCTCTTGGGCTTTATCGTTTCCAATAGAGGAATCGAAGCAAACCCGGCTAAAATCCGAGCTCTATCACAGTTGGCTACCCCAACAGATATCAAGCAAATCCAAAAATTAACTGGATGTGTGGCCGCCTTAAGCCGCTTTATCTCCCGATTAGGAGAAAAGGCACTAACTCTTTATCGCCTTCTTCGACGCACCGAACACTTCGAGTGGACTGATGCGGCTACGGTGGGACTGGAGGTAATAAAAGCCCTCTTGGCCACCAATCCAATCCTGGCCGCGCCAAATGTCGACGAACCTATGCTGTTATATATAGCTGCAACACACCAGATTGTAAGCGCAGTGCTCATCGTTGAACGAGAGACAGATGGACATAAGTTCCCGCTTCAAAAGCCGGTATACTACGTATCCACTGTCCTCACTCCATGCAAGTCACGGTACCCACATTATCAAAAGATAGCATACGCAGTCTTCATGGCATCCCAAACGACACTACTTTCAAGAGTGTTCAATCACAGTGGCCTCCAAAGTACCACTCAATGACATAATAAATAACTGCGATGCCACGGGCCGGATTCCTAAATGGGCTATCGAGCTCCTCCCGTTCGACATAACATACAAACCACGACGAGCCATTAAGTCGCAAGTACTGGCTGACTTCGTCGCCGAATGGACAAAAGATGAACTGCCTAAAGAGTATGGCGCGTACTCCAATTGGATCATGCACTTTGACGGCTCTAAGATGCTGGTTGGTCTAGGGGCAGGCATTGTCCTGACATCCCCCACCGGAGATACAGTCCAATACGTACTTCAAATACTATACACAGATTCCAACAATGCAGCCAAATATGAGGCCTTGTTGCATGGTCTTCGGATGGCAGTCTCCATGGGCATTCAACGCCTAGAAGTGCGTGGGGATTCAAATCTCGCAATATCTCAAATAAATGGAGACTTTGACGCCAAGGACCCAAAAATGGCGGCTTACCGCAACGCAATCCTCAAAATGTCAACCCGGTTCGAGGGGCTGGAATTCCACCATGTGGTCCGAGAAAACAACCAAGCGACGGATATTGTCGCCCGCATCGGCGCTAAACGCGACCCCGTCCCACCTAATATCTTTTTGGAAAGGCTATTCAAGCCATCCATGGTGTGGGAAGGGGAGACCGGCAATACCAGTCCGGATCCGCACACAACCCCAGATCCCGAACACTCTGACGTAATCGGAGGCTCGGCCACCGAAATAACACCTTCAGCCCACGCGATTATGGTTGTCATCACCCCGTGGACAGAACCCTTCTTAGCCTACTTAAATAGGCAAGAACTCCCTGAGGACCAAAATGAGGCACGTTGCATTGTGCGGCGCTCTAAAGCCTACAAAGTCCACGAGGGAGAGCTTTATAAGAAAAGTGCGACTGGAGTGCTCCAAAGGTGCATCTCCGAAGAGGAAGGGAGGCAGCTCTTGGCCGAAATTCATGTCGGACTCGGCGGCCACCATGCCGCAATCCGGGCACTCCTAAGCAAGGCCTTTCGTACAGGTTTCTACTGGCCAACAGCCCGGGCAGACGCAGAGGACCTTGTCCAACATTGCGTTGGTTGCCGGCTTTTTGCAAATCAAAGCCATATGCCACCTACCGCTCTCCAAACAATCCCCATAACTTGGCCCTTTGCGGTTTGGGGGCTCGATATGGTTGGACCCCTTAAAGGAGGTGGCCATAAGAAGAAATACTTGTTGGTCATGGTCGAAAAATTCATATCTGAGGTCGAGTCCGGACTAGTGATAGACTTCATATCTGAGGTCGTACACCGTTACGGTGTCCCCCACAGCATCATCACCGATAACGACTCAAACTTCACAGCCTACGAGGTGAAAACCTGGTGCAGCAAAATGGGCATAAAACTTGATTATGCCTCCGTCTATCACCCCCAAACAAACCGTCAAGTCAAATGAGCGAATGGTCTTATTATGAGCGGCATTAAACCCAGACTAGTGCGATCCTTGAAGGAATCAGATACACACTGGGTTGAGGAGCTCGACTCCGTACTAGGGGGGCTGCGGACCACGCCAAATCGCACAACCGGATACACACCATTTTTATGGTGTACGGTGCAGAGGCAGTGCTACCCTGCGATATCATCCATGACTCACCTAGAGTGCGCATGTATGAAGAGAGAGAAGTCGAGATGGATCGGCAGGACAACTTAGATGCCCTGGTGGAGGAGTGTGACGTTGCAAAGTCCCGTTACGCATTCTATCAACAACAGGCTTGAAGGTATCAAAGAAGAGAAGTACGGGCCAAAACTTATAACATTGGCGAGCTCGTTCTACGCCTACCGGAGAAGAAAAAGGACAAGCTCAAGCCCAAGTGGGAGGGTCCCTTCATCATTGATAAAGTTCTCACTTGGGGAGCATACCCGTCTACGTGATGCATCAGATAATCGACTCGAGCCGAACCCATGGAACGCAGCCAGACTCCGAAGATTCTACGCCTAGTGTCGAACTCTTTGTTCGTCTCCTTACCTCCGCCTTTCTTTTTTAAGTTATATCCTCTCTCTTTTTCTTTTTTTATAAAGCCTTAAAAGCTTCAAGTATGCTTCGACCGCACACTCCCGCCGCGCTATGCGCGCTTAATATACCTGGGGGCTTCTTATACATAAGCTTAATATAATTATCGTCTGGGCTTTATGCCCACCACATATGTGTCATTCCTCCATATGTACCTTTTTTCACCATTATATGCATCGATATGACTTAAGTTTTGGCCAAGCTGGGTTGCCTGACTCTTGTGTTTATGCCCTACATTCCCGTTAATTCGGCTAGGGCATAAGGGGAGCACCTCTGCGATTGCTACTGCCGGGTCAGCTGGATGTGTACCTCAGACTAGGTGAAGCCGAAAGCTAGCGTTCTTAAGGGAATATTCAATTAGTGAACAAAAGATGTTTCTCACTTATTGCAATACATGCCCCTAGATGTTTATATCCTGCGTAGCTTTTCGCAATTCGGACATGCACATTAATGCATGCGTACCCAGGGAAAGGAACCCTTAACGGAACTATTCTCCCTGGAAGATGTTTCTTACTATCCATGTAATATAACAGAGCTAGTTGGGTAGTTGTCTGTTCAAGCACTTATGACCCCTACGCCTGGTTTCCACGCGTGCCCCGGTTTTTACATAACTGAGCGGGTATTCGGATACACTCTGGACTGTCGAGTCCGGAGGTTGAAGCGAAAAGGTCCACCAAGACAAATGATTTACAATCCAGCTAGGGACAAAACATGTCCTTTGAAGAACAAAGTTACTTAGACTGACTAAATTCTTCTTCTATACCATCCAATAGGCTGTCTAGCCTACAATCCTGTTGGGAATACTTAGCGGCTAATGCTACCTGGTCATATACCAGACTTACCCATCTGACCCTACAGGTCCGACCTCGGCCATGTGGTTCGGGTCCGCTTTGGTGTATCGCGTCTTCACCATGGCCCAGGCTTCCCTTGCACCTTGTCGACAGGCTGATATCTTCCATAATCGGAAGCGCCGCCGCGCTTCCTTGAGCATCTCCACAAGCTCCCCCCTGCCTCCTGGCAGGGAGGCGGATGGCCACAAGGCCTGGGCAATGCCCTGCATCACCTGCCGAACTTGTTTGTGCAGTTGGGAGAGCTCCTGAAGAAGATCGCCTGCAGATCTGGGCATCTCCTCTTCGGGAAGACCTGTCAACATACCTACAGATATAATTCAGTTAGCCCGCTTCTTCGCCGAACTTTATAGTGGTTTGTTAGAGCACTTACTAAAAAAACGCGTCGAAGCCTCTTATTCTCCTTCACAGAGTCAGCAAGCTGGGCCCGAACATCCTTTAATTCGACGTCCAGTCGGGTGTTCGCATCCTGGAGATTATTTTTCTCCCGTATAACCTTTGTAAGCACACGCTCGCCAGCCTTCAGCTCTCGTTGAGCATGTTGCTCATCCGCTGATATGATCTCCGGATCGCCTCCGGGATTGTCTGCAGAATCTATTGTTAGATTTGCATTCATGCCGAATACTAACGGGTACATGCCATTACATTCTCTTCGATCAAAACAAGTATTACCAGATGGGGCCTTCGTGGACTCCTCCATTCCGGCAACTGCGGCCCGCGGCTAGGCTTTGCACTCCTCCAGCTCTTTAGACAGCTGGGTATTTTTCTCTGTCAGAACCTATGCATACGAGGATCCTTAAATCAGTTGTGCCAACTGTTTCAAGTCTCAGGGGCTACTGATATACATACTTGTCAAATTTTCTTACCCGTATATCCTTTACGTACTGGTCCGTGGCTCTGGCGAGGCCATCTTGAGCAGCCCGGATGTACGCGTCCCCTGAGTTGAAGGCATTGAACGCCTCTTCAGAGAAATTACGGTCGCGTAGTCTGGCCCGTCGGCGCCTATGATTCATGGCGCTCTCCACTTCGGAGTTTGTAGCAGAGAATCTATCTGCATCCTCTGTAGGAGGATCGTCCAGCGTTGTCCCCGCGTTAACCTCCACCCTTGAGTCCGGCCTCGGAGTCCGGCTGGTGGAGGCGTAGCCGGCAGGCTCTCCGTATATAGTTCGGCGAGCCCTTTTTCTGCCAGGAGACAATGGACATTGTTATATTTTAACGATGATAATTACGTGGCAGGTTTTAAACATACCTTTGCAACGGCATCTCGGTCCTGACCGCCTTCCTTTTAAGCCTACCCAGCTTCGGTGCCCCTTGTTAACGAGTCACCACGGGTTCGGCATGGTGTCCCGATGGTCTTCCCTGTAAAACGCAATGCATGTGCGGTGGGTAAGGCGCAAAGAGGGAATCCTTCTTGGAAGTTGGGACTCCGGTTTTACTTACATGTGATACAGGGAGTAGGCCAGGATAATCAGCTATGATGGCCACCAACGCACCATCGCAGCTTAACTGATAAAATGACCTGTCGACGAGCTCCACAAATGTGTCTGGATCTTCTTTGAGTCCGGGATCGAGGGCCCGATCGGGGTCCTCTGGCTGTGGAGACGGGCTGTGAACCTCCCTCATAGCTTTTCATAGTTCTTGCTATGAATTGACAAGGTAAACATTTGTGCTAAAAATGCGGGAAAGACTGGAATAAAAGACAGCAGCTCACCCAGCTTGGGGGGTTGTACATGGAGAATCCATCCCGTGGCTTGATACGGATGAACTCCTCTTCTTCTCCTTTGTACAAATCGGACAGTATCTTCGCCAGAGCGGCGGCGGAGTCCGGACCTTTACGCAGCGGGTGGCATCGTCTTCTCCATTGAAGTGACACAGGGGTTTCCCCCGATATTGATGTGGCTGCACTCCCCGCATTATACATATTGACATAACCTCAATTATTGTTAGTCCTGATTTGGCCAGCGTCTTTATCCTGTCCATCAGGAAAAGGATCTCTGTGTTATGTTCCTCCTGGGGGCTCCGGGGGCGCCAGCTGTGGCGTTTCTTCAACCGGGCGTTTACAAACTCAAGAAGGCCCTTCCAAATAGGGTCCGGAAGAGGGACGTCCTCCATGTAGAACCACTCCGAAGGCTAGTCTTCGGATGTCTTCTTCGGGGTACCGGACAGGTATCCGGTCTTGGCGATGCGCCATATTTCGGCTCCGCCCACTTGATATACCGACCCCTCCTGAGTGCGGGGTACGAGGCAGAATAGCCTCTTCCATAGCTCGAAATGAGCATCGCAACCCAGAAATAGCTCGCAGAAGGCGACGTAGCCTGCGATATGCAGTATGGAGGCTGGGGTAAAGTTATGCAGCTGGAGGCCGTAGAACTCCAGGAGCCCACGGAGGAAAGGATGGATTGGAAATCCGAGTCCCCTCAGCAAATAGGGGACAAAGCATACCCGCTCCCCCTTGGATGGGTTTGGAGAACTCTCCGCTTGCTCCCCGCCATTATAAGTGGCTAGTCCAGCTCGGACAGGGACCATGTACGCAGGCGGGAGAAACCCCCAGGTCTGCAACTCTACTAGTCGGCTGTGGGGGACAGAACATTTCTTCAAATCGCTTGGACTAGTGCTACGGGAGCGAGAGGAGGAGCTTCGACGGCCGGCCATGATGGGATGGCTTCTTCCGGGCGCGTTCTGATGAATACTCGCTGGGGGAGAATGGTGTGATTTGGATATGAGGATCCCCGTCTCTTTAAATAGACGATTTACTGGCATGGTCAGGGTGGAAAATGTAAAAATGTCTCGACTTCTCGCATTCGCTCGACACGTGGAGACAGCCATTATTAAAGCACAGAAGCCGAGGAGTGCAACATTAATGGAAAGCCGGACACTGCTCGTTATAACAAGTACTCTGGAGAATTTGGTGAAGAACCCGCCTTGCAATGTCGAAGACAATCTGCGCGCAGGACTCATCGTCATTGAAGCCTGGTTCAGGGGCTACTGAGGGAGTCCGAGATTAAGGGGTCCTCGGACAGCCGGACTATATACTTTGGCCGGACTGTTGGACTATGAAGATACAAGATTGAAGACTTTGTCTCGTGTCCGGATGGGACCCTCCTTTGCGTTGAAGGCAAGCTTGGCAATTCGGATATGTAGATCTCCTTCTCTGTAACCGACTCTGTGTAACCCTACCCCCTTCGGTGTCTATATAAACCGGAGGGTTTAGTCCATAGGACGACAACAATCATAATCATAGGCTAGCTTCTAGGGGTTAGCCTTTACGATCTCATGGTAGATCAACTCTTGTAATACTCATATCATCAAGATCACTCAAGTAGGAAGTAGGGTATTACCTCCATCGAGAGGGCCCGAACCTGGGTAAAACATTGTGTCCCCGCCTCCTGTTACCATTAGCCTTAGACGCATAGTTTGGGACCCCCTACCCGAGATCCACCGGTTTTGACACCGACAGGCACACCGAAAGATCTACTAGTAAAAAAGTGCATGCTATAGAAGAAATTAATGTTTTGAGTGGAAAGATGGATGAACTTATGAAGTTGTTTGCTACTAAGAGTGCTCCTATTGATCGCAATGATATGCATTTGTCTACTTTGATTGAGAATAATAATGAATCTATGGATGTGAATTTTGTTGGTAGGAATAATTTTGGTAACAACGCTTATAGAGGAAACTTTAATTCTAGACTGTTCCCTAGTAATTCCTCTAATAATTATGGAAATTCCTACAATAATTCTTATGGTAATTTTAATAAGATGCTCTCTGATTTTGAGAATAGTGTTAAAGAATTTATGATCTCTCAAAAGAATTTTAATTCCTTGCTTGAAGAAAAATTGCTTAAAGTTGATGATTTGGCTAGGAACGTTGATAGACTTTCGCTTGATGTTGATTCTTTGAAACTTCGATATATTCCTCCTAAGCATGATATCAATGAGTCTCTCAAGGCTATGAGAATTTCCATTGATGAGGGCAAAGAAAGAACCGCTAGATTGCGTGCTAAGAAAGATTGCTTTGTAAATGCGTGTTCTTCTGGTTTCCATGAAAATAATGATGAAGATCTAAAAGTTATTGATGTATCTCCTATTAGATCTTTTTTTTGCAATATGAATCTTAATAATGATGGGACTGGAGATGAGTCAACTTTAGTTAAAAGGCGTCCCAATGATTCGTAATTTTTAGACCTTGATGCTAAATTTTGTAAAAGTGGGATTGGAGAGAGGTCAAGACTTTAAATAGCACTGAACCCACTATCTTGGATTTCAGGAATTTAATTATGATAATTGTTCTTTAGTAGATTGTATTTCCTTGTTGCAATCCGTTTTGAATTCTCCTCATGCTTATAGTCAAAATAAAGCTTTTACCAAACATATTGTTGATGCCTTGATGCAATCTTATGATGAAAAACTTAATTTGGAAGTTTCTATACCTAGAAAACTTTATGATGATTGGGAACCTACTATAAAGATTAAAATTAAAGATCATGAGTGTTATGCTTTGTGTGATTTGGGTGCTAGCGTTTCCACAATTCCGAAAACTTTATGTGATATTCTAGGTTTCCATGATCTTGATGATTGCTCTTTAAATTTGCACCTTGCGGATTCCACCATTAAAAAGCCAATGGGAAGGATCAATGATGTTCTTATTCTTGCAAATAGGAATTTGGTGGCCGTATATTTTATCGTTCTTGATATAGATTGCAATCTTTCATGTCCTATTATTCTTGGTAGACCTTTCCTTAGAACGATTGGTGCAATTATTGATATGAAGGAAGGCAATATTAGATTCCAATTTCCATTAAGGAAAGGCATGGAGCACTTTCCAAGAAAAAAGTTAAATTACCTTATGAATCTATCATGCGAGCTACTTATGAATTGAGTGCCAAAGATGGCACTACTTAGATCTATCCTCACTTTTATGCCTAGCTAGGGGCGTTAAACGATAGTGCTAGTTGGGAGGCAACCCAATTTTTCTTTTTTTTGTTTTTGCTTCTGTTCATTAATATAATTTTCTTCTACTTTATGTTTAGATGTGTTTTCATGTTTTAATTAGTGTTTGTGCCAAGTAGAACCTATAGGATAACCTATGGTGATAGTTAATTTGATTCTGCTGAAAAACAGAAACTTTGCGCGCACGAAAATAATTTTAGTAATTCACAAAAACGTGCTTTTACGTTTATTATTATTTTTCTTTAGATCAATAGACAAATTTCCCAGGACTTACTATTTTGGTAGGATTTTTAGAGTTCCAGAAGTATTCGAGAGTTACAGATTGCTACAGACTGTTCTGTTTTTGACAGATTCTGTTTTTCGTGTGTTGTTCGCTTATTTTGATGCATCTATGGCTAGTATGTAGGTGTATGAACCATAGAGAAGTTGGAATACAGTAGGTTTAACACCCATATAAATAAATAATGAGTTCATTACAGTACCTTATGTGGTGGTTTTTCTTTTTTGCACTAACGGAGCTGTTGAGATTTCCTGTTGAGTTTTGTGTTGTGAAGTTTTCAAGTTTTGGGTAAAGATTTGATGGACTATGGAATAAGGGGTGGCAAGAGCCTAAGCTTGGGGATGCCCATGGCACCCCAAGATATTCAAGGATAACCAAAGCCTAAGCTTGGGGATGCCCCGGAAGGCATCCCCTCTTTCGTCTTCGTCTATCGGTAACTTTACTTGGAGCTATATTTTTATTCGCCACATGATATGTGTTTTGCTTGGAGCGTCTTGTATGATATTAGTGTTGGGGAACGTAGTAATTTCAAAATTTTCCTACGCACACGCAAGATCATGGTGATGCATAGCAACGAGAGGGGAGAGTGTATGTCCACGTACCCTCGTAGACCGTAAGCGGAAGCGTTATAACAACGCGGTTGATGTAGTCGTCGTCTTCACGATCCAACCGATCCAAGTACCGAACGTCACGGCACCTCCGAGTTCTGCACACGTTCAGCTCGATGGCGATCCCGGACTCCGATCCAGCAAAGTGTCGGATGAGTTCCGTCGACCACGACGGCGTGGTGGCGATGATGATGCTCTACGGCGCGAGGCTTCGCCTAAACTCCGCGACGATATGACCGAGGTGGAATATGGTGGAGGGGGGCACCGCACACGGCTAAGAGATCCAAGGGATCAATTGTTGTGTCTTTGGTGCTAGCCTTGCGCCTCTATTTATATGTTGAGCCCGGGGTCGAACTTGGAGCAAAAGCCTCCTCAAAGTCGGTTTTGCCCGAAAGGTAAGAGTCCCACTCGGACTCCAGGACCAAACGCCACAATCCTTGGCGTCTGGCCCGAATGCCATGGGCCTCGGCGTCAGCCCAGGGCGACGCCAGGTCTCCGGCGTTTGGCCCCCGGCCTCCGCAAAACTCTTTTTGCACCGACCTAAAGCCTCATGGGCTTGACCCTTAGCCTAAACATATCATCCAATATATGAATCTTTACGTCTCGACCATTTCGAGACTCCTCGTCATGTCCCCGATCTCATCCGGGACTCCGAACTCCTTCGGTACATCAAAACATGTAAACTCATAATATAAGCATCGCCGAAACCTTAAGCGTGCGGACCCTACGGGTTCGAGAACTATGTAGACATGACCGAGAACTATTCTTGGTCAATAACCAATAGCGGAACCTGGATGCCCATATTGGTTCCTACATATTCTCTGAAGATCTTTATCGGTCGGACCGCATAACAACATCGTTGTTCCCTTTGTCATCGGTACGTAACTGGCCCGAGAGTCGCTCGTCGGTAACCACTCCCTACTTCAATCTCGTTACTGACAAGTCTCTTTACTCGTTCCGTAATACATCATCTCACAGCTAACTCATTAGTTGTAATGCTTGCAAGGCTTAGTGATGTGCATTACCGAGAGGGCCAGAGATACCTCTCCGACAATCGGAGTGACAAAACCTAATCTCGAAATCGCCAACTCAATATGTACCTTCGGAGACACCTGTAGTACTCCTTTATAATCACCCATTACGTTGTGACGTTTGGTAGTACCAAAGTGTTCCTCGGGTAAACGGGAGTTGCTTTCTCTCTTAGTTACAGGAACATGTATAAGTCATGAAGTTAGCCATAGCTAGATTGTATTCGATCCAGTGCTAAGCTACCGGAATGGGTCATGTCAATCAGATCATTCTCCTAATGATGTGATCCCGTTAATCAAATGACAACTCATGTCTATGGTTAGGAAACATAACCATCTTTGATTAACGAGCTAGTCAAGTAGAGGCATACTAGTGACACTCTGTTTGTCTATGTATTCACACATGTATTATGTTTCCGGTTAATACAATTCTAGCATGAATAATAAACATTTATCATGAAATAAGGAAATAAATAATAACTTTATTATTGCCTCTAGGGCATATTTCCTTCAATTAGTCTTTCCTTTTTAGTTTACCACAATAATCCTTGCTGTACACACCTTTTTGGAGAAACCCGCTTGATTGGAATTTATTAGAATACTCTATGTGCTTCACTTATATCTTTTGAGCTAGATAGTTTTTGCTCTAGTGCTTCACTTATATCTTTTAGAGCACGGCGGTGGCTTAATTTTTTAGAAATTGTTAATCTCTATTGCTTCACTTATATTATTTTGAGAGTCTCTTAGAACAGCATGGTATTTGCTATGGTTATAAAATTGGTTCTCGAATGATGGGCATCCAAGTTGGGTATAATAAAAAATATCATAGGAAGTGAATTGGATGCTATGATCAATTTGATACTTGATAACTGTTTTGATATATGGAGGTAGTGATATTAGAGTCATGCTAGTTGGGCGATTATGAATCTATAATACCTAAATAGTTCATCCCCACTCTCCTATTTCTTTTGACATGCAGCCTATCCACCTCATCAAGTAGGCCCCACATGCAAAAATACCTCCCTGCTACTAGCCCATGGAGATTGCCATGTCATCACAATCCTCCTTGATTTTTTTCTCTCAACAGTGAAGCAACCCGAGGCCAGGAATTGCAATCTGGAAGCAGGACCGGCAGGTTGGCTTCCTCCACTTCCCCTCCCTGTATAAATGTCTTTGTTAACCCGTTAATCTAATCTAACAAAACATACTCCTCCACCTCAATTTAATAGCGTCTTCTCCCCATTCAGTTCTTGATCCACTTCCTTTTCATGTGTAGTATCACTAGTGCAGAACCGGGCAATAGCACCGGTTCATAAGGACCTTTAGTGCCGGTTCCATAACCGGCACTAAAGTGTGGGCACTAAAGCCCCCCCCCCCTTTAGTTCCGGTTCAGCACGAAC
This sequence comes from Aegilops bicornis, assembly GCA_021605145.1. NCBI lineage: Eukaryota > Viridiplantae > Streptophyta > Magnoliopsida > Poales > Poaceae > Aegilops > Aegilops bicornis. Next base: position 650,867,993 of record CM038674.1, read on the forward strand.
CGGTGCTAAAGGGCAACCACGTGGCACGAGCCAGCTCCGGGGGCCTGGAGCCCTTTAGTACCGGTTGGTAACACTAACCGGTACTATAAGGTTTTGGGGGTTTTTAGTTTTATGATTTCTTTTTCATTTAATTTTGTGTTTCCATTTTAATTCTTTTTCGTTTGCTGGTATTTTACGATACTACATATTGTACACGTTATGCATATATATATATATATATATATATATATATATATAGATTTTCTAGTAGAACCAATCATGCATATATATATCATCAATGTCTCACAAACCACCATATTAATTAATTCACACATACACACATGTATAGCTATATACAATTTCTCCTACATATGCATGTTGCCTTGAGCCAGTGGCATTAGCCTAATTGGTGCCTTGAACACGATGACAATCGGAAGTGGTTCATGGGGCGGTAGCAGGTAATAGTATTCTCCCTTGGATTTATGACCTGGTCGAGCAAAAATCCCGCTATTTCCTCTTGAAGTGCTTCTCTGGCGCTCCGTTTCTAGGAGCTTGTCCCGCACCTCTGTGAACTGTTAAGACGGAGATCAATATGCATGTGTATTAGTTGTGTGACTAGATATCGATAATGGCGTAAAAATTGTGAATAGTGTTCTGACAAGCGTACCTATTCCTGTCTTTGAGATCTGCTCCTTTCGGACGTCATCATGCGAATGTTCTCGCAAACGCAGAATGCACACAGATCAGTGCCTGCGCTACCGCTTGTGGCCTTTACGAGAATGGAATTTGATCAGATAATAATTAATCAAGCATGATAATTAAAGAGATGGCAGCTAGCTAGCTAGCTAGTACTACTTAATTACTTACCTTGGGTCGAAACCATTTAAGCTTTTTTTTCCATTCGCCTTCCGTGACGCTGGTGAACCTTGCCCAAGCCCTGCCTGCCGACAAAGAAAATGAATAAAGGGGTTATTAAATAGTTCATATCATGAAATGACAAACTAAATAGGCCGAGATATATAGTTAATAATGATTGAAATTACCTGTTGACTATCCCCAACAGGATGTTATAGTCAGTATTTGCTTCGAGTAGTGAGTCCAGTATTTCAACTGTTCCGGCGTCAACTTTAATGATACACAAGATCCAGTGCAATCTGCATGCACACACGTTTGCATGTCTTAATTAAGCGGGCATATGTAAGAAAAACATGTAGCTAGCTAGTAGGCAAAAACAGAGAATTTGTAGTACAAGGCGGTGTGACTCACTGGAAGTTGTAAGGAAGTAGTATATCTTCATTGTATTTGAGGCGCTTCAAGAACTCTAGCATGCTGTCCTCTACCTGATTTTCATGATGTGGATTTATTTGCCATGTGTATTCATTAATGGTGTTTGGGTCAATGAACCCAATGCCATAGCGTCCACCTTTTCTCATTTCATACATCTTCATCCTGCATAATACCACAGAAAAGAATATAGTGAGGATAATTAAAGGTAATGATTGATCAAAAGGATCACTACAGCTAGCTTGAGACTTAAATTACAAAAAGAAATCACTTACGCATAATAGCAACCGGCGATAGATTTGTCGAGTGCGTCTTGATTGTTTAACTGAAACAGTTCGTAATACTCAACGGTCACAGCTTTGTGATGGTAGTAATGATCCTTCTTGACTTGCACCATGAGGGACTCTCGATTGGATCTCTTGGTAATGTCCATGTACCATTGATGCAATTCATACATTCTCATTGGGAGCTTCTTGACCTCGTCTGGCTTGACCAAAGGTTCGCCCCGGACATATTTCCGTTTTATTTCATCCTCTGTAAGCACAGGCATCGGCTCGATCTCGAGGAGTTGTCCAACAGTGATGTTGAGAACTTCAGCCTGCATTATATGGTCCTTGGTTATTACCACATTGCCCACCTCGGGAACGTAAACTGTTTGCCCATAATAATATTGGGCGCGCGTACTGTCACGTGTTGTTGGCACAACAAGCGAGGGGATCGATTGCGCCGCCTGTTCTCCCGGTGGGAATGGTTTTCCCGCATTTTTTGACAGCTGCTTGTTGTTTGCTCGATCTCGAGCTCGCCTCCTTATGTAGACGTGCTCGATTTAACTTCCTGATGTGGTGCTCATAGTCTGTGGCAACAGGCTTGGGAGCTGGTGGTTGAGCCATACGAATGAAGTGGTCAATCGTTTCCTCAGGCACTTTCTCCCTTGGCGGCGGTGGCGGTTTCGGTGCAAAATGGGCTTCCACCTCGGCCTTCGATATGGCTGCGTTTTCCTCCTCGGACTTATCATAAGGCCTCTGAGGAAGAGGCGTGAGGCTTGGACCATATTTATATCGCTTGCCTCCGCTTTGTACTTCTGTACTACCTCGACTCGTGCCGCTTCGCACCATAGCTGCGGGTGTCTCTTCTACGATTGCCGAGGCGGCGAGACGGCCGACGGGCTGAGTTGGACGAGGAGTGGCCTGAAGCTGTGCCGGACTTGGAGGAGGAGTGGCCTGAGGTTGTGCGGACTTGGAGGAGGTGGACGTCTGGCGCTATGGCGGACTTGGAGGAGGAGGAGTGGCACGACACTTTGCCGGACATGGAGGAGGAGTGGCTGACGCTGTGCGGCCTTGGAGGAGGAGGAGTGGCACAGCGTTGGTGGACTTGCGGGAGGCGGAGTCTGCTGACTCGGTGGCGGACTTCGACGAGGAGTTGGCTGACGCGGTGTCGGTGGCCTTGAAGATGATGCAATCCTTTCTCCATAGGATGATACGATGTTTGGCCTCTCCGAGAAAGTGCTCATCGTCACCTCCGGGAATGTCAAGCTGTAGCTCGAATATGGGTCCACCACCTCATCAACCAAGACACGAGCATAGCCTTTCTGGAATCGGGTTGCAATGGAAGGTTGCCTCGGGGGGATTTGTAAAAGCAACGGCGTCCGCCACCTTCATGGATATGTTCTTCATTTTGAAGTGTAGCTTGCAGTTAGTGTTCTCCATGATTTCATCCACGGGGTATCTATCCAGCATTACGTCGTTTGGGGCGGAACCCATGCTGCTTCTCGGCATGGATGGGGCGGTGCTATCCAATGCTGGATCATTCGCTAGCTGTTGCAGCTGCTGAGACCCCCTTTGCTGGCTAAGTGAGTCGATCTGCTCCTGCTGCCGCTGGAATTTGACTGCCAATTCCGCTTGACTTGCTTCTAGGCCTTGAAGGTGTTCATAGTCCCGCTTCCTCTGCTCCTCCTCCATCTTCCTCTTCTTCTCCTCCGCAATCTTCTTTCTCGCACGGGTTCTCGTAGTCGGTGTTCCATCAAAACCCCTCATACCACGGAATAGCGCCATTGCCTCGTGTTCTTTCCGGGTGTTCAGGATTTCCCAGGGCACGCGTAAGCTCGTCGTTCTCTCTGTTGGGCTGGAACACCCTCGATCGTGCCTCTTCTATTGCAACAAGTATCGCATCGTCGGCTCCGTTCAGACATGCCTTCGTCGAAACTTTGCACTGTCTTGGTCCAACTCCCCATGCGCATAGAACCAAGTCCTGCACTGGGGCCAGCTCTTAGTAACCGGAGTGACACTGCATCCTCCATCTCTTTCTCGGACTTATCCCACCTAGGCATTGCCACCGCATAGCCACAGCCCCAGCTTATGGAACTTATCCTTTTTTCGGCATTCTTCTTGTTTATTCTCGACCGTTCCTTAGCTAATTCCGAATCCTTGAATTTCATGAAATCATCCCAATGAGCACGTTGGTTCTCTAGTGTTCCCCCGAATACTGGAGTGTTCCTTCCTCCCTTGACGTACTTGTCCCATTCACGATTCTTGTGGTTCTTGAATGCAACCACCATCTTCCTAAGAGCAGCGTCCTTGACTTTCTGCACATCTGCTTCTGTGAAATGATCTGGTAGGGTGAAATGTTCCATGAGAGTATCCCAAAGCAGACCTTTTTTATGCATTGTCGACAAAAGTAACATCTGGACGTGGCTTTGCTGGCTCTCTCCATTCTTGAAGGGAGATCGGGAGTTGGTCCTTCACAAGAACTCCGCACTGGCGAACGAACTTGTCCGCAATCTTCTTAGGCACTAATGGTTCGCCATTAGGTCTGATTGCCTCGATATTGTACTTTTTGTTCGGGCCTCGTTTCGTCCTGTTGCCTGAAGATTTGCTCGATCCGGATGGCTGCAAGAACAAAGATCGATTCGTTAATATATCTTCAAGTCATTTAAAACATGTGATGATCACCAAATGCCTGCTTATATAAATATATATACCTCGCCGGTCTTTGTTGTTTCAAGATCAACATTTTCTTCGTCATCATCATAATCATAGTTCATGACTTCATCAATTCGGTCGTCGCGATCGAATATCATATCACCCTCTCCGGTGTTGTTTAGAAATTCGAGCCGTCATAATCTTCTTCATTACGATCATCATCCGCCCGTTAGGATGGCGTATCATATCGAACATGGCATGTTCTCCTCTCTGCCGGTATTGTCCGCCATAGCTTTTATTTAACTAATCCAAAAGAAATATAAAACAATTTAGTATTCAAATTACATCGTCTCGAATAATAGATATAATCTCGAATACATCGTCTCGAATAATAGATATAACCTCGAAAACATTGTCTCGAATAATAGATATAATCTCGAATACATCGTCTCGAATAATAGATATAATATTGAATACATCACTGGCTAGGTAGCTAATAAAGATCGAATACTACAGAAGAATCTAGGTCACTCGCGGTTCCTGCGACGCGGCGGTGGACACCCAAAGAGAAGGAACCCTCACGGGATCATAGCTGAAGTGAGATCCACGAAGAAACTGCCGGTATTGGAGAACCTGCCGCCCTCTAACGCAACCATGTAGCGATGGGCGTGCTCGTCCTCCTCCATGACACGGGCGACGTACCACCTCCGGCGGGCCGCTCCCTCCGCACCGAAAAATGGCCCACGCGAACGCCACCAAAGCGAGATCAGGGTCGACGACGGGACCCGTGGCGGGTTCCTCATCAAGCGGTGCGCCCCTCGAGCAGCACCTCCCGGTGCCAACCAGTGAGCCAGGTCCGGACATGGGTCAGCGGACGTCGTAAATCCGCAGACGTGTCGACGGGCGAGGATCTTGGTCGGGCATCGTCGAGAACAAATACTAGCTATATGCCCATGAAAGTAACATTTTTTATTGATTGGATTTTGATAACTAAAATTTCTAACATTTCTATATAACTAACATTTCTATAACATTTCTAACAATGCTATATATAACTAACATTTCTATAACATTTCTAATATTTCTATAACTAAAAAACAGAAAAAATTATAACATTTCTATATATATAACTAACATTTGTATAACATTTCTAATATTTCTAGAACTAAAAAAAAGAAAATTTTCTAACTTTTTTATAACTATTTCTACAACTAAAAAACAGAAAAATTTCTAACAATTCTAACTTTTTTATAACTATTTCTATTATTAAAAAACAGAAAAATTTCTAACAATTCTAACATTTATAAATATTCTAACAATTCTAACATTTCTAACTATTCTAACAGTTCTAACATTTCTAACTATTTCTGAAAAACAGAAAAATTTCTAACAATTTCTAAAAAACAGAAAAATTTCTAACTATTTGTATAACTAAAAACAAAAATGTATGTGTGTGTGTGCGCTCACCGGCGGCGAGGGCAGCAGGCGGCAGCCTTGGCGATGGGGCAGTGGCAGGCGTGGCAGCGGGCGGCGGCAGGCGTGGCGGCAGCAGGGATGACGACTACGAGGACAGGGGCCAGGCGGCGGCAGCGACGGGGCGAGGGACGGGCAGGCGGCGGCAGCAGCGAGGCGTACAAAAGGCAGCGCCCGGCAGACGGGGCAGACGGCAGCAGGGGCGGGCCGTGGCCAGGCAGCGGTGACGACAGGGGCAGCGAGGGCGAGGGCGGCAGAGGCGGCGGCGGCAGGGGCGAAGGCGGCGGCAGAAGCGGCGGCGAGGATGGAGACGTCTGAAGCGGCGGGCGGCGGTGCGAAGGAGAAGAAGCCGGATGAGAAACTGAAATTTTCGTAAGTGTTGTTTATATAGGAGGGCCTTTAGTACCGGTTGGAGCCACCAACCGGTACTAAAGGCCAATTTTGGCCAGCCAAGCGGCGGAAGCGACCCCTTTAGTACCGGGTGGTGGCACAAACCGGTACTAAAGGCCCCCTTTAGTACCGGTTGGTGCCACGACCCGGTACTAAAGTGGGTCTTATTGCGCAGTGCGGTCTTGACAAGTTTAGTCCCACCTCGCTAGCCGAGGCGACCGCACTGGTTTATAAACCCCGTCGTAGCTCTCTCGAGCTCCTCTCCAAAGCAGGCCTCTTTGGGCCTCGTGTTCTGTGCTGCCACTGTGCCACTGGGCCTTCTTGGGCCTGCATCCTGGCCCAACAACAGGTTGGGTTTCTAGTTGTATGCAGGCCGCTCTGGCCTAGTAAGTGAGCTTTTTTATTTTTTTGCTTTATTTATTTTTGTGTTGTTTTTTGTGTATTTAGAGTTTCTTTGTGAATATTTTTGCTTTAGGTACAAAAATTACAAACTTTCTGTTAGTGCCCGTAGTTTTCAAATTTGAATAGTTTAAATTTTGAATTATTTGAAATTAGTGTGAATCACTAGTTTGTGAATAACTTAACTTTAAAAATCAGTAAAGGCATGAAAGAATTTGTTTGCACATAAAATTTCTTCGCGTTTCAAATGCCAAAACACATAACTACCCTAACTATTACAGAGACTCCCCTCTGGGTGTGAAACACAGAAGAAAGTGATGATAGTGAAGCCGATCACATCCCAGATCTTTGGGTGTGAAACTTTTTCTTCAGCGTGTGTCCCTTTGCGCGTAACCATGGAAAATCTTCATCATTTAACGGGATGCTCGGGTCAATATTCACTGTGAATGGAGCAATTTCATCAAACTTTTCATAATCTTCGACTTGTCATCTTGTCATCCACTCCCACGATGTTTCTCTTCCCAGAAAGAACTATGTGCCGCTTTGGCTCATCGTACGATGCATTTGCTTCCTTATCTTTTCTTTTTCTTAGCTTGGTAGACATGTTCTTCACATAGAAAACCTGTGCCACATCATTGGCTAGGACGAATGGTTAAATCTGCATACATAAGATTGTTGAGATCCACTGTTGTCATTCCGTACTGCGGGTCTTCCGTTACCCCGCCTCGTGTCATATTGACCCATTTGCACCGAAACAAAGGGACCTTTAAACCACGTCGATAGTCAAGTTCCCATATGTCCTGTATATAACCATAACATGTTTCATTTCCTGTCTTGGTTTCTGCATCAAAGCGGACACCACTGTTTTGGTTGGTGCTCTTCTTATCTTGGGCGATCGTGTAAAATGTATTACCATTTATCTAGTACCCTTTGAAAGTCATTATATTCGAAGATGGTAACTGGGACAGCAAGTACAGGTCATCTTCAATAGAGGTGTCATGCATGGTAATGCGGTTCTGCAACCAGCTGGCGAAACTCCTAGTTTGTTCACGTGTAATCCAGTCATCAGAACACTCCGGGTGTTTGGAGCGTAGCAAATTCTTGTGTTCATCCATATACGAAGCCACCAAGGCGGAATTATGTAGAACTGTGTAGTGTGCTTCAGTGAGAGAATGTCCATCCATACATATTATTTGTTCCCCTCCTAGCGTGCCTTTTCCATCCGATGCGCCCTTATGCATGATTCGGGCACACCAATCGGCTTAAGGTCAGGAATAAAGTCAATACAAAACTCAATGACCTCCTCATTTTGATAGCCCTTGGAGATGCTTCCTTCTTTCCTAGCACGGTTATGAACATATTTCTTTAAAACTCCCATGAACCTCTCAAAGGGGAACATATTGTGTAGAAATACAGGACCCAAAATGTTAATATCTTCGCTTAGGTGAACTAGGACGTGCGTCATGATGTTGAAGAAGGATGGTGGGAACACCAACAAGACATTGCATCAAATCATTCTCTAACCTTGGTATGATTTCTGGATCGATTACCTTCTGAGAGATTGCATTGAGAAATGCACATAGCTTCACAATGGCTAATCGAACGTTTTTCGGTAGAAGCCCCTCAATGCGACCAAAGCGGTTGCGTCACAATCATGTGGCAGTCATGAGACTTTAGGTTACTGGAACTTTTTCTCTGCAATGTTTATTATTCCCTTTATATTCGACGAGAAGCCGACGGTACCTTAATCTTGAGCGGGCATTCAAAGAAGATTTCCTTCTCTTCTTTGGTAAGAGCGTAGCTTGCATGACCCTGATGTATGCCGTTTTTCCGTGCATACGTTGCTGGTCCTCCGTGCCTCGGTGAATCTTTTGTCTTCCCATACACGCCCAAGAAGCCAAGTAGGGTCACACAAAGATTCTTCGTCACGTGCATCAAGTCGATTGCGGAGCGGACCTCTAGGTCTTTCCAATAGGGCAGGTCCCAAAATATAGATTTCTCCTTCCACATGGGTGCGCGTCCATTAGCGTCATTCGGAACAGGTTGTCCACCAGGACCCTTTCCAAAGACCACCTTCAAATCCTTGACCATATCATGTACATCAGCACCAGTATGGTGGCGAGGCTTCGTCCGGTGATCCGCCTCACCTTTGAAATGCTTGCCTTTCTTTCTTACGGGATGCCTGCTCGGAAGAAATCGACGATGTCCCAGGTACACATTCTTCTTACAATTAGCCAAATATATATTGTCGGTATCGTCTAAACAGTGCGTGCATGCGCGGTATCCCTTGTTTGTATGTCCTGAAAGGTTACTGAGAGCAGGGCAATCATTGATGGTCACGAACAGCAATGCCTTTAGGTCAAATTCTTCCACCATGTGCTCATCCCACGCACGTACACCTGTTCCATTCCACAGTTGTAAGAGTTCTTCAACTAATGGCCTTAGGTACACATCAATATCGTTGTCGGGTTGCTTAGGGCCTTGGATGAGCACTGGCATCATAATGAACTTCCGCTTCATGCACAACCAAGGAGGAAGGTTATACAAACATAGAGTCACAGGCCAGGTGCTATGGTTGCTGCTCTGCTCCCCAAAAGGATTAATGCCATCTGCGCTTAGACCAAACCATACGCTCGTTGCGTCATCCGCAAACTCCTTCCTGTACTTTCTTTCGATTTTTCTCCACTGCGACCCGTCAGCGGGTACTCTCAACTTTCCGTCTTTCTTACGGTCTTCTTTGTGCCATCGCATCGCCTTGGCATGCTCTTTGTTTTGGAACAAACGTTTCAACTGTGGTATTATAGGAGAATACCACATCACCTTGGCAGGAATCTTCTTCCTGGGGCGCTCGCCCTCGACATCACCAGGGTCATCGCGGCTGATCTTATAGCGCAATGCACCACATACCGGGCAAGCGTTCAAATCCTCGTACTCACTGCGGTAGAGGATGCAATCATTAGGGCACGCATGTATCTTCTGCACCTCTAACCCTAGAGGGCAGACAGCCTTCTTTAGCTTCGTGACGTACTCTCGGGCAATTCGTTGTCCTTTGGAAGCATATCCTTTATCATTACCAGCAACTTTCCAAATCCCTTGTCGGATACACCATTCTCTGCCTTCCATTGCAGCAATTCCGATTGTGGTGCCCAGCTTTTTCTTGTCACCCTCATGAATTCGGGTACAACAATTTTTTGTGATCCTCTAACATGCGCTACAACTTCTTCTTCTCCAAATCACTTGCGCCGTTTCTCTTTGCATCGGCAATGGCCCGACCTAGATCATCAACGGGCTCATCTGATGCCTTTTCTTCAGCTTCTTCCCGCATTGCCGGCTCAGCTTCTTCCCGCATTACCGAATCAGCTTCTTCCCCCATTGTTGTATCATCGTATTCAGGGAACCCATGGCCAGGATAGCTATCGTCGTCCTCTTCTTCTTCATTGTCTTCCATCATAACCCCTCTTTCTCCATGCTTGCTTGGTCCAAACATTATAGTGGGGCATGAAACCGGACTCAAACAGGTGGACGTGAATGGTTCTTGACGTAGAGTAATTGTGACCATTCTTACAGCCAGCACATGGACAAGGCATAAAACCATCCGCCCGCTTGTTTGCCTCAGCCGCAAGCAGAAAAGTATGCACGCCCTCAACGAACTAGGGAGAGCATCGGTCATCGTACATCCATTGCCGGCTCATCTTCATTACACAACACCGAATAGACCAAATTAATACAAGTTCATACATAAAGTTCATACAACACTTAAATGCAACAAACAAATAACTCTCTAGCTAAAGCATTTAAATGCAACAACAAATGCGATCAAGATCGCAACTAAGGTAACAATTGATCCAACAGCATAATGATACCAAGCCTCACTATCGATGGCATATTTTCTAATCTTTCTAATCTTCAAGCGCATTTTCTCCATCTTGATCTTGTGATCATCGACGACATCGGCAACATGCAACTCCAATTCCATCTTCTCCCCCTCAATTCTTTTCAATTTTTCTTTCAAGTACTCGTTTTCTCTTTCAACTAAATTTATCCTCTCGACAATAGGGTCGGTTGGAATTTCCGGTTCACATACCTCCTCGAAAAAATTTCTATGTCAACTTTATGGGCATAATTTGTCATAAACACGAAATGCAACTAGTTTTAAAAGAGAACATATATACCACATCCGAATCATAACAAGGACGAGGGGCCGTGACGGGACGGATATCAAAACCATGGCACTATATGTATAACAAACAACATACGAGTAAGATAATTATACGAGTAATTATATATCCAAATCACACAAACATCAATTTTTATATAAAATTTCATGAACAAGAGGCTCACCACAAGGTGGTGCCGGCGACTGGACGGTGCGGGCGATCGGCAGTGGTTACGACAGAGATTTAGAAGGCACTAAGTAAACCACACCTACATATGCAAACTAAGTGTTATTTTTGACCTCAAATTGCATATAAACAAATACTAGCACATATATATATTTCCTCCCAAATTACTAAACTCACAAATTAATCACTATATAAAGCATTGCAAGAGCTAATCTAGCAATGAGAGATGAAAGGACAAAGTTGCTAACCTTTGTGATCATTTGAATGGATGAGGGCCTTTAAATCTTGACAAATTTTGGGCAAAATGTGTGATGAGTTCGAGAGGAAGAGGGGAAGAACAGAGAGGAGAGGGGAAAGGGGAAGAACAGAGCGAGCTTGGGTGGACGAAGGGTTTATGTAGGACGACCTTTAGTACCGGTTCGTGCAAGAACCCGGTACTAAAAAGAACTGGAGGGGCCCCAGACTGACAACATCCTGCCACCACTCTCATTAGTACCGGTTCGTGGCACGAACCGGTGCTAAAGGTTCGCCATGAACCGGTACTAATGAAAGCGGCCCGGCTAGCCGTTGGAACTGGCACTAATGTATACATTAGTGCCGGCTCAAATTCAAACCGGCACTAATGTACTTCACGTTTGACCCTTTTTCTACTAGTGTATATATGTTCACCTCCTCTCCACGTCCCTCCACCCCTCCTCCCGCACCAGATCACTGCCTCCCGGCCACGCTCTCTGCAATTGATGCCGCCTCGTCCTGATTGTAGGCACGCTGGGGCTCTTCTCTCCTTCCAGCGCTTGCTTTAGATCCACGTCATCGGTTTCCTCGAAGGAGAGGTAGATGCCTCCAGACCAATCATCATGTATTCATATATGCTGCTGCAGGATGAACCCCATGGCTATTGTCCCTTCCTCACCCCCCCAACCATGGCATCAGTAATGTGTTTTCTCCACCAATATTGCTCTATGTGTAGGGCGGATGACTTCTTCATATATTTTTTAGTGATATTATGCATGCGTGCAGATCGGTCAAAAAGGGATAACTGTCTGCCCCCAAGAAATAATACTCATCAGGCTGCGCCCGTGGATCTGTTCGTTTTTTTCTGCAATCCCACTATTCTCACGATGACGTGACGGTTGTGTGCGTGGTGTTCATCCCTGGCCTGATGGATGCGTGCATGGTGTGTTATCGATATGCATCCATGTTCCTGATCGATGCAATAGCTGCAAGCTGCTGTGGTCAACTACCACTGCCTCTCCTTCCGGTGTTGCAAGGGGCCGACCTGAGAGCACAAGGCGAACGGCAGGATTGCCTTTCTCCCGCACCCTGTTATCTTCTCTTAGTAATGACATGCCCCTCTCTTCTACATAAAATTCATGGCAGCCAGGACTAGGAGTATCCCTTCATTAAAGATAGTACAGTATTATATTTTTTTGTTCACTGCAGAATGAGAAGGTTTCTAATTGAAATGGGGTAGGATTTCATCATACACACTTATGATTTCTTTTCTGTTAGTTACATGAATTCTCTCATCTGTGTGAACAAGCATGGGCGGCGTGTGGGTGCGCTCGGGTGGCCAACGGGCACCGAGGGCGGAGGCAGTAAGCTGACAAGGTCCGCAACAAGAACTTCTTGGACGGCTCTTTTGGGGAGAAGACGAGCAATTGTTCTCAGGTTGAACTCCATGTAGTAACTAGCCCCTAATTAATTACCTAATTAGGGGATTGGGGATTAATCTTTTAATTGATGTAGATGGAATAAAATGCCTTTTTAAAAACTACCGTAGATAGCATTTTTTTATTTTTTTGACATCAACCGTAAATAGCAATTGATGTGTTCTGTTGTACAATTTTGTTTTCTCCAAGCTTGCTAGATTGCCTATTAGACTCTTGAAAAAATGCCTCGACTACCTTATGAATTTCTTAGGAAATACTGTGAGAATTATTAATTAATCCATTACCTAGAATATTATCGAGTTAGCTATTGCTACTTGCTAGAGTTTGAACCTGCCTGATATATGATTGCAACTCGGAAAGTAATCCACGTTGACCACAATTCTCAAAACTTGAACACAATTTGCCCCGCAAGCAAGTTTCTGCACTTGTGGGTACTAATGGCTGATAACAACGGGATGAATGCGAATTGAAAATACCTATATTAAAGTTTTTTAACTGCACATTTTTCTATTTTCGCATCTATGCGTCTACACTAATTAATGAACCACGGTAGACTTTACCTAGGGTAACACCTAATTGCTATATGAACACTAATACTATAAATTGCTATGAATTTCCGCAGCAACGTGCGGGGAATTATCTAGTTTAAAGAATGCTTTTGTTGAAGTTGGCAAGTCCCGTAGCATGCACGTATGGTAAAAGTTGTGTAACAAATTTGAAACATGAGGTGTTCTTAGATTGTGCATCCTTATGAGTGGCGGTCGGGGACGAGCGATGGTCTTTTCCTACCAATCTATCCCCCCGGGAGCATGCGCGTAGTGCTTGGTTTTTGATGACTTGTAGATTTTTGCAATAAGTACATGAGTTCTTTTTGACTAATGTTGAGTCCATGAATTATACGCACTCTCACATTTTCATCATTGCTAGCCTCTTCGGTACCGTGCATTGCTCTTTCTCACCTTGAGAGTTGGTGCAAACTTCGCCGGTGCATCCAAACCCCGTGATACGATACGCTCTATCACACATAAACCTCGTTATATCTTCCTCAAAACAGCCACCATACCTACCTATTATGGCATTTCCATAGCCATTCCGAGATATATTGCCATGCAACTTTCCACCGTTCCGTTCATCATCATGACACACATCGTCATTGCCATATTGCCTTGCATGATCATGTAGTTGACATCGTATTTGTGGCAAAGCCACCATGCATAATTTTTCATACATGTCACTCTTGATTCATTGCCCATCCCAGTACACCGTCGGAGGCATTCATATAGAGTCATATCTTGTTCTAGTTTTGAGTATATCAACCCCCCCCCCCCTCATGTCGAAGTTATCGAGGAGGGGGTATATCGACCCCCCCCCCTCATGTCTACGTTATCGGGGAGGTGGTACATCGACAACCACATACCCGATAAAAAATAAGAAGAGGAAGAAGAAAAAAAAGAGAAGAAGAAGAAAGGAATAGAGGTGAAGAAAAAAAATAAAAATTACTCTATTTTTTTCTTCTTCTCTTCTATTCCTTTCTTCTTCTCCTCTTTTTTTCTTTTTTTCTCTTCTTATTTATTTCTCCTCTTCTTCTCCTTTCTTTCTCTCCTTCTTCCTCTTCTTATTTTCCTTTATTCCTCTTCTTTTTCTTCTAAATATGAATTGACAAAAAATACATATATATGACAAAAAATACATATACATATACACATTTATACGCATACACACATTTATACGCATACACACATCTATACACATATACATATAACTTGACAAAAAAATACATATATATGACAAAAAAATAAAAATTTGCAGGGCAGGGGCGGCGGCGTAGGGAAGGGGCGGCGCCGCGGAGGGTAGGGGTGGCGCGCGGCCGCAGCGTAGGGCAGGAGGCGCGGCGGCAGTGCGCGGCGGCAGTGCGCGGCATTGACGACGGCCAGTACAGGGAGGAGGAGGAGGGGATCGGGGCGGCGCTCACAGTGGGCTCGGACGCGGCGACGGCGTCGGTGCAGGGCGCGGCGACGGCGACTAGGAGGCAGGGCCGGTGATGAGGAGCAGGGTGTCGGTGTCGGGGCGCAGGGCCTGGTGTCGGGGCGAAGGCCGACGACGACGTGGTGCGGGCGGCAACGGCGACCTCAGCGCAGCAACGGCGAGCACGGGCAGCTTGGCAGCGTCGATGAGCTCAGCGTCGTCGGGGGGCAAATGCGCGATGAAACTGAAAATTTTCACAAGTGTTGCTTATATACACTGAGAATTGGTCCCGGTTGGTGGCACCAACCGGGACCAATGCCCCCTTTAGTCCCGGTTGGTGCCACCAACCGGGACCAAAGGCCTCTTTTCAGCAGCCCAAAAGGCGGAAGCAGAGAGCTTTGGTCGGTTAGTGGCAGCAACCCACTAAAGTGGGCATTGCACTTTCAGAGCACCAACCGGGACCAATGCACACCTTTAGTCCCGGTTGGTGCCACCAATCGGGATCAATGGGCCTTGCACAATGGCGTGGGGGTGGGAATTTAGTCCCACCTCACTAGCTGAGAGAGAGCCGCTCATGTTTATAAGGTGCGGTGCGCCAACCCTCTCGAGCTCCTCTCTAAAGTTGGCTTTCAAGCCTAATCTGTCTCTATGTACCTGTGGGTCTACTAGGCCTACCGCGGGCCTGAATCCTGGCCCATTGTTGGGTTTCTAGTCGTATCCAGGCAGTGGTGGCCCTTTAGGTGGCACTTTTTTATTTTTATTTTGTTTTATTTTTTGCTTTGTTTATTTTATTTTGTTTCTACTTACATCAAAATACTTACTAGTTTTTGAGTGAATTATAAACTTTCTGTTAGTGCCATTTGTTTTCTAATTTGAATAGTCTAAATTTGAATTTTTAGAAATTTGTGTGAATCACTAGTTTTTGAATAGCTTTACTATAAAAATAGATTTTTGAGTGATTCTTTTTCCTGCTATTTAATATTACTGTGTTTTATCATTATATTCAAAAACATATCTTGTCATTTTAGTTTCTAACGAAAAATTCTTTATGATAATTCTTTTTGATATTAATGTTTCTAACAAAAAATTTCTTTATGAAAATTCTTTTTTCTTTTAATGCTTTGAAAAGAAAATACTTTGATAATTTTAGTTGCATAAACTTTATATAATTTTAGTTTTAATAATACTAGAGGTTTTATAAAAGTTTATTTTGTTTTTATTTATTTGTTAAATTTATTTTGTTTCTACTTATTTATTTTATTTTCTTTTTTGCTTTATTTATTTTATTTTGTTTCTACTTACTGTTGCTATTTTTTATTTGTTTTATTATAGTTTATTTATTTTACTTTATTAAATTTTATTTATTTTCTACTTATTTATTAAAGTTTTTCTGTTTGTGCTTATTTATTTTATTTTCTTTTTTGCTTTTTTATTTATTTTATGAAAATTATTTTTGCTTTCAATGTTTTACACACAAAAGCCCTCTCCCCTGGCTGGTCCATTGGTCCCGGTTCGTGGCTTGACCCGGTCCTAAAGACCTCCCTTTGGTCCCGGCTCAGGCCACCAACCAGGACCAATGGTGGTGGGCCAGGAGCGAGGCCCATTGGTCCCGGTTTGTGCCACCAACTTGGACCAAAGGGGCCAGACAAACCGGGACCAATGGCCCCACGAGACCCGGCAGGCCCCCTATCCTCACGAACCAGGACCAATGGGCCCATGGGTACCAGTTCGTGACCGAAACGGGACTAATGGGCTTATTTGGCCCGAACGTATGCCCTGTTTTCTACTAGTGAGAAACAAATAATGAGATGGGTAACTTATGGTAGAGAAAATTAGGTTAATATAGCAAAAATATTTAGAGGATCAACATACAAATGTTGAAGGCCATCACATTAGTAGCACTGTAGGCAGAAAAGTCGAGCAATATCCTACATCTTACACAATTTTGATCCTTGTTTTCTTATGAAGAAATCTTCTAGATGTCAACTGAGTTCAAGTAAACCTTGAAGCTAACATACAATGTAAGATATGAGGCCACACAACCTTCCTTTCAAAATATACTTTGTGCTTCCTTTGAAAAAAAACATGTGCAGACATACCACACAACCTTCATTTTCATAGAAAGATTTGTAGTTCTCCTGAACAAATAGATGCAAGGTTTCAACAATTTTAAAATACTTCATTTTCAAGAAAACAATATAAGCATCAAATTATAAAGGAAGAATATAAGCACCAAGTACACTATACTGTATACAGTTATATAAATGGATGCCATCTGTCTGGTGCAATTCTATCTTTTTTTTGACGTAAACGGGCAGGTGCTTTGCCATTTCATTAGAGATTAGGAACGTACATGAGAGGGCAAAAGTGCCGAGGGAAAAACAAAGGGAGTTGGTGAAGATTCTTCTGTTTCGTTCATTCCAGATATGCCAAGCAAAATACGCCGCAACTGTCGCGTTGTCCTTAGTGGTGGCAACGATGGTGGACCGCCAGGACTCCACCAAGTCAGCTGCACGTAACCTGGGTGTGAGCAATCTCAGGGCGGGGCGGCTGGAGCAGAGGTGTGTTCAAATACACATATCGGCTGCAAAGGGGCATTTGGCTGTTAGATGGATAGCAGATTCAATCGTGGTGTTGCAAAGGGAGCACTTGTCATCATGGGTCCAGCCTCTAGCTCGCAATCGAACCGCGGTAGGCAGGCGATTCTGGGTAAGCAACCAAAGGAAAAATGGATCTTTCTTTCAATCTTTAGCTTCCAGATCCTATCCAGGTTGGGCTTGTCAATGCGCCGAATGAACTGGCAGTCTTTGGCCGATCTTGCACTGTACATGCCATTTGAATTCCATGACCACACGATGGTGTCTGGAGCATCTGTAAGCTGGATGGCCAAGATTTCAGTCCATAAGCCCACAAAAGCACACAACTCATCCAGAGAGGTCATTCGTTGCAGCCCTTTCATCCATCTCCCCAACTTTAAAGCAGAAGCTACAGATGCATTTTTTCGCCGCGCCAGGATGTAGAGGGAGGGGGCGATATCCTTCGGGCCGCCCCAGAGAGCCACCGGCTATGCCAGAAGTTTGAGAGAATACCATTGCCAATTGTGACAGATGTTGAGGCGTGGAAGAGCTTCATGTCGGTGGAGTTGCAGGGCAGCTGGAAGCCGGCCCATGGCCTGCTGGCCACATCCCACAGGTGCCAGGGCCATCGTAGCCGCAAGGCATGACTATAGCAGAGCAGATTCTTGATTCCCAGGCCACCTAGTCTCTTAGGAGAGCACACTTGAGTCCAATTGACCGTGCACTTGCTGCCAGAGGATGATTCTTCGCCCGCCCAGAGGAAACTTCGCCTCAACTTGTCAATGCGCTTCATCAGCCAACTAGAGGGCGCGAACATGGTGCAATTCTATCATGAATATATTGTTATTGTTTGTGAGTTACGTGATGGTCATATCTTAAGTGGATTTGCAGTTAACTTCTTCTGAGCAATCCTTCCTCATTATTTTTGCTCCCTTAATCTCTTCCTTCCTACTCAATGGTGAGATTTTAGTACAACAGTAGCAAGGCCAATTTTAGTACAACAATGCAAAAATTTAGTAACAAGATAATTTAGTAAAACAAGGTAAATTTTAGAACATAAGTAATAGAGTAAACTTTAGAACAAGAATTCTAACTATCTTGACAAAACAGGATACTAGTCTCTCCAACCTACAGGACCCTTAGCAACTTCGTATTTAATTGTCCAGACCAATTTAGTACAATATTTACATTAGCATAAAATCTACAAGGACTGTCATAAGATATCAGACATAGTATTGAATTATAATAGCATAAGTAGTAATGTAGATTGGGAAATTACACACTTCTTTGCTCAAATATCATCAAACAAGTGATTATCTAGAAGATATCTGAGACGTTTGATGTTTCTACATAAGAACACGTGTACAAAGAAATTAATATTAGAGAGAAAACCAGAAGAACTTACACAAACTTTCAGCGCGCATCCCATCTGCAGACATCACACGAATGTTCACTTTGGCATGCATCTTTTCCTTTTTAGATTGGGCAATCTCTCCGCAATCTATAAACCAAAGCCAGGTTGTGGCATCATCTTCAGTTTATCAAAGATAATTTGCAATCAAGTGGCCCAGTATCATTTACTATGCAAAGTAGGGTGCATTACCTTGAGCATATTGAAGTTTACTCAACTCCTAATCTGAGAAATTGACCGAAGAAGAACCTGTGAGGTATAAATATTTCATGGTCTTGAGAAGAATCGGATGCTAATTGAAGGAAGTTGAGAGCCAACAACATGTCGAATACCACGACATCTGAACTTCTGATTGAGTAACTGGAGCAAGGCAAAACCTAATAGGGTTATGACACGAGCACTGAAGTTTTTCTACTAAAACAAGTCAAGAAAAAAAAACATGTTAAAGTCATAGTATACCCTAGTTCCTACATCCAGTAACTAAACCATCTTGAATCCTAGGGGAACGAAGAACCTTACAATGTAAGACGAAAATAACGAAACCAATAACATAGTTTTCTTTCGCGGGGTTGGCACTGAACGAGGACGGCTTGGGAAGGTCGGTTGCTTGTCGTCGCTAGTCAATTCTGTAGTGCTGACTGTTAGAATAGTTGTATAGGGATATGACTTGTTGTTTAAACTTGTACTTCATCTCTATCTATTCTTGTCTCTCCCATAGCTCTCCTCTCCATATCTTCTGTAATGATCGTTATGATCGATCTCCACAACTTGTACGCCAAGGCTTATGCCATATATATACAGATGCGACCCGAGAAAAAGGGTTCAACGCTTTCCAACCTATTTTACATGGTAGTGAGAGACTCTTCCTCATAGATCAAAGATCGCATCTAGCTACCTCCCTAAAAGCGCATCAAGCCTCCTCCCTCGACCGAGAACATGTCCACCACCGCCGCCGCATCACTGTCCGACACCTCGGGCGCGATCACCACCACCTCGTCCTCCGCCTTCGCACCATCCTCATCCAGCACCACCGCGGGGTCTCTCGGATCGCCACCACAGGAGAAGCTCACGAGGGGAAACTTCCTCTTATGGAAGGCCATTGTGCTACCTCAGATAAAAGGTGCTCAGATGGAACACCACCACGACGGGAAGAGCCCGCCACCGCCGGCCACCCTCACTGTTACCAAGGACGGCAAGGAGGAACAGATCTTCAACTATGCTCGATCCCTCTTGTACGCACAACAGCAGCAGCTACAAGGGTATCTGATGGGATCTCTCTCCCGCGATCCTCTCACAGGTCGCGAAGTTGCAGACGCCGGCCGAAGTCTGGAGCGCCATCCACGCCATGTTTGCCGCCCAGAGCCAAGCCCAAGCCATCAACACGCGCATCGAGCTCACTAACCTAAAAAAAGGTAACATGACCATGGTTGAATATCTTGGCAGGATCAAAAGTCTCACCGATGAAGTCGCGTGCACTGTCGCGGCTCTCTCCGATCCGGAAATCTTCTCCAAGATCCTCGCTGGTTTGGACATGGAGTACAATCAGGTCGTTTCCGCACTTGCTGCTCGTGTGGAACCCATCACCGTCCAGGAGCTGTACAGCCAGCTACTGAGCGTTGACGCGCGCCTCACCCTTCTTCATGGAGGCGACCTACGGCAGTCCTCGGCCAACTGTGCTGCTCGTGGTCGCGGCCGTGGGCGCGGTCACCAGGGGCAGAACCGTGGCGGCGACCGCGGACGCGGCGCTCCTCAGGGCGACGGCGCTTTCTCTGGTGGGGGCTACGGCTACAACAACGGGGGCAGCTACAACAACTCCAACAGCAGCAGCGGCGGCTTCAACTCCAACAATAGTCGTCGTCCTGCTGCCCCACGTCCCCGTCCCTGATGCCAGCTCTGCAAGAAATCCGGCCATGAGGTCATGGATTGCTGGCACCACAATGATGAGAATTTTCTCCCTGACGCTCGCCATGTTGCTGCTGCCATGCGCGAACAAGCAGGAGAAGGCGTCTGGTACGTTGACTCTGGCGCCACCGATCATGTCACCAATGAACTAGAGCAACTTGCTCTTCGCGAGAGGTACTATGGTGCTGATCAGATCCATACTGCAAGTGGAGGACGTATGGACATTTCCCACATTGGTCAAGCTTCAATTAATTCCCCTAACCTTAAACGTCATCTCATTCTTAAGGATGTCCTTCATGTTCCACAAGCTGGTAAAAATCTTGCATCCATGTCTCGTCTAGCCACCAATAATAATTTTTTCTTTGAAACTCACCCTCATTATGTTTTCATCAAGGATCGGGCAACGAGGGAACTTCTCCATCACGTTAGATGCATTCGGGATCTCTACCCCATCACATCCGGAGCACTTAGTCGTCGGTGTCGTCAAGTCTACTCCATCATCAAACCCTCTCTGGAAAGGTGGCAACAACGATTAGGACATCCATCTTCGGTTATAGTGAAACAAGTAGTTAATAAAGACAAACTCCCTTTGTCACAAAGTTCCATTAGTGAGTCTATTTGTAAAGCTTGTCAATGTGCCAAGAGTCACCAACTTCCGTATCCCAAGTCTTATAGTGTTTCTCATGCTCCTTTAGAGCTTATTTTTAGTGATGTATGGGGCCATGCCCGAGATTCTTTTGGAAGACAAAAATATTATGTGAGTTTCATTGATGACCACAGCAAGTTTACTTGGATTTATTTACTCAAATATAAATCTGAAGTTTTTTCTATCTTTCAAGAATTCCAGAAACTCGTTGAAAGACAATTTGATAGTAAAATTCTGTCAGTCCAAAGTGGCTGGGGAGGGGAGTATGAAAAACTCAACTCTTTCTTCCGGAGCTTTGGCATTGCTCATCATGTGTCATGTCCTCACGCACATCAATAGAATGGCTCTGCTGAGCGCAAACATCGCCACATAGTCGAAGTTGGCCTCTCCCTTTAGCTCATGCTTCCATGCCTCTCAAATATTGGGATGAAGCGTTTATTGCCGCCACTTATATTATCAATAGGCTTCCTAGCAAATTCATTGGCAACTCTACTCCATTAGAGCACTTGTACCATCAAAAACCTGATTACAACCATCTTAGAGTTTTTGGGTGTGCTTGCTATCCCAATTTGTGTCCATACAACCACCATAAGCTTGAGTTCCGATCCACTCAGTGTGTTTTCCTAGGTTATAGCAATCTCCATAAAGGGTATAAGTGCCTTGAAGTTTCTACCGGACGCATCTATATTTCTCGTGATGTTGTTTTTGATGAGACACTTTTTCCTTTTGCCAAACTTCATCCTAATGCGGGATCTTTACTTCGTGCTGAAATTGCACTCTTATCTGATTCTGATGCACCTTCTGATCACGGGAGAAAATTAACTAAACTTGATCATGTGCAAAAATCCACAGGAAATTCTGATTTTGTTGCAATTTCTACTAATCCAAACTGTGATTTCATGTGTGAGGAAACAAACAAGGGCGGCGCGGAACACAATGCAGATTTGGCTGACGACACGCGATCCCAGGAGGATCCACGCGCTCCCAGGGCGGATCCGCTCGTGGGCCTGGACTCACGTGGGTAGGCGACCGACCGTGCAGCCAGGGTGGAACCTGCTGGTCGCGTCGCCTCACGCCACATCTCCGCGCATCGAGCCACCCACCGGCCCATGTGCGGGAAGGGGCGAATCCCCTGTCGCCGCGTCACCGCGGGCCTCCTCAGCGGCCGACCACGGGCGTGTGCCTGGCCCCACGGTGGCCAGCCGTGGCTGCGTGCCTGGGTCCCCGACTGGCAGGGCGTCGGATTCCGCCTCGGATCAGGAGCCGACAGATTTGCTCCCTGTCTTGGATAGAGAATCAGCTGGATCTTCTGTGGCCAATACAGCTTCACCAGGATCGCTTCCATCATCCACAGCGGTTGTTCCTGTGCCTTCTACAACTTCTCTTCGGCAAACAAGGTCCCGGTCAGGTATTGTCAAAGAAAAACAGTAAAATGATGGTACTATAAGGTATGACAAAGTTAAACGAGCCTTTCTTACCACTATCGGTGAACCAATTCATTTGCATGATTCCCTTGCTAATAACGATTGGAAGGAAGCTATGGACAATGAATATGATGCGCTTATGAAAAATAAAACTTGGCACTTGGTACCACCAAAACATGGAGACAATGTTATTGATTGTAAGTGGGTATACAAGATAAAAAGAAAGTATGATGGAAGCATAGACATGTATAAGGCTCGATTAGTTGCCAAAGGTTTTAAGGAAAGGTTTGGAATTGATTATGAAGATACCTTTAGCCTGTTGTTAAGTCTGCCCCTATTCGACTTGTTCTGTCCATTGCTATTTCTAGAGGATGAAGCTTAAGACAGTTAGATGTTCAAAACGCGTTTCTTCATGGTGTTCTTGAGGAAGAAGTGTTCACGAGGCAACCACCAGGCTATGAGGATCACAGCACACCACAGTATGTCTGTAAGTTGGATAAAGCATTATATGGCTTGAAACAAGTACCGAGAGCTTGGTATTCCAGATTGAGCATGCAGTTGCAACACCTTGGGTTCATACCATCCAAGGCAGATACCTCATTGTTCTTCTTTAGAAAAGGCAATGTTACTATTTTTGTGCTTTTTTATCTTGATGATATAATTGTTGCTAGTTCAAGTGCAGAAGCTACTACTTGCTTGCTTTAGGATTTGAAATTGGAGTTTGCCCTCAAAGACTTGGGTGACCTTCATTATTTTCTTGGAATAGAAGTGAAGAAAATTAAAGATGGCATACTTCTCTCACAGGAAAAATATACCACTGATATTCTCAGAAGAGTGGGTTTGGAAAATTGCAAGCCGGTTAGTACACCAATTTCTACCTCAGAAATGCTTACAGCAGAAAGTGGAGAACCTCTTGCACTAGTTGATGCAACAAATTATTGGAGTGTTGTAGGTGCTTTGCAATATTTAACCCTTACTCATACTGATATTTCCTACTCAGTAGACAAGGTATGCCAATATTTGCATGCACCTAGAACTACTCATTGGACTGTAGTTAAGAGAATTCTAGGGTATCTTAAGTACTCGGAAGGTCTTGGACTTCAAATTACCAAGTCCTCCTCTCTTCTTGTAACTGTTTATTCAGATGCAGACTGGGCAGGTTGTGCTGATGATAGAAGATCTACAGGTGGTTTTGCTGTTTTTTTGGGAACAAATCTTGTGTCATGGAGCGCAAGAAAACAGGCCATTGTCTCAAGATCAAGTACAGAGGTTGAATATAAAGCCTTGGCTAATGCTACAGCTGAAGTAATGTGGATTCAGACACTTCCTAATGAGCTTGGCATTAAAGCACCTCAGGCTACCAGACTATGGTGTGATAATATTGATGCAACCTATCTCTCAGCCAATCCGGTTTTTCATGCAAGAACAAAACACATTGAGGTTGACTTTCATTTTGTCAGAGAAAGAGTGGCTCGGAAGTTGCTTGAGATCAAGTTCATCCCTACAGGAGATCAGCTTGCAGATGGGTTTACAAAACCGCTTAATTTGAGAGGATTGGAACAGTTTACATACAATCTCAACCTTGGCAAAGCTCATTGAGGTTCAGATTGAGGGGGAGTGTTAGAATAGTTGTATAGGGATAGGACTTGTTGTTTAAACTTGTACTTCATCTCTATCTCTTCTTCTCTCTCCCGTGGCTCTCCTCTCCATATCTTCTGTAACGATCGTTATGATCAATCTCCACAACTTGTACGCCAAGGCTTATGCCATATGTATACAGATGCGGCCCGAGACAAAGGATTCAACGCTTTCTAACCTATTTTACACTGACTCCCCACCATTCTTCAAGCACTGCAATGAAAATATCAAACAAAAATTTCACTCTGAACTCAGTAGGCGGATCAACAATTGAAATAGAGTCAGTGATTAGTAAAATAAGGAAGATAATGTTTTGAAAACTCACAACCATCCTGCAGTCTTGATGTTCATCGACACAGCAGATCAACCTAATAGTACTACTACGTACGATGAGAATGCGATCGAACACACACACACGCGCGCGAGCGCGCACACACACACACATATTGGCTGAAGATAGTCAGTTTTAGAACCTACAAGGGAAAATGAAATTAAGGATTATATATACAGTCAAGAGGAATATTAGGATGGGCATCCGAGACTTATTCCTAAGGTATTACACAATGTGTGACAGGGAAATTGTTAAGGGTTCATCCACGCACATAGCAGCAAGAAAGAACTACTGAGAAAAAAAGACGCATGCATTCTTCCGGAATTAATACATACAGACAAGTGGTGAATCACTAGACAATACATTAAAATAGATTAAGCCAACTAGAAACGACTGGCTTGCATGTGCTGAACTAGATATACTGAGATACGAAAGCGTGAAACTGAAATACCTAGAATTGTGAATTGCACACACGTGTGGGCGTTTGCACATCGCCCACACGCCTTCATCACTACTCATTTTGCCACGTATGAATAGAGGACATCAGCAGAAATCTTTTTGTGTTTCGGCTTAACAATGTTTTATCTCTTAATTAAAAAAGCGAATTAAAAATCCGTTTTCACCATTAAATCCGTCTCGACGAGATCTTCAAAACTAGACCCCATGTTGATAATGTTTCGACGAATTTTTTTTTTGCCCAGCAGTTGCCATGATGTTTACACTATAGTTGCCATAGTGCTTAAACTAAAGTTGCCATGTGGCAATTTTAGTTTGTAGATCATGACAATTTTAGTTTTTTGATGATGGCAATTCCAGTATTTTAACTATGAAAATATTTTTCTATGAACCATGGCAATTTTAAGTGCATGTATCATGGCAATTTTAGTTTATGGTGCATGACAAGTCTAGTTTTTTAATTCCTCGTTTTATAATATGTCAAAAATTACTTTTAAATGTAAAAGAAAATAACTGAAACATATCATGGCAACTTCAGTGTAAACACCATGGCAATTCATGTGCAAT
This sequence comes from Aegilops bicornis, assembly GCA_021605145.1. Taxonomy (NCBI): domain Eukaryota; kingdom Viridiplantae; phylum Streptophyta; class Magnoliopsida; order Poales; family Poaceae; genus Aegilops; species Aegilops bicornis. The sequence continues at coordinate 650,893,368 of CM038674.1, forward strand.
AGACATGGCAACTTTTAACCAAAAAAATAATTCATCAAAATATATTGATATGAGATCTAGTTTCGAAGATCTCGTCGCGAGGGATTTAATGGTGAAAACGGATCTTCACTCGGATTTTTCATTTAAGAGATAAAACATTTTAAAAACTGAAAATTCAAAAAGATTCTCGCATGCATGCATTCAATGACGTGACAATCTATTTGCATTAGAGATGTGTGATGCGTCTTTCTTCCTGCCACACGTGTGGCAGTTATCGACGTCCAATTTTTTTGCCTCCCGCAAGGTCACTAGCCGTGGTGGGGTGTTATCCAACCGTGAAGTACGACACCACGACGGCTAACACTATGTAGCGTAGATCACAATCATGATTTCCAGCAAAGAATCGACCATAGCACGAAGGCCATGTCACCACAAAGCACCAGATAAGGCACGAATACAGGAGCGAAGTGCCTTACTAAACCGTCAATGTCAAGGTAGCCGAGGCGAAGCAGCACTGTCGAGGCCGAGCTGGCAGCGGCGGACACGGATGTTAGTTGAAAGGAGGAGATTGGATGCATCGATAATTCATTGACCGTGTGCATGATGCACATATATAGGTACAGGATGGACCGGCCTCTACTTGTCTCCCAAGATGTACAAATATACGAGGGGGAGAGAGAGATAAAATGCTATAAATACAGACCCAAGTCCTATACACATGCGGTGACAACGTACGCTCAACACCCCGCACAGTCGAAGCGTCGCCGGAGTCACAGAGACTGGACCGAAACTCCTCAAAGACTGGGGTCGGTAGTCCCTTAGTCATAACATCGGAAAACTGCTGAGTGGCAGGAACTTGGAAAACTCGAACCTTCCCAAGGGCTACCTGCTCGCGAACGAAGTGAATATCGAGCTCAATATGCTTCGTACGACGATGATGGACAGGGTTAGCGAAGACGGTAGACGGTGGAGACGTTGTCGTAGTAGATGATCGTGGCCTTAGGGATCACACAAAGCAACTCCTGGAGCAGCTGACGGAGCCAAGGGTACTCAGCAACGGCGTTAGCCACTGCCCGATACTCCGCCTCGGCACTCGAGTGAGAGATCGTGGGTTGTCGCTTGGACGACCACGAAATCAGCGAGGACCCGAGGTAGACACAATAGCCTAACGTAGAGCGACGCGTGCCCGGGCAGCCAGCCCGGTCGGTGTCAGAGTAGGTGACCATGTCGATGGAGGATGTCGTAAGAGTGAGTCCCAGGATCATAGTACCGCGTATGTACCGAAGGATACGCTTCACCAGAGTCCAGTGGGAGTCACGCGGGGAGTGCATGTGAAGGCAGACCTGCTGGACTGCATACTGCAAGTCAGGCCGAGTGAGGGTGAGGTACTGTAGGGCGCCGATGATGGAGCGGTAGAACGCGACGTCAGGCGCAGGGGAACCCTCCAAAGCAGAGACCTTCGCCTTACTGTCAACAGGCATGGGGGAGGGCTTGCAGTTAAACATATTCGCACGCTCAAGAAGCTCTGAGTGTACTTCTGCTGATGCAGGAAGAACCCATCGGCACAGCGAACAACCGATGCCTAGGAAGTAGTGCAGCGCTCTCAGATCCTTAAGGGCAAACTTATCACGAAGACGAGCCGTGAGCTGCTGAAGAAGCCCAGGTGAGGATGCCGTCAGGATGATGTCGTCAACATAGAGCAGCAGGTACACAGTAGCAGTGCCCTGATGATAGACGAAGAGAGAAGCGTCGGAGCATGTGGTGAGGAACCCGAGCTGCCACAAGAACACGACCATACGCTGGTACCACGCCCGGGGGCCTGCTTCGGTCCATAGAGAGATCGAGAGAGCAAGCACACGTGGTCAGGATGCTTGGCGTCGATGAAGCCGGTCGGCTGCTCATAGAAGATCCATTCCGTGAGGTGGCCGTGCAGAAAGGCATTGAAAACGTCCAATTGATGCACGGGCCAGGCATGGGAGATCGCCCGCTGCAACACTGTGCGGATCGTGCCCGGTTTAACAATCGGGATGAAGGCGTCGGTGAAATCCACGCCGGCGTGCCGGCGGAAGCCGCGCACCACCGGCGGAAGCCGACATTGTAGCGCTCGAGAGAACCGTCGAGGTGGGTCATGTGGCGAAACACCCATTTGCCACTGATAACGTTGTCATGAGGGGGCCGCAGAACAAGATGCCACGTGCGGTTGCGCTGCAACGCGTCGAACTCCTCGCGCATCGTGGCGAGCCAATGTGGGTCACGAAGGGCCGCGCGTGCGGATGAGAGGATGGGCGACAGTGGAGAGGACGAGGTTGACACCGTGCACGCATACTCGTCGGCGGCATAGCGCGTGCTGGGCCGGTGGATACCGACGCGAGACCGAGTCATCATGCCAGCAGGGGGCAGGTCGACCGCCACGGGACACTAGTAGAAAAAGGGTCAAACGTGAAGCACATTAGTGCCGGTTTGCATTAGAGCCGGCACTAATGTGTATATTAGTGTCGGTTCGTGGCGGCGATCAATAGTACTGGTTCGTGGCGAACCTGTAGTACCGGTTCGTACCACGAACCGGTACTAAAGAGGCTGTGTCGACTGCGGTCGAACTATGGCCCCACCATCATCATCTAGTGCCGGTTCGAACCACGAACCGGTACTAATGACGTTGTGGCAGGCTGTTTTTAGTCCCACCTCGCTCCCCTAACAAGCCTTTTACCACCTTAAATATGTTACTTCTCAAACTATCACAAGCAGTTGGTCTTCATTGAACTCTATGTGTAGGATCTGTGGCTGCAATAGGAGTCTTCGCCGGTTCTTAAATCGGTCGTAGATTCCTATTGACGATGTAGATTCTATACAAAAAGATCATTGATGATCAATGTATTTTTTTATATGTACTAGATTCCTATTGGCGATGTAGATTCTATACAAAAAGATCATTGATGCTCAATGTATTTTTTATATGTACTTCTCTGTAGCAGGCGCGTTTTGGCTGAAAGGCGGTACTGACCAATGTATTTTTCCTCCGTTCAGATGCACAATTTAAATATGTCAATTTGGACATGTTATTTTTAAAACTATCACAAGCAGGAAGAGGAAGAGGAAGAAGAAGAAGAGGAAGAAGAAGAAGAAGAGGAAGCAGAAGAAGAAGAAGAAGAAGAAGAAGAGGAAGCAGAAGAAGAAGAAGAAGAAGAAGAAGAAGAAGAAGAAGAAGAAGAAGAAGAAGAAGAAGAAGAAGAAGAAGAAGAAGCATTCAGTATGCACCATTCAAAGCGACGCCATCAACTTTCAACCATTTCTGCCTTTATTTGCTATTTTTCATGCATTCAATGATTTGTTTTGAGAACTAAATGACCTGGAAATTGAAAAGCACTACAAATGAACTCTGAAAAAGTTGAAACTTGGCATGGTATCATCATTTCACCCACATAGCATGTGCAAGAAAGTAGAGAGGCTTACGGCTAAAACTAGATGCACTTCGTTTACAAACTGAACAATCTCTTTCGAAGTAGTCAGGTTTCTGACGAAATTAAACTCATCTGTTACAAAGGCATTTTATTTTTTTAAACTTATTACAACACCAGAATTTCTTTTTTTAAAACTTTGGTTATAACTCCAGACTTTGACCATCAAGTTTTGCAGAAAAGAAAAAAAGCAGAAAAGAAAAAAATTATATTAAAAAACTACTCAGAAATAAATAGAAGAAAATAAATATAGCAGAAAAGAAAAAACTACTCAGAAATAAATATAACAGAAAAGAAAAAAATATATTTGCTATTTTTCAATCGTTCACAAAATGACCGTGAAACTGAAAGTCACTACAAAATGAACTCTGAAAATGTTGAATTTTGGCAAACTAGATGAAAAACTACTCACGAATAAATATAACAGAAAAGAAAAAACTATACAAAAAACTACGAAGAAATAAATAGAAGAAACAGAAAAGAAAAAAAAATTGGGGCGCTGCCCTGTGGGCCTGCTACGCCACAGGCGTGCAATTACAGGCCCTAAAGGCCCAGCAGACTCACAGGGCAGCGCACAGAAATTAGGCCCACAAGCCTGCTATATAGAGGAGTTCAAAGAGGCAGTCGCGACTAGGCTTATAAACCAGTGCAGCTGCCCTTCGCCCGGCGAGATGGGACTAAACTTTGCGAACTGCGGGGTGGCAGCGCGAGGCCTTTAGTACCGGTTGGTGGCTCCAACCGGTACTAAAGATCACCCTTTAGTACCCGGTTGGTGCCACCAACCGGTACGAAAGGCCTGCTCTTCCCGCCTCTTGGCCTGGCCAAAGTTGGCCTTTAGTATCGGTTGGTGGCTCCAACCGGTACTAAAGGGTGATCCTATATATATAGCAGTTACGAAAATTCCAGTTACATCTCCCCACTTCGTCTCCAATCTCTCGCGACATCGCTGCTGCTACCGCCGACTCGTTGCCGCCGCCGTCGCCGTCAGTCTGGTTGCCGTTGCCGCTGTCCCCGCCACGCCATTATCGTTGCTGCTCGCCGCCTGGTCTGCCGCCATGTCCCAGATGCCTCAGACCACAAGGCTGGGCGCCTACCAGACGCTGCCACTCCACGCACACAAGGCCGGGCGCCTACCAGACACGCCATTTCAAGATCAGACACGCGCCCGCCAGACAGATGGGGCGGCGTATGGGCGGCGTACACACACATACACACATACACACACATATATACACACATACACACACTACACACGTACACACACACACACACATTTTTTTTTACTTATTTTCTGTTTTCTGTTTTCTGTTTTTTAGAAAATTTAATTAGATATTAATTATCTAGGTATGTGAGATTTGAACTAGTTGAATAATTAATATAACTAGTTTATTTTTAGTAATAAAATTGTCTAACTAGTTTATTTATTTAGGTATATGAGATTTGAACTAGTTGAATAATTAATATAACTAGTTTATTTTTAGTTTGTTAATGAGTTTTTTGTTTATTTAATTTTTTATATATTTTGAGTTTATATAAATTATTCTATTTTGAGTAAGTACTACATTATTCTATTTATAGTAAGTGCTTAGTAGTTGAACTAGTTGAAGTAGTTTATTTTTAGCAAGAAAATTAATAGAACTAGTTTCTTTTTTAGTCAAATTGAGAGCACTATATGCAAGGCATATGCATATGATTAGTTGAATAATAATGATCTAATTTAGTCTTTGAATTATGAGCATTATAGGAAATGTCATCATCGGACGACGAAAGTCTCCCGGTGCGATCGGTGCCACGACGATCGAGGTGAGTGCGACAGGCCTCACTGGACGATGGTCGGCGCTTCAAAGATTAAGCTCGAGGAGACTTTCAAGTTGAAACGGTAATTTTCATCTTTTACAATTCGAGTATAGTTTTTTCATAATTAAGCATGACTTCAACTATTTCAACATGTAATTTTCATCTTTTACAATTCGAGTATAGTTGATCCCATGCCATGCAAGACGCGCTATGTCTTGGAGAGGATGGATTTTGAAGACCATGAAAATTTTGAAAGCGAAGAAAATTCACCTAAGGACCCATCATGATGTGGATTTTGAAGTAAAGTTGTATAATGCTGAGAGCGTAACCCATTTTGGTTGCAAAAATTGGGAAGCATTTTGCAAATTGTATGGTTTTGATGAGGGTATGCTTGTCACCATGGATCTTGGTGATCCTGAAATCGAGCAAGACAATATGGACATTTGGGTCCTTGTTGATACTCCTCCAGTTCTACCGCTATGTGAGTTTCTCAAACATAGTTAATTATTAATAGAACTTATATTGTTTATTTCAAAATAGTTGACAACTTATTTCCATTGACAGCTTATTTTGAAGTATCAAAGAATGTGCAGAATATGGTAGATAGAACTTACTACACCGATGGCTCTGAGTTACTTACAAGGAGAAAACTCATCTGGTTGGATTTTGTAATGATATTGAGAATTACAATATCTACAATCGAACTCCTCAACATTATGGTCAATACGTGCCACTAGTGCACGTGTTGAACTACGGTAACTACCATGGAGATACCCTGATAAGTTTTTTACTATTACGACATCCGTGCATCTTTTTGCGTACTTCTAAAACTAGTACATCATTGCTAATTACGGTTATTACTATGTTTTTCAACAGCTTACCCCAGAGAATTGTGTGCCTCATTTGATGTATCGTAATGGCGGCAGCGTTAAGTGTTTTGAACATATATCCAGGTCATCCTCTGAATCTCAACTGTCCATACGGATTTCTAAAAGAAGTGGAGACATGACAATCAAAGGATGGAAAAAATGTATGGACAGTCGTAAGGAGCTTCTTGGAAGCAAAAGGAAGCGAGGCGCAAGAATTGGAGACAGGATGATCTCCATTCTTCATAATGGAGAGTCGTGGTCTATATTGTTTTATGCTATTTTACCTTAAGTGTGTTTAGGTCCGATCCTACCGACAATCTGATGATCATGTGCTAAGAACAATTATGTAGGGTTGGGTTCGATGACTATGAGGATGATGATCGTATGACTTATTATTACGAGTAGAAGTTGTATGATGATGCTTGATTAATTAGCTAGTAGGACTTGTTATTATATATGATGATGTATGATGCGAGCATGCATGAGTTATTATATATATATCTGCGGGTGAAACGAAAAAGAATTAAAATGGAAAACACAAAATTAAATGAAAAAGAAATCATAAAACAAACCCCCCCCCCCCAAACATTTTAGTACTGGTTGGTGTTACCAACCGGTACTAAAGGGCTCCCGGCCCCTGGAGCTGGCTCGTGCCACGTGGTGGCCCTTTAACACCGGTTCGTGCTGAACCGGTACTAAAGGGGGGGGGGCCTTTAGTGCCCACACTTTAGTGTCGGTTCCTAAACCAGCACTAAAGGGCCTTACGAACCGGTGCTATTGCCCGGTTCTGCACTAGTGGGAGCAACGGACGAGGGTGGTGAAGAGTCCGTCGCAGCCGGCGGCGTGGAGGGATCGGCCGGTGCAGCGCCTGCCGCGGGAGGAGCTGGGTCCCCCAAGAGGCCTCCCGAGGGGCTGGGGGCAGGGGTGGCCGCGCCCGTAGGGGACGCTCCCGTGGAGGCCGACGCAGAGGGGCTCGTGCTCGCGCCCGTGGGGGCCGCGCCGGGCCCATGTCCAGAGCAGCCATGCCCGGAGGGGCTGCATGGGGGCGCGCCGAGGTGAGGGTGCCATCAAGGGGCGCCGAGTTCGCTGCAGAAGGTGGTACCTTGTGAAAAGGAAATACCCGCTCATCAAAGTACACGTGTCGGAAGGTGTACACACGGTGGGAGACAGGGTCGTAGCACTGGTAACCTTTGGTGTTAGGAGTATATCCTAGGAAGATACACGCTACGGATCGAGGAGCGAGTTTGTGTGGTGCAGTAGAAGCGGTACTAGGATAGCAAAGGCAACCAAATATGCGGAGACCATCGTAGGATGGGGGGGCAAAGAGAAGATGGTGTGGAGTGTAGTTCCAACGGGGACGACACGGCCTAATGTTAAGAAGAAGTGTGGCGGTGGCGAGTGCATCGGGCCAAAACTGAGGGGGAACGTTGGAGTGAAACAACAACGTTCGGACGCAGTCGTTACGAGTGTGAAGAATGCGCTCGGCGCGACCGTTTTGCTGGGATGTGTTGGGGCATGTTAGGCGAAAGGTGGTGCCGTATGATGCGAGAAGTTGGCGAGTGGCAGCATTGTCAAACTCTTTTCCGTTGTCAGTTTGGAAGGCAAGAATAGGGCGCCCGAACTGGGTGGTGATGTAGGAGTAAAAGGCCGTAGGGTGGCGAGGGCATCGGACTTGCGGCGGAGCGGAAACGTCCATGCAAAGTGAGAAGAATCATCAAGTAAAACAAGATAATATAGGAAGCCCGTGTTGCTTGCAACGGGAGATGTCCATAATTCACTATGAAGTAACTGAAACGAAAAAGTAGAAATAGTGTTTGACGCGCTAAAGGGTCGACGAACATGTTTACCGAGACGACAAGCATGACAAGTGTGCCCGTCGAATTAATTACATGAAAATGAAAAACTCTTGAGAATCTGACGAAGGTCGGTGGAGTTGGGATGACCCAAATGTGCATGCCAAAGATCGATGCCGGCGGAGAGGGCAACCGGAGAGGCGGTTGTGGCGGTGGAGGCGGAGGTGGAGTGCACCGGGTACAAGTCATCGAGGCTGTCACATCGGTGGAGAACCATCCGTGTACGGGCGTCCTTCACAAAGAAACCAGGATCATCAAATTCAACAGTGAGAGGATTGTCACGTGCAAGGCGACGAAGGGAGACAAGATTTTTAACCAGGTCAGGTGAGACAAGTGAAGGAAATATGCCCTAGAGGCAATAATAAAGTTATTATTTATTTCCTTATTTCATGATAAATGTTTATTGTTCATGCTAGAATTGTATTAACCGGAAACATAATACATGTGTGAATACATAGACAAACAGAGTGTCACTAGTATGCCTCTACTAGACTAGCTTGTTAATCAAAGATGGTTAAGTTTCCTAACCATAGACAAAGGAGTTGTCATTTGATTAACAAGGTCACATCATTGGTTGAATGATCTGATTGACATGACCCATTCCATTAGCTTAGCACCCGATCGTTTAGTATGTTGCTATTGCTTTTATCCATGACTTATACATGTTCCTATAAATATGAGATTTTGCAACTCCGTTTACGGAGGAACACTTTGGTACTACCAAGCGTCACAACGTAATCGGGTGATTATAAAGGAGTACTACAGGTGTCTCCAAAGGCAGATGTTGGGTTGGCGTATTTCGAGATTAGGATTTGTCACTCCGATTGTCGGAGAGGTATCTCTGGGCCCTCTCGGTAATGCACATCACTAAGCCTTGCAAGCATTACAACTAATGAGTTAGCTGTGAGATGATGTATTACGGAACGAGTAAAGAGACTTGCCAAGAATGAGATTGAACTAGGTATTGGATACCGACGATCGAATCTCGGGCAAGTAACATACCGATGACAAAGGGAACAACGTATGTTGTTATGCGGTCTGACCGATAAAGATCTTCGTAGAATATGTAGGAGCCAATATGGGCATCCAGGTCCCGCTATTGGTTATTGACCGGAGACGTGTCTCGGTCATGTCTACATTGTTCTCGAACCGTAGGGTCCGCACGCTTAAGGTTTCGATGACGGTTATATTATGAGTTTGTGTATTTTGATGTACCGAGGGAGTTCGGAGTCCCGGATATGATCACGGACATGACGAGGAGTCTCGAAATGGTCGAGACATAAAGATTGATATATTGGACGGCTATATTCGGACACCGGAAAGGTTCCGAAGTTTCGGAGAAAACCGGAGTGCGGAGGGGTTACCGAACCCCCGGGAAGTAATGGGCCTTATTGGGCCAAGAGGGAGAGAGAGGGCCACACCAGGAGGTGGCGCGCCCCCCCATGGGGAGTCCGAATAGGACAAGGAGGCGCGCCCCCTTCCTCTCCCTCTCTCTCTTCCTTCCCCCTTCCTCCTTCCTAGTTGGACTAGGAAAGGGGAGTCCTACTCCCACTAGGAGGAGGACTCCCCCCCTCCCTTGGCGCGCCTCCTAGGGCCGGCCGGCCCTCCCCCTTGCTCCTTTATATATGGGGCAGGGGGGCACCCTAGAACATACAAGTTGATCCTTGAGATCGTTCCTTAGCCGTGTGCGGTGCCCCCCTCCACCATATTCCACCTCGGTCATATCGTAGCGGTGCTTAGGCGAAGCCCTGCGTCGGTAGAACATCAAGATCGTCACCATGCCGTCGTCTTGTGGAACTCTCTCTCCCGGAGCTTTGCTGGATCGAACTGAGGAGCGTCACCAAGCTGTACGTGTGTCAAGAACTTCGGAGGCGCCGGAGTAATGCTTGGCGCAGGATCGGTTGGATCGCGAGGAGAACGTCGACTACTTCCTCTACGTTGTGATTGCTTCCGCTTGGTCTATGAGGGTACGTAGACAACACTCTCCCTCTCGTTGCAATGCATCACCATGATCTTGCGTGGGCGTAGTACATTTTTTGAAATTACTACGTTCCCCATCAGTGGCATCAGAGCCTAGGTTGTTAGTGTTTGATGTTTTGCATGAGTAGAACTCAAGTGAGTTGTGGGCGATACAAGTCATACTGCCTACCAAAGCATGTCATACTTTGGTTCAGCGGTATTGTGAGATGAAGCGGCCCGGACCGACATTACGCGTGACGCTTACGCGAGACTGGTTTCACCGTTCTGAGCACTCGTGCTTAAAGGTGGCTGGCGGGTGTCTGTCTCTCTCACTTTAGTTGAACTGAGTGTGGCTACGCCCGGTCCTTGAGAAGGTTAAAAGCGGAGTCTATTTGACGTAAGTATCGTTGTGGTCTTGATGCGTGGGTGAGATTGGTTCTTGCTTAAGCCCGTAGCAGCCACGTAAAATTTGCAACAACAAAGTAGAGGACGTCTAACTTGTTTTTGCAGGGCATGTTGTGATGTGATATGGTCAAGACGTGATGCTATATTTTATTGTATGAGATGATCATGTTTTGTAACCGTAGTTATCGGCAACTGGCTGGAGCCATATGGTTGTCGCTTTATTGTATGAAATGCAAACGCCCTGTAATTGCTTTACTTTATCACTAAGCGGTAGCGATAGTCGTAGAAGCAATAGATGGCGTAACGACAACGATGCTACGATGGAGATCAAGGTGTCGGCCGATGACGATGGTGATCACGACGGTGCTTGAGATGGAGATCACAAGCACAAGATGATGATGGCCATATCATATCACTTATATTGATTGCATGTGATGTTTATCCTTTATGCATCTTATTTTGCTTTGATTGACGGTAGCATTTTAAGATGATCTCTCACTAAAATTATCAAGTAGTATTCTCCCTGAGTATGCACCGTTGCCAAAGTTCGTCGCCGAGACACCACGTGATGAACGGGTGTGATAAGCTCTCGTCCATCTACAACGGGTGCAAGCCAGTTTTGCACACGCAGAATACTCGAGTTATACTTGACGAGCCTAGCATATGCAGATATGGCCTCGGAACACGAAGACCGAAAGGTCGGCGTGAATCATATAGTAGATATGATCAACATAAGATGTTCACCATTGAAAACTACTCCATCTCACGTGATGATCGGTTATGGTTTAGTTGATTTGGATCACGTGATCACTTAGATGACTAGAGAGATGTCTGTCTAAGTGGGAGTTCTTAAGTAATATGATTAATTGAACTTAAATTTATCATGAACTTAGTACCGATAGTATCTTGCTTGTCTATGTTTGTTTATAGATAGATGGCTCTCCGTTGTTCCATTGAATTTTAATGCGTTCCTTGAGAAAGCAAAGTTGAAAGATGATGGTAGCAATTACACGGATCGGGTCCGTAACTTCGAGGATTATCCTCATTGCTGCACGTAAGAGTTACGTCCTGGATGCACCGCTAGGTGCCAGGCTTCTTCTTGATGCAACTGACGACGTTAAGAATGTCTAGCAGAGCAAAGCTGATGACTACTCAATAGTTCAGTGTGCCATGCTTTACGACTTAGAACCGGGTCTTCAACGACGTTTTGAACGTCATGGAGCATATGAGATGTTCCAGGAGTTGAAGTTGATATTTCAACAGAATGCCCGGATTGAGAGATATGAAGTCTCCAATAAGTTCTATAGCTGCAAGATGGAAGAGAATGGAGTGCTCGGTGAGCACATACTCGTAATGTCCGGGTATTACAATCACTTGACTCAACGGGAGTTGATCTTCCGGATGATTGTGTCATTGATGTAATTCTTCAATCATCGCCACCAAGCTACAAAGGCTTTGTGATGAACTATAATATGCAAGGGTTAGTAAAGACTATGCACGAGCTCTTCGCAATGCTAAAGGCTGCGGAGGTAGAAATCAAGAAGGAGCATCAAGTGTTGATGGTCAATAAGACCACTAGTTTCAAGAAGAAAGGCAAAGGGAAGAAGAAGGGGAACTTCAAGAAGAACAGCAAACAAGTTGCTGCTCGGGAGAAGAAACCCAAGTCTGGACCTAAGCCTGAGACTGAGTGCTTCTACTGCAAGCAGACTGGTCACTGGAAGCGGAACTGCCCCAAGTATTTGGCGGATAAGAAGGATGGCAAGGTGAACAAAGGTATATGTGATATACATGTTATTGATGTGTACCTTACTAGAGCTCGCAGTAGCACTGGTATTTGATAATGGTTACATTGCTAATATTTGCAACTCGAAACAGGGACTACGGATTGCTTAACACCGGCAAAGGACGAGGTGACGATGCGCGCGTGGAAATGGTTCCAAAGTCGATGTAATCGCGGTCGGCACGCTACCTCTACATCTACCTTCGGGATTAGTTTTAGACCTAAATAATTGTTATTTGGTGCCAGCGTTGAGCATGAACATTATATCTGGATCTTGTTTGATGCGAGACGGTTATTCATTTAAATCAGTAGAATAATGGTTGTTCTATTTATATGAATAATATCTTTTATGGTCATGCACCCTTGAAGAGTGGTCTATTTTTATGAATCTCGATAGTAGTGATACACATATTCATAATGTTGAAACCAAAAATGCAGAGTTGATAATGATAGTGCAACTTATTTGTGGCACGCCATTTAGGTCATATCGGTATAAAGCGCATGAAGAAACTCCATCTTGATGGACTTTTGGAGTCACTTGATTATGAATCACTTGGCACTTGCGAACCGTGCCTCATGGGCAAGATGACTAAAACCCGTTCTCCGGTACTATGGAGAGAGCAACAGATTTGTTGGAAATCATACATACAGATGTATGTGGTCCGATGAATGTTGAGGCTCGTATGGCGGATATCGTTATTTTCTCACCTTCACAGATGATTTAAGCAGATATGGGTATATCTACTTAATGAAACATAAGTCTGAAACATTTGAAAAGTTCAAAGAATTTCAGAGTGAAGTTGAAAATCATCGTAATAAGAAAATAAAGTTTCTACGATCGGATCGTGGAGGCGAATAATTGAGTTACGAGTTTGGTCTACATTTGAAACAATGCGGAATAGTTTCAACTCACGCCACCCGGAACACCACAGCGCAATGGTGTGTCCGAACGTCGTAATCGCACTTTACTAGATATGGTGCGATCTATGATGTCTCTTACAGATTTACCGCTATCGGTGTGGGGTTATGCTCTTGAGACGGCCGCATTCACGCTGAATAGAACACCGTCAAAATCCGTTGAGACGACACCTTATGAACTATGGTTTAGCAAGAAACCAAAGTTGTCGCTTTCTTAAAGTTTGGGGATGCGATGCTTATGTGAAAAAGCTTCAACCTGATAAGCTCGAACCTAAATCGGAGAAATGTGTCTTCATAGGATACCCAAAGGAGACAGTTGGGTACACCTTCTATCACAGATCCGAAGGCAAGACATTTGTTGCTAACAATGGATCCTTTCTAGAGAAGGAGTTTCTCTCGAAAGAAGTGAGTGGGAGGAAAGTAGAACTTGATGAGGTAACTGTACCTTCTCCATTATTTGAAAGTAGTTTATCACGAAACCGGTTTCTGCGACATCTACACCAAATAGTGAGGAAGTTGATGATCTTGATAATTAAACTACATATCAATTTACTACAGAACCTAGTAGATAAACCAGAGTAAGATACGCAACAGAGTGGTACGGTAATCCTGTTCGGAAGTCAAGCTACTAGATCATGATGAACCTACGAACTATGAAGAAGCGATGGTGAGCCCAGATTCCGCAAAATGGCTTGAGGCCATGAAATCTGAGATGGGATCCATGTATGAAAACAAAGTGTGGACTTTGGTTGACTTGCCCGAGGGTCGGCAAGCAATAGAAAACAAGTGGATCTTCAAGAAGAAGACCGACGTTGACGGTAATATTACATCTACAAAGCTCGACTTGTCGCAAAGGGTTTTCGACAAGTTCAAGGGATTGACTACGATGAGACCTTCTCACCAGAAGCGATGCTTAAGTCTGTCCGAATCATGTTAGCAATTGCCGCATTTTATGATTATGAAATTTGGCAAATGGATGTAAAGACTGCATTCCTGAATGGATTTACGGAAGAAGAGTTGTATATGATGCAACCGTAAGGTTTTATCGATCCAAAGGAGCTAACAAAGTGTGCAAGCTCCAGCGATCCATTTATGGACTGGTGCAAGCATCTCGGAGTTGGCATAAACGCTTTGATAGTGTGATCAAAGTATTTGGGTTTATACAGACTTTTGGAGAAGCCTGTATTTACAAAAAAGTGAGTGGGAGCTCTGTAGCATTTCTGATATTATATGTAGATGACATATTACTAATCGGAAATGATATAGAATTTCTGGATAGCATAAAGGGATACTTGAATAAGAGTTTTTCGATGAAGGACCTCGGTGAAGCTGCTTACATATTGGGCATCAAAATCTATAGAGATAGATCAAGACGCTTAATTGGACTTTCACAAAGCACATACCTTGACAAAATTTTGAAGAAGTTCAAAATGGATCAAGCAAAGAAAGGGTTCTTGCACGTGTTACAAGGTGTGAAGTTGAGTAAGACTCAATGCCCGACCACCGCAGAAGATAGAGAGAAAATGAAAGATGTTCCCTATGCCTCAGCCATAGGCTCTATCATGTATGCAATGTTGTGTACCAGACCTGATGTGTGCCTTGCTATAAGCTTAGCAGGGAGGTACCAAAGTAATCCAGGAGTGGATCACTGGACAGCGGTCAAGAACATCCTGAAATACCTGAAAAGGACTAAGGATATGTTTCTCGTATATGGAGGTGACAAAGAGCTCATCATAAACGGTTACGTTGATGCAAGCTTTGACACTGATCCGGACGATTCTAAATCGCAAACCGGATACGTATTTACACTAAACGGAGGCTGTCGGTTGGTGCAGTTCTAAACAAAGCGTCGTAAGCGGGATCTACATGTGAAGCGGAATACATAGCAGCGGAAGCAGCTAATGAAGGAGTCTGGATGAAGGAGTTCATATCCGATCTAGGTGTCATACCTAGTGCATCGGGTCCAATGAAAATCTTTTGTGACAATCTTTGGAGCAATTGCTTTAGCAAAGGAATCCAGATTTCACAAGAGAACCAAACACATCAAGAGGCGCTTCAATTCCATCCGGACTTAGTCCGTGGGAGACATAGAGATTTGCAAGATACATACGGATCTGAATGTAGCAGACCCGTTGACTAAGCCTCTTCCACGAGCAAAACATGATCAGCACCAAGACTCCATGGGTGTTAGAATCATTACTATGTAATCTAGATTATTGACTCTAGTGCAAGTGGGAGACTGAAGGAAATATGCCCTAGAGGCAATAATAAAGTTATTATTTATTTCCTTATTTCATGATAAATGTTTATTGTTCATGCTAGAATTGTATTAACCGGAAACATAATACATGTGTGAATACATAGACAAACAGCAGTGTCACTAGTATGCCTCTACTAGACTAGCTTGTTAATCAAAGATGGTTAAGTTTCCTAACCATAGACAAAGGAGTTGTCATTTGATTAACAAGGTCACATCATTGGTTGAATGATCTGATTGACATGGCCCATTCCATTAGCTTAGCACCCGATCGTTTAGTATGTTGCTATTGCTTTTATCCATGACTTATACATGTTCCTATAACTATGAGATTATGCAACTCCCGTTTACGGAGGAACACTTTGGTACTACCAAACGTCACAACGTAATCGGGTGATTATAAAGGAGTACTACAGGTGTCTCCAAAGGCAGATGTTGGGTTGGCGTATTTCGAGATTAGGATTTGTCACTCCGATTGTTGGAGAGGTATCTCTGGGCCCTCTCGGTAATGCACATCACTAAGCCTTGCAAGCATTACAACTAATGAGTTAGCTGTGAGATGATGTATTACGGAACGAGTAAAGAGACTTGCCAAGAATTGAGATTGAACTAGGTATTGGATACCGACGATCGAATCTCGGGCAAGTAACATACCGATGACAAAGGGAACAACGTATGTTGTTATGCGGTCTGACCGATAAAGATCTTCGTAGAATATGTAGGAGCCAATATGGGCATCCAGGTCCCGCTATTGGTTATTGACGGAGACGATGTCTCGGTCATGTCTACATTGTTCTCGAACCGTAGGGTCCATGCGCTTAAGGTTTCGATGACGGTTATATTATGAGTTTGTGTATTTTGATGTACCGAAGGAGTTGAGTCCCGGATGTGATCACGGACATGACGAGGAGTCTCGAAATGATCGAGACATAAAGATTGATATATTGGACGGCTATATTCGGACACGGAAAGGTTCCGGAAGTTTCGGAGAAAACCGGAGTGCCGGAGGGGTTACAAGAACCCCCCGGGGAAGTAATGGGCCTTAGTGGGCCAAGAGGGGAGAGAGAGGGCCGCACCAGGAGGTGGCGCCCCCCCCCCCCATGGGGAGTCCGAATAGGACAAGGAGGGGCGCGCCCCCTTTCCCTCTCTCCCTCTCTTTCCTTCCCCTTCCTCCTTCCTAGTTGGACTAGGAAAGGGAGTCCTACTCCCACTAGGAGGAGGACTCCCCCCTCCTGGCGCGCCTCCTAGGGCCGGCCGGCCCTCCCCTTGCTCCTTTATATACAGGCAGGGGCACCCTAGAACATACAAGTTGATCCTTGAGATCGTTCCTTAGCCGTGTCGGTGCCCCTCCACCATATTCCACCTCGGTCATATCGTAGCGGTGCTTAGGCGAAGCCTGCGTCGGTAGAACATCAAGATCGTCACCACGCCGTCGTCTTGTGGAACTCTCTCTCTCCCGGAGCTTTGCCGGATCGGAGCCTGAGGAGGCGTCACCGAGCTGTACGTGTGTCAAGAACTTCGGGCGCCGAATGCTGGCGCTGGGATCGGTTGGATCGCGAGGAGAACGTCGACTACTTCCTCTACGTTGTGATCGCTTCGCTTCGGTCTAGGAGAATGCGTAGACAACACTCTCCCCTCTCGTTGCTATGCATCACCATGATCTTGCGTGTGCGTAGGAAATTTTTTGAAATTACTACGTTCCCCAACAACAAGAACATTAGTCATATTAATAGGCATGGTATTAGAGGAAAAGAAACTATGACCGACATGAGTAATGGGCATGGAGGAACCATCACCGAGGGTGATGCAGTTCGAGGTGGTGCCCGGAAAGGAGGAAGCAAGGTTACCGGGGTGCGACGTCATGTGGGCGGTAGCCCCCGTGTCCATGTACCAATCACCGACACCTTCGTAGGTAGAGGGGGACGGCGTCGAGTGCAGCGCGGCGAGGAGTGTGGGATCCCACGGGTTAATCAGTTTTTAAAATAAGTTCATCAAAAAGTTAAAAAGTTCATTCCTTTTCAAAAAAAAGTTAATCGAGTTTGAAAAAATGTTCATTGAACTTGAAAAAGTTCACTGAAATTGGAAAAAAGTTTATAGAATTGAACAGCAAAACTACTATGTGTGCGACGTGCGAAGTATATTATAACTGATTCCCGCATCAATGCGCGAAGTATCATCTAGTTTATACAAATCGTATTATTGGTGGTGAACTTTTCTTGCTGTACCAATGATATACGGCGAAGCACCGACATGAGTATAGCTCAGTTACTAAGAAAAATAATATGCGGGCGACTTCTCTTTGTTTGATGCGATGATAAATCCGGAGGTCGGCTGAATTTCCATTCAGAAAGTGTTGTGTTGTAGATTAGAAACGAGAGCAATATCAATGATAATGAACCATATTCACCCACAAAAAAAGTAAAAAAAAAAAACCCAATGAACCATATTATCGGTCGTACGTGTGTACTACATGTGTATCTGTGTTCGCTTCCATCCAAGTGAATATTACATGGAAATCAAGTTCCGAAGAAAACTTCACGAAAAAGATCGTTTGAAAGTTTTCAAAAAAGTCTAAAACAAATACAGGAGCTATGAAAAGGACAAATTTAGCAAAAAATAGTGGTGTCCGCTGTTTGGCACTATTTAATGTTGATTTTGATGTTTTGTACTCCCTCCGTCTCATAATGTAAGACGTTTTTTTACTCTAGTGTAGAGTGAAAAAACGTCTTACATTATGAAACGGAGGGAGTACCTCATAAATACTGCACACGTCAGACGGGAGCGACGACCCGCTTATACTGCTGCACCACAACTCTTGTGACGTGGGCGAGACCTTCGTCGTCCGAGGCTGCGGAGAAATTGGACAACTTCAGATGAACTCATAATAATGCCATGTGGTGGCTTTCAAGTTCAAACGCATTTCCATTTTTTAAGGCACAAACACATTTCCATGACCGGGACTGCAACGGCATTGCTGACCGACATGTACCTGTCAAGCACATATGCAGGGACTCAGGAGTCCAGATGTTCAGTTCATGTTTCAGTCTATGTATGTTTGTATGTACTTCAGGAGTATGTATGTACTCTCTCCGTTTGAAAATACTCGTTGGAGAAATGAATGTATCTAGACGTATTTTAGTTTTAGATATATCTATTTTTATTAATTTCTCCGACAAGTATTTCCGGACGGAAAGAGTATGTGTGAATTCTGATGAGTGGAAGAAACAGTTGATGTACCCAACCACCGTTGCTTGACGGGCCCCCTGCACATGCAGCCGGTGCAGGATGGGGCTGCAGCAGAACAAAGCACAGCACATTCAGAAACTAACCACATTCAGAAAGCGCACATAATTCAGACCAAAACATGAGAGACCACAGATCATGGAAAGAAAACTGACTTGGTTTCACGGCTCTGGGCCTCTGGTCACCACCGTCCCGTACCACCACAGCGTCCGAAAGACACAAGCATCATCGATCATGGCATGCCATTGCCGAGGCGGCAATCAAGCTCGGGATGCTGAGGATAGCTTCTGGTTTACAACCCAAACAAACTCCACTCGCCGTCACCGCCTCCGCCCGTCGCACCTGCCGTCGGCAAAGGGGTGAACACAGTCAGATGGGAGCGTCGGTGCAGGTGACGCCGCAGAGCGGCGCGTACGGGGATGGACCCTCTGCCACGGCTTCCGCCTCCTCGACTGTGGCTGGGCCTGGACCGATCACTGCGACCTCTGGCTCTCACCTCCACCCCCTTGTCAGGTAGCCTCGCCGGCCGCACGCCACCCGTTCGACGAAAAGCTAGAACCAGTATCCTGTATGCTATGCATGGAGTCATTGTATTACTCACAGGTCGTCTGCCTGTCCACTTGGATCGTTACTGATCCCAGTGCTCGCTGCTTGATCCATCAATCATTTAGGCTTTGTTCAGTTAATCCTCTCCTCAAGAGGATTGGAGGGGATTGGCAAGGATTGGTTCGTATTTTGACTTAGAAGAGGTTTAAATCCCCCTCAAACCCCTTCAATCCACTCGGATTCACACGCAACCGAACAAGGTCTTAATGTACCTAGTGATGAACGAGAGGAACTCGCTAGGCTTATGAATCTGGATAATATATGGACATCATTCATGACATCCGTTTTCTCGCTTTTGAGTTTCCAGGACATGAATGAATCCATTCACTAATCTGTAATTACACATGTGGTGTGGATCGACAGATGGATCTGATAAATATTAACCCCCCAAGATAGCTGCCCACAGCCTAATTTGCAATTGTTTATCTAATATAGTGCGACGTTTGCTTGTGCTGATTTCATTCAGCACCGCATATATGTTAATCGACCATTCATTCCCTATCAAAGATCAAGCTCCAATGATAACAGGTTATATACATCCTTAGTCTGAGTTAGCCAAAAAAAGAAGAAGACCAATTACGAAGAGCAGATTTCTGTAGTCTTCTGCAATGGGATTGAGGCAGGCTGCCAACCATCTAACTCAGACCTTCTATCATTAGTGTCATCATTTCTTTGATCACTAGTTTGTTTACTTCCTTCATACCACTCTACAAATTATGTAATTTTGTTTATTGTTACAGCTGATATATGCATGTGATAGAAACGTCTCTCAAAATTGCTTATCTTTGCTATATGTAGGGCAGGGGAAGCGTCTCTCTTGTCACATCCTTTGGGTATTTTGCATTGCCAATAATTGTCAGCTGAACCTTCATACGTGCTGCACATATATTTCAAGTTGGCCATCAACTTGCAAGTTTTAATATTTTAACTAGATGCATAGTAGTATGTCTTTTGCTGGTAGACCGATGGATGTATATCCAACACGCTGGAGAAGATGATCCGAAGAAACCCAAAGACTAGTGGCTAGGGGAGGAGATCGCCGGGGTGACTAGGGCTTGGGTGGGTGTGTTGGACGCCATACCTCCTTATAAGGAAGTGAGGTTTGTACAACATTTTTTCTTTTTACTTTGAGAACAGATACTTCTTTTCACTAGAAGAATAAATTATGAATACACCATAAAAATTTTCTAAAAATAGAAGAAGAAATTTGTAAACTGGTTAATTCACATAAGCCTAAGAATTTCTTGGCACTTGGTCAATGTTGCGATCCGTGCAAGAATAGACAATGTCTCTGTTTTTTTTACTTCACGTGTTAGCTTTGTCATCAGTTGAACTTCCTGAAATTTAACCTGATTTATAAAAAAATGGACATTTACAATACCAAATCAATATCCTTATATCCATGGCGTACAATATTTTCATATTGTAATTATTTGATTGGGTAGATGTTTATATTTTCGAATTGGTCAAACATTGTTTAAACTATATGTAATCACTTGGTACACCTTCAGGTAGTGTCCTAGCCAAGACTTATTTTGATACGATGAGTGGCCGTAGATTAGGCACAACCCACACACATTGCAACGGTGACTTCAAACCATAGAAGGATGGGTGGTATGCCTTGGTCTCCATATCATAGAACGCCGCTTGTTTGCCATCCTCGGAATAACTAGGGAAGTAGATCCTATTGCCATGCCCAGCTTCCGGTGATGCCACGGAGTATGACACCCTGAAATCAAGAAACAAGGCCGCGCCGCCGATCTCTTGCACCTCCATCCAGGCCATCTCCTCCTCGTTGAGCTTGAACACCCGCGGTGGCTGGTCGGCGTTACGCATGAACACGGAGACCAGCTCCCCTCGCAGCTCAACCAGGTAGCAAAACTCTCTCCCCTCGTGGTGGTCGCCTTCGAGGTCCATCTCCACATGAATCGGGTTAGGCTTCTTCAAGATCATCCATGTGTCGCTTGCCGGGTCAAACGTGCCAAGGTTGCCCTTTCTCCCGAGGCAATAGAACTTGTCATGCAACAACACAGGGTTGTTGTATGCCACTGGGAAGGGCTCCCCTTCGTAATACTCGAGATGCCTTTCGAGCCACTCGAACTCACCGTGCCGCCACGTAAGGACACTGATTGCTTTGCCGTCGTGCCGGCTGACGACGGCAAAGAAGACGCACTCTGGTGACGCTGGGTCCACCGAGGACCACGACAGGCCCATGTAGTAGTATTTCCTCTCGAGCATGGGCATCTCCATGAAGTCCCCGGTGAAGGGGTTTATGATGTACATGTCATCAATGTCTGCGTTGGTCGACATGGCCACCCAACCGTCTTTGGAGAATCGAAAAATATGCTCATCGTGTTCGTCCTCGTTGATGTCAAATGTTTCAACCGTTATGTTGTACTCCTGGCCGCGCAGAGGGTCGAACAACGTACATGCCCCATCTCGGCCGGAGCAGTGCAGGAGCCAAGGCCACACATTGACATGCTCAACTGGGTTGGACACCATGCTCCATGACTTGCATACCGCATGGAATCGGATACGATCCACCAAAGAAAGGCTCGAGACAACCTGTTGTAGCAATTTTAGTGGCAGATCATCCCATGGCCGTGTATTACAAGAGGTGGCCTGCTCCTCCTCCTCCTCCTCCAACTTCAAGATGGACAATTTTGGCATGAGTCCATTAGTCGACAACAATCCAATTTCTTTGACTACCATGGACATGGGCAATGACGGAACTGCCCAGAATGCTCTGCACCAAGGCTTGGTAGGTTGCGGAAGGATCGGTTGAAAGCTGATGGTGTTGTCGTCCAAGCAGAACTTGTATAGCCTTTCGCAGTCGCAGCTCGACCAGACAATGTACACACAGTTACCCTGCTGCACCAAACCCCCTTCCCCTGGACACACGGGCACGGAGAAGCCGTAACGCCCGGAGACGAGGAAGGCACGGTCGCCGCCGATGCTATCCACCCTGCTCCACGTCATGGACTCGAGATCCAGGCGGGACACTGTGATGCTGGTGAGTGTGCCCTCGTAGCTAAAATCCCCAAAATGTTGTGTGGCAACTTCGAAGAGATCCCCACACGACTCCAAGATGTTGTACATGACCGTCCTGTCGTGTTCCTCTTTGCCGCCACAGAGAGAGCCCATCAGCCGCGCTTGGACCATGCCGTCGCCGTCTTGGCCTATCACGGTGAGCGTGTCGGGGGACTCGGAAAACTCGGAGTAACCGAAGAAGTAGATCTTCCCTCTATGGCCGATCATAAGGCATGGGAAAGTGAGCCCCGGGGCATCAAGCGAGGCCCACACTTGCGAGGCGCCGGGGCGGCAGTGAAGCAGGAACGTCTCCACGCGGTCTTCCACGTCGCGTGCAACGGCGAGCACAACGGCGCAGTCCAGGTGCGCGGGCGATGTCCCGAGCGTCGCGCACTTCAATATGCATTCGACCGGCTCGTACAGCGGCGGCAGCGGGATCTTGTTGGCTGCAGGGTCGTCTGAGTCGTCGGAGGTGAGGCGGAGGAGGAAGCATTCGGCGGTGGAGTCGTCCAGCATGAGCAGCCAGCCGCCGTTGTGGACGGAGCCCAGGCACGTCCTGCCTTGCATCTCGGGAACGATCACCATGTGCGAGCTCCCGTCCGCCGAGTCGACGAACGTTGACGCCTGCCGCTCCTCGGGCGTTGCTTGGACCAGCCATGGCCTCGTGCCGAAGCCTGACGGGAGCGAGGGTTCAGCAGTCATGTTTGTTCCACGGCCGGTTCTCTTCAGACCGACCATCGAGAGAGAGGTCAGGTCAATTATATAGTGCATCGATTAATCCGAGTGGCAGGAGAATTCTTGTTGATTCCGGTGGGTGTCCGTTTCTGGCAGGAATCGGACACAGTTGGTAGGCTACGGTGGCTTGCAACGCATACGAGGACGTATATGCTGATTCCGGTGACGGTTTATCTCTCCCTTTTTTCTTCTTGAGCGGAGCTGAGCACCCTTCCGCGTGAAGGTGAGGCCATCCATCGCCACATCCATCTCCTCCTTCTGTCTGCGTTAACGTTTGCGCGACGCCATCCATCGTCTCCTTCCTCTCCTCTCGCATCACCGGCGACTACGAGTGGAGCACAAAGCAAAGACCACATCTCTCTTTTTTGGACGCGCCCAGCCGGCGCCCGCTAGCGCTCCTCGGCGGCCTGTTTTCTTTTCAAATAGTGCACGTAATCATCCCTGTGATTAAAAATGACACTGATAATTAATCACCCATATATAGTCTCTTCTCACGTGATGGATGCCTACATACCGCTGTATTAATGTTCCTCATATTCGTCCTTTGTGCATTAATTTTTGGTTTTCAAAATTATAAAAACATATTTTTTAAACCGCGTGTCGAAATTCAGATCTGTTTTCACCGTTGAAACCCTCGCAACGTCCTCTTCAAAAGTAGATCCCGCATGGGCATGTTTCGACGAACTAGTCTTTCTGGCAACTAAACATCAATGTGTGTGCAACTAGACTACATTGTCGCGTCAACTGAGCATATGTGTGTGCAAGTAGTCTTCCCGCCAACTAAATATCAATGTTTGTGCAACTAGACTACATTGCCGCGTCAATTGAACATATGTGTGTGCAACTAGTGTCCTGCCAAATAAACATCAATGTGTTTGCAACTGGACTACATTACAAGCCAACTGATCATATGTGTGTGTGCAACTAGTCTTTCTGCCAACTAAACATTAATATGTGTGCAATCAGTCTTTCTGCCAACTAAACATCAATGTGTGTGCAACTAGAGTACATTACAAGTCAACTAAACATCAATGTGTGTGCAACTAGACTACATTACAAGTCAACTAAACATTAATGTGCGTGCAACTAGGCTACATTACAAGCCAACAGAGCATATATGTGTGCAACTAGTCTTCCTGCCAACTAAACATCAAATTGTATGCAACTAGACTACACTAGTAGAATGCCCGTGCGTTGCTACAGGCCTTTTTTGAGTATTCATACTTACCGGTGAACATTTTTTAGTAGATAAACTCCAATGAGGCCCCGTCATATATCACTTCAAGTGACAATGGTTTTTTAGCGAGAAAAGAACTTGTAACTCACACATGATCAAATGTTACAACAGTCGTCAGTACTCGAAAGAGTGCCTTCATGCCCATAAAAAGTACATATGAGTCCAACACCAAGTGATTTGTTGTAATATGATACTTTTTTACCCACATATGTGTATCTACTTGAAACAGTTTACACCATCATTCACAAGGAAGGCCTAGCAGAAGGTTTAGAGAACCTATTTGGCCACTTATCAATGGAGGAACTTTACTAATGCAATTCAGCAACATGAAGTACATGCACACGGTAAAATCTATAATCAATTAAAAAAAATACAAAATGCTTTTTTTGTTTGTCTTTGTTACTTTGCCTCTCCTCTGGTGCTTAGCATGGCCAGTGCAATCAGCCCCAAGGAGAAGCATTCCTTCGGTGGAAGTACACTTTTCTCAACTCAACCTCCCTGCCATGATGGTCTGTCGATACTGTTTCACCTGCAATATTTTGATCGTGCCAATGTCATTATAAGTTTACAACAGTTGCATGGGGTCATTAGGATAATGAGGTTAAAGAAATGTGTGTAGTTTGTCATGAAAAGGTCGTTGCGGGTCCTCCTTGGCCATCTTCTTGTAGTGGATTGTGATGCTGAAGGGAGCCCATTCTACACTGTCAGAGGCCACCAGGTAGCCGACGACATCGGTGCTCGGTAACTCTAGCCCAACCGCCGCTACCTATGCATTGCCAAAGAATAAAGAAGACACTGTCAAACATTTGTTATATTTCAGAAATGTGAGTTAAATCTCTTTCATGCTTAGTTCCTCCTCGGCGGTTGTCATGTCCCTTCAAACCATCTTCTACTTGAGAAGACAAGTGGCATATTTTTCTCCACCCTTCCTTCCCCTCCACATCTGCTCTCTTCATCCGCACTTTCATCCTTGGCAGGTTATCTCTTCAATCCTCCTCTAATTTTGAGAAGACAAGTCACATGTTTTTCTCCACCCCTCGTTTTCCTACACATCATCCACCTTTCTCTAGCTAGCACTGTTGCCATTTCAAAATATGTCATCTTGCTCTACAATCTTAAAAGGAACATTATCTTGAAAGCATAGGGAAATTTTTTATCTGGAATGCTTTCCGTAATAGGAGCAGCACCGCATATCATGAACTTGGAGCAAGGTAAGCAATAGGACATGAAGCATTAAACAAACATCAGACGATATTTGTAAGTGATGTCGAATGTACATAGGTGGCCAAAAAGTGGAAAATTTAGTTGAAATTATTTCCTTTTTAAGCGCCCATTTGTTTCAACAGAACAAAAATAACAATAAGATAACAAAAAAGTATAAATAGACATCGAATGACAAAAAGTGTCTTCATCTTCCTTGCCCTTCATCGCTAACCACATTGCACCCCTTTGTTATGTTCATCCTTGTCACTCATCTACTTCATCGCTAATGCAAGAACACCGGATCAGCAATCAGACCATTCCGTCACAACGTGTAGTAATAAAAATAAAATAAATGGAATGCAACAATTATATAGAGAAAGCTAACCTGAATGCCAGCATAGCTACACAGGTAGAAATCAAACTCGGAATCTTGGCAAATATGTGAATAGAGCAATTTAAGGACATCAAGATTAAATAAGATGAACCGCCACAATAGAAAATGAAAAGGCTAATGCACTCAAACAACTACTTCAACCTAAACATGGAACAAAACAACTCGTCTAACAAACACATACAATAATTGAACACTAAGTTATTGTTTAACATGGAGAAAGTGGAAAAATATCTCAGTCAAAAACAGAACTCGCACCTGAATAAGCATGGTGAATTAAATATCTTCAGAAAGAGGCCACTCCTTCACACAGTAACAGGCCATTGTTATTCGTTCGGCTAGCAAAAGATTATCCATATATTTCTTGAGCACACAAAGGGCATGTAAGTAATGCTAACTTTAGAAAATGCTAATGTGCACAAAATCATTTTTTGTAAATAATATGTTACAAATCAAACCAATCTTTTTAGGGTTCTATTATGAATCCAACAGGCTAGAGAATATACCTGGTTTTTTTTCCTTATAGAGTGGAGGCACAGTAGAGGAAATTGACATGATTTTTTGTAGAAATTCCATATAGAGCAGTTCACTGACTTAACCTGGTCTTCCTCCATCTCCCTTGGGTCACCTTGTCGTGCTCAGCAATCATCGACGGACGCTTGGCCGCAACCGCGTGCAGCCGTACACCAGAGCCAATGCAAAGATGAGAGTAGAACTGAGATATTTACGCGGGTGCCGCGCTTCATGCGGTCCTTGATATTTAAAATATCCTTCATAAGTATCATCCAACACACAATACAAACATGACAACTCCTTCTATCAAAGTTGTAAAAAAAAGCCAGAGTAATCGCAAATTAAACGTCTCTGAGAAAATATGGAGCAAATGGAAATTAAACACAATGGAAAATTATATAAGTTATTAAGGTTATGATTTCTTTACACATCTATTGAGAAGTAGTGTAAAGTACTGTCTAACTCCGCGGATTTACAATTGTGTTACTATTAAGTCCAGTGTGACTGATGAGCAATAGTAGAGCGGTGGTGACACAGTGTTGATATGGAGTAAGGGATGTTTGCAACCATATGAGAAAAAAATATGAAGATCCATTGATAAAGGATCTAAAGTCTTATCAACAACCTGCGAACTGCAATGCGAGAAGATGCAACAAGAAAAAGGAGATGTCCCGTGGAAGGTTTTGTGTCTGCCACTCATGGTAATTTCTATTATCGTTTTAAGTAATATTTGTATTATTTGTAGGCATTTTTTCATGCTTGATTGGAAACGTTCCAGGTGGCGTTAAAATTTTTCAAAGTGGAAAAAGTTGAACGTCTTTATTTACTGACAGGCTCGGTTTGTCTAATTATCAAGATGAATCATTTTTGTAGCAGCGATGGAACAAAAAGGAAATATACATTCAAGCGAGCAGCCATTTTTTATAGATGGAACACTCAGTCAAGAGTGGTTACTGAAACACGGAACATGTACTTGTTGAAGCAAATCACTTTTCTTGTAGTTTTAACTTCTGGCATCACATTGAAACTCGTTGGTTAGACAGGTAGAAGTAAGTTAGCTTGTGCAATTCATGGAGTACACATGGCAGTCATATTGGCATTACATATCAAATAGCAACAGTCTGAAGACATATAGAGGGAACATAGTGTTACACCATCAGTACAGAAGATACACTGGTGCCTACTGAGACCATTAGTACAGAAGATACACTGGAACGTACTGAGTTTTCATTATTACAACTAAGAAAACGATAGCAAAAGGCGGAAAGGATTTCTTCTTAGAAGAGGAAATACCTTATTAGCCTGTAGAAGTGTAGTGGGTGTTCTCGCAGTAGATAAAAGAGAGCTAGCTTCTGAATATTCTGTATGATCATCTGACCGTTGATTGCTGCTACTATCTTGCTCACTTGCCTGAATAATGAATGTAGTAAACACTTATAACACTCACATGAGTTATCACATAAGCAGCACCTAAAAATGAAGGGGAGGATATTGATTACTGATTACCTCTTCCCATCTGTAACACTACTCCAGTGACCTCCTTTATAAAAAATAAGAAGGAATATTATTCCAGATTTTTTTAGTGCAGTCATTTTGCAAGGACCATACAATTTAGGGTAATTCCGCAACTTGCTTTATAAGAAATAAAAAGGAATGTTATTCCAGAAATTTTTAGTGCAATCATTTTGCAAAGAGCATACAATTTATGGCAGTTCCGCAACTCTTTTTTGTGCATAAATGTTACAAAAACATTTAGTAACTTTTTGATGGAACTTCTAGTAGTAACTTAATTATGTGTTTAGCCAATCCCTAATGAAGAGTGACATAAAACATGTCATTGCCTACTTATGATGTATCTTGGCGGAATCCATTTCACGCATAGAAAGTTCAGTTTTATTAGCGAGCTTTAGTTCAAGAAAATCTGCACAATCAAGTTCCATTGAAATACCTCCTATTGACCTTCACAATATTTTACCTTGCAAAGGATGTATGCAATAGCCAGCTTCTTGTCAGGCTGGTGGCAAGCCACAAACAACATGGAAGATCGGCAAAATTCAACAACCAACGGAGCCTCGGCTAATTGCAAAAGCCCACCAGATCCAGAGAGCTCAGGGGAGGGGACGATGGTAGCGGCAGCTGGAAGAAGTAGTGATGGCAGTGATAGACATGCACCACTATCTCTCTCGTCTACATAAAACAGATATTAAGTATTGGTTCAAGGAATCAATTCACACAAGTACGAAGACTTCAAAGAACACACTCCTCATTTGATTACAGCGTAGTGACCTAAAGAAATTTAAATTATGGATATAAAATAGTGTCCTACCAATGTTTTAATTTTTACAGATTCCATGGTTCATTTCTTCACTGAGGACCTGTTGTTAGATAAGCAACAGGTTGTTAGCTTCACGTGAAGGCAATTAATATTCGATAACAGGGTGATAAGAAAAAGAACGTCTGCTAGTCCAGAACTCTGTTTTCTTTTTCTTAATCAGGTACTGAATAGATTTGTGACATATACCCCCAAACATATGGTTGTGGGAGCATAGAAAAAATTCATTAGGAAATCTTAACATGTTTTCACCAATATATTTAAGGTTAAAATTTATAAGGTAAATGGAATAATATGAATACACAAAACAAAATAAAAAACCAGTCTCAGTGTCCTTAGCTAACTCTAAAGACCATGCTCTACTGCCCAAACAATGACAACTTAATTTTCCCCTTAATCAATCTTGCATACAAATAGACCATGTACTCGACAATCCCACGAAAAGTACATTTGTCTCTCGAGCAAGAGTAGTACATTTTTATGCATGCTTGTCATTTTGTACCCTTCGTGGAACCATGACAGCTTGCATAATCGTGGCTGGCTAAACCAGTATATCTTCAGTCAAAGCAAACAAAACACACACACATGTATATACAGACATATCTTATCTAGAAATTGTATGCATATTTGGATAAAACATCCCAAGAACCCGGTACAAACCTTTCAAGGAAAAAAACAAAAATATATTGGATATATAGAAGGATAAATGAGAGATCAATGGAGTAAGGGATTGAATGTCTTACCTAAGAGAAATTACAAACAGACAGGAATCATGTCCTGCAGCGAAAAACATGCATAAAAGGCAAGGACCCTACAACAAAATAAGAAGATGGCCCAATGGGCAGTCAGTCCCGAACCAATATAAAGATTTGTTTCTTTCCTGCCCTCACAAAACTGCATTATGTCTGCACTTAATTTATTTCTCCATTAAACATCAGGATCATATTTAGTAAGAAGCAGAGAACATGCACCCATATGTAAATACATTTGAGGTTTTGAGTAAACATGATGCAGATTATTTTATGCCTGTAATGAGGAAACTTGAAGATTACACTATTCCTATATGGGATATTTTACATATCCGGCTGAAACCTACAAACAGAGCAATGGTTTCTATTGTAAAGTAAATTTTCAATCTAAAATGTCAACCCTCAAATTCAATAAGCATAAATGAGCCATAGTTATATGTCGTACATTTAGACTGGGCAACAATAAGAGATCCAACACAAAGAGTCTGCATGTTTTTGCAAGGATACATTGTAGAACAATAGATGATATCTAACATTGATGATACGACAACGTAGATTTTATCTAACATAAACATCTATACAAACAGAGCAAGAGCATGACGAACTGAGATATGCCTTTGCTTATTCTTTTACTCCCAGTGGCAAGCAACATAATATGATCTGAAAGCATTTAGTTTTCAAAAATTCTGATAGCATCGACGTTCCACCATAAATTGTTATCGATTGTCAGAGTTCCTCAACACCAAAGAGGGACACGACAGCATAAAAAATTAATGATGAAATGATAATCAATATACTGCAAAACATTATGAATTGTGCCAACTAATTAGATCTCTTTCAACAGAATTTATAAATTAACAAAAGGATTGTATCTGACCAAATGGCTTGTACATGTATTACATAATTAACGATAACTATACAGAAGTAGAAGAGCAAAGCAGATGAAAGGCATGGTAGACATAATAAAAATGTTCAATTCTGATCACTCGCAACCTCTCAGAAAATCTAGATAGGTGTCTTCCTAACTAAATATGATTTAGAAAAGGAAGATTCGCTAATGGAGAAGAAAAAACATCATTGTCATGCGTGCTTGCATATTTGGTTCATTGGACCCAGATGCTGCTCATAAAAGTGGATTTGCAAGCATTTAAGACCTTCTGCTCTCTGTACCACATTTTAAAGATAGATATACATAACCTTGTGAAAAAAATGTTCATCACATTTTTTCTCTTCCAGATGTTAGATAGATACTACAACCTAACAATTTTTCATAGATCAATTGCAATAGTTAAAATGCTAATCAATGAACGTATCAGCATACGAAAATGTTTGGTAGCTCCCGGGAGTCCCGGCACCCTCTTATCGGCTCGTCGATTCCCGCTGAGATCTGTGCATCGGTGTGACAAGCAGCAGCTCATTTGCAGCATGAGTCAGACATTAGTACCTGGGTTCTAGGTACACCGTAGGCTCATGGCCACTGTTCCCGACAAGCTTGTCTGCACAGGCTACTGCGGCGAAGGCCAGCTGTTTCGTCAACTCTTTTCACTCATCACGTCATGTCAATCTCCTCTATTCTAGTACTCCTTTTCTTTCCTTCAGGAGAGAGAGGAGAAAGGTGAGTATATTTTTCTCTGTCCTTCTTTTGACAGGAGAGAGAGGAGAAAGGTGAGGAGAGAGAGCCCTTTCTTTCAGTGAGCCCGTGTGAGAGAGATGAATGGCAAGAGAAAGCGGAGAGAGAGGCTGTGAGAGAGAAGACAGAAAAAATAATATTTTTTCCATGAACGAGTGACGGGAGTTCGGGGAGGAGAGAGAGAGGTTGTGAAAGGAGAGAGGAGAGAGAGGAGAAAGGTAAGGAGTGTTTTTTTAGACGTGTGACGGTGATAGATGTCAGAAGAGAGAGGCTGTGAGAGAGAGGAGATAGAAAAGAGGTATTGTCACATCGATGCATGTTCCGCTGTCCCGCTGATGAATTCAGCTGCAGTGCGAGAATAGGCCCAGTGTCGTTTAAAATATTTGTAGTCTCCCGCGCTTAAAGAAATCCTAGACCTGCTAATACAACTAGTGGTGTAGGGTCAGGTCCAGATCCCGAGTAGCTGTTTTCTGGACGGATGGTGGTGATAATCGGGTGCCTAGACACCCGGGTGCTAAAAATCCAATCTCATCAGCATACCATAGAGACAGAGAAGAAAAGACTTCACCTCAGTCCCCTTATCCTGCCCTTGCTCCTATGTTGATTTGGCACCAGCCTCTCTAGCAGACAAAGAATCCCTGTCAATAACAGCCTCTCAAGTCTCAAAGTACACACTAAGAAAATCTTTATCAAGTATTTTCTTGTTTCCATAATCGATCATGAACCTACTGTAGCAGCATGACCAGTCAATTTACATTAGTAGTGCACACACAGAAATACATAGCAGATACTCTTACCATCTCTCACACATATGATGGTCACGTGTTGTTTGCTTCTGATCATAGGCAGTCCTCTCCCGCAAACAAATACATCTTTACGAATTGGGCTGCATATAATTAGGAGAAAGTTATAGACCTCAAGGTGGTTGCAGAAATTTATCAGTTCAATCTTCCTTCCACCACTGGTAAGACATACGAAAAATTTGCTTAGCTGTGAATTTCATCCAGCATCTAACAAATTCAGAGTAAAACTTGAGAACACAACATCATGTAATTAACTTGTATAGGGGACCAAGATGACAATCGTGGATCAGGAATATAGTAGTAAGGGGACCAAGATGACATTCGTGGCCTCACACAGCCAGTGGCGGTGATCTTTGAACCCCACTTATGGGGTCGTGCAATGCAACCACATCACCGGCCATCGGATCGGATCGGAATAGATGGAAATAGAAGAGAATAAGGAAACCAACTCTTCTAGTCCAATCGACCATGGGCGAGCCTCAAGTTGTTGAATCTATACGACCTGACAAAAGAGGATGACATGGGAGGACTAACAAAACAAATAAACGACCTGACAGGGACATGTATCACGGTGCCCTACAAATAGCAAAAAGTAAAGGTGTTTACATGCCATTATTTTCTCTTCCAACTTGTGTGGAAAACAGTGGAGAGACTATCAATTGTCATATTATTATTTTGCACTGACGTGCCTGAAGAAATTCATCTGTGGACTCGGCTTGCTTGTGACATTTTATCCAATAAAAACACAACTCATGCGAAAATCAGTAACTGGAACCTGCCAATTTTTTTCAAGAAAATCAATATGACCAAGCATGACACACACACACATGCTCAATGCCTCCTATGCAGAATTATAAACAAAAGATTGATTACAAAGATCAGTAACTTGAAGTTCCTTAAGTATGATGCAGAAATCATGAGGCGCGAATGCTTCTGTGTTCTCCCTGAAATTTTCAGATACAAAGACAAATTATGTTGGCGTACAACAAAGTTAGCCAAAATTGTAAGATATCACTCCTCCTCCATCGACTTTTTCTATAACAAAACACCGAAATACAAACCAAAATTAGGAGAAACATAACCAAAACCGAACAGTGGGGTTAAGATCGTTGGTCCTGTCGATAGTCTCCTAAAGTTCTCCGTCTGAAATCTGAACCCAATGTCCGCTGCAAACAAAACCACATAAATCACACTTCAGTTAGAGCCAAATGTCCGCAGCAGTACTACTCTAGGAGAAACGCATGAGTGAGAGGGGATATATGTCAGCGTGTAGGCATGGGCATACTTCACGTTGGGTACCGGATGGAGACCCTGTCCGCGGCGTCGATGAAGTCCAACGTGATGAGGAATTTCATCCCCTCCTTGCGGACCTTGAGCCACTCATCACGCGTCATCATCTTCTACAAATACATGATGGAGGTCGGGGCAGGAGTTGACTGACACCACGATGATGGCTGCGACGGTCGTGAGAGGGAGGGATGTGTGGGGGAGGGGCAGAATTGAGGCGTCGGCGGTAGAGAAAACCAGGGACAGCCGGACAAGAGGGCCTAGCCACCGACATGGAACACACAAGGAAGAAGCGACACGAAGATTGCGTGCACATTAGGTTTCGGGTGAGGGCAGATACGGGAATGACAACGGCGAGGCCGGAGACGATGAACGCCCGTGCGATCTGGAGAGACGGCTGCAGCCATCCCGACGGCGACGGCGGCGATCCGAGGCGACGAGACGTGCGACGAGACGTTGGCGGCGATTCTGACGGCGACGGAGGCGATCCGGATGACGGCGAAGGCAGCGATCCGGGGCGGTGACGGCGGCGATCCGGAGAGGGGTGGCGGCGATCCGGAGGACGTTGGGCTGGTCGACAAGCTCCCGTGTGGTGGCGGCGTAGAAACCCTAGCGCGTGCGAGGGTATCGAGGAGAGGATGGTTGTGCGAGTCTACTGGAACGAGGGATCGATCTGCTGTGGCAACGAGGGATCGATCAAAGGGTTTTTTTTCGCACCGGTTTATTTCGATGGAGGGTAGAGCAGAGGTGGTAGGATGACGAAAAAAAATGATGGTGGGAGGACGATGAAAATAAACCAGCGAAAATAAACCACGCGGACTATTCACCAAGTGCTCCATTAGGAGTAGAGATTACACATCAAAATTGTCATGGTCGGGATAGTAGACTAGTTGCACATCAAAATTGTCATGGTTGCTAGATTACAGCCTCATGGAAGTTGAATCATGCAGATCAAAAAAATTAATTTTGAAAAAAGTTGCACGATATTTCTACTCCTAATGGAGCAGTTGGTGAATAGTCTGCGTGGTTTATTTTTGCTGGTTTTTTTTCGTCCTCCCTCCCACCTCTCAATTCCCCCGCAGCAACGATCCCACCTCTCAGTTTCGTCGGTTTTTTTCGTCCCCGCATGCCATGCCGCCCCTCCTCTCGATCCACCGCTCTTGCTGCGACCTCTTTCTCTCCCTCGTCTCCCGCTCCACCGCCGCCGCCCCATCTCCCGCTCCGCCGCCGCCCCTACTGCTCCACCGGACCAACCTCTTCTTCGAGCGCGATGGCAGGAGCAGCTCCATCTCTCCATTCCCCCACGTGATAACACTCCAGACCCCCACCCCATGCCCGGCCGCCACTAGGGTTTCGGGAAGGAGATGATGAGCAGAGCGGTCAAATCTGTGGCGGACGGTGCCTCCCCAAGCTCCCGTCGGGGCGAGGCACTGGAGGCCGCCACTCTCCCCTCACGTGCATCGCGGTTCTGGATCGGC
Organism: Aegilops bicornis; assembly: GCA_021605145.1. Classification (NCBI taxonomy): domain Eukaryota; kingdom Viridiplantae; phylum Streptophyta; class Magnoliopsida; order Poales; family Poaceae; genus Aegilops; species Aegilops bicornis. Next base: position 650,927,877 of record CM038674.1, read on the forward strand.
CGCCGGCATGCTTGAGGTGCAGCCTTTCCCCTTCCCCTATCTCTTCTCTCTCTCACTCCTACCATCCTGGTTTCCTGAGTTTCGGCTGCTTGCGGAGTGGGCATGGATGGAGCGGTGTTGGGATCGAAGGGAAGGGAGTGGATCGGCCGCCGGCATGCTCGCCGCCGTGCCATCCGTGTCCCTCCAACGATGCCTTGTATTTTTTTTGACAGAAAGACTGTAAGGGAACCCCTTACAGTATAATTGGTGCAACAAACCCAAATTGCAAGTACCATGCCTTGAACGTGGGTGGGTGGGAAGGCATCAGCCCCTTCCCACCACTAGGCTATGCCTTAGTCTGCAACGATGCCTTGTATTGCCCACGTCCAGGTCCTCCAGATCCTAATTATGCTATGGCATCTGATTTTGCACATATTACGTAACAAAGTTGATTTTGTACACTGTTGTTGCTGAGATCGCTACCCTTATTCTTAGTTTTTGCAGGTAGAAAAATTAAGGGAAATCAAAGTCAGAAGAACTGAAGATTCGTCTACAAGAAGTAAAAGCTGCCTATTCCTCATCGGCCTCCACCGCAGGTGAATGTGGTTCCTCCCGCTGCCCAGTGATGTTCTGGTGGGCTGTAGTTAGTTGAGATTGATCCGCTTGGTCTCACCGTCGATTTCGCATCTACGCGTACCTCTGCTGAATTTCGTGTAACTCGCGGGCGGTCCGGGCAAATTCTCTCCTTCTCGCGCCACACCAATGGAGATTTATGTTTTTTTTGCTTCCTCTGCAGAGAACTCGCGCTTCGACTTGGGTCGGCAAGGTGCCGCTGGAGGGGCTGGAGCTGCGCGGCAGCCTGGCGGATGACGCGGGCCTGGACGGCGGCTATGGCGGCGGCAGGTTCGGTGTGCATGACGATGAGGCTTACCGGTTGTCTCCTGTGGGGGAAGAGGTGCGGCTCTTGCCGACTTTGTATCCGGCTTCCCTGTTGTTGCTATAGATTGTGTGCTGATGCACTGCTGCATGCTTCGGAAAGTCCTGATTGTGTGCTGGTGCTTGCTACTGTTCGAAAGCTGTGAAATTATGTGCATTGCATGTTTCACACAGTCCTGACTGTGTTTGTTGTTGCTTGCCGCTGTTGGATGAGTCATGACTCATGAGTGGCTACTCTTTTCTGCAGTAGGATGATAGCTCCGTCCTTTTTAGGTAAATTTGATTTTTGCCTTCTGTTTTTGTTTTTGCAAGGAGGGATTGCGGGCTTTGGATGCAATAGATCAAAGAGCGATGGGGATGCAAGCAGAAGCTGGTGTGGGTTCAAGGGGCCGCGAGGATGCCCACCATGAAGGTGCTCAACATCAAGGCATGCTATGTCCGGGATGATGTAGGTGATTTCGGCCAAGTCCCTGTTGGCGTCGACATCTTCTATGGTGGGCCCCATAGGGGCTGACTGCCGTCTGCTCATCATAGTGGCGGCGGCCATGGTATCCTCTTCCATGGCGTCGGCGGGGCCTTCCCCTGCCAAGCGCAACGGCTCCTTAGCTGGATCACGGGGATACACATCGACCGGCCTCCCAACCGGTGTGACCAACTTCTCTTCACGCACCCCGGTGATGCTTCCTCACAGCTTGACACTGGGGGAACCACAATCCGTCGGCCTCTCCTCGCCTTCACGCGTCATTCGCCCGTGCCGTGCAGCCGTTGTACCATGTGCTTCCCCGTGCGAACCAGCGCCAATAACCACGGGCATCGAGGATGGTAGATTCGTCGTCTTTTGGGACGACCACCACCACCAAGGACCGGCGTGACCACTTCCAGACAGGGGGTCGGGTTTCTCACACTTCCTCTATCAAGGTGCCTGCCCTGTCTGCAATGACCCTATTCCGAGTGCCTCAATCTTGTGGCAACCTCCTGGTATGGCTTCTGCTCTGATCCATGGTCTTCTCATCCTCTTTGGTTTCTAATTAGCATGATTATCTTTTAGTCTGTTAGAATTATTGGAAGAAAAATATCGAAGATAACCACCAGGTATAGCATTTGGTTGGATTGATGTTTCGTCCACACTGCCACTTCATTATTTCCTGTACAGTCCACCTTCACACTCTTGTAAGCTCATGCAAAGATTTCTGACTAAGTTCTCATGATTTATCAATATAAAAAATATTAAATTTTGCAATGTAAATAACTCTATTTCTTTTGTATGGGTTACCAGGGATAGGAAACTGAAAGTCACCAGTGGTGAACAACGAGTGCAGATTTCAAGTCCTTCATGTGATTGATCGTTGCGGTACTTCATTCTTTTGTCAGAATTTGATTGCAAGGAGGGAAGCAACAAATTCCTATCCTGTAATAGGCATTTTTGGTGTGTGCCTTGATAGTTGTTCAGGTCGATACAAAATTTCATCCATGTAGTTTTTAAGGCATTTAATTTAACAATGTTTTTTATGTTTGTCTAAGAGTTGGATTGCTTTTCAGATTTGAGACAGATATTTATAGGGGCCTACAAGATCCAATTCATGTTAGTTACCTACTCTATGATTACCTATGACCCTGTACCTCAATGCATCTTTCATAAAATGTTATTTCTATAATTTATAGAAGCAAACAAATTCCTTAAAGGTTTTACAGCTCATCAAAATAAAAAGGTAGTATCGATGGGTAAAGGTGGGTACTGATTTAGTATGAAAAAGATGCATGTTTTAGAACGTATGTATTTTTCTGAGTTTTCTTTCCTTCATGGATTTTCCTCGATAAGTTAGATATGGTGGTTTGTCATTTTAGATGAATGAATCATCAGACTTTCAATTGGTTTGTTAGTTATAGCTGGCTGATGATTACTTCAATGTAGAGTTTGCAATGGAACAACAGACCTCTCGGCCGACATCCTCCACAGATCCTACACTGCCATGGAGGAGGTGTTTCTGAATCACGTGAGGAAGCAATGGATCGTCAAACCGCAGATCTCCTCGGTTGGGTCATGTTGTTTGGTTGGCATTATCAATGAAGGGGTCCTCTACATAGCAAACACTGGTGATTCCTGTGTTGTCCCTGGGAGGGTCGAAAGGGGCGTCAAAGACATTAAGGCAGTTCAGCTGTCATCTGAGCATAACGCGAGCTTTCCGGCTGCAAGAGATGAGCTAAGACAGTTACACCCAAATGACCCCCGGATCATGGCCCTGAAGCACAAAGTTTGGCGCATGAAGGGCATTATTCAGGTATTTCATTTTGTCGGCCTCTGTAAAATTGATGATGTCTATAAATACTCCTCTGTGTAAGCCTGGGCCAGGAGTTTATTTGATAAAGGTTTCAATTTGCGCCCAATTTCATGGATTAATCATGCCAAGAGCATACCATTTGTACAAAGTCCCAAGATCGATGTCTCCTGACATATCTCACATAATAATTACTTGTGCTCTGTTTTTTTCTTTGTATTCAGGTTTCCAGAATGATTGGCCACACCTACCTAAAAAGTTCGGAATTTAAACATGAGCCCCTTCTGGCCTGGTTCCATATTCGAAGGGGCCCTTCCATAATCCAATTCTTTGTCCCGAACCATCCATTGAAGAACATAGACTGTGCAGAATATCAGTTTGTTATATTTGCATCCGATGGACTATAGGAGCACTTGAACAATCAGAAAGCTGTGGATATAGTTCATTGTTCACCTCGGAATGTAAGATGATTTGCCATACTTCCTCTTATGTTACTCTTTCCCAGTGCACTAAAATATGCTTCCCATTTTAGTCTTGCCTTATATTGTTGATATGTAACCCAAATAGGTTAACCGAATGTTGTATCGAAAACGTAGTATTTACTTGTAAGAGAGCAACTGAGAGCCTGGTGGGACGGGATGAAGGAAGAATACCCCTGAGAGCCCAAACTCAAGTTCAAAAATATATGCAGAATATATGTTTGCCTCTGCTATATACATATGCAATTTTTCAGTCTGTGTTTTCTGCTCCTCTTTGGCACAATGTGGAATATGTTGGTTTTAAAGGCTAGCAGGGGCAGCCAGTGGTGGAGTAATCAGTGGTTTATTAGGTCATGGAGCCCAAGACCGGATGCAGCAGAAGAAGCAGCGTCATTGCCATGCACTAAGCAGGTCAACAGAGTCTGTGAGGCGGAAGATCCATAGCATACAGGTGACTCAGTAGGTGCTCATTTTATCTTTCTGCTTATGTTCCAGTTTTATTGTTCTTTTCCGCATTAGAGTAGAATGAATATTTGTATTAACATCTCTTCTTGTAGTTGTAAATCATGTGCATTAGTTGGGGTAAGCTTCTCAAATGCCTAGCACCAATTAGGCTTCTAAAACTGAAGCATAGACAAAATTCAGTTAAGCATCCAAATTTCTTTTTAAGCGGTACACTATATTGCTAACCGAGGGAACTTCTATTTGTGTCTACATATCCAGGATGTTATTACTCAACCCACATGATTGGGAGTTATAGAGGGACTTTATGCCGCACATTCCTCAGGTACTACAGGCTTACCGGGCTAAGAATGAACACTGCTATATTGAGAAAATCTTCATGGATATATTATGTTGTTCTATCCTTTAGCTAGCGCTTGTTCTCTCTGCTTGTTCCAGAATTGTTACATATAACTTCAATTTGCATGAACTAATTTATATCTTACAGAGCTTTTAACTCCATATCATTCATGCAAGCTAAGCAGGTGTATCCTGGTCTTATGGGGTTTTCACCCACGATCATTAGCTGAGATACATTCTGCTATGCAGTACAATTTTGGGTATAAGCTAAATAACCTTAATTTGATGCATGTAACTGAAAGATGTGCTACATGCATGCTCATAATCGATTAATGGTATAATTAATCTTTCTTGAACTCATCAGTTTCGTTTAGGTAGTAAGCAACCTACACCTCTGTAGCCTGGAGTTCAGAAGTTGGCATGGTTTTAGTTGAGAATAATGTAGCATTATATTATTAGTTTAGACTTTGAGCAACCTGACAGCAAGATGTGAATAGCAGATCAATAGCGTACACCTTTGTGGTTATTGCCCTATCTCATGACAGAGAGAGAAGTAAATAAATCAAAGTTGTGAACAACGGATGAGGTTTAATTATGTCCACTCCGTGCTTATTAGCATATCTCATCGTGACAAACTGAATATAACAAGTACCTACGAATTAGAGAGCAAAAATAGTAGAAGCACGTAAAATGTTATTCACTATTTATGTTCATATAGGCTATGCCATAAATTTTAGATATTGGTTTACTTATTTATTTACTAACTCGCAAAATTTGCAGTACATGGAGTAAAATGCAGGAACAATGGGAAAATAAAATATTAACAAAGGTTGCGGTTGGAGAACCTCAGAATCACACTCTTCTCTGAAATCCAGTTAGCTGGAGTAATCCCCCTTTGGAAACATTGATGGAAACTCAATATTATCCAAGGAACTTTCATTCCATAGGCTCTCTCTGTCCCCTCAAGTAAGCAGGTCATACATTAGGATGCTCAAGTTACAGTGACTTGATGTAGGCAAGTAACTTTCACACATTTTCTCTTCCAACCATCCCAACCCCGCCGAGCTCCTGATGTTAGGCCCGGGCGTGGGTGCCGTGAGAACCTGACCGTGCCTCACGCGAAAGACTTCCCCGCATTCGCGTGCCGCCACCAGAGCAGCAAGGCGCACAAAGGATTGGCGACATCGAGCTTGCGTCGTGCACAAGGTGTGCAGGAGAGGAGGCATGGTTCAAGGTCGTCTCTTGTCTCTTCTGCCACGTGTATATGTATATTACCAGCTTGCGCCTCACTGACCAGCTTGCACCTCACTGGCCTCAAAGAGCGATTTCTGTTTTATTTTCTTCTATTGATCATGCTTACCATGCGTACACTTATTTTTATATTGATCATGCTTACTATTCGTACAACTGTTTTTTCAGTGCTTTTATTGGAGGGAGTTGGTATTATCCAGATCATAGTTTTCCTGGATTGTCTGAGACCAGTGCCTCAAAGCAAGGTCGCAACTAACAAGGTTATTTGTATACTGTTCTGCTACTAGTGTTGGGTCATTCACACTCACGCACCCCAACCACATGACCGACGTTGTATCTTTGTTGCATGGCCGAGGCCCTTCAATGCAGGGAAGAAGCGGTGTTCCTTAGCAGCACTCCATCTTATTACCTCATCATTCATTTCTTAATTTTTTTTCATCAAGTTTGGATTGCTTGATGAAAAAAATAAGAAATGAATGACGAGGTAAGTATGGTACAAGTGCCTTTTGTTTTTCCACGGTGGAGCAAGGAGTTACAAAGTCTATATGCGAAACCATAGAAGTAATTTCTTATTGATATCTCTTCTTTGTTCATGTATTCATTTACTCATAGTTTTGTTTTCAGTTTCTTGTAACAAGGTCGGAGATGATGGAGAGGAATGGTCCTGAAGGCGAAAGTTGTGCTTGTCGATTATGTGTTGTCCAGACCTTGTGCCGGCAGTGAGAACTGCAGTGATGTGCCTCCACATCTGTCATCCATCTATTAATTTCTTGGTAGTCAGTAATGTTGTGACACTATCTTTTTTGCACCCTTGTGATTTCTGTGATGTGATGTGCTGCTACTTCACAACTTTGCAAAGGAATGAATTATATCACTGATATTTATTTGTTACCATCAGTTCCTTGATTATTGAATGTCCTTATGCTTAAACACCAGCATGTTGATTTTTGGGGCAGATTTTTTTTACTAGATGTCATGCCATTGGACAATATTACAGTCTAAAGAAGTAGTTCTAGAAACTCATACTTGCATTGTAGTCATAGCAACACACAGGCATCTAACTAATAACACTTTGTTTTGGTATTTATTATGTCGGATCTCCACACGCTTCATGGATGAGGGCATGCTTTTGTGTAGGTGAGCTTAATTGGTTCATTTGAATTTTGTTCAATGGCATGCCCTCATGGGATTTAACTAAGAGCACTTCATGGTTGCCCCAGGCTTATTTTTGAATTGTTGAGTTGGTAGGCTGGCGTCCATAGTTTATTTCTGCCTCACCTCACACCATCATTCCTCCCCGCTGGTTTTTCTCCCTCCCAGTAAAATTGAATTGATTTCCTCGACCCTGTACCCATCCATCGATCAAAAGACCTCGTCATCCATGCTCAAGAGGAACATCGAGCTGGACGGATGCCTTAACAAGGATAAGCTCAAGGAGTTCTGGATGGAGACAATTGGCCACATATTTGATTCGTAGTTTTTTTTGCGAGAATCTTTAACTCCACATTGTTGGGCGAAGTTACGTTTGCATCACCATTTTGGACTAAATCAATCGAATCTACTAAAAAAAATTCGTTCGGGTGTGTGACATTAACAGACGTGACAAGAACAATGATGATGGGATGCTCATGGGAGATGAGGTCAAGAAGGTGGATAAGCCAATCATGCATAGATACATGTATGAATTGTACGTGCACAAACATACTATGACAAGTATCTCATTCCAAGCTTGATATGCCGGTTCAGTCTCTCAAAGGTGCTCATAGGGGTAGGATGTGCGTGTGTGCATTCATAGGAGTGCATGTATGCGCATATATACGAGCGCTCGCTACCGAGGTGGTGAGAGGAGGGGTCGGTCAACGCCGTGGCGGGAAGAGGAGGGGCCAGACGACTTGGGGGGGGGGGGGGGGGGGGGGGGCGCCATGGAGAGGAGTGGCTGAGAGCCTAAGAGTGAGAGAGAGGAGCGGGTGTGAGGGGAGAAAATGAGAGCAGTAGCTGCGGTGGACTGAGATCAGGTGACTTGCCTTGTGTAATATGCGCCGATACATCCAACGTCCATTCCAGATCCAAGGGACAACAACGATTCAACGCCAAAACTGCCTAAGACTTAGGCCAACTCTACCGCGCACGACAACAAACAGACGTACGTTTTGTCGGGATTTTGTTTATTTGGGTTGTGAAAACAGACCGGTTAATAGCCGGAATGTGGTTTTCTGCATCAACGTAGCCGGCGCATCTCCAAATTTGCGACCAAAAAAAAGTTAAAATCGAAAATAAAATTAAAGTAGATAAAGTTAATAACTTAAATGTCCCCAAAGTCCACTTACATTAATAATAAAGAACAAAAAAAAAGACGGTGGTCGGCGGATCTAGAGTGATAGAATAAAACGCGACTATAACAAGTTCTGTTGTTGCGATGAGATCTGGTGGTTCTTATCTCTGGCTAAGAGCATCTCCAATAGATGGTCTAAATTTTGGTGGTCCAAATCGGTGATGGTGCAAATTTGGAGCACCAAAAAGTGCTTTTTACATCTTCAAAAAAGGCTCAACTCCAACAGATGGTCCAAAACAGGGATGTAAAATAAAGAGCAACTCCAACAGATGGTCTAAAACGAAGATTAAAACGGCCAGCTACTACTTCATCTCAACATAGTTCAAACATGAAATTCAACTACTACTTATTCGAACTACTAGATGAAACTACTCCTCGTCGTCGGAGCTGCAGAACTGCTCCCAGAACTCGTCCTTGGTCGGTCATCGCACCCCTGGTCCTCCTCCTCGGTGTCATCCCAGTCCTCATCTGACGACTCGATAGGGATCACAGTCGAGGGGCCGGCCTCGTCCTCCTTCTTCACTCCCTTCTTTTTCGCCTCGACGTCGCGCTTTCAGTAGTGCTCCAGCTCGGCCAGGACGTACTTCGAATGCTCTCGCGCAAACCAAGCCATCGCCGCCTCGTCGCTCTCGCCTGGAGCGACAACAACCGCCGGTCTCTTCTTCGCCTTCTTAGCCGGTATCTCCTCCATCCGGATGCCCTGCGACACGAGCCACTCCGCCACCGCCTGGGACTCGACCTCCGGGAAGTTCAGGTTCGTCTTCGGCCATCCGACACGCCACACCGCCACGTCGTAGGCATGCGCGGCCTCATCGGCGGTGGGATACGTGTCGAGCCACCAATGCTGCCTGGCGTCGGAGAACTCCAGTCCGAAGTTCCTGGAGGGCTTCGCCCTCATGCCGAAGAAATCGGACTTGCCCTTCAGCGTCTTCTTCGGCGCCATCGGGGAGCGGGCGGCGGCCGAGCAGGGAGCGTGGCGGCGACGTGCGGCGCGGGGCGGAGGCGGACGGAGCGGGGCAGCGACGCAGCAAGCGGGCGGAGGCGACGGAACGGGCGGCGGACGGACCGAGAGGAGGCGACGAGCAGGCCGGAGAGGAGGCGGACGGAGCGGGCCGGGCGGAGGATGGACCGAGGCGGAGGCGGCCGGAGAGGAGGCGGGCGGGTCGGGCGGGCGGAGGCGGCCGGAGCGGAGGCGAACGCGATGGGGCGGCGCGGAGGCAGGCGGCGGCCTAGGCGGGTGAAATCAGTGGCAGGGGTCTGGATCTACGGCGGGGCCAGGCCTTAGAAAGTTAACATGTAACTCTTGCAAACTATTAAAAAAGCCCGTGGCAACGCACGGGCACTCTACTTGTAGTAATAAAGTTGCACAATACAATACTAAAGTTGTACCATATAGCACGAAAGTTGGCATCAAAAAAATTTCGCTGAAACATACCCATGTGGGATCTAATTTCAAAGATCTCGTCACGAGAAATCCAAGGGTGAAGACGGATCTGAATTCTGACGCGTGGTTTGAAAGATATGACTTTTTAAAAATTTGAAACCCGAAATAAATAGACGTGAATCTATTTTTTCCGTCAAATGTGATAAGTCTGACAACATTTAATGCCAGAAAGCACATGCACTAGCAAACAAAACATGTATATACGCATGCGAGTGATAGCGGCCACTCGTTCTCTCCAACAAGGGCGCGCACTTTTTAGATTTTAGGCTCTCTTTTTTTACGAGTGGAGCATATATTCATTTCTCTCTCGAGGAAAAAAAAACAAACGAAGGAGCGCGTGCGTACGTCCCTGTGGCCGGCCGGAGAAGCACCTCTCCCAGTATCGCTGCATGCATGCATGCGACTCAGGAGGCCCTCAATCCAATCCAACCGACCAAGCTCGTCTACTCCCTCTCCGTCGGCGTCGGACGGCAGGGACCGACCTATCCTCCGCTAGCTGCCGGTCGCGTCGCCATCAGTAGATGGTTTGGGTCGACGCAGACGCAGACGCCGACGCCGAGCAGGTGCAGCTCGCAGCTGGCGTGTACGTGCGCGCGAGACACAGCGCCACCGACCATGCATGCATGCATGTGCGTGCTCTCGGCTGCGCGCACGCAGAGCGTTCGACGAAATGCTCGCTGTGTCTCCGGTCCATCTCCGGTTGCATGCATTCTGCGCATCCATCGCTAGGAGACGGATGTGTGCATGCGTGTGATGTACTCTAGTACTACAGAGTACGTACGTACGTACGTCTATGGCTTGTGCGCACGCCATGCTGCTGCCGGCCATTTCGTTGCTTGCATATACTCGACCGCGTCTACTTCCTTTCCGATCAGCGCCGCCGTCGGAAGGATCACTAGCGAGACTTTCAATCATATTGGTGAAAGGGTAGAAGTAATATGCAGGGATGGTTTGAGAGGAACTTTGCTTGTGCAGGACGTGAGGTACTTTAAAAATCTATAGTACAAGCAAGAAGGAAAACGGCACCTGCGTGTGTCGCCGCTGCCAGCACCGGCAAGCCGAGCAGGGCTTTCGTCCTAGCCTGAATCCTAGCAATCCCATAGCCGCCGAGTCGGAAGTCTGAAGATGAGCAAGTCGGGCCGCCGGCCAGAAACGCCGCCTCGGGAAGGGGGTGTGGGGCTGCACTTGTCACCAAAGGACGTCACCGGGCGCCGCCGAACACGAGCAATGAATCAGGCACAAGGCAAGGCCAATGAATCAGGCAGAAGGCAAGGCGTGGAGTGGAGGTGTACATGGTCGGGGAGGAAGCGGGGCAGAGAGAACCGACACAGGGGACGTGACACCAGTGGGCAACGCCAGCGAGCAAGGAACTGGAAGGCGCAGATCCGAGCCGCTGGGGCCACTGCCGTCAGGACATCGGCGAGCCGAGGTAGCTACGCAGCTATCGGGTCGCCGGGCAGAAACCGCACCAGTAGAGGACGCCGGTAGAACCGTGGACACTGGAAGACGCAGGTCCAGGAACACCGGGCCGGAGTAGCGGCCGCAAAAGGCCCTGCGTGCTCACACGCGCCCACCACACCAGCAGGCCGGCACACAGTTGCCGCCGGGATCGACCACATGACGTCAACACCATCAAACCAGAGCCAACACCATAGCTCAGAGGCAGACGCCGCCGGGGACGAATCGACCCACCTACACGAGCCATACACGCAGAGCCCCGGCCAGCAAGGTGCCAGCCCGCTGCCCGCCCAAAAAGACTGTGCCTGCACCCCGGCCAGCAGCAGCAATGCAGCAGAGGAGCTGGGCTGCGCCGCCAGGGGATAGCAGGAGAGCAGCATCAGGGCCGTAGCCGGGCACGCCGGCCCGCCCGAAACGGCTGCGCCTGCACCCCGGCCGGCAGCAGCACTCGCAGCAGAGGAGCTGGGCCGCGCCGTCGGGGAATTGCAGGGGAGCAGCAACAGGGCCGAAGCCGGACGTCAGGGGAAGACCACCATGATGCAACGACGCCGGACGACAAGGGGAAAAGCAGCAACCGGAGGGGGTGCCCGAGACGCGCGGCCAGATCACGAGGAGGGGAGGGGGGTGCAGCACCAGCACCGCGGGAGGACGGATCCGCCCCGCCGCCACCATCCATGGGCTCAGCACGGCTCAGCCGGCGAGCCCTCCGGCGGCGGCGACGCGAGGGGAGGGTCGCGGAGGGGGCCGCTGGCGGCGGCGGCTAGGGTTTCCCCCGTGTCCGGGGGAGTATTGCTTTGGTTCTTGCAGCACAAAAGAACGGGAAAAGCTCATGGACGGTTTCAGTATCGTAGTTAAGGGAACTCTTGTAGGGAAAACTGCGGCGATCCCATGAATTGGTTTCCCGGTCGATCCCGTGGCGAGGCGAGCGTGAAGCAAAGATCCGCTGGCCAAGTGCGGGGGAGGAAGACGCTGATGCCTTTGTGTGTTTTTTGACGCGTGGCTGGGCAACTTCGGGTTCGCGCACTCTCGCGAGGACCGCGCCGTGTGGGTCGCCGAGACAACGCTGCCGGAGAAGAAGTCTCCGACCTCCTCACGCCTGCCTCCGACCTGCACATCAGGTAACCCACCCGCCGGTCACCACTGCAGTCAGTTTCGGCACACGTTCATTTCTTATATAACACATGAAAATTTACTAAGACCCCGTATATGGGTTTTAAACAATTTTCGTCCACTTCATGCACCCATTGTTCGAGTTTCAATTATATGCATTAAATGCCTAGAAATGCAGTTAATAACCTAAATATAGTAAATGGACTCGAAAAAGTGAACACAATGGATTCTATGGTGCACGTTGAGTGTAGAATTTTTTTTAAGGTTAAATGATGAAGGGAAATGTGGACCCCTCCCCCTCCCCTCTTTCAAACTTGGTGCTTTCCCCTCTCGAAACCACGTTTCTTCCTCGTAGATGGTTCAATCTCTAAAGAGCGTATATCAAAACTTTAGTGAAACTTTCTAAAATTTGTACCACAAGATACTGAGGTCATATCGTGACACCATGCCAGGTTTGATATTTTTCAAATCCATTTTGTAGAATTAAAAAACAATAAACCCCATGTTTTTTGGTTGACTCTTGCCACATATATCTTCGAAATTTATTTTCGTTTCTCGTACAAGGAATGAAAATTTACTCAAGACCCCAAATATAGTTTTTCAAACCATTTTTGTGCACTGTTTCATGCACCATGGTTTGAATTTGAACTTTATGCATTAAATGCCTAGAAATGCACTTTATAACGTAAATATAGTAAATGAGGCAGGAAAAGTGCCAAATTTAAACACGGTCAATTCTATGGTGTGAATTGAGTGTAGAAAAACAATTCAGGGTCAAATGATGAAGGGAAATGTGGCCACCTTCAAACTTGGCCTAGAAATGCAGTAATCGGTTTTAAAATAGCATATAGGCCCGGAATGGCAGTTATCACATACGATTATCATTTGTAAACCGTTGCCTTGACAACGTATTATTTTGGCATAGAAAAAACCCAACCCCCTTCTTCCTCACTTGCACTACACCTGGTCTCCTTGTTCGTAACTTTGCATGTGGCTGCCTGGACGCCTCTCGTTGGCGGCGGCGCCGCCAAACGCCACCACATTTTGCCTCCGCCCCTTGCCGCCACCAATATGCACCGACTTGCACCGAGGTAGTTACTCGCTCTCGACTTAGGTCTCGTCCTAATCTTTGAGTTTGACGCCTCTCACCATCGGCCAGTAGAAACCTGATTGTAATACCTTGTGTACGGTTATGTCTCCAGCGGGATGTGGCACGCGTGGCTTGGCTGTTTTGGGCTCCCCTCTGGCACATTTTTTTTATCTCCGGTCTTCATATTTTCAAGAAATGATTCAAAAAACCCCCACCTTTTTGGAGCTCTGGGAAATAACTTTTTCTTGTGTTTTAAATTAGGTGTGGATTTCCAGCTGTCTGGAAAATCCCCTCTGTTTGCATCATAATGTGAAATATATCCTTGAATACAAGTGAATATTTCGGCCCTTGGACCGAAATGAAAACCGAAATCACTGAATTTCGGTGATTTCGTTGGTGCTGATATTTTTCTGAAACTGAAATTGAAAACCATTTTGGACTAAGGTCATGCGCTGCAGGGTGATACCCACGATGCTACAACAATGAGCAGGGAACCTACAAGTTTATCCTGTGATTGTGTCCCACAGCATGAAAAAATGTTTCCATGGAATGAATAGAATGTTTCCTGCAGGACACGAAGAAAAACTTATTTCATGGCACACACATGAAGACATGTTAGCAAACAAATTAATGTTCACCAACAAACCGATCAAGAGACCAGGGAGATCCCAAATGGCCTGAAGGCCAGATTCAGTGTGTAGTGCACTGCTTATTAGCTTGTCCACCTTGAGGATCGATCAATCTTCAGAAGCAGGATAGGCGCCCCCTTCGGCGTGCCTTGATGGCGCTGTCTCTCGCATGCATCTTGCTTTTTTTGAGACAAACTCGCCCGCTTTATTCATTGTTCATAATGTTTACAGGAATAAAATACAGGTCTCCTGGCTGGCCCAGCCACACATGACGGCCATATCCTAATGACAAAGCATATTTAGCGAGATTGTGAGCCTCGAAATTCGAGCTCCTATACTCATGAACTACTTTACATGAAATAAAAGAATTCACACGGTGTAAGATTTCATGCACGATAGCTCCATATCCAGCTCCTGAGTTTTTCTGGACATCAACAACCACCCTCTTGCAATCCGATGCAATCTGAACCGTGTGAGCATATAGATCCTCAGCCAAAGCTTGAGCCTCTCATATGGCAATCGCTTCCAAGGTGCTCGCATCCGTAATAAACTTGAGTTTTAGGGCTGAGGCTCCCAAAAAACTGTTCTCGTGGTCTCGGCATACCACCCCCACAGCGCCATAATCCTCTTACCTGGACACTGCCGCATCCGCATTCAGCTTCACATGTCCACCAGGCGGAGCCAACCACAAAGTTGGTTTGACGATACGCGGTTGCTTCAACGCTCCTCCGTCTCTCATTTCCGCCAGCTCCAACTCCCTCAGGTAGCGGTTTATAAACGAGCTAGTTGAGAAAGGACTATCAAATATATCTTCATGTATTACTCTTCTTCTTGATCGCCAGACCGCCCATAGGGTCACCACCATCCGTGTGAATTCTGTATGTGACAACGAATCATGCATGGTGAAGATCCGGTTTTTTGCATCAAAGGACAAGTTGTCAAGCATTACCTCCACTATTTCCTCTGAGCAAAGTGACCATGCACTTCTAGCCATTACACAATCTATTAACGCATGCTTCCAATCATCTTGCGCCGAACAGAAGGCACACACACTTGAAGTTGCCATATTCCGGTGGTGTAATACACCTGCTGTTGGGATCGTTTCATGACATAACCTCCATAAGAACACTTTAAGTTTTGAGGGGACCTTGCTGTGCCACAAAGCAGTCCAAGCTGCTTCTTCTGTTACCTCATTTGAGTGTCCTCCCACTGGCTGCAACAATGCCTCCCCTTGTAATTTCAGTTTCAACAGTAATTTATATACTGACCTTACTGAAAAAATTCCTCGTTCATCTTCTCCCCAAGCCCAAAAATCATCAACTTTTGTAGTACAGAGTGGTATCTTTAGTATTATGTTGGCATCCACGGGCAGAAAAACTGTACGCACCTTTTCTTCTATCCACCTTGCCTCAGTGGCATCAATTAGCTCTGCAACTCGTAGTGGTTTATCAACAACCAAGCTTGCCATTGGTCTCATTAGGCCCGAACATGGGAGCCAATTATGATCCCATATGTTGGTTTCTTCTTCGGTTCCAATCCTCCGTATCAGACCTTGTTCAAGTGCTCCTCTGTTAATCTCCACGGGTCACAACCCGGGTTCCTCACTTCACAATCCACGTGATAATCCGAGTAACCAGAAATACCAATGTTTATTGAATTATTCCAAAACAACCCAATTCCTCCACTTCTGCCTACACTGCTGATAGCATAACCATTATCAAAACCAACTGAAGTAGCTAAACTTTCTACCCTAACTTTATCAATTTGAGTCTCTACTATACATAGAATGATAGGGGCAAAATTCTTCACGATCTCGCGAAGCTCGCAAACTGTCGAGGCTTTGCCCGCACCCCGACAATTCCAACATATGATACTCATTGCTTCCGGCGGTACTCCTCACGGGAGCCCGCCGATAGATCTTTGTATGCCTTGTTGCCCTCTACCGTGTTGGTCTCTTCTACTTCATGATCCCCTTGAAGAGTACCGTCCAACTTCCTCCCCTGGCCATCTCCTTTCTTCGGCCTTTTCACTTCTTTTCTAGGAGACACCTACACCGGAGGCAAAGGAGGCACTCCCGACGGTTTCAGGCCCAGTGGTGACGGAAGCTACATATCGCTGCAGAGCCAGTGGAGAATCAATATACGGTTGTATATAGACATATATTGATTAGGACGAGACCTAAGTACATATACTATATAGCTACACATGATGGAGGTTGGAGCTGGAATACGAAACACATAGGATCTAGCTAGCCGTGAAAGGTCAGGACCAGGGCCGGTCCTGAGAATTCAGGGGCCCGGGGCGAAACCAAAAGTCGGGCCCCCTTCACATAAACATTATAGGAGTATATATATTATCGCTTAAATGCACCGAAAACGACATTCTTTATCAAATAATGTATACCTTTCAACCATTTCTAACAATCATTCATAAAATTTCACTTATGATGGGACCGATAGATCCTCTTTATAGTTCTTATTTCATTTTTTTTCTCTTTCTACCGAATGCATATATTCTAGTCGACATGATAATAAGCACTTAAAAACCAAAAGTTAAATTAGGTCAAAAGCTTGAACACTGCAATCTATGTATCATGCATGTGAACATAAATAAATTACTCAATTAGCAATATAGATATAGGAAGTAGATAGTCTGATGTTACCTCGGATTGATCGGAGCAGCATAGACCACCTGATCAGGCAATCGCCATGACGCGATTTAGACTGACATGAGATAGGAGGCGCTTGACGATTTGCATCACCTGGAGACGGGAGAGCGGCGTAGCCGCGTAGTTCGCCGGCGCGCAAATTGTGACCTGCATCTGCAACGTCAGATCTCCGGCTATTACCATGGCAGTCGTCAGATAGAACTACACGGGCCACCACCTTTGAAGTCCAGCATCAACGTCGCTCCCTCATCAATCCCCACCGCCGGCTTGCCGCGAGAGGAAGGGAAACAAGGAATGACGGCTGCCTCCGGTTTGTTCGGTTCGGCAATGAGCATGCGAGATCGAGGAATAGATCGAGGAATAGATGAATAGGGAACATCGTCACGATTAGAAGGAAATCCAAGCAAGGGCAACGCGTACACGCTAGCAGATCGACCGACGAGACGAGGAATCAGCGGCTCCGTGGGCTAGCTACATGCATCGGAGGACAACGCACACAAGCCTTTTGCTTGTGATGCCCTGCATCCCTGGGCCCGTGCATGCTAGCTGGGTGGGGGGCCCTAGACTTTGGGGGCCCCGGGCCGCCCCCTCTGCCCCCCCTCAGGGCCGGCCCTGGTCATGACCTGGCTGAGATGAATTGCATGGTTGCTGCACAAGGCGATACGCTTCAGCCAATGGTGCCACTCAACGGAACTGGTTGGTCTTTCGCCGCGGTGCAGCTTGACTGCATCCTTTGATTTCCCCTTCAACGCGGCAATTGGGGCATGAACGACATCGTGCCCTTCATACTTGACTTGTATTGGGGTTCTCACAGCACCCACTAAGTGCTGCTCTCGGGGGTTGGGTGCGACATATGCCAAAGGATGGTTTATCATGGTGGGGGCAAGTAGAACGTCGCCGGTGCCTGGAAACGGGATGAGGTGAAGGCATGCACGTCGGCGAATCTTACGCAGCTTCAGGGCTCTCCGTGGAGATAACACCCCTACTGCTGCTCTGCGGGATCTCCGTATGATCACTATGGCAAAGTGGATACAAGGTTGCTCCTCGAGCTGTTCGGGGTGAGGAAGGAGAAGGGCACGGCTAGCTCCTCTCTTTCCTCTATGTGTGTCTAAAACTATTAGGGTCCAACCTCTTGCATGGGTGCCCCGGGGGGTTTATATAGGCCTACCCCCCGGAGGTACAATGGTAATCCGGCTGGGCGCAGGTCCCAGCCGTCAGTCTCTTAGGTCGCCGTCTTCTTCGCCGACTAGTGGGCCCCGCCGACGGTCCAGCATGGGGCCGACAGTCCTTGTCCGCCGCGGGCGGGTCTTGCCGGCTACGGATTACTGTAGTCGCGCTTCTAATGACGCGAGCTTGGTCATGGGGTCATGGCAATAGTGCCGCTGCCTGGCGAGCGATCACTGTTGCTCTCGACTCCTGGGGTCCGACTCCCTGTCTTGTCTGGTTAATGGCGTGCGGAGCCCGTGGGAGGGGCCACCCGACTCCTGGGGTCCGACTCCCAACGGGTCCGTCTTCTAGTGCTCTCGCCGACTCCTGCACCCCCGCCGACAGGCGGGTCTCGCCGCCTCTGGGTCGTACAGACAGGCTGTCGTGGGTACAGGGATCTTCCCAGGGGGCTGATGTCAGGGCCGGCGTGGCAACAGTGCCGTGCCGGACGGAGATCTCCGTCAGTACGGCGCTCTGTGGCCATGCCTGTCCTTCGTGAACGGGGCAGGGATGGGCTGCGAGGCGGCCTCATCCCATCCCGTCCGTAGTCGCATAGGCAGGAGGTGGTTGGAGTCGCGGGCCGACTCCCCATAGCCGGCTTCTCCGGAAGTCGCTAGCTGGGAGTCGGCTCATCTCGAGGCCGTCTCTGGGACTCGGCTGGGAGGGGCAGTCGGCGGCTCTGCCGCCGACTCTCAGAAGGCGGCTCTTCGTCTTGGGGTCTTGAGGGGCGCAGCCTGCCCCGATGTTTTGAATTGAAAGGTCCAGGGGCTCGGGTTTGCCTACCCGTGGCCCATTACTCCGACAGTAGTCCCCGAAGCTGGTGAGGCGCCGAGGGCAACATGTCGAGGAGCCTCAACAGTTTCATCCCTCTAGTGGAAGAATCTGGGCTTGGCTCGCCGTCTTTCTCTTGAGCCGACTAGCTGGAGTCGGCGTTGCAGGAGGCCGCCTTGCTCCTCAAAGGTTATGAAGGTCGTGGCGGGATCCGGGCAGCGGTCCGGATAAGCTTCCAGGCAGCTGCCCGTTGCGGGCCCGCCGTGCGTTGCCACGCGGCAGGGTTAGTCTGCCCACCCACGCGCGTGACGAGACAGGCCCGTCAGGCGGGGACCGCCACTACCGCGCCTCGGCGCACGGGCGGATCCGTTGCGGCCGCGCGGGCGGTTGGGTTCCTCACGTCGTTATCGCACGCAGATAACCCGTGGGTTAAATCGTGAGGCGTGGGGTGCTGGCGCGATTAATCCCACGCCCGCCCCATCGGCTTCTCAGCCTAGGCGCCTATAAGTAGGCGGGAGGAGGGGGGCGGCGACGCACGCGCACCCATCTCCCCGCTTCCTCTTGCTCCTTCTCCTCCTTGCTTCGTCTTCCTCTTGCCTCCGCCGCGCCGAACCACGCCACGCCGCGGAGATGAGCTCCTCCTCCGCCGCTGCGCCTCCCGCCGCGCGCTCCGGCGTGTGGGACGGCTCCGAAGTGGACGACGACATAATCGAGTTCCTCCGCCAGACGCGCCGCATCCCCGGCACAAACCTAGTGCGGACCCGCGCCGCGCCGGCGGGCGAAATAACGTCGGCGCTGGAGGAGGGCGAGCGGGTCATATTCCGCTCGCACCTCATGCGCGGTCTGGGGATGCCGGCGAGCGGCTTCTTCCGCGCCTTCCTGGAGTTCCACGAGCTCCAGCCGCACCACCTCACTCCAAACACGGTGGTGTTGCTGGCCGCCTTCGCCTCCTTGTGCGAAGGCTTCCTTGGCGTTCTCCCCACCATCGAGCTGTGGGGGGAATTCTTCCAGGACAAGCTCAGCACACACGTCGCCGGCGTGCCGGCTCTGTGCGGCACCTTCATCACGATGCGGAGGCCGGTGGCCGACAACCCCTTCCCTGCCATCCCACTAATCAAGTCGGTGAAGATGTGGCAGTGCTCCTACTTTTACGTGAAGAATGTCGCTCCAAAAGGCGACTGGGTCAACCTGCCGCCTTTCGGAGCCGGCGAGTTGGCGGGCTCCCACCTGGTCCCATCGGGCCAGACGCCGACTCCTGCAGCGCGCCGCTGTCGCGTGACTCCAGTGCTGATGCGGTCGGAGGGCTGGATCGGGCCGACTTGCCGCCGCCGTGGTGCGTCGAGTCCTTCAGCTCCAAGGTCGACCTCATCTGATCTGCCAGATGAGCGGCCACCGGGACCCCAGTCGGCTGTGCTCCAAGGACATCCCCCACGCGGAGGTGACGGACACGGTGAACTTCCTGGCGAACTGCAGTCTCACAGCGGAATGACAGTTCGGCAAGGAGCCGTACTCGCGCGCCAACCCCCCGCCTGTGGTAAGTCATCCCTCTTGCTCTTCTGTTTTCTTTTTCAGCCGGGTCCGACTCTGATTTTCTTTGGTTTTTCCGAGTCAGAACCCCCTCATGCAGCCCTCAGCCGGCACTACGGGGCCGGCCCATGTGTTCGTCCCCGACCGGGCGGAGAGCGATGCCGACGACCCCGACTTGGGGGTGGCGGCGATGGAGGCCGACGCCGAAGTAGGGGGAGGAGGAGGGGCCGACGACTTCAGGCCCTCGGCGACCTTCACCGACTGGCCTGAAGATGACGGTGAGAGGGAAGTCGTCCCCCGCCGCCAACCGAAGGTCGGCCATCCAGGCGCGAGTTCCTTCGCCGGCTTGGGTGGTCGAGGCGGCGCGAAGAAGCGCCGGGCCAGGCCGAGCTTGCCAGGCGGCCGGGCGAAAAAGTTCAGGGGGACGGCCGCCGCGACCCAGCGAGAAGAGGCGGTCGCAATGGCTAACCGCTTCCGCAAGGAAGTGAAGAAGCCGCCGCTGGTCTCTGCGTAAGTGCTTCTTACTTTGTCTTGTTTTCTTCTGGTTCGTCTTGTCCAAGTCTTTTATGTGTCTTCTTTGCATCAGGGCTCCTCTCACCTTGGAGAGGGTCGCCGCCGCCTCCGTCATGGGGTCGGCAGAGACGTCCGCCAATACTCGGCGGATTGACCCTGCCGCCGACCTCCGGGAGGCGACGGAGCGGAACGCGCAGGAGAAGCGCGACGAGGAGGAGGCCGCCCGCCTGGAGAAGGCGGAGGCCGAGAAGGCGGCAGCTTCCGCCCATAAGAGGCTGGAGGAGGCCGAAGCTGCCGTCGCAGCCAAGAGGCGAGCCGAGGAGGCCGCACGCCTCCAGTCGGCGCTGCTCGTCACCCTGCTGAGCTCTGCGCCGCCGCCGCCGGAGTTCACGGGGCAGACGGACGGAGCCGGCAGCGAGTTCCCCGTCATGGAGAGGGAAGGCGGCGAGGCCTCTCTGTCGGGCACGGCCATGCCGCCCCCGCCGCCTCCGCCGCCGTCTGAGAGCGCGCGTGGTAAACAGCCGGCGGACTCGCCTGTGCCGCCGACTGATGATGAAGCTGTGGCGAGGCTGCTCCTTCAAGTAGCCTCGCCAGCGCGCCGCCGTCTTGAGAAGGCGACTTCGGCGCCGCGCCCTTTGGGGACCGGCGCCGCCAGCTCGGCCATTCCAGACGCCGAGGCGACAAGCGCCGCGCCCGTTGGGTGGGTGCGAGGAGGCGGCACTGGTCCGCTGAACACGGCGCTTCTGGACGTCCAGGCGAAGCTGCGAGCTGAGGGCGACGCCATCCAGAACTGCACCAAGGCGCACCTGGCGTCGCGAGCCGCCCGTCTTGGGTATGTTTCTTTTGAGTTTTTCTTGTTCTTCTCCGTATGCGGCGTCAACACCCACTGGGTGTAGTCCCCGAGTTTCGGGCCGGCTGCTGAGCAGGCGGCTCGGAACTCTATCTGTCGATTTCCAAATTTTTACCTTTGTCTGAAATTCTTATCGCAGGAGTATCACAACCTCCGCGCCACTGCCTTCAACCGCAATGTTGAGGAGATGGGCAAGCGGACTGCCGACTTGTCGAGGAGCCGAGGTGAGTCTTCTTTCTGCTTCGCGGGGGCGCGCTGGCGCACCCGCGGGCTGTAGTCCCCGAGATTCGGGCCGACTGCTGAGCAGTTGGGCCGGATCTTCCTGGCGACCTTCTTAGTTGACGACTTAACGTATTTTTTCTTTTTATTCTTTAGAGGCCAACGCTACTCTTCGACGGCAGCTGGGTGCAGCCGACACCGCCTTGCGTGCCAAGGGGGAGGAGTGCAGCAAGCTCGCCGCAGAAGCGCGACCTTGCCGCTACGCAGCTGGCGGAGCAGAGGGAGCTGCTTAAGGCGGCGCGGGACGAGGCGGAGAAGAGAGAGGCTTCTCTCCTGGCCGAGTTCGAGAGCGAGTGCTCCTCCTGACCGACAAGGAAGCACTACTGACCTCCGGCTTCCATGAAATCGAGGACATCGTCGACGGTGAGTTTGTTTTTACTTTCTTCCTTTGGGCCGCCGACTATAGGTCAGGCCGACTCCTGGTTTTTTTGACTTGCTTCTTTTTCGTCTTGGCAGACTTCTTCCCCGGCCATACGCAGCGGCCAATCAAGCCATCGAGGCTGATCGCGAGGCGCCAAGGGCGAGTGTTGCCGAGATCGCTTCTGCCCCGGACCCTTGACGAGCAGCAGCTCCCGAGCATTGAGGCTCATTTGGCGCCGCCCATCGGATGTCGCGCCGCTTCAGCGTGTCGGCGCCAGCGATTGCTGCCCCTGCGGGCCGGACATGCCGGTTCTGCGCACTCCCAGCCGGACTGCCGACTGGCTGGAGGTCGCGGCTGGCCGTCTTGAGGCCTGGAAGGGTTCCGCGGCCCGGGCTGGAGCGCGCCGGGCCTTGGAATTCGTCAAGGCGTGGTATCCAGGGCTGGATCTGGACCGGCTGGTCGTGTTCCGGTCAGAGGCCCAGGCGGAGCTGCTGGCTGCGGAACACTTTGGGTGCTACCAAACGTCACAACGTAACTGGGTGATTATAAAGGAGTACTACAGGTGTCTCCAAAGGTACATGTTGGGTTGGCGTATTTCGAGATTAGGTTTTGTCACTCCGATTGTTGGAGAGGTATCTCCGGCCCTCTCGGTAATGCACATCACTATAAGCCTTGCAAGCAATGTAGCTAATGAGTTAGTTACGGAATGATGCATTACGTAACGAGTAAAGAGACTTGCCAGTAACGAGATTGAACTAGGTATTGGATACCGACGATCGAATCTCGGGCAAGTA
Organism: Aegilops bicornis; assembly: GCA_021605145.1. Lineage (NCBI taxonomy): Eukaryota > Viridiplantae > Streptophyta > Magnoliopsida > Poales > Poaceae > Aegilops > Aegilops bicornis. The sequence goes on from CM038674.1 coordinate 650,950,631, forward strand.
ACATACCAATGACAAAGGGAACAACGTATGTCGTTATGCGGTTTGACCGATAAAGATCTTCATAGAATATGTAGGAACCAATATGGGCATCCAGGTTCCGCTATTGGTTATTGACCGAGAATAGTTCTAGGTCATGTCTACATAGTTCTCGAACCCGTAGGGTCCGCACGCTTAACGTTACGATGACAATTTTATTATGGGTTTATAAGTTTTGATGTACCGAAGTTTGTTCGGAGTCCCGGATGTGATCACGGACATGACGAGGAGTCTCGAAATGGTCGAGACATAAAGATTGATATATTGGAAGCCTATGTTTGGACATCGGAAGTGTTCCGTGAAATCAGCATTTTACCGAGTACCGGAGGTTACCGGAACCCCCCGGAGACCTAATGGGCCTTAGTGGGCCTAGTGGAGAAAGAGGAGAAGGGGCCAAGGGGCAGCCGCGCGCCCCTCCCCCCCCCCCCCAAGTCCGAATAGGACAAGGAGGGGGTGGCGCCCCCCCCCCTTTACTTTTCCCCTCTCCTCCTTCCCCCCAAGTCCTAGTCCAACTAGGAAAGGGGGGAGTCCTACTCCCGGTGGGAGTAGGACTCCTCCGGCGCGCCTCCTCCTAGGGCCGGCCGCACCCCCTTGCTCCTTTATATACGGGGCAGGGGGCACCCCATAGACACACAAGTTGATCTACGGATCGTTCCTTAGCCGTGCGGTGCCCCCTCCACCATATTCCACCTCGGTCATATCGTCGCGGAGTTTAGGCGAAGCCTGCGCGATAGAGCATCATCATCGTCACCACGCCGTCGTCGACGGAACTCATGCCCGACGCTTTGCTGGATCGGAGCCCGGGATCGCCATCGAGCTGAACGTGTGCTGAACTCGGAGGTGCCGTCGTTCGGTACTTGGATCGGTCGGATCGTGAAGACGCACGACTACATCAACCGCGTTGTCATAACGCTTCCGCTTACGGTCTACGAGGGTACGTGGACAATACTCTCCCCTCTCGTTGCTATGCCATCACCATGATCTTGCGTGTGTGTAGGAATTTTTTTGAAATTACTACGTTTCCCAACAGCCGTCTCCTCCGGCCCCCCGAACCCGTCTGCCGCTTCCTAGGCTGCTGTCTCGCCTTTATTTTATCTGCTTTGATAGTCTTTGAAAAAACTTGTTAATTCGCACAGTTCCACCCGCGGGGTGTATTTTGAACCTCTGTCCGAAGATCCGGCCAAGGGCCTATGCTGTGTAAATATTATCCTAATTTTATCTTTCCTTCCTCATTGCTCTTATGGCTTTTTCCTTTGCCGCCTTCCCTTGGTCGCCGCCTTGCCCGTCGGACAACCGCTCTGCGGACTGCCGTTGGGATCAAGTGCTTGGCTACTCTTGGGAAGGCAAGTACTTGGCCATTTTTTAGAGTCTTTTAAACAAGTTGAATAGAAAGCAGCCAGCCGACTACTTAAGAGTCGGTTTTTGCAAAAAGGGGCTGGAAGCCGGCTTAAACTATGTTTATGCTTTGGGTCCTTAGCCATTTTTCGTGTGGGCGCCCGTTCTTCCTTACTCCTGCCCACCAAACAGTCGCTCTGCGAGCTGCGGCTTCTGACAGGAGACGGCTTAGGCACCGCACACTACTTGTCTGACTGCAGGAAGCATCTCATAGCCCAAGGCGGCAAGCCCCCGGGCTGACTAGTCGAGCCCGGTGCCAAACGGCATAACAAAGAGTAACATACTCGAAGGCATAATTCTTATCATACAGATAACAAAAGAGGGCAGTCCCCGAGCTCGTCTCGGGGGGCCCGAAGTCTTGGTACTTTAAACACAAAAGGTAGCGTGGTACATACTGCATCAACTGTAAAATCTTCGGAGAAGATTCGCATTCCATGGCCGTTCCGTCTCTTTGCCGGAGTCGTCCCTCTTGCGTGCTCGGGGCTTCTGAGCGTCGATCAGGTAGTAGGAGTCGTTGCCCAGCACTTTGCTGACAATGAATGGGCCTTCCCAAGGCGCCGACAGCTTGTGCTGGCCGGCTGTTCGCTGGATCAGCCGGAGCACAAGGTCGCCCTCTTGGAATGATCTTGGCTTGACCTTCTTGTTGTAGTAGCGGCGCAGGCTCTGCTGGTAGATGCTGGACCGGCTGAGTGCCAACAGCCGGCCCTCTTCCAGTAGATCGACGCCGTCTTGACGTGCTTCTTCTGCTTCCTCTTCGGTGTACATGGTGACTCGCGGGGAGTCAAACTCTATATCCGTTGGGATGACGGCTTCGGCACCATAGACGAGGAAGAAGGGTGTGAAGCCGCTGACTTGTTTGCGATCGTCGCAAACTCCGGAGGACGGTAGCAACTCCTCAAGCCAGCCGGCCGAACGCTCCAGTGGTTCGACCAGTCGAGGCTTGATGCCAGACAGGATGAGGCCGTTCGCTCGCTTCACCTGGCCGTTTGATTGTGGATGGGCAACGGACGCTAAGTCCAGTCAGATGCCTTGCGTCTCGCAGAAACGGGCCAGGGCGCCTTTGGCAAAATTTGTGCCATTGTCGGTGAGGATGCTATGTGGTACGCCGTACCAAGTCGTGATATCGGCGATGAAAGTTACTGCAGTAGGACCATTCAACTTCTTGATGGGTTTTGCTTCTATCCACTTGGTGAACTTGTCCACCGCGACAAGTAAGTGAGTTAGGCCGCCTCGTGCCGTTTTGAATGGTCCCACCATGTCCAGGCCCCAAACAGCAAAGGGCCAGGCGATGGGGATAGTCTTGAGTGCTGAAGCCGGATGTAACAGCTTGGAGCGGAACACCTGGCACCCCTTGCATTTTTGAACTAATTCCTTGGCCTCTTCTAGGGAAGTTGGCCAGAAGAAACCTAGTCGGAAGGCTTTGGCGACGAGTGCTCTTGAGGCCGCATGATGGCCGCACTCGCCTTGATGAATGTCTTCGAGAATCGCTTGGCCTTGCTCTGGCTCGACGCAACGCTGGTAGACACCAGTGACGCTGCACCTGACCAGCTCTCTGTTGACTATAGTGTAGGCTGCCGCTCGGCATTATACTTGCCGAGCCAAGGTCTCATCGGTTGGTAGCTCTCCGCTTACTAGGAACTTCAGGATGGGCTGGGCCCATGAGGGTGCTGCTATTTCTTCAACTGCCAGTACTGCCACTTGGACGACGGCGGCTGGGCTGGGAGGCGGCGGGCTAGAGTCCGCAGCAGCTTTCTGGGTTGAAGAAGTCCCCGGGCCGACTGGCGCAGTCCCCGGGCCGAGTTCTGGAGTCTTCGCAATGGTTGCCGCAGTCACCGGGCCGGGTTCTGAAGTCCCCGGACCGGCTTCGACTGCAGCATTCTTGGGGCCGTCTGCAAGAATTCTCGTGCCGTCTGCTGAGGCTTTGGAGTCGGATCCAACTTCTTCGTGGGGAGCCGCACAAAATGGAGTCTGATTCTGGTGACGGCTTGACAGATGGCTTGAGGAGGCGCTGAAGGGCGACGCCGGATGGTATTTCCTGGCGGGTGGAGCCGATTCTTGCCAGGGTATCTGCTTGGTCGTTGTCGTTTCTTGGCACGTGGAGGAACTCGCACCCCTCAAAATATTCAATTGCTGTACCAGGAAACGGTAGCTCGCCATGTTTGCATCTTTGGCGTCCCAGTCGCCGGATGACTGTTGGACCACCAGGTCGGAGTCGCCATAACACAGGATCCGGCGAATGCCAAGCTCTTTGGCAAGCCGGAGCCCGTGAATGAGCGCCAGATTCGGGCGACGTTGTTGGAGGCGGCGAAATGGATCTCAGAAGCGCGACTTGAGCTTGTCGCCTTTGGGAGAGGTGAGGACAATGCCAGCTCCCAAGCCGGTGCGCATCTTGGAGCCGTCGAAATGCATCCGCCAATGGGTGGAGTCAGGCGCTGGCGGCAGGTACTGGGTTTCGGCCCATTCGTCGAGGAAGTCGGCCAGTGCTTGCGACTTGATGGTGGTGCGAGGCTGATAGTAGATGGTGTAAGGGGGCCAGCTCTATGGCCCATTTGGCCACTCGACCAGAAGCATCTCGGCTTCCGATGATCTCGGGTAGTGGGGCTGTGCAAACCACAGTGATTGGATGCTCTTGAAAGTAAGGCTTCAACTTCTTGGCGGCAAAGTGCACGCCGTAACGCATCTTTTGGTAGTGGGGGTAGTTCTGCTTGGAGGTCGACAGTACTTTGCTCAGGTAATATACTGGTCTCTGGACGGGTAGCGCCTTGCCTTCCTCCTTGCGCTCAACTACAATGACTGTGCTGACTACCCTGCTGGTGGCGGCAATGTATAGGAGCCTGGGCTCCTTAGGAGTCGGGGCCGCCAAAGACGGGGAGTAGTCAGCATTTTCTTCAACTGGAGAAAAGCTTCGTCCGCCTTGTGGTTCCATTCAAAGAAGGTGGTCTTCTTCATGAGCTGGTACAGAGGAAGAGCTTTCTCGCCCAGCCGGCTGATGAATCGGCTGATGGACGCCAAACAGCCGGTCAACTTTTGCACATCTAGCAGTCGGCGGGGTGCTTCCATCCTCTCGATTGCCTTGATCTTCACGGGGTTGCACTCTATGCCGCGTTCGAAGACCAGGAAACCAAGGAGTTGGCTGGCTGGTACTCCGAAGACGCACTTCTCAGGGTTGAGCTTGATCCGGAATCAGCGCAGGTTCTCAAAGGTCTCCTTGAGGTCTTCCAACAGTGTTCCTCGCTTTTCCGTCTTCACCACCACATCGTCCACATAGACGTGGGCGTTTCTGCCAAGCTGCTTGAGGAGGCACTTCTGCATGCAACGCTGAAAGGTGGCGCCAGCATTCCTTAAGCCGAACGTCATGGTCAGGTAGCAGAAGGCTCCAAACGGCGTGATGAAGGCGGTCTTCAATCTGTCGGCCGGGTTCAGCTTGATCTCGTGATACCCTGAGTATGCATCTAAGAAGCTCAACAACTCGCATCCGGCTGTGGAGTCTATCACCTGACCAATTCTCGGCAGAGCAAATTGGTCCTTAGGGCAAGCTTTGTTGAGGCTTGTGTAATCAATACACATCCGCCACTGCTTGTTCTTCTTCAGTACCAAGACCGGGTTTGCTAGCCATTCTGGAAAGAACACTTCCATGATGAAACCGGCTGCTAGGAGCCGGGCTATCTCTTCTCCAACAACTCTTCTCTTCTCTTCTGACAGGCGGCGCAAGGGCTGCCTGACGGGCTTCACATCAGATCGGACATGTAACTTGTGCTCGGCGAATTCCGTCGGTACACCTGGCATGTCTTTAGGGGACCATGCGAAAATGTCCCGATTCTCACGGAGGAAATCGACGAGATCGCCTTCCTATTTACTGTCAAGGTTTGCACCTACGACAGCGTACCTCTCCGGGTGCTCCGGGTCCAAGGGTATCTTCTTCGTTTCTTTGGCCGGCTTGAACGAGCCCTCAGCTTCCGACTCCTTGGGGTTGGGCGACATCTCTGGCTGCTTGCCGGCCATTGCCACAACCCGATCAAGAAGCCGCTTCTCAGCCGCAATCACCAGGGACTCGGCCAGCCGACTGCTTTCGGCCGCGCAAGCGGACGACTTTCTGTAGTCGCCGGCTACGGTCAGAATCCCCTTGGAACTCGACATCTTCATCTTGAGGTAGGCGTAGTGGGGGACCGCCATGAACTTGGCCAGACCAGGTCGGCCAAGCAGAGCGTGGTACGGGCTTTCGAGGTCCACCACTTCAACCAGACCGGCTCTCGGCAATAATGATCTTTGTCCCCAAAGAGGGCGTCTATCGAGGATCTTGCCGATCGGTGAGCAGGAAAGGCCGTGTACAATGCCGTGGAACCACAGTCCGGCTGCTCTGAAGCTGTCTTTGCTTGATTCCTAACTTCTCCATCGTGTCCTTGTACAGATGTTGATGCTGCTGCCTCCGAATATCAGCACTAGCGAGAAGCGGGCGGCCCGCCTATCCGCTGCAAGGGTGGCTCCCAAGACCAGGGCGTAGGAGCCCGGATTCGGCATCACCTCTGGGTGATCAGCTCGGCTCCAACTGATAGGTTTCTCGGACCAGTGCATGAATTCTGGAGTATCTGATGCTACTGCGTTCACTTCTTGCTGCTGCAGCCGCCTGCTGCGTCGGTCGTCGGCCACACTGGTGAACACTACATAAGCTCCATGCTCTTCTGGGTACTCGTCTTGTACTGCGCCGACTGGCCTGACAGCCGGCTGCTGGGGCGGCGGTGGAGGTGGCGGCCCAGCAGGCGGGGGAGGCAGGAGGCCGTCTCCCTTGGCGATCCTGGTGAGCCAGTGGCACTTCCGGGTGGTGTGGTTTGACGGCTTCACGCCGCTATGGAACTTGCAGGGACCATCTAGAGTCTGCTCGTAAGAGAAGGCCGTCAACCAGTTGGATTTGCCGCCTTTCAGTCGCTTGGCCGGAGGCTGCCCCTCTGGCTGTTGGTCTTCGACTGTCGCCACCTGCCGGCTGCTGGAAGCCGGCTGCGGGGCCTTGCGCTTGTGATCATTCTGTTGCTGTCGCCGACTGGCGTCGCCAGCCGGAGTTCTGGGAACCTGAGGAGCCACTTTGCCAGTCGCACTGACTTCAATCTCCGTCTTCATGGAGGAGTCGGCTGTAGCGTATTTGTCTGCTATGATCAGCAGCTCGTCGAGGGTCTCCGGCTCGTCGCAAAGGAGCTTGTGCTTGAGGAGGGTGCCTTCTCTGCACCCGGTGGTGAAGTACTCGATAGCCTGCACCTCGTGCACTCCCTCGCAGGAGTTCCGGAGCTCGGCCCAGCGCGTGAGGTAGTCGCGAGTTGACTCGTTGGGGCCTTGCACGCACAAGGAAAGCTGGCGAGGCTTGGGAGGTTGCTTGTATGGGCTCGTGAAGTTGCGGATGAAGGCCTCGGTGAAGTCGACCCAGTTGTTGATGCTGCGGGGCTTCAAGCTGTTCAACCATGTCCGGGCCGTGCCCTGGAGCATGAGGGGAACATACTTTACGGCAACGCGCTTGTTGCCGTTCGCTATGCTGACGGCCCTGGAGTAGTCAACTAGCTAGTCTTCCGGCTTCACGGAGCCGGTGTATTTGGGTGTATCTCGGGGGAGTGTGAACCCTCTGGGGAAGGGCTCGTCTCGGATGTGAGGTCCGAAACAGGGCGGGCCCAACTCATCTTCCTCTTCCAGCGCCAGGGATCGGTGGAGTCGGTCGATCCGGTGGCGGGCGTCGTTTTCTCCAACTCCCTCTCGGCGGCCAAGGCGGTCGCCGAGAGTCGGATGCTTGACGGGTGGCGGGGAGACTCGCCTTTCTCTGCGGGGAGGAGGAGGCAGATAGTCGTCCCGCCACTCCACCGCCCTCGGGCGGCCGTCTTGGTCGCGCTCGATGGAGATGTGAGTCCGACTGTGGCTGACAGCCGGATCCTTGTTTTTCCTTCCACGGACATCGCCAGTCGGCGTCCGAGACGTCGTGCCTTGATCTCGGCGGGAAGGCAAGTCGCCGTGTTGCCGTCGCGGCGCCTCCGTGCGGCAGCCGGCTTCGTCTTGCGCGGCAGCCGCGTCGAGGAGCTGCTGGACTCGCTCCGTCATCAGGCGGCGCTCCTCGCCCTCGAAGTTATCCAGCTCGTCCGCCGCCGCCTGGGCGGCGCGGATGTTCTCCGCGGGCGTGGCGTACACAGGGAGATTGGCCCTGAACAGGTTGGCGATGGCTACGCCGCGCTGTTGGACCGCGCCTAGGCGGCTAGGCCTAGTCGGAGCCGGCGAGCCGCCCACAGCGAGATCCATCTCACGCTCGTAGGCTTCTGACAAGCGTCTCATGCTTCCAGCTTCTTCGCGCCTTCGAGGAGCTGAAGGCGGCGTGCCTCCAGCATCCCAGCGTCAGCGTCTTCCGGAATAGGCGCGGTCAGGTCTTGCAGAGCCGCGTCGAGAGGGTCATGAGCTCCTTCACCGGAAGGCTCGCTATGACCGATGACGAGCACTTCCGTGACGGTGCTTCCGCCGCTCTCCGCGCGAGGGAGCGGCTCATCGTAGACCACCACGTTGGTGGGGAACGCGTCAAGCGACGCGGTGTCGGAGTCGACCAGCATCGGGTCGGTGGAGCCTACGGACTCCAGGTCGGTGGCAGGCTCGCCGGCAACGTGGAGTTGTTCGAGGAGGCATGCGAGGAGGCTCTCGGGGCCGCCCGTGGCTGCGTCGGATGCAGGCTCGTCGGAGAGGCGAACCTCGCCAACAAGTTCGGCGAGGCAGCTGGTCGCACAGGCGATCTCAGCGCCATGCAGCGCGTCGGCGCAGACTCCGTCTGGCGTGCCGGGCTGGCTGCGCTCGCCAGGGAGGAAAAGGGATCCCGTCCAGACCAGGTCTCCGGACGACGGTGCACCTAGCCCCACGGTGAGCGCCAAATGTCGGGGGTTGGGTGCGACATATGCCAAAGGATGGCTTATCACGGTGGGGGCGAGTAGAACGTCGCCGGTGCCTGGAAACGGGATGAGGTGAAGGCATGCACGCCGGCGAATCTTACCCAGCTTCAGGGCTCTTCGTGGAGATAACACCCCTACTGCCGCTCTGCGGGGTGTCCGCTTGATCACTATGGCAAAGTGGATACAACGTTGCTCCTCGAGCTGTTCGGGGTGAGGAAGGAGAAGGGCACGGCTAGCTCCTCTCTTCCCTCTATGTGTGTCTAAAACTATTAGGGTCCAACCTCTTGCATGGGTGCCCCGGGGGGTTTATATAGGCCTACCCCCGGGGGTACGATGGTAATCCGGCTGGGCACAGGTCCCAGCCGTCAGTCTCTTAGGTCGCCGTCTTCTCCGCCGACTTCTGGGGCCCGCCGACGGTCCAGCATGGGGCCGACAGCCCTTGTCCGCCGCGGGCGGGTCTTGCCGGCTGCGGATTACTGTAGTCGCGCTTCTAATGACGCGAGCTTGGTCATGGGGTCATGGCAACAGTGCCGCCGCCTGGCGGGCGATCACTGTTGCCATTCCCTGTCTTGTCTGGTTAATGGCGTGCGGAGCCCGTGGGAGGGGCCAGCCGACTCCTGGGGGCCGACTCCCAACGGGTCCGTCTTCCAGCGCTCTCGCCGACTCCTGCACCCCCGCCGACAGGCGGGTCCCGCCGTCTCTGGGTCGTACAGACAGGCCGTCGTGGGTACAGGGATCTGCCCAGGGGGCTGATGTCAGGGCCGGCGTGGCAACAGTGCCGCGCCGGACGGAGATCTCCGTCAGTACGGCGCTCAGGGCTATGCCTGTCGCCGTGAGCGGGCAGGGATGGGATGCGAGGCGGCCTCATCCCATCCCGTCCGTAGTCACATAGGCAGGAGGTGGTTGGAGTCGCGGGCCGACTCCCCATAGCCGGCTTCTCCGGAAGTCGCTACCTGGGAGTCGGCTCATCTCGAGACCGTCTTTGGGACTCGGTTGGGAGGGGCAGTCGGCGGCTCTGCCGCCGATTCTCAGAAGGCGGCTCTTCGTCTTGGGGTCTTGAGGGGCGCAGCCTGCCCTGATGTTTTGAAAGGTTCAGGGGCTCGGGTGCGCCTACCCGTGGCCCATTACTCCGATGGCTGCGCCTCGGCGACTGGCCATCCTGCAACTCCCCGAGATCTGTAATCATGCATATGCATGCATGTAGTGAGAGGTACTCCCTCCGTTCCTAAATATTTATTTTTCTAGAGATTTCAATAAGTGACTACATACGATGAAAAATGAGTGAATCTACACTCTAAAATATGTTTATATACAACCGTATTGGTAGTCTATTTAATTTTTTTAAAAGACAAATATTTAGGAAGGAAGGAAGTAGTAGTGAATTAAGTCAAAGCCCTCAATTGCAGTAAGATATATACTATACTAAATTAGTTGAAAATAGATACATCACCGTGCAATCTTCCAGCACGAGTCTCTCCAGGTTCGGGACACTCTTTAGCACGTGCGCCAGAGCCTGGCATCCATCCCCAATCTCACATTCGATCAGTCAGGATCAATGTCCTCAGGTTATGGTACTCGTGGAATAGATCCCAAAGAAGAATTCCATTACCCGCTACCACAGTAATGCCTTCATGTAACAGTGTGCAAATTGTAGGAGAAATTGTATATATATGTGTATGCGTAAATGGTCGTGTGCGAGAAATTCGATGATATATATATGATTGGTTCTACGAAAAATTCTATTTTTATATATGCATAACGTGTACAATATGTAGTAGCGTAAAATATGTTTTAAATGAAAAAATTAATAAATGAAAAACAGAAAATTAAAAGGAAAAATAAATCATAAAACCATAAACCCTAAACCTTTTAGTCCTGGTTGGTTCGAGCCCCCGGCGTGGGCTCGTGCCACGTGGTGGGCCTTTGGTCCCGGTTCGTGTTGAACCGGGATGAAAGGGAGGGGGGGGGGGGGCTTTTAGTCCCCACCCTTTAGTGCCGGTTCGCCTTATGAACCGGAACTATAGCCCATTTCTGCACTAGTGATCAGGGTATCAATTTCAGGGATTTGGACGTCAGGGTTCATTCACGACGTGCTCTACTACCTCAGGGTTCGAAACAGACTTCATACAACCTGAGTACTACTCCTACCATGCATTCCAAAGCGAGTTTACAGGAAACCTTGCACGGAAACACACACACACACATAACAAGACGGCTATCCTGCATGACACAACCTGGAAAAACCGACCACCACCAAGTTCCACCATCGTCGAGACGCTCGCCGGAGATAGAACCGCGAGTAGTCCAGGTCCCTCTCCAATGACTTACTCGCCGCCAAGTCGTAGACGTCATCGTCCCATCCGGCGCCCTCCTCTTCGTCCCCTTCATGATCGCTCATGTTGAAGAAATCGTCCGCGTCTTCCTCGTCGCTCTCGAACTCCACCTCGTTCGGGTCCACGTAGAAGTTGTGGGCGTAGCCGTTCAGGCGCGGGACCTCTTGGCCGCCGTCGTCCTCTTCTTCCTCTTCGCCGCCGCCGTGGCCGATTTTGACATTCAGGCACGGTTTTTTTTCATATAAATATTGTCAAATTTTACAAATTTTGATTTCACACAAATAATATATACAGAGTAAAAAGGACAAGGAGCAGGGGTCAAATGCCCCCCCCCCCCCTACTTCCTGCTAGTGTACTTGTTTCAGTGTTTGAAAACACAAAAAGCGGACCAAAACCACGAATTTGAGAGTTTTCTTCTATGCTAAATCCCGCCAACTCCGTCCGGCTCATCTCCTCTTGCACTGTCTTCCTCGCCGACTTTATCTCTATCTCTATCTCTACCTAATATTAAAGGAGGGATTGTTTCTCCACTAATTTTTGTCATCTGGTCCGCTTCGTACGTCGTTTCGTTTTTTTCGTCCTTCCGTTGTTTTAGGCCCCAAGAAAATTTATGCAATGTAGGACTCAAAACCTGCCCAACCAGAATAAGCCCGCACGCACTAACCAGCTCACCTAACCAAGCTAATGTGTTCTTTAGATGCCTCCCGGTTTTAATGTATTTTACAACTCGATGCTTAGTCCTAAACAAACACAACATCTATCGTATGCTATGCTTCCTTGGGAAAAACGGTACGATTGTACATCGCGTCCCCTTACATCGTATGCTAGGAAACCTCAAAGCAAAAATAAAAAATCTCTTTCCACGCACGCGAGCGAACGACAATCGTATTTCTATACATCTTGGAAAGAATTCTTTCAGAGGAGGACGAGGCGCTATAAATAAAAAATATTCCCCTCGATTTTTTCGACTCTCCAGCGGAACAAGTCGCCGAACCGGCTGGTGGTCGATGAGTGAGAGGCCGGGAGTACTCGATCTGCAGCCTCGTGGGGGAAGAGGAGGAGCAGGCGCTGCATCTCGGCAAGTTCGTGGGAGACCTGCCGGCGAATAGCATTTAGCACCAGGTTGATATATAGGAAACATGCACTGGCCGACGAGCAACGGCGACCGACCCCCTCACAGGTTTGGCACCGGGTGTGGTGATGTGGTCACATATGGTGGGCACTATCTGGTAGAGCCTCATGAGGGCGGCATGATTTTCCCGAAGTGCATCCATGCTGGTGCGGTCATAGCCCTGCTCTTCTTCGAGGCCTCGCGGCTCTGTGCCTCTCTGAGCCCCACTCCGCCAGTCTCCTGCAAAGTGTGCGCAAGTGTGAGGCCGTCCCCAAAGGACCAAATCCCAAACTCCCTCGTGGTTGTGATGTGAGATCTGAGCATTAAATATGCCAGCGTGTGCGTCCTCAAATTCTCCTCGATGAATGACGTTGCATGTCACCTGTTTGAATGAATGTGTGGATGAACCAAAAGCTTGCTACTAATTTGCTATGCAAGGTGGAACAGATCTTTAGTATTGAGTTGTATGGTTGGTTGCAGGTTAATGCACCTAATTTGACTCTCCTATAACTGAGTACAAGATCGTACATAGAAACCTATTGTTTCCTACATTATGATATTAATTAGCATTACATATTTTCTATGGTAAGCTGATCATCATGAAAGCTATCTATATCTGTGTCTGACAATCTATCCTTTGGTTTTAGTCTTACTTTCTATTGGAAATTTGCAGTTGTCACGTTGACATCAAGATTGTGGAGATAGTACCAGCTGATTTATTCATACTCAGGTTGCATGTGCCCAAACCCCAATGTAATTGCTTCATTTTACTATACTAGTAATAACGTGAGTGCATTGCACGTTTATATTAGGTAGGATATTAGTTGCACGTTATATTAGGTAAGATATATCTGTTGCACGTTGGTATTTGGTAAGATATCAATTTTTTTCGCGGGAATGGTAGGATATTAATTACATGGCAGATTTCATGGGATAGAGTTGAGTCAAAACGTGTTTATAACCAATGGCAGTGGTGGGTAATTAGAGTGTTGAACGTGTTTGGTGCTCAACATTGGAGCGATTTGAACCGCTAGATAATATGCTTTGACGGTCGAGATGGTTTGGATCTGCCCCTTTCGATCTTTTTTATACTGGTATAGATATATTTCAATTACAAATATTTATGAGATGAAATTGCATGCTACTCCCTCCGTTCCAAATTACTCGTCGTGGTTTTAGTTCACATTTGAACTAAAACCATGACGAGTAATTTGGAACGGAGGGAGTACCTTTCAAAGCACATATATAAATTTTTGGCAATCATATTATTAATTAAAACCATGCGTTAATACATGGTTGATTACAGTAAAAAAAATAGCATATGTATATAGAGGATAAACGACAATCTGGATGGGGTGTTGTGTTGAAATAGAGGTCGAGGAGGGGGTTTACTAGGAGGGGGTTTACTAGGCTAAGGACATGTAGTATTTCTTTTCACACATTGCAACACATAGACATGTTTGCTATTCTAATCTATCTAATAGTAAAACCAAAAGTTATATGTTTCAATACTAATATACTACACATATTGTTGAGAGGCTATAATATCAAAGGACTAAATTTATGATATTTTTTCTCCCATTGCAATGCATGGGCATGTTTACTAGTAATCACTTACATTAAACAAATCATCGCCATCTTGTTGGTCGCTCTCGAAATACAGGTCGTCCGGTTCTGGGAAGTAGGTGTGGGCATAGCTGTTCAGGAGCCCCTTCGGGTTCTCTTCGCCGGCGTGGTTCTCTTCGCCACCTTGGATGTTCGCCATGTGGTCGTTTGCCGGGACCTCATCCGCTCCTCGTCCTCTTCATCCGTGCGATGTGGACGTTTGCGGGGACCTCGTCCTCAAAAGAAGAAGTGAAAACTGTTAGAACTAATCTTGATATTTTGTATCACGTGCTTGAGTTTTGCATGTAGTCTAGTCTAGTGTGTTGTTAGTCCGGTGAAGCTTCAACTAAGCGTGCGAAGGAGGCGAGATGCCGCATTGCCGTGTGATACGGCGAGCACGGCGAGATGCCGATGGCAGTGCGAAACTGCGGTGCAGCGCGAGGCGGCAAGGTCGTGTGATCCGGCAAGCACGTGTATGACTAGAGCAAGACCGGACATGCTGGACTGATTAGTTGGAGGTGCCAAGAGATCTGGTGAGTTAGTTGCATGCAAGTCGTAGTTAGCTGCATAGCCGGGTCATGCGACCGTTGAGATATTGGCACAAGTAATGAGTATAGACGTGCATGTAATTAGTGGTTAGGTAGGGCCGTAGTGCATGGAGTTAGTTGAGCTAGCGGCCGGATGATGCGTGAGTGCATGGGTTAGTGGTTGGTTATGGTGACTGGTAGTGCGTGCGTGAGGCCAAGGCATGCTATGAGTAATCAAAGAGGCCGAGAGGGCTGGGAAAAACAATGTAGCGCTTGTGCTCTCAAGGAAGAATCCCTCAGCGCAAAGACCTTGGGGCTCTCCTTGTACGTGTGTGTGTGTGTTTTCTGGAAGTTTCTTCCATGGGTGTGTGTTTGAGAGAAACCACAAGAGGAAGAGTAGTCAGAGGTAGAAGGAGCGGCGCTGTGAGAGGCGGCGCCAACAAAAACTTCTACACAGAAACGAGCACATCAGGTCAGGTTGCTTCAATATGCAGGCCTTGCAAGCTTCTCCACGCGAAACTGCAAAATCCACTTATATCGCAGACATAACCTAACTCCCTGGCTCAGATGGGCGACGCGGGGGCGACGCAGGCGCCCGTCCGGCGATCGCCGGGCCTGTGCTCTCTGGGACGGTGGCTCATCCGCGGGTTGGCGGCCGGTTTTGGGCGCTAGCCGGATCTGATGAGGACGAGGCGGACGGAGACGGCGATGATCCGGCGGCTTCTCCGCCGACGCCGACTCCTTCTGATCTTTTCTGTGAGTTTTTTCATGCAGGATATGATGAGGATGAGGTGGCCTCAACGGTGGACAGGATCTTGCCGGTGGACGATCCGGCGAGGGTTGGGCTACACGCGGGCGAGAGGAAGGAGATGGTGCGTCGCGTCGTGCACCGGAGAACGGCGGCGACGGCTGTCAGGCCATGGAAGGGACCCCTTCCGAAGGTTAGTCTTCCAAACCTCACCCTCTTCGATTTGATTCGGCCAGATTCCTGGACTAAAGTTCAGAGGAAGAAGAAAGCAACCCGTTCCCGTTCTGCTGGTGAGTCCCGGCGGCCGGCGGCGGCCGTGGCGCCGTTGCCGGCGGGGCGGCCGATCGGGATCGCGCTAATGCGGGAGATGCGTTTGAACGCACTCCTGGGCCGCGGGCTCGGTGTGCCTGGGGGTGGGCCGGTTCTGAGTGAGCCGGACCCGATCGAGTTTGGGCCTGTTTTAACAGGGTATGAGGCCTAGTACAACATGGCACCGTCTGGTTCGACAACGTCTACACCCCCATGCAGGATTGACGTCCGTTCTGTGGATATTCGATCGAAACGATCTAGGGTTCGTCGTGCTGCGTGCCGACCGAACTTCTCCGACCGCGGTGCGGGGCGTGCTAGGCGAATTCCTCCTCTACACGGCATGGCCGATCGAGGCCTGCCCCCTGCCAAGTCCGGCGCCCCGGGCGGTGCCGACCGTGGTGGGCAGGTGCCGGCTGGAGGTGGCCGCGGCGGGGATGTGTTGCCGCAGGGTACGGGTCGCGGCGGTGCTGGGCTGCCGCTCAGAGCCGGCCGTGGTGGCGCTACCCCGGTCCCGGTTCCTTGGTCCGGCTGGGCGGCGCAGGAGGCCGGCGGCCCTAGACCGCCACCTGCTGGTGGGGCGATCGGGCCCGGCGCGGTTGGCCGCGGGCTGCCTGCGGGCGCAAGGCCACCGACGCCGGCCGTGGGACGGGGTGGCCTTCGGCCACCGGTGCCGACCACTGTGGCCGTCGCGGGCCGTGGCACCCGGCTCCAAGGCCGCCTCCTCCGGCCTCGCAGCCCGAGGACAGACCGCCGTATTTCGTGGCCCGGCAGACGCAGAATTCGACGGCGCCGGTGTTGAAGCAGGCACAGTTGCCGCATGTTCCGACTAGGGGGGGAGACTCATTGGTGCCTCGTGGTCAGTGGGGTGACGATGGGCTCAACGCCTATGGAGATGGACAGCACCGGGGATCCTCGTCCACGGGTGGTGGGCGGGGGTATGCCTGGCAGAGTGATGGCTCGACCGAGAGACCTTTCATGGGGCCAATGGGCGGTTTAAATCGAAGAAGCGTCTGGACGGCTAATCAGAATCGGTGGCTTCCGTGGTAACCGTGGTGGCCGAGGTGGCCAAGGTGGCTGCTATCGTCCAAGGCAGCATCCTGTTGTCGTTGATCAGACGTCGGTTGGCGGAGTTACTGAGGAGACTGGGTTGTCTGGCCAGGCTATGGAGGTGGTGACGGCACTAGCGGATGTGGTGGTTCCTGGTAATGGTGAGGTCGAGTTAATTTCTGTGGAGGCCTCTGACAGGTCTGAGCTGGACAGGGCGGCCAAGTATGCGCGCAAGAAGGAAAGAATGTTATGTTACCGCTGTGGCGATAAGGGCCATTTCATTGCTGAGTGTGTGGCAGTGTTATGCGATACGTGTGGCAAGCCAACCCATGAGTCAGGGGCATGTCCACTTTTGAGAGAGCAGGTATCGAGTCTTATGATGTACGGAGTGTACTGTTCCGAGCTCACGTTTTTTGAGCCTCCGGCCGAGAGGGAGGTTCCTAAGGTGCACAGTATGACAACTGGGGTTGTTAAAGTGACTAAAGGTGAAGTCTCTGAGACCCAGATTGTGCAGCGGCTCCGGGAGCTGGCTCCAGGAGACTTCCACTGAGAGCTTGTCAGTCTAGAAGCAAACTTGTTCAGGGTTGAGTTCCCGATAGTGGAGGATTTACAGAGATTGCTGAGCTTTGGGATGTGTAAGGTGCCAGGTACGGAGGGCATCCTTGAGTTCCACGAGTGGAAGTTGATTGAGCCTCAGGGTAAACCTCTTACCCAGGCCTGGTTGCGTTTTTCGGGAGCTCCTTCCAAGCCCTTGCAGGATGCCAGGGTCGTTGCTAGTCTGGGCATCATGGTGGGAAAGACCGAGCGAGTGGATATGGCCTTTACTAGAGCTCATGGGGTTGCTCGCTTATTGGTCAGTATTTTGGACATTGAGTTTGTGCCTGATGTGGTTAAGTGGGCTTATCAAGGTCAGGTTTACAGCCTTCAGATTGAGTTTGAGGATGACAGCCTGTTTGCTGAGGCACCTGCTGCCACTGACGTTGATATGCATGAGGGTGATTGTGGTACGGGAGGTAAGGAGACTCCGGCCGCTGATCCTCGACGAGAGATGGCTGAGGGACCGGGGTCGGTTGCTCAGACGACCGGAGGTGGGATGGCGCCTCCTTCTTCTGTGCCGTCGACCACTTTGAGAATTGGATCCATTGAACCTGCTACTGCACCTCCGAGACTATGGAGCGAGTGGGTGGAGTCTCTTGAGGTTTTTGAGCACTCTTTACCTGCGTTGGACTTTGAGGGCTCGGGCGTGGTGGGTTCTGGCGCGGAGGGGGGGGGGGTCCGGAGATAGTGTTCTCGCCTCCCTCGGATATTGTTGAGACGGCTGAGCTGCAGGTGGTCGTTCCAAGCTTGACTGGGGTTCGAGGCAGGTAGCCTCGGCGCCCCCTTCTCCTCTTGCTCCGGTCGGGGCTACCGGGAGGGAGGAGTTACCTTCGGAAGGGGGGCCGGGGTAGGTGGCCTCGGCGCCCTCTTCACCTTTTGTTGCGCCGGTACTGTAGCTGGCAGGTCCGGTCTTTGGAGAGGGCTTGGGGCAGGTGGCCTCGAGGCCCTCTTCACCTTCTACGCCTAGGGGGATCGCCCCGCCCGTGGCGCCGGTGAGCACTCCTGGTATGCGGTCTGGGGTGGATGGGGAGCGGGGGCAGGTGGCCCTTGGTTCCCAATCATCTGACTCGGCGCCCACTCCCGGTCGTGGGGACCGGTTGGGTGTTCGGGGGGTGACAGGCGGTCATTCCCCGGGCAACTTCACGCGGGAGGACGTTATTCAGTTCGGCGGGATTCCGGACCAGGCGTTTGAGGGCCGACGGTTGAGTTGTCATCTTCAGGGCCGTCCGGAGGTGGACGACATGCAGCAGCGCTGCGCCGTGAGGGCGGCCAAGCTTCGTGACGTCCAGGTCACTACTGGTATGTCCGTGAATACTTCGAATACTATCTTGCATTTTTCGAATGATGAGATTGTTGATAATGCAAACCAATTAGGAATTTCACTAGGTAGTAATGAGGGTGAAGTTTCTAATTCCATAAATGATTTTCTTGATCTAGAAGCCGAGAGGGCTTTAGAATTGATTCGTAACTTAGCCGCCGTCAAAACCATGAACGATTCCGAGATTGATGCTTTGGGAGTCCGGGTGCTCGACAATTTTTGTGCTGATCTCGCGCCTCCCCTCCAGGAGCCGGAGGAGGAGGATGAGAATGTCGAGATGGAGGTAGTTAGACCCCCAGAAATGGGGAGAGAGGACCGGGTGGGCACGAGGACAAGCCCTAAGCGCAAGTGGAAGCGCAAGATATACCCGACGTCTGCGGTACGTAGGAGTGCTAGGATCCGCACGGCTAAAAAATTCCATGATGAGATATGAGAGGAATCTTTTGAATAGCAGAGGTCTTAAGGACTTGGCTAAAAGGAGGTTCCTTGCAGAAGCATCCATCGAGCATAGATTGGACTTTATTGCGTTGTCGGAAACTGGTAGAGCAAATTTCTCACCACAATTTCTCAACACTTTATCGGGGGGTATTGAGTTTGACTGGCATTGTCTGCCACCGAGAGGAAGGTCGGGAGGGGTCTTACTTGGTGTTAGATGCGACTCTCTCGAAGTTCGAAGTGTGATTATGGGGGATTTTGTTGTTAAGTTCAGGGTGCGGTCCAAGGTTGATGGATTTGACTCGACTCTGGTGGCGGTGTATGGTGCCGCGCAGGCAGAATTCAAGCCGGATTTTTTGGCCGACCTTGTTAGAGTTTGCGGGTCTGAGCAACTCCCTATTCTGGTTGGGGGAGACTTTAACATTATTAGGAGACGTGATGAAAAGAACAATGATAATTTCGACGGGAGATGGTCGTTCATATTTAACACTATTATTGAAAGCTTGGATTTGAGAGAGATTGAGATTTCAGGTAGGAAGTTCACATGGGCTAACGCTTTGCCAAATCCAACGTTCAAGAAGTTGGATCGGGTACTTGCTAGTGTCGAATGGGAACAGAAGTTTCCCTTTGTTACAGTTCAGGCTCTCTCGCGCGGGATTTCTGATCACACGCCTCTTTTGCTAGATTCTGGTGGGGCTACCTACTCGGGCAACACGAATTTGTTCTCATTCGAGCTTGTGTGGTTCGAAAGAGAAGGCTTCCTGGATCTCGTAGCCAGAGAGTGGGCTAAGGATGCAGGCGGTAGGAATGCGCTTGAGCGCTGGCAGAATAAGATTAGACATCTGAGAAGTTTCCTACGTGGGTGGGCTAAAAATCTTAGTGGGATTTATAAGGTTGAAAAGGAACGGCTCCTTACCCTTATTCAGGCCTTAGATGTAAAAGCATAAACCACGGTTTTGCTAGCCACCGAGCTTCATACCAAGCTTGACGCTGAGATGAGGTTGAAAGAGCTTCTTCGTGAAGAAGAATTAAAGTGGGCACCGCGAGCCAAGGTGCGAAAAGTGGTCCAGGTGGACGCGAACACTCAATTCTTCCACATGATTGCCAATGGCAAACATAGGAAGAAGAGAATCTTCCAGCTAGAACAAGATGAGGGTACAATTACCGGCCAGAAAACCTGAAGCTTTACATTACTGAGTACTACAAACGTTTGTTTGGACCACCAGAGGAGAACTGTGTGTCGCTGGATGAGTCTAGGGTCCAAGATGTACCTCAACTTACTGTTGTGGAGAACGATATCTTAACTGCCCCTTTCTCGGAAAAGGAGGTTTTCGAGGCCATCTCCAAGATGAAATATAATAAGGCACCCGGTCCAGATGGTTTCCCAGCTGAGTTTTATAAGAAGTGCTGGCATATTATTAAAGGGGACCTGATGCCGATATTCCATGATTTGTTCTCGGGACATTTGCAGCTTTTCCAACTAAATTTTGGAACAATAACCCTGCTTCCTAAGAAAACAGAGGCCGTAAGAATCGAGCAATTTCGTCCTATCTGTCTTCTGAATGTCAGTTTCAAAAAATTTACCAAGGTTGGGACGATTAGGCTCACACAGATTGCGCACGCCGTTGTGCAGCCTTCTCAAACGGCTTTCATGCCGGACAGGAACATCCTGGAAGG
The DNA here is from genome assembly GCA_021605145.1 of Aegilops bicornis. NCBI lineage: Eukaryota > Viridiplantae > Streptophyta > Magnoliopsida > Poales > Poaceae > Aegilops > Aegilops bicornis. Next base: position 650,970,668 of record CM038674.1, read on the forward strand.
GGTTGTGGTCCTTCATGAAACGCTCCATGAGATTCACACGAAAAAACTTGATGGTGTTATTTTCAAAGTGGATTTCGAGAAGGCATATGATAAAGTCAAATGGCCGTTCCTTCAACGTGCTTTACACATGAAGGGCTTTGATGAAGCTTGGCGACGCCAGGTGGAAGCATTCACGCAAAAAGGGAGTGTTGGAATTAAAGTGAATGACGACATAGGTATTTATTTCCAAACACACAAGGGCCTGAGACAAGGCGATCCTATGTCGCCAATATTGTTCAATATTGTGGTTGATATGTTGGCGATCCTGATTGGGAGGGCAAAGGAGGCCGGTCAGGTGGATGGCTTGGTGCCCCATCTAGTCCATGGTGGTTTGTCCATTCTGCAATACGCTGATGATACAATCATTTTCATGGAACACGATTTGGCAAAAGCGAGAAACATGAAGTTAGTGTTATGCTTATTTGAACAATTGACGGGGCTGAAGATCAATTTCCATAAAAGCGAGTTGTTCTGCTTTGGTAGAGCCAAAGACGAACAAGAGGCTTATAGACAATTGTTTGGTTGTGAAGTGGGGGCTTTACCTTTCACGTATCTCGGTATTCCCATTCAGCATCGTAAGCTAACAAACAGCGAGTGAAAGTGTATCGAGGATCGGTTTGAGAAGAAACTGAGTTGCTGGAAAGGAAAACTCATGTCTTATGGAGGCCGGTTGATTCTTATTAACTCGGTGCTCACGAGTTTACCTATGTTCCTCTTATCCTTCTTTGAGGTCCCAGTTGGGGTTAGGAAAAGGCTAGACTTTTATCGATCCCGATTCTTTTGGCAGAGTGATGAGCTTAAGAGGAAGTACAGACTGGCCAAATGGGATATTATCTGTCGACCAAAGGACTAGTGGGGCCTTGGTATTGAAAATCTTGAAGTCAAGAACAGATGCCTGCTCAGTAAGTGGTTGTTTAAGTTGTCTTCTGAGACGGAGGCAACATGGGCGCAGATTTTACGTAGTAAATATCGGCAGTCCAAGACCCTATCCCAGGTCACTCTGAGACCAACAGATTCGCCGTTCTGGAAGGGGCTCATGAGAATCAAAGCTGCCTTGTTTAACAGAACGAGGTGTATTGTCGGTAATGGTAACAACACGTGATTCTGGGAGGATACGTGGCTTGGCGACACGCCATTGGCGACCCAGTATCCGTCCCTATATCGTATTATTCAGCGTCGTGAGGCTCTTGTTGCCACGGTTATGAAGTCCATTCCACTCAACGTTCAGTTCTGGAGGGTGCTTGTGGGTGATCGATGGAAAGCATGGCTTCACCTAGTCCGTAGACTGATGGAGGTTCAGTTAACTCCTCAGCCCGATCAGTTATGTTGGAAGCTTACTAAATCTGGGGAGTTCACAGTTAAATCGATGTATATCGATATAATAAACTCTAGTGTGATTCCTAGTTCCAAAGAGGTTTGGAAAGTCAAGGTCCCTTTGAAGATTAAAGTGTTTATGTGGTTTGTGCATAAACAAGTAATTTTAACAAAGACAATTTAGTTAAGCGTAACTGGACATGTTCTACTAGGTGTAGTTTCTCTGATCGGGACGAGACTATCAAGCATCTCTTTTTTGACTGTCCGTTGGCACGAGGGTTGTGGCGCTGTGTGCAAATTGCCTTTAACATTACTCCTCCGACTTCGATCAACACGTTATTCGAGGCGTGGCTTGCTGGGATAGAGTCCGAAACAGCTAGACACATTCATGTAGGAGTATGTGCGTTGTTATGGGCAGTTTGGAATTGCAGAAATGATTTGGCTTTTAACAGAACAACAACTATTCATTTTTTGCAGGTATTATTCCGGGCTATTGCACTGACCCGTATGTGGTCCTTACTCACTCCGACGGAGGCCAGGGAGCGTTTGGTTATTGGATCTGTCCGGTGGGAGATGGTAGCGCGGGATATCTTCAAACGGTTTGGATGGCGGTCATGTAATAGGATAGGCAATTAGTTTACCTATATTTTATTTTGCCTGCCGGTTGTGGCTTTTGGACTTTTTGTTTTGGCGTTGAGGCTCTGTGTAAGCTAGCCGTTGCTTTTGTTTGCAGACTTTAAGACCTTGTTGAACCTTATTTACTCTCTAATAAATGTGGCCGTATGCATCGTTGTAATGCAGAAGACAAGGAGTCCCCTTTTTCAAAAAAAACTTATATTGCGCAGTTATCCGGCAAAGCCACCAAGGTTTCACTTATGGTATCCATTGCCGCGCTCTTCAATATACACTGTGATATGTTTTACCAGCTGCTTTTAGATGGAGGAAAGAAACACCCATATATCGAAATGAGAGAAATGGTAGTTTCTGTAAGTTTGTATCATGTTGTGACTGCAAGCAAGCATTTGTTCCTTTGTCAAAGATCCGCTTTGTCTTACTTTTTTTTGCGGGGGGACTTTGTCTTACTTAACACACATGCTCAATTTTATCTAGGATGCTGAGCAGGTTGCCACCGGAGTGGTCTGGACCAAGGTCATGTGTTGCATGGAACCTACAAGCTTATCGTGTGACTGTGTCACACGGAGCACACAACGGACAATGGCTAGTAGACCCACAACATGAAAAAATGTTTCCGTGGAATGAATAAAATGTTTTCACCAGGACACAAAGAAAAACTTATTTCATGGCACACACATGAAGAAATGTTACTAGCAGACAAATTAATGTTCGCCAAAAAAACCGATCCAGAGACCACGGAGATCCCAAATGGCTTGAAGGCTTGATTCAGTGTGCAGTGCGCTGCTTATTGTTGTCCACCTTGTGGGTCGATCAATTTTCAGAACCGGGCAAGACGCCCCCTCGCACCTTCGTCACAGTCTCCAGAAATTTTTGTTTCTTATCTTGCTATAAATGATAAGCTTAGAACTACAGTTATATGAGTATATCAAAATCTAGGACCACATTTTGCATTTCGTCCTGGGCCCCCAAATTTCTGGAGACGGTCCTGAGTGGTTACGGAAGCTACATATTTACCACCACTTGAGTTTTATATGTAGTATGTAGTATCTATCAAATCGGAGAGTATGTACGCGTAGTATGTAGTATATAAGAATGTTTAGGTAGTATATATACTATTTTTTTAATAGTATGTATCATATTTTGAGTATGCTCTCTTTTATGTACAAATATGTACGTATTTCACAAATATAAAAAAAACCATGGGCCAACTTGAAATTTTTTCATGCAACTCACTTTGGAGTATCTTATATATAGTATATGAACATACTTAAAATGATAAAGTAGGATATATACTATCATAAGATAGTATATGAGACATGTGGGGTAACTACCCCAGGTGGTAGGATGGATTATATATCCTGGGATTAGAATAATTATTTGGATCACAATCCACCCTATAAGGGCCCGATCAGCTACTCCCGAGATCCAGAAAACACATCCCCGAGATAAAAAAAAGCCCAGCCACGCGCCTCCCGCAGCTCAGTCTCGTCTCCCCGATCCCCCCCCCCAGACACGAGCCCTTCACCCCGCCATCGCCCACCGCCTCCCCCACCCCCCACCCCCGCCGTCGTTCCCCTTGGCCGCGCCTCCCTCCTGTCTCCGGACCCACCTGCCGCCCTCTCCCCCACTACCACGCGCGGCGCGGCCCGACCAACCACCCCCGCCGGTGCCGCAACTCTCGATCTTCACCATCACCGGCGCCGCCCCTCCCAACCTTCACCGCCGCCTGCATCCCTCCCAGCCTGCAACGCCGCCTGCATCCCGCGAAATCCCCGGCCCCCGGAGTGCCGCGCCCTGAACTTCCGGTCAAATCTGACCGGATCCCAGCGACGTCCTCCGCCCGGGCGACGCGAGCGCTCCCTTTCCCGACTCCACGCATCCCTGCGCAATCCCCTCCCCTGGATACTTGACGGGCTCCGGCGCCGCGTCAACGAACGCCGAGGTCGTCGCCTCACTCCACCATGAGCACCACTGCATACCACCCCGCCACTGCACCCTGGCCTTCCTCCCGCTCCCGCTACTCCCAAATCGCCTCCACCCATCACCGTCGTTCCCCATGGCCGTGGAAGACTGCCACCTGTTTTGTTTGTGTTGTGAAGAACAAAACATAGTTGGCTGAATATTTGGAGCAGTTCAATGAATCTCCCAGTGGAAGGAATCATGTGGGAAAAAGTTGCTTTCACCCATGCCGGTGCTGCAGCAAATTCTATTGATTGTGTGTCATCACAATTTTATTATCTACCATGTGGTGCTACTTCTCTCTCTGTCTCTCTATCTCTCTCTAATTGATTCTAATCCAAAGTCGACAGTGCCCCCAAACATCTACGGATGGAGATCTTGCGACCGATTGGTGAAGTTCTAATTAAAAATGGTGAGAAGTCCAGTGGAGAAACGGATTATGTGTGATGTGTGCCGCCGCCGCTGCGCTTCTGTGTGCGATGTGCACGCCCAAGAACGCAAGCATGAAGAAGTTAAAATGATGAAGAAAAATAATACTCGATGACAAGTTCGAGCACTTAAAAAGTTAGTGTTAACTTAAAAAAACATTTTGCTGTGGCATATCGTGTGTTAGAAAACAAAAATCAACAGCTCAGATTTCGGTGAAAAAAATAAACTATAGAAGTTCATATATTGATCCTGAGAGAGTTCAAACTATGTATGCGTGTGCAAACTTTGACGCCCTCCATTTGTTTAATAAAAAATTCCAACAAAAGAGATGGTAGAATTTCTCGTTTGTTAAAAAAACAAAGCTAAGCTAACGCATTACTTTCTCGTATGGGAATGAGATGTCATCTAAAATAGGATATACAAGAAATTTCTCGGGTTTCTTTTTAAAAAAAATGGATTTTTCTCGTTCATGAAAAAATAACCAATTTTTTAAAAGTTAGATTTTCCTCGCTTCTAAAAAATAAGAGAGAAGACCAACTCAAAATAACAGAGCAGTTAAAAAAAGTATATAAAAATGGATTTAAAAAAAACTAAATTTTTTGAAATAACCGACAAGGTAAAAAAAACATAGAAGTTTAAATTTGAAAACCGTAGAAGTTCAATTTGAAATAACCGAGAAGGTCAAAAAACCTAGAAGTTCAAATTTAAAAACCTAGAAAATTGTTTGCTTATTTAAAACCATATTTTTCTAAGAACTTCAAAGTAAAAAAAAAGTTCGAACGTTAAGAAAACTTAGATGTCTCCTCAATACTAAATAATAAAATGAAGATGTTAAAATAAAAAAAGGAAAAACTAAAAAAGTTTTAAAAGACTTACTAGTTCAAAAAATTATTTAAACAAAGCATTTTTCATGTTTCCAAAAGAATTTTTTTTAGAAAGGCGCACAAAGCGCCAACCAATACATTCAGCTCAGTAACATCTTACAGCGTGAATTACATAGCCCTGGAAATTGAAATTAGACAGGAGAGAAACAACAGGGCATATCATGTTTGTATGAGCTGAAGCAAAACAACTAGTGTCAGGTTCTGGTAAACTTCTAAGAACCTGATGAGCCACATTATGAGAAATACCATTGATCTCTCTTGATATGTGATACACCTGTACTTGGAGATCATTTGTAAAGGAGAAAAATTCAGCTAGAGAAGTTCTGATGGTCCAAGGGGTGGAATCTGCCAATACACTTCTTGCCGCCGCTGCTTTTGCCAAAGAGAGGCAATCAGTAAGAAAAGTAGGCCTAGAGATCTAAAGTCTACGGGCGACTTGAGCTGCAAAAAGCAAAGCAAGAGCTTCTGCTTGAAGTGGCGAGCTGGTGTTCTGGGTAGAAGCTTAAATTTGCACATTCACTTCCGCTTGGTCCTGAGAAAAACTGAGAAACACTCCTACTCCAAAGAGCTGTTGTGCCATGTGGTAATCCCGAACCTTTGCACATTTAAAAGCAGCATCAGAATAAATTTTTGCTCCAGATATAAGAAGATCAGATTTGAGAGTGTGCCCTTGAGCAGGAATAACACAACTATTTCCTTGCGATGAACTTGATCAATAGCTTGTCCCTGATTAGAAGAAATTGACACAGTCATATATTGGTCAGACAAAGCTTTTGCAGCAGTGTGAACATGATGAGGTTGAGAATTGCGTCTGTCAAAAAGCTTATCATTTCTGGCTTTCCATATGCACCACATAAAATTTAGCATGTTAGATATAGATGCATGAGGATGATTCATATTTAGTAAACTGAGAATAATACTGTGCATAGAGAAATGATTTTGAACCAAGCCATCAGATCTAATATACCAAGGGTGGCCAAACCAGGCTGCTCTAGCAAAATCGCAAAGAAAAAAGAGATGCATTTCATTTTCATCCTCACCACACCTGCAACATGATCTAAGGTTCAAATTTCACAAACATAAAGGTTCAATGTTTATTACAGAACCAAGAAAGTCAAATTAAAAATACAAAGAAGTTCAACTTTTTTATAATAAAGGGGTTATATAAAATCCTAGAAGTTCGAATTTAAATAACTAAGGAGTTCAATTTTTAGCACAAAACCAAGATGATCAAGTTACAAAAAAAATCTAAAATAAGAAGTTCAAATTAAAAAGACGAAGAAGTTCAATGCTTGTTACAAACCCAAAGAAGGTAATAGAAAAAGCATCTCAAACAATTTTACAAAAAAGATTTTCTCTGTTAAAATAAACCTAGAAGCTCAAATTTAAAAGCGGAGCGGCTCGATGTCTATCAGAAAGTATGTTTTTTTTCGTTACTAAAAGAAATAAAACCAGGAAGTCCAAATTAGAAAAATGGAGAAGTTCGATGATTATAGAAAACTCAGATTTCCCTCATTATTAAAGAATGGAAACAAGAAGTTCAAAAATAAAATAACAAGAAGTTCAACTTTTAAAAATAGAGCGCTTCAGAATTCATAAAAAAAGAATTAAGAAATTTAGATTAATATTCATAAAAAACTTAGATATTTTCACGTAACCAAGATAAGTTTATATTGATAACTATCGGAAGTTGATGTACTACACGGTGTGCATTTGCATGAAAAAAAAAAGAATGAAAAAGCAAAGGCTAATAGTTTTGTTGCTAGAAGTTCAAGTGCTCAGCCCAAAAAGAGTTCAAAAATTCTTGTGAGAGAGGTTGAACAAAAATATGTGACAGAAGTTCAAGGAGAAAACAGCGGGACGTTCAACTACTACACGGAATGCGTTTCAGATAAGAATATAAGAATAGAAAACCAAAAGCTTAAAAGGTTTGTTGCAAGAAGTTCACGTGGTCCTCCGTGCACGGTGCAAAATTAATATTGCGGGACATCCGACCTCCAATTACATGTTTGAAAATAGCAAAAAATGACGTCTGACCTTCAATTGCATGTAATTCAATGTATGCACAAAAATGTGACAAAAGTTCATAGTGAAAACAATGAGAAGTTCAAGTACCGCAAGGAATGCATTTCAGGTTTGAATAAAAAGTATAGAAAAATAAAAGCTTAAACAGTTTGTTGCTAGAAGTTCAAGTGCTCTGTCCGAGGAAGTATTAAAATCTTACGAGAAAGGATCATCTTGTATTTCCATGTTCGATTTTTTTTTCGTATAAAAATCGAATACAATTCTTTACTCAAAATATAAAAAGGTGAAGTTCAAATTGAAATAACACAGAAGATCGGAGTTTATTAAAACCTAGGATTTACATTTTCAAAAAATAAAAAGCACAATGCCATTTTTTGCACTTTTGAAAACAATCCCATAAACGTAAAAATGGTTGCTAGAAGTTCAAGTGCTCGGCGAGGGAAAGTTCAAAAATTCTCGTGAGAGAGGTTCACCGGGAAGTTCAACTACTACACTGAATGAATTTCACAAGAAAAACATTTAAAACCGTCGCGAGTATGAAAAAATGATCAGCACGGAAAAGTTACGTGTTTATAGCAGCTTGCTTAATTCTGGTGAGTGGATGACGAGTTACGAGAAAAAAAATCACGTTAAAAACAGAGTGAAGTTCAGGTAGAAATGCCACAGAAGTTCAAGTACTTCACGCAATGCATTTTCGATTTAACTGCTTTTAGCGAAAAAAGGCGAGCAGTGATCTCGCCGTTTCTGAAATTACTTGAAAATGGCTGGGTTTCAGAGAAAACCATCAACATGAAAAAGTTTCGCATTTTTCATAGCTTTTCAACAGTATATTATTTGCCCTGTTCTGATGAAGTTTGTAGAAATTAAGGTGAAAATACATTTTTAGCCATTTTCAAAATCAACGTAAAACCCTAATGAATTTGGAGAAACAATACATACCAAAAAGTTTCGCATTTGTTCAGGCTTTCCAACGCCATATCATTTTCTACATTCAGAAGTATGATTAAAAAAATAGATCGAAAATACAAACTTGGTAGAACTTGTACCGTTTTCTAAATTACTCTTAAACCATTCAAAATTAGAAAAAAAAACTTTCAACATGAGAAAAAAGCGCATCTTCATAAGCTTTCCAACGCTATATCATTTGTTGAGATTAGGCATTTAGAAATGGGAACGAAAATACGAACTCGGTTGTTCGGTTTGTGAAATTTTACTATTTTCCACATTACTCTTCAACCATAGGGAATTAGAAAAAACTTTCAGCATGTGGAAGGAGCAGTTTTACAACAAATTTCCAACGCCATATTATTTGCCTCATTCCGATAAACGGTTTAGAAATGCGATCGAAAATACGATTCACGTTTTGTATGAAGAAAAAATGGTTTTCGAAACTGCTCTTAAACCACTTACATTTTGCCAAAATTTTAAGTTGGGTCATGATACTGGCGTCCATAGCTTTCCAACGGTATATCGCAAGCCCCATTTGGGCAATGTTGACAGAAGTTCAACCTAGCACTAGGGGAAGTTAAGGTCAAACAACTCAGGTAGTAAAATTGCAAAAAACGCAATTTCATCATGACCCGAGAGCAAAATCCGCCAGCGAGCAAGATTTCTATTTAAAACCAGTATTTAGTTGCTAAAAAACATTTCTAGATTACACTAATATCGTATAGAACACTGCTAACCAGAATAATTCGCGGGGGAAGCCACGGTTGCAAAGATAGCCCGAAGGTCGGGTTCGTACAGAGGGAATTTCAAAGCGCCACAGACAAACAAAAATACGCCACGAAGTTCAACGTGAAAACAGCATGAAGTTCAACTACTACGCTGAATGAATTTCATATGAAAAACTTTTAAAATCGTTGCGAGTATGAAAAAATGATCAACACAGGAAAGTTGCGTGTTTACATCAGCTTTCCATCGGTATATCACTTGCTCATTTCCGGTGAGTGGATGAAGAGCTAGGAGCAGTGGATAGAGATGTACGAGCAAAAAAAAGCACGTGAAAAACAAAGTGAATTTCAAGTACACGTGCCGAGAAGTTCAGGTTCTTCACGCGGTGCATTTTCGAAGAATCAATTTCGTGATAAAAGCAGAACGAATGATCTCGCCATTTTCTCAATTACTTGAAAACGGCTAGGAATCAGAGAAAACCATAAACATGAAAAAGTTTCGCATTTTCCGTAGCTTTTCAGCGGTATATTATTTGCCCCATTTCGATAAAGTATGTACAAATTATGACAAAAATACGTTTTTATTTATTTTCCAATTTGACATAAAACTGTATGGAATTATGAGAAACAATATATGCAAAAAAGTTTCGCATTTGCTTAAGCTTTCCAACGCCGTATCATTTGTTGCATTCGGACGTACGGTTAAAAACTTATCTCAAACATACGTAATCGGTGGAACTTGTACCGTTTTTTGAATTACTTTTAAACCGTTCCAAATTAGAAAACACTTTTAACATGAAAAAGTAGCGCATTTTCACATGATTTTCAATGCCATATCATTTGCCTCAAATGGATTAGCCGTTTATAAATTACATTGAAAATACCAACTCGGCTGTTCAGTTTGCGAAATTTTACAATTTTTAAAATTACTCTTTATCCACTGGGAATTAGAGAAAACTTTTAACATGTGGAAGGAGCGGTTTTGCAGCTGCTTTCCAACGCCATATTATTAACCTCATTCCGATAAACAGTTTAGAAATGTGATCGAAAATACGATTCACGTTGTTTGTATGAAGAAAAAACGGTTTTCAAAACTGCTCTTAAACCGTTTACATTTTGCCAAAAATTTAACTTGGATCATGATATTGGTGTCCATAGCTTTCCAACGGTATATCGCAAGCCCCATTTGGACACTTTTTAGCTGAAGTTCAACCTAGTACCCCCCCTCTATTTTACCATTAATATACCGTAATTTTACGTTTCGTAAGTTTTGTCTTACTTTCAACATAAAAAGAGACCGTAAGAAAATATATAATCGTCGTAAAAAATATTTTATGTTATGTAAAATTATAAACGTAAAAACATAGTGTAAAATACACATAAGCTGCAAATTTTCTTGTCTTATAACCTATATTTTTATTTTCTTATTTCAAATATTAATTAGTGAATGAATAGGAATGAAAATATTTGAAATTCAAACGTAATTTAATTATAAAATGATCGTAAGATTACCTCGGTGAAGAATAAGTTATTCTCGCACCTTGGGTGATGAATAGCATCACTATATATATATATATATATATATATATATATATATATATATATATATATATATATATATATATATATATATATATATATATATATAGACACACACACACACACACACACACAAACACTATTCTGATCACAACCTGAACTGCCTGAGTAACGCGTCTGAACTTCCCTCTATACGAACCCGACCTTCGGACTATCTTCGCAACCGTGGCTTCCCCCGCGAATTATTCTTGTTAGTCGTGTTCTATATAATGCTAGTGTAATCTGCAAACGATTTTTAACAACTAAATACACGTTTTAAATAGGAATCTCGCTCATAGGCGGATTTTGCACTCGGGTCGTGATGAACTTGCGTTTTTTGCAATTTTACTGCGTGAGTTGTTCGATCTGAACTTCCCCTTGTGCTAGGTTGAACTTCCGTCAACATTGCCCAAATGGGGCTTGCTATATACCATTGGAAAGCTATGGACACCAGTATCATGACCCAAGTTAAATTTTTGGCAAAATATAAGCGGTTTAAGAGCAGTTTTGAAAAGCGTTTTTTCTTCATACAAAAAACGTGAATCGTATTTTTGATCGCATTTCTAAACCGTTTATCGGAATGAGGCATATAATATGGCGTTGGAAAGCTGCTGCACAACCGCTCCTTGCACATGTTGAAAGTTTTCCCTAATTCCCTATGGTGAAAGAGTAATATGGAAAAACGTAAAATTTCACAACCAAACAGCCGAGTTCGTATTTTCGATGTCATTTATGAACGGCTAATCCAATTGAGGCAAATGATATGGCATTGGAAAGCTTATGAAAATGCGCTACTTTTTCATGTTGAAAGTATTTGTTAATGTCGAACGGTTTAAGAGTAATTTAGAAAACGGTACAAGTCCTACCGATTTCGTATTTTCGAGCTCATGTCTTAGAAAATGGTATGGCGTTGGAAAGCTTGAACAAATGTGAAACTTTTTGGTATGTATTGTTTCTCCTAATTCTTTACGGTTTTAAGTCAATTCTAAAAATAGCTAAAAACGTATTTTTGCCGTAATTTCTAAGAACTTTATCGGAATGGTGCAAATAATATACCGTTGAAAAGCTACGGAAAATGCGAAACTTTTTCATGTTGACGTCTTTCTCTAATTTCTAGCCGTTTTCAAGTAATTTCAAAAACAATGTGATTATTCGTTCTGCCTTTATCGCGAAACAGATTCGTCAGAAATTCATCGCGTGAAGTACTTGAACTTCTGTGGCAGTTCTGTTTGAACTTCACTCTATTTTTTGACGTGATGTTTTTCACCCGTAATACTCAAACCACTTACCATAATTAAGCAAATGATATACCGATGGAAAGCTATTAAAAACACGCAACTTTTTTGTGTTGATGAGTTTTTCATACTCGCAACGGTTCAAAATATATTTTTGAATGCATAAAACAACGTCGTTTTTGCCTGTTTTTTACATGTAACTGAAGGTCGGACGTCTCACACTAGAGATCTTGAACTTCACCAGGAGTAGCACGTGAACTTCTAGCAACAAAATCTTTTAAGCTTTTTTGTTTTCTATTCTTATTTTCCTATCTGAAACGCATTTCGTGTAATAGTTGAACTTCCCGTTGTTTTCATCTTGAACTTCTGTCATGTATTTTTGTTCAACCTCTCTCACAAGAATTTTTGAACTTCCCCGGACAGAGCACTTGAACTTCTAGCAACAACTTTTTTAGAAGTTATTTTATTTTTGAACTTCTTGTTTCCATTCTTTAATAACGAGATAAATCTGAGTTTTCTATAATCATCAAACTTCTGCATCTTTTTAATTTGGACTTCCTTGTTTTATTTCTTAATTTTTTTCTATGAAATTTTGAAGCGCTCTATTTTTAAAAGTTGCACTTCTTGTTATTTTATTTTTGAACTTCTTGTTTTCATTCTTTAATAACGAGGGAAATCTGAGTTTTCTATAATCATCGAACTTCTCTATCTTTTTAATATGGACTTCCTGGTTTATTTCTTAATCTTTTTAAGAAATTTTGTAGCGCTTTATTTTTAAAAGTTGAACTGCTTGTTATTTAATTTTTGAACTTCTTGTTTTCATTCTTTAATAACGAGGAAAATCTGAGTTTTCTATACTTCTCCATCTTTTTAATATGGACTTCCTGGTTTTATTTCTTAGTCTTTTTTATGAAAGTTTGAAGCGCTCTATTTTTAAAAGTTGAAATTCTTGTTATTTAATTTTTGAACTTCTTGGTTTAATCTTTAGTATCGGGGAAAATCCAAATTTAAAAAAAAAACAGGGAAAATCTTTTTAAAACTTTTTTTTGTTGTTTTATAATTTTAATTTGAAATTATTTGTTATTCTTTAGAACGAGAATCTGAGATTTTTATCAAATTTGAACTTCTCTGTTATTTTAATTTGAACTTCTTAGTTTTATTATTTAGTAAAGAGGAAACTCGGGTTTTTTTAACCTCTTTGTTTTAAAATTTTGAACTTCTTGTTTTTTTAATAATGTGAAAAATATGAATGTTTTATAAACATCGAACTTCATGATTTTTAAATTTGAACTTCTTAGTTTTATTGGTTAGTAACGGGGAAAATGCTTTTTTATATAAAACAATGATACCGTGCCGTTACTTTAATTTGAACTTCTAGTTTTTATAGAATGGGGAAAATCAGTTTTTATACAATCTTTTGAAATGCTCCTATTTTTAATTTGAACTTCTCTGATATTTTTACAAACGGGGAAAATCTGTTATAAAGATTTTTGAACTACTTTTTTTAACTTCTCGCTCAAATTTTTTTAACTTCCAAATTTGTCTTTATGATATTCAAACTTCATTTTTCTAACGTTGACCTGGTTCAGTTTTTAAATTTGAATTTCTTATAGAATTTTGTCACGACATTTTATGCATTTTTTGCTTTTCGGTGAAACGGGTTAGGCGGTCCCTTTTTCATTTGATCATTTTTCTTCTGTACGTGGTACACGTGAACTTTGAAATTTTCTGAAACATGAACTTCGCGTGCTACTAATTTTTTTCATGAAACTCCATAGTTTTTATTCCTATGTTGTAATCGTTGTTTATTATCTATACTGAACAATAACAATCTTTCTAGACCAAAGTGAATGAGGCAAGCAAAACAACTTCACCACTTATATCTACAAGAACTTTTTATGCTAGTTTCTCTGAGCCACAACACCATTTCTCTGAACTTCACCTCCACAACACCATTTATTTTTTCAATGCTTGGATTTCTGCTGAGAAGATCATACTAAGAGCAAGAATGACTATCTCCATTTTGCTTGGTAAAATCCATCGTTGGCAGTAACTATATATTCATGTCTTTTTCATCAGTTAGTTACTAGTAAATCTTAACATGATTCGTGCAACATGATACTATACTCTAATCCGCAACCAACTTTGCGCAGCAGCTTAAAAGTGAGTGAAGTGAACTGTAGGTCCTTAAACTATTTCAGGGGTGTCACATAGGTCCTCGAACTATGAAAATCGTCATTTAGGTCCTCGAAGTATAGTAAGTGTGTCATCCAGGTCCAAAATCTCACTAACCCCCTCTAACCCCCTCTAGTTCACATCGTCATTTATTAAAGTCACGAATATTTTTTCCAAATTTATCGCTCGCGAACATTTTTTTAAAGTCATGAATATTTTTTCCAAATTCATCGGTCACGAACTTTTTTTAAACTCACGAATATATTTTTAAAGTCGCGAATATTTTTCCCAAATTCATCGTTCGCGAACTTTTCTTTAAAGTCGCGAATATTTTTCCCAAATTCATCGTTCGCGAACATTTCTTTAAAGTCGTGAATAATTTTTCCCAAATTCATCGTTCACGAACTTTCTTTAAAGTCGCAAATATTTTTTCCAAATTCATCGTTCGTGAACATTTTATTAAAGTCACAAATATTTTTCCAAATTCTGCGTTCGCGAACTTTTTTTGAATTAATGACCATTTTTACTGTTCATGCGCCAGGGTCTCTTCGATGACAGAGGGTCTCGGTTTTTTGATATTTTTTTATATTTATTCTTTGTCGTGTACTGTTCATCACGCACAGGAATTCAGGACTGTTTGTCGCGACCGTTATTCTATCATCACGTGCGTGCCACCGCCGCTTTGAGCCTGTCTGTGAGATTTTGGACCTGAATGACACAAGATTCGCACTTTGAGGACCTGGATGACGATTTTCATAGTTTGAGGACCTATGTGACATCCCTGGAATAGTTCAAGGACCTACAGTGCACTTCACTCCTTAAAAGTTAAGTACAGGATGGCTAGCTCAGCAAGAGTAAACCTGCTCCGAGGGACAAATACAATTGTACCAAGTGCTCCCAAGTGCAAGAATAGGAATACATCCACCGAGGATGGCACTGTCACCATGATTGGAGCTGTTACATGGAAACTGAGCTTCTTTATCAGTAAAAATAGTTCCTATGTTACATGGAAACTGGCGCGGTGCGCTTGTTCCCTAGACTGAGCTGTTATGGCTCCTCCCATTTGTTTGTAGTTCCTAGACTGAGCTTCTATCATACGCGAAGCTGAACTTCTTCGGATCTGAAGAATTAGTAGAAGAAGAGTGGCAGAAAACCAGCTGATCACTCCGTGCATCCTTGCATTGGAGGTTTCAATCACCAGCGGGAGGAGGGATTAGGCGCCCAGGCATCGGACATCAGCGTAACTGCGTGAGGCCGTGCTTCAGGTCATGTCCAAACCAAAGGGACAGCCGAACATTGAGCTCAACGTCTGAAGCAAGAAGAGGAATGGTCAGGGCCGATACATCAGACAGTGCTCCAGCGACATATTGTGAGAATATAATAGAAGTAGGGAGGGGCCAGTGGCAGGGGAGAAGGAAAGCGAAGAGCGGCGCTGACGTTGCAGTTGTGGTGGAGCAGGAGGCCGCCAGGCCGGAGTGGAGTGTCTGTAGCACTCGAGGCCAGAGTGGAGCGACGATAGCGCTGGTGGTTGGCCAAGATGGTCCCGGGGTGGAGCAGTGGTGGTGCGGGGAGCCGGGGACCAACGGGACACAACCAACAGAATTTGTAGCGTCAATGTGATTCCTTCCACTGCGAGATCCATCAAACTTCTACAAAATTTTCAGCGATCTCTGTTTTTCTTCAATACACACAATTGAACTAATGCACGCGGGTAGGTTGAACTGAACTAAAGTGATGGGAGGTGGCAGCAGGGGTGAGCGAGATGGCAGCAGGAGGAAGCGCACTGCGCCGAGTCGTCGACCGGTGCTGCACAGGGGAGGTGCTCAGGAGAGGGGGGACGATGGGCTGCGGTGGCGGAGGGCGCTGGTCGCGCGGCGGAGCTGGAGGAAGAAGCCATGATTGTGGCCTCGCTCCACGCTCCTCGTCCCGAAGCGGTCCATGGACAGGAATCCGGAGGAAGCCGTCCATGTGTGGCTCGCCGTGGCCAGGCAGTGGGAGACGGAGGAAGAAGACGCCGGATGAGGAAGGGACCGTGGAAGGCAGAGGTTGGGGGCGACGGCGACGATGCCGGTGGAAGTGGATCCGGGAGCCGGCGTTGTTGGGTCAGGCGCCGTCGCAGGAGGCCGGCAGATCCTGATCCGCGGGTTGCAGGCAGGGACGGCGACGGCAGTTGGGTGGTCTGCGGTGACGGGTGGGGGGGGGGGAGGGGTCGCTGGTGGGTGGTTTGGGGTTGGGATCGAGGTGCGGGGAGGTGGGGATCGAGGTGCGGGAGGTGGGAGACAGATGGTTGGGTTTTTTTTCGATCGAGTTCGGGAGGGCCTCCGCACGCCCTATATAGGCGTATAGGCCTGACGTGATCAGAATAGTTATTCTAATCTCGTATATATACTACCGAAACATCCTTACATACTACATACAACGCGTACATACTCTTCGACATGATATATACTACCTAAAACGTATGAAACAAAAGTATATATATATATATATATATATATATATATATATATATATATATATATATATATATATATATATGACAATTTTTTCCTACTACTGGGTGTAGTTACTCCCACTTTTGTTTGATACGCTTTAGGTAGTATCTATCATATTGGAGAGTATGTACACGTAGTATGTAGTATATAAGAATGTTTAGGTAGTATATATACTACTTTTGTAGTATATATCATATTTTGTGCATACTGTATTTCACGTACAAATATGTACGTATTTCACAAATACAATAAAACCATGAGCTCACTTGCAATTTTTTCATATAACTTACTTTGAAATATCTTAGATATAGTATATAAATATACTAAAAATAATAAAGTAGAGTATATACTACCAAATGGTAGTATATGGGAAATGGTTGTAGATATACCCGGTAGTAGGATGCATTTTCCTATATATATATATATATATATATATATATATATATATATATATATATATATATATATATATATAGGACAAATGTTTCCTACAAGCAGTGGTAGTTATCACCACTTGCGTTTTGTATGTTGTATGTAGTATCTGTCAAAATTGAGAGTATGTACATGTAGTACGTAGTACATAACAATGATTAGGTAGTATATATATATACTAATTTTTAGGTAGTATATATATCATGTTTTGAGTATGCTTTTTTTTATGCATTACAAATATGTACGTATTTCACAAATATAACAAAAACTATGGGTTCATATGTAATTTTTTCATGTAACTTGCTTTGTAATAACTTAGATATAATATATAAATATATTTAAAATGATAAAGTAATATATATATATATATAGTACCACATGGTAGTATATGAGATATATGGGGTAACTACCACCGGGTGGTAGGATGGATTTTCCATATATATATATAGAAAATGCATCCTACTACCAGGTGTAGTTACACCCATTTCTCACATATTACTATGTGGTAGTATAAACTCTACTTTATTATTTTTAATATGTTCACATATTATATTTAAGATACTTCAAAGTGAGTTATGTGAAAAAATTGCATATGAGTCCATGTTTTTATAATATTGGTGAAATAGGTACATATTTGTACGTACAAAGGAGTATGCTCAAAATATACTACATACTACCTAAAAATAGTATATATACTACCGAAACATCCTTACATACTACATACAACGCATACATACTCTTCGACATGATATATACTACCTAGAACGTATGAAACAAAAGTATATATATATATATATATATATATATATATATATATATATATATATATATATATATATGACAATTTTTCCTACTACCGGGTGTAGTTACTCCCACTTTTGTTTGATACGTTTTAGGTAGTATCTATCATATTGGAGAGTATGTACACGTAGTATGTAGTATATAAGAATGTTTAGGTATTATATACTACTTTTTTGTAGTATGTATCATATTTTGTGCATACTGTATTTCACGTACAAATATGTACGTATTTCACAAATACAATAAAACCATGAGCTCACTTGCAATTTTTTCATATAACTCACTTTGAAGTATCTTAGATATAGTATATAAATATACTAAAAATTAATAAAGTAGAGTATATACTACCAAATGGTAGTATATGGGAAATGGTTGTAGATATACCCGGTAGTAGGATGCATTTTCCCTATATATATATATATATATATATATATATATATATATATATATATATATAGGCCACTATAAAAAAATACATTTTGCATCTATACAAGGCCATTAACAGTAATCGAGGCAACATTAAATGATGTTTTCTCGCAGTACCAACTTGTTTAAACTTTCATGCATGTATTCATAATGATATTGTGCTACTTCCTTCTCATTTCTCCCTTGCATGCATGCGGGCATATTAATAATCCCGGTTAACGAGAGGAAAAGTTGACTTGCAAAGCAGTTATTAAATTTTGCATTAGTATCTGTATTTTGAGTTTGTGGCCTTATATAAGGGAATGGAGGGAGTACATGTATATAGCTACGCATGATGAGGTTGGAGTTGAAATTCGAAACGCGTATATATGATCTAGCTAGATCTGAAAGGTCATGGCCTGCCGGAGGTGAATTGCATGGCTGCTGCAAGACGATACACTTCAGCCAATGGCGCCACTCAACGGAACTGGTTGGTCTTTCGCCGCCGTGAACCTTGTCCGCATCCTTCGATTTCCCCATCAACGCTGCAACCGGGACATGAGCGACATCGTGCCCTTCATACTTGACTTGTATCGATTTCAGGTTCTAGCAGCACCCGCGGAGTGCTGCGCCTCGACTGAGTGGCCATCATGCAACTCCCCGAGATCTGTAATCATGCACATACATGCATGTAGTTTGAGGATAGTAGTAAATTAAAGTCTCTCTGAGGCGCCGGCAAGGGAGGGCGGGATCCGGCGATCTACGGCCGACTCAGGTTGCTGAACCTTCGCTCCATGATGGGCTTGGGCGGGCCTATGGAGTGACGGTGATGTGGCTGGCGGTGTGGCGGTGGCGGTTGCTTCATACTGCGCGCTGGCGTGGCGGTGGTGGCAGTCGGCCAAGGGGCGGCGAGTCCTGCTTGTCAGGCGTGGTGGAGGCAAGTCTCGCGGCCTTTGGGCATCGTGGAGGTGCCGGCGGTGGCGTGTGCTCAGCCTGATGGTGGCGGCCGTACACGGGAGTTGGATTGATTCGAACAGATCTGGGTGAAAACTTGCTTTCGGCTATTGCCAAGACCGGCGGTGGCGGCGCTATCTGCATCGTTCCCTTCTTGAAGGCATCGCCGTGGAAAATTTCAAGGCCACTCTCTGCTACCTCCGAGGGAAACCCTAGATCGGATGATCGGAAGATGGCGGCGCTCTGGTGTCGTCCTGCCCTTGGGGGCGTCATTTTTGGAGGTACACACATAATCGAGGGACCAGAGGAAGGATTCTTTGGTGGAGCAGTGTGTCATCTCACTCATTGATGGCGGCGGATCTCGGCAGCATGGCGCCGTGGTGACTCGGCGTCCGATGAGCGGAGATGGACTCACGCAAGAGGGTGACGCCGTCTGGCGTCATGGTGGTGTCGACGGCAGCTAGACCAGCCGGCAAGGTAGATGAAGCAGTACAGCTCTGAAGATGGATTGGTGGCAGGTGGCTGTGGCAGCCTCATACCCGGCAGGCGTCCTGGTTGAGGAGTGCGCCGGGCCGGTGGGTGCCCCATACCCGACAGGCGTCCTGGATGGGACCTCAGGTCTTAGATGTTAGGTTTGGCTGCTAGGTCTGTTTGGTATTAGGTCCAGACTATCAGCATTCCTTCATCATTTGGATAGGAGTAGCGACAGGTGTTGCCTAGACGGTGGCTTTAGTCTTATTGTTGTATTACTTTGTAAGGTCTTGTGTGAACATTTAATAAAGTGGCTACATGCATCGTCCAGATGCAGAGGCCGGGGGTCTTCCTCCTTTTCTAAAAAAGTAGTGAATTAAACCAAAGCCCTCAATCAATTCCATTTTCTATGATTGTGTGAGATCGAATAATGCAAGAAGATCTGTGCACAACTTATAAACTGAGATGAAGGGAGTACCAGCCAAAGCTTCATACAGCCTGGGTACTACTACCATGCATTCCAAAGCGAGATTATAGGAAACCTTGCACTGAAACACACACACAACAAAACAACTATTCTGCATGACAAAGCCCAGAACAATCCACCACCTCTAGCCTTCACCTCCGTCGGGACACTCGCCGGAGATAGAACCGCGCCCTTCAGTCACTCTTCTGCAGTGAAGTAGTCCACATCGCTCTCCAGTGACTAAGGGAGTCCTGGATTAGGGGGTGTCCGGATAGCCGAACTATCACCGTTGGCCGGACTCCTGGACTATGAATATACAAGATTGAAGACTTCGTCCCGTGTCCGGATGGGACTTTCCTTTGCGTGGAAGGCAAGCTTGGCGATCTTGATATGTAGATCTCCTACCATTGTAACCGACTGTGTAACCCTAACCCTATCTGGTGTCTATATAAACCGGAGGGTTTTAGTCCGTAGGATGAACAACAATCATACCATAGGCTAGCTTCTAGGGTTTAGCCTCTCTGATCTCGTGGTAGATCCACTCTTGTACTACCCATATCATCAATATTAATCAAGCAGAGTAGGGTTTTACCTCCATCGAGAGGGCCCGAACCTGGGTAAAACATCGTGTCCCTTGTCTCCTGTTACCATCCTCCTAGACGCCTTGATTCGGGACCCCCTACCCGAGATCCGCCGGTTTTGACACCGACATTGGTGCTTTCATTGGGAGTTCCTCCGCTGCCATCCGTAGGCCCGATGGCTCCTTCGATCATCAACAACGACGCGGTCCAGGTGAGACTTTTCTCCCGGACAGATCTTCAGATTCGGCGGCTTTGCACTGCGGGCCAATTCACTTGGCCATCTGGAGCAGATCGAAAGCTACGCCACGGGCCATCAGGTCAGATTTGGGAGTTTGAACTACACGACCGACATCCGCAGAGACTTGATCTTCGATGGATTCGAGCCACAGCCAAGCGCGCCGCACTGTCTCGATGGGCACGACCTAGCTCTGCCGCCGAACAAGGTTCTCGAGGCCGCATCAGCCGTCCGCTTTAATTCTTATCTCGAGCCGACTCCGCCGATCAAGGACGAGTGGCTGGACACCGCCTCGGGGGCTACGATCTCTACGTCGATTAAGCCAAACTCCATCCCTGTCCTTTGCGAAGACCGTGACTCCAAGGTGCCGGACACCTCTCCGGATTCCGAACCCTCCGCGCCCCCGCCAATCGAATCCAATTGGGCGCCGGTTATGGAGTTCACTATCATGACATCTTTTCAAGACTCGCCCTTTGGCGACATCCTGAATTCACTAAAGTCTCTCTCTTTATCGGGAGGGCCTGGCCGGACTACGGTCGTGAAGGTTGGGATGCGGACGACGAAGAAATTCAACGCCCACCCACCACCCACTTTGTAGCCACTGTCGATGATTTAACCGGCATGCTCGACTTCGACTCCGAAGACATCGATGGTATGGACGACGATGCCGGAGACGACCAAGAACCAAAGGTTTGCCTGTGGCACCGGAAGGCCACCTCGTCATACGACATATACATGGTGGACATCCCAAAAGATGGGAACAGCGATGGAACAACGGAGGATGACCCCTCCAAGAAACAGCCCAAGCGCCAAGGCGTCGCCAAGCGCCCGCCTAAATCCCACCACAGCAAAAACGGTGATTCCGGCACGGGAGATAATAACACTCCGTACAGTGCCGAAGACAACCTCCTCCAGCAGGATTCAGCATAGCAGGAGGGAGAAGCCAGCCGTCATGATAGAGCGGCAGACAGGGAGGTGGAGGACGATAATTATATGCCTCCCTCCGAAGATGAGGCAAGCCTCGACGACGACGAATTTGTCGTGCTTGAGGATCCCGCTGAACAGGAGCGTTTTAAACGCAGGCTTATGGCCACGGCAAGCAGCCTCAAGAAAAAACAGCAGCAGCTTAGAGCTGACCAAGACTTTCTAGCTACCAGATGGACTGAAGTCCTTGCAGCCGAAGAGTACAAACTCGAACGCCCTCCAAGAGATACCCAAAACGCAGGCTGCTACCCCAATTAGAGGAAGCAA
This sequence comes from Aegilops bicornis, assembly GCA_021605145.1. Classification (NCBI taxonomy): domain Eukaryota; kingdom Viridiplantae; phylum Streptophyta; class Magnoliopsida; order Poales; family Poaceae; genus Aegilops; species Aegilops bicornis. The sequence goes on from CM038674.1 coordinate 650,992,706, forward strand.
CACCCAAACCTACATCACCAGCGCATGATGATGCGGCCGATCAAGCCACTCCGTGGGTCAGCGACAGAGGCCTCTAGACCCTCCATTCAAGCCGCACTCGACGCCGCCGAAAAGTACCAAGGCACGAGGAAACGCCGGCACTGTAGACATATTGGAGGACAAGGCAAGGCAAACAAGATCGATCTACGGATCGCGTGGGCACCCCACGACACGCGACGATAACCGTCACGCCGGATACAGCAATTCGGTCCGAGCCGAACACAGTAGACAAAGCTCATTTGAGTTGTGTCATGATATAGCTCAATATAGAGGCGCCGCACACCCACTATGCTTCACAGACGAAGTGATGGATCATCAAATCCCCGAGGGTTTCAAACCCGTAAACATCGAATCATACGATGGCACAACAGACCCTGCGGTTTGGATCAAGGACTACCTCCTCCATATCCACATGGCCCGCGGTGATGATCTACACGCCATCAAATACCTCCCACTCAAGCTTAAAGGACCAGCTCGACATTGGCTTAACAGCTTGCCAGCAGAATCAATTGGTTGTTGGGAGGACCTGGAAGCCGCATTCCTTGATAACTTCCAGGGCACATATGTGCGACCACCAGACGCCGATGACCTCAGCCACATAATTCAGCAGCCAGAAGAATCGGCCAGACAATTCTGGACACTGTTCCTAACCAAGAAAAATCAAATCGTTGACTGTCCGGATGCAGAGGCCCTTGCAGCCTTCAAACATAACATCCGCGACGAGTGGCTTGCCCGGCACCTAGGACAGGAAAAGCCGAAATCCATGCCAGCCCTCACAACGCTCATGACCCGCTTTTGCGCGAGAGAGGACAGCTGGCTAGCTCATAGTAACAACTTGACCAAAAACCCTGGTAGTTCGGATACCAAGGACAGCAATGGCAGGTCGCGTCGCAATAAGCATTGCGCCGCATTAACGGCGATAATGCTCAAGATACGCCAGCCAATGCCGGATTCAGAGGCTCTAAACCCGGTCAGCAGAAAAAGCAGTTCAATAGAAAGATTCAGGGCCCGACCAATCTGGGCCGAATACACGATCGCTCGTGCCAAATACATGCCACCCCGAAAAACCAGCCAACGACACCAACAGGATTGTTGGGTCTTCAAACAATGCAGGCAAGTTAAATGCCGAACTCAATGACAAGGGGCTGCATAGCGATGACGCAGGAGGAGCCCCAGCCACCAACAATAGAGGATGTAAGGGCTTCCCCACAAGTGCGGACGGTGAACATGATATACGCAACCCACATACCCAAAAGGGAGCGGAAGCGCGTAATCGAGGGACGATATGCGATGGAGCCAGCCGCCTCAAGTTCAACCCATGGTCCTCCTGCCCGATCACCTTTGATCGAAGGGACCACCCCACTAGCATCCGCCACGGCAGATTCGCCGCATTGGTTCTTGACCCAATCATCGACGGATTTCATCTCACTAGAGTCCTGATGGACGGCGGTAGCAGCCTGAACCTGCTCTATCAGGATACAGTGCACAAAATGGGCATAGACCCCTCAAGGATTAAACCCACAAAGACGACCTTTAAAGGCGCCATACCGGTGTAGAGGCCAATTGTATGTGCTCAGTTACACTCGAAGCGGTCTTCGGATCCCCGGATAACTTCCGGGCGAAGAGTTAATCTTCGACATAGTCCCGCTCCGCAGCGGCTATCACGCATCGCTTGGACGAACCGTGACGGTAAAGTTCAATCCGGTGCCGCACTACGCATACCTCAAGCTCAAGATGCCAGGCCCTCGAGGAGTAATCACGGTCAACGGAAACACCAAACGCTCTCTCCGAACGAAGGAGCTTACGGCGGCCCTCGCGGCGGAGGTGCAAAGCAGCCTATCACAGCAATTCTCGAGTCCGGATACTAAACGTCCCGCACCGCTGCGCCCGAGTAATCTACAACAAGACCGCCTCGCACGATCCGAGCATCGCCAGAGTAATCCGCCCCAACCCCAGCCCTCACGAAATTGCAAAGCCAAGATTACGCGTACATAACTATGCTCTGGAGATATCATGGGCATAAGGGAGGGTACGACCACGGCACGCCTGCATGCGGCTCAACCGCACTGTGGGCCTCGATTGTGTCATTCTTTTTCTTTCTTCTTTTCTCTTACTCTCAGGACTCCGTTTTTCAGAAACCCTGTCCCACTACAAGAAATATGTCAACTTGTGACCACCACTATTGGTCACTAAAAGGTCACAAATTTCCAAACAATGTTGCCTAAGGGAGTTTTCATTTTCTTTGCACGGAAAATTCATTTTCCATTTTTCGAGTGCCCGAAATGAGGTTTTTTTGTGAAGGAACTACCAAATAATTGTTGCAAAAATGGACCAAATCAATTTTATAAAATACTAGGCCATGTTTAATGCACAATTGACAAAATGGTTGGGTGTCAAAAGTTTTGATCCACCTCTCGTGAAAATGACAAATTGTCGCTGATTCAGCTGGAAGTGGGTCAATTTTGAACTGCAGCTGCCTCATAGTTTACTCTTTATTTTTTACAAAAATCATTTCTAGTTAAATAAGTATCTATTTAATTAGAAATACATGGTTTTATGGCGAGACATCGACGTTTGGACGGTGGCCGAGGGCCCCAACTCTAGAGCTGCCAGAAGCTCAAGATGCTCACAAGGTGGTCACCAAGCGTGACTGTGGCGTTGCCATGTGTTCTGGGCGGCCTAGGCATGTCTAGTGGGTTGGGAACTCCCGGTAGGTGCTAGGAAGAAAATCACAACATAAGATTCTCACGAGGAGACCGATCGATGCACAGACATGAATAAGCAGCCAAGTGTTTGATTAGCGGCACGGGAAATGTACATGGCTAATGGGCGTGAGTTTTGGCTGAGGATGATTAGTTACTAAGAAGACCGTCTTCATAAATTTTCAGCTCAAAGGAGGAGCCAGGTGGTACTTGCTTTGCAAACCACCACACTGGACATAAATACAAATGTTGAAGCTCGGCTCAAAATAATGAATGGATTGAGCTAGCATTTGGTGGAGGATGGTTATTTGGGCATAGGAAAGCACATTAGAAAATGGATACTATTTGGACATGCCAAAGTGGTACTTCCTTCACAAACTGTTACTCTGAACAGAATAGGAAAATGAATATTTTTGAATTATTTTTGAACTAGGCAAGGAAGGTTTTTACATATTTGACGAAGATATGACCCAAAGAATTTATGAGATTTTTTGGGAATTTTGGGAATGACAGAAATATAGGTTGCTTCACAACCTAGGGCAAAAACTGCCACATAGACATGACACATAGGCAAAACTGATGAGGTGGCGCCTAGTCATAGCAACCCACCACAATTTACAAGGCTATTACCATCTATATTGGTCGTTAACAACTAGAAATAAGGCAGCGGACTAGCGTTGTTTGCTTTTTGACCTTTTCGTGTGAGGAAATTACGACCTTTCTGACCAAAATGGTCGCAATGGTTTAGGGTTTGGAGCCCCCAAACAGCTTTTGACCAATTGGTCTGAAATGGTCATAAATTTATGACCAATTCTTTGAGGGTCACTGAAAGAAGGTCATAAGTTGACATATTTCTTGTAGTGTCCAGCTCTAGAATTGCCGAACTCACGATGCAACAGCCAGGGAAGCAGAAAGCTACGTCAAGTGTCCAGGTGGTCTCTACTACGAGCATTATACCTGTTTTACATACCATCCCGCAGCTTACCCCTGGAGGGGGACATGTCAAATAGTCCCATCCCTTGCTTATCGCACTATTTGTATCGCTCTGCTTTCATTGCAGTACCTTTTTGAATAAACAATACATAGTTTTTGCCTATTATTGCACTCCTTTCTTTATCTACTAGGCCAGTGCCCGTGCGTTGCAACGGGAGTATGTGTATCTTAGTAACTATGTTTTCATGTATGTAGGAAAGACTATGTTCCCCTCTCTTTCGCTCCCTTCCTTAGATCCATTTTGCAAGCGTGCGAGTGCAACACGTGCATAATCACTCTTTTGTGGTTTCCTATCGTGGAATTGGCTGTTTGGTTCTAGGCCTAGCATTGCCACACTCTGCCACATATTTTTGCCAAGCTTAACTAAGGTTAGTTCATCAAAATGAAAGCCACAAGTTGGCAAGCCTAAGGGAATCTTGCCACATTTTTTGTGTGTATGCCATGTGGGGTTCAAGTGTGGCTTGCCTAAGGTGTGGCTTGAACCAAACACTCACCTAAGTTAGTCAAACTTGCCTAGCTTTAGGTATGGCAACATTTGGCAAAGTTAGTCACAAACCAAACAGCCCCTTACAATACTATTGCCACCCCTCGCAGCCTCGTCCTTCAGAAATCATTGCCACAGGAGATGATGGTGTCATACACACGCAACAATTGCTACCTTGCCTAATGCGCATGTTACAAAAGATGGAGTGCATGTTAGATGGCAGTAGATATGTGCTTTCGGGAATAGTCCCCGCTTGCCTATGAAGGATATGAATTAGGGGTGGTTTCCATTTTCAAGATAGGCAAGTTTTAGAAAGAATCCAAACTTACCTTTCAAGGATATGTGTTAGTGATGGATATGTAAATAACCCCAACTTACCGTGTACGTGTCTATTGTGTTGTCTTCGCCATGGAAATAATCCAAACTTGCGCTGTACATATGTATTGCTCTGTCTCCCTAGCAATTTATTGTGGAAAATTAGTCCAGCGAGACTGTACATAATTTCGAATATAGTACTTGTCTATGTCTACTAAGAACACCCCACCTCCAAAAAACAATTGCGTATTGGCAAAATAAGAACATGAAAGACCAACACATTTTTGTTCGTGACAACAATATAAAAGTAAAGCTACATTATATAAGAATAATTTGTTTGTCCATGTAAACTTACCTAGTCAAGCACTTCCTTTGACCGTACCATAGCAAGCTCTTTTATCAAACAAAAGCTGCATAGTAAAGGTAAAAAATAGCTTAGGGTGAAGGTCACGTGAGTATAACTATCACTGGTGTACAATTGCTTTGGCAGGTCAGCCCAAAATATCTAGCTCTGCATTACTACCCTCAACGAGCATAAAATATTAGTATATCAATCGCTGAATACAGGATCGATTACTACAAGAAAGAAAAAGGTCAACTCAATTTTGTGTAAGAACTACACAATTCATCCCGTTCACATTTTTGGCGGTCAGTCCCTCATAAGTCAATCATACATGGTAATTAGCATATGACTAACATTTTAAAGTATACATTTTGACACAACAGAATGCAAAATTCTGATTAGAAATAGGGCATAATTCTACCATGCATGGACATAGCAAGAAAGCATGGTGTTCTCACTTGAATATTATTTGCTCCAGCCAACTTTTGAAATAATAGGTTACCGTGCACCATGGATGAAGGCAGCGTCCAAAGCTGATTACCCTCTCTTCTCTGCTGCGTGCCGCTAAAGCGCTGCAAATCGAGTCGTACCATCAAGCAAGCAAGCTAGCAGGCTACAACCACAACAATCAAGTAAGTAGTTAGATTAGATTGAATCACGGGCTTCACAGACGCTGCATAGTAAAGGTAAAAAACTAAAACGGGGAATAGTTTCCTGATATAACCTTAGCATGATCAGTCATCGTGGTTGTCGGGGAGAAGCCCGTGCACGGCCAACCGCTCACGGAAGGCGGTGACGGTGCCATACTCCTAAGCAAAGCAGATTCTTCAATGGAGATCGCCGGTGGAAGCGGGGAGTCCACGTGACGCCTGCGGCGCTACATGATCGTATGGATGACCATGATCCCAATTACCATCTTCTTCAACCGCCACTCACCATCTGAGTTCAAGCGGCATCGATCATGGAAGATAGCGCTGCACTGGAGCTGGGCAACCACGTACTTCAGTCTACTGCCAAGGTCAACTTCATCAGATGATGGGTGCGGCGACTGGATCGGGGGAGTCGTAACATAACCGCAGCCCGCCCCTATCCCTGATTAGCGTGTCCCACACGAGCGATTGCATGGTTTAAGGCGGATGGGTTTTCCATAAGATTAATGCGTCATTAAAGAAGAAAGGAGATTGATTGACATAAGAAAGGCGATTGATTAGCGTTATCAAATCATATTTTATTACCATACATGAACTGATTGTGTTTGCCAAATTACAGATTGCTTACCATATGTGAATTATTCAGTTACCAAAGTTAGAGTGGGCTTGTCCAGCCAAATGAGGATAAACCGGTAAACAGGGAACCGCCAGGAATAAAACCGATGGAGGGGCAAAAGAAAATTGTGAAGGGGAGAGGGTGTCGTACGAGAGGTTGGACGAAGGGAGGGGACGTAAGAGGGGAGAGGGAACGTTACGTTTTTTTTAAGTAGTAGAAGATATATATGTTCATTCATGACACGTTGCACCCGTACACTTTGGTACGGCCAATACACCAGGGGCTTAAGTACCCCAAAAATATGGTGTGATAAGTCCGAACACTTACACAAGTGCGGCACCCCGAACTTATAGCATTATATGCATCGGCTCCGAATCATGTCTTGGGTCAATAGTTGGGTTTGCCCGGCTCCCATGTTTTGGTACCTTACGTTCCGTTATATCGGCTAAGGTAGCGCTAGGAGAACCACTGCGATTGTGCCCCGGTTGAGCTAGGTTGAGCACCTCAGTGGAGAAAGCTAAAACTGACCGTCATGATAGGGCGAGAGACGGTCGCTGTTCGAGAGGTTTTTTCGGGTCCCTAAAGACTTATGCCGCTTAGAGCGAGGAACCGGCATTGTCCGACCAAGGCGTGGATAGCGCCCCGAACTCGGTCTTCCGAATACTAGGGGCTTCGCCGAAATTTAAAATTATAGAATTCTATGGCTAAGTGAGAGTGTTCAAGCATCAGACACACTATGGGGCAGATCTGCGAATGCTCCTGGAGAGCTCCAGATTCGGGTAAGTAATAGATAATTGACTTTCACATGCTTGCTTTGCATAAAGAATGCCTTACCCGCCGCTATCTTCTTTAATGATTCAATTTCCTGGAGGGTTTTTGGGCTTCGGCCTTAGCGGCTTTGGCACTCTCAAGAGCCGAGGCGAGCTCAGACTCTCAAGTCTTCGAGTCACGCTCCAAACTCGTGTTTTTCCACGAGCCTGGAGCTCTTGCCGCACCTCCGCCACCCGCGCCTCCTTCTTCTCTCGCTCGGTGCGCTCCGCGGCCACTTTGCTTTCGGCCGTGGACACCGCTTCCTTCAGGGTCGCCACCTCGTTCGTGGCCCCAACATTACCCATGTTAGTCCTGTCATTTTTGCAACCAAATCCTTTCTATAAGGTATTACTTTAAGAAGGTATTACTTACCTTCCTTGTCCTCGAGCTGCTTCTTGGCAAGGCCGAGCTCATTCTCGGACCACTCGAGGCTCTGCTTCAATGCATTGACCTCCGCAGTCAGTGCGGCAGAGGTCAGCAGTGCAGCCTGAATTCCCATATTGACATACTTATGTTAGACTCCTCATGATATCTTTCTAGATCCTCAGTCCGGTTTTCTTTCCGAACAATCGAACTAAGCATCAGGGCTACTGTCTATGCGGTAATATTTTTACATATTCTAAACTTACCTCAAAGCCTGTTAGAAGGCTGGGGTAGAGTTCAACAGCCCGCTCTTGGCGGACTGAACTTTCTGGATCACCACACTCATAACAGTGCGGTGCTCCTCGTCGATGGAGGCGCCGTTAAGCGCCTCCACCAAGCTATCCGGTGCCTCCGGAAGAACGGAGGTCACCGGTGTCGCAGTCTTGCCCTTCTTACAAAGGGGCCTCTTGCCGGACTCCGGAACAACTGAAGGTTCCGGTATGGAGTCCGGCACAGGGCCGGACTCCGGAACCACTGAAGGTTCCGGTATGGAGTCCGGCACAGGGCCGGACTTAGAGCCCTCTGGGGTTTCGCCCCCTTTGCGCCCAGAGTCGGGGAGGTCGCCTTGCGGCTCCTCAAGGACCACCTCCTCCTGGTGGGGCCCCTTTTGGGACTCCACCGTGGTGCCTTCTGCGTCACAAGGAGAGTAGGCGGTCGGAAGTGAAGTGCTATTCACATCCGATGAATCCAGGGAGCCGCTCGACGAAGCGGCGAGCTCGTCCTTGGGCGGGCTACATGGTTATATTCGGCGTTAGAAGACACTATTCGACAAATAAAAATTCCTGAGCTATTCCGGAGCCCAGACACTTACGATCTCGCCAGGGCTTGGCCTTGGTGGCCACCTCCTCGCCGTTGTCGGCGTTGGTGGAGAAGTCCGAGGAAGGGTCCTTACTTTATGGGACCCTTCCGCCTCCCCGGTCGAGGCGGCCTTCCTTTTCTTCTCTCTCACTGGGAGAGGCTTTTTTCCTCCTCCTCCTCCTCGGGAGGATTCCGCCAGAGTCGCTTGACGATGAGTCCGACAACACTGGCGCCGGGCGCTCCTTCGAGTTCCCGTGGCCTTCTTCTTGGCCTTCTTCTCCGGCACCACGTGAGGTGCCGGAGCCAGCAGCCCTGTCAATCGGGCGTCCGCTGGGTCTTCTAGCAAGGGGGCCGGACAGTTAATCTGTCCGGGACGTCTTCACCAGATCTGTCAAAGGTTAGGGAGTTTTAGATCCCGCATAGAGTCAAACTATGAAAAAGAGTCCCATAAAGGGTAAAATAACTTACCTCACTGGCTTGACGCTGCGAGCTGAATCCGCGATCTTCGGTAGCGGATGCGGGAGCTTCGGCGCCCTTGAACAGCACCTTCCAGGCATCTTCATACGTAGTGTCGAAGAGCCGGCTCAAGGTTCGGTGCTGTGCCGGATCAAACTCCCACAAATTGAAGGCCCGTTGCTAGCATGGGAGAATCCGGCGGATGAGCATCACCTGGATTACGTTGACAAGCTTGAGATTCTTGTCCACCAGGTTTCGGACGCAGGTTTGGAGTCCGGACAGCTCTTCCGCACCCCACGTCAGGCCCGTCTCTTTCCATGATATGAGCCGTGTGGGGAAGCCATACCGGAATTCGGGGGCCGATTGAGAGTCGCGCGGCTCGGTGATGTAGAACCACCCCGATTGCCACTCCTTTATGGTCTCCACAAAGGAGCCCTCGAGCCATAGGATGGCCATCTTCCCCAGCATGGCACCTCCGCACTCCGCTTGGCGGCCGCCCACTGCCTTCGGCTTGACATTGAAGGTCTTCAGCCATAAGCCGAAGTGGGGCTGGATGCAGAGGAAGGCCTCGCACACGACGATAAACGCCGAGATGTTGAGGATGAAATTGGGCTAGATCGTGGAAATCTAGGCCGTAGTAGAACATGAGCCCCTGCATTTAATGGGTGAAGTGGAAACCCTAGTCCGCGGAGGAAGTGGGGGAGGAACACCACCCTCTCATGGGGCCTGGGGGTGGGGATGAGCTGCCCCTTGTTGGGGAGCCGACACGCGATGTCGCCGGACAAGTATCCAGCTTTCCGCAGCTTTTTGATGTGCCCCTCCGTGACGGAGGAGGCCATCCACTTGCCTCCCACTCCGGACATGGTTGGAGAAGGTTGAGGTGGGATGTGCGGACTTGGGCGCTGGAGCTCGAGTGCGCGGAAATGGATGAGCAAAGGAGGAAGAAGGCGTAGGTTAAAAGGTGGATCCTTATCCCCTTATATGGACGGACGAAGCTATGCGTCCCCCGCCAGCCTGGTAAAACTCGCTTATCTCCCAAGCGCCGTAATCAATGGCACGGTTGGGCTACCCACGCCCGTATTGATGTGAATCCTGGAATAAGGGGGCACGATCTCCGCCCTGATAAGGCGTGCCAAGGAAACCGCCTCGCTAAATACGCTGAGGTGGAACAGTAAAACGATTCGTATAAAGGCCTGGCCGTGGTGTGATGTCACGCCGCGGAATACGTCAGCAGATCTGTGCAAAGGTTATTCTCTCTACGGTGGTATGTGGGACTTGTTTTGGAGAGTCGAACACTATCCTTGTGTTCAAAATCTTCTATGAAGTATTCGGAGGAGGAACCCGCCTTGCAATGCCGAAGACAATATGCGCGCCAAATTCGTCGTCATTGAAGCCTGGTTTAGGGGCTACCGAGGGAGTCCTGGATTAGGGGGTGTCCGGATAGTCGAACTATCACCGTTGGCCGGACTCCTGGACTATGAAGATACAAGATTGAAGATTCGTCCCGTGTCCGGATGGGACTTTCCTTGGCGTGGAAGGCAAGCTTGGCGATACGGATATGTAGATCTCCTACCATTGTAACCGACTCTGTGTAACCCTAACCCCATCTGGTGTCTATATAAACCGGAGGGTTTTAGTCCGTGAGGACTAACAACAATCATACCATAGGCTAGCTTCTAGGGTTTAGCCTCTCACGATCTCGTGGTAGATCCACTCTTGTACTACCCATATCATCAATATTAATCAAGAAGGAGTAGGGTTTTACCTCCATCGAGAGGGCCCGAACCTGGGTAAAAACATCGTGTCCCTTGTCTCCTGTTACCATCCGCCTAGACGCACAGTTCGGGACCCCCTACCCGAGATCCGCCGGTTTTGACACCGACAGTGACCTACTCGCCGCTGAGTCTGTAGACATCCTCCTCCTCCTCCACGTCCCATCCGATGCCCTCCTCATCATCCCCTCCGGCGCCCTAGGAAACACATTTAGGGCATGTTCGGTTCCCTCCCTGGAGAAGTTGCGCGTCTCAGGCAGTGATCTCAAGCGTCCAATTTAGGAAGCCTGAGGCTAAGAATGCTGCCTGGGCAGATGGCTTCATGTCAGGGCACCAACCAAACAGCCCCTTAGGACATGTTTGGTTGGCCGCCACAGTTAGCCACCCTTGTGTGCCACAATGATGGGGAAACCTTCTCAAGTTGTGTCTTCAAACTCTCTTGTGTAGATAGCAACCCGACCCAGTGATTTGGAAACCTTCTCAAGTTGTGTCTTCAAACCCTGGAGAAAGAATACATGGATAATTAACAAAACACTAAAGCTATAGAACATGAGATATGTAAACCGACAAAAAAATTATCCTATCAGCTCAACTAACAACTCTGTTAAGAAGGAGTTAATATCACCAGGAGTCATAAAACTTGCACTGGATGTTTAGTTTGGTGCTAAAACTAAATACAGATTTGTGGTCATCTAACTTGCATTCTCGTGCAAATATGGTCACTTGGTCCGCATGCAGAAATACCCCTTAGTTTTTTTTGGTAATTATAGCTATATAAATCATTCGCAAGTAATAAGTGCTGGTAATTACGTCTATGGGTCCTACATGTCAGTTGGCCTACTATTTCTACCAGTGCTGGTAATTACGTCTGTGGGTCCTACATGTCAGTTGGCCTGCTATTTCTACCTGGTAGGTAATTACGGCTGTGGGTACTACATGTCCCTTGGCCTACTATTTCTACATGTGCTGGTAATTACGTCATGGGTCCTACATGTCAGTTGTCCTACTATTTCTACATGTGTGGGTCCTTTTTTTAGCAAAGAGGGTTTCCCCTCCAATTTCCATTAGAGAAATCAACATAACGAGTACAAAGAGTAAAGTTCTGCATACACCATAACGCTAAACCTAGCCAACATCTTCAGTTTTTACTATCATTACAACACTAGATATTAAATCAAAAGACATTTATCTAGAGAGAAACAATCTCCAGATAGGTGAAGACGTCCTCCATCATCAGCCACCACTGTCACATCTTCAACAGATCACACCAAAATGCCATCCTTGAGCAGCCCGACAAAGGTCACTTGCCACATGTTCTATGAGTCTTGCTCCCAGCATCAACATTTTTTTCTCTGGGTCTTTTTGTGCAAAACAGTCCAATCAGTAATCCAGTTGAGCGAAGAAAGAAGAGAAGAGGGAAAAGCTTAATGCAGTATTTTTTTTGAGCCCTGGCCGTAGAAAAATCGTTCTACGGTATTTTCATGAATACAATAGAACAAAAATGTTACAAGTTATAATACAAAAGGAAAGAAGTGAAAATAAAAGCCAGAGATCTTCAGCCAATTCCAGTTCTAGTTATCATGTGCAAATCCATTAGAGGTTTAACTCAGTCCATTCCTTGATCTTATTCGCTTTGTTCTCTTTGGCTCGAAGTTGCACAACCCAGAGACCTTCCGACAGATAAAACTTCCAAGAGTCAATAGCAGGTGGTGCAGACCGAAAGATCTTGTCATTTTTCACAGACCATATGCTCCAACAACTCATAACTATAATATCTAGAGCCAGATCTTCGGGAAGCCAAGTAGAAATGAGTACAATCTCATCAAAAGAGGAGATACCTCTGGTTCTTTCATGCGCAATGACATCCCAGCAGGCGAAAGCAAAAGGGTAGTCCCAGAATAAGTGAATTAAAGTTTCTTCCACTTTGTCTGAACAAAGGGCACAGTTGGAGTCAGGGAGATGCATATTGCGTCTGAGGAGCATATTCCTTGTGTTAATCCGATCATGTAATAGAAGCCAGCCAAATATCTTGTGTCTCAATCTGCATGAGGTACCCCATAATTTCTGAAAGATGCAATGTGCTGAGGAGGGGCCCATAAGACGCTTGTACATTTTCATAGAGGAGTACTGCCATGAAGCCCAATGATATTTCCATTTGTCCCTGCTATCAGTTTGAGTTCTGGAGATTAACATGTCTTCAACCCTGTTTAACTGTTGGTAGGCCTGCATGGAGAGTGGCATATGGAAGAGGGTGCTGAGATCTTCATGATTTGCCACAGAATGGAGGGTACAGTCTTTGTGAAGAGCAAAAGAGAATAGCTCTGGGAATTTTGCTTTTAATGGAACTCCACCCCAATTATCACTCCAAAAGAATATGGTATCTCCTTGACCAGCTTGACAAATGGCATGTGATTTGCATAGGGGAATGAGCTTGAGCAAAGTCTTCCACCAAAATGAACCAAGAAACTTGTCACTAGGTGGGCCATTTTGGTAGTAAGTTTCCCAAATGATGTTCACCCAAGGGGTATCCACTTTATTAAAAAATTTAATGAGAAATTTCATCAGCAGGGCTTTGTTGTGGACAGAGATATCAAGAATGCCTAGTCCACCTTGTGCTTTAGGCTTACAGACAGTATCCCATGAGATCATAGCAGGTCGTGAGTCCAAAGATCCAAATTTTCTCCACATACAATTCCTTAAGTAGACTTCAATTTGTTTGATCACAGCTTTTGGTAACATTAAAGAGCACATGAAGAAGATGGGCATGCTGGCAAAAACTGATTTGATCAGGGTGAGTTTGTCACCAGTGGATAAAAGGGTAGAGAAACTTAAGAGTCTATTCTCAAATCTTCTCAACATGGGCATGAAATCCACAATTCTTGGTCTATTAATGCTGAGAGGTAGGCCAAGGTATGCATGAGGAAGAGTACCAATCTTGCAGCCAAGAATCTCTGAAAGCTCCATCATTTTGGCAGGAGGAGTGTTGATGGGAATCATAATGGATTTAGCATAATTAACTTTGAGACCAGTGTAGGCTGCATAGTGGAGAAGCAGATTTTTAATTTGAAGAAGTTGAGCACAATCAGCATTAGCCACCAATATAGTATCATCTGCATATTGAATAATAGGATACTCTGGACAAGAAGCATGAATAAGAGGGGAGCTGATCAAGGAGTGTTGCATGGCCTCATTGAACATTGTTTGAAGCAGATCAGCAGCTAGAACAAATATGAGGGGGGATAATGGATCCCCTTGTCTAACCCCTTTCTTACAAAGAAATTGCTTGCCAGGGATACCATTAAGGAGGATAGAGGAGAAACCAGAGCCATATATCATCTTGATCCAATTAATCCATCTGTTACCAAATCCCTTTGCTTGAAGGATATCCACAATAGTATCATGATTAATCATATCAAAAGCCTTTTCAAGTCCAAATTTTGAGGAGAATGACTTCTTTCTTGGATAAGTGGCATTGGTGAATGTACTCATAGGACCAGGCAAGGCAATCTTGTATGCATCTATTATTGAGGAAGCCATACTGATTTTTATGCACCAGAGAGAGGACCACCTTTTGCAGTTTGTTGGCCAGCAATTTTGTGAGGATCTTAAGAGTGCAATTCAGCAAAGAGATGGGTCTGAATTCTGCTGGTGTAGATGATGCCTCTGTTTTAGGAATCAAGGTGATGAAGGACTAGTTGATGCTCTGAAGATTGACTCTCCCATGATAGAAGTCATTAATAAGCCTGTAAAAATCAGGAGCAATGATAGGCCAGCAAGCTTTCAAAAATGTAGCATTAAAACCATCTGGTCCAGGGACTTTGTCAGCAGGCATATGAAGCACCACTTGATCAATCTCAGCAGTGGTGAAAGGGACCTCAAGTTGTGCCAGATTCTCATTAGGGGATATAAGATGGTTCAGGAAAAGAGGATTTTGTGTGGCAATAGAAGTACCCAATCTGTCCTTGAATGCTCTGAATAGGATAGCAGCTTTAGCACTGTGAGGGTAATGTTCCAAGTTGTCCTCATCTTTGAGCATAGCAATACAATTAATCCTATGCTTGATAGTAGCTTTGGCTTGAAAATATTTAGTATTAGCCTCTCCCACCTGAATTTTCCTGATGGTGGCTCTTTGCTTCCAGTAAAGTCCCTCATGTTTAAGGATCTTTTCCAAATGAGACTTTAGGATGTTCCTACCATTAGATTCCACAACTGTGAGGTCCCTGGCTTCTTCCAAATAATCAAAACACAATATCATAAAGTTGGTATTGTCAATTATTTTCTTGAGATCAGAAAGGTTTCTGGCCCAATTTTTCAACCCTTTCCTCAGTCTCTTAAACTTTCTTGCAATGACCTTGGCACTATCTGACTCATTCACATCTTGTGTCCAAATATTGTGGACCACAGACAGAAAATCATTATGTTCCAACCAATAATTCTCAAATCTAAAAAATGTGAGATTTAGGAATAGAGGTACCAATCTTGACCATAAAAGGAACATGATCAGATGTGGTTTTGGCCAGAGGGTGAGCCAAGGTAGCAGGGTAGCTTAAAGTCTAGTTCTCAGAAGTAAAACACCAATCATTTTTTTCCAAAAGGGGCCAATCTTGCATATTGCTCCAGGTAAAATTTCTGCCTTTGATAGGGATTTCAATCAAGGATAAATTGCTAATAGCTTCATTGAAAGCTAACATATTGAGAATATTGCCTCCTTCCTGATTTCTGTTGTGAGGATATATAATATGACTGAAATCTCCAAGTACCATCCAATTACTGTCCTCAAGAGTTTGAAAATGTTTAAACCATTCAATAAAAAGTGGCCTCTCATCCTGCTGGCTAGGACCATAAAAATTAGTCAAAATCCAATTGTCCCCATTGTGTGAGGAAGTGAAAGAGATTGAGATGGAATAGATATTGGAGTGGAAAAGTTGGCCCTGGAACACCTAATCGTTCCATAAAATTAAGAGTCCTCCTGCAGCACCTACAGATGGTAGGTATTCAAATTTATTGAGCCTCCTTGGGCAGAAGTTCTGCAAAAATCTACTATCAATCATTTCTCTCTTTGTTTCTTGAATGCATAAGATAGCACAGTTAGATTTCTCAATCTTGTTTCTGATAGCTGTCCATTTCTTGGTATCATTCAAACCTCTAATGTTCCAGTTCAAGATTGACCAATCCTTATTCATGATAAAAGACAGAGTAACACTGGCATAGAAACCATCTGAAAATGGAGCTCTCTTTCTGAAGGAAAAGTGGACTGACACATGCATAAATCCAAGAAATGTACCATACATAAAAAGCATTCAGAGTGACATGCATCCAGATCTCACACCATAGCAGACAGAGACATATAATATAACAGAATATCTCAAACAACTGAAGAGGGTTGACAGTAGCATAGTCAGAAGTAGACAGTGCAGCATAGAGACAAAAGGCTATGTTTATCAGAATTACACCCTTGACATCTTTACAAGAATCTTTCCAAAAGCTAGAACCAGCCAGACACATGGTAGAGTGCTAAGATTCTACTGAGGATAACTGAAACTATAGATTAGGAGCTGACTCTAGGGGTTTCCTTGACAGTTGGATTGCCCTTGATTTTCTTGTGTTTGGTAGCCAGCTACTCCTCAGAAGTATCTTGAGCAGCCACCTTGTAGAAGGAGTATTGAGACTTTTAATCACTTTGGCAGGTATTGGAGGAGGAAGAGAATGTCAAGCAAGACAATTCTTATCCATGGAAATCTTTTTCTTATAGCCTTTTGCTAGTTGTTGTAATCTACAACTCCTTCTTACCTCATTCTCCACCAATGGGACCTTTTCCTTTCTTTTCTTGATGTTCTGCATATTAGAAGTAGATGCACGAGCCTGGGCCAGCATAGGTGCAGCTGGAGCTGGGGAGTTGACTTCTTGCTCCTGTGTGTGCTGTGCCAAAGATTGAGAGAAGGACAAGGATGAATCCACAGGAGGACAAGTCCGAGGAATAACAAATGGCAGGGTAGTATTACTGGCTCGTTGAGTAATAATCCCCCAAACTGTTGAGGTAACAAACTTCTTTACCCAGTCAAATTTATCAGGTGTAAGAAATGTGACTGACAGAAAATTCACTCATTCAACAGGTACCTGAATTGCAGCTTGTTCCTTGTTAGAAGGGGCAAAATGCTTGTTCCAGACTCCAGCCCCTTCCTTTCCCAAAAGATCATCCACCTTAGCGGTGTCTATTCTGTCATCCAGGGCTCCAGATACAATTAGCTTTTCAGTACCAACAGTTGCTGTAGGAGAGGTAACTTTAGTTCCCATTCTATGTTCAGTAAGTAAATCTTCAGGCAGGTTAGACTGAGGCTGAAAATCCATAAGATTGGGGTGTTGTTCAGTGATGATAGCATAAGGAGCAGTAGAATTCATCTTGTTGTAGACCATGTTGAATTGATTTGTCACGGTCAAGGCTTCCATGAGCATAGGATCCTCTCTGTTAGCCACAACAACTGACTGAGATGGGATCGGCATGAGGTTCAGACTCAGATCATTAATAGGTGGAGGAGCCACAACATGGGCCTCCACATGGATGTGCTGCTGAACAGGCAGTGGGCCAATGGCCCAGCTTGAGCTGCTGGTATCTGTTCCTGGTTAGGCCCAATGGGCTCATCCATCAAATTCAAATCCAGCACAATTGGTGCCAAAGGACCAGCCACTGATGCACCTGTGTTTCCACTGCTAACAGACGGTCCCAGTGAGAGTGTGAGGCTGCTATTGTTGGAAATATGCCCTAGAGGCAATAATAAAATGGTTATTATTATATTTCCTTGTTCATGATAATTGTCTATTGTTCATGCTATAATTGTATTAACTGGAAACCGTAATACATGTGTGAATACATAGACCACAACATGTCCCTAGTGAGCCTCTAGTTGACTAGCTCGTTGATCAATAGATGGTTATGGTTTCCTGACCATGGACATTGGATGTCATTGATAACGGGATCACATCATTAGGAGAATGATGTGATGGACAAGACCCAATCCTAAGCATAGCACAAGATCGTGTAGTTCGTTTGAAAGCTTTTCTAAATGTCAAGTATCATTTCCTTAGACCATGAGATTGTGCTTTGGGTGGGCCAAAGTCACAACGTAACTGGGTGGCTATAAAGGTACACTACAGGCATCTCCGAAAGTATCTGTTGGGTTGGCACGAATCGAGATTGGGATTTGTCACTCCGTGTGACGGAGAGGTATCTCTGGGCCCACTCGGTAGGACATCATCATAATGTGCACAATGTGACCAAGGGGTTGATAACTGGATGATGTGTTACGGAACGAGTAAAGAGACTTTCTGGTAACGAGATTGAACAAGGTATCGGGATACCGACGATCGAATCTCGGGCAAGTACTATACCGGTAGACAAAAGGAATTGCATACGGGATTGCTTGAATCCTTGACATCGTGCTTCATCCGATGAGATCATCATGTAACATGTGGGAGCCAACATGGGTATCCAGATCCCGCTGTTGGTTATTGACCAGAGAATGTCTCGGTCATGTCTGTATGGTTCCCGAACCCGTAGGGTCTACACACTTAAGGTTCGATGACGCTAGGGTTATAGGGAAGGTATGTACGCGGTTACCGAATGTTGTTCGGAGTCCCGGATGAGATCCCGGACATCACGAGGAGTTCCAGAATGGTCCGGAGGTGAAGATTGATATATTGGACGAAGGGTTTTGGAGTCCGGAAGTGTTCCGGAGGTACCGGGTGATGACCAGCATGACCGAAAGGTGTTTTGGGAGCCCCGGCAAGTGTTGGGGGGCTTCATGGGCCAAGGGAAGGGGGCAAACCAGCCCACTAAGGGGATGTGCGCCCCCCTCACCTATTCCCACGTGACTAGGGGGTTTGGGGCGCCCCATCTAGGGTTCCCACCTCCTGGCTTGGGGGCCAAGTCACCCAAAGGGGAGATCCCATCTGCCCTAGCCGCCGCCCCCCTAGGGGAAACCCTAGGGCGGCTCCCCTCCCCTTTGCCCCTATATATATTGGAGGTTTTGGGGCTGCCTAACACACGAGTCTCTCTCTCCCAAGGCGCAGACCTACCTCTCTCCCTCCTCGTCTTCCGTAGTGCTTGGCGAAGCCCTGCTGGAGTACCGCGCTCCTCCACCACCACCACGCCGTCGTGCTGCTGCTGGACGGAGTCTTCCCCAACCTCTCCCTCTCTCCTTGCTGGATCAAGGAATGGGAGACGTCACCGGGCTGCATGTGTGTTGAACGCGGAGGCGCCGTGATTCGGCCCTTAGATCGGAATCAACCGCGATCTGAATCGCTACGAGTATGACTCCTTCATCCACGTTCTTTCAACGCTTCCGCTTAGCGATCTACAAGGGTATGAAGATGCACTCCCCTCTCTCTCGTTGCTAGTATCTCCGTAGATTGATCTTGGTGATGCGTAGAATTTTTTTGAATTTCTGCTACGTTCCCCAACAGCTATGTGGTGCCAAATCCAGATTTTGTGGTTGATCTTCCTGTCGGGGAACGTTGCAGAAAATTAAAATTTTTCCTACGGTTTCACTAAGATCCATCTACGAGTTCATATAAGCAACGAGTAATGGGAGAGAGATTGCATCTACATACCACTTGTAGATTGCGTGCGGAAGCGTTCACTAGAACGTGGATGATGGAGTCGTACTCGCCGTGATCCAAATCACCGATGACCGAGTGCCGAACGGACGGCACCTCCGCGTTCAACACACGTACGGAGCGGATGACGTCTCCTCCTTCTTGATCCAGCGAAGGGGAAGGAGAGGTTGAGGAAGATGGCTCCAGCAGCAGCACGACGGCATGGTGTTGGTGGAGAAGCAAAGATCTCAGGGCTTCGCCAAGCACGTGACGGAGGAGGAGAGGTGTAGCAGGGGAGAGGGAGGCGCCAAGATGCAAGGGTGCGGCTGCCCCCTCCCTCCCCCCTTTATATAGGCCCCCTGGGGGGGGGGGGCGCCGGCCCTTGGAGATCTGATCTCCCAAGGGGGGCGGCGGCCAAGGGGGGAGGCTTGCCCCCCAAGGCAAGTGGGGCGCCCCCACCCTAGGGTTTCCAACCCTAGGCGCAGGGGGTGGGCCAAGGGGGGCGCACCAGCCCACCAGGCTGGTTCCTCCCACTTCAGCCCACGGGCCCTCCGGGATAGGTGGCCCCACCGGTGGACCTCAGGACCCTTCCGGTGGTCCCAGACAATACCGTAACCCCGAAATTCTCCCGATGGCGAAATAGCACTTCCTATATATAATTCTATACCTCCGGACCATTCCGGAACTCCTCGTGACGTCCGGGTTATCATCCCGACTCAACAACATTCGGTTTGCTGCATACTCATATTCATACAACCCTAGCGTCGCCAGACCTTAAGTGTGTAGACCCTCACGGGTTCGGGAGACATGCATACATGACCGAGACGGCTCTCCGGTCAATAACCAACAAAGGATCTGGATACCCATGTTGGCTCCTACATACTCCTCGATGATCTCATCGGATGAACCACGATGTCGAGGATTCAATTAATCCCGTATTCAATTCCCTTTGTCAATCGGTATGCGTTACTTGCTCGAGACTCGATCGTCGGTATCCCAATACCTCGCTCAGGTCGTTACGGCAAGTCACTTTACTCGCATCAGTAATGCATGATCCTGTAACCAATCACTTGGTCACTTTGAGCTCATTATGATGATGCATTACCGAGTGGGCCTAGAGATACCTCTCCGTCATACGGAGTGACAAATCCCAGTCTCGATCCGTGTCAACCCAATAGACACTTTCGGAGATACCTGTAGTGCACCTTTATAGTCACCCAGTTACGTTGTGATGTTTGGTACACCCAAAGCACTCTTACGGTATCCGGGAGTTACACAATCTCATGGTCTAAGGAAGAGATACTTGACATTGGAAAAGCTCTAGCAAAACAAACTACACGATCTTGTGCTATGCTTAGGATTGGGTCTTGTCCATCACATCATTCTCCTAATGATGTGATCCCGTTATCAATGACATCCAATGTCCATAGTCAGGAAACCATGACTATCTATTGATCAACGAGCTAGTCAACTAGAGGCTCACTAGGGACATATTGTGGTCTATGTATTCACACGTGTATTACGATTTCCGGATAATACAATTATAGCATGAATAAAAGACAATTATCACGAACAAGGAAATATAATAATAATCCTTTTATTATTGCCTCTAGGGCATATTTCCAACAGTCTCCCACTTGCACTAGAGTCAATAATCTAGTTACATTGTGATGAACTGAACACCCATAGAGTTCTGGTGTTGATCATGTTTTGCTCGCGGAAGAGGTTTAGTCAACGGATCTGCGACATTCAGATCCGTATGCACTTTGCAAATTTCTATGTCTCCATCTTGAACATTTTCATGGATGGAGTTGAAGCGACGCTTGATGTGCCTGGTCTTCTTGTGAAACCCGGCTCCTTGGCAAGTGAAATAGCTCCAGTGTTGTCACGTAAGAGTTTGATCGGCCCCGACGCATTGGGTATGACTCCTAGGTCGGTGATGAACTCCTTCACCCAAATTGCTTCATGCGCTGCCTCCGAGGCTGCCATGTACTCCGCTTCACACGTAGATCCCGCCACGACGCTTCGCTTGCAGCTGCACTACCATCGCTCCACCATTCAACATATACACGTATCCGGTTTGTGACTTAGAGTCATCCAGATCTGTGTCCAAGCTAGCGCCGACGTAACCCTATCTGACGAGCTCTTCACACCTCCATAAACGAGAAACATGTCCTTTGTCCTTTTCAGGTACTTGAGGATATTCTTGACCGCTGTCCGGTGTTCCTTGCCGGGATTACTTTGGTACCTTCCTACCAAACTTACGGCAAGGTTTACCTCGTGTCCGGTACACAGCATGGCATACATAATAGATCCTATGGCCGAGGCATAGGGGATGACACTCATCTCTTCTTTATCTTTGGCCGTGGTCGGGCATTGAGCCGAGCTCAATATCACACCTTGCAGTACAGGCAAGAACCCTTTCTTGGACTGATCCATTTTGCACTTCTTCAAAATCTTATCAAGGTATGTGCTTTGTGAAAGACCTATGAGGCGTCTCGATCTATCTCTATAGATCTTGATGCCTAATATATCAGCAGCTTCTCCAAGGTCCTTCATTGAAAAACTTTTATTCAAGTAAGCCTTAATGTTGTCCAAGAGTTCTATATCATTTCCCATCAAAAGTATGTCATCTACATATAATATGAGAAATGCTACAGAGCTCCCACTCACTTTCCTGTAAACGCAGGCTTCTCCATAAGCTCAAGATAAACCCAAACGCTTTGATCATCTCATCAAAGCGAATGTTCCAACTCCGAGATGCTTGCACCAGCCCATAAATGGATCGCTGGAGCTTGCATACCTTGTTAGCATTCTTAGGGTCGACAAAACCTTCCGGCTGCATCATATACAGCTCTTCCTTAAGATAACCGTTAAGGAACGCTGTTTTGACGTCCATCTGCCATATCTCATAATCATAGTATGCGGCAATTGCTAACATGATTCGGACGGACTTAAGCTTCGCTACGGGAGAGAAAGTCTCATTGTAGCCAATCCCTTCAACTTGTCGATAACCCTTAGCGACAAGTCGAGCTTTATAGATGGTGACATTACCATCCGCGTCCGTCTTCTTCTTAAAGATCCATTTGTTTTCTATCGTCACGATCATCGGGCAAGTCTGTTAAAGTCCATACTTTGTTTTCATACATGGATCCTATCTTGGATTGCATGGCTTTAAGCCATTTGTTGGAATCCGGGCCCGCCATCGCTTCTTCATAGTTCGAAGGTTCACCGTTGTCTAACAACATGATTTCCAGGACAGGGTTGCCATACCACTGTGTGGAACGTGTCCTTGTGGACCTACGAAGTTCAGTAGCAACTTGATCCGAAGTTCTTTGATCATCATCGTTAATTTCCTCTCCAGTAGGTGTAGGCACCACAGGAACATTTTCCTGAGCTGCACTACTTTCTGGTTCAAGAGGTAGTACTTCATCGAGTTCTACTTTCCTCCCACTTACTCCTTTCGAGAGAAACTCTTTTTCAAGAAAGGATCCGTTCTTGGCAACAAAGATCTTGCCTTCGGATCTAAGGTAGAAGGTATACCCAATGGTTTCCTTAGGGTATCCTATGAAGAAGCATTTTTCCGACTTGGGTTCGAGCTTTTCAGGTTGAAGTTTCTTGACATAAGCATTGCATCCCCAAACTTTTAGAAACGACAGCTTAGGTTTCTTCCCAAACCATAATTCATACGGTGTCGTCTCAACGGATTTAGACGGTGCCCTATTTAAAGTGAATGTAGTTGTCTCTAGAGCGTATCCCCAAAATGATAGCGGTAAATCTGTAAGAGACATCATAGATCGCACCATATCCAATAGAGTGCGATTACGACGTTCGGACACACCATTACGCTGAGGTTTTCCAGGCGGCGTGAGTTGTGAAACGATTCCACATTTCCTTAAGTGTGTACCCAATTCGTGACTTAAATATTCTCCTCCACGATCTAATCGTAAGAACTTTATTTTTTGATCATGTTGATTATCTACCTCATTCTGAAATTCCTTGAACTTTTCAAAGGTCTCAGACTTGTGTTTCATCAAGTAGACATACCCAAATCTACTCAAGTCATCAGTGAGAGTGAGAACATAACGATATCCTCCGCGAGCCTCAACGCTCATTGGACCGCATACACATCGGTATGTATGATTTCCAATAAGTTGGTTGCTCGCCCATTGTTCCGGAGAACGGAGTCTTGGTCATTTTGCCCATGAGGCATGGTTCGCATGTGTCAAATGATTCATAATCGAGAGACTCTAAAAGTCCATCGAATGGAGCTTCTTCATGCGTTTGACACCAATGTGACCAATGGCAGTGCCACAAGTATGTGGGACTATCGTTATCAACTTTACATCTTTTGGTATTCACACTATGAATATGTGTAACATTACGCTCGAGATTCATTAAGAATAAACCATTGACCATTGGAGCATGACCATAAAACATATCTCTCATATAAATAGAACAACCATTATTCTCGGATTTAAATGAGTAGCCATCTCGCATTAAACGAGATCCTGATACAATGTTCATGCTCAAACTTGGCACTAAATAACAATTACTGAGGTTTAAAACTAATCCCGTAGGTAAATGTAGAGGTAGCGTGCCGACGGCGATCACATCGACCTTGGAACCATTCCCGACGCGCATCGTCACCTCGTCCTTCGCCAGTCTCCGTTTATTCTACAGCTCCTGCTGTGAGTTACAAATATGAGCAACGACACCGGTATCAAATAACCATGAGTTACTACGAGTACTGGTAAGGTACACATCAATTACATGTAAATCAAATATACCTTTAGTGTTGCCGGCCTTCTTGTCCGCTAAGTATTTGGGGCAGTTCCGCCCAAAGGGCCCTTCCCTTTGCAATAAAAGCACTCTGTCTGTGTTTGGGTCCATTCTTTGACTTCTTCCCGCAACTTGCTTACCGGGCGCGGCAACATCCTTGCCGTCCTTCTTGAAGTTCTTCTTACCCTTGCCCTTTTTGAACTTAGTGGTTTTATTGACCATCAACACTTGATGTTCTTTCTCGATTTCAACCTCTGCTAACTTCAGCATTGAGAATACTTCGGGAATGGTCTTCACCATCCCCTGCATATTGTAGTTCATCACAAAGCTCTTGTAGCTTGGTGGGAGCGATCAAGGATTCTGTCAATGACCTCCTCGTCCGGGAGGTTAATGTCCAGTGGGACAAAGCGGTTGTGCAACCTGCATATTTTGAGTGTTTGCTCACCGATGTAACTGTTTTCCTCCATCTTACAACTATAGAACTTGTCGGAGACTTCATATCTCTCGACCCGGCATGAGCTTGGAAAACCATTTTCAGCTCCTCGAACATCTCATATGCTTCGTGTTGCTCAAAACGCTTTTGGAGCCCCGGTTCTAAGTCGTAAAGCATGCCGCATCGAACGAAGGAGTAATCATCAAGACGAGACTGCCAAGCATTCATAATGTCTTGGTTCTTCGGGATGGGTGCATCACCTAGTGGTGCTTCTAGGACATATTGTTTCTTGGCTGCTATGAGGATGATCCTCGTGTTCGGACCCAGTCAATAGTTGCTGCCATCGCCTTTCAGCTTGGTTTTCTCTAGGAATGCGTTGAAGTTCATGGTGACATGAGCGTTGGCCATTTGATCTACAAGACATTTTGCAAAGATTTTAGACTAATGTTCATGATAATTAAGTTCATCTAATCAAATTATTTAATGAACTCCCACTCAGATTTGACATCCCTCTAGTCATCTAAGTGTCACATGATCCGAGTCGACTAGGCCGTGTCCGATCATCACGTGAGACGGACTAGTCATCGCCGGTGAACATCTCCATGTTGATCGTATCTTCCATACGACTCATGTTCGACCTTTCGGTCTCTTGTGTTCCGAGGCCATGTCTGTACATGCTAGGCTCGTCAAGTTAACCCTAAGTGTTTATGCATGTGTAAAACTGTCTTACACCCGTTGTATGTGAACGTAAGGATCTATCACACCCGATCATCACGTGGTGCTTCAAACGATTTAACTTTAGCAACAA
This sequence comes from Aegilops bicornis, assembly GCA_021605145.1. Classification (NCBI taxonomy): domain Eukaryota; kingdom Viridiplantae; phylum Streptophyta; class Magnoliopsida; order Poales; family Poaceae; genus Aegilops; species Aegilops bicornis. Next base: position 651,017,722 of record CM038674.1, read on the forward strand.
AGGCACAGTTAGGGGGAACACTTTCTTGAAATTATTATAAGGGATCATCTTATTTACTACTGTCGTTCTAAGTAAACAAGATGCATAAAACATAATAAACATCACATGCAATTATATAAAGTAGTGACATGATATGGCCAATATCATATAGCTCCTTTGATCTTCATCTTCGGGGCTCCATGATCATCATGTCACCTTCATGACACCATGATCTCCATCATCATGATCTCCATCATTGTGTCTTCATGAAGTTGTCACGCCAACGACTACTTCTACTTCTATGGCTAACGCGCTTAGCAATAAAGTAAAGTAAGTTACATGGCGTTCTTCAATGACACGCAGGTCATACAAAAAATAAAGACAAATCCTATGGCTCATACCGGATGTCATACTCATCGACATGCAAGTCGTGATTCCTATTACAAGAACATGATCTCATACATCATAATATATCATTCATCATTCATCACAACTTCTGGCCATATCACATCACATGACAATTGCTGCAAAAACAAGTTAGACGCCCTCTAATTGTTGTTGCATCTTTTACGTGGCTGCAATTGGGTTCTAGCAAGAACGTTTTCTTACCTACGAATAACCACACCGTGATTTTGTCAACTTCTATTTACCCTTCATAAGGACCCTTTTCATCGAATCCGCTCCAACTAAAGTAGGAGAGACAGACACCCGCTAGCCACCTTATGCAACTAGTGCATGTCAGTCGGTGGAAACTGTCTCACGTAAGCGTACGTGTAAGGTCGGTCCGGGCCGCTTCATCACACAATACCGCTGAAGCAAGAAAAGACTAGTAGCGGCAAGCAAGTTGACAAGATCTACACCCACAACAAAATTGTGTTCTACTCGTGCAATAGAGAAATACGCATAGACCTAGCTCATGATGCCACCGTTGGGGGAAGGTTGCAGAAAATTAAAAATTTTCCTACGGTTTCACCAAGATCCATCTATGAGTTCATCTAAGCAACGAGTCATGGGAGAGAGATTGCATCTACATACCACTTGTAGATCGCGTGCGGAAGCATTCACTAGAACGTGGATGATGGAGTCGTACTCGCCGTGATCCAAATCACCGATGACCGAAAGTGCCGAACGGACGACACCTCCGCGTTCAACACCCGGACGGAGCGGGTGACGTCTCCTCCTTCTTGATCCAGCAAGGGGGAAGGAGAGGTTGAGGAAGATGGCTCCAGCAGCAGCACGACGGCGTGGTGTTGGTGGAGAAGCAGCACTCCGGCAGGGCTTCGCCAAGCACGTGATGGAGGAGGAGAGGTGTAGCAGGGGAGAGGGAGGCGCCAAGATGCAAGGGTGTGGCTGCCCCTCCCTCCCCCCTTTATATAGGCCCCACGGGGCGCCCGGCCCTTGGAGATCTGATCTCCCATGGGGGCGGCGGCCAAGGGGAGGCTTGCCCCCAACACTAGTGCAGAACCGGCAATAGCACTGTTCAGAGGTTCTTTAGTGCCGTTACATAACCGCACTAAAGTGTGGTCACTAAAGTTCCCTTTAGTACCGGTTCAGCACGAACCGGTGCTAAAGGCCAACCACGTGGCACGAGCCAGCTCCGGGCGGAGTTTTAGTACCGGTTGGTAACACCAACCGTACTAAATGTTTGTCGGTTTTTGTTTTATTTTTATTTTTCAATTAAATTTGTGTTATCAATTTAATTCTTTTTCGTGTGCTGGTATTTTACAATACTACACATTGGCCATGTTATATATATCTATATATATATATATATATATATATAGATATATCTATATATAGAATTTCTAATAGAACCAATCATGCATATATATATATATATCATCAATGTCTCACAAACCATCATATTAATTAATTCACACATACACACATGTATAGCTATATACAATTTCTCCTACATATGAATGTTGCCTTCGGAGCCAGTGGCATTAGCCTAATTGGTGCCTTCGGAGCTCGATGGGGGCAGCGGGTAATAGTATTCTCCGTTCGGATTTAGGACCTGGTCGAGCAAAAATCCCGCTATTTCCTCTTGAAGTGCTTCTACGCGCTCCGTTTCTAGGAGCTTCTCCCGCACCTCTGTGAACTATTAAGAAGGAGATCAATATGCATGTGTATTAGTTGTGTGACTAGATATCGATAATGGTGTAAAAATTGTGAACAGTGTTTTGCCAAGCGTACACATTCCTGTCTTTCAGATCTGCTCCTTTCGGACGCCATCATGCGAATGTTCTCGCAAACGCAGAATGCACACAGATCAGTCCCCTGCGCCTGCTTCAGGGCCTTTACGAGAATGGAATTTGATCGGATAATAATTAATCAAGCATGATAATTAAAGAGATGTCAGCTAGCTAGCTAGCTAATACTACTTAATTACTTACCTTGGGTCGAAACCATTTAAGCTTTTTTTTCCATTCGCCTTCCGTGATGCTGATGAACCTTGCCCAAGCCCTGCCCGCCGACAATGAAAATGAATAAAGAGGTTATTAAATATAGTTCATATCATGAAAAATGACGAACTAAATAGGCCGAGATATATAGTTAATAATGATTGAAATTACCTGTTGACTATCCCAAACAAGATGTTATAGTCAGTTTTTTTCTTTGAGTAGTGAGTCCAAGACTTCAACTTTTCCCAAGGCCAACTTTAATGATACACAAGACCCAGTGATATCTGCATGCACACACGTTTGCATGCCTTAATTAAGCGGGCATATGTAAAGCAAAAACATGTAGCTAGCTAGTAGGCAAAACAGAGAATTTGTAGTACAAGACAGTGTGACTCAATCGAAGTTGTAAGGAAGTAGTATATCTTCATTGTATTTGAGGCGCCCAAGAACTCTAGCATGTTGTCCTCTCGCCCTTTTGATGATGTGCATTTAGTTTCCATGTGTATTCATTAACGGTGTTTGGGTCAATGAACCCGATGCCATAGCGCCCACCTTTTGTCATTTCATACATCTTCATCCTGCATATAATACCACGTAAAAGAATATAGTGAGGATAATTACAGGTAATGATTGATCAAAAGGATCAAGACAGCTAGCTTGAGACTTAAATTATAGAAAGAAATCACTTACGCATAATAGCAACTGATTTATAGATTTGTCGAGTGCGTCTTGATTGTATAACTGAAACAGTTCGTAATACTCAACGGACAAAGCTTTCTCATGGAAGTAATGGTCCTCCTTGACATTCACCATGAAGGACACTCCATCTGAAATCTTGGTAATGTTCATGTACCATTGATGCAATTCATACATTCTCGTTGGGAGGTTCTTGACCTTGTCTGGATGGACCAAAGGTTGGCCCCGGACATATTTCCGTTTTATTTCATCCTCTCTAAGCACAGGCATGGGCTCGATCTCGAGGAGTTGTCCAACAGTGATTTTGAGAACTTCAGCCTGCATTATATGGTCCTCCGTTATTACCATATTGCCCACCTCAGGAATGTAAACTGTTTGCCCACAATAATATTGGGCGCGCGTACTGTCACGTGTTGTTGGCACAACAAGCGAGGGATCGATTAACCGCATGTTCTCTCAGCCGGGAATGGTTTTCCCGCATTTTTGACAGCTGCTTCTTGTTTGCTCGATCCCGAGCTCGCCTCCTTACGTAGACGTGCTCGATTTAACTTCCTGATGTGGCGCTCATAGTCTGTGTCAACATGCTTGGGAGCTGGTGGTTGAGCCATACGAATGACGTGGTCAATCGTTTCCTTAGGCACTTTCTCCCTTTGCGGCGGTGGCGATTTCGGTGCAAAATGGGCTTCCACCTCGGACTTCGATATGGCTGCGATTTCCTCCTCGGACATGTCATAAGACCTCTGCGGAAGAGGCGTGAGGCTTGGACCATATATATATCGCTTGCCTCCGCATGTACTTCCTGTACTACCTCGACTGCATTGCCACGCACAATAGCTGCGGGTGTCTCTTCAAGGACATCGAGGCGGCGGAGACGCCGGCTGACGGGGCTGAGTTGGACGAGGAGGAGTGGCCGCCTGAAGATGTGCCGGACTTGGAGGAGGAGTGGCCTGAGGTTGTGCCGGACTTGGAGGAGGAGTGGACGTCTGACGCTATGGCGGGCTTGGAGGAGGAGTGGCCTGACACTTTGCCGGACTTGAAGGAGGAGTGGCCTGACACTTTGCCGGACTTGGTGGACTTGCAGGAGCGGGAGACTGCTGACTCGGTGGCGGACTTCGACGAGGAGTCAGATGACGCGGTGTCGGTGGCCTTCAAAGATGATGCAATCCTTTTTCCATAGGATGATACGATGGTTGGCGTCTCCGAGAAAGCGCCGTCCTCACCTCCAGGAATGTCAAGCTCTAGCTCAATATGGCTGCACCACCTCGTCAACCATGACACGAGCATAGCCCTCTCGAATCGGGATGCAATGGTAGGTTGCTTTGGGGTAACCGGAAAAGCTTCTCCGTCCGCCACCTTCATGGATATGTTCTTCATTTTGACGTGTAGCTCGCAGCTAGTGTTCTCCGTGATGTCATCCACGGGTATCTACCCAGCATTGCGTCGTCTGGGCGGAACCCACGCTGCTTCTCTGCATGGATGGGGCGGTGCTATCCAATGCTGGATCATCCGCTAGTCTGCCGCAGCCTGCCGAGACCCCTTTGCTGGCTAAGTGAGTCGATCTGCTTCGCTGCCGCTGGAATTTGACCGCCAATTCCGCTTGACTTGCTTCTAGGCCTTGAAGGCGTTCATAGTCCCGCTTCCGCTCCTCCTCCATCTTCCTCTTCTTCTCCTCCGCAATCTTCTTTCTCGCACGGGTTCTGTAGTCGTTGTTCCAGTCAAAACCCCTCATACCACGGAATAGCGCCTTGCCTCGTGTTCTTCCCGGTGTTCAGGATTTCCTGTGGCACGCGTAAGCTCGCTGCTCTCTCTGCTATCTGGAACACCCCATTCGTGCCTCTTCTATTGCAACAAGTATCGCATCGCCGGCTCCCTTCAGACTTGCCCTCGTCAAACATTGCCTCGCTTCGATCCAACGCCCCCATGCGCATAGAACCAAGTCCCGACTGGGGGCCAGCTCTTAGTAACCGGAGTGGCACCTGCATCCTCCATCTCTTTCTCGCACTTATCCCACTTAGGCATTGCCACCAAGACAGCCACCGCCCCAAATTTTATGGAACTTATCCTTTTTTCGGCATTCTTCTTGTTTATTCTCAACCGTTCCTTAGCTAATTCTGAATCCTTGAATTTCACTTAAATCGTCCCAATGAGCATGTTGGTTCTCTAGTGTTCCCTCGAATCTGGAGTCTTCCTTCCTTCCTTGACGCATTTGTCCCATTCACGATTCTTGTGGTTCTTGAATGCAACCGCCATCTTCCTAAGAGCAGCGCCCTTGACTTTCTGCACATCCGCTTCGTGAAATGATCTCGTAGGGTGAAATGTTCCATGAGAGTATCCCAAAGCAGATCTTTTTGATTCTTGTCGACAAAGTAACATCCGGACGTGGAGCAGCGCCCTCTTTGCCTTTTTTATCCTTTGTCTTTTGCTGGCTCTCTCCATTCTTGAAGGGAGATCGAGTTGGTCCTTCACAAGAACTCCGTGACCGACGAATGAACTTGTCCGCAATCTTCTTAGGCGCTAATGGTTCGCCATTAGGTCTGACTGCCTCGATATTGTACTTTACGCCCTCCTTCAACTTTTTGTTCGGGCCTCGTTTCGTCCTTTTGCCTGAAGATTTGCTCGACCCGGATAGCTGAAAGAACAAAGATCGATTCGTTAATATATCTTCAAGTCATTTAAAACATGTGATGATCACCGAAACCTGCTTATATAAATATATATACCTCGCCGGTCTTTGTTGTTTCAGGATCAACATGTTCTTCGTCATCGCCATAATCGTAGTTCATGACTTCATCAATTCGGTCGTCGCGATCGAATATCATATCACCCTCTCCGGTGTTGTTTAGAAATTCGAGCCGCCATAATCTTCTTCATTCTGATTATCATCGCTGCGTATCATATCGAACATGGTCTGTTCTCCTCTCTCTCGGTATTGTTCCGCCATAGCTTTTATTTAACTAATTCAAAAGAAATATAAAACAATTTAGTATTCAAATTACATCGTCTCGAATGATAGATATAATCTCGAATACTTTGTCTAGAATAATAGATACAATCTCGAATACATCGTCTTGAATAATATATAATATTGAATAGTACATCACTGGCTAGCTAATTAAAGATCGAATACTACAGAAGAATCTAGGACACTCGCGGTTCCTGCGTCGCGGGCGGTGGACACCCAAAGAGAAGGAACCCTCACAGGATCATAGCTGATGTGAGATCCCTGAAGATATCGCCGGTATTGGAGAACCTGCCGCCTCTAACGCAACCATGTAGCGATGGACGTGCTCGTCCTCCTCCCCGACACGGCGACGCATTCCTCCGGCGGGGCCGGGTCCTCCGCACCGAGACTGGCCCACGCTAACGCCACCAAACGATATCAGGTCGACGACGGGACCCGGGCCGGGTTCCTCATCAAGTGGCGCGCCTCCAGTGCAAGATTCTCCCAAAGTGCCAGCCCGGCGGAGCCGGACATGGGCGGCTGGACGTCGTCATGACGGGTCGACGACGACGAGGATGCGGGCCGGGCATCGTCGATAACAAATACTAGCTATATGCCCGCAAAAAATAATATTTTTTAATGATTGGATTTTGATAACTAAAATTTATAACATTTCTACTATTTCAAAAATCTATATACTATTTCATACTAATTAAGCATCTAACACTAAAAACATAAAAAACAATTTCTATACATCCATTAAAAAACAGAAAAACAACATTATATAAAAAAATTCCATACTAATTAAACACTAATTATATCCATCTAACATGCATTCATACATATATACTAGTGAAAAACAATAATCTAAAAAATCTAAACTAATTAAACATACAAAATCTAAACTAATTAAATATATACGTGTATGTGTGTGTGTGTTCATCATGCTTGTCTGTGGTGTGTATGGGCTCGGGGAGGCGGCGCCCAAGGTGGCCGGGCGGGGAGAGGGGTTAGAGGGAGAGCTCACAGCTGGCGACGGCGACGGCGAGGCGACGGTCGGGCGGCGACGGGGACGGCGCGACGGGACGGGCCCGGACGGCGACGGAGACGAGAGCGGCGTATGGGACGGGCGGCGACGAGGACGGGCGGCGACGGAGACGATCGAGGGCGGCGGCGACGACGGCGGAGACGATCGAGGGCGGCGGCGACGGCGACGGAGACGGAAACAGAGGAACAAACAGAGAGGGCAACTGAAATTTTCGTAGCTGTTGTATATATAGAAGACACCTTTAGTACCGGTTGGAGCCACCAACCGGTACTAAAGGCCTGTTTTGGCTAGGCCAAGCGGCGGGAGGCGACCCCCTTTAATACCGGGTGGTGGCACAAACCGGTACTAAAGGCCCCCCCTTTAGTACCGGTTTGTGCCACGCGACCCGTACTAAAGGGGGTGCTTGTGCAGTGCGGTGCGGCAAGTTTAGTCCCACCTCGCTAGCCGAGGCGACCGCACTGGTTTATAAGCCCCGTGCGGTCGCTCTCTCGAGCTCCTCTCCAAAGCAGGCCCTCTGGGCCTACGTGTTCTTTGTTGCTCAGGCCCATTTCTTATTTTGCGGGCTCTGCATCCTGGCCCAACAACAGGTTGGGTTTCTAGTCGTATGCAGGCCGCTACGGCCTAGTAGGCGGGCTTTTTTTGCTTTATTTATTTTTGTGTTGTTTTTTTGTGTATTTAGAGTTTCTTTGTGAATATTTTTGCTTTAGGTACAAAAAACTACAAACTTTCTGTTAGTGCCCGTAGTTTTCAAATTTGAATAGTTTAAATTTTGAATTATTTGAAATTAGTGTGAATCACTAGTTTGTGAATAATTTAACTTTAAAAATCAATAAAGGCATGAAAGAATTTGTTTGCACATAAAATTTCTTCGTTTCAAATGCCAAAACACATAACTACCCTAACTATTACAGAGATTCCCCTGGGTGTGAAACACGAGAAGAAAGTGATGATAGTGAAGCCGATCACATCCCAGATCTTTGGGTGTGAAACTTTTTCTTCGCGTGTGTCCCTTTGCGCCGTAACCATGGAAAATCTTCATCATTTAATGGGATGCTCGGGTCAATATTCACTGTGAATGGAGAAATTTCATCAAACTTTTCACAATCTTCCGACTTGTCCTGCCTTGTCATCCACTCCCATGATGTTTCTCTTCCCAGAAAGAACTATGTGCCGCTTTGGCTCATCGTACGATGCATTCGCTTCCTTATCTTTTCTTTTTCTTGGCTTGTTAGACATGTCCTTCACATAGAAAACCTGTTTCACATCATTGGCTAGGACGAATGGTTCGTCTGCATACGCAAGATTGTTGAGATCCACTGTTGTCATTCGGTACTGCGGGTCTTCCGTTACCCCGCCTCGTGTCATATTGACCCATTTTCACCGAAACGAAGGGATCTTTAAACCACGTCGATAGTCAAGTTCCCATATGTCCTGTATATAACCATAATATGTTTCCTTTCCGCCTTGGTTTCTCGCATCAAAGCGGACACCACTGTTTTGGTTGGTGCTCTTCTTATCTTGGGTGATCGTGTAAAATGTATTACCATTTATCTCGTACCCTTTGAAAGTCATTATATTCAAGATGGTAATCGGGACAGCAAGTACAGGTCATCTTCAATAGAGGTGTCATGCATGCTACCATGCGCAACCAGTGGCGAAACTCCTGGTTTGTTCACGTGTAATCCAGTCATCGACCGCTCCGTGTTTGGAGCATAGCAAATTCTTGTGTTCATCCATATACGGAGCCACCAAGGCGGAATTCTGTAGAACTGTGTAGTGTGCTTCAGTGAGAGAATGTCCGTCCATACATATTATTTGTTTCCCTCCTAGCGTGCCTTTTCCATCCATGCGCCCTTATGCCGCGATTCAGAACACCAATCGGCTTAAGGTCAGGAATAAATTCAATACAAAACTCAATGACCTCCTCATTTTGATGGCCCTTGGAGATGCTTCCTTCCGCCTAGCACGGTTATGAACATATTTCTTTAAGACTCCCATGAACCTCTCAAAGGGAACATATTGTGTAGAAATACAGGACCCAAAACGTTAATCTCTTCAAGATAGGTGAACTAGGACGTGCGTCATGATGTTGAAGAAGGATGGTGGGAACACCAACTCGAAACTGACAAGACATTGCACCAAATCATTCTGTAACCTTGGTATGATTTCTGGAGCGATCGAACGTTTCTGGCTAATCGAACGTTTTCCGGTAGAAGCTCCCTCAATGCAACCGGAAGCAGTTGCGTCATAATCACGTGGCAGTCATGAGACTTTAGGTTCTGGAACTTTTTCTCTGCCATGTTTATTATTCCCTTTATATTCGACGAGAAGCCCGACGGTACCTTAATATCGGCGGGCATTCAAAGAAGATTTCCTTCTCTTCTTTGGTAAGAGCGTAGCTTGCATGACCTCGATATATGCCGCCTTCTCCGTGCATACGTTCTGGTCCTCCGTGCCTCGTGTGTATCTTTTGTCTTCCCATACACGCCCAAGAAGCCAAGCAGGGTCACGCAAAGATTCTTCGTCACGTGCATCACGTCGATTGCGGAGCGGACCTCTAGGTCTTTCCAATATGGCAGGTCCCAAAATATAGATTTCTTCTTCCACATGGATGCGCGTCTGTCGGCGTCCTTTGGAACAAGTTGTCCGCCAGACCCTTTCCAAATATCACCTTCAAATCCTTGACCATATCATGTACATCAGCACCGATGCGGTGGCGAGGCTTCGTCCGGTGATCCGCCTCACCTTTGAAATGCTTGCCTTTCTTTCTTACGGATGCCCGCCGAAAGAAATCGACGATGTCCCAGGTACACATTCTTCTTACAACTATTCAAATATATAATGTCGGTATTATCCAAACAGTGCGTGCATCCATGGTATCCCTTGTTTGTCTGTCCTGAAAGGTTACTGAGAGCAGGCCAATCATTGATGGTCACGAACAGCAACGCCTTTAGGTCAAATTCTTCCCCATGTGCTCATCCCACGCACGTACACCTGTTCCATTCCACAGTTGTAAGAGTTCTTCAACTAATGGCCTTAGGTACACATCAATGTCGTTGCCGGGTTGCTTAGGGCCTTGGATGAGCACCGGCATCATAATGAACTTCCGCTTCATGCACAACCAAGGAGGAAGGTTATACAAACATAGAGTCACAGGCCAGGTGCTATGGTTGCTGCTCTGCTCCCCAAAAGGATTAATGCCATCTGCGCTTAGACCAAACCATACGCTCCTTGCGTCATCTGCAAACTCCTTCCCGTACTTTCTTTCAATTTTTCTCCACTGCGACCCGTCACGGGTACTCTCAACTTTCCGCCTTTCTTACGGTCTTCTTCGTGCCATCGCATCGCCATGACATGCTCTTTGTTTTGGAACAACGTTTCAACCGTGGTATTATAGGAGAATACCACATCACCTTGGCAGGAATCTTCTTCCGGGCGCCGCCCTCGACATCACCATGCTCATCATGGCTGATCTTATAGCGCAATGCACCACATACCGGCAAGCGTTCAAATCCTCGTACTCACCGCGGTAGAGGATGCAATCATTAGGGCATGCATGTATCTTCTGCACCTCTAACCCTAGAGGGCGCATAGCCTTCTTTGCTTCGTACGTACTCTCGGGCAATTCGTTGTCCTTTGGAAGCATATCCTTTATCATTACCTGCAACTTTCCAAATCACTTGTCAGATACACCATTCTCTGCCTTCCATTGCAGCAATTCCATTGTGGTGCACAGCTTATTCTTGTCACCTACGCAATTCGGGTACAACATATTTTTGTGATCCTCTAACATGCGCTGCAACTTCTTCTTCTCCAAATCACTTGCGCAGTTTCTCTTTGCATCGGCAATGGCCCGACCTAGATCATCAACGGGGTCATCTCATGCCTCTTCTTCAGCTTCTTCCCGCATTGCCGGCCCAGCTTCTTCCCGCATTACCGGCTCAGCTTCTTCCCCATTGTTGTATCATCGTATTCAGGGAACCCATGGCCAGGATAGCTGTCGTCGTCCTCTTCTTCTTCATTGTCTTCCATCATAACCCCTCTTTCTCCGTGCTTGGTCCAAACATTATAGTGGGGCATGAAACCGGACTCAAACAGGTGGACGTGAATGGTTCTTGACGTAGAGTAATTGCGACCATTCTTACAGCCAGCACATGGACAAGGCATAAAACCATCCGCCCGCTTGTTTGCCTCAGCCGCAAGAAGAAAAGTATGCACGCCCTCAACGAACTGGGGAGAGCATCGGTCATCGTACATCCATTGCCGGCTCATCTTCATTACACAACAATCGAATAGACCAAATTAATACAAGTTCATACATAAAGTTCATACAACACTAAAATGCAACAAACAAATAACTCTCTAGCTAAAGCATTTAAATGCAACAACAAATGTGATCAAGATCGCAACTAAGGTAACAATTGATCCAACAAAGATAATGATACCAAGCCTCACTATCGATGGCATATTTTCTAATCTTTCTAATCTTCAAGCGCATTTTCTCCATCTTGATCTTGTGATCATCGACGAGATCGGCAACATGCAACTCCAATTCCATCTTCTCCCCCTCAATTCTTTTCAATTTTTCTTTCAAGTACTCGTTTTCTCTTTCAACTAAATTTAACCTCTCGACAATAGGGTCGGTTGGAATTTCCGGTTCACATACCTCCTAGATAAAAATATCTATGTCAACTTGATGGGCATAATTTGTCATAAACACGAAATGCAACAAATAGTTTTAAAAGAGAATATACCACATCCGAATCATAACAAGGACGAGGGCCGACGGGACGGATATCAAAACCATGTCACTATGTATAACAAACAATGTAATGGGTAAGATAATTATTGTACGAGTAACTATATATCCAAATCACAGAAACATCAATTTTTATATAAAATTTCATGAACAAGAGGCTCACCACAAGGTGGTGCAGCGACGGGACGGTGCGGGCGATCCACGATGGTTACGACAGAGATTTAGAAGGCACTAAGTAAACCACACCTACATATGCAAACTAAGTGTTATTTTGACCTCAAATTGCATATAAATCAAATACTAGCACATATATATATTTCCTCCCAAATTACTAAACTCACAAATTAATAACTATATGAACCAATGCAAGAGCTAATCTAGCAATGAGAGATGAAAGGACAAAGTTGCTAACCTTTGTGATCACTTGAATGGATGGGGGCCTTCAAATCTTGACAAATTTTGGGCAAAATGTGTGATGAGCTCGAGGGGAGAAGAGGAAGAACAGAGAGGAGAGGAGAGGGAAAAGGGGGAAGAACAGAGCGAGCTGGACGAAGGGTTTATATGCAGGAGGACCTATAGTACCGGTTCGTGTAGCACGAACGGTACTAAAATGCCGGAGGGGGCCCAGATCGACAACATCCTGCCACCACCCTCATTAGTACCGGTTCGTGGCACGAACCGGTGCTAAAGGTTAGCCACGAACCGGTGCTAAAGGCTAGCCGTTGGAACCGGCACTAATGCATACATTTGTGCCGGCTCTTATACAAACCGGCACTAATGTGCTTCACGTTTGACCCTTTTTCTACTAGTGCAAGGCAAGTGGGGCGCCCCCCACCCTAGGGTTTCCAACCCTAGGCGCAGGGGGGGCCCAAGTGGGGGCGCACCAGCCCACCAGGGGCTGGTTCCCTCCCACTTCAGCCCACGGGGCCCTCCGGGATAGGTGGCCCCACCCGGTGGACCCCCGGGACCCTTCCGGTGGTACCGGTACAATACCGGTAACCCTCGAAATTCTCCCGATGGCCGAAATAGCACTTCCTATATATAATTCTTTACCTCCGGACCATTCCGGAACTCCCCGTGACGTCCGGGATCTCATCCGGGACTCCGAACAACATTCGGTTTGCTGCATACTCATATTCATACAACCCTAGCGTCACCGAACCTTATGTGTAGACCCTACGGGTTCGGAGACATGCGTATATGACCGAGACGGCTCTCCGGTCAATAACCAACAGCGGGATCTGGATATCCATGTTGGCTCCCACATACTCCTCGATGATCTCATCGGATGAACCACGATGTCGAGGATTCAATTAATCCAGTATTCAATTCCCTTTGTTAATCGGTACGTTACTTGCTCGAGACTCGATCGTCGGTATCCCAATACCTCGTTCAGTCTGGTTACCGGCAAGTCACTTTACTCGTACCGTAATGCATGATCATGTAACCAATCACTTGGTCACTTTGAGCTCATTATGATGATGCATTACCGAGTGGGCCCAGAGATACCTCTCCGTCATACGAAGTGACAAATCCCAGTCTCGATCCGTGTCAACCCAACAGACACTTTCGGAGATACCTGTAGTGCACCTTTATAGTCACCCGATTACGTTGTGACGCTTTGGTACACCCAAAGCACTCTTACGGTATCCGGGAGTTACACGATCTCATGGTCTAAGGAAGAGATACTTGACATTGGAAAAGCTCTAGCAAAACGAACTACACGATCTTGTGCTATGCTTAGGATTGGGTCTTGTCCATCACATCATTCTCCTAATGATGTGATCCCGTTATCAATGACATCCAATGTCCATAGTCAGGAAACCATGACTATCTATTGATCAACGAGCTAGTCAACTAGAGGCTCACTAGGGACATATTGTGGTCTATGTATTCACACGTGTATTATGATTTCCGGATAATACAATTATAGCATGAATAAAAGACAATTATCACGAACAAGGAAATATAATAATAATCCTTTTATTATTGCCTCTAGGGCATATTTCCAACACTTCCTCCATGGGAGCCATCATATCCTGAAGCTCTAGAAACTCACCAGGATGTAACTCTTGATCAATGGCAGGATTTCCTTCAGGCATAGCCCAATGCCCCAGCCAGGCATCTCTTCTGGGTCTTCTTCCTCCTCCAACTGATCCTCATTACCTTCATTTTGTAGAGCCAAGTTGAGATTCAGAGGTGGGTTTCCTGGAGGCACAACCTCATGGTGTTGGAGTGGACCCAGGAAATGGTTGTGTTGGTTGGGGTGATGATGAGGCTGAGCAGGCTGTGGGTGAGGATTGCCAAATGGTGGGATCTGATCCTCATCGTGTGGTTCCTCCCCAAGAACATGATGTTGTAGAATCACTACAGGAACAGTGAGAGAGTCAGACTGTTCCCCATCTCCAAAAACAATACTTGAAGGTATGTCTCTCAATTCTTCCACTTTGATCTTAACCATCTGATTCGCCTTAGTGCTTCTGACTCTGTCCCACATTACAAACTTCCCAAATTTACTGACTGCATCATTGATTTCTCTAATGTTCCTTCTGTCAAATGGATAACCACAGAGCATAACCCAAACCTCTCTAGTAAGAACAAGTTTTCTCCAGTTGAGACCCTTGTCATGGTTTTGGAAGATAACATGGACATCAGTATACTGGTGCGGGCTGCTAGCCACCAAATCATCCCGATCGAAAACACTGTTGAGTTGAACATATGCTTGCCCAAACAGACACTGTGTAATCTCTCGAAAGCCTAAATGACTATCAGTGAGGAAATCTGAGAGTACCTCACGCATCGTGTTGAAATCCACCGGGAGATTTGGCATGGGCACGATGGTGGTGATGGCCCAATCTTCATGGAGTGGAGTTGGCGCCGCCGCGAGGACTTTGATCAGAGCAGGTCTCCCCTCCACTGTAATGCTCTGGTGGTTAGGAGGGAGGAAAGGGGAGGGATCAAACGGGAAGGAGGCCATGGCGACGGCACGCTCGGGAGGAGTGATGGATGGAGCTAAGATGTGCGGCGGGCGCCAGGCAATGGGGATGGTGGCGGACTGCAGTCTCTGTGCAGCAGAAGGCGATGGGGCGGAGTAATGGAGGGAGCCAACTCGGGAAGGAACAGAGGAGGTAAAATCGAGGCGAGCAGGAGATGATGGCTGATTGACCGCACCTGCCAATTCAGCAGCGGGAACAGTGGCTATGTGCCTCGGAATCGAGGCGAGAGGAGGTAAAATCGAGGCGAGCAGGAGATGATGGCTGATTGACCGCACCTGCCAATTCAGCAGCGGGAACAGTGGCTATGTGCCTCGGAATCGCAATCGCCCGACTTGGGCCAGGTAATGGGTTGGCGGGCAGTTGGTTGTTGGGCTGGGCCGAGGAGTAGCAATCTTTAGCAATGTGGCCCCAATTATTGCAAGCTCGACACTTAATCCGATTAGTACAGTTGGGCCTGGCATGTCCAAAGAGTAGGCAACGCACACAGAAGGCATGCTGGGTGTTTTGAATTTGCGTTGATCCCGCCCTTGGCTGCATGATGGCAGATGAATGACCATTATTGCCATTATGTCCCGACGATGGAGCATGTCGGATTGACTGGGTTGATCGATCGGGCGAAGCATGATGATCAACACGAGTAGGAATGGGAAAAAGCCCAGGAGATCTAAGAGCATCAACGTAGGATTTCCTGGGGTGACGACGGAAAACATGAGTCCATTCATCCTCTTTCTCTTGGAGGTATTGATCTAGTTCCCAACATGAGTTGGGGCCTCCTTCTCCCCAAAGCAGAAAGTTAACATTGAGAAGGGGAAGAGAAATGTTGCCCCCTTTGATGATGGAGAAACCAACTTCTTTGGAAGAGACGATAAACTTGAAAGACCAATTCTGTAACAACTTGACTTTAAAAAGGGATGCTCTTCCCCCAAAACAAGCCAAAAGAATAGTGCTAACCAATTCTTCCGTGAGGCGTAGGCGAGATCTGGTGAATTCAGCCACCATAGGGAATTCTTCAGATTCGAGATCTTCAGCATGGTTGATCGGAACACCCCATTTCCTCCAGATTTCAGCAGCAAAATCTTGACCCTTGTCGAAGTCGAGGTCGGCGAGAGCCATGGTCGGGAGAGAGGTTGAAGGTGGAAGCAGGAGCAGATCTTGGATGTTGGAGTTGGAGTGACACCAGCGGGAGATCACGAAGACTCCGACGAGGTGTAGACTAGCGGCGGGGAGGCGTGGACGTCGGGGCCGGAGTGGCCACCGGCGGGGCTAGGCGGGGGCGGGCTAGGCTAGGCTTCCGCGGGCGTCTTGGGACTATCTCGGGACATAGTCACTGCTTAAGGCGGTATTGATTCTTCATTTATCAAACTCGTGTATATTACAATTATTAAAATGTCTAGTTTATCCAACTCGAGAGCACACTTAATATGGTCAGGCTAATTTTAAAAAAAATGTTAGTCCTACATAGCCTGGCTAGCTGCCAATGTGACCATGATGTGACGCGTAGCATATTTACCATTTGACGCTAATTTTTTATTAATTTACTACAGAGCCTAACTACCTGCCACTAGTAAAGTACAGTAACACAAGAATATAGTTAAATTATCTGCATGGGGCTAGATTGATTAGCAGGTCCAAACATATTTGGATGAGGATCCCCTGCCGTTCGGCACCCTGCCTTTCGCTGACTGATACATGGGTCCAACATATTTTGGGCCCCGGGGCGCAATAAAAATACATATATTTTTATACTAAACTTTTATATTCGTCTAAACATAATATTTCATCAGACTACAACCTGAACAAGAATGATGTTTTGCACTTAGTTGGCATAGTTAATCACACAACAACACTGCTAAATATTAATTATTATATTCTTTGTTATATGGTTTTAAAGTACATCACCAAAACAATTATGCTAATCCCTGCAAAAAAACAATTATGCTAAAATTAAGTTAGCTATCTTAACCGAAGTGTCTATATATTTATATATGTGGGTGTGTGGGTCCATGTTTATTTTAATATCATTAAATATCATGATAGAGCTTCATAAAGGATATTGTCTAATAAAAAAACTTAAAAGTGGTTTCTAGTGTATTATTAGGTAGGTAGATCTGTCAAAATTTATAGAGTATAAATTGATTAGTTGGCAACTGAATCTTGCAAACTAAGTCAGTAATAAGTTGACAATATGTGTGTGCTCTTTACTTGATTCTTTATTTTGAAGTAGCATCGCTTATAGTAATCACTTGTGCAAAGATAAAAGCGATGTCAATTCAATTTTGGTGTACTGATTTGATTATTTGATATGCACTTATGTAATGTGTTTGGATTTATCTAGTGTAGCTATAAGTCTTTCAGATTGCAATTTTTACAGCTCATCTACCGGGCAACTGGCTAGATCCGTATGTAGTCGTTACTCAGCCATGCGAAAGTCAAGGAGCATATGGCTCATGGATGCAACCGTTGGGAGACGGTAGCACAGAATATTTACAACTGGTTTGGATGGCGAACAAACAATATGATAGGTGACAGTCATCTTGTCCTATTTTTACCGGAGGGGGAAACACCGTGTTGCACATGGTGGGCTGAGATCCGCCCCTGCTCTTGTTAGTATCCGAACATTCAGAGTTGTATTTGTTCTTTCACCTGTCCCTTCATTTTGTATCCATGCGACTGGCTTCTGTCCCAAGCATGAGTAACTCCTGCATCTACCAACACCCAACCTCCAACGTCCAACAACCAACTGTCAAACGGTAACAAAAGTGCACAGCTGCGTTGCAGGCTTCATCTTCTCCATCAGGGCACAAGCACGCTCGTCCCACTCTCCTTCATGTTCCTGTTCATCTTACCCACCCAGTTCATACACTTGTTCCTATCTAGTGCTCGCCGATTTTAAGAGCTCCCTCATTGTCTGCCTCGTCTTCATCATTGCAGTTGTCGTCGGACTAGCTAGGGATTTCTAGGATTTAGCAGTGTTCATGCCGACCTTTGTAATAGTCAACCTTTGATTGTCTTTTTCTTGTTTTCTTGAGAGGTGCTAGCAAAGAACTAATGTCCACATGTTTATCAACCGAGATTACGTCTCATGTAGAATCTCCACAGCTCTCATGCCCATCTTGATCTTGTGAAACAGCTTTTCCATCTACTGAGCATGCATTAGAAGGATTCAAACGCCCAGCATCTCTCCATCACATTTTTTGGTGGTATTTCCTGCATCCCAAGAACAATCGGTACCTGCAAAACATATAGCATGAAAAGAATGCATGTAAAAAACACTAAACCTTTTTAAAAATACGTCAACATAGTGTGATCGTTATTTTTGATGTACTTGCCTTCAAAGCACATTGCTCCTTTAAAATAAATTCTCTGCTCAATTTCCCGCACAAAGTACGCAAGCATCTCTTGGTGAATGGTACATTTTCGATCCTACCGAAATTTTTTCCAGAGTGTAGAGATCAATATGTCTGTGCGATGGAAAATGTAATTTTGATGCACATGTACTAAGCAGAGTATGGTTGTGAGGTGTCTGGCTCTCGCAAATATACCACCCCTGATCATCTGTCCGAAGCAATCTTATCATTGCTGGACATAGTGTTCTGCATGATGAGCTGTTCTCCTTAGTTGGATCGCCCTACCTCGGATAATTTAAATAGAAAATTCTCACTAATATATCCATCTAAAGCATCGCTTGGAATGAATAAGTTAGTGTATGCACTTACTGAGCAACCGCAGACAAATTCTTGCATGCACTTTGCTCCTTTTACATTTGATCTGTTCTTATCATACCAAATTCCAAAGCTACACTCCCAAGAAAATAGATTGTACTAGCCTTAAGCCTTTGTCAATGAATGAAATGTTAAACCAGCAGTTAGTTCCAGTACAGAGTCGGTGATTCTTTCAGCGCGTTCTCCAGTGGAGTAACTCGATCTGCTCAACTTGCCCTCTCTTCAGGCATTGCCCCTCTCCGATACCTGCAAACAAATACATATGTTCAATCCTGTCAGGAGTAATGAAAATTATTAAGAGGACACACAACAGAGAATGAGCAGTTCTAAAGGAACATACCTACGAATCCAGCCGCTTGTTGCCCATTGACTAAAACTGTTCCCAAATTCGGTAAATCGCCCATCCTGACTATATCTCCTACTTCTTTCACAGCCTCACAGGTGATTCTAGAAGCCCGTCCATACGACGAAGAACCGTCCTGCTTGCAGATCCGCTCTCCAAATGCCCTCCAAGATCAGCTTGTTTGGCCCTTTCCACAACGGATCCAGACACACAGACTTGTTCCGTAAGTTCCAGCTCGGTCTTCTCAAGAACAGTTTCCAGAAATCCATCGTTTCGAAGATCCAAAACAAGCTCAGAGGAACGGGCTGGCGCCGCCTCCTCAAAGAAACTGAATTTGGGGATAATAATTGGTTAGTGAGTGTGGATGATTCATAGTAAGATGTAAGTAAACCAACAGAATCAAGTACTTCAATTTTTCACCCCCATCGTCGCCTCCTTATCCTTCCAACCTGTTGAATCAGTCCTTTACAGTGACCATTTTGCCTAGCTAGTTCGGGGAGAGGAATACACATCCTAGAACTAGTGGTGCCAGCCTAGTAGAAATTTTGATGCGTGAGATGTTCGCAGAGACGCCTTCCAAACGCCGCCAGGAGGATGGGGCGCCATGTGAGCTCGACAACCGGCTCGGTGGCATGAGTTTAATTTTCATATTGTACAACTTTAACATTGTACGTGTTGGTAATTTTTCATATAAATATGGTAAAATTTTACGGTACTTGGTTCAGTCTTGGGGGTGGGGGCATTTCTCCTGCTCGTGTACTTGGTTTTGTCTTTGAAAAGAAATCATCGCCATCTTCTTCGTCGCTCTCGAACTGCAGCTCGTCCGGTTCTGGGAAGTAGGTGTGGGCATAGCCGTTCGGGAGCCCCTTTGGGTTCTCTTCGCCACCTTGGACATTTGCGATGTGGACGTTCGCAAGGACCTCGTTCTCTGCGTCTGCTTCGCCGCCGTGGCCGACATTTCCGGGGACCACGTCCTCTTCGTCCGCACGATGTGGACTTCTGTGGGGACCTCATCCTAAAAGAAGAAGAGAAAAACTGCTACACAGAAACGGGCACGTCAGGTCAGGTTGCTTCAATATGTAGGCCTTGCAAGCTTCTCCACGCAAAAATGCAAATCCACTTACATTATGCAGTTTTCCGGCAAAGCCACCAAGGTTTCACTTGTATCCATTGCCGTCCTCTACAATGTACTATGTGATATGTTTTACCAGCTGCTTTTAGATGGAGGAAAGAAACCCCAAGATATCGAAATGAGAGAAATGGTAGTTTCTGTAAATTTGTACCATGTTGTGACTACAATCAAGCATCTAGTTACTTTGTCAAAGATCAGCTTCGTCTTAATTAACACAAATGTTCAATTTTATCTAGGATGGTGAGCAGGTTGCCACTAGAGTGATCTGGACTAAGGTCATGAGTTGCAGGAACCTACTAGTTCATCTTGTGACTGTGTCACACGGAGCACATGATGGACAATGGCTAGTAGACCCACAGCATGGAAAAAATGTTTCCGTGGAATGAATAAAATGTTTTCACCAGGACACGCAGAAAAACTTATTTTATGGCACACACATGAAGAAATGTTACTAGCAGAGGAATTAATGTTCGCCAACAAACCGATCTAGAGACCGGTGAGATCCCAAAGGCCTGAAGGCGGGTTCAGTCCGCAGTGAACTGCTTATTAGCTTGTCGACCTTGCAGATCGACCAATCTTCAGAACCGGTCTAGGCGCCCCCTTCGGCGTGCCTTGATGGCGATGTCCCTGGCATGCTTCTTGCTGGCGCGGTGCTTCCATGCAGTGGACTCATGCTCCTCATCGGACTCAAGCCCAGTGGTGATGGAAGCTACATATCGCTGCAAAGCCAGTCGAGAATCAATATATGGCACAGTACATATATATATATAGCTATACATGATGGAGGTTGGAGCTGGAACACGAAACACATAGGATCTAGCTAGATGTGAAAGGTCATGACCTGGCTGAGATGAACTGCGTGGCTGCTGCACAAGATGATACGCTTTAGCCAATGGTGCCACTCAACATAACTGGTTGGTCTTTCGCCGCGGTGAACCTTGACCGCATCCTTCGATTTCCCCATCAACGTGGCAACCGGGACATGAGCGACATCATGCCCTTCATACTTTACTTGTATCGATTTGAGGTTCTCGCAGCACCCGCGAAGTGCTGCGCCTCGGCGACTGGCCATCATGCAACTCCCCGAGATCTGTAATCATGCATATGCATGCATGTAGTGAGAATTACACCAAAATACATCACTAAATAGTTGAAAATAGATACAGCACCATGCAATCGTGCAGCACGAGTCTCTCCATATTCGGGATGCTCTTTAGCACGTGCGCCACAACCTGGCATCCGTCCCCAATCTCACATTCAGTGAGGACCAATGTCCTCAGGTTATGGTACTCGTGGAATAGTTCTGGTTCCTCCTCGACCAATGCCTGGATTTAAACCATACAACATATACGGATCAGTTGATGCACAAAGACATAAAAAGAGTAGATGCACAAAGATGTACCAATGCTGAGGGAAGTAGCAGTTAGGGCTTGATGATTATAGACTTCTTTAAAACACTTCTAAGCCTTGAGCAATTTTTATAGTCCGTCAGATCCATATTACTTGTCAATACCATTAGATTGGTTATGTAATATATTTTCATATGGTATATATTTGATATAAATATTTTCTGAATAAAGTTAATCAAAGTTTATGAAACTTGAACGGAAATCCTGTTCAGTTTCTACAAAAACCGAAACCTCCATTTTGATCATATATAGCAACAACAAGAACCTCCATGATTTTTGCTAACCGTTTTCAAATTGAACTACAGTAGTAGGTGAACATTTTATAAAAACAGTATGTATGAATAACAAAGGATATAATCCGTACCCATGTGGTAAATCTCCGCAGTTCCAAAGCTGTGGCGCTGCGCAGCGATTTCAGGAGAATGAGTGCTCCGGCATGGCATGAGACGGACGCCACGGCGAGGGACCGCATCTCATCCTCCACGGCGACCGGCGTGTTGACGCTCAAGGAAACAAGGGCAGGAGCGGTGAGGCACAGCCGGTGGTTCGGGCTGGACATGCCCTCGATAACCAACCTCTTGAGGGAGCGGGAGCCGACCCGGATGAGGCTGCGCCTGTTGCCCGGGAGGAACCGCGTAATGCACTGGCAGTTGACGAGCTGCAGGTCTTCCAGGAGAGGGCACTCGGACCTCAGCTCCTCCGGGAATCCCTGCAGCAGGACCAGTCCGGAGAGGGACAGCCTCCTTAGGCGGCCGGTGACGGCGCCGTCGAAGATGCTGAAGCCAAACGCCGGAGGATCCTTCCAACAGCTGTTGTAGCCGGCGCCATGGTGGTCGTAGTCGAAGGCGACGCGGAGCTTGGCGGGGCCGCGCGCGAGGCCGCGGCGGATCCAGCGGTCCATGGCCTTGCGGAGATGCAGGTCGTCGCGGACGCGCAGCCGATAGGCGTCGAGGGGCCAGGCGCCGTTGAGGGGCAGGACGGCGTCCGCGAAGTCCTCCATGACGCGCCGCTGCTTCTTCTCCCTGGCGGCCCTCTTGTTCTGCAGCGCTTCTCTGAAGGCTCTCTTGGCCGCGTCAGGCGCCGTGGCCCGGGGCCACGGGTTGCGGTTCGTCGTCAAAGAAGAAGTCGCGATGGTCGACGTCGACGCACGGCACGGCGCGCCACAGGTGCCTCCACCGCCGCGACAGCAGGCTCGTGTGCACCGCCTGCCGTGACTGGAGGCAGGACAGCACGTTGAGCAGGAGGCAGTCCGCAAGGTTGCTCAGCCGGTCGCCGCCTGCAGGGGCGGCGGCGGCTGCCGTCCCCATTGAGAATCGATCAAACCGATGCGTATAACCAGTATTTTTGGGTGGGACTTCGGTTGCATATATATACCTTGGGTTATCCCGGGCCTCCGTTGCCACATTGGGTTTTGGGCCAAAAGATTTAGTGAAAATTTTAACAGTGCTACTGTGTGCACTTAGGCCTGGCCATGGGTGAATACTATCTGGGACGTATTCATGTGAATGAATAAAGGCAATTACTATTTGGCGCATAGGTCCACGTCAGTGCAGGTGCCAAAGTGGATCCCTCCAATGAAAGGTATGCTCAAAATTAACGTAGATGGAAGAATAGCCAAGAACAGTTGCAAGGGTGCGGCAGCGACCGTGTGCCGAGACGCCCAAGGAGTTTACCTTGGCTTGTCCGCACGCATCATTGACAGTTGTGATGACCCCGGAACGCTTGAAGCAATGGCATGTTTGGAGGCTTTTCCCTCGCAACCAATCTGAACCTTCGAAGGCTTATTATTGCATGTGACGCAGAAGCGGTAGTTAAGCAGATTAATGGAGGAAGTAAAGGTATATACAACCATATTCTACATGAGATCAACATACGTCGTCAGGAGTTTGAAGAGGTCCGGATTATTCATGAAGGAGGATGTTCAATATGGAGGCTCACAATTTTCTAAAAAGTGTTTTATTGTTAGCACATGGTCGATATATCTAGTTGTTGCAGCCGAATAAAACTACAATTGTACCATATATTATCATGCAATAAAGAGACCATGATTTTCCTCAAAAACAATATTTAGCGCATAGGTCGCCATTATTTTTTCAGTTTTTTTTTCTTTTTAGCTTTATTCTTTTTTATTTTCTTTTTAATTTAATTTCATACTCGTTTTTTGTTTTTCATGTTATTTATTTTCATTATCATTTCATTTCTTTTTTTCCTTTTTCTATTTAGTGAATATCTTTAAAATTCATGAGCATTTTCTGAATTCATGAACATTTTTCAAATACACGAACATCTTCTGAAATAGGAAAGGTTTTCAATTTTGCAAATAATTTTTAACAAATTCACGAATATTTTTTGAAATCATGAACATTTTTCCAATTCACAAATATTTTTAATTGCAAACATTTTTGTACAAACTCGCAAACACTTTTTGAGTCGGTGAACATTTATTGAAATGGGGAATAATATTTGAAAGGGAAGCTACATGGAGAATATTTTTGCAAAAAGAACAATTTTCTGTTTTTTAACTTTTCTTATATTTTTATTTTTTTTCTTTTTCTTTTTTTTTTTGCTTTTTCTTTTTAAAATTTTAATTTTGTTTTCGTTTTCTCATTTTTTATGTTCTTTTCTCTTTTATTTTCTTCTTCATATTTCGTGAACATCTTTCAAATTGGTGAATATTTTTCAGTTCCTGAACATTTAGCTAACAGACGATTTATTCTAAAAGATGAACATTTTCAAATTCGCAAATAGTTTATTAGAAATTCATGAACATTTGTAGAAATTGTATATATTTTTCAATTCACATATATTTTTTGAAATTTAAGAATATGTTTTTTGGAATACGCACATATTTTTTGAGTCAGTGAACATTTTTTGTATTGGTGAACATTTTTGTAATTTGATAAATTTGAATTTTTTCAAATTCACAAATTGTTTTTGTTTAAGCCCCCGGACATTTTTTGAATTGACATACATTTGTTAAAATTTGGAAACAAATTTGAAATTCACGAACAGTTATTTGTTTTCACGAATATCTTTTGAAATACATGGGTTGGCCCAAATCGTGCGCAGAGAAGGGAGGGAGATGCGCAGATCGTTGAATAGGAGCTCCCCTGCATAAAAGCACATGAACCTCTAGCCATTTATTCCACTCGACTCTTTCTGTCTACCCGGTCCCTTAAACACCCATGACTTCTCATTTTACTCCTCTAACTGCACCTAACTAGTCCTGTTGTTTTTTAACTTTCGGAGTGTAGTATACAAGTTTTGGTTCCACTAACTAACAAAGGCGCTCATTAACCGGATGTAAGCATCTCCAGATCCGTTACAAAAGTTCATCAGAAGTACGAAACAGCTCAAACATAATAAAAGTCCCCGCTCACTCTAATGAAGTATAGTAAATTGTTCAAATTTGAGTTTATTTTTGCGTTGCTTATGTATTTAATTACACAAAAGAAAAATATATTAGGTCAACGTGTCGTGGTCCATGGAGTGTATGGAAGGGTGGAACTAGCAATACAAAATGTAAGTGTGTGTGTGCATGGAACACGACATCAGGCATGTGTGTATGTGAGAATATAAGTGTGACACGGAATATATGAAAATATTAAGGTTGGTACGATTAAGAAAAAATATGTTAAGTAGGGAATAAAAAAATCCTTCGCAAAAGAATACTAATCTCTACTCCTAATGTCTCAGTTGGTAAAATAGTCTCCAAGGTTTTTTTTGTCTGGTTAATTTTCGCCTCACCTCTCACCACCCCTCCCACGTTAATTTTTTCTTCTTCGCACTTAAAACCGAATCGCGTCTGATACTTCTTCCATTTATTCGTGCTTGCTTTGGCAGGTGTCGATTTTATTCAATCAAGTAAATATTTGGCAATTAAGAATTCAGAAATAATACCATATACATGAGATCACCTTCTAAACAGATCACCTCCCTCTCCAATTTATTTCTCCCATCGACCCCCTCCCATACTTAGCTCTGCTAGGAAAAAAACACAACCGTCGAAGCCACGCCCTAACGTGATCACGTATCACAATGAGAAAATTCCTTATCTCTACTCCTAATGGAGCATTTGGTAGTCTCCGTTCCACGGGTTTTTTCGTCCCACCTCCCACCTTCGTCTGTTTTTTTCGTCCTCCTCCCGCACAAGCTCCGGCACAGAAAGATGGCGAGGGTCGAAGTCGTGCTGCCACTCCAAGGAGGAGAACCTGGTCGTCTACAAGCATGTCCCCAGCTGCAGCCTCTTCCAAATCCTACACAGCACAACCTCCTCCCCGCCACAGTATGCATCCGGTCTATTCAATGTACGAAGAAGTACACATGCCAAGACCGTGAGAGGGCACACTTATGTCTACAGGGATGGATGCACCACTACTTAGTGTCATGGTGTGGCTATCTCATTATTTTGTTCCACCTCAAGCCTTGATGAAGTGTCAACATGAGTGCTCCAGATTTTGCAGTAATCTGTTGGGAAATTTGATAGCGGATTGTTATGTCGGCTTACTCACATAATGTCATAGTTACTCAAAGTAGCAGCAATTGACACTAATTTGTTCACATAATCAAACTATTCACTGGAATTATTCAATAATTTGGTATGTATAGTCTTGTTGACAAGTTAGAGATAAACTAACATAAAATAGTTGTTGACATTTCTTGAAATTGTGTGAACTCAATAGCATTAATTAGGAGCATCCGAGTCATTGCATTATTTTACCTTTCAGTCAAGAGGTGAAGATGCAACCTACAAAACGAGTCAAACTCCATTTGACCTCACAAGTAATTAATATGCAAACATTTGTTTCCTTCAATGCAATCCTTTAACTAACTCATGTGTGAATTTGATTATATTAATACACCTCATGTTTACGTATATGAAATTAGAAGATAGGGCCATCTTCTCTGAAATAAGCATAGATTTAGGATTTCTCATTTCTTGACTAGGGGTGATTAATATGACTATCCATTTGTTGTGGCGTTATTACAAACATAGCTCAATGGGCACATGTGACATTTTGGACAGATAGGAGTAGCGAAGAGGAATGGGTGGACATGTTGGTTGAGGAGGTGGGAGCAAAAGAATTACATTCATGTTTATAGCTATGTGGTGAAAATCCAGATATATGTTGCACTCAATGCATTTAATAGCGTAGAATAATCTATGCATAAATACTATGCTTGTTGGTCCGTGGCAAGACATGGGTACATTAAAAAAATAGACCAATGTATTTGTTTCTATCTATATATGTTGCTAACAACACTAAAAGCCCATAATAGTAAAGAATGATCTCATTGAGAACAGACTCATCTTCCATGGTTATTAGAAGGTAACTTAGTACTGGTTGAACCTGATAGTTAACTGGAACCATTCCTTAACATCGAGCCCACTACTTTCTAAAAAGTTTCCATTCTAGTTTACTGAATTTGTTACTGCATTCTATATCTAAGGTTCGAAAGTGAAGTTGCTTGCATTGATCCACAATTGATCTTGACTTCGGTGAAAATTGAGGTATATTGAGCTTAATGGCGTACGCATGGTTACATAAAGATAGAAGGACCGATTGTACTGGTTCTACTTCTGGTTCATGTGTAATGAATCTTCTGTTTATATAGTTCATTCTCTACACCCGTAGATTCGAATGCATATGTTGGTGAGCTCTGTAATCCAAACACTCATAAGATAGTAGATGCTATTTTGTACTCTTAGCAGGTAAGTTGTTTTAACATTTTATAAAGCAGCTTGTGACATTTCTAAAAAGTAAGGTCATGTAGGCACATGGAGCGCCTCCTTTTGGTCATTTTCTACTCAATCATAGAGTTTAATTGCAGTATCACAATTTTTCATCTCTCGTTAAAGTGCATGTTTTCACATTAATAAGTAAAGTGCATGTCAGTACTTCCAAAGGGAAATTTTCAAAAAAATTGTTCTTTCCTGATGGTAATCATTTTCATACAAACTACTATGGTTTGCTTGTCCTTTTGGTTTTGCATCTTGGCCATTCGAGAACCACTATAGAATAATGAACGTTCTTGAATTCCTACTATTTGGTTATGATTATGAATCTTTAACTATTGACTTCTGATACGTCTCCGTCGTATCTACAATTTTTTATTGTTTCATGTCAATATTATTCAACTTTCACATGTTTTGGCAACTTTTTATATGATTTATTGGACTAACCTATTGATCCAGTGCCCAGTGTCAGTTCCTGTTTTCTTCATGTTTTTTTGTATTGCAGAAAACCCATATTAAATGAAGTCCAAATGCAATAAAATTTCACGGAGAATTATTTTGGAATATATGTAATTTTTGGGAGTTGGAATCACCGCAAGCGGAGGCCCACACAGCCCACACAGCCCACAAGACACCAGGGCGCGCCAGAGGCCCCTGGCGCGCGGTGGTGGGTTGCGCCCTCCTCGAACATCGGTTGGAGCTCTACTTCAGGCGCAAGGAAGCTTATATCCGAAAAAAATCGTGTTAAAATCTCAGCGCAATCGGAGTTACGGATCTCCCGGAATATAAGAAACGGTTTTCGGCCAGATCAGGGGAACGTGAAACAGAAGAGAACAGAGAGGGAGATCCAATCTCGGAGGGGGAACTCTCCTCCCGTCTAGGGGGGAGGCCAATGAAGAAGAAGAAGGAGGGGGGCTCTCTCCCCCTCGCTTTCGGTGGCGTCGGAGTGCCGCCGGGGCTAGGATTGTGACGGCGATCTACATCAACAATCTTGCTACCGTCAACACAAACTTTCTCCCCCTCTATGCAGCAGTGTAACACTTCTTCCCCCCGCTGTAATCTCTACTTAAATATGGTGCTCAACTCCATATATTATTTCCCAATGATCTATGGTTATCCTATGATGTTTGAGTACATTTGTTTTGTCCTGTGGGTTAATCGTGATCTTGGTTGGTATGATTGTATATTTTATTTATGGTGCTGTCCTACGGTGCCCTCCGTTCTCACGCAAACGTGAGGGGCCCCCGCTGTAGGGTGTTGCAATATGTTCATGGTTCGCTTACGGTGGGTTGCGAGAGTGACAGAAACTTAAACCCGAGTAACTGGGTTTGACGTATGGGAGTAAAGAGGACTTGATACTTAATGCTATGGTTGGGTTTCATGACCTTAATGATCTTTAGTAGTTGCGGATGCTTTCTAGAGTTCCAATCATAAGTGCATAAGATCCAAGTAGAGAAAGTATGTTAGCTCATGCCTCTCCCTCATGTAAAGTTCCAAGAATGATTTCCGGTACTTGTTATCGATTGCCTAGGGACAAATAACTTTCTTGTTGACCAAAGCACTCTACTAAAACTAACTTAGTTGTGTCTTTATCTAAACAGCCCCTAAAATTTATTTACGTCCTCTTTATTATCTTACAAACCTATCCTATCACACCTACAGAGTACTTCTAGTTTCATACTTGTTCTATGTAAAGTAAACGTCAAGCATGCGTAGAGTTGTATCGGTGGTCGATAGAATTTGAGGGAATATTTGTTCTACGTTTAGCTCCTCTTTGGGTACGACACTCTTACTTATCTAAAGAGGCTACAATTGATCCCCTATACTTGTGGGTTATCAAGACTTTTTTCTGGCGCCGTTGCCAGGGAGCCATAGCGTGGGGTGAATATTCTTGTGTTTGCTTGTTTGCTTTATCACTAAAGTAGTTTTTATTTCCTGTTCTAAGTTGTTATCTATCTTTAGTTATGGATATGGAACACGAAACACCCAAAAAATTAATTGTACTTGCTACTCATGGAGATGGGGAACCTCCTAAAACTGTCGATGCTCGTTATGTGAAAGATATTATGCACTAATTTGATAATGCTAAGAAAACCCCCATTCAACTATATAATGGGAGTAACGTTGGATCAACGTGAATACTTTAGGGATTATCGCTTGACTCATAAAGGGAAATTATTATGGGATCAAATTCATAGGTTAAATTGGTATGCTTATAATCTATGCTTAAGATATGATTATACTTGTTGCTCTAGAATGAATGCTCCACAACTTCCCTTTTCATGCGAATTTAATGATAATGAAACCTTGGCTTCTTATGCTAATGGTATATATGATTATTATGATGTGGAACGAATAGAAGAATTTGTTGCTTTTAAGGGTGCTTATGAAATTGAATCTTTGTCTGAAAAATATGAAGCTTTTGACGATGATGTTTATAGACCTGGAAATTTTGCCATCCTTAAATATTGCTATGATAATTATAAATACAATTTCGATATTGATGAATTTATTGAGAAAGTCTCCGCTGTCCAAGAAGAGACTAATATTTTGCAGGAGTCTATGGAAGAAGGAATTGATGAAACTCTGAGTTCATTGGATGAAAAAGATGATGAGGAGAGCAAAGAACAAAAGGAGGAAGATCGGATTAGCTACCAGTGCCCACCTTCTAATGAGAGTAACTCTTCAACTCATACATTATTTAATTTCCCTTCGTGCTTACCGAAGGATGATTGCCATGATAATTGCTATGATCCCGTTGATTCGTTTGAAATATCCCTTTTTGATGATGCTTGTGGCCATGATGCCAATATGAATGATGCTTATGGAGATGAACTTGCTATTGTTCCTTATGTTAAGAATGAAATTGTTGCTATTGCACCCACACATGATAGTCCTATTATCTTTTTGAATTCTCCAAACTACACTATATCGTAGAAGTTTGCTCTTGTTAAGGATTATATTGATGGGTTGCTTTTTACCGTTGCACATGATGATTTTGATGAATATAATATGCATGTTCCTGCGGCTTCCACTACAAAAAAACACACACCCGTGACATTTTGGACCGAACGAAAACTTTTTCTGTCATACTTATGACACTTCTATGACAATAATTGTGACAAAACACGGTATCATCATAGATGTGGTGGGGGCCTACTACTATGATAAAAAATCATGACAGAAAATGGGATTTTCGTCCTGGGCGGGCCGGAGACGCAGCTGCATGACATTCTTTGGGCCGTCCATGATGGAAAAAACCATGGTAGAAGCGAGGGCGAGGAAAATATCGGGGTGTTCCCGGTTACGGTAGGTTGTCGGGGCCGAGCGGTGCACATTTCTCTCGTACACGCACGCGCGTGGGTGCGAGGCGTTGGGCTCTAACAGAACCCGAGCGAGGCGTTGGGCTCTAACTGAACCCGAGCAAATGCATTGCGGGCTACGCATTACTGAACCCGAGCGATCGATCGATGGCTGTTAACTGAACCCGATCGAGCGACTCCTTCGCTACTGCTGCTAAATGAAGCCGATCGATGCTGCCTCTGGATGAACAGTGAGCATTGCTGGCAGGGTTTGGATGAACAGTTTCGAGTGGGGTGGATGAATAGGACCCCGTGGTGTTGCCTCTAGATGAATAGGACCCCGATCAATCGAGCCGGTTGGGGCTGGATGAACAGGACCACGTGGAGGGCTGGATGAACAGGACCACCCCGTGGAGGGCGGGATGAACGATGAGACGGTGGAGGGCTGGATGAACAGAGCCCGTGGAGGGGTGGTTGAACAGAGCCCGTGGAGAGGGCTGGTTGAACGATGGTCGGTGGAGTAGCGCGCGGTGGAGGCTGGATGAACAGGAGCCCGTGGATGAACTGTCGCGGGTGGAGGCTGGAGGAGGTTGACGGTGGATGAACAGTAGCCCGTGGAGGCAGGTGAGGCCCGTGGAGTCCCGTTTTGCGGTACGCCACATCCTCCGTTTTGCGGTACGCCACACCCCTCCCGATCAATAGGACCCCCGTTTCGATCATAGGAGGTCTGTTTCCTCCGTTTTGTGGTACACCAGACCCCTCCCAATGAACAGGATCCCGTTTCGAACGTGGCCGGTCGAACACAAGGCCGTTTCCTCCATTCTGCGGTACGCCAGGCCTCGTTTTCATCAGCTGTTCTGTCCAAGCCCTCCAGATGAACACGACGACGCATTCCGTTCCGACCCAGCCGGTTGGCTCCCCATCAACACGACGACGACGATGTTTCTCCGTTCCGACCCAGCTATGTACGCGAGCCCTGGCCGTATGTACGCGCGAGTAGGCATTCGAGACCCCGCCCATATGTACGTACGTGGTCATATTTACTTTCTTGCACCCTGGGTGTTGTACGTACGTGTACATGCTACGTGCGCCCCTCTACCACGACAATGTGCGCCTCTACATAGACCAGTATGTACGTACACGTTCATGACCAGAATGACAACGCTACGTACGCTTCGACCAGGTGGGTCCCGACTGTCAGGCACTTCCTTGCGTGCGAAGATGTAGCTGGTGGGTCCCAACAGTCAGGGGGGTGAATCATTTTTTTGCCCGGACGCACTTCCTTGCGTGCGAAGATGTAGATGGTGGGTCCCAGCAGTCAAGGGTAAAAGTTTTTTTCACGAAATACGGTGGCACGTCCGGTGGGTTCCCACTGTCAGGTGGAGGAATAATTATTTTGCGCGTAATAAGGAGGCACTTCCTTGCTGCGGCCGTGGACCCAGCTGTCAGCCTCTCCACGTATAGTACTTTTCCGATGGAAGTCGGTCGTTGACCACATTGACCACGCCGCGCCGAGAGCACCAAGGCGGTGGACGACGGCGAGGCCTAGGAAGGGGACAACGCGGAGCCAAGGAAGACGCGTCAGTGGATGCCCACGCGGAGAGGAGTACGAAGGTTCACTGGTTCGGCTGTGGTGTGAGGCTGCCGTCGCTGCAGAATAACAGGGGGTGTGGGTGAGTAGAGGGATGGCCTGTCCAGCGGTGGGAGTAGTAGGGGGTGGTGAGGCCTCCGCAGCATCGCAGCCGGCCACGAGAGACAGGAGCACGGGGCACGACCGGCGCTGGTTTGGGTGGCTGGAGCAAGAAGACCAGAGGTTGAAGAAGCACTACGGCCGTTGGATGGACATCGTACGGTCAATGGAGCTAGAATCACGCATATTGACTAAGTTGACAAAGCCCTCCGTCCCCGTCAACTTAGTAGGCCCACAGATCAGCCTCCCACTATACTGGATCCCAGCTAGCAGGGGGAGTATTCATTTTTTTGCGTAATAAGGAGGCACTTCCGGTGGGTCCGAGCTGACAGCGGGGGGAACGCTTTTTTCGCGAAATACGGTGGCCCATCCGGTGGGTCCCAGCAGTCAGGGGGGAAACATTTTTTCGCCAAATACGGTGGCCCGTCCCAAAGGTCACTCGTCTACAGTGGAGGACTAATTATTTTCCGCGTAATAAGGAGGCACTTCCTTGCGGCTGCCATTGAGCCAGCTGTCAGCCTCTCCACGACAGTACTCTCCCGATGGAAGTCGTTCCTTGACCACGTTGACCATGCCGCGTCGAGAGCACCAGAGCGGTGGATGACGGCGAGGCCTAGGAAGGGGACGACGCGGAGCCGGGGAAGACGCGGCAGTGGATGCCCATGCGGAGAGGAGTACGAGGGTTCACTGGTTCGGCTACGGTGTGAGGCTGCCGTCGCCGCAGAATAACAGGGGGTGTGGGTGAGTAGAGGGATGCCCGGCCTGCACGGGAGGCGGGAGCAGGCTGTCCCGCCGGTGCTGGATTTGGCGGCTGGAGCAAGAAGATCAGAGATTGAAGAAACACGACGGCCGTTGGATTGACATCCAACGGTTACGTCTGCTAGAATCGTTTGTTGATGTATATAATAACTAAAAAAATCTTGCATACGCATCAACTTAATAGGCCCATAAGTCAGACCACTCCTTCTTTTTTTAATAATTTATATATAGCTCATTGCGACTTCTTATGCAATTTATTGTAGTTCTTTTTTTGGTTGGGCAGGGTCAATTTCGCATATTTCTGTGGGTTCCAAACTATTTTTAATACCGAAATGTCGAGACCATATTTAAAGTACTTTGAAGATATATTTAAATTAGGTTAATACCCAGTGAAATAGGAATCTGAAAATGTGAAAAATTCAGAAATTATAAAGTAGTTGCCAATTTGTCATCTGTTTTTATATTTACAACCAATTTCATATTACTTTCAAGATTAGCAGGCGTCTTGAATGAGTTGCAGCCCATCAGGGCGTAGAAAAATAAATAGGCCTGGATTGGGTATTCTTCAGAAAAAATAAACTGGGCTCATTTTCACAAAGAAAAAATAGCTGGGCTGGTCACATGGTGAACATAAAATATAAGCCTGGGCTAGACGGGCCACAACCCAGTTCAAACCCTGCTCCGTCTCAACAATAACAAAAAAATATTGCTCGAGCAGCTACGTCCTAGGTGTCAGCCGATCTTGTGCTGTTCTCTTGTCTATTGACTATATACGCTCGCAATGTCGTGGGTTCCAGATGTCAGGAAAACACTAGGAGGAAGCATTTTATTTTTCCATACGCTGACATGGTGGGCCCGTACTGTCATCCTCTCCACGTACTTCTGCCGATTCCTGTTGTTTGTTGACCATGTTGACAACGCGAGAGGGCGGCGACGCAGTGAGCGCACCAAAGAGCGCGGAGGACGATGGTGAGGCCTCGGACGTCGGTGTTAACGATTTAGGAGACGGTGGGGCGGCAATGCATGCGCTGAGGCGCAGCCAGCCGTGGGAGGCGGAAGCAGGCGGCCCCGCCGGCGCTGGTTTGGTTTTGGCGGCTGGAGGAAGACAGGACTGAAGAAACACGACAGACTATAAAAGCAGCAGGAGTACTAAACAACCTTAACTGAAACCAGCAGGGGCACTTAACAACCATAGCTGAAAGCAGTATGAGTACTTATACAGGTTCAACCGTACAAAGCACGCCTCGAACAATGCTACTTTGCCTACAGTTAACCAAGGGTGAGGTCTCCAAGCCCCAGGACAAGGCCCAGGCGCCACCCCGCGCATCCACAGCCTTCTGAAAGTGGCTTCATCTCACAATGTGGTCAATAAACAGGATATTCGCTTTAGAGCCATGGAAAAGAAGGAACATAATCTCCTGTCCTATTCTCCAAGATGGACGGGCCTTCATTTTCTGAGACCACCGATGAATAAGTATCTTTTCACCTCCAAGGGGAATGGAGTAGATCGACATAAACATCATGTTGTGACCAAGCGCAAGTCTGACCCGACCATGGTCAGGCATCTGTATAGGAAAAATAGAACTGGGCAATTTCTGTTTCAAGAAGATCACAGCTGTAAAACTGTGTATAAGCAATAGTTTATGAACAACATATATAACAGAAAACTGCTCGTACCATAAGTTTCTTGACACAGTTGGATCTGTTCAACGAGTGCAGCAGTGGCACACATATCCCACGTGGCCTTCCACCATTGAAACGCCCCACAAGGACATCAAGACGATCAATAAATTGTAGGAATTTGTGGATGTCGTCCTAGCCAACTTCAGTGCCATCAGTAACAGCCGAGTTGTTATAGAATAACAAACGAGCAGCCTGCTTAACTCTGAAAAACCTACACGTGCCACCAATTATAAGAAAATATTAGTTAGAAGTAGCATCTTCGTGAGAGATTCGTTGCCACTTCTAAAGTTAAATTGTGATTAGTTAGACAGAACAGGTGGATTAAGAAGTAATCGAGGCAACAAGCAAGAACTAGATACAAAACTAACATGGATGAACAATTGGAACGACGTCAGGGTGGAAGATCGCAATAAAGATGAGACCAGGTTCTGCCATTTCCATCAACATTCGTGCGCCAACTTTCTGTCCATAACACTTGAGAAAGTTTATCCAAGTTCGGTCATAAAAAAAGCAGCGATCTTCTTGGTTCATGAACCCAACTCTGAACTTATATCCATGGCTTGTCTTCACTGTGACCATTAAACTGGTGTATTAAGTTATGGCAAGGCCGAGCATCTTGAGTACATGTGTTCTGGCAGAGCAAATAATGCACTGCAGGAAAAATAATATGAGAACACAGTGTATTCCCTATCCAAATCTAGAAATAACTTCCTCCTTCACGTCAGTGTTGACCATGTACTGGTAGTACCTTTTATCCAAATATAGCAATCCAAATTTCCAAATTAGTCGACAACATATTCAAAAAAACCCACCCTCCCGGATAGAAAAGAGGATTCTAGGAACATACTGTGCGCGTTTTAAAATCATGTGTTAGGATGAGAAGGAAAAAGTGTGGCGTCTCGCCGAGGGCGCAGAAACCTGTAGGGTCCTCGCACTTTGGGCACTGCAAAATAAACACACTAGATTTAGTAGAAAACAATGCATCAACGGTGGCGGCTGCCATCCTAGGATTACCCGCGACCAAGGGACTTGGATTTATCGGGGATGGATGAAGAATTCGTACCTGGTTCTCCATGAGAAAACCCTATGCAATCGCTGAGAGGGGGTCTTCTCTGACAAGCAGACGAGTGAGAAGGGGATTCAGGCCCAGTGAAATATTGCCTCTTCGTCCGTCCAGCTTACTGCTAAAGCTGGAAAGGGGGGGTTGTGATTGGACTGCTCATTGGGCATTACTGCGTCGCTACGACCGGGGTGTGTCTACCGTGCAGTTGTGCACTCTAATTTGTGCATATGGCACGTGGACACCGTTGCCGGATGCCCCATATCAGTGAAAGGAAGTAGAAAGACATGAGTAACTACTTACAAAAAACATATTTTTGACAGAGAGATACTCCCTCTGTAAATAAATATACAAATCTTTTATATCACAACTTTATACATAAGAAAAATCAAGGGGAATATATATAACATATATAATTATAAAAACAGAGTTGTTTTTAACACAGTATAGACGAGTTGGTGATGATGGTGTGCCTGCCATCTTGCAATATAGGCCGTCCGATTTATATCTGACAGATAGGAAGGAAACTATAGCAATTTTGCAAAAAGGTACCCACACACCTCTCCACATTTGCAAATAAGGCCTTCCCTCGTTCATCCTTTTCTCTCACAAGATAAAATACTCATACAAATGCATCTTGATGTTACGTGCAACGCACGGGCATTATGGGGGTTCAGCTCAGAATATAATACTCAGAGTGGCTCACGGTTCTGGACTTTGGGCCACAGGCCCACCCTGCACGTTTGTGGGCCCATGTGTTCTACCTCAGCGCTTTTCATATTGCAAGCGATCGGTACGGCGCTGGTTTTAGATGCTGTCGCAAGGCGAATACACAAAATTGAATAAAGCACGGCAGCTGTTGGAATGAAATCGAACGACAGTTCCTAACCAGCAATGAGAGTTGCAATTCTATCAACGATATACCATGTGATAAATAATACTGTCGTATTACTTATACACACAAGACACTTGTTTCACCATGCCAGATTATTACATCAAAATCTCTCGTAGGATAGATCAGTTCAGGAGTTGCATGCTGCTACTGAAGAATTTCAAAGTTGATTTGGACCAGCTCTCCTTGCCGAGAAAGTTCAATTTTGAGATCATCCCCTACCACAAGATATGATTTAGATTTGAACTTTGACCATCCTTTAGTATCAATCATTATGCGACCATCCTTTGTACTTATGATATATTGAGCAGGTTCATTCACACCAAGGCTGTGCATGGTAACAGAAACTTGGCCGATGTCGCCCAGATTGTTGAACGACTCCCTCGTTGCTCTAGGAATTCTCTATTTGCAAACAAGAATACATACCCAAACAGTTAGATCAACACAGTGAATCATGCGAAACAACATGGAAAGAAAAAAGAACGAAACACTTGGGCGGCCAATGCTTACTAAGAAGGTGGACATGTCGGTTTTTGTAAGGACTTTGGTATATGAAGTGTGAACTGCAGCCAGTCTGTTGCCGGTGCAACTGCTTGTTCGGTTGCCACTGCATGGGCCGGAGCAGATGCAAGTGCAAGTGTTGGTGCAGGTGTCGAAGCTGCTGCTGCTGCCGGAGATGGTGATCCTTGTAGAGCTGGTGCCGGTGTTGGAGCAGGTCGATGTCGATGCTCGATCCTTCGGTAGATCAGCTTGATCCGCTGACGCGGTCGGTGCCCAATCCTCACCGATCGGTGACCGAAGCCGCCACTGTTAGTGCTAGAGCAACTGTCGGTGCTCGATCCGTTGCTGAAGGTGGTACCGATGTGCGAGACAGCGGCGATCATGTCTGGTCTGCTATGATCAACTTTCTAACTTGACTAGGCTTCGTGACCGTGATCCAGTTTTTTTTCTTCATTTCTTTTAAACGCGAGAAGGACTAATTGTGGCGTTTTTGTTAAACCAAACTGCAGTTCATCATAGGGATTCAGCTTGTACTCAGACAACAGACTGATCCAATTTTTTTCAGTAATATAAGTGATGGACAGTGCCTTTGTTACTGATACGACATAAGAAGTGAAACCTGCAAAAATAGCCATCGTAGAGCAAACCAAACGGTTTATTCTGTGATGAATGTCACATGGCAAAACCTGCATCGTAAAATTGCAGGAAAAGAAAGAAAACATGACATTAAATCAATAAGATTTACTTGATCTGACACGAGTGAATCCTTTCCAGGAAATCACTATGTTGAAGTACTAAACAGAAGATTGATCGTCCAACTACGGGTGGCATGCAGGGGCGCCACCTACTCGCACAAGCAGGATAGTCCAAAGGTCGTGACAAATCGTATGGACCGAACATCCATGGGACTGGAAATCCTGGTGGGTGCGATAAACCCTGCAATGCATACAGATATTGGAGTGTAACCATAATTGATAAACTGTCCTCACAAAAAGATGATCTGGATACTTCAAAATATACAGATCGGATTGAGTGGATGTACATTAACATATACCGTTCTCAGGACTGACCACACACCAAAAGCGGCAGTACTAATAAACAATACAGGGTTCACAAACACAAATCAAGTACTGAACAATAGTACTAACTACAGACAAGCAAAGTTGCACTAATTAAACTCTGCAGACTATTTCTTGCCACCGACCTACGGGATGTACCCCGCATAACTGACTAGGCCATGGACTTCGTGAGAGATGTCTACATGCACCATCACCATCTCGTCAACCTTGGAGAACCTAACAGAGTGGTCTTTTCCACTCATAAACATGATCATGAAGATAAGCCGCATTAGAATTTTTGGGAAGTTTTACAAGAACCACACCCTTCGTAATCGAAGGCACAACCAGGAAATTGTTGTGGTCAAGTACAGCCTCGAGAACACGTCTGACAACAATGCTACAGGAAAACACTAGTTCAGGACACATGGTGACAAGGACACAGTAGCTGGATAGTTTAGTAGTAGAACTCATCCTCAGGTCTTTCAGTTCACACGGCATGACTTTGAGAACTTCATCTCCACCGTGGACTTAGTTCTAATTCAAACAGAAACTATATTTTATTACTACCTCCGTTCAGAAATATAAGATGATTTTCGATATTATACTCCATATATGACTACATATACACACAGAAATGAGTGAACAAAGACACTAGAACATGTCTTCAAAGGCATGAGAGCAGAGGGATTACTTGCAATATCCATAACACAAGTTACTAAGGCAAATATACCCTCTTCAAAGGTAGCATTGATGTTCATAAAGTACTCCCGACGTCCCAAAATTCTTGTCTTAGATTTTTCTAGATACGGATGTATCAAGTCACATCTTAGTATTAGATACATCTGTATCTAGACAAATCCAAGACAAGAAATTTGGGAAAGAGGGAGTGGTTGAAAGTAATCTATAAGAAATCAGTGTCAACCTCTCGCATGTTTTGGTCAAAAGAGGAATTTAGAACCGTCATTTGGCACACAAAAATCACATGCAAGATCACCCAGAAAGTTGTACTACTAATCTTTGTGTGTTAGATGAAAAAACACGATCAAGATCGAGAAAAAGATCATCAAGAAGAGATATTACCTGGACTTGCTTAATGAGGGATCCCGGAGAGGGGGGCTTGGACAGGGCGATGGCTTTGAGCTTGTCTGCGGTAGTCTCGACGGGGTGCTTGCACTTCTTCATACCATGAGCCTCGACGGTTTTGGCCAGAGCCATAAACATTACTTCAGCCGGTGCTCCAGCGTCCATCAAGAAACTGTCAAATAGAAATAAAAGAAAAGAAACCATAATCACAAACCCAAAAGAAGAAAAGAGAGGGAGTTATAGGATCAGTCTCGGGGTTGCAAGACCGGGCCTTGGCCAGAATCAACACCATTGATGCGCTCACCTTTCCTTCTTTGAGAGAGAAGAACAATGGCAGAAGCAGGTCGGGGTTTTCTTGAAGAAATGAGGAACAAGATTAGGCAGAAGCGAGTTGGATAGAGAGGAAGCTGAGAGAGAAGTGTGAAATGATGGTTGCTTCGTTCGTCCAACTTACTGCTGGAAAGGAGGGGGTTTTGTGATTTGACGGCTCATTGGGCATTATTGCGGTGCTTCGATCGGGGTAGTCTACCGTTACTCTACTATGGAGTAATTTAGTGCATGGCTGGTGGACCCCGATGCTAGCTGTCCCACACGTCAGCGAAAGTGAGTAACTTAGTGCATGGTTGGAGGAGGATCCGCACGGTAGAGCGTGTCCACTGTTTTTCTGAAGAAGAAAATGATTACAGCAAGTGTTTCCACTCTTACGACGGAGGAGTGCGAAACACGGCAGCCACTTGAACATACATAGTAATCCTAATACTAGGCATGTGCAGTGGTTCATACGTCAGTACTGTATAATCTTGTTGCTAGTGTAGTAAGATATGACGACAACAAATGATGTTGTGAGCATGTCAACTATATGAATAGTAATGTAGTAACATAGTACCGCTTTCTCGACTGTCCGGTCGAGAATGAACGGTGAGATCAATGTCTTTTTGCTAGTTAATAGCATTGCATGCAATGAACTAACCACTGCATGTCATGTTTTATTAGTCTCAAGTCATTGAAAGCATGCACGGCCCACGTCTCTTATTGGTTGATATGTCACAAAACAAGAAACGGGGAGGGCATTAATGTACCGTGTCTAAGTATTTTGGGATTATTTGTTTTTTGTAAGGTGACTTACACACCTAGACAGAGGAGTAAATTGAGATGAGAATGGAACCAAACACACCCACACGCTTTGTGCTATAGTGATTGATCTGCACCGTCTGAGTTTGATCCAACGGTCATGTTGCGCCGAGACATGGACATGCCCATGCAGAGGGTGCCTAAACACCACCGAAGTCCCTCTGCTTCTCGAGGCGCATGATGTTGGTGATGCAGGGGCGAAACGGCTGAAAGGGAATGCAATCTACGGGAAGGCAGAGGGAGCCAGCCGAGGAGCGGGGAATCTTTTGGTTTTCACCATGGTAGAACACCAGCCGATGACTTCTCACATCAGGGAGCAGTGGGTTTTACAGGCGGAGTCATCATGACTAATTGCTGCCGCGCATGCTCCCGTCAATCAAAAAATTAAAAATCCTGCCGCGCCTGCTCCCGTCAATCAAAAAATTAAAAATCCTGCCGCACTCAAACACCAGAGTAACGCTGCAGTGGATATTTAAATTTACCTGCCGGCAAGTAGTTAAAAAAAGGGGTGAAAAAACAAATGTGGCGCCGGCCTAGCTAATCGGTCGAACTAGCCCAACTAGCTAGCCACCGTGCTTCACTGATGTACTCGGCGAGAAAAGTGGTCTTTCGTGATTTGACGACTCATTTACTTGCTTCAGCGAAAACGCACGGTAGGGCATCCCACGTCAGGAAGAATATATGCGTGCACCACATGGGAGGACCCCGAAACCGCGCGGTAGGGTGTTCCATGTCTCGACACGGAGGAAAAATGTGCATGCAAAAATTTACTGTATCAGACGTAGTACCTATGGTTCGACCTCAGGACCAAGCCAGTCGGTCGAAAACACCCCACTAGCCACACAGCTTCATCATGCTAACATGGCATGAAGTATAGGTGTGGTTAGCTACGTCCCGACCAGCAACAATGTCTCTTGTTCTAGGCGATTCTTCTATTTTCCAAGCTTTTTTTAGTTGTAATAACACCACAGCAAGCTAGCGCCGCTCTTCGTGTGTGCCCGTGCAAAGGTTAGACGATGGAGAGAAGAGAGAGATCGCAGACCTGGGACCCACCAGTAAGTGAGTCAATGGTCATGCACGTGTTGACGAGGCACTCCCTCTACTCTACTCAACGTAATACTGTATAAAATCAAGTTATGGGACAAAGCCAACAACCGTTGTTCTTTCAGGCTATCGACTTACGCTTTGTAGTCCAGGTTGCCAGTTCGAATCTCGTCTTTTAGATTTTTTAGTTTTAGGTCCAAATTTGATTATAATGACAAGTGGGACCCCTGTGTGCTATTCTGATATTTCTTTGTAGGATGGTTTTTTTGAACAAACACTTTGCGCGGTTAGACAAGTAACGGCACAAGTTACACGTATTTTGCAAGTTTACAAACAAAAATGACAGCGGCATAGAATATCACATCCACCCCGCAGCTTAGATGCTATGGTGATACGAGTTTTTACACCGTTGGAAGTGAGATCCAATGGCTTGGGAGTAGTCTTTGTAATTATGCACAATTTCCAAACTCTCCAAAGGTTTTTTTTGCAAATAAAACATTCATGCCTCGTGTGTGCCGCTGCATCTTGGATCTAACGGCTGCCCGTTGCTCATATTAGGTGCTTCCCGTAGCTTAATT
Organism: Aegilops bicornis; assembly: GCA_021605145.1. Classification (NCBI taxonomy): domain Eukaryota; kingdom Viridiplantae; phylum Streptophyta; class Magnoliopsida; order Poales; family Poaceae; genus Aegilops; species Aegilops bicornis. The sequence goes on from CM038674.1 coordinate 651,059,670, forward strand.
ACCCGCTACGGTGATATGAGCATCTAGGTCGTATGATCGGTGATCATATGGCACATGCGTAGTACTTGTACTTTCTGCGTAATTCCCATACTCTCTCAGCTGTATATTGCAAAAACATTCAAACCTCCTACTGTGGGCCGTTAGATCTCCGTGAACTCGTATCACCATAGAATCTACGGTGCGGCAGCACCTCATATTCTCCCGTGTGAGAAAACATAAGGTGCTCTCGCAGCTTGGATGCTACGGTGATACCAGCTTCAAGGTCGTTTGATCTGAGATCCAATGGCATCTGAGCAGTCGTTGTGCTTGCAAGCAGTGGCCGAACTCTTTGGGGGCTTTTCTGCAAAAACACCATTCGAACCACTGAGGAGGTGTTGGGTCACAAATCCAACGGCTCTGAAGAGCTTGTATCGCCAAAGCATCTAAGGTGTGGTAGGACATGATATTCTTACAGGAGAATATGATGTCCTCCTTCATCTAAAGATGCTATGGTGATACGAGCTTCGAGGTCGTTGGATATGGGATCCAAGGGCATCTGAGTAGTTTTTGTACAAATTGTGTGCAATTCTCAAACTCATCAAGGTTTCCTGTAAAAATATTAAGACATCATGTGTGCTGCTATATCTCAGATCTACAAGTTCCAAGCAACTCGTATCGGCATATAGCATCTAAGGTATGGGGGCACATGGTATTCTCCCGGGGAGGAGGGGTGGGGGGTGCACAACCAATCGGTGGTTGGGAGGGTGTGGACAAATATAATCTAAACAACCCTAAACAGAGCTTCACAATTTTATCTAAGGTCAAGGGGGTGACCCCCGACAATCATAGCTCCGCCTAATTAAACACAAAATTTGCATGTACTGTAGTACTAGACTTAATATTCATGTTTCAGTTTCATGTTCGTTTTAAATATTGAATTGAGGACCATGCTGATACGTCCATTTTGCATCATGCTTTTATATCGATATTTATTGCATTATGGGCTGTTATTACACATTATGTCACAAAACTTATGCCTATTCTCTCTTATTTTACAAGGTTTTCATGAAGAGGGAGAATGCCGCAATGGAATTACAATGGAAAAGGAGCAAATATTAGAGACCTATTCTGCACAACTCCAAAAGTCCTGAAACTCCGTGGAAGTTATTTTTGGAAATTATAAAAAATACTGAGCGGAGAAAATACCAGAGGGGGCCCACACCCTGGCCACGAGGGTGGGGGCACGCCCCCCTGCCTCGTGGGCCCCCCTGTTGGCCCTCCGGTGCCCATCTTCTGCTATATGAAGTCTTCTGTCCGAGAAAAAATCAGCAGCAAGCTTTCAGGACGAGACTCCGCCGCCACGAGGCGGAACCTTGGCGGAATCAATCTAGGGCTCTGGCGGAGCTGTTCTGCTGGGGACACTTCCCTCTGGGAGGGAGAAATCATCTCCATCGTCATCACCAACGCTCCTCTCATCGGGAGGGGGCCAATCTCCATCAACATCTTCACCAACACCATCTCCTCTCAAACCCTAGTTCATCTCTTGTATCCAATTCTTGTCTCTAAGTCTGAGGTTGGTACCTGTAGGTTGCTAGTAGTGTTGATTACTCCTTGTAGTTGATGCTAGTTGGTTTAGTTGGTGGAAGATCATATGTTCAGATCCTATATGCATATTAATACTCCTCTTATTTTGAACATGAATATGCTTTGTGAGTAGTTACGTTTGTTCCTAAGGACATGGGAGAAGTCTTGCTATTAGTAGTCATGTGAATTTGGTGTTCGTTCGATATTTTGATGAGATGTATGTTGTCTCTCCTCTAGTGGTGTTATGTGAACGTCGACTACATGACACTTCACCATTATTTGGGCCTTGAGGAAGGCATTGGGAAGTAATAAGTAGATGTGGGTTTCTAGAGTGACAGAAGCTTAAACCCTAGTTTATGCATTGCTTCGTAAGGGGCTGATTTGGATCCATATGTTTCATGCTATGGTTAGGTTTACCTTAATACTTCTTTTGTAGTTGCGGATGCTTGCAATAGGAGTTAATCATAAGTTCGATGCTTGTCCAAGTAAGGACAGCACCCAAGCACCGGTCCACCCACATATCAAATTATCAAAGTACCGAACGTGAATCATATGAATGTGATGAAAACTAGCTTGACGATAATTCCCATGTGTCCTCGGGAGAGCTTTTCTCTATATAAGAGTTTGTCCAGGCTTGTCCTTTGCTACAAAAAGGATTGGGCCATCTTTCTGCACTTTATTTACTTCTGTTACTTGTTACCCATTACAAATTATCTTATCACAAAACTATCTGTTACCTATAGTTTCAGTGCTTGCAGAGAATACCTTGCTGAAAACCCCTTATCATTTCCATCTGCTCCTCGTTGGGTTCGACACTCTTACTTATCGAAAGGACTACGATAGATCCCCTATACTTGTGGGTCATCACATGCATGTCTTACATTTTACTCCCTTCGTTCCTAAATATTATTCTCTTTAGAGATTTCAAGTGGACTGGCACATACAGATGTATATAGACATATTTTAGAGTGTAGATTCACTCATTTTGCTCCGTATGTAGTCGCTTGTTGAAATCTCCAAAAGACTAATATTGAGGAATAGAAGGAGTATTTTTGAATTCGTGCCATACATGCATGGTTTGGAAAAATAGATGCACTATACTTATTGGATTGTTGTTGTGTTCGTGTGTGGGTGTCTGTGTGTGTGTGTATGTGTGTGTGCGTGTGTGTGTGTGTGTGTGTGTGTGGTCATATGCTTGATACATGAAAAGTTTTCTCACCTCCATATTGTTCATCTTTTAAATTCGAATTTGCATTGAAAAACTTACCAGGGATACCATGAAATGTGAAATCCACGTTGAGATCACTATATCACAAACTCAATCTAATTCAACAACTCGTCATAAATCAATTACCACGTTGACATTAGTATTTGCAAGGAAAATACGGGCATTCTAATACACATAGATTCGTTCGGCAATTTAAAAGGTTCCTTTCGTATTCTCGAATGGTATGACCCAACGGCGTACCAGCCAGACCTTGGCTCGTGTTGATCCTAAAAAAAATAAAAAAAACCGGGCTCGTGTCCTTCGGTGGCGTGCGTGGTACGCACATTAGGCAACCCCAACCAGTCGAGCCTCCGCGTTTCGAGTCGAAATATCTGGCGGCCAGAATTCCAGCCCTAGGAAATTCCCCTCATGTCCCCGGTCCATAATGACTACCGATGAGCAACGGAGGGATGCTTTAGTAACTAGACAACGTTACCTATCGTGCCGAGCACGGTTCAATTCCCTCGGTCGCCGCTCGCCAAGGTCACCCATCAACTGCATTGCCTAGTACTACTACTACTACACCAGGATGAGCATAGAATTAAGCCCGTTTGTTCGTGCCTAGTACTTGAGTTAATATATCAGGCAATGCCATGGTACGGAGGGATTATCCTTTTGCTCTGCATTTATAACTTGTCTGAAGTCTAACTAAGCAAAATGTTTGACCAAATCCATTCTTAAGAAATACAACATGACAGATGTATGGCTTGAAAATTTATTGCATGATGCAGGTTATTATATTGTTTCGAATCCTGGATCTTAAATTTCAGAAAATCCAAAAGTGACCATAAATTCTTGAAACTGAGCATGGTCATGTGATATGGCACAAATATTACTTCGTAATTTTTTTCTTCAATTTGACACAAGCTGCTTATGACAAGTTGCACAGATGAAGAGCCAAGGTATTTTGGAACAAAGACCTATCACGTTAAGTCAAACGCTTTCACTATTGAAACCGTGGGCGTTTACGTGCCGCCACGAGTCCCGCTTCTCATCGGCAGGTGCCGTTCGAGCAAGCGTGTGAGTCGACGAGAGGCGTGCGAGCAGACCACTGCGCCGGCTGATAGGGAGGCGTGCGAGTAGACCGTTGTGCAGGCTCACTGGGAGGCGAGCCCTTTGACCAGGCTCCGCCGCCCACCTTCGTCCCAACTGCTCCCACTTTTAATGTCGTCGGCGCCGCAGTTTAAAATCAACCCCGCACTACCCGGTATCGCTACAATCTTCTCTCTTCCTCTCCGATTCTCCTGTCGTCTACCTCCAACCAGCCTGACCTAAACGTACGCCATGCCGCATCACGATGGTCGGCCCTTAGTCTTCCAGTATCCTGAGGAAGACACCCAGCTGGAGTCTCAAGACCATAAGGCGCTTAGGGACGAGCTTGAACTGGCCTTGCGAGAAGACGCCACGCCTGTCCCCGCTCCCGTTCCGGCTCCCGTCGCCCCGACTGCGCCAGAGCCCATCCTCGTGGCATTGATGGGCTGGGAGCCGCACATTGTCGCGGAGGTTGATAGCACGGGGTTGCACGAGGTCCCCGACGACTTTCACGCGCCCGTGCACCTGCCAGCGCATGCGCCTGCGCGTGCACTGACGCGCACGCCCGTGTCGGTGCCCGTGCACCTGCCAAGATGCGCCTGCGTCTGGCAGCAGACGCCCGATGTCGGTGCCCGTGCACTTGCCAGCGCATGCGCCTGCGCATGCACTGATGCGCACGCCTGTGACGGTGCCCGTGCACCTGCTAACGCATGCGCCTGCGAGTGCACTGACGTGCGCGCCCGTGCCGGTGCTCGTGCACACGAATGTCTCCGCCATGCCGTTGACAGTGCCTTTCCCCTCACGGGTGCCAGTGCCCCCCTCAGCAGCATGGATGACTGCCGTCGACCGCTTCCTTGCACCAACGCCAGTCGCCTCCTCCCGCCAGTTGACTCGCTCTGAAGTCCAGAACATTTTGGCCTTCCTTGAAGCTTGGCCAACGTCCAGGAGTACGCCAACAACGGCGCAAGGCGCTGCCGTCGCCGTAGGTCAGTGGCCTAACGACACACAGAGCACGGCAGAGGAGTCGCTTTCCACCGCAGGATGCCCCCGCCGCCGCCGCGTAATCTAAATTTTCCATGAAAAACGTTCGGATTGCCATGCTTAAAATCCGAACCTTTATCATTTCCGTTTATTTTAGATCGATCGTCGTATAATTTAAAGTCGGAGTCAGACTGAACGAAATATTTGGTTTGATCGATTGAATGTTCTGCTAGAGCCGTATCAAATTAAATATAAAATGTCATCAAGCCACATGTATTTCTTGTCATCCAACGACCTTGGCTGCTTCAATGTCGAGCGCTCAACACGTTTAGCGTGCAGTTAATTTCATGCCAAAAATAGTGCTAATCACATAATAACACACAAATAATATCCTACTTAATATCCGCATGCACTTAATATACTTCCAAATTAACGTCCATTGCACGTGCACACTAACTAGTGCTGCTAGCACGTGAAACTGGTGCCGTAACTTGTGAACCCGTCCAGATATGGTCAACGGCAACATCGCTCACGAGTTCTTCGTGTTTGCCCGTGCGTCTAAACGCAGAAGGGGAGGAGAGAGAGAGAGCACACATGGAACCCACAAGTAAGTGAATGCGAATAGTACTAAAAATAATATTACATGTTATCAATTAAATAGGCTGTGGTAATATAAAAACATTATGTGAACAAAGGGAGGTACAACAAACATTGCTGTTGTACATATGTTGCCTATTGATGTGCGGCTTTAAGGCCCTGGTCGCATGTTCGATCCTCGTCCTTTATTTTTTAATTTGTACATGGTGCAAATTTGTTTCATGACATGTGGGCCCCTCGGTGTGTTGTTTGTAGCACTTTAATTTGTGGGTCGAAATTTGTTCCATTCCAAGTGGACTATCGGTGTGTAGTTTTGTAGCTTATTTGTAATAATTAAAGAGAACAACAGAGTTTTTTGCAATAATACCATGGTGCAACGTTGAATGCGAGAAAGGATGTGCGAGAGAGCGATGACCGAGCCACAGGGAAATCAACTAGGGGAGTTGCGGGGGTTGCAACGGTATTTCGAGTAGTTGTGGGGCGAATGCTACGAAAATATAATCTAAACCGACCGGAATAAATGCCTACACAAATTAATCCAAGGTTGGAGTGCCCCTCGCAATGTAAATAGCTCCAGCTTTACGAAGGATGGAGAGGTAGCTTCAATGTGTGGAAGATACGACGTGAGAAAGCGAGGTCAATCGAGAGACATATAGATAGAGAGAGAAAGTGAGTGTGGTCCGACATTCATTGAACAAATATATATGCTCTGGAGAGATATTGTCTGATTGAGCTTTTGGCAAGGGTGAGGGCTGTAAGATAGAGCTTGAGAGATGATCCAATCACAGACGTGTAGATACATTTTGTGCGTGGGAGGAAGCAAGGTCAATCGATCACATAGGATCGTCGTGCGATCGAAAGAGTGAGACGGGTTGGAGAGAGTGACCTAGATAGACAATGTGCGTGAGAGAGTATACAATGTGAATAAGTCGAATTGGGCTCAAACATGGATATATCGTTTTTGTCCGAGAAAGAGTGAGGCCAATCGAGACATACAAAGAGAGAGAGGGGGGGGGAGAGAGAGAGGGAGAGAGAGTGTGTGGCCCGCCATGAGGTCGAAAGAGTGGGGGCGGCTTCGATGTACTGACCTAGATAGACAATCTGCGTGAGAGAGTATAGAGTCTGTCGATCGAGGCCCGAACAGGGAGATATATCATTTGTGTGTGAAAGAAAACGAGGTTAAACGAGACACAGATAAAGATAGCGAGATTGAGCGAGTGTGGCCCGCCGTGCGGAAGAAAGAGGGTGAGGCAGTCTCGAGGGAGTGACCTAGATAGACAACATGTGTGCGTGCGTGCGCATGAGAGGTTGGGGGCTAGATAGGCAAAGAATGTATTTAGCGCGAGAGGGTGAGAGGGAGAGGGAGAGAGAGAGAGAGAGAGCTCGACATGGGGTGCAATGGCGGGTGTGTGAGGTAAATACATTTCGTAACAGAGTGGAAAAAGGGGGTTGTGTAGTTGACAGAGTTAGAGATCGAAACATGGAGATAAAGAATGGATGTGTGTTGGAAACCGATAGCTTCCTAAGGTGGTTAGGAGAGGAAGATTGACCGATACAGGACGGATGTTGCGTGTGTGCGGGGGGGGGGGGGGGGGGCTTAAAAACAACATTTGAATGTAGATAGTATGAGACTTAATATCAATGTTTCAATTTGGTGTACATTGTAAGATTTGAACTGAGGACCATGCATATGGGTAAATATTTCGAATTCGTGCCATACTAGGTTTCGAAAAGTTGACATTGACTCGATTTGTTGTGCTATTTTGTAGGTCATATGTTTGAATCCATCCAAAAATTTTCTCACTACCATGGTGTTCATCATATACATATGAATTTGTATTAAAAAAGTAGCGTGGATACAGTGAAATGCGAAATCCACATCAGAATTGGAGATCGCTATGTGACACACACTCTAATTCAAATAACTAATTATGTGACACACACTCTAATCCACGTTAGCGTGGATACCGTTTCAATTTTTTTTTCAAATAACTCCTGATTAATTAATTTATAGTATCTCGTTTCGAATGACTAATTATTGCAAGGAAAACACGGGCATGGTAATACATACAGATTCGTTTGCAAATGAAAGAAGATTCGTTTGCATTCTCAAATGTAGGCGCACCAGGCAAACTAGGGTCGTGTCGTGGTGGTCGCGTGTGTCGGACGGACGCTTAGCACCCAGCCACCCACCCCCTCCCTCCCTCCCCCTCCCCCCCCCCCCCCCCAAAAAAGGACGACGACAAAATATGTTCGCGCTTCCATGTTTTGGATTGAAATATCTGACGGCCCCAATTCCAGCCCTGCAAAATCTCCCTTCTCCACCGTCCCCTTCCGCGCCCAGATTGCTCAAATCCCTAATTCGCCGCCAACCCAAGCATAGTTCAAATCGCCCCTCGTCTCGTCTCTTTCCCCACCTCTGTGCCGGACAACGACGATGAAGACGACGGTTGCGCTTCACCACCGCACCAGAGCTACCTCATCTACGCCCTCGTCCACCGCACCGGGTGGTCCACATACAACGTCGGCCGCCACAACCGACGTGCCTCACAGACACCGACTTCCACCGCATCAGGTGCGCTTCGCCCTCACTGGGGCTACTTCACCGAGCACATCGTGGTGCCTCCGCCCCCCGAAGCCGCTTGGGCTTCACCAACGGTCTCACTTCATCGTAGCGCTCCGCTGCCACTCAAGATCTGCATCCGTGCGTGGCCAGCCAATGCCAGCGCATCACCCTCAACGTCTCTGAAGTGACCCGCACTCTAGCTAGGCGAGCATGCCCAAACACCGGCCCGAACTAGGTATCCACACATCACTCCCTTGTGCACTGTTCTGACGATGTTCGGATATCCTTTCACTGCTCTCTTAGCTTACACGCCTATCCAACTCTGACTTTAATTCTTATTTCTTCTGGAGATATCATCTGAAACAAGCAAATCCATTTGTTAGCTAAGCATGACGGCGGTACGGGATCTGATACACATCCTGCACACCCGTATAACCTTGTAAGTATCTGTCCTCCGATGCAACAGCAAGGTCGATTCCTCTTATTTGATCAGCCATTCGCCGTGTCAAAATTGCAGAGGGGGATGCAAGGCCTGCACATCCAAGCAAGTGGTAACATGGACTTGTACATGGAACATCCCAAGCGCAAGCAGCTGCAGTGAGCAGCCTGCATAACGAGCTAGCGTAAGTCCCTGCAGTTCATTTAATTCGTCGCACTCATGTATGATTTGTGTGCACCGGCGGATCCACGAATTCAAGTTACCAGGCGAACATTTAACTTAAAAATACGAAGGCACTTGCACTCCGGAAATCAACATAACTTGAGAAATGTGAAACTACATGCACTTTGAAAATCAGCTAATGATCCAAAGTAGTTCAGATTATAAACACTAAATGATGCAAGCACCAAAAAACACAAAATGCAACCTGGTGTACAAGGACTACAAACATGGTCTGTACCTGCTTGAATTATTCGTTCTTTGGCTGAAAATATCGATGTGTAATTGCAAATATAACCAGTGCGCAAACTGCATATCAATATATCTATCCTGCACAAGTATGCCAATACTTTCAAACAACAGATTAGAAAAGTATTTATGCTACGTTGTCATGATACGGGGACTTTCTGGTAGATGGCCTCGACGTTTCCTCAATCCATGAAAATGCACTATAATTTGCTTGTCATCAATGCCTGCAAATCTCTATGTCTCTCTCAACATAGTAGATCATCATTAGACACTAAATCCTTAAATGGGAGCTTGCCAAATGCTTGCATTAGATGCCTCATTAGACACTATACATTCATCACCAGGAGCATGTAAATGTTTGCATCAAATCCTTCATTACCAGTCTGTTCATTAGACACTTCAGGCTCAAGAACAACATGAGCCTGGATGTTTGCACCGGAAACTTGATTAGATTCATCAGATTCAGTCAGTGTAGTATTGATTGGGGGAGTTATAAAATAAGTAGAAATTGGTTTCAATTTCTCATAGATTCCCTACATACAAGCAGTTTTATAACACCATCAGGTTTAACTATTGGCCAGAAATTGAAGAGTTGAATTAGATATAATCAGGGATGTGATGCACCTGCTCGTTGCGCATGCTACTCTTGCAAGATGTGACTGTCCATTTGCGCAAGCTCGATGCCATGCCCGTGCTGCCGCCACTGCCTCCCACGCAGGCCACACCCAGGGTTGGATCTTCATCTTCTTGTCCTTCCGTTCGCTTGAAGCCCGGCTACCACCCTCCAACGAGGGCGCGAGGAAGTGCTGTGTCGGTCTATCCAGCGGCGGCTAGGTTAGGAGCGAACCAGACTGGAGGCTGGAGCGGATGAATTGGGATTTTTCCTGCTGTTGATCGATATGGGAGGCGCTCGTTTGGGCCGCGAGCCTGCTATAGGGCCTGCCTTGCACTTATGTTATTGGCCTATCCAAATTGAAACATTTTTCTTCATTTTTTACATTGCCTGCTCGTGTGTTGGGACGAACAAAACTAGCCTGGGCCAACCTGGACGACTCAAACTAGGTGCACACTTTCAAGCCACCCGAGGCGGCCGCCCATACCAGCCCCTATGGTGGCGTCACCCCTTTTTGCTTGTATGATACGGGTAGTGAAAAATATTCTAGTGGCGCTTTTGATTTACCCACAGAATGGTTGAATTGCTTGTTTCTATGAACTGAGTTCGCCAATAATGTGAAGTATGCCAGTCCTTTCATCCAATTGTAGATTGCTTAGATCTCGATATGCCAAAAGTAATCGCATGAAATATACAGTAAAAGCCAGTGTGATATGTGTGGCTACAACTAATCTGACTACACGTCCTCATATAACATATCAAGGACGCACGATCTTACCAGATTAACCATTCGACTTACCAATGCAGTGTGGGAAGAAAGAAATATTGGGACTGCGTATCCAAGCAATTGATGCCATGAACTCCTTCGTACCACCTTGTAAGCGAAAAAGAAGTCGCAGTGTGCCTGTACAAAGAACTAGCGTAAGTTCAGTTACCTGCTTCTCGGAATTTTAGTTAGCCACTTATTGCAAAATTGTTCAATTACATTGCTTGGCTTAATTTAGTTTGCTACTGATTACATAATGCCACAACCTGTTAATCCTATTATAGACTGCGCCTATCTATGTGTTTGATACTTACTGTTAAGAATTACCTATTTGCCTGAACTTAAATAGCTACTTGTTTGTTTAACTGCTTTGTTGCTGCAACAACGGGTTACAATGATGTTAACAACTACTTTTCAGCATTGAATTGAAACTCTTTAATTCCTTGTTTGTTTAACTGGTTTGCTGTTATAACTCCCAGTTGAGATGTTTTGCTAACTTCAACTTTTCTGAATCCAATCGGAACTTTAATGGCACAACAGGTTAGCCCAAGATCAAAGAGCGAGGTCCCCGTGGACGTTGTATCATCCAACAGCAGTGGCACCGGCCCAATCGTGCATTATGAATTGCCAACTACTGATGCTCTAGAGGATAAACTAGTGGTAGTAAGAGATTCTGCTTCTGCACTTAGGTATCAAGTTGACATGTTGAGGAAGAAAAAAGCACAATCAGTAGCGGTACTCAAGACAACCATTATATATATGGCGGATTTCAAAATGAAGCAAGCTGAGACTGACCACATTGTTAAGGTCCTGAAGGAAAAAGGGAAATCAAATTCCCACTTGGTAAATCATAGGTGAAATGTTCTTTCCATCATTGAATAACCTTTGTGTTGTTTATTCATGTAATCAATCAAACCATTTGTTTTAGAGATCATGTAATAATTGTTTTTGGTTTTTTGTTTTTGGTTTGTAATTTTATTTGAGCACAAGTCTGTATTAATTGATAAGACTCAGAGACATTTCATTTTCATTGTTGTGCCATACCTACAAATATGTCAATCGGGCTGAATGTGCATTCAGCAATAATAGTAGTATAGATGGACCATAAGTGGCACGCATCGGAAAGGGCCAAGATGCTGTAGTAGCTTGGCTAAAAAAAGGATGTTGTTGTAGCAAAGAAAAGAACAGTGGCCTGGCTTATGTATGTTAGTTGATATTATCGATCCATATGCTCTATAAGTGTTTATATGTCTGTTAGTTCTGTTCATTCTTGGTTGATTGACTCGGTATTTGAATCTTGATACATCGCTTGTGTACATATCTAAATGGGAGTACACATTATGCTGCGTGTGACATTTGAGTTGGACATGAAGTGTTCCAAATATTCAAATTCACCTTAAACTGGATTCTAGCTTCTGAATTTGAGTATCGGCATTTGCAAACCATATTCATATATTACAGTGGAATACATATTTGTCGTCCTTTTGAAGATATATAAAAACACATAGAATGTTTTATAAAGATTCGTATAGGAATACAAAATGGATTCGAATTTAGTTTCCAGGGTAAACATGGATGCTTATTGTCCCAAAATTCAATAGAAGCGGCAAAATGTCCACTCCCACACCGGCTGCTTGAAGCCAAGTGTTTGCGAGATGGAAATTACTATCTACCCATTACATGGACAATCCAGCGGCCCGATTTCCACTGCTCTAAATAGGGGTAGGATAGTAACTTCAATTAGACGTGACACGACCGCCTCTGAGCCCATTCCGACACGGTGGGCGCAAAACATGGGCGGCAAAACACATTTGATTCAAGCTCGTCCGAAAGACCTCTGTTTCTCCCTCCATTTCCCCATTCATACACGGTCGGTGGAAAAACAAACTCGACTCTGCCGAAATCGATGTAGGCAAATATTTTCAATAGGGGCAGGTTTGTAACTTCACTCAGACATGACACAACCGCCCTACCTCTCAGCCCCGTTCATACACCGTGGGCGCCAACCGCCGTCTCCTCGCTCGAAATCGCTCTGGGAAAATATTGGCGAGATGCGAGATTACCGTCGTATCCCCAACCGACGAGACGCCCAAATTTTCAATGGGGGCTAAGTTCGTAAATTTCCCATATTTCAGACAGGCGCGTCCCAAAAACATGGTTCCCCCTACCTCTCCCTCCATTTTCCCATTCATACACCGTCCGCGCTAGAACACCATCCCCATACCAGCCTCCATCCGCCACCCCATCCATCGCCGCCGTCCTCCACCACATCCATCGTCGCCGTCCTCCACCACATCCATCCCCGCCATCCTCCACCACATCCATCGCCACTGTCCTCCACCATGCCGGAGCGCCTACCAAGACCGTGTCGTCCACTGCTAGAGATGGACGTTTCTCATCCACGGTGACGGACCAAGAGCCTTGCATCACGTCCTCTCGCTTAATCGGTGTCGGCGTCCTCTTTGTCGGGGCCGCTCACACGACCTTCTCTTCCACCGCAACGGGACTTATCCCCTGATGCACCCGTCTACCGTCGCAGATCTGCTTCAACGCCACCGACAGCCATCGCACCCCCGATGCCTACACGTCGCCGCAAGAGAGGTGGTACTTCATATCTCCTCAACTTTTTGATCTCAACCAGAAAATAGATCTTAACTTGGTTACTCTACTTTCTTTTCAGCTCTTAGAATTTAGTTCTTAGTTCGAAGCAAATAATGGCTGTTAAATATCATTTCTCCAGTTTCCCCCTTTTATGATCACTATACGATCAGAATACATGCTTCGTGTCATAATAGCACTGCTCAACCCATCAAGCTAAACAAGCTTAGTTGTTGTAACACCCCAAAAAATTTATTTGGTTTTATTAATTTTATTTTTATGGGAAGGAGGTTATTTTTTTTTTAAAACCTCTCCTTCTCAAAACCTTTATGACAAGTATTTTATGTGTTCTTCTCAACATTTACTTTGGTCTTGAGGGATTTTCATTTAGTGTTGACTCAACACAAATATTTTCTTTTGGGAAAGTTTTTGAAATCCTCTCTTTTAAAAAATAACCCTATGACTTATGGATTGATTTCCTCATTCACAAAAATTTCTTGCCATGACCTAGGTTGAAAATTTTCTTCCAAAACCCCTCCCTCCACTTTGGGTCAAGTCTAATATCCAATCCCAGCAAGTTCGACCCATTTTGATTTTTATTATATTTATTTTATCATCAAAACAATTTCTGTCATTTATTTTGAACCTTGGTGATTTACAAAGGAACCACCAAATCCCATTTGATTTTTGGTCCCAAACAAACTCCTCTGACTAGCCCTTAGTACCCCCAACCTAGATCCATCAAGATCCACTTGTCCATAGTTCAAATTTTGCTTGCTGCAAGTTTGAACCAGATTTACCATTTTTGATCAAATCCATCATTTTTCTTCTCCAAAAATTCTGGGATAAATCAGGCAACCCCTAGATGCATTGAGAGGTCACCTCACCAAAGATCAACTCTAGTAGAAATTTCCACATGCCAAAAAGATTTCATCGAACACCTAGCATGCACTGTTTCTGTCAAAATTCAAAAAAAATCAGGTTTGAGTGTTCGGGTTCAGTCGGCGGTGTCGTTTTCGTCAGAACCCGTCGACAATCTCACCAGTGTGCACGTTGGCGCCTTGCTCCCTGCTCCTTCTTCTTATACAGTGCGCCGCACGATCGTTTGGACGGGCGCAAGTGTCGGTGGCGACATGGCACCTCATCGCCGGCGTCTTCTGCGGTGGCAGAACCACCCGTGGCGGCCAGCAGGGGCCGGCCCTGCCTTTCGGCGCCGTCCAGCACCACCCAAGACACCAGCATCCTCCGCGTGGCCATCCCCTCCCCTGTGCATGCTGCAGCACAGTCACCGGGCCAGAGAGGCGCAGAGCGCGCTCTCTGTCACCGACGAGCCCCGTGAGGCCGTTCCGTCGAGAGCGTGGAGTAGCGCCCAAGTTTTGCCAAGCTTAGCCTCGGGATGGAACCAGTGAACCTATCAGCAGCTGCCCCGACCCCTAAACCTCCCGTTCAACCACTGCCTCGCCGTAATCACCGCCAGAGTAATCCCGATCGCGGCAACCGCCTCGGTCCGGCTATAAAAGGGGGCCTCGAGCTTGATCTCGACCAGGCATCACCCCTCCACCTCACCAGAGCCACGCCTAGCTACTAGGAAGACCTTGGGGTGGCCTTCTTCCCCGACTCCGGCCGCCCCGATCCGCTTCGAGCTCCGGCAAGATCCACTCCGGTGAGAGCAACCCCGCCTCCCATAACTTGTCAGCAACCTCCTAGTGCACCCACACTTCTAATCCAAGCTTCAATTTGAAGGTTGCAGCCCTCCCCGACGAGACCCATCACCACCCAAACCACCGTCCGCCGGAGTAGAGGCCGCCGTCGACGTGGTGCTCGCCGACGACCAACTCCACCACCCACAGGTGCGGGAGGACTCAGTGAACCCATAGGTACCCTCCTCCCCCCTACCTCGCCCATGATCGCCCTTGAAGCGCACCGCATGACCCTCGGGCGCCGGTGGCTCTGTTTTGAAATTCAAACCTGACGGGTGGGATCCCCTCGTCAGTCTCTCTCTTTTATTCGAAACGTTTTCTGAAGAAAACGCCTTCGGGCAGAATACGTTTTCCTTTGGGGTTGGCGTGTTCTAACCGAAACGTTTTCTGTTTTTATAAACTACCCCCTGGAAACTTTCTGTTTCATTACAGATGAGTCCCTAGACTAAAACCTTAATAACTTTTAAACAAAAGATGATTTTGAATTGATTCTTTTTCTGTCATCTTTATTTTTCTGTCTAGTTTTTTTCATATTTATTTGAAAAATAGTTGGAACAATTTTTATGCACACATGGTATTTACGTTAGTATGCGTTTTCTTTATACCGTAGATACCGGAGGAGGTAACGGAACCGCAAACTTCACCGAGCTAGACCCCGACTACTCCGAACGAGGCAAGCATGTTTGAACCTTTGATATGATGAGTGTTTTGCATGTTTGCTTGAGTATTTATTTCATGGCATGTTCATATAAGCAATTATGAGTGTTATATTGCATGCAAGGCAACTACGTGTGAGCTTTGAAACTTGGTGTGTTCATTTGATGGAAGACAACATGATCATGTGGTGACATGTAAAGTGGTGAGCTGGTATTGTTGAAGCATGCCAGTCTTATGCCAACCGTTTAACTCCAGTGTTAACGTGGATCAAGTCTCGATCCCGTTCGTTTTCCCCTTCGTGCTGCCACATGTTTTCTGCAAAGAGTGCAGTTTAGTAAGTTGTAAACCGCTTTCCTTGTACACACCAAACAGAGGGACCGCGATGAGGGTTCCATGGCCCTGGATTAAAGCCCGTCATCCGGTCAGGGGGTATGGGTGTTTCCGGTTGGGACCGAGAGGGGGGCACCCCTTAGAGCACGCGATATAAATATGATCCCATGCTATTCGAGGTTGTGATCTCCTCGTCTTAGAGTTTTTCTTGAACGTTGCCTAGGGTGATTCCTGGCAGCGGAATGTGGAATTGGTGTCGATACGTCTCCAACGTATCTACTTTTCCAGACACTTTTGCCCTTATTTTGGACACTAACTTGCATGATTTGAATGAAACTAACCCGGACTGACGCTGTTTTCAGCAGAACTACCATGATGTTGTTTTATGTGTAGAAAAGAAAAGTTCTCGGAATGACACGGAAATCAACGGAGGCACTTTTTGGAATTTATAAAAAATCTTGGCGGAAGAAATACACCAGGGGCCCGGGGCTGTCCACGAGACAGGGACGCCTGTAGGGCGCGCCCCCCTATCTCGTGGGCCCCCTGGACCTCCTCCGACCTCAACTCCAACTCCATATATTCCCTCTCGGGGAGAAAAAATCAGAGAGAAAGTTTCATCGTGTTTCACGACACGGAGCCGCCGCCGAGCCCTAATCTCTCTCGGGAGGGCTGATCTGGAGTCCGTTCGTGGCTCCGGAGAGGGGGGGATTCGTCGCCGTCGTCATCATCAACCATCCTCCATGACCAATTTCATGATGCTCACCGCCGTGCGTGAGTAATTCCATCATAGGCTTGCTGGACGGCGATGGGTTGGATAAGATTCACCATGTAATCAAGTTAGCTTTGTTAGGATTTGATCCCAAGTATCCACTATGGTCTGAGATTGATGTTGTTATGACTTTGCTATGCTTAATGCTTGTCACTAGGGCCCGATTGCCATGATTTCAGATCTGAACCTATTATGTTTTCATGAATATATGTGTGTTCTTGATCCTATCTTGCAAGTCTATAGTCACCTATTATGTGTTATGATCCGACAACCCGAAGTGACAATAATCGGGATACTTCTCGGTGATGACCGTAGTTTGAGGAGTTCATGTATTCACTATGTGTTAATGCTTTGTTCCGGTTCTCTATTAAAAGGAGGCCTTAATATCTCTTAGTTTCCGTAAGTACCCCGCTACCACGGGAGGGTAGGACAAAAGATGGCATGCAAGTTCTTTTCCATAAGCACATATGACTATTTACGGAATACATGCCTACATTACATTGATGAACTGGACATAGTTCTATATCACCCTATGTTATAACTATTGCATGAGGAATCGCATCCGGCATAATTATCCATCACTGATCTGGTGCCTACGAGCTTTTCATATATTGTTCTTCGCTTATTTACTTTTCCGTTGCTACTGTTACAACTACTACAAAAACCCAAAAACATTTATCTTTACTTTTTCTACTGTTACCATTATTATTACCACTTTTGCTACTAAACACTTTGCTGCAGATACTAAGTTATCCAGGTGTGGTTGAATTGACAACTCAACTGCTAATACTCAAGATATTCTTTGGCTCCCCTTGTGTCGAATCAATAAATTTGGGTTGAATACTCTACCCTCGAAAACTGTTGCGATCCCCTATACTTGTGGGTTATCATGACCTTTTTTTGGCGCCGTTGCCGGGGAGCATAGCTCTATTCTCTGAGTCACTTGGCATTTATATCTGTTGATCACTATGAAGAACTTGAAAGACGCTACGACAACAATTTATCCCTCAACTATGAGGGGAGGTAAGGAACTGCCATCTAGCTCTGCACTAGATTCTCCTTCCGTTATTAATAAGCTTGCGACACCTAAACCTGCTACTGCTATGAATTCTGATATGTCGCATGTTATCGATGATGCCACTTCTGCTATGCATTGTCGGGGAAGCTGATCGTAACCCACGTACACCTATGGGACCGGCGGACCGAGTCCCTTTTGGTTCGGTGGGGGGCGGAGGTTGCACGAAGAGCAGATCGAGGCGAAGCACACGAGCAGTTTACCCAGCTTCGGAGCTCTCCGGAGAAATAATACTCCTACTGCTGCTTGTCTGATTATGTTGTGTTCTTGCTAGGGAGCAATGAGAGCTACAAAACCTAGCGTGAGTGTCTCTGGACTCGAATGAGTCGAACCGAACTGAGCCGAACCGAACCAAACTCTTTCTACGTTGCACTTGGGCCTCCTTTTATATGCTCAAGGGGTCACCACAGGTGGCAACATAGAAAAGGGTAAAAATGGGAAAATGAGTTGCGGTTGGTGCAACTACTTTGTACAGTGTATTCTACCTAACTCTGACGGCAAGGGACAAAAACATTAAATGCCCGTCCATGTCGCTTAAACAGTGTAACAGGGACCGTCAGGAGCGCCACCGTTCGCCACGATGGTATTCTTGTCAGCGCCGCTTACCGCTGCTCTCCGCTGGCCGCACAGCCTCTTGACACGCGCGCCTGGAATGGTCCCATGGCGACACGTTGGTGGATGAGCTGGAGCGGAGATGAGGAGAGGTCGTCTGCCGCGGCAAGCGCCTTGCCGCGGCTGAATTCTTGTCGCGCCCGGAAGCTTGTCGCTCATCGAGCCTTCCCGGCAAGCTCCTCTTGCCAGGGTCTTGTCTTCTACGTGCCTTGAGTGGCCTTCCCGGCAAGCTCCTCTTGCCGGGGCCTTGTCTCCTTGGCTTAAATACTTTGTTCTTGAATGGCTCCAAAGGAGCCATGGAGGACCTTGGCGGTCACTAGGGGAGCCCTGCCGCGGGGTGCTGCAACTGCCCGTGCACGAGTTCGGGATACTAGGGTACCCCTACTCTAGTACACCGAAAGGAGCCCCCGGGCCTAGGCCACACACGGTGCCGAGCGCTGTTGGGCCAGGCCCAAAACAGTGCACGGGCACGCGCGGCCTAGATCATGTCGTTACTTGCTCCGGACCCACCACGTCCCCCACGAACAGCACGCGTCGAACATGGCATCGTGGGAGAGATCGTGGTGGGCCTTCTTTAATTGGAAAAAGCGGAACGTCCGCCCTCTCTCCCTCCTTATAAACAGGGGAAGCAGGGGCAGGTCGCCCACCTCGCCATTTGCTGTCACATCACGAAAACCACCGCCGCTCCCCCCTTCTTCTCTAGTCTGAAGAGAGCAGCGCCCCGCCCCCCAATCGCCACCAACGCCGTTGGTCTCCTCCACCACCTCCGCCATGGCTCCGAAAGCCAACAAGGGGAAGGGCATGAAGTCGGCCGAGGCGCAGCGGCTCGCGGCACTGCGAAAGGAGCGGGCCGTCTTCCCCCCTCAGCTCACCGCGAGGGAGCTGAGGGAGAACTACTAACTCTTCTGGTCGACGGAGACGCGGGCGCATCCGCGCACGAGGGTACTCTCCGCCGCCGCATCAGAGTTGATTCCGAGCGGGTACCACTTCTTTGCACTCTTCTTTTATTGCGGGCTCTGCCCGCCCTTCTCCGAGTTCTTTTGCGATATCATGAACACATACGGCCTCCGCCTCCTTGATTTCACCCCCAACGTCGTTCTGACCATGGCGGTTTTCGCACACCTTTGCGAAAACTTTGTCGGAGTCCACCCAAATGTAGCCCTCTTCTTCCACTTCTTCATGCCCCGCGTCGAGAGAGGAGAGCCACTTGCCGGAGGGATTGCTTGGATCTCCAGGATCGGCAAGAAAGAAGCCTATTTGGAAGGAGAGCTCCGTAGCAAGTGGGAGGAGTGGAGAGCCGATTGGTGTTGGATCGTTGAGGAGAACCCGCAGCCCTTCACTGCCCAGCGCCAAACTCCCATAGTGCGCGGCAACGATTGGAGCAACTTGGCACCGGAGGATGCTAGGTTGAAGATTGCCGTGACCCGAATCCTGCGCCTCAGGCTTGCCGGACTCACGGTAGGCGCCGTTGGCGCAGATTTCCTTCGTCGCCGCATCGCTCCCTTGCAGGAGAGGAGGAGACCTGCCTGGGAGTTCCAAAATGCGGCGGACATCATGAGGCTGCGCCCGGGCCTCAACTGGAATTTCACCGTCTTGGAGTTGGACGCAATGCTGCTGGAGCTGTTCAAGCATGACGCCGATCACCCCGAGTGGTTTAGGTTGCCGCGGGGAGTCGTCCCATTGTGCAACAACTCGTCGCTCGACCGCATCCGTGCAATGATGCCGTTGTGCGATTCGCATGGGATCGTTCCAACCTGGCAGGAGCCTGCGGAGGACGTCGTGCGGCAGTTCTTCGATAGCTTGGAAGAAGTGCCGATACGCCTGACGAAAGCGTAAGTGGCTCACCCGCGACACCACCGACTCGAGATGCAGCGACGCCATACGAACTAGAGGAGGCGGCAGCATTGCTGCTGGCGGGTCGGGTTCACCGTGGAAGAGGCTGAGGCAGTGGAGGCGGCAAGCCTTGCCGATCGAGAAGAGCTTGCCGGCGAGGAGGAGCAGGCCGAGCCCGAAGTTGAGCCAAGCGAGCCTGCCGAGGGCGCCCCCTCCACACCTTCAGGTAGCTTGCCGCAAGCGGAGCCCACAGCTCCACCAAGAAGGCGCCTCCGCAAAGCCGGGGAAGAGACGGGGCGGCAGACGGGCCAACAGCCGCAGCGCCGTGCGATTTCCACCGCGGCAAGCACTGTTGCCGCGGGATCACCCCACACCGCCGCGACAACTGAGGCGGGATCCTCTCAGGCCACCGCTGCCACCCCCGCCAAGCGGCCAAGAGAACCTACTCCTCCGCCTCTCCGCACCGGGGGCGAGCCGGAATTTGATCTCTCCGCGCTCAGCTCCGACGAGGAAGAAGAAGAAGAGTAAGCTTCTATGTTGTGCTTGTATTTCTTCAATTTGGTTGCTTTGTCTTGTATCTGATTTGCTTCATTCTGAACCCTTCCTTTTCAGGACGCTGGCCCAGAGAGCGTCGAAGAGAGCCAAGACTCCGGTGGTTGTCATCGAGGACGATCCCCCAGTGGCAGCAGGAGGCGCGTCTGAGACTCCCTTGCCGGACCCGGTAACCCTTCAACAAAGCAGCCCCCAGCACAGCCCCCAGCGTGAGTATATGGTTAACTTATTACTGTTAGGCGTGCATGGATGCTTCTTCTTTGTTGATATCTGACTGTTGACTTGTGTAGGAGGAGAGCAGCCCCACCAGGAGGGCTCGGAAACCGCCCCTGAGATGGCCTCTGCTGCGACCACACCGCCAAGGGAGGATCCCCCGGCAAGGGAGCGTTCCCCAGCAAGGGAGAACTCTCCGGCAAGGGGCAGCTCTCCGGCAAGGGACGGTGCTGGCGATCCTCCGTTGGTGGAGACCGCAACTGCCGATCCAGGTAATTCTCTTGCCTTGAAAACTTCCCTCGAGTTCTTCTTTTTCTAATTTTTCTTTTTGGATATCTCGCTTGACTTTTCTTTCTTTTCATTGCTGTCAGATCCATCTGCCGCAGAGCCGATGGAGACTGAGGTTGCCGGCGAGGAGGACGCGCGCGGCAACATTGACGACGCCGCTGTCGCCGAGGAGGGACACGGCACGGACGAGCCCGCCGTTGAAGAGGCCGCCAGGGCTGCCGCCGCAAAAGCCGGCGAGGGGTCCGGCGGTCGTACTGACGACCCTGAGGCCGCAGGAGCGCCGGGCGCTACACCGACCGCAGATCCCTCAGCCGCTGCCGCAGCGCCAGGCTCCGAGGAGCCCCAGCCCGGCGCCTACTTGAAGGCCGGCGATGGGGTCTTCATCAAGCTCCCCTGGGCGTCGAGCTCCAGAGCACCGGTCGAGGGAGAGAGCTTCGACGAAGAGCTGCTCGCCTCCGCTGGGCTGTCGTTGGTCGACGCGCCAAGCAGCAGCGGGCGAGCCCGAGGAGGAGCAGCTGTTGCGGAAGCTGCTGTCGCTCTACCGCGCCCGACAAGCCAAGCTGGAGTCCCGGGAAGCGCTTGTCGCGAGGGCGGGAGCAGACATGGAGAAGCACGCAGAAGAGCTCCGGGGCGCCAACCAAAAGCTCTCCGGAACATAGCGGAGGAGCGGGAGCGACTTGCTGAAGATCGCACAGCCTTCATCCTTGAGAAGGCTGAGGTCGAGGAGCAGCAGTGGCTAGCCGCCGAGAAGCTATCCGTGCAAGACGGCGAGTTGGCGCAGCGGAAGATCAACCTTGAAAGCTATGAGGAAGAGCTTGCCGCGCGCGAGGACTCAGTTGGCGGAGCTCTCAAGGAGGCAAAAGATGCTACCGCAGCTGCCGAGGCCGCCAAGAAAGAGTTGGAGACCAAAGTGACGCAGCTGGAGGCCAACCTCCAGAAGAGCGGCGAGGAGCTTCGCCACTGAAGCACTGGCCGAGAAGGACGCCTACACTCTTGGTGAGTTGCAGGGCCGTCTCGCTGAGAGGATCAAGGAGCTCGACGCCGCCAAGGACTCCAAGGCAGATCTTGAGCTGAAGCTGACCACCCTGATGGAGACGCTGGACAACGCCAAGGATCGGGAAGTGGGTCAGTTGGAGAAGATCAAGGCCAACGAGGAGCTGCTGGCGAACGCTATTGCTGCCCAGAGCACATTCAGGGACAATGTTGAGCTCTGGACTGAAGGTCTTGTGAATATCGCCGCCGCCATCGACAAGGAGCTGATGGAGCTGGGGATGGTGGATCTCGGGTACTCCTCCGACGAGCGCCTCCAACCCAGCGCCAAACTCAGCTTGTTCCTCAAGGGCGTGGTGACGGCTCTCCAGCGACTCCGGGAAGAGATCCCAAAGCAGCTGGCCGAGGAGTCGCGCCAGATTTGTGCGGGAGCTCTCCAGAAGGTGTTGATGAAGGTGGCCTTCCGCAATCCAGGCCTCAACCTCAACGGCGTTCTCAGATCCTTGCCGCCAGATGCCGATGTGGAGGCGCTCAAAGCCCTTGTCGCACCCATCATGGACAAGGTGGGCAAGATCAAGCGGGTTGATGGCGACCGCGTAGATTAGGCCGCCAAGTTTATATTTCCCTTGTCGCTGCTGATCATGTTTAGGAGAACAATCTATTAGATCTGCGACAAGTTATTTTGTAATATACTCTATCTTAGGCACTGATTGCAATGTTATTTCCTTTACTTGATTCCTTCCTTTGTATGTTTGTGCCCTACGCTTTTAGGGAAAACTTGTCGGCGCGGGCACCTTTTCCGCGAGCGCTGAGTGCGGAACTTCAGCAGCCTGTTGGCGGTGCCGCCTCCGACAAGCAACCTTGTCGCAACTAGTTGCAGCTCACTTAAGTTGTTGAGCGGACTCGAAACAAAGTAAGGGCGCAGACTAGCTACGAGTTGGTTCCTCCGCGCACAGGTTCTCCATACAAAGTACTTATCGTTCGAGGAAGATAACTTAAAAAAAATTAAAACTGATTGTTCAAACTTTGGCAACTTAGCTTTTCTGCCGTTTGCTTCCCGGCAAAGCAAAACTTCCTCGAGCAACGCTTGGTCCATGGTATTATCTTCTCCTTCCCCCTGGTCAACTTGTGTGCGAGGGAACCTTCCTTTCTTTGACAAAGAGAAAGAAGAGAAAATAAAGTTATGGGGCCTTATGGCTCGTTATTGCTTACCAGGTTTTGGGTGCTGCACAAAGTGTTAGATAATACATGCTAAAAAAATGATTATGAAAGCAAGTATTCAACAAGCTGTGCGTAACACATGAGTTTTACTGATGCACGGGGTCTGCGCCCGGCTTTGTACAAAGCATTACATGCAACAGCGGCAAGACTTGTACAAAAGGTGGTTGCCGGAACAGGTTCCGGCAACCGCGCCTTATGGGTAAAACTTACGAAGATGCTCAATATTCCAGGAGTTGCTCACCGGAATGGCGTCTTCGGTCTCAAGGCGTACAGCGCCAGGCCTAGTGACTCGTCTCACCCGATAAGGGCCTTCCCACTTTGGCGTCAACTTGTTGGAATTCTTGGCGGACTGAACGCGCCGAAGAACAAGGTTGCCTTCCTCGAGACTTCTGGCACTAACTTTGCGGCTATGGTAGCGGCGCAAAGCTTGCTGATAACGAGCAGCTCGTACAGCGGCCTGAAGACGGTCCTCCTCAAGGAGCAGCGCGTCGTCTTGTCGCAGCTGCTCTTGCTCAAGCTCATCATAAGCGAGCACTCGAGGTGACCCGTATACGAGTTCCGTGGGGAGAACTGCCTCTGCTCCATAGACTAGAGCGAAGGTGTCTGGCGGTGGCTCGATTTAGCGTCGTCTGATCGACCAAAGAACCACCGGCAGCTCCTCGATCCGATTTCTTCCGCACTTGTGCAGCCTGTCGAAAGTTACGGTCTTGAGCCCGCGCAGCACTTCAGCATTTGCCCTCTCTGCTTGACCGTTGCTTCTCGGATGAGCAACAGAAGCAAAGAAGACCTTGGCGCCAAGATCTTGGACGTACTGCATGAAGGTGCGGCTCATGAATAGTGTGCCATTGTCGGTGATGATCCTGTTAGGAATCCCAAAACGGCAAACAATTGACCTGAAGAACTTGACTGCTGACTGTGCTGTCACCTTCCTCACTGCTTCCACTTCCGGCCACTTTGTGAACTTGTCGATTGCAACGTACAAGTACTCAAAGCCCCGGACAGCTCGGGGGAAGGGGCCGAGGATGTCGAGCCCCCAGACCGAAAATGGCCAGGATAAAGGGATCGTCTGGAGAGCTTGAGCTAGCTGGTGTATCTGCTTGGAATGGGACTGGCACGCTTCACACTTGGTTACTTGTGCAGTTGCATCCTGGAGGGCTGTCGGCCAAAAGAAACCTTGCTGGGCAGCTTTGCGGCAAGTGCTCACGGCACCAATGTGGTGACCACATATGCCTCCATGTATCTCTCGCCAACAGCTTCGCCCATCTTCCCGGTGAATACACTTCAATTTCACACCGTTGAGTCTCCTTCTGTACAGTGTGTCATCGACAAACTGGTACATACTTGACTGCCGGGCTACTCTTTCCGCTTCTTCTTGCTCTTCGGGAAGATCTCCTGTCTGAAGGAAATGGACGATCTGCTGTGCCCATGTTGGAGCTTGCGGCTCGACAACAAGGACTAAAGGCACACTGGCTGCTGCGGGAACATCCGCTTCTACGGCGAGCACCTGCGGCTCAGCCAGAGCTTGATGATCCCCGTCAAGCTTGTCGGAGCAAAACTTGTCGGGAGCGTCTGCTTCAACGAAACAAACCCTTAGGCTTGTCGGAGCAGACTGCTCCTCAGCAGTATTGGCGTTGATCTTGGGGACCTTCTTGGCGGTGGCTTCAGGGAGCTCTGCCGGAAAGTAGTCACCAGAAACCAACTTTCTCTTCTTGCTCTGTCCAGTTGATGGCGTTACAGTCGGTTGAGTCAGCTTGAGCACAAAAATCCCTGGTTCCACAGGTAACTTGAGCGCGGCGCACTTTGATAGGCTATCAGCAATATCGTTCTGAGCTCTTGGAACATGTTCCATTTGCAGGCCGTCAAAGTGCTCTTCTAGCTTTCTCACTTCATCAACGTAGGCCTCCATCAATGGACTCTGATAATCTTTGTTCACTTGGCGGACGACAAGCTGCGAGTCTCCCCTGACAACGAGCTTCTTGATCCCAAGGTCTACCGCGATCCTGAGACCGGCAAGCAAACCTTCATACTCTGCAGTATTGTTTGTTGCTTGCTCCTTGGGAAAGTGCATCTGGATTACGTACTTGAGGTGCTCTCCGGTGGGTGCGATAAGCAGCACGCCTGCACCAGCGCCTTGCAGCAAGAAAGCACCATCAAAGTACATAAGCCACTCTCTGCTTGCTTCCTTGACAGGGATGCTCGTCTCTGGAATTTCTTCATCTTGTGTTGGCGTCCACTCTGCTATGAATTCTGCCAATGCTCTGCTCTGGATAGTTGAGGTGCTCTCAAACTTGAGGCCAAAGCTTGACAGTTCCAGTGCCCACTCGACAATCCTGCCTGTTGCTTCTGGATTTTGCAATATCCTCTTCAGGGGAAAGCGAGTGACGACTGTTATCTCGTGTGCTTGGAAGTAATGGCGCAGCTTTCTCGAGGCCATGAGGAGGCCGAAAAGCAATTTCTGCACACCAGAGTACCTCGACCTAGCCCCCTGCAAAAGGGAACTGATGAAGTAAACTGGGCGCTGCACCATCCTTTTCTGCACTTTCTCGCAATCCTGCGCAGATCTGTCCTTGTCGGGACCAGAGCTTGCATTGTCGGCGAAGCCCCCTGCTTGTCGCTGGATGCATCTGCCTGGGTTGCCGGCTCATCGTCTGCCTCCCTTTCCGCTACTAACGCAGCACTAACCACTTGATTGGTTGCCGCTATATATAGCAGCAACTTCTCTTGTGGCCTAGGTGCGACAAGTATTGGAGTGGAGGACAGGTACCTCTTCAAGTCCTGCAGCGCAGCCTCCGCTTCGGAGTCCATTTCATTGGACCTGCCTTTTCAAAATCTTGAAAAATGGCGGTAGCGCTCAACAGAACCTAGAGATAAACCTCTTTGAGAGCAGCCACGCAACCGGCAAGTCTTCGTACATCCTTGACGCCGCTTTGGTGCTTCAATCTGCTCAAGGGCCTGGATCTTGTCGGGATTGGCTTCAATTCCCCGCTGAGACACGAAGAACCCGAGAAGCTTGCTGGAAGGGACTCCGAACACGCACTTCTCGGGGTTGAGCTTGAGGCTGATCTTGCGCAGATTTGCAAAGGTCTCATCTAAATCTTGAATCAGAGTTGCCCTGTCTTTGCTTTTGACCACTATGTCATCCATGTAGGGTTCCACATTTCTGTGCATCTGAGGCTCAAAAGCGTGATGGACTACTCTTGCAAATGTTGAACCAGCATTCTTTAATCCGAAAGGCATCCGTATAAAACAGTATGTGCCACATAGGGTAATGAATGCGGTTTTCTCCTCATCCTCTTCTGCCATGAAGATCTGATGATATCCTGAGTATGCATCAAGAAATGAAAGCAAATCACATCCAGCCGTGGAGTCAACAATCTGGTCGATGCGTGGCAAGGGAAATGGGTCCTTGGGACAAGCTTTATTAACATCAGTTAAGTCGATACAAAGTCTCCATTTCCCATTTGCCTTGCGTATAACTACAGGATTGGCCAACCACGTAGGATGGAGCACTCCTCTGACAAGGCCTGCTGCTTCCAACTTCTTGATCTCTTCTGTAATGAACTCTTGTCGCTCCACTTTTGTTTTCGACTTTCTGCTTGGCCGCGGCGCATGAGGACAGACAGCGAGATGGTGCTCAATTACTTTCCTGGGAACACTGGGGATGTCAGACGGTTGCCATGCAAACACATCGACGTTCGCCCACAGGAAAGCAACAAGCGCGCTTTCCTATTTAGGGTCAAGCGTGGCACTGATGGTGAAGGTACCACCAGTGCCGTCCTCCTTGGCGGACACCTTCTTGGTCTCTGGAGCTGCCATCGTCTTCTTACACTTGCCGGTGGAGCTCGATGGTGCGTCCTCGACGGTAGTGCAGCACTCCGAAGAGGTGCGCTTGCCGGAGTGGGCATCAGAGCTCTTGCCGGACTTGGTCTTCTTCTTCCCCCCGGGAGCTTCAGCGGCAAGTGACTTGCTATCTGTTGCAGCTGCTGCTTCCCGGTAGATCTTGTCGGCGCAGATAAGAGCATCCTTCTTGTCGCCAGGGACAGAAATGACACTTATCGGGCCGGGCATCTTGAGTAAGTTGTATGCATAATGAGAGGCTGCCATGAACTTGGCGAGCGCTGGACGGCCAAGTATCCCATTGTAAGGCAACGGAAAATCAGCAACGTCAAACGTGACCCTCTCAGTTCTGAAGTTTAGCTCGCTGCCAAATGTTACCGGCAACGTGATCTTCCCTTTCGGCTTGCTCCTTCCCGGATTGATTCCTTGGAATGTGCGGTTTCTTGAGCTCATTGTCGAGATTTGATGCTTCTGGAGCACTGCGGTGGAGATCAGGTTCAAGCCGGCCCCGCCGTCAACTAACATCTTGGTGACCTTGAGGTTGCGGATAGTTGGTGAGACCAACATCGGCAAGCACCCGACCGCAGTTATGCGATCAGGGTTGTCCTCAATATCAAAGCTGACAGGCGTGCTGGACCACTTCAGAGGCTTGCGTGACTCTACGGATGGTTCTGCTGCATTAACTTCCCGCATCCACTGCTTGAGTTGGCGGTGTGAAGTATGTAGAGAAGCACCGCCGTCAATGCAGAGGACCTCCGTGGCTCTCTGAAACTCCTGCTCATCGGCCTTGTCGTCTTCCATATCTTCATCGTCGTCTTCGTCTTCGTCCTTGTCGCGGCCGCGGGGAGGTCTGTCTCCTTGTCGCTGCTTGGCCTTGCCGCGACGCCCCCCCCCCCCCCCGGCCTGGGCGCTTCTTGCTAGCCCCCCCAGCACCTTCCTGGGCCTTCTCCTTGTCGCGCCGCTCGTACTCAGCTTTCTGTTGTTCAACAAGCTGCTCGACTTTCTTGCAGCTCTGGAGGTCATGGCCCTTGGTACGGTGGATCTTGCAGTATTGCTTGCCGGAGCTGTCCGGCTTGTCGGCGAACGCCACAGCCTGGCAGTTGGCGCCCGCGGCAACCTCCTTGCCGAAGCTACCAACCTTAGCTTGCTTGGCGCCGCCTCTGTTGCCGGACTGCTCAACAACTAGCACAGCCTTGCCCTTCTTCTTTTTGTTGCTTCGCCGCCGGCTTTTCTTTGCCGGGGCAGTCTCCTCACTATCAGATCCTGCTTATGCATTCTCTCCCGGGAGTCTCCTCCCTTTCTCAGCACGCGCACACTTGTCGGCCAGGGCATACAGTTCACTGACGTCCTTGACTTTGCACATCGCCATCTCTTCCCTCATCATGCGGTTCCGCACTTTTTGATGAAACACGCTGATCACCGCGGCAGGGTGGACATCCGGGATGTTGTAGTGCACGCGGCTGAATCTCTGGATGAACTTGCGCAGGGACTCTCCTTCCTTCTGAGCGAGCAGATGAAGGTCGCTTTCCTGGCCATGAGGCTTGTGGCCGCCTGTGAAGGCGCCAACAAACTGATGGCACAGATCTGCCCAAGATGATATGGAGCCGTCTGGCAAGTGCATGAGCCAAGATCTGACGTTAGGCTTGAGTACCAACGGGAAGTAGTTGGCGAGGATCTTGTCGTCTCGTCCCCCCGCAGCTTGCACCGCGATGGTGTAGATGCTGAGGAACTCCGACGGGTGCGTCCTGCCATCGTACTTCTCTGGCACATCTGGCTTGAAATTTTTCTTTACGGGCCACTGGACTTGCCGCAGCTCACGAGTGAACGCAGGGCAACCTACCGCGTACGGAAAGTCACCTGGTTCCCCTGGCGCTTGCATATCGACAGCGGGCCCAGCGCGCTGGTCAGATTGACGTCGCGCTTCTCTTCGGCGCTTGATGCGAGTTCGAGCGTCTTCTTGTTGCCGTTCCTGAAGAACTTGGCGCTGGTCGCGACGAGCTCATGGATCCGACGACGGGGTGGAGTCGCTGTCGAGGTGGATCCGATGAGTCGGCGATCTTGGCCTTCGGGATGGAGAGTGCATGGTGGTTGCACCCTCGCAGGTCTCGTCGCCACCGGCTCGTGCCTTGTCGTCCCGCCGCGGCAGCGATGTGTTTGGTTGCCGCGGAGTGTCGCCATTGGCAAAGCCGATGAGACTCTGGATGGTGGCCCTCCATTCGTCGGCCTTGTCCGCCGTTGGAGGGTAGTCCAGGAGCAGTTGAGCTCGCGCCAAAGCTTCTGCTTGAGTGGTGGGCGGCAATGGTGAACGGTGCGTGGAGCGGGATATGCTCGGACTGCTAAATACATTAGAAGGAGCAGTATCCCGTCCATGCGACCGTGCCCCGCTCGCACCAGCCTGTTGGCGCACGAGCTGCTCTTGAGCGTCTCTGGATCCACCAGCTCGATCTTGGCCCAACGAAAGTATGGCGCTGCGAGCGCCATGACGCTGTCGGTCTCGCGCCTCCTGAGATGGACGCGGTACGTATCCGGACGCTGTGGTCTGCGCCGCCTTGTCCTTTGACTTGGCAGCGTCGTGGGCTCCCTCGACGACGCCCGTTCCTCCGCCAGCGTCTTCCCCACCACTCGTCAGCTCCGGTGGTGGTTGGTTTGACGCGGACGGCTCTGCTGCCGCCGAAGTCTTCTTCTTCGGTGGCATGTTGATGAAGATGATGAAGATGTTGCTCGTGTGAACGCCGGATCAGGTTCACACAGCCTCGACGCCCCCTACCTGGCGCGCCAAAGATGTCGGGGAAGCTGATCGTAACCCACGAACACCTATGGGACCGGCGGACCGAGTCCCTTTCGGTTCGGTGGGGGGCGGAGGTCGCACGAAGAGCAGATCGAGGCGAATCACACGAGCAGTTTACCCAGCTTCGGAGCTCTCCGGAGAGATAATACTCCTACTGCTGCTTGTCTGATTATGTTGTGTTCTTGCTAGGGAGCAATGAGAGCTACAAAACCTAGCGTGAGTGTCTCTGGACTCGAATGAGTCGAACCAAACTGAGCCGAACCGAACCGAACCCTTTCTACGTTGCACTTGGGCCTCCTTTTATATGCTCAAGGGGTCACCACAGGTGGCAACGTAGAAAAGGGTAAAAATGGGAAAATTAGTTGCGGTTGGTGCAACTACTTTGTACAGTGTATTCTACCTAACTCTGACGGCAAGGGACAAAAACATTAAATGCCCGTCCATGTCGCTAAAGCGATTAATGAGGACCGTCGGGGCGCCACCGTTAAGCCACGATGGTATTCTGTCAGCGCCGCTTACCGCTGCTCTCCGCTGGCCTCACAGCCTCTTGACACGCGCGCCTGGAATGGTCCCATAGTGACACGTTGGTGGATGAGCTGGAGCGGAGATGAGGAGAGGTCGTCTGCCGCGGCAAGCGCCTTGCCGTGGCTGAATTCTTGTCGCGCCCGGAAGCTTGTCGCTCATCGAGCCTTCCGGCAAGCTCCTCTTGCCGGGTCTTGTCTTCTACGTGCCTTGAGTGGCCTTCCGGCAAGCTCCTCTTGCCGGGCCTTGTCTCCTTGGCTTAAATACTTTGTTCTTGAATGGCTCCAAAGGAGCCATGGAGGACCTTGGGGGTCACTAGGGGAGCACTGCCGCGGGGTGCTGCAACTGCCCGTGCACGAGTTCGGGATACTAGGGTACCCCTACTCTAGTACACCGACATGCATGATGAAACTACTTCTGTGCGTGATACTACTTTGCCATTAGGTGAATTTCTAGATGAACAACTTGCTAGAGTTAGAGGGGATGAAATTACTGAAGATCCTATTACTGATGATAGTGATGATGAAGGTTCCCCTAATGATTATGTTTTACCTGTTGTTCCTAAGGGTTATGTTATGCGCGAAAAAGCTGCTTTGGAAATCCTTGCCTGCAATGATAGGAATGATCTTAAGAAATTATTAGCTAAATGGAAGCAACGGTCTCTTAATGCTAGAATAAAACCCGATACTGCTTTTGCTACTTCACCTATTTGTGTCACTGATAAGGATTATGAATTCTCTGTCGATCCTGATATTATTACTTTAGTTGAATCTGATCCTTTTTATGGCCTTGAATCTGAAACTGTTGTGGCACATCTTACCAAGTTGAACGATATAGCCACCCTATTTACTCATGATGAGAAGTATCGCTATTTATATATCCTTAAGATATTTCCGTTCTCATTAAAGGGTGATGCTAAGACTTGGTATAATTCTCTTGCTCCTGGTTGTGTGTGTACTCCCCAGGATATGATTTATTACTTCTCTGCTAAATATTTCCCCACTCATAAGAAACAAGCTGCCTTGCGGGAAATATATAATTTTGTGCAAATCAAAGAAGAGAGTCTCCCATGAGCTTGGGGGAGGCTTCTCCGGTTACTTAATGCTTTGCCCGATCATCCTCTTAAGAAAAATGAAATACTTGATATCTTTTATAATGGACTAACCGATGCTTCCAACGACCACTTGGATAGTTGTGCTGGTTGTGTTTTTAGGGAAAGAACAGTCGATGAAGCTGAAATATTATTGAATAATATGTTGACTAATGAAAATAATTGGACTCTTCACAGGCCAGTTCTCAAGTAATTCCTGAACCAATTGAGCCAACTCCTCGACTCTATTCCTAATCCCACTCGAAGAAGAGTGGTGTTTTATTTCTCAGTCCTGACAGATATGCAAGAGGCAAAGAAATCAATGAAAGAAAAAGGTATTAAAGCTGAAGATGTTAAGAATTTACCTCCTATTGAAGAAATACATGGTCTTAATTTACCGCCTGAAGAACCACATTGTCTTGATAACCCGACACAGGTAGTAAAGGTAAATTCTCTCTATAGATATGACAAAGTTGAAATACCCTATACTAAATTTCATAGCCCATGCTTAGATGAATTTGATGACTTTATGGCTAGGCAAGAAAGTTTTAATGCTTATGTTGGTAGAGAGTTAAAGAATAATGCTTTCGAGATAGGACGCGTAGGTGATAATCTGGCTAGAGTTAAAGATGAACTTCACCGCATTAGCAAATATGCTTCTATGGTTGCTACTCAAGCTGAGCAAGTACTTAAAGCTCAAAATGATTTGCCTGATGAATTAAATAATAAAAATGACTTTGATGTTAGAGTGGCTACTAGAACTGGTAGAATGACTCAGGAACCTTTGTATCCTGAAGGCCACCCTAAGAGAATCGAACAAGATTCTCAGAGAAATAATTTAGAGGTACCTAGTTCTTCTAAAAAGAAGAAGAAGAAAAATGATAAAACTTTGCATGCTTCTAGTGAACCTA
This sequence comes from Aegilops bicornis, assembly GCA_021605145.1. Lineage (NCBI taxonomy): Eukaryota > Viridiplantae > Streptophyta > Magnoliopsida > Poales > Poaceae > Aegilops > Aegilops bicornis. Next base: position 651,091,948 of record CM038674.1, read on the forward strand.
CTGTAGACACGCCTGAGAATCCCAATAATATTTCTATCTCTGATGCTGAAACACAATCAGGTGATGAACATGAACCTAGTGATAATGTTAATGATAATGTTCATGTTGATGCTCAACCTAGCAAGGATAATGATGTAGAGATTGAACCTGTTGTTGATCTTGATAACCCACAATCAAAGAATCAACGTTATGATAAGAGAGATTTTGTTGCTAGGAAGCACGGTAAAGAAAGAGAACCATGGGTTCAGAAACCCATGCCCTTTCCTCCTAAACCATCCAAGTCAAAGGATGATGAGGATTTTAAGCGCTTTGCTGAAATGATCAGACCTATTTTCTTGCGTATGCGCTTAACTGATATGCTTAAAGTAAATCCTTATGCTAAGTATATGAAGGATATCATCACAAATAAAAGAAAGATACCGGAAGCTGAAATTTCCACCATGCTTGCCAATTACACTTTTAAGGGTGGAATACCAAAGAAACTTGGAGATCCGGGTGTACCAACTATACCATGTTCTATTAAAAGAAATTATGTTAGAACTGCTTTATGTGATCTTGGAGCAGGTGTTAGTGTTATGCCTCTATCTTTATATCGTAGACTTGAATTGAATAAGTTGACACCTACTGAAATATCTTTGCAAATGGGTGATAAATCAACTGCTATACCTGTCGGTATTTGTGAGGATGTGCCTGTTGTTGTCGCAAATGTCACTATCTTAGTGGACTTTGTTATTCTTGATATTCCTGAGGATGATAGTATGTCTATTATCCTTGGTAGACCTTTTCTTAATACTGCAGGGGCTGTTATTGATTGCAACAAAGGCAATGTCACTTTTCATGTTAATGGTAATGAGCATACGGTACACTTTCCGAGGAAACAATCTCAAGTTCATAGCATCAATTCAATTGGAAAATTTCCAACTATCGTTTTTGGAGGTTTTGAATTTCCTCTCCCTACTGTCAAGAAAAAGTATGATATTCTTATTGTTGGGGTTTTTCATATCCCCGTTGAGGTAACTTAGTGTTATTCGAAATTTCTCCAGTTCCGTGTTATTCGGAATGAGTTTGTTAACAAGACTTGATCAACCTTGTTAGTGGGTTCATTTTGATGATCACGAGATGGATGAAACTAGAAGGCACAACCTTATGTACCCTCTTTTAACTTTATGTTATTTAGAATAAATAAAGCAAAATTAGTATTATCCGTCTATTTTCTGAATTATCCGTGCATTAAAAAATAGCCTGAAAATAAAAGTGCTCCAAATGCCCTGCAAATCTAGTATGATTTTTTCTGGAATATTTGAGGATTTTAGGCACTGAAAACACTGCGGGGGGGCCAAGCACCAGGCCACGAGAGAGGAGGGCGCCCCCCTGTAGGGCGCGCCCCCTGTCTCGTGGGCCCCTGGTGGCTCCCCTCCACTTATTTCTGCACCCATCTTCTTCCTTTGTCTCACACAAACCCGAAAAACCAACTCAAGCACGAGTTCCAGCCACTTTTGCTATGATTTTCGATCTCCTTGTTCAAAGCTCCATTCACGAAACAGCTCTGGGAGATTGTCGCTTGGTATGTGACTCCTCCATTGGTCCAATTAGTTTTTGTTCTACTGATTTATTCATTGCAAATTTGTGCTGCCTAGGTGACCATGTTCTTGAGCTTGCATGTTAAATTTTTGAGGTCCCAAGCAATTCCAATGCATGATATTGGCTCTAGGCACTTGTAGGAGTAGTTGCTATCAATCTTGTTCAGTTTTATGCACTTTTATTTTGAAGTTACTAAAATTTCAGAAATTTTCAGAAAAAGAAATATGCTTAGAAGAATGTACCAAGGAGGTTCCTCGGCAAAGAAAGGTCCAAGGATTGCTATACGTGAGCAAGATGTTGAATTGCCGAGGGACGCAAATGTATCGGGCTTGTGAGTGGCCATCCGATGATTTTATGGTCGAAGCAGGCTTCAAGGAGGAATTTGACGATATGTGCGTAATGCCGAAATGGAGGACTTCTTACAAGATAAGTGTCCGCAGTACTATCAGTTGACTGATTCTTTTGTGCGGAGGTTTAGATATAACTGTTCGCGTAATTCTCCTAGTGTCATGTTTGATATTTATGATACATCTTATACCATGGATTTAGAGGATTTCACAACTGCTTGCAAACTCCCGCAGTGGGGTAATATTAATGATCCTCCCAAATCTGAATTTAGAGATTTTCTTGCTAGTATTACTGTGGGAGAATCTAGGGACGTAGCACAAGCTACCATAGGGAGCATTCATTTTCCTGCTATACATTACTTTGCTCTCTTTATTGGTAGATGCATTAACGGTAAGGACGAAGTATGTCACATGTGTGTTCCTGATCTTTCTGTCCTCAAGAGTGATGTGTCAGGTTATAAAGGATATAACTTGGGGGCAATAGTTGCACGTAGGTTGCAAATTAACAGTAGAAAGGGAGATTTATTTGGAGGAATTTATGCAACCTGTGTAGCTAACTTCCTTAATATAGCTCCACGAGAGGGGGATATGATTTTACCTCCTGTTTATTTGGATAAAGAAGCTATGTTCAGTCATCATTTTCTTGAGAGGAATGAACAATTCCTCCATTATCGACTAATCTATGACAGACGCAACGTCGTCCCTGTTACTCTTCTTGCCCCCTACCTTTTTGATTATCAGGCAAGAGGAAGATACATTGTCACAAGGGAGGAAGCAAGTGAGTATGAGAGAGGAATGGAGGCAGCTCGCCAACACGCTGCTGCTCAGGAGGCGATCGCCTCCGCATCTCAGTACAACCCCAGCTTCACTTATGGATATCAGCCAGGCGGTCCTTGGTACTAGACCAACTTAGGCCAAAAGCCTAAGCTTGGGGGAGTACATATTTCTCACCGACTTTACATTCATGTTCACACACTAGTCGTCGGTGCTCATACTCTTTCATTGTATTATCCATGTTAGTTTAAATTTCTTTTTCTAGTTTTCTTCTTGTATGTTTGATAAACCTTAAGAAAAACAAAAAAATAGTTAGTTTAATTTCCATGCTTGTAGTAGAAATTAAAATGAAAATCCAAAAATATTTCTAGTTATTCTTCTTACTTGTTGGGAGCTTTCCCGTGTAAATAGTTTTATTTTATTTTCTTTCTTTTAGGGGTCGAGAAGACCATATTGCAAATGCTTAGTGGCTCTTATATGCCTGAATGTTTATTTAACTTAGAGCCCATATTACCCTGTCTTCTCTCTTGAGTTGAATGCTTGCAGATTCCAGCTTAGTCCAATGCACATGCACTATTATTATTACACATCGTTCGGTCATGCGAGTGAAAGGCAATAACGACGATATATGATGGACTTATTGGGATGAGAAAAGCTGGTATGAACTCGACCTCTTTTGTTTTTGTAAATATGATGAGTTCATCGTTCATGAGTCAGCTATTATGAAGTAAACATATTTGCAGTAACATTTAGAGATTATAGTTACTTGTGCCATGCCTGATCAACTCTGAGTTATAATGATTTACCTTGCGTGCCAACATGCTATTAGAATGATTATGATATGGTATGATGGGATGGTATCCTCCTTTGAATGAATAGAGTGACTAGACTTGGCACGTGTTCACATATGTAGTTGAATCAAATCAACATAGCCTTCATGACATTTATGTTCATGGTAGATTATATCCTACTCATGCTTGTGCTCGGTGTGAATTAATTTTAATGCATGTTTACGACTGTTGTCGCTCTCCCGGTTGGTCGCTCCCCAGTCTTTTGCTAGCCTTCACTTGTACTAAGTGGGAATACTGCTTGTGCATCCAAACTCCTTAAACCCCAAAGCTGTTCCATATGAGTCCACTATACCTTCCTATGTGCGGTATCTACCTGCCGTTCCAAGTAAATTTGTATGTGCCAAACTCCAAACCTTCAAATGAAATTCTGTTTTGTATACTCGAGCAGCTCATGTACAACTAGGGCTGCCTATATCTTCCATGCTAGGTGGGTTATTCTCAAGAGGAGTGGACTCCGCTCCTCATTCACGAGAAAGGGCCAGTAACCGGGATGCCCAGTCCCATGATCCAAAAGATAAAAACTAAATCAAAATAATTGCAAACAAAACTCCCCCTGGGACCCGTTGAATGTTGGAGGCACGCATTGTTTCGAGCAAGCCATGAATTGATGCTTGTGGAGGAGGGGGAGTATAAACCTTTACCATTCTGTTTGGGAACTGCCTATAATGCATGTAGTATGGAAGATACAGCCATCTCATAGTTGTTACGTTGACAAATGAAAAGTATGCCGCTCAAAATGTTATTCAATCTCTATTTTAATTCGAGCTCTGGCACCTCTACAAATCCCTGCTTCCCTCTGCGAAGGGCCTATCTATTTACTTTTATGTTGAGTCATCATCCCTTCTTATTAAAAAGCACCCGCTGGAGAGCACACTGTCGTTTGCATTCATTACTATTAGTTTATATTGGGAATGACTTGACTGGATCTCTTTTACCATGAATTACAATGTTTAGTCAGTCCTTGATCTTTAAAGGTGCTCTGCATTTATGTTTTGCGGTCTCAGAAAGGCCTAGCGAGATACCATTTTGTTATATCATGTTATGATTATTTTGAGAAAGTGTTGTCATCCGAGTTTTATTATTATGTCTCGCTAGCTGATTATGGTATTGATATGAGTAATTGTGAGACCTATGTGTTATTGTGAGTATGGTTAGTTCATAATATTTGCTGAAACTTGAATGCTGGCTTTAAATGTTTACAACAACAAGAGCAAATAGAGTTTGTAAAAGTTTTTTCTTTTTCACTTTCAGTTTATCAACTGAATTGCTTGAGGACAAGCAAAGGTTTAAGCTTGGGGGAGTTGATACGTCTCCAACATATCTACTTCCCAAACACTTTTGCCCTTGTTTTGGACTCTAACTTGCATGATTTGAATGAAACTAACCCGGACTGACGCTGTTTTCAGCAGAACTACCATGATGTTGTTTTATGTGTAGAAAAGAAAAGTTCTCGGAATGACCTGGAAATCAACGGAGGCACTTTTTGGAATTTATAAAAAATATTGGGCGAAAGAAATACACCAGGGGGCCCAGGGCCTGTCCACGAGACAGGGGGCGCGCCCCCCTATCTCGTGGGCCCCCTGGACCTCCTCCGACCTCAACTCCAACTCCATATATTCCGTCTCGGGGAGAAAAAAATCAGAGAGAAAGTTTCATCGCGTTTCATGACACGGAGCCGCCACCAAGCCCTAATCTCTCTCGGGAGGGCTGATGTGGAGTCCGTCCGGGGCTCCGGAAAGGGGGATTCGTCGCCGTCGTCATCATCAACCATCCTCCATCACCAATTTCATGATGCTCACCGTCGTGCGTGAGTAATTCCATTTTAGGCTTGCTGGACGGTGATGGGTTGGATGAGATTCACCATGTAATCAAGTTAGCTTTGTTAGGGTTTGATCCCTAGTATCCACACATGTTCTGAGATTGATGTTGCTATGACTTTGCTATGCTTAATGTTTGTCACTAGGGCCCGAGTGCCATGATTTCAGATCTGAACGTATTAGGTTTTCATGAATATATGTGTGTTCTTGATCCTATCTTGCAAGTCTATAGTCACCTATTATGTGTTATGATCCGACAACCACGAAGTGACAATAATCGGGATACTTCTCGGTGATGACCGTAGTTTGAGGAGTTCATGTATTCACTATGTGTTAATGCTTTGTTCCGGTTCTCTATTAAAAGGAGGCATTAATATCCCTTAGTTTCCGTAAGGACCCCGCTGCCACGGGAGGGTAGGACAAAAGATGTCATGCAAGTTCTTTTCCATAAGCACGTATGACTATTTACGGAATACATGCCTACATTACATTGATGAATTGGAGCTAGTTCTATATCACCCTGTGTTATAACTATTGCATGAGGAATCGCATCCGGCATAATTATCCATCACTGATCCGGTGCCTACGAGCTTTTCATATATTGTTCTTCGCTTATTTACTTTCCCGTTGCTACTGTTACAACTACTACAAAAACCCAAAAACATTTATATTTACTTTTGCTACTGTTACCATTATTATCATACCACTTTTGCTACTAAACACTTTGCTGCAGATACTAAGTTATCCAGGTGTGGTTGAATTGACAACTCAACTGCTAATACTCAAGAATATTCTTTGGCTCCCCTCGTGTCGAATCAATAAATTTGGGTTGAATACTCTACCCTCGAAAACTGTTGCGATCCCCTATACTTGTGGGTTATCAGGTGTGTACTGGTTAGACGTGTTTCTTCTAAAATACCGTAAACGGAACTAGTCCTTTGTGACTACTGAAATCCATTAACTGTGGTTAAAGAGTACAAACTCTGCAGTGTCAAAACCATTCGAGTAACCGTATCTATGGTCAAGGACTGTGATCAACTTAGCCATGTCAGTGTCAGTGTCAGTCTCAACGTCCATCTCAGTGTCAGTCTCAGTGACAATCTCCGGTGAATAAACATGAGTGTTAAACCCGGCTGAATGTTATTCCTGTGGATGCACTAACCCGTTTATTATTATGTACTAAGTATTTCCTTGGAATGATTTAAATTCGTGAACTACTTAAATATGGATGATGAAATATAAGCCCTTTATGTGACGTTGCTCAGACGTCCGACTGTGGCACTATTGTTATTTACTTTCAATATAAGCCCTTTATGTGATGTCGCTCAGATGTCCGACTGTGGCATTCTTGTTATTTACTTTCGATATAAGCCCTTTATGTGATGTCGGTCAGACGTCCGACTGTGGCATTCTTGTATTTACTTTTGATATAAGCCCTTTATGTGATGTCGCTCAGACGTCCAACTGTGGCATTCTTGTACTTACTTTTGATATAAGCCCTTTATGTGATGTCGCTCAGACGTCCGACTGTGGCACTCTTATTATTTACCTTTGATATAAGCCCTTTTCGAGATGTCGCTTAAGACGTCCGACTGTGGTATGCACTGACATTTTACCTTTCAATATGAGCCCTTTATGTGGTGTCGCCTTGACGCCCGACTGTGGCATGTTAATTTATTTTTACCTTTCGAGGCGTCGCTTCAGACACCCGATCGGTCTTCAGTTATTTTTATTGGGATTTCGGGAGGACTACCGCCTGACTTCCTTTTTATTTTACATACAGTGCAATTTATTATCTGAGTGCGCATTACTAATCTGCTCATGTGCATCATGTTTGCATTTGTTATATCTTATGTCCAAACTGTCTTGCGAGTACATTCAAAGTACTCACCTGGCTTGTTGATTTGGCCAGATATTGACGAAGGCGATCTTATGGATGAAGAGTTCGATAGCGAGTCCGACGCCTAGAGGAGTCCCAGTCAGTCCCGTGCGATCCTGTAAATGGTCACTTGTATCGTATATGCTTCCGCTACCCGAATAAAGATCATCGAGCCTCACTCTGACGCTCGATGAGCTGTAAAACTTAGGAGTCATGTCACCCACTTAACTATGACATATCCACCACCACTTTTATTACGAGTCAGTAGTTATGCCACCACACTCCTTGTGTCATATCCGCCCTTATGTATTATATCGGCGTGCTTGTAATAAATTGTTGAGCAGCCTCAACTCAACCTTGTATAATATTTAGTACTTCTGGATTTCTGTATCAAGGATTTATCTACTAGTAAGGAGGATTTTCCTATACTGGATTAATATAAGGGTCGGTTTCCCAATAGATGTTTTATTGGAAAACCGGTCCTGACAGTTGTTCAAATACGAATATGATATTATTAAAACAGATTCGTTTAGTTGGTCAGCTAAATGTTCCTAAATTAGTTTCGAAAATGCATGTTCACCGCTCGGGTGTGTATATATCTCTACAGGGTGCCCATGGTGGGCCAGCCCACCCTGGGATTTTGGGTCGTCCCAGGCCCCGATTCCCCTCTGTTCTGTTGCGTGCTTCTGATCTCTACTCGCCCCGAGCCGCCTGCCTCGCCGGCGACTTGCCGTCCCCGGACGGCATGAATCTAGGAGGAGACGCCGGACTAACAGGAGGTCAGGAGCCGCTCGCCCAACAGCGTCACCGCTGCCCGGGCACGCCGCCGTGCCTACCTTCCCAGTCCGTTCAGGGCTCAGGCGTGCAGCACCCACTAAGCCAACCCGATTTATCCTGAGATAAGTCCTCAACACCCAGCAGCCACTCCTCATCACCCATTTTCTAATTGATTCATTACTCATTAGGCAGGACTGTCATTAGGGTTTGTTGTGTGCTAAGTGCTACCTACACTTAATGGTTCAGATGTATTTCGTTAATATTTAGTACCTGTAAAGTTCATAGGGTTTTCAAAATTCCGGCCCTAGGAACAGACACTAGTCATTTTGGATTGTTGGTCGTAGTGACATTGACCCGATTACTCCGAAAGCGAGGTTTGTTGACAATTTTACTTGTCTTTCTTAATCATTCGATATAATATCCAATTATTCACGTCGATTAGTTGCAAACAATAAGTGCTAGACTTAACTTCTTGATTCAGATTTTGGATGGTCTCTTACTGCAGTTACAATTTTGCATACTTGTCCTAGTAAGCTCACAAGTAAATGATTGATTCACTACATCTATGCTTTCCTTGTCATATTTGTTGTCAATATTCTTTTAGGGTGGACCACCCTGTTTCTAAATACTTCAACCGTAGACATGAGTGAATAGTATTTCTCTATGTGATCTCTTCCATCATATGTGTGGGCAACGAACACTGCATTGTATAGAAAGAAAGTGTCATTTCCAACTTTTACATACATAGGCTTCGATCTTTCACATGGAATACAATCTTCCTACTTGCTTTGTGTCGCACTACCAACACTCCACCATTGAAGCTAAACATTATGCCACTCATAATTCCTTAGTTTATTTGTTCAAATACGAATTTCATATGATTCTAATGTTCCTACTTCAGTTTTGAAATGTATGTCTGCCTGTTATAGAGGCATAAGGGGTTTGTATTTCTGTGTGTGGTCTGGTCAGCACGGTTGGGGGGTGAACTTTGCATATGCAGGGGTTTATAGGGAGACACTCTTCGAGTTGAATCCGCAATACATTCCATAGATAATCTGACTGCTTTTTATGTTTTCATGAATCTCAGATTCTGAACAGCATCATAATGATTATGAGCTTGCGCACATGAAAAGAATAAAGCAGAACAATGCCATGGCTGTCAAACTTGGCATTAAGGGACTGAAATCAAGTCTGGATGCAATGCAATGCAAACACTCTCCACCTCTGATTCATGCTCGTAATATGATCCTAACAGTGATTCCGAGCTAGAGGGAGACCTAAGTCAATGTAGCTCCCTAGTGGAGGAGTCAGAGGAAGATGCCCTATTTTATTCACCCATCAAGGTGCTTGCTCTAACTTTCCAAGGTTATATTTGTCGCACATATCTTGCAACTGATGCTTTGCATTGCCTCTACTTTTTTGAACTGTCATTAGCTTAGTTTACACATCGTGTATGTGAATACGCCCTGCCTATCCATTTTCAGTACATATTCAATATTTCATCATACCATATTTATCCATTCAAATGTTGTTCTTGTGTATCAGATGTTCAAAAGGAAGAGGGCGATTGCTGATCATGGAGGAGCACAAGCAAAGTATTTGGAAAAGGTAGTGGCACCTGATAAATCAAATAGCCCATTAGGTGTAGTTGCAATATCACCTGACCCACAAAACACCCCAACTCTAGCAGACTCTAGCCCTACTACACTGGTCATTTCTGATGCCCCAACTCAGCAGACCCCAACTGCAGCAAACATTATGATTATGCCAGTTGACATAGCACCAGCTCTACGACGCAAAACCCCCATTCCAGCAAAGAGTACACCAAATCCAGTTGCCAAATCCCTTTTCGAACCAGAGAGAGCCCTAATTGCAGCAAATAGGACCCCTGCTCCATTTCTTCCCAGTTTAGAAGACAAAGCTTATATTGTTGTTAGGAACTTTGTGCGAACCTTTCCTTCATGGAAATATTATACCGCAGACACAGAACAATTTCCAGTCTTCCTCCGCAACTTAAGCGTAAGTAATGTACTAATGTTATTCATGGTCATTGCTGCATATGTTTCTGCTGACAAAAGACACAAGATTTCATTCTTTTAAATAGGCAAGGACCAAACTGGATTGTGAAGACGAGCAAGGGTTGGTTGCGCTTTTCAAGCACTCGTTGATGAAGTATCGTTCCTACCTGAGGCAAGCGCACTTCGATGGCATGCCTCTAAACGAAATTTCTGTAAAGTCTCCGGTGCTACATTTATCTGACGATGACTGGAATAATCTTGTTACACATTGGTCTCGGTTGCAGTGTAAGGCACTATCTGTGATATCACATCAAAATTTGAACTACATTTCTGCATTTGCCTTAACGTCTCACTTGTACGAAAACTGTTAGCAGAAGAACATTCGTTCTCAAGGGACCACAGAATCTCGCAACTATACTGCATAATCGCATTGCTCTTGTGAGTACCTCTTGCCTGTATGACCATACTTACTTTCATAGCTGTTTGATTATGTAGCATCACTGCACATGTTAGCCTCATTATCGTCCATTTGGTGGACATTATAAGATCCGTATGGAATCTTACATAAATTTAGAATTAACCCAATGCTTTTGTAGAGGTTTAGCTCTGCAGTCCTCTTGTAAGGACTAAACGTCGTCTATCACTATACTTACATTATCAGCCATACTCCGTCCCATAATATAAGAACGTTTTGTACAGTACACCAGTGTTCAAAACACTCTTGTATTATGGGAAGAGGGATTGGTTCATTGTGTAGCATTCTGCATCTTATCTCCCTCGCCCACCATTTACTAAAAAAGATCAGATCTATATTTAATCTTACCAAAAAGTAGAATACACAGACAATGCCAGTGCAAAAGTGTAGCCCATTGCTTTGTTGGGGAACGTTGCAAAAAATTAAAATTTTTCTACGGTTTCACCAAGATCCATCTATGAGTTCATCTAAGCAACGAGTCAAGGGAGTGAGTTTGCATCCACTTGTAGATTGCGTGCGGAAGCTTTCGAGGGGATGGTGATGACGGAGTCGTACTTGGATCACCGATGACCAAAGCGCTGAACGGACAGCACCTCCGCGTTCAACACACGTACGGTACGGGCAACGTCTCCTCCGTCTTGATCCAGCAAGGAGGAAGGAGAGGTTGAGGAAGATGGCTCCAACAGCAGCACGACGGCGTGATGATGATGGAGTGACAGCTTCTCGGCAGGCTTCGCCAAGCGCACGCGGAGAAGGAGAGGTGTTGGGAGGGAGGGCTGCGCCTTCATTGGTGTTTTGCAGCCCGTCCCTCACCCCTCTATTTATACGGGACGGGAGGTGGGGGCCGGCCCCCTCTAGATGCATCTCGAGGGGGCGGCCAAGGGAGGGGGCTTGCCCCAAGCAAGGGGGCGCCTTAGGGTTCCCCTCAACCCTAGGCGCATGGGCCCAAGGGAGGGTGCGCCCAGCCCACCAGGGGTTGGCTGCCTCCCACGCAGCCCAAGTGGCTCCCCGGGAGGGGTGGCCCTCCCGGTGGTCCTCCTAACCTTTTGTGGCCCTCCACAATACCGATATGACCCAAACTTTTCCGTGTCCGCTTGACAACTTCCCATATATAAATCTTTACCTCCGGACCATTCCGAACTCCTCGTGATGTCCGGGATCTCATCCGGACTCGAACAACATTCGGTAATCACATACAAGTCTTCCTAATAACCCTAAGCGTCACCGAACCTTAAGTGTGTAGACCCTACGGGTTCGGGAGACATCTGAGACATGACCGAGACGCTCTCGGATCAATAACCAACAGCGGGATCTGGATACCCATGTTGGCTCCCACATGCTCCTCGATGATGTCATCGGATGAACCACGATGTCGAGGATTCAAGCAACCCGTATACTATTCCCTTTGTCGACGGTATGTTACTTGCGAGACTCGATCGTTGGTATTCCAATACCTCGTTCAGTCTCAAGTACCGCAAGTCACTTTACTCGTGCCGTAATGCATGATCCCGTGACCAGACACTTGATCACTTTGAGCTCATTATGATGATGCACTACCGAAAGGTGGGCCCAGTGATACCTCTCCGTCATACGGAGCGACAAATCTCGCCTCGATCCGTGTCAACCCAATGTACACTTTCGGAGATACCTGTAGTGCACCTTTATAGTCACCCGCCACGTTGTGACGTTTGGTACACCCAAATTACTCCTACGGTATCCGGGAGTTACACGATCTCACGGTCTAAGGAAGAGATACTTGACATTGGAAAAGCTCTAGCAAAACGAACTACACGATCTTTGTGCTATGCTTAGGATTGGGTCTTGTCCATCACGTCATTCTCCTAATGACGTGATCCCGTTGTCAATGACATCTGATGTCCATAGTCAGGAAACCATGACTATCTGTTGACCAACGAGCTAGTCAACTAGAGGCTTACTAGGGATGTATCATAGTCTATGTATTCACACGTGTATTACGATTTCCGGATAATACAGTTATAGCATGAATAAAAGACAATTATCATGAACAAGGAAATATAATAATAATTCTTTTATTATTGCCTCTAGGGCATATTTCCAACAGTCTCCCACTTGCACTAGAGTCAATAATCTAGTTACATTGTGATGAATCGAACACCCATAGAGTTCTGGTGTTGATCATGTTTTGCCCATGAGGAAGAGGTTTAGTCAACGGATCTGCGACATTCAGATCCGTATGCACTTTACAAATTTCTATGTCTCCATCCCGAACATTTTCACGGATGGAGTTGAAGCGACGCTTGATGTGCCTGGTCTTCTTGTGAAACCTGGGCTCCTTGGCAAGTGCAATAGCTCCGGTGTTGTCACGTAAGAGTTTGATCGGCCCCGACGCATTGGGTATGACTCCTAGGTCGGTGATGAACTCCTTCACCCAAATTGCTTCATGCGCTGCCTCCGAGGCTGCCATGTACTCCGCTTCACATGTAGATCCCGCCACGACGCTCTGCTTGCAAATGCACCAGCTATCGCTCCACCATTCAACATATACACGTATCCGGTTTGTGACTTAGAGTCATCCAGATCTGCGTCGAAGCTAAGGCCGACGTAACCCTTCTGACGAGCTCTTCGTCACCTCCATAAACGAGAAACATGTCCTTTGTCCTTTTCAGGTACTTCAGGATATTCTTGACCGCTGTCCGGTGTTCCTTGCGGGATTACTTTGGTACCTTCCTACCAAACTTACGGCAAGGTTTACATCAGGTCTGGTACACAGCATGGCATACATAATAGATCCTATGGCTGAAGCATAGGGGATGACACTCATCTCTTCTTTATATTTTGCCGTGGTCGGGCATTGAGCTGAGCTCAATCTCACACCTTGCAGTACATGCAAGAACCCCTTCTTGGACTGATCCATTTTGAACTTCTTCAAAATCTTATCAAGGTATGTGCTTTGTGAAAGACCTATGAGGCGTCTCGATCTATCTCTATAGATCTTGATGCCTAATATATAAGCAACTTCTCCAAGGTCCTTCATTGAAAAACATTTATTCAAGTAGGCCTTAATGCTGTCCAAGAATTCTATATCATTTCCCATCAAAAGTATGTCATCTACATATAATATGAGAAATTCTACAGAGCTCCCACTCACTTTCTTGTAAACGCAGGCTTCTCCATAAGTCTGCATAAACCCAAACGCTTTGATCATCTCATCAAAGCGAATGTTCCAACTCCGAGATGCTTGCACAAGCCCATAATTGGATCATTTGGAGCTTGCATATTTTGTCAAGATTCTTAGGATCGACAAAACCTTCCGGCTGCATCATATACAGCTCTTCCTTAAGATAGCCGTTAAGGAACGCTGTTTTGACGTCCATCTGCCATATCTCATAATCATAGTATGCGGCAATTGCTAACATGATTCGGACGGACTTAAGCTTCGCTACGGGAGAGAAAGTCTCATCGTAGTCAATCCCTTGAATTTGCCGATAACCCTTAGCGACAATTCGGGCTTTATAGATGGTGATATTACCATCCGCGTCCGTCTCCTTCTTAAAGATCCATTTGTTTTCTATCGTCACGATCATCGGGCAAGTCACCAAAGTCCATACTTTGTTTTCATACATGGATTCTATCTCGGATTTCATGGCTTCTAGCCATTTGTTGGAATCGGGGCCCGCCATCGCTTCTTCATAGTTCGAAGGTTCACCGTTGTCTAACAACATGATTTCCAGGACGGGGTTGCCGTACCACTCTGGTGTGGAACGTGTCCTTGTGTACCCAATGGGTTCAAGAGCAACTTGATCCAAGTACCTAGATCATTATCATTATTTTCCTCTTCAGTTGGTGTAGGCATCACAGGAACATTTTCCTGAGCTGCACTACTATCCCGTTCAAGAGGTAGTACTTCATCGAGTTCTACTTTCCTCCCACTTACTTCTTTCGAGAGAAACTATTTTTCAAGAAAAGATCCGTTCTTGGCAACAAAGATCTTGCCCTCGGATCTTAAGTAGAAGGTATACCCTATGGTTTCCTTAGGGTATCCTATGAAGACGCATTTTTCCGACTTGGGTTCGAGCTTTTCAGGTTGAAGTTTCTTGACATAAGCATCGCATCCCCAAACTTTTTATAAACGATACCTTAGGTTTCTTCCCAAACCATAATTCATACGGTGTCGTCTCAACGGATTTAGACGGTGCCCTATTTAAAGTGAATGTAGCTGTCTCTAGAGCGTATCCCCAAAACGATAGCGGTAAATCGGTAAGAGACATCATAGATCGCACCATATCCAATAGAGTGCGACATTACGACGTTCGGACACACCGTTACCGAGGTGTTCCAGGCGGCATGAGTTGTGAAACGATTCCACATTTTCTTAAGTGTGTACCAAATTCGTGACTTAAATATTCTCCTCCACGATCCGATCGTAAGAATTTTATCTTTCGGTCACATTGATTCTACTTCATTTTGAAATTCCTTGAACTTTTCAAAGGTCTCAGACTTGTGTTTCATCAAGTAGACATACCCATATCTACTCAAGTCATCTGTGAGAGTGAGAACATAACGATATCCTCCGCGAGCCTCAACACTCATGGACCGCACACATCGGTATGTATGATTTCCAACAAGTTGGTTGCTCGCTCCATTGTTCCAGAGAACGGAGTCTTGGTCATCTTGCCCATGAGGCATGGTTCGCATGTGTCAAATGATTCATAATCAAGAGACTCCAAAAGTCCATCAGCATGGAGCTTCTTCATGCGCTTTACACCAATGTGACCAAGGCGGCAGTGCCACAAGTATGTGGGACTATCGTTATCAACTTTACATCTTTTGGTATTCACGCTATGAATATGTGTAACACTACGCCGAGATTCATTAAGAATAAACCATTGACCATCGGAGCATGACCATAATACATATCTCTCATATAAATAGAACAACCATTATTCTCGGATTTAAATGAGTAGCCATGTCGCATTAAACGAGATCCAGATACAATGTTCATGCTCAAACTTGGCACCAAATAACAATTATTAAGGTTCAAAACTAATCCCAGAGGTAAATGTAGAGGTAGCGTCGACGGGCGATCACATCGACTGGAACCATTCCCGACGCCAAGATCATCACCTTGTCCTTCGCCAGTCTCCGCTTATTCCGCAGCTCCCGCTTTGAGTTACAAATATGAGCAACAAAGACCGTATCAAATACCCAGGAGTTACTACGAGTAATCGGTAAGATACACATCAATTACATGTATATCAAATATACCTTTGGTGTTGCCAGCCTTCTTATCCGCTAAGTATTTGGGGCAGTTCCGCTTCCAAAGTGACCCTTCCCTTGCAATAAAAGCACTCGGCCTCGTGCTTGGGTCCATTCTTTGACTTCTTCCGGCAACTTGCTTACGGGCGCGGCAACCTCCTTGCCGTCCTTCTTGAAGTTCTTCTTGCCCTTGCCCTTCTTGAACTTAGTGGTCTTATTGACCATCAACACTTGATGTTCTTTCTTGATTTCAACCTCTCACGACTTCAAAGATAGAGAATACTTCAGGAATGGTCTTTACCATCCCCTGCATATTGTAGTTCATCACAAAGCTCTTGTAGCTTGGTGGGAGCGATCAAGGATTCTGTCAATGACCGCCTCATCGTGGGAGGTTAATATTCAATTTGGGTCATACGGTTGTGCAACCTGCACATCTTGAGTATGTGCTCACTGACAGAACCATTTTCCTCCATCTTACAACTATAGAACTTGTCGGAGATGTCATATCTCTCGACCCGGGCATGAGCTTGGAAAACCAGTTTCAGCTCCTCGAACATCTCATATGCTCCGTGATGCTCAAAACGCTTTTGGAGCCCCGGTTCTAAGCTGTAAAGCATGCCGCCTTGAACAAGGGAGTAATCATCAAGACGAGACTGCCAAGCATTCATAATGTCTTGGTTCTCTGGGACGGGAGCGTCACCTAGCGGTCCTTCTAGGACATATTGTTTCCTGGCAGCTATGAGGATGATCCTCAAGTTCCGGACCTAGTCCGTATAGTTGCTGCCGTCATCTTTTAGCTTGGTTTTCTCTAGGAACGCGTTGAAGTTCAAGTTGACATGAGCGTTGGCCATTTGATCTACAAGACATATTATGCAAAAGTTTTAGACTAAGTTCATGATAATTAAGTTCATATAATCAAATTATTTAAATGAAATCCCACTCAGATTAGACATCCCTCTAGTCATCTAAGTGTTACACGATCCGAGTCGACTAGGCCGTGTCCGATCATCACGTGAGACGGACTAGTCATCGTCGGTGAACATTCTCATGTTGATCGTATCTTCCATACGAATCGTGTTCGACCTTTCGGTCTCCGTGTTCCGAGGCCATGTCTATACATGCTAGGCTCATCAAGTTAACCCTAAGTGTTTTGCATGTGTAAAACTGTCTTACACCCGTTGTATGTGAACGTGAGGATCGATCACACCCGATCATCACGTGGTGCTTCGAAACGACGAACTTTAGCAACGGTGCACAGTTAGGGGAGAACACCTCTTGATATTGTTGTAAGGGATCATCTTATTTACTACTGTTGTTCTAAGTAAACAAGATGCATATAACATAATAAACATCACATGCAATTATATAGTAGTGACATGATATGGCCAATATCATAAAGCTCCATTGATCTTCATCTTCGGGGCTCCATGATCATCTTGTCACCGCATGACACCATGATCTCCATCATCATGATCTCCATCATTGTGCATCCATGAAGTTGTCACGCCAACGACTACTTCTACTTCTATGGCTAACGCGTTTAGCAATAAAGTAAAGTAATTTACATGGCGTTCTTCAATGACACGCAGGTCATACAAAAATAAAGACAACTCCTATGGCTCCTGTCGGTTGTCATACTCATCGACATGCAAGTCGTGATTCCTATTACAAGAACACGATCTCATACATCACAATATGTCTTTCATCATTCATCACAACTTGGCCATATCACATCACATGACAATTGCTGCAAAAACAAGTTAGACGTCCTCTAATTGTTGTTGCATCTTTTACGTGGCTGCAATTGGGTTCTAGCAAGAACGTTTTCTTACCTACGAATAACCACAACGTGATCTTGTCAACTTCTATTTACCCTTCATAAGGACCCTTTTCATCGAATCCGCTCCAACTAAAGTGGGAGAGACAGACACCCGCCAGCCACCTTATGCAACTAGTGCATGTTAGTCGGTGGAACCGGTCTCACGTAAGCGTACGTGTAAGGTTGGTCCGGGCCGCTTCATCCCACAATATCGTGGAAGCAAGATAAGACTAGTAGCAGCAAGCAAGTTGACAAGATCCACGCCCACAACAAAATTGTGTTCTACTCGTGCAATAGAGAACTACACATAAACCTGGCTCATTATGCCACTGTTGGGGAACGTTGCAGAAAATTATCATTTTTCCTACGGTTTCACCAAGATCCATCTATGAGTTCATCTAAGCAACGAGTCAAGGGAGTGAGTTTGCATCTACATACCACTTGTAGATCGCGTGCGGAAGCTTTCGAGGGGATGGTGATGACGGAGTCTTACTTGGATCACCGATGACCAAAGCGCTGAACGGACAGCATCTCCGCATTCAACACACGTACGGTACAGGCAATGTCTCCTCTGTCTTGATCCAGCAAGGAGGAAGGAGAGGTTGAGGAAGATGGCTCCAACAGCAGCACGACGGCGTGATGATGAAGGAGTGACAGTTCTCCGGCAGGGCTTCGCCAAGCGCACGCGGAGAAGGAGAGGTGTTGGGGAGGGGAGGGGCTGCGCCTTCAATTGTGTGTTGCAGCCCTCCCCTCACCCCTCTATTTATAGGGGAAGGGAGGAGGGGCTGGCCCCTCTAGATGCATCTAGAGGGAGGGCGGCGTTAAGGGAGGGGGCTTGCCCCCCAAGCAAGGGGGCGCCCCCTTTAGGGTTCCCCCTTCAACCCTAGGCGCATGGGCCCAAGGGGAGGGGTGCGCCCAGCCTACCAGGGGCTGGCTGCCTCCCACGCAGCCCAAGTGGCCCCCCGGGAGGGGTAGCCCCTCCCGATGGTCCTCCGGAACCTTTCCGGTGGCCCCTCCACAATACCGATATGACCCGAAACTTTTCCGGTGTCCGTTTGACAACTTCCCATATATAAATCTTTACCTCCGGACCATTCCGAAACTCCTCGTGACGTCCGGGATCTCATTCGGGACTCCGAACAACATTCGGTAATCACATACAAGTCTTCCTAATAACCCTAGCGCCACCGAACCTTAAGTGTGTAGACCCTACGGGTTCGGAGACATGCGAACATGACCGAGACGCTCTCAGTCAATAACCAACAGCGGGATCTGGATACCCATGTTGGCTCCCACATGCTCCTCGATGATGTCATCGGATGAACCACGATGTCGAGGATTCAAGCAACCTCAGATACTATTCCCTTTGTCGACGGTATGTTACTTGCCCGAGACTCGATCGTTGGTATCCCAATACCTCGTTCAGTCTCATACGGCAAGTCACTTTACTCGCATCAGTAATGCATGATCCCGTGACCAGACACTTGATCACTTTGAGCTCATTATGATGATGCACTACCGAGTGGGCCCAGTGATACCTCTCAGTCATACGGAGCGACAAATCCCTGTCTCGATCCGTGTTAACCCAATAGACACTTTCGGAGATACCTGTAGTGCACCTTTATAGTCACCCAGTTACGTTGTGACGTTTGGTACACCCAAAGTACTCCTACGGTATCCGGGAGTTACACGATCTCACGGTCTAAGGAAGAGATACTTGACATTGGAAAAGCTCTAGCAAAACGAACTACACGATCTTTGTGCTATGCTTAGGATTGTCTTGTCCATCACGTCATTCTCCTAATGACGTGATCCCGTTGTCAATGACATCTAATGTCCATAGTCAGAAACCATGACTATCTGTTGACCAACGAGCTAGTCAACTAGAGGCTTACTAGGGACGTATCGTAGTCTATGTATTCACACGTGTATTACGATTTCCGGATAATACAGTTATAGCATGAATAAAAGACAATTATCATGAACAAGGAAATATAATAATAATGCTTTTATTATTGCCTCTAGGGCATATTTCCAACATGCTCTTGTCTGTACATTTTGTCCTATAGTGCTTGTACTTCCAGGGATTGGTAGTTGATTATGTAGCATCAATCTGCATCTTATCTTCATTATCCTCTATCCCTACCAGTATTATCATATCTATAATTACTCTCTACAAAATGTAGAGTACAGGCAATGCTTATGAAGAAGATTTTGTGCTGAAATTCTTGAGTTATCCTTCCCTTGACATGGAGAAGGGCATTATAAAGCCGGTGTTAACTGTTAATGTAAGTCAGTCCTTCTAAAGCCTTTATCCTCAACTGCTGTTTATTTTGCTCATACTCCCTATCGTTCACTGCTGTTTAGTTTGCTGTTTCTACCAAAATGCATGTTCGCAAGAACCATAAGTTCTAAGTTGTACTTGTAAAACCAAATTCCTTATTCATACCATGCACATTACTCAATACTCCCTATATGTATTCTTGTTTTTGTTGATCTATAATCCAATGTGTGGTGAAGCAGCCCACGTTTGCACCTTGTCATCTCATGTTTTATCTTACTGATGTGGCTGATCATATTAACAACATGTCATGCACATTAACCAAAATAGATACAATTATTTTCTTTGCCCTTCATCTATGCTTGTTATGTTGACATGGTAATCCAGTAGTGTGGTGAAGCTTCCCGCATTATGAACAATGCCAAATTATGCTATTGATATTTTGAACTTACTCTTTATTTTCGAATTTGAAATTGGATGGAATTGACAGCACAGTTATCATCTTCGTTTATACACGTGCAAAACCTGTCATCTCTCGCTTTGTTTCAGGTGATATGCCTGATGGCATGCACAAGTCTGCTGAAGGCTGTGAGAAAAACCCAACATATATTGCTGCAAAGAAGGAAAAACATCTTGAAGATAGCGAGACAACCCCAAAGTCTTGTCTTGATGCAGTGTTCAAGTTACTTGAGACTAGCAGTCAGACAAGCTCACAGAATTCGTTGTCTGAATCAGTTTGACTTCTTCAGTCCCAAGTTCTAGCAGAAAGGCATTCTGCAACTCAACTTCGACTTGAAGTCCTATCTCTAAGAAAGATTGCGGAGAACACCAATGAGAACCTCATCGCTAAACAGTTACACCTGGAAGCTATGACCGACATGCTAGGCCGGCCTCACAGCCTTGCTCAGCAGCTTGCGCAGCAGTTCCCGTGCAAGGCTAACCTTTCTTGAACTGTCTTGGAAGTGGTCTCGGTTCAGTATTATTTTGTTACGCTGCAATGGTGCCTAGTTTTGTAATCTGCTTCTTCGTTGCGCGATATGATCACTAGTGGCGAACTTCGATGCCCAGTGGATGTAATATACCATAAATCCTTTATTGTATAGTGTAGGTTTATTCTTAGTTACTATGTCGTAATTTCTTTATTGTATAGAGTAGGTTTGTTCTTAATTCCTACTAGTTACTGCCATCATTCGCTATCTGAAAAAAAATCAGATGTAGTCGACCAGGCCGAAACATTCGCCTCTAACGGGTCTGGTGTTTAGCGGGCCACATTTGGGCCGGCCTGCATCTTTCTTGGGCCCGAATCATTGGGGCCTTCACACTTTGCGCGAGGCCCACAACTTACACCGGCCTATATTTTAGTTGGGCCTTTTGTGGACCCAGCGCTTAGTTTGGCCCAGGTAGCGTTGGGCCATTAACAGGCTGAATATTGCCTTTGGCACATTACGGCCCAGATGAAACCATGGGCCTTTAGCAGGCCAAAATGCATATTGGGCCTCAATTTTCACTAGTCGTCGACGGGCCTTCAGCAGGCTGAAATGTAAACCGGGCCTTTTTGGGCCCAGTTATATCACAGGCAGTTACCAGGCCGAAACATATCTCGGGCCTTAGTTGGCCCACTGATATCATGGGCCTTTAAGAGGCCGAAAGCTTAGTACAGACATCAACGGGCCGAATTATTCAGCAGGCCTTTAACAGGCCCAAAGTCACGTTGGGCTTAACTGTTGCCACCTTTATCACGGGTCGTTAGTGGGCCCGATGTCCTGTCGGACCATATATGGCCCATGGGCAGCACGGGCCATTCCCAGGCCGAAAGTCACACCGGGCTGAAATGGGCCCATGTCTACATCGGGCCTCTAACAGGCAGAAAGTCAGTGGGCTGTAATTGGGCCCAAATATTCGGCGAACAATTAACAGGCCAGATCTGGCTTCGGGCCATAAATAGGCCCAAATATTCGGCAAACAATTAACGAGACAGATCTGGCTTCGGGCCGTAAATGGGCCTTTATTAAGCAGGCCGTTATTGGGCTGGCCCACTAGTACCTGAGTAAGTACTACGGGCCTTTGACTAGGCCGGCCTTTTTAACCTATATGGGCCTCTGTTGGGCCGTGCCACATGTCGACGTAGCATAGGCGCTTTGGGTCCAATGAGTGGATGACATCTGTCCCAACGGTGAGCCGACACGTGTTTCCTCCAGCCAATGATGATTTTACACGTGGAAAATCCCCATTGGTCGGGGCTGTTAACGGGTTATCGGATCCAAAACCGGACCCGATAGCTTAATGACGTTCCGTTACGGTGGATGCCATGTGTCGG
This sequence comes from Aegilops bicornis, assembly GCA_021605145.1. Taxonomy (NCBI): domain Eukaryota; kingdom Viridiplantae; phylum Streptophyta; class Magnoliopsida; order Poales; family Poaceae; genus Aegilops; species Aegilops bicornis. The sequence goes on from CM038674.1 coordinate 651,114,122, forward strand.
TCACCCTTGATGAAAGCACTTCTGTGACTTGCGATTTATCGTCATGGAAGTGGACACTTCCGTGATGATAATTTTCGTAATGTCATGGAACACTTCTACGACAGCACAGGTATGACTATCTTGATTCTGTCATAAATTTGTCATGGATGTACATGCATGACAGAAAAAGTGACCTACTGTGACAAACACGTATCATCACGGAAGTGTTTTTTTGTAGTGTCCTACTTGCAATTATTATGAGAGAGGAACTACATCTCCGCCTCTTTATGTTTCCAACACTAAAAAATTGCAAGAAACTGCTTATGCTATGTATTGGCCTTTACTTGATGTTCATGAATAGTTCTTGTATGGCATGCCGATGGATAGGAAGAGAGTTAGACTTCATCATTGCTTGATATATGTTGCTTTGTGCTCACTACTAAATGCCAAATCTTTGCTAATTAAAATTGGCTTTGATATACCTTGCGATCCGGGTGGATTCATTACTTGAGCACTTTGTGCCTAGCTTAATGGCTTTAAAGAAAGCGCTGCCAGGGAGACAACCCGGAATTTTTAGAGAGTCACTTATTTCTGTTGAGTGCTTTTATAAAGTTTAAAAACAAAAAATATAGAGGGGAACTTAAAACTTTTCACAAAAGAGAAGCGATTGAAAGTTATGCATTGGAGAAGTGAGGGTCGACCTTGAACACTTGTGTTCATGCTCATGGAAACAATGTAGAATTTTTCATGAAGATTCTCACAAAAATAATTATCCCCTTGTACAATTCATTGTATTATAAAAATAATGTGCCAAGGTTTGCCTTTAGGATGTTTAGATTGCTTGTTGGTTTGTGCGGTGCAAAACAGAAACTTTGCTGTATTGCGCGATTTTACATTTTTTTATTGTAACGTCAAACGGTTGTGAAACTTTTTGCACTATCTTCCTATACAAATTTTTTATTTTTCCTAATTTTTTCAGAATTTTTGGAGTAACGGAAGTACGGTGAATGTTCAGATTACTACAGACTGTCCTGTTTAAGAAAGATTCTATTTTTGATGCACTGTTTTGCTTGTTTTGATGAAACTATCGATTTCTATCAGTGGATTAAGCCATGAAAAAGTTATATTATAGTAGATACAATGCAAAAACAAAATATGAATTGGTTTGCAACACTACTTAGAGTAGTGATTTGCTTTATTATACTAATGGATCTTACCGAACTTTCTATTGAGTTTTGTGTGGATGAAGTGATCAAAGATCGAGGAGGTCTCAATATGAGGAGAAGGAGGAGAGGCAAGATCTCAAGCTTGGGGATGCCCAAGGCACCCCAAGTAAATAATCAAGGAGACTCAAGCGTCTAAGCTTGGGGATGCCCCGGAAGGCATCCCATCTTTGTTCAACAAGTATCGGCATGTTTTCGGTATCGTTTCGTTCATGTGATATGTGCAAATCTTGGAGCGTCGTTTGCTTTTAGTTTTCACTTTTTATTTTATGCACCATGCTGGTATGAGATAGTCCGTGGTTGATTTATAGAATGCTCATTGCACTTGACTTATATCTTTTGAGTGTGGCTTTATAGAATGCTTCATGTGCTTCACTTATATCATTTGAAGTTTGGATTGCCTGTTTCTCTTCACATAGAAAACCATTGTTTGAAGAATGCTCTTTTGCTTCACTTATATTTATTAGAGCATGATATTTTATAGAAAGAATTAAACTCTCATGCTTCACTTATATCTATTTAGAGAGTCAAAAGGAATTGGTCAATTGCATGGTTAGTCATAAAATCCTACATAAAACTTATGGATCACTGAATATGTTATGTATGATTCCTTGCAATAGTTTTGCGATATAGAGATGGAATATGTGGGAGGTACTAGTAAACGGTTGTGGTTAGTAAGAATATTGGTGTTAAGGTTTGTGATTCCCGAAGCATGCACGTATAGTCTCTCGTTATGCTATGAAGTTGGAGCATGATTTATTATTGATTGTCTTCCTTATGAGTGGTGGTCGGGACGAGTGATGGTCTTTTCCTACCAATCTATCCCCCTAGGGGCATGCGTAGTAGTACTTTGCTTCGAGGGCTAATAAACTTTTGCAATAAGTATATGAGTTCTTTATGACTAATGTGAGTCCATGGATTATACGTACTCTTACCTTTCCGCAATTTGCTAGCCTCTACGGTACCATGCATTGCCCTTTCAGCCATCGTTCATCATTTTTCATACATGTTACACTAGATCATTGCACATCCTGGTACATGCCAGAGGCATTCATATAGAGTCATATTTTGTCATAGGTATCGAGATGTAATTTTTATTTCTTTTGAGTTATAATAAATGGAAGTGTGATGATCATCATTATTCATTTTTAGAGCAGTGCCCCAGTGAGGAAAGGATGATGGAGACTATGATTCCCCCACAAGTCGGGGTGAGACTCCGGACAATGAGAGAAAAAATATATAAAAAGAAAAAAGAAAAAAAAGAAAAGAACAAAAAAGAAAAAATAAACAAAGAGAGAAGGGGCATTTTTAGTATCCTTTACCACACTTGTACTTCAAAGTAGCACCATATTTTTCACATGGAGAGTCTCCTATGTTGTCACTTTCTTATACTAGTGGGAATTTTTCAATATAGGATTAGATGAATACCCACTTAGTTTTCATATTGAGCTTTCATACACTTATAGCTCTTAGTGCATCCGTTGCATGGAAATCCCTACTCCTCGCATTGAAATCGATTGATGGGCATTTCCATAGCCCGTTGGTTAACCGCGTCGGTGTGAGACTTTCTTAATTTTTTGTCTTCTTTATATTTACCCCTATCATCATACTCTATTCCACCCGTAGTGCTATATCCGTGGCATGCGCTCATGTATTGCGTGAGGGTTGGAAAAGCTGAAGCACATTAAAAAGCATGAACCACTTGCTCGGCTTGTCATCGGGGTTGTGAATGATAAATACTTTGTGTTAAGAAGACAGAGCATGACAAGACTATATGATTTTGTAGGGATAGCTTTCTTTAGCGTTGATATTTTGAAAGACATGATTGTTTGTTGGGATGGTTGAGTATTGATGTCTTTATGTCAAATTATAGACTATTGCTTTGAATCACTTATGTCTTGATATTCATGCCATGATTAGACATATGATCAAGTTTATGTTAGGTAGCATTTCACATCAAAAATTATCTTTTTTATCATTTACCGGCTCGAGGACGAGCAGGAATTAAGCTTGGAGATGTTGATACGTCTTCGTCGTGTCTATAATTTTTTTTGATTGTTTCATGCCAATATTATTTAACTTTCACATGTTTTTGGCAACTTTTTATATGATTTATTGGACTAACCTATTGATCCAGTGCCCAGTGCGAGTTCCTGTTTTCTACATGTTTTTTGTATCGCAGAAAATCCATATCAAACAAAGTCCAAATGCAATAAAATTTCACGGAGAATTATTTTGGAATATATGTGATTTTTGGGAGTTGGAATCCCCCCAAACGGAGGCCCACACAGGCCACAAGACACCAGGGCGCGCTAGAGGCCCCTGGCGCGCGGTGGTGGGTTGTGCCCTCCTCGAACGTTGGTTGGAGCTCTACTTCGGGTGCAAGGAAGCTTATATCCGGAAAAAATCGTGTTAAAATCTCAGGGCAATCGGAGTTACGGATCTCCCAGAATATAAGAAACGGTTTTTGGCCGTATCAGGGGAACGCGAAACAGAAGAGAACAGAGAGGGAGATCCAATCTCGGAGGGGCTCCTGCCCCTCCGCGACCATGGAGGCCATGGACCAGAGGGGGAACTCTCCTCCCATCTAGGGGAGGCCAAGGAAGAAGAAGAAGGAGGGGGGCTCTCTCACCCTCGCTTCCGGTGGCGTCGGAGTGCCGCCGGGGCTAGGATCGTGATGGCGATCTACATCAACAACCTTGCTACCGTCAACACCAATTTCTCCCCCTCTATGCAGCGGTGTAACACCTCTTCCCCCCGTTGTAATCTCTACTTAAACATGGTGCTCAACTCCATATATTATTTCCCAATGATCTATGGTTATCCAATGATGTTTGAGTAGATTCGTTTTGTCCTATGGGTTAATCGTGATCTTGGTTGGTATGATTGTATATTTTATTTATGGTGCTGTCATACGGTGCCCTCCGTTCTCGCGCAAACATATGGGGGCCCCATTGTAGGGTGTGGAAATATGTTCATGGTTCTCTTACGGTGGGTTGCAAAAGTGACAGAAACTTAAACCCGAGTAACTGGGGTATGACGTATGGGAGTAAAGAGGACTTGATACTTAATGCTATGGCTGGGTTTCATGACCTCAATGATCTTTAGTAGTTGCGGATGCTTGCTAGAGTTCCAATCACAAGTGCATATGATCCAAGTAGATAAAGTATGTTAACTCATGCCTCTCCCTCATGTAAAGTTGCAAGAATGATTATTGGTACTTGTTATCGATTGCCTAGGGACAAATAAATTTTCTGTTGACAAAAGATCTCTACTAAAACTAACTTAGTTGTGCCTTTATCTAAACATCCCCTCAATTTTATTTACGTGCTCTTTATTATCTTGCAAACCTATCCTATCACACCTACAAAGTACTTCTAGTTTCATACTTGTTCTAGGTAAAGTAAACGTCAAGCGTGCGTAGAGTTGTATCGGTGGTCGATAGAACTTGAGGGAATATTTGTTTTACCTTTAGCTCCTCGTTGGGTTCGACACTCTTACTTATCGAAAGAGGCTACAATTGATCCCCTATACTTGTGGGTTATCAACTTCCTTTATGTTATAGTAAGCTCGAGATGAAACATTTGGGGGAGATACAGTTTTGATATACAACTTTATTTGATTTTTAATCCATGTAGTAATGTCATTAGCATACATGAAATCTTACGCATACCATACACTGTTGTCTCACCACAATTGATTAGTTTCTAATTTCTAATATTTTGCAGTAGTAGAAAAAGGGCCTAATGTGAAGCAAATTAGTCCCGATTTGTAACTGAACCAGCACTAATGTGACCATTAGTGCCGGTTCCAACGGCTAGGCGGGCGGCACTCATTAGTACCGGTTCGTGGCGAACCTTTAGTACGGGTTCATGCCACGAACCGGTACTAAAGATGTGGTGGCAGGCTGTTGTCACGTTGGGGCTCCACCAGCACCTTTAGTACTGGTTCATGCCACAAACCGGTACTAGAGGTTTTTAGTTGATTCTTTTGCAGCGGTTTTTTAGTCCCACCTCGCTAAGCGAGAGGGACTCGCAGAGGTTTATAAGCCCTGAGTGCAGAGACAATGAAGGAGAGGCGAAATGCTCACCTGCACGTTCCTTAGCTTCAGGCCTTGAGGAAATGGTGTAGACTGCATGGAGCTATGTGTAGTTTCTCAAGGCCTGAAGCTAAGCAACATGCAGGTGAGCATTGCTCCTCTCTTTCATTTTTAACAACTTACTACAACTCCAGACTTTTTGTGCGTTCAGTATGAACCATTTAAAGCTACATCATCAACTTTCAACCCTTTCTGCCTTCATTTGCTAATTTTCATCCATTTAGTGATTTCTTTTGAGCTAAATGACCCTGAAATTAAAAAGCACTACAAATGAACTCTGAAAAGGCCGAAAGTTGGCATGGTATCATCATTTCACCCACATAGCATGTGCAAAAAAGTAGAGAGGGTTATGGCAAAAATTGGATGCACTTCGTGTACAAATGGACAATCTCTTTCGAAGCATCAGGGTTTCGGACGAAAACTCATCTGTTACAAAGGCATTTCATTTTTTTTAACTTATTACAACTCCAGACTTTTTGTGCGTTCAGTATGCACCATTCAAAGCCATGTCATCAACTTTCAACCCTTTCTGCCTTCTGATACGTCTCCAACGTATCTACTTTTCCAAACACTATTGTCCTTGTTTTGGACTCTAACTTGCATGATTTGAATGGAACTAACCCAGACTGACGCTGTTTTCAGCAGAATTTCCATGGTGTTATTTTTGTGCAGAAATAAAAGTTCTCGGAATGACCTGAAAATCCACGGAGACACGTTTTGGAATTTATAAAAAAATATTTGCGAAAGAATCAGCATCAGGGGGCCCACACCCTGTCCACGAGGGTGCAGGGCGCGCCACCTGCCTCATGGGCCTCCTGGGACTCCACCGACCTCAACCCCAACTCCATATATTCACGTTCGGGGAGAAAAAAAATCAGAAAGAAGGATTCATCACGTTTTACGATATGAAGTCGCCGCCAAGCCCTAATCTTCCTCGGGAGGGCTGGTCTGGTGTCCGTTCGGGGCTTCGGAGAGGGGAAACCGTCGCCGTCGTCATCATCAACCATCCTCCATCACCAATTTCATGATGCGCATCGTCGTGCGTGAGTAATTCGTAGGCTTGCTGGACGGTGATGGGTTGGATGAGATTTACCATGTAATCAAGTTAGTTTTGTTAGGGTTTGATCCCTAGTATCCAATTGTAACATCCCAAATTTCCTATTTGGAATGTTTTACAATTATAGCTAAGCATCTATGCATCCTGTTTGAATTTGAATGCCATTTGAAGTTTCAGAGGATTTTGAGTTTTGAATTTGAATTCAAACTTTGGCAAGTGGGAATCATTTTCAAAAACTATGCCTGATAAATACTTGATCAAAAGTATGAGAGGAGTAAACATGACACTCCAAAAATATCAGAGGAAAACATTGCCAAAAGTTTTGGATTCAAATCTGAATTTTATTTGAATTTGAAAAAAATGGATTTTTATAAAGTTTGGATTTTGCCTCTGGAAAAATGTTCAAATGATAGGAATTTTTCCCCTGATCATTTTGGTATATATATACCCTATATAAAATATTTATAGTTTATGTTTTATCTCTGTTTTTGTTTTATTTAAAAAAAATTTAAAAAAAAGAAACCCCCAGCGCCACCAGCCCCTGCCCAGCCACCGGCCACCCACCAGCCCACCGAGCCGCCCAACAGACCGACCACCCCCCCGCCCGAACCCCCTTTGGAGCCGGTCGCCCGACCGCACCGCGCCCCTCTCTCTCTCACCGACAGGCAGGCCCCCCCCCGGCGTGAACCCCCGCCCCACGCCACGCCACGCCATCGATCGACGGATCTCATGAGATCCGGATGTCGATCTCCCCGATCGCCTCCCCGTTGCCACGAGGCCCCCGCCTATATAAGTCGGGCCCCCTTCCATTCCCCCTACCCCTCGTGAGCCCTCCTCCTCTCTCACGACGTCGCCGGAGCCCGAACCTCCCGCCGCCGCCATTTCCGTCGCCGCTGTCGCCCTACACCCTCCCGACCTCCCCCGACTCCACCAAGAGCCTCCCCGAGCTCGTCACTCCGCAGACCACTCCACCGACCTCCCCGGCCGGAGGCCAGCGCCTCGCCACCGCCCGCCGCCCGCCCGCCGTCGAGCTCCGGTGAGTCATCAAACTCCACCTCATTGCCGGATCTCAAATCTACGGTAGATTAGAACCTCAAGGGGTATGTTTTTATAAAAACCGCCGGTTCGTTTAGTCCGGTTTAGTTTAGTTAGGGTTTATTTTTTTAGCCGGCCCGACTAGTTTAACCCTAGGCCCGTTTAGCTTATATTACGCTCAGTGCGTAGTTTAGGCCCATTAGGCCCTTTTATATTTATTTTCGTTTTCTGTTTTAACAGAATAGTTCCTGTTTTGAAAAATTCATATCTTCTATTCTGTTTAATATTTTTAGGTGATTCTTTTTTTTGTTGGTTTGCAAATTTTCTATAGTTTCTGTAGAAAATATATTTAGCTATGTTAAAATTAATTTAAATTGCTTTAATTTAGTTTTAGTCAGAATAGTAAATCTGTTATAACATGAGTTAGAAAATTTATTTTTGGATGATTCTTTTTGTCCCAACTTTATTTTGACATTACCTAACCATAGGAATTAACTTGAGTATTTTAGGATTAATAAAAAATAGTTTTAAGCAGAATCTTGTTAATCCTAATTAATTAATTAGCTACTGTTTTCCTATTATTTTAATTAGTAAATAAATTTATTTTTAACATGTGATTGATTATTCTAGGATAGTTTCTGTCACTTTATAGGATGAACTTTTATTTATAATAAATAAAAGTTTTATTTTATTTTTCTTAATAGAAATTGAATTAGGCCTAATAGGAGTTTCATAATAGATTTTTAATTAATTCTTTTTGCTCCTAGTTGCTTAATGAAATCTTTTTCTGTTAAGTTAACATAAAACCATGATTAGGTTATGTTGAGAAAATTTTATTATATAAAACTACTTCTAGTTGTTGTTTGAAGTAGGAAAAACTTTGAGTTGGTTTTTCTTTGAGTTTTCCCTTGGGTTTTGATTTGGTTGTTTTGGTGTGTTACTTTGTTATGCTATTGTGTTATGTGATCATATGCTATATGTTTATTGTGATTATTGTTTGTCTCGGTAGAGTTTCCGGAGTGCGAAGCTTGCTACTACGAATCTTTAGCTTACGAGGATCATCAGCAAGGCAAGTTTTGATCATGTTATTTTCTATACCTATGTTTTTGTGCATTAGAAATTGTCACCATCCCACCATGCATGCAGTAGTTAAAATTTTGAAGTTATTAATCTTGAGCAGTATCATGTGGTAGGATGAACCATCCCCTTGTTACCATGACCCCGGACGAAGTAGTTTACTTTGCTATGCTCAGAGACGGGTTTTGGTTGAGTGAAATTCATAAGAAAGATGTGAGAGTCAATGATGATGACAACCCCATGAACTACAAGAATCAAGATGGACTTGAATTCACTCTTTGGGTGGAGGACGGTTGACGGGCACCTGGAGAACCCAGTGGTTGGCCGGGATGCATGGAGAAGTGCCATGACATCTTGCGGAAAGCTTCACCCAGCCACGAAGAGACGGATGGATGCCCCATGACCGAAGCTTACTGTGCAGCCGCAAGCCATTATGGGCTCTGGCTGGGTTAACCTTAGTAGTGACGCTGGCTGGGCCGGTACTACGAGATGTAGAAGAACGGTAGGATTGGATGGGTACGGCGGTAGCGTAAGAACTCTTTGGAAGACCCTGTTTCATTCATCCCGTCTTCAAACACCATGAAGTGCGAAGACTTAAAAGGAGGGAATGATTCTTGCGGGGAAAGTGTGCAAACCTCTGCAGAGTTAAAGATCTAATCGATTAGCCGTGTCCCCGGTTACGGACAATTTGAGCCTCTGGAACTTGGAAGTATTCGGAAATCTCAACACTAAAACTAATGAATAATTTGGGAATGAGATATTGGTTGGCGGAACCATCTCAATAACTACCAACAATTTGTAGTAATTTTGCAAGCAAGTCCACTGTAGTAGGAGAAAATTGGCTTTTCGCAAAATGATGAAACTTAGAGCCCCACAACCAAAATGCATATAGTGCTAGTAACTTTATTATTGTTATTCTTCATGACTTGCCAGCTTATTCAAAAAGCTGACCTACATGGCTGCAACGTCTTATGTTGCAGAGGTATATTCCGATCAGGAGTGAGGCTACGCTCCGCGCTTGGCGATTGCCCTTTGGAGTCGGATGGACTCGCTTTACTTCTACGCTTCCGCGGCATTAGTAGTTTATTTCTCATGAGTTGGCCTTGAGCGAATTTATTCTCTTGTAATAAAGACTCTATATGAGAATCGTGTAATAATATTCAGGTGTGATTGAACTTTGATTACTAATCGATGTAATCGTGAGTACCGGCATGATCTTGGGATGAATGCAGACACGTAGATTTGACCGATTTTGGGTCAGGTCGCTACAGAGATGGTATCAGAGCACACGCTGACCGTAGGATCGTAACCCCTAGGATCGGAAAGCCATAGGAAGAGACCATTTACTTTATATCCTTATCATTCCGTAATTCTCCCCTGTTCATTTCTAACTCCTCTCCGATTTTCAACATTCTAGATGGCCGTCGAGTTCACCCCAGTTTTGCTACCGGAGTTTTGCCAGCCCGATGAGACGATGCCCTTCGGAAGGAAGCTGGTCCAGATGGTGAAGAAGCTAAAGATTGCTCTGCCTTCGATCACCAGGAAGCCAACCAATGCACTTCCGACGGATACCCGCTACAGGATTGAAGTGCATATCCCAGGGAGAACCTTCGGAGGACACACGGAGCCTATTGACTTTGAGTTCACCGACTTCAACTGGATCATCGAAAGGGACATGGTGATCTATCGTGCCCTTGGACATCTCCGAGAGGAGTACAGGGTCGAGCTCGATCCCTCAGACCTCGCCATGATTTCTCGCAGGGCAAGGAATGGAGATATCATCCGTACCGTGGAGGACGACTCCACTCTCTCATACATCCAGGACTTGGAATGTCTCCTCAGGTAACGGGAGATTCAGACTCGCCGTAACTCGAAGACACACCGGAAGCTTTTGTTCCGTGAACTGGAACTGGAGGAGAAGGCACACGCAGACTTCCTTAACCATGAGGAAGAAGTCGCGGACTTCATGGAGACAGTCGACGACCTGAAGATGAAGCTTGCCGCGATAGAGGAAAAGATGGACTTGGGAGAGGACCTTTTTCCAAGTGGAGATGATGGACCCCTCGTGAGCAATGATCAGGACTATGAAGGGAGTTCCACTGAAGGAAGCCACAAGAGGAGGCGCCACAACAGAGGACATCACACCAGAGGACGCAAGGATTATTGATGAGGACTTTTTAGTCGACCACCATACTATTTTACCTTTTCCATCGATCAGTTAGGCCGATATTTTCGATTAGTCGTGAGCTTTTGTAATCGAGATTGAACCATGTTTGAGTGGAATGAATAAATGATTGGTGTGTTTATGATTGTGCATTCATATGGGTAGTGTTATTTCTCATAGACCATTGTTCTATTCTAATTTTCTCATCCACTCCAAAAACACCAGATGCCTCCGAGACGTGACACCGGTTTTCCGCCAGAGCTCACCCAGCTGCTTCAACAGCAGAATGCTCTTATGCAGCTACTCATCCAGAATCAGAACAACAACACCAACAACCCACCACCACCACCCCCTGTGGACAACTTGACTCGATTCCTGAGACTGAATCCGCCAGTGTTCTCTAGTAGCACTGAGCCGATTGTGGCTGATGATTGGCTCCGCAAAGTCGGAAGAGAGCTAATCACTGTTGGATGCACGGATGCAGAGAAGGTGCGCTTTGCCGCGCATCAACTTGATGGACCTACAGCTTCTTGGTGGGAGAACTACACAGCCACTTATCCCATTGGTGCCATCACATGGGATCAATTCCAAAGAGCCTTCCGCACCGCTCATGTTTCAATTTGGAGCCATGAGTCTGAAGAAGCGTGAGTTCCGCAACTTACGCCAGGGGAACCGTACTGTGGCACAGTACGTGGATGAGTTCAGCAAGCTAGCCCGCTATGCCCCGGATGATGTGGCCACAGATGCCGCAAAACAGGAGAAATTTCTCGAGGGACTCAACGACGAGCTGAGTATGCAGCTTATTGTGGCTACCTTCGCCAACTACCAGGAGCTGGTAGACAAGGCCACCATACTTGAAGGCAAACAGCAGCAGATTGAAAGCCGCAAGCGGAAGTACAGCCAGGGGAAGCACAACTCAGAGCTCAGAAGCCCCGATATGCACCATACTCAGGAGGGCACACCCATCATAACCATGGAGGTCATAACCATGGAGGAAATGGGAACAACCGCAACCAGGACAACAAGTCAGGCCATGGCAATGGCAATGGAAACGGTAATGGAAATCAGCATCGTTCTGCCCCGGCTCCGAAGGATCTGAGCCACATCACCTACTTCAAGTGCCAGAAGACAGGGCACTATGCCACCGATTGCCCGGAGGCCAAGCAAAGGAATGGAAACGGCAATGGAGGCTCAGCGAAGAAGCCCAATCCGTTCCCTCGTGCTCAGGTGAACCACATTGACGTGGAGGACGTCTATGATCAGCCGTACAATCGTGGTTGGTAAGTTTTTATTGAATTCACGTTCAGTATTGGTACTCTTTGATTCTGGCGCAACGCATTCATTCATATCAAGGGTAGTTGTGGAAAAGTACGGGTTACCCACTAAAACCCTTAGAAGTCCCCTTCGCGTCAGTTCCGCAGGAGGAGAAATGATGGCAGGTTTAGGCTGTCATGCAACCCTCAACATCGGGAATCATAAATTTCCCGCAGACCTCATAGTGTTGGAAACCCAGACCTTGGATGTAATCCTAGGCATGGATTGGTTGACAAAGTTCGAAGGAAACATAGACTATGCCCGCAAGTCTATTCTGCTCACCACCCCGGAGCAGAAGAGGATCAAGTATGTAGCCAGGCACAGCCAGATGAAGAATCAGGTGAATTCCCTCACGGGAGTTGTTCAGGAGGAAGTGCCAGTAGTGCAAGATTTTCCCGATGTGTTTCCGGAGGAATTACCAGGAATGCCACCGGACAGAGACATTGAATTTCTGATCGAGTTATTGCCCGGCACAGCCCCAATATCCAAGAGACCTTATCGGATGCCACCGAATGAGTTGAAAGAGATCAAGGATCAAATTAATGAGTTATTGGAGAAAGGATACATTCGTCCATGCTCATCACCTTGGGGAGCCCCAGTTCTTTTGGTAGAGAAGAAGGATGGAAGCTTGAGGATGGTTGTGGATTATCGTGCGTTGAACGAAGTGACCATCAAGAACAAGTACCCTCTGCCGATGATTAATGATCTGTTTGATCAGCTAGTTGGAGCCAAGGTATTCTCTAAGATCGATCTTCGATCAGGGTATCATCAGTTGAAGATTCGTGAAAAGGATATACCCAAAACAGCATTCACTACCGGTATGGTTTATATGAGTATACCGTCATGTCATTTGGATTGACTAATGCTCCTGCATACTTCATGAATTTGATGAACAAGGTATTTATGGAATATCTGGACAAGTTTGTCGTGGTGTTCATCGATGATATATTGATTTTCTCCAAGAGCGAGGAAGAGCATAAAGAACATTTGCGTCTAGTTCTGGAGAAACTTCGAGAACATCAGTTGTATGCCAAGTTCAGCAAATGTGAATTTTGGCTGAAGGAAGTTGGATTCCTCGGACATGTTATTTCAGGAGAAGGAATAGCAGTTGATCCCGCCAAGGTTAAATCAGTCACCGATTGGCAGTCACCCACCTCAGTCAAGGAGATCCGCAGTTTTCTCGGAATCGCAGGATATTATCGGAGGTTCATTGAAAACTTCTCAAAGATTGCCAAGCCCATGACTGAGCTGTTGAAGAAGAAAGCCAAGTATGTTTGGACCGAGGAATGTGAAGCCAGTTTTCAGGAATTGAAGAAACGGTTGGTTACAGCCCCAGTGTTGGTTTTGCCGGACATACACAAGGAATACCAGGTCTATTGTGACGCTTCTCGTCAAGGACTCGGAGGAGTACTAATGCAGGAAGGAAAAGTTGTAGCTTATGCCTCCAGACAGCTACGACCTCATGAGATGAATTATGCCACACATGATTTGGAGTTAGCGATGCGTAGTGCATGCACTCAAGACACAGAGACATTTCCTCATCGGAAACCGTTGTGATGTTTACATACGCATCACAAGAGTTTGAAGTATATTTTCACGCAGAAGGAATTGAACCTCAGGCAGAGGAGATGGCTAGAGTTGATCAAGGACTACGACATGAGATTGCATTACCACCCCGGTAAAGCTAATGTTGTAGCGGATACTTTGAGCCGTAAGAGTTATGTGAATACTCTCACAGCAGGAGGATTACCCCAGGAGTTAGTCGATGACCTCAGAGATCTCCGACTGGAGATAGTTCCGAGAGGATTTGTTGCAACTCTGGAAGTACAGTCTACTTTGACCGAAAGGATTCGTGAAGCCCAGAAGTCGGACAAGGAAATTGATGAGATAAAGCAAAAGATGGATGAAGGAAAAGCTAAAGGATTCCGTAAGGATGAACACGGAACTATATGGTTCGAGGATCGTATTTATGTGCCCAATGATCCCGAACTCGTGAAGCTAATTCTTCAGAGGCTCATGATTCACCGTACTCGATTCACCCCGGTAACACCAAGATGTACCTGGATTTGAAGGAAAGTTTACGGTGGATGTATGAAGAAGGATATTGCCGAGTACGTAGCGATGTCGATGTTTGTCAACGTGTAAAGGCGTAACATCGAAGCCAGCAGGTTACTTCAACCTTTGCCGATTCGATTGGAAATGGGAGAAACTTGGAATGGATTTCATCACAGGATTACCCAGACCCGTTCAGGTTATGATTCCAGCTGGGTAGTGGTTGATCGTTTGACCAAGGTAGCTCACTTCATTCCCGTGAAGACTACCTATACCGGTGCTAAGTTGGCCAAGATATACATGACCAGGATCGTATGTCTGCATGGAGTTCCGAGGAAAATCGTGTCGATAGAGGAACACAGTTCACCTCAAAGTTTTGGAAGCAGCTTGCATGAAACTTTGGGTACGAGGCTGGAATTCAAGATGCCTTTTCATCCGCAGACGAGATGGACAGACCGAGAGAGTCAACCAGATTACGGAGGACATGTTGAGAGCTTGTGTGCTAGACTATGGGTCTAGCTGGGATGATAATTTGCCATACGCAGAGTTCTCATACAACAACAGTTATCAATCCGATCGAAGATGGCCCTTTCAAGCTCTATACGGAAGGAGGTGCGTAACACCATTGCTGTGGGATAGCGTTGGAGATCGATCACTTTTCGGTTCCGACCTTATCAGGGATTCCGAAGAGAAAGTCAAGCTGATTCGAGACAGACTCAAGATAGCACAGTCGAGACAGAAGAGTTATGCCGACAGTAAGCGCAAGGAGGTAACTTACGAAGTCGGAGACCGAGCATATCTTCGTGTGTCACCACTTCGTGGAATCAAGAGGTTTGGTGTCAAGGGAAAGTTAGCACCCCGATTCATTGGCCCCTATAAAATCCTCGAACGTCGTGGAGAAGTTGCTTACAAGTTGGAATTGCCGGAAGGATTGTCCGGAGTTCATGATGTCTTTCATGTTTCTCAGCTGAAGAAGTGTCATGCCGACATGGCCGATGTTCCGTTGAGAGACACAGTGGCCCTAGAGGCCATACAGCTTGACAAAGGATCGACCTACAAGGAGAAACCCGTCCGAATTCTCGAGGCTGAGCAGAGTCACCCGCAGCAAGGTCATCAAGTTTTGCAAGGTGCTGTGGAGTCACCACACCGAGGAAGAAGCCACACAGGAGCGCCAAGAAGACCTTCTTCGAGACCACCCGCACCTATTTGCTAGCCAACCCGAATCTCGAGGGCGTAGATTCATCTTAAGGTGGGTAGGTTTGTAACATCCCAAATTTCCTATTTGGAATGTTTTACAATTATAGCTAAGCATCTATGCATCCTGTTTGAATTTGAATGCCATTTGAAGTTTCAGAGGATTTTGAGTTTTGAATTTGAATTCAATCTTTGGCAAGTGGGAATCATTTTCAAAAACTATGCCTGATAAATACTTGATCAAAAGTATGAGAGGAGTAAACATGACACTCCAAAAATATCAGAGGAAAACATTGCCAAAAGTTTTGGATTCAAATCTGAATTTTATTTGAATTTGAAAAAATGGATTTTTATAAAGTTTGGATTTTGCCTCTGCAAAAATGTTCAAATGATAGGAATTTTTCCCCTGATCATTTTGGTATATATATACCCTATATAAAATATTTATAGTTTATGTTTTATCTCTGTTTTTGTTTTATTTAAAAAAAAATAAAAAAAATGAAACCCCCCCCCAGGCGCCAGCCAGCCCTCTGCCCACCCGGTTACCCACCACCAGCCCACCGAGCCGCCCAACAGACCACCACCCGTCTCAACCCCTTTCGAGTCGGTCGCCCGACCGCATTCACCCCCTCTCTCTCTCTCACCGACAGTGAGCCCCACCCGTCTTCAACCCCTCACTTAACGCCACGCCACGATCGCCGGATCTCATGAGATCCGGATGTCGATCTCCCGATCGCCCCCGTTGCCACGCTGAGGCCCCCGCCTATATAAGCCGGGCCCCCGCACCCCATTCCCCCTTACCCCCTCGCCGGAGCCCCTCCTCCTCTCTCCCGACGTCGCCGGAGCCCGAACCTCCCGCCGCCGCCATTTTCGTCGCCGCCGTCGCCCTACACCCTCCCGACCTCCCCCGGCTCCACCAAGAGCCTCCCCGAGCTCGTCCACTCCGGGCACTCCACCGACCTCCCGACGACCGAGAGGCCAAGACTTTTCGCCATCACGCCGCCGAGCTCCGGTGAGTCACCGAAACTCCACCCCGCCGTCGGATCTCAAATCTACGGTGTAGATTAGAACCCCCGAAGGGGTATGTTTTTTATAAAAAACCGGCCGGTTCGTTTAGTCCGGTTTAGTTTAGTTAGGGTTTATTTTTTTAGCGGGCCCGACTAGTTTAACCCTAGGCCCGTTTAGCTTATATTACGCTCAGTGCGTAGTTTAGGCCCATTAGGCCCTTTTATATTTATTTTCGTTTTCTGTTTTAACAGAATAGTTCCTGTTTTGAAAAATTCATATCTTTTATTCTGTTTAATATATTTAGCTATGTTAAAATTAATTTAAATTGCTTTAATTTAGTTTTAGTCAGAATAGTAAATCTGTTATAACATGAGTTAGAAAAATTATTTTTGGATGATTCTTTTTGTCCCAACTTTATTTTGACATTACCTAACCATAGGAATTAACTTCGGTATTTTAGGATTAATAAAAAATAGTTTTAAGCAGAATCTTGTTAATCCTAATTAATTAATTAGCTACTGTTTTCCTATTATTTTAATTAGTAAATAAATTTATTTTTAACATGTGATTGATTATTCTAGGATAGTTTCTGTCACTTTATAGGATGAACTTTTATTTATAATAAATAAAAGTTTTATTTTATTTTCTTAGTAGAAATTGAATTAGGCCTAATAGGAGTTTCATAATAGATTTTTAATTAATTCTTTTTGCTCCTAGTTGCTTAATGAAATCTTTTCTGTTAAGTTAACATAAAACCATGATTAGGTTATGTTGAGAAAATTTTATTATATAAAACTACTTCTAGTTGTTGTTTGAAGTAGGAAAAACTTTGAGTTGGTTTTTCTTTGAGTTTTCCCTTGGGTTTTGATTTGGTTGTTTTGGTGTGTTACTTTGTTATGCTATTGTGTTATGTGATCCTATGTTATATGCTTATTGTGATTATTGTTTGTCTCGGTAGAGTTTCCGGAGTGCGAAGCTTGCTACTACGAATCTTTAGCTTACGAGGATCATCAGCAAGGCAAATTTTGATCATGTTATTTTCTATACCTATGTTTTTGTGCATTAGAAATTGTCACCACCCACCATGCATGCAGTAGTTGAAATTTTGAAGTTATTAATCTTGAGTAGTATCATGTGGTAGGATGAACCAACCCCCTTGTTACCATGACCCCCGGGACGAAGTAGTTTACTTTGCTATGCTCGTAGACGGGTTTTGGTTGAGTGAAATTCATAAGAAAGATGTGAGAGTCAATGATGATGACAACCCCATGAACTACAAGAATCAAGATGGACTTCGGAATTCACTACTGGGTGGAGGACGGTTGACGGGCACCCTGGAGAACCCAGTGGTTGGCCGGGATGCATGGAGAAGTGCCATGACATCTTGCGGAAAGCTTCACCCAGCCACGAAGAGACGGATGGATGCCCCATGACCGGAAGCTTACCTGTGCAGCCGCAAGCCATTATGGGCTCTGGCTGGGTTAACCTTAGTAGTGACGCTGGCTGGACGGTACTACGAGATGTAGAAGAACGGTAGGATTGGATGGGTACCGGCAGTAGCCAGAAGAACTCTTTGGAAGACCCTGTTTCATTCATCCCGTCTTCAAACACGATGAAGTGCGAAGACTTAAAAGGAGGGAATGATTCTTGCGGGGAAAGTGTGCAAACCTCTGCAGAGTTAAAGATCTAATCGATTAGCCGTGTCCCCGGTTACGGACAATTTGAGCCTCTGGAACTTGGAAGTATTCGAAAATCTCAACACTAAAACTAATGAATTAATTTGAGGGGTTTATGACTTAATAATTTGGGAATGAGATATTGGTTGGCGGAACCATCTCAATAACTACCAACAATTTGTAGTAATTTTGCAAGCAAGTCCACTGTAGTAGGAGAAAATTGGCTTTTCGCAAAATGATGAAACTTAGAGCTCCACAGCCAAAATGCATATAGTGTTAGTAACTTTATTATTGTTATTCTTCATGACTTGCCAGCTTATTCAAAAAGCTGACCTACATGGCTGCAACGTCTTATGTTGCAGAGGTATATTCCGATCAGGAGTGAGGCTACTTCTACGCTTCCGCAGCATTAGTAGTATGGCAAAAACTGGATGCACTTCGTGTACAAAAAAAGTAGAGAGAGTTACGGCAAAAACTGGATGCACTTCGTGTACAAAATAGACAATCTCTTTCGAAGTATCAGGGTTTTCGACGAAAACTCATCTGTTACAAAGGCATTTCATTTCTTTAAACTTATTACAACTCCAGACGTTTTGTGCGTTCAGTATGCACCATTCAAAGCCACGTCATCAACTTTCAACCCTTTCTGCCTTCATTTTCTATTTTTCATGCATTTACTGATTTGCTTTGAGCTAAATGACCCTGAAATTGAAAAGCACTACAACTAAACTCTGAAAAGGCTAAAAGTTGACATGGTGTCATCATTTCACCCACATAGCATGTGCAAAAAAGTAGAGAGGGTTACGGCAAAAACTGGATGCACTTCATGTACAAAATGGACAATCTCCTTCGAAGTATCAGGGTTTCGGACGAAAACTCATCTGTTACAAAAGGCATTTCATTTTTTTTAACTTATTACAACTCCAAACTTTTTGTGCGTTCAGTATGCACCATTCAAAGCCACGTCATCAACTTTCAATCCTTTCTGCCTTCAATTGCTATTATTCATGCATTTACTGATGTGTTTTGAGCTAAATGACCCTGAAATTGAAAAGCACTACAAATAAACTCTGAAAAGGCTGAAAGTTGGCATGGTATCATCATCTCACCCACATAGCATGCGCAAAAAGTAGAGAGGGTTACGGCAAAAACTGGATGCACTTCGTGTACAAAAGGGACAATCTCTTTTGAAGTATCAGGGTTTCGGACGAAAACTCATCTGTTACAAAGGCATTCCATTTTTTTAAACTTATTACAACTCCAGAATTTTTGTGCGTTCAGTATGCACCATTCAAAGCCATGTCATCAACTTTCAACCCTTTCTGCCTTCATTTGCTATTTTCCATGCATTTACTGATTTGTTTTGAGCTGAATGACCCTGAAAATGAAAAGCACTACAAATGAACTCTGAAAAGGCTGAAAGTTGGCATGGTATCATAATTTCACCCACATAGAATGTGCAAAAAAGTAGAGAGGGTTACGGCAAAAACTGGATGCACTTCATGTACAAACTGGACAATCTCTTTTGAAGTATTAGGGTTTCGGACGAAAACTCATATGTTACAAAGGCACATTATTTTTTTAACTTATTACCAATTTGAATATAATGATAAAACACACTAATATTAAACATAATAAAAAAGAATCACTGGGAAATCTATTTTTAAAGTTAAGTTATTCACAAACTAGTGATTCACACAAATTTGAAAACTACTGGCACTAACAGAAAGTTTGTAATTTTTTGTACCTAAAGCAAAAATATTCAAAAAAACTCTAAATACAGCAAAATACAACTCAGAAATAAATAAAAGAAAATAAATAAAGCAGAAAGGAAAAAAACTACATAAAAACAACTTTGCGCGCTGCCCAGTAGGCCAGGATGCAGGTCCGTAAGGCCCAGCAGGCCCACAGGGCAGCGCGACAAAGTTAGGCCCAGAAGCCTGCTATAGAGAGGAGCTCGAGAGAGCTACCGCACTGGGGCTTATAAACCAGTGTGGACGCTCCTCCGCTAACGAGGTGGGACTAAACTTTTTGCACCACGGGTGGTAGCGCACCACCTTTAGTACCGGTTGGTGGGTCCAACCGGTACTAAAGGGTGGGCCTTTAGTACCGGTTGGAGCCACCAACCGGTACTAAAGGCCTGCGTTTCCCGCCGCTTGGCCTGGCCAAAACAGACCTTTAGTACCGGTTGGTGGCGGCAACCGGTACTAAAGGCCCCTCCTATATATAGCACTTACGAAAATTTCAGTTAGTTTCTTCTTCATCTGCTTCGTCGTCGCGCTTTGTCCCGTGTCGCCCGTTCTGCTGCGCCCGTCCCACCCGTCACCGCGCCCGTCCCCGTCGTCGATAAGCCTTGGCGCCCGCCCGTCCCCGTCGCCGCTCCAGCCCGTCGCCGTCCCCCGCCGCCTCGCATCGGCAGCCATCGCCCCGCTGTAAGGACGCCCAATACCGCGCCGGCTCTCACACACACAGAAACAGATTTTTCTTAATTATTTTCCGTTTTATGTTTTTAGCTTTTTATACTTTTAGTTTATATAAATGTTAGATTAATGTCAATTGATAGAAGATTATATATATATATATATATAGAGAAATGTTAAATATTAATGTCAAATGTTAGATGAATTAGATAGAAATGTTAGATATTAATGTCAAATGTTAGATGAATTAGCTAGATATTAATGTTAGATGAGTTAGTTTTTATATTTTTAGTTATAGATGAATTAGATATATTAATGTTAGATTAATTAGATATATTAAATTTAGGTATATGAGATTTGATCATCTAATTAAAGTTTTACTATATAGAACTAGCTACTTTATTATTAGTAAGAAAATTAATAGAACTAGTTTATTTTTAGTAACTGCTGAGTTGAATTAGTTGAATTAATAGAACTAGTTGAATTAATAGAACTAGTAAGTGTTTATTAATTAATGTTTCAACTATGAACATAGGAAATGTCTGACGACGGAAAGGATTTCGGTATGTGCGAATACTGCGAAGATGAGCGTGGCCTGTGCGACAGAAATTTTCTAGTTGATGATAGGTGCTTCAGCATCAAGCTGGATGAGACCTTCGAAGTGTATACAGTAAGTCACGACGACAAGTCTTTTTTCGTAATTAAGCATGACTTATGCTTCATTTGCTTCAACTTATAATTATAATTTTTTACTATTCTACTAGTGTATCCCCTGCCATGCAAGAATTTTTGTCTTGGATAAGATAGGTTTCAGTCCTAAGAAAACTATGGAGGTAAAGAGAGTTTACTTGAAGACCGAGCATGGTTATACTTTCGACGTCAAATTATACAATGCAGACACATACACCTATTTTGAATGCAAAACTTGGCAAGCACTATGCAAGACTTATGCATTTTAGCCTGATATGGTTATCACCTTTGATATTCGTCCGGAAGATGATATTGAAGGTAATAGAGACATTTGGGTCGTTGTGCAGACGCCTCCAGTTCTACCATTATGTGAGTTTCTCAACCATATTTATGTATTTGATATTGTTTATTCAAAAATAGTTGACAACTAATTTCTATTGACAGCTTATTTCCATTCAAGCAAACATGTCCGGCACTTGGTAGACATGACCGTCCACTGTCCCGGAGCTGAACTAAACTGCGAGGAGATAAGTCATTATATTTCATGGCTTGAGGATCTTGATGCTGTCAAGAGAAATTATTTTCCTGGATTTGAAAATCTTAGTACTCAAAACGTGCGACCAATAGTGTTCGTATTGAACTACGGTCACATCTATTTAGGAAAGATGGTAAGATTTTTACTATTTGTCCTCACTGCATCTTTTGCATACATTATTTTTCAAGCTAAACTTCATTGCTAAGTATGTTACTATACGATGTCCTTCAACAGGGACTCCCGATGATAGTTGTGCCTCAGTGGATCGAGACTAAAGGTCGCATGTCAATGATTAGCTTACGGCCAAGACATCCTACATTGCACATGAGTGCATTCAGGATTTCTAAAACAGAGGAATGCTTAATAGTGAAAGACTGGAGCAAAACTGTGAACGATCGCAGAGTAGTACTAGGGGGCAGCAATCAGAAGCGCAGCCCAGGATTAGGAGACAGGTTCATCTGCATGCTCCAATATGATGAATCGGGAGAGCTACACATGTTTTATGCTATTTTACCTGAGAGAGAGAGAGCAGCAGGAGTGATTAGCTAGTTCCTGCTCTTAGTACTTGTGCTCTCATGTCCGTGTTCTTCGTCCTGAACTTAATCTATCTCAAACTGATTTGATTTGTGGTCTTATGAACACTTATAATCTCATGACCATGTTGAACTTGATGATATCTTTGCTTTTGGTACAAGTGAATGTTTCTTCTTTAAGCTAGTGTTGGTGGTGTAGCGGTAATGACTATATGATGATTAAATAGTGGTAATGACTATAATGATTATTAGCTAGTGTTGTTGGTGATGATATGATGCAAGAGTTTTTATATTAATATGATTATGATGAGTTATTATATCATTTATGAAAGAACCGCGGATTAGTTTCAACTGGATGAATCCTAGCTAAGTGATCAAGTAATATGGATTATCAATAATCCATATTACTTGATCACTTATAGGATCCATCCACTTAAAACTAATCTGCGGTTCTTTCACCTAGTGATTTAATAACTCGTTATAATGTAAAAACAATCTCTAAATTAAATGGAAAACACAAAACTAAAGGAAAAAAATAAATAAAACAAAAACCTCAAACCTTTTAGTACTGGTTGGTGTTACCAACCGGTACTAAAGGTCTCCCCGCCCCCGGCGCTGGCTCGTGCCACGTGATGGCCCTTTAGTTGCGGTTCGTGCTGGACTAAAGGTCCCCCCTTTAGTACCGGTTACAGAACCGACACTAAAGGGCCTTACGAACCGGTGATACTGCCCTGTTCTGCACTAGTGTTGGCTGAGATTACAGAACTACATGATGATGGAGGATGGAGTTGTCCTTCGATGAATTGTCTAAAGAACTAAAAAGTAGTAACACTATGTCCTGTTTAAGTGTATTCGAGAAAAAAAAAGTCTTGTTTAAGTGCCAAATCAGCACTGCAAGGCACTGACTCGTGTATGACATCCGCCCATGTTGATTATTGGAACCTTTGACAATTAGTATATGTTTGGTACAATATTTATCCATGCGTTGTAGTTAAATTGTTTGACGCAAGTCACCATGAGTCAATGCACGTAGCACAATAAAACGGAAGAAGTTTAACTAAGGGGATTATAAAAAAAATCCATCAACATGGGTCTGAAATTGAAAAGGATGTTCTATGTATATATGTGCAATAAAAAAAGGGCCCGTAGCAATGCACGGGCATTCTACTAGTAAAATATTGTAATTGTCGCGAATCAACCGTTGGTTGGATGGTTAGAAGGACAGTAGTATCCCTGCCATCAAAGGACATCTCAGACTTAGACATTGGTGCTCGCATTTTTTTAGATTTATTCCAGATCTTCTGGCGATGTGCGTTCAGTGGGAGGAGACGTTCCTGTCGAGTACGAAGGCGTCTATGACAACTTCGTAAATCTGAAAATGATGTGCCGGCTCAGTCTCTCAAAGATGCTTATAACGATAGAGTATACGTGTGTGCGTTCATAGAAATGAGTGTAGGTGCGCATATATATAAGTGTCTGTGTTTGTACTGTGCCCAGAAAAAATGTCGTAATTGTGAATGCAGCATGCATTTTTTAGCGATATGCATGCTCCTGCACATGGAGACCCTAATCGGCGTCGGTTAGCACGGTAGTGCTCGCCTTTGTGCTTAAATGGGTCGAGGCCCAAAATAGATTTTGCTCGCGCTCGTTAGGCTGAGAGAAAACTAGTTAAGGAGCGCTCCTTCGGCAGCCTCGCAACAATCAGCGCCACTTGGCGTGCTCTCAGCCATTCGTCACATGTTGTGTTCTGGATGCTCCCTTTGATTTTGTTTTTTTATTTTTCTGCACGTGTTTTCTGCTTTTTAAACTTTTTTTCCTGGTTTTTTTCAACGATTTGATTTTCCACCGGTTTTCCTTAGTTTTCGACAAAAAAAATTGCGTAAAAAAGTGCGTTTTTTTCCTTTCGCGGGAGTTACGGTTTTGCTTACGCGAGAGGCACGGTTTTGCTTTCGCGAGAGTCACGCCCGTGCCTCTCGAAAACGAAAAAAAACGTGTTTTCTGTTTTTTTCCTTTCGCGAGAGTCACGGTTTTGCTTCCGCGAGAGGCAGAGTGTGCTTTCGCGGGAGTCATGGCCGTGCCTCTCGAAAAAGAAAAAAAGCATTTTCTATTTTTTTTCTTTCGCGAGAGTAACGGTTTTGCTTCCGCGAGAGGCATGGTTGTGCTTTCGCGAGAGTCACGGTCGTGCCTCTCGCAAAGGGAAAAAACCGTGTTTTCTGTTTTTTCCTTTCGCAACAGTCACGGTTTTGCTTCCACAAGAGTCACGGTTGTGTTTCACGAGAGTCACGGCCGTGCCTCCTCGGAAACGAAAAAAATGTGTTTTCTTTTTTTCCTTCTGCGAGAGTCACGGTTTTGCTTCCGCGAGAGGCACGGTTGCGATTTCGTGAGAGGCGC
This sequence comes from Aegilops bicornis, assembly GCA_021605145.1. Taxonomy (NCBI): domain Eukaryota; kingdom Viridiplantae; phylum Streptophyta; class Magnoliopsida; order Poales; family Poaceae; genus Aegilops; species Aegilops bicornis. Next base: position 651,138,569 of record CM038674.1, read on the forward strand.
GGGCGTGCCTCTTTCGGGAAGGGAAAAAGCCCGTGCTCTCGGTCGGTTTTTTCGTTTGGCTTTTTGTGAAAAAAAAAGTTTGTCAAAACCTATCAACATGGGATCTAGTTTTGAAGATCTCGATGCGAGGAATCCAACGGTGAAAGCGGTTCGAGATTTCGACGCACGGTTTGAGAGATAAAACGTTTTGAATAAACGAATCTACGAAAAAAAGGAAAACTCCCAGGTTGCGACAGGTGGCGCGCTGCATGTACGCCACTTGTCGCAACTAGGGGAATTGGAGTGATCTTTGCAACGAGTACTCCTTAATTAGTGATTTCGCATTAGGCTAGTTCACTGTTTGTTGGATCATCTTTTCGCAGGTTCGCTTGAACCCTTGGTCGGCTCAACTTTTTTTTTAAAGAAACTAACATCAAGCTAGTTTTTTTCATTCCTCGGTTTTTAGTACAAGAAAAGCCAACATGTTTTTTTGGTTCATGAGTTTATAAAAAATGATATTCCAAAAAAATTGTGAACTCAAAAAGTTAACGAACACAAAAAAATCTTGAATTTTTAAAACGTTTGCATATTTGAAAAAAGTTTGTGGATTTGCAAAAAAAATCATGGATTCAAACAAAGTTCTTGAGTTTGAAAGATCACAGATTGAAAAAAGTCCATGAAATTTGAAACATTCATGGATTTGAAAAATGTTTGTGAACTTGAAAAAAGTTTGTGAATTTGATAATTGTTCATGGATTTGAAAAGGTTTGCGATTTTCTTAGAAGTTCATGAATTTATAAAAAATGTCAATCATTTTGAAAAATTTCAATGAATTTTAAAAATATGCAAACTTTTGGCAAACATTTGTGCATCAAAAGTTCATGAATGTTTTTTCCACATCTGAATTTTTTTCTTGTTTTAAAAATAAAAAATAAAACTGAAAAGTAAGTAGAAAAATGAAAATAATATGAAAAATCAGGGTGGAAACTTCCCAAAAGTGAGCGTGCGAAGCTTCTGAATGCTTCTGAAAATTGGGAGGAGCTTCCAACGGGGTCGCACTATGGTTCACTACATGGATCGGCCTATTAACTAAGTAATTGATTCAAGTAGTATGCGCCACATATGAATTATATTTTATTTGGCGCTTTGAGCGCCAAATAGGATTCATCATGCATGTGCACGTGAGAATAAGTGGGCTACAAAAGAGATCAATCTAAGCCTAATAAATGAATCCTATTTGGCTTATATGTGTCGACATGGATTAATTTATTAAATCCAAGCCAGCGGAAATCACTTAAATATAAGAGGCCCACGTAATCAATTGGTAGATATGTCTGAGTAGCGTGGGAATTTTTTAGTATATTTTCTTATTTTTGACCCGTATTTTACCTTTATTATTGCACATTTGACAAAAATTCATGTTTTTTAATGGAAAAGGAAAAAAATGATAAAAAAGAAACAAAGAAAACCAGGTAAAAACATCATAAAAACAGGATGGAAGCTTCCAAACTGGGCCTGGGAGCTTCCATAAATCGGGAGGAGCTTCAGACGGGATTGCACTATGCTACGCTAGATGAGCAGGCATGTTAACAAAGTAATGGATCGAAGGGGTGGGCGCCACGTACGAATTATACTATATATAAGCACCAAATAGGATTCATCATGCATGTGTACCTGAGAATAAGTAGGCCATGGAAGAGATCAAAACATGTTGGGATGGATTGGGCTTGATTGGGCCTTAGCATCGAGGTGGATTAATTTATTAAACGTAAGCCATCAAAAATCTCTTAAATGTAAGGGGTCCATGTAATCAACGACGAGATGTTTCTGATTAACATGTGATTTTCTAGCACATTTCCTTATTAGTTACAAAAAATATCACATTTCCTTATTTTTGACCCATGTTTTACTTTTAGTATATATGACAATAATAGAATTTCTCGCATATTTCCTTATTTTTATCATATTTTACTTTTGGTGTACAATAGATATGATAGATAGATAGATAGATAGATAGATATATAGAATCGATAGAAGACGATAGATAGAAGATAGAATAGAAGATAGAAGATAGATAATTAGATAGATAGATATATATATATAGACAGAAGATATATTATTTTGTGTGTTGTGGACTTAAGATAAAAAAAATAGGGGCAGATGTTTATGGGGCATGGATGGATGGCCGACACCCGCATCTGTATCCGCGGAACAGTCCAGACCAGTCCACAGACAAATATGGCATCCATTTTGAGGGTCGGCATTGAGATGCCCTTACCGGCCAAACTAGTTTTGCAACTTAGATTAGTTTTGTAGCTTATGCCAATTTCAGAACTGGATTTGTAGATTGGTGTGTGTGGGATAGGGACGTAATGTTCTGTGTGGTGAAAATATTAGAAGGGTTGGGCACGCTTTGCTGCGCCGTTGATGTTGTTAGGTTTCCTAAAGAAGTCATGTTATTTTATAATATAAGGTGTATTACTTTTTTGAAAAGTCAAACATTTTAAGTTTGATCAATTTTGTAGAGAAATATATCAAATCGATATTTTTAAATTATCATGAAATGAATTTTCATACTTTTTGTTAATATTATGGATGTCGATATTTTTGCTCCGAACTAGGTTAAAGTTAAAGAAATTTGACTTTTACAAAGCTAACACCCCTTATATTTTGGAATAGATGGAATATTTACTTTGGCGGGTGTGGGAGATGATAGACAATGTTTTAAATAGCCGGCTATAGCTCCGCTATAGCCCGCTATATAGCCTTTTCAGGAGGGTGCCGCTAAATGGTCCCATGTACAAATAGCCCGCTATAGCTCCGCTATAGCTAATTTTTAGGTCCGCCGCTATTTGGCAATAGCCCGCTATTTAAAACATTGTGATAGAGTGTATTTTATTTTATTTATAATGTAGTGATTTGGTGGGCCTTTCGTGATGTGGTTTTATGTTATCCACTAACCAACCGATATTTATGTGGAAATATTTTGTGTCGATGGTCGTATGTACTACTACATTGGTGCCATAATATCTCATGGTGATGCTTATTCTTTTCCAGGTGGTGGGAGATTGCGCGGGATTGATATGTTTTCATAGGCTGATTGTTGATGATAGATTTGAAAAAATTGTTGTCCCGTTGAAATCATAAAAGAAATCCAAAATTAAATACCTCAATGGAATGGAAGAGCTTCAAAATTAGGAAATATAGTGAATTAAAATAATTGAATGGGAGAGCTAGAAAGTCTTAATCCGGTCAAAATCGGTTGACCCAGTCCTAAATTCAATATCTCAATTAATTATGAGGCCTTAAAAATTAGAAAGCATGGTGCATAGTTTAAAAGAATTGAATGAGAGATCTTTGAGAAATTGTTGACCCGGTCAAAATCGGGTGACCCAATTCTAATAGAAGACCCCAATTGAATGTGGGTTCTTTAACACTACTAGGGAAAACCTTATACACAGAAATTTAGCAACAGCGCGGGTCAAAAAAGGACGCTAGTGCTAGATAGCAGTAGCGGTTCAGAAAAAACCGCGCTGCAGATACAATTGTAGCAGTAGCGCGTGTGGCCGTAAAAGCGCTACTACCAATATTCCCATTGGTGGAACGATAGGCTACGCATAGCAGTAGCGGGCTTGGAGGAAGCGCGCTACCGCTAGGGCATGAGTAGCAGCGCGTTTCCTAAGAAGAGCGCTACTGCTAATGGAAATAAAATAAATGAAAAACAAATAGAAAAGTAAATGAAAATGAAAGAAACAGAAAAAGGAGAAAGAAAAAATAAAATGTAAAGCAAAATAAATGAAAAAGCGAAAAAACAGAGAAAGGCATAGCTGTAGCGTGTGTTCGTAAGAGGCGCTATAGCTAACGTAGCTGCAGCGCGTTTACTAGACCCCGCTATAGAAACAGAAAAAGAAATAAAAAAGGGAGAAAATTACATAGCTATAGCAGTAGCGTGTTTTGTAAAAAGCGCTATAGCTACCTTAGCTATAGCGTGTTTTGCAAAATGCGCTACCGCTAATTTTGCACTACTAGGGAAAAGGCTAGCAGCAGCGCGGGTTTTAGGTGTATCAGTAGCGCGGGGAGTGGCGCTACTAATAAGGCGCTACAGCTAACACATAGCAGTAGCGCGTGCTCACCAGCGCTACTGCTACACAAGTGTAGCAGCAGCGGCAGCAATGGAAGCTCGCTACTGCTAGTAGCTCTAGCGTGCTTTGCCTGGACGCGCTACTGCTATCGCGGCGCTGCTGCTAACTTTTATACACTCGCTACTGCTAATTTTAGTAGTTTTTTTTGGCATATTTATTTTGTATTTGAACAGGCTTTATAGAAGAATCTTTAGCACATACAAATGTCATCATGATACACATACAAATGCTCAAGTAGACCACAAATGTAATCATAGCATATACATACAAATAGTCTCATCATAATCATCATCCAACACAAAGTGGTATCTTGTCATCATCTCGAAAATAGCGATACATGCAAGTCTCGAATACTTGCAACTACAACAACGTCATCCATCTAAACAAAGGTATACGCAAGAAGAGCTATCACTATGAGAGAGAGCGGAACTAAGATCTACATGAGGAGGCTGTTACGAGTCCTCTCTCGCGCTAGCGTGAACCTCAAGTAACTAGCTTCTCCTTCTTGTCTGCTTTTGAAGCCTTTATGGCTGGCTCCCGTGAACCCATTCACTTGCGCCTGACACTCATGACACTCGTTGTACACCCCCGGAACCTTCCCTTTGTACACGACATAGCAATTCCATCTCGCCATCAAGAAACTAGGTACCTGTTAGAGATGCATGTTCATGAAGAGGATGTACAATCATATATATGCAACAAAATATACTAGAGCAACACCGAAAAAGAAAGGGTTAGAAACTAGATGCAACATACAGTACGCAAATTAATTAACTAGAGGTACGCAGGTCATCGTACGCAAACTAACAAAGTAGCGTTACGCAAGTTCGGCAGGACCGTGGACATCACAAAGTTTCATCGCTACAAAAAGTATACAAGTTCAACAGACACATATCATCATCATCGGCATCATAAATCACTAGAAGTTCCATCCTTCCATATCATCGAGGATGGACCCTAGCTTCTTGAACGGCGGCGTGAGGTCTAGACGTTGCATGCCTATGCGAGTTCGGACGTCACTCGCGATATAGCAGGGCCGTGGTGGAACATCCCTTCTCATCGACGACTTCTTTCATGATGATCGCCGCAATGTCGCTTTGGATGCGAAAGAAGTCATCTCTAAGTTTATAATCCGCTTCTCCATGAGATTCTAGCCACTTGTGGATATGATCATCATTTCGCTTCTCATGCGAAGCTTTTGGTGATCCGTGTTGAACTGAATCATGAGATGGACGATGTAGAATCCATCCTTCTTGCTTGGTTTTGGGACATGGATGCAAGAGAAGTTAGTTTTATGCGCGAAACCCATCTTCTTATTCCTTTGTTTCCTGATCTGCACGTGGCCACCTCTAAAGTTGAAGCCTTGGAGAGCATCATCTAGAATATTCATTATGTGGGTGTAGTCTTTTTTCTCGTAGTCTCTGGAAGGGTCAAAATACACGGCGTGGGAGAATTGCGGGTAAAGAACGATAAGGACGGCGCGCCCGTTGCTGCGGGGAAAAGACACCTCAAATTATTCCCCATATGAGAGAGAATGAATGATTGAAATGTACGAAAGGGTTGTCCGAAACAGACTTACTTTGGATGATAAGGCACGAGGACAATTTCCCTGTCCTTATTCTGTACCATGAAGTTTTGGAGGTACTCCCTAGCAGTTTCACGCTCAAAGTCACCGAGACTCAAGAAAGACTCGTGCATGTAGTACAGATCCGCGACACAGATTTGCGAGACTTCTTCACTCTTCATGACGGAGCTCATATGTAAGCATAAAAGGCGGACGATTGTAAAATCGAGCCGCCTTGTCGTAAAACTATCTCAAAGATATGGTCAAACCGCAGGAAGAACACCTCCGTGGGCGTGTCTCGACGTAGCACTTCCCCTCAGGCACACGAGCCGCGTATGTCGGATATCCTGGATCCTTTGAGGCTAGTAGGCTTTTCTCAGTCGACAGCACATGGTCGTGCAGTCTCACGAGATCCTCGATAGTGCCTCCAGCGGTTTCAGCGGTAGCATCGGCTCGCCCGTGAGATGGAACATGACCGCACCTTTCACGAGTACACGCTCTTCAGAATGCATCGTCTGGCTGATATGTGCTCTGGCTTGTTTGGAGGAAGCTATCTTCCCCGATCTCTTCCTCTCCTTTTTCTTGGGCACACCTTCCAGAACCTTCCTTAACCCCTGCCCCAGTGTTCCCGGGCTAAGTACTGTACGACCCTCACGCCCGGCTAGTTGAGCATGTGTTGAGGCGACATCTTCAGGCGTGTCCTGTGAGGATTTCATGAAGAGAGACTTTTTGCAATCCCTGCTACGACCATGCCCGGGCATATCATCCATATCCTCATTAGCAAGCTGATAGCCCGATTCGTCATATGGTTGACTCATCATATCTATGTCATAGTCATACGCGTTTGTATTGAGGAAATCCATAGGGTCGACCTTCGTCTCATCATCCATTCTCTGTTCTACAGGAAAATTTACATCAGCCAGTACTATTGCACCCCCTTCATCATGTCGTCCGCCGCTCTCACCCGGCACTACAGGAGCTGGTAATTGCGTAGGCGGGGTGGTGGTCTCCGCACATGCTTGTTGATGTGTGGTTATTGGTGTGCTCTCGGCCGGCTCCGCATTTAATAAGATTCTTGACCATAGCAGCACCCAACCCTTGCAGCTTCAATCTGCGACGGGGTCTCGCCGTCCACTCCCACATGTTGTCTTGGAGGAGGCAAATCCTCGTGCCCGATTTCACACCGTCAAGCTAACCTGAAGTGCCCAGCTGGGATCGGCTGGTTGTGGAACGTGGGTTGCGAGGTCCATTATCATCCCCTTTCCCACGTCCACGTTCTGGCCTTTGATCAAGTAGAGTATGGTGCACGGGGTTTCTTTCGCCTGCAAACACATATGTCTGTGGCGTAAAACAACGAAAGGCAACAAAATGAAATATTATATATATATATATATATATATATGTTGGTGCGACATGTAATTACCGTGATGGCGTCGAGCTCAGCCAAAGACGAAGGCCCACCTAGTGCGCCAGAGACTGAGGAAGGGCTGCTATGAGCGGGAGCGGCTGCGAGAGGAGGCCCGGTTGCGTGAGCAAGTGATGGTGCGATGGTGTTGTTGTTCATGGAGTTGCTCCCAACGAAACTGGGCAACGGGAAATCATGTACCGTCTTGTCTGGATTTTCCTTCGTCCAGTTGATGATAACTGGAACCAAGTTAGTAGCGAAATCATTTCTGCAGTGACGATTCTGCATTGATTTTCTTTGTAGCAACTCATATTTGTCCTCGGCTACTTTTTTCGCATCCTCAGCTGCTTTTTTCTCGACCGCAAGCTTCACCTTCGCGTCGATATTCGCCTGACTAAACTTCTTTTTCTGCTTCTTGGCCTCCAGGCCCTCGTTGTAAAACACCTTCCACGTGGCGCCGTCTCCAGCGTCGTGCACACGACCATATTGCGGCCGCTGGCCCAAAGGGAGTCCCTTAAGTTCGTTCAAGGCCCGGTTGAGAGGGGTGTCCCACTTGGGCCTCATCGGAGAAGTAGGGATTTCGGTTGCAAGCTGGTGTTGCTTCTCCAGTAGTCTAATCAATTTCCTCGTGATCTTGTCCGTGTAAAAAACCTTTTTCTCCTTGTCCCACTTGTAGCGGGCCCTGATGAAGTCACGCTCCAAGGGGTTGGTGAACTTCGTGAAGGGGTCTGGGAGACCCACGGCTTCACGTTCCGCGTCCTCCTTATCCCATATGGGCCTTTTACCAAGGTAGCCACAGCTTCCGAGGCGATGCTTCCCCGTGTTCCTTTGCTGAAGGCTCTTGAATTTCGCAGCCTTAGCCTTGGCTGCCTCGGTAGCGCAAGTGTCCTTGAACTTTTCGAACTCCTCTTCCGTAAGTGTCAGATTTTCCTCCAGAATCCTAGACACGGGTTCATCAGCCTCAATAGCTCGTTTCACCCTCCCTTTCCAGGAGGCCAAATCACTGCTGAACATGCCCATGGCGTGATTGTTAATCTTTTTCATCTCCGGATCATCCCATGGTTGTTCTATGTTATCATCCTGGTCGAGGAACTTGAATCTCTTGTGCAACTTCGTTAGGAGCAACTACGTCAAATGTTCTTTACTCCTTAAGTCATCATCGTTGATGCTCGCGCATTCCCGTAGGATGCATCCTACTTGGTTCCCATAGCACTTGCGAGGTTCTTCCGGCTCTAAGGGCTCAAACTTGCCAGGTGCCATCTTTGTGATCACAAGTCGTCCAATCCCTAGTTTGTTAGGTTTCCGTATCCTCTGCTTCTTATGGTTCCTCTTTTCGGTAGCGGCATCGGGGCCGGTACCTTCCCCGCCGGTATCTTCCCCGCCGGTACCTTCCCCACCGGTCTCGGCACCGCCATCGGTGCCGGCGTCGTCGGTGTCGATGTCGGCGTCAGTACCATCATCGAGGCCGACCTGCAAACCTTGCTTAGCAGTCAAATAGTCGAGGTACTCTTGTTCACCCTCATAATCCATCTCGTCTGCATCTTGGTCAGAAGGCCCAATTTCTTCGTTGTTCGACATGTTTTCTATGATTAAGTGTCCTCATTTATTTCTAAAAGTATGAAAAAATGAGAAATGACATAAAAAAGAAAACTATGTGCCAGCACTCGATATGCCAACTATGTAGCACAAATCATGCCTTTATTCACGGGAAATTTCGGCATGACCTTTGCTAAAAAATGGACATATTGAGCGCCTGAAATTCACCGGAACGGAAATGAATCAACATTCCGGCGTAACATAGGCCACTCGGATCATTTTCCAAACATGACATGTCCAAAACATGACATATCCACATATCACATGTCCAGTTCAAACTTGCATATAAATTCAACTAATTTTGAAACCTAGCTAAATTCATAACTAAATAGATAACCTAATTAACATACTGCCCTAACTAAAACCTAAGTAAATTAACCGAAGAACCCTAGTAGAGAGAGGGGGGGTTTATAGAGGGTGCAGGGGCGAGGAGGCAGGCCCGACGACGGCCGAGGTTGGGAGGGGAGGAAGCAGAGGAGGGAGGCGAGGGCCGACGGGTCGGGAGCGAGCGCCTGGAGTCGGGGCGGCGCCTGGTCGGGCGAGCGCCGGCACTGGTCGAGGCGAGGGCCCGGTCGAGGCGGCGCCGGTCGGGTTGAGAAGCGGCCGAGGCCGGGTTAGGCTAAAGGCGACGGGGAAGAGAGAGTGGGGATTTTGGGGAAAAGGCGGGATGAAGCAGGAGAGTGAGAATGTTGGGTTAAGTGGGCGTAGCGATGGCGCGTTTGGACAAAAGCGCTGCTACTACCTTCGATGGTTGTAGCGGTTTATCTGAAATGCGCTACTACTACCTTCAAGAGTAGCGGTTTAGACAAAACGCGCTGCTACTACCTTCGCTACTGCCAGTTTTCCTTTTCTTTTCCTTTATTTTCTCCCACTTTTATTTCTCGAGAGCGATGAACGAAGGGAGGGCGGTATATATTGCATCATTTGACAGTTAAATATGTATGCAAAATAGGAACATATATATTACATCATTGGACCCATGCATAATAATGGCTAAGTGGTATACAAAATAGGAACATATATATATATATATATATATATATATATATATATATATATATATATATATATATATATTACATCATTTGACCGATAACATACGGTTCCTCGGTACGACGTTTTCGTTTTTGAGTCAGCTTCTTTCCCTTCTTGTTCGTCGAAGAATAATTGAGCCCCTCGTTGTGACTTTGCCTTTTCTATGGAGTACGATTTTTCTTAGGTAATGTAGTATTGATTCTTCTTTTGACGTATACTTCATCATCATCGTCATCTTCCCTCATTGGGTTGCCGTACTGATCATAGTCTTCCTCGTTGGCGACTCCATCCATTCCAATGATGTTCCTTTTGCCTCTCCTCACGATAACACGACTGGGATTGCATGGGTCGGTTATGAAGAAGCATTGTGTCACGTGCTTAGCGTGTACCCATGGCTCGTTTTTTGCGATAGCATTCACAGTAGCGATCTTGGCGTCGGGTATAGTCATGGTAGTGAAAATCCGGTTTCTCTTTCGACATTCTTAGCCCATCTGACACGGAACATCGTCGTGTTGTGCAGTCCAGAGTAGTCAAGCTCCCAGATCTCCTCGACCCTTCCATAAAATCGTTCAGTTGCGCCGTTGTCGCCGCCAGTCATGCATTCCATCGTCACCCCTGAGTTCTGATCATCATTGTCCATATCTTTGGCCTCCGTGTAGTCCGTTGATATCAGATGTCTGATAGGTTACGAGGTTGGATGAGGGGCCATGTGTTAAGGCGTATATGAGCAATCCGTCCTTAGAGCCCTCCTCCGGGGGATTAGCAATAATATGCTCTTTGAATCAATGCAAGAAAGTGGAGTTGTGCTCTCTTGTAACTTCGGCGTTCGTCCTACATACCCCCCGGTCACGATACTTCTTTGCGATAATTTCTTTGTGCAGTGCCACGAAAGGATCTACCTCGTGTAGGTGTTGTAGCACTACCAAGTTTGCTCTGTCAAAGTCGCTGCGTCGATCTGAGTATGCCACGTGCAGTTCCCTGCGACCGTTGCAGTGACCATCTCCTTCGAGCCTCCCGTCGTGCTTGTTAACGGGCAAACCAACACTAACACCAGGCGGCTGGTCTGCGCCATATAGAAAATTCTCACAGAAAGAGATGCACTCTTGTGTCAAATAGCCCTGGACGGTGCTTCCATCCGGACGGGACATGTTACTAACGAATCTTTTGATGATCCCATTCATCCTCTCAAAGCGGCATCATGTTGTGCAGGAATGACGGCCCCTGTGTCTATTATGTCATCCACAATATGGACACACAGATGCACCATCACATCAAAGAACGCGGGCGGGAAGTACATCTCAAGCTCATTCAGTATCACAACGATCTCTTCCTGTAGCCTTCGAAGCTGCTTCACACTGATCGACTTTCGAGAGATGACGTCGAAAATGTTGCAGATACCAATAAGCGTGTCACGGACGTGCTTGTCCATTATCCCTCTAAGGGCAACAGGTAGTATCTGCGTCCTCATCACACGACAGTCATGAGACTTCATCCCGCTGAACCTTTTCTTGTCCGTGTCTACATATCTGCTTATCTTGCCACAGTAACCGGAACTAACTTTGACTCCGGTAAGGCACTTAAAGAATTGATTGATCTCAGCCTAACTTAAGGTGAAGCAAGAAGGAGGGCAATAATCCTCTTTCTTTATTTTCTTGCCCTTCTTCTCCCGTGCCTCTGTCTCCGTCTCTGTCTCGTCTGACATTTTACGAGGCGGCATGTGCAGATCTTCCCTGATTTTCAAATCTTGCAAGTCTTTTCTTGCCTTCGGCCCATCCTTGGTCTTATCCGACATGTTCATCGGTGTTGCGAGCAAGCTCTCAAGGACATTCTTACAGATATGCGTTTGATCAAGGCAATGAGGTGTATCGAGTTTGTGCCAGTACTCCAAGTCCCGAACACAGACCTCGTCTTCCATACCTTCAAGCAGCGGCTCCGCGCCTTTCTCATCGTCTTTCGGTAGCGGGGCACTCCTTCCAGTTTTTCAACAGCTCATCGATTTCGGCACCGCTCCGCTTACGTGGAGGTCCTCGATGCTCAGCGTGACCATTGAATAGATCTCCACGGTTTCTCCACGGGTCGTCCTGTTCAAGCCATCTTTGATGCCCCATGTACACGATTTTCCCAGACCCGCCATCTTTCCTTGACGTTAGCTGCTAAGACGTCGTATCATCCATGCACCACGTGCATCCGCAATATCCATGGCACACCTGGCTGCCACATATCCGTAACTGAGATAGTCGTGCACTGTCGTGATCAGCGCGGCTCTCATGTTGAAATACTCGCCTTTACTGGCGTCCCATGTCTTGGCCGGTGTTTTCCATCATGTGTCTAACTCCTCTTGAAGTAGCCCCAAATACAAATTAATATTATTTCCTGGTTGTTTGGGCCCTTGAATAAGCATGCTCATGTGAATGTACTTCGATTTCATGCACAACCAGGGGGAGGTTGTACATCCATACAAACACGGGCCATGTGCTATGGTTGGTGTTCTGGTTGCCAAACGGATTCATGCCATCGGTACACGCCGAGCACGATGTTCCTTGCATCACATTCAAAATACCGATAGAAGTTGTTCAACGCTCTCCACTGGCTTCCATCCTTCACGTGTCTCAGCTTCGGATCATCTCCATCGTCGGGCTTCTTCCTCTCCGTGTGCCAGCGCATTAGCTTTGCTTCCTTGGGATATACAAAATACCTCTGGAGACGGGGAGTGATCGGTAAGTACCATACAACTTTTGTTGGGGAACGTAGCAGAAATTCAAAATTTTCTACGCATCACCAAGATCAATCTATGGAGATACTAGAAATGAGAGAGAGGGGAGTGCATCTTCATACCCTTGAAGATCGCGATGCGGAAGCGTTGCAAGAACACGGTCGGTGGAGTCTTTCACTAAGCGATTCAGATCGCGGCCGAATCCGATCTAAGCACCGAAGGACGGCACCTCCGCGTTCAACACACGTACAGCCCGGGGACGTCTCCTCCTTCTTGATCCAGCAAGGGGAGAGGAGAAGTTGAGGGAGAGCTCCGGCAGCACGACGGCGTGGTGTTGGAGCTTCGATTCTCCGTGAGCTTCGCCAAGCACTAGTGCGGAGGAGGAGGTGTTGGGAGGGAGAGGGCTGCGCCAGGAAGCGTGAAGCTCCCATGCGCCTCCCCACTATATATAGGGGTGGAGGGGCTGGTTTCTTGCCCTCCAAGTCCATTGGGGCGTTGGCAAAGGTGGGAGGAAAGAAATCCCATCATTTCCTTCCCCATCGATTGTTATCCCCCTTTTTAGGGATCTTGATCTTATCCCTTTGGGATATGATCTTAGTCCTTCTCAGGGGGATCTTGGTGCGCCTTGACCAGGGGTGTGGGGCCTTGCCCCCACTACCCACGTTCATGTGGGCCCCCCCATGCAGGTGGGCCCCACTCCAGAACCTTCTAGAACCTTCCCGGTACAATACCGAAAAATCCCGAACATTTTCCGATGGCCAAAATAGGACTTCCCATATATAAATCTTTACCTCCGAACCATTCTGGAACTCTTCGTGACGTCCGGGATCTCATCCGGACTCGAACAACATTCGGTAACTGCACACTAATTCCCATAACAACTCTAGCGTCCTTTGAACCTTAGGTGTAGACCCTACGGGTTTGGGAATCATGCAGACATGACCGAGACAGCTCTCTGGCCAATAACCAACAGCGGGATCTGGATATCCATGTTGGCTCCCACATGTTCCACGATGATCTCATCGGATGAACCACGATGTCAATGACTCAATCGATCCCGTATACAATTCCCTTTGTCTAGCGGTATTGTACTTGCCCGAGATTCGATCGTCGGTATGCCGATACCTTGTTCAATCTCGTTACCGGCAAGTCTCTTTACTCGTTCCGTAACACATCATCCCGTGATCAACCCCTTGGTCACATTGTGCATATTATGATGATGTCCTACCGAGTGGGCCCAGAGATACCTCTCCGTTAACCGGAGTGACAAATCCCAGTCTCGATTCGTACCAACCGAACAGACACTTTCGGAGATACATGTAGTGCACCTTTATAGCCTCCCAGTTACGTTGTGACGTTTGGTACACCCAAAGCATTCCTACGGTATCCGGTAGTTTCACAATCTCATGGTCTAAGGAAAAGATACTTGACATTAGAAAAGCTTTAGCATACGAACTACACGATCTTTTTGCTAGGCTTAGGATTGAGTCTTGTCCATCACATCATTCTGCTAATGATGTGATCCCATTATCAACGACATCCAATGTCCATGGTCGAAAACTGTAACCATCTATTGATCAACGAGCTAGTCAACTAGAGGCTTACTAGGGACATGGTGTTGTCTATGTATCCACACATGTATCTGAGTTTCCTATCAATACAATTATAGCATGGATAATAAACGATTATCATGAACAAGGACATATAATAATAACTAATTTATTATTGCCTCTAGGGCATATTTCCAACAACTTTCTGGGGACATTTCTTCCTGGCCTTCTTGTATCGAGAAGCATTGCACACCGGACAGCTTGTTTTTTCCGCGTGCTCCTTCCGATAAATTATGCAGTCGTTGATGCATGCATGGTATCTAACGTGTGGCGGATCAAGAGGGCACCACGATCTTCTTGGCCTCATTAACACTAGTAGGACATAGATTACCCATGGGAAGAACATCCTTTAGGTACTTGAGATGCTCATCGAGGCTAGTGTCGGTCCATTTGTTTTTAGCCTTCGCCTTCAGGAGTTGGAGCGTGAAACTCAAGCGGGTCACCTCAGGATTGCAACGATCATACAATGGAGTCTTCGAGTCTACCACCAGTTGATCCAGCTTAGCCTCCTCTCTAGAAGCAGCTCTCTCAGTACTCGTCTCCTTGCGAAGCAATGCTTGAAAATGAGGGTCCCGCACGATTGAACTTAGTACCGACGAACTCTGCTGCATGGAGTCCATGTCGTTCTCTCCGCCGCCATGCCCGGCCCCTTCTCCTCCGCCATGTCCGGCCCCTTCTCCGCCACCATGTCCGGCCTCTTCCCCACCGCCATTATCGATCATCGTTTCGTCTTGCCCCATGTCATCATTGCCTGCCCCGTCGGCATCCACAACATCGTCATCCTCATCTTCAGTTATCCACCGAGTATAGCCATCCATGAAACCAGTCATGAGCAGGTGCGCTTCGACACGACCATCGTCATAGGGGTCGAGCCAAACTATTCCTTTGCATTTTCGACATGGACATAAAACCTCTTTCAGGTTATTTTCTTTCATGTCCTGCACCACCGACCGCAAACACCTGTCCACCATCGTTCCACTGACCATCATGAACGTCTGCACGGTAATAATAAAACAAATTGATTATAAAAATGTGTCCATGCATCAAAGTCATACAAAAATTCGGCATGACCTTCCCTAAAAATAGGACATATATGGATCTAGAGTTTGCCCAGAATTCGCTGAAACGGAAATAAATCGGCATTTCGGCAAAAAATAGGCAACTCAAAAGCACAATTTGGCGTCAACTCATGCCACACACACACAATTTCCATAAACATATCACACACACATAAACATATTTCCATTTTGCAAAAGCATGAAATTTTAATCACCTCTATCTCGAGATCGAGCACACGGTGGAGATGATGTTGTAGGGAGATCAAAAGTGCACAAAGCTCTTCTTGACAAAGATAGATCTAGTTAGGGGCAAATAGGTCACTTAACTAAATCCTACATCTACCTAGCTACCTAATTTGGGAGGATACAACTTCAACTAGTGGAGGGGAAGGAAAAGAGAAAGGAGATGCATTAATGGAGGTGGTGTAGTTAGGTAGGAGTAATGAAGAGAGAGAAAGGTAGATAGAAGAGGGAGAGTAATGGGGAGAAGTATTGAGGAAGAAGAAGAGTGAGAGTGGGAGCATGTGGGAGGTAGGGAAAGGGAAGAGAGGAGGGAGGGGAGGATGGGTGGGGAAAAGGTGGTGGGTTGGTGCGGATTAGCGATGGCTGGAGTTAAAAGCGCTCTTTGCTAAGGAAGTAGCAGCAGCGTGCTTTGGGCAACAGCGTTACTGCTAACCGGGACCAAAAAGTGTGCCAATTTGAAATTTAGCAGCAGCGACCTCAGAAAAAGCGCGCTACTACTACACCCATAGCAATAGCGCGGCTCATGACACGCTGCTGCTAAATGGAGTTTGGTGGACACCACCGGTCGATATTTGTAGCAGCGCGGTTTACACCGAGCGCCATCGCTAAAAACTTGTCAGTAGCGAGTTTTCCGCACACGCGCTACTACTAATTAGCAGCAGCGCTCCTTTTTGGCCGTGCTGCTGCTAAGACTCTGTGTATAGGCTTTTCCCTAGTAGTGTTGACTTAACCCAAAAACCGTTTTCCCCCGCCCACCACTTGCCCCCCAAATCTCTCGACCCACCCCGCCGCCGTCTCCCCCATTCGCCGTCGCCCCACTTCGCCGTCTGCCTCGCCGACGCCGACGCCTGGAGCCACTCAGAGCCGTGCGCCGTCGACGCCACCGGAGCCACCCCAACGCCACGGAGCCATGGCCTCATCAACGCCACCGAGCCGCTGCCGACGCCACCGGATCCTCCCTCGCCACAACTGCCTCCCTCGCCGTCACCGGAGATGCCCCTGCCTCCCTCGCCACCACTGCCTCCCTCGCCACCACCGGAGCCATCCTCTGTAATCCCCCACCCCTACTCTCTCTCTCTCTCATGCATAGGTTAGCTAGTTTAATTATGTTAATTATCTAGGTTAGGTCAAAAATTTAGTTAGGGCTTTGACAGAGAAGTAGTTAGGTTAACTAGTTTAATTAGGTTAATTATATAGGTTAGTGCAAAAATTTAGTTAGGGCTTTGACAGAGAACTAGTTAGGCTAACTAGTTTAATTAGGTTAAATATCTAGGTTATTTAGGCAAGTTTTATTTTAAAGATGATCCCCTCCTAGACTTTTATTGTTGATTATATCTTTTCATTGAAGTGGTCATGTTATATCTTTTCATTGAAGTGGTTCGATTGTGCCCAAGTGGCTTTGTTGTTTCAATGAAGCTGAGTGGCCTATATATGTTTTGCCGGAATGTTGATTCATTTCCGTTCCGGCAAATTTCAGGTTCTCGATTTGTCCACTTTTTAGTAAAGTTCATGCCGAATTTTCCGTGAATTTCGGCATGACTTGTGCTACAAACTAGGACATATCGAGTGCCCGGGATTTGCCGCACCAGGAAGGAGTCAATGTTCCTGCAAAACAATAGGCCTTTTTATGTCATTATTCATTTTATTAGGTCTAGAATTAATTGACTAGATTTAATCATAGGAAACATGGCTAGCAACGATGAAGGATGGGTTCTGGTGATTGCGACGACGTCTACCGGGCGGCAGACGAATTTTTTAGCCTTGCCGACGATCAACCGATGTTGTTGCTGGGGCCACCGGTGGCATCGGGGACTGAGACCGACACGCAAACGGATGCTGAGACTGAGACCGGCGCTGAGACTCAGACCGGCATCGAGACCGGTGCTGAGACTGAGACCGGCGCTGCCTCAAGGAGCAGAGCTGGTGTAGAACCGAAAGCAAAGAGGCAATGGCTTCCTAACAAACTCAAGACTACTAGACTGGTGGTCACGGAGGTGGACGACGGCAATTTTGAGCCAAAGGCGCCCGAGGAAGCGCGCTCGTGCTACGGCAATCAAATAGGCTGCATCGTACGGACAACCGCCACCATCAACGATGAGAAACTACAGAAGATAGAAAATATGAGGAGCTCCCTCCTAAAGAAGTTTCACCAGATATTCTTGTTCCCGGGCCGGAATGAGAAGGATTATGAAGATCCAGATGAGGACCCGGCAATGAAGAAGATAAACAAACACGCCATGACCAAGTTTAGCGGCTGCGTTGGCGCTGGAAAAATCGATTGAAAGCAAAGATCATCGACAAGAAGGAACCCTACTCCGAGATTGTAAAGGATAATCCGACAATCACGGAAGAGCAGCTTCAAATATTCAAGGAGGCTTGCAAGGCGAAGCTGCCAAAAAAGTCTAAGTACATGAAGGGGCTTCAAGAGAGGAACATTGGGAGCCACCACCTTGGAAGCCGTGGTTACGGCGGAAAGAGGTCCAAATGGGCCAAGGAGGACGCGAAGCCGCGAAGTCTGGGCATCCTGCACTTTGGTGGAGTTCACCGTCCCGCAGAGGCGTGACGTCCTCAGGGCCCGGCACCATTGGGACCCAGTGAAGAAGGTTTACGAGACAAAACCGGTCATTACGGAGTTCATGAGACTGCTGGTAATTTTAGTTTCTGATCAATTCGACTGCACATGTTAGTCATATTTGTAAACGATCCTTGTGCCTTTTGCAGAGAAAGCAGCACAGGATTGCGGTCGAAAGCGACTCGCCATCTGAGGCATTGGCGAGGCCCAAGTGGGACACTCCATTCAACCGGGCGTTGAACATATTGAAATGACAACCGGTGGATACTCGTCCGTCGTATGGACGCGTGCACGGTGTCGGAGACGGTGCCACGTGGAAGAAGTACTACCGTGAGACCACGGAGGAGAGAAAGGAAAGACGGAGGTTAACTGAAGAAAACATCGACAAGAAGGTTGAGATTGCGGTTGAGAAGAAATCATATCAGATAGTCGCAACAGCGGTAGCTGCCACAAAACAGGTGGTTGCAGATTTGTCTACTTCCTTGGTTCCGGCCGTTTTCACTTGGACAAGGCAAATCTAGAAAAAAAATGCAGAGGACTTTTCCCTTGCTGACTTCTTAGGAGCACCTGCTCCCGCACCCTGCTCCCGCACTGGCTCCCGCACCGGACGTGCTCGGCGGTGCTTCGTCTTTGGCTGAGCTCGACGCCCTCACGGTATCTGTCACACCGGCCCCCTTCAATATAAATGTATAATCTCCCGTTTTCATTGCCTTTCGGATGTCTCACGTCGCAGACTTTTCTTTCCAGGCCGACGAAACCCCGTGCACCATATTGTACACCATCGGTGACCAGAAGGTGGACGTGGGGAAGGCGACGATAATGGATCCGAAGGAACCATTGTTCCACAGCCGGCCGATCCCCGAGCGTCTTCAAGGTTTCCGTGGCGGTGTCAAACCGGGCCACGAGAATTTGCCTCCTCTAATACTAGTGGGGGATGACGACGAGACCCATGGCGGCTTGGTGATTGTTGCAATGGGTGGGTCCTGTTGTGGCCAAAGAGTCTGCCGTGCGGAGGCGGCACCGAGCACACCCACGAGCACGCAGCCTCAAAGAAGGTATGAACATCAACACCCCACCTACCCAATTAGCATCGGGTGTCGGGTTGGGTGATAGAGGACGGGGTAAGGAGGAGGCTCCATTAGTCGCTGATGACGTCGCCATGGATGAGGATGAGGATGACGATGGCGCTGAACAGTATGTCTATACTGGCGCCTCCTCGGGGTTTGAGCGTCATGAGTCAGTGCCTGAATTGATGTCTCAACGTATTATGGACGACCTTCCGGTAGTAAAGAAGTCTAGGAAGAGAGCGAGGAAAGGCAAAAAAACGGATTCTATGATCCAGCTGCCTCAGCAGCCTCGCCTTCAGGGCCGTATAGATATCCCCGATGCGGATAAGTGGCATATCCCCGGTCAACCAATCCTACCTGCAACAGCGCTACGGGCCAGATTCGGTGATCTAAGGAGACTTCATGATGATGTGTTGCGGGTAGAGAAAGGCCTCATCGCCTCAAAAGATCCAAGATACCCACTCTACGTGGTTAACGTTCCGCGGCAAATGTCGTACGTCGACTGCTTCCCCGTGAATAAGTTCTTCCTCCGATTCGATTACATATTCGACATGTTTCACGTGAAGAAGCTGGATTTTACATTTGTCCGCCTTTATGCCTTGCACATGAACTACATCATCGGGGTTGAGCAGATACCTCATATCTGTGTCGCTGACCCGTACTACATGCACGAGGGCTTCTTGGGAGTCTGCGCAAAGCACGGTGGATACGCGAGGGATTACATCGTCAGTTTCATGCTCGCCAATAAGGACAAGGAGGCGATTCTCGTGCCTTATCATCCCGTGTAAGTCATCCGCGCCACTATCCTTCCTTCGATTTCAATCATTCATTTGCACGGTGGAGGCTAATTAATTTGAGGTGTACTTATTTTGCGCAGCGGCGGGCGTGCCATCCTCATCATCCTCTACCCCCGATTCTCCCACGCTCTTTACTTGGACTCGTCGAAGAACATTCACAAAAAGGATTACACCCACATCAAGGATGTTCTCCACGGTGCTATGTTTTACTACCAAGCAAGGGGTGGAGAGGTCGAGGACAAGAAGAGAAGAGGCGGCGGTCGCCTTCAGCCATAAGACCGACTTCTGCTGCATCCAAAGAACCGAACGATTCTCTTAATGATGGATTCTATGTCCTACACCACATGCCGGAGTACGACGGGATCACCAGAACCTTCGCATGTCACCTAGATCCGGCGATGCCCATATTCTGCAATGGGCAAAGGGCATAGGAGATATCGAGGATCATCGACTTCGAGCTGAGTTCTATAACATCCAGCGCGAACTTGCCCAAATCATCATGAAGGAGGTCGTCGGAAAAACAGGGATGTTCTACGGAGAAGGACAAATGTCGCGGGAAGACGTCCGAACATGGATAGCCTCTCAGCGTCTCGACATGAAGCCTTTCACTAAGCTCGAGGACTATCTCCCTGACATGGATGGATGGCACGACATGGTGGAGTGATTGTCGATCTATGACAATGTGTCCGTTTAGTCCATACTTTCTGTATGACAAAACTTTGAGTTATGCACGGTGAAACTTTATTTGTGATGTAATTAAACCGTCCTCCTCCTCGACTAGCGAAAATCACTCTAGTTAGGGCATTTTGGGTACGATGAACTTTGTTATTTATGCTTATGATATGTTGTTTCTATTTTTGCCAAGTCTGTCTCTTTTTGTTGCTCAACTATATATGTTGCATATCATCGACTCATGTGACGATGCAGGTGCATAGATCATAGATGGCGAAGAAGTGCTACGCCAGGAGTATATATCTGACGAGTGGCCGGAGTGTCGAGCCCAGTGTACCGGTTTCCGGTTTCCGGCGACGTGCAGTAGTTAGTTTAGGTTCACGCTAATGCGAGAGAGGGATACGAACTCATGTACTCAAAGTGATAGCTCTTCTCGCGTATATCATTGTTTAGATGGATGACGATGTATTTGCAAGTAATCGAGACTTGTATCACTATTTTCGAGATGATGAAGAGAGACCACTTTGTGTTGGATGATGATTATGATGATGACATGATTTGATGAGACTAATTGTATGTATATGCGATGATTACATTTGTATGTGTATGATATGCTAAAGATTATTGTATAAAGCCTATTCAAATATAAAACAAATATGTAGGAAAAAAACTAATAAAACTAGTAGTAGCGAGGGGGGAAAATTTAGCAGTAGCGTCGCCTTACCAGTAGCGCCTCCTTGTAAAAAGCGCTGCAGATAATATCAGCAGCGCCCTTTCCTAAAGAGCGCTACAGCTATTCATGTATAGCAGTAGCGTGGGACAACAGGCGCTACTGCTATAAGTTAGCTGTAGCGCCTTATTAGTAGCGCCGGCCCCCGCGCTACTGAGAGGCCTAAAACCCGCGCTGCTGCTAAGCTTTTCCCTAATAGTGTAAAACTAAGACTAGGCAGCTCAGTGTTATAGAGGATGTACCTCCAGAGTGGATTTTTGAAACCCGGGTGTATTAGAGGATCTTATTTTAAATACTTTGAAAATCACATTTGAGGTTTCAAAAAATTCTGAAAAAATTTCTACGTGATCATATGGATGTATATTGCACATGTGTAAAGTTTGGTGATGAAATAAATAAATATGCGACCTATATAAAAATGACAAAATGGTGATTTCCAAATAGTGAATAATGCATGCACTGTTCATCTTTCTAAAATCACGATTTTGTCATTTTTGTATAACTCACATGGTTACTTATTTTAGCATCAAAGTTTACACATGTGTAATATACATTCATATAAACATGTTGATTTGTTTTCATAATTTTTTGAAACTTCAAAAAAGCATTTTGGCACAGTTCAAAAAATAGGGCTCCAATACACCCAGGTTCCAAAGTGACTTTTTGATGTACCTCTACCTTTCTATAGATATGGGCCCCACTCTTACATGCTTCTAGAACTAGTAGTACCTTATTCACTGTAGTATAAAAGTAGTGTTACATACGAGTACAGTCGCTAGTACAGAAGTTGGAATCTTGAGCAAATAAATGATAGACATCCTAGGAAACAGATACACATATGTTTATCATCGAAGACCTGAGCGTTTCACTTGCAAACATCCGAAACGGAAGGCTTAACGTCAGATGCACATACAGATTAGCTTCACTCAGTTGCAAACTGCCAAATAGGTTGGTTGGTTGGTTAGCCAAAGTCAACTCAGTGTCCGCTTAATGTAGGGACGCCTCGGCCAACCACAATTTTGAACAGCATGCGTAAGCAAAATGAAACAGACTTGACGCATGGTCAGAACCATCTATCACTGGAGATATAAAGCATCCACACTCATTCATGAGACAACAAAAGATATAGAAAATCTCCAGTGTACCAAATACTACAAGAAAACTGGAGTAAATGTGTTACCTTTTGTGAGCCTTTTTCTTGGTTGCTCACATATATAGTACGTACACAATTGAAGTTATTAATAATGCATGCCGCCCGTAGACATTTAGCAAATATGAGTATATTTAATTAGCCTAATTAGCCATCATTATGTATAACTTTTGTTTGTCAGTTACTACTCGGGCGCCCGACCAACACCATCCTCTTGCCCTACAAATACTCGGGTCCGGTGTTCTATTCACTCAAAAACATATATAGCGACTAATTAAGTGAAATTTGTGACAAGTGAGTTCTCTATCTTTGAGATTCATGCATATATAGTGGCAAATCTAGTGTGGCTACGGTTCCTGTGGCACAATGGAGGAGGAATTGCTCGCCTTCTTCCCTAATGGCATCCGGGCCTTGCTTGTTGATGATAATACAACATTTGTAAACTCGGCTCGCACGATGCTCAATCTGTTGCACTTTAAAGGTAACGATTACTTTCTTTTGTTTTGATTAGATCTAGCTAGTCAGTTGTTGAAAGCAGTGTGGGACGCATGAGCTTCATTTATGAGAACCCCCATCTATGCTCTTGGTTGGAAAGGACCGTCTTATGTTCTTTCTATGCATCTAGCTATTGTGATTAATTCTTTCAGTTCTCCTTCTAAATGTTACACCAGGTTTTCTTTTTCCAAGAGAGATGTTCTTTCTTCGACTAATCGATGTTCAGAACGATATTGGGAATACATCGCTTTCGCGCCAAATTATGCCTTTGATTTTTCGATGCAATAAGTCGCCTTCGCGCCAATTTATCCTTTTAAATTTTTGACTTTGAACACAAAAAACTTGATCGCGATCTACCTTCTGCTGCACTTTTCATTTTATTTTGGTCACTACTATGCACAGTATTCAATATTTTTTAGTGTTGACATATTGATTGTAATACAAAACATTCTTTAAATGAGCCTTCACATATGTTTGTACAGCTAAAAATTACCATATTAATTAATATGCCAAAAACATATTAATTCAAGAAAAAAATAAGAAGCTTATTTTATGGCTCAAAAGGATAGCGTGAAGATACATGGAACTATGGTAAAAGTCACACGGTCTTGTATATAAGGTTACCATCTGTATTTCTCATCATAATTAGGACTTACAATCACATAGGTAATACAACTCTATTTGCGCATATACATGAGTTCCCCTAGTTTTTGATATTTTTATAGCAAATTGTCACATTCTTTGGTATATACAGTGGCTACATGCAAGACACCAACCGCAGCCCTACAGTTTCTCTCAAAAAATCAAAAGGATATCATCGATGTCGTCCTCGTTGATAGTCACAGGGCATCAACATGCGGTTTTGACCTGCGCGCTATAGTCGAGCGGGACCTCCGCATCCCAGTCATCTATTGTAAGACCATAACTTACTCCAAGTGTAGACAGCTCTAGTCAGTACCTGTTACATGTCCTTCTACTCATGCAAGTGGAATAACTTTGAATCCATGCAGACATGTCGCGGGAAGACCCAATTCACACCACCGGGGATGAGACCCTTTCCCGGATGGTGCAAGCAGCAACGTTCATCATCAACAAGCCGCTCGACGCATCCGAGCTGGGTAGCCTGTGGAGGGTCATTGCGTACCGTAGATTGGCTTGGGACGCGAGGAAAGTCAATGGCCACAACGGTCATGGCAAAGGCAAACATGCATCTCCCTCCTTGGTTGGAGACAAAGGTCGTAGCCTCTCGTCATTTCCACCAGGTTCATCTGCTGATGACGGGGATGACGACAATGAGATAGAGTCTCGTGCTCACTTCAAGGTGGTCCGGGTTCACACCGAAACTAAGAAACAGACCCATGATCCCCATGGAGAAGGTTCCTCTAAAACCCACAAACACCACATCGTGTGGTCACCGCTCCTCAAGGAAAGGTTCAAGTGTGCTGTGGAAGACATGGGCATCGGTACGTGTCTCATCCATGGAGATAGAGTATCACCCTCTCTAATCTCTACACTAACTTTGTAACATATGTTTTTCAGTATGCACACATCTGTTGAACATTTATCAAATGGTGGGATAAATTTTGACAGAAAATTAATAGTCATTATAACTAAGTTTATGTTAACCAAGATAAACACATGATACATGCTAATGTTTATTTTATATAGAACACAAAATGTTGTTAATTTTTTAAAAAAAAGTAAGGATTGAAAACTTGGCCTTTTTTTTGCTGCAATAATACAGTTATCGAGGGAAACAAGTATTAGTTTATTTTCTAAGACTGATAATTTAGGACTAAAAAGTTGTTCGCTTTGATAAATCAACTAGGACACCCAAGCAAGATACTGGAGCACATGAACGTGAAAGGCCTAAAAAGGCACCACGTGGCTAGCCACCTACAGGTGGGTCAGGTTCTTCCAAAGTCATTTAGGAGTAGTCATTTGCACTCTTACTCTTTTTACATATAAGCAATGTAGAAATTTAAAGGCTTTATTGTTTTGTAGTTTTCTCTCATTTTGTCTCGATGCACATATATGTATAAATTGACTTTTTGCATGGACTGTTCTAGCGATATATAGTAGACTTTTGCCAACACCTAAAGAAAATCCAAGGTGCATACTTTTGTGCTAACTGCATTTTTGGTAACATTAATGGTTCCTAATTAGAGTACCGGTTCAAGATTTGCTTAAAAAAACAGTTCTAGAACCTAAGGTATATAATTTATGGGAGCTGCAATTTTTAATATTAGGCTGGTTGTAGTGGGAGTATCATATACTAGTATCATGCATATGATATTAATGATGATGTTTGTACATCCATAGTGCATAGTATCATAGATTAGTATCATAAGTGGTCTCATTTATTGTCATACATGACACATAGTAATATAATATTTATTATGATACAGTATCTAGCTATGTTATTATAACATTCCCTCTTTTCTTTAATTACCTGCCACATAAGTATGTTTACAAGTCTCAAACGCATGATACCAGTTATGTTACCCCACTATGGCTAGCGTTATTGCTTCATAACACCATTCTACACATAAAATTAAAGACGCCTTATTAAATCTTTGACCATGACTTACGGTGATCTCCATCCATCGATGCAGAAATACTGTGCGAAGCTCCAAATGAAGAATGACAGCCCGCGCTCAGGTGACCGCCCTCCACCGGCGACCCATATCATTCAAACCACCCATCAGCCGCAGATATCCTCCGTCGATAGGGCCTCGAACATCTCTGCTATGCCCTTCGCCGTGTTGGAACTTCGTCCACTGGATCGATCACATCAAATCACAATGAACACGCACACGCAAAACTTTCACCAAAGGCACGTGTCGTGCCTCTCCTCTCTTTATTTTCTTCTTTTCTTATCCACGGTTACAACTTGATCTCACGGCCAGGGCTGTATATATATACACACCCAGGTGCCTAAAGATACGACTCAATCCTTCTCGTATTTGGACTTTGACTACTAACTTAGCATGACACGGACTGGACATTACGTAGACTAACCGGACTACTAACTCCTAACGTGAGCTTAACTAGTACTACTAGCCGGACACAAATAGATCGCTGTCCAACTTGTGTACGTTACTACCATGCAACAGAAACAAACCTAACTTTCAAGATTATGCTAACAATCTCCCCGTAATCTTGACTTGTCATCTCTTCATGCTCCTTCTCATCTTGACTCGCTGGAGATTCACGACTTGATGATCCAAACTCCGACGTATGACCTGGACTACCAACCCACACGGTCGCATCTACGCGTGCAACGTGCAAGACTGGACTCATCAGTCTTCACGTCGTTCAACTTAACTGGTCACTGTCCCACTACACGCCAAGCTTGATCTTCAACGGTCATATCCGTACACTGAGTATCACCCGCCTGGAAACATGTAGCGCCTCCTTGCTCTACAATGTTGTGCCACCGCCATTGCTTAGCCGCTGCCTTGCACTCGGTCCGCACCATACTCCTTGTACTTGCTTGCAGTAGATCCACTCTCCACCGGTCGCACACCTCCTTGCTTTACGATGGCTTCGCCTACCACCGTTCGCCTTCGGCATCACACCGAATCCACACTGGCCGCAACCAGGACGCTCCACGAGGACATGGACATGACTCACGGAACACCGTGCACATCGCTTCCACTCCAACGACTCCACACGAATCGAGCACTTGGACACGATGGCGACTCACAGGCATAGCGACGACTGATCGTGCAAACACGCACGACACCTTGACTCATCCGACTCCCCTGGATGACGATCTTGATGAGCTCCAGCGCCACACCTCGGCACCATCTCTCCCATCAACGATCTCCTTCCATCACCTTGCCGACGACATCCTGCCGCCTCCCTCCATGTCGCTCTGCTGAACGACGATCGCCCGAACCTCCTCATTGCTGCATCACCCAGCGCTGACATCACCCATCGCTCCTCGTCGCTGCACCATCCAGCGACCATATCGCCTGCCCTGAGGCGCTAGCAGATCGCCACCCCGGGGCAAGCTCTCGACTCCTGAACCTTGCTCCGATACCAATTGTTGGAACTTCGTCCACTGGATCGATCACATCAAATCACAATGAACACGCACACGCAAAAACTTTCGGCCAATGGCACGTGACGTGCCCCTTCTTCTATTTATTTCTTTTCTATTTTCTCCTCTCACGTGATACAAAAGACTCACAGCCAGCCGTGTATATATATACACACGAACAACGCCTAGCTAACCGACTCAGACTAGTCCAAGACCTACACGAACCCAACATGACACGTACTACTAATCCTAACCAGACTCCAATCGTGACATGGCCTAAACCTACGACTACTCAAACTCTTGTTTATACATGACTCTACCACAAGATTACCTAACAATCTCCCCCTAATCTTGACTCGTCATCTTCCTCATGCTCCTTCTCATCTTGACTCGCTGGAGATCCACGACTTGACGATCCAAACTCCGACGCATGATCCGGACTACCAGTCCACACGGTCGCTTCTACGCGCGCAACGTGCAAGATTGGACGCACCATCACGCCGGTGGTACCGATGCCCCTCTTCCGGCATCATGGCCTTCGTCTTCCCAACAACAAGCCGTGAAGGATGTCTTCAGCGACATTGCACCGATGGACGTGCTAACAAAGGGGCCGCCTTCCTCTAGCTACAACCCGAATACCTTCCCGCAGGTGTTCTTTGGGCCATTTTCCTACCAAGGCCCATCTCTGCAAGCATCAGACGCACCACCTGCGAATTATGCGGGCGATCATGTCACTGCAGCTTCACAGTATCGTATTGGCTCTCTTGTCCCCCAGTCTTTTGCTGCAGAAATAGAAGCTTTCTTTGGCAGCACTGAACAGACAATGGAAGCGTCCGAAAATGGTGCCGGCGCCGGCACATTTGTGCCGCCTGATCAGGCGGATGCCGTGGCTTCAGCGGAAGAAGATATTGCAATGGTGGCCGAAATGATGGCTACACCATCAGACGTTGCTCTTGCCATGGCATCATATGAAGCAACGGCTCTGAATACGGATGAGCAGTTCATGTTTCCACTAGAAGCACTTCGGGGGCTGGATGTGCCCATGGACATCAACAACAACAGGGTCACCGATGATGGAGCTATGACGTGGCTGAATGGCGAGGGCGACGTCCAAGACTATGACTTTTTCTAGGCGAGCTTATCTTCCTTGACTAGTACTCCCTCGTAAACTAATATAAGAGTGTTTAGATCACTACAGAGAGAGTACATTACTGAGGAAGAATAATAGTTTGGTGCATTAGCGGCCAGTGCAAGTAAACCTATGTATGGCTAACTACATGTATGCACCCGGTTATAGTAGACAGGATAATGGAACAACTTTTATGTTCAGATATCCTTCTTATATACTCTCTCTGCAAAGAAATATAAGAGTGTTTAGATCATTAAAGTTAGGATCTAAACGCTTTTATATTTCTTTAAACAGGGACTACTATCCTTATTAGATGAAAGTGTTTATTATTTCACTATAAATGTCTCAAACTGTTCTCTTTACTTTACTTGAAATCTATTCCAGCAATTTCCTCGACTCAAACAAAATATAACTCTTCTTGTGTCTGAATGGTCACAACTTATTTCCCACATAATGGTCAGAACTTGTCGGTTCCTGCTATGTCGGAGTTGGGGGGGGGGGGGGGGGCGCAATGCCAATGGTGCTACAGCTGGCATGAAATTATTTGAATTTTTTTGTGAAACACATGTATAATAGGTATGAGAAAAAATTCATAAGAGTATACCTGTATTTTCAAAACAGGCCAACTTTTTGTTGTTGGACCAGATTTTTTTTGGACAGCCTACAAATCACAAAATTTTCAAAAAGCAATTTCACACCTTGGCACAAAACACATGTAAGTTTCCATGGTTTTTTTTATATTTTTGCTTTAAATATGTATTCTGAAAAAAAAAATACCGAGTTCGGTCACCACTCGGGTGGATGGTCCATTCTCTCTCCCTCCCTCTCTGTATTTGCTTGTGCGTGTATGTGTGATCGAATAGAACTTATATATGTATTGTCCTTCTATTTTACAGTTCACTAGACCATGATAGCGCGCCTTGTCGCGCCCGTCCATTTCTAAAAGTATATATAACAAATGAAGTTTCAGAATACTTGATGGTTGGATTGGAAGGTTGCTATGCTTATCAGCGCCACAATTGTATATTTCAATGTTGTCTTCATAATTGCACATTAAAAGGGCAAAAGAGGAGGCACTACTTATCAGCTACCATATTTTCTCTTTTCACAAAAAATGCACCATATTTTCTCTTTTTTTTGCGGCAAATCATATTTTCTCGACATGAACAAGGGCCAAAAAAAATGTATGTATGTCTAAGCATGCATTATAAGCCATGAACAATATCAAATAGATGTTATAGCAGAGGAGAAATCAATATCTCAACCTTGCGTTCCAACCGCAAACCAAAAAAAGAGAACATTATCACCTCGAGCTTGTGCTCTTACATTCACATTGTATGCATTTGCACGTAGGCAAGCAAATCACGAAATAAAGTGATAATTTAATCAAAGTCAATCAGTTTGCCAGGCAAAAATAGACTATAATGTAAGTGTTTTTTTTTACATCTTTCAGCGACATCACATCAACATACATGCAGTTTCCAGCCGTTGAGAGAAATAATCAAGACCTATGGATTTGTGAGGAAAAAAGCGATAGAAGTAGAAATAATCAAGATCTAGCCCCGTGACTGCATCGTAGATCTCTGGTAAGCGTCACAAAACCAACATATACTCATGCTTAAACAAACATGTTTGGTAAAAGTAAGTGTTGAAAAGACATAGAATAAAATTACCCATGACGGCATTCCGCCTTTTCGTCTGTGATTCTACGTTGCCTGTGACATATGAATCGGTTTCTACAGTCTTGTGTGCTTCACTCAAGGTTCAAGATGATATCTTAGACAAAGACAGTCACACTGAGCCATCAGACAATAACGGACACACTACTCTCACTGGTGGAAAAAAGGCCTTTGGTCGCGGTTCGCAACTGCCATTAGTCGCGGTTGGGCAACCGCGACTAATGCCCCCCACCTTTAGTCGCGGCTGCTTAAGAACCGCGACTAACGGCCCGTCCACGTGGGCGCCAGCGGACCGTCAAGCGGAGGACCTTTAGTCGCGGTTCTTTCCGCCAACCGCGACTAAAAGGCCGCCTGAGTTTAGGGTTTTAGGCCCCCCCTAAACCTGTTTTCTGTTTAATTTGTATTGTTTTATTTCTTTTGTGCTTTATTTTAATTTTGAAGGAGTTTCATATATTCTACGGTACTACATACATGCATATGAATGTACAATTTCAAATAAATTTGAAATTAGAACCAAAAGAATTCAAGAGGAATATACAATATATATTCAATATCATCGGATGACCATATACAATTTTGAACAAGTTTCCATACATGATTTAATGCATATAAAGTTCTACGTCCTCGTAATAGTGTTCTCCTTTAGGATGGAGGACTTCCTGCTGAACCACCCAGCTAGTTCCTCTTGAAGTGGTCGGAAGCGAAGCTTACGACTAAGCATCATCCGGAGGTTATTCCTCCGAGCATTGGTATCACTCGAACCCGCTCAGAGGTGTATCTCCGGATCATCTCATAGACATAGTATCCACATAGATTGGTCTCCGGTGGCTGAATATCCCCAGCATTCTTAGGCTTTGACCTTTTGAATTCTAGCTCTTTTTTGAATTCACCGACCTTTGTATCTACGAACCGTCTCCAAACCCTACGAGGCAAAGAAAATTAAATGAACAAGAGAGTTATTAGTTACTTGATATTAGGAAATGAACGAAATAGGCCGATCGATATAGAGCGCAAATGAATGAAAATAATTACTTCTGCAGCATTCTTCTCATGCCGCCCCAAAGCTTTGGATCCATATTCAGAGAGTCGTGGACGAGACATTCTGAGGTGTTAACTTTAATTACTAGCAGAATCCAGTGGAACCTGCGGACACGATACATGCACAGAACGTCATGCATAACTCATCGATTAGCCGGCCACATACCATGCATGGAGTAAACAAAAGAGAATGTGCTCAAGACAGAAACACTCACCCAAAATGGTAAGGAAATAGAATATCACTTTTGAGTTCCTGCTTTGTAAGAAACTGCCACAGGTCTGCCTCCACGTCGGCGGGTTGACGCTCCAACACATGTCCATTAACGATGTGTGGGTCAATGAACCCAACATCATGGATGTTCCTTACTCTGCATTCCTTAATCTTCATTCTGCATGTATAATAGCGGACACAACAATATAGTTAGGACATATATATAGTGCAGGCAATATGAACGAGATGGGGTAGAAATTAATAAATCACTTACGTAACGTAGCAACCGATGATAGATTTGTCGAGCTCAAGGCAGATTGAAAAGCTGGAACAATTCACTCAGTTCAATTTGTACATAGTAATGTTTGAAGTGATGCTCATGTCTAACTTCCGCATAAATATATTCTTTGGCGTTTTTATTTTTATGTAACCCTTGTACCATTTCAGCAGACCTTTCATTTGTGGAGGTAGATCCTTTTCTCGCAGTGCTCGACGAGAGGCCCATTCTTGACATATGTAATTACTACCTCCTTCACCGGGCGCCTCATCAAGGCCTAACAGTTCACGAAGAGTAATACCTAAGTTGGCCGCTTTTTCTCTGGCACTCGTTACAGTCAATCCCTGTGTTGCCGCAGCTTGTATTATCTCGGTGTCATCCGGACATAATGCTTCCACTATAAGCGGGCAATCGATTGTTTACTTTGTTCCCGAGCTGGGCAACTTGTTTCCGCTTATTTTACTTTCGGCCTTCTCCGCTCTTTGTTCTCCTTGAACATGAGTGCCTGCCTGTGAAGTTCACGTGCATAGTCGTTAGGCAGATTCTTGGCGGCTTGGGACGGTGTGCTCAAAATGACTTAGCCCACTTCTTTTGCTCATCGAAAATACCGGCTTGGGCTCGGGCTCTCTTTTCTTCTTGCAGTCCGCCTTCCATTTCTCCAAATCAGCAGCCATGTCGCGTCGACTTCCTCGGCACTACGTTCCCAAGGCCTTGTGGGGAGAGGCTTCAGTGATGGCTCCGGTACCTTTGTGGTCTTAGGTACATAAGGGTCCGGGTTAATAATCAGACTGCTCCTGCTTCTTTGCGGAGGTGGATTGGGGCGGCGTCGATCACCCGCCGGACGAGGATCGGGGCGGCGGCTGATCACCCGCGGACGTTGTGGGATCGGGGCGGCGTCGGGCCGACGTGACGGAGGTGTAGGTGAACCGCCACCACCACCACCACCGCCACCACCGCCACCGCCACCAACACCACCGTAGGGGGGTGGGCATGTTGTCCTTGGTGCCTCGCCTGGACACTTGATAAACTTAGTTTGCCATAGAATGAAATGGCGCTTGACATCTCCAAGTCTTTTTCTCCCTTCGTGTAGCAATGTCAATCTCAGGTCCTCAAACCCTTGGACTATGTCCTCCACCGTGACACGAGCATAGCCATCTTGAATGGGGTTGTTGTGGTGGAGTGCTCCGTAAACATGGTAAAGCATCGCCGATGGCTACCTTCATGGACATGTTCCCGATAGGATAATACAGATGACATTCTTTCATCTCCTTTATATCGCCCACGGGTAGCGAGGAGGCTCCGGTGCAGTAATTTCGACCACCAGAGGCTCCGTGCAGTAATTTCGATCGTCGGTGCATCTGCACCAGCCGGTGGGGCCTCCGTGGAAGCCACGCCGCTTCTCCGCTGCCGGCTTCCGAGATCCGCCGGATGATCTTCATGCTGCACCGAGCTGCATCTCTTTCGCTACTAGTACACTCATGGTTTTCTTCATCACATCCATTTCCGATGCCAACGCGCCACAACATCTGATTCCCGATCCATCTTTCTCTTACGGCTTCAGAACCGTCACGGGTCATCGCTGGGGGAACCCTATTTTCCACGGAATGTGCCCCATGCCTCTTACACGTCCTCCGTGTTCAGGATTCCCGAGGGCTTTTGTCAGCGCGTCGTTCTCTCTGTTGAACTTGATCTTCCCCTGTTGAGCATCCTTCATTGCGTCAATAAGGGCTTGGGTGGGTTTAATTAATTTGCCCCGGTAAACACACTCCCCTGTCTCCGGGTTCGGCGTTCCCCATGCCCGTACCACCAGCTTTTGGCCCTTGGGTCCCATCCTCCGCGTGCACGGATTCCTCGCGCCCTCATTTCGTTCTCCATCTTCTCCAACCTAGGCACCCAAATGCGATACCCTCCTGGCCCCATAACATGATTGTACT
Source organism: Aegilops bicornis (assembly GCA_021605145.1). NCBI lineage: Eukaryota > Viridiplantae > Streptophyta > Magnoliopsida > Poales > Poaceae > Aegilops > Aegilops bicornis. The sequence continues at coordinate 651,171,713 of CM038674.1, forward strand.
CCTTCTTAGCCGCATTTTCCTTATTTTTTCGATATTTGAATGAACTGCTCCGATTTCTTTTTGCTTCACAAATTCTGGCCAATCATGTTTCAGTTTCTCATATTGTCCTTTGAAATCCGGAGTCTTGTTCCGCTTGACAAAGTCATGGGCTAGATTTTGCTTGAATTTCCGGAATGCGTCGGCCATCTTATGAAGAGCGAACTGTTTGACTAGCCTCCTCCTCTCCTTGTTTTCCTCAATCTTGTTACCCTCCTCATCGAATTTGTTGTATTCCGGAGGTAGAACGAAATGTTCCATAAGCTTCTTGAAGCAATCTTTTTTGTTCTCTTATCGACAAAAGTGAAACCATCAATTCGTGCCTTCTTTGGCTCATTCCACTCTGGACGGTGATCGAGACGTTGTCTCTAACAATGGCTCCGCATTGGCTGACAAACTTGGTGGCGTTCTTGCGGGGCTCCGGTGACCTGCCGGTTGCACCCGTCGACAACCTCGATGGTGCATGTTTCTCCTTGTTTCATCGTCTTGGTTGAGCCACGCTTTGACGACGTACTCGATTGTTTCGACGATCCGCCGAGGGCTAAAATAAGAAAGAGAGTCGCGTTAGTACACACATATTTATTCAAATCAGTTAGTTTGTATCACCGGAGGCTCAATGTATATATATACCTCGGCGCGGAGGTGGTTGCTACTTCCATTTGAAGATCGTCGTTTATCGACGCTTGTTCGGCATCATCTTCTTGTGGCGCCCTTCATCTTCACCGTCAAGGTTCAGATAAGAAGAGATATCATCTTCTTCTTCTCCGGTCGGCACATATAGAATATCGCCGTTTATGATGCCGAACATATGTGCTTCACCGTCCGGATCATAGTTGTCCATAATCGGGTCAGCTCTATCGTCCGCCATTATGTCAGTCCTGAAAACATGTAGTAAAAACAAATTAATTAAGTGAAGAAGGCGGTGGCGGTGGCGGTGGCGAAAAGGCGGTGGCAAAAGGAGGGGCGAGGAAGGGGTGGGAGAGGGTGTCGCAGAGCGCGAGACGGGCGGCAGACGACGCAAGGCCACGGAGAGGGAGGTGAGGACAACACACACGGAGAGGGAGGCGAGGACAACAGACAACCACGTCTTCACGAATGTCATTTTTAATTTTTAATAAAGCAAATAGTGTTTCTGGTCGTACGTCGTCGGCTATTTTGCATGAAAGTCCCTTCGTTTCTGAGAATTTTTTTGAGCGAACCGTGTATTCGGATTCATTGAATTTTTTTGAGCAACTTTCATGTATATAGTTTTTCGATCTGAGCTACGGTTTAATTTCTAATGATTTTACAAAGATTTTAGAATTTTCAAAGACTATTTAAATTAACATGAATGGAATTATGACGTCGGCAGAGTGTCGAGATGACATCAGTAGTTCAACAGACCGGTTCATCGGTCAAAATGACCACTGGGTCCTACATGTCATACTCAGAGGGACTAACAGTAGTTCATTTTAATTAAACAGTGTTAATTAGTAGGGCCCCACATGTGAGTGACCGTTTAGGTTAATTAATTAATTTTATTTATAAAAATGTTTTTGTTAGATTAATTACGCGATGGGGCACACTGTCGGTGACACTGGGTTGCCTAGTCGACATGTTGATTGGGTCAACCCAGTCAACGGGCCGTGGGGCCCACTTGGCGGCGACCTGTGACCTCGGTCACCACATCGGCGGCCAGCCGGAGCAACGCTGGTGACCAGAAACGCGGCGGCGCTCGCCGGACTTTGCCATAAAATGCGCACAGGGGGTCTTTTAGCGCGGGACTTGGCACGTTCGATCGGGGAAAAGGATGTCGCGTCGATCTACAACACTCACGCATCTCAAACAGACGGAGTCGACGGCAGGCGTCGACTACGGGCGACGCCGAATTCGGCCGAGGTGCGGCAAGCAGCCGAGGGCAAGAGGAGACGAGCTAGAGGCTCAAGCGAGCGAGGCGGCAGCATCGAGGCCGCCGGCCGAGGGCGAGGGGCGACGGCGGCGCGCCGAGGGCGAGGGCGACGGCGGCGCGCCGAGACGAACAAAGTAGAATCGGAATCGGAGAAGACGAGAATCGAGCCTTGTATTTATAGCCCCCCCTTTAGTCGCGGTTGGCGACGAGACCATGATTAAAGGTACCCTTTAGTCGCGGTCGCCTGCCCAACCGCGACTAAAGGGTTTTTGGCGGTTTTTTGCGTTCCCGCGCCCCCCCCCTTTAGTGGCGGTTGGCCCCGAGACCCGCGACTAAAATTGCCTTTAGTCGCGGGTCGCCCGCCCAACCGCGACTAAAGGTTTTTGGCGACCAAAGGCCTTGTGCTGCCTCACGCCCAAAGTTTAGTCCCACCTCGCTAGTTGAGAGAGCTCGAGAGTGGTTTATAAGCGCTTCTGCGGCAACCCTCTCGAGCTCCTCTCAACTGCAGCTTCAGGCCTAATCTGTCACTAGCTATGTGCCTGGGCCTACTTGGCCTCCTGCGGGCCTGAATCCTGGCCCATGTAGGGTTTCTAGTCGTATTCAGCCGTGGGGGTCCGATGGCGGCACTATTTTGGCGGGTTTTTATGCTCATGCCCCACCTTTAGTCGCGGTTGGTTCGGCCGATCATGACTAAAGGCCCGCAGTTTAGGGTTTTAGACCCACCACCAAACATGTTTTCTGTTTAATTTGTATTTTTTTCTTTTTATTTTGTATTTTTTTCTGTTTAATTTGTTTTGTTTTATTTCTTTTGTGCTTTATTTTAATTTTGAAGGAGTTTCACATATTCTACGGTACTACATACATGCATATGAATGTACAATTACAAACAAATTTGAAATTAGAACCAAAAAAGAATTCAAGAGGAATATACAATATATATTCAATATCATCGGATGACCATATACAATTTTGAACAAGTTTCCATACATAATTTAATGCATATAAAGTTCTACGTCCTTTGTATCTATGAACCGTCTCCAAACCCTACGAGGCAAATACAAATAATATGTCAAAAATAAAACTAATTCAATTCAATATGTTAAAAATACAAATAATATATCAAAAATTCAGAAAAATAGAACTAATTCATTTCAAAATTCTAAAAATACAAATAATATATCAAAAATTCAGAGAAGTTCTTCCCGGCCGCCTCTGTCTTCCCACAAGTTCTTCGGCCGGTCTTCCCGCCATTTCTTTCCGCCTATGTCTTCCCGCCATTTCTTCACGCCTCTATCTTCGCGTGACGATGCTCCTTTTATAGGCACGGCGCCGCTTCTTCTTTGTCTTGTTCCTCCGATGTCAGGCGTGGCGCTACCCACGTCTGTCTAACCTTTAGTCCCGGTTGCACCAACCAGCGGGACTAAAGGTTAGATGACCAGCTCTGGATTCCTCTTCTTCCCGCCATTTCTTCCCTGTCTTCCCGCCTCTTTCTTCCCGCCACTTTCTTCCCGCCTCTGTCTTCCCGCTCCCATTTTTCCGCCATTTCTCACTACATATATGTAGCCCGGCTTGGCCAGCATTATCACATCTCTACAATCTCTCATCACTCTCTCATGGCTTCCACCGCACCCACTCTAACCTACCAGCAGGTGGAGGAGCTTTGCGCCTCGAACTACCCTTGTCCACCAGCTGGAGCCTAAGCGCCGGCGGCGTGCAGTCCCTCCGTCCCTCGGTGCTGCGTGGCGGCCATCACGAACCACTACTACCTCGACCTCACGCCGGAGCAGCGGATGAATCCCGGGCATCCCGATAACCAGCATACTTGGGACGCCTTCTTCATCAATCGGCGTGGTGGCGCCGCCAGTATGAGGAGGACGGTCCGCCTCCGGAACTTCCACGAGGCGGCCGTCGGCTATGGTGGTATGGCGGACTCTGCAGAGCGTCATGGACTACATCACGGTGGCGATATCCCCGCTGCGCTACCCTCGATTCGAAGCCACGGCGCCGCCCGGCAATTTACAGCGGCGGCGGCAATGACGGCAGCGGCGGCGGCGGCAACTTAGAAGCGGCGACTACCGAGACAACGGCGGCGGCTATGAAGACTACGGTATGCATATTATACGCCTAGGCAGGAGTATGACTAAATCACTCCAAATTTCATGTATCATCGCGGTATCTCGAATCATTCGAAAATGGACACCAAACACATCACGGGTAATATAATTCACATGATCCATTCAACAAAGTTTGGTACAATAAATTATTACACATCATTTTTCTTCCCTTGTGTCCCTGCTTGCTTACGATTGTGCCGTATCCATGGAGCATCCTCATCATTTAACTTAATGCTTGGGTCGGTGTTCACTTTGAAGGGCGGAATTTCAGCAAACATATTATAATCTTCTGACATGTCTGTCTTGTCCTCCATTCCCACGATGTTTCTTTTCCCTGAAAAGAACAATGTGGCGCTTTGGATCATCGCATGATGTACTGATCGCTTTCTTATCTTTCCGTTTCCTCGGTTTGCTACTCATGTCCTTCACATAGAAAACCTGAGCGACATCTTTCGCTAGGACGAATGGTTCGTCAAGGTAACCAAGATTGTTGAAATCCACCATTGTCATTCCGTATTGCTGGTCCACCTTTACCCCACCTCCTGTTAGCTTGAATCATTTGCACCGGAACAAAGGGACCTTAAAGGAGGGTCCATAGTCAAGTTCCCATATCTCCTCTATGTAACCATAATATGTGACCTCTTGCCCATTCTCGGTTGCTGCATCAAAGCGGACACCACTATTTTGGTTGGTGCTCTTTTTATCTTGGGCGATTGTGTAAAATGTATTCCCATTTATCTCGTACCCTTGGAAAGTCGTTATAGTCGAAGATGGTGTCTTGGCCAACATGTACAATTGATCTACAACATCATTGTCATTCATTAAATGTTTTCTCAACCAACTGCCGAAAGTCTCCATGTGGGCCTTCCTAATCCAGGATTCAGGCTTCCCGGGTTGTCGAGCGTAAAATATTCTTGTGTTTCTCAAAAGCACGGAGCCACCAAGCTGGAATTGGTCAAGACAAAGGTGGTGTGCTTCAATCAGAATGGTCGTCCATACATATCGTTGATTTCATTCCGATCGTGCCTTTTCCACTTAGTCTCCCTCGTGCACGATCGAGGAAGACCAATCGGCTTAAGGTCAGAACAAAGTCAACACAAAACTCAATTACCTCCTCATTTCCATAGCCCTTGGCGATGCTTCCTTCTGGCCCTAGCACGGTTACGAACATATTTCTTTAATACTCCCATGAACCTCTCGAAGGGGAACATATTGTGTAGAAATACGGGACCGAGAACGAAAATCTCTTCGACTAGGTGAACCAGGAGGTGCGTCATAATATTGAAGAAGGATGGCGGGAACACCAACTCAAATCGACAAGACATTGGATCACATCGTTACGTAACCGTGGTAGAACTTCTGGATTGATTACCTTCGAGAGATTGCATTGAGGAATGCACATAGCTTCACAATGGCTACTCGAACATTTTCCGGCAGAGCCCCTCAAAGCAATCGGAAGCAATTGCGTCATAATCACGTGGCGATCGTGAGACTTCAGGTTTTGGAACTTTTTCTCCGCCATGTTTATTATTCCCTTTATATTGGGCGAGAATCCAGACGGGACCTTCATACCGCTCGGGCATTCAAAAAGATGACCTTCTCTTCTTTGGTCGAGCGTAGCTGGCACGACCTTGAAACCATTCCGGATGCCGGTCATCGTGGTCTTTCAAACGTTGCTTTGGTCCTGCCGTGCTTCCTTTGTATCATTTGTCTTCCCATACACTCCCAAGAAGCTTAGGAGGTTCACGCAAATATTCTTCGTAACGTGCATCACGTCGATTGCAGAGCGGACATCTAGGACTTTCCAATATTCTAGCTCCCGTAATATAGATTTCTTCTTCCACATGGTTATGCGTGCCCGTCGGCTCCCTTCGAACTGATTGTCCGCCAGACCCTTTCCAAAGATGACTTTCAAATCCTTGACCATATCAAATACCTCGGCACCGGTCGTTCGCGAGCTTCGCCGGTGATCTGCCTTGCCGTTGTAATGCTTGCCTTTCTTTCTTCTTGGATGAATTTTCGGAAGAAATCGACGATGCCCAAGGTACACGTTCTTCTTACAATTTGGCAAATGTACACTTTCGGTCTCATGTAAGCAGTGCGTGCATGCATTGTATCCCTTATTTGACAGTCCCGAAAGGTTACTAAGAGCAGGCCAATCGTTGATGGTTACGAAAAAGCAACGCCGTAGGTCAAATTCCTCTTGTTTGTGCTCATCCCACACACGGACACCACCCACAGCTGTAAAGTTCATCAACTAATGGCCTTAGGTACACATCGATGTCGTTGCCGGGTTGCCGGACCTTGGATGAGCACGGCATCATAATGAACTTCCGCTTCATGCACAACCAAGGAGGAAGGTTGTAGATGCATAGAGTCACGGGCGAGTGCTATGGTGGAGCTCTGCGCCAAAAGGATTCATGCCATCCGTGCTTAGAGCAAATCTTATGTTCCTTGCGTCAGTGCAAAATCTTTGAACCATCTGTCGATCTTTCTCCATTGCGTTCCATCTGCGGTGTGTCTCAACTCCCCGTCCGACTTACGGTCCTCTTTGTGCCATCGCAACAACTTGGCATGCTCTTTGTTCCTGAGCAGACGTTTCAACCGTGGTATTATAGGAGCATACCACATCACCTTGGCGGGAACCCTCTTCACAGGTTTACGCCCTCAACATCGTCACCGTGGTCATCGCCTCGATCTTATAACGCAATGCAAAGGCATACCGCATTCATTCAAATTCTCGTATTCACAGCGGTAGAGGATGCGATCGTTGATGCATGCATGTATCTTCGTAACCTCTAAACCTAGAGGGCGTACAACCTTCTTTGCTTCAGACGCGTCTTGGCGGGCAACTCGTTATCCTTTGAAACATATTCTTCAACATTTTCAGCAAGTTTTCAAATGCCGAGTCAGCTACACCTGCCTCGCCTTCCATTTCAGCAAATCCGATTGTGCAGCCCAGCTTTTTCAGACCATCATCGCATCCGGTACAGCGCCTTTCTGTGATCCTCTAACATGCGATCCAAATTCTCCCTCTCCTTTTCAGTTTAGCGGCGTCTCCGTGCATCAAGAATGGTCCGACCAAGATCATCAACGGGATCATCACGTGCCTCTTCTTCACCTTCCCCTTCACCTTCAAAGATCCTCCATGAAAGTATCACGAAATGAGCAAGATAGCTTTCATCGATGAAATCATCCCTTCTTCATCTTCTTCCATTATAACCCCTCTTTCTCCATGCTTGGTCCAACAATTATAGCTTGGCATGAAACCGTGCCGAAGCGGATGCATGTGAACATCTCTTGAGGAAGAGTAACCCTTCTGATTCTTACAGATAACACATGGACAGATAACAAAACCCCCGCTTGTTCGCATTAGCCACTACGAGGAAATCTTTCAAACCCGTAGTGAACTCGCCGGAGAGTCGGTTACCGTACATCCATTGCCGATTCATCTGCATTATTATAATATAAAATATATAATTAACCATCATGCATTTGTTAAACTAACTAGCTACAAACAATATAAATTAAACAATGAACTACACACATGCATATTTTATCAATGACACATCAAAGGTTCATCAAGTTGCTAACCGCGATCGAGGAGTGTGGCTCCAACACTTCATGTCATGTTTGTTTCATGCTCTTGGGGCATTTCATCAAACACCTTATGTGCATAAGAGGAACCAAAAGCAAACCTACACCCACTTGTGAAGAGAATGGCTCCAAATGGCTAAGTGTTGGCTGCTTTGGATGGGTATATATAGGGAGGGCTTTAGTTGCGGTTGGCACAGCAAACCGTGACTAAAAAAGGTGCCGAAAACCTTTAGTCGCGGTTGTCCCGGCAAACCGCGACTAAAGACCCTCACGTCGCCACCTGGCCACCGAGCGCCACAGGCCCAGCCTTTGGTCGCGGTTCACCTCCAGAACCGCGACTAAAGGTCCCATTAGTCGCGGTTCCTACAGCTTCGCGACTTATGGGGCTGGACGGAAGCCTGTTTTATATCAAATAGATGTTATAGCAGAGGAGAAATCAATATCTCAACCTTGCGTTCCAACCGGCAAACCAAAAAAAGAGAACATTATCACCTCGAGCTTGTGCTCTTACATTCACATTGTATGCATTTGCACGTAGGCAAGCAAATCACGAAATAAAGTGATAATTTAATCAAAGTCAATCAGTTTGCCAGGCAAAATAGACTATAATGTAAGTGTTTTTTTACATCTTTCAGCGACATCCCATCAACTTACATTCTGTTTACAGCCTTTGAGAGAAATAATCAAGTCCTATGGATTTGTGAGGAAAAAAGCGATAGAAGTAGAAATAATCTAGATCTAGCCGCGTGACTGCATCGTAGATATCTGGTAAGCGTCACAAAACCAACATATACTCATGCTTAAACAAACATGTTTGGTAAAAGTAAGTGTTGAAAAGACATAGAATAAAATTACCCATGACGGCATTCCGCCTTTTCGTCTGTGATTCTACGTTGCCTGTGACATATGAATCGGTTTCTACAGTCTTGTGTGCTTCACTCAAGGTTCAAGATGATATCTTAGACAAAGACAGTCACACTGAGCCATCAGACAATAACGGACACACTACTCTTGATTCTTAATCACCACTCCGAGCTGTGGAATCTCTCAAATCAATGTTCTCAGAAAAACTCTTTCAGAATCTGCAGAAGAGAGGTAGCTCATTATTTACTTGTATTGTCATTTTTGGAACATGTATCTCCTTTCAAGGAAGAGAAGTACATTAGAATCTTGCAGCATACAGCAATAAAAATAAATTTGGCAAGATACAATCCATCATCCTCGCTGTAACCCTGGAACCAGAAATCATCAGAACACAATAGTTTCTAAATTCAAAAGGATAACACAAAATACACGTGGCTCACTGTGCAGAGCGCCCGGTTATTAAAATCAATAGATTTGAATCTGTACCTTACCTGATAGTAGAGCAATCTTTTTGTCCATCATTTGTTGTCTAACCGAGAACGAAAAACTACTATCGGGCATGGTGATAATGCTGCGTAATTGCTACATAATTCGTCCAAGTAACACATCCACTGATAGTCCTTCTCACTCATTCTTTACCTTTGGACATTCTTCTTCAGTTACTCATGTACTTGGATTCTACTCCCTCCGTTCCTAAATATAAGTCTTTCTAGAGATTCCACTACAAACTACATACTGATGTATATAGATATATTTTAGAGTGTAGATTCACTCATTTTGCTCCATATGTAGTCCATAGTGTAATCTCTAGAAAGACTTATATTTAGGAACGGAGGAAGTAATAGCTATAGATTGTCAAATTGTGCCTTAAATGGTATCATTTTTCTTTAGTTACTCATGTACTATTTGATTACTTTGATCTGACCCTGTTCCTCTAGCTCGGGATATTTTTGTTTTTGGTATCATTTGGCCATATGATATATTCTTCAGTTGCTAACAGAAAGATACACCGTTCTTTCCCATGGACAGGAGACAGGAGTACACACTAATTCTTACTGGAGCACTAAACACCAGGGATTGCCATATTGGTAGTACAAATGGTAATACATTTTCAATAGAACAATGTTGTGATGGATAGTACTTCAAAACATTGGAGAGGGTTTGAACCTGTGCTTGAAAGGGAGCTAGTGCCGTCAAGCCACGCAAGAACACCAGCGAGGAGATGTTGGACGCTGAAGCACGTCCCTGTTTTACTTGCCATCCCATTCTAACAGGTGCTCCTCATCGCATCTTCATCTCTTCTTATCCCAGCGCAGAGAAGCGACGAAAGGAGGAAGTGGCGTGGAAGCTTCGGGGCGGCCGGAGTGGATGTGTAAGTCGAGGGCCCGACCTCTCTTCTCTCTCGAGTCCTAGCCTCCTAGGCGAACCTGCGGATCGCCGGCGCATCCAGGAGAGACGAAGGTCGGCGCATCAAGAGGAGGAAGGACAGCGGCGCGGAGTAACAGAGGAACTATCAGGGACGATAGCGGTGAAACCTGGCAACCTGGGCTGTTATCGTCGGAGTGGGAATAAGTGGGCCTTGACGGCCCGATTACTGAGAGGAAGAGGAGGTCGTTCCGCGGAGCAGCGGCCCATGAGACGGCACGCAACGCGAGCACGGACGCCCGAATTTGATCTGCATCGTACATTAGATGATCCGACGGCTGAGACAATGAAATCGTTGTGAAGGCTCCTAGGTAGCCCCGTTATACTGTTTCTTAATGACCCAAAGATGGGATGCTCTTTGATTTTGTGCAGCAGTGATATTGCCTTCACTAAGGAGATATACTAAATACAATAAATGGAAATAATTATGCAATTGACAACTGTGATATTCCATCACCCTAAAAAAATGTTTGATCACCGTAAGTAACACGACTCCCGCCACGCGCCCACACCACCCCCGCCCACTTGCTGCTATAAAAACCGACTTTCGCCGCCGCTCACCGTACACTCGCCAAGCCACCGCCTTCCTTCTCTGGCCGCCCTTCTTCTCTCGCCCGACGCCCTCCTTCTCTCGCCGCCACGGAAGCTCCTGGATGCCGAGGCGCATGGACACGCCGTCCTCATAGTCCTCGGGCTCCCGCTCCTCCGGGTCGGCGCCGGCGGCACTCCTCCCCGTCAAGCCCGAGCCGCAGGAGACGCTGCTCCGTCGGCGCAGCCATGGCAGTAACCTCGTCATCAATGAGGGCGGCCGCGTCCCTTCCCCTTCCCACGGCTACTCCCGCCTGGTCAAGCCGAAGAAGGAGCCGGCGGCGACCGTGGTGGTGAAGCAGGAGCACGAGGCCATGGCCGGCGACCTCGAGAGCGGCCTCGCTTGGTCGCGGCAGGACTACATAGTGCAGGAGATGGAGCGCCAGCGCCGCGCTCTGGAAGAAATCGCCGCGCGACGCCGCAGCCGCGACGAGAGCGGTGTCGTCGTGCTCTCCGACAGCGACGACGAGCTCACTACGCCGAGCCAGCCGGTCCGCAGCGGCGACCCAGGGCAAGGCTGCAGCAAGGACGACCTGAAGGACAGGCCGCCGAGCGACGGCGACGACTACACCGTCTTCTACAACCTCCTCGGCATGAACAACTAGAAGTAGTTTTTTTATGTTTTAATCTATGTACATTCGCCTATATTTCATCCAAATCAATCAAATTTCGTCGACTTTGGGTTTTTATATTTTTTAGCCGATGCCGTTGCGGTCGCCGCTCGACAAGCCCCCAAGAGACGCTATTTTTCGTCTAAAATTGCCCTTGGGGGCCGAACGGCTGAAGATGCCCTAACGATCGTTTCTCCAAATCCACCGGCAGGTTGGTCATGACCGACGTCTACCGTATCGATCAGGTATGTCTATATACTTAACCTAACTACCGCCCGTAAATACTGGAGATGACAGAGATCGATCGTGGGATCGAACCAAGATTCCGATCGAGTCTCTCTCTCAATGGGGACGGCACCTGCCGCTGCCGGCGGCGACCGGCTGAGCAGCCTTCCGGACTGCCTCCTGCACAGCGTGCTGTCGCACCTCCGCTCCCGGCAGGTGGTGCACACCAGCCTGCTCTCGCGCCGGTGGAGGCACCTCTGGCGCGCCGTGCCGTGCGTCGACATCCACCATCACGACTTCCTGGACGAACCCGAGCCGGAGCCGGAACCGGAGGCGTTCTACCGGGCAGATGGCGCTTTCGATGCGGCCATGTACGACGCGCACAGACAAGCGCAGGACAAGAGGATGGGCAGGGAGATCATGCAGCGACAAGACTTCGAGGACTTCACCGACTCCGTCCTGCCCCTCAACGCCGCGTGGCCGCTCGACGTGTACCGGCTGCACCTCGGCGGCGACGTGCACCTCCGCAAGGGCATGGGCCGGTGGATCCGCCGCGCCCTTGTGCGCCGCCCCGCCGAGCTCTGCGTCGCCTGCGACTACGACCATGGCAATGGCTACCACAGATCTTCCAAGGATCCCTTCTTCTCCTTGGGCATCTTCTCCCGCACCGCCGCCGTCACCAGCCGTCTGAGGAGGCTGTCCCTCTCCGGATTGATCCTCTTTGAGAGCTTCGAGGAGGAGCTGAGATCCGAGTGCCCTGTCCTGGAAGACCTGCAGCTCGTCAACTGCGAGTGCCACCGGCAGTCCCCAGGCCGCATCCGCATCGCATCCCGCTCGCTCAAGAGGTTGGCCATAGAGAGCAGTTCCAGTGAGGCACGACTGTGCCTCACCGCTCCTGCCCTTGTCTCCTTGAACGTCGGCATGCCGGTCGCCGTGGAAGAAGAGATGTCGTCCCTTGCCGTGGCATCCATCTCGTGCCATCCCGGCGTACTCGGTCTCCTCCCGGCGTACTCGGTCTCCTGAAATCCCTTCGAACTGCCAGAGCTTTGGAACTGCGGTGGTTCACCACATGGGTACGTACGTACGATTTTATCTATCTTTATCAAACAAAAAAAATAGCGCGCTATAGCGTTTCTGAAAACTAAACGCTACGTTATGCAGATTTCACTTGCTACGGCACTATTCGCGCTAAATACGGCGATTGCGCGCTATAGCGCGTATCGGCGCTATTTTTTCGACGGTGTTTTTTTCTTCAGACGAATTTTTCATCAGCCCACTATACTTTGGGGCTTTCTGGCCCAGTAACCAAACATATCTTCTCCTCCAGCCGAGCGAACCCTAACACAACCTATCGAGCGAGCCCTCCCAAATCGAACGAGGCGACGGTGGCAGCGGCGGCTGCCGGTGCTTCGCCCATCTCCTCCAGCAACGGCCGGCCGCCTCTTGCCGCCTCCTCGGGCCGCTGTCGCCTCCTCTAATCCTCTTGCTCGGGTCGTTGTCGCTATGGCAGCAAGTTCATCTGATTCTGATTGAGCTTCTGCATTGTTGTTGGCTGGCTCCTAAAGTCCTAAGTCATTATTTCTGCTATCCTGGTCCTTGCTTGTTGGCTGTTTAATTTATCTGTCTACTTTGTTTGTCTGTAATCTGAATGTATGAAGTCTGAACAGTGCTATATGCCTATATCTGGACCATGCTTTGTTATCTGAACAATGTTTTAGCTTTGGTTTTAGCTGCTGAAATCTGTCATTTGTGTTGATATATCTGTCATTTGTATGCTATATGCTGAAATCTGAATAATGTTTTGTGAAACGCTATTTTGCAAAATAGCGTGCTATTAGCACGCTATTTCGTCTATAGCGTTTTTTTGAAGGCTGCGCTATTTTAAATAGCGCGCTATTTTTTTCCTTGATCTTTATGCATGAACTGATGATCTTTGTGCATCAAATCAACTGATCTGTATATGTTGTACGCATCGATTTAAAATGCAGGCATTGGTTGGGGAGGAACCTGAATTATTCAGCGAGTTTCATAACCTGAGAACATTGGTCCTCACGGAATGTCAGATTGGGGATGGATGCCAGGTTCTGGCGCACGTGTTAAAGAGCATCCCGAATCTGGAGAGAATCGTGCTTCAAGATTGCACGGTGATGTATCTTTTGCTTAATGTCCAACTAATGTATATACCACAGTTTAATGTAATACAAACTTAATTTGGCTTATTCTACTGTACTACCAATTATCTCACTACATTAATGATCACAGATCTCGGGGAGTTGTATGAGGGCCAGTCGCCGCGGCGCCCCACTCCACGGGTGCTGCCAGAACCTCAAATCAATACAAGTCAAATATGAAGGGCACAATGTCGCCCATCTGCCAGTTGCCGTGTTGAGGGGGGTTCCAAAGAATGCGGTCAAGTTGCACCGCGGCGGCCAAAGACCTACCAGTCCCGTCGAGTGGCTCGACTGGATGCAGCGCATCATCTCCTGCAGCAGCCATGCCATTGGCCTAAGCCAGGTACCTTTCATAGCTACAAGCTACTGCTACTGCTAGATCCTACCCACTTCCAATTCCGATTGATGTTACAATTTAAACTACAACATCAACAACAACACAAGACAGAGGATCTACCAAAAATTACCACTACATTCCTGCCGATTTAAAGGCTACTCTCGTCTTGCCCACCACATTTCCGCGAAGAGTGACTTGCTGATTTTTTATCCCTTCGCGACTAATTCTCAACCCCGCGGGATCTCTTACTTCTATATATGAGTACCTAGCATATATATTGATTCCCGTTGCTCTCTGTCTCTTACAGTGATATGTGGCTGCTGCCTCTGCCGTCGCCCCTCTGTCAGACTCTGACGAAGAGCACGAGTCCACTACCCGGAAGCACCTTGCCAGCAAGAAGCATGCAAGGGACATCGCCTTCAAGGGGCGCCCAAGGGGCCATCTAACCTGATTCTGAAGATCAATCGGTCTTCAAGGTAGACAAGCTAATAAGCCGTCCACTGCACACTGAAACCCTTCCAGACCATTTGCTGCTATCTTATTTTCTTCAAAAAGGGATCTTCTCCCTTTCTCTACATACACACGTTGGTTGAAAAGAAAAATGTGTGCTTATATTTCTCTGTGTGCAAGGGATGAAAACGAAGCTTTTTTTGGTGTCCGGGTGGAAACATTTTATCCATTGATGTTCTATTTCCAAATGACCGTCGTGTGCTCTACTCGAAGCGTGCGCACGCCAACCTTGTAGGTTCCCCGCTCATCGTTTTATATATATCCATATAAAGAGGAGAACACCATTGTACCGTACGTGCGTTTGACAGAATTATTAACAAAGAGACCTCTACCCATTTTTCTATGTGTATGTTTTTTAGGGTATTCTATGTGTATGTAGTTGTGTGCATCCGCAAGGTTGACTACATCTTCTGCACTAAGATGAGCACGGGTAGCTCAGCCCAAAACCCGAAATCCGACAGTCCGGTCGTCTCTAGCTTCGGTTTCGTTAAAAGGGGCGGCTAAAAGCATGAAATAACCCAAAAAATGCTTAAAATGGATTTCAGTGAAAAACATATATAAATAATAATGTCTGAATATATTCCAAAAAATATTAATTTAATTTTTTAGCAGTAAAAAAATATTAATTTAATGGTTTTAAACAAGAAAGTATTGTAGTTCTGTTTTTAAGACCGTGTCCAGTCGGGCTCAGTTTATTTAGGTTTGGCTTTTTTAAAACCAACCCAAAAAAACATGGATCGAGGAATGGCCATGATTACACCACACCTTCCACTCCACAACCCTCTTATCGGACTCACTGGCAAAGATTGTGGTACAATGTTTTCATATTTAGCCGGAAATTAATGGCATAGTGAGAATTCCAAATCGGTCTAATCGATATCGGTAATAAAAATTGGATGAAGTTTTGCAACAAAAGAGCAAAATACTAAGATGTAGTTCAACTAAGGATATTTTGTAAAAGATTACAGTGAAAATACCAAGCATATTACAGTGTACATTGAGGGAAATTACAATGTAAATACTATAGGAAAATTAAGAGAAAACTGAGGGAAATTACAGTGTAAATACCATGCATATTGCAGTGTGCATTGAGGGAAATTACAGTGTAAAAACTATACAGAAATTACAGTGTACATTGAGGGAAATTACAGTGTAAGTACTGTATGGAAATTACAGTGTACATTGAGGGAAATACAGTGTAATTACCACGAATATTACGGTGTATGTTGAGGGAAATTACAGTCATTACCATGGATATTGCAATGTACATAGAGGAAAATTACAGTGTAATTACTTGCAGGCTATTTTCAGTGAACAATGCAAATTACAGTGTAATTGCCATGGTTGTTGCAGTGTATAGTGCAAAACTGATGAAAATTACAAAGTAAGCTACTCAGTCAGAAAGCACATGAATTACAAAGCAAAGCTACACAATTTATAGTGCGAACCTAGGTCTAAACCGGGGGGTTACAGACCAAAAGCTCAAGAATTGCAGCAAATAATTCAGACGGGAAAACCATGAACTACCAAGAAAATAGCACTGCAAACTCTGAAAGAACTCATACACAAAAGAAAACCAACCCTAAAAAAGCACTGCTACCTAAACCTGACCCTATCAGATGGTTGAAACTGCAACTACAGGGGATGATCCAGAAGATTCAACACAGAGACATGCCTATCACCTGAAAAATCACAAACCCTCACCCTAGCAGAGCACCAACATATCAATCAAAAATTCATAAACGAGCAACCAAATAGCGACTACAACGAAAGGATCAAAATGAACATACCTAAAACGTGACAGCGCAATCACAAAGCTAGGGGCTAACACACGAATACTAACAACTGACGCAAACACACGGGATCCACAGGAAACTACACGAACCATGAAGCAGAACCAACAGCTAAATACTCAAACAGCAACAAAATCTACAACACAAACGCACGAATGCCTAGATCTGGAAGCTACACAACCACAACCATGGCAAATCGCACACAGGAAGGGAGATAGACAAGAAGAACTAGCCAGGGAAGTAGGGAATCAAAAAGAAGAATCAAGCTCCGGCAAAGAGGGATCTTGGAAACGCCATGAACCCGATGGAATCGCCTCAACTTCTCTGCCGCTCGAGCACATCCTCCTATCGCTCCCCCCTCTGCCCCTCTTCCCTTTCGAAATAGTACAACCCAAATGAAATGGGGAAATTTTTGAAAGGGGGGAAAGGAAAAGGAAACGTCACACACAGGGGAGATGGTAACAGGCAGATCCGAAATAAAACCGAGCCCGACAAAAGAAACCCGCGACCGAAACAACAACTCTCAGCACGAGATTAGACAGGCACAAATTCGAGTGACAACGAATTGAAAAACAGTCGACTGTTAAATAGCAAAACCGTTTATCATTGGAGCCCGATTTTTGATAGGGAAGGAATGATCGATTGACATATATGTGGTGCTACATGAAATCAGGACAAGCAAATGTCGCATTATACGGAAACTCACCAACGTGGATGACATGAAGCACACAGGGAATGTTGCCATCTTGTACTGAATTTTCATATTCCTTTGAGTTTGAGTGGTCCTGCTGCTCAGGCATGACCAAGGGGTCGTCATTCAGACCTTGTGTCGAACACTTGGGCGGTGCTATGACAAGCTCAAGGACATCCGATGGTTCCAAGTCAAGGCAGCAGAGCTCGGGAACGACATCAACGGTGACCTTGGACGAAACAGATGTTGTGGCGGGAGCTGTCGCTGACACCGACAAGGGATGGCACGGCTTGGGCATCGCGTTGAACACGTGGTGCGCACCACGGCGGAGCAGCCACTGGTTGCAGGGAGGGCGAGTGAGTTCATCACTGAACAGGCACCCGAGATGTCCAGTGCGGAGGTCAGAGTCGAGGTCGTGACCGCGGGCTCGAGGTAGATGCAGCAACACTCGATGACGACACCGACAGTGACCTCGGACGACGATGATGTCGCGGCTGAAAGATGGAGCGGCTTGGGCATTGTGTCGAACAAGTTGTGGACGACGTGGCGGCAAGGTCAGAGTTGTTGGATGCGGCCATGCCCGGGTCGTTGCCAAGCCGTAGACTGGCCCCGCGCGCGGTTGATGGAGGCGTCGGTGGTGGTCGCCTGCAGCAAGCATGAGACGATCAGTAGAGATGTGGACGTTGTGGAAGCCCACAGCTCGGGCACGGCGCATCTCCTTGATCTCCTGGCGGATGCGTTGCTTTGAGCCATCAGTGTAGGTGCGCATCTCCTTGATCGCAGGCTGCACCGCGCGCTTGACGGCCGACTCCACAGCCATCAGTGTAGGTACTGATTTTTTTCTAGCTTTTCGTCGAACAGGTGGCGTGCGCCCGGCGGACACGCACGGACGGCGGAATGGGGGACGGAATGATTGATGCAGCAGCTGGCGGAGTTACCTTGGAAGGGTCGCAGTTGGCCAGTCCAGGTTCAGCCACATTCGAGGAGGCGGAAGTCGTGGAATGCGGGCAGGTGGCAGAGGGTCCATCCCCGTACGCGCCGCTCAGCGGCGTCACCTGCATCGACGCTCTCATCCGACTGCTTTTGCCGGCGGCAGGTGCGACGGGCGGAGGCGGCGACGGCGACGGCGAGTGCGTTTGGACTTGTGAACCAGAAGTTGTCCTCGATCAGCATCCCGATCTTGATTGCCGCCTTGGAAGGTAGCTGCTCTTGCTTGCCTAAGAAAAGACTTCTATACTAAACAAGACTGAATTCTCTCGAAAAGAAAGTTCTGAAATGAGGAGGAGAAAATGGCCTTGGTCACAAACGCCGAGGCAGGGAGCCGGCATGCACATGACATGACATGCCGTGATGAATCATGATGCTTTCTTTTCATACGTACTCTGTAGCCTCTCTCATGTTTTGGTCTGAATTACATGTCTACTTTCTGAATGTCTGAATTCTGGTTGGTTTCTGATTTCTGAATGTGTTGTGTTTTGTTCTTCTGCAGCCCATCCTGCACCCGGGGGAGGCGCGGACGTGAGGCTCCAGGGTGCTGCTAGCTAACGCGTATGGCTGGCCCCGTGGACAAGCAGCGCGCGGTAGGGACATACCTAGTAGACTGAAATATGAACTCAACTGAACATCTGCACTCCTGAATCCGTGCATAATGTCATGTAGTGGCGTGCAAGCCTAAGTTATGCTTGGTGTTTTGCTTTGGGTGCAGATTATAATTAAATCTTGTCTCTGTTCCACGAACTGTGCCTTGGTCAATTAGTTCCCGTGAGTGTGCTACCTCTGAGGTTAGTGTTAGAGCATCTCTAAACTGAACAAGTAATTTGGGTAGAGGTATAATATATGAAACGATGATCTTGACAAACTGAACCCTGCCATGCGTACGACACCTCCCGTCCAAATTTTGTACCATATCCAAAATCAATCCATTGGTCTGTGGAACGGAAGTGAACAAAATCAGTCCATTGGTGCATGCAACGCAAGTGAACCTGGATGCTCGATATCGATGTCGCATCGTATCGGCCAAAGAAGAGTCGGTACACATGTAGTTTTGTTAGAGCAACTATTGACCACAGTTGCCTAATTTGGCACCCTATACAATCCAGGAGGCGTGTGGATGTGTCCCCGGATAGTGACCGGACACCTTCCATTTCTCCGCGTCCGCAATCGCGGTCTTCGGTCTTCAAAAGTCTATCCCCAAATCCACACAAAAGTATGCAACGTGATGAACACCTACGAGCCCAGTGGCTTTCTACGTGGCGAACGCCTTCTGTATTGCGAGCCGATCAGACTCCTCGAACCTGATGCGGAGCGCCGCTGCACCCATCTTCGCAGAGGTGTGGGAGCGGCGGATGACGTCACGAAGGATTTCGTCATTGGTGGCGGCGGGTGGAAGCGGCTCCATCATGGATTTACAGGACCCGCAGTCGGGCCGACTGGAGGCGGCCTACATCACTCTCTGCTTTGCGTGGCCATAGGTGCGGTCCCCAGACTCCGGCAGCCGCTCCTCGGGCACGGGCTCGGCGGTGCGGATGAGCACCTAGCGCCACCCGGGAGGGCAGGGGCTGGAGGCAAGGTTGTCAGAATCTTGATTCTGTTATACGATTCTACGACTTTACGATCCAAACTAACCCCCCTGATTTTACGATTTTAGTTCTTAGAATCTATGTTTCTACGATCATGGTAGTGAAGATTCTAAGATTTGCAATCCTATCACTGAAGCTCCGATCCGATTCAAAATCGCGATCCTGAGAACCTTGGTTGGAGGTGTCGGCGCCACCGAGCGCCCTGCCGCTTGAAAGTGGAAGGGACAGACTGCGACGTGCGGCCGCACGCGGACGAGGAGTTGCAGCTACGCTTCTAGGCCACCGGGGACGCCGCCGAGGAGGAGCCCCCAACCCTGTCCATCCGCGGCCAGTGAAGGGCAATGTAGACGACAAGTTGCTTGCCGCCTAGAGCGGATGAGCTAGAGTCCTCCTCGACGAGCGCTGCCTACGACGGAGCCGGATCCGTTTGTTGCCCATGGTGGAGAAGAGGGGAGAGGAAGGGGTGGAGACATGCAGTGGAGTGGAGTGCTCGAGAGAAGTGAGGCATTGGCTATGGTTTGGTCCAAGTGTGGTATTTGTGGCGGACATGATCACAAGTGGGGGCGGGTCTGATGTGGCGGCGAATCCAGGCGCGTCCGGTCTGCCCCATATTCGTCTAAGATATGAGTCAGGTATGGGGGGTGTCTGTCGGCCCGGTCGTTTGGGCTGGCAATGCAAGGTCTGGTTGGGTGACTTTTTTCTGACAAGGCAGTGACCAGGCAGGCCGCCCGGACGTTTGAGGATGATACGGGGCCTCCACTTTGTAGATTATCTCAAGGACTAGCTATACTCATGTGGGAGCTTCATCATATACTAAAAGGGCTGGGCACACTTTCGTTGCCCCATTGATGTTATTAGAATTTCATAATTTTTGCTTGTTAGAGGGGTTGGGCATGGAACACAGTTTGCCGTCCGCTCAGTTTTGGTGGCCTCGATGTCAAGAACCTGCAACTTCAGGCGCTTGCACGGCACGTCAAATGGGAGTGATTTGTAGAGAAATTACCTAAAAAAGGCCATGGCAGGGGATGAGCTTGATGGTGGACAAGGACACGAGAGAAGTGTTCAATGGCTTGGTGTCCATATAAGTGGGAGACGGGAAAAAAGCCCTATTTTCGTATGATCGATATATCAATGGCCTTGATGTTGCTGACATGGTGCCACTAATCTCATCGGCGGTTCTAGTCTGAATGCAAAGCAGGCGCACCATTCATTAGGTGTTGATCAACAGTCGTTGGGAGAGCGATATACATGAAGGCTTGAACTAGACGACGCAGATTCAGTTCTTTCTGCTTAAGTATGCCATCACGCAGGAGCAGAGGGACATGGAGATGCATGACGCTTTCACTTGGCTGTGCGATGTATCTAGCTCATACTCAGCGAGGCCCTTGTACGACAAGCTCTTTTGGGACTCGTTCACTTCCTTCCCGCGAACTGCATCTGGAAGTGTTGGGCCCCCATGAAGTGCAAAATCTTCGTTTGCAATATATGATATGGACTTATGATCGTCGTGCATGTCATGGTTCAGGACATGCCATTTGTCGTGTCACACTTGTCTATAGTAAAGAGGATAACGCCGAACACATCCTCCTCATAGCAACTATGCGAGGGAGGTGTGGCATTGGAGTTTTGAACCCTTCAGATTGCTATTGCCTAGGCCCACACCCTCGAATGCGATGGTGGCCTGGTGGATACAATATCTGACCATTTGGTCCCTTTTGAAACAATTGGTTATGCAGATCATCTAGAAGATTGAAAGTTGAAAACTAGCGGGGCGCAACAACATTTTGTGAGAGAGTAGGCTATCATATAGTAGTGTGCTGAAGTCTTTGTTCACATTGTTCTAAGGCTTCTTATAACTTCTATTACTTCCTTCTGTAAAAATATGATACATCTTTGATGTACTGTCGAAAAAGGAAAAATAGGGTCTACTTTTTGAGGTAGTACACCAATGCGTTGTACAATATGGAGACCAATCAAGAGGTACTACAACCCATCTTTTTTATGGTATGGTTGATGGTGGCTGCTACACATCAGCCGGTTGATCTTAGAAAAAGATCAACCGTCGAACTAGCCGTCCGATCTAGTGTGCGTTGCCGTTCGATTGCATGCTCTCAGCGATACAGCGCCCCCGCGTCTTCCTCCTCTTTCTTCTACTACCATCTCCTCCTCCTCTCTCTTGTACTACCCTCTCCTCTTGCTTCCGACAGCCTCTAGCTGGCTTTGCTCACTTGTCGGAGCAGCAACCCCAGTAGCAGCGCCCATCGACGGAGCGTCGATTCTCGGTCAGAGCAACCCAACCGCAGCCGCCAGCATTCGTTGCATCGGAAGGCATCCGGGTTGTAAGTGCATATTTATCCCTTAGATGTTTTGGTGATTGATGACAATGCTTTTGCAGACTAATCGTGTGCCTTTGAGTTTCTCAGACATTTCTTCACTAGGTACAAGACGGTTTGGTGCCCCTCGAAGACTATTGAAGACGGCGTTTCTCTACGTTTCTTTTTGGTGGATTTGAGTCGTAGGAAAGCCGTACTATTAAGAGGGGTTCTGTGTTGGAAAGGTTTGGGTGGAATCATCACGTACACGTTCCCTTCCTCGTCTCCACCTTTCCCTTGCACTATGGAGCATTCCGTTTATCCTTGTTGTGATTGCCTTGGCTGTTGTTGCTATGCTTGCGGTAATCTTGCTCCTCGAGCGGTAGTACATGAGCACCATGATAGTACCGTGGCTTAGGCCCGGTAGTACCGCGGGAGCCCACGGTAGTACCGCTCCTCTGGAGTCGTACTACTGTGGCCCCCAGGCCAAGTACCGCTGCGTTGCGGTAGTAGGGGTGGATGTAGTTTTTTACATCCGCGCCTCCATGGTAGTACCGCGCCTTGCGCCGCAGTAGTACTGCTGTGATCTGGTCCGGCCGCAGCGGTAATCTTGCTCTCCGGCGATAGTACCGCGTCGGGTTTTGCACCGGTTGTTTTCCAGTGAGTAGGCACGGATGTATTTTTATTCATCCGCGCCCTTCCTGAACTAGGCGTTCTGTCTTGCGGTAGTACCGCAGGAGGAAATGATGATACCGCCGGTGGTAATCTTGCCCTGTCGGGCTCATTGTAGCCCCATTCTTCTTGATGGTAGTACTGGTGGCCCATGGTAGTACCGCATGGCCTTGCGGTAGTACCGCTGGAGTGGTAGTACCGCGTGTCGCGGGCTGGTTAAGTGGATAACGGTTGGATTTCATCCACCACTATAAAAGGGTCGTCTCCTACCTCTAGTTGACCACCTCTTCCAACCCTAAGCTCCATTGTTGCTCCTAAGCTCCATTTTCGCCCGATCTCACTCCCTAGCCAATCAAACTTGTTGATTTGCTCGGGAGGGGTTGCGAAGGCCCGATCTACACTTCCACCAAGAGAATTTTGATTTACCCCACTAATCCCTTGCGGATCTTGTTACTCTTGGGTGTTTGAGCACCCTAGACGGTTGAGGTCACCGCGGAGCCATAGTCCATTGTGGTGAAGCTTCGTGGTGTCGTTGGGAGCCTCCAATTAAGTTGTGGAGATTTCCCCAACCTTGTTTGTAAAGGTTCGGTCGCCGCCTTCAAGGGCACCAATAGTGGTATCATGGCATCTCGCATTGTGTGAGGGCGTGAGGAGAATACGGTGGCCCTAGTGGCTTCTTGGGGAGCATTGTGCCTCCACACCGCTCTAACGGAGACGTACGTCCCCTTAAAAGGAAGGAACTTGTAACACATCCTCGTCTCCACCGGCTCCACTCTTGGTTATCTCATCCCTTTACTTGTGCAAGCTTATTTGTGTTACATTCATTGCTTGCTTGTGTGCTTGTGATTGTTGCATCATATAGGTTGTCCACCTAGTTGCACATCTAGACAACTTACTTTGATGCAAAGTTGAATTTGGTAAAGAAAAGCTAAAAATTGTTAGTTGCCTATTCACCCCCCCCCCTCTAGTCAACTATATCGACCCTTTCAATTGGTATCAGAGCCTCGTCTCTTTTTAAGGACTTTACCGTCCGAAGAGTATGGTTGACGTCGTAGACGATGTAGGAGAGCACTCCGGTGCGAATCCGATATCGTCTACGGGAGATGGGGGTAACTCGATCTCACATGAGGAATTCAATGTGGCTTTGGACACATTGAAAACCTCCATGACGACCGAGGTCAAAGACATGTTTAAGGAATTCTTAGAAGGGCTTAAACTTTCCCCCGAGCCCGTGAAAGTGGGTGATCCCGCCAACACGGAGACGGATGCTAACCCCAACAAGGGGGAAGCTACTAGTGAGAAAGCTCCTATGTCTAGTGGTAAGAATGGCACCGGCATCTTTGCCCATGTGCAACCTCCACCCGTTTATGGTGGACCGATTCCTTCTACTCATTTGAATCATGCCGGTCCTCCCCCCAAGATTGATAAAAAGGAGGATTTTGATTCTTTGGTCTATCGTTTTAAGCGTCATTTAAATCATGTGCACACTAACCTTTGGAGAATCATTGAAGAAGGTTTTTATCCGCATGATGAACAACTTCACTCCTAGAGAAGCCGTGGATGATCAATTCAATGAAAATGCTCTCTTCATCATCCAAGAAGCAATCCTTCACGAAGACCTCCGCATCTTGACCCTACTCATTGGCCAAAGAAGCTTGGCACAAAGTGGTTTCCCTCTATCGGGGAAGCGCAAGCATCCAACGTTCCAATTACGAAGTGGTACAAGATGAAGCCGATGAGTTTGCAATGAAAGAAGATGAAGAACCTCGTGAGCTCTATCGGAGAGTCACCAAGCTCGCGGTCTCTCTCCGGGATCATGGAAGTAAGGACACGGATGACAATTGGATCAAGCGCCAAATTCCTCAAGGCAATGATGCCCTACCACAAAGCCATGTCCTCCGTCATCCGTCAAAGGCGGACTTTCACACCTTGTCCTCAAGTGATGTGTTGGATGAGTTTGTGGCTATGAGCATATTGGACAAGACCGCCGATAATGCGGTGCTTCGCTCCCAAAGAGCAAAGAAGCCCAACCTTGCATTGAAGGCCAAGATTTGTGTCAAAGAAGAAGAAGAGTAGGAAGAAGAGGAGAGCAACCTCGAAGATACGAAGTATGCCTATCATGAACACATGGCCCTTGCTTCAAGGCAATTTTGGAGCAAGAAGAACTCAAGGCCCAACTTCAACAAGAGCAGCTCAAGTGGCGCAAAGGGCAAGCAACAAGTGAGGACTTGCTTCAATTGTGGCAATGTAAGTCATTTTGTTGCGGAGTGCCCGTATGAGAAGAGGGAGGACAATGGTGGCAGGCTCATCTATAAGGACAAGGCCAAGTCTTTCCCCAACAAGAGCAACTTCACCAAGAAGACTCCTCACAAGGCTTTGGTGGTACAAGAAGAGTACAATGAGGATGACGATGATGATGAAGATGATGAGTCGATTGCCATGGCCTCCATTGCCATTGTGACGACTCCCCGGGTGTCTCTCTTCGACTCACCCAATGAGAGCATCACCGCCAAGTGCCTCATGGCTAAAGCCACCAACAAGGTAACCCCCAACATCAAAACTACCATCATCAATCATTCTTCTTCGACGGATTGCATTGATGAACATGAGGGAACTAATGTGGAGGAGAATGAGTTTGAGGCCTTTATGGGTAAACTCAAGGGCAAATCCAAGAAGCACTTCGTTGCTCTCTTGGAACAACTTGGTGAAGCCAATGACATGATCGAGGCTCACGAAGAAACCATCTCTAAGATGGAGGGGCATAGTCGTGACTATGCCGATTCGGATCTTCCAATGCTCTTGAGGAAGAGTGTGGTCTTCGTTTGGCTCTTGAGGAGTCATACAACGATGATCATGCTAAATTAAAGAAAGATCTTGATCATGCTCTTGTTGTGTCTCGTGTGCTAAGCTCCGAGAAGGCGAAGATTGGGGTTGATCTTGCTAGACTCAACGAGGAGTTTGACATTCTCGACAAGGCTCACAAAGTCTTGAAGGGTGTTCATGCTAGCCTCAAAGAGTCTCATGACCAACTCCAAGTGAAGCTAACCAAGGAGAAAGCCACTTTTCATCATATGGTGTTGATTGATAATGCAAATGCTACTAACCCTTGTTGTGAGCATGTGCATCTTGTTGAGGATAATGCTAAGTTGAAGGAGCAACTTGAGAAAGGCCTTGTCACATGCATACAAGGTGAGAAGAACCTCAACGACCTTTTGAGTAATCAAAAGGAAGTTGTGGCCAAGGAGGGGATTGGGTTTGCACCCAAGCCCAAGAACAAGAAGAATGACAAGACCAAACGACCTCCTCCTCTCAAGCAAACTTTTGTGAGGGAGGGAGAGGGTGCTTCCAAGGAGAAGAAGAACAACGCAAAGGGTGGCGATGCCAAGAAGGGCAATGCCACCCCTCCCAACAAAGCCGGTGATTTTAATCCCTCTTATGTGTTATGTCGTGCTAGTGATGGGCACGTTTTTGCCAAATTTGTCGGTTCTCCTCATGAGTACATTGAATGGTCTATTTGGGTTCCTAAGACACTTGTTACTAACATCAAAGGACCCATTATAAAATGGGTACCTAAAACCAAGCATTGATCTCTTGTAGGTATTTGCTTCTGGTGGGGGATCATGGTTGCTCGATAGTGGAGCTACAAATCATATGACCGGAAGCAAGGACTTGGTGGTGGACGTGCACAAGATTCCCTCTATGGCCACCAATGTCGAGTGGGGTGATGCCTCGTCTTCTAAGGTATTGGGACTCGACAAGGTTGTCATTTCTCATGATCTCACGATCGAGAAGGTCATGCTTGTGGAGTCCCTTGCATACAATTTACTTTCCGTTCGTCAACTTGCAATCATGGGCTTTGCCACTTTCTTTGATATTGATACCGTGGCCCTCTTGTGGAGCAAGACTCTTAAAGTAAAGTAGCCTTTATTGGGCATGTCGAGAACGGTCTCTATGTGATTAACTTTTCGGAGGTACCCACTAAGACCACGACATGCCTAATGGCTAAAGTTGATGTGGGATGGATTTGGCATCGCCGTCTAGCCCATGTCAATATGAGATCTTTGCAAAGTCTTCTCAAGGGGGGCCATGTCCGTGGACTAACAAATGTTAGTTTTGTTAAAGATCGTGCTTGCAGTGCTTGTATCGAAGGAAAGCTTCATGAGAAGGCTCACCCTCCCACGACTATCATTTACTCGAAGAGGCCTCTGGAGCTCCTTCACTTGGATCTCTTTGGGCCTCCATCATTTGATAGTCTTGGGGGTAGGAAGTATTGCTTGGTGATTGTGGATGACTACTCAAGATATACTTGGGTGTATTTCTTCAAGAGGAAGAGCGAGACCCAACAAACCGTCATTGACTTTGCTAATGAAGCACAACGTCAACACAATGCAAAGATCATGACAATAAGAAGTGACAATGACACCAAGTTCAAGAACTACACCTTGGATGAGTTTCTGAGTGATGAGGGGATCAAGCATCAATATTCTGCACCCTACACCCCTCAACAAAACGGTGTCGCAGAGAGGAAGAACCGGGCGTTGATGGATGCGGCAAGGACCATGATGGCGGAGTTCAATTCTCCATACAACTTTTGGGCCGAAGCCATCAACACCGCATGTCATGCATCCAATCGGCTCTACCTCATAAGGGCTTGAACGAGACTCCATATGAGATACTCACCGGTAACAAGCCCAACCTCAAGTATTTTCGGGTGTTCGGGTGTAAGTGTTTCGTTCTCAAGAAAGGTGTTAGGTTGTCTAAATTTGAGGCTAGAGCTTATGAGGGCATATTTGTTGGTTATGCTACAAACTCTCATGCTTACCGTGTCCTCAATAAATCCACGTGACTTATTGATGAGACGTGTAACGTGGAGTTTGATGAGAATAACGGCTCCCAAGTGGAGCAAAGTGGCACTTGTGATGTAGGTGATGAAATTCCTCCTCAAGCCATAAGAAGAATGGGTGTTGGCTTTATCCTACCCATTGAGGAACCCCTTGTGGCCGAAGGAGAAGGACAATGCTCCACTCAAGTGGAGCCATCACCTACCCAAGGCCCACACGCCTTCAAGAACAAAGTGAAGGCCCTCAACCTTGTGAACAAGATCAAGGGCAAGATCAACCTCAAGAGGGTGGTGAACCACCAAATGATGCCCAAGGTCAAGTTCTTCCCCTCGAGCAAGTCCAAGATCATGAGCAAGCTCAAGACGGCGCTCAAGATGATCAAGTTACCCCTCCTCATCTCACTTCCGAGGAGGAATTGGAGCGTCGTGCCACGAAGATTGCTTCCAAGCTCACTACCAAAGGTCATCTCATGGAGAATGTGGTTGGAAGCCTAAGAAAGGGGATACGCACTCGTAGACAATTAGCAAACTATTGTGAACATCATGCATTTGTCTCTTGTGTGGAACCCTAAAAGGTCTACGAGGCGCTCGAAGATCCGGATTTTCTCAATGCCATGCATGAAGAACTCAATAACTTCGAGTACAACAAGGAGTGGAGATTAGTGCCAAGGCCAACGGGGAACCACAATGTCATTGGAACCAAGTGGATTTTCAAGAACAAGCAATATTCTCATGGGAACATCGTTCGCAACAAGGCAAGATTGGTGGCACAAGGCTACTTCCAAGTCGAGGGTATCGACTACGGTGAAACCTTTGCTCCCGTTGCTCGTCTTGAATCCATTCGTTTGTTGATTGCATATGCTTCTCATCACAACTTTAAGTTGCAACAAATGGATGTTAAAAGTGCGTTCCTTAATGGTCCTATTAATGAGTTGGTATCGTCAAGCAACCCCCGGGTTCGAGGATCCTTACTTTCCGATCATGTGTATCAACTCGACAAGGCACTCTATGGCCTTAAACAAGCCCCACGTGCGTGGTATGACCACCTTACCGAGTTGTTACAAGATCGTGGATTTGAAGTTGGGCTAATCGACCCCACTCTTTTTACTAAGAAGGTTAAAGGGGAGTTGTTCGTATGCCAACTATATGTTGATGATATTATTTTTGGTTCCCCTAACAAAGCTTTCAATGAGGAATTTGCCGCTCTCATGACCTCCAAGTTCAAGATGTCTTCGATGGGAGAGTTGAAGTTCTTCCTTGGTTTTGATATCAAGCAAAGAAGAGAAGGTACCTTCATCAACCAAGCCAAATACACTCAAGACATGCTAAAGAGATTCAAGCTAAGTGATGTCAAGCCGGCTACTACTCCAATGCCTACCAAGTGCCAACTTGACATTGATCCCAATGGTAAGCGGTGGATCAAAAGGTATATCGCTCCATGATTGGCTCCTGCTTTACCTTTGTTCATCTAGACCGGATATCATGTTGAGTGTGGGAATATGTGCACGGTTTCAAGCCGCACCAAAGGAAAGCCACTATGTGGCGGTCAAACGAATCTTTCGATATTTAGCTCATACCCCAAACTTTGCCCTATGGTACCCAAGAGGAGCAAATTTCAAGCTTGAAGGATATAAGGATTCCGATTGGGCGGGAGACAAAGTGGACATGAAGTCAACTTCCGGAGGGTGCCAATTTGTTGGTTGCTCTTTGGTGAGTTGGTCTTCCAAGAAGCAAAGTTGTTTGTCTCTCTCGTCCACCGAAGCGGAATATGTGGCGGCCGGTAGTTGTTGTGCACAACTCCTTTGGATGAGGCAAATTTTAAAGGAGTACGGTGTCATTTGTGACAAAGTGCCTCTTTGGTGTGACAATGAAAGTGCCATCAAGATTTCTCTCAACCCAGTGCAACACTTCAAGACGAAGCATATCGAGATTTGGTATCATTTCATCCGGGATCATATTAGGCGAGGGGAGATCGAGCTCAAGTATGTCAACACTCATGATAACCTTGTAGATATTTTCATGATGCCCTTGGATGAAGCAAGATTTCGCGAGTTAAGGCATGAGCTAAATATCATAGACTCGAGCAATGTTGCTTGAACCCGTGCACACCCCACCTTACTCGACGTGTTATCTTGTTTAGGTGTAGTCATAGACATAGGGGGAGTGTTGTTCTCTCAATGAACTCTCCCTCCCCCCATTATGCATAAATCGATCAACTCTTTCACACTAGCCATTTTTTATGGTACTTGTGCTTCAAAGACGAGTTTTGGTCATGGGCCCAAGGATAGTTCTTCATGTGCCATACCAATTGACTCAAACATAGGTGGCTCCGGCCACCGCCCTCTTTTTGGAGAGGTGGTGTCGCGTGGTTGTTTCTTGTTGTCGGTTCCCATTCTGCCTTTGTGTTGTGCGTGTTCTTGTGGTGTCTCTTGTGCTCGAAGTTTCTTTGCAAAGACCCCTTTTCGCGTGTTTGAAACCAGCTTCTTCTTGAGCCCATGATACTACCTCAGCTTGCTACGGTACTACCGCGTTGAGAGGGCACGGTACTACCACGCCTGCGCGGCAGTAATTGTTTATTGCCGCCCAGGAGAGCGGTACTACCGCTCGTCTTGATACTTCCGCCGAGCGGTACTACGCGATGATGTCTTGATACTACGCCCGTCAGTGAAGCGTGGGGGATAAGGACAGGCAGGGGGAATTCTAATTCCCCCATACCCATTCGTCAGTTTCCCCACTTCGTCTCTCTCTCCCGCTCAAGAACGAGGGCCGGGGTCCCTCGCCGGATCTCCGCCTCCGGCTGCTCTTCTTCGATTCCGACCGGTGGCATCGTTCCCCACCACGTGCTCTTGCCATGGAACAAGGTCTTTCCCCAAATCCCTCTCTTTTTTGGTTGTTTTCCTTGCCTTTAGGCTTTTGGGGAGATGCATGTGTTCTTGAGATTTTAGGCTAAATCTGTGCAAGAGTAGGATGGAGGAGAGTAGTAGTGTGTAGGGATTATACTTGCTATGTTGTCTTGTGATAGATTTGATCAACCGTAGTACCGCCGTGGTTTCACGGTCCTTCTCAGATTCAAATCTCGATCGGATCTAATGCGGTGCGGTACTACCGCCTTCACATGTCTTGATACTACCGCTTGCATTACCTCCTGGCCGGTGCGGTATCACATTTAGCGAGCGGCACTACAATCTTACTACCGCCCGAACACGGTATTACTGTGGCTACACACCGCATTATCATGACTTGGGGCGGTACTAAAATTTTAGTACCGCAAAGACTGGCAAAGATTCACCGCTCGTCCAATCTTTCTCCTGGCATTTAGCATGTATGCTTCCTAAGTGGTTCTTTTGCTTTGTCGTGGTCTTTGCATTGATCCTTCTTGGTTTTTGTGTGTGTTTTGTGCGTTGTGTCTCAGGTGGTGGCTCTCGCCGTTCCAATCCCAGTCGCGACACTGGATCCAAGCGGTTGCGCAATCAAAGTGAAGCCGCAGAGGGCTCCAGTGCCCCCAAGCGCAATGTCAAGACCACCGCTAACAAGAACAAGGAACCCGCTAAGAGCATGGACGAGATTCCCTTCATCGAGTATGTCCGTCTCGTGCAGATGCCCTCATATGTGAATCCTCGTCTTTGTTACTGAGGCTGTGAGTTGTTCTGGACCAAGCAGAGACTCTCTTTTACTGGATGTCATCAAGAACAAGCGAGAATACCTACGTGGAGGTCAAGTGGATTGACATGCATCACATGAGGAAGGAACAATGTCGTGAGTACTTTGGAGAGGCTCTGGACTTGGTAGAGCAGTTTGGCATTGAGCATGTGATCTCCTTCCATCCGGACTTTGACCACGAGCTTGTTTGTCGCTTCTTTGCCTCTATGTACTTTCATCACAGGGAGGAGCGGCGGATGACGTGGATGACCAACGACCGTCGATTGACCGCTACACGGAAGGAGTTCATGGACTGTTGCATGTTCCAGATGACGGACTCAACACTCCTGTTGGTGTTCGTCCCCATGCCAATTCGAGTCTGCCAACAAGGACAAGATCCAAAGTACTATGTTGAGAAGGTGCTCGCCAATGGCAAGTCACTTGGTGCTGAACCCTTTCTGGATATCATGTATCGCATCTTCCGCAACTCTCTGTTCCCGCGCATTGGCGACAAGGATAAGGTTCATGCTTTTATGGTGGATATGATGCTCATGTGCGAGGAGGCCCGAGTGTCTTAGACTCAGCCTCTTGATGTCTCACACATCATGTGGCATGAGCTTCGGTTTGCGGTGTTCAACCGCAAGGTGCCTATCTACGGGCCATACCTGTTTCTGCTGATCTCCAAGACTTGGGAGAAGCTGTACCCTGGGGATGAGTTCCTTGCTCCAGTGGATTAGGCATGATCCCATCATCTCCGTGTCAAGCCCAACCGGGCCAACGCTACCACTCGTCTTTGAGGCGTCTGCTGCTAGGAGGCATGTTGGTGAGGAGGAGACTGGAGCTGAGGATGTTGCTGAGGACCGTGCTACTAGGTCTTCCCAGAGTTCCTCTAAGTCCTCATGGGCCAAGAAGCTGAAGGACAAAATGAAGACTCTCTTCTGCATGTAAGCTAAGGGGCAGTACATGACTCACGTTGCCTCCAAGGAGGCTCGCCGCCGTGACTTGCACATCCTGAAGGTCTTTGGTGAGGCTCATTCCAGCGGGTCAGAGAGGCACATCACTCCAGAGGCCGAGTGGATGGCGGCGGGGCTACAAGTGGACTGATTCTCGACGAGGACTTGAGGAGGACATCCTGCCGCCACGAGTCTCGAGGAGGAGCGCTGGGATGATTTCTCCACTTGAGCCACCCCGAGTGTGTAGGTGTCCTCTCTGCCTTTTTGGCGTCTCGATGCCAAAGGGGGAGAGAGTGTAGGGATATGCTCGTGTGTCGTCGTGTTTGTGTGTGTGTTTGGTGTTTGCTGTCTCGTTTGAACCTTCTTTAGTTTCTTTGGTTTGGTTTGAGACTTATCCTTCATATGGTGTAAGACATATGCACTTTATCCTATCTTAGCAAGCTTATGTTATATTGTGCTACCTATGTTCTATGCTCGTTAGTAGTTGTTTAGCTTTATCATTGCTAGATATGCCTTGTCTCTAAAATATAGGGGGAGTGTTGATCCTAGTTGTGTGCTATGCAGTCCAAAGCATTCATGTAGTCTGCACACATCTAGGGGGGGCCCGTCTATATTTTAGAGATGAGGGGTTTGCCTTTGCTATAGTTTATTTACCTTTTGCGCAAATCCCGTATTGTCATCAATCCACCAAAAAGGGGGAGATTGTAAGTGCATATTTATCCCTTAGATGTTTTGGTGATTGATGACAATGCTTTTGCGGACTAATCGTGTGCCTTTGAATTTCTCAGACATTTCTTCACTAGGTACAAGACAGTTTGGTGCCCCTCGAAGACTATTGAAGACGGCGTTTCTCTACGTTTCTTTTTGGTGGATTTGAGTCGTAGGAAAGCCATACTATTAAGAGAGGGTCCGCGTCGGAAAGGTTTGGATGGAATCATCACGTACATGTTCCCTTCCTTGTCTCCACCTTTCCCTTGCATTATGGAGCATTCCCGTTTTATCCTCGTTGTGATAGCCTTGGTTCTTTGTTGCTCGCTTGCGGTAATCTTTGCTCCTCGAGCGGTAGTACCGCAGCACCAACGATAATCTTGTTGCTCGGTAGCGGTAGTACCGCTGAGAGCCCACGGTAGTACCGCCTCCTCTGAGTTGTACTCATGGCCCCCGAACCAAGTACCGCTACGTTATGTAGTAGGGCGGATGTAATTTTTACATCCGCGCCTCCAGTAGTACCGCGCCTTGCGCAGTAGTACCGCTGTGGTCTGATCCAGCCACGCCAGTAGTATCGCTCTCCGGCGGTAGTACCGCTACCGGGTTTTTGCACCGGCTGTTTTCCAATGGAAGTAGGCACGGATGTATTTTATTCATCCGCGCCCTTCCCGAACTAAGGCGTTCACGCCTTGCGGTAGTACCGCAAGGAGGAAGCGATAATCTTGCGCTGCGGTAATCTTGCCCTGTCGAGCTCATTGTAGCCCATTCTTCTGTGATAGTACCGTGGTATTACGGTAGTACCACATGGCCTTCTTGGTAATCTTGTGCCCTGAGTGGTAGTACCCGGCGTGTCGCTGGCTGGTTAAGTGGATAACGGTTGGATTTCGTCCACCACTATAAAAGGGTCGCTCTCCTACCTCTAGTTGACCACCTCTTCCAACCCTAAGCTTCATTGTTGCTCCTAAGCTCCATTTTCGCCGATCTCACTCCTAGCCAATCAAACTTGTTGATTTGCTCGGGAGTGGTTGAGAAACCCGATTTACACTTCCATCAAGAGAAATTTGATTCCCCCACTAATCCCTTGCGGATCTTATTACTCTTGGGTGTTTGAGCACCCTAGGCGGTTGAGGTCACCATGAGCCATAGTCCATTGTGGCGAAGCTTCGTGGTGTCGTTGGGAGCCTCCAATTAAGTTGTGGAGATTGCCCCAACCTTGTTTGTAAAGGTTGATGCCGCCTTCAAGGGCACCAATAGTGGTATCACGGCATCTCGCATTGTGTGAGGGCGTGAGGAGAATACGGTGGCCCTAGTGGCTTCTTGGGGAGCATTGTGCCTCCACACCGCTCTAACGGAGACGTACTTCCCCTCAAAAGGAAGGAACTTCGATAACACATCCTCGTCTCCACCGGCTCCATTTTTTGTTATCTCATCCCTTTACTTGTGCAAGCTTATTTGTGTTACATTCATTGCTTGCTTGTGTGCTTGTGATTGTTGCATCATATAAGTTGTCCACCTAGTTGCACATCTAGACAACTTACTTTGATGCAAAGTTGAATTTGGTAAAGAAAAACTAAAAATTGTTAGTTGCCTATTCACCCCCCCCCCTCTAGTCAAATATATTGATCCTTTCACGGGTGCTGCTCAAAAAATGGCAACGCCGACCGCGGCAAAAGAGCTTCAGCGCGGCAGCTTCCATGGCAGCACCTGTTGGAAATATGCCCTAGAGGCAATAATAAAAGCATTATTATTATATTTCCTTGTTCATGATAATTGTCTTTTATTCATGCTATAACTGTATCATCCGGAAATCGTGATACACGTGTGAATACATAGACCACAATACGTCCCTAGTGAGCCTCTAGTTGACTAGCTCGTTGGTCGACAGATAGTCATGGTTTCCTGACTATGGACATCAGATGTCATTGACAACGGGATCACGTCATTAGGAGAATGACGTGATGGACAAGAACCAATCCTAAGCATAGCACAAAGGTCGTGTAGTTCGTTTTGCTAGAGCTTTTCCAATGTCAAGTATCTCTTCCTTAGACCGTGAGGTCGTGTAACTCCCGGATACCGTAGGAGTGCTTTGGGTGTACCAAACGTCACAACGTAACTGGGTGACTATAAAGGTGCATTACAGGTATCTCCGAAAGTGTTTGTTGGGTTGACACGGATCGAGACAGGGATTTGTCACTCCGTATTGCGGAGAGGTATCAGGCCCACTTTCGGTAGTGCATCATCATAATGAGCTCAAAGTGACCAAGTGTCCGTCGGCGGGATCATGCATTACGGTACGAGTAAAGTGACTTGCCGAACTAGACCGAACGAGGTATTGGGATATCGACGATCGAAGTCTCGCAAGTAACATACCGTCGACAAAGGGAATAGCATACGGGGTTGCTTGAACCCTCGACATCGTGGTTCATCCGATGACAACATCGAGGAGAATGTGGGAGCCAACATGGGTATCCAGATCCCATTGTTGGTTATTGACCCGAGGTCGTCTCGGTCATGTCTGCATGTCTCCAACCCGTAGGGTCTACACACTTAAGGTTCGGTGGCGCTAGGGTTATTAGGAAGACAAGTATGTGATTACCGAATGTTGTTGAGTCCCGGATGAGATCCCGGACATCAAGAGGAGTTCGAATGGTCCGAGGTAAAGATTTATATATGGAAAGTGGTTAAACGGACTCCGAAAGTTTCGGGGTATACTGGGTAATGTACTGGGGCCACCGGAGGGTTCCGGAGGTCCACCGGAGGGGCCACCCCTCGGGGGGCCACATGGGCTGTGTAGGAGAGGAGCCAGCCCCTGGTGGGCTGGGCGCGCCTCCCCACCTAGGCCCATGCGGCTAGGGCTTGGGAGGGAAACCCTAAAGGGCGCCTAGCTTGGGGGCAAGCCACCCCTCCTCCTCCTCGTCAGCCGCCCCATCTAGGGTTCCCCTAGGTGGCCGGCCCCCTGCCCTCTCCTCCTATAAATAGAGGGGTGAGGGAGGGCTGCACACCATTGAAGGCGCAGCCTCCCTCCCCAACACCTCTCTTTCTCCGCATAAGCTTGGCGAAGCCACAGCCGGAGAATCGCCAGACCAATTGCACCACGCCGTCGTGCCGCCATTGGAGTTGTCTTCCTCAACCTCTCCTTCCTCCTTGCTGGATCAAGACGGAGGAGACGCCGTCGTCCCATACGTGTGTTGAACGCGGAGGTGTCATCTGCTCAAAGACTTGGTCATCGGTGATCGGAATCACGTTGAGAACGACTCCATCATCACCACTCCTTCAACGCCTGCACTCGATCTACAAGTGGTATGTAGATGCAAACTCTCTCTCTTGACTCGTTGCTTAGTAGAACTCATAGATGGATCTTGGTGAAACCGTAGGAATTTTTTTAATTTTCTGCAACGTTCCCCAACAGCACCACGCGACGAAGCAACAGCGCCTGGCGGCACTCCATTGCGATCACAGCGATGCTCCATTGCAACCCCCGACGAGCTTCAACGACCCGTGCGCGCCTCATTGCAGCTCCGGCGCACTTCTATGCAACTCTGACAGCGCTTCAATGCAGCCCCGACGAAGCTGAACGACCCTGCGTGACGCTCCATTGCAGCCTCCGGCAGCGCTCCATCGCAGCCGCGATGCACTTCACTGCAGCATTGCGAGCGGAGCAAGTCGCGTCAGACGCCGGAGTAGCACCACGAACGCGTCACGCCGGACGCTGCAAGGTCGGCTGCAACATGCCTGCTGCAAAAGGGTCGTCACACCGGTGCGTCGGGGCCACCGCCGAGCGTTGCATCGGAGCCTCTGCTGCGTCGTGAGCGTCGTGTTGTAGCGCCGGTGGCACCGACTAGTGCTCGTGATTTGGGCTTGGCTGCCGGTGTGATCTACAAGAGCGAGATGAGAAGGGATGCTTTGGGACTTGTTGGGAGAAGGCGGTGATTGCCGGTTCACGAGCCGTTTTTGCGTCAACGACGGGGACGAGCGGCCGGAGTGGAGGACAAATCTGAGCGCCGCGGGTTCATAAGCAGAGAGAGACGCAGGGGAAAACGCATGGGTTAGACCTGTTGTTGTGGTTTGCTGCGGGAGGATAAGGCAAAGTGCTAGAGCGGTGTAAACCTGGGCAAACATCGGGCCGGGCTTGTAAAAGCCCGACCTTCATTTCTCAAGCCCGAGCCCGGCCCGAAGCCCGAAATACTCCCTGATTTAAAGCCCGAGCCCGGCCCGAACTCAAGCTTGAAGCCCGAAAGCCCGCCCCGAACGCTGTTTTTTAGTACGTGTACGTGCAAGCCCGACCCGAAGCCCGAAAGCCCGGCCCGAAAAATAGAAAAAGAGAAGCCGAGCCCGGCCCGAACTACCTTCGGTGAAACAAAGCCCGAGCCCGTCCCGAGTGTCAAGCCCGGCCCAGCCCGGCCCGGGTTTTTTAGGCCGGGCTCGGGCCGGGTCGTCGGGCCGGGCTGCCCATGCCCGGGTTTAGAGCGGTGCATGGCCCGACGGGGACGCGTGGCAAACGTCGAAGGCGGTTGACGGATCGACAATTTCAGTCGGTTGATTTCAAACGTTTCCCTTGATTGTTGATTGATTGAAGCAACCACTGCTGTGTGTGTGGGTGGTGCCTAATCTACGCCTGCTCATCCAAATAAAGTCTTTTTTTGGAATGTTGGCAGGAGAACTGCCAAATTCATTGATCAGAAGAAGGTGTTACAAGAATCCTCAGAGGAGGAAAGCACCGAAAAACAAAGGCAAAAAGAAAAGAAAAAGAAAAAGGACCCGTCGGCAGCATCACAAACCCAAGCTCAACCATCAATCGTGAACACCATCGGATCCATCATCGGGATTCTCCAAGGTGACGCCCCCAAGGAGGAAAACGATGTTAAGGACACTGCCGTCACCCGATCTGGCACTGTCCGATCTTAGGTTTTCACCCGGAGATCTCACGCCGTTGGGTAGGAAGGGCAAGCGGCTCCACAAGGATACCTCCAAGGAGGACGACGAGATCCGTGGATGCCGCTACCACTGGCAACGACAAGGTCGATGCATGATTTTCATCCGGAGTCGAGCCTTCCATCAACAATCTCAGGATCCGAGGCCACCAGCGCGACGGAGTATCACAACCCCATGCGGACACTACCAACAACGAGTACGTCGAAGCCGCACGCAGGAACTCGGCGAGCACACGCCAACCTGGCCGGTCCACACAGCTGCTGGCAGACCCTGGGCGAGCCAAGCCGGATCTGGCCATCCTCTACCTCCGTGCGTAGAACTGGATGATCCTCCGCACCGCAACGCACAAGAAAGGCCGAGGGAAAGCCGGACATAGCCGGTCCGCACCGCAGCACGCAAACCTAGACGGGATCCAAACCAAATTGCGCCGTCCGCACCGCCGCGCGCAAGAGCAAGAGTACTCGTGCTGGATCTGGTCTGCGCGGGCCTCGTGAAGCCCCTGGCAAACTGGACGGCGCCACCGCTCAAGGGAGCCGGGCATGTACACGCTTGAAGGAGAATCACCACCAGCAACCCCGACTCCACCGCTACTGCCTCCACACGCCAAAACGCAGCCGCCCCAGAGGCGAAACGCAGCCATCTGATGAGCCGGCCCGCGGCGCCAAACCATCCGGCAAGCCTCCACTCATCCGAGGAGAGAGAGATCTTGCCGGCCTACCATTCCCGCGAGCGCCAGCCAAGTCAGGCATACTATCTCTTAACTAGGACAGTACTGCGACGGTGTACCGAGTGATCGTATCATCTGACCAACGTGTTGCTACGTCAGTTTTTTTTTGAGGGGTTGCTACGTCAGGTTTGTATACGTCATTCTTTAAACTCTGCATGGGTCCGTACAGAATAGGCCCGGTTGGTGGAGGGCTGGTGCCGCGAATAGGCCCGGCCCATTGGGACTGTCCCTGTCTGTCGCCCCGCACCGCACGCAATATCTGCCTAAATTTCCCCACCCTCTCCGTCTGCTGCCAGACACCACAATCTCTAACCCTATCTATCCTCTTCCGTCTCGCCGCCGCCAGGCCCTTCCCCCTCTGCGCTTAGCCGGCGTGACCCCAGCCAGATTAGGCCCGCCAGCCGCCGCCATGCTCCTTCCTCGCCCCTCTGCGCGCAGGGTGGACGGCGAGTGGCGGCAAGGGAAGTTGCCGGCGCGACCTCGGGCCGATCAAATCCAGATCGGCCGCACGGGGAGGAGCTGGCAGCGCCGAGCGGCGGCAACGGATGGCACGCCTGAAGAACGGGAGGCGCCAGGAGCCCGTGAATAGGTCCGAGTCAAACAGATCTGGCGCCGCTGACAAAAGCTGATGGATAGGCGTGATCTCGCCAGATCTGGCTTTACTTTTGCCTGACATCTTTATCTGGGAAAAGAAAGAGATGACGAGCAGCTGCGATAGGTTTGTTCCCTTGGACTCGTCGTTTAATTGTTTTTGATGAATCAGGCCCTGCTTTTCCTCTCTCGATCCCGTCTAACCGTTTGACTTTGCAGGGACCACTAATCGAAGACGGCGGATCCACAGGCCCCTCCCCTCAACGCTGCCGTTGAGGGCTGCGTTGATAGTTTCGGTCTTCTTGTATTTTTAAGATGTCATCTTTAAAGAAGATGTGCTGTGCGGGTATTACCGCATGATCTTTAGGTCGTTTTTTTTTGTTTCTTTTTTTTGTTTAGTGTTTGAATCAGTAACAACAAAATATGTAAATACGTTAACTTGTGGTAAGAGATTAAGATTGTTGGTTCTTTAAATAATATATTTTTTGTTAGTCTTCTCAAATTTGGGTGTACATATCTCCAATTTTATTATGAACCTACAAAAGTATTACTTACAGTAACATATGTTTTTTTTTGTTATGATCTATATAGTGTTATCTTGTTACTGGATTTATTTTACCTTTGATGTAATCCAATGTGAACATGAAAATATAGTGAAATAGCATAATTTGTACATTACTATTTCTTATCTTCTTTTAATATAATACTAAACAAATGTAAGACGTTATTTGTGGTTTAAATTAAATAGCAAAAATGTCTTACATCTGTGGACAGAGTTAGAACTAATAAAACACGTACTCCTCTGTAAAGAAATACAAGAGATTTTCCTTACGGAGGGAGGACATATTTTTAACTTTTGTGCTAATTGATTAATATTGTTGGTTTTGTAAATATTAATTGTTGTCTTCTAATATGATGGTGTAGATAATTCTAATTTTCAGTTATGATCTATAGGGTTCTATTTTGTTGTTGAGTTTTATATTAACTCTGATATACTCCAATGACATCATGGAAATACAGTACATATTTTTTTATTATGATCTACAGAGTGCTATTTTGTTGGTGGATTTGTATTAACTTTGATGTAATCTAGTGACAAATGGAAATACAGTCACATAGCATCTATAGTTTATTATTTTCTTATCTTATTTGAATCTAGTAACAACAAAATATGTAAACTTTTGTGGTAAGGGATTCAGATTGTTGGTTTTTAAATGATACTATAACCTTTTTTGTGCTATTTTTTGGTGGATTTATATTCACTATGATGAAATTTAATGACAACATGGAAATACAGAATGATAACATGGAAATGCAGTAACATAACATTGTCTGCTATATCTTACAAGTTCTGACACACACACACACACATATATATATATATTACATTCTTTTGGAAAATATATATTCTACATCATTATTTCTTAGACTTTGTAGATGGTTCTAGTTTTCTAATGTAATTTGTTATTTCGCTCATAATTTTGTATTCACTTAACTAGAAGTGATGAAAAATTTGTTAAGTTTGTCATGTTAAAAATTTGTTTATCTGTGTTGTTTTAATTTTATAACACAATCTGTTGGTGACAGCTCCATTGTTTTATTTGTGTAAATATATGGGTGTTGTATACATTTCTTTTTTGACATAGCATAGTTATGCGTCTTTGTTGCAGCAAGTTTTAATAGATACATATTTTAACTTCTGTTAAAGAATTAACATCTTTGTGTTCTTTTGATGATATAGATTGTTGTGCTCTTCTCTTCTAGTATGATGCATGTCATGTCATAATATGATGACAAGTTATGGTCTTATATTTGTTGCACCAAGATTTAATAAATAACAGTATATCTTTCTGTGTCGACAATTATGGCTTTTTATTGTAGTTTTTAAATGTGATGCTCCTAGCTGAGTAATTGTCAGTGTACTTGAATTTAATGATAGACCATTTGTGTTCATTGTACATGTTTTTGAGATATGTTTGGTTGTTCCTTAAGATAGATCATTTGTCGTCCTCTTGCATGCTATGTGTGGTCTATATCTTGCAGCTGAATAGAAATCTTCATATGAGAATTAGCCTTTCAAATATGTACATGTCCAGGATTATTATGGCATACTTAGTGGAATGCATTGTTGCCAACATATCCACTGGTAAAAGAGTTGACTTGTTATAAAAATCCAAACGAATTACAATTGTGGAGATCTTAAATATTATCTGCTATGTAATGCATAGAGATCTTGAATGGGCCCACTTATCAAGGTACCTGATGTGTTTTGGCAAACAGATCATCACCACTAACTTGAATATTTCTGAGGTAGTATTGGAGTAAAAGAGGCTTTTATTTGTTATAGATAATTCATTATCAGTTCTTTTCTCATTTTTTTACCCCAGTGCTACCAACAGCAGGTGATATGGAGTTTGAGTGTTCCAGTTCACAACTCAGCAGTAGAATCTATAGTAATGTAAGTGAAAATGAACCTATAAGTAGAGGCATCATGTTGTTTGGTCCAGTCACAAGGTCACTTTCATTCTTTAGTAGTTTTGTCTCTGGTGAAGTGATGGTCTAAAAAGACTCTGATTGTTGTATAAACATTGAGTCGCTGTTACTAATGCAGTGCCACATGCCAAAATTCATCTCATGTTAATAATAAGTATGATTTTCCTCTAAATGTTATTATATCATTTGGCACAGATCAGGCTGCAACTCATGAGTCATTGGGTCAAGACTGCCTGAAGACGAGTTTGCTGCCAAAGTAAAAACATTGAGATGCCAAAATACCTGTTAGTTTAGTTCGTTTGAAACCAGGCACCAAAGAGTTACAAAAGAACCATTTTCAGGTAGTCTCACTTAATAACAACTTTCATTACCATCAAGAGCTAATCCATGATACTGTCTGTATTTCAGGGTGTTAGAACATCGATGGATTTGTACACTCAAGAGGAGGCTAGGGGTTTTCATTCGTGCATCACCAGAAATTTACATCCAACATCATAGGGAATACCTTGGATTGTCACTTGCATTGGGGAAGCAAAGGTAACACAACTTTTTCATACCAGGCCATACCTAGTTTCCATCTCATGAAAAGAAACTAGAGTCAGTTAGAAGACGAAGGTACCACACCAGGCACCAAAGAGTTACGAAACCGCCATTTTCAGGCAGTCTCACTTGATAGCAACTTTGTTTACCTTCAAGAGCTAACCTATGCGTACTGTCTGTATTTCAGGGTGTTAGAACATCGATGGATTTGGACACTCGAGGTGAGGCTAGGGGTTTCCGTTCGTGCATCACCAGAAATTTACATCCAACATCATAGAGAATACCTTCGATTGTCACTTGTATTGGAGAAGCAAAGGTAACACAACTTTTTCAAACCAGGCCATGCCTATTTTCCATCTCATGAAGAAACTATCTAGTCAGTTAGAAAACGAAGGCACCACATCTGTTCATATGGTCCATTTATGTCAGCTTCTCAAGTAGTCTGTGAGCCCCATCACAACTTGAGCTTTTGAATGTTGTTGTCAGAATCAAGCATGAATAGGACTTGCGAAATTTAACAATCCTTGATGCTGTCACCTTCTCCTGACTGGATGTAGAAGCGTAGAGCATGGGAAACAATAATCATGGGAATCTTGTCTTACTAGAAATAAGAAATACACATAGCAACAAGCAGAATTTCCCAGACCCAGACGATATATCTTGTACTTGGTTATTAGGGAGGTTTAGACTTGATAAGGATAATTTAGTGTACGCACAGATCATCCCAGGTACATATAGAAGTTACCACATATTATTACATAAAGTTTTAGCCCATGGTATAGTAATACTTCTGCAACTGATCCTCGCCACCAGTTACTTGTGATTTTTCGAATTGCCTCTCATCTGTCAGAAAAAAGGGAACATGTTAATCACATAATAATATAGAAAAGTATACTAGCACATTTTATTGCGAAAAAACCAAATGCCAGTTTTCTCTTAAAATTCCTGTGCTATCCAAATTTTTGACGTCAATACTTAATGTTTCAGACCCATGTTGACATCGTCCTAAAGCAAACATGTGTGTTATACTAAACAGGACTGGATGAAGTTTTTCTCAAATCAAAGTACACACTAGGATGTGTGGGCATGGTAACCCGAGAAGTGTGTTATTTTACTGTGAGATCATGCTAGTCCAGAAATGGCGGTCAGTTGAGGTTGGTTCAGGTTCTCGACGTGAGAGAAGTCCTACTGGAAAAAGATGTGGCGCTTTCCTGTGCAGTCCAGAACAATCCTCCGAGATAGGCAAATAAGGCAAGTTTGTCCTCTTTCTCCCTACTTGTTTGTGCTTGCTAGAAATGAGCTTTCTATTTCTTTACAGCAGGCTGTCCACCCATTCACTCCCTAATGTTTGCTGATGATCTTCTTATCTGTGGTAAAGGTACTACTACTGAAGCCATTCACATATTGCAGAGTATTTGTCAGCTTTCAGGTCAGACCCCCAATTGGAGCAAATCAGGTAAGATCTTTAGCCAAAATGTTGATAGAAACACTAAAGATGGCATTAGAAACATTTTTCAGGTGATAGATATAGATAAAAACTCAGTATATCAAGGACACCCTTTGATTCTTCCAACTAAGGACAGACACCTGCGTATGATTTTGTAGCAGTAAAATTAAGCAATAAACTTGCAGGTTACATTCAAACAAACTCTCATGCCGCAAGGCTTACCCACATTAATCCTGTTTTTGCTTCTATTCTTGTATATTTATATCTCTAACATCCTTTTTTCAAGGAAGTTTGCAGAACTTACAGCTATGATAAAGGAACTTCTGGTGGACAAGAATTAATGAAGACCCTACAACTAAAACTCTCTATCTCCTGACATGGAAGGACATATGCATACCAAAATGTGAGGGTGGCTTAGGAATCAGAAACATTCAAGCAATGAACAGGGGTCTCATTCTATCAGGAGCTTGGAGAATTGCAGATATTATCCAGAAAGTTCCCTTTCTAAAGTCCTAACATCAATATATTATCCCAACACTTCTTTATGGCGAGTCAGCACTAAAACCCCAAAATCTGCATTTTGGTCTTCCATTCTAAAATTACGTCATATTTTGATTTCCAACTCTTCCATACATATTTTAGAT
Organism: Aegilops bicornis; assembly: GCA_021605145.1. Lineage (NCBI taxonomy): Eukaryota > Viridiplantae > Streptophyta > Magnoliopsida > Poales > Poaceae > Aegilops > Aegilops bicornis. Next base: position 651,215,640 of record CM038674.1, read on the forward strand.
GGAAATTCATCAATTTGGAGCACACCCTGGTTTCCCCTTTTGCAATCCATCTATGACCACCTCATAATGCAACCAAGTCACTTTAAATATCCGTCTCAAGTGACAGATCTGTGGACTCCCAATCAAAAATCCTGATCAACAAAGTAACAAACAGCTGACTGTATAATGCAGGTACTCGTAATCAACCAAGAAGTATAAAATATTCTATGCTGGAAGCTACACCCAACAGGAAAATGTTCTTCTAAAAGTGCTTATAGAGCATGCTTACAGGACATGCAGCAGCAGGGGGAACCCACTCCTAGGCAGGTCCCGGAGGAAACAAAACAACTTCTGAAGCAAGTATAGTATAGAAGAAAAAGACAATGACACCTGGAGTGCAAACATTTGGGTGGGAGACTATTAACGAAAGCAGTCCCAAGAGGTATGAGAGCAGGTAAGTTCTCTCCTCACATTAACAAACATTGTACTAATCTACAGGAAAATGACATGCACGTTTTCTTACTTGCCCATTTGCTAATCCTCAAGGCAATTCTCAATTCAAATCATCCACATGCATCCATTACAAAATGATGACTTTTTTATGGTCTGTTTGGCAGGAAAACTAATACTCTGCGGCACGTCCACAGATCAATGCAGGATCTTACAGAAAGTGCATATCTAGTTCAGTTCTTAACAAAAGTCAGGACCAAGCCAAACATGGGGAACACTGTAGATGCTGCATGGGAAAGCAATAGCTCGGCTACATGAATTGGTACTCACATCCAGACATCATTGTCACATTGTATTGCTGTGTACTAGCAGTTTACTCTTGACAGTTAGCCAGGGTCTATGTTAATTGTGGTTAGTCGTGTTGGATAAATCAATGGAGGAAGAATTTACCTCTTTCAGTTTAGCCCTTTTCTCCTCTTGTCTGCTCGCACCTCCTTGGCCTTCGTTCGACAGTCGTGCTCAGCCCTGAGCTTGTTGCTGTCGAATTTCCCCTCGCAAGTGTCGCAGACGGAACCCGTGTACGCGATCTTGACGGATTGCGTCTTCTTCTTCCCCCATCTTGACGGATCGGAAAGCGCAAAGAGTGATTAGAAAGGGACACGGACAAAACGATTGGGATTAGGACACGACAAGCAACTGGCGATGGATATCAAATAAAAACCCTATCCCATTGGGGGATCGGGATCGCAAAGGGACAAAGGATCCGAGCTAAGCTGCTTGCGGGGCAGGGACCAGGGGTTCGGATCGGAAGACAGGTGCGCACCTGTCGGGGCGGGGTGTCCGATGTGAGGCGGCGGCGTTGGAAGTTGGAGGCGCGTCTCTCCCGTCGGCGGCGGCGCTCAGCTAGGGCAGGCAGGGGCAGGGGCGCGTGGTGTGCGGAGGAAGGAGAGAGCTGACGGGGCTCGTTGTATAATGGGCCTGTCGGGTGGGCTTGCAAAATGCCTGCTATTTTGTTTTTTCTTTTCACCATTTCATTTGTTCCCCTCAGAAAAAAAAACTATTTAATTTGTTCCCAGCGCACCTCTTTTTTTCCTTTGCAGATATTAAGGGGTTATTTGTGCCCCCATATGCCGTCACGTGTTGTGTTTCGGGCGCACTCTTGGGATTTTTTTTTTGCTTTCCAGCTTTTGACTGATGACCTAGGTTTCGATGATTTTGTTTTGGCTTTCTAGTTTTTGACTGTTTTAACTTAGGATAAGCACAATGTGTGCTTCATAAGAAGCACAACTTTTCTTCCGCAAGAAGCACAACGTGTCCTTCCAAGTGAAGCATATCATGTGCTTTCACGACAAGCACAACCAAAAAGTAGAATAGCATGACCAGTGCTTCCCCAAAATTGGAAAAAACACAACAGTGCTTCCTAAAAAAGTAAAAAGAAACACAACCGTGATTCTGGGTGTTGTTTTTTTTATTGGTTCTTCGTATTTTTTGTCAGTTTTTGTCTTTTTCTTCATGTTTTGCTTTTTTGCCTTTTCTCCCTTTTTGTGAAAAAATGCTCGTCGAAATCTATTAACAGCGGATCTAGTTTCAAAAAGATCTCCTCACAAGATATTCAATGGATTGACTGGTTCGGCTGTGGTGTGAGGTCGCAGTCGTCGGAGAATAACTTGACGTGTGGCTGAGAAGAGTGATTGCCTGGCGAACGGTAGGAGTAAGGTAGGGTGGCGAGGCTTCTCAGCAGCACAGTCGGTCACGGGAGGCGGGTGTAGGCGGCCCCGCCGATGTTGGTTTGGGGGCTGGAGCAAGAATATCAGAGATTGAAAAAGCATGACGACCGTTGGATTGACATCGAACGGTCATTGCTGCTAGATTCGTTTGTTGACTAAGTCAAAAAAGCCTTGTGTAAGCGTCAACTTATTAGGCCCACAAGTCAGCCTCCAAACCCGTGACGAACAACATACACTCATTTGATTTTTTTTAATAATTACAACCCATTTACAAATTCTATGGAACTAATTGCAACCCGTTTTCTTTTTGTTGGCCAAGACCAAGTTTAGAAATTTCGCATATTTCGATGGGGTCCAAACTATTTTTAATACCGAACATGACAGGTCCCAGGTGTCAGCCGCTTCTTGTGCAATTCTCTTGTTTATTGACTATATATGACAGTGTCCAAGGTCCACTGCTTCCAACATGGTGCAAGGCCTTTCGGGTTTCTTTGTTTATTCTGCATGCACCCTTGAAAAAAGTTTATTCTACGTGCAAATGTAGGTTTGCTTGCCGGTTGTATGTGCGTATATGATCAGACTTACTATAGTCAGATGATGAACAGTAGCATTCGCAAATTTGTCCTGCCACCCAATTAGATGATGAACACGCGCATCGGGCGTGAGCTCACCTCGCCGGAGAAGACGGCGCTGTGGAGAGCTTTGGGCTCCGTCGAGCTCAAGCTCCAAGAGGTTCTGGGCTTGTAAAGGATGTCCAAGGGGTGTCACTAAAAAAAAAGACACATCTGTGATATTGTGGCCCGAACGAAAACTTTTTGTTATGATTATGACACTTTTATGATGATAATTGTTACAAAGACATGTATCATCAAAGATGTGATGGGCTCCTACTTCCATGACAAAAAATTAAGACACAAAATGGGCATTTCGTCCTGGTGGGCCAGATATGCACCTGCATGACATCCTTTGGTCCGCCCTTGACGTAAAAAATCATGATAGAAGTGAGGGCAAGGAAAATTTCGAGGAGTTGCTGGTTACGGTGGGTAGCGATGCAGCATGGTTTGCGCGTTTCTTTCATACAGGCGTGTGTGCGAGGCATTCGTTGCTGAACCCCTTGCGAGGCATTCGCTTACTGAACTTGAGCGATTGCACTAGCTACGTACTGAACACGAGCGATGGACCCCACTACATACTAAAGCAGATTGATCGATCCCTTCGCCGCTAACTGAACCCGAGCGATTCCTTCGCTGCGACTGAACTAGAGCGATTCCTTCGCTGCTAACTGAACCCGATCAATACTTCTCGCTGCTCACTGAAGCCAATCGAGCCCTCGTGCGAGACGTAGCCTGTAGCCGTTGGGTTGCCTCTCGATGAACAGTGCCCGTTGCTGCTGCGCACGCGATACGTAGAACGGGTCGAGACGTGTGGTGAGTCCAACCGGTTGGTTGGCTGTGGATGAACAGTTCCTGGTGGGGGTTGAATGAACAGGAACCCGTGGTAGTAAGCGGTTGCCGCGGGATGAACAAGACTCCGAGAAGGACGTGCTGGGATACACCACACCCAACCAGTTGGGGTGGATGAACAAGACCCCGTGGAGGCTGGATGAACAATAGTCGATGGAGGTTGGAGGAAGTCGACGGTGGATGAACAGTAGATGGTGGAGGTTGGAGGAAGTCAACGGTGGATGAACAGCAGCCTGAGGCTGGAGCGAGGCCGTAGACGGTGGATGAACAATAGCCCATGGAGTCCCTTTTGCGGTACGCCACACCCCTCCTGATGAACATGACCTCATTTCGACCGTAGGCGCACGAAGAGAAGTCTGTTTCCTATGTTTTGTGGTACGTCAGACCCCTCTCGATCAACAGGACCCCGTTTCGACCGTAGGAAGTTGAACAAAAGTCCGTTTCCTCCGTTTTGCGGTATGCCAGACCCCTCCATATGAACAAGACTCTGTTTCGACTGTAGGCGGTCGAAAAGAACTCCGTTTCCTCCGCTCTGCGGTACGCCAAACCCCTTTTCTGTTCCGTCCAAGCAGGGTGGTTCCCGTTGAACAAGACACATTCTGACCTAGTTGGTTGCCTCCTGATGAACACGATGCTGTTTCTCCGTTCCGACCCAGCCAGTTGGTTGCCGATGAACATGACGCTGTCGCTGTACGCTTTCGAGACCATGCCCGTATGTACGTATGTGGCCGTCTTTTTTGTAGTGTGGTTGTACATATGTGTACACATTTTAGACGGGACTGCCTGAACTGCTACCGCTCCTTACTCGGTTATGGTTCGTCGTGGCAGCAGACCGATTGAACAGTATGTACATACATGTTTGTGACCAGATAGATAACGCTATGTACGCTTTGACCGGGTGGGTCCCAGCTGTCAGGGTGGCTAAGAGCATCTCCAGCCGCGCCCCCAACAGGCCCCCAGGTGACTTTTTCGGCACCGGCGCCAAAAAAACGCCCCAGTCGCGCCCCCAGGACGATGGAAAGCGCCGGTTCGACCCTTTTTTCCGCTCGGCGGTCAGCAGTCGAACCCGCGCCTTGGGGGCGCTTAGGGGGCTCCAAGAAGGGAAAAGCGCGGCTGGCCCACGCCGTTAGGTGAAAAGTCAAGATTTTCTTCCCCGACTCGCCTCCCACACCCCGCGCTCTCGACCGCCACTAGCTATATCCCGGCGCCGCCCGCCGCCCTTCACCGGTAGATAGCAATTCCCCGCCGGAAAAATAGCAGAGGTTCGCTGCGGCAGCCCCTCCGACAGCAGCTGGGCGTTTCCGGCTACGGAGGGGAAATTTAGTGGCGGGTGCACGCCCACTGGGCGCAAGGTGTTTGGCGATTTGCCTGCCTCGGTGATGGACTCGGATGACGAGGAAGTGCTCGCCGCGCTGCTGGAGGAGGAAGCCGAGGCCGACGTCCAGGAAGAAGAGCATCTCATGGTGCTCGCCGCCCTCGCCCAGCTGCTGGTGAGCAATGAAAAGCCGCGGCGAGGTGGCTCGGAGTCGGGGCGGGTGAAAGCAAAGAACCGGCATCGTCTCGAAGGCTACTGCATGCTCTACTACGACTACTTCGCCGATGCTCCACTTCACGGCGACAGAACATTTCGGCGCCGTTATCGGATGAGCAGAAAGCTTTTCCTCAGGATTGTGAATTCCATCCGGGAGTTCAACAACTACTTCAAATGCAAGATGGATTGCCCGGCAAACTTGGATTCACCTCGATCCAGAAATGCACGACAGCGATGAGGATGCTTGCATACGGAGCTCCTGGTGACTCACAGGACAACTATGGGCGCATGGTTGAGTCCACCAGCCTAGAGTGTTTCTACAAGTTCTGTCGGGCAGCGGTGGCAATGTTTGGACCGCAATACTTGAGAACACCCAATGCGGAAGACACTGCTCGGATCCTAGAACAGAATGCAGCAAGAGGATTTCCTGGGATGCTTTGAAGCATCGACTGTATGCATTGGAAATGGAAGAATTGCCCATTTGCTTGGCAGGGGATGTACGAAGGCGCCGAAGGCGGTTGCAGTGTGGTACTTGAGGCGGTGGCCACACAGGACCTCTGGATTTGGCACTCCTTCTTTGGTATGCCAGGAACTCACAATGACATCAACGTGCTGCAGTGCTCTCCTGTCTTTGCCAAGCTTGTTGAAGGTCATTCTCCTCCGGTGAACTTCGAGATCAATGGGCGGCACTACAACAAGGGGTACTATCTAGCTGATGGCATCTATCCGAGATGGTCGACATTTGTGAAGACCATCAAAACCCCTGTGCCTGGAGGCAAGAACGCCTGGTTTACGAAGATTCAGGAGGCTTGCAGGAAGGATGTCGAGCGGGCATTTGGTGTGCTCCAATCTTGATTTGATGTTGTCCGGTACCCGCCGGACACAGTCGAAAGATCAAATGTGGGAGATCATGACCTGCTGTGTCATCTTGCACAACATGATCATTGAGAGCGAGCAGGAAGAGCCACTGTTTGACACTGAACCATACCACATGCAGGGTCCTCTTTCCCAAGTTGATCACTAGCTACCGGCAACCTGGACTGCCCTGGACTGCCTATCTCAGTATGCGTCAGGAGATCCGAGACCCACAGGTGCATCATCAACTGCAACAAGATCTGATAGAGCATCTATGGAGGCTCAAGGGCGGCGCCGGGCGCGACGTGTGATGAAATATGAGTTTTTATTTGTTGAACTATATAATTTGTATTGAACTATTTGTTGTTGTACTATTTTGTTGAAGTATTTGATTTTTCTGTGATGAAATATGTGATAATTTTTTTTATGTTGATAATTGAACGCCGAGCCACGGCGAACCACGCCGAATATGGGCCTATTCTCGCCCATATGGGCCCTTTTCGCCGAAATGGGGCTTCACAAGTGGGCCAACATCGGCGCCTGGGGCCGAGCTGGGGGCGACGACTGGGCGCAAAACCGCCCCCAGCGCCGAATGAATCACCGGCTCGCCCCCAAGGGGCGATTTTTATGCGTCCTGGGGGCCAATGGCTGGAGATGCTCTAAGAACACACTTCCTTGCGTCCGAAGACATAGCTGATGGTCCTAGCTGTCAGGGGGAGGAATTATTCGTGTAATAAGGAGACACTTCCTTGCTTGCGAAGATGTAGCTGGTGGTCCAGCTATCAGCCTCACCACATAGAGTCCTATTCCGATGGGGTCGTTCATTGACCACGCCGTGCCTGGAGCACCAAGGCGTTGGACGACTGCGAGGCCTAGGAAGGGAATGACCCGGAGCCAGGGAAGACTCTGTAGTGGTTGCCCACGCGGAGGGGAGTATGATGGTTGACTGCTTCGGCTACCATGTGAGGCTGTCGTCGCCGGAAAATAATAGGGGGTGTGGTTGACTAAAGGGAAAGCCTGGCCAATGGTGGGAGTAGGGTGGGGCAGTGAGGTCTGCACGACAACACAACCAGCACGGGAGGCAGGAGCAGGAGGTACGACCGGCTCTCGTTTGGACGGCTGGAGCAAGAAGAGCAGAGGTTGAAGAAGCAGTATGGTCATTGGATTAACATTCAATGGTCACTGCTGCTAGAATCGTTTGTTGACTAAGTTGAGAAAGCCATGCGTACGCGTCAACTTAGTAAGCCCACAAGTTAGCCTCCAAATCTCGTGGGTCCCAGGTGTCACTGGAAGGAATAGTATTTTCTTGTAATAAGGAGGCACTTTCTTCCGTGCGAAGATATAGCAGATGGGTCCCAGCAGTCAGGGGGAGCAATCAATTTTTTGCATAATGAGGGGGCACTTGCCTGCGTGCGGCCATGGACGATGTGGGTCACTACTGTCAGCCTCTCCACGTACATCCCTGTTCTGATAGCTATCGTTTGCTGACCATGCTGACTACACCGCACCAAGAGCATCAACGTGGTGGACGACGGTTAAGGGAATGACCCAGAGCTGACGAAGCCACAACAGTCGATGCCCATGCTGAGGGGAGTACGAGGGCTGAGTGGTTCGGCCGTGGGGTGAGGCTTCCGTCGTCGAAAAATAACAGGAGGTGTCGGTGGTTAGGGGGAAGGCCTGGCAACCGGTGGGAGTAGTGTGGGCCAGTGAGACCTTCGTGGTAGCACAGACGACCACGTGAGGAGGGAGCAGGAAGTCCCGCCGGCGTTGGTTTGGGCGGTTGGAGCAGGAAGATCAGAGATTGAAGAAGCACGACGGCCATTGGATGGACATCCAACAGTCACTGCTCTCGTGTGTTGACTAAGTTGACAAATACTTTCGTGCGCGTCAACCTTTATTTTTCTAGAAAAGCGTACGCATCAACCTAGTAGACCCACAAGTCAGCCTCCAAATCTATAAAAAAGAACATACAACCCATTTGCCATTATTTTAAATAATTTACAACCCATTTGCTATTTTTTAAGGATTTTAAGCCCATATTCTTTTTGTTAGCATTACAACCCAACGAATTTTTGCATATTTCTATGGGGTCCAAAATGTTTTTAATCCAGAAATTTCTAGTCAGATTCAAATAAATTTTAAAAATAATTTTATATTAACTTAAAATCCAATGAAATTTTCCCCGCAAAAAAATTGATGAAATTTAAATCTTGAAATAAAAAAACAAAATTTGAAACTAATTGACGATTTGTTGTGTTTTAAAAATTTACAGCCCATTTCTCATTACTTATAGCCCGTTTTTTGGGCAAGCCGAATGCATCCCTCCCCGTCTTGACAGATCTATAGCCAAGGAGGCCTGACAAAAGCAAATAGGCCTCGATTGGATATTCTGCAAAATAAAAAAAATATAACTAGGCTAGCCATTTTCAGAAAAAAGCAACTCGGCTGGTCTTGTGGTAAACATAAAATGAAAGGATCAGCTAGACTGGCTACAGCCCCCGCACAACCCAGTTGATACCCTGCTCCGTCTCAAAAACAAAAGACAACTGGGCGAGTTGCTGTATCCCTACTTTGAGCTGCTCGTTATGCAATTCTCTCCTTTATTGACTACATTGACAATGGCATGGGACCCAGATGTCAGAAAACCATTACGAGGAACCATTTTTTGGCTTGAAATAAGGAGGTACTTGCTTGCGTACTGTCATGGCCTTGGTGGGTCCCTACTATCATCCTGTCCACGTACAACCATCTCTTGATTCCTCTTGGTTGTTGACCATGTTGACAACGCCAGAAGTCGGCGCAGCAGCAAGTAAACCAAGGCGGAGGACGACGGCAAGGCCTCGAGCGGGAACGAAAATGAGCCGTGAAAGATGCGGCAGTGTGGTCGGAAGTGGAGGGGAGTAGGAGGGTTGGGGCGGGGTTGGGATGCCGTCGCTAGAGAATAACAGGAGGTGGGGGTGTAGAGGGATGTCGTGGCACCCGTTAGGGTACGGTGGGACAACGATGCGTGTGCGGCTGCGTAACAAGCCGTGGAAAGCGGGAGCAGGTGACCCCGTCGGCGCGGGTTTGGTCTGGCTAGCTGGAGCCTTTAGGAAGAAGACAAGTGATTGAAAAAGCACGATAGATGTTGGATTGACATTCAACGGCTTATGCTGCCATAATCGTTTGTTGATTACATTTTTTTGCGGGGAAGTTTCTTGACTAAGTTGACAAACCCTTGTGTACGCGTCAACCTAGTAGGCCCACAAGCTATCCTCTAAATCCGTGGCAGACAAATACAACCCATTTAAAAAAATAACAACCCATTCCAAGTGTTCACATGGAAAGTTCAACATTTAGAGCAAAGTAACATGTCTGATTCAGAGATAGAGGACTGAACTTCCACGTTGACAACCATCATAGCCAATTTAACTATCTACTCCCACTAATACTCTAGTGTAGAAGTACTAACTTACTCTTAGCTAACTAGACGATGCAAGCCTCCATCTGTGGTACACGATAAACACCGGCACCGACGTCCTCCTCCTTGCTTCGGACTTGCCAGAGGTGCGTTAGGGCGCGTTGCTCGCACGTGTTAGCCCTTTCCATGCTGCCGTGGTCCACCGAAGCTTCGGCTTCTAAGTGATAAACCCACTTGATGAGCTAGTAGTAAAACCCGATAGCCTCTAGGGCTATTTGCCAGGCACTGGCCTCCACATACACTAGAAGAAAAAGGCCCATTTGTCCCGGTTTATAAGGCCCATTTGTCCCGGTTAGGGAACCGGGACTAAAGGGTCGGTACTAAAGCCCAACACCTTTAGTCCCGGTTCTTATACCAACCGGGACAGATGGGGCTCCACGTGGCCGCTACGGCTTGCCTAGGCAGGGGGGCCTTTTGTCCCGGTTGGTAGCACCAACCGAGACTAAAAGGCATCCACGCGTTAGCAGTACAGTGGCTGGTTTTTTTGAGGGGGTGGGGGGTGGGGGGTGGGGGGGTGGGGGTTTGGGTTTTTTGGGGGTTTTGTAGGGTTAACGTAGGGGTTTCATATATTGTGTTAGCTAGCTAATTAATATAGAGAAGTGTCCTCTCTTATCTCCGTGCTTCGTCGACGCTACATGCTATACGTATAGAGAGGACTCAACACACTAGCTAGTAAGCAAATGAAGGAAACCATTAGTACAGAAGATCATCATGAACATATACGAAGAGAAGTGATCGACCTCTCCTTCTCTGAGAGATTGGTCGAACAACAAGTTTTCGTATATCTATCCGACGCGGCTGGCTACATATATACAATATAAGATCTCTTACAATATAATCCCCTAACATCTGAACTCAACTTCCACATGGTATTCTCTGTCTTTATTGATCACGTGGTCAAGAAAGAATCCCGCCAATTCCTCTTGAATTGCTCGCATGCGATCTTGTGCTAGGAGTTCATCCCGCATATGAAACATTTAATTTGAAGAAGGGGGTCAATACATATATATGAATGAATGAAACTAAACACAAATGATGGTAATAAAATAAAATTGTGAATATTATTTCTTACGCACTTCATATTGTTTTTTAGAGTAGCCCCGCTCACAGGTCGTGTGGCGGATGGACTCGCAAACATAGTATCCATAGTAATTATTCCCGCGTTCCTGCCACAACCACTTTACAAGAAATAGAGGTCAATCAAACTGATAAGCAAGCATGCTAAATGGTATTGATGAAACTAGCGCTTGAATCACTAGGAGATGCGCAGAACTAGCTAGTAGTAGTTACTTTCGGGTGTGTAAATCATAGCTTCCCCGACAGTCCAGGAGGTTGTGCGGTGAATTTTTTCCAAACACTGCTAGACAAAGAAAACAATTACTTGATATATATCAGGAAATGAACAAAGTTGCTGATACGGTGCGATAATGATCGAGTTAACTTACTTCTCGAGCATTTCAGTCATGTTCGCATACTCCTGGGGATCTTTTCGTCTCGAGTCTAAGACGGTTACTAGTCCCTGCTCAAGCTTAATCTCTAGGAGAATATATTGGAAGCTGTGCACGCATGCATAACTCATCAATTACAATACTATAACCTCGACTAATAAGGGAAACTGAATATGCACAAGACAGTAACACCCACTTGAAGTTGTAAGGAAAGAGTATTATATCTTTGTTTTGATTTATTACCAATGATCGTAGCAAGTTGGCCTCGGTTTCTTTGGCATGATATTTAACCGTAAATTCATCCATGAGATTTGTGTTAATGAACCCAATATCACCAATTTGTCTTTTCTTGCATTTTGCGATCTTCAATCTGCATAATATAGTGAGGATAATTATATATACATGCAATGAAAGAGCTGAGCTATATATAGAGACTTAATGACAGAAGTAGTACTTACAGACAGTAGCAAGTGACCGTTAATTTATCGAGGGCCTTTTGATTGAAAAACTGGAAGAACTCCTCAAATGGAATAGACAACAGATCAATTCCAATGAGGTCATGCTCCTCTTTAACTCTCAGCGTCAAAGTATCCTCCCCCCCCAGACTCTCTGCAGGTTTTCATGTACCAATCATGGAATCTTCGCATCATTGTTGTTAGAGGAGGATGACTAGGTTTGACGAGAGGCTTCCCGTACTGGTATCTGAATTCGTCCACCTCCATTATATCAAAATGTGCATCGTCGTCGTGCATGTAATCTGCAGGATTGGTACCGGGCAAGATCCCCGGATGATTAGCGATGATATCGCTAGACACCTTGAGCAGGGGGCACGATTGGTTCGCTTGTTCGCCGAGCTAGGGAATTGTTTTCCCACTTCTTTGTTCTGCTAACCTTCGATTGATACAAGTACTTCCCGACTGGGACGCTTCCTTATATGTCCTTCCAATAATGCGGTGACAGTTGGTTTGCGGCGGAGACGGTGGTGGTCGCTTTAGGGCATCCAAGCTCTGCTTCGCTTTCACCGGATCTATCTTCTCCTCCAGAGGTGGAGGTTTCTTTGCAAAAAAGTCCTTCACTTCGGCTTTAGAGATCTTTGCGTTTTCCTCGTCGGTCCTCTCGTATGGTAACTTCTCTAAAGGCTTGAGAGATGGAACGAATATGTATTGCCTCCTGCCTCTGGCTGGACCGCTAGACGCCGGAGCGGCTGTGGCTGTCTTCTTTTGTTGCTTACGAGGCGGAGAAGGAGGCGGAGTGCTACGACGCGCCGGAGCAGCTGAAGCGGCGGTAGCTCTGTTCTCGCCTTGTTGACGAGGCAGAGGAGAATGCAGGCTGCTCGGACGCGCCGGCACAGGGGGAGAAGGAGGCGGAGTGCCGCCACGCGCCTGAGCAGCCGGGGAAGGAGGCGGAGTGCCCTGATCACTCGTCGGAGGGGGAGGCGGAGGAGGAGGCGGAGTGCCCTGATTCGCCGGAGGAGGAGGAGGAGGAGGAGGAGGAGGAGGCGGAGGCGTCCAGTTAGGAAGGTTGATGAACTCCTTCCTCCATAGGCATGGAGTCTTCAGAGCAGAACCCATCCGAGTCTCCCCTTCACCGGTAGGGTGGTCAAGCTCGAGCTCCTCAAATCCCTCCATTATTTCATCCACCATCACCCTAGCATATCCTTCTGGAATCTGCCGACAGTGAAAAGTTGCGCCGGGTTCAAGAGGTGCAACAGAGCCGACAACCACCTTGACTTTGAATTGCTGCCATTGCGTCATAAGGTGGCAATGTTGAGACTCCGTGATAGCATCCACGGGGTAGCTAGCAGGAGCCGTGAAGACAGGCTCCTGAAGCAGCTTGGTGGAAGCCACGCTGCTTCTCCGCTGAGATGGTGGGGTAGCTTCGGCAGGTCGTTTGCTGTGAAGTGTGTCTCGTTCCTCTAGCGCTTGTACCCTTGCGTGCAGCGCCTGCAGTTGGGTCTGCTCCACTTTCCTCTTCCTCTCCCGGCCTCCGTAACCGCCTGCGTCGGGAAACCCAGCCTTCCACGAAACGGAGCCTGGCGTGCCTCGTGTCCGTCCAGGGTGCTCAGGATTCCCGAGGGCCATTGTGAGCTCGTCGTTCTCTCTGTCGGGAACGGACGTCCCTTCCTGCGCTGCGGCGATATACTCCTGAAGCTTCGTGATGGGTATTCGCAGTTGCTCGTTCGTCCAAACGCACTTCCCTATTTAAGGGTCCAATGTCCCCCCAACCCCGAAGAACCAAGTCCTTGAACGGTCTGGCCAGTTCAACGTCTTTGGTTCGACCCCTTTATCAAGCAGGTCATTCTCAGCCTTGTCCCACAACGGCCGGGCTTTGAGGTAGCCACCTGACCCCGTGTGATGGTGATTCTCCTTCTTCGTAGCCCTTTTCTTGTTTGTCGCTGACATCTTCTTACTCTTGTCTGATGTCTTGTGGGCCACAAATGCGTCCCAGTGATCTCTGATCTTCTCAAACCGGTCGGTGAATTCTGGAGTCTTGTCTTTGTTGACAAACTTTGATTTCAGCTCATTCTTCCACCTCCTGAATAGATCCGCCATCTTCTTAAGAGCATGAGCCTTGACCAATGGCTCTATAACTGGCTTCTCCGGATCCTCCTCTGGCGGTAGGGTGAAATTTGCCTTCAGCTCGGTCCAAAGATCATCTTTCTGCCTATCGTTGACATAAGACACCTGAGGGTCTTCCTCCTTAGGCTTATAGCATTGGTGGATGCTGATCGGGATGATGTCCCTAACAAGAAGCCCGCACTGAGCAGAAAATGCTTCCTTGGTCCGGATGGGTGCAATCGGTTGGCCATCGTGCGCGATTGCTGTGATCATGAACCTTTCATCCTGGCGCAACCTTTTCTTCGGCCTCGTATCGTTACCAAAGTTTGGCTCGATCCGGAGGGCTACAAAAGAAGAAAGAAGAGAGTTAATATCTATACATACCAAAACAATTAATGCATCAATTAGCTATAGTCAGCACATGCTTAATTAATATATATACCTGGCCAGACTCCGTTCGGTCACCAGAGCCGTCGTCACGGTATCCTTCTTCCACCGGCATTCGGTTACCGGAGCCATCATAATCATGTCCCTCCTCCTCCATTGTTCATCACTGTAGCCTGCTTCTTCACCCTGTCCTTCCAGACCATCGCTGTCGTTGAGATACGACAAGACATCAGCTCCGGCTGCGATTATGTCCCCCAACACCTGTTCTTCTTCCTCGTCTCGTCCGTGCTCCATTGTTTCTGCAAGTATTACAACATGGCAATTATTATAAAAACATGACAGCAGGTGGATTTATTAGTGGCAAACGTAAACCTAGCTAGCTAATCACAACAAGGAATCATATTAGTGGCCTCGACGCTTCTCTAGGGTTTCGGTTGGCCTCGACAACGCTTATAGGGTTTGGGGTGGCCTCGACGACAACGCTCTTTTAACTTGGTAAATTTGGGTGGCCTCGGCAACGCTTTTAGAGTTTGGGCCAGACCGCCTCTCTCATGATTGTCCGACATCCGGACCGACAAGGGATTTAAAAAATATGTCGCCATTCCGGGTGTGCAGAAAATTGTCTAGTGTCAAAGGATTCAACAAAACCATGTCTTCATCATTAGGAGAAAGTAACAGGTGCATGGTGGTACGAAGTTGTCCAAAGTTGTTTTGGAACGGAGTCCTGGATAGGATAATTCGTACAAAAAGACGAATTATCCTATCCAGGACTCTGTTCCAGAATAACTTTTGAGAGCTTCGTACCATCATGCCCCGATTACTTCCGGCTAATGATGAAGCCATGGATTTCTTCAATACTTTGGCACAAGGCAACCTGTCGACCCCTCGGCGATCCTCGACCCTCGAACCCTCGGCCCCTCGACGACCCTCGAACCCTCGAACCCTCGGCGACCCTCGACCCTCGAACCCTCGGCGACCCTCGACCCTCTACCCTAGCTAGTTCCCAACCCTCACCCCCTCGAACCCTCGGCGACCACTCCCCCCTCATGTCAAAGTTATCAGGGAGGGGATATATCGACAACGACATACCCGATAAAAAATAAGAAGAGGAAGAAGAAGAAAAAAAAGAGGATAAGAAGAAAGGAACAGAGGAAAAGATCGAAGAAAAATAAAGAAGAAAAAAAAGAGGAGAAGAAGAAAGGAATAGAGGAGAAGAAAAAAAATAGAATAGAGGAATAGAGGAGAAGAAGAAAAAATAGAATAGAATTCTATTTTTTCTTCTTCTCCTCTATTCCTTTCTTCTTCTCCTCTTTTTTCTTTTTTTTCTCTCCTTATTTATTTCTCCTCTTCTTCCTCTCCTCTTCTTCTCCTTCTTCTCCTCCTTCGTCCTCTTCTTATATCCATACATACATACATAGCCACATGCATCCATACATATATGAACAAAATTAATATCTACTAATTAACAACCGAAATAAAAAAAATAATACATATATGAACAGAAAATTGCTATGAACATTATATCCATACATACATAGCCACATCCACACATACATATATCCACATACATATACACATTATATATATGAACAAAAAATATCAACACAAAAAAATCGCATAAAAATTTGACAAGTGCGGCGGCTCACAGCAGGGGCGCACGGCGACGGCGACGGCGGGGGCGGCGAGGGCACAACGACATCGACGGAGGGGGCTGGCTGGGGCAGGGGCGCGGCTGACCGGTGTGTGATGACCCACAAGTGTAGGGGATCTATCGTAGTCCTTTCGATAAGTAAGAGTGTCGAATCCAACGAGGAGCAGAAGGAAAAGATAAGCGGTTTTAAGTAAGGTTTCTCTGCAAGCACTGAAATTGTAGGTAATAGATAGTTTTGTGATAAGATAAATTGTAACGAGTAACAAGCAATGAAAGTAAATAAAGTGCAGCAAGGTGGCCCAATCCTTTTTGTAGCAAATAAGCCTGGACAATTTCTTATAATTAGAAAAGAGCTCCCGAGGACACATAGGAATTATCGTCAAGCTAGTTTTCATCACGCTCATATGATTTGCGTTCGGTACTTTGATAATTTGATATGTGGGTGGACCGGTGCTTGGGTACTGCCCTTACTTGGACAAGCATCACACTTATGATTAACCCCTATTGCAAGCATCCGCAACTACAAAAGAAGTATTAAGGTAAACCTAACCACAACATTAAACATATGGGTCCAAATCAGCCCCTAACGAAGCAACACATAAACTAGGGTTTAAGCTTCTGTCACTCTAGCAACCCATCATCTACTTATTACTTCCCAATACCTTCCTCTAGGCCCAAATAATGGTGAAGTGTCATGTAGTCGACGTTCACATAACACCACTAGAGGAAAAGACAACATACATCTCATCAAAATATCGAACGAATACCAAATTCACATGACTACTAATAGCAAGACTTCACCCATGTTCTCGTGAACAAACGTAACTACTCACAAAGCATATTCATGTTCATAATCAGAGGAGTAATAATATGCATTAAGGATCTGAACATATGATCTTCCACCAAGTAAACCAATTAGCATCAACTACAAGGAGTAATCAACACTACTAGCAACCCACAGGTACCAATTTGTGGTTTGGATACAAGAGATGAACTAGGGTTTTAAGAGGAGATGGTGCTGGTGAAGATGTTGATGGAGATTGACCCCCTCTCGATGAGAGGATCGTTGGTGATGACGATGGTGATGATTTCCCCCTCCCGGAGGGAAGTTTCCCCAGCAGAACAGTTCTGCCGGAGCTCTAGATTGGTTCTGCCTCGTGGCGGCGGAGTTTCGTCCCGTAAGCTCGCCCACGATTTTTTCCAGGGTAAAAGCCTTCATATAGCAGAAGATGGACACCGGAGGGCCACCAGGGGGCCCAGGATACAGGGGGCGCGCCCAGTAGGGGTGGGCGCACCCCCACCCTCCTGGCTAGGGTGTGGGCCCCCTGAGGTGTTTCTTCCGTGCAACAACTCTTATTAATTCCAAAAATAAGTTTCATGGAGTTTCAGGATTTTTGGAGCAGTGCAGAATAGGTTTCCAATGTTTGTTCCTTTTCCAGCCAGAATTCCAGCTGCCGGCATTCCCCCTTTTCATGGTAAACCTTGTAAAATAAGAGAGCATAGCCATAAGTATTGAGATATAATGTGTAATAACAACCCATAATGCAATAAATATTGATACAAAAGCGTGATGCAAAATGGACGTATCAGCGCACTCGGGGGTGGGGCAGGGGTGCGTGTAGGGCTTTAGTACCGGTTGGTAATGTTTGGGTGTTTTTTTCATTTAATTTTGTGTTTTCAATTTAATTTAGTGATTGTTTTACATTATAATGAGTTGTTAAATCATTAGGTGAATGTACCACATATTAGTTTCGACTGGATGCATGTGGATCCTAGCTATAGCTAAGTGATCAAGTATATGCCGGCCATATCCATATTATACTTGATCACCTAATTAGGTGATCAAGTATAATATGGATATGGCATATATACTTGATCACTTAGCTAGGATCCATCTAGCTGAAACTAATCTGCGGTTTCTTTCATTAAATGATATAATAACTCATCATCATCATCATCATCATATTAATATAAAAACTCTTGCATCATATCATCAACATCAGTATACTAGCTAGCTAAAAATCATCATAGTCGTCATTATCACTATTTAATCATCATAGTCACTACCGCTATCTAATCACCACCAACACTAGCTTAAAGAAGAAACATTCACTTGTACCAGAAGCAAAAATATCATCGAGTTCAACATGATGGTCATGATATTATAAGCGTTCATAACACCACAAAAGCAAATCACTCTTTGAGATTAAGTTCAGGACGAAGAACACGGACATGAGAGGACAAGTACTAAGAGCATGAACTAGCTAAATCACTCCCACTGCTCTCTCTCAGGTAAAATAGCATACAACATGTATAGCTCTCCCGATTCATCATACTGGAGCATGCATATGAACCTGTCTCCTAATCATGGGCTGCGCTTCTCATTGCTACCCCCTAGTACTTCTCTGCGATCGTTAACAATTTTCCTCCGATCTTTCACTATTAAGCATTCATCGCTTCTAGAAATCCTGAATGCACTCATGTGCAATGCAGGATATCTTAGCCGTAAGCTAACAATTGACATGCGACCTTTAGTCTCGATCCACGGAGGCACAACTGTCATCGGGAGTCCCTGTTGAAGAACATCGTATAGTAATTAATATACTTAGCAATGAAAGTTTAGTAAAAAAATTATGTATGCAAAAGATGCACTGATGAGGACAAATAGTAAAAAACTTTACCATCATTCCTAAATAGATGTGACCGTAGTTCAATACGATCACTATTGGTCGCACGTTTTGAGTACTAACATTTCTAAGTGCAGGAAGAAAATTTGTCTTGATAGTATTAAGATTCTCAAGCCATGAAACATAATGACTTATCTCCTCAGAGTTTAGTTCAGCTCCGGGACAGTAGTAGGTCCTGTCTACCAAGCGCCAGACATGTTTGCCTGAATGGAAATAAGCTGTCAATAGAAATTAGTTGTCAACTATTTTTGAATAAATAATATCAAAGACATAAATATGGTTGAGAAGAACTCACATAATGGTAGAACTGGAGGCGTCTGCACATCGACCTAGATGTCTCTATGACCTTCAATATCATCTTCCGGACGAATATCAAAGGTGATAACCATATCAGGCTCAAATGCATAAGCCTTGCATAGTGCTTGCCAAGTTTTGCATTCAAAATAGGTGTACGTGGCTGCATTGTATACTTTGACGTTGAAAGTATAACCATGCTCAGTTTTCAGGTAAACTCTCTTTACCTCCATAGTTTCCATAGCATTGAAACCTATCTTATCCAAGACAAAAATTCTTGCATGGCAGGGGATGCGCTAGTAGAATAGTGAAAATTAAAAATTATAAGTTGAAGCAAATGAAGCATATATAAGTCATGCTTAATTACGAAAAAATACTTGTCGTTGTGACTTACCGTATCGAATTCGAAGGTCTCATCCAGCTTGATGCTGAATCGCCTATCATCAACAAGGAAATTTCTGTCATACAGGCTATTTGGTCTTCACAGTATTCACACATAATGAAATCTTTTTCGTCGTCAGACGACATTTCCTATGTTCATATAGGTGAAACATTAAACACTTACTAATTATATTAATTCAACTAATTCAACTACTTTTATTAATTCAACTAGTTCTATTAATTCAACTAATTCAACTAAGCATTGACTAAAAATAAACTTGTTCTATTAATTTTCTTACTTAAATAAACTAGTTCTATTAAAATCTCATATACCTAAATTTTAATTAGATCATCAAATCTCACATACCTAAATTTTCTTACTAAAAATAAACTAGTTATATTAATTCAACTAGTTCAACTAAGCATATACTAAAAATAAACTAGTTAAATTAATTCAACTAGTTCAAATAATCTCATATACCTAAATTTTCTTACTAAAAATAAACTAGTTCTATTAATTCAACTAGTTCAACTAAGCATTTACTAAAAATAAACTAGTTATATTAATTCAACTAGTTCAAATAATCTCATATACCTAAATTTTCTTACTAAAAATAAACTAGTTCTATTAATTCAACTAGTTCAACTAACGTTTACTAATAAAAATAAACTAGTTATATTAATTCAACTAGTTCAAATAATCTCATATACCTAAATTTTCTTACTAAAAATAAACTAGTTCTATTAATTCAACTAGCTCAACTAAGCATTTACTAATAAAAATGAACTAGTTATATTAATTCAACTAGTTCAAATAATCTCATATACCTAAATTTTCTTACTAAAAATGAACTAGTTATATTAATTCAACTAGTTCAAATAATCTCATATACCTAAATTTTGTTACTAAAAATAATAAACTAGTTATATTAATTCAACTAGTTCAAATAATCTCATATACCTAAATTTTCTTACTAAAAATAAAATAGTTATATTAATTCAACTAGTTCAAATAATCTCATATACCTACATTTTCTTACTAAAAATAAACTAGTTATATTAATTCAACTAGTTCAAATAATCTCATATACCTAAATTTTCTTACTAAAAAACTAGTTCTATTAATTCAACTAGTTCAACTAAGCATTTACTAATAAAAATAAACTAGTTATATTAATTCAACTAGTTCAAATAATCTCATATACCTAAATTTTCTTACTAAAAATAAACTAGTTCTAATTCATCTAACATTAACATTCTAACATTCTTATCTACGAAGTTCATCTAACATTAATCTAAACAATAGAAAACAGAAAATAAGTAAAAAAATATGTGTGTGTGTGTGTAGTACTGTGTGTGCATGTGTGTGTGTATGCGTGTGTACATGTGTGTGTGTGTGTGGGTACGAGCGGGCCAGGGTGCGGTGGCGTACAGGTGGCGGCGTACGGTCAGCGATGGGGACGGCACGACGACGGGAGGCGGCCGGGTGAGGGATTCCTGGATAAGGGCGTATCTCGACAGCCGGACTATGTACTCTGGCCGGACTGTTGGACTATGAAGATACAAGATTGAAGACTTCGTCCCATGTCCGGATGGGACTCTCCTTTGCGTGGAAGGCAAGCTTGGCGATTCGGATGTAGATCTCCTTCTATGTAACCGACTCTGTGTAACCCTAGCCCCCTCCGGTGTCCATATAAATCGGAGGGTTTAGTCCGTAGGACAACAACAATCATACCATAGGCTAGCTTCTAGGGTTTAGCCACTACGATCTCGTGGTAGATCAACTCTTGTAATACTCATATCATCAAGATCAATCAAGCAGGAAGTAGGGTATTACCTCCATCGAGAGGGCCGAACACAGGTAAAACATCATGTCCCCGATCTCCTGTTACCATTAGCCTTAGACGCACGATTCGGGACCCCTACCCGAGATCCGCCGGTTTTGACACCGACATTGGTGCTTTCATTGAGAGTTCCTCCGTGTCATCGCTATAAGGCTCGATGGCTCCCCCAACCTTCAACAACGCAGCCCTGGGTGAGACTTTTCTCCCCAGACAAATCTTCGTGTTCGGCGGCTTCGCACTGCGGGCCAACTCGCTGGGCCGTCTGGAGCAGATCAATAGCTACACCCCTGGCCATCAGGTCAAGTTTGGGAACTTGAATTATACGACAGATATCCGCGGAGATTTGATCCTCGACGGATTCGGGCCTGCATCGGCGGCATCAAACAGTCACGACGAGCATGACTTAAATCTGCTATCGGACAGTATTCGGGATATCGCCCCTGTAGCCACTCCGGACCTAAATCCGGGGCAGATCTTGTCGACCGAGGACGGGTGGATAGACCCCGCCATGGAGGCCTCATACTCTTCGGTGGTAGAGCCGAACACAGACTCTACCATTAAGGGGATCTGCGTCACCGGACCCCCGGACCTGTGTCCGGACGTGGGTTCCGAACCCTGAGTGTCCGGGCACATCAAGCCCGATTTGGCTCCAGTAATGAAGTTCACCGCCGCGGACATCTTTCAGCACTCCCCCTTTGGCGATGTGCTAAACTCATTAAGGTATCTCTCTCTGTCAGGAGAGTCCTGGCCGAATTATGTCCGGCTGGAGTGGGAAGCAGGCGACGAAGAAACTCGTTACCCACCCACCACCCACTTCATAGCCACGGTCGATGATTTGACCGACGTGCTTAACTTCGACTCCGAAGACATCGATAGTATAGACGACGATGCGGGAGAAGAACAGGAACCACCGCCCACAGGGAGCTAGACTGCCACCTCTTCATATGATATATATATGGTGGATACTCCGAAAGAAAACAATGGTGATGATGGAACAGGAGATAACCCCTCAGGGAAGAAATCAAAGCATGGGCGTCATCGGCGCTGCTCCAAGCCCCGCCACAGCAACACCGGCACCGGAGAAGAAAACAATCCAGATGGTGCCGAAGAGGAATACAATCCTGATCAGCCTACCTTCAAGCAGACCGAACAAGAACACGGGCAGGTCAGCCCAGATGAACAGGTGACAGACGGATACTTGGAGGATGACAACTACATGCCTCCCTCCAAAGACGAGGTGAGCCTTGGTAACGACGAATTCGACGTACAGGAGGATCCCATAGAGCAGGAACACTTTAAGCGCCGGCTCTAAGCGCCGGCTCATAGCCACTGCAAGAAGCCTGAAAAAGAAGCAGCAGCAGCTCCAAGCTGATCAAGATCTGCTCGCAGACGGATGGACTGAGGTCCTGGCGGCCGAGGAATACAGACTCGAGCCCCCCATCAGGGGATACCCAAAGCACAAGTCGCTAGAGGAAGAGGCCGAAGAGCCTGCACTACCAGCACAAGATGAGGCTGACCGGCCACCTCGTGGACGGGATAAAACGACGTACCAGCCCGCACCCCCACGCCGGTTCACTACGGCCCGGGGCAATACGCAGGACCTGCGAGACATGTTGGAAAACAACGCAGGACAACCAAGATCGATCTACAGATCACGAGGGCGCGCCACAACACATGGCGATGACCGTCATGCCGGATGCACTAACAATAAATCTGGCCGGGCCGAACATAACTAACCAGACCTAGCCGGAATGCGTCGTGACACAGCCCGGCACAGAGGCGCCGCACACCCCCTCTGCTTCACTGATGAAGTAATGGATCATGAATTCCCAGAAGGGTTTAAACCTGTCAACATCGAGTCATACGATGGCACAACAGACCCCGCGGTGTGGATTGAAGATTTCCATCTCCACATTCACATGGCTCGCGGTGATGACCTACATGCCATCAAGTATCTCCCCCTCAAGCTTAAAGGGCCAGCCAGACATTGGCTGAATAGCCTGCCAGCGAACTCCATTGGCAGTTAACAAAATCTTGAGGACGCATTCCTCGACAACTTCCAGGGCACCTACGTGCGACCACCGGATGCTGATGACTTAAGTCACATTACCCAACAGCCCGGAGAGTCAGTCAGAAAATTCCGGACTCGGTTCCTAACTAAAAAGAACCGAATTGTCGACTGTCCGGACGCCGAGGCCCTGGCAGCCTTTAAGCATAATATCCGCGACGAGTGGCTCGCCCGACACCTCGGCCAAGAAAAGCCGAAGTCCATGGCGGCCCTCACGACACTCATGACCCGCTTTTGCGCGGGCGAGGACAGCTGGCTGGCTCGCAGTAACACCGCACCACGAAACTCCGGCACTTTAGATGTCCGCGACAGTAACGGAAAACCATGACGAAATAGACATAAGCGTTAGAACAATGGCGACAATGCCGAAGATACGGTAGTCAATGCCGGATTCAACAACTCCAAATCTGGTCAGCAGAAAAAGCCGTTCAAAAGAAACAATCCGGGATCGTCCAGTCTGGACCGCATACTCGACCGCTCGTGCCAGATTCACGGCACCCCCGACAAACCAGCCAATCACACTAACAGAGATTGCTGGGTGTTCAAACAGGCCGGCAAGTTGAATGCCGAAAACAAGGACAAGGGGCTGCACAGCGATGATGACGACAAGGAGTCCCGGCGTCCGAACACTGGGGGAAAGAAGAAATCCACCCCCCCCCCCCCCAGGTGAAAATGGTAAACATGATCTACGCCACCCACATCCCCAAACGGGAGCGAAAGCATGCACTTAGGGACGTCTATGCCATGGAACCAGTCGCCCCAAAGTTCAACCCATGGTCATCCTGCCCGATCACTTTTGATCGTAGGGACCATCCTACCAGCATCCGTCATGGCGGTTCAGCCGCATTGGTCCTTGACCCAACCATCGACGGATTCCATCTCACGTGAGTCCTCATGGACGGTGGCAGTAGCCTGAACCTGCTCTATCAGGACACAGTGCGCAAAATGGGCATCGATCCCTCGCGGATCAAGCCAACCAAAACCACCTTTAAAGGTGTAATTCCAGGGGTAGAGGCCCGCTGTACGGGCTTAATAACACTGGAAGTGGTCTTCGGATCTCCGGATAATTTCCGAAGCGAGGAATTAATCTTCGATATCGTCCCTTTCCGTAGTGGCTATCATGCCCTAGTGGGACGAATTGCGTTTGCTCGATTCAATGCGGTACCGCACTATGCATACCTCAAGCTCAAAATGACAGGACCCCGCGGGGTTATAACAGTCAACAGAAACACAGACCGCTCCCTCCATACGGAAGAGCACACTACGGCCCTTGCGGCCATAGTACAAAGCCTCAAGCGAGTCCGGAGCACCCCCCAGCAGGATGGCCAGGCACGCTAAGAGCTCGCTTAGCAATCCGGCCTCCACCCCAGCCCCATTGAGGAGGCATTTGTGCCACGTGTACACAACTACACACTAAAAAATACCATGGGCATACGCAGAGGCGAGTCGATGATGCAGCTCACAATGCGGTTTAGCCTCCACGAGGCCCGCACTACCTTCTATTTTCTTCCTTTTCAGGACCCTACTTTCGGGCAGCCCCTTCAGAGAACCGAACTACCGGATTTATCACTGGGGGGAACACCAAGGAGGCAAGAGGCTTTGAACACAAGGGAATACCCAGGTGGTCTCTTTCAATGATCGTTATACCTGTTTTTACATACCCACATGCAGCCTGCCCTTGGACAAGACATGTCAAATAGTCCTATTCGTTTCTGTGTAATGCATTAATTGTACACATACGCCTTGCCGTATTATCCAAATAACATTGGGAAATAGTATACATCGTCAGCTTCTCATTACTATCTTCATATTTTCCCCTTGAATATTTTTTGTTGGACCCGTACACTCTGGTACGATCCGTTCGCCAGGGGCTCTTTATTGAGCCCCATAACTTGGCAATAACAGTCCAAACACTTTTGACAGTGCGGCACCCCGAACTTATAGCATTATATGCATCAGCTCCGAATCATGTCTTGGTCAATAGTTGGGTTAGCCTGGCTCCCTTCTTTTGGTAACTTACGTTTCGTTATATCTGCTAAGGTAGCGCAGGGAGAACTACTGACATTGTGTCCCGGTTCTTTCGGACGAGCACCTCAGTAGAGAAAGCCAAAAACTGACTGTCATGATGCGGCGAGAGTTGGTCGCTGTTCGAGAGGTACTAAATCCTTAAAGATTTTTTCTGCTTAAGGCGTGGAATCGGCCTTGTCCAATTTAGGCGTGTATAGCGCCCTAGTTCGGCCTTCCGAATACTAGGGGCTTCGCCAAAGTTTAAAATTATAGACTTCTATGGCCAAGTGAGAGTTATAAAGCCGTATAGTCCGATTGCCTCGTTCGCTGCACCGAACACCTCCTTCAAGGACCAAGAACTTGGATAAAGAGTGTTTGGGTTTTCCACGAACACCCCAAAGATTAGCTACATATGGAAGCCGACGGTAGCCTACTCTCAGGATTTTATAAACGGCCGCAGAGAAGGTAATATTTTAAATCAACAAAGCGTTATATAGCGCACACAAACTTGTTTTTATATTACAAAGACGACACGAGTTCATTTACTCAAAGATTACATTCTTGGGGCATTCATTGGCCACAAGGCGAGCGCCTTTCATGACGCCATCATAATATTTATCGGGGCAGCGGTGCTCCTTACCCTCCGAGGGTCCGTCCTTCACCAGCTTCTCAGCGTCCAATCTGGCCAAATGCACCTTCGCACGGGCAAAGGCCTGGCGGGCACCCTCAATACAGACGGACTGCTTGATAACTTCAAGCCGCGGACAGGCACTTACCACCCGATTTATAAGGCCGAAGTAGCTATCGGGCAGGGGCTCACCAGGCCACATCCGGACTATGAGGTCCTTCATGGCCAATTCGGCCGCCCGGTGGAGTTTGACCAACTGCTTCAGTTGGTCACTCAGAGACATTGGGTGTTCGGCTCCAGTATACTGGGACCAGAACAGCTTCTCCGTCGATCTCCCCTCTTCGGTACGGTAGAACTCCGCGGCATCTGATATGCTGCGTGGCAGATCTGCAAATGCCCCTGGAGAGCTCCGAATGCGGGTGAGTAAAAGAAATGTCTCCTCCACATGCTTGCTTTGCATAATAAATGCCTTATCCGCTGCTATCTTCTTGGCCGCCTGGATTTCCTGGAGGGCCTTTTGGGCTTCGGCCTTGGCATCTTTCACACTCTCGAGGGCTTTGGCAAGCTCGGATGCTTGCTTCTTGAAGTCATGCTCCAAGGACTCGAACTTCTTGCCGAACTCCTGGAGCTCTTGTTGTACTTCCCCCACCCGAGCATCTTGTTTCTCGCGCTCAGTGCGCTCCGTGACCCCCTTGGCTTCGGCCTCGGACAGCGCTTTCTTCAGGGTTGCCACTTCGGTCGCCGCCCCTATTAAAAATCATGATGCTTTTTGTTAGCATCACAAAATTTTCTTTTCTACATGACACATAAACGGGGTATCACTTACCTTTGTTCTCCTAGAGCTGCCTCTTTACGAGGCCGAGCTCTTCTGTGGCTTGCCCCAGGTCCTGCCTGAGTCCGGCAACCTCAGCTGTGTGCACAGCGGTGGCAGTAGCATCGCCTGCTCATTACCATAGACAAGAACTGTCAGACTCCTGCGGATTAAAAATTGACCCTCCGTTTGGTTTTTTCTTTCTGAAACACCAAAGCAGTATCGAGGCTACTGTCTATTGTGTGATATTTTCTCACACTTTTTCATTACTTACCTCAAAGCCTGTTTGGAGGCTGGTGCAGGCTTCGGTCAACCCGCTTTTGGCGGACCGGACCCTCTCAACCACCGTACCCAAGAGAGTATGGTGCTCTTCATCGAGGGAAGCGCTATGAAGCACTTCCAGCAAATTATCCGGTGCCTCCGGCTGGGTGGAGGTCATCGGTACGGCCGGCTTGCCCTCCTTAGCGAGGGGCTGCTCACTTGAATCCGGAACCCGTGAAGGCTCCGGTCTGATAACGGCGGGAGCCAGACTTGCTGCGACTCCCGTCCGCATAATCCATGGGGGTCTTACCCCCCATGTGCCCGTTGTCTGGGATTTTGCCCTGGGGCGTATCCAGAAGCGTCGCCCCCTGCTCTGTCATCCTTTGGGTTAACACCTCGGTATCATCCGCAGGTCGTGGGGAGGTGGCCATCGGGAGCGAATCCATCTCCGATGCACTCAAGGACCCATCCGAAGAGGATGCCCCGAGATTGGACCGGGCCGGACTGCATACACATGTTCGGAGTTGTTACGAACCAGAAAGTTAGAGTCGCACGAAAATATTACAGAGTGCGGATACTTACGACTTCGCCTGGGGCTTCCTCCTGGGCAGCCACTCCTCCTCGCTGTAGGCGATTGTGGTGGAGTGGTCCGGAAGGGATACCTTTCCCTTCTTCGGCGTCCTAGCTTCCCCGTGAGGGGCGGCTTTCCTTTTCTTCCCCCCTCCCGTACGGGGAGGGTGAATTTCTTCGTGTTCCTCCCCGTCTCCATGGGAGGAGTCTGCCTCGCCGTCTTCTGATGACGAGTCTAATGCGGTCCGGCGCCGGAGACCCTTCCTGGCCCCCGCGGCCGCTTTCTTGGACCCTTCGGCCTCCCCTGATGGGGCGGCCCTCTTCTTCTTCTTCTCCTTCCCTTCGTGGGAGGAGTGCGCCTCGTCATCTTCGAGCGAGGCGTCCGGTGCGACCTCGCGCCGGAGACCCTTCCTGGTCCCCGTGGCCTTCTTTTCGGCCTTCTTCTCCGACACCTTATAAGGCGCCGGAGCCAGCATCTCCGCCAGGAGTGCGGTCGCTGGATCTTCGGGCAGCGGAGCCGGACAATCGATCTGCTCCGCCGTCTTCACATACTCTTGTTTTGTCAGCATGGTGACTTAAAATCCGCCCACAGACACGCTGGGAAAGGTACATCTTGTGATGGTTAGAGGACTTACTGAATTGGCGAGGCACTTTGCGCTGAGCCCGCGGTCCTCGTAAATGGGAGGAGGAACTTCCCCGGTCTTGAACAACACCTTCCAGACGTCCTTATGCGTCGTGTCGAAGAGCTCACGCAGCATCTGGTGTTCAGCCGGATCGAACTCCCACATATTGAAAGCCCGTCTTTGACACGGGAGAATCCGGCAGACGAGCATGACCTGGACCACGTTGAAAAGCTTGATGTTCTTGTCCCTCATACTTTGATGCAGGTCTCGAGTCCGGTCAGGTCCACGTGTTCGCCCCAGGCCAGGCCCTTCTTCTCCCAAGAGGTGAGCGGCATAGGGATTCCGGATCGGAATTTGGGGGCCGCCACCTAGTTGGCATCGCGCGGCTCGGTGATGTAGAACCATCCCGATTGCCACCCTTTCACGGTCTCCATGAAGGAGCCGTCAAGCCATGTAACGTTGGGCATTTTGCCCACCATGGCACCTCCGCACTCCGCCTGCTGGCCGCCAACGATCTTCGACTTCACGCAGAAGATTTTCAGCCACAGGCCAAAGTGGGGCCTGATGCGGAGGAAGGCCTCGCACATGACGATGAACACCGAGATGTTGAGGACGAAATTTGGGGCTAGATCGTGGAAATCTAGCCCATAGTAATACATGAGCCCGCGGACGAATGGGTGGAGTGGAAATCCTAGCCGCGGATGAAATGAGGGAGGAATACTACTCTCTGCCGAGACTTTGGGGTGGGGGTGATCTGTCCCTCCACCGGAAGCCTGTGCGCAATGTTTTCGGCCAGGTATCCGGCCGCCCGAAGCTTGGTGATATCTTCCTCCTTGACGGAGGAGGCCATCCACTTGCCTCCCACTCGGGACATGCTGGATGGTCCTACGGAGAAGGTGAGAACTTGGGCGTAGGAGCTCGAGAATGCGAGAACGGATGAGCAAAGGAGAAAGAAGGCGTGGGTGAAAATAGGGGATCCTTATCCCTTTATAAAGACGGTGAAAAGATGTGCGCCTCCCCGCTTGCCTGTCAAAATTACTCATTTCCCAAAGCGCCACAATTGATGGCATGGTTGGGTTACCCACGCCCGTATTGATGAGAATCCCGTGATAAGGGGGACACGATCTCTGCTTTGACAAGACGTGCCAAAGAAACCGCCTCGTGATGTGTGCGGTAGCTGATTGTAAAAACGGTTTGAATAAGAGCCGGGCCGTGGCGTGATGTCACGCTATGAAGAGGTGTCAGCAAATTAGACTCATGGATTATTGTTCTCCCTACGGTGGTATCTGAAATTTGTCTTGTAGAGTTGGACACGGTCCACGTGTTCGGAACTTATCTTGGAGTATTCGGAGATGGAACCCGCTTTGCCATGCTTAAGACAATCTACGCACCGGACTCATCGTCATTGAAGCCTGGTTCAGGGGCTACTGAGGGATTCCTGGATAAGGGGGTATCCGGATAGCGGGACTATGTACTGGCGGACTGATGGACTATGAAGATACAAGATTGAAGACTTCGTCCCGTGTCCAGATGGGACTCTCCTTTGCGTGGAAGGCAAGCTTGGCGATTCGGATGTAGATCTCCTTCTCTGTAACCGACTCTGTGTAACCCTAGCCCCCTCCGATGTCTATATAAACTGGAGGGTTTAGTCTGTAGGACAACAACAATCATACCATAGGCTAGCTTCTAGGGTTTAGCATCTACGATCTCGTGGTAGATCAACTCTTGTAATACTCATATCATCAAGATCAATCAAGAAGGAAGTAGGGTATTACCTCCATCGAGAGGGCCCGAACCTGGGTAAAACATCGTGTCCCTAGTCTCCTGTTACCATTAGCCTTAGACGCACAGTTCGGGACCCCCTACTCGAGATCCGCCGGTTTTGACACCGACATCGGGGACGATCGAGACGACGACGTAGTACGGGGCACGGCTGCGCGAGACGGTGATGACGGGGACGACGACGACGGGCAGCGAGCGCGACGAGGGCGGCGGGGACGGCGACGACGGGCGGCGGGGGTGACAGTGCGCGGCAGGGGCGGTGGCATGGCGGCGGCGGCGATAGATGTCGCACGAGAAGTGGAGAAGAAGTGGTCGATGGAACTGAATTTTCGTAAGTGCCATATATATAGGAGGGGCCTTTGGTACCGGTTGGAGCCACCAACCGGTACTAAAGGCCAATTTTGGTGGGGAACGAGGGCCTTTAGTACCGGTTGGTGGCTCCAACCGGTACTAAAGGACAACCCATTAGTACCGATTGGAGCCACCAACCGGTACTAATGGTCGTGCACTGCCACCTGCGGTGCACTATGTTTAGTCCCACCTCACCGAGCGAAGGGCAGTCGCACTGGTTTATAAACCCAGCCGCGGCTCCTCTTTCGAACTCCTCTATATAGCAGGCTTCTGGGCCTAATTAGGGCGCGCTACCCTGTGAGCCTGCCGGCCCTTCTGGGCCTGAATTCACACACCCTAGGTTTGGCAGGCCCACCAGGCAGCGCCCCAACAATTTTTTATATAGTTTTTTTTCTTTTCTGCATTATTTATTTTCTCATATTTATTTTTGAGTAATTTTGTATATAGTTTTTTCTTTTCTGCTTTATTATTTTGTTCTATTTATTTCCAAGTAGTTTTTTTTGCTGTATTTAGTTTATTTGTGAATATTTTTGCTTTTGTTGCTTCGAATGCTGTAGTGATTTTCTTTGTGAATATTTAGTTTCTTTGTGAATATTTTTTAACTTAGTTGTGAATATTTTTGCTGTAGTGATTTTCAATTTCACGGTCATTTAGCTCTGATCTAAACAAATCGGTGAGTGAAAAAAAAACAAATGATATCAGAATGTGTTGGAAATTGATGACGCCGCTTCGAATGTTGCATAATGCCGGCTTAAAAAAAGTCTGGAGTTCAAATAAGTTAAAAAATGAAGTGCCCGTGTAACAGATGAGTTCTCGTCCGAAACCCTGATACTCCGAAAGAGATTTTCCAGTTTGTACACGAAGTGCGTCCAGTTTTTGCCGTGACCCTCTCTACTCTTTCGCACATGCTATGCGGGTGAAATGATGATATCATGCCAAGTTTCAACATTTTCAGAGTTCGTTTTGTAGTGATTTTCAATTTCACGGTCATTTAGCTTTGATCTAAACAAATCGGTGACTGAAAAACAACAAATGATGTCAGAATGTGTTGGAAATTGATGATGTCGCTTCGGATGCTGCATAATGCCGGCTTAAAAAAAGTCTGGAGTTCAAATAAGTTAAAAAATGAAGTGCCCGTGTAACAAATGTGTTCTCGTTCGAAACACTGATACTCTTAAAGAGATTGTCCAGTTTGTACACGAAGTGCATCCAGTTTTGAACGTGACCCTCTCTACTCTTTCGCACATGCTATGCGGGTGAAATGATGATACCATGCCAAGTTTCAACATTTCCAGAGTTCGTTTTGTAGTGATTTTCAATTTCACGGCCATTTAGCTCTAATCTAAACAAATCGATGATTGAAAAACAACAAATGATGTCAGAATGTGTTGGAAATTGATGACGTCGCTTCGAATGCTGCATAATGCCGTCTTAAAAAAAGTCTGGAGTTCAAATAAGTTAAGAAATGAAGTGCCCGTGTAAAAGATGAGTTCACGTCCGAAACCCTGATACTCCGAAAGAGATTGTCCAGTTTGTACACGAAGTGCGTCTAGTTTTGAACGTGACCCTCTCTACTCTTTCGCATATGCTATGCGGGTGAAATGATGATACCATGCCAAGTTTCAACATTTCTAGAGTTCATTTTGTAGCGATTTTCAATTTCACGGCCATTTAGCTCTGATGTAAACAAATCGGTGATTGAAAAACAGCAAATGATGTCAGAATGTGTTGGAAATTGATGTCGTCGCTTCGAATGCTGCATAATGCCGGCTTAAAAAAAGTCTGGAGTTCAAGTAAGTTAAAAAAAATGAAGTGCCCGTGTAACAGATGAGTTCTCGTCTGAAATCCTGATACTCCGAAAGAGATTGTCCAGTTTGTACACGAAGTGCGTCCAGTCTTGAAGTGAGTGGCGTCCGGTGGGGGAGGACTAGCGCGGGGGATTGAGGGGGAGACCGAGTGAGTGGAGAGAGTGAGGGCGTAAACATGTAAAAATATACATAAAAAATACATTGATCATCAATGATCATTTTGTGTACAATCTGAATTGTCAATATGAGTCCTCAATGGTTTAGAAACCGGTGAAGACTCATATTGATTCCACAGTTATACCCATAGAGTTCAATGAAGACCAAATGTTGTGATAGTTTGAGAAGTAACATATTTAAGGTGGTAAAAATCTTGCTAGGGGAGCGATGTGGGACTAAAAATAGCCCGCCACAACCTCTTTACTACCGGTTCATGCCACGAACTGGTATTAAAGATGCTGGGGCCCGGCCAGCACCTTTAGTACCGGTTCGTGCCACGAACCGGTACTAAAGATTCGCAATGAACCGGTACTAAAGATCTCCTCCCGCCTAGCCATTTGAACCGGCACTAATGGACACATTAGTGGCGGCTCAAATGCAAACCAGGACTAATGTGTCTCAGATTTGACCCTTTTTCTACTAGTGTTAATTGAACTTTAATTTATCATGAACTTAGTACCTGATAGTTTTTGCATGCCTATGTTGTTGTAGATCAATGGCCCGTGCTACCGTTCCTTTGAATTTTAATGCGTTCCTAGAGAAAGCTAAGTTGAAAGATGGTGGTTGCAACTACACGGGCTGGGTCCGTAACTTGAGGATTATCCTCATTCTTTGCCGCACGTAAGAATTACGTCACCGAAGCACCGCTAGGTGCAAGACCCGCAGCAGGAGCAACTCCGGATGTTATGAACGTATGGTAGAGCAAAGCTGATGACTACTCGATAGTTCAGTGTGCCATGCTTTACGACTTAGAATAAGGACTTCAAAGACGTTTTGAACGTCATGGAGCATATGAAATGTTCCAGGAGTTGAAGTTAATATTTCAAGCAAATGCCCGGATTGAGAGATATGAAGTCTCCAATAAGTTCTATAGCTGCAAGATGGAGGAGAATAGTTCTGTCAGTGAACATATACTCAGGATGTCTGGGTAGCACAACCACTTGACTCAACTGTGAGTTAATCTTCTGATGATAGTGTCATTGACAGAGTTCTTCAATCACTGCCACCAAGCTATAAAAGCTTCGTGATGAACTATAATATGCAAGGGATGGATAAGACAATTCCCGAGCTCTTCGCGATGCTAAAGGCTGCAGAGGTAGAAATCAAGAAGGAGCATCAAGTGTTGATGGTTAACAAAACCACTAGTTTCAAGAAAAAGGGTAAAGGGAAGAAGGGGAACTTGAAGAAGAACGGCAAGCAAGTTGCTGCTCAAGTAAAGAAATCCAATTCTGGACCTAAGCACGAGACCGAAAGTGCTTCTCCGCAAAAGGGCTGGTCACTGGAAGCGGAACTGCCCCAAGTATTTGGCGGATAAGAAGGATGGCAAAGTGAAAGGTATATTTGATATACATGTTATTGATGTGTACCTTACTAATGCTCGTAGTAGCGCCTGGGTATTTGATACTAGTTCTATTGCTCATATTTGCAACTCGAAACATGGCCTCTGATTAAACGAAGATTGGCTCGGGACGAGGTGACGATGCGGCGTGGGAAATGGTTCCAAAGTTGATGTGATCGCCATCGGCACGCTACCTCTACATCTACCTTCGGGATTAGTTTTAGACCCTGAATAATTGTTATTTGGTGCCAGCGTTAAGCATGAACATTATATCTGGATCTTGTTTGATGCGAGACGGTTATTCATTTAAATCAGAGAATAATGGTTGTTCTATTTATATGAGTAATATCCTTTATGGTCATGCACCCTTGAGGAGTGGTCTATTTTTGTTGAATCTCGATTGTAGTGATACACATATTCATAATATTGAAGCCAAAAGATGCAAGGTTAATAATGATAGTGCAACTTATTTGTGGTAATCGCCGTTTAGGTCATAGTGGTGTAAAGCGCATGAAGAGACTCCATGCTGATGGGCTTTTGGAATCACTTGATTATGAATCACTTGATGCTTGCGAACCATGCCTCATGGGCAAGATGACTAAGACTCTGTTCTCTGGAACAATGGAGCAAACAACAGACTTATTGGAAATAATACATACCGATGTATGCGGACCAATGAGTGTTGAGGCTCGCAGCGGGTATCGTTATTTTCTGACCTTCATAGATGATTTGAGAAGATATGGGTATATCTACTTGATGAAACATAAGTCTGAAACATTTGAAAAGTTCAAGGAATTTAAAAGTGAAGTGGAAAATCATCATAACAAGAAAATAAAGTTTCTACGATCTGATCGTGGAGGTGAATATTTGTGTTATGAGTTTGGTCTTCATTTGAAACAATGCGGAATAGTTTCGCAACTTACGCCACCTGGAACACCATAACGTAATGGTGTGTTTGAACATCGTAACCGTACTTTATTGGATATGGTGCGATCTATGATGTCTCTTACTGATTTACAGCTATCATTTTAGGGTTATGCTTTAGAGATGGCTGCATTCACGTTAAATATGGCACCATCTAAATCCGTTGGGACGACACCATATGAACTGTGGTTTGGCAACAAACCAAAGTCGTCGTTTCTTAAAGTTTGGGGCTGCGATGCTTATGTGAAAAATCTTCAACCTGATAAGCTCGAACCCAAAAATCGGAGAAATGTGTCTTCATAGGATACCAAAAGGAGACTGTTGGGTACACCTTTTATCACAGATCCGAAGGCAAGATATTCGTTGCTAAGAATGGATCCTTTCTAGAGAAGGAGTTTCTCTCGAAATAAGTGAACGGGAGGAAAGTAGAACTTGATGAGGTAATTGTACCTTCTCCCGAATTGGAAAGTAGTTTATCACAGAAATCAGTTCCAGTGATTCCGACACCAATTAGTGAGGAAGCTAATGATGATGATCATGAAACTCCGGATCAAGTTACTACCGAACCTCGTAGGTCAACTAGAGTACGATCCGCACCAGAGTCGTACGGTAATCCGGTTCTGGAGGTCATGTTACTTGACCATGATGAACGTACGAACTATGAGGAAGCGGTGATGATCCCAGATTCCGCAAAATGGCTTGAGGCCATGAAATTTGAGATGGGATCCATGTATGAGAACAAAGTGTGGACTTTGGTTGACTTGCCCGATGATCGGCAAGCCATAGAGAATAAATGGATCTTCAAGAAGAAGAATGACGCTGACGGTAATGTTACTGTCTACAAAGCTCGACATGTTGCGAAATGTTTTCAACAAGTTCAAGGAGTTGACTACGATGAGACCTTCTCACTCGCAGCGATGCTTATGTCTGTCCGAATCATGTTAGCAATTGCCGCATTTTATGATTATGAAATTTGGCAAATGGATGTCAAAACTACATTCCGTAATGGATATCTTAAAGAAGAGTTGTATATGATGCAACCAGAAGGTTTTGTCGATCCTAAAGGTGCTAACAAAGTGTGCAAGCTCCAACGATCCATTTATGGACTGGTGCAAGCCTCTCGGAGTTGGAATATACGCTTTGATAGTGTGACCAAAGCATATGGTTTTATACAGACTTTTGGAGAAGCCTGCATTTACAAGAAAGTGAGTGGGAGCTCTGTAGCATTTCTAATATTATATGTAGATGATATATTGTTGATTAGAAATAATACATAATTTCAGTTTAGCATAAAAGGATACTCGAATAAGAATTCTTCAATGAAAGACCTCGATGAAGCTGCTTATATATTGGGCATCAAGATCTATAGATAGATCAAGATGCTTGATTGGACTTCCACAATGCACATACCTTGATAAAGTTTTGAAGAAGTTCAAAATGGGTCATTCAAAGAAAGGTTTCTTGCCTGTGTTACAAGGTGTGAAATTGAGTCAAACTGTGGCACCCCGGCTCAAAGAAAACTGGAACGCCCCGTATTCCAGCCCAGAGATCGAGGAGAAGTCTTCTGGAATACGGCACTGCTTAGCCTTCTATTATTACACGAATATGAATACAAGGTTGCCGATATTACAATGAATTACATCGGTACGGCGACACTATGCCATCCTCAGTTGCTCTATGCAAGCAGCAGAACAACTCGAAGCAGCGGAATAACTCTAGCAGCAGAACAACGACGACGGTGGTGAACTCCACTCCACAGGGACTCTGGCTGGAACGCTTATCCATGCTCGCACGGATGGAAACCACGACAAGCAAGCAATCAAATCCGGAATGACCTGGAAACTGGCATGACATGCTAGGTTAGTACATTGAATGTACCTGCAAGCTCACAATAACCAGAAGCATTCGAGATAGAAAACAGCATGGCAATTATAGGTTAAGTAGAAATTAACAATGACATCATCATAACAACATGGCATTAACAAGAACATGATACAACTATAACAACATGAACATATTAATCCAACAATACTAGCATGCAACAAGATGACACTATATGCACCACTTATTCTACTCGGGTTACATCGTAACCAACACATGCATCACTTACCAACCTCGGACATTACACGATCATCTCAAGATCAAATCAAGCTTGGTATAAACAATACCGTAGTAATCAATAAATGACCACAAGGAGCTTGAACTTTACCCACGATTCTCGTACCACATCACGGATATACAACAACTCGGTATCCTCAATACCACCGTGATCCTTACGGCGATCACCACCCGACCAACACTTGGCCCGTGATCCTTACGGCGATAACCACCCGACCAACACTTGGCCCGTGATCCTTACGGCGATCAAAACCTGACCAACACTTGGCATGTGATCCTTACGGCGATCACAACCCGACCAACACATGGCCCGTGATCCTTACGACAATCACAACCAACTTATCTCATTGTCATTTAAACACATTAGTCTTATTACCGTTGACTCATGGTGTGACCTACTTTCAACCTGGGCCCTTATTAGCGGGCGCGGCTATCTATAGATTTAATATACACTCTAAAGAGGTTAGTACACTGTACCCACACTACGGAACCCATGGCCTCACACTCCCATTCGGGTGCACCAACGACGTTCCAACAAACCGTCCTACTGCCATGACACTCTCCCGGCCACTCCGACTCACTCCCCACTGAGCTAAGTCATGGGTGGCCCCGTGTCTACCTCTAGACACAACGACCACCGCCGTGGCCAAAACATAAACGATCCCACACGGGATCCATGGCTATAACAACTACGGGCACACAAGGTTATGCCTGCCATCGAGCAGTGGTACAAAGACGCCCATAACCTTCCCTCGTTGGATGCACCGTGAGAGGCGCGACAATAGACCAAGTTAGGACCGTCCCATACCCAGAAGCGTGGTTGCACTTTGGTCAAGATCGATTCAATGACACCATGACTCAACCAACAGTTGTTCAAGTTGAATTTAATCCGGTTAACTTGAATGCAAATATGTTGAGCCATGATAAAATGCATGAACATGATATCAACATCATCATGAGAGTATCACATAACTTTCCACCATATCAACAATAAATCATATCCATCGAGCATCGTGATATCTTGACTAGCATGACTATCTCATACTGACTAGCATAACAATAAATCCACATGTACTACTAACAAGCATAAACATATTAAAGGTAATACTAGCAGGTATAACATGATCACGGAGTATAAGACAACATAACACAAAAATGAACATGCAAATCTGAACATCACCGGAACAACGATAACCATCTTTTCAACAAGAAAACATTTATTAAATATTAAAGTTGAAAACCATGGCTACTGCATGACTAACATGCAAGTGGGTATTGTGGCTTGCCCGGGGATGAAGAAGGCACCGGGGAGAAGTGCGAGAAGCTCATGAACTAATCGCCGAAAACGCACTTTCTAGGAGGGGGCTGATTAAGGGCAGGGGCAAAATGGTCATTTTCAGTATGCCAAAACATAATGAAAGTGACACCAACGGAAAGGGCTCAACGAAACGAAGAAGTGAGCGTTGGTTTCACCTCATTTGGAGCTACGGATAAAAAGTTATGGAGGTTTGACTGCCAGGGGCCCATCTGTAATGAAAATCTTTTCAACCAGGGGCCTGAACAGAAAAAGTGAAAGCGTATTTTGGGGATTACATCTCCACTTACGCTGACGTGGCGACGACCGGTCAAAAGGGGCAGAGGCGGGGCCGGCTTGTGTGGCTGAACGCGGGGCCTGCGGGACCCACGCTGCTGGTCAACGCCCTCCTCCCGCTCTCCTTCTTCTTCCGCGACGGGAACAGGGGAGGGGCGAGGCAGG
Source organism: Aegilops bicornis (assembly GCA_021605145.1). Lineage (NCBI taxonomy): Eukaryota > Viridiplantae > Streptophyta > Magnoliopsida > Poales > Poaceae > Aegilops > Aegilops bicornis. Next base: position 651,253,617 of record CM038674.1, read on the forward strand.
GGCGCTGCTGGCGCTGGGCACGACGGCTCCGGCCATCCCCAGCCAGGGAGAGGGCACCGGCGGACTCGGGCGGCTGCACCGCGCCCATCCAGAGGGAGAGCTGGCGCCGGGGAGAGCTAGAGCGGAGAGGAGGCCGCGGCGACGGGGACTACAGAGGCGGCGACTGGTCGAGGGGCACGGCCCTAGAGGGGGACCGACAACGAGGGGAAGGGCAAGGGAGACTCGCTGGAGTGTGGGGAAGGCGATGGTGGTGGCTAGAGGTGGAGGAGGGCTCGGCTTCGGCCGAATTTAGCCGGAGCACCGCGGCGAGGCTTCGGCCATGGGAGGGCAACGGGAGCTCCTCGAGCTCGGGGAAGTGGTCAGGGAGGGATCTAGGAGTGAGGCGAGGCTGATGAGGTGCTCGGGAGGGGCTCGAGTGGCCTTTATATAGGCAGGGCGAGGAGGGGAGGCCGTGGCACGTCCGCGGCTACGTGTCCGTGCTCCGGCGACGGTCACGCGCGGACAAGGGTCACGGAGAGGGGTGGAAAGGCAACGAGGGAGGACGCGGACGCGGCTCAGGGGTCACGAAGACGAGGGGAGCAGAGGAAGAGGCCGCGCGCCATAAATGCGCTATCAGCCACAGTGCTCCCGTGGGCGTTCGTCGGCGGGCGTCGGCGAGGAAGCTGCCGGAGGGGGAGAGGTGTCCAGGGTGAATAGGACGACGATGCTGAGCTGTTAGACACATGGGGACAAGCCAGAACCAGCCGGAGCGACAATGCCGAGGCCAACAGTGACTAGACCACCGTTTTGGCTGGCTGTCCTTGTGGTCACCTATGGCATGGCGCGCTCTGGAGTTTTTACTGAGGCTAAACCATGTCTACCGCGTAGTCCTTCCAGCGTGGAGTATTACTAAGGTAAATAGACAGGCAGAGACAAAGGGAGTGGAGTAAACCAAGCTCCACAAGTTTGCTGTTGCAAACTTGGCAACATCCTAGAGGTAAAACCAGAGAGGGTGAATGGTAGAATTGTTGTCTGGGGGTTTAGCTATGGAGGGGCTATGGTCCTGGAGGTTTTGAGGGCAAAGGGATCAAGATTTACTGCAGTTGCTTTGCAACTGCCAAAATGGTCCAGAAATGAAGATCATGATGGTGCACTCACATGGAGTGTCCACTTGATCTCAAATTGGGCAAAGCTTAGTCATTTGGTCATATGATGATGCTGTAAAAAGCTCATGCCAAATGGACAAGCCAAAATGGCACTTGCTTCACAAACATCATTTCTGTCCAAAAACTTGGAATAATTAGGGTGATCAAATGTATCAATTAAATGATGCCAAAATGGGTGGAGAGATGTTTTATGGGTATAATAATGATCTGGTAATTTATCAGGATTTTTGAAGCAATATAAAATATACTTGCTTCACAACCTGAAAATATTGCCAGAAACAAAGATTTGCTCCTGTGCTCACATAGATGATTGGATATGGCTGCAAATGGGTGAAGGGGTTTAATATGAGCACATTAAGGAGTCGGAAAAAGTTCAACTCATTTGGGTACTCCTAGCTAGTACTTCCTTCACAAAGCTTTCTGTTTGACAGAAATTTTTGAAAATTTACCGAGGAAGATTGGCTAGGCAAATAAAGTTGAAATTGTGCATGAGACAATTATTTGGACATATAAACATGCCCAAAGAGGTTGGGAGTCAATAGGAGAAATATAAATGACGCTTCCTTCACAAAGTGCCATTTAGGGCAGAATAGAAAAAGGAATATTGGGGAATTATTTTTGAACATGGCAATGAAAAGTTTTGCCATATTTTATCAAGATATGACCCAAAAAAATTATGAGAATTATTTGGGAATTTTTGGAGTGATGGAAATATAGGTTGGTTCACAACCTATGGCAATTTGAGTCTTTCCTTTGATAGAAAAGGAATACTCCCAATAAAAATAATATTGGGATTTGGGCTAGGATGGAAATGACAGGGTCAAGGGAAAGATTTGGGAATGACAAGCCACTCTGGAAGCAAAAAAGAGAGCATCTTCTTTAGTTTCCATACCACAAAGCCACAAGAAAGAAAAACTCATGCAAAAACCTCAGAAAAACAAAAGAAAAAAGAAAGGGCCAAAATCAGGCTGTCACAAACCTTACCCCCTTAAATAAATCTCGTCCTCGAGATTTGGTTGCTCAAGGAACTAGTATGAATATTCTGACTTAAGGAAATTGTTTCCAACTCGGGTATCCTTTTTCCTTTATTGTTGTTCCCACTAAATTTTTATCTGACTGGCCCTGGGTGCTTCACTATATCCACATTCTGACAGATCTTACCTCGCTGGTTCATGCTTATATATAGGCTCCAATTTCTTTTTGGATCTGCTGACTAGCTGAGTATGATTTGATTATCACGACTGAAATATATGTCCGTCTCACAAATCCAAAAGTGATTTCCACCGGTGTGCCACCCGGCACTGACAACCTTTCATGTAATGATGATCAGAATTTTCTGATGAAAAACTCAAGCTTTGACTCATCGCATTGGGTTTCTCCACTAAATGCAGGTCCTTTGGGTTCCAAACAGTGAGTTAAAACATAACCGTTTCCTGACAGATTCTGACTCATCGCAGAAGTTTTTGAATCATCTTAACTGGTTCCACTGTCTTGAGTATCGGATCCGTACCAAATATTTGATTGTCTCCTATCGCGTCCAGCATAAAGGGTTGGGCCCATATGATAATATCTGCAGACTTGACTGACGGTGGTTGTGACGAAAAATTTTGTTCACGACAGGCTATCCATGATGATTCATATAAGTGAGGACTCAGGCTTCCAGACTGTTATTCCTCATGACGATTACTCATGCTATAGGCATATCCATGTGGATCAATACTGTCTTAGACTGTCCGGGGGATCTGCACCATGGGGGTCATGTACAATTTTCATACCTGCCTCACTGGTCTCGCTCGTTCATTATTGTTTTCTTGGTCGGGATCCTTGGCTGAAATAAATTTGGGCCATATTGCTTCTTTGTATGACCATAGGTACTATCGGTGCAATTTTTCGGCAATTGTAGTTTATCCTTATTTTTCTGACAGGGTAACCCATTAAATGGCAGGTTCAACACCTCTCAAGTTCTGACCGCAGAAAAATGATCATCAGAAACCCTGTACTTATATGGAGCTCATTGATGTCGTCAATCCTCACAATCCTTTGTCACACTGTGGTGTATACTAGCTTTCTTCTATTAACCATCCTCACGTGGTTGTCAGATCCTCATCCGAGTGACTTGTAAGATCTAGGTGGTATGCTCACCGCATATATATGCGAATTTGATTCTGAGACAGACGTGTATTCTGACTGATTCTTGATTCTGACCAAAATGTTGCGGATCTGATTCTTGGGATTCACTGTCATATGCTGTCAGTTCATAGCGTATTACCTTGTACCAATGTCTTAATGAGGAATATTTGCTGGCTTGTGCTTGAAACTTTCATCGGACAGCTTGCTGAAGAAGACTGGGTATCGTGCTTCACAAGCTTACCCCCTTAAAGACTTTGCTGGGGAAAGACTCAGTACCTTATGCTGGAAGCTTTTGCGGTTGCTTACTGAAGAAGACAAAGTACCTTGTACGGAAAATCATCCACGTATCGTACTGAGGAAGATAGATGAATCTTGCCTTGGAAGCTTCTCGGGTATCTTGCGAGGGAGGATTGGGTTGCTTACACCAGAAGCTTCTCATTGTGATATGCGGACCAAGTGCCACATATACATACCATGTTAATATTTCTGATGTTGATTTCTTGTATGAAACAGGGTTTTGCAGGACTATTCTCCTTTCCGAGTATATGCCATATTTTTGCTTGCTTCCAGGTACATCGAGTTCCAAAATCATCCTCAAAGAAAAATTAAACTTGTATCTGAGCCATACCTTTGATAATATTCTATCAACCTTGTACACAATTTATCTTCTTGCTGATTTAATCATGAGTGCACGCTAATGCAAACTTGATACTAACGGTCCATCCAGGATTTCTTTTGCATTCAGACGAGATATTCCCAATTTCACTGCAGTCAGCTGATAATTCCATTCTGTTTAGCTGAGTTTCCAAATATATGCATTTCTTGCTCACTCTTCGGGCCCGGTGTCGGCTGACGAGCAACTTTAATAGGGAAAAAATTTGTAATGCCGAAGGCCCAAAGAAAGGAACAACAGAAACGATTAAAGCGAAAGCACACAAGCATTCTACTAATATAATTAATCAAGCAATCATCACATATTACTGCTAGTCACACAATATGCATGGACACCTAAGCACACAAATCTCGCGGGAACTCCGGTATTGCGGTCTATATGCTGTGACGATGTGCACGAGGACGAATAAATGTGTGGAGGAATTGGTGTAAACAGTGCTACACCAAGTGCTAGCTTAGCCATGTGGCAACCTGAACCAGCTCGGAGACGAGGACGTACTCGAGAATCATGCAAGAGGGACACGAAGGTCGCAACCACATTATTATCAAGCGGACGGAAAATGATCCGTACTCATCCAAGAAATAGGATAGCGGGGGAAAACTGAGACTGCTGACATTGCCCTTTCTTGATAACTGAGATCATTAAGGGTTGCTAACACAACAAAATAAAAGAACGATCCGGGATAGAAACATGTCCAGCACCGAAACGATAGGCGGGACTGAAGGAAAGACATCGGTGCTATACCTGAGCATTATTTTTGCAAACAATGTCGGGATCACTTGGCATCACTTTGCTGGGACAGAAATGACACCAAACACCGAAAGAAAAAGGAACTGGAGAAATGCAAAGGTTGAGCTGTAGTGGATCCAAACCGATGCCAGCTACACTCACCAGATAAACCATTAGCGACTAAATCATAATCTATATGCATGCTATGCGACAAACAGATGCAGCAATCAAGTGCAACAAACAAACTGGGGTCTATACTACCGCTTTCTAACATTCGCGCGGTCTAGGGCGTCCTACAGCTAGACCTGCTCTGATACCAAGTGCTGTGGCACCCCAGCTCAGAGAAAACCGGAACGCCCCGTATTCCATCCTAGAGATCGAGGAGAAGTCTTCTGGAATACGGCACTGCTTAGCATAGAACAAACTAGCCTTCTATTACTACACCAATATGAATACAAGGTTGCCGATATTACAATGAATTACATCGGTACAGCGACACTACGCCATCCTTAGTTGCTCTATGCAACCAGCAGAACAACTCGAAGCAGCGGAATAACTCTAGCAGCGGAACAACGACGACGGTGGTGAACTCCACTCCTTGCAGGACTCTCGGCCGAACGCTTATCCTAGCTCTCGCTCGGACGGAAACCACGACAAGCAAGCAATCAAATCCGGAATGACCTGCAAACTGGCATGACACGCCAGGTCAGTACATTGAATGTACTTGCAAGCTCACAATAACCATAAGCATTCAAGATAGACAACAGCATGACAATTACAGATTAAGCAAAAATTAACATGACATCATCATAACAACATGGCATTAACATGAACATGATACAACTATAACAACATGAACAAATTAATCCAACAATACTAGCATGCAATAAGATGACACTATATGCACCACTTATTCTGCTCGGGTTACCTCGTAACCAACACATGCATCACTTACCAACCTCGGACATTACACGATCATCTCAGGATCAAATCAAGCTTGGTATAAACAATACCGTAGTAATCAATAAATGACCACAAGGAGCTTGAACTTTACCCACGATTCTCGTAGCACATCATGGATATACAACAACTCGGTATCCTCAATACCACCGTGATCCTTACGACGATCACCACCCAACCAGCACTTGGCCCGTGATCCTTACGGCGATCAAAACCCGACCAACACTTGGCCTGTGATCCTTACGGCGATCACAACCCGACCAACACATGGCCCGTGATCCTTACGACGATCACAACCAACTTATCTCATTGTCATTTAAACACATTATTCTTATTACTGTTGACTCATGGTGTGACCTACTTTCAACTTGGGCCCTTATCAGCGGGCGTGGCTATCGATAGATTTAATATACACTCTACAGAGGTTAGTACACTGTACCCACACTACGGAACCCATGGCCTCACACTCCCATTCAGGTGGACCAACGGCGTTCCAACAAACCGTCCTACTGCCATGACACTCTCCCGGCCACTCCGACTCACTCCCCACTGAGCTAAGTCATGGGTGGCCCCGTGTCTACCTCTAGACACAACGACCACCGCCGTGGCCAAAACATAAACGATCCCACACGGGGATCCGCCGGCTATAACAACTACGGGCACACAAGGTTATGCCTGCTTACCGGGCCAGGGTACAGCACGCCCATAACCTTCCCTCGTTGGAGGCACCGGTGAGAGGCACGACAATAGACCCAGTTAGGACCGTCCCATACCGGTAAGCGTGGTTGCACTGGTCAGCATCGATTCAGCGGCACCATGACTCAGCCAATAGTTGTTCAAGTTCAATTTAATCCGGTTAACTTGAATGCAAATATGCTGAGCCATGATAAAATGCATGAACATGATATCAACATCATCATGAGAGTATCACATAACTTTCCACCATATCAACAATAAATCATATCCATCGAAAGCATCGTGATCTTGACTAGCATGACCATCTCCAACATCAACATGTACTACTAACAAGCATAAACATATGAAAGGTAATACTAGCAGGTATAACATGATCACGGAGTATAAGACAACATAGCACAAAAGTGAACATGCAAGTCTGAACATCACTGGAACAACGATAACCATCTTTTCAACAAGCAAACATTTATTAAATATTCAAGTTGAAAACCATGGCTACTGCATGACTATCATGCAAGTGGGTATTGTGGCTTGCCTGGGGATGAAGAAGGCACCGGGGAGAAGTGCGAGAAGCTCGCGGACGAATCGCCGGAAAATGTACTCTCTAGGAGGGGGCTGATTAAGTGCGAGAACCAAGTCCTTGAACGGTCTGGCCAGTTCAACGTCTCTGGTTCGACCCCTTTATCAAGCAGGTTATTCTCAGCCTTGTCCCACAACGGCCGGGCTTTGAGGTAGCCACCTGACCCCGTGTGATGGTGATTCTCCTTCTTCGTAGCATTTTTCTTGTTTGTCGCTGACATCTTCTTACTCTTGTCCGATGTCTTGTGGGCCACAAATGCGTCCCAGTGATCTCTGATCTTCTCAAACCGGTCAGTGAATTCTGGAGTCTTGTCTTTGTTGACAAACTTTGATTTCAGCTCATTCTTCCACCTCCTGAATAGATCCACCATCTTCTTAAGAGCATGAGCCTTGACCAATGGCTCTATAACTGGCTTCTCCGTATCCTCCTCTGGCCGTAGGGTGAAATTTGCCTTCAGCTCGGTCCAAAGATCATCTTTCTGCGTATCGTTGACATAAGACACCTGAGGGTCTTCCTCCTTAGGCTTATAGCATTGGTGGATGCTGATCGGGATGATGTCCCTAACAAGAAGCCCGCACTGAGCAGAAAATGCTTCCTTGGTCCGGATGGGTGCAATCGGTTGGCCATCGTGCGCGATTGCTGTGATCATGAACCTTTCATCCTGGCGCAACCTTTTCTTCGGCCTCGTCTCGTTACCAAAGTTTGGCTCGATCCGGAGGGCTAGAAAAGAAGAAAGAAGAGAGTTAATATCTGTACATACCAAAACAATTAATGCATCAATTAGCTATAGTCAGCACAGGCTTAATTAAAATATATACCTGGCCAGACTCCGTACGGTCACCAGAGCCGTCGTCACGGTATCCTTCTTCCACCGGCATTCGGATACGGGAGCCATCATAATCATGTCCCTCCTCCTCCATTGTTCATCACCGTAGCCTGCTTCTTCACCCTGTCCTTCCAGACCATCGCTGTCGTTGAGATACGACAAGACATCAGCTCCGGCTGCGATTATGTCCCCCAACACCTATTCTGCTTCCTCGTCTCGTCCGTGCTCCATTGTTTCTGCAAGTATTACAACATGGCAATTATTATAAAAACATGACAGCAGGTGGATTTATTAGTGGCAAACGTAAACCTAGCTAGCTAATCACAACAAGGAATCATATTAGTGGCCTCGACGCTTCTCTAGGGTTTGGGTTGGCCTCGACAATGCTTATAGGGTTTGGGGTGGCCTCGACGACAACACTCTTTTAACTTGGTAAATTTGGGTGGCCTCGGCAACGCTTCTAGGGTTTGGGCCGGACCGCCTCTCTCACGATTGTCCGACGTCCGGACCGACAAGGGATTTAAAAAATATGTCGCCATTCCGGGTGTGCAGAAAATTGTCTAGTGTCAAAGGATTCAACAAAACCATGTCTTCATCATTAGGAGAAAGTAACAGGTGCATGGTGGTACGAAGTTGTCCAAAGTTGTTTTGGAATGGAGTCCCGGATAGGATAATTCGTACAAAAAGACGAATTATCCTATCCAGGACTCTGTTCCAGAATAACTTTGGAGAGCTTCGTACCATCATGCCCCGATTACTTCCGGCTAATGATGAAGCCATGGATTTCTTCAATACTTTGGCACAAGGCAACCTGTCGACCCCTCGGTGATCGTCGACCCTCAAACCCTCGGCCCCTCGAACCCTCGAACCCTCGGCGACCCTCGACCCTCTACCCTAGCTAGTTCCCAACCCTCACCCCCTCGAACCCTCGGCGACCCCTCCCCCCTCATGTCGAAGTTATCAGGGAGGGGATATATCAACAATGACATACCCGATAAAAAATAAGAAGAGGAAGAAGAAGAAAAAAAAAGAGGAGAAGAAGAAAGGAACAGAGGAGAAGATCGAAGAAAAACAAAGAAGAAAAAAAAGAGGAGAAGAAGAAAGGACTAGAGGAGAAGAAGAAAAAAAATAGAATTGAGGAATAGAGGAGAAGAAGAAAAAATAGAATAGAATTCTATTTTTTCTTCTTCTCCTCTATTCCTTTCTTCTTCTCCTCTTTTTTCTTTTTTTTTTCTCTTCTTATTTATTTCTCCTCTTCTTCCTCTCCTCTTCCTCTCCTCTTCTTCTCCTTCTTCTCCTCCTTCGTCCTCTTCTGATATCCATACATACATACATAGCCACATGCATCCATACATATATGAACAAAATTAATATCTACTAATTAACAACCGAAATAAAAAAAATAATACATATATGAATGTAAAATTGCTATGAACATTATATCCATACATACATAGCCACATCCACACATACATATATCCACATACATATACACATTATATATATGAACAAAAAATATCATCACAAAAAATCGCATAAAAATTTGACAAGTGTGGCGGCTCTCAGCAGGGGCGCACGACGACGGCGACGGCGGGGGCGGCGAGGGCACAGCGACATCGACGGAGGGGGCTGGCTGGGGCACGGGCGCGGCTGACCGGTGTGTGATGACCCACAAGTGTAGGGGATCTATCGTAGTCCTTTCGATAAGTAAGAGTGTCGAATCCAACGAGGAGCGAAGGAAAAGATAAGAGGTTTTCAAGAAGGTTTCTCTGTAAGCACCAAATTGTAGGTAATAGATAGTTTTGTGATAAGATAATTTGTAACGGGTAACAAGCAATGAAAGTAAGTAAAGTGCAGCAAGGTGGATCAATCCTTTTTGTAGCAAAGGACAAGCCTGGACAATTTCTTATAATGAGAAAAGCGCTTTCGAGGACACATGGGAATTATCGTCAAGCTAGTTTTCATCACGCTCATATGATTTGCGTTCGGTACTTTGATAATTTGATATGTGGGTGGACCGGTGCTTGGGTACTGCCCTTACTTAGACAAGCATCCCACTTATGATTAACCCCTATTGCAAGCATCCGCAACTACAAAAGAAGTATTAAGGTAAACCTAACCACATCATTAAACATATGGGTCCAAATCAGCCCCTAACGAAGCAACGCATAAACTAGGGTTTAAGCTTACATCACTCTAGCAACCCATCATCTACTTATTACTTCCCAATGCCTTCCTCTAGGCCCAAATAATGGTGAAGTGTCATGTAGTCGACGCGTTCACATAACACCACTAGAGGAAAAGACAACATACATCTCATCAAAATATCGAATCTAATACCAAATTCACATGACTACTAATAGCAAGACTTCACCCATGTTCTCGTGAACAAACGTAACTACTCACAAAGCATATTCATGTTCATAATCGGAGGAGTAATAATATGCATTAAGGATCTGAACATATGATCTTCCACCAAGTAAACCAATTAGCATCAACTAGAAGGAGTAATCAACACTACTAGCAACCCACAGGTACCAATTTGTGGTTTGGATACAAGAGATGAACTAGGGTTTTGAGAGGAGATGGTGCTGGTGAAGATGTTGCTGGAGATTGACCCCCTCCCGATGAGAGGATCGTTGGTGATGACGATGGTGATGATTTCCCCCTCCGGAGAAGTTTCCCAATGAACAGCTCTGCCGGAGCTCTAGATTGGTTCTGCCTCGTGGCGGCGGAGTTTCGTCCCGTAAGCTTGCCCATGATTTTTTACAGGGTAAAAGCATTCATATAGCAGAAGATGGACACCGGAGGGCCACCAGGGGGCCCAGGATATAGGGGGCGTGCCCAGTAGGGGTGGGCGCGCCCCCACCCTCCTGGCCAGGGTGTGGGCCCCCTGAGGCCTTGTTCGGTTGAGGTGGTTTGTGAGGGGGATTGGCAGGGATTGAGGGGGATTAGATCCCCTACAAGCCAAATTCCTCTCCAATCCACTCCAATCCCCTTGGGAGGAGGATTAAACGAACAAGGCCTGAGGTGTTTCTTCCGCTCAATAATTCTTATTAATTCCAAAAATAAGTTTCATGGAGTTTCAGGATTTTTGGAGCAGTGCAGAATAGGTTTCCTATGTTTGCTCCTTTTCCAGCAAGAATTCCAGCTGTCGGCATTCCCCCTTTTCATGGTAAACCTTGTAAAATAAGAGAGAATATCCATAAGTATTGAGATATAATGTGTAATAACAGCCCATAATGCAATAAATATTGATATAAAAGCATGATGCAAAATGGACGTATCAGCGCGCTCGGGGGCGGGGCAGGGGTGCGTGTAGGGCTTTAGTACCGGTTGGTAACACCAACCGGTACTAAATGTTTGGGTGTTTTTTTCATTTAATTTTGTGTTTTCAATTTAATTTAGTGATTGTTTTACATTATAATGAGTTGTTAAATCATTAGGTGAATGTACCACAGATTAGTTTCGACTGGATGTATGTGGATCCTAGCTATAGCTAAGTGATCAAGTATATGCCGGCCATATCCATATTATACTTGATCACCTAATTAGGTGATCAAGTATAATATGGATATGGCATATATACTTGATCACTTAGCTAGGATCCATCTAGCTGAAACTAATCTGTGGTTTCTTTCATTAAATGATATAATAACTCATCATCATATTAATATAAAAACTCTTGCATCATATCATCAACATCAGTATACTAGCTAGCTAAAAATCATCATAGTCGTCATTATCACTATTTAATCATCATAGTCATTACCGCTATCTAATCACCACCAACACTAGCTTAAAGAAGAAACATTCACTTGTACCAGATGCAAAAATATCATCGAGTTCAACATGATGGTCATGATATTATAAGTGTTCATAACACCACAAAAGCAAATCACTCTTTGAGATTAAGTTCAGGACGAAGAACACGGACATGAGAGGACAAGTACTAAGAGCATGAACTAGCTAAATCACTCCCGCTGCTCTCTCTCAGGTAAAATAGCATAGAACATGTATAGCTCTCCCGATTCATCATACTGGAGCATGCATATGAACCTGTCTCCTAATCATGGGCTGCGTTCTCATTGCTACCCCCTAGTACTTCTCTGCGATCGTTTTCACTATTAAGCATTCATCGCTTCTAGAAATCCTGAATGCACTCATGTGCAATGCAAGATATCTTAGCCGTAAGCTAACAATTCACATGCGACCTTTAGTCTCGATCCACGGAGGCACAACTGTCATCGGGAGTCCCTGTTGAAGAACATCGTATAGTAATTAATATACTTAGCAATGAAAGTTTTGCAAAAAAATTATGTATGCAAAAGATGCACTGATCAGGACAAATAGTAAAAAACTTTACCATCATTCCTAAATAGATGTGACCGTAGTTCAATACGATCACTATTGGTCGCACGTTTTGAGTACTAACATTTCTAAGTGCAGGAAGAAAATTTGTCTTGACAGTATTAAGATTCTCAAGCCATGAAACATAATGACTTATCTCCTCACAGTTTAGTTCAGCTCCGGGACAGTAGTAGGTCCTGTCTACCAAGCGCCGGACATGTTTGCTTGAATGGAAATAAGCTGTCAATAGAAATTAGTTGTCAACTATTTTTGAATAAATAATATCAAAGACATAAATATGGTTGAGAAGAACTCACATAATGGTAGAACTGGAGGCGTCTGCACATCGAGCCAGATGTCTCTATTACCTTCAATATCATCTTCCTGGACGAATATCAAAGGTGATAACCATATCAGGCTCAAATGCATAAGCCTTGCATAGTGCTTGCCAAGTTTTGCATTCAAAATAGGTGTATCGTGGCTGCATTGTATACTTTGACGTTGAAAGTATAACCATGCTCAGTTTTCAGTAAACTCTCTTTACCTCCATAGTTTCCATAACATTGAAACCTATCTTATCCAAGACAAAAATTCTTGCATGGCAGGGGATGCGCTAGTAGAATAGTGAAAATTAAAAATTATAAGTTGAAGCAAATGAAGCATATATAAGTCATGCTTAATTATGAAAAAAAGACTTGTCGTTGTGACTTACTGTATCGAATTCGAAGGTGTCATCCAGCTTGATGCCGAATCGCCTATCATCAACAAGGAAATTTCTGTCGCACATGCCGCGCTGGTCTTCACAGTATTCACACATAATGAAATCTTTTTCGTCAAATCGACATTTCCTATGTTCATATAGGTGAAACATTAAACACTTACTAATTCTATTAATTCAACTAATTCAACTACTTTTATTAATTCAACTAGTTCTATTAATTCAACTACTTTTATTAATTCAACTAGTTCTATTAATTCAACTAATTCAACTAAGCATTGACTAAAAATAAACTTGTTCTATCAATTTTCTTACTAAAATAAACTAGTTCTATTAAAATCTCATATACCTAAATTTAAATTAGATCATCAAATCTCATATACCCAAATTTTCTTACTAAAAATAAACTAGTTTTATTAATTCAACTAGTTCAACTAAGCATATACTAAAAATAAACTAGTTATATTAATTCAACTAGTTCAAATAATCTCATATACCTAAAGTTTCTTACTAAAAATAAACTACTTCTATTAATTCAACTAGTTCAACTAAGCATTTACTAAAAATAAACTAGTTATATTAATTCAACTAGTTCAAATAATCTCATATACCTAAATTTTCTTACTAAAAATAAACTAGTTCTATTAATTCAACTAGTTCAACTAAGCATTTACTAATAAAAATAAACTAGTTATATTAATTTAACTAGTTCAAATAATCTCATATACCTAAATTTTCTTACTAAAAATAAACTAGTTCTATTAATTCAACTAGTTCAACTAAGCATTTACTAATAAAAATGAACTAGCTATATTAATTCAACTAGTTCAAATAATTTTATATACCTAAATTTTCTTACTAAAAATGAACTAGTTATATTAATTCAACTAGTTCAAATAATCTCATATACCTAAATTTTCTTACTAAAAATAAACTAGTTATATTAATTCAACTAGTTCTAATAATCTCATATACCTAAATTTTCTACTAAAAATAAAATTATTATATTAATTCAACTAGTTCAAATAATCTCATATACCTAAATTTTCTTACTAAAAATAAACTAGTTATATTAATTCAACTAGTTCAAATAATCTCATATACCTAAATTTTCTTACTAGAAAAACTAGTTCAATTAAGCATTTACTAATAAAAATAAACTAGTTATATTAATTCAACTAGTTCAAATAATCTCATATACCTAAATTTTCTTACTAAAAATAAACTAGTTCTAATTCATCTAACATTAACATTCTAACATTCTTATCTACGAAATTCATCTAACATTAATCTAAACAATAGAAAACAGAAAATAAGTAAAAAAATATGTTGTGTGTGTGTGTAGTACTGTGCGTGCATGTGTGTGTGTATGCGTGTGTACATGTGTGTGTAGTGTGTGTGTGTGTGTGTGTGTGTGTGTGTGTGGGAACGAGCGGGCCAGGGTGCGTTGGCGTACAGGCGGCGGCGTACGGTCGGCGACGGGGACGGCGTGACGACGGGAGGCGGTCGGGTGAGGGATTCCTGGATAAGGGCGTATCTGGACAGCCGGACTATGTACTCTGGCCGGACTGTTGGACTATGAAGATACAAGATTGAAGACTTCGTCCCATGTCCGGATGGGACTCTCCTTTGCGTGGAAGGCAAGCTTGGCGATTCGGATGTAGATCTCCTTCTATGTAACCGACTCTGTGTAACCCTTGCCCCCTCCGGTGTCTATATAAATCGGAGGGTTTAGTCCGTAGGACAACAACAATCATACCATAGGCTAGCTTCTAGGGTTTAGCCTCTACGATCTCGTGGTAGATCAACTCTTGTAATACTCATATCATCAAGATCAATCAAGTAGGAAGTAGGGTATTACCTCCATCGAGAGGGCCCGAACCTGGGTAAAACATCGTGTCCCCAGTCTCCTGTTACCATTAGCCTTAGACGCACAGTTCGGGACCCCTACCCGAGATCCGCCGGTTTTGACACCGACATTGGTGCTTTCATTGAGAGTTCCTCTGTGTCATCGCTATAAGGCTCGATGGCTCCCCCAACCTTCAACAACGCAGTCCTGGGTGAGACTTTTCTCCCCGGATAAATCTTCGTGTTCGGCGGCTTCGCACTGCGGGGCAACTCGCTGGGCCGTCTGGAGCAGATCGATAGCTACACCCCTGGCCATCAGGTCAGGTTTGGGAACTTGAATTATACGGCAGATATCCGCAGAGATTTGATCTTAGACGGATTCGGGCCTGCATCGGGGGCATCAAACAGTCACGACGAGCATGACTTAAATCTGCTATCGGACAGTATTCGGGATATCGCCCCTGTAGCCGCTCCGGACCTAAATCGGGGGCAGATCATGTTGACCGAGGACGGGTGGATAGACCCCGCCATGGAGGCCGCATACTCTTCGGCGGTAGAGCCGAACATAGACTCTACCGTTAAGGGGATCTGCGTCACCGGACCCCAGGACCTGTGTCCGGACGTGGGTTCCGAATCCTGAGTGTCCGGGCACATCAAGCCCGATTTGGCTCCAGTAATGAAGTTCACCGCCGCAGACATCTTTCAGCACTCCCCCTTTGGCGATGTGCTAAACTCATTAAGGTCTCTCTCTCTTTTTCAGGAGAGTCCTGGCCGAATTATGTCCGGCTCGAGTGGGAAGTAGGCGACGAAGAAACTCGTTACCCACCCACCACCCACTTCATAGCCACGGTCGATGATTTGACCGACGTGCTTAACTTTGACTCCGAAGACATCGACGATATAGACGATGATGCGAGAGAAGAACAGGAACCACCGCCCACAGGGAGCTGGACTGCCACCTCTTCATATGATATATATATGGTGGATACTCCCAAAGAAAACAATGGCGATGAGGGAACAGGAGATAACCCCTCAGGGAAGAAATCAAAGCATGGGCGTCATCGGTGCTACTCCAAGCCCCGCCACAGCAACACCGACACCAGAGAAGAAAACAATCCAGATGGCGCCGAAGAGGAATACAATCCTGATCAGCCTACCTTCAAGCAGGCCGAACAAGAACACGGGCAGGTCAACCCAGATGAACAGGCGACAGACGGATACTTGGAGGATGACAACTACATGCCTCCCTCCAAAGACGAGGTGAGCCTCGGTGATGACGAATTCGGCGTACCGGAGGATCCCATAGAGCAGGAACACTTTAAGCGCCGGCTCATAGTCACTGCAAGAAGCCCTGAAAAGAAGCGGCAGCAGCTCAAGCTGATCAAGATCTCGCTCATGACGGATGGACTGAGGTCCTGGCGGCCGAGGAATACAGACTCGAGCCCCCCATCAGGGGATACCCAAAGCACAAGTCGCTAGAGGAAGAGGCCGAAGAGCCTGCACTACCAGCACAAGATGAGGCTGACCGGCCACCTCGTGGACGGGATAAAACGACGTACCAGCCCGCACCCCCACGCCGGTTCACTACGGCCCGGGGCAATATGCAGGACCTGCGAGACATGTTGGAAAACAACGCATGACAACCAAGATCGATCTACGGATCACGTGGGCGCGCCACAACACATGGGGATGACCGTCATGCCGGATACACTAACAATAAATCAGGCCGGGCCGAACATAACCGACCATACCTAGCCGGAATGCGTCGTGACACAGGCCGACACAGAGGCGGCGCACACCCCCTCGGCTTCACTGATGAAGTAAAGGATCATGAATTCCCAGAAGGGTTTAAACCTGTCAACATCGAGTCATACGATGGCACAACAGACCCCGCGGTGTGGATTAAAGATTTCCTTCTCCACATTCACATGGCTCGTGGTGATGACCTACATGCCATCAAGTATCTCCCCCTCAAGCTTAAAGGGCCAGCCAGACATTGGCTGAATAGCCTGCCAGCGAACTCCATTGGCAGTTAAGAAAAATCTTGAGGACGCATTCCTCGACAACTTCCAGGGCACCTACGTGTGACCACCGGATGTTGATGACTTAAGTCACATTACCCAACAGCCCGGAGAGTCAGTCAGAAAATTCTGGACTTGATTCCTAACTAAAAAGAACTGAATTGTCGACTGTCTGGACGCCGAGGCCCTGGCGGCCTTTAAGCATAATATCCGCGACGAGTGGCTCGCCCGACACCTCGGGCAAGAAAAGCCGAAGTCCATGGCGGCCCTCACGACACTCATGACCCGCTTTTGCGCGGGCGAGGACAGCTGGCTGGCTCGCAGTAACACCGCACCAGGAAACTCCGGCACTTCAGATGTCCGCGACAGTAACGGAAAACCACGACGAAATAGACATAAGCGTCGGAACAATGGCGACAATGCCGAAGATACGGTAGTCAATGCCGGATTCAGCAACTCCAAATCCGGTCAGCGGAAAAAGCCGTTCAAAAGAAACAATCCGGGATCGTCCAGTCTGGACCGCATACTCGACCGCTCGTGCCAGATTCACGGCACCCCCGACAAACCAGCCAATCACACTAACAGAGATTGCTGGGTGTTCAAACAGGCCGGCAAGGTGAACGCCGAAAACAAGGACAAGGGGCTGCACAGCGATGACGACGAGGAGTCCCGGCGTCCGAATACTGGGGGACAGAAGAAATCCCCCCCCCCCCAGGTGAAAATGGTAAACATGATCTACGCCACCCACATCCCCTAATGGGAGCGAAAGCATGCACTTAGGGACGTCTATGCCATGGAGCCAGTCGCCCCAAAGTTCAACCCATGGTCATCCTGCCCGATCACTTTTGATCGTAGGGACCATCCTACCAGCATCCGTCATGGCGGTTCAGCCACATTGGTCCTTGACCCAATCATCGATGGATTCCATCTCACGTGAGTCCTCATGGACAGTGGCAGTAGCCTGAACCTGCTCTATCAGGACACAGTGCGCAAAAAGGGCATCGATCCCTCGCGGATCAAGCCAACCAAAACCACCTTTAAAGGTGTAATTCCAGGGGTAGAGGCCCCTATGCGGGCTTAATAACACCGAAGTGGTCTTCGGATCTCCGGATAATTTCCGAAGCGAGGAATTAATCTTCGATATCGTCCCTTTCCGCAGTGGCTATCATGCCCTAGTGGGACGAACTGTGTTTGCTCGATTCAATGCGGTACCGCACTATGCATACCTCAAGCTCAAAATGCCAGGACCCCGCGGGGTTATAACAGTCAACGGAAACAAAGACCGCTCCCTCCATACGGAAGAGCACACTACGGCCCTTGCGGCCGAAGTACAAAGCAGCCTTCTTCGACAGACATCCCAGTCGGCAATATCAAATCCGAACACCGTCAAGCGAGTCCGGAGCACCCCACAGCAGGATGGCCAGGCACGCTAAGAGCTCGCTTAGCAATCCGGCCTCCACCCCAGCCCCATCGAGGAGGCATTTGTGCCACGTGTACACAACTATACACTAAAAATACCATGGGCATACGCAGAGGCGAGTCGATGATGCAGCTCACAATGCGGTTTAGCCTCCACGAGGCCCGCACTACCTTCTATTTTCTTCCTTTTCAGGACCCTACTTTCGGGCAGCCCCTTTAGAGAACCGAACTACCGGATTTATCACTGGGGGAACACCAAGGAGGCAAGAGGCTTTGAACACAAGGGAATACCCAGGTGGTCTCTTTCAATGATCGTTATACCTATTTTTACATACCCACATGCAGCCTGCCCTTGGACAGGACATGTCAAATAGTCCTATCCGTTTCTGCGTAATGCATTAATTGTACACATACGCCTTGCCGTATTATCCAAATAACAATGGGAAATAGTATACATCGTCAGCTTCTCATTACTATCTTCATATTTTCCCCTTGAATATTTTTTGTTGGACCCGTACACTCTGGTACGATCCGTTCGCCAGGGGCTTTTTATTGAGCCCCATAACCTGGCAATAAAAGTCCAAACACTTTTGACAGTGCGGCACCCCGAACTTATAGCATTATATGCATCAGCTCCGAATCATGTCTTGGTCAATAGTTGGGTTAGCCTGGCTCCCTTGTTTTGGTACCTTACGTTTTGTTATATCGGCTAAGGTAGCGCAGGGAGAACTACTGCGATTGTGTCTCGGTTCTTTCGGACGAGCACCTCAGTAGAGAAAGCCAAAAACTGACTGTCATGATGCGGCGAGAGCTGGTCGCTGTTCGAGAGGTACTAAATCCTTAAAGATTTTTTCTGCTTAAGGCGTGGAATCGGCCTTGTCCAATTTAGGCGTGTATAGCGCCCTAGTTCGCCTTCCGAATACTAGGGGCTTCACCAAGTTTAAAATTATAGACTTCTATGGCCAAGTGAGAGTTATAAAGCCGTATAGTCCGATTGCCTCGTTCGCTGCACCGAACACCTCCTTCAAGGACCAAGAACTTGGATAAAGAGTGTTTGGGTTTTCCACGAACACCCCAGTACTAGCTACACAGGGGCGGAAGCCGACGACTGGCCTACTCTCAGGATTTTATAAACGGCTGCAGAGAAGGTAATATTTTAAATCAACAAAGCGTTATATAGCGCACGCAAACTCGTTTTTATATTACAAAGACGACACGAGTTCATTTACTCAAAGATTACATTCTTGGGGCATTCATCGGCCACAAGGCGAGCGCCTTTCATGACGCCATCATAATATTTCTCGGGGCATCGGTGCTCCTTACCCTCCGAGGGTCTGTCCTTCACCAGCTTCTCAGCGTCCAATCTGGCTCAATGCACCTTCGCACGGGCAAAGGCCTGGCGGGCACCCTCAATATAGACGGACTGCTTGATAACTTCAAGCCGCGGACAGGCACTTACCACCCGCTTTATAAGGCCGAAGTAGCTATCGGGCAGGGGCTCACCAGGACACATCCGGACTATGAGGTCCTTCATGGCCAATTCGGCCGCTCGGTGGAGTTCGACCAACTGCTTCAGTTGGTCACTCAGAGACATTGGGTGTTCGGCTCCAGTATACTGGGACCAGAACAGCTTCTCCGTCGAGCTCCCCTCTTCGGTACGGTAGAACTCCGCGGCATCTGATATGCTGCGTGGCAGATCTGTGAATGCCCCTGGAGAGCTCCGAATGCGGGTGAGTAAAAGAAATGTCTCCTCCACATGCTTGCTTTGCATAATGAATGCCTTATCCGCTGCTATCTTCTTGGCCACCTGGATTTCCTGGAAGGCCTTTTGGGCTTCGGCCTTGGCATCTTTCGCACTCTCGAGGGCTTTGGCAAGCTCGGACGCTTGCGTCTTGAAGTCATGCTCCAAGGACTCAAACTTCTTGCCGAACTCCTGGAGCTCTTGTTATACTTCCCCCACCCGAGCATCTTGTTTCTCGCGCTCAGTGCTCTCCGTGGCCGCCTTGGCTTCGGCCTCGGACAACGCTCTCTTCAGGGTTGCCACTTCGATCGCCGCCCCTATTAAAAATCATGATGCTTTTTGTTAGCATCACCAAATTTTCTTTTCTACATGACACACGAACGGGGTATCACTTACCTTTGTTCTCCTAGAGCTGCCTCTTTATGAGGCCGAGCTCTTCTGTGGCTTGCCCCAGGTCCTGCCTGAGTCCGACAACCTCAGCTGTGCACACAGCGGCGGCAGCAGCAGCGCCTGCTCATTACCATAGACAAGAACTGTCAGACTCCTGCGGATTAAAAATTGACCCTCCGTTTGGTTTTTTCTTTCTAAAACACCAAAAAGAGTATCAGGGGCTACTGTCTATTGGGTGATATTTTCTCACACTTTTTCATTACTTACCTCAAAGCCTGTTAGGAGGCTGGTGCAGGCTTCGGTCAACCCGCTTTTGGCAGACCGGACCCTCTCAATCACCGTACCCAAGAGAGTATGGTGCTCTTCATCGAGGGAAGTGCTATGAAGCACTTCCAGCAAATTATCCAGTGCCTCCGGCTGGGTGGAGGTCATCGGTACGGCCGGCTCGCCCTCCTTAGCGAGGGGCTGCTCACTTGAATCCGGAACCCGTGAAGGCTCCGGTGCAGTAACCGGCGGGGAGCCAGACTTGCTGCGACTCCCGTCCGCATAATCCATGGGGGTCTTACCCCCCATGTGCCCGGCGTCTGGGATTTTGCCCTGGGGCGTATCCGGAAGCGTCGCCCCGTGCTCTGTCATCCTTTGGGTAACACCTCGGTGTCATCCGCAGGTCGTGGGGAGGTGACCGTCGGGAGCGAATCCATCTCCGACGCACTCAAGGACCCATCCGAAGAGGATGCCCCGAGATTGGACCGGGCCGGACTGCATACACATGTTCGGAGTTGTTACAAACCAGAAAGTTAGAGTCGCACGAAAATATTACAGAGTGTGAATACTTACGACTTCGCCTGGGGCTTCCCCCTGGGCAGCCACTCCTCCTCGCTGTAGGCGATTGTGGTGGAGTGGTCCGGAAGGGATACCTTTCCCTTCTTCGGCGTCCTAGCCTCCCCGTGAGGGGCGGCTTTCCTTTTCTTCCCCCCTCCTGTATGGGGAGGGTGCATTTCTTCGTGTTCCTCCCCGTCTCCATGGGAGGAGTCTGCCTCGCCGTCTTTTGACGACGAGTCTAATGCGGTCCGGCGCCGGAGACCCTTCCTGGCCACCGCGGCCGCTTTCTTGGACCCTTCGGCCTCCCCGGATGGGGCGGCCCTCTTCTTCTTCTTCTCATTCCCTTCGTGGGAGGAGTGCGCCTCATCATCTTCGAGCGAGGCGTCCGGTGCGACCTCGCGCCGGAGACCCTTCCTGGTCCCCGTGGCCTTCTTTTCGGCCTTCTTCTCCGGCACCTTATAAGGCGCCGGAGCCAGCATCTCCGCCAGGAGTGCGGTCGCTGGATCTTCGGGCAGCGGAGCCGGACAATCGATCTGCTCCGCCGTCTTCACATACTCTTGTTTTGTCAGCATGGTGACTTAAAATCCTCCCACGAACACGCTGGGAAAGGTACATCTTGTGATGGTTAGAGGACTTACTGAATTGGCAAGGCGCTTTGCACTGAGCCCGCGGTCCTCGGAAATGGGAGGAGGAACTTCGCCGGTCTTGAACAACACCTTCCAGACGTCCTTATGCGTCGTGTCGAAGAACTCACGCAGCATCTGGTGTTTGGCTGGATCGAACTCCCACATATTGAAAGCCCGTCTTTGACACGGGAGAATCCGGCAGACGAGCATGACCTGGACCACGTTGACAAGCTTGATGTTCTTGTCCCTCATACTTTGATGCAGGTCTCGAGTCTGGTCAGCTCCACGGGTTCGGCCCAGGCCAGGCCCTTCTTATCCCAAGAGGTGAGCCGCATAGGGATTCCGGATCGAAATTTGGGGGCCGCCACCCAGTTGGCATCGCGCGGCTCGGTGATGTAGAACCATCCCGATTGCCACCCTTTCACGGTCTCCATGAAGGAGCCGTCAAGCCATGTAACGTTGGGCATTTTGCCCACCATGGCACCTCCGCACTCCGCCTGCTGGCCGCCAACGATCTTCGACTTCACGCAGAAGATTTTCAGCCACAGGCCAAAGTGGGGCCTAATGTGGAGGAAGGCCTCACACATGATGATGAACGCCGAGATGTTGAGGATGAAATTTGGGGCTAGATCGTGGAAATCTAGCCCATAGTAATGCATGAGCCCGCGGACGAATGGGTGGAGTGGAAATCCTAGCCATGGATGAAATGAGGAGGAATACTACTCTGCCGAGACTTTGGGGTGGGGGTGGTCTGTCCCTCCACAGGAAGCCTGTGCGCAATGTTTTCGGCCAGGTATCCGGCCGCCCGAAGCTTGGTGATATCCTCCTCCTTGACGGAGGAGGCCATCCACTTGCCTCCCACTCCGGACATGCTGGATGGTCCTACGGAGAAGGTGAGAACTTGGGCGTAGGAGCTCGAGAATGCGAGAACGGATGAGCAAAGGAGAAAGAAGGCGTGGGTGAAAACAGGGGATCCTTATCCCTTTATAAAGACGGTAAAAAGATGTGCGCCTCCCCGCTTGCCTGTCAAAATTACTCATTTCCCAAAGCGCCACAATTGATGGCACGGTTGGGTTACCCACGCCCGTATTGATGAGAATCCCGTGATAAGGAGGACACGATCTCTGCTTTGACAAGATGTGCCAAAGAAACCGCCTCGTGATGTGTGCGGTAGCTGGTTGTAAAAACGGTTCGAATAAGAGCCGGGCCGTGTCGTGATGTCACACTATGAAGAGGTGTCAGCAAATTAGACTCATGGATTATTGTTCTCTCTATGGTGGTATCTGAAATTTGTCTTGCAGAGTTGGACACGGTCCACGTGTTCGGAACTTATCTTGGAGTATTCGGAGATGGAACCCACCTTGCCATGCCGAAGACAATCTGTGCGCCGGACTCATCGTCATTGAAGCCTGGTTCAGGGGCTACTGAGGGATTCCTGGATAAGGGGGTATCCGGATAGCCGGACTATGTACTCTGGCCGGACTGTTGGACTATGAAGATACAAGATTGAAGACTTCGTCCCGTGTCCAGATGGGACTCTCCTTTGCGTGGAAGGCAAGCTTGGCGATTCGGATGTAGATCTCCTTCTCTGTAACCGACTCTGTGTAACCCTAGCCCCTCCCCGTGTCTATATAAATCGGAGGGTTTAGTCCGTAGGACAACAACAATCATACCATAGGCTAGCTTCTAGGGTTTAGCCTCTACGATCTCGTGGTAGATCAACTCTTGTAATACTCATATCATCAAGATCAATCAAGCAGGAAGTAGGGTATTACCTCCATCGAGAGGGCCCGAACCTGGGTAAAACATCGTGTCCCCAGTCTCCTGTTACCATTAGCCTTAGACGCACAGTTTGGGACCCCCTACTCGAGATCCGCCGGTTTTGACACCGACATCGGGGGCGATCGAGACGACGACGTAGTATGGGGCATGGCTGCACGAGACGGCGACGACGGGGACGGCGACGACGGGCAGCAAGCGCAGGGAAGAAGTGGCGGCGGCGTGGCGGCGGCAGGGGCGGCGGCGGGGATAGATATCGCACGAGAAGTGGAGAAGAAGTGGTCGATGGAACTGAATTTTCGTAAGTGCCATATATATAGGAGGGGCCTTTAGTACCGGTTGGAGCCATCAACCTGTACTAAAGGCCAATTTTGGTCAGGCCAAGCGGCGGGAAACGAGGGCCTTTAGTACCGGTTGGTGGCTCCAACTGGTACTAAAGGACAACCCATTAGTACTCCAACTGGTACTAATGGTCGTGCACTGCCACCTGCGGTGCACTATGTTTAGTCCCACCTCGCCGAGCGAAGGGCAGTCGCACTGGTTTATAAACCCAGCCGCGGCTGCTCTTTCGAACTCCTCTATATAGCAGGCTTCTGGGCCTAATTAGGGCGCGCTACCCTGTGAGCCTGCCGGCCCTTCTAGGCCTGAATTCACACACCCTAGGTTTGGCAGGCCCACCAGGCAGCGCCCCAATAATTTTTTATATAGTTTTTTTCTTTTGTGCATTATTTATTTTCTTCTATTTATTTTTGAGTAATTTTGTATATAGTTTTTTCTTTTCTGCTTTATTATTTTCTTCTATTTATTTCCGAGTAGTTTTTTTGCTGTATTTAGTATATTTGTGAATATTTTTGCTTTAGTTGCTTCGAATGCTGTAGTGATTTTCTTTGTGAATATTTTTTAACTTAGTTGTGAATATTTTTGCTGTAGAATTTTCAATTTCACGGTCATTTAGCTCTGATCTAAACAAATCGGTGAGTGAAAAACAACAAATGATATCAGAATGTGTTGGAAATTGATGACGCCGCTTCGACTGCTGCATAATGCCGGCTTAAAAAAAGTTTGGAGTTCAAATAAGTTAAAAAAATGAAGTGCCCGTGTAACACATGAGTTCTCGTCCGAAACCCTGATACTCCGAAAGAGATTTTCCAGTTTGTACACGAAGTGCGTCCAGTTTTTGCCGTAACCCTCTCTACTCTTTCACACATGCTATGCGGGTGAAATGATGATATCATGCCAAGTTTCAACATTTTCAGAGTTTGTTTGGTAGTGATTTTCAATTTCACGGTCATTTAGCTCTGATCTAAACAAATCGGTGACTGAAAAACAACAAATGATGTGAGAATGTGTTGGAAATTGATGATGTCGCTTCGGATGCTGCATAATGCCGGCTTAAAAAAGTCTGGAGTTCAAATAAGTTAAAAAATTAAGTGTCCGTGTAACAAATGTGTTCTCTTCCGAAACCCTGATACTCCGAAAGAGATTATTCAGTTTGTACACGAAGTGCGTCCAGTTTTGAACGTGACCCTCTCTACTCTTTCGCACATGCTATGCGGGTGAAATGATGATACCATGCCAAGTTTCAACATTTCCAGAGTTCGTTTTGTAGAGATTTTCAATTTCACGGCCATTTAGCTCTCATCTAAACAAATCGATGATTGAAAAACAACAAATGATGTCAGAATGTGTTGGATATTGATGACGTCGCTTCGAATGCTGCATAATGCCGGCTTAAAAAAGTCTGGAGTTCAAATAAGTTAAAAAATGAAGTGCCTGTGTAATAGATGAGTTCTCGTCCGAAACCCTGATACTCCGAAAGAGATTGTCCAGTTTGTGCACGAAGTGCGTCTAGTTTTGAACGTGACCCTCTCTACTCTTTCGCATATGCTATGCGGGTGAAATGATGATACCATGCCAAGTTTTAACATTTCCAGAGTTCGTTTTGTAGTGATTTTCAATTTCACGGCCATTTAGCTCTGATCTAAACAAATCGGTGATTGAAAAACAACAAATGATGTCAGAATGTGTTGGAAATTGATGCCGTCGCTTCGAATGCTGCATAATGCCGGCTTAAAAAAAGTCTGGAGTTCAAATAAGTTAAAAAATGAAGTGCCCGTGTAACAGATGAGTTCTCGTCCGAAACCCTGATACTCCGAAAGAGATTGTCCAGTTTGTACACGAAGTGCGTCCAGTTTTGAAGTGAGTGGCGGCCGGTGGGGGAGGACTAGCACGGGGGATTGAGGGGGAGACTGAGTGAGTGGAGAGAGTGAGGGCGTAAACATGTAAAAATATACATCAAAAATACATTGATCATCAATGATCTTTTGTGTACAATCTGAATTGTCAATATGAGTCCTCAACGGTTTAGAAACCGGTGAAGACTCATATTGATTCCACAAGTTATACACATAGAGTTCAATGAAGACCAAATATTGTGATAGTTTGAGAAGTAACATATTTAAGGTGGTAAAAATCTTGCTAGGGGAGCGATGTGGGACTAAAAATAGCCCGCCACAACCTCTTTACTACCGGTTCATGCCACGAACCGGTATTAAAGCTGCTGGGGCCCGGCCAGCACCTTTAGTACCGGTTCGTGCCACGAACCGGTACTAAGATTCGCAATGAACCGGTACTAAATATCTCCTCCCGCCTAGCCATTTGAACCGGCACTAATGGACACATTAGTGCCGGCTCAAATGCAAACCAGGACTAATGTGTCTCAGATTTTACCCTTTTTCTACTAGTGTTAATTGAACTTTAATTTATCATGAACTTAGTACCTGATAGTTTTTGCATGTCTATGTTGTTGTAGATCAATGGTTATCTGAACAAGGGTGTCCCGATCTTCCGAAAGGTTCTGATAACTCTCGATTTGGTGGAAACTTGACACAACTCAATCCGGCTCCCGAACAACACGTTCTGAACCCGGAAATCGCAGGACCACGTCTCCTCTGGTTATCAAATGGCGATGCACAGTCGACCTCGCCAAGAAGGCTAATCCTTACCTGCGAATCAAATAACACAAGCAAGAACAAGAAAGAATGCAACCAAATTGCAGATGTAAGATTAATCTCACGGGTTGGGGTCTCACAAACCGATGAACGGCAAAACTGTTCTTGACAGAATAATCTAAGAAAAACCCGACCCTAACCTAAGCACCGGCGGCTGTAAATATGGTCTAGGGTTAAGCAAGGACCCTCTGGTCACGCCCCTAATTGGGCTCAAAAAGATACATGGCCCAAAGGCCAAAAACGGTGGCGTAGCACCGAGACAGATTCTGGGCGTCTTTTGTTTCGGTGATTCCCGTTGATTCAGGAGGAATTTGACCATGGGACCAGCGCCATTGGATAGATTATCTTCTCAGCTATCCGTGCATATATAGAACATCCAAAACCGAGCCCGTATGCGACCTGGACAACCGTTTTAGTGCAGACTGCTCCTGGACTCCGAAACAGACTCGAAGTCAACTTTGTTTGGGCCTCCACCTTGACTTGGACACCCTTGCTGATCCTCTCCACCTCCAAGCCCCTCTCCTAGTATCTCCTGATGCTCTCCATGGTTCCTAATCATAATGTAATCATTAGGTAGCAATCTATTCTCAGGAACATACAAAGAAGTGCTTAGGAACGAGCTCACCTCTAAATTCAATTGTCGCGCTCGAGCTCTAGTGATCGGTCCTTGTATTGCCAGTGGAGTTTTGTATGTATCCGAAGGAGTGATGTCCTCATCAAATGGCCCGTGCTACCGTTCCTTTGAATTTTAATGCGTTCCTAGAGAAAGCTAAATTGAAAGATGATGGTAGCAGTTACACAGACTGGGTTCGTAACTTGAGGATTATCCTCATTGCTGCACAGAAGAATTACGTCCTGGAAGCACCGCTAGGTGCAAGACCCGCAACAGGAGCAACTCCGGATGTTATGAATGTATGGTAGAGCAAAGCTGATGACTACTCGATAGTTCAGTGTGCCATGCTTTACGACTTAGAATCAGGACTTCAAAGACATTTTGAACTTCATGGAGCATATGAAATGTTCCAGGAGTTGAAGTTAATATTTCAAGCAAATGCCCGGATTGAGAGATATGAAGTCTCCAATAAGTTCTATAGCTGCAAGATGGAGGAGAATAGTTCTGTCAGTGAACATATATTCAGAATGTCTGGGTACCACAACCACTTGACTCAATTGGGAGTTAATCTTCCTGATGATAGTGTCATTGACAGAGTTCTTCAATCACTGCCACCAAGCTATAAAAGCTTCGTGATGAACTATAATATGCAAGGGATGGATAAGACAATTCCCGAGCTCTTCGCGATGCTAAAGGCCGCAGAGGTAGAAATCAAGAAGGAGCATCAAGTGTTGATGGTTAACAAAACCACTAGTTTCAAGAAAAAGGGCAAAGGGAAGAAGGGGAACTTGAAGAAGAACGACAAGCAAGTTGTTGCTCAAGTAAAGAAATCCAAGTCTGGACCTAAGCCTGAGACTGAGTGCTTCTACTGCAAACGGACTGGTCATTGGAAGCGGAACTGCCCCAAGTATTTGGCGGATAAGAAGGATGGCAAAGTGAAAGGTATATTTGATATACATGTTATTGATGTGTACCTTACTAATGCTCATAGTAGCGCCTGGGTATTTGATACTTGTTCTGTTGATCATATTTGCAACTCGAAACAGGGGCTACGGATTAAACGAAGATTGGCTAAGGACGAGGTGACGATGCGCGTGGGAAATGGTTCCAAAGTTAATGTGATCGCCATCGGCACGCTACCTCTACATCTACCTTCGGGATTAGTTTTAGACCTGAATAATTGTTATTTGGTGCCAGCGTTAAGCATGAATATTATATCTGGATCTTGTTTGATGCGATACAGTTATTCATTTAAATCAGAGAATAATGGTTGTTATATTTATATGAGTAATATCTTTTATGGTCATGCACCCTTGAGGAGTGGTCTATTTTTGTTGAATCTCGATTGTAGTGATACACATATTCATAATATTGAAGCCAAAAGATGCAAGGTTAATAATGATAGTGCAACTTATTTGTGGCACTGCCGTTTAGGTCATAGTGGTGTAAAGCGCATGAAGAGACTCCATGTTGATGGGCTTTTGGAATCACTTGATTATGAATCACTTGATGCTTGTGAACCATGCCTCATGGGCAAGATGACTAAGACTCCGTTCTCTGGAACAATGGAGCAAGCAACAGACTTATTGGAAATAATACATACCGATGTATGCGGACCAATGAGTGTTGAGGCTCGCAGTGGGTATCGTTATTTTCTGACCTTCATAGATGATTTGAGCAGATATGGGTATATCTACTTGATGAAACATAAGTTTGAAACATTTGAAAAGTTCAAGGAATTTCATGAAGGAAATATGCCCTAGAGGCAATAATAAAGTTATTATTTATATCCTCATATCATGATAAATGTTTAATATTCATGCTAGAATTGTATTAACCGGAAACATGATACATGTGTGAATACATAGACAAACATATAGTCACTAGTATGCCTCTACTTGACTAGCTCATTAATCAAAGATGGTTATGTTTCCTAACCATAGACATGTGTTGTCATTTGATTAATGAGATCACATCATTAGGAGAATGATGTGATTGACATGACCCATTCCGTTAGCCTAGCACTTGATCGTTTAGTATGTTGCTATTGCTTTCTTCATGACTTATACATGTTCCTGTAACTATGAGATTATGCAACTCCCGTTAACCGGAGGAACACTTTGGGTGCTACCAAACGTCACAACATAACTGGGTGATTATAAAGGAGTACTACAGGTGTCTCCAAAGGTACATGTTGGGTTGGCGTATTTCGAGATTAGGATTTGTCACTCCGATTGTCGGAGAGGTATCTCTGGGCCCTCTCGGTAATGCACATCACTATAAGCCTTGCAAGCAATGTAGCTAATGAGTTAATTACGTAATGATGCATTACGTAATGAGCAAAGAGAC
This sequence comes from Aegilops bicornis, assembly GCA_021605145.1. Taxonomy (NCBI): domain Eukaryota; kingdom Viridiplantae; phylum Streptophyta; class Magnoliopsida; order Poales; family Poaceae; genus Aegilops; species Aegilops bicornis. The sequence continues at coordinate 651,283,043 of CM038674.1, forward strand.
TTGCCGGTGACGAGATTAAACTAGGTATTGGATACCGACGATCGAATCTCGGGCAAGTAACATACCGATGACAAAGGGAACAACGTATTTTGTTATGCGGTTTGACCGATAAAGATCTTCGTAGAATATGTAGGAGCCAATATGGGTATCCAGGTCCTGCTATTGGTTATTGACCTAGAATCATGTCTACATAGTTCTCGAACACATAGGGTCCGCACGCTTAAGGTTTTGATGACAGTTTTATTATGAGTTTATGAGTTTTGATGTACCGAAGGAGTTCAGAGTCCCGGATGAGATCGGGGACATGACGAGGAGTCTCGAAATGGTCGAGACGTAAAGATCGATATATTGGACGACTATATTCGGAGTTCGGAAAGGTTCCGAGTGATTCAGGTATTTTCGGGGGTACCGGGGAGTTACGGGAATACGAGGAAGAAGCAATGGGCCTCATGGGCCAAGTGGTGGAAGAGAGAAGGCAGGGCGTGCGGCCCCCCTAGCCCAAACCGAATTGGACTAGGGGGCCGGCCCCCCTTTCCTCTTTTTCCTCTCTCTCCTTCCTTCTCCTTCTCCTTCCCTTCCTTCCCCTCTCCTACTTGGATTGGAAAGAGGGGGAATCCTACTTGGAGTAGGATTCTCCCCCTTGGCGCGCCTCCTCCCCTTGACCGGCCCCCTTCCCCTTGCTCCTTTATATAAGGGGGCAGGGGGGCACCCCATGACACACAAGTTGATCTACGGATCGTTCCGTAGCTGTGTGCGGTGCCCCCCTCCACCATATTCCACCTCGGTCATATCGTCATGAGTTTAGGCGAAGCCTGCGCCGTAGAGCATCATCATCGTCACCATGCCGTCGTCTTGTGGAACTCATCCCCGAAGCTTTGCTGGATCGGAGCCCGGGGATCATCATCGAGCTGAACGTGTGCTGAACTCGGAGGTGCCGTACGTTCGGTACTTGGATCGGTCGGATCGTGAAGACGTACGACTACATCAACCGCATTGTCATAACGCTTCCTCTTACGGTCTACGAGGGTACGTGGACAATACTCTCCCCTCTCGTTGCTATGCCATCACCATGATCTTGCGTGTGCGTTGGAATTTTTTTGAAATTACTACGTTCCCCAACAGTGGTATCAGATCCTAGGTTTTATGCGTAGATGTCATATGCACGAGTAGAACACAAGTGAGTTGTGGGCGATACAAGTCATACTGCTTACCAGTATGTCATACTTTGGTTCAGCGGTATTGTGAGATGAAGCGGCCTGGACCGACATTACGCGTACGCTTACGCGAGACTGGTTTCACCGTTACGAGCACTCGTGCTTAAAGGTGGCTGGCGGGTGTCTGTCTCTCTCACTTTAGCTGAATCGAGTGTGGCTACGCCCGGTCCTTGCGAAAGTTAAAACAACACTAACTTGACGAAGTATCATTGTGGTTTTGATGCGTAGGTAAGAACGGTTCTTGCTAAGCCCGTAGTCGCCACGTAAAATTTGCAACAACAAAGTAGAGGACGTCTAACTTGTTTTTGCAGGGCATGTTGTGATGTGATATGGTCAAGACGTGATGCTATATTTTATTGTATGAGATGATCATGTTTTGTAACCGAAGTTATCGGCAATCGCAGGAGCCATATTGTTGTCGCTTATTGTATGAAATGCAACGCATCTGTAATTGCTTTTACTTTATCACTAAGCGGTAGCGATAGTCGTAGAAGCAATAGATGGCGAACGACAACGATGCTACGATGGAGATCAAGGTGTCGCGCCGGTGACGATGGTGATCACGATGGTGCTTCGGAGATGGAGATCACAAGCACAAGATGATGATGGCCATATCATATCACTTATATTGATTGCATGTGATGTTTATCCTTTGTCGGGGGTTGGGTGCGACATATGCCAAAGGATGGCTTATCATGGAGGGGGCAAGTAGAACGTCGCCGGTGCCTGGAAACGGGATGAGGCGAAGACATGCACGCCGGCGAATCTTACCCAGCTTCAGGGCTCTCTAAGGAGATAACACCCCATCGCTGCTCATGGGTCTCCGCATGATCACTAAGGCAAAGTGAGTACAAGATGCTTCTTGAGCTGTTCGGGGCGAGGAAGGAGAAGGGCACAGCTTGCTCTTCTCTCCCTCTATGTGTGTGTCTAAAACTACTAGCTTCCAACCCTTTGCATGGGTGCCCCAGGGGGTTTATATAGGCCTACCCCCCGGGGGTACAACGGTAATCCGGCTGGGTGCGGCCAGTGCCGTCGCCTCTAAGTCGCCGTCTTCTTCGCCGACTTCTGGGGCCCGCCGACTAGTGGGCCCCGTCGACGTCCCAGAATGGGGCCGACAGCCCTTGTCCGCCGCGGGAGGGTCTTGCCGGCTGCAGATTACTGTAGCCGTGCTTCTAATGACGCGAGCTTGGTCATGGGGTCATGGCAACAGTGCCGCCGGCGGGCGATAATCGCTGCCATTCCTTGTCTTGTTCGTTAATGGCGCGTGGATCTCCGCGGGAGGGGCCGCCGACTCCCGGAGGCCGACTCCATTGGGTCCGTCTTTGGGCGCTCTCGCCGTCTTGGTACTCCGCCGACAAAATCCGCCGCTTCGGGTCATATAAACAGGCCATCATGGGTACAGGAATCTGCCCACGGCGCCGATGTCAGGGCCGGCGTGGCAACAGTGTTGTGCCGGACGGAGATCTCCGTCGGTACGGCGCTCTGTAGCCATACCTGCCCTTTATGAGCAGGGTAGGGATGGGCCGCGAGGCGGCCCTACCCCATCCCGCTCGTAGTCGCTCAAATAGGAGGTGGTTGGGGTCGCGGGCCGTCTCCTTGTAGCCGGCCTCGCTGGAAGTCGCTGGCTTGGAGTCGGCTTGTCCTGAGGTCGCCGTCTCAAAGTAGGCTTATCTTGAGGCCGCCTCTAGGACTCGGCCCAGAGGGATGGTCGGCGACTCTGTTGCCGACTCTCTGAAGGCGACTCTTTGTCTTGGGGTCTTGAGGGGCGCAGTCCGCCCCGATGTTTTGAAAGGTTCAGGGGCTCGGGTTTGCCTACCCGTGGTCCATTACTCCGACATCCTTTATGCATCTTATCTTGCTTTGATTGACGGTAGCATTTTAAGATGATCTCTCACTAAATTATCAAGAAGTGTTCTCCCTAAGTATGCACCGTTGCGAAAGTTCTTCGTGCTGAGACACCACGTGATGATCGGGTGTGATAGGCTCTACGTTCAAATACAACGGGTGCAAAACAGTTGCACACGCGGAATACTCAGGTTAAACTTGACGAGCCTAGCATATACAGATATGGCCTCGGAACACGGAGACCGAAGGTCGAACGTGAATCATATAGTAGATATGATCAACATAGTGATGTTCACCATTGAAACTACTCCATCTCACGTGATGATCGGACATGGTTTAGTTGATTTGGATCACGTAATCACTTAGATGACTAGAGAGATGTCTGTCTAAGTGGGAGTTCTTAAGTAATATGATTAATTGAACTTAAATTTATCATGAACTTAGTCCTGGTAGTATTTTGCAAATTATGTTGTAGATCAATAGCTTGCGTTCTTGCTTTTCATATGTTTATTTTGATATGTTCCTAGAGAAAATTGTGTTGAAAGATGTTAGTAGCAATGATGCGGATTGGATCCGTGATCTGAGGTTTATCCTCATTGCTGCACAGAAGAATTATGTCCTTAATGCACCGCTAGGTGATGCACCTATTGCAGGAGCAGATGCGCACGTTATGAACGCTTTGGCTAGCTTCAAGATGATGACTACTTGATAGTTTAGTGCACCATGCTTAACGGCTTAGAATCGGGACTTCAAAGAAGTTTTGTACATCATGGACCATATGAGATGTTCCAGGAGTTGAAGTTAATATTTCAAGCAAATACCCGAGTTGAGAGATATGAAGTCTCCAACAAGTTCTATGGCTAAAAGATGGAGGAGAATCGCTCAACTAGTGAGCATGTGCTCAGATTGTCTGGGTACTAAAATCGCTTGAATCAAGTGGGAGTTAATCTTCCAGATAAGATAGTGATTGACAGAATTCTCTAGCCACCATCACCAAGTTAGTAGAACTTTGTGATGAACTATAGTATGCAAGGGATGACGAAAACGATTCCCAAGCTCTTCGTGATGTTGAAATCAACGAAGGTAGAAATCAAGAAAGAGCATCAAGTGTTGATGGTTGACAAGATCACTAGTTTCAAAAAAAGGGCAAAGGGAAAGAAAGGGAACTTCAAGTAGAATGACAAGCAAGTTGTCACTCCCACGAAGAAGCCCAAAGCTGAACCAAAGCCTGAAACTGACTGATTATACTGCAAAGGAAATGGTCACTAGAAGCGGAAATGCCCTGAATATTTGGTGGATAAGAAGGATGGCAAAGTAAACAAGGGTATATTTGATATACATATGTTTGATGTGTGCCTTACTAGTGTTTATAGTAGCCCCTGAGTATTTGATACTTGTTCGGTTGCTAAGATTAGTAACTCGAAACAAGTGTTACATAATAAACAGAGACTAGTTGAGGGAAAGTGACGATGAGTGTTGGAAATAGTTCCAAGATTGATATGATCATTATCACACACTCCCTATATTTTCGAGATTAGTGTTAAAACTAAATAAATGTTATTTAGCATTTGCGTTGAGCATGAATATGATTTGATCATGTTTATTGCGATACGGTTATTCATTTGAAGTTAAAGAATAATTGTTATTCTGTTTACATGACTAAACCTTCAATGGTCATACATCCAATGAAAATAGTTTGTTGGATCTCTATCATAGTGATACACATATTCATAATATTAATGCCAAAAGATGCAAAGTTAATAATGATAGTGCAACTTATTTGTGGCACTGCCGTTTGGGGCATATCGTGTAAAGCGCATGAAGAAACTCCATAAAGATGGATTTTTGGAATCACTTGGTTATGAATCATTTGATGCTTGCGAACCGTGCCTTTTGGGCAAGATGACTAAAACCCCGTTCTCCGGAACAATGGAACAAGCTACTAACTTATTGGAAATAATACATACCGATGTATGCGATCCAATGAGTGTTGATGCTCGTGGCAAGTATCGTTATTTTCTGAGCTTCACAAAATGATTTGAGCGGATATGGGTATATCTACTTGATGAAACATAAGTCTGAAATAGTTGAAAGGTTCAAAGAATTTCATAGTGAAGTGGAAAAATCATCATAACAAGAAAATAAAGTTTCTGCGATCTGATCGCTGAGATGAATATTTGAGTTATGAGTTTGGTCTTCAATTAAAACAATGTGGAATAGTTTCACAGCTCATGCCACCTGGAACACCACAACGTTATGGTGTGTCCGAACGTCAGAATCAGCACTTTATTGGATATGGTGCGATCTATGATGTCTCTTACTGATTTACCATTATCGTTTTGGGGTTATGCATTAGAGACAGATGCATTCACGTTAAAAGGGCACCATCTAAATCCGTTGAGACGACACCGTATGAACTATGGTTTAGCAGTAAACCTAAGCTGTCGTTTCTTAAAGTTTGGAGTTGCGATGCTTATATGAAAAAGGTTTTCAACCTGATAAGCTCAAACCCAAATCGGAGAAGTGCGTCTTCATAGAATACCCAAAGGAAACTGTTGGGTACTCCTTCTATCACAGATTCGAAGGCAAAACATTCGTTGCTAAGAATGGATCCTTTCTAGAGAAGGAGTTTCTCTCGAAAGAAGTGAGTGGGAAGGAAAGTAGAACTTGATGAGGTAACTGTACCTGCTCCCTTATTGGAAAGTAGTTCATCATAGAAATCTGTTCCTGTGACTACTACACCAAATAGTGAGGAAGTTAATAATGATGATCATGAAACTTCAGATTAAGTTACTACAGAACCTCGTAGGTCTTCCAGAGTAAGATCCGCACCAGAGTGGTACGGTAATCCTGTTCTGGAAGTTATGTTACTTGACCATGACGAACCTACGAACTATGAAGAAGCAATGGTGAGCCCAGATTCCACAAAATGGCTTGAGGCCATGAGATCTGAGATGAGATCCATGTATGAGAACAAAGTATGGACTTTGATTGACTTGCTCGATGATCAGCAAGCCATGTTAAATAAATGGATCTTCAAGAGGAAGACGGATACTGATAGTAGTGTTACTATCTACTAAGCTCGACTTGTTGCGAAAGGTTTTTGACAAGTTCAAGATGTTGAATACGATTAGATTTTTTCACTTGTATCGATGCTTAAGTATGTCTGAATCATGTTAGCAATTGCCACATTTTATGAAATCTGGCAAATGGATGTCAAAACTGCATTCCTTAATGGTTTTCTTAAAGGAGAGTTGTATATGATACAACCAGAAGGTTTTGTCGATCCGAAAGGTGTTAACAAAGTGTGCAAGCTCCAGCGATCCATTTATGGACTGGTGCAAGCCTCTCGGAGTTGGAATATACGCTTTGATGAGTTGATCAAAGCATATGGTTTTATACAGACTTTTTGAGAAGCCTGTATTTACAAGAAAGTGAGTGGGAGCTCTGTAGCATTTCTAATATTATATGTGGATGACATATTGTTGATTGGAAATGATATAGAAATTCTGGATAGCATGAAAGGATACTTGAATAAGAGTTTTTCAAAGAAAGACCTCGGTGAAGCTACTTACACATTGAGCATCAAAATCTATATTGATAGATCAAGACGCTTGATAAGATTTTTTAATGAGTATATACCTTGATAAATTTTTGAAATGGTTCAAAATGGAACAGTCAAAGAAGGAGTTCTTGCCTGTGTTGCAAGGTGTGAAGTTGAGTAAGACTCAAGACCCGACCATGGCAAAAAATAGAAAGAGAATGAAAAGTCATTCCCTATGCCTCAGTCATAGGTTCTATAAATTATGCTATGATGTGTACTAGACCTATTGTATACCTTGCTCTGAGTTTAGCAAAGGAATACAATTTTGATCTAAGAGTAGATCACTAGACAGCGGTCAAGAATATCCTTAGTAAGGACTAAGGAAATATTTTCTCAATTATGGAGGTGATAAAAGAGCCCGTCGTAAAGATTTACATTGGTGCAAGCTTTTACATCAATCCAGATGACTCTTAGTCTCGATCTGGATACATATTGAAAGTGGGAGCAATTAGCTAGAGTAGCTCCATGCAGAGCATTGAAGACATAGAATATTTGCAAAATACATGCGGCTCTGTATGTGACAGACCCGTTGACTAAACTTCTCTCACGAGCAAAACATGATCATACCTTAGTACTCTTTTGGGTGTTAATCACATAGCGATGTGAACTAGATTATTGACTCAAGTAAACCCTTTGGGTGTTGATCACATGACGATGTGAACTATGGGTGTTAATCACATACAGATGTGAATGTTTGTGTTAAATCACATGGTGATGTGAACTAGATTATTGACTCTAGTGCAAGTGGGAGACTGAAGGAAATATGCCCTAGAGGCAATAATAAAGTTATTATTTATTTCCTCATATCATGATAAATGTTTATTATTCATGCTAGAATTGTATTAACCGGAAACATGATAAATGTGTGAATACATAGACAAACATATAGTCACTAGTATGCCTCTACTTGACTAGCTCATTAATCAAAGATGGTTATGTTTCCTAACCATAGACATGTGTTGTCATTTGATTAATGAGATCACATCATTAGGAGAATGATGTGATTGACATGACCCATTCCATTAGCCTAGCACTTGATCGTTTAGTATGTTGCTATTGCTTTCTTCATGACTTATACATGTTCCTGTAACTATGAGATTATGCAACTCCCGTTTACCGGAGGAACACTTTGGGTGCTACCAAACGTCACAACGTAACTGGGTGATTATAAAGAAGTACTACAGGTGTCTCCAAAGGTACACGTTGGGTTAGCGTATTTCGAGATTAGGATTTGTCACTCCGATTGTCGGAGAGGTATCTCTGGGCCCTCTCAGTAATGCACATCACTATAAGCCTTGCAAGCAATGTAGCTAATGAGTTAGTTACGGAATGATGCATTACGTAACGAGTAAAGAGACTTGCCGGTAACGAGATTAAACTAGGTATTGGATACCGACGATCGAATCTTGGGCAAGTAACATACCGATGACAAAGGGAACAACGTATGTTGTTATGCGGTTTGACCGATAAAGATCTTCGTAGAATATGTAGGAGCCAATATGGGTATCCAGGTCCTGCTATTGGTTATTGACCGAGAATAGTTTTAGGTCATGTCTACATAGTTTTCAAACCCGTAGGGTCCGCACGCTTAAGGTTTCGATGACAGTTTTATTATGAGTTTATGAGTTTTGATGTACCGAAGGAGTTTGGAGTCCCGGATGAGATCGGGGACATGACGAGGAGTCTCGAAATGGTCGAGACGTAAAGATCGATATATTGGACGACTATATTCGAAGTACGTAAAGGTTCCGAGTGATTCGGGTATTTTCGGGGGTACCGGGGAGTTACGGGAATACGAGGAAGAAGCAATGGGCCTCATGGGCCAAGTGGTGGAAGAGAGGAGGCAGGGCGCGCGGCCCCCCTAGCCCAAACCGAATTGGACTAGGGGGCCGGCCCCCCTTTCCTCCTTTTCCTCCCTCTCCTTCCTTCTCCTTCTCCTTCCCTTCCTTTCCCTCTCCTACGTGGATTAGGAAAGAGGGGGAATCCTACTTGGAGTAGGATTCTCCCCCATGGGCGCGCCTCCTCCCCTTGGCCGGCCCCCTTCCCCTTGCTCCTTTATATACGGGGGCAGGGGGGCACCCCATGACACACAAGTTAATCTACGGATCGTTCCTTAGCCGTGTGCGGTGCCCCCCTCCATCATATTCCACCTCGGTCATATCGTCGCGGAGTTTAGGCGAAACCCTACGCTGGTAGAGCATCATCATCGTCACCACGCCGTCGTGCTGACGGAACTCATCCCCGAGGCTTTGCTGGATCGGAGCCCGGGGATCGTTATCGAGCTGAACGTGTGCTGAACTCGGAGGTGCCGTACGTTCGGTACTTGGATCGGTCGGATCGTGAAGACGTACGACTACATCAACCGTGTTGTCATAACGCTTCCACTTACGGTCTACGAGGGTACGTGGACAATACTCTCCCCTCTCGTTGCTATGCCATCACCATGATCTTGCGTGTGCGTAGGAATTTTTTTGAAATTACTACGTTCCCCAACATTTCAAAGTGAAGTGGAAAATCATCATAACAAGAAAATAAAGTTTCTACGATCTGATCGTGGAGGTGAATATTTGTGTTATGAGTTTGGTCTTCATTTGAAACAATGCGGAATAGTTTCGCAACTTACGCCACCTGGAACACCATAGCGTAATGGTGTGTTTGAACATCGTAACCGTACTTTATTGGATATGGTGCGATCTATGATGTCTCTTATTGATTTACAGCTATCATTTTAGGGTTATGCTTTAGAGATGGCTGCATTCACGTTAAATATGGCACCATCTAAATCCGTTGAGACGACACCATATGAACTGTGGTTTGGCAACAAACCAAAGTCGTCGTTTCTTAAAGTTTGGGGCTGCGATGCTTATGTAAAAAATCTTCAACCTGATAAGCTCGAACCCAAAAATCAGAGAAATGTGTCTTCATAGGATACCAAAAGGAGACTGTTGGGTACACCTTTTATCACAGATCCGAAGGCAAGATATTCATTGCTAAGAATGGATCCTTTCTAGAGAAGGAGTTTCTCTCGAAATAAGTGAATGGGAGGAAAGTAGAACTTGATGAGGTAATTGTACCTACTCCCGAATTGGAAAGTACTTTATCACAGAAATCAGTTCCATGATTCCTACACCAATTAGTGAGGAAGCTAATGATGATGATCATGAAACTTCGGATCAAGTTACTACCGAACCTCGTAGGTCAAATAAAGTACGATCCGCACCAGAGTCATACGGTAATCCGGTTCTAGAGGTCATGTTACTTGACCATGACGAACATACGAACTATGAGGAAGCGGTGATGATCCCAGATTCCGCAAAATGGCTTGAGGCCATGAAATCTGAGATGGGATCCATGTATGAGAACAAAGTGTGGACTTTGGTTGACTTGCCCGATGATCGGCAAGCCATAGAGAATAAATGGATCTTCAAGAAGAAGAATGACGCTGACGGTAATGTTACCGCTTCACAAAGCTCGACATGTTGCGAAATGTTTTCAACAAGTTCAAGGAGTTGACTACGATGAGACCTTCTCACTCGCAGCGATGCTTAAGTCTGTCCGAATCATGTTAGCAATTGCCGCATTTTATGATTATGAAATTTGGCAAATGGATGTCAAAACTACATTCCGTAATGGATATCTTAAAGAAGAGTTGTATATGATGCAACCAGAAGGTTTTGTCGATCCTAAAGGTGCTAACAAAGTGTGCAAGCTCCAACGATCCATTTATGGACTGGTGCAAGCCTCTCGGAGTTGGAATATACGCTTTGATAGTGTGACCAAAGCATATGGTTTTATACAGACTTTTGGAGAAGCCTGCATTTACAAGAAAGTGAATGGGAGCTCTGTAGCATTTCTAATATTATATGTGGATGATATATTGTTGATTAGAAATAATACATAATTTCTGTTTAGCATAAAAGGATACTCGAATAAGAATTCTTCAATGAAAGACCTCGATGAAGCTGCTTATATATTGGGCATCAAGATCTATACACAGATCAAGATGCTTAATTGGACTTTCACAAAACACATACCTTGATAAAGTTTTGAAGAAGTTCAAAATGGATCATTCAAAGAAAGGTTTCTTGCCTGTGTTACAAGGTGTGAAATTGAGTTAAACTGTGGCACCCCGGCTCAGAGAAAACTGGAACGCCCCGTATTCCAGCCCAGAGATCGAGAAGAAGTCTTCTGGAATACGACACTGCTTAGCATAGAACAAACCAGCCTTCTATTATTACACGAATATGAATACAAGGTTGCCAATATTACAATGAATTACATCGGTACGGCGACACTACGCCATCCTCAGTTGCTCTATGCAAGCAGCGGAACAACCCGAAGCAGCGGAATAACTCTAGCAGCGGCACAACGCCGACGGTGGTGAACTCCACTCCACAGGGACTCTGGCTGGAACGCTTATCCTAGCTCGCACGGACGGAAACCACGACAAGCAAGCAATCAAATCTGGAATGACCTGGAAACTGGCATGACATGCTAGGTTAGTACATTGAATGTACTTGCAAGCTCACAAAAACTAGAAGCATTCAAGACAGACAACATCATGGCAATTATAGGTTAACCAGAAATTAACATGACATCATCATAACAACATGGCATTAACATGAACATGATACAACTATAACAACATGAACATATTAATCCAACAATACTAGCATGCAACAAGATGACACTATATGCACCACTTATTCTGCTCGGGTTACCTCGTAACCAACACATGCATCACTTACCAACCTCGGACATTACACGATCATCTCAGGATCAAATCAAGCTTGGTATAAACAATACCGTAGTAATCAATAAATGACCACAAGGAGCTTGAACTTTACCCACGATTCTCGTACCACATCACGGATATACAACAACTCGGTATCCTCAATACCATCGTGATCCTTACGGCGATCACCACCCGACCAACACTTGGCCCGTGATCCTTACGGTGATCAAAACCCGACCAACACTTGGCCTGTGATCCTCTAGACACAACGACCACCGCCGTGGCCAAAACATAAACGATCCCACACGGGGATCCGCCGGCTATAACAAATACGGGCACACAAGGTTATGCCTGCTTACCGGGCCAGGGTACAGCACGCCCATAACCTTCCCTCGTTGGAGGCACCGGTGAGAGGCACGACAATAGACCCAGTTAGGACCGTCCCATACCAGTAAGCGTGGTTGCACTGGTCAGCATCGATTCAGCGGCACCATGACTCAGCCAACAGTTGTTCAAGTTCAATTTAATCCGGTTAACTTGAATGCAAATATGCTGAGCCATGATAAAATGCATGAACATGATATCAACATCATCATGAGAGTATCACATAACTTTCCACCATATCAACAATAAATCATATCCACTGAGCATCGCATACTGACTAGCATGACCATCTCATACTGACTAGCATAACAATAAATCAACATGTACTACTAACAAGCATAAACATATGAAAGGTAATACTAGCAGGTATAACATGATCACGGAGTATAAGACAACATAGCACAAAAGTGAACATGCAAATCCGAACATCACCGGAACAACGATAACCATCTTTTCAATAAGAAAACATTTATTAAATATTAAAGTTGAAAACCATGGCTACTGCATGACTATCATGCAAGTGGATATTGTGGCTTGCCCGGGGATGAAGAAGGCACCGGGGAGAAGTGCGAGAAGCTCGCGGAACGAATCGCCGGAAAACGTACTCTCTAGGAGGGGGCTGATTAAGGGCAGGGGCAAAATGGTCATTTTCAGTATGCCAAAACATAATGAAAGTGACACCAACGGAAAGGGCTCAACGAAACAAAGAAGTGAGCGTTGGTTTCACCTCATTTGGAGCTACGGATAAAAAGTTATGTAGGTTTGATCGCCAGGGCCCATCTGTAATGAAAATCTTTTCAACCAGGGGCTGAATGTAAAAAGTGAAAGCGTATTTTGGGGATTACATCTCCACTTACGCCGACGTGGCGACGACCGGTCGAAAGGGGCAGAGGCGGGGCGGCTTGTGTGGTCGAACGCTGGGCTGCGGGACCCACGCCGGGGTCAACGCCCTCCTCCCGCTCTCCTTCTTCTTCCGCGACGGGAACAGGGAGGGGCGGGCAGGGCGTCTGGCGCCTGGGCACGGTGGCTCCGGCCATCTCTAGCCAGGAGAGGGCACCGACGGACTCGGAGAGGCTGCACCGCGCCCATCCAGAGGGAGAGCCGGGCGCCGGGAGAGCAAGAGCGAGAGGAGGCCGCGCGACGGGACTACAGAGGCGGCGATCGGTCGAGGGGCACGGCCCTAGAGGGGGACCGACAACGAGGGAAGGGCAAGGAGACTCACTGGAGTGTGGGGAAGGCGATGGTGGTGGCTAGAGGTGGAGGAGGGCTCGGCTTCGGCCGAATTTAGCTGGAGCACCGCGGCGAGGCTTCGGCCATGGGAGGGCAACGGGAGCTCCTCGAGCTCGGCGAAGTGGTCAGGGAGGGAGCTAGGAGTGAGGCGAGGCTGATGAGGTGCTCGGGAGGGCCTCGAGTGGCCTTTATATAGGCAGGGCGAGGAGGGGAGGCCGTGGCACGTCCGCGGCTACGTGTCCGTGCTCCGGCGACGGTCACGCGCGGCCAAGGGTCACAGAGAGGGGTGGCAAGGTAACGAGCGAGGACGCGGACGCGACTCAGGGGTCACGGAGACGAGGGGAGCAGAGGAAGAGGCCGCGCGCCATAAATGCGCTATCAGCCACAGTGCTCCCGTGGGCATTCGTCGGCGGGCGTCGGCGAGGAAGCAGCCGGAGGGGGAGAGGGGTCCAGGGTGAAGAGGACGACGATGTTGAGCTGTTAGACACATGGGGACAAGCCAGAACCGGCTGGAGCGACAATGTTGAGGCCAACAGTGACTAGACCACCGTTTTGGCTGGCTGTCCTTGTGGTCACCATTGGCATGGCGTGCTCTGGAGTTTTTACTGAGGCTAAACCATGTCTACCGCGTAGTCCTTCCAAAGTGGCTTATTATTAAGGTAAATAGACAGGCAGAGACAAAGGGAGTGGAGTAAACCAAGCTCCACAAGTTTGTCATTGCAAACTTGGCAACATCCTAGAGGTAAAACCAGAGAGGGTGAATGGTAGAATTGTTGTCCTGGGGTTTAGCTATGGAGGGGCTATGGTCCTGGAGGTTTTGAGGGCAAAGGGATCAAGATTTACTGCAGTTGCTTTGCAACTGCCAAATTGGTCCAGAAATGAAGATCATGATGGTGCACTCACATGGAGTGTCCACTTGATCTCAAATTGGGCAAAGCTTAGTCATTTTGTCATATGATGATGCTGTAAAAAGCTCATGCCAAATGGACAAGCCAAAATGGCACTTGCTTCACAAACATCATTTTTGTCCAGAAACTTGGAATAATTAGGGTGATCAAATGTATCAATGAAATGATGCCAAAATGGGTGGAGAGATGTTTTATGGGTATAATAATGATCTGGTAATTTATCAGGATTTTTGAAGCAATATAAAATATACTTGCTTCACAACCTGAAAATATTGCCAGAAACAAAGATTTGCTCCTGTGCTCACATAGATGATTGGATGGGGCTGCAAATGGCTGAAGGGGTTTAATATGAGCACATTAAGGATTGTGCAAAAGTTCAACTCATTTGGGTACTCCTAGATAGTACTTCCTTCACAAAGCTTTCTGTTTGACAGAAACTTTGAAAATTCCCTGAGGAAGATTGGCTAGGCAAATAAAGTTGAACTTGTGCATGAGACAATTATTTGGACATATAAACATGCCCAAAGAGGTTGGGAGTCAATAGGAGAAATATAAATGACATTTCCTTCACAAAGTGCCATTTAGGGCAGAATAGAAAAAGGAATATTGGGGAATTATTTTTGAACATGGCAATGAAAAGTTTTGCCATATTTTATCAAGATATTACCCAAAAAAATTATGAGAATTATTTGGGAATTTTTGGAGTGATGGAAATATAGGTTGGTTCACAACCTATGGCAATTTGAGTCTTTCCTTTGATAGAAAAGGAATACTCCCAATAAAAATAATATTGGGATTTGGGCTAGGATGGAAATGACAGGGTCTAGGGAAAGATTTGGGAATGACAAGCCACTCTGGAAGCAAAGAAGAGAGCATCTTATTTAGTTTCCATACCAGAAAGCCACAAGAAAGAAAAACTCAGGCAAAAACCTCAGAAAAACAAAAGAAAAAAAGAAAGGGCCAAAATCAGGCTGTCACAAACCTTACCCCCTTAAATAAATCTCGTCCTCGAGATTTGGTTGCTCAAGGAACTAGTATGAATATTTACGACTTAAGGAAATTGTTTCCAACTCGGGTATCCTTTTTCCTTTATTGTTGTTCCCACTAAATTTTTATCCGACCGGCCCCGGTGCTTCACTATATCCACATTCTGACAGATCTTACCTCGCTGGTTCATGCTTATATAAAGGCTCCAATTTCTTTTTGGATCTGCTGACTAGCCGAGTATGATTTGATTATCACGACTGAAATATATGTCCGTCTCACAAATCCAAAAGTGATTTCCACCGGGTGTGCCACCCGGCACTGACAACCTTTCATGTAATGATGATCAGAATTTTCTGATGAAAACTCAAGCTTTGACTCATCGCATTGGGTTTCTCCACTAAATGCAGGTCCTTTGGGTTCCAAACAGTGAGTTAAAACATAACCGTTTCCTGACAGATTCTGACTCAACACAGAAGTTTTTGAATCATCTTAACTGGTTCCACTGTCTTGAGTATCGGATCCATACCAAATATTTGATTGTCTCCTGTCGCATCCAGCATAAAGGGTTTGGCCCATATGATAATATCTGCAGACTTGACTAACGGTGGTTCTGACGAAAAATTTTGTTCACGACAGGCTATCCATGATGATTCATATAAGTGAGGACTCAGGCTTCCAGACTGTTATTCCTCATGCCGATTACTCATGCTATAGGCATATCCATGTGGATCAATACTGTCTTAGACTGTCCGGGGGATCTGCACCATGGGGGCCATGTACAATTTTCATACCTGCCTCACTGGTCTCGCTCGTTCATTATTGTTTTCTTGGTCGGGATCCTTGGCTGAAATAGCTGGGCCATATTGCTTCTTTGTATGACCATAGGTACTATCGGTGCAATTTTTCGGCAATTGTAGTTTATCCTCATTTTTCTGACACGGTAACCCATTAAATGGCAGGTTCAACACCTCTCTAGTTCTGACCGCAGAAAAATGATCATCCGAAACCCTGTACTTATATGGAGCTCATTGATGTCGTCAATCCTCATAATCCTTTGTCACACTATGGTGTATACTAGCTTTCTTCTATTAACCATCCTCACGTGGTTGTCAGATCCTCATCCGAGTGACTTGTAAGATCTAGGTGGTATGCTCACCGCATATATATGCGAATCTGATTCTGAGATAGACGTGTATTCTGACTGATTCTTGATTCTGACCAAAATGTTGCGGATCTGATTCTTGGGATTCACTGTCATATGCTGTCAGTTCACAGCGTATTACCTTGTACCAATGTCTTAATGAGGAATATTTGCTGGCTTGTGCTTGAAACTTTCATCGGACAGCTTGCTGAAGAAGACTGGGTATCGTGCTCACAAGCTTACCCCTTAAAGACTTTCTTTGGGGAAAGACTCAAAGACCTTATCTTTGGAAGCTTTTGCGGTTGCTTCTTGAAGAAGACAAAGTACCTTGTACGGAAAATCATCCACGTATCGTACTGAGGAAGATAGATGAATCTTGCCTTGGAAGCTTCTCGGGTATCTTGCGAGGGAGGATTGGGTTGCTTACACCAGAAGCTTCTCATTGTGATATGCGGACCAAGTGCCACATATACATACCATGTTAATATTTCTGATGTTGATTTCTTGTATGAAACAGGTTTTGCAGACTATTCTCCTTTCCGAGTATATGCCATATTTTTGCTTGCTTCCAGGTACATCGAGTTCCAAAATCATCCTCAAAGAAAAATTAAACTTGTATCTGAGCCATCCTTTGATAATATTCTGTCAACCTTGTACACAATTTATCTTCTTGCTGATTTAATCATGAGTGCACGCTAATGCAAACTTGATACTCACGGTCCATCCAGGATTTCTTTTGCATTCAGACGAGATATTCCCAATTTCACTGCAGTCAGCTGATAATTCCATTTTGTTTAGCTGAGTTTCCAAATATATGCATTTCTTGCTCACTCTTCGGGTCCGGTGTCGGCTGACGAGCAACTATAATAGGGGAAAAATTTGTAATGCCGAAGGCCCAAAGAAAGGAACAACAGAAACGACTAAAGCGAAAGCACACAAGCATTCTACTAATATAATTAATCAAGCAATCATCACATATTACTGCTAGTCACACAATATGCATGCACACCTAAGCACACAAATCTCGCGGGAACTCCGGTATTGCGGTCTAATATGCTGTGACGATGTGCACGAGGACGAATAAATGTGTGGAGGAATTGGTGTAAACAGCGCTACACCAAGTGCTAGCTTAGCCGTGTGGCAACCTGAACCAGCTCGGAGACGAGGACGTACTCAGTAATCATGCAGTAGGACATGAAGGTCGCAACCACATTATTATCAAGCGGACGGAAAATGATCCGTACTCATCCAAGAAATAGGATAGCGGGGAAAAAACTGAGACTGCTGACATTGCCCTTTCTTGATAACTGAGATCATTAAGGGTTGCTAACACAACAAAATAAAAGAACGATCCGGGATAGAAACATGTCCAGCACCGAAACGATAGGCGGGACTGAAGGAAAGACATCGGTGCGATACCTGAGCACTATTTTTGCAAACAATGTTGGGATCACTTGGCATCACTCTGCTGGGACAGAAATGACACCAAACACCGAAAGAAAAAGGAACTGGAGAAATGCAAAGGTTGAGCTGTAGTGGATCCGAACCGATGCCAGCTACACTCACCAGATAAACCATTAGCGACTAAATCATAATCTATATGCATGCTATGCGACAAACAGATGCAGCAATCAAGTGCAACAAACAAACTGGGGTCTATACTACCGCTTTCTAACATTCGCGCGGTCTAGGGCGTCCTACAGCTAGACCTGCTCTGATACCAAGTGCTGTGGCACCCCAGCTCAGAGAAAACCGGAACGCCCCGTATTCCAGCCCAGAGACCGAGGAGAAGTCTTCTGGAATACGACACTGCTTAGCATAGAACAAACTAGCCTTCTATTACTACACCAATATGAATACAAGGTTGCCGATATTACAATGAATTACATCGGTACGGCGACACTACGCCATCCTCAGTTGTTCTATGCAAGCAGCAGAACAACTCGAAGCAGCGGAATAACTCTAGCAGCGGAACAACGACGACGGTGGTGAACTCCACTCCGCAAGGACTCTGGCTGGAACACTTATCCTAGCTCGCACGGACGGAAACCACGACAAGCAAGCAATCAAATCCGGAATGACCTGCAAACTGGCATGACACGCCAGGTCAGTACATTGAATGTACTTGCAAGCTCACAATAACCAGATGCATTCAAGATAGAAAACAGCATGACAATTACAGGTTAAGCAGAAATTAACATGACATCATCATAACAACATGGCATTAACATGAACATGATACAGATATAACAACATGAACATATTAATCCAACAATACTAGCATGCAACAAGATGACACTATATGCACCACTTATTCTGCTCGGGTTACCTCGTAACCAACACATGCATCACTTACCAACCTCGGACATTACACGATCATCTCAGGATCAAATCAAGCTTGGTATAAACAATACCGTAGTAATCAATAAATGACCACAAGGAGCTTGAACTTTACCCACGATTCTCGTACCACATCACGTACAACAACTCGGTATCCTCAATACCACCGTGATCCTTACGGCGATCACCACCCGACCAACACTTGGCCTGTGATCCTTACGGCGATCAAAACCCGACCAACACTTGGCCTGTGATCCTTACGGCGATCACAACCCGACCAACACATGGCCCGTGATCCTTACGACGATCACAACCAACTTATCTCATTGTCATTTAAACACATTATTCTTATTACCGTTGACTCATGGTGTGACCTACTTTCAACCTGGGACCTTATCATCGGGCGTGGCTATCGATAGATTTAATATACACTCTACAGAGGTTAGTACACTGTACCCACACTACGGAACCCATGGCCTCACACTCCCATTCGGGTGGACCAACGGCGTTCCGACAAACCGTCCTACTGCCATGACACTCTCCCGGCCACTCCGACTCACTCCCCACTGAGCTAAGTCATGGGTGGCCCCGTGTCTACCTCTAGACACAACGACCACCGTTGTGGCCAAAACATAAACGATCCCACACGGGGATCCGCTGGCTATAACAAATACGGGCACACAAGGTTATGCCTGCTTACCGGGCCAGGGTACAACACGCCCATAACCTTCCCTCGTTGGAGGCACCGGCGAGAGGCACGCCAATAGACCCAATTAGGACCGTCCCATACCGGTAAGCGTGGTTGCACTCGTCAGCATCGATTCAGCAGCACCATGACTCAGCCAACAGTTGTTCAAGTTCAATTTAATCTGGTTAACTTGAATGCAAATATGCTGAGCCATGATAAAATGCATGAACATGATATCAACATCATCATGAGAGTATCACATAACTTTCCACCATATCAACAATAAATCATATCCATCGAAAGCATCGACATCTTGACTAGCATGACCATCTCCAACATCAACATGTACTACTAACAAGCATAAACATATGAAAGGTAATACTAGCGGTATAACATGATCACGGAGTATAAGACAACATAGCACAAAAGTGAACATGCAAGTCTGAACATCACTGGAACAACGATAACCATCTTTTCAACAAGCAAACATTTATTAAATATTCAAGTTGAAAACCATGGCTACTGCATGACTATCATGCAAGTGGGTATTCTGGCTTGCCTGGGGATGAAGAAGGCTGCGGGAAGAAGTGCGAGAAGCTCGCGGAACGAATCGCCGGAAAACATACTCTCTCGGAGGGGGCTGATTAAGGGCAGGGGCAAAATGGTCATTTTCAGTATGCCAAAACATAATGAAAGTAACACCAACGGAAAAGGGCTCGATGAAACGAAGAAGTGAGCGTTGGTTTCACCTCATTTGGAGCTACGGATAAAAAGTTATGGAGGTTTGACTGCTAGGGGCCCATCTGTAATGAAAATCTTTTCAACCAGGGGCCTGAACAGAAAAAATGAAAGCGTATTTTGGGGATTACGTCTCCACTTACACTGACGTAGCGACGACCGGTCAAAAAGGGCAGAGGCGGGGCCGGCTTGTTTGGCTGACGTGCGGGGCCCGCGGGACCCACACTGCTGGTCAACGCCCTCCTCCCGCTCTCCTTCTTCCCCGACGGAACAGGAGGGGGGAGGCGAGGCAGGGCGTTCAAGGCTGGCACGACGGCTCCGGCCATCCCCAGCCAGGGAGAGAGCACCGGCGGACTCGGGCGGCTGCACCGCGCCCACCCAAAGGGAGAGCTGGCGTCGGGGAGAGCTAGAGCGGAGAGGAGGCCGCGACGACGGGGACTACAGAGGCGGCGGCTGGTCGAGGGGCACGGCCCTAGAGGGGCACCGACGACGAGGGGAAGTGCAGGGGAGACTCGCCGGAGTGTGGGGAAGGCCATGGTGGTGGCTACAGGTGGAGGAGGGCTCGGCTTCGGTGGAATTTAGCCAGAGCACCGTGGCGAGGCTTCGGCCATGGGAGGGCAACGGGAGCTCCTCGAGCTCGGGGAAGTGGTCAGGGAGGGAGCTGGGAGTGAGGCGAGGCTGATGAGGTGCTCGGGAGGGGCTTGAGTGGCCTTTATATAGGCGGGGCGAGGAGGGGAGGCCGTGGCACGTCCGCGGCTACGTGTCCGTGCTCCGGCGACGGGCATGCGCGGCCAAGGGTCATGGAGATGGGTGGCAAGGCGACGAGGGAGGACGCGGACGAGGCTCAGGGGTCACGGAGATGAGGGGAGCAGAGGAAGAGGCTGGGCGCCATAAATGCGCTATCGGCCACAAAGTGCTGCATGGGCGTTACGTGAGCGTCGTCAGCGAGGAAGCTGCCGGAGGGGGAGAGGGATCCAGGGTGAAGAGGACGACGATGCTGAGCTGTTAGACACCTGGGGACAAGCCAGAACCGACCGGAGCGACGATGCCGAGGCCAACAGTGGCTAGACCAGCGTTTTGGCTGTCTGTCCTCGTGGTCACCACTGGCATGGAACGCTCTGGAGTTTTTACTGAGGCTAAACCATGTCTACCGCGTAGTCCTTCCATCATGGAGTATTACTAAGGTAAATAGACAGGCAGAGACAAAGGGAGTGGAGTAAACCAAGCTCCACAAGTTTGCTGTTGCAAACTTGGCAACATCCTAGAGGTAAAACCAGAGAGGGTGAATGGTAGAATTGTTGTCTAGGGGTTTACCTATGGAGGGACTATGGTCCTGGAGGTTTTGAGGGCAAAGGGATCAAGATTTACTGCAGTTGCTGTGCAACTGCCAAAATGGTTCAGAAATGAAGATCATGACGGTGCACTCACATGGAGTGTCCACTTGATCTCAAATTGGTCAAATCTTAGTAATTTGGTCATATGATGATGTTGTAAAAAGCTCATGCCTAATGGACAAGCCAAAATGGCACTTGCTTCACAAACATCATTTCTGTCGAGAAACTTGGAATAATTAGGGTGATCAAATGGATCAATTAAATAATGCCAAAATAGGTGGAGAGATGTTCTATGGGTATAAGAATGATCTTGTAATTTATCAGGATTTTTGAAGCAATATAAAATATACTTGCTTCACAACCTGGAAATATTGCCAAACACAAAGATTTGCTTCTGTGCTCACATAGATGATTGGATGGGGCTGAAAATGGGTGAAGGGGTTTAATATGAGCACATTAAGGAGTGTGCAAAAGTTCAACTCATTTGGGTACTCCTAGCTAGTACTTCCTTCACAAAGCTTTCTGTTTGACAGAAACTTTGAAAATTCACTGAGGAAGATTGGCTAGGCAAATAAAGTTGAACTTGTGCATGAGACAATTATTTGGACATATAAACATGCCCAAAGAGGTTGGGGGTCAATAGTAGAAATAGAAATGACACTTCCTTCAAAAAGTGCCATTTAGGGCAGGATAGAAAAAGGAATATTGGGGAATTTTTTTGAACATGGCAATGAAAAGTTTTGCCATAATTGATCAAGATATGACCCAAACAATTTATGAGAATTATTTGGGAATTTTTGGAGTGATGGAAATATAGGTTGCTTCACAACCTATGGCAATTTGAGTCATTCCTTTGATAGAAAAGGAACACTCCCAATAAAAAGAATATTGGGATTTGCGCTAGGATGGAAATGACAGGCTCTAGGGAAAGATTTGGGAATGACAAGCCACTCTGGAAGCAAAGAAGAGAGCATCTTCTTCAGTTTCCATACCACAAAGCCACGAGAAAGAAAAACTCAGGCAAAAACCTCGGAAAAACAAAAGAAAAAAAGAAAGGGCCAAAATCAGGCTGTCACTCAAACTCAATGCCCGACCACTGCAGAAGATAGAGAGAAAATGAAAGTCTTTCCCTATGCCTCAGCCATAGTTTCTGTCATGTATGCAATGTTGTGTACCAGACCTAATGTGTGCCTTGCTATAAGTTTAGCAGGGAGGTACCAAAGTAATCTAGGAGTGGATCACTGGACAACGGTCTAGAACATCCTGAAATACCTAAAAAGGACTAAGGATATGTTTCTCGTTTATGGAGGTGACAAAGAGCTCGTCATAAACGGTTACATCGATGCAAGCTTTGACACTGATCCGGATGACTCTTAGTCACAAACTGGATACGTATTTATATTGAATGGTGGAGCTATCAGTTGGTGCAGTTCCAAGGAGAGCGTCGTGAAGGGATCTACGTGTGAGGAGGAGTACATAGTTGCTTCGGAAGCAGCAAATGAAGGAGGCTGGATGAAGGAGTTCATATCCGATCTATGTGTAATACCTAGTGCATCGGGTCCAATGAAAATCTTTTGTGACAATACTGGAGCAATTGCCTTGGCAAAGGAATCTAGATTTCACAAGAGAACCAAACACATCAAGAGACGCTTCAATTCCATCCATGATCAAGTCAAGGAGGGAGACATAGATATTTGCAAAATACATACAGATCTGAATGTTGCAGACCCGTTGACTAAGCCTCTCTCATGAGCAAAACATGATAAGCACCAAGACTCCATGGGTGTTAGAATCATTACTATGTAATCTAAATTATTGACTCTAGTGCAAGTGGGAGATTGAAGGAAATATGCCCTAGAGGCAATAATAAAGTTGTTATTTATATTTCCTTATATCATGATAAATGTTTATTATTAATTCTCAAATTGTATTAACCGGAAACTTAGTACATGTGTGAATATATAGACAAACAGAGTGTCCCTAGTATGCCTCTACTTGACTAGCTCGTTAATCAAAGACGGTTAAGTTTGCTGACCATGGGCATGTGTTGTCATTTGATGAACGGGATCACATCATTAGAGAATGATGTGATGGACAAGACCCATCCATTAGCTTAGCATTATGATCGTTTAGTTTTATTGCTATTGCTTTCTTCATGACTTATACATGTTCCTCTGACTATGAGATTATGCAACTCCCGAATACCGGAGGAACACCTTGTGTGCTATCAAACGTCACGCCGTAACTGGGTGATTATAAAGATGCTCTACAGGTGTCTCTGATGGTGTTTGTTGAGTTGGCATAGATCGAGATTAGGATTTGTCACTCTATGTATCGGAGAGGTATCTTCGGGCCCTCTCGGTAATGCACATCACTATAAGCCTTGCAAGCAATGTGACTAATGATTTAGGTGCGGGATGATGCATTACGGAACGAGTAAAGAGACTTGCCGGTAACGAGATTGAACTAGGTATGATGACACCGACGATCGACACTCGGGCAAGTAACATACTGATGACAAAGGGAATGATGTATGTTATTATGCGGTTGACCGATAAAGATCTTCATAGAATATGTAGGAGCCAATATGAGCATCCAGGTTTCGCTATTGGTTATTGACCGGAGATGTGTCTCGGTCATGTCTACATAGTTCTCGAACCCGTAGGGTCCACATGCTTAACGTTCGATGAGGATTTGTATTATGAGTTATGTGATCTGATGACCTAAGTTTGTTAGGAGTCCCAGATGAGATCACGGACATGACAAGGAGTCTTGAAATGGTCGAGACATAAAGAATAATATATTGGACGATGTTATTCGGACACTGGAAGGGTTCCGAGAGGTAGCGGGTAAAAACGGAGTGCTGGAGGGGTTACCAGAACCCCCAGGGGAAGGAATGGGACAACATGGGCCTTAGGGGAGAGAGAGGGCAGGCCACGAGGAGGTGGCGGGCACCCCCCATGGGGAGTCCGAATAGGACTAGGGAAGGGGGTGCGGCCCCCCTTTTCCTCTCCCTTCCTTCTTCCCCTTTCCACCAAGTGGAATCCTACTAGGATTTGGAGTCCTAGTAGGACTCCTCTCTCTTGGTGTGCCCTACAGGGGCCGGCCGGCCTCCCCCTCTCCTCCTTTATATACGAAGGCAGGGGGCACCCTAGAAGACACAAGATCAATTGTCTTAGCCATGTGTGGTGCCCCCCTCCACAGTTCACACCTTGGTCATATCGTCATAGTGCTTAGGCGAAGCCCTGCGCCGGTAACATCATCATCACCGTCGCCACGCTGTCGTGCTGACGAGAACTCTCCCTCGTCCTAAACTGTATCAAGAGCTCGAGGGACGTCATCATGCTGAACGTGTGCTGAATACGGAGGTGTCGTACGTTCAGTACTTGGATCGGTTCGATCGTGAAGATGTTCGACTACATCAACCGCGTTACTAAACACTTCTACTTTCGGTCTACGAGGGTACGTGGACACACTCTCCCGTCTCGTTGCTATGCATCTCCTAGATAGATATTGCGTGATCGTAGGATTTTTTTTAAATACTGCGTTCCCCAACAGGAACCACCCAGCATACGGTGGTGTGGCTAAGCTCCGGGCCTGATGATCTTTGTCACATTTGTGAAAATGAGTGTAACACCATTCCATAATTAATACATTCTCGTTTCACCCCCAAAAAAAAGTTCAAATTTGTTTTGGAAAAATACATATATATATCTCTAGAGGCTGGACGTGTGTGTAATTCATGGTGAAAATGATGAAATGAAGGTTGTGCAAAAAAAGGCTATTCAGCACATGCACAGTTCATTGCTCAAAGTCCATGATTTTTTTACAAATTGCAATTCAAGGTATTTCGCCGTGAAATTTTACACACATGTTACATCCTTATACAGATGCATAATTTTAATTTCTCAGAATTTTTTAAAACTAAATTTTTTGAATTTTGATAGTTCCAAAATTTCAACTTCCATTGAGCCCTGTCTTCAAAATGCCCTACTCTAAAAAAGGTTATTTTATACGGCACAAAACCAGTTGTTTCGTTTCTCGGCCTGTCAGTTTTTGGGCTGGTCGATCGGCCTATTGGACGAGAAAGCACATAACGTTGCAGCAGTTAGTACTCGTGAATTCCCTCTCACTAGGGTTTCTTTTTTCCCGAGGCGACTCCGTCGCCGTCGCCGAGTTCTTCCCCTTCCCGCCCCCGATCTACCCATCTGGAGTTTGATTTGGGCTGACTACAGGGGGATCTTGTATGCCTGCCTAGCCTTGATCAACACCAGTTGGGGCGAGGGGAGTTCTGGGCCAGCTTCAACAAGCCCGATCGATTTTCAACTCGGGCTAGGGTTCATGATGGCATCGCTGGGGAAAGATCAGACGGAGGCGTCTGGTTCCTCATCCGCGGCGGAGGTAGAGCAACTGATGGCTGAACTAGGGCTTCGAGAAGAAGAACTAGATGATGTGGTTTTCGTTGAGAAAGAAGCTCCACCAGCGGTAGTAAGATGGATGGCAGTCTGTAGGGTTCATATCACTAAACCCTATAGCTAGTACTGGTTCTTCAACAACATGCGATCCGCTTGGGATCTAGCGCATGATGTCAAGTTCCGTCCCTTGGAGGAAAATCGCTACAGGTTGCAGTTTTTCTGCCTTGGCGATTGGGATGAATGATGGACCCTGGAACTTTAGAGGCAACACCGTGATATTGGAGCCTTATGATGGAATCACCAAATCCACTTTGGTCAACCTAGACTACCTCAATATTTGGGTGCACATCCATGATGTGCCGGATCTGTATGCCCATCTTGTACCTGCTGCAAAGGTTGGCCAGGTTCTGTTCACCGAACCCCTGACACAAGACTTTGCCGGAAATTTCTACAGAGTCTGGTTGAGAATCAATGTGCATAAACCTCTCAAGAACGCGGTCTCTATGGTCCGTGACTCTAAGAGGTAGATCTATCAGGTGAGGTATGAATGTTTACCAGATTGGTGTGCTGTCTGTGGCCACCTCGGACATGTCTATAAGGAGCACAACGATGGGGTACACCCCCTGTCTGCTCTATACTTCAAGGATCTCTGTGCAAGCTGGCAGATGAGGACAGGGACATGCCCAGGAGGAGGGCTTGGTCGTGGCAGAAGGGGTGGCCATCGTGGCGGTGGCACGGCTGGCTGGACGCAGGTGCCAACAAGCAATGCGGCTGGGGAAGATATGGATCTTGATGTAGTGATGGACGAGGTTGGCGATGATAGGAAGAGATCGTCGGATCGGCAACTTCCTTTGGGTGGACCGGCCCTGCCTACGGCTCAGAAACCACTGTTGGCACTCCCGCCCAGTACATCAACTCCAGAGAGCCCATCCTATAAGCAAGAGCAGAAGCAGCTGCGCACCAACACAGACAAGAACATATAGAAGAAGGGAACTGCTCCCGTTAAACCCAATGATGCAAAATCGGCGACCTCCCGCGGGGAGGATCGCTGGGCACAATGAATCAACTATGTTGGAATTGTCGCGGTGCAGGCAAAGCCGCGACAATTTGAGAGCTTCATGACTTAGCGAAGCAATTTTCCCCAACAATGCTATGTATAGTGGAAACGCAAATCTCAAAAGCACGTGTCAAAAGTCTTGCTGGTACTTTAGGTTTTAATCATGCTTATGCAGTTAGCAGTGTGAGCCGCAGTGGCGGTATCGGTTTGTTTTGGAATGATGGAATAAAACTTGATGTGTTCGGTTATTCGGAGTACCATGTTGATGCAACCATGTCTATCCCGAATCAGGAAGAATGGCGCCTCACTTGCATATACGGTGAAGCACAAGTGGCGGACAGATAGAAGACTTGGGACCTTCTCAAGTCATTGGTGTCAGCGAGCTCTCTGCCATGGCTATGCATAGGAGCGAAGTTCTCCACCCTCACGAGCATGTGGGAGCGGGACAAAGGAGACAATCGCAAATCCAAGGGTTTCGGGATGCCGTCGATGTTTGTGCTCTGACTGATCTCGGATACCACGGGAAACAATGGACGTTTGAGAAGAAGACGACAGTTGGTGGTTACTGTAGGGTTCGCCTGGATAGGGCCTTGGCCAATACAGACTGCCACAATGTTTCCACATGTGATACTAAGCCATGAAACCGGGGCGGCGTCGGATCACTGCCCGATCAGGATACAACTGGAGCCTACCACCCTGGCGCAAGCATCAACGAAATTGTTCCGTTATGAGGTATATTGGGAGAGCCATGAGGACATCGGCTCTTCTCTCCGGGCTATGTGGAATGGCGCACTCGATGGCCAGACAGTCAAGCAGATGAGCAGGAAACTAAGTGATTTGTCGGCATCATTAAAACAGTGGAGTGGGGCAACTATTGGTTGTGTGGCGAAGGAGATAAAAGAGCTAAAAAAGGAGTTATCTATTTTGCAAAATGACCCCCAAAGATTCTCGCAATCACATGCTGAGATAAAAACGATGGAGCGCCTCGTCGAGCTCTACCACATGGAGGAGATGATGCAGCGGCAAAGATCCAGGGTGGACTGGCTCAAGGATGGGGATAAGAATACTAAATTTTTCCAGAGACGAGCTTGTATGCGCCGGCGCAAGAATACCATCAAGTTGCTCGAGCGCCCAGATGGTTTAGTAACAAACGACCAAGCTGAGATGGCTACACTCACTAATGAATTTTACAAAAATTTATTCAGATCGGAGGGCACAACAGGTATGGATACAATGCTTAATTCTGTCCCGGTGAAGGTTACACAAGCTATGAATGCAGGTCTCACAGTGCCTTACACGGGGGATGAGGTGAAAACAGCTCCCTTCCAGATGTATCCAACCAAGGCTCCGGGTCCTGATGGATACCCGGCGCAATTTTTTCCAAAGGCACTGGGAGCTATGTGGTATTGAAGTTACCAATGTTGTGCTTCGTATTCTTCGAGGAGTGGAGAGCCCTGAGTTGATTAATGAGACTATCCTAGTTCTAATCCCAAAGGTGAAGGACCCCACTAACCTCGCTCAGTTCATACCTATCAGCTTGTGCAATGTACTTTACAAAATTGCTTCCAAGGTTTTATCTAATAGGCTGAAACAAATCCTTCCTGATATCATCTCTGAAGAGCAGTCTGCCTTTGTTCCGGGGTGCTTGATCACTGACAACATTATTACTGCTTATGAATGTTTGCATTTTATGAAGAGAAACAAAGCTCTGAGGAACAGATTTTGTGCTGTTAAATTCGACATGATGAAGGCGTATGACCATGTTGAGTGGAATTATTTGGAAGCAATTATGACCAAGATGGGGTTTGCATCGTCCTGGATTGCTTCTGTTATGAGAATGACAACATCGATTAAGTTTTCTGTTATGTTCAATCGTGGTAAGCTTGAACAATTTTCTCCCACAAGAGGAATCCGTCAAGGAGACCCAATTTCTCCATACCTGTTTTTGATTGCAACAGAGGGCCTTTCGTGCCTCTTAAAAACCCAAGATGAATCATCGCACCTCACTGGAATTTGAGTTGCACCGACGGCTCCGCCGGTAAGCCACTTGTTATTTGCTGATGATCGCCTGCTGTTTGTCAAAGCCAGTTCTGTTGGAGCAAATGAGTTGTCTGCCTTAATGGAAAACTATTGCAATGCTTCGGGTCAAAGGATTAACCTTGAAAAATCCTCAGTTTTCTTCAGTAATGCTTGCTCATCCTCTTTAAAAACTGAGGTAAAGAATGCTTTGAATATCTCAAATGAGTCCTTCTCTGATAAATATCTGGGAATGTCATCTGATGTTGGAAATTGCAAGAATGGGGCTTTTTAGTTTCTAAAAGATAGTGTATGGAACAAGGTCAAGGGTTGGTTGGAAAAGCTTTTGTCAGCGGGGGAAAAGAAGTTCTTATAAAATCAGTGGCACATGCAATTCCAGTCTACTCCATGTCATGTTTCAGACCCCCTTGCGGTCTTTGCGAACACATTAACTCGTTGATTCGAAAGTTCTGTTGGGGCAGCAAGGAGGGAAAACGGAAGCCTAGTTGGGTCTCTTGGAGCACGATGACACAACCGAAATATTGTGGAGGCTTGGGTTTCCGAGATATTGAACTCTTCAATCTTGCTCTTCTTGCAAGACAGGCATGGCGAATCTTGATGGATCCAGAGTCACTTAGTGCTCGCACACTAAAGGCCAAGTACTACCCTACGGGGGAGTTCTTACATGCCAAGCTAGGCTCAACCCCCTCTCAGATATGGCGAGCTATCATTGATGGCCGTGAGGTGCTTACTCAGGGGCTGATCCGGAGGATTGGCAATGGCCACACGACGAGCATCTGGCAACACAACTGGCTGCCGAGGCCCTCGAACATGAGGCAAATTGTGAGCAGAGTGGCCAATCCTCCTCAGATGGTGAGCGAGCTAATTTTGCCTAGTGCAGAATGGAACCGGACGTTGATCGACGAGGTATTCCTGCCAATAGATGCCGCAACGATATATTCTATCCCTTTGTGTACTCGGAATATTGAAGATTTCTGGTCATGGGTGCATGAAAAACGTGGTGTCTTCTCAGTTCTCTCTTCTTATCGCATGCTAGTAGAAACTAAGTTGAGGAGAGAGGCTTGGTTGGAAGGAAGCGATGATACTTCAAATATGGATAGAGAAAAACAGTCCTGGGCGATGCTGTGGAAGGTGAATGTTCCCTCAAAGCTGAAAATATTTTTATGGAGACTGGCTCAGCAATCTACCCCAACAGCGGATGTGATGCATCATCGGAACATGTCTACTACTACATGTTGTGGCCTATGTGGAGCCGAGTACTCCTGGCAACACTCATTGCTCCACTGCACGGTCGCCAGATGCGTATGGGCACTGCTCGACCAGGATCTTGTGGAAGCTTTGAATAACACAACGGAACCAGATGCAAAACGTTGGTTATTTACGATCCAGGAGATGATCTCCCCACAAGAATTCATCTTGGTCGTCACAACCCTATGGGCACTTTGGTTTGCACGATGTCAGGCGCTACATGAACACATTTTCAGAGCCCTCTATCTACTTACCACTTCATCTTGAAGTATATTCGGGAGCTCGAGGAGTGCAATCCGAAGAAAGCTACGACGGGATCACCAACGGTTGCACCTGCACCTGTGCAGCCAAGATGGATCCCTCCACCAGAAGGAATTGCAAAAATTTGAGTCGATGGGGCTATCGCCAGAGAGGGTAATGTTGGTTTTTCCAGTGCCGTTTGCAGAAATTCCTCAGGAACATACTTGGGTGCCTCAGTTATCAAGATCCATGGAGTTACGGATCCGGCGACGCTTGAAGTGTTGGCGTGTCGAGAAGCTCTTGCTCTCACTACTGACCTGGGTAGTGAACGACATCAAGAACTGCACCGGGGGAGCCTACGCCAGCACCACCAGGGAGATTGTGGAGACATCAACTAGTTTTGATAGTTGCACCTTCATCTTTGAAGGTAGGGCCACTAATATTGAGGCACATAGCCTCGCTAAACATGCTTTTGGTTTGGATTATGGGCGCCATGTGTGGCTGTTAAACCCTCCAAACATCTCTTGTATCCCTATGAAAATGATTGAGCAATAAAATGAAGCGTGTTTATAGACTAAAAAAAACATAACATTGCATCGGATCCAGTCGTACGTAGACGCATCTCCTAACAGAAAGAAACCGTATCAAGCCACCGCAGCTTACCAAGTGTGCGCCGTTTCCTGCCAGAAACACGGTGTCCGACCCGAATCAACAAGAACTCTCCTGCCTCTCGTATATTAATCGATGTACTACTCGTACTTCTAGTATATAATTGATCTCCAATATCTATCGATGGTTAGAAGAGAACCGGCCGTGCAACAAAGAAAAAGCATCATGGCTGCTGAATCCTCGGTCCCGGCCGGCTTCGGCACGAGGCCATGGCTGGTGCAGGCAACGCGAGGGGAGCTGCAGACGTTCATCGACTCATCGGACGGAAGCTCGCACGCCGTGATCGTTCCCGAGATGCAAGGCAAGACGTGCCTAGGCTGCATCCACAACGGCGACTGGCTGCTCATGCTGGACGACTCCACCGCCGAATGCTTCCTCCTCCGCCTCACCTCCGACGACCCAGCCAAGAAGATCCCGCTGCCGCCGCTGCACGAGCTGTCGGATGACATAGCGAGGTGCGCGACGCTCGGTACATCACCGGCGCACCCAGACTGCGCCGTGGTGGTCGCCGTTGTACGCGAGGTAGAAGACGGCGTGGAGAGGTTCCTGCTTCACTGTCGGCCCGGTGACTCGCAGTGGGCCAGGCTTGAGTCCCCGAAGATCACTCTCCCATACCTTATGATCGGCTATAGAGGGAAGATCTACTCTTTCGGTTATACGGAGCATTACACGCTCGCCACCGACAACCTTGCCTCCGACACGCTCACCGTGATAGCCGACGACGACGGCCACGGCACGGTCCGAGCGCGACTCGTCGGCACTCTCGTTGGCGCCAAAGAGGTACACGACAGGCCGCCCATGTACTACATCGTGGAGTCGTGTGGGGATCTCTTCAACGTAGTCACGCAGTTCTTTGGGGACTTTGTCAACGACGGCACACTCACCAACGTCGCCGTGTACCGCCTAGATCTCGAGTCCCTCACCTGGACGAGGGTGGACAGCATCGGCGGCGACCGCGCCTTCCTCATCTCTGGGCTCTACGGCTTCTCCGTGCCCGTCCGTCCAGGGGCAGGGGGGTTGATTCCGCAGGGCAACTGTGTCTACTTCGTGCTGTCGGGCTGCGACTGTGAGAGGTTATACAAGTTCTGCTTGGACGACAACACCACCAGCTTCCATCAGATCCTTCCGCAACCTACCGAGCAGCCTGGGTGCAGAGCATTCTGGACTGTTCCGCCATTGCCCTTGCCCACGGTGGTGGAAGAAACGGGACTGTTGTTGACCAATCGCCTCGTGCTAGAAGAGAGCTGTGAACCCATCTTCAAGTTGGAGGAGGAGCAGGCAAACTCTTGGAATACACGGCCGTGGCATGATCTGCCACTAGAATTGCTGGAGTTGGTTGTCTCAAGGCTTTCTTTGGTGGATCGTCTCCGATTCCCGGCAGTGTGTAAGTCATGGAGCCTTGTGACTAACCCGGTTGAGCAAGCCAGTGTCTGGCCTTGGCTCCTGCACTGCTCCGGCCGAGATGGGGCGTGCAAGCTGTTCGACCCTCTGCGCAGCCAGGAGTACAACATGCATGTTGAAACATTTGACACGGCCGAAAACGAACACGACGAGCACATTTTCCGATTCTCGAAAGATGGTTGGGTGGCCATGTCGGGTAGCTCAGACATTGACGACATGTACATCATAAACCCCTTCACCGGGGACATCGTGGAGATGGACATACTTGAGAGGAAACACTACTACATGGGCCTGTCGTGGTCCTTGGCAGACCCAGCGTCACCGGAGTGTGTCTTCTTCGGCATCGTCGGCCGGCAGGACGGCAAAGCGGTCAGTGTCCTTACATGGCGGGCCGGTGAGGCAAAGTGGTTCGAAAGACATTTCGAGTACTACCAAGGGGAGCCCTTTCTGGTGGCATACAACAACCCCGTATTGTTCCACGACAAGTTCTACTGCCTTGGAAGAAACGGCAATCTCGGCACGTTTGACCCGGTGAGCGACACATGGAAGATCTTGGAGATGGACCTCGAAGGCGATGACCACGAGGGGAGAGAGTTTTGCTACCTGGTTGACCTGCGAGGGGAGCTGGTCTCCGTGTTCATGCGTAAAGCGGACCAGCCACCGCGGGTGTTCAAGCTCAACGAGGAGGAGATGGCCTGGACGGAGGTACAGGAGATAGGCGGCGCGGCTTTGTTTCTTGATTTCAGGGTGTCATACTCTGTGGTGTCACCAGAAGCTGGACATGGCAATAGGATCTACTTCCCGAGTTATTCCGAGGATGGCAAACAAGCGGCGTTCTATGATATGGAGACCAAGGCATACCACCCATCCTTCTATGGTTTGAAGTCACCGTTGCAATGTGTGTGGGTTGTGCCTAATCTACGGCCACACATCGTATCAAAATAAGTCTTGGCTAGGACACTACCTGAAGGTGTACCAAGTGATTACGTATAGTTTGAAAAATGTTTGACCAATTCGAAAATATAAACATCTACATCAAATAATTACAATATGAAAATATTTTATGCCATGGATCTAAATATATTGATTTGGTATTTGTAAATGTCCATTCTTTATTTATAAATTAGGTTAACTTCAAAAAGTTTGACTTATGACAAAGCTAACATCTACATCAAATAATTACAATATGAAAATATTTTATGCCATGGATCTAAATATATTGATTTGGTATTTGTAAATGTCCATTTTTTATTTATAAATTAGGTTAACTTCAAAAAGTTTGACTTATGACAAAGCTAACACGTGAAATAAAAAAAAGAGACAATGTCTATTCTTGCATGGATCACGACATTGACCAAGTGGCAAGAAATTCTTACGCTTATGTGAGTTAACCAGTTTACTTTTTTTTCTTGTATTTTTAGAAAAATGTTTATGGTGTATTCATAATTTATTCTTCTAGGGAAAAGAAGTACATATTCTCAAAGTTTAAAAAGGGGGGCTGTAAAAACTTCACTTCCTTACAAGGAGGTATGGCGTCCCACCGACCCACCCGACCCCTAGTCACCCCGGCGATCTCCTCCCCTAGCCACTAGTCTCTGGTTTTCTTTCGATCATCTTCTCCGGTGTGTTTGGATATGCATCCAATCGTCTACCAGCAAAAGACATACTATGCATCTAATTAAAATATTAAAACTTGCAAGTGGATGGTCAACTTGAAATATATATGCAGCTCACATATGAACGTTCAGCCAACAACTATTGGCAATGCAACACACCCAAGATAGGCGCTTCCCCTCGAAAAATGCGAACAGCGGCCGCGCACCAGGCAGGCCGGTATCGAGGCCATCAGGACGCCATGTGGATGCGCGCTCGCAGTGTATACCTCGTGTATTGGATTTATTTTTGGCCCGTATTGGAGCAACCAGGGCCCACGCACATGCAAAAGCCCCCTAGGCTCTGACGCGAAGCGGACATGTACGAACAGCACTCCGGCGATGTGTACCTGGTCGACCGGTGGTGGCGGAGACATGTACGACGTGCATGTTGGCTGTGGAGCAACGTTGCAGAGTCACCACCACAAGTTTGTACAATTGCGGACGTGGCACACTGACAACCAGCGAACACGCATGTTTGTTCGCTTTATTTATCAGTTTTCTAAGCAGTTACAATCACATTGATTGTTGTAGTAATTATCAAAGTTGACCATGGTTTTGACCATTGATTGTTGTAGTAAGATGTTCCTTTTGCTTACAGTACTTTTTTGTAGTAAGATTGTTGTAGTAATTGTCAGAAGTTTAACATTTTCTGTAACAAGCGAATGTATTAAGTCGACCATCAACGACGCCATAGTGCCACACTGTCACAGATGTAACTATCATTGGCGAGTTCAGGTTTTACGTGTGGTGCCCGCTAATAATCACATAAATATCATTAGCCAGTTCAGGTTTTATGCGTGACACCCGCTGCTGTGCATCAGCTTTCCGCCGCACATGGCGATTCTCTTTTTACAGTCACGTCACGTATGGGAATTTACTACGCCGTCACCTCAACCACGGTATGGCAGCTCCATTTTCTCTCACTCACCTAGACCCTACGCCCGGTGCATGAACTCCAGCACAGATGGACGGAGCGGCAGCTCTCTTGTCAACCATCTGCCATCTCGTGGCGCGGCGAGAAAGTAGCGTCATCATCACTAAGAAAATGGGACACAGTGTTTCGATCACTTGTCACTTGTCAACACAACGGGAGACCATGAGGCGTGGTGCACAGCCACCACGGGCAAGGAACAACCCCCCACTCTGCGTCCAATGCCCACACTAAACGTGCACGCACCATCGAATCGACCTATGCCGACGGCCGTGCCGGATAGCTCGACTAGCCGTCGATAGGTCTATGCCGACGGCCCTGCCGGCATAGGGCCGCCGGCAACATATCCGCCGTAGCCCTGGCGACTGCTTAAGAGAACGGCCGCCGCATAGACCCTATCCCGACGGTGGTCAGACATCTATGCCGCCGACGCATCGCCGTCGGCAACGCTTATCGCTAACGGCGGTTGCCGCCAATCGCTAAGCAATGGCGGCTCGCCACGTGGCACATCTATCTATGCCGACGGCCCGGCGGCCGGTTTAGTTTAGAACTATCTTGACGGGCGAGGCCGTCGGCATAGACATGACACGTGGCGGAAGCCGCTGCTTCTGGGTTGCTTATGCCGACGCCCCGCCGTCGCTTTAGTTTAGAACTATGTCGACGGCCGGGCCGTCGGCATAGACATGCCACGCGGCAAGAATCGGGCACTCTCAAGGGGCATAACTAAGCCGACGGCGTGCCGCCGGCATAGACCGCCACGTGTCAAGAATCGAGCTCACGTCGGTCCTATGTCGAAGCATAGCCGTCGGCATAGTTTGCTTCGATTTTTTTTTTCGCTTGTTTTCAAATCGGTTCAATTCAAATAAAAGCACATATATAACAAAGACATATCGAAGACATATCAAAGAACGTAAGCATAAGCATCATCACACACACAAGTCTCTAAATGATCATCATCACAACCAACATAAGCATAAGCATATAGAAAAGCACCACACACAAGTCTCTAAATGATCATCACCACACACAAGTCATCTCAAGCATCATCACCACACACTAGGCTTAAGCGCCAGACGCCGAGCACCGCGGAGGTCGCCACCGCCAAGACCGCCAAGCCTGTGTCGTCATCAAGCTAGCGGCGCTACCGCCAAGACCGCCTCCACCTCCGCCTCCGTGGATCGGAGTGGTCGGGCCCGTGTCTCCTGAGTGTCACAAGACCACCGCCAACCATAGATCCATCTGCTCCCTGGATGTTGAAAAGACATATTAATGGGATATATGACCGTGTTGAAAGGCATGACATGCTTGGGGTGAATAGATTGGGGATGAACTAACCGGCGAGGGGCCAGCGTTCTGTGCCACAAACTCCTCAAAGGTCAGCAGCACTGGTTGTGCCACAAACATCTCGCACAGGGGCATGGTGGGATAATTCTCATTGGACGACGGAATATCTCCTTCAAATACACATCGGTTTTCGCGATCCACTCTGATGTTACTCGATTCCGACGGATAAAACCACTGTACATCCACCGATTATCCGCCATCCTCGCTTTTTGCAACCCACACAACATAATTAAGGATTCACTCAAATTAATCACATCAAATTTTCAGTTTCTACCGCGTTTAATCCACCTACATCTCTAATAGGTAAAGATGGGTCCTAATCCCACTCGAGATGTGTAGATTGAGTACGTTCTCCATTCTACCCCGTTCAGAGACAAAATTTCGACACCTCCCGCTGTTCTCCAGATACACGCCTCGTCAAATAGCCGAGAGAATGTGCTCCGGAGAACAATGGGGAGGCGCCACAAATCTCGCTCTCGAACGGGTAGAACATGGAGAACATACCCAATCTACACATCCTCGCTGTCCGTGGAAAACGCCGACAATCCGAAACAATTGCAGTGATAAATATGCAATTGAATGCATATTTATCGATGCAACCCTTTCAGACGGAGACGCCTAGGTTACGCCAATGACTTGAGAATGAAATCTAGTCACATGATTCGTAGCTCACCCTCGGTACGTAGAGGAAGTAGTCGAACACGGAGGGACAACCGGGACCAACAGCTCCTACGACGATCACTCCACCGAGATGGAACACCACGTAACCTGCAACGTGACAATAATTAAGTACATCACAATATATTCATCATCAACATCTAACAATCATCGAAAAATCAGCATCCTATAACATCTCTTCCGCAAAAAATTCATTATCTATCATCAACATCATCATCTATCATCATTAACATCATCATCTATCATGTAACAATCATCATACATTTGCAACTATCATCAAAAAATCTATCATCTAACGTCATGCCCCTTGTTAAAAAAAATTGCTTTTCTTGCATTTCTCACATTTGTAACTATCATCAAATCATCAATCAACTAACTATGCATGCATCCATCTAGTTACATAACTATGAACAACAACAAAATTATCAAAAAAAATCTACAGAGAGGGAGGGAGGGAGCTCACCATGGGGGAGGGCCGGCTCGGGGAGGCGGCCGGGGTTGGTGCGGCGCGCTGGCGGCTCGGGTCGATGGAGGTCGGGCGGGACGGAGGTCGGGGAGGAGGGCCGGCCAAGGATGTGTCGAGGAGGCCGGCGATGGCGGGTTCGGCGGGCGGGGTTGGTCTGGTGCGGCGCGGGCGGCGGGCTCGGGGCCGGAGGTGGCGTGCTCACGGCGGGCGGGCGGCGGAGGTGGTGGGCGGCGGCGCGGGGGTGGGTCGGGGAGGAAGGGGGAGATGTGGATGGTGAATGGGTGGTGGGGGTGAACCGCACGCGGATAAGGTCGGCCCTATGCCAACGGCCCGTTGCCGGCATAGGCTCCGCCTTTGCCACGCCATCGATCCGTGGACATGTGGCCCGTATGCGACGGCTAAGCCGCCGCATAGATACTTTGCATTTTTTATTTTTTGTTACGGCATTTTTTATTTTTTATTTTTGTTACGGCATGTGCTGCACCCCCAACACCATTCCGCCCAAAACACCCAAAGATACCCTCCGTGGTCGGCCCGACGTGGCCGTTTCCCCTCCGGACACGGCGGCGGCCACGCCCGTGAGGTCTACACGGCAGACGGGGCCCTGAGGGTAGTAATGCCACCGAGCGTCGCACCGCCCCTCATACATGCAGGGTGGTGTGGTGGCATGTCCGAAGAAGCGACGCGCGTCTTCGGTGTGCCCCTCACGGACGGCGCCGCCCACGCACCGGAGGGGGAAACGGACGCTACGGGTCTACACGGAGGGGATCTTCTTTGTGGGTGTGGCCCGGATGTTGCTATAAAGTGTTCGTATGGGCTGACCTAACATGACCGGGTGGATAGGCCCACCGGGTCAAATCCCGTCTGCAAAGTCAAAGGGGTAGATCCGGTGGTCAACCGCTCGAGGTTAAGCGGGGCCAGGGGCCCCGGGGTAGTAATGCCACCGAGGCGTCCGCCCCTCATACATGCAGGGTGGTGTGGTGGCATGTCCAAAGAGGCGCACGCGTCTCCGGGTGTGCCCCTCACACGGACGGCCAGCCCGCACTGGAGGGAAGCAGACGCGTCCGGGTCTACGGAGGGATCTTCTTTGTGGGTGTGGCCCGGACTTTGCTCTAAAGTGTTCGTATGGGCTGACCCTAACATAACCGGGTGGAGAGGTCCACCGTCAAAGCCCGTCGTGGGAAGTCAAAGGGTAGATCTCGTGGGTCAACCGCTCGAGGTTAGGCGGGACGGGGCCCCGGGGTAGTAATGCCACGGAAGGCCGTGACCGCCCTCATACATGCAGGGTGGTGTGGTGGCATGTCCGAAGAGGCGGCACGCATCTCCGGGGTTCGGCCCCCTCACGGACGGCGCCGCCGCCGGCACCTGGAGGGGGGAAACGGACGCGTCGGGTCTACACGGAGGGGATCTTGCTGTGGGTGTGGCCCGGATGTTGCTCTAAAGTGTTCGTATGGGCTGACCTAACATGACCGGGTGGATAGGCCCACCGTCAAATCCCGTCCCGCAAAGTCAAAGGGTAGATCCGGTGGTCAAACGCTCCGTGGTTAGGGGGACGGGGCCCCGGGGTAGCAATTCCACCGACCGTCGCATCGGGCCCTCATACATGCGGGGTGGTGTGGTGGCATGTCCGAAGAGGCGGCACGCGTCTCCGGTGTGGCCCTCACGGGCGGCGATGACACACGGTAGTAGACGCTCGCGGAAACGGCGCGGCGTGAATATTATTAAATACTCGAGCGCGATAAAATCATGAGTTTTTACATGACGTGGGCACATGTGCTATAGGACCGATGGTAATTTTTCATAATTTTTCGTGATGGAGAAGTATCTGAACACTTCCCTCTACGCGGATTGCTCTTCGCTGCGTCTCTGACGTGGCCGCGGCCTCCGGCCTAACATACCGTCAAATCTTGCGAGGCGGCCTCTCACAAGTCTGGAAGTGTTGTGGCGGTTGCAAATGCCCCGCAGCGTCTCCGGTGTCCCCCTCACGCAGACGGTGCCGCCCGGCACTGGAGGGAAGCAGACGCGTCGGGTCTACGGAGTGGATGTAGCTGTGGGTTTGGCCCGGATGTTGCTCCGGGTGTCCCTATGGGCCGAATCGACACAACCGGGTGGAGAGGTCCACTGGTCAAAGCCCGTCCGTGGGAAGTCAAAGGGTAGATCTCGTGGTCAACCGCTCGTGGTTAGTGGGCCAGGGGCCCTGGGGTAGTAACAATGCCACCGAGGCGTCGCCGCCCCTCATACATGCAGGGTGGTGTGGTGGCATGTCCGAAGAGGCGGCACGCGTCTCGGTGTGCCCCTCACACGGACGGCCGCCGTCGCCCGGCACTGGAGGGGAAGCGGACACGCCGGGTCTACACGGAGGGATCTTGCCGTGGGTGTGGCCCGGATGTTGCTCTAAAGTGTTCGTATGGGCTGACCTAACATGACCGGGTGGATAGGCCCATCGTCAAATCCTGTGACGCCTCGATTCAATCGTACACTAATCATACACGCAAATGTGTACGATCAAGATCAAGGACTCACGGAAGATATCACAACACAACTCTAGAAACAAAATAAAATAATACAAGCTTTATGTTACAAGCCGAGGGCCTCGAGGGCTCGAATACATAAGCTCGAAAACACAAGAGTCGTGGCGGAAGCAACAAAGATCCGAGTACGTACATGAGTTAGACAAGTTTGCCTTAAGAAGGCGAGCACAAAAGCAACATCGATCGAAAAGGCAAGGCCTCCGGCCTGGGAGCCTCCTAACTACTCCTGGTCATCGTCGGTCTCCACGTAGTAGTAGGCATCGGCGGTGGCATCTCGGCTCACTGGCTCCGTCATCCGTTGCATCAACCGGAAAGAAGAAGAAAGGGGAAAAGGGGGAGCAAAGCAACCGTGAGTACTCATCCAAAGTACTCGCAAGCAAGGATCTACACTACATATGCAACATTATCAAAGGAAGGTCATATATGTGGATCGGGTCGCAAAAATGCCGTAATAGAGAGAAGACCTAGTCCTATCGAAGACTAGCATCTTCCGAAACCACCATCTTGCAGCAACCGAAGGGAGTAGAGTAGCATAAAGTAAAGTAGTAGTGTTATCAACCTCGGCCAGAGATCCTTTCTCGACTCCCTGCGAGAAAGGCATCCCAGAGCCATACTATCCAGTTATCATCACAATCAAATCCTCGTCACCATCCGGGTTCTCATCACAAGTATCCAGTTCTAGTTGTATCGATCGATACAACTCCAAGTGTCCGCTATCAGAGGACAGGCTATCGATAGATGTTTTCTTTCCTGCAGGGTGCACCAACTTACCCACCACGCCGCTTAACTCCGCCGGACACACTTTCTGTGGTCATGCCCGCCTCGGCCAAACAATACGCCGCAACCCGACCTGGCTTAATAGAGAGGCCAAGACGCCGGACTAAACCTATGCCCCTGTGGGTCATGGGCCATCTCCCCAGAACTCCTGCACGTTGCGTGGGCGGCCGGTGAGCGTACCTAGCTACCTCCAACAAGGCAAAGCGCCACGCAGTCCAACCCGGGCGCCGCTTCGGGCCGCCGACGTCTATTAAGCTTCGGGTGATGTATACGACGCAGAACGCCCATACTATGCCCACGTGATGGTTAGTGCTATCGTGCCGAGGCCCTCGGATCAAATATCCAAATCGTAGTGGATTAGGAACGCGCGGTAACAAGCGAGACTCACGAAAGATGTGACCCCGTTGCCCGCCTCGAGGACTTGCGGCAAGGGCTAGGAATGCCCGACCACGCCTCGTAATTATCTCGCGGGCACCCTCCGTGTCAACCCGACTCCACATCACTGCAATTAAGCTCGCGGGTACCCCTCGTGGTCGACCCGTCTTTAGTAACATGGCTCAGTGTAAAGTCATAGTAACCATAGTAACTGTGTGTCTAAACATCAAGGGGAAAGCCCGAGGAATCACCCCCGGTGAATTCCACTCGATGTAGCCATCAAGGTGAACGTAAGAGGATTCACCCTCGAGGTCCACACTTGAGGGGTTGCACGAGAGAGTCGTATCAGAAGTGGTTAAAGAGGAAATCACCCTCGATGACCACGACCGAATAACTATACTACAGGGTTAATATCGGAAGTCTTTGTAGAGGTTTCACCCTCGGTACTCGATAGTAACCCGATGAGTGTCGAGCAACTAAGGGAAGTGATGTGCGGTGTCGGGCGTGGTCTTCGATCCCGTTGATCGGGTCTTCGATTATCCGGTAGGCGATCGGGACAAAGGCGGGGTCACCGATGGGTCACTATCCAACCTATACTAAGCGGTTTAGGATAAGGTGTAAGGTACAACAAGAGGGTACAAAAGCGGGCTATGCATCGAATAGGAGCAATCAATTACAGTAGCAAAATCTAATGCAAGCATGAGAGAATGGAATGGGCGATATCGGGATGATCAAAGGGGGCTTGCCTGGTTGCTCACGGCAAGGAGGGGTCGTCGTCGGCGTAGTCGATCACCGAAGCGACATCGGTCTCGGGGTCTCTCTGGAGAGAAGAGGGGAAGAAACAGTAAATATAAAGCAAACATAGCATCACAAAGCGTAACATGGCAATATGTTGTGCTGAGTGTGACCTAACGCATGGCTACACGATATAAGTGAAGGGGGAATTCAACCGGGAATGTATTCCCGGTTCCGAACCCGTGTCACACAGATGACCGGAGGGGAAAATGTTCCATGTTCAGCATGCTAGAGGCATGTGACAGCTGAACGGACCGCATTTCCAGATTTGTTTGATTTTTCTGAGCAACTTTCATATAGAAAACATTTTTATCGGAGTTACAGTTTAATTTCTATGAATTTTCAAACTTTATACAATTTTCTGAAATTTCAGCATTTATTTAAACCGAATTGACCAAGTCAACTTGACTGGTCAAAAGGGCATGGCGTGGCCAACATGTCACAGGAAGCAACTAAACTATTCTAGTTAAATAGATTAAGTAGCCCGAGAGTCCACTTGTCATTGACTTACACATTTTTATGTTTGTTTTATTTTCTTAAACTAACAATGGGTCCTGCATGTCATTGGCATATATTAGACTAATTAACCTAACCACTAATTGCTACTTGTTCCTAGTTAACAAGGGCTGCCTACTCACACGCACACACTCAACACACTCAGCGCTCAGCCATGGTCGGGTCAGAGTAGCAACGGCAATGTATAAGAGCAGAGCGCGGCAAGAGCAACCGTGAGCGATGGCAGCAATAGCAAGCAAAGCGATGTAGGTAGCAACGCTGCGCAGCAAAGAACAGAGCAGGCGCTGCCGCCGCACGCAGAGGCGCGAACGGGCGTGGGCGGCGCTTGAGGCATGGCCACGACGCAGGGGAACCCGAAGCACGCACGGAGCGGGCGGGTCACGGGCCAGAGCGGCGCGGCGCGCAAAGTCGCGGTGAGCGTCTGCGATGAGATGGGGCGTTTGGCTACAACGCCGACGGCGGTGGATTGAGCGGGAACAGGGGAATCGGCGCAGCTCACCGAGAGGAGGTCGGGACGTGCTTGTGACAGCGGGTGGTGCGGTGGTGTAGATCGACGGCGAGATGCCGCGCCATGGCGGAGAAACTGGCTCGATCCCGAGCATACGGTGCGGCTTGGCTCGGGTTCTTCGGTGGGGACGAAGGAGACGAAGCGGGAGGCTTCTAGACACCTTGGTGCAGCAAGGGAGGCCGTGCCGCGATGACGACTATGGCGCGGCGCCGAAGCTTCACCTCTTCCGCATCGAGTGCGAGGGAAACGAGGGAACCTGGGCGTCTAGGGTTTGTCACTGGGCTCGGGGATGGTCTTGTACACCGGGGACTCGCCGGATGGTCGACACGGGCGGTCATGGAGGCGTGGATGTGCGCCACGCAGGTCTCTGCCTCCTGTCTGAGAGAAGAGGGAGAAGGCCCCGTGGGCTTGGGCAGCGTCAGAAAGCACTAGGCTTCTAGTGCACAGCAGCACTTGGCCCATTTTCTTTTATAAGTTTTCGCTTTATTAATTTCAGACTGTTTTCTACTTAATTGCCAAAGTAATTAAATTTAGTTCAACTTGAAAATTTGGCACATAATTAGTAGGCAATATTTTGAGACCACACACAATGTTTCACGTCATTTGGAAAATTATAAATATTTGCTTATTTTGAAAAAGGCCAAGTTAAATGAGTTTGGACCACTTATTAATTTCCTAGGAATTTATTTGTGAGTCAAACCAAGTTGGTTTCACATGACATTGAACAGGGAAATTGTATAGAACTACTCGAACATTTCAGTTTTCATGGTTAAGAAATTTGAATTTTGGACTTTAGTTTAGATTTGAAATTTGAACGGTGTTTGAAAGCCAATGAGGATTAGTAATGAAGAGTGATGACATGGCATCATTAGTAGAGGGTTATCAGAGC
This sequence comes from Aegilops bicornis, assembly GCA_021605145.1. NCBI lineage: Eukaryota > Viridiplantae > Streptophyta > Magnoliopsida > Poales > Poaceae > Aegilops > Aegilops bicornis. The sequence continues at coordinate 651,326,723 of CM038674.1, forward strand.
TTAAATATCCCAAGGCGTCACAATTCTCCTCCACTACAAGAAATCTCGTCCGAGATTTAACGGGTGGAGTAAGGCGAAAAGACTCGGAAAGGACGGAGCTCAACACAAGATAGGTACCTGGGGGCTATCTCACGAACGAGGCATAGAGGCATATCTCGAGTTGAATTTCAAGAAAGTCATCGAGAGCAAGGCTAGAAGGTGCAATAAGAAGCTTCAAGCGGATGGACAATTGTTCGATGTCTAAAGCAGAGTGTGAAAGGGGGTTCAGAGCATCGAGAATAAGTATTGCATCTGATACCAGAATAGATCACTAGGAATGTGGCTCGTGAATTACATACGAAGGCAAGTGAAAAAGGATACTTCGGAGTCAAGGATGTACAGGAGTCAGGTTTCGATCCTGTGGAACTGTGGGCTATGGGCCCACCATGCGGTTCAAAAGTAGGAAGGACGTCGACATATTGCACGGTCATGGTAGCAAGGCATGTCAGAGGATAGCCTGTCAGTTATGTTGGCAACAACGTTGGTACCAAGGGCGAGGGACGAAGAGAACCATTTTCACCTTTCGTTGAGCGAGGCGGACCAATAGGCAAAGTTCTCGCCCATCGGGGTTACCGGATGTCGCCAAAGAATATTAATGTGGTCACACTAACAGAGTTGTAAACCGAGATGTTTCCATAAGCAGGGAATTATTTCTGCTTATAACATTTATAGATCACAAGAAAGGTTAAGCAAACCAACGAAAAGGAAAAATATGTTTATACACAAGATTTAGGAGTGTATCTTTCCGAAAGGAAAGTAGAGCATGATATACATGTTAGATCAACAAGTACATCACCATTTGGATAAAAGGGCAAGGGAATTCATGATGTTATCCATACAACGGTGTTTGGATAATAGAGCAAGAAACATTTGGCAATGCACTTCCAATGTTCTTATTGTTGTTCGGTGTACCACAGTCATGCTTCGAGGTAACATTAACATGGTGTTTCAAGCAAGATTGAATATCAAGGTCACAAGAAGTACAAAGGAACAATTCCAAGAATGTCAAGGAATGTAAGATATAACCAGAACATGACCAAGTATGTATTGGCAGGAAGTCAAGGATGGTGTCGATGACAACACGAATCATCGACGGGCAATGATGGTATTTCTCCTCAAGAATTTGATTGATATCTTAGAACAAGGCAGTATATTGATGGTGATAACGACAAATTTTGTCGAGAGGCTCTATGAAGATGCCATCGAGCAGCAATGACATCAAGCAAAAGGAATGATGAAGCAAAGGCTATTGGAACCATGGATACGACACAAGCTCGGATTCAAGCTTGTTGTTCAAGGTGGAATGATAAGATGAGGAAGATCGACGTAAGCTTCGCTCATCGTTGAAAAGTTGTGCTCCAGGAATAAGGACCAGGTAGCACAGTTCAAATTAGCACGATAATGATATACCCGATCAGGCTAGGAATGACTTGAAGGATTACTAAACTCATAAGCAACGAAAATTACTTAGAGTTATTGGATCGGAGTGCAAAATCGATTCACTTATCGGTGTTCTCGATTGACTAACAACTCAAAACCCAGGAAAATCTGAAATCGATGAGAAGCAATACCAGATGAAGAGTCGTAGGAAGCAAAACGGTTCTTTGTTATTCTTGAGATACTGGAGGGTAATACTCGACGGGAGATCAAAATAGAGGTTGCGAAGATGCATTTATCTACAGAAGACAAGTGCTTTAACTTGTCCGAGAAATGGAATCAAAGGGGAACAATCATGGTCAGAACCACGGTTGCGAAGGATCAAATCCTAGATATAAGATGATCTTATAACAAGGGGATAAGTAATTTTAAGAGAAGCTTCCATGATAAGATCTTCATCGTGTCCACGAGCATGAACACAAAGTTCAAGGTCGACTCCCACTTCTTCAATACATATCATTTCATTTACTTCTCGCTTTCGATGAAGTTGTAGTGTTGAAATTATATCTGGCAGAACACCAGAAGAGTATGACTCGTGAAAACTCTCGGGTTCGCACGGATTAGGGAAAGCATAGGTTCAACCCATAGGGACATATTGGGAACATATACCACAAGCTTAAAGAGTAAATAACACAAGCTCGAAGGTAGAGCATGGTTGACAAAAGGAGAGGATACAATTTACCAAAGGCATTGTGTATCAGGGGCAGACTCACGAGTTTAATGAATATGAATGACATTGCCGGATAATAATCCAACCAAGGATATGGCGATCCATAAAAGATCTGATGTGAGTATCGATACTCACCCAGAAGAAGAAAGAATGCAAAGGCATCGGGTTATAGACATAACTGGATAACTTCAAAGCTTGAACACAAAGGAATTACGATTTTCAAATCAGAAGATCTGAAGCAGAGGCTCTGATCAAAAGATAATTGAGTTGAATCGATACAGATCGACAATAAATCAAGGTTTGATTTGACAAGAACAAGGTCATGTTTGGAGTGACGTCTGAGCCGGAAGGATGAATGCTAGGATCTGATTGAGGATTACGAGCATTCGCGACATATTGGATCAAACAAGATGTTAGAAATATGGAATTAACCATAATGCAAGCAAACAAGAATTTCAACAACAATAGGCTGCTGAGGATTTTTGGAAGATCGAATGGTATTTCGAAGACTTTTGTGAAATACCTAAACAATTGGGGATGAACGAATCCCCGATAATTGTGAGGAATTATTCGTACACGTATTCAGGCGGAAAAGGAGCTGCAACGCAGCAGGCACAATGGATTCTCGAAATACCTGAAAGTATTACAAGGCATCTTGTAATAACAAGATCAACTGGGGATGACAATATGAACGACAGGTGTATGTAGTTATCCAGAGGGATTTATCGGTGATCACAAGGGTTTCGGGGAAACATCGGAGAGTAACTGCAGAATCTTCTGGTGCAGCAAGCGGTCATCGGTAATGTTGGGGCTCTCCGGGAGGAAGTGGGTTCGAGAACCTAAGTGTCGGCGTTAGTAAATCCATTTTAACCCGAATAGAAGAGAGATCAGAGTCCCAGAGTATAGACAAGGAGTAAAAGTTCCTAATACCACCCAATGGTGAAGTGGGCCCGTAAGACACACAACCATGTTAGTAAAAGTTTTGTAGTGACTAGACTCGACTTCAGCCAAGGAGTTGGAAAGGGGGCTACCTACAGGCAGTCTGCTCTGATACCAACTTGTGACGCCCTCGATTCAATCGTACACTAATCATACACGCAAATGTGTACGATCAAGATCAAGGACTCACGGGAAGATATCACAACACAACTCTAGAAACAAAATAAAATAATACAAGCTTTATGTTACAAGCCAGGGGCCTCGAGGGCTCGAATACATAAGCTCGAAAACACAAGAGTCGGCGGAAGCAACAAAGATCCGAGCATGAGACATGAGTTAGACAAGTTTGCCTTAAGAAGGCTAGCACAAAAGCAACATCGATCGAAAAGGCAAGGCCTCCCGCACTGGAGCCTCCTAACTACTCCCGGTCATCGGCGGCCTCCACGTAGTAGTAAGCATCGGCGGTGGCATCCGCTCCCGGGCTCCGTCATCCGTTGCATCAACCGGAAAGAAGAAGAAAGGGGGAAAAGGGGGAGCAAAGCAACCGTGAGTACTCATCCAAAGTACTGCAAGCAAGGATCTACACTACATATGCAACATTATCAAAGGAAAGGCGTATATGTGGATTTGCAAAATGCCAGAATAGAGAGAAGACCTAGTCCTATCGAAGACTAGCATCTTCTGGAAACCACCATCTTGCAGCAACCGAAGGGAGTAGAGTAGCATAAAGTAAAGTAGTAGTGTTATCAACCTCGGCCAGAGATCCTTTCTCGACTCCCTGCGAGAAAGGCATCCCGAAAGCCATACTATCCGATTATCATCACAATCAAATCCTCGTCACCATCCGGTTCTCATCACAAGTATCCGATTCTAGTTGTATCGATCGATACAACTCCAAGTGTCCGTTACCGTAGGGACGGGCTATCGATAGATGTTTTCTTCCCTGCGGTGCACCAACTTACCCACCACGCCGCTTAACTCCGTGGGACACACTTTCCAGGTCATGCCGGCCTCGGCCAAACAATACGCCGCAACCCGACACAGGATTAATAAAGAGGCCGACGCCGGACTAAACCTATGCCCCGTGGGTCATGGGCCATCTCCCCGTGAACTCCACCTGACGTTGCGTGGCGGCCGGTGAGCGGAACCTAGCTACCTCCAACAAAGGCGGTAACCACGCAGTCCAACCCGGCGCCGCCGGCCGACGTCTATTAAGCTTCTGATGTATCTGACGCAAACGCCCATACTATGCCCACGTGATGGTTAGTGCTATCGGGCGAGGCCCGCCGGATCAAATATCCAAATCGTAGTGGATTAGGAGCAGCGGTAACAAGCGAGACTCACGAAAGATGTGACCCGTTGCCCGTCTCGAGGACTTGCGGCAAGGGCTAGGAATGCCGACCACGCCTCGTAATTATCTCGCGGGCACCCTCCGTGTCAACCGACTCCACATCACTCGCAATTAAGCTCGCGCAGGTACCCCTCGTGGTCGACCCGTCTTTAGTAACATGGCTCGGTGTAAAGTCATAGTAACCATAGTAAGCGTGTGTCTAAACATCAAGGGAAAGCCCGAGGAATCACCCCGGTGAATTCCACTCGATGTAGCCATCAAGGTGAGCGTAAGAGGATTCACCCTCGAGGTCCACACTTGAGGGTTGCGAGAGAGTCGTGTCGAAGTGGTTAAAGAGGAAATCACCCTCGATGACCACGAAGAATAACTATACTACGGGGTTAATATCGGAAGTCTTTGTAGAGGTTTCACCCTCGGTACTCGATAGTAACCCGATGAGTGTCGAGCAACTAAGGGGAAGTGATGTGCGGTGTCGAGGCGTGGTCTTGATCCCGTTGATCGGGTCTTCGATTATCAATGAAGCGGTCGGGACAAAGCGGGGGTCAGCGATGGGTCACTATCCAACCTATACTAAGCGATTTAGGATAAGCGGTAAGGTACAACAAGAGGGTACAAAAGCGAGCTATGCATCGAATAGGAGCAATCAATTACAGTAGCAAAATCTAATGCAAGCATGAGAGAATGGAATGGGCGATATCGGGATGATCAAAGGGGGCTTGCCTGGTTGCTCACAGCAAGGAGAATTAAATCGTCGGCGTAGTCGATCACAGGCGACATCGGTCTCGGTCTCTGGAGAGAAGAGGGGAAAAGCGATAAATATAAAGCAAACATAGCATCACAAAGCGTAACATGGCAATATGTTGTCTTTGAGTGTGACCTAACGCATGGCTACACGATATAAGTGAAGGAATTCAGCAGGAATGTATTCCGGTTGAACAATGTCACACAGATGATGGGAGGGAAAATGTTCCATGTTCAAAGCATGCTAGAGGCATGTGACAATTTGAACGGACCGCATTTCCAGATTTGTTTGATTTTTTTGAGCAACTTTCATATAGAAAACATTTTTATCGAGTTCTGATTTAATTTCTATGAATTTTCAAACTTTATACAATTTTCTGAAATTTCAGCATTTATTTAAACCGAATTGACCAAGTCAACTTGACTGGTCAAAAGGGCATGGCGTGGCCAACATGTCACAGGAAGCAACTAAACTATTCTAGTTAAATAGATTAAGTAGCCTGAGAGTCCACTTGTCATTGACTTACACATTTTTATGTTTGTTTTATTTTCTTAAACTAACAATGGGTCCTGCATGTCATTGGCATATATTAGACTAATTAACCTAACCACTAATTGCTACTTGTTCCTAGTTAACAAGGGCTGCCTACTCACACGCACACACTCAACACACTCAGGCGCTCAGCCATGGCTGGCTGTAGTAGCAACGGCAACAGAAGCAAGAGCAGCAGCGCGGCAAGAGCAGCCGTGAGCAGTAGCAGCAATAGCAAGCAAAGCAGTAGCAGGTAGCAACGCTGCGCAGCAGCAACAGAGCAAGGGCGCGGCCGCCGCACGCAGAGGCGCGAACGGGCGTGGGCGGCGCTTGGGGAGGCATGGCCACGACGCAGCAGGGGAACCCAGAGCACGCACGGAGCGGGCGGGTCACGGGGCCAGAGCGGCGCGGGCGCGGCAAAGTCGCGGTGAGCGCGTCCGTGCAGTGAGATGGGGCGTTTGGCTACAACGTCGACGGCGGTGGATTGAGCGGGGAACAGGGGGAATCGGCGCAGCTCACCGAGAGGGAGGTCGGGGACGTGCTTGTGACAGGCGGGGTGGTGCGGTGGTGTAGATCGACGGCGAGATGCCGCGGCCATGGCGGAGAAACTGGCTCGATCCCGAGCATACGGTGCGGCTTGGCTCGGGTTCTTCGGTGGGGACGAAGGAGACGAGCGCGGGGAGGCTTCTAGACACCTTGGTGCAGCAAGGGGAGGCCGGCGGCCGCGATGACGACTATGGCGCGGCGCCGGAAGCTTCGACTCCTCTTCCAGATCGAGTGCGAGGGGGAAACGAGGGAACTGGGCGTCTAGGGTTTGTCCTGGGGCTTGGGGATGGTCTTGTACACCGCGGGGACTCGCCGGATGGTCGACACGGCGGTCATGGAGGCGTGGATGTGCGCCACGCACAGGTCTCTGCCTCCTGTACAGAGAAGAGGGAGAAGGCCCTGGTGGGCTTGGGCCGCGTACTGTAGCACTAGGCTTCTAGTGCACAGTGTGCACTTGGCCCATTTTCTTTTATAAGTTTTCTGCTTTATTAATTTCGTACTGTTTTCTACTTAATTGCCAAAGTAATTAAATTTAGTTCAACTTGAAAATTTGGCACATAATTAGTAGGCAATATTTTGAGACCACACACAATGTTTCACGTCATTTGGAAAATTATAAATATTTGCTTATTTTGAAAAAGGCCAAGTTAAATGAGTTTGGACCACTTATTAATTTCCTAGGAATTTATTTGTGAGTCAAACCAAGTTGGTTTCACATGACATTGAACAGGGAAATTGTATAGAACTACTCGAACATTTCAGTTTTCATGGTTAAGAAATTTGAATTTTGGACTTTAGTTTAGATTTGAAATTTGAACGGTGTTTGAAAGCCAATGAGGATTAGTAACAGTAAGAGTGATGACATGGCATCATTAGTAGAGGGTTACTGTTGCTTAAATACCCGGGCGGCCTCCGGGGGCTAGCATACCATCAAATCTTGCGTAGGCGGCCTCTCACAAGTCTGGAAGTGTTGTGGCGGTTGCAAATGCCCAAGACGCTGCGTCTCAAAGTGTCCCCCCCCTCAGACGGCCTTGCCACGCAGACTGGAGGGGGAAAGCAGACGCGTCGGGTCTACACGGAGTGGATGTAGCTGTGGGTTTGGCCGGATGTTGCTCCGGGTGTCCCTATGGGCCGAATCGACACAACCGGGTGGAGAGGTCCACTGGTCAAAGCCCGTCCGTGGGAAGTCAAAGGGTAGATCTCGTGGTCAACCGCTCGGGGTTAGGCGGGGACGGGGCCACAGGGGGTAACAATGCCACCGGGCGTCTCACCGCCCCTCATACATGCAGGTGGTGTGGTGGCATGTCCGAAGAGGCGGCGCTGCGTCTCCGGTGTGCCCCTCACACGGACGGCCCGCCGCCGCACCGGCTTTGAAGAAGCAGACGTTGGGTCTACACGGAGGGGATCTTCTTGTGGGTGTGGCCCGGATGTTGCTCTAAAGTGTTCGTATGGGTGACCTAACATGGCCGGGTGGATAGGCCCACCGTCAAATCCCGTCCGTGCAAAGTCAAAGGGTAGATCCGGTGGTCAAACGCTCGAGTTAGGCGGGGACGGGGCCACTGAGGGGTAGCAATGCCACCGACCGTCATCGGGCCCTCATACATGCGGGGTGGTGTGGTGGCATGTCCGAAGAGGCGCAGCGTCTCGGTGTGGCCCCCCTCACGAGCGGCGATGACACACGGTAGTAGGCGTTCTGCGGAAACAATGCGGCGTGAATATTATTAAATACTGGAGCGATAAAATCATGAGTTTTTTACATGACGTGGGCACATGTGCTATAGGACCGATGGTAATTTTTCATAATTTTTCGTGATGGAGAAGTATCTGAACACTTCCCTCTACGCGGATTGCTCTTGGCGTCTCTGGCTGTGGCGGCCTCCGAGGCCTAGCATACCGTCAAATCTTGCGTGGCGGCCTCTCACAAGTCTGGAAGTGTTGTGGCGGTTGCAAATGCCCGCACGCTGCGTCCTCGGTGCCCCCTCACGGACGCGGCCACGCACCGGAGGGGGAAAGCAGACGTCGGGTCTACACGGAGTGGATGTAGTGGGTTTGGCCCGGATGTTGCTCCGGGTGTCCCTATGGGCGAATCCGACCGGGTGGAGAGGTCCACCGTCAAAGCCCGTCCGTGGGAAGTCAAGGGTAGATCTCGTGGTCAACCGCTCGGGGTTAGGCGGGGACGGGGCCCTGGGGTAGTAATGCCACCGGAAGCGTCCGCACCGCCCTCATACATGCAGGGTGGTGTGGTGGCATGTCCGAAGAAAGGCGCAGCGTCTCCGGGTGTCGGCGGCACCGTCCGTGAGGGCACCCCGGAGCCCCAAGACGGGCGTCGCATGCATGAACACTTTCACATATGCATCGGGACCCGTGCGATGTTTGATGACATAGCTACACCCCGAATCCCCCAAAGAACGAGAATTCCTTCCAGTGTCGACCGTTTCCTCCGTGACACGGCGATAGCGATGTTCGTGAATGTGGGGCAATCGATATACCATCGGGTATGTTTTTTAGATAAGGCATAATTATCATATACAAAACAAAAATTATAATAAAGTAAAAATAAAAAAGAGTAAAAATAAAATAAAAAATAAAGTAAAATACCGTGTCTGCAGCGGCCGGGCCGTGCATACCTGTCACCTACGGAGGTTGTCCCACGGATCGTTGACGTGGCGTGGCACCTGGATCGCCGACGTGGCGGAGAGGGCCTATCTTGACGGCTTGGCCGTGAGGCATACCTCTGCCATCGATATGCTTAAACGGCCGCCGTTCTTGCCCGTCGGCGTAGGGTCAACGCCGTCAAATGGTCGGCCCGGCCGGCGGTGGGCCCGCGGATATGCCGACGGCGTGCCCTATCTTAAGCGGGCCCGTGGCGTACCTCAGGCGGTCCCGACGGCCTTGTCTATGCCGATGGCCCCGTCGGCATAGGTGGATGTATGCCGACGGCTTTTCTAAGCCTACGGCCTTTCCGTAGCCGTCGGCATAGGTCCATAGATGCCGACGGGGGCCGTCGGCATAGATTTGGCCGTCGGCAACCCCAGTTTTTCTGGTAGTGACGGGGAAATCTCATATGCTTACGTTTTCACATATCCATGGTAATACTATGCGCGCAAAATGATTATTTGCTAAATAACGTTCTTTTCCAAAAAAAAAAAAACAGCAGTCAAGGTTGCGGTGTGCCAGGTTTTGCATCCTGAATAAGACCCAGTCAACCAATGCTAGTGGCATGCATGCTGCTTCGTCATGGGGCTCAGCACCATCTCCACGAGCACTGCCTCTAGCATTTTGATGCATGTACCCTCCCGCACGCACATCTGTGCTCGACAAGTGAGGAGTGATCACCCTTGCATCCCGCGGACGGCGCAATGGAGGACCCTACGAAAACTATGGCAACGCCCTGATGGTTAAAAAATATTGCAGCCTGTTTCCATGGCAAAGAAATAGAAGTTGACAAAAAACAACGGGCATGGCTCACTGCATCTGCATGTACCACTGGATCGCAACCAAGTGGGGCCAGTTCAACAGATACCAAAACCCGCCAAAAAAATGGTCCTTGCTGCAATCAGACAGCATTCACGGCGAACAGTTTGAACTACAAACTCCCGCCCAGCAATGTAAGCGTCTTTGCCCAGCTTGTTCATTCAGAAGAAATCATGAGGAATTTTTTTTAAAAGCACACCCAATCAAATTATATTATCCTACAGTGATGGGTGAACGCATCACAATTTAAATGTCCATTAACCAAATTTCCAAGCTCAAAATGGAAAAAAAATATGGTTGCAGGTACGATGATTTTCAACTCCAGCAGGAAAGGGAAACATCATGACAAGTTAAGAAACTAAAGTATAACAATCACGCATACCAACACATTCCCCTTAACAAGAATGTCCTGATTTTAGTTATAAAAAGTTAGGCCCGAACGGTCCAGTTTTTTTAGTGCCCAACGCATTCCGTCGATGTCCAACCACCCCACAATTGGTACACTTCGGCAATTTTCTTGGAGCCTTCGGCAAATCACCTCTGTGAGGGCAGGTCGTGCATTTGTGCCCTTGCACTCTGCAAATTGTACAGAACCTAGACCTCTTCAAATGCTTTTCATAAGGAGCCTTGTCTCGACTTGTTGTTGGTCTCCCCCTCTGGCATTTTTTCTGATGCACACCCACACCTAAACAACTAGAATCACCATCTCCATTTTTCTCCTCAAGACCGGCATTTGCTTGGATCAACCCCTGTTGAGCGCTGGCTACCAACTGCTGCTGCTTCTCTCGCTCAGCAAGCCGCAAACCATCCTTGTCTACACTGAAAGGCGGCAGAGTGGCATGGACCTCCTTCATCATAGTCCTGAAAACTTCATAACATTTCACATTGCTGTCACCAAGTACCACACACTCAAGCGCTTACATGTACATAGTGTGATGCCTGAATGTATCACTCGCAGGAAGCCCTCTGTCTTTCTGGTACCTAACCAAGTGTCCAGGAAGAATGTCACGAGCCTGTCTTGTCCAGCACTTCATTATGTGCTTCTCAGGTATTTTTGCCAAACGGAAGTGTACCATCACCTGCACGAAAACATAGCCCACATCAATCACCTAATCTCATATGGACACAAACCACAAACACAAATTGTATGTCGGTACCAAAGACGATACAAATCTATAATATATGGCAACATACTAGGCCAGAATGTTTGAACGAGCCACATTCGCAACTGAATAAACTCTCATCCTCACTGACCTCAATTTTGAACTCAACTTAACTCCACTTCTCTCTGCTCGCAGCTGAAAATGCTCAGCTATCCGGGAAACAAATTAGCCAAACATAAAAAGATATGGACTACAACTCAAGTGAGACCATTTTTTGGTACAGCCATGTGTGTGCATTATGAAAATCCTCAAAAAGCACATCTCAAATGAAGCATCTAAATCCAACTCCATAATTCATATCCACATTTAAAAAGACCGAAACAAAGATCCATTCTGTGCATCCATCTCCATAATTATACTCCCAGTTAAAAAGACCGAAACAAAATCCAATAGACCACATGGCTACTCCAAAAACAGTCTGATATAAACCCAAACTCTTAATCTATATTGCTATTTGGAACGCATCAAACAAGCGAATCCATCACATTATCAATAATCCAGAGGCACATGTACACCAAATCAACATCCTTCGCTATCAATTCAGCACCCAAAACAAAACAATCCGACTAAAGCTTTCACCCGTTTGCACCGTATGTGCCTAATTAAACATCCAACATAGCCATTTGCTCAAGAAATAGTACTTTCTCCTAATAACATCTGACTAGTAAAACATCCATCATGCAGTTTCCCTAAAAATCCAACAAAGGCCTACTAAGAACGCACCAAGCAGTTTTGGTACAGTGAGGCAAAAGTCAACACTTGCTACTAATCACTGGTCCATCGATCGTGCACTTTTTTCTAAACGTAAATGATATGCCTCGGTGTTTCTCTGGCTAACCTCCACGTCCACCCGCTGGTCGCTTCAGAGCAAACGTCATATTTGGCTTCGTCTCCCACGGCGTGTGGCTTGCCGGCGACCACTCCCTCGACATTCAACGACGCTCATGGAATCCTGAGACTCCAGCGGGCGTACTGGAGCGCTCCACACTGCAGCTCCGTCAACACCCCGGCCAGAAACAAATCTAGCTACATTAGTCCAGATCTTACAAGAGCAGGACGACGACCCGGCATCGAAGTAGCTAGGGTGAAAGAATGGCGGGGCAGACTACACGTACCCGTTTAGCTCGATGCCATCGGTAGACATGGCGCCAGAACAGCTTTGCGACGGCGCCGCCGCCGCCCCCACCCCAGACGAGTGCGGTGAGGAGGATGGAGGAAAAGCTGTCGCGTGGCTCTGTTCTGATCCACAAGGGGTGCCGTGGGTGGTTGGGGGTGGGTCATCCGTTTCGATTCGAGGACCTGTGCTGTTTCGAACCAGCCCATGGCCCACCGTTTCTGGTGCAAGTCGTGTGAGCACTCGCAGCCGCGCGAACAGAATTCGTGCATGGGCCGAACATAATACGCCTATTCTTTCGCTAGTTGTATCCCGGACCGTATTTCACCCTATAGGCCTGGCGCAGCCCTGACCTGCGCTGACGGATTTCACATCCCCAGGCCCAAAAGGACGCGCCAGATAACGGCCTGCCTGGTGGTGCTCGGCCGCCATAAGCCCTCACTCGCTTCCCCTGCACTACATATAGACATGTTTCTATCACATGCATATATCAGCTGTAAGCCTGTAACAATAAACAAAATTACAGCTGGACCTCTGAAATCCGCCTCATACGCCCGGGCGGGCTGCCCAGTCAGATTTTCTCGAGCCAGACGGACGCCTCAGCAAACAGGCCTCAAACGCCCGGACTGACCTGCACCCCCCATATCCAGCCCAAATATGGGACGGATATGGGGTGGCCCGGGCACGCCCGGGCGCGCCCGCCTGACAAGCTCAGCCCACCACCGACCCCATGGATGTCCCACACAAAAAAACCGTCGGCATCGTCGGTCCGAAACCCTAGCTCACTCACTCTCCTCTCTCGCTCCGTCCTCTCCTCTCCCCTCATCGATTCCGATCGAATCCGGCACAATGTCGAGCTCCGGTAGCTGCTCCGACGACGAGGTGGATCCGGAGTATGAGCTTGCCCTTCGCATCGCCTTCGAGCGGTCCAAGGTGGACACCGGGGCCAGCTCCGGATCTGCAGCCTCGCCGCAGCCGCCCGCGCTTCACCGTCGGCGCATCTCGGACGTCGGCGCATCTCGGACGCCGGCGCTGGGCCCTCCTGGCCCATGGGCAGCTCCAACAGGCGGCCGACGCAATCGGCGCCTCTCGCATGCCGTCCCATCGCCCGTCATTTGCTTCCCCATCTTGTCCCCTCGCCCGGCCATTGCTACTCCCCTCGTAAGCAGCGATAGGTGCTTGTGCTCGCCATTGCCCGGACGCGCCAGACGGCGGAGTCGAGAGCCGCGCCGCCCGCCGTGGGAGGCAGCGGGCAAGGGAGACGGAGGCTGTGGAGAGCTCTGTACGTCGCCGGCATGAGTTACCGGCGGAGCTCGACGAGGACCAGCGGCTCCTCACGTGGTTCTACCGCCGATCACTTACAACGGCGTAGAAGGACGCTCGGCGGCTCCGCCGGAAGAACGCCAAGGCTCTTTAGCTTGCCATCGAGTAGTCCGAGCAGGAGGCATTGGAGAAGGCGAAGGAGGCGACTCGGCTGGCCAAGCTCAGGTGCCAGCAGGACCGGCCCGTCCGGCGCCTGAAGGGCCTCGTCATCATCGACTCCTCCTCCGACGATGACGGCTCCTGCTCCGACGAATCGGATGGTCCTCCACCAGCCGACAACGGGTACAGCTACGCTGGCGATCAGAAGGGGAAAGGGCCGGCCCGGAAGTGGTCGAGTTGATTTTAATTTCAAGTTTTAGATGTAGTATAAAATTGTCCGTCATTTATGTGAACTTTGGTGGATCTTTTGCTGAACTATTGTGCTATTTCTATGTCCGGAGCCGATCTACATAATTTCATCGACGTCGCATGACATAGTATGAATATAGGAGTTCGGATATGAGAGACACAGATGTGTACACGCGATTTGAGGAGTGCCCGATCACTATCTGTGGGTGCTTCCGCGGGCGTTTGAGGGCCCGGATTTGCCAAGTCCGGCTGTAATTGCTCTTATATTTTGGCAAGGACGGATAAGATAACAGCAGCCAGCAAAACGCAACTTGGTGGTAAATTGTTAATCCAACGCTCACAAAGAAAGCAGCAACAAGATCCTAAAAAGAAGCAGCAAAATGAAAAAAATCGACGGCTAGGTGCGGTCCACCGGGCGAGCAGCTCCTGGCGTCGGTGACATGGCCGGACACGTCTCGCCGCGCACCACCACACGCTTGGTGCAGGCGACACCGGCGACCCCCGCGCCGTACACAGCAGCAGCAGTGCGCCGCTGCCCCACGCACCGCAACTTGCCGGCGGGGCGCGGCCATGACACAAGGCATCCCATGCACGCGCAGGTGTCTGGTACTGTGCCACGCAGCTCCACCGACGTGCCATGGCCTGGTCCGGCTCCGGCCGAGAAGGAACCAACGTGCGCTAGACAAGCTGGTGATCGGCGAGGTGGACGGCGGCGCGGCAGAAGGGGCATGCAGCGGGAGGCGGCCTGGACCCATGGCACGGCGCAGGCCCAATGGAAGCGGTGCACGCAGGGGAGGTGCACCAGCACGTCCCCGCCCCGGAAGTTTTTTTTTGAATTTTTTTTATTTTCAAATTTATGAATTATTTTAACCTCTAATCTCTAATCACCACCCCTCATTACTGCTCAATTTATTCTCTAATCTTTAATCATACTAATCATCTAACTTCCCGAACGGTCATCCATCCTCCCACTCCCCCAGCCTGAGCACGCTTAACTTTCGGGTTCTATTCTCCTCGCTTTAAGTTCCAGATTGTTGTTTTCCGACAATAGTAAGATGTCAATCCTATTAACCCTCGAATTTTGCGTGAGCATGAAGTGACACATTTCACTGTTTGAGTTTGAAACTATTGTTTTAAAAAACAATAATTATTTAGTAACACTAATATTTCTTGAATAATTAGTTTGACCATTGTTTGACCACAGTTTGACCAGATTTGACCAAAAATTAATAACTGAAATAATTATTTAGTAACACTAATATTCTAGAATAATTAGTTTGACCATTGTTTGACCACAGTTTGAAATTTTTTCAATTTTTTCCACTCTAGATCTTAAAAGCCCAGTGACTTTTTTTCTGTTAGGTTTTTGAGGATTTTGAAAATGTTTAACAGGGTTCCCCCGATTAAATTTGGATGTAACTTTTCGAGTAGATGATTTTTCATATAAAAAACTTTTTCATCCGAGTCAGTATGCAAAAGTTATGCCCATTTTACTAAATTATAGAGAGATTTTGCAAATAAAGTCAAAATTCACATTTGCAAATTTTCCCAACAACTAGACCACATATCACATGGGAAATTTATTTTTTTTATTTTTTTGACATTTTCATCATTTTCTTTTATTTTTTTTAAAACTGAAAAGGCGATCCAGGGGGGGTGGAGTTTGAAAATGTGACCTTTAGTACCGGTTCATGCCATGAACCGGTACTAATGCCTCAAACCCCATTAGTACCGGTTGGTGGCTCGAACCGGGACTAATGGGCATCGCACCCTTTAGTCCCGGTTCGTGGCTCCAACCGGGACTAAAAGGTCCAGACGAACCGGGACAAATGGCCCACGTGGCCTGAGGCGCATGAACAGGACTAATGCCCCCATTAGTCCCGGTTCTAGATTGAACCGGGAGTAATGGGCTAATCCAGGGTGGACCAAAGCCCTCTTTTCTACTAGTGAGTGTGGCATGAAACCCTTGTAAAGCAGGTGGTTGTGAAGGATTTCCGGTCAGAGTAAGACTTCGTATTCCCACATTTAGGGCATGGACAACACATAAAAACCATTCTTCTTGTTTGCCTCAGCCACTTCGAAAAAATTATGCATGCCCTTAATGTACTCGGAGGTGTATGCATCACCATACATCCATTGTCGGTTAAATGCGTGCATTATATATAATTATGTGTGTCAAAAGTAAGAAAATCAGACAAGTATCTATCTAGAGTAAGAAAATCGACAAGTCTCTATCTAAAGTAAGAAAATCGAGAAGAAGATAAGAACAAGAGGCTTACCACGGTGGTGCCGGCGACGAGATCGGCGCGGGCGATCAACGGCGGAGAAAACGGGGACGGGGCGTGACGGACCGCTAAATCTAGACAAATCTCGGGAAAAATGGAGCTCCAAGGTCGAGCTTCGAGAGGAGGAAGCTTAACTAGTGTGGCTCGGGCATTTCATCGAACACCTCATATGCATAGGAGGTGAGCTAGAGCACCCAAATGCCCTCCCCTCGCCGGCCAGAAAAAATAGAGTGCTCTACCGCGGCGATGGGTATATATAGGCAACTTATTTGTCTCGGTTCGTGGCATGAACCGGGACTAAATCCCCCCCCCCTTCTATACCGGTTCATGGCACGAACCGGTACCAATGGCTGTGGGCCAGGAGCGTGGACCATTGGTCCCGGTTCGTGCCTAGAACCGGGGCAAATGGATCCAGACGAACCGGGACCAATGCCCACGAGGCCCCAGCCGGCCCCCTGGGCTCATGAACCGGGTCTAATGCCCCCCATTGCTCCCGGTTCGTGAAGAACCGGGACTAATGGGCTGGCCAGGCCCGAACCAAAACCCTGTTTTCTACTAGTGTATATTTCGTTTTCAGGCAGACGAGCACCGGCAAATCAATCTGAAGTATTTATCATAATGACACCATCTCAGCAAAAAGCTTCTTTTGAGAGTACCATGTCAGGTCTATGTGGTGTGGTCGTTCGTATGTGACACCACATGGTTATAACTAATTAATAATTCATAAACGTTGAGTTGCAAATTAACTGCATGTCATGTTCAGTTGATCATGCTGCAACCATGCAATCCATGGGCTACAGCTCAGGGCACTGCATGTGATTTCACATGATGTTATGTATAGGGGGTTGCATGTGGTTCGGTTGCGGAAGCAGACTATTGATTTTTTTTGCCACGCCTTTTAAAAATGTGATTTCAAGATAATTTTTTGCAAGCATTTAAAATTTTTGTTAATGTTTTTTCAAAAAAATTAGAATTTTTTATTTTTTATCAATTTTGTTTCGATTTTACTGTCCACCGAGCTCATTTGAGTTCGGGAGCAGAAAGGTACTTTCGGTTGTATGTGAATTAATTAGTTCCTGCGCGCCCATCACGGTCAATGTGCTAATTATTCCGAGACTAGTATAGAATCTGCACATCAGGTGCAAAAATAGAAAAATGATTCTGGAACGTTGGATTTGGGACGTATGGAACAAAATCGGAGCGGAGGGGTCTGTACTCATAAGTATATGATTTTGTGCAAAAATGTCCCTTCGCTCCCCACTAATCTGCTTCAGGTCCTTTCCCTCAAAAAAAAAATCTGCTTCAGGTCCTTCGTCTTCAAACGACTGATCTCCGTATAGCTCTCCTGCAGTCATGTTCCCCTATCGCTCGTCGACGGTGGCGGCTGGACAGATCTGGTGCTTACCTGGTGGACGACGACTACTCCCTGGGCAGTTGCTCACTGCCACCTCCCCCTCCCACTCCGGCTTCCAGGTCTCTTGGCTCCATCTACCGCCCATCCCGACGACCCGCTGCGCATCCTCGTCAGGAACCGGGCCGCCGCCGCCACGGTCTCCTCCACCCCGATGACCACGGGCTCCCCACCCGCTCAGCTGCCCATTTGTACCTTTCCGGAGCCAAGCTGGTAGTGGTCGAGTGGGCGGTGGTGCCTCCTCCCCGGCACTCCTAGATCCAGCAGTATCTCACCGTAGGCAAGCTGGTGGTGCTCGATCTGCTCGCCTTCTCCGCCTCGCAGGCTCAGCTTAAGGTCAGCACCGCTTCTCCAACTCCCCTGCCCCTCTCCCTCCTACAGATTTCTCTCTAATGGCTTCTCCCCTCTCATGTGCTGCTTAGTACTTTATTTACCGGTGAACACCTTGTATGGCTTTGACTGGTTTCATTATTGTTTAAACAAAGCATGTTGTTTGTTGTTTGTATGATATCCAAAAAGACATTGGTCTGAACATTGCACATTGTCAACAAGTGTCATCATAGCTCATATTTGTACTGTGATATGTTCAAGAAATAGCATATCTATCTCTGTCACATGACTGGCAACAACAACCCCTTTTAGAAGACTCAAAATCACATCAAGCTTAATTAGAATTCATCTCCCATTCACATTTTCTATCTCTGGTTGAAACAGCGGACCTATACAACTCTCTCTTGTGTGCTTTAGAGACAGATTGGGACGTAGTTTTTCTGCCCAGTACACTGGTAAGGTATACATCCGTAAAATAAAATGGGCGACCTTTAATTACGTGATTGGTTAGTCGTTTCAGGTCGTATTTTTTTACACCGGTTTTGCTAAATACACCTATATTCCGCGGTTTTGAAAACACTGCTCTGGCCGTCGTTTCTCGCTTGGCATTCATCTCTCTCTAATGATCGACAGTACGAGCGGACGTGTCGCCGGACGAAGCCACGGGCAATGGGACGAGGCATCGGCGACACTGACTGCGGGATTGACACCGTCTCTGCAGGTCCCTGATGTGGGTGTACCGCACTGCTTGGCGGTGCATGGCCGGAGCTACCGCCGACCATCAGGTTGAGGCGGCGAGGAGCAGGTGGCATGCAGACTGAATCAGGCGGAGAGCGCGGGCACTCGAAGACGTGACTCCTGAATGACGGCTGGACCACGGCAGTCGACAATCTGAAAATATCACCGGTAAAATACTGGTTGCTTCTATGGGATAATAAAATACACCGGTAAAGTATTTACAGGCGTATACGAGGCCTCCAATCGGGGTCTTAAGGAGGGAAAGAATTCTACTTGCTGTTAAACCCTAGCTGATTCTTCATAGAAAAACTTGTAACGCTCTGAACTTGTTGTGTGAAATTTTGATTGAAGCAAGATATTTTTTTTTTAGAATCTCTAGTCTCTACACACAAGAGCAGAAAATGGTTCTCTTCCATGTATTTGACTCATGTTTTTTGCTTTGGATCTGTGTGCGGACTTGCCTTTGTGCCGTCGTAATATATTTGTTGTTTCGTTGCTGTTAGAGTTTCAATTTTCCTTTTTTTAGAACCAAAATTCATGGGCGGCAATAAGAAAGTGATGGGATTGCAATGTCATATCAGTGCTCCAGAAAAGTGTTCCTTTTAAGTTTTAACCATGCATTTTTTAAAGTAATACTTGGTGTCCAATGGAATCAATCAGAATAACAACTTCAGTGTGATGAAGGATAGAGCATTTTTACTTTCAGCTCCTCCCCGTGCTTGTGATGGATTGGTCCATTATCTGTTAATTTCTGCATAACAAAATGAAGGACTGGATGCTAAGCTTAACATTATCATCTCTCTAGTTAGACAATCACGGTGGTAAAAATAATTTGGGGAATAAGAATATCTTTTTGTGCTAGCAGCGAGCAGATATGTTCCTGCTAGTACAATGTATTGTTGATGCATATTCATTTGATTAGCTCATGAGCAAATACTTTAGGTGCCCTTGCACGTCTTGTACTCAAACTGAATGATTTGTTTGGTGCCATCTTTTCCAGAACATGAAGACTGAAGAGCAAGAATCACTATAACTGGAGGCAAAGGGAATATTTTTTTTCTTTCATGTGCTATCAAGGTAACAAACCCGATGCAAGTTTTGGTAGCAATGTTTATTCAGCGGGCATCATTTCAGTCCTTCATTCTCGGGCTCGCTGTTCATGTACTACAAAATATCTCTTGTGTACCCGAATTAAGATAGATGACATACACTCAAATATTTCTTCCCAGGATGATCCACTTAGACATGTGTTCAGAAATTTGTGCTTGACATGTACTCTCATATTTGTGTTTGGGGTGGTCCAGCATGGGATGAACTAGGAACAGATTGGCTTAACCATATTATTAAGTTTTCTTACATAATCGGTGATCTAGTACAAGCAACTACTGTACAATTTGGGCATCGACGATGTGAGGATTTGAAATTGGGATAAAACGATTGGATATGAGAAAGCTGGGGTTCTTACTGCAAAAGTCATGTTTTACATCTAGCTGGCAGTAGGGGGGTTTTCGTGAAATGTACAATAAGTTGTCTGAGAGGCCTCCACTCCAATCTGTGCCGTCCATATTCAATCCAACAACCCAGGTTTCTTTTTTCTATTCTTCTACCATAAGCTCAGCTTTTATACTAGTTGCTCCCATAACATATTGAGACAACTAGGCGCCGCTCTCCTCTCCTCTGCTCTGTAGAATTTACTCGATCAGTGTTTCATCCTGCCATGTTACGTACTACTCCATCTCTATGTACCACTACATCTCTATGATGAAATCTACTGACCAGCATTTATGTACTACTCCATCTCTAATTAAGTACGCAACTGAAAAATAGCTGTGAGAGAATGATGGGGGAGCATGGTGTACTTAGTAGAGTAAGACTCTTTGTGATGGAGAATGCTTGGGACTGCTATAATCCGGAAAATAATCCTATACGACCGGGTCGCACGCCTTCGATCGGAAGACCCTCTCCCGCAGTTGACGCGTGGCAAAACGTATCTCAAAGCAATCCTTTAATTCCCAGTTCTGTATCTTTTCTTCTCCAGCCCTAACGCTCCAGCCGCCGCAACTCCTCTGCTTGATGCGTTGTTCACCACCGCCGCTTCATCCAGTCACACTCTAGGAGGGATGATGCTATTTACGGATTTGAGTTCTAGATGTGCTTGTGATTTGTGATATGGCTATTGCTTGAACACTTTGGAGGATAAAATTGCATCGATTTATGTCAATTTGTGTTTGTCAAATCAATCAATCAAAGAATACTGGAGAAAAATTAAGGCCCAACATCAAAACCAGTCTGGGTGTGTGGCCGTTGCTGGCGGAGGAAGGGGCGTCGAGGAGAGTGGCCATGGACGCAACAAACAGAGATGGGTTGGGCCGTCAAAGGTGAGCTTCCATGGAGCATGGTTGTGGACGGTGGGGGATAGCAGCGGAGACGGGGCGCCGGTTGTTCCAGACGGGAGGCTGGAGAGTTGCGACGCCTTCGATGAGGGAGCACCGGTGGCAGGACCATGGGGCGCTGGAGAAAGAGACTGGATGGGGAATTGGAGAAAGGAGACATGATGGACGCCGTTGCGTTGAGATCTGTTTTGCCACGCGTCGGACTCGGGAAAAGGTCTCACGATCGTATACGACCCGGTCGTATAGGATTATTTTCCCTATAATCCTAGCACCTATGCATTCAAGCGTAAAAAAAAAAATAAAGAAGGAAAACGGCCATGCTAAGCAGCCGTAGCTATGTATGCAAACGAAAATAAATGAACCAAAAGTGTGTGTACGCTTAAACCACCTGATCTTTTGACCAGTATGCATGGAAAGGAAACAAATCATTGATGTTATAACCATGTGGTCACCCCCATGCAAAACTCTCTCATTCACGTTGCCACCTCGCCTCCCAATCCCATGATGTTATAACCATGTCGCCACTCTCATGCAAAACTCACTCATTCACGTAGCCACCTCGCCTCTCAATCCCATGCACATGCACGTAGTCACATCTCACATCACTCTGAAATTCACGCCCAATCAAAGCCTGTACCCACCAGCGACAAAATAAAAGCAAATAGATACCATGCCGTCACCTGGAACATAGTTTGACAAAACAAACCACAGAAGAAAACGCTACGACCACACATCATGTACCAGCACTTGGGCATCCAGTTCATGAAAAAACTGTTTTTCTTAAGTTTTTTTTAGGTGATTTCAAAAGGAAAATATACACCTTTACCTTTTTAGTGGACACTTTACCTTTTCTAATTTGTGAAAAGACATGAAGATCTGGTACAAGGTTCTGAACATGAACGGCGACAAATAGAAGTTCACACAAAATAAAAAAAAACTGACACACAAATGCACCAGCGAAGTGTGGCCACAACTCAAATAACTAAAATAAGAAAAAGATATGTACATAAAAAATTATATACTACATAGATGCTTCACCGAGATCCACCAAACTCAAACTTAGCATGCGATATAAAAAAGTACTTCCCTTGTGTAATATGTATCGATTACTTCATGCAATAAAAAATTCCCTTTTTAAAGCACTTTAGCATCCACAATGCCTTTATGTTCATAAAAAAATCATTCAAAGTTTATGTTACTTAAATGACCTGCAAAAAATTAAATGAATAAGTAGTAACCAACCAATTAGCAAAATGATCAGCAGATGAGCGCATACATGATTTTAACATAGTATTGCGTGCACACCTCTATTAGACCACTTAAGACAGATTATTACCAACAAAATAAAATTTCACCCTGAATGAAGACTAATAAATAAAAAGAGAATTTTTTTAAATATATACTATCATATATACACTATTAACCATAACAAGGCGCGGCGGCACGCCGCGTGGGTATATGCTAGTATGTGCTACAGCGGGCATAAGCTGACATCCGTGCTCATCTTTTCTACCTTCGTCCCTGACCATACTGTCCTAATTAAGAGATAGTATATGACTATATTTAGATATGGGCCGTATATTAGGCACCACCCACACACACTGCAATGGTTGCTTCAGACCATAGATGAATGGTTGGTATGCCTTGTTCTCCATATCATAGAACACCGCTTGTTTGCCATCCTCGGAAAAACTTGGAAAATATATCCTATTCCCATGCCCTGCTTCCGGCGACACCATCGAGTATGACACCCTGAAATCAAGAAACAAGGCTGCACCACCGATCTCTTGCACCTCCATCCATGCCATCTCCTTGAGCTTGAACACCCGCGGTGGCTCGTCAGCGTTACGGATGAATACGGAGACTAGTTCCCCTCCCAGTTCAACCAGGTAGCAAAACTCTCTCCCCACATGGTGGTCGCCGTCAAGGTCCATCTCCACGTGGATCTGTGTCGCTCATCGGGTCAAACGTGGCGAGGCTGCCCTTTCTTCCAAGGCAATAGAACTTGCCGTGGAACAAGACGGGGTTGTTGTATACTTGTATGCCACCGGGAAGGGCTCCCCTTCGTAGTACTCGAGATGCCTATCGAACCACTTTGCCTCACCTTTCTGCCACCTAAAGACACTGACTGCTTTGCCGTCATCCCGGCCGACGACGGCGAAGAAGACGCAGTCCGGTGACGCCGGGTCCGCCAAGGACCACGACAGGCCCATGTAGTTGTATTTCCACTCGAGCATGGGCATCTCCACGACGTCCTCAGTGAAGGGGTTTATGATGTACATGTCGCATATGTCTGCGTTGGTCGACATGGCCACCCATCCGTCTTTGGAGAACCGGAAAATATGCTCGTCGTGTTCGTTTTCGACATCGTCGAATGTTTCAACCGTCATTTTGTACTGCTGTGCACGCAGAGGGTCGAACAGCTTGCAATTACCATCACGGCCAGAGTAGTGCAGGAGCCAAGGCCACACATTGGCTTCCTCAACTGGGTTGGACACCATGCTCCAGGACTTGCAGGCTGCCGGGAATCGGAGACGGTCCACCAAAGAAAGCCTCGAGACAACCAACTCCAGCAATTCTAGTGGCAGATCATGCCATGGCCGCGTATTCCAAGAGATTGCCTGCTGCTCCTCCTCCTCCTCCAACTTCAAGGTGGACTCTTTCAGCACAAGGCCATTAGTCAACAGCAGTTCCCTTTCTTCCACCACCGTTGCCAATGGCGGAACGGCCCAGAATGCTCTGCACCAAGGCTTGGTAGGTTGCGGAAGGATCTGTCGGTAGCTGATGGTGT
The DNA here is from genome assembly GCA_021605145.1 of Aegilops bicornis. NCBI lineage: Eukaryota > Viridiplantae > Streptophyta > Magnoliopsida > Poales > Poaceae > Aegilops > Aegilops bicornis. The sequence goes on from CM038674.1 coordinate 651,350,348, forward strand.
TGTCGTCCAAGCAGAACTTGTATAGCCTTTCGCAGTCGCAGCTCGACAAGACAATGTACACACAGTTACCCTGCTGCACCAAACCCCCTTCCCCTGGACGCACGGGCACGGAGAAGCCGTAACGCCCGGAGACGAGGAAGGCACGGTCGCCGCCGATGCTATCCACCCTGCTCCACGTCATGGACTCGAGATCCAGGCGGGACACTGTGACGCTGGTGAGTGTGCCGTCGTAGCTAAAATCCCCAAAATGTTGCGTGGCAACTTCAAAGATATCCCCGCACGACTCCAAGACGTAGTACGTGACCGTCCTGTCGTGTTCCTCTTTGCCGCCACAAAGAGAGCCCATCAGCCGCGCTTGGACCGTGCCGTCGCCTTCGTCGCCTATCACGATGAGCGTGTGGGCTTCACCGAACGAGTAGATCTTCCCTCTATGGCCGATCATAAAGGTTGTGAGACTGACGGGGGACTCGAGCCTGAGCCACACCTGTGAGACGCCGGGGCGGCAGTGGAGCAGGAACCTATCCACGTCGTCTTCTACATCACGTGCAACGGCGACCACCACGACGCAGTCCGGGTGCGCCGGCGATGTCCCGAGCGTCGCGCAGGTCTTTATGGATTCCATCGGCTCGTGCAGCGGCGGCAGCGGGATCTTCTTGGCTGGGTCGTCGTTGTCGGACGAGGTGACGAGGCGGAGGAGGAAGCATTCGGCGGTGGACTCGTCCAGCATGAGCAGCCAGTCGCCGTTGTGGATGCAGCCTAGGCACGTCTTGCCTTGCATCTCGGGAACGATCGTCGCGTGAGAGCTCCCGTCCGCCAAGTCGACGAACGTCTGCCGCTCCCCGCGCGTTCCCTGGACTAGCCATGGCCTGGTGCCGAAGCCCGACGGGACCGAGGGTTCAGCAGCCATGCTGTCGAGCTGTTCCACGGCCAGTTCTCTTCTGACCATCGAGAGAGAGAGAGGCTGGTCAATTATATAGTGCATCGATAGTACGAGAGGCATGAGTCCTTTAGGTCACCGTTTGGGCAGGAATCGGTGCACGGTTGGTAAGTTGCGGCATGCTGATGCTGTTTCCTTTCGGTTATTAAGAGATACGTCTACGTACGGCCGGATCAGCAACGTTCTGTGTTTTCCTTGCACAAAGATCGTTCATCACCCGACTAATACCAGCTGATATAATATGGAAAACAAAAGAGTTCTTGTGCGAACTAGGGTCTGTTAAGATGTCCTCAAAGATTCACCAAATCATGAAACTGCCGGTTTCCTTCCGCTAGCTATCGGTTCCGGCTCTAGGGTCGAGACGCCCCCATCTCCTCTCCTCCTCCGCGTTGCACCCGCGGGCGACCGGAGGGAAATACCTAGCCGCCCGCCTACTCCTCCCCCTCCTCACCGCTGCCTCGGCGCGTTGGCGGGCGAAGCCCGGCCAACGGCGGCGGCGGGGCCTCCCATCTTACCCCGCTCGGGGTGGCTAGGTGCGGCACTAGCACAGGGCACGACGACGCTTCCTTTGGAGCTGGCGGCGGCACGTGGCTTCTCGAGGCGGCGTGATGGGTCGTGGGTGGCGGCAGTTGTCCTCGCGCACCCAAATTATTCTGTATGGATTTGCATGAGTTTGTATGGATTTGTGATATGAGTTTGTATGAATTTGTAATATGATAATAGAGGTGTCCGGATATGGATTACATTATTTAATGAATGCCTGATAAGCGCATCTACGGGCATTTGAGGGGCCGGATTTACTGAGTCCGACTGTAAATGCTCTAAAGATGTGCGGGAAAGAGGTCGTCTGCCCAACAAAGACCACCCAGCGAACGACAGCTTTCAGCTGGGGTGGCGACACTCCACACTTTACGATTCGTGTTTGTCATCCGAAGGCCACCGATCGAGTCGTTTGCCGGAAGATGGTTAATATCTGACGTCAGCCAAATAACGTTCCGATGATAATAGTACCAACAAGAATAGTAATACCTATTATTAGGGACTGCCTATTCGACTGAATTTTATTTTATGGTCAGTCATTTGTTTTCCCGAACCACCTTGTAGTGCCAGGTGAGTATACATGCAAACCATGGCTTTGCCGGCTAAAACTATGCTAGGCGTGACGCAAGAGCACCTACATGCAGGCACAGCATGCAGGCACACACATGCGCCACACATATGACGTGTTCATCATTAACTTTTGGGTTCTGCCGATGGAGCAAAATAAACACTAAAACTAAAAAACCTTTTTGAAGGAGAAACTAATTTAGGGCATTGATATTATCTCAAAGCAGTAACAAAATGGGAAAAAGGGGCAACTATGTGTTAGGTGTCTAAATTTTCTCGGCGTTCAATCAAATCGCTCTCCACTATTCGATCTAGATCCAAAGGCCTAGCTGGCTTCTTCACCCACCCTTTTCTCCCCGCATAAGAAAACTGAATTAAAAATCACAAATTCAAAAAGGAAAAAAAATATTATTCAACTATGTGTAACATAATAGAACATAAAAACTTATACTATACTCCCTCCTTTCCGGTTTATAGGGCTTATCTCAAAATTTTAGTTTTTTCATTTTATAAGGCTCAATTTAGTTGTTCCCCATCACATGTTCAGATTTTAAGGTGCATTAAATCATTGCATGCAAGTATTAAGATAAGATTGACCAACGCATGTAATTTAGCATGCATGCATTGCAATTAATGCATTGATAAACATACTTTTTTGAGAAAAACAAGAGCATTAATTGGGTGCTTTTGCAAACTACAAAAAGTATTCCACCACTCACCATCTACCTTGGTTGGTGAGATTTTTGAATTGAGCCTTATAAACCGGAAAGGAGGGAGTATCTAGCCTTCTGTCCCTATACTTATATACTAGAATAAAAATGAAGAAAATAAAATAAAATGAAACTATACCCATGTACTTATAGTAAAATTTAAATAAAGAAAACCGAAAATAAGTTGTGGAATTTGCACAGAAATTGTGTTTTTTATACAATGCAATAATAAATATATAATAGTGGAATTTTCACCGAAAATAAGTTTTTCAACAAGAAATGAATTAGTGGCATTGGTATTACCCTTTAAGAAGAAAGAATATTAAAAAATAAACAAATAATTGCAAAATTGCAGACACGCACTTTACAAAAAGAGTTGCATTTTTCTATACTATGCAAGAATAAGCATATAATAGTCAAATTTCTCAAAAATAGAAGTTTGCTGAAAAGAATTGAATTAGCGACATTAGTATTACTCGTAAAAATAAAATAAAACTAAAACTAAATCAAAATAATGCAATTTTCTAAGGAATAATGAACCAGTGGCATCGGTATTAACCATGAGGAAGAAAGAAAAACTGAAACAAAATTAAAATAATAAAATTTTCTAAGGAAGAATGAATAAGTGGCATTGGTATTACCCTTAACGAAGGAAGAAAATGAAATAAAAACTAAATTCTTTTATTGTAATAAGACATCTCTTAGTCGGACGAATGAGCCTTCGGGCTATCTGGTCTCTCATCTTGTGAACAATACAATGCCTATATTAAGTCAATAAAGCTAGCTAGCCACGATGGCCTTCCAAAAAAACAAAATAAAGTAGAAACTAAAAATTTAAAATAATGAAGTTTTCTAAGGAAAAACAAATTAGTGGTATTGGTATTACCCTTTAAAAATAAATAAAATGAAAAAAATAATGAAAATATTTGCACACAAATTACAAAAAAAAATTGTCCTTTCTTATGATATACAAGAATAAGCTTATAGTAGTGGATTATTTTCAAAGAAGAAGTTTTCTAAGAATGAATGAATTATGGTACGATTATTACTCTTTAATAAGAAAAAAAGAAAAAGGAAACAAACACATGCAAAAAATGCGCCCAATTCAAATACATGGAATACAATTCCCTTCATCTTCATTTCTATTTCCGTTGATTGATGCTTGCATGTCCATTGCATATGAATGTACATTGATGCCTTCATTTTTTTTGTTGGCATACCAAGATTTGGAAGCATTCAAAGCCCAACATGAAAACAAGCTGTTCACGCTCACCCATTGTTGGACAATCATTTGCAATGACAAGAAGTTCAAGGAGCAATATGCTGCCCTCAAGAAGAATGAAGGGCCGGAGGTCGTCGTTAACCATGGTGAGGGAGAGAAGCGCCAGAGAGGGATTACGAACTCCATGAAGGACGAGAAGTGTGATGCGGCAACACTTGTCTTGCAAGAAACTTTGCAAGGCATATGATGTCCCAAAAGGAAGCAAGAGAGGAGAAGCATCGGTAAAAGAAAGAGGAGGAAATGAAGGTCTACATACAGATACTTCAGAAGGAGGCGGGCATGCAAGCGAAGAAACTTGAGATAGAGGCGGTCAATGCCAAGATCAAAGCAAAAGAGGTGACGCTTTCTTTCATGGCGAAGGTGGTGAAGATCATGATGGTGGACTTGATCAAGGTGTCCTCGAGAAGAAGGCCTTGGTTCGAGAAGAGGCAAAATGAGATGCACGAGGTAGATGGTTGATTTATGGCCGAGAACGCCATATATTTTGTATGTCAACATGTGTGCCGACATGAAACCATAACCGAGATGTATGGCGTGTGGTTGAATTATGTTCGTCTTTTTATGTGCTGGCAACTCTGCTGGCCACAGGCAATTGTGCAGACAACTACGGTTTTCTTTAAGGATGACATGGCTGCTGGCATGAACTGTGGCTGCTTGCATTTTCTTAGATTAAACTTGATTGTCAAAATTTTAGACGTGGACGAAAAATGCATTGGCCGGTTGGGCGCACCTATCGGACGTGGGCGGTGAGCGCGCTTCCAACTGACCCAAATAGATGAAAAAGGTCAAAATCCGCGTTCGTTTGCGTTGGTGTGGTGGAGTTGCCCTAAGGTTGGTACAAGATACGAGTAGCACGGCCACATCTTACCCGCCTAGCAATACATTTGCCTCAACAATTTTCATGTTGATATAAAACTTAGTCGTTCCACGAGGGAAACTAATTGAGAAACACTCCTTTTGCAGCCTTTTCAAGGGTCACTAATAATTCCCAAGTGCAAGGAATCATCGTAGCAATGTCCAAAGGTGGAAATGATAAGTATGGAGTGTTAAACCCACAAGGAGCTAAAGGTAAAATCAATATTCTCTCAAGTCCTATCTGCTACTGATACGACTCTACGTACACCGAACGTTTGCTTTCATCTAGAAACGAGAAATAAAACTACGTTGTGGGTATGAAGATGATAACTTTGCATGATATCGGAGAACTAAAATATAAAAGTAGGTGCTGTTAATATAAAGTTAGAATGTATTACTATATATTATAAATAGCGAGTGTGGAATAATGATGGGTCGGTGTGCGGAATTGTCCTAGGCAATTGTTAACAAGATCGGTAGTTGTCATTGCAATTTAATATGAGGGAGAGGCATAAGCTAACATACTTTCTCTTCTTGGATCATATGCACTTATGATTGAAACTCTAGCAAGCATCCGCAACTACTAAAGATCATTAAGGTAAAACACAACTATAGCATTAAAGTATGAAGTCTTCTTTATCCCATACGCAACAACCCCCTTATTCGGGTTTAAACTTCTGTCACTCTAGCAACCACTATAAGCGAATCATGAACGTATTGCAACACCCTACAGCGGGAACCCTTCACGTGTGCACGACACGGAAGGCATCATAGTGTTGGGGAACGTAGTAATTTCAAAAAAATTCCTACGCACACGCAATGGTGATGTATAGCAACGAGAGTGAAGAGTATTGTCCACGTACCCTCGTAGACCATAAGCGGAAGCGTTACACTACTAGGAAAAGGCCTACTAATGGCGCATTACCAGTGCGCCATTAGTATCACGCCACTAGTATTTTTTACTAATGGCGCACCACTGGTGCGCCATTAGTATCTGGTATACTAATGGCGCACCATGCAGTGCGCCATTAGTTTTGCCCACAGTGCGCCACTAGTGTATTCTATACTAATGGCGCACCACATGGTAGTGCGCCATTAGTAACAATTTTTTTAATTTTTTTTCTTAATCTCAGGTCACTATTTCACCTATGAGATATCCAACACATATATATATACAACAAGCATCCATATAACAATCATAGCCAACACACAAGTTCCATCATATATACATACATAGCCAACACACAAGTTCCATCATATATACATACATAGCCAACACACAAGTTTCACATTGTTCATCCAACACCGTTATCCATCAATTCACAAAAGTTTCACATTGATACAAAATAAAAACACAAATGGAAAAGAAGCACTCCATCCATGCAAGCTTCCGTGAATTTAATTAAATCTGCAAAATGATAAACAAGAAGTTAGAAGAAGAAAAAGAAGAAGACTAGAAGAATACTAGAAGAATACTAGAAGAAGAATAAGAAGAATTTTGGAAAAGAAGAAGAATAAGAAGAAGACTATAAGCTTATTATGTAAACTTGATCATTTTGTGCTAACATAAGTTATTTTGGAGCTAACCTATTGGAAACTAAGCATATAAGCTCTAAGTTTGTATATTAGAGCCAACTTAGGTAAAATGAAGCTAACCTATAGGAAACTAAGCATATTAGAGATAACATAGGTAACTAAGAATATATATATCATTTTGGATATCTGACATACCTGACAAAGTTCAGTTCTCATGCATTGTTCTTCTCCTTCTCCTTCCTCAGCCTGATGCGCCAAGAGCGGCGAGGCGGTGGAGGCGGTGGAGGCGGTGGAGGCAGTGGGATGTAGTCTTCTACCACAATTGGCGTGGTCATGTCGCCTGGGATCGCCGACGCCACCATCGGTGCGTGGTCATTGTCAGGCACCACCACCATCGTGAGGCCACCTTCAGGCACGACCATCGCTAGGTCATCCTCAACCACCTCCATCTCTTGCCCATGGTCAGCCACCACCATCTCTTGCCCTTGGTCAGCCACCACCAGCGCTAGGTCATCCTCAGCCTGATGCCCATCATCATCCTGCAGCTCCTCATCCCCACTCTGCTCCTCTTCTCCGCACTCCAGTCCGGATCATCCTTCTTGTTGTCTATGTTGCTGCTAGAATCGCTGCTGCTTTCGCTACAACCAGAATCGTTCTTTGCTTCGCTCTACAGCCATAGTCGCTTTGCTTTGGCTGTAGTGATGTCATTCTTCTGCTCCCATTACACATACAAAATGCAACAATGACCGTTAACAATCGATGTGAGACAAAGCCAAATGTAGAGAAATAAGAAGAGGCGAGCGTCTGGCATCATCATCGTCGGTAATGGCGCATCACGGCTTTATAGTCGTGTTGAACACCTTCACGATGAGCATGGTGGCGTCGTCGTCATTACTGAAGAAGGAAGTACCCCAACCGCAGATCGTGAGCACGGTAGAACTTCTCCCACCCACGAGACAAGTACATGTGGCCCTCCTTGATCACCAACTCCACATCCCACCTGCGAAATCCATTTGCCGGCTGTCGCAGCTTCACATTATTTGGCGGATCTTCACCCATCGGCATGTTCATAAAAGCTGTCGGGCAGCCTCTGCAGTTTGGGACAATGAGTGATGTAGCAAACAACATATATCATAATGAGATGGGTGAAGGGAGATCTCTCGTTTATATACTGCGTCATGGATGATCAAGTCTCAAGTATGATAGTGAAGAACTCGGAAGCATTCAACTCGTACTGCGGTGTCGCAGAGCGGCGGTGGCTGCTTCCCGCCATCTCTGATAATTAAGCAGCAGAAGAGACCAATTAGTACCCTTACAACAGATCATAAAACATGCATGATGCCCATCATGCATCATTTTCTAACCAAGGCATAGCTCAGGAAAACCACTTGCTTTGACCAGAACTAGCTGATTACACCAAATCTCATGGTAAAATTAGCAAGGCAGAGCATTTCTCTTACATGACCATAGCAAGAATGACACACTCCCCTAATTATTTTGCCTTCCACTAGGATGAGCACTTAATATGGATTGATTGTGCTTTCATTTTAAATTTGCAGGTAAGAACAATGAACTTATAGAAACTCCTTAATATGAATATTATACCGATGATAAAAGAAGTGAGACAAGAAGTGTCTGCAGCCTTGAGTAGATTCCCGGGACCTGAAGGTTGTTCACCCTGCTCATATCAAATATTATGTTGTATTAGCAGCAAGTAGGTGTAAACTAACCTATAGCTGGAAACTAAACATATAAATGGTTGAAATACATAATTCTAGCTGTAAACTAACCTATAGCTGGAAGAAACTAACTAGAAAAAGTGAAACATGGGAGGAACCTGTCATGGGTTTTAAAGAAGCTGATTTTTGAGGGGTAAGAAGCTGAATTGGTCATTCTCCATAGAAATCATACCAATTCTAGCTACATGGGGGAGCTGCTAATTCATCTTCACCAACCAAATTCAGTGAATTAAGCACATAATCCAGTCAAGCTAGCTATCTCTACCAATTCTTTGATACTTCAGTTTTAAGCAAGCATCACTATGGTACTCCAAATCATTAAGTCAAGCTACTATAGTGCAAGCTAGTGCTACTGCATCAATGGCCATGTAATGCTTCTGGGGCCTAAGTGGATATGTTTATATGCAAATTGACCATAAAGCAGTGATCTGCACATTGGTCCACATGTCTGAGTCAACTAACTTGGGACATCTAAGTAGGATCTTCGACACAAACAGTACATCCCCCATGGTCATGGAAGCAATTGACAAGCGTCGACAGATCAGATCAACAACTACGTTCGTTTAATACAAAAAATCAACTAGAAATTCAACAGACACAATTAAATAAAGTAATTTTACAATTATATTAAGTAGGACAGACAAAAGGCCAAGTAGCACAAGGGAGGAACATTTTTGCAAGAACATCTACACGGTACATGCACACTTACATGCGGCTACACTATCTAACCTTTCCTACTCCTACTCCTCCCAACTACCTACACCTACCTATGGCCAAGCAGGCCAGGGAGGGACACACACACAAGCAACATTCTTCTTGGTGCTTCCATTTTCGCGTCAGGAACTGAAGAAGAAGAGGGACGCGCCGGCACATCTTCGGTCATCAGCAAGTGTGTCGTCGGTAACAAAACGGAATTTCAAATTGCGGCTCACTCCTTCTTTTCAGCATTTTTTTTGGTAACTAGCGTAGCATTTGAAACTAATGTTCTCAACCCTGAACTTCCTTTCTTGATCACCCATGACAAGCATGGAGGAGCAGGTAAACCAACTCTGCTATTCGAATCGCATCGTTTTACAATTGAAAACAGGTGAGTATGGAATCAGTGGCATGTATGTATAGAAACAAAACAAAACTCCAGACAGAGCTCAAGGAGAGCGGTGTACAGGGAAGCCGTGCGGTCCAGCCAAGCAAGTTATGGCACCTCCAGACAGAGCTCAACCAAATTGGCAACAATTTGACCAGAACCCCAAGAACACCAACCAACCCCTATCCTAATTTCTCCCCTAAATTATTTCATTCAGGTTTCAGCTAGCAGCAAAGGAAGAGCAGGCTAGTGAGTTGGCGGGTGGATCGGCACCGCACCTGGGGTTGGGGCCGGGGCGGGAGCGGGCTGCGGCTGCGGCGGGCGGAGGTCCGGCAGCGCTCCATTTGGAGAGGGAGGAGGCCCGGCCGAGCAGAGGCAGCAGGGGCTGCGGTGGTGCGGGGGCGCGAGGCCTCGTGTCGTCGCCGTGGGTGCTAGAACAGTGGGGAGGCGGAGGGCGCGGCGGACTGGGAGGAAGGGAGGGAATGGGGAGGAAGGGTGGAGAGGGAGGAAGGAGGAAGGAGGAGAGGTACCTGGGCGGGTGCGGCCGGTCGCCGGAGGGGTCGGGGTCGGCGGCGGGGGTGGATTCCGGCGGGGGTCGGGGCGGCGGCGGCAGGGGACGGAGAGGACGGAGGGGGCGGCAGCGTACGGTTGGGGCGGAGGGGGCAAATTAGGTCGAGTGGGGAGGAAGGGAGGGAGGGGAACGGGTGGAGTGAGGGGGAAGCTTACTAATGGCGCACCGCGTGGTAGTGCGCCATTACTAGTTAGAACTAGTAATGGCGCACTTCTACCAGATCGCCATTAGTATGTATGGAAAAATGGAAAAAAATAATAATACTAGTGGCGCACCCTGTTTCTGGTGTGCCATTAGTGTCTTCCAGACTAATGGCGCATCACCAACAGGTGCACCATTATTATATAGTAGTGGCGCACTACTTCCATGGTGCGCCATTATTATCAATCCTATCTATAGCCCCTTTCCTAGTAGTGTTATGAAAAATCACTACAAGAAATATGTCAACTAGTGACCTTTTGTCAGTGACCCTGGAAGAATTGGTCATAGATCTATGACTATTTCAGACCAATTGGTCAAAAGCTGTTCGAGGGGCTCCAAACCCTAAACCATTGCGACCATTTTGGTCAGAAAGGTCGTAATTTCCTTACACGAAAAGGTCACAAAGCAAACAGTTCTAGTCCGCTGCCTTATTTCTAGTTGTTAATGACCAATATAGATGGTCATAGCCTTGTAGATTGTGGTAGGTTGTGATGACTAGGCGTCATCTCATCAGTTTTGCCTATGTGTCATGTCCATGTGGCGGTTTTTGCCCTAGGTTGTGAAGCAACCTATATTTCTGTTATTCCCAAAATTCCCAAAAAAATCTCATAAATTCTTTGGGTCATATCTTCGTCAAATATGTAAAAACCTTCATTGCCTAGTTCAAAAATAATTCAAAAATATTCATATTCCTATTACGATCGGAGCAGCACTTTGTGAAGGAAGTACCACTTTGGCATGTCCAAATGGTATCCATTTTCTACTGATGCTTTCCTATGCCCAAATAACCATCCTCCACCAAATGCTAGCTCAATCCATTCATTATTTTGAGCCCAGCTTCAACATTCGTATTTATGTCCAGTGTGGTACTTTGTAAAGCAAGTACCACCTAGGCTCCACCTTTTGAGGTGAAAATTTGTGAAGACGGTCTTCTTAGTAACTGATCATCCTCAGCCAAAACTCATGCCCATTAGCCATGTGCATTTCCCGTACCGCAAATCAAACACTTGGCTGCTTATTCATGTTTGAGCATCGATCAGTCTCCTCGTGAGAAAATTATGTTGTGATTTTCTTCCTAGCACCTACTTGGGGAGTGCCCAACCCACTAGACATGCCTAGGCCGCCCAGAACACATGGCAACGCCACGGTCACGCGGTGACCACGCGGAGGGCATGCGAGCTTACGCGCTCTAGAGTTGGGGCCCTCGGCCACCGTCCAAACCTCGATATCTCGCCATCAAACCATGTATTTCTGATTAAATAGATACTTATTTACCTAGAAATGCTTTTTGGAAAAAATAAAGAGCAAACTATGAGGCAGCTGCAGTTCAAATTTGACCCGCTTCCAACTGAATCGACGGCAATTTGTCTTTTTCACCAGAGGTGGATCGAAAATTTTGACACCCAACCATTTTGTCAATTGTGCATTATATATGGCCTAGTATTTTAGAAAAATGATTTGGTCCATTTTTGCAACAATTATTTGGTAGTTCCTTCACAAAAAAACCTCCTTTTGGGCACTCGGAAAATGAAAAATGAATTTTCCGTGCCAAAAAAAAAATGAAAACTTCCTTAGGCAACATTGTTTGGAATTCCAAGATGTACCCTTGTGCATAATATGAGATCATTTTAACAAACTATGCCATGAATGTGGCCATAAGATTGATCATTTGGCTTGAAAGACATGAATCTTCACGCATGATAGCTCATTTCTGAGAACACTTTTTAAAAATAATTTCCGTATTGCAAGTTTATTATTTTTTCTGGAAACTTGGTCACATATATTGACACAATGCGAAGGTTTTCCAATTTTTTGATTTTTTTTGAATTTTTTAGGCCCGTTTCAAAATGCAGTCAAAACGGCGGGCTTGACCGTTCCTACCTAGTGGTTGAATATTGGAATTTTTTTTATGTTTCTCTGATTAAATAGGTACTTATGTAACTAGAAATGATTTTTGGAAAAAATAAATAGCAAACTACGAGGCAGCTGCAGTTCAAATTTGACCCGCTTCCAACTAAATCGACGGGAATTTGTCTTTTTCACCAGAGGTGGATCAAAACTTTTTACACCCAACCATTTGGTCAATTGTGCATTAAATATGGCCTAGTATTTTAGAAAAATTATTTGGGCCAATTTTTTGACAATTATATGGTAGGTCCTTCACAAAAAAACCTCATTTGGGGCACTCGAAAAATGGAAAATGAATTTTCCGTGCAAAGAAAATGAAAAATTCCTTAGGCAACATTGTTTGGAATTCCAAGATGTACCCTTGTGCACAATATGAGATCATTTGAAGAAACTATGCCATGAATGTGGCCATAAGATTGATCATTTGGCTTGAAAGCCACGAATCTTCACGCAGGATATCTCATTTCTGAGAACACTTTTTTAAAATAATTGCCATATTACAAGTTTGTTATTTTTCTTGGGAACTTGGCCACATATAATGACACAATGCGAAGGTTTCCCAATTTTTTTTATTTTTTTTGAATTTTTTATGCCCGTTTCAAAATGCGGTCAAAAGCAGTGAATGACCATTCCTAGCTAGTGGTTGAATCTTGGAATTTTTTGGTGTTTCTCTGATTAAATAGGTACTTATGTACCTAGAAATGATTTTAGAAAAAATAAATAGCAAACTATGAGGCAGCTGCAGTTCAAATTTGACCCGCTTCAATTTGAATCGGTAGAATTTGTCTTTTTCACCAGAGGTGGATCAAAACTTTTTACACCCAACCATTTGGTCAATTGTGCATTAAATATGTCCTAGTATTTTGGAAAATTAATTTGGTACAAATTTGTAACAAATATATGGTAGGTCCTTCACAAGAAAAGTCATTTTGGGCACTCGGAAAATGGAAAATGGTTTTTTCTTCCAAAAAACTCATTTCTCATGACATATTTTTAAAGATATTTATCTTATTTCATGTTTGTTACTTTTCCTGAAAACTTATTCACATTTGGTGACACAATGAGAAGGTTTTTCATTTTCTTTTTGAATTTTCTCAGGTCATAAAATAGCTGATATGATTTTAACACGCTATTTTTAGTCAACTATGACCAATTTAAATGGTCATAACGTGGTACTGCATTCTGATTGGTCCGTGGACGTCTCACGCAGATCGTGCATGGAAAGCCGTTAGATGCTCGCGGATCCAACGGCAGTCCTCGGCCCACCACACCAACCCCAAGCCCACCTAAGCCGAAACCCTAGCTCTACTCGTGGATGTTTTCCATCCACCCCCCCGCCTCACTTTCTCTGCCTCCTTTCTTTCTCTGCCTTTCGCTCCCTCACGCACCCACAATCCCTCCCCCGAAACCCTTGCTGCCGCCACCTACGCCTCTTGCTCCGGCGTGTTCCGGCGGGCCTCGCCGACTGTGCTCCGCCCTCTTAGACGCCCACCAACCTAGCCGAGCTCGGCGTGCCCTCCTGCTCAAGCTGCTCCAGCCACTAGCGGCGCCTGCCCGCCTTGGCATCCAGCGCCCGCCGCCCCTAGGTCCTTCACCAGCGCGGCCTGCCGCAGCTCATACACCGCCTCCTCGTTCATCGTCCGCGTCACCACCAGGCTCGGCCTCGGCGCCGCGCCGCCCCTCGACCTCCATGCCACGGCGGGGAGCAGGCCACCGCCCATGTGTACTTCAGACGTCGCATCCACCACCTTCGTCGCCAGATCCAAAGCAGGTGCACGCGGATCCAGCTCCTCCGTCGCCATAAGCTCGTCTCTTTCGCACGGATCCACTCGTCTGATCCCGTGCTCGCTGCAGATTTCGGGCGGAGATGGAGGTGGCGCTGCAGGCGTGTGATGCCGCGGACTGGGTCTACAAGGGAGAGGGCGCGGCGAATCTCATCCTCAGCTACACCGGCTCCTCGCCCTACATGGTATGCTCTGCTCTGCCCTGCTCTGAGTAGGCTCGTTATGTTGTGCTGTTGGGTACTACTTAGCTTTCATGTATTTACTGCAAGATTCTGGACTTGGTATGATGCGTTTGTCCCTGCCTAGATTAATTGGTGTACCGATCGGGGAAGTTGGTGGCCTAGAATCAGAGATGCTAGCTTGTCCCCAGTGCTCTGTTTGATAATTAAGCACTCATCACTGTAGCAATCAATAAATTATGTGTAGGGCTGCCCTCTTAATTTAGGCATCTGCTTCCACTTTATTATTGAAACATGAGAGCAGGGGTCAGGCGTAGCTCTTTGTTACCTACCAGTTTTTTTATCCATTTCTAACCAGGAAACAACCATCCTATCTGTAGTTGGTTCCCCTGATTCCCCATTTTTCTTCTGTATGATACATTTAGAGCTGATATGGGTTATACTCTGCTGATCTACCTTTGGTTTACATACAGCTTGGCAAGGTATCTTGCGGGCCAAGAAGGTCCTAAATGACAAGGCACAACCAGCACCAAACTGTGTAAACTTCTCAAGCTCTGAGCAGCTCGTGTGGGGTGACATCCCAGGCTGCAATGGGGTTGACACTCTGCTCATATGCATTTTAGCTCTTTTGCTTTTAATCTGTTAGCAGTGGTCACCATTATATATTGCCTGTGAATAAGTATTTCAGCTCATTCGCATTGAATCTGTTAACAACAGTCGATAATACTTGTTTGCTTCATGATTATATGTTGCCATGATGATTTAAGACGATTAGCTGATGCTGAACAAGTTATATCATTCTGACCATGTGAATTTGTTAGTGGTGCACTTACTTTCGAGTAGCATTTACACTCCGACTCCTTGCATATATATGACACTGCTTGGTACATGTAAAATGGTTATGGCATTCTCATCTCTGAGCATATTCAGAATCAGAGCCTGCAAGGGGATTGAGCATATATGCATTTTAGAAATACTACTGTTTTCGGTTGACAGACTCAAATAATGCAGCATGCATTGTCCATTTCCTGCACAAATAATGCGATTATGAGATGTGTGACCACATCATGTAATTATGCGCTGATGCAAGTTGTTTTTGGCTGTAATTTAAAGGAGTTGCTCATGCCGGTAGCCTTGACATGTAGGATATCTATAGTTTCTATTGCTCATGCTCATCCACAAGCTTTTGGATTTATTGTTAGTCAAATTTCTGTTTTACTTCTGTTTGGTTCTAGGATCTGTGGGTCGTGAGCAAAATTAAAAGCATTTGTGCTGTTGTGATTCTTGAACGGTGTCAATGGTCGTGTACAGGTGTCTTTTGTAGTATAAAAAGGGCCACTATCAGCCGTAGGATTTGGATTCATGCTGTGAAGATCATGAATATATATCTTATTTTGCTGCTCTATGCCTCATTCGTGTATAGATTCCCTAGCAGTATTTTTTTGTCTGCCACTTGCGAATGCCGGGTTCCTGATGTGCTTCTCATGCCCCGCAGACCATTGACCTGTACGTGGTTTTCGACGTGGCCACTGCCCTACTTCAGGTAAAATTTCACACTTTGATGAGGATTCATGAGCCCTGATTTGGGATAGACAAGTGTAGCATACTGAGTTCAGGAAATCAATTATGTGGCACGACACCTATTAGGTGATTCGTGAACACACAACCAGGATGATTCCTATCCTACCTATGATGTGCTTATTGCTTCCAAGCTAGTGATGGCGGTCGCAGGTGCGATTCTTTGGTTAGTACCTATTTGGTTGTTACTATCATTTGGCGATTAGTGTTTAACATCTATCGCTTTAGCACCAAGCGACTAAACAATGTTTTGGTAAAGCTTTCAGAAATCAGTTTGCAGTGTTGAATCAGTACACATCTTTTACCTTCAATTTGGTAGTATGAAAAACACATTAGTGAATCTGATTAACTTTGACATATTTTCTCTATTAACTTGCATTGGATTGGTACCCATGATTGCCTTGTACTTAATTCTGCTAACACTACAGTACACATCTTTTACCTTAAATTTGGTAGTATGAAAAACACATTAGTGAATCTGATTAACTTTGACATATTTTCTCTATTAACTTGCACTGGATTGGTACCCATGATTGCCTTGTACTTAATTCTGCTAACACCGATCTTATTCTTTGTTAATTTGTTATTGCCATGGTGTTTATGCTGTTTAGAATAAGATCCATGCATCAATTCTAAGTTCTCGTCTCTCCGAAGGGACACTTCTAGCTTATATGAGTCAGACTTGTTAACTATTGTTTCTTACTTTGTTAGCTACGACATATATTTCCCCCAGTTATTCTAATTCTTCTCGATTCATGTAACGGGATGTGATGGAAGCCATGTTGTTGTTTTGTTTGTTCCCAGCCTCGACTATGGTCGCCGAGCAGTCCGCATGTTGTTCATCTAGTAGAGCTTGTTAGAGTCTGAATTTAAGAACTTGTAGAGCTTGTTAGTATTACAATTGTAGAGCTTGTTACACTTGTAGAGCTTGTAAAGCAGTATGGTCTTCTGTATTGGAATGGGTAGAGCTTGTATTATGTGATCTGGTTGATCTTATTTAAGTATCATGTGTGTTTTTGTCTCCGAAAATCTAAATAATGCTTGAAATATGAAGAATATGAGTCTGAATTGATGGGACCCACTTACCACAACATGACAAATGGAAACCTGTTACTAGAACCTGACAACTGGGACCCATCTGACTAGTGGACCCTTCTTTTGGAAAAAAAAGAAAAACTAAATTCGTTTAGACAAAAAGGCCACAACCCAACAATAAAAAAGGCTGCAATATAGGGCTTGGCCCATGAACCCAACCAAAAAACCAAAAATTGACACACAGAAAAAAACATAAATTGGCTGAATTAATGGGCTAGGCCCATGTAGAAAACCGAATTGGACCGGGCTGATTCTTGTGCCACATCAGGTTGCCACGCTGGATGCCTACGTGGCCTGGGGAGGTTGCTAGTGACCAAAACGCCATAGTAGGAATATTTTGGTCAGAACGCGTCCACGACCTTCTCACAGAGAAGGTCGCTATAATCAGTTAACGACCCTCAGCTTTTGACCTTCTGTTTTTGGTCAAAAAAAGGTCACAAATGAAAAACCATTACCTTTCAGTGACCAATAGTCAAGGTCACAAGTTGACATATTTCTTGTAGTGAAGCGGTTGATGTAGTTGTACGTCTTCACGATCGACCGATCCTAGTACCGAAAGTACGGTACCTCCGCGATCTGCACACGTTCGGCTCGGTGACATCCCACGAACTCACGATCCAGCAGAGTGTCGAGGGAGAGCTTTGTCAGCACGACGGCGTGATGAGGTGATGATGAAGCTACGGGCGCAGAGCTTCGCCTAAGCACTACGACGATATGACCGACGGGGATTATGGTGGAGGGGGGCACCGCACACGGCTAAGAGATCAATGATCAACTTGTGTGTCTATGGTGTGCCCTGATGTCTACTACACAACCTTCTTCTTGTAAACATTGTTGGGCCTCCAAGTGTAGAGGTTTGTAGGACAGTAGCAAATTTCCCTCAAGTGGATGACCTAAGGTTTATCAATCCATGGGAGGCGTAGGATGAAGATGGTCTCTCTCAAACAACCCTGCAACCAAATAACAAAGAGTCTCTTGTGTCCCCAATACACCCAATACAATGGTAAATTGTATAGGTGCACTAGTTCGGCAAAGAGATGGTGATACAAGTGCAATATGGATGGTAGATATAGGTTTTTTGTAATCTGAAAATATAAAAACAGCAATGTAACAAATGGTAAAAGTGAGCTTAAGCGGTATTGCAATGGTAGGAAACAAGGCCTAGGGTTCATACATTCGCTAGTGCAAGTTCTCTCAACAATAATAACATAATTGGATCATATAACTATCCCTCAACATGCAACAAAGAGTCACTTAAAGCCACTAATAGCGGAGAACAAACGAAGAGATTATGGTGGGGTACGAAACCACCTCAAAGTTATCCTTTCTGTTCTATCTATTCGAGAGCCCATACTAGAATAACACCTTAAGACACAAATCAACCAAAACCCTAATGTCACCTAGATACTCCATTGTCACCTCAGGTATCCGTTGGCATGATTATATGATATGCATCACACAATCTCAGATTCATCTATTCAACCAACATAAAGTACTTCAAAGAGTGCCCAAATTAAGTTTCTATCGGAGAGTCAAGACGAAAACGTGTGCTAACCCCTATGCATAGGTTCATGGGCGGAACCCGAAAGTTGATCACCAAAACATACATCAAGTGGATCACGTGATATCCCATTGTCACCACAGATAAGCACGGCAAGACATACATCAAGTGTTCTCAAATCCTTAAAGACTCAATCCCATAAGATAACTTCAAAGGGAAAAGTCAATTCATCACAAGAGACTAGAGGGGGAGAAACATCATAAGGTCCAACTATAATAACAAAGCTCGCGATACATCAAGATCGTGCCATAGAGAGAACACGAGAGAGAGAGAGAGAGAGAGAGAGAGAGAGAGAGAGAGAGAGAGAGAGAGAGAGAGAGAGAGAGAGAGAGAGATCAAACACATAGCTACTGGTACATACCCTCAGCCCCGAGGGTGAACTACTCCCTCCTCGTCATGGAGAGCGCCGGGATGATGAAGATGGCCACCTGTGATGGGTTCCCCCTCCGGCAGGGTGCCGGAACAGGGTCCCGATTGGTTTTTTGTGGCTACAGAGGCTTGCGGCACCGGAACTCCCGATCTATTATCGTCTTCGATCTTTTTAGGGTATATGAGAATATATAGGAGAAAGAAGTCGGTCAGGGGAGCCACGAGGGGCCCACGAGGGTGGAGGGCACACCCAGGGGGTGGGCGCGCCCCCTGCCTCGTGGACTCCTTGAAGCTTCCCTGACTTGCACTCCAAGTCCCCTGGATTGCTTCCGTTCCAAAAATAACGCTCCAGAAGGTTTCATTCCGTTTGCACTCCGTTTGATATTCCTTTTCTTCGAAACACTGAAATAGGCAAGAAAACAACAATATGGGCTGGGCCTCCGGTTAATAGGTTAGTCCCAAAAATAATATAAAAATGCTTAATAAAGCCCATAAACATTCAAAACAGATAATATAATAGCATGAATGCTTCATAAATTATAGATACGTTGGAGACGTATCAGCATCCCCAAGCTTAATTCCTGCTCGTCCTCGAGTAGGTAAATGATAAAAGAAAGAATTTATGAAGTGTGAATGCTAGCAGGTGCACAAGTTTGATCAATGATAATTTCAATCACCTTTTCTAGCATCATTATATGTCATAACAGTAGTTCATCTCATAAAACTTCTCAAGATCAAGTAACAAGCTATTCACACGTTAAAGCATAGACCATAAACTTTCTTGAAAACTAGCAAACCTCATTCTCAGTCATCCAACAATTGCAATTCATCTTATTTTCAGGAAGGGTCTATGTCAGAGCTTTGATTTAGCAAACTCCACATACTCAGCTATCATAGTCTTCTATAATTGCTAACACTCACACAATGCTTGTGGTTATGGAGTTTTAAGCGGACACTGAGAAAGATAGGGGCTTATAATTTCACCTCCCAACATATTCACCTTTGGGTGATGTCAACAATAATAGTTCATGCTAACTTACATCCAATTGGATATATATATATATATATATATATATATATATATATATATATATATATATCAGGATCTTTCCAACACGAGGTGCTTGCCAAAGGATAAAATTAAAAAGGGAAAGATGAAGATCACCTTGACTCTTGCATAAAGTAAAAGATAGGCCCTTCGCAGAGGGAAGCGGGGATTTGCAGAGGTGTCGGAGCTCGATTTTGAAATAGAGATAAAAATAATTTTGAGAGGTATGCTTTCATTGTCAACATAACAACCAAGAGTTCCCAATATCTTCCATACTAGATACATTATAGGCGGTTCCCAAATAGAAAGGTAAATATTTTACTCCCCCCCCACCAACAATCAACTCTACGGCTTGTCCGAAACAACGGGTGCCGTCCAACTATCAACAATCCTGGGGGAGTTCTGTTTAAATTATTTGCAATTTGTTTTTGATCTTTTGATCATAGGACTGGGCATCCCAGTTACCAGCCATTTTTCTCGTGAATGATGAGCGGAGTCCACTCATCGTGAGAATAACCCACCTACCATGGAAGATACTGACAGCCCCTAGTCGCTACATGAGCGATTCGGGCATACAAAACAGATTATTATTTGAAGGTTTAGAGTTTGGCACATGCAAATTTACTTGGAACGGCAGGTAAATACCACATATAGGTAGATATGGTGGACACTCATGGAAGAAACTTGGTTTAAGGAATTTGGATGCACAAGCAGTATTCCCGCTTAGTACATATATTTTGGCTAGCAATGGATTCTAAATAGCAAGCACCACATGTTGGAGGATCTATAACAATATAACTTCTATACAAATATACCCAAGCATAACTCATTATGTTGTCTTTCTTGTCCAATTTCAACTAATTTGCTCAAGTTTGAAAATAATTAATGGGGCTCACAATCATAGAAGATGTCCAAGATAGTATATTTATATGTGAAATCTCTCTTCCTTCAATATTCTTTCATGAATTGTTCACGTGACCAATACAATGTTTGCTAACCTTCAATAAATTTATCACCTCTACTTCGTATATGTGAAGTCATTACTCCCCATGGGATAAGCATATGAAACATATATAATTTAAGATTGATGATATTCAACTCATTCAACCATTTACTCATAGGATATAAGTGAAGCACACGAGTAAATGAAAAACTACTCCAAAAAGATATAAGTGAAGATCAATGAGTAGTTAAATAATTATGTAGCTATGTGAAGACTCTCTCTCATTTAAGAATTTCAGATCTTGGTATTTTTATTCAAACAACAAGAAAAAAAAGAAAAAAATGACGCTCCAAGCAAAACACATATCATGTGGTGAATAAAAATATAGCTCCAAGTAAAGTTACCAATGAACGAAGACAAAAGAGGGGATGCCATCCGGGGTATCCCCAAGCTTAGACTCTTGGTTGTACTTGAATATTACCTTGGGGTGCCTTGGGCATCCCCAACCTTAGGCTCTTGCAACTCCTTATTCCATAGTCCATTGAATCTTTACCCAAAACTTGAAAACTTCACAATACAAAACTCAACAAAAAAACTCGTAAGCTCCGTTAGTATAAGAAAATAAAACCACCACTTAGGTACTGTTGTGAACTCATTTTAAATTCATATTGGTGTAATATCTACTGTATTCCAACTTCTCTATGGTTCATACCCTCCGATACTACTCATAGATTCATCAAAATAAGCAAACAACACAATGAAAACAGAATCTGTCAAAAACAGAACAGTCTGTAGTAATCTGTATCAAACGTATACTTATGGAACTCCAAAAATCCTATGAAATTAGGAAACCTGAGAAATATGTGTACCGATGCATAGCAAAAAGAATCAGATCAAATCCACATTTCTGTGAATTATCAAAACTAATTTACTGGGTGCAAAAGTTTCTGATTTTCAGCAGGATCAACACAACTATCACCGTAAGCTATCCTAAAGGTCTTACTTGGCACTTTATTGAAAAAAAGCCATAAAACATGATTAATATAGTATCTTAATCATGTGGACACACAAAAACATTAAGGGTAAATAATGGGTTGTCTCCCAACAAGCGCTTTTCTTTAATGCCTTTCTAGCTAGGCATGATGATGACAATGATGCTCATATAAAAGATAAGAATTGAGACATAAAGAGAGCATCATGAAGCATATGACTAGCACATTTAAGCCTAACCCACTTCCTATGCATAGGGATTTTGTGAGCAAACAACTTACGGGAACAATAATCAACTAGCATAGGAAGGCTAAACAAGCATAACTTCAAAACTTTAAGCACATAGAGAGGAAACTTGATATTATTGCAATTACTACAAGCATATATTCCTCCCTCATAATAATTTTCAGTAGCATCATGAATGAATTCAACAATATAACCATCACATAAAGCATTATTTTCATGATCTACATGCATAGAAATTTTATTACTCTCCACATAAGCAAAATTCTTCTCATTCGGAATAGTGGGAGTATCATAAGAGACTCGAATACTATAAATTGTTTCCACATTAAAAGAGTAATGTTCATAAAAAGGGTAATCATAATCATTACAAGTTTTATAAATATAATCATCACTACTTTTTATAGCATAAGTTTCATCACAATAATCATCATAAGTAGCAACTTTGTTCTCATCATAATCAATTGAAACCTCTTCCAAAATAGTGGATTCATCACTAAATAAAGTCATGACCTCTCCAAATCCACTTCCATAAAGATTATAAGATTCGACACCCTCCAAAATAGTGGGATCGTTACTTCCTAAAGTTGACAGTCTTCCAAACCCACTTTCATCAATATAACCATCATAATAGGAGGCATGCTATCATCATAATAAATTTGCACATCAAAACTTGGGAGGCTAAAAATATCATCTTCATTAAACATAGCATCCCCAAGCTTGGGACAAATATTAATTGCAGCAAATATATTCTCAAACATGTCATTCTCATCAAACATAGCATCCCCAAGCTTGGGCCTTTTCATATCATAAGCATAATCACTCTCATCATTAATAGTATGGATAGCACCAATAGTATAGCAATTATCATCATCACAATGATGAAGGAAATATGCCCTAGAGGCAATAATAAAGTTATTATTTATTTCCTTATTTCATGATAAATGTTTATTATTCATGCTAGAATTGTATTAACCGAAAACATAATACATGTGTGAATACATAGACAAACATTGTGTCACTAGTATGCCTCTACTTGACTAGCTCGTTAATCAAAGATGGTTAAGTTTACGAACCATAGACATGAGTTATCATTTGATTAACGGGATCACATCATTAGGAGAATGATGTGATTGGCTTGACCCATTCTGTTAGCTTAGCACTTGATCGTTTAGTATGTTGCTATTGCTTTCTTCATGACTTATACATGTTCTTACAACTATGAGATTATGCAACTCCCGTTAACCGGAGGAACACTGTGTGCTACCAAACGTCACAACGTAACTGGCTGATTATAAAGGAGCTCTACAGGTGTCTCCGAAGGTACATGTTGGGTTGGCGTATTTCGAGATTAGGATTTGTCACTCCGATTGTCGGAGAGGTATCTCTGGGCCCTCTCGGTAATGCACATCACTATAAGCATTGCAAGCAATGTGACTAATGAGTTAGTTGCGGGATGATGCATTAAGTAATGAGTAAAGAGACTTGCCGGTAATGATATTGAACTAGGTATTGAGATACCGATGATCGAATCTCGGGCAAGTAACATACGGATGACAAAAGGAACAACGTATGTTGTTATGCGGTTTGACCGATAAAGATCTTCGTAGAATATGTGGGAGCCAATATGAGCATCCAGGTTCCGCTATTGGTTATTGACCGGAGACGAGTCTCGGTCATGTCTACATAGTTCTCGAACCCGTAGGGTCCGCACGCTTAAGGTTTCGATGACAGTTATATTACGAGTTTATGAGTTTTGATGTACCTAAGGAGTTTGGAGTCCCGGATGAGATCGGGGACATGACGAGGAGTCTCGAAATGCTCGAGACGTAAAGTTTGATATATTGGACGACTATATTCGGACATCGGAAAGGTTCCGAGTGATTCGGGTATTTTCGGGGGTACCGTGGAGTTACGGGAATACGAGGAAGAAGCAATGGGCCTCATGGGCCAAGTGGTGGAAGAGAGGAAGCAGGGTGCGCGGCCCCCCTAGCCCAAACCGAATTGGACTAGGGGGCCGGCTTCCCTTTCCTCCTTTTCCTCCCTCTCCTTCCTTCTCCTTCTCCTTCCGTTCCTTCCCTTCTCCTACTCCAACTAGGAAAGAAGGGAGTCCTACTCCCACCGGGAGTAGGACTCCCCTTGGCGTGCCCCTCCTTGGCCGGCCGCCCCCTCCCCTTGGCTCCTTTATATACGGGGGTAGAGGGGCACCTCTAGACACAACAATTGATCTCTTGATCTCTTAGCCGTGTGCGGTGCCCCCCTTCACCATAGTCCTCGATAATATTGTAGCGGTGCTTAGGCAAAGCCCTGCAACGGTAGAACATCAAGATCGTCACCACACCGTCGTGCTGACGGAACTCTTCCCCGACATTGTGCTGGATCGGAGTTCGGGGATCGTCATCGAGCTGAACGTGTGCTAGAACTCGGAGGTGTCGTAGTTTCGGTGCTTGATCGGTCGGTCCGTGAAGACGTACGACGACATCAACCGCGTTGTTCTAACGCTTCTGCTTTCGGTCTACGAGGGTACGTGGACAACACTCTCCCCTCTCGTTGCTATGCATCACCATGATCTTGCGTGTGCGTAGGAAATTTTTGAAATTACTACGTTACCCAACAGTGGCATCCGAGCCTGGTTTTATGCGTAGATGTTATATGCACGAGTAGAACACAAGTGAGTTGTGGGCGATATAAGTCATACTGCTTACCAGCATGTCATACTTTGGTTCAGCGGCATTGTGAGATGAAGCGGCCCGGACCGACATTACGCATACGCTTACGCGAAACTGGTTTCACCGCTACGAGCACTCGTTGCTTAAAGGTGACCGGCGGGTGTCTGTCTCTCTCACTTTAGTTGAACCAAGTGTGGCTACGCCCGGTCCTTGCGAAGGTTAAAACAGCACCAACTTGACAAACTATCGTTGTGGTTTTGATGCGTAGGTAAGAACGGTTCTTGCTAAGCCCGTAGCAGCCACGTAAAAATTTGCAACAACAAAGTAGAGGACGTCTATCTTGTTTTTGCAGGGCATGTTGTGATGTGATATGGTCAAGACGTGATGCTATATTTTATTGTATGAGATGATCATTTTTGTAACCGAGTTATTGGCAACTAGCAGGAGCCATATGGTTGTCGCTTTGTTGTATGAAATGCAAACGCCCTGTAATTGCTTTACTCTATCACTAAGCGGTAGCGATAGTCGTAGAAGCAATAGATGGCGTAACGATAAAGATGCTACGATGGAGATCAAGGTTTCGTGCAGGTGACGATGGTGATCACGACGGTGCTTCGGAGATGGAGATCACAAGCACAAGATGATGATGGCCATATCATATCACTTATATTGATTGCATGTGATGTTTATCCTTTATGCATCTTATCTTGCTTTGATTGACGGTAGCATTTTAAGATGATCTCTCACTAAATTATCGTGAAGTGTTCTCCTGAGTATGCACCGTTCGCGAAAGTTCTTCGTCTTTGAGACACCACGTGATGATCGGGTGTGATAGGCTCTACGCTCAAATACAACGGGTGCAAAACAGTTGCACACGCGGAATACTCGGCTTAAACTTGACGAGCCTAGCATATACAGATATGGCCTCGAACACGGAGACCGAAAATTGAACGTGAATCATATAGTAGATATGATCAACATAGTGATGTTCACCATTGAAACTACTCCATCTCACGTGATGATCGGACCTGGTTTAGTTGATTTGGATCACGTGATCACTTAGATGACTAGAGAGATGTCTGTCTAAGTGGGAGTTCTTAAGTAATATGATTAATTGAACTTACATTTATTATGAACTTAGTACCTGATAGTATTTTGCTTGTCTATGTTTGTTGTAGATAGATGGCTCGTGCTGTTGTTCCGTTGAATTTTAATGCGTTCCTTGAGAAAATTGTGTTGAAAGATGTTAGTAGCAATGATGCGGATTGGATCTGTGATCTGAGGTTTATCCTCATTGCTGCACAAAAGAATTATGTCCTTAATGCACCGCTAGGTGACAGACCTATTGCAGGAGCAGATGCAGACATTATGAACGTTTGACTAGCTCAATATGATGACTACTTGATAGTTTAGTGCACCATGCTTAACGGCTTAGAATCGGGACTTCAAAGACGTTTTGAACGTCATGGACCATATGAGATGTTCCAGGAATTGAAGTTAATATTTCAAGCGAATACCCGAGTTGAGAGATATGAAGTCTCCAATAAGTTCTATAGCTGTAAGATGGAGGAGAATAGTTCTGTCAGTGTAAATATACTCAAAATGTCTGGGTATAATAGTCACTTGATTCAATTTGGAGTAAATCTTCCTGATGATAGTGTCATTGACAGAATTCTTCAATCACTGCCACCAAGCTACAAGAGCTTCGTGACGAACTATAATATGCATGGGATGGACAAGACTATTCCCGAGCTCTTCGCAATGCTAAAAGCCGCGGAGGTAGAAATCAAGAAGGAGCATCAAGTGTTGATGGTCAATAAGACCACCAGCTTCAAGAAAAAGGGCAAAGGGAAGAAGAAGGGGAACTTCAAGAAGAACAGCAAACAAGTTGTTGCTCAAGAGAAGAAACCCAAGTCTGGACCTAAGCTCGAGATCGATCGCTTCTCTGCAAGCAGATTGGACATCGGAAGCGAATCGCCCAAGTATTTGGCGGATAAGAAGGATGGCAAAGTGAACAAAGGTATATGTGATATACATGTTATTGATGTGTACCTTACTAATGCTCGCAGTAGCACCCGGGTATTTGATACTGGTTCTGTTGCTAATATTTGCAACTCGAAAGAGGGACTACGGATTAAGCGAAGATTGGCTAAGGACGAGGTGTCGATGCGCGTGGGAAATGGTTCCAAAGTCAATGTGATCGCGGTCGGCACGCTACATCTACATATACCATCGGGATTAGTTTAGACCTAAATAATTGTTATTTGGTGCCAGTGTTGAGCATGAACATTATATCTGGATCTTGTTTGATGCGAGACGGTTATTCATTTAAATCAGAGAATAATGGTTGTTCTATTTATATGAGTAATATCTTTTATGGTCATGCACCCTTGAAGAGTGGTCTATTTTTATTAAATCTCGATAGTAGTGATACCCATATTCATAATGTTGAAGCCAAAAGATGCAGAGTTTATAATGATAGTGCAACTTATTTGTGGCACTGCCGTTTGGGTCATATCGGTGTAAAGCGCATGAAGAAACTCCATTCTGGTGGACTTCTGGAATCACTTGATTATGAATCACTTGGTACTTGCGAACCGTGCCTTATGGGCAAGATGACTAAAACGCCATTCTCCGGAACTATGGAGCGAGCAACTGATTTGTTGGAAATCATACATACTTATGTATGTGGTCCAATGAATATTGAGGCTCGCGGCGGGTATCGTTATTTTCTCACCTTCACAGATGATTTGAGCAGATATGGGTATATCTACTTGATGAAACACAAGTCTGGAACATTTGAAAAGTTCAAAGAATTTCAGAGTGAAGTGGAAAATCATCGTAACAAGAAAATAAAATTTCTACGATCTGATCGTAGAGGAGAATATTTGAGTTACGAGTTTGGTTTACATTTGAAGCAATGCGGAATAGTTTCGCAACTCATGCCACTCGGAACACCACAATGAAATGGTGTGTCCGAACGTCATAATCGTACTTTACTAGATATAGTGCGATCTATGATGTCTCTTACTGATTTACCGCTATCATTATGGGGTTATGCTTTAGAGACGGCCGCATTCACGTTAAATAGGGCACCATCAAAATCCGTTGAGACGACGCCTTATGAACTGTGGTTTGGCAAGAAACCAAAGTTGTCGTTTCTTAAAGTTTGGGGCTGCGATGCTTATGTGAAGAAACTTCAACCAGATAACCTCGAACCCAAATCGGAGAAATGTGTCTTCATAGGATACCCAAAAGAGACTATTGGGTACACCTTCTATCACAGATCTGAGGGAAAGATTTTTTTGCTAAATTCGGATCCTTTCTAGAGAAGGAGTTTCTCTCGAAAGAAGTGAGTGGGAGGAAAGTAGAACTTGATGAGGTAATCAGTACCTGCTCCCATATTGGAAAGTAGTTCATCACAAGAACCAGTTCCTATGACAACTACACCAATCAGTGAGGAAGCTAATGATAATGATCATGAAACTTCAGATCAAGTTACTACCAAACCTCGTAGGTCTACCAGAGTAAGATCCGCACCAGAGTGGTACGGTAACCCTATTCTGGAAGTCATGTTACTTAACCATGGCGAACCTACGAACTATGAGGAAGCGATGATGAGCCCAGATTCCGCAAAATGGCTTGAGGCCATGAAATCTGAGATGGGATCCATGTATGAGAACAAAGTATGGACTTTGGTTGACTTGCCCGATGATGGGCAAGCCATCGAGAATAAATGGATCTTCAAGAAGAAGACTGACACTGATGGTAATATAACTGTCTACAAAGCTCGACTTGTTGCGAAAGGTTTTCGACAAGTTCAAGGGGTTGACTACGATGAGACTTTCTCACCCGTAGCGATGCTTAAGTCTGTCCGAATCATGTTAGCAATTGCCGCATTTTTTGATTATGAAATTTGGCAAATGGATGTGAAAACTGCATTCCTTAATGGTTTTTTTAAAGAAGAGTTGTATATGATGCAACCAGAAGGTTTTGTCAATCCTAAAGGCGCTAACAAAATGTGCAAGCTCCAGCGATCCATCTATGGACTGGTGCAAGAATCTCAGAGTTGGAATATATGCTTTGATAAGTTGATCAAAGCATATAGTTTTATACAGACTTGCGGTGAAGCCTATATTTACAATAAAGTGAGTGGGAGCACTACCGCCTTTCTGATAAATATATGTGAGTAACATATTGTTGATCAGAAATGATGTAGAATTTTTCTGGCAAGCATAAAGGAGTATTTGAAAGGAGTTCTTTAAAAGAAAGACCTCAGTAAAGCTACTTACATATTTAGCATCAAAATCTATTGAGATAGATCAAGACGCTTGATAAGTTTTTCAATAAGTACAAACCTTGTCAATATTTTGAAGTAGTTCAAAATGGAACAGTCAAAGAAAGAGTTCTTGCCTGTGTTGCAAAGGTGTGAAATTGAGTAAGACTCAAATCCCGACCACGGCAGAAAATAGAAAAGAGAATGAAAGTCATTCCCTATGCCTCACCATAGGTTCTATAAAGTATGCTATGCTATGTACCGCACCTATTGTATACCTTGCTCAATTTGGCAAGGAGTACAATAGTGATCTAGAATTAGATCCTTTGGACATTGGTCAAGAATATCCTTAGTGAGGACTAAGGAAATATTTCTCGATTATGGAGGTGATAAAAGAGCCCGTCAGAAAGAGTTACATCGGTGCAAGCTTTTACACCGATCCGTATGACTCTAAGTCTCAATCTGGATACATATTAAAAGTGGGAGCAATTAGCTAGAGTACCTCCGCATGCAGAAATCGTAGACATAGAATATTTGCAAAATACATACGGCTCACGAATGTGACAGACCCGCTGACTAAGCTTCTCTCACGAGCAAAACATGATCACACCTTAGTACTCTTTGGGTGTTAATCACATAGCGATGTGAACTAGATTATTGACTCTAGTAAACCCTTTGGGTGTTGGTCACATGATGATGTGAACTATGGGTGTTAATCATATACAGATATGAATATTGGTGTTAAATCACATGGCGATGTGAACTAGATTATTGACTCTAGTGCAAGTGGGTGACTGAAGGAAATATGCCCTAGAGGCAATAATAAAGTTATTATTTATTTCCTCATTTCATGATAAATGTTTATTATTGATGCGAGAATTGTATTAACCAGAAACACAATACATGTGTGAATACATAGACAAACATAGTGTCAGTAGTATGCCTCTACTTGACTAGCTCGTTAATCAAAGATGGTTAAGTTTCCTAACCATGGACATGAGTTATCATTTGATTAACGGGATCACATCATTAGGAGAATGATGTGATTGACTTGACTCATTATGTTAGCTTAGCACTTGATCGTTTAGTATGTTGCTATTGCTTTCTTCATGACTTATACATGTTCCTACAACTATGAGATTATACAACTCCCGTTTATCGGAGGAACACTTTGTGTGCTACCAAACGTCACAACGTAACTGGGTGATTATAAAGGATCTCTACAGGTGTCTCCGAAGGTACATGTTGGTTTGGCGTATTTCGAGATTAGGATTTGTCACTTCGATTGTCGGAGAGGTATCTCTGGGTCCTCTCAGTAATGCACATCACTATAAGCCTTGCAAGCAATGTGACTAATGAGTTAGTTGCGGGATGATGCATTACGTAACGAGTAAAGAGACTTGCCGGCAACGAGATTGAACTAGGTATTGAGATACCGACGATTGAATCTCGGGCAAGTAACATACCGATGAAAAAAGGAACAACGTATGTTGTTATGCGGTTTGACCGATAAAGATCTTCGTAGAATATGTGGGAGCCAATATGAGCATCCAGGTTCCGCTCCTGGTTATTGACCGGAGACGAGTCTCGGCCATGTCTACATAGTTCTCGAACCCGTAGGGTCCGCACGCTTAAGGTTTCGATGACAGTTATATTATGAGTTTATGAGTTTTGATGTACCGAAGGAGTTCGGAGTCCGGGATGAGATCGGGGACATGACGAGGAGTCTTTAAATGGTCGAGACGTAAAGATCGATATATTAGACGACTATATTCGGACATCGGGTTCCGAGTGATTCGGGTATTTTCGGGGGTACCGGGGAGTTACGGGAATACGAGGAAGAAGCAATGGGCCTCATGGGCCAAGTGGTGGAAGAGAGGAGGCAGGGCACGCGGCCCCCTAGCCCAAACCGAATTGGACTAGGGGGCCGGCCCCCCTTTCCTCATTTTCCTCCCTCTCCTTCCTTCTCCTTCTCCTTCCCTTCCTTCCCTTCTCCTACTCCAACTAGGAAAGAAGGGAGTCCTACTCCCACCGGGAGTAGGACTCCCCTTGGCGCGCCCCTCCTTGTCCCGCCGCCCCCTCCCCTTGGCTCCTTTATATACAGGGGCAGGGGGGCACCTCTAGACACAACAATTGATCTCTTGATCTCTTAGACGTGTGCGGTGCCCCCCTCCACCATAGTCCTTGATAATATTGCAGCGGTGCTTAGGCGAAGCCCTGCGACGGTAGAACATCAAGATCGTCACCACGCCGTCGTGCTGACGGAACTCTTCCCCGACATTCTGCTGGATCGGAGTCCAGGGATCGTCATCGAGCTGAATGTGTGCTAGAACACGGAGGTGCCATAGTTTCGGTGCTTGATCGGTCGGGCCGTGAAGACGTACGACTACATCAACCGCGTTGTTCTAACGCTTCCGCTTTCGGTCTACGAGGGTACGTGGACAACACTCTCCCCTCTCGTTGCTATGCATCACCATGATCTTGCGTGTGCATAGGATTTTTTTTGAAATTACTACGTTCCCGAACAAATGAGTAATAGGAGAAACATCATTTGGGAGGGATACCTTTCTACCTTTGCTTCTCCGTCTTTTCTTTTTCTTCTTCACATCATGTGTGGGTTTAACCCTCTTTTTTGAGCTCCTTATTAATGAGATTGGTTGAATAAAAAGCTCCTCCTCATTACCTGATTCATCATAAGAAATAATAGGAGGATATTGAGAAGTCTCTTCCCTTTCATTAGTATTCTCTTCATCTTCTATTTTCTTTCTTTTCTTTTTGTAATTGGCAATATAATGATTTTCAATGCAATTCACCGCACAATACATATAAATTTCCTCTAGATCAATATCAAGGAATTTCTCAAGGTTATATTCTGGAATATGCTTAGTTACGCGTTTCATTTCTTCACAACCCAAAAGAAAACTAAGTTCATTATGATGTGCAAGAGAAATCAAGTCATCACAATTTTTGGACACAATTCGATCATGAAACAATGTGCATCGGAGATTTAAATGACCACGTTCATTGCAAAGTTCACAAGTATGGCAAAGGAATTTTAAACTTTGAGCACAAACATCTAGCCTTTCTTGCAATCATTTGGTTTCTAAATACTTATGCCTCTTGCAAAATCTATCTTCCCTATTTGGTGTGTACTTGCAAACTTTATGCACTCCACAAAAATTGACATGCTTATAATAGATATTTTCATCATGACTAGTGCAATCGTCATTAGTACTATGGATATTCAAAGAGTTCATACTAACAATATTGCAATCATGCTCATCATTCAAAGTTTTAGTACCAAGCATTTTAATGCATTTTTCTTCTAGCAATGGAGCACAATTTTCCTTTCCATCATACTTAAGAAATATATTAAAAAGATGAAGCATATGAGACAAAATCAATTCTATTTTTTTGTAGTTTTCTTTTATAGACTAAACTAGTGATAAAACAAGAAACAAAAAGATTCGATTGCAAGATATAAAGATATACCTTCAAGCACTCACCTCCCCGGCAACGGCTCCACAAAAGAGCTTGATGTCTACTACACAACCTTCTTCTCGTAGACGTTGTTGGGCCTCCAAGTGCAGAGATTTGTAGGACAGTAGCAAATTTCCCTCAAATGGATGACCTAAGGTTTATCAATCCGTGGGAGGCGAGATGAAGATGGTCTCTCTCAAACAACTCTCGCAACCAAATAACAAAGAGTCTCTTGTGTCCCCAACACACCCAATACAATGGTAAATTGTATAGGTGCACTAGTTCGGCGAAGAGATGGTGATACAAGTGCAATATGGATGGTAGATATAGGTTTTTGTAATCTGAAAATACAAAAACAGCAAGGTAACAAGTGGTAAAAGTGAGCTTAAATGGTATTGCAATGGTAGGAAACAAGGCCTAGGGTTCATACTTTCACTAGTGCAAGTTCTTTCAACAATAATAACATAATTGGATCATATAACTATCCCTCAACATGCAACAAAGAGTCACTCCAAAGCCACTAATAGCGGAGAACAAACGAAGATATTATGGTAGGGTATGAAACCACCTCAAAGTTATCCTTTCTGTTCTATCTATTCAAGAGTCCATACTAGAATAACACCTTAAGACACAAATCAACCAAAACCCTAATGTCACCTAGATACTCCATTGTCACCTCAAGTATCCGTGGACATGATTATACGATATGCATCACACAATCTCAGATTCATCTATTCAACCAACTTAAAGTACTTCAAAGAGTGCCCCAAAGTTTCTACCGGAGAGTCAAGACGAAAATGTGTGCCAACCCCTATGCATAGGTTCATGGGCGGAACCCGCAAGTTGATCACAAAACATACATCAAGTGGATCACGTGATATCCCATTGTCACTACAGTTTAGCACGGCAAGACATACATCAAGTGTTCTCAAATCCTTAAAGACTCAATCCGATAAGATAACTTCAAAGGGAAAACTCAATTGATCACAAGAGAGTAGAGGGGGAGAAAAATCATAAGATCCAACTATAATAGCAAAGCTCGCGATACATCAAGATCGTGCCATAGAGAGAACACGAGAGAGAGAGAGAGAGAGAGAGAGAGAGAGATCAAACACATAGCTACTGGTACAGACCCTCAACCCCGAGGGGTGAACTACTCCTCCTCGTCATGGAGAGCGCCGGATGATGAAGATGGCCACTGATGGGTTCCCCTCCGTGAGGTGCCTAACAGGCCCCGATTGGTTTTTGGTGGCTACAGAGGCTTGCGGCGACGGAACTCCCGATCTATTGTCGTCTTCGATGTTTTAGGGTATATGGGAATATATAGGCGAAAGAAGTCGGTCAGGGGAGCCACGAGGTGCCCATGAGGGTGGAGGGCGCGCCCAAGGGGTGGGTGTGCCCCCTGCCTCATGGCCTCCTCGAAGCTTCCCTGACTTGCACTCCAAGTCCCCTGGATTGCTTCTGTTCCAAAAATAACGCTCCCGAAGGTTTCATTCCGTTTGGACTCCGTTTGACATTCCTTTTCTTCAAAACTCTGAAATAGGCAGGAAAACAACAATATGGGCTGGGCCTCCGGTTAATAGGTTAGTCCCAAAAATAATATAAAAGTGCTTAATAAAGCCCATAAACATTCAAAATAGATAATATAATAGCATGAATGCTTCATAAATTATAGATACGTTAGAGACGTATCATGCCACCCTCCTCGTATATAAAGGAGTGGAGGAGGGGGAGAGGGGCCGGCCTCCTAGGCGCGCCCAAGGGGGGAGTCCTACTCCCGGTGGGAGTAGGATTCCCCCTTCCCTAGTTGGAGTAGGAGAGGGAAGAAAGGGGGAGAAGAAGAGAAGGAAAGGGGGGGGGGCTCCCAATTCGGATTGGGCTTGGGGAGGGGGGCGCCCCCACCTTGGCCGCCTCCTCCTCCTTTCCACTGTGGCCCATTAAGGCCCATTGACTCCCCGGGGTTCCGTAACCCCAGTACTCGAGATATGCCCAAACTCTCGAAACCTTTCGATGTCCAAATTTAGTCGTCCAATTTATCGATCTTTATGTCTCAACCATTTCGAGACTCCTCGTCATGTCCGTGATCATATCCGGGACTCCAAACTACCTTCGGTACATCAAAACACATAAACTCATAATACCGATCGTCACCGAACGTTAAGCGTGCGAACCCTACAGGTTCGAGAACTATGTAGACATGACCGAGACACGCCTCCCAATAACCGATAAGCGGAACCTGGATGCTCATATTGGTTCCCACATATTCTACGAAGATCTTTATCGGTCAAACTGCATAACAACATATGTTGTTCCCTTTGTCATCGGTATGTTACTTGCCCGAGATTCGATCGTCAGTATCTCAATACCTAGTTCAATCTCGTTAACGGCAAGTCTCTTTACTCGTTTCGTAATGCATCATCCCGCAACTAACTCATTAGTCACATTGCTTGCAAGGCATTACCGAGAGGGCCCAGAGATACCTTTCCAACAATCGGAGTGACAAATCCTAATCTTGATCTATGCCAACTCAACAAGTACCATGCGAGACACCTGTAGAGCACCTTTATAATCACCCGGTTACGTTGTGACGTTCGGTAGCACACAAAGTGTTCCTCCGGTATTCCGGAGTTGCATAATCTCATAGTCATAGGAACATGTATAAGTTATGAAGAAAGCAATAGCAATATACTAAACGATCAAGTGCTAAGCTAACGGAATGGGTCAAGTCAATCACATCATTCTCTAATGATGTGATCCCGTTAATCAAATGAAAACTCATGTCTATGGCTAGGAAACTTAACCATCTTTGATTCAACGAGCTAGTCAAGTAGAGGCATACTAGTGACACTCTGTTTGTCTATGTATTCACACATGTACTAAGTTTTTGGTTAATATAATTATATCATGAATAATAAACATTTATCATGATATAAGGAAATATAAATAACAACTTTATTATTGCCTCTAGGCATATTTCCTTCACATAGGACAACACCAAAATAAAACATACAACTCAAACCAATTTAGATCATCAATCCATCCAAAGGACAAAAGAAATCTACTCAAAACATAATAGGATGGCAATACATCATTGGATCATAATATGTGGCATAAAGCACCATGTTCAAGTACGGAATTACAACGGGGTGCGGGAGAGTGGACCGCGTAAAAGAAATGAGGATGACGATGAAGATGGTCATGTTGATGAAGACGATCACCGCGGCGATGGTTCCCCCGATGGCACTCTGGCGCCACCGAGAGAGGAGGAGAGATTCTCCCCCTTGTGCTTCCTTCCCCATGGTCTCCCCCCTAGATGGGGAGAGGTTCTCCCTCTGGTCCTTGGCCTCCATGGCGATGATGGCCCCCTCTTGGATCCTCCTCCATGGCCTCCGGTGATGATGGCCACATCCGGCAGGGTGCCAGAGAGGGCCTAGATTGATTTTTCGTTCCTACAGAGGCTTGCGGCGGTGGAACTCCTGATCTAGGTTTATTTCTGGGGTTTTTTGTATTTATAGGAATTTTTGGAGTCGGTCTCACATCAAGGGGGTCCACGAGGCGACGACAAGAACAGAGCACCCTCCCAGGGGGGTAGGGCGTGTGGTCCACCCTTGTGGATTCCTCGTGGCTCTTCTCTAGTATCTTTTCACTCCAGCATTTTTTATATTTTTCTAAAATATTCTTCATAAATTTTCAGCCCATTCCGAGAACTTTTATTTCTGCACAAAAACAACACCACGTTAGTTCTGCTGAATACAGCGTCAGTCCGGGTTAGTTCTAATCAAATCATATTAAAATCATGTAGAATTGTTATAAACATGGCATGGATACTTCATAAATTATAGATACGTTAGAGACGTATCAGTCACCTGGGGTTGGCTGAGAGTGTGCTACTTGGCGCGTTTTGAGCCGCCGCTACGTGTCACGCTCTGGACACTCCCTCCGATTTTTTTTCACGTATTTTCGGATTTTTGAGTAAATTGCACAGAAATACCACAATTGAGGCATTGGAAGCAGATTGATACCAAGATTGGTAATTTTTACGTGTCAGTACCAACTTTAAGGCGAGGCGTTGCAAAAGAGGCTAAAACTGTTGTTTATACGTATTGACAGGAAAACTGACTGGTTGGGCCCGCCTGTCGGGTGCTGACGTGGCATGTTTTTTACGGGTGCTGACGTGGCAGGTTTTTTACAGAAAAATCCCTTGCTTTGTACGTAATCACATAAATGCCCAATTATTTTGGGAAAAAAGGCTCCTATGAGAGGTTTTTTTTCCGGTTCGTAATTTCCATCACCGATTCAGACTCGTTTGAAATTTTGCGTCGGTTTAAACAA
The DNA here is from genome assembly GCA_021605145.1 of Aegilops bicornis. Taxonomy (NCBI): domain Eukaryota; kingdom Viridiplantae; phylum Streptophyta; class Magnoliopsida; order Poales; family Poaceae; genus Aegilops; species Aegilops bicornis. The sequence continues at coordinate 651,386,825 of CM038674.1, forward strand.
ATAAATAAAGCAAACAAAAATCAAATGCGCGCAGGACTCGAACCGGCGACCTGCGGTCCAGCAGCGCCGCGGGCTAGCCACCACGCCACGGAAGGGCTCGCGACATGAACCTGGCGACAGTCCTTTTATACTAGACCGATTAGGTTGGGCCGGCGGTTGGCCCAGTGAGGCTGCGCGCTGGGTTACTGTCTTTTTAATCATTATCATTATTATATTAATACATATATTTTTACGATTTACATATTAGTATTATTAAGTGTCAAGCACCATACTAGGACACAGGCACGGCCCAAATTTAATGTGTCTGCACTCAGGACCACAACCATGCACAATTATTATGTATCCTAGTTATATTATTCAAATTCAAATACACAACTATTAAAAAATATATGCCCAACACACAGTTTTTTATTTGAGTTACTCGCATATTGATTGTATTTTTTAGAATGCACTATTACTTAAAAAGTTGACAACATGTATTAAAAATAAATGTGTAATCATAATAAATTTTAGAAACGATTCAAACTGTTCAACTTTTATTAAAAAAATCGACGTGTCTCTTGAAATGCAAGAATTATTTACACAATAAGTATTCAACACATGCTGAACATTTCTTGAAATACAAATAATTCACCATGTATTAAGAAAATATTCACCATAATGCCTTGAAAATTGTTCACTATAAGCGGAAAAAGTGCTCACCGTACATTAACAAATGTTCAAGCATGTTTGAAAACATGTTCATCATATACTCAAACCCATCATAAAAAATGTTTAGTAAATATGTTAAAATCCAGGAGAAAAACCAACCTAGTGAATGAAAAAGAAGAAACAAAAACCTAACAATAAGCCAAAACCAGAAGCAAAAATAAAGCATAATAAGTAAAAGAAATGAAACTTGAAGAAATCTGGGCAACGAATGAGGCCCAACACGCGCTTGGTAGTGCGAAACGAAAAAAATAATGTAAGCATCGGTGGGCCGGCCCAACGTGCCTGAGCTAGTATAAAAAGGTTGTCGCCTGCTTCATGTCGCAAGCGCTGCAGTGGCGAGGTGGCTAGCGCGCGGCGCTGTTGAACGGCAGGTCGCCGGTTCGTATCCTGCGTGTGATTTGATTTTTGACTGCTTTATTTATTTGTTCAAACCGACGCAATTTCAAACAAGTCCGAATTGGTGGTGGAAATTACGAACAGAAAAAAGCCTCTTATGCGAGCCATTTTCCCGAAATAATTGGGTATTTATGTGATTACTTATAAAGTAAGGGTGTTTTCTGTAAAAAAAATGCCACGTCAGCATCCGACAAGCGGGCCCAACCAGTCAGTTCCCCTGTCAATACGTATAAACAGCAGTTTTAGCCTTTTTTGCAACGCCTCGCCCCAAAATTGGTACTGACATGTAAAAATTACCAATCTTGGTACCAATCTGCTTCTAATGCCTCAATTGTGGTACTTCTGTGTAATTTACTCCGGATTTTTAGATGATTTCTTGTGGGTTTTTTTGGATTTTTGGTTCTTCATTGGTCTTTCTTAGCTTTTTGAGAAAAAAGAAATTCAAAAAAAAATGCGCGAAAATACATGTTTCTTTTCTTTTCTTTCTTTTACTAGAGGCATAAATTTGTTTTCGCGAGAGGCACGGCTGTGCCTCTCGGAAACAGAAAGAAAAACCTTTTCTCTTTTTTTGTCCTTATATGAGAGGCGCGGTTTTGCTTCCGTTTCTCTCGGAAAACGAAAAAATGTGTTTTCTCGATTTTCCCTTCTGTGAGAGACACGGTTTTCCTTACGCGAGAGGCAGAGACACGGTTTTGCTTTCAAAAGCGTTTTCTTTTTTTCCTTTCGTCAGAGGAACGATTTTGCTCCCGTGAGAGGGATGGTCCTGCCTCTCGGAAATGAAAAAAAACATTTTATATTTTCCTTCCACAAGAGGCACGATTTTGCTTCCACGAGAGGCACAGATTTTCTTCCGCGAAAGGCACGGCCATGCCTCTCGGAAACGGCTTTCGGAAAAAGGAAAAGAAAATGTGCTCCTGGTTTGGGCTTTTTCCCTATTTTTTGTCTGTTTTTTGTGAAAGAAAAAGTTTGTCAAGACCTAGCAACATGGTATCTAGTAAAAGATTTGAATGCACATCTTAAAAGATAAAATATTTTGAATAAATAAATCTAGAAAGAAGGAAAAACTCTCTGCTTGCGACAAGTGGCGCACATGCAGCGTGCCACTTGTCGCAATATGTGAGGATGGAAGTGACCTTTGGAAGAGAGCTCCTTAATTAGTGATTTCGCCGTTCCACTAATAGAATCACTGGAAATCCCTAGTCGACGTATTTTGCATCGAACTATCATTGTTTCGGACAGAGGAGCTCGAGCGATTGTTCGAGCTGAGCCGGTCGTTTAAGCGTTCAACGTCCCAGGTTTTGGAACCTTCTAGACGTTCTCAGCCTCTTTTTGTTTTAGGAAACTTCTACAAGCTTACTGAACCGGTCTTTTTCCTTGTTATATTTTTTTCCTTTCCTTTTTTTCTTTTTCCTGTTTTTTCTTTTTGCTACTCTTTCCCATTTCTGTTTGTTTTTCTTTGGTTTCTATTTCATTTTTTCTTTTCTTTCCTTTCATTTTAATTTTTCATTTCTAGTTTTATTTTTTCCTTCAATTTTTCCTATTGAAAAAAAATGTTGCGTTTCATTGTTTTGTTCAAACATCTGAAAAATGTCCAGGATTTTAAAAAATGTTCAAAATTTTAAAATGTCCCCATTATAAATAATTCGTCACAAATTTTAACAAGAAATCATGTTTCGAAAATTGTTCGCAAAATGTTCATTTTTTCAGTATTTAAAAAAATGTTCAACAACAACAACAACAAAGCCTTTAGTCCCAAGCAAGTTGGGGTAGGCTAGAGGTGAAACCCATAAGATCTCGCAACCAACTCATGGCTCTGACACATGGATAGCAAGCTTCCATGCACCCCTGTCCATAGCTAGCTCTTCGGTGATACCCCAATCCTTCGTGTCTCTCTTAACGGACTCCTCCCATGTCAAATTCGGTCTACCCCGCCTCTCTTGACATTCTCCGCGACGCTTTAGCCATCCGCTATGCAATCGAGCTTCGGAGGCTCATTGCATATGCCCAAACAATCTCGCATTTATGTTGGACAAGCTTCTCTTCAATTGGTGCTACCCCAACTCTATCTCGTATATCATCATTCCGGACTCGATCTTTCCTCGTGTGGCCACACATCCATCCCAACATATGCATCTCCGCCACACCTAATTGTTGAACATGTCGCCTTTTAGTCGGCCAACACTCAGCGCCATACAACATTGCGGGTCGAACCGCCGTCCTGTAGAACTTGCCTTTTAGTTTTTGTGGCACTCTCTTGTCACAGAGAATGCCAGAAGCTTGGCGCCACTTCATCCATCCGGCTTTGATCCGATGGTTCACATCTTCATCAATACCCCATCCTCCCGCAAAGATTGACCCCAAATACCGAAAGGTGTCCTTCCGAGGTACCACCTGACCATCAAGGCTAACCTCCTCCTCCACACACCTAGTAGTATTGAAACCGCACATCATGTACTCGGTTTTAGTCCTACTAAGCCTAAACCATTTCGATTCCAAGGTTTGTCTCCATAACTCTAACTTTCTATTTACCCCCGCCCGACTATCATCAACTAGCACCACATCATCCGCAAAGAGCATACACCATGGGATATCTCCTTGTATATCCCTTGTGACCTCATCCATCACCAATGTGAAAAGATAAGGGCTCAAAGCTGACCCCTGATGCAGTCCTATCTTAATCGGTAAGTCATCAGTGTCGACATCACTTGTTCGAACACTTGTCACAACATTATCGTACATGTCTTTGCTGGGACTTTGTGTTTCTCCAAGGCCCACCACATGACATTCTGCGGTATCTTATCATAGGCCTTGTGACGCCCTCGATTCAATCGTACACTAATCATACACGCAAATGTGTACGATCAAGATCAAGGACTCACGGGAAGATATCACAACACAACTCTAGACACAAATTAAAATAATACAAGCTTTATATTACAAGCCAGGGCCTCGAGGGCTCGAATACATAAGCTCGAAAACACAAGAGTCGGAAGCAACAATATCTGAGTACGTACATCGCTAGACAAGTTTGCCTTAAGAAGGCTAGCACAAAAGCAACATCAATCGAAAAGGCAAGGCCTCTCGCCTGGAGCCTCCTAACTACTCCCGGTCATCGGCGGCCTCAACGTAGTAGTAAGCATCGGCGGTGGCATCCGCCCTGGCTCGGCCATCCGTTGCATCAACCATAAAGAAGAAGAAAGGGGAAAAGGGGAGCAAAGCAACCGTGAGTACTCATCCAAAGTACTGCAAGCAAGGATCTACACTACATATGCAAGATTATCAAAGGAAGGTCAGATATGTGGACCTGGGCTGCAGAAATGCCGTAATAGAGAGAAGGTTTAGTCCTATCGAAGACTAGCATCTTCCGGAAACCACCATCTTGCAGAAATAGGAGGGAATAGAGTAGCGCAAAGTAAGGTAGAAGTAGTGTTATCAACCTCGACCGGAGATCCTTTCTCGACTCCCTGCGAGAAAGAAATCCCAGAGCCATACTATCCAGTTATCATCACAATCCATTACTCATCACCATCCAATTCTCATCACAAGTATCCAGTTCTAGTTGTATCGATCGGGATACAACTCCAAGTATCCGCTATCAGAGGACAGGCAATCGATAGATGTTTTCTTCACCGCAGGGTGCACCAACTTACCCACCACGCCGCTTAACTCCGCAGGACAAACTTTCTGGGTCATGCCCGCCTCGCCAAACAATACACCGCAACCCGACCTAGGCTTAATTGAGAGGCCAAAGACGGACTAAACCTATGCCCCTGTGGGTCATGGGCCATCTCCCCTGAACTCCTCGTACGCTACAGGGCGGCCGGTGAGCATACCTAGCTAACTCCCTAAAAAGGCGTGAGCTTACCACCAACCCGGTAGCGCGCCCGCCGCCGACGTCTATTAAGCTTCGGCTGATTTATACAACGCAGAACGCCCATACTATGCCCACGTGATGGTTAGTGCTATCAGGCCAGAGGCCCCTTGGATCAAATATCCAAATCGTAGTGGATTAGGAATGCGCGGTAACAAGCAGAGACTCACGAAAGATGTGACCCCGTTGCCCCGTCTCGAGGACTTGCGGCAAGGGCTAGGAATGCCCGGCCACGCCTCGTAATTTTCTCGCGGGCACCCTCCAGGTCAACCCGACTCCACATCGCTCGCAATTAAGCTCGCGTGGGCACCCTTCAGGGTTGACCCGTCTTTAGTAACATGGCTCAGTGTAAATTCATAGTAATCATAGTAATTGTGTGTCTAAACATCAAGGGGAAAGCCCGAGGAATCACCCCCGGTGAATTCCACTCGATGTAATCATAAAGGTGTACGTAAGAGGATTCACCCTCGAGGTCCACACTTGAGGGGTTGCACGACGAGTCGTGATCGTAAGTGGTTAAAGAGGAAATCACCCTCGATGACCACGACCAATGACTACACTACGTGGTTAACACCGGAAGTCAAGAGGTCTCACCCTCGGTACTCGATAGTAACCCAAAGAGTGTCGAACAACTAAGGGGAAAGTGATGTGCGGTGCCGGGGCCTGGTCTTCGATCCCGTTGATTGGGTCTTCAATGATGAAGCAGGGGCAACAAGGACAAGGTGGGGGTCATTGATGGGTCACTAACCAACCTATACTAAGCAATTTAGGATAAGCAGGTAGGTAACAATAGCATGTTACAATAAACAGGCTATGCAGCAGAATAGGAGCAAACAATAACAGCAGCAAAATCTAATGCAAGCATGAGAGAATGGAATTGGCGATATCGGGATGATCAAAGGGGGGCTTGCCTGATTGCTCAGACAAGAAGAACGGGTCGTCGTCGACGTAGTCGATCACAAGGGCATCACGCGCCCTGGGTCTACCGGAGAGAAGAGGGGAAGAAACAAGAAATACATAGCAAGCAAGAGCATAACAGACAACAGATGAGCTAGTCGTGGTTCTAACGCGGTGCTACACGATACCGGGTGAAGGGAAGTCAACCGGAATGTTTTCCTGTTTCGACTGTGTCGATGTGATGACCGGAGGGGAATGTTCCATGTTCAGATAGTTAGAGGCATCCGGCTGTAAAATGATCGCAGATTCGGATTCGCCTCGCTGCTCGAGCAACTTTCATGTAGAAAACATTTTCATCCGAAAGTTACGGTTTAATTTCTATTAAATTACAAAGATTAAACCATTTTCTCGGATTTATTTATATTAACAAAAAATGAATTATGACGCCGCCAGAGTGTCAACATGACATCAGCAGGTCAACAGATCGGGTCAGACCGGTCAAATCGACCAAGGTCCCACCTGTCATAGACAAGTGGACTAATGTAACTTTAAACTAACTAAAAGAGGTTAAATTAATATTTGGGCCCCTTATGGCGCGGGCGTATTAGATTACTAATTACTTTTAACTATAAAAACATTTTAATTAGCTTAATTAAGCGGTGGGGCCCGTGACGTTAGTGGTCGGGCTGCCCAATGAAGCCGACTGGTCAACTCCGGCCAACTAGGGTCTGTGGGGCCCGTTAAGGGCGACTCGGGTGGCCCTGTGTCGGCCACGCCGGGCGGCCGGTGCCGGAGTTATACCGGCGAAGCTCCGACGGCGAAGTCTGCCGGAGAGGCTCGGATCTTCGCCATGTAACACCAAATCACGCGTTTTCACTTGCGTTCAACGCCGACGCTGTCGTCGAGTGGTTCCACCGACCGACCGGAGATGGCCGGAACAGAGTCGCAAGGTCGCCGGGCGCGGTCGCTCACGGTAGCTCGGCGAAAAACGAAGAACTAGCGCGCTCACAAGCGATCTAAAGCGTTAGGTCAAGACTGGCTGAGTGCCCCGAGCACGATGGTGTGCTCGGACGGCCATGGCATCGATGGAAGCGACGACGATGAGCGGCACGGCGGAGCTGAGCTCGGTCGTCCATGGAGGCAACGTTATGCGCAGCAGAACGAGGGGAAGGCAGGGGAAGGACGTGCGGTGCTCACCGTGCGGGCGCAAGGAGGCCCCGTGAGTGAACGGGAGCGCAGAGGGAGGTCGAATCGACGACGACGGCGTCCGACGACCATGGAGGAGGAAGAAGGGGATCCGATGCTGGTGCTCCCCATCCCACCGAGGCCACCGGTCAATGGAGAGGGCGATGGCGGAGGTCACCGACAAGGTCACGGCGCGCCGCCGGTGGTCAGCGATAACGATGGAGGACGGCGGCGAAAGTGCGCTGGCCACGGATCTGGAGGAGAGGAGGGCGGAGTGAGCGAGGGAGAGGGAGGAGAGTGGCAAGTGGGCGAGTGGGAGGCAAGGGGCCGAGGCGTGGGAGGCGCAAGCCTTATCCTCGCCTCAAGGCCGCCGACGAGGCGGGTCCGGCCGACGGCGCCTCAGAGCGGGCGCCGCACTGGGGAACAGAAGGGGCGCGGAGCTGGGCCGACTGGTTGAGGTGGGCCGAGGCCCATGGGGGCATTTGGCTACCGGGCCAAGGCCCAGCTTGAGGGGGGGCTTTTCCTTTTTCTTTGTTTTTTAAATTCCAAAGCAATTTGCCTTTTCCTTTTAGCCATTAGGACTTTGGAAGATTATGTCATTGGTCAAGATAATTTCAAGGAATTATTGTGCACTGCCACAAAAAGTTTTTGCAATTTTGGAGTTCATTTGAATTTTTCATAAAGAGGATAGCATTTAAGAAAAATGCTGAAATGATGTTGTTATAATTGCTAAAGCTCATCTTTGCACAAGAGTGATGTTGTGTTCCTTAACAAATAAATGTTATGGAATATTTGTCAAATGACGGACATTTTTCTAGCAAGTTTTGAGAAAACTCATTTTGCATTGTGACTTTGAATTGTTTTCAGAGAGGAATTTGAAATGAGATATTATCCCAACATGATTATCATTGCAATTCACAATAGCTTAGCATCATCATGGTGGTGGGTTAGTGTAGCATGATCCTTGGGGTGTTACAAATCTCCTCCACTACAAGAAATCTCGTCCCGAGATTTAAGTGGGGAAGTAAAGAGTAACTTCGGGAGAACTGGCCCTTATAGGGTTAATTATCTGGTGCACAATTCTAGGAAAGTGGCAGATGTGCCTCTCGAGTTGAAACTTAAGGAAACATCGAGAGCAATATATGAAGGTACAATAGGAAGTTTCAAACGAATGGACAAACGATCGATACCTGAACAGAGTGTGAGAAGGGGGTTCAGAGCATCGGGAATAGATCATCTCTCGAAAGGTGGCTCGTGACATGATATGAAGCCAAATGTAAGAATATTTCGGAATCAAAGATATACATGAGAGTCAGGTTCCGATCCTGTGGAACTGTGGGTTATGGGCCCACCATGTGGGTTAAAAGTAGAAGGGGGCCGATAGCAAGGCATGCCAGATGATAGACTGTCAGTTATGTTGCCAACAACGTTGGTACCAAGGGCGAGGGACGAAGAGAACCATTTTCCGCCGTTGAACGAGGCGGACCAATAGGCAAAGTTCTCGCCCATCGGTGGTTACCGGAATGTCAACAGCAATAATAACAAGGTCTTGTCGACAAATTGTACACCGAGGTGTTTTCATAAGCAGGGAACTAATACTGCTTAGTTATAGATCACAAGTAGGTTTAAACAAACCAATGGGAAGGAAAAGGCGATCACTAGATTAATCAGAACATTGGAAAGAAAATGTGTTTACACATAAGAATTGGGAGTATATCCTTCCTAAGGGGAAGCGGAGCAGGATATACATTATATGACAGCAAGTTCAAAAGCATTTAGATAAAGGGGGCGAGGGAAGAATCATGATATTACCCATACAACGGTGTTTGGATAATAGATCAAGAAACATTCGACAATGTGCTTCCAATGTTCCTGTTGATATTCGGAATACCTCAGTCATGCTTCGAGGTATTATTAACATGGTGTTACAAGTAGGGGTTGGGGTTGAAGATCACAATAAATACACAAGGGAACAATTGCAGGAATAGCAAGGAGTCCTAGGTATAACCAATACATGATAAAACATGTGTTGGAAAGAAGACAAGGGGGTTGTCGATGATAGCTTAAATCATCGAAGGTCAAGGATGGTATTTCTCACCATGAATTCAATTCTCATCTCAACAGAAGTCAAAATGTTGATGCTGATCATGACGCATTTGTCAAGAGGCTCTATGAAGATGCCATCGAGGAGAGATGCCATCAAGCAACAAGAAGGATGAAGTGAAAGGCTATTGGAACCACGAATACGACACAAGCTCGAAATCAAGATTGTTGTTCGAGGTGAAATGATAAGATAAAGGAGATCGACGTAAGCTTAACTCGTCGTCGGAAGTTGCTTCGGGAAGAAGGACCGGGTAGCACAGTTAAAATTAGCTCAATAATGATATAGCCGATCAGGATAGGAATGATGTGATGGAGTATCATTCCAATGAGAATTCACAAGAGGTAGTGCAATGACACAATATCCTTGAGATATCAAGGGACAATACTGAGGTAGATCAAAAATAGAGGTTGGACAGATGAAATGATCTGCAGAAGACAAGTATTTTAACTTGTCCAGGAAATGGGATTAAGGAGAAACTATGGTCGGAACCATGACTGCAAAGAATCAATGAGCTTGTGCCAAAGAAATAATTACTTTCACGAGCAGCTTCCATGATAAGTTCTACATCGGGTCCATGGGCATGAACACAAAGTTCAAGGTTGACTCCCACTTCTTCAATGCATAACCTTCCATTCACTTCTCGCCTTCGAAGAAGTTGTAGTGTTGTAACTATATCTGGCAAAACACCAGAAGAGTATGATTCGTGAAAACTCTCGGGTTCACATGGATTAGAGAAGGCATAGGTCCAACCCATCGGGGCATCTTAGGGACATTTGCAAAACTTCAGAGGTAATTAACTCAAGCTCAGAAGCAGAGCATGGTTGACAAAGCAGAGAATACAATTTACCAAAGGCAATATGTATCAGGGGAAGAGCGCACAAAATTTAGAATATGAAGGAAACTGTCGGATAAAAAAAATCCAACAAAGGATTTAGCGGTCCTTAATGGATCTGATGTGAGTATTAGTACTCAATCAGAAGAAGGAAGGAATGCAAAGGCATTGGATTATAGAAACATCTGAATAATTCGATGCTTAATCCAAAGAAATTATGATTTCCAAATTAGAAGATCGGAAACAGACACTCTGATCAAAAGACAAGTTGAATAGATATAGATCGACAATCAATTAAGGTTTGGTTTGCCGAGAACCAGCTCATGTCCGGATTGACGTCTGAGCCGAAAAGATCATTTAAAAGGATCAATCGATGATTTGCGCTGCATTCGCTTCACATGTTGAATCAATAGGATCAAAATGATGGTGTCAAAGGATACTAATGAATATTGCTACACATATGGAAAGCATCCATAATGCAAGGCATAAGTATTTGCAGAGCAATAGTTACTAAGGATTTTCAGAAGATCGAATAGTATTTTGAAGAATTTTGTGAAGCACAAGAACAACTAGCAGGGATGAGCGAATACTCGATAAGTGCGAGGAATTATCTCTAGGGGTATTCATGTAGTGAAGAACTGCAAGGCAGTAAGCTCAAAGGATTCTCGGGGTAACGGAGAGTATTTCAGGGCATCTTGTAAAAACAAGAGCAACAGGGAATGACTGTATGAATGGCAAGTGTACATAGTTATCCATAAGGATATATCGGTGCTAGGGAATTGCAAAAGTGACGGGCACAAAGTCTCAAGAGAACATCGTAGAGCATCTTCGGAATCTTCTGGTGCAGCAGGCGATCATCTGTAATAAGGGGCTCTCCGGGAGGAAGTAGTTACGAGATCCTACTGTTAGGGTTAGCAAAATCGTTTAACCCGAAAGGAAGAGAGATTAGAGTCCCAGAGTATAGACGAGGAATAAAATATCCTAATACCACCCAATTGGCGACGTGGGCCCGTAAGCCACACAACCAAGTTAGTAAAACAATTTTTCGGTTTCTAGACTCAACTTCGGCCATAGGAGTTGGAAGGGGCTACCTACAAGCGGTTGGCTCGATACCAACTTGTGACGCCTCGATTCAATCATACACTAATCATACACGCAAATGTGTACGATCAAGATCAAGGACTCACGGGAAGATATCACAACACAACTCTAGACACAAATTAAAATAATACAAGCTTTATATTACAAGCCAGGGGCCTCGAGGGATCGAATACATAAGCTCGAAAACACAAGAGTCGTGGAAGCAACAATATCTGAAATCTGAGACATGAGTTAGACAAGTTTGCCTTAAGAAGGCTAGCACAAAAGCAACATCGATCGAAAAGGCAAGGCCTCCTGCCTGGGAGCCTCCTAACTACTCCTGTTCATCGGTGGCCTCCACGTAGTAGTAAGCATCGGCGGTGGCATCTGGCTCCTGGGCTCCGTCATCTGGTTGCATCAATCGGAAAGAAGAAGAAAGGGGGAAAAGGGGGGAGCAAAGCAACCGTGAGTACTCATCCAAAGTACTCGCAAGCAAGGATCTACACTACATATGCAACATTATCAAAGGATTGTTGTATATGTGGACTGGGCTGCGTAAATGCCGTAATAGAGAGAAGGCCTAGTCCTATCGAAGACTAGCATCTTCTGAAACCACCATCTTGGCAAAAGAAATAGGAGGGAATAGAGTAGCGCAAAGTAAGGTAGAAGTAGTGTTATCAACCTCGACCGGAGATCCTTTCTCGACTCCCTGCGAGAAAGAAATCCCAGAGCCATACTATCCAGTTATCATCACAATATATTACTCATCACCATCCAATTCTCATCACAAGTATCCAGTTCTAGTTGTATCGATCGGGATACAACTCCAAGTGTCCGCTATCAGAGGGACAGGCTATCGATAGATGTTTTCTTCCCTGCAGGGGTGCACCAACTTACCCACCACGCTCGCTTAACTCCGGCCGGACACACTTTCCTGGGTCATGCCCGGCCTAGGCCAAACAATACACCGCAACCCGACTATCACGCCCAATATGCGACCCTATCCAAAAGGAACTCGAAGGTCCCACCAAGGATAGACCCGCATATTGAAACGCTTTTGCAAGGTGGATATCATTACATCAACATTACATAATAGATGGGGATACATACATAAGGCACAAATGCCACAAGTATACAACAATACAACATACAAGATCAACATCCGACTACGGATGAATCATAAACAGAAGCTCAAATGACATCCACCCTGCTAGCCCAGGCTGCCGACCTGGAACCTATCCCCTGATCGAAGAAGAAGCAGAAGAAGAACTCCAATACAAGCAAACATCGCTCTCACGTCATGATCATCGCAAACCTGTACACCGCAATCGCTGGTGTAGTAATCTGTGAGCCACGAGGACTCAAAGAATCCCATTACCATGGGTATCAAGACTAGCAAAGCTTAATTAGGAAAGGAAGGGATAAAGTGGTGAGGTTGCAGCAGCGGCTAAGCATATATGGTGGCTAACCAACGTAAATAAGAGCGAGAAGAGAAACAAAGGAACGGCCGTCAACTAGTAATTATCAAGAAGTGATCCTGAACTCCTACTTACGTCAGACATAACCCAGAAACCGTGGTCTCCTCTCGATCAACCCCGATAAGAGACACTCACGGTTACGCACACGGTTGGTGTATTTTAGAAGAGTTTACTTCAAGTTTACTACAACCGGATATTAACAAATTCCCATCTGCCACATAACCGCGGGCACGGCTTTCAAAAGTTCAAACCCTGCAGGGTGTCCCAACTTAGCCCATGATAAGCTCTCGCGATCAACGAAGGATATTCCTTCTCCCCGGAAGACCCGATCAGTCTTGGAATCCTGGCTACAAGACATTTCGACAAGAATAAAACAAGACCAAGACCGCCCGATGCGCCGACAATCCCGATCGGTGCTGCACATATCTCGTTCTCCGGCCAACACCGGATGAACACTACGTACGGCAACCGACGATACCCCAAGTTGCCTAGGGGCGGCACCGCAAGTGGCTCTGGTTTGGACCAACACTTAGACAAGCATTGGCCCGGGGGGCTGAATAAAGATGACCCTTGGGTTAATTACTCCCAAGGGAAAATAGGTGGTGGTGAGGCAAATGGTAAAACCAAGGTTGGGCCTTCTTTGGAGGAGTCTTATTCAAAGCGAACTGTCAAGGGGTCCCATAAATCACCCGACCGCGTTAGGGACGCAAAATCCGGGAACATAATACCGATATGACGGAAACTAGGGCGGCAAGAGTGGAACAAAACACCAGGCATAAGGCCGAGCCTTCCACCCTTTACCAAGTATATAGATGCATTAATAATATAAGAGATATTGTGATATCCCGACAAAATCCTGTTCACCATGGAGCAATCTTCAACTTCACCTGCAACTAGCAACGCTATAAGAGGGGCTGAGCACAACGGTAACATAGCCAAACAACGGTTTGCTAGGAAGGGTAACAAAGGTTAGAGGTTCATGCAATTTGGGGAGGCTTGAGGAGCAAGTGATAGGTAGCGTAGCATAGCGAAAGAACGAAGCATCTAGCATAGCAATGATAGTAATGAGATCCAAGGTGACGGTCATCTTGCCTGAAATCCCGCTAGGAAGAAGAACGAGTCCATGAAGAAGATGAAGCCACGAAGATTTAACCAAGCGTGAGCGAGCGAATCCTCATGATCGCAACGAAACGGGAACTATCGAAAAGAAGCACACAATGAAGTAAACACACCACACATAAACGAGACATGATGCACAACCAAGCATGATGCATGACAAAGCTACATGAGGCTACTCATGGCAAGAGATGATACAAACAAGAGCAACACATCAAAGCAAGTTTAAATGAGGCCTGGAACAACATATAACAATTCCGGTAGTCCTCATTTGTAAATTTCGAAATTGGTCCAGAACTGAATAAACCTTATGTTCAAGTTGTTAAACAGCAAGTTAAGATGCACCACGATGATCTACACGAAAACCTAGTCAAGTTACATATAAGGTTCATTAGATTCGGAGCTACGGCCTAGAAGATATGAGCAAAACAAGTTAAACATGGCATTGATGCAAAATTCATACAAACATCAAGCAAACACCTAAAATCAAGGATGCACCATGATAATATGAAACTACATGCAAAATCAAGCAAGTTTCATATAGAGCACACTCAAAACGGAGCAACGGTTCAACACATACACACTATACAAGTCATGACAACAATCTGTCCAAAACAGCAACTAGGCATATTGCAAGCACCTAAACAACAAGCTACAGCATCTTAACATGATAAAAAAAGGCATGGACGTGATGTACAGGTAAAGCATGACAAAACATGAACACTGAGCTATCTCCAGAAACTATTAGAACATGCTCAAAATGACAGGGCAAGATTGCAAATAATATCAGTTTCAGACTTAGCAGAAAATAACATCAGGTTGCAATGTTTAGAGCTATCAAACAACATGTTACAGGAACTTATCATGGCAAACAAAGGCATGGCATGAATCTACTAATCTCATAGAACAAATGTCCTTTACTGACCATGAGCCACAGAGGATCAGAAAATATGATGGCACCCATGTAAACATGGCAAATTATATTACAGATTCATACAAGGCAGGAACAACAATAAGTAGGCATGTTGGTGAGCTTGAACCACTCACCACAGAACAAAACATGGCATGGCAAGGCAACTCACAGTAAGAAGACATGTTTATGAAGCTAAGCATGGAAATAGCAAGTTCATAGGGTGCACACATCAATCATGGCAAAAATGACAAAAGTGCATGTACTACGAAGAATCTGAAACTAACATCACATAGCCCTCTTCCAACAGCATTTCGGGCATCAAGGTGAGCTCAAATGAAAATGATGCAATGAGATGAAATGATGTGCTCGTCGAGGCGAACAATTTGACATATTACACGCACGAAACGGAGCTACGGATGCAGAGTTATGGCATGATGAACATGAGCATATAAAGTCAAATCTCAGGGACTTAGTGGAATCTCGGAGGGGGAAAGTCAACCTTGCACGGATTCCGAGGCAGGGCCGGATCTCGCCGGAGAAGGCGGCCGGAGCAGGAGGGGAACGGCGTGGAGGCCGGCGAGGTCGGAGGGGAGACCCGGCCTCCGCGAGGCGACGGGCGGCGGAGTTTCTGGCCGAGGCGCTGGCGAGGGCGGCCATGAGCGGAGGAGGCGACAGGAGGCGCGGGCGAGGCCCACCGGCGGCGGGGTCGCACGGCCACCGGAGGTAGGCGCCCACGGCGGCGGCGACCGCCAGCTGGCGCTGGCGCTGCTCGGCTCGCCACGGCGGGCAATGAAAGCGCGAGAGGGTCAAGCATGGGCGGACGGCGAGGGACCGGGCGGCGGAGCTCCCATGACGGGCGGCGAGGCCTGCCGGGCGGGAGCGGCGGCGGCGCTGGTGCGCTGGCCGGGCTGGCTGGCGGCGGACGGCGGTGGCGCGCCATGTGGCGAGATCCGATTGGGCGCGGCGGCGGGGCGGACATGTCCGGGCGGTGGGTGGACGTGTCCGTCGGCGGCGGGAGGAAGAGGACTAGGGTTAGACCGGGATTTCGGGGGAGATGCACATATTTATAGATAGAGGGAGCTAGGAGACTCCAAATGAGGAGCGGTTTTCGGCCACGCGATCGTGATCAAATGACCGAGAGCATGGAGGGGAGTTTGGTGGGTTTTGGGCCACTTTGGAAGGGGTGTTGGGCTGCAAAGAGAAGGAGGCTTTACGGTTACCCGGTTAACTGCTGAGTACCAACGACCTCCAAATGGCACGAAACTTGACAGCGGTCTCATCGGTGCTATACCAAGGCCGCTTGCCAAACCTCGGTCCATTCCGAGACCGTTTAACACCCGCACACGAAAAGAGGCAACAGGGGGCGCCGGGAGACATAGGAGTGCCGGATTGGAAAACGGACAACGGGGAAAATGCTCGGATGCATGAGACGAACACGTATGCAAAATGAGATGCACAAGATGACATGATATGAAATGCAGATGATGACATGGCAAAATGCAACACGCAAGCAAATGACATGGCAAGGACGGCGAATAACTGGCAGACACCTGGCGCATCGAATCCGGGGCGTTACACCGACCTAGGCTTAATAGAGAGGCCAGCACGCCGGACTAAACCTATGCCCCCAGGGGTCATGGGCCATCTCCCCGGGAACTCCTGACGCTATGCGAGGGTGGCGGTGAGCGACCTAGCTACCTCCCTAAAAAGGCAGGAGCTTACCAGTCCAATCCAAGGCCACCGCCGCCGACGCCTATTAAGCTTCTGATGTATACGACACGAACGCCCATACTATGCCCACGTGATGGTTAGTGCTATCAGGCCAGAGGCCCCTTGGATCAAATATCCAAATCGTAGTGGATTAGGAACGCGCGGTAACAAACAGAGACTCATGAAAGATGTGACCCCGTTGCCCCGTCTCGAGGACTTGCGGCAAGGGCTAGGATTGCCCGGCCACGCCTCGTAATTATCTCGCGGCACCCTCCAGTCAACCCGACTCCACATCACTGCAGCTAAGCTCACATGGCACCCTTCGTGGTCGACCCGTCTTTAGTAACATGGCTCAAAGTAAAGTCATAGTAATCATAGTAACTGCGGTGTCTAAACATCAAGGAAAGCCGAGGAATCACCCCCGTGAATTCCACTCGATGTAATCATCAAGGTGTACGTAAGAGGATTCACCCTCGAGGTCCACACTTGAGGGGTTGCACGGCACGTAGTCGTATCGTAAGTGGTTAAAGAGGAAATCACCCTCGATGACCACGACCGAATGACTACACTACGTGGTTAACACCGGAAGTCTTTGAAGAGGTCTCACCCTCGGTACTCGATAGTAACCCAAAGAGTGTCGAACAACTAAGGGGAAAGTGATGTGCGGTGCGGGCCTGGTCTTCGATCCCGTTGATTGGGTCTTCAATGATGAAGCGAGGCAACAAGGACAAGGTGGGGGTCATTGATGGGTCACTAACCAACCTATACTAAGCAATTTAGGATAAGCAGGTAGGTAACAATAGCAGGTTACAATAAACAGGCTATGCAGCAGAATAGGAGCAAACAATAACAATAGCAAAATCTAATGCAAGCATGAGAGAATGGAATGGGCGACGGGATGATCAAAGGGGGGCTTGCCTGGTTGCTCAGACAAGAAGAACGGGTCGTCGTCGACGTAGTCGATCACAAGGCATCGCCGCGATCTCGGGGTCTCTAGGAGAGAAGAGGGGGAAGAAACAGTAAATACATAGCAAGCAAGAGCATAACAGGACAACAGACAGAGCTAGTCGTGTTCTAACGCGGTGCTACACGATACCGGTGAAGGGGGAAGTCAACCGGGAATGTTTTCCCGGTTTCGGACCTGTGTCAGACAGATGACCGGAGGGGGAATGTTCCATGTTCAGATATTTAGAGGCATCTGACAGGTAAACGTATCGCATATTCGGATTCGTCTCGTCGTTCTGAGCAACTTTCATGTAGAAAACATTTGCATCCGAGTTATGGTTTAATTTCTATTAAATTACAAAGATTAAACCATTTTCTGGATTTATTTATATTAACAAAAAAATGAATTATGATGTCGTGAGTGTCGGCATGACATCAGCAGGTCAACAGATCGGGCCGACCGGGTCAAATCGACGATGGGTCCCACCACTGTCATAGACAAAGTGGACTATGTAACTTTAAACTAACTAAAAAGAGGTTAAATTAACAGCTGGGCCCCTTATGGCAGTGGCAGATTACTTTTAACTATAAAAACATTTTAATTAGCTTAATTAAGCGGTGGGGCCCGCACGTTAGTGGCTGGGGCTGCCGGTCGATGGTTGACTGGTCAACCTGGTCAACTGGGGCCCATGGGGCCCCTGGCAGCGACCACAGGGTGGCCCTAGGTCGGCCACGTCGGCGGCCGGTGCCGGAGTTGCGCCGGCGAGCTCTCCGCGGCGGCGAGTCCGCCGGAGAGGCTCGGATCTTCGCTACAGAACACCAAATCACGCGTTTTCACTTGCGTTCGAACGCTGACGCTGTCGCGCGTCGAGTGGTGCCACTGGACCGACCGGAGATGGCCGGAACAGGGAGCTGCAAGGTCGCCGGCGGCGGTGGTCTACGGTAGCTCGGCGAAAACGAAGAACTAGCGCGCTCACAAGCGATCTAAAGCGTTAGGCCGCACCGCTGGAGTGCCCCGAGCACGATGGTGTGCTCGGACGGCCATGGCATCGATGGAAGCGACGACGATGAGCGGCACGGCGGAGCTGAGCTCAGTCATCCATGGCGGCGACGCTATGCGCAGCAGAACGAGGGAAAGGCAGGGGGAGGACGTGCGGTGCTCACCGTGCGGGCGCAAGGAGGCCCCGTGAGTGAATGGGAGCGCAGAGGGAGGTCGAATCGACGACGACGGCGTCCGACGACCCGCGAAGGAGGAAGAAGGGGATCCGACGCTTCGGTGCTCCCCATCCCCAGCTGAGGCCACCGGTCCATGGAGAGGGCGATGTCGGAGGTCACCGACAAGGTCGTGGCCTTGAGGGCCGCCCGTTAGCCGCGATAACGATGGAGGACGGCGGCGGGCGCCTGGCCACGGATCTGGAGGAGAGGAGGGCGGAGCGAGCGAGGGAGAGGGAGGGAGAGTGGCAAGTGGGCGAGTGGGAGGCGAGGGGGCCGAGGCGTCGGGGAGGCGCAAGCCTTAACCCCTCGCCCGGGCGTCGCCGACGAGGCGGGTCCGGCGGGGACGGCGCCCCTGTAGCGGCGCGCACCAGGGGAATAGGAAGGGGGCGCGGTGCGGGGAGCTAGGCCGGCTGGTTGAGGTGGGCCGGGGCCCATGGGGTGGCACGGTGGCCAGCTGGGCCAGTCGGCCCAGTTGAGGGGGGGGGGGCTTTTCCTTTTTCTTTGTTTTTTTTAAATTCCAGCAGCAATTTGCCTTTTCCTTTTAGCCATTAGGACTTTGCAAGATTATGTCATTGGTCAAGATAATTTCAAGGAATTATTGTGCACTGCCACAAAAAGTTTTTGCAATTTTGGAGTTCATTTGAATTTTTCATAAAGATGATAGCATTAACAAAATGCTGAAATGATGTTGTTATAATTGCTAAAGCTTATCTTTGCACAAGAGTGATGTTGTGTTCCTTAACAAATAAATGTTATGGAATATTTGTCAAATGACGGACATTTTTCTAGCAAGTTTTGAGCAAACTCATTTTGCATTGTGACTTTGAATTGTTTTCAGAGAGGAATTTGAAATGAGATATTATCCCAACATGATTATCATTGCAATTCATAGTAGCTTAGCATCATCATGGTGGGTTAGTGTACCATGATCCTCGGGGTGTTACAGGCCTTCTCCAAGTCAATGAACACCATATGCAAGTCCTTCTTTTGCTCCCTATATCTCTCCATAAATTGTCGTACCAAGAAAATGGCTTCCATGGTCGACCTCCCAGGCATGAAACCAAACTGGTTTTTGGTCACGCTTGTCATTCTTCTTAAGCGGTGCTCAATGACTCTCTCCCATAGCTTCATTGTATGGCTCATCGACTTAATTCCACGGTAATTAGTACAACTCAACATCCCCTTGTTCTTGAAGATTGGTATTAATATACTCCGTCTCCATTCTTCCGGCATCTTGTTTGCCCGAAATATGAGGTTGAAAAGCTTGGTTAGCCATACTATCGCTATGTCCCCGAGACCTTTCCACACCTCAATGGGGATACAATCCGGGCCCATCGCCTTGCCTTCCTTCATCCTTTTTAAAGCCTCCTTGACCTCAGACTCCTGAATTCGACACACAAAATGCATGCTGGTCTCATCGAAAGAGTCGTCCAGTTCAATGGTAGAGCTTTCATTCTCCCCATTGAATAGCTTGTCGAAGTACTGCCGCCATCTATGCTTAATCTCCTCGTCCTTCACCAAGAGTTGGCCTGCTCCGTCCTTGATGCATTTGACTTGGCCAATATCCCTCGTCTTCCTCTCTCGGATCTTGGCCATCTTATAGATGTCCCTTTCGCCTTCCTTCGTGCCTAACCGTTGGTAGAGGTCCTCATACGCTCGACCCCTTGCTTCACCAACAGCTCGCTTTGCGGCCTTCTTCGCCATCTTGTACTTCTCTATGTTGTGTGCACTCCTATCCAGGTATAGGTGTCTGAAGAAATCTTTCTTCTCTTTAATCGCCTTCTGGACATCATCATTCCACCACCAGGTATCCTTATCTTCGCTTCTCCTTCCCCTGGACACTCCAAACTCCTCTGAGGCCACCTTACGAATGCAAGTCGCCATCTTCATCCACACATTGTCCGCATCCCCTCCTTCCTCCCAAGGGCCCTCCTTAATGACCCTCCTTGAACGCCTGAGCTACCTCCCCCTTGAGCTTCCACCACTTCGTTCTAGCGACTTTGGCACGCTTATCCCTGGACACGAATCCGAAGCGGAAGTCAAGAACCACCAGCTTATCTTTGGGGTACAACACTCTCTCCAGGTATCACCTTACAGTCTAGGCACGCACGCCTATCTTACCTTCTCGAGAGGATGAAATCAATCTGGCTAGAGTGTTGGCAACTACTAAAAGTCACCAGATGTGATTCTCTCTTTCTAAAGAGGGTGTTGGCTACAATCATGTTGTAGGCTAGAGCAAAGCTTAAGACATCTTCTCCTTCTTGATTCCTGATGCCATAGCCAAAGCCCCGATGCGCCCCTTAAAACCTGTGTTAGATGTACCCACGTGGCCATTGAGGTCTCCTCCTATGAAGAGCTTCTCACCAATCGGTACACTCCTAACCATGTCTTCCAGGCCTTCCCAGAACTCCCTTTTGGTGTTCTCATTGTGGCCTACTTAGACATACGCTGGCGATAACATTGAGAACCAAGTCCTCAACTACCAGCTTGACCGGGATAATCCGGTCCCCACGTCTCTTGACGTCTACCACTCCATACTTGAGGCTCTTGTTGATCAAGATGCCTCGCCATTCTGCTTGCAGCCGTCCCGTGTACCATAGCTTGAAGCCGGTATCCTCCACCTCCTTCGCCTTCTGTCCTCTCCATTTGGTTTCTTGGACGCAAAGGATATCAACACATCTCCTCACCGCTGCATCAACTAGCTCCCGAAGCTTCCCTGTCAGAGACCCTACGTTCCAGCTACCTAAGCGAATCCTCCTAGGCTTGGCTAGCTTCCTTACCCTTCGCACTCGTCGAGTCAAATGCGAAGACCCTTGCTCATTTTCCACTACATCTGGCGCCGATGTAGCGCGCCACTAAGGATGCGACGACCCGATCCTCGCCACTTGCCACCGTGATTCGGATCAAGATACGGCGCGCCACCTGGGGTGACGGCCCTGCCTTGCCCATTTTCCACTACACCGGGTTCCGATGTGGCGCGTCAGGAGAGGTTACGCCCCAACAAAAATATTTTGGGTTTCATCTCCATAAGAGTGGCTGAGTTTTTACGTTGGCTCGCCAAGCCTATCACAACCCTCCTCCTTTACCCGGGCTTGGGACCGGCTATTTTAAAAAAGGTTCACATTTCAAAAATTGTTTGCACTATTCAAAAGATGGTCGTTTTTTCAAATTTTATTCAGCATATTTTTCTTCAAAATGTTCACACGTTTTAAAAAATTATTCGGAATTTCTGAAATGTTCCTGCTTTATAAAACATAGTCCACAAATTTTAAAAACTGTTCATGTTCCCATATTTGTAGGTGTTTCAACCATTGTGTGTGGTTCAAAAATTGTTCGCAAAATTTAAAAAAAAAATCATGTTTTCAAATTTTGTTTGTCTTTTAGAAAAAATATGTTTGTCTTTAAAAAAAGTCTACAAATTATATTTTTCTTTTCAAAAAAAGGTTATTTAAAAATATTCGCAACTTCATAAAATGTTCCCCTTTTCAAAAATTGTTTATAAATTTTTAAAAATATTCATGCTTCCATTTTTTTTAGAAGTTTCAAAAAAATATCCCATCCCAAAATTTGTTCATGAATTTCAACAAATGATCATGTTTAAAAAATTTCTTCGGCAGTTTCAGAAATAATTCGCTCTTCCAAATTTTGTTTTCAGAATTTTCAAAAAATGTTTTCAGCATTTAATGATTTGCGCTGCCTTAGAAAAAATTGCGCTCGTAATTTTAGAAATTTTGCGAAGTTGTGCTGAGGTTCTTAATAGTTTGTGTTATCTTATAATCACGAAAGCGCGCTGGTTCAGCTGGTTGTATCCCCTTCCCTTTCAGGATAAGATCCTGGGTTCGATACACTGTGAGGGCACAACCCCAACTGGACGCTCTGTGCGAAGCCCCAGCAAATTGACACTTGCGTCATATGGGACTTTCCAGAATAACTGCATGTGGACGCGGGTAACAGATACATGTTGCCACTTGCCCTGGCCCATGGAGCGAAACTCATATATGAACCATCGACTATTTGTTGCAATAAGCGAGAAATAGGATTCGCCGTATATAGGACCGTCTGACGCGAGTGTTTCCTCGACTGGAGGTCCAACAACATGTGAAAGAACGCACTCAACTTTGCCGTAGAGCTAAGAAATTCTCAGGCAAATAAACGATTTACATGTTTCTTCGTATATAAAGATATAGAAAAGTGTACATTGTGCATTAATGGTTTGTTCTTTTAGTGTAAAAATTATTTGTCTGAGTTCACAATGTTGATTGAGTGCAAAGAAAATCTCAAGAGGTTGAGGATTAACATTTAAAAAATAATAATTCTCTTATAGATCTAAAAGAGACTTTTGCCGAATATTAATGTGGGTGATACTACGCATCGACTAGATGATAATCGAATCACATCGACCGCCTCGGTAGGTGATGGATGGCATATGGGACAGCCGTCAGGTGTCAGTCGTGATGCGTTCAAAGCTTTGTGACATGGTCATATTGCACTTCATGGACAGTTTTCTATGGTTCATGTAAAAATCACTACAACATGATCTATGCTTCAACTGCCTCTGTTGATGCCCCACCATTTGCAGCATAACCCATGTTGCGACCGACCGCAACATGGGCCATGTTGCAATTCAAGGTTGAGCTGCCACATGTACCTTGCAGTGACCCGTCCTCTGCAACATGGTCCGTGTTACGACTTCAACATGGGCCACGTTACTATCTCGCCTGACCTCCCCCACAGGGAGATGCATCATGCGCGCGAGGTGATGGTAATCACGATGGAAATAAGTTGCTTGAGTGCTAGCCTTGTCATTAATGGATTCTCCAAAAGTATTTTTTCTCGAGCGAAAAAATAGAATTAATACTTTTTAAAATTCACCTACTGAAATTAAAAAAAGGGTGTGGCTAGATCTCAATCAAGTGATAGAATATACAAAAAATATATTTTATTACACGGATCTTCATGTAATATCTTACGAATATAGCATCGACTAAGACTTCGTTAAATCTCGGTCCGACTGAGATTTAGCAATCCCGTTAACAAAACCATAATAAAAAGAACAGCCATGGGAGCTTGGATCTCTTTGGAGCGCAGAAAATATTTCACGTGAGCAAATCTGTAGCTTGTTTTGGATTATTTTCCCCTTCACATTTTGAACAAGCAGACAAGTACTCCCTCCTTTCTAAAATGTAAGTCGCTAGTTGACTTTTCTAGTTTGTACAACTTTAACTATGATTTTCACCTATTGTATGTATATAATATTGGTATCCAAACATGTGAAATAAAATTGTTTAACAAGACAAATATGATGACATGATTTACACATGTTCAGTCTATTTACTTTGATATATATTAACGATTGAAATCGTAAATCAAAGACCGTGTAAAGTCAGACGCGCTTTAGAGCATGTACATCCGGACCTCTGAAATCCGCCTCATACGCCCGGGCGGGCTGCCCGGTCAGTTTTTTTCGACCCAGACGGACACCTCAAACAGGCCTCAAACGCCCGGACTGACCGGCACCCCTCATATCCATCCCAAATATGAGACGGATATGGGGTGGCCCGGGCACGCCCGGGCGCGCCCGCCTGACAAGCTCAGCCCATCACCGACCTCACAGATGTCCCACAAAAAAACCCCGTCGGCATCATCGGTCCGAAACCCTAGCTCACTCACTCTCCTCTCTCGCTCCGTCCTCTCCTCTTCCCTCACCAATTCCGATCAAATTCGGCACAATGTCGAGCTCCGGTAGCTGCTCCGACAACGAGGTGGATCCGGAGTATGAGCTTGCCCTTCTCATCGCCTTCGAGCGGTCCAAGGTGGACACTGGGGGCAGCTCCGGATCTACAGCCTCGCCGCAGTCGCCTGCGCTTCACAGTCGGCGCATCTCGGACGCCGGCGCTGGGCCCTCCCGGCCCATGGGCAGCTCCACAGGCGGCCAGAGCAATCAACGCCTCCCGCACGCCGTCCCATCGCCCCGCCGGCTGCTGCTTCCCCATGACGTCCCCTCGCCCCGCCGGCTGCTACTCCCCCTGAAAGTGCAACTATCCCTAGGTGGTTTTGGTCATTCATAACAACATATAGCTCATTGAGCTAATGCTATTCCAAGACAAATATTTCAGGAAACCTCAATGAATGGCATGGCATGGATGATGAAAGTGGATCCCTCAAAATATTAATGACAAAGGATTGGCTCAAGCTCAAAAGCTCAAGACTCTTCCTTTTACATTTTAGTGATCCAAGATCACATTGAGTCTATAGGAAAAGCCAATACTGTCAAGGAGGGATGAGGTGTTGCTTAATGAGCCTCTTGCTTCAAGTGCTTAGTGATATGCTCCAAAAACCCTCAATTACTTTCTCACATCCACATATGACCTAAACCCAAAGTCAAAATCGGTCCTACCGATTCTTTCTATCCGGCGCCGCCAAGTTCAAATGTCATAGCCACTGCCACAAACCCTAGGCAAATCGGTCTCACCGATAGGGATCTCGGTCTCACCGAGATGGGATTGTAATCTCTCTGTTTCCCTTCGTAACGTTTCGGTCTAACCGAAGTGAGCGATCGGTCCTACCGAGATTACAATGTAAACTCTCTGTTTCCCTTTCGTAACATTTCGGTCTCACCGAAAAGAGCTTAATCGGTCCCACCGAGTTTACCTGACCAACTCTCTGGTTAGCTAATTACCAAAATCGGTCTCACCGAATTTGTGTAATCGGTCTCACTGAGATTACGTTATGCCCTAACCCTAACCATATCGGTCCTACCGAGTTGCATGTCGGTCCCACCGAAAATCCTAACGGTCACTAGATTTGCTAAATCGGTCCGACCGAGTTTGTTGATTCGGTCCCACCGAGTTTGGTAAATTGTGTGTAACGGTTAGATTTTGTGTGGAGGCTATATATACCCCTCCACCTCCTCTTCATTCTAGAGAGAGCCATCAGAACAAACCTACACTTCTGACTTACCAGTTCTGAGAGAGAACCACCTACTCATGTGTTGAGGCCAAGATATTCCATTCCTACGATATGAATCTTGATCTCTAGCCTTCCCCAAGTTGCTTTCCACTCAAATCTTCTTTCCACCAGATCCAAATCCTATGAGAGAGAGAGTTGAGTGTTGGGGAGACTATCATTTGAAGCACAAGAGCAAGGAGTTCATCATCAACGCACCATTTGTTACTTCTTGGAGAGTGCTGTCTCCTAGATTGGCTAGGTGTCACTTGGGAGCCTCCTACAATATTGTGGATTTGAACCAAGGAGTTTGTAAGGGCAAGGAGATCGCCTACTTCGTGAAGATCTACCGCTAGTGAGGCAAGTCCTTCGTGGGCGACGGCCATGGTGGGATAGACAAGGTTGCTTCTTCGTGGACCCTTCGTGGGTGGAGCCCTCCGTGGACTCGCGCAACCGTTACCCTTCATGGGTTGAAGTCTCCATCAACGTGGATGTACGATAGCACCACCTATCGGAACGCCGACAAAAACATCCGTGTCTCCAATTGCGTTTGAATCCTCCAAACCCTTCCCTTTACATTCTTGCAAGTTGCATGCTTTAATTTCCGCTGCTCATATACTCTTTGCATGCTTGTTTGAATTGTTTGAAGATTGCTTGACTTGTGCAAAGATAGCTAAAATCTGCCAAAGTCTAAAATTGGGAAAAGGTTAAGTTTTTAATTGGTCAAGTAGTCTAATCACCCCCCCTCTAGACATACTTCAAGGTCCTACACCCCCTCGTGGGCAGCGATGGGTGCTTGTGCCCGTCCCGCCGGCACGGACGCGCCCGTCGCCCGCGGCGGGAGGCAGCTGGCAAGGGAGATGGATGCTGTGGAGAGCTTTGTCCGCCACCGGCGTGAGTTACCGGTGGAGCCCGACGAGGACCAGCAGCTCCTCGCATGGGTCTACCGCCAGTCACTTATGACGGCGGAGACGGACGCTCGGCGGCTCCGCCGGAAGAACGCCAAGGCTCTTCGGCTTGCCATCGAGCAGTCCGAGTAGGAGGCGTTGGAGAAGGCGAAGGAGACAACTTGGCTGTCCAAGCTCATGTGCCAGCAGGACCGGGCCGTCTAGCGCCTGAAGGGCCTCGTCATCATCGACTCCTCCTCCTCCTCCGACAGCTCCTACCCCGACGAATCAGACGATCCTCCACCAGCCTACGACGGGTACAGCTATGCCGGCGATCAGAAGGGGAAAGGGCCGGCCCGGAAGTGGTGGAGTTGATTTTAATTTCAAGTTTTAGATGAATTATAAAGTTGTCTGTCATTTATGTGAACTTTGGTGGATCTTTTGCCGAACTATTGTGCTATTTCTATGTCCGGAGCCGATCTACGTAGTTTCATCGACGTCGCACGACATAGTATGAATATAGGGATTCGGATATAAGAGACACGGATGTAGACGACACGATTTGAATAGTGCCCGGCCACTGTTCGTGGGTGCGTCCGTGAACGTTGAGGGCCCGGATTTGTTAAGTCCGTCTGTAATTGCTCTTATATAGGACGGAGAAGATAAGAGTAGCCAGCAAAACACAACTTGGTGATAAATTGTTAATCCAACGCTCACAAAGAAAGCAGCAACAAGATCCTAAAAAAAAGCAGCAAAATGAAAATAATCACGGCCAGATGCGGTCCACCGGGCGAGCAGCTCCCGGCGTCGGTGACATGGCCGGACACGTCTCCCCGCGCACCACCACACGCTTGGTTCGCAGGCAACACCGGCGACCCGCAGCAGCAGCAGCAGTGCGCTGCTGCTCCACGCGCTGCAACTTGCCGGCGGGGCGCGGCCACGACACAAGGCATCCCATGCATGCGCAGGTCAGGTGTCTGCTGTACTGTGCCACGCGGCTCCACCGACGCGCCATGATCAGCTGGTCCGCCGGCCGGGAAGACACTAACGCACGCTAGACAAGCTGGTGGTCGGCGAGGCGGACGGCGGCGCGGCAGAAGGGGCAGCGGGAGGCGGCCTGGACCCAGGGCACGGCGCAGGCCCAGTGGAAGCGGTGCGCGCAGGGGAGGTGCGCCAGCACGTCCCCGCCCCTGAACTCCTCCAGGCACACCGCGCACTCCGCCTGCTGCTGCTGCTCCTTCCTCCGGCCCCAGCTGAACCGCCGGCCGCCGCCTCTCTTCGTGAACACCTCCCGCTGTAACGCGCTCGCCGCCCCTGCCGTGTCCTTCGCCGGGTGGTCGTTGGTGGTGCTCGACGGGGCCGGGAGCCGGAGGCTTCCCGTGCTGTGGCGCCTGCAAGTCGCAACGCAGAGGATTGATTAAGCCACCGTTCGTGGGAAATTGAGATCGAATAGCAGAATCAAATACAGAGCCACCAAGGCAGAGCTCTGCTGGAGAACAGAGAAAACACAAGGAAGCATCTTGATACTGACTGACTCAGATTTTCTCGAGAATAAATCAGCGTATGCAGCCCAACTGATTGATCAGTGAGTGACATCATGACTCCATGCATGAACTCACTCATCAATAATGAGCAAATTATATCCCTCCCTCCCTCCCCAAATAAGTACTAAATTTTTCTCTCTGAACACACAAACGATGCCACATGAAGCTAGATTCCTGCACAAAATTATTTTGGCTCCTTAACTAAAAAGGGCCTGCTATCTAATGATTCATGCCCATGTTTCTTGTTTCACAATCCAAACATTTTTGAGCAAACAGGGGTCTCTGAAGTCCGAATTCGGTCTGAATCTTGACAAAACAACAAGTGAATTCAAAAAGGGTAAGAAGAACCATAAGTACCTCTTGACCACTGATTCTCTCTGGCTCCTGAGCTTCTGATCCAGCCTCTCCTTGGCCTCCCGGGCGATGCCGTCCAGCTGCGTCGCCCACGCCTCCTCGCACACACCGCTCCTCTGCTACAAACAAAATAGTTTCAAAGATCCACAGGAAACAATCTGCTAGATTAGTAATCCACATGCAAGCATCAATCAAACAGGAGGATGATGGACAATCCATGGCTTCTACTAGTTATTATTACCATCGCAAAACCTGCCGAGCCGAGGTGGGCGTGGTCGTGCCCGAACACGCCGAGCGACGACGGCCGCCGCGCGCCGGCGCACGGGGCCTCCGCCGCCGGCCGGAGCCTTCTCCTCCTCGCGAACTCGACGCCAGGGAGCATCCCGGCCATGAGGCCCATCCACCACCACCACCACGTGATTTGTACCACGACAACAACACAGCACCTGCCAGCCGCCTAATGCCTACAAAACGGACGTACCTATCCACCAGCAGCAGTCTACCAACCTAGCTGATATATTCAGGAGCTTGGGAAGAATTGTATGTGGAAAGCCTCCATTTTGAGCAGGAAGAGGAGGAGGAGCGCGTCCATGCCCGGCCGATCATCAACCTGCAGGCTCGTTGTCCGGACGGGGGGCAGCGGCTTTCTATCTAGAGGGGGTTGGAGGAGGGGGTCATGCTCATGGAGTGGGCGCACTCCAACTGTGCATGCCAATTGCCCCAACCACCTTCACTCTATTCATAGCATAGCTGGGGAATCGAGTGGATGCGAGTGTATTTATGCGATCCCCGTGGGCCCACGTGACCGGAATTTCCAGCATGAGCTTTTTTATCTTAGGTGCTAGGACAAAGCTCGTTGGATAATTGAGTCCGTGGCTATGTATGCGGCACCTGTTTGCATGGCTGCCATACACTTTGTCTATAAATCACTTCCAACCCATTCATAGAATATATTT
Source organism: Aegilops bicornis (assembly GCA_021605145.1). Lineage (NCBI taxonomy): Eukaryota > Viridiplantae > Streptophyta > Magnoliopsida > Poales > Poaceae > Aegilops > Aegilops bicornis. Next base: position 651,415,964 of record CM038674.1, read on the forward strand.
TTTCGAAAAACTTTTTGATCTATTCATCTACAGTGCAACAAACACAAAAAATAATAAAAATTACAACTAGATTCATAGAAAGACCTGCGACTATAAAGACCAAGCGAGCCATCAGAATCGCCCTCCTCACGGAAGTCCAAGACAACTTGTTTGTAGTAGATATGGAAAGTCATTATGCTAAGCAGGAGCGGAGCTAGGCTAGCACCGGGCCCCGGGCCTGCTTCATTGCTACAGTAATTAACAGTGTAAAAAACACTACAGTCAACAAAGGAATAAATCCTCACGCCCCGGGCCTAGACCTTCCCGGCCTGGGTCTTGTCTCCGCCCCTGGTGCTAAGACACCATAGGACCAACGCGCCAGAACAGCAACCGCCGCTGATGAAGAGAAACTTAGATCGGAAGGATCCGAACTCAAGACACATGAATAAAGATGAATCATCAGAACACAAAGCAGCTCAAACATAATAAAAATTACATCAAGGTCCTTAGGCCACTCAGCGACTACTATCACCGTTAAAATGAGCCGATGACGCGCCACTATAGTTGCTTGCCTATCGGAGTCGGCATGACCACATCGATAATGATCGGAAAGTCGTTTGCACGTGTCCATACAGAATAGTTCCCCAAAGCCACAGTCGTTGTCGGTGTACCCCCCAATTGATCTGTGGCCCTTGACACCCAAACTTAAAGGTCGTATGCCAGACAAGAAACTCACCCCTATGAATGCACGCACGCACACCTTACAACCAAGAGGATATGGCAGAATCTACGCCGAATCTTCCTCGATCTTGTCATGCCGGGCGAATTCAAGGTGAATTGGAGCCCAGAAGACCACCTCGATGCCGAAGCACCACCATCTGTCGAGCGCCGTCTCCACAAGGTCCACTTTCTCCACACGCTTCCCGACGGTACACAACACCACATGAACAAGGGCGGGGTAGGAGAATTTTCCCATGACGTCGTCATTGTCTCACCGCTTGTATCTCTACCACGGACTTTGGCACTCGGATCCGGGGTTACCTCATCCTCTCGCCACCATAGAGTCGACGGAGGTTTACCGGTACAAGCGACGATGGCGGTGACGACGGTTGAAGAGAAAACCCTAGGAAAATCAGGTGCTAGACTAGAGTTGCACACATTCAAACGCATTTTCTTAGGGCATCTCCAGCCGTTGCCCCCCCCCCCCCCAGGACGCATACAAATCGCCTCCTGGGGGCGAGCCGGCGATACACTCGGTCTTTGAGGCGGTTTTGCTCGTCACCCCCAAATAAGCCTCAGCGCCAAATTGGCCCACTTTGCAGCCCAATTTCGGCGAATAAACGCCCATATGGGCGTAGAATAGGCCCATATTCGGCGTGGTTTCGCCGCGTGTCTCGGCGTTCAATTATCAACACAATTATTCCTTATCACATATTTCATCACAGTAAAAATCAAATACTTCAACAAAATACTACAACAACAAATAGTTCAATACAAATTATATAGTTCAACAAATAAAAACTACAGATTTCATCACGCTAGTCGTCCCCTTGAGCCTCCATAGGTGCTCAATCAGATCTTTCTGCAGCTTGATGATGCACCTGTGGGTCTCGGATCTCTGACGATCTTGAGATAGGCAGTCCAAGTTGCCGGTAGCTGGTGATCAACTTCGGCTAGAGGACCCTGCCTGTAGTATGGTTCAGTGTCAAACACTGGGTCTTCTTGCTTGCTCTCGATGATCATGTTGTGCAAGATTGTTGGGGAACGTAGTAATTTCAAAAAATTTCTTACGCACACACAAGATCATGGTGATGCATAGCAACGAGAGGGGAGAGTGTTGTCTACGCACCCTCGTAGACCGAAGCGGAAGCAATCACAACGTAGAGGAAGTAGTCGTACGTTCTCCTCGCGATCCAACCGAACCAAGCACCGTTACTCCGGCACCTCCGAGTTCTTGGAACACGGACAGCTCGGTGGCGCTCCTCGGCTCCGATCCAGCAAAGCTCCGGGAGAGAGAGTTCCACAAGACGACGGCATGGTGACGATCTTGATGTTCTACTAACGCAGGCTTCGCCTAAGCACCGCTATGATTTGACCGAGGTGGAATATGGTGGAGGGGGCACCGTGACACGGCTAAGGAACGATCTCAAGGATCAACTTGTGTGTCCATGGGGTGCCCCCTGCCCCGTGATATAAAGGAGGGAGGGAGGAGGAGGCCGGCCCTAGGAGGCGCGCCATGGGGAGTCCTACTCCCACCGGAGTAGGATTCCCCCCTTTCCTAGTCCAACTAAGAGTCCTTCCATGTATTAGGAGTAGGAGACAAGGAAGGGGAAGAGAGAAGGGAAGGAAGGAGGGGGTGCGGCCCCTCCCCCTAGTCCAATTCGGACTAGGCCATGGGGGGGCGCGCGGCCTGCCCTAGGCAGCCCCTCTCTTTTTGCCGCAGGGCCCAATAAGGCCCAATACTTCTCCCCGTATTCCCGTAACTCCCGGTACTCCGAAAATACCCGAATCATTCGAACCTTTCCGAACTCCGAATATAGTCGTCCAATATATCGATCTTTACGTCTCGACCATTTCGAGACTCCTCGTCATGTTCCCGATCTCATCCGGGACTCGAACTCCTTCGGTACATCAAAACTCATAAACTCATAACATAAATGTCATCGAAACCTTAAGCGTGCGGACCCTACGGTTCGAGAATAATGTAGACATGACCGAGACACGTCTCCGGTCAATAACCAATAAGCGGGACCTGGATGCCCATATTGGCTCCTACATATTCTACGAAGATCTTTATCGGTCAGACCGCATAACAACATACGTTGTTCCCTTTGTCATCGGTATGTTACTTGCCCGAGATTCGATCGTCGGTATCCAATACCTAGTTCAATCTCGTCACCGCAAGTCTCTTTACTCGCTCTGTAATGCATCATCCCGTAACCAACTCATTGGTCACATTGCTTGCAAGGCTTATAATGATGTGCATTACCGAGAGGGCCCAGAGATACCTCTCCGACAATCGGAGTGACAAAACCTAATCTCGAAATACGCCAACCCAACATGTACCTTTGGAAACACCTGTAGTACTCCTTTATAATCACCCGATTACGTTGTGGACGTTTGGTAGCACCAAAGTGTTCCTCCGGTAAACGGAGTTGCATAATCTCATAGTTACAGGAACATGTATAAGTCATGAAGAAAGCAATAGCAACATACTAAACGATCAAGTGCTAGGCTAACGGAATGGGTCATGTCAATCAGATCATTCTCCTAATGATGTGATCCCGTTAATCAAATGACAACTCATGTCTATGGTTAGGAAACATAACCATCTTCGATTAACGAGCTAGTCAAGTAGAGGCATACTAGTGACACTGTTTGTCTATATATTCACACATGTATTATGTTTCCGGTTAATACAATTCTAGCATGAATAATAAACATTTATCATGATGTAAGGAAATAAATAATAACTTTATTATTGCCTCTAGGGCATATTTCCTTCAAAGATGACACAGCAAGTCATGATCTCCCACATTTGATCTTTCGACCAGGTCTGAGCGGGGTACCGAACAACAGCGAATCGAGATTGGAGCACACCAAATGCCCGCTCGACATCCTTCCTGCAAGCCTCCTGATGTTTCGGAATACATGCGTTCTTGCCTCCTGCCACAGGGTTTGAGATCGTCTTCACAAATGTCGACCATCTCGGATAGATGCCGTCAGCTAGATAGTACCCCTTGTTGTATTGGTGCCCATTGATCTCGAAGTTCACCGGAGGAGAATGGCCCTCAACGAGCTTGGCAAAAGCAGGAGAGCGCTGCAGCACGTTGATGTCATTGTGAGTTCCTGGCATACCAAAGAAGGAGTGCCAAATCCAGAGGTCCTGTGTGGCTACCGCGGCTTTTCATTGCTCGCCAGCAGCTGGGCGAGGGCGGCGAGCACCATCAGATGCTCTTCTTCCTGGACGTCGGCCGCGGCTTCCTCCTCCAGCAGCGTGGCGAGCTCTTCCTCCTCATCCGAGTCCATCGCCGAGACAGTCAAAACGCCAACACCTTGCGCTGGTGGGCGTGTACCCGCCGTTAAACCGCGCCTCCGCGGAAGCGGCGGCCGGAAACGCCTAGCTGCTGCGGGAGGGGCTGCCGCGGCGAAGCGCTGCTATTTTCCGGCGGGGAATGGCTATCTAGCGGAGTAGGCCGGCGGCCTCGCCGGGATATAGCTAGTGGTGACCGAGGGCGCGGGGGGTGCGAGGCGAGTCGGGGAAAGAAAACCTTGACTTTTCCCCTGCCGGTGTGGGCCAGGCGTGCTTTTCCCTAGCGTCGGAGCCCCCAACGGCTCCCCAACGCGCCGGGTTCGGCCTGTGACCGCCGGGCGGAAAAAAGGTCCGAACCGGCGATTTTCTGCCACGAAAGCGCGATCGGGCCGCTTTTTCGGCCGGCGTCGAAAAAAGTGGCTGTGAGGGCTGTTGGTAAGGCACGAGACGCCTTATACCTCCAACATTTGGGCGCACGCCGGCACCAAGAAACTAGCCAACATCATCTATAGGCCAACGTGGATGGTGTGCCCACATCTGTTTTTCGCGCCCCGCGGTGGCTAGCTTATGCCATCCCTGTGCACATGCATGCGGGCTACCGATTGGTGTTGCTCATGTAATTCTCTCCGGCATAGCAATAAATCTGTAATTCATCCTACCTATCAATACAAAGATGCGCAAGGCTTTTGCGTGTTCGCGGAAAGAAAAAGAGTCCTGGAGACAGCACAAGGGGACACTATTGCGTTTCATCTTACTCGAATAATTGCACATTTTGTGGTGCTGGTGAACCAGATGTCTCAATTGTCATGTCGAGGAAGAAAATTCTGTGTTGCTTTTGTACACCAACTACCAAAATCGCTTTCACAAATTATTACACCACAGTATTCCTTTTACGTGCTCACCAACCTATGGTTTGTTTTTATTTAACACGGAACAATCAAATGCGTTCGCATACACAAGAACACTTGCACTGGTGGAAAAACAGGCTCCGTCTGAAAGTAAGTCATGTTCAGTAGGAATCATGATTAATGGGACCTTTAATCGCTGATTCTGAGGTGAACCGCGACCAAAGGCTTCTGGCGCCGTGGTGGCGCACGTGAAATTTTAGTCGGTTCTTGCGACAACCGCGATTAAAGCGCTTTCAAGACTTTTTAGTCACGGTTTGCCAGGCCAACCGCAACTAAAGCCCTCCCCTATATATACCCATCCAAGCAGCCAACACTTAGCCATTTGGAGCCATTCTCTTCACAAGTGGGTGTAGGTTTGCTTTTGGTTCCTCTTATGCACATAAGGTGTTTGATGAAATGCCCCAAGAGCATGAAACAAACATGACATGTAGTGTTGGAGCCATACTCCTCGATCGAGGTTAGCAACTTGATGAACCTTTGATGTGTCATTGATAAAATATGCATGTGTGTAGTTCATTGTTTAATTTATATTGTTTGTAGCTAGTTAGTTTAACAAATGCATGATGGTTAATTATATATTTTATATTATAATAATGCAGATGAATCGGCAATGGATGTACGGTAACCGACTCTCCGGCGAAGTTCACTACGGGTTTGAAAGATTTCCTCGTAGTGGCTAATGCGAACAAGCGGGGGTTTTGTTATCCATCCATGTGTTATCTGTAAGAATCGGAAGGGTTACTCTTCCTCAAGAGATGTTCACATGCATCCGCTTGACGCAGTTTCATGCCAAGCTATAATTGTTGGACCAAGCATGGAGAAAGAGGGGTTATAATGGAAGAAGATGAAGAAGGATGATTTCATCGATGAAAGCTATCTTGCTCATTTCGGTGATACTTTCATGGAGGATCTTTGAAGGTGAAGGGGAAGGTGAAGAAGAGGCACGTGATGATCCCGTTGATGATCTTGGTCGGACCATTGCCGATGCACGGAGACGCCGCTAAACTGAAAAGGAGAGGGAGAATTTGGATCGCATGTTAGAGGATCACAGAAAGGCGCTGTACCCCGGATGCGATGATGGTCTGAAAAAAGCTGGGCTGCACACGGATTTGCTGAAATGGAAGGCAGAGGCAGGTGTAGCTGACTCGGCATTTGAAAACTTGCTGAAAATGTTGAAGAATATGTTTCAAAGGATAACGAGTTGCCCGCCAAGACGTCTGAAGCAAAGAAGGTTGTCCGCCCTCTAGGTTTAGAGGTTCAAGATACATGCATGCATCAACGATCGCATCCTCTACCGCGGTGAATACGAGAATTTGAATGAATGCCGGTATGCACCGCATTGCGTTATAAGATCGAGGCGATGACCACGGTGACGATGTTGAGGGCCGTAAACCCGTGAAGAGGGTTCCCGCCAAGGTGATGTGGTATGCTCCTATAATACCACGGTTGAAACGTCTGCTCAGAACAAAGAGCATGCCAAGTTGTTGCGATGGCACAAAGAGGACCGTAAGTCGGACGGGGAGTTGAGACACACCGCAGATGGAACGCAATGGAGAAAGATCGACAGATGGTTCAAAGATTTTGCAGGCGACGAAGGAACATAAGATTTGCTCTAAGTACGGATGGCATGAATCCTTTTGGCGCGCGTAGCTCCAGCCATAGCACTGCCCGTGACTCTATGCATCTACAACCTTCCTCCTTGGTTGTGCATGAAGCGGAAGTTCATTATGATGCCGGTGCTCATCCAAGGTCCGGCAACCCGGCAACGACATCGATGTGTACCTAAGGCCATTAGTTGATGAACTTTTACAGCTGTGGGGTGGTGTCCGTGTGTGGGATGAGCACAAACAAGAGGAATTTGACCTACGAGCGTTGCTTTTCGTAACCGTCAACGAAACAATACAAATAAAGCAAACAAAATTAAAATAAAGCACAAAAGAAATAAAACAATACAAATTAAACAGAAAACAATACAAATTAAAAAGAAAACAATACAAATTAAACAGAAAACAGGTTTGGGGGGGCTAAAACCTAAACCAGCGCCCCATTTTAGTCATGATTAGCCGCACCAACCGCGACTAAAGGTGGGGCGCTGAACGCTAAAACTCAAAAACCCTTTAGTCGCGGTTGGGCAGGCGACCCGCGACTAAAGGGTACCTTTAATCATGGGTCTCGTCGCCAACCGCGACTAAAGGGGGGCTATAAATACAAGGCTCGATTCTCGTCTTCTCCGATTCCGATTCTCGCCATTCGTCTCTGCCACGCCTCGGCGCCGCCCGCCCGTCGCCCTCGCCCTCGACGCCGCCCGCCGTCGCCCTCGCCCTCGATGCCGCCCGTCGCCCTCGCCTACAGCAGCAGCGCCGCCCGGCCCGGCCTCGGTCTTGCCGCCTCGCTCGCCCGCCCTCAACGCCACGACCGGCCTCTCGCCCGCCAGCAGCGCGCGCCTCGCTTCGCCCGCCCTCGGACGCAACCTGGTAGTGCATCCGCCAAGGCCACCTCCGGCTACTTCACATGCGCGCTCTCCACAGCCTCGACCCATTCTTGGGCTCACGCGGTGCGTACGCCCGCCGCGACGCATAACCCCTTCCTTGGCTACTCCAGCGTGCACGCCGGCGGCAAGCGGTGGCGTGCCAGGCGGTGGAGGCCGGCAATGGATAAGTGGCGATGATGGCCGGCAATGGATAAGTGGCGATGGTGGCAGGGGTTTTCTATAAAAATAAAACATTATCTCATCAGAACACACTTATAGTAGGACTGTGGGTTGAATTCTCGTAAACGAAGGGACTTTCATGCAAAATAGCCGATTTAACGTCGACCAGAAACACTATTTGCTTTATTAAAATTAAAATTAAAAATAAAAAAATTAAAAAATAAAAATAAAAATATTAATAAATTAGGGAATTAGGGATTTGGGATTAGGGAAAGATGTGTTAGCCTGTTCGTCTGCATCACCTATTTTTTTATTTATTTTGTGGCTTATTTTTGGCCCTTATTAATTTTTGGGTATATTTCGGGACCGACTTATAAGATGTGTAAAAGAACTTAAAGTAACAAGAAAAATCTCGAAAGTGGTATTCTGAGCTTGAGCTTACGTGAGCTCGAGTGACAAGTAAACCAAAAACAAATTGTATTTTTTTACCAAACATTGACAAATGTTTAATTGCTTGCAAAGTTTCTTCACAAAATGACATTCGTGAAGACGTGGTTGTCTGTTGTACTCGCATACCTCTCCGAGTGTGTTGTCCTCGCCTCCTCTCCGTGACGCCTTGCGCCGCCGTGCCCGTCTCGCGCTCTACCGCGACACCCTCTCCCACCCCTTCCTCGCCTCCTTTTGCCACCGCCCTTTCGCCACCGCCACCGCCACCGCCCCCTTCTTCACTTAATTAATTTGTTTTTACTACATGTTTTCAGGATCGACATAATGGCGGACGATAGAGCTGACCCGATTATGGACAACTATGATCTGGACGGTGAAGCACATATGTTCGCATCATAAACGGCGATATTCTATATGTGCCGACCGGAGAAGAAGAAGATGATATCTCTTCTTATCTGAACCTTGACGGTGAAGATGAAGGCGCCGCCACAAGAAGATGATGCCGAACAAACGTCGATAAACGCATTTATCTTCAAATGGAAGTAGCAACCACCTCCGCGCCGAGGTATATATATACATTGAGCCTCGGTGATACAAACTAACTGATTTGAATAAATATGTGTGTACTAACGCGCGACTCTCTTTCTTATTTTAGCCCTCGGCGGATCGTCAAACAATCGAGTACGCCGTCAAAGCGTGGCGCAACCAAGACGATGAAACAAGGAGAAACATGCACCATCGAGGTTGTCGACAAGGTAACCGGCAGGCCGCTAGAGCCCCGCAAGAACGCCACCAAGTTTGTCAGCCAATGCGGAGCCATTGTTAGAGACAACGTCTCGATCACCGTCGTGAGTGGAATGAGCCAAAGAAGGCACGAATTGATGGTTTCACTTTTGTCGATAAGAGAACAAAAAGATTGCTTCAAGAAGCTTATGGAACATTTCGTTCTACCTCCGAATACAACAAATTCGATGAGGAGGGTAACAAGATTGAGGAAAACAAGGAGAGGAGGAGGCTAGTCAAACAGTTCGCTCTTCATAAGATGGCCGGCGCATTCGGAAATTCAAGCAAAATCTAGCCCATGACTTTGTCAAGCAGAACAAGACTCCGGATTTCAAAGGACAATATGAGAAACTGAAACATGATTGGCCAGAATTTGTGAAGCAAAAGAAATCGGAGCAGTTCATTCAAATATCGAAAAAATAAGGAAAATGCGGCTAAGAAGGAGTACAATCATGTTATGGGGCCAGGAGGGTATCGCATTTGGGTGCCTAGGTTGGAGAAGATGGAGAACGAGCTGAGGGCGCGAGGAATCCGTCAGTGCACGGAGGATGGGACCCAAGGGCCAAAAGCTGGTGGTACGGGCATGGGGAACGCTGAACCCGAGAGGCGGAGTGTGTTTACCGGGCAAATTAATTAAACCCACCCAAGCCCTTATTGACGCAATGAAGGATGCTCAACAGGGAAGATCAAGTTCAACAGAGAGAACGACGCTACCGACAAAAGCCCTCGGGAATCCTCGAACACGGAGGGCGATGTCGAGGCATGGGGCACATTCCGTGGAAAATAGGGTTCCCCGTAGCGATGACCCGTCACGGTTCTGAAGCCGTAAGAGAAAGATGGATCGGGAATCAGATGTTGTGGCGCGGTTGGCATCGGAAATGGATGTGATGAAGAAAACCATGAGTGTACTAGTAGTCGAAAGAGATGCAGCTCGGTGCAGCATGAAGATCATCCAGCGGATCTCGGAAGCCAGCAGCGGAGAAGCAGCATGGCTTCCACGGAGGCCCCACCGCTGGTGCGGATGCACCGACGATCGAAATTACTGCACGGAGCCTCTGGTGGTCGAAATTACTGCACCGGAGCCTCCGGTGGTCGAAATTACTGCACCGGAGCCTCCTCGCTACCCGTGGACGATATAAAGGAGATGAAAGAATGTCATCTCATATTATCCTATCGGGAACATGTCCATGAAGGTAGCCATCGGCAAGTGCTTTACCATGTTTACTCGAGCACTCCACCACAACAACCCCATTCAAGATGGCTATGCTCGTGTCACGGTGGAGGACATAGTCCAAGGGTTTGAGGACCTGGAGATTGACATTGCTACACCTGAAGGGAGAGAAAAGACTTGGAGATGTCAAGCGCCATTTCATTCTATGGCAAAAGAAGTTTATCAAGTTTCTGTGCGAGGCGCCAAGGACAACAAGTCCACCCTCACGGTGGTGGTGGTGGCGGTGGCGGTGGTGGTGGTGGTGGTGGTGGTGGCGGTTCACCTACACCTCCGCCACGTGAGCCGACGCCGCCCATCCACAACGTCCGGCGGGTGATCACCGCCGCCCCAGCCTCGTCCGGCGGGTGATCGACGCCGCCCCAATCCACCTCCGCAAAGAAGCGTAAGCAGTCCTGGATTATTAACCCGGACCCTTATGTACCTAAGACCACAAAGGTACGGAGCCATCATCAAGCCTCTCCCCACAAGGCCTTGGGAACGTAGTGCCGAGGAAGTCGACATGACGCTGGCTGCTGATTTGGAGAAATGGAAGGCGGACTGCAAGAAGAAAAGAGAGCCCGAGCCCAAGCCAAGATTTTCGATGAGGAAAAGAAGTGGGCTAAGTCATTTTGAGCACACCGTCCCAAGCCAAGAATCTGCCTAACGACTATGCACGTGAACTTCGCAGGCAGGCACTCATGTTCAAGGAGAACAAAGAGCGGGAGAAGGCCGAAAGTAAAAAAGCGGAAACAAGTTGCCCAGCTCGGGAACAAAGTAAACAATCGATTGCCCCGCTTATAGTGGAAGCCTTCGTCCGGATGCCCCGAGATCATACAAGCTGCGGCAAAGCACAGGATTGATCAGAACGAAAAGTGCCGAGAACAAGCGGCCAACTTAGGTATTACTCTTCGTGAACTGTTAGGCCTTGATGAGGCGCCAAATGAAGGAGGTAGTAATTACATATGTCAAGAATGGGCCTCTCGTTGAGCCTGCGCAGGAAAAGGATCTACCTCCACAAATGAAAGGTCTGCTGAAATGGTACAAGGGTTACATAAAAATAAAAACGCCAAAGAATATATTTATGCGGAAGTTAGACATGAGCATCACTTCAAACATTACTATGTACAAATTGAACTGAGTGAATTGTTCTAGCTTTTCAATCTGCCTGAGCTCGACAAATCTATCATCAGTTGCTACGTTACGTAAGTGATTTATTAATTTCTACCCCATCTCGTTCATATTGCCTGCACTATATATATGTCCTAACTATATTGTTGTGTCCGCTATTATACATGCAGAATGAAGATTAAGGAATGCAGAGTAAGGAACATCCATGATGTTGGGTTCATTGACCCACACATCGTTAATGGACATGTGTTGGAGCGTCACCCCACGACGTGGAGGCAGACACTGTGGCAGTTTCTTACAAAGCAGGAACTCAAAAGTGATATTCTATTTCCTTACCATTTTGGGTGAGTGTTTCGTCTTGAGCACATTCTCTTTTGTTTACTCCATGCATGGTATGTGGCCGGCTAATCGATGAGTTATGCATGACGATCTTGTGCATGTATCGTGTCCGCAGGTTCCACCGATTCTGCTAGTAATTAATGTTAACACCTCGTAATGTCTCGTCCACGACTCTCTGAATATGGATCCAAAGCTTTGGGGCGGCATGAGAAGAATGCTGCGAAGTAATTATTTTCATTCATTTGCGCTCTATATCGATCGGCCTATTTCTTTCATTTCCTAATATCAAGTAACTAATAACTCTCTTGTTCATTTAATTTTCTTTGCCTCGTAGGGTTTGGAGACGGTTCGTAGATACAAAGGTCGGTGAATTCAAAAAAGAGCTAGAATTCAAAAGGTCAAAGCCTAAGAATGCTGGGGATATTCAGCCACCGGAGACCAATCTATGTGGATACTATGTCTGTGAGATGATCCAGAGATACACCTCTGAGCGGGTTCCGAGTGATACCAATGCTCGTGAGGAATAACCTCCGGATGATGCTTAGTCCGTAAGCTCGCTTCCGACCACTTCAAGAGGAACTAGCTGGATGGTTCAGCAGGAAGTACTCCATCATAATGGAGAACACTATTTCGAGTACGTAGAACTTTATATGCATTAAATCATGTATGGAAACTTTTTCAAAATTGTATATGGTCATCCGATGATATTGAATATATATTGTATATTCCTCTTGAATTCTTTTTGGTTCTAATTTCAAATTTATTTGAAATTGTACATTCATATGCATGTATGTAGTACCGTAGAATATATGAAACTCCTTCAAAATTAAAATAAAGCATAAAAAAATAAAACAATACAAATTAAACAGAAAACAGGTTTAGGGGGGCTAAAACCCGAAACCTGTGGCGGCTTTAGTCATGGTTGGCGTAAGAACCGCGACTAAAGGTCCTCCGCCCCGACGGCCGCCTGGCGCCCACGTGGACGGGCCGTTAGTCGCGGGTCTTAAGCAGCCGCGACTAAAGGTGGGGGGCATTAGTCGCGCTTATTTGGTCGCGGTTGCCCAACCGCGACTAATGGCAGTTGCGAACCGCGACCAAAGGCCTTTTTTCCACCAGTGTTGTCCCTATGAGCATCTATGAGAGGTTGAGCCGGTATAGTATCTTGAAATTTTACAAAGTCATCACATACGCATCGCAATCAACAGGAACGTCTCCTCCCATTGAATGAACATCGTCAAAAGTCTAAAATAAATCCAGAAATTATATGAGCACCAACGTCAAGTCTAGGCCTTAAACCTTGATGGGTTGGGGATACCACCGCCCCCCTAACCATCCGACCACATGTTGGTTCGCCAATCTGTGTTTTGATGGTTAGAAGGATGGTCGTATTCTCGTCTCAGCATCTGTGCTCGCATTTTTCTCAATTTATTTTAGGCATGCCGGCGATGTGTGTTCAATTGGAGAAGATGTTCTCGTCGACTATAAAGGTATCTGTGGCAATTTTATTAATCTCAAGATAATGTGCCAGCTCAGTCTTTCCAAGATGTTCATAGGGGTAAGCTGTGGGTGCATATGTTCACACGGATGAGTTTATGTGCATATATATGAGCAGTTTATGTGCATATATATGAGCATCGTGTTTGTACTGTGTTAAAAGAAATTACTCATTTTGCGCTGATAAAAAAAATCGAACACGAAACATAGATAAACCGTGAAGGAACACGAAAATTCATCAAACTCGACGTGACCAATCGGTGGAGCAAACCAATCGACCGGCCATCTCCCCAGCGGGTGCCATCGAGATCTCTTCAAGCGCACGAAAGGAAAGCAACATAGTTGGACTCTCCGGCGGGCGGTGGCCGCTCCAATCGAGACGGACAGGGACCCCGGCCACTTTTGATTTTCTTTTCACACCGCCCTAGATCGGAGCATCTACATATCCGCCGGCCGTCGCCGTCGATGGTCAGCCAGCTCAGGCGAACAATGCGTGGCCCTTGTGGGCGACGCGGCCGAGTGAGCGAGTGGGGAGCGAGGTGGCCGCGCCTTGTGCGTGGCGCAATGCGATCGATGTGGATACGAGCGCGAGCCCGGAGAGGGAGCAGACGGCACCCGCACCACGCCCAGTTGCCATGCGCCGTCGCTCTCCCCCTGCCCCTTTCGCCAGTTGGGTGCGCGACCGCGATCGGCCTCGGTGCTTATCGCCACCGAGGAATGTAGATCGAGGGAGAGGTGCCTGCGAGGATCGACATTATTTGCTCAATCGCGAGGAGAACTATGCTGACGCGACTTGCTTTGAACCGGATTCAGATATGGGTTAGGTGCTGTGTGCGTGCATACTGGAGATGGATAGATAGATAGATACTCCTGAACAGTGCGTTCAGGTTGTTCGGTTGCGACATGGCATCCAATCTGCCGCGCGGAACAACATGGGCGAATTTTTTGTGGTATGCCTACTTTTAGCATGTCACTAGTATAGCTTGGGTGTGTAAAAGCCAATGTGATGTCACCAAGGCACTAGCGGCGTTTCCAAATAACTTTGCAGAGCACGATCTGTTCACGTGTTATTTATTATTATCGTTCGTTCTTTCTTTCAATGATCTTTTGTCAGTTGTGACAATCCATATGGCGATGGAAACCCTAGACGCTGCCTCATCTACTCTGCCGCCCCATCCACTCTCCCTCTCGCCGCCGCTAGCGTGCGTCGCTGGGCAAACCCTGTGCGGCCCTGGCGGCGGCGGGGAGGTCCTAATTGGTGGCGGCTTGCTTGTAGATGAGTTGGAGACTTGAAGGGCTACTGCGGGATGACGAAGAAGATACGTGCTTGAGTGGTGGCTTTCATGGGAGTCGGTGAATGGTCCTTCAAAAAGTTTGCTCCACCAAAGTGGAGTCCCAAAGGTGGCATCGAGCTATGCTCATAGCGCATCTTCGGTGGATGTATGAGGAAGAAGACTTCAACACCCCCAAGGAGTTGAACTTTTTTATATAGATGCATTTGTAAGGACCTGTAATGCTCAATATATAGTCTTTCGGGCATCTTCAACGGCAACCCACAAAACCTCTCGCATCCGTCTACGGACAAAGGGGGACCAATCCGTGGACACGGATGCGGGAGGCAACCATCCAAAGCTAGCCGCATATATTTTCCCAACAACTCAAACCAACCGGATGAAATTCGCGCAAACACGACCGGGTTTCATGCAAACTCTACAGGATTTCATACAAACATGACCGATTTCATACAAACCGGACGCAAACGGTTACATTTGGAAATATTTTAACTAAATAGTTAAAACTATGTGCATGTACGGTTGTGCGGAGCTCCACTCCCACAACACGCATACACTACACTAGTCTATGGCCAGCCGTGGCAGATCCCTTCATCACCAGACTACTGGGAGACTCGGAGGGATTCTTCCCCCGTATCTTTCCTATGTCCGGCCGTGCCGCTCATCGGAGTATGGCGAAGAGGGTGCTTCAACCGGAGGGGAAGGGTGCTTCCGTGGATGCCCAGGCTAGGGTGGTCTAAGATAAAGAAGAAATCGGGCACGTCATCGGCTGTACAAGCCGGCGACGCGCCGGTGGTGGCCTTCCTGGGACCCAAGCGGCGGCTGCCTCCCGCATTTTACTTTCCCTCGAAGTTGCTAGCGGACGTGGGTGCGGCTGCGCTGTCTACCGGCTCGTCGATCTCCTCCGCGCACCCGCCATCTTTCTTTGTCTACATGGCGCGGCTTTGCGCGCGTCAACGACGGATGGTGTGGTCATAGGCACTGGAGGGGCGGTACGAGGCGGTGTCGTCCATGCCCGTGCCGCCACGCTCCCCTCCATGCTGTTGGGGAACATAGCATGCATTTTCTAAAAAATTCCTACGCTCACGCAAGATCTATCTAGGAGATGCATAGCCACGAGAGGGGGAGAGTGTGTCCACGTACCCTCGTAGACCAAAAGCGGAAGTGTTAGTTAACGCGGTTGATGTAGTCAAACGTCTTCACGATCCAACCGATCCAAGTACCGAACGCACGTCACCTCCATGTTCAGCATATGTTCAACTCGATGACGTCCCTCGAACTCTTGATCCAGTAGAGGGTCGAGGGAGAGTTCGTCAGCACGACGGCATGGCGATGGTGTTGATGATGTGATCCGCGCAGGGCTTCGCCTAAGCACTACGACGCTATGACCGGAGGAGTAAACTGTGCAGGGTGCACCACACACGGCAAAGAGAACAATTGATGTGCCTTTGGGGTGCCCCCCCCCCCCGCCCCCGTATATAAGGGAGGAGAGGGGGCAGCCGGCCTAGGGGGCGCACCAAGTGTAGGGAGTCCTACTAGGACTCCCTAGTCCTATTCCCCCTTCCTTTTCCGGAGAGGGGAGAAGGGGGAAAGTGGAGAGGGAGAAGGAAAGAGGAGGGCTGTGCTCCCACCCCTTGTCCAATTCGGACTAGGCTTGGGGGGGGGGGGGTGGGGCGCCACCTCCTGGCCGCTGCCTCCTCTTCTCCACTAAGGCCCATGAAGGCCCAATACTCTCCAGGGGGGTTCCGGTAACCTCCCGGTACTCCGAAAAATGTCTGAACCTCTCCGAAACTATTCCGGTGTCTAAACATAACCTTCTAATGTATCAATCTTTACCTCCCAACCATTTCGAGGCTCCTCGTCATGTCCATGATCTCATCCGGGACTCCAAACAAACTTCGGTCATCAAAAATACATAACTCATAATACAAATTGTCATTTAACGTTAAGCGTGCGGACCCTATGGGTTCGAGAACTATATAGACATGATCGAGACACATCTCCAATCAATAACCAATAGAGGAACCTGGATGCTCATATTGGCTCCTCCATATTCTATGAAGATCTTTATCGGTCAAACCGCACAATAACATATATTCACTACAAGAATCAGCTACTTTGCCGTCTGCCACGGCGGAAGGCAAAGGCATGAATGCCGGACGGCAAAGGTCTTTGCCGTCCGCCACGGACGGCAATAGGCTCCGGCAAAGTAAGGTCCGGTAAAGAGCTACTTTGCCGTCTGCTTTTGGTGGCTGACGGCAAAGGGGCCTTTGCCATCAGCAGCGGACGGCAAAGAAAGCAGACGGCAAAAATTGCGCTGTTAGTCCGTTAGGTGGCTAACGGCAGGCCTTTGCCGTCCGCCGTATGATGTCAGCTAGACGTCACTACACGGCAGGCCTTTGCCGTCCGCCGCTGACGGCAAAATTGTTTACTCTTTGCCGTCTGCCACTGTAGGCAAACTGACCAGATGGGTCAGCTCCCAGGAAGCACAGTTGGCGGCCATGTGTCTTCTTAGCCGTCCGCGGCTATTGGCAAAGAGCCCGTTGCCGTCGGTGGCTGACGGCAAAGAGCCTGCATATTGGCTCTTTTTTTCTGTTTTTTAAATCCAACAATTTTCACAGCAAATATATATGACATATATAGATATATTTCACAGGGCTATTTAACAGCAAACATATGACATATCCAGCACATAAGTTTCATCGTACATACATATATAGTTCCATCCATTCATACATAGCAAGTTGCACATACACATAAGTTGCAACCATTAGGAAGTTGTACATACATATTACAATGCAAAGTTTCATCAAGATAGCAAGTTCCATCGTAGCAAGCTAGAGGAATACTAGAAGAGAATGAAATAAAAAACAAGCACTCCATCATAGCAAGCTAGCTTCCGAGAAGCGAATGAAATCTGCAAAATGGCAAATAAGAAAG
Source organism: Aegilops bicornis (assembly GCA_021605145.1). Taxonomy (NCBI): domain Eukaryota; kingdom Viridiplantae; phylum Streptophyta; class Magnoliopsida; order Poales; family Poaceae; genus Aegilops; species Aegilops bicornis. The sequence goes on from CM038674.1 coordinate 651,433,167, forward strand.
TTAGGGAAAGGTGACTAGAAGAACAAGACTAGAAGAAGAAGCACGCCATCGTTTGTGAGGTAACTTAGGTGAAATGGATCGTTTATGAGCTAACTTAGGTAAAATGCATCATTTTTAGAGCTAACGTAGGTAAGATGGGTCATTTTGGAGCTAACGTGGGTAAAATGGGTCATTTTGGAGCTAACGTAGGTAAAATGGGCCATTTTAGAGCTAACATAGGTAAAATGGATCATTTTGGAGATAATCTAGGTAAAATGGATCATTTTGGAGATAATCTAGGTAAAATGGGTCATTTTCAAGCTAACTTGGGTAAAATGGATCATTTATGAGCTAACTAAGGTAAAATGGGTCATTTTAGAGCTAACTTAGGTAAAATGGATCATTTATGAGCTAATTAAGCTAATTATGCTGTTTTTTAACATAAGTAAGCTAAGTACATGTCATTATTGAGCAAACCTAGTTAACTAAGCATATTATAACTAACTTAGGTCATTTTGGAGGAAACAAAGCTAAGTACAGATCGTTTTAGAGCTATCTTAGGTAAAATGGCTGGTTTTGGAGGTCAGTAAGCTTATTAAGTCATTTTCGAGGAAAAGAAGCTAACTCTAGGTCATTAAGGTAAGCATATTGGAGGAAATAAAGCTAAGTCTAGGTCTTTATGCATTTGTTACACTAGTAGAAAAACACCTATTAGTCCCGGTTCGTAAGGGCCTTTAGTCCCGGTTCATGAACCGGGACTAATGGGTCGTTACTAATACCTCCACCAATTAGTCCCGGTTCGAACACGAACCGGGACAGATGTGCCTCCATGTGGCCAGTCCACCGAGCCCAGTCAGGGGGGCCTTTGGTCCCGGTTGGTGGCTCCAACCGGGACCAAAAGTCCATGTTTTTTTTAGAAAAGCGGCTGTTTTAGGGGTTTTGGGGGTTATTTTTAGGTTGTTATTAGCTAGCTAATAGAGAGAAGTGTCCTCTCTTATATCTTCGTCCTTGGTTTATCAACGCTGCTGCTATGTTCATTTCACCCGCTGATATAACATGCTCATGCATGCTCGCATCATACATCATTATATATAATAACAAGTCCTACTAATCATGCATCATCATACAACTTCTACTCGTTATTAATAATAAGTCATACGATCATCATCCTTATAGTCATCGAACCCAACCCTACATAATTGTTCTTAGCACATGATCATCGATGTCGTGTAGGACATAAACACCCTTAAGGTAAAATAGCATAAAACAATATAGACCCTGACTCTCCATTATGAAGAATGGCGATCATCCTGGCTCCAATTCTTTCCCTTCGCTGCTTTTTGCTTCCAAGAAGCTCCTTACGACTATCCATACATTTTTCCATTCTTTGATTGTCATGTCTCCACTTCTTTTAGAAATCCGGTATGGACAGTTGAGATTCAGAGGATGACACGGATATATGTTCAAAACATGAAGGCTGCCATTCTCATACATCAAATGAGGCACACAATCCTCTGGGATTCTCTGTTGAAAAACATAGTAATAACTTCTTAATTAGCAATGATGTACTAGTTTTAGAAGTATGCAAAAGATGCACGGATGTCGTAATAGTAAAAATCTTACCAGGGTATCTCCATGGTAGTTATCAGAGTTCAACACGTGCACTAGTGGCACGTATTGACCATAATGTTGAGGAGTTCGATTGTAGACATTGTAATTCTCAAGATCTCTACAAAATGCTATCAGATGATTTTTCTCCTTATAAGTTAATTCGGAGCCATCGGTGTAGTGGGTTTTGTCTACCATCTTCCGCACATTCTTTGAACAATCAAAATAAGCTGTCAATGGAAATAAGCTGTCAACTATTTTGAAATAAACAATATAAATTACTTAATAACTATGTTAAGCTCACATGGGGGAAGAATTGGAGGTGTATCCACAAGACCCAAATCGAAGGTCTCTCTTGCTCGATTGCAGGATCACCAAGATCCATGGTGACAAGCATACCCTCATCAAGACCATACATCTTGCAAAGTGCTTCCCAATTTTTGCAACCAAAATGGGTTACACTGAGCATTGTACAACTTTACTTGAAAATCCACACCATGATGGGTACTTAGGATAATTTTTTTGGTTTTGAAACTTTCATGGTCTTCAAAACCCATCCTCTCCAAGACATAGCGTCTTGCAAAGCATGGGATAAGCTAGTCGAATTGGAAAAGATGAAAAATATTGTCATGATTAAAATAGTTGAAGTCATGATTAATTATGAAAAAAAACTATTGTAAATGCTATGCATCAGTATGAACATCGAAGGTCTCGTCGAGCTTAATGCAGAAGCGCCGATCTTCGTCCAGCTCAATGAACTCGTCGCAGAAACCTCGGTCGTCGTGGCACCGATCGCACAGCCAGGCGGTTTTCGCCGTCCGAGTATGACATTTCCGCCTATGTTCATAATTCAAATGAAGGAGAACTTATCCAATATGAGCATTCAATTATAAGCAAAACCAAATCATAAAATAAGCAAAACCAAATCATAAAATAAAGTAGTATTCAAATTAGCATGATTAAATAATTATAAGCAAAAGTACACATCATCTCTTGGTGTTCGTACATCGTCGAATATTATCACTAATATAGCATCACTAATACAACTAGAACTACTAGAACCGTAGCGCCTGACGGGTATCGACGCGGGCGGTGGACACCCAAAGATAAGGAACCATCACAGGATCATAGCTCCAGTGAGATCCCTGAAGAACGTGCCAGGTATTGTCGAACCTGCCCTCCAATGCAACCATGTAGCGACGGACGTGCTCGTCCTCCTCGCTGACACGGTGATGTACCACCTCCGCGGTGTCCGGAAGCCTCGGCACCGTGACTGGCCCACGCGACCACCACCAAACAAGGATCGGGTCAACAACGGGCTGCCTCCTCACCAACCTACGTCCCCCGGAAGGTAGCACCTCCCAATACCAGCCCGGCGGAGCCTAGTCCCGAACATGGCCCTGATCAAGCAAGCCTCCACCGCCGAGTCGACGACGACGAGGATGCGGGATAGGCATCGCCGACGTCGATGCGGGAACTACTTCTATATATGAAGGAAATATGCCCTAGAGGCAATAATAAAGTTATTATTTATTTCCTTATATTATGATAAATGTTTATTATTCATGCTAGAATTGTATTAACCGGAAACATAATACATGTGTGAATACATAGACAAACAGATAGTCACTAGTATGCCTCTACAAGACTAGCTCATTAATCGAAGATGGTTATGTTTCCTAACCATAGACATGTGTTGTCATTTGATTAATGGGATCACATCATTAGGAGAATGATGTGATTGACATGAACCATTTCGTTAGCTTAGCACTTGATCGTTTAGTATGTTGCTTATGCTTTCTTCATGACTTATACAAAGTTCCTGAAACTATGAGATTATGCAACTCCTGCTTACTGAGGAACACTTTGTGTGCTACCAAACGTCACAACGTAATCGGGTGATTATAAAGGTACTCTCTGGTGTCTCCAAAAGTATATGTTGAGTTGGCATGAATCGAGATTAGGTTTTGTCACTCCGATTGTCGGAGAGGTATCTCTAGGCCTTCTCGGTAATGCACATCACATAAGCCTTGCAAGCATTGCAACTAATAAGTTAGTTGTGAGATGATGTATTACGGAACGAGTAAAGAGACTTACCGGTAACGAGATTGAACTAGGTATTGGATACCGACGATCGAATCTCGGGTAAGTAACATACCGATGACAAAAGGAACAACGATTTAGTTATGCGGTTTGACCGATAAAGATCTTCGTAGAATATGTAGGAACCAATATGGGCATCCAGGTTCCGCTATTGGTTATTGACAGAGAATGGTTCTAGGTCATGTCTACATAGTTCTCGAACCCGTAGGGTCTGCACGCTTAAAGTTTCGATGACAGTTCATTATGAGTTTATAAGTATTGATGTACCGAAGGTTGTTCGGAGTCCCGGATGTGATCACGGACATGACGAGGAGTCTCGAAATGGTCGAGACATAAAGATTGATATATTGGAAGCCTATATTTGGACATCGGAAATGTTCCGAGTGAAATCGGGAATTTACCGGAGTACCGGGAGGTTACCGGAACCCCGGGAACTATATGGGCCATAGTGGGCCTTGGTGGAAAGGAGAAAGGGCCAGCCCTAGGTGGTCAAGCGCCTCCCCTTCCCCTAGTCCTACTAGGACTAGGAAAGGTGGGCCGCCCCTCTCTCTCTTTCCCTGCGGTGAATCCTATTCCAACTAGGATTGGAGGGGGAATCCTACTCCCGGAGGGAGTAGGACTCCCTGGTGCGCCTCCTCTAGGCCGGCCGGCCCCCTCCCCCTTGGCTCCTTTATATACGGGGGCAGGGGGGCACCCAAGACACACAAGTTGATCTACGGATCGTTCCTTAGCCGTGTGCGGTGCCCTCCACCATATTCCACTTCGTCATATCGTCATGAGCTTAGGCGAAGCCTCGCGCCGGTGAAGTCATATCGTCGCGGAGCTTAGGCGAAGCCCCGCGTCGGTGGAGCATCATCATCGCCACCACGCCGTCGTCTTGTGGAACTCATCCCGACACCCTGCTGGATCGGAGTCCGGGATCGCCATCGAGCTGAACGATGTCTGAACACGGAGGTGCCGTGACGTTCGGTACTTGGATTGGTCGGATCGTGAAGACGTGCGACTACATCAACCGCGTTGTTATAACGCTTCGCTTACGGTCTCACGAGGGCGTGGACAGACACTCTCCTCTCGTTGCTATGCCATCACCATGGTCTTGCGTGTGCGTAGGGAATTTTTTGAAATTACCACGTTCCCCAACAAAGGGCATCCGAGCCTGGTTTTATGCGTTGATGTCATATGCACGAGTAGAACACAAGTGAGTTGTGGGCGATATAAGTCATACTGCTTACCAGCATGTCATACTTTGGTTCAGCGGTATTGTGAGATGAAGCGGCCCGGACCGACATTACGCCAGACGCTTACGCGAAGACTGGTTTCACCGCCCGAGCACTCGTTGCTTAAAGGTGACCGCGGGTGTCTGCTCTCTCACTTTGGTTGAACCGAGTGTGGCTACGCCCGGTCCTTGCGAAGGTTAAAACAGCACCAACTTGACAAACTATCGTTGTGGTTTTGATGCGTAGGTAAGAACGGTTCTTGCTCAGCCCGTAGCAGCCACGTAAAACTTGCAACAACAAAGTAGAGGACGTCTAACTTGTTTTTGCAGGGCATGTTGTGATGTGATGTGGTCAAGACGTGATGCTATATTTTATTGTATGAGATGATCATGTTTTGTAACCGAGTTATCGGCAATCGGCGTGAGCCATATGGTTGTCGCTTATTGTATGAAATGCAACGCCATGTAATTGCTTTACTTTATCACTAAGCGATGGCGATAGTCGTAGAAGCAATAGTTGGCGAGACGACAACGATGCTACGATGGAGATCAAGGTGTCGCGCCGGTGACGATGGTGATCATGACGGTGCTTGGCGATGGAGATCACAAGCACAAGATGATGATGACCATATCATATCACTTATATTGATTGCATGTGATGTTTATCCTTTATGCATCTTATCTTGCTTTGATTGACGGTAGCATTATAAGATGATCTCTCACTAAAATTATCAAGAAGTGTTCTCCTGAGTATGCACCGTTGCTAAAAGTTCAGTAGTACCCAGACACCACGTGATGATCGGGTGTGATAAGTTCTACGTTCATCTACAACGGGTGCAAGCCAGTTTTGCACACGCAGAATACTCGAGTTAAACTTGACGAGCCTAGCATATGCAGATATGGCCTCGAACACGGAGACCGAAGGTCGAGCGTGAATCATATAGTAGATATGATCAACATAGTGATGTTCACCATTGAAACTACTCCATCTCACGTGATGATCGGACATGGTTTAGTTGATTTGGATCACGTAATCACTTAGATGACTAGAGGGATGTCTATCTAAGTGGGAGGTTTTTAATATGATTAATTAAACTTAAATTTATCATGAACTTAGTACCTGATAGTATTTTGCTTGTCTATGTTTCTTGTCGATAGATGGCTCGTGGCCGTTGTTCCGTTGAATTTTAATGCGTTCCTTGAGAAAGCAAAGTTGAAAGATGATGGTAGCAATTACACGGATTGGGTCCGTAACTTGAGGATTATCCTCATTGCTGCACAGAAGAATTACGTCCTGGAAGCACCGCTGGGTGCCAGGCCTGCTGCAGGAGCTGCACCAGAAGTTGTGAACGTCTGGCAAAGCAAAGCTGATGACTACTCTATAGTTCAGTGTGCCATGCTTTACGGCTTAGAACCGGGTCTTCAACGACGTTTTGAACGTCATGGAGCATATGAGATGTTCCAGGAGTTGAAGTTAATATTTCAAGCAAATGCCGGATTGAGAGATATGAAGTCTCCAATAAGTTCTATAGCTGCAAGATGGAGGAGAATAGTTACAAGGTGAGCACATACTCAAAATGTCCGGGTATAATAATCACTTAATTCAGCCGGGAGTTAATCTTCCGGATGATAGTGTCATTGATGTAATTCTCCAATCACTGCCACCAAGCTACAAGAGCTTCGTGATGAACTATAATATGCAAGGAATGACTAAGACAATTCTGAGCTCTTCACAATGCTAAAAGTCATGGAGGTAGAAATCAAGAAAGAGCATCAAGTGTTGATGGTCAACAAGACCACTAGTTTCAAGAAAAGGGCAAAGGAAAGAAGAAGGAAACTTCAAAAAGAACAGCAAGAAAGTTGCTGCTCAAGAGAAGAAACCCAAGTCTGGACCTAAGCCTGAAACCGAGTGTTTTACCGCAAGCGACCGACACCTGAAGTGGAACTGCCCCAAGTATTTGGCGGATAAGAAGGATGGCAAGGTGAACAAAGGTATATGTGATATACATGTTATTGATGTGTACCTTACTAGAGCTCATAGTAGCACCTGGGTATTTGATACTGCTTCTGTTGACAATATTTGCAACTCAAAACAGGACTACGGAATAGGCGAGCACCGCAAAGGACGAGGTGACGATGCGCTGGGAAATGGTTCCAAAGTCAATGTGATCGCGGTCGGCACGCTACCTCTACATCTACCTTCGGGATTAGTTTTAGACCTAAATAATTGTTGTTTGGTGCCGGCGTTGAGCATGAACATTATATCTGGATCTTGTTTGATGCGAGACGGTTATTCATTTAAATCGAGAGAATACTGGTTGTTCTATTTATATGAGTAATATCTTTTATGGTCATGCACCCTTGAAGAATGGTCTATTCTTGTTAAATCTCGACAGTAGTGATACACATATTCATAATGTCGAAGCCAAAAGATGCAGAGTTGATAATGATAGTGCAACTTATTTGTGGCACCGCCGTTTAGGTCATATCGGTGTAAACGCATGAAGAAACTCCATACAGATGGACTTTTGGAATCACTTGATTATGAATCACTTGGTACTTAAGTAACCGTGCCTCATGGGCAAGATGACTAAAACACCGTTCTCCGGTTGTATGGAGAGAGCAATGACTTGTTGGAAATCATACATACAGATGTATGTGGTCCGATGAATGTTGAAGCTCGTGGCGGATATCGTTATTTTCTCACCTTCACAGATGATTTAAGCGAGATATGGGGATATCTACTTGATGAAACATAAATCTGAAACATTTGAAAAGTTCAAAGAATTTCAGAGTGAAGTTGAAAATCATCGTAACAAGAAAATAAAGTTTCTACGATCTGATCGTGGAGGAGAATATTTGAGTTACGAAGTTTGGTCTACATTTGAAGCAATGCTGAATAGTTTCGCAACTCATGCCACCGGAACACCACAGCGTAATGGTGTGTCCGAACGTCAGAATCGTACTTTACTAGATATGGTGCGATCTATGATGTCTATTTCCGATTTACCGCTATCATTTTGGGGTTATGCTTTAGAGACGGCCGCATTCACGTTAAATAGGACACCGTCAAAATCCGTTGAGACGACGCCTTATGAACTATGGTTTAGCAAGAAACCAAAGTTGTCATTTCTGAAAGTTTGGGGTTGCGATGCTTATGTGAAAAAACTTCAAACTGATAAGCTTGAACCCAAATCAGAGAAATGTGTCTTCATAGGATACCCAAAGGAGACAATTGGGTATACCTTCTATCACAGATCCGAAGGCAAGACATTCGTTGCTAAGAATGGATCCTTTCTAGAGAAGGAGTTTCTCTCGAAAGAAGTGAGTGGGAGGAAAGTGGAACTTGATGAGGTAATAGTACCAGCTCCCTTATTGGAAAGTAGTTCATCACGTAAATCAGTTTACGTAACAACTACACCGATTAGCGAGGAAGATAATGATAATGATCATGAAACTTCAGATCAAGTTGTCACTGAACTTCAGAGATCAACCAGAATAAAATCCGCACTGCAGTGGTACGGTAATCCTATTCTGGAAGTCATGATACTAGATCATGGTGAACCTACGAACTATGAAGAAGCGATGGTGAGCCCAGATTCTGCAAAATGGCTTGAAGCCATGAAATCTGAGATGGGATCCATGTATGAGAACAAAGTATGGACTTTGGTAGACTTGCCCGATGATCGGCAAGCTATTGAGAATAAATGGATCTTTAAGAAGAAGATTGACGCTGATGGTAATGTAACTTCTTCACAAAGCTCGACTTGTTGCAAAAGGTTTTCGACAAGTTCAAGGGGTTGACTACGATGAGACTTTCTCACCAGAAGCGATGCTTAAGTCTGTCCGAATCATGTTAGCAATTGCCGCATTTTATGAGTATGATATTTGGCAAATGGATGTAAAACTGCATTCTTGAATGGATTTCTAGAAGAAGAGTTGTATATGATGCAACCAGAAGGTTTTGTTGATCCAAAGGGTGCTAACAAAGTGTGCAAGCTCCAACGATCAATTTATGGTCCGGTGCAAGCCTCTCGGAGTTGGAATAAACGTTTTGATAGTGTGATCAAAGCATATGGTTTTATCTGAGACTTTTGGAGAAGCCTGTATTTACAAGAAAGTGAGTGGGAGCTCTGTAGCATTTACGATATTATATGTGGACGACATATTGTTGATTGGAAATGATATAGAATTTCTGGATAGCATAAAAGGATACTGGAATAAAAGTTTTTCAATGAAAGACCTCGGTGAAGCTGCTTACATATTGGGCATCAAGATCTATAGAGATAGACCAAGATGTTTAATTGGACTTTCACAAAGCACATACCTTGATAAAGTTTTGAAGAAGTTCAAAATGGATCAGGCAAAGAAAGGTTTTTACCTCAGACATAAGGTGTGAGATTGAGTCGGACTCAATGCCCGACCACAGCAGAAGATAGAGAAAAATGAAGAATGTTCCCTATGCTTCAGCCATAGGCTCTATCATGTATGCAATGCCGTGTACCAGACACGACGTATGCTTAGCTGTAAGCTTGGCGGTAGGTACCAAAGTAATCCAGAGTGGATCATCGACAGCGGTCAAGAACATCCCGAAATACCGAAAAGGACTAAGGATATGTTTCTCGTATATGGAGGTGACAAAGAGCTAGTCGTAAATGGTTACGTCGATGCAAGCTTTGACACTGATCCGGACGATTCTAAATCGCAAACTGGATACGTATTTTTATTAAACGGTGGAGCTGTCAGTTGGTGCAGTTCTAAACAAAGCGTCGTGGCGGGATCTACATGTGAAGCGGAGTACATAGCTGCTTTGGAAGCAACAAATGAAGGAGTCTGGATGAAAGAGTTCATTTCCGATCTAGGTGTCATACCTAGTGCATCGGGGCCAATGAAAATCTTCTGTGACAATACTGGTGCAATTGCCTTGGCAAAGGAATCCAGATTTCACAAGAGGACCAAGCATATCAAGAGACGCTTCAATTCCATTCGGGACCAAGTCCAAGTGGGAGACATAGAGATTTGCAAAATACATACGGATCTGAATGTTGCGCACCCGTTGACTAAGCCTCTTCCACGAGCAAAACATGATCAGCACCAAGACTCCATGGGTGTTAGAATCATTACTTGTGTAATCTAGATTATTGACTCTAGTGCAAGTGGGAGATCAAGGAAATATGCCCTAGAGGCAATAATAAAGTTATTATTTATTTCCTTATATTATGATAAATGTTTATTATTCATGCTAGAATTGTATTAACCGGAAACATAATACATGTGTGAATACATAGACAAACAGATAGTCACTAGTATGCCTCTACAAGACTAGCTCATTAATCGAAGATGGTTATGTTTCCTAACCATAGACATGTGTTGTCATTTGATTAATGGGATCACATCATTAGGAGAATGATGTGATTGACATGACCCATTTCGTTAGCTTAGCACTTGATCGTTTAGTATGTTGCTTATGCTTTCTTCATGACTTATACAAAGTTCCCGAAACTATGAGATTATGCAACTCCCGTTTACCGGAGGAACACTTTGTGTGCTACCAAACGTCACAACGTAACTGGGTGATTATAAAGGTACTCTATAGGTGTCTCCAAAAGTATATGTTGAGTTGGCATGAATCGAGATTAGGTTTTGTCACTCCGATTGTCGGAGAGGTATCTCTAGGCCTTCTCGGTAATGCACATCACATAAGCCTTGCAAGCATTGCAACTAATAAGTTAGTTGTGAGATGATGTATTACGGAACGAGTAAAGAGACTTACCGTAACGAGATTGAACTAGGTATTGGATACCGACGATCGAATCTCGGGTAAGTAACATACCGATGACAAAAGGAACAACGTGATTTAGTTATGCGGTTTGACCGATAAAGATCTTCGTAGAATATGTAGGAACCAATATGGGCATCCAGGTTCCGCTATTGGTTATTGACAGAGAATGGTTCTAGGTCATGTCTACATAGTTCTCGAACCCGTAGGGTCTGCACGCTTAAAGTTTCGATGATGATTCATTATGAGTTTATAAGTATTGATGTACCGAAGGTTGTTCGGAGTCCCGGATGTGATCACGGACATGACGAGGAGTCTCGAAATGGTCGAGACATAAAGATTGATATATTGGAAGCCTATATTTGGACATCGGAAATGTTCCGAGTGAAATCGGGAATTTACCGGAGTACTGGGAGGTTACCGGAACCCCCCGGGAACTATATGGGCCATAGTGGGCCTTGGTGGAAAGGAGAAAGGGCCAGCCCTAGGTGGCCGCGCGCCTCCCCCCTTCCCCTAGTCCTACTAGGACTAGGAAAGGTGGGCCGCCCCCTCTCTCTTTCCCCTGCGGTGAATCCTATTCCAACTAGGATTGGAGGGAATCCTACTCTGGAGGGAGTAGGACTCCTGCGCGCCTCCTCTAGGCCGGCCGGCCCCTCCCCTTGGCTCCTTTATATCTGAGGGGGGGGGCACCCAAGACACACAAGTTGATCTACGGATCGTTCCTTAGCCGTGTGCGGTGCCCCCTCCACCATATTCCACTTCGGTCATATCGTCGCGGAGCTTAAGCGAAGCCTGCGCCGTGAAGTCATATCATCGCGGAGCTTAGGCGAAGCCCTGCGTCGGTGGAGCATCATCATCGTCCTGCACGCCATCGTCTTGACGGAACTCATCCCCGACACCCTGCTGGATCGGAGTCCGGGATCGTCATCGAGCTGAGCGTGTCGAACACGGAGGTGCCGTGACGTTCGGTACTTGGATCGGTCGGATCGTGAAGGCGTGCGACTACATCATCAACCGCGTTGTTATAACGCTTCCGCTTCTGGTCTCACGAGGGTGCGTGGACAGACACTCTCCCCTCTCGTTGCTATGCCATCACCATGGTCTTGCGTGTGCGTAGGAATTTTTTGAAATTACTACGTTCCCCAACATGGCATCCGAGCCTGGTTTTATGCGTTGATGTCATATGCACGAGTAGAACACAAGTGAGTTGTGGGCGATATAAGTCATACTGCTTACCAGCATGTCATACTTTGGTTCAGCGGTATTGTGAGATGAAGCGGCCCGGACCGACATTACGCGTACGCTTACGCAAGACTGGTTTCACCGCTCCGAGCACTCGTTGCTTAAAGGTGACCGGCGGGTGTCTGTCTCTCTCACTTTAGTTGAACCGAGTGTGGCTACGCCCGGTCCTTGCGAAGGTTAAAACAGCACCAACTTGACAAACTATCGTTGTGGTTTTGATGCGTAGGTAAGAACGGTTCTTGCTCAGCTCGTAGCAGCCACGTAAAACTTGCAACAACAAAGTAGAGGACGTCATAAAAATACTATGAACAAAAAAATCATTAAAGTTCTATGAACAAAATTACAACAGGAAAAAATCATAAAAATTCCATATGAACAAAATTTGACATATTCAATCTTTGCATATATATGAACACATATACAAACATGCATATATATGAACATACAAACATCTTTTCATAAAAAATCTATTAACAGAGAAAAAATCTAACAAAATATGAACAAATTAATCACACAATATGAAAAAATATCTGACAGAAAAATCTATGAACTACACATCTAAAATACTACACATCTAACAAAAAAATCTATGAAACTACAAAAAAATCTAACAAAAAAATTACTTGCTCACGGCGAAGGCGTGTCGGGAACGGCGATGGCGAGGTGCAGCGCGGGGCGGGCGGCGCGGTGACGGCCGACGGTGAGGCGGCGGTGCGTTGGGCGGGCGGGCAACGGGCAGGGCAGCGGGGCACGGGCGCTGAGGCGGGGCGGCGACGGCATCTGGGCGGCGCTGGACGGCGTGGGCGCAACGGCGACGGGCGAGGCGGAGACGGACGGCAGCCCGGACGCGCTTGGACGGGCGGGAAGAAGGAACTGAACCAAATTTTCACGAGTGCCTCTTATATAGGCAAAGCATTGGTCCCGGTTCATGGCAACAACCGGGACAAATGCCCCCTTTAGTCCCGGTTGGTGGCTCCAACCGGGGCTAAGTGCCTCTTTTAAGCAGCGAAAAGGGCGGGAAGCAGAGGGCTTTGGTCCCGGTTGGTGCCTCCAACCGGGACTAAAGGGTGGGCATTGGTCCCGGTTGGAGCCACGAACCGGGACGAATGGCCTTGTGCTGCCACGGTGCGGCACGAAAGTTTAGTCCCACCTCGCTAGCTGAGAGGGGCGCGCAGTGGTTTATAAGCCCCACTGCCGCTCCCCTCTCAAGCTTCTCTGCACTGCAGGCTTACGGGCCTACTTACTACTGCTTTGCACGATGGTCCCTCTTGGGCCACCTGCGGGCTGGATCTGGCCCATGGTGGGTTTCTAGTCGTATCCGGGCCGTGGGGGCCCGATGGGAGGCACTTTTTTTCTTTACTTATTTATTTTATTGCAGCTGTTTTTTAGTCCCACCTGCATTGCGAGAGGCACTCGTAGCTGTTTATAAGCCCCGAGTGCAGAGACAATGAAGAAGAGGCTCAATGCTCACTGCGTTGGTTACTTCAAGCCTTGAGGAATAGGGTGTCTTGCACAGAGCTATGTGCAGTGCAGTTTACACTATTCGAAGGCTTGAAGCTTAATTAACTAGCATTGCGCCTCTTTTTATTTTAATGACTTATTACCACACAGAAATAAATAGAAAAAATAAATATAGCAGAAAAGAAAAAAACTATATAAAAACTACTCATAAATAAATAGAAGAAAAATAGTTGTGATTAACTTTACTAAAATCTTTTTAATTTTAATGACTTATTACAACTCAGAAATAAATAGAAAAAAATAAATATAGCAGAAAAGAAAAACTATATAAAAACTATTCATAAATAAATAGAAGAAAAATAGTTGTGATTAACTTTACTAAAAATGAGTATAGATGCTTATTTTTAATGACTTATTACAAATCAAAAATAAATAGAAGAAAAAATAGTTGTGATTAACTTTACTAAAAAATGAGCATAGATGCTTATTTTTAATGACTTATTACATTTCAAAAATAAATAGAAGAAAAAATAGTTATGATTAACTTTACTAAAAAATGAGCATAGATGCTTATTTTAATGACTTATTACAATTCAAAAATAAATAGAAGAAAAAATAGTTGTGATTAACTTTACTAAAAAATGAGCATAGATGCTTATTTTTAATGACTTATTACAATTAAATAATAAATAGAAGAAAAAATAGTTGTGATTAACTTTACTAAAAATGAGCATAGATGCTTATTTTTAATGACTTACTACAACTCAGAAATAAAAAGAAGAAAAAATAGTTATGATTACCTTTACTAAAAAATGAGCATAGATGCTTATTTTTAATTACTTACTACAATTCAGAAATAAAAAGAAGAAAAAATAGTTATGATTAACTTTACTAAAAAATGAGCATAGATGCTTATTTTTAATGACTTACTACAACTCAGAAATAAAAAGAAGAAAAAATAGTTATGATTAACTTTACTAGAAAATGAGCATAGATGCTTATTTTTAATGACTTACTACAACTCAGAAATAAAAAGAAGAAAAAATAGTTATGATTAACTTTACTAAAAAATGAGCATAGATGCTTATTTTTAATGACTTACTACAACTCACAAATAAAAAATATAGCAGAAAAGGAAAAAAAATACTATATAAAAAACTACTCAGAAATGAGCATAGATGCGCTTATAGAGGAAATTCAACTTAAATTCATAACAAATTTCAAGAGAAATTCGTATGAATTTAGGCTAAATTCCCTATATAAGGGCATCTATTTTCATTTTCGGAGGAGCTCAATAAAGCGAGAGAGGAGGGGCTTATAAACCGGTCTCGATTCCCCTTGAGTTGGCGAGGTGGGACTAAACTCACAGCATACGAGGACCAACCCTTTAGCCCGGTTGGTGGCATGGACCGGGACTAATGGGCAGCCTTTGGTCCCAGTTCAAGCCACCAACCGGGGCCAATGGTGGTGGGCCAGGAGCGAGGCCCATTGGTCCCGGTTCGTCCCACCAACCGGGGCCAATAGGTCCAGACGAACCGGGACCAATGGCCCACGTGGCCCGGTCGGCCCCTGGGGCTCACGAACCGTGTCCAATGCCACCATTGGTCCCGGTTCTGGATTGAACCAGGACTAATGGGCTGGACCGGCCTGGACGATAGGCCCCTTTTCTACTAGTGTTAAGCAAAAAACTAGAGAAGCTTACCATGGTCATGGAGGTGTAGGAGCAGGCTGGCTCGTGCCAGTAGCTGGAGAAGGATCGTGTGATGCTTGTCTGGAGTTACGCTGCACCAAAGATCATTTCCAATGTTTCGTTAGCATGATGACACTCAAATGTTAAGACTAGCAAGTAACGTCCATTCAAATTAAACTCATCGTGGTCTCAGGTGTAATCTCTGGATCAATGGCTATGGAGCCACGGGACCTCTCGCCACCAGATATCATCACCTGCTCTGGATTAATGGGAATCTGGCTCAGGTTAAAGTCCTCCCCTTTCCTCGCCTTCCCCTTGACTTGCTTGTAAGAGGCAGTGTGGGCCATGGCATACAGGTCGTACCCCTCTGGCACCTTATCCGTCTTATTGTAGCATGCACGAAGAGAGAAACAAAGTAAATTAGTAAGTAAAGGGCTCAAGCTATCATGATGAATGAATTGCATTAATCATGAAGCAAACCACATACCGATTCTGCCGAATCGATATAAGCTGGAGCTACCTTGATGGTGTGGCACACCTTCAATTTGGGCACGTTTGTCCTTGGCCTCAGTCGGCTCCCCTTCCATCTTTCAACACCCGCCATGACAAAGAGTAAACGGAATTAGTACAACATAAAAAAAATACCGACATGAATAATAATATGTATATCACTTAAGTGTATCATCATCAAGTACAACATAAAAAAATTGAATACCTGACACTACTAATAATCTCAATCAGTATCATCAATAAATGCATAATCATCATCATCACTATAATCAATGATGGGCTCATAGGGTTCAGTGGCATCAACATGTGGAAGGCCACCTTGACGTAATCGGTCAAGCATTGACAGGTCATCCGCATCAGTAACCTCTTCTTGTTCCTCCTCTGGGTGATGTGGGATTCACTGTCGCTGTCTACTTCAATGTTTTGGGGTGAAGTATAGCGGTTCTTGAAATTCTTTTTGGAAAGACGTGTCTCTTGGAAGAATTCTCCTTCATATGTGCAGGTTAATGTGAGGTTCATAATCCTCTTCCTTTGGGGAGATAGTCTAGCACGTGGCGGCACTTCATAAACGACATCCCAACCTTTCAGATTTGGATTAGTTTGGCAGGCCCACGGTAGATAGAATACTTGGGTCGCCTGTTGAGCCGTAATATAGACATCGGGAACATCTAAATGGGTGCTTTGGTTGATTTCAACTAGCCCTATATGTTCATGAGTCCTTCTAGTCTCCTTTGGCTGAAACCAATAACATTTGAAGACTACGACATTCGGTGGGTTTTCACCATAGAATAGAAGTTCATAAATTGCTTCAACTCTCCCATAATACTCGATACCTCCTTCGCCGATAGCAGATACACAACAATTTGTAGACTTTCGGTCGGCCATAGATAGCTCTTTGCCATAAGTACGAAAGCGATACCCGTTGATGTCGTATTTGTCAAATGAACGGACCTTATAGTCAAAACCATTAGCGACTTGTCTCAATTCGGCGTCCATAGACTCTGAATTAGCCTACAAGTTTAATATGAAACGATTATTGCATTACGCACAAATTAGCGAATGAAATGAATTTGTCTAATAGAAATTACCGTTTGTTTGAACCAAGAGATGAAACCGGGATAGCCGCCTCCTTGATTTGCGAGAAGCTCATACTCTTCGACGGAATCCTTTTGGATCACCGCTCCATACGAGAATAGGGTGACGTATCGACTGTATGAAATATCTAGGAATAAGAGCAGTTCAAAGGAAATAGAAGTTGCGAAACAATGTACCGAGAACTTACTCGATGTACAGCCGCACTTCTATCAGGTTGTTGAAGATATACAACGAAATGGTCCGCCATTCTTCGTTATCCAAAGATACTGGATTTGAAACACTGGCTGGTGCAAGATTCCCTTTGAATAGGCTGAGTTGGATCCACCATTTTTAGGGTCGTCAGCATTGCACCGAGGCTTTGGATTATGCAAATGACGATTTTTGGCTTCGTAGTGTGCTGTCACGATGTTTGCCGCCTCCTCAGTGATGAATGCCTCAGCCGTCTTCTGCATCCTCTCAGTTGGGTAGCACCAACGATTTTGCAAGGGCCCCCCAATCTTGCATCGGTCGGGAGATGCAAAATGAAATGCTGCATTGGATTAAAGAAGCCCGGTGGAAAGATCCTCACTAACTTGCAGATCAACTCCGACTTCAACTCTTCCATTTCTTCTAGCACGCCAGGCGATAGTTCTTTCGCATAAAGAACACGGAAGAAATAGCTGAGTTCTGCCAGTACTAGCCATTCATCCTTAGGGATGAAGCCACGCAACATCACCGGCATTACCCGCTCAATCCATATGTGCCAATCATGACTCTTGAGACCAAATATCTTCAATTTATCAAGACTCGCTCCCCTCTTTAGATTCGCCGCATACCCATCGGGGAACATCAACTGCATTTTCACCCACAAGATAATTTCCCTCATAGCTGGCCTTCCAAGATTGAACCATGCCTTTGGCTTCGTCGATTCTGCTTTCCTTTCGGTTCTTTCATGTTTTGTAACGGCCTATCACATAGCGCCACCAGATCGACTCTAGCCTTAGTATTATCCTTTGACTTCCCATCTATGCGGAACAATGTACCAAAAAGTGCCTCGGCGATATTCTTCTCAGTGTGCATCACATCGATGTTGTGTGGGCAAAGGAGGTCTTTGAAGTAAGGCAAATCCCATAAGCATGTTTTGTGAGTCCAGGCGTGCTTAGAATTATACCCCTTGAAGTACCCTGGACGCTCTGGATCTGGCTTGAGAGTGTTTAACTGATCCATGGTCTGTTGGCCTGTCAACGCAGGTGGTGCAGTGTTTTTTACAACTCTACCTCTGATGAAGTTCTTCTTGTCTTTCCTGAACTTATGGCGAGGATCCAGGAACTGTCTATGCATGTCGAAGCAAGAAAACTTGCGACCGGCCTGAAGCCAACGAAACTCAAGAGCCCCCTTTCATGTGGGGCACGTGAACCTTCCGTGCACACACCAGCCAACGAATAGCGCATACGCCGGCAAGTCATGCGTCGAGTACATGTACCAGACACGCATTATGAAGTTCCGTTTGGTATAGGCGTCGTATGTCTTGAACCCATTATCGAACTTCTTGCCATTCATCCTTCAGCAGCTGCATGTACACATTCATATTTTCCCCCGGATAGTTGGGCCCTGGAATTATCAACGTCAGGACAATGTTCGTTCTTTGCAAAATCTGTCCGGGGGGGGGGGGGGCGTTTGATTGGAAAGACAAATAAGGGCAAAAAACGGTATTGGGCTGCCGTCGTACCAAACACATCGAACCCATCCGTCTTTGATGCCGACTCGAGGATGCCTCGGATCTGCCGCTTTGTCAGCATGTAATTCATCAAACTTTTTCCATGCAACACCATCCGATGTGTGTACCATCATCAGATTCCCATCTGCATCTAGTTCGGTTCTTTTGCCTGTTTTGTCCATGTCATCTGTCTGGCCGTCTCTTCGACCATGAAAAGACGTTGAAGTCTTGGTACGATTGGCATATACCGAAGAACACTAATGGGGATTTTGGTCTGTGTCTTCTCACCCATACCGTTGTCTACCACAATATACCTGGAAGACTTGCAAATGGGACAATAGTTCAAGTCCGCATAGTCAAGCCTAAATAAGGCACATCCTTTCTCACAGGCATGTATCTTCTCATAGGGCATCTTCAGTGCACGGAGGATTTTGTCCGGCTGGTACAGGTTTGCAGGCATTACATGGCCTTTGGGTATAAAGCGTCCAAATACTATCATAATTGCGTCGTAGCATTCTCTGCCCAAGTTGAACTGAGCCTTCAGAGCCATTACTTGTGAGATGGCATCCAACTGACAAAGCTCAGTGTGCTCGTGGGGTGGACGTTTTAAAGACTCCAACATTTCATTAAAGGCCTTTGCAGATTCCTCCATCTCCTCGTCCGAATTCCGAGCATCATCATAATCTTGCACCATGTTTTCCATCCCGGTACCATGCTCGTCGGTGCAACGACGATCCACCTCAGCTCGGTCACATTGGGCAGACTCACCATGAAATGTCCACAGCGTATAATCGGGCGTAAAACCACTCTTCTGCAGGTGTTTGCCCATTTCAGCCTCTGTCCTCTTTTCCCAATTGCCGCACCGGAAACAGGGGCACCAGGTTTTCCTCTGGCCATTTGCAAATGCGGCTTGCACAAACCCCTTGGTTTTTATGAACCATTCAGCGCTCCATTTGTTCTGACCAGTGTGACAGGTATACATCCACGCACGATCACTCATCTTGACTTTCAGAGCTACTGGACACACAACAATTATATATATAATTCACCATGTATATATTCATTAGTTGATCTACTTTGTCAATTTTATTACGTCCATGCAACCTACACTCTAATAGGTAATGATAGGTCCTAATCCCACCCGAGTATGTGTAGATTGGGTTCATTTTCCCATGCTATGCTCCGGATCTGACGCAAAATTTCGGCAGCACCTCCCCGCTGTTCTCCTGATACACGTCTCTGCAATAAACAGAGAGGATGTGTACCCGGAGAACAAAAGAGGAGGCACTGACGAAATCTATGCGTCGGATCCGGAGCAAAGCATATGGGAAAACAAACCCAATCTACACATACTCGGGCTGTCCATGGATAACGTTGGACAATTCGAAAGAATCAAGGTTATAAATATGCAAATGCATGCATATTTATAACTATGACGCTTTCGAACGGGAGACACATATTGGTTACGCATACTGATGATTCAAGACACATATATAGCTAGCTATGAAATTTCATCGGCACGAACACCGGAACAAAGCAAATAATTAATGGGGGAGGAGTACATGTCATTTGTTCTCACCCACGAACGAAGGGGCAGAGCTCGTCAAACGCACGGCGAGGTCGTCGAACACCAAACCTCGCAGCGATGAAACAACTGCACATTTAAATCTACCCGATCAACACAATTATTTATGATGTTTTTCATAACAAAATCAAAAAATATATGACCTAACTAATAATTCACAAATATATGACCCGTCGGCCTCTGGAAGGCCAAAGAACATCTTTTCGGAGGTGTCGGGAATTGAGGGTGTCGGTCGGTGTCGGGTGTAATAGTGTCGGGTCGGGTGTGGTGTCGGGGTCGGGGTGTCGGGGTTGGGGTGTCGGGGTCAGGGGTCGGGGTGTCGGGGTGTGGTGTCGGGGTCAGAGGGTCGGGGTGTTTCCTTCTATCCTTCTTCTCCTTTCTTTCTCTTTTTTTTCTTCTTTCCTTTCTTCTTCTTCTTCTTTCATCTTTTTTCTACTTTTTTACTTCTTTTCGTTTCTTCTTTTCTTCTTCTTCTTCTACTTCTTCTACTTCATTTCTTCTTCTTATTTTTTTTCATCTTTTTTCTACTTCTTTTCTTTTCTTCCTTTCTTCTTCTTCTACTTCTTTTCTTCTTTTTCTTTTTTCATCTTTTTTCTACTTCTTTTCTTTTCTTCTTGTTCTATTTCTTCTACTACTTCTACTTCTTCTAATTCTTTTCTAACACTAACACTAACACAATCTAGCACTAACAATTAAACAGCAAAAAATTGAAAAAATAGAAGAAAAAAAGAAGTAGTCCCTCACCGGAGCAATGGGACGGTCGGCGGTGATGGCGGGAGCACCGGCGGCGAGGCGGCGCGGCGTGGCGACGGCAGGTAGGGTGAGGCGGAGGGTGGTGGGGCCACGGGCAAGCGGGGTGGTGGCGAAGCGGCCAGGCGTGTGGCGGAGGTGGTGGGGTGTGACGGGCGTCGGAGGTGGGGTAGGCGGAGGCCGGGTGATGGGGCGACGGGCCATGCGGGTCTTGAGGCGATGCGGGCGCGGGCGGCCAGGCGGCGGGGCCGGCGGGGGGTGGCGCCGGGCGGCGGTAGCGGGGCGGCGGTGCGGTGTCGGCCAGTGGGTGGGGATCTGGTGGCGGGGCGTCGGGGAGGAGAGAGGGAGGGAAGAGAAATTAACGAGCGGGGCGGGGGGGGGGGGGTGGGGGCCACCTCTCTCTTTGCCGTCAGCTGACTGACGACAAAGAGCCGACCGATGGCAAAGGCCTCTTTTGCCGTCTGCCGTTTCTTTGTCGTGTGCTTTTAGGTAGCTGATGGCAAAGAGCTTCTTTGTCGTCTGCTAGCGGACGGTAAAGAGCTGGCAGATGGCAAGGTAGCTGATTCCAATAGTGATTGTTCCCTTTGTCATCGGTATGTTAATTGCCCGAGATTCGATCGTCGGTATCATGGTACCTAGTTCAATCTCGTTACCGGCAAGTCTCTTTACTCGTTCTGTAATGCTTCATCCCACAACTCACTCATTAGTCACATTGCTTTCAAGGATTATAGTGATGCGCATTACCGAGAGGGCCAAGAGATAACTCTCCGATACACGGAGTGACAAATCCTAATCTCGATCTATGCCAACCCAACAAAAACCTTCGGAGACACCTGTAGAGCATATTTATAATCACCCAGTTACGTTGTGACGTTTGATAGCACACAAGGTGTTCCTCCGGTGTTCGGGAGTTGCATAATCTCACAGTCAGAGGAACAAGTATAAGTCAGGAAGAAAGCAGTAGCAATAAAACTTAACGATCATTATGCTAAGCTAACGGATGGTCTTGTCCATCACATCATTCTCTAATGATGTGATCCCGTTCATCAAATGACAATACATGTCTATGGTCAGAAAACATAACCATCTTTGATTAACGAGCTAGTCAAGTAGAGGTATACTAGGGACACTTGGCTTTGTCTATGTATTCACACATGTACTAAGTTTCCGGTTAATACAATTCTAGCATGAATAATAAACATTTATCATGATATAAGGAAATATAAACAACAACTTTATTATTACCTCTAGGGCATATTTCCTTCAGTCTTCCACTTGCACTAGAGTCAATAATCTGGATTACACAGTAATGATTCTAACAACCATGGAGTCTTGGTGCTCATCATGTTTTGCTCGTGGAAGAGGCTTAGTCAACGGGTCTGCAATATTCAGATCCGTATGTATCTTGCAAATCTCTATGTCTCCCTCCTTGACTTGATCGCGGATGGTATTGAAGCGTCTTTTGATGTGTTTGGTTCTCTTGTGAAATCTGGATTCCTTCACCAAGGCAATTGCTCCAGTATTGTCACAAAAGATTTTCATTGGACCCGATGCACTAGGTATTACACCTAGATCGGATATGAACTCCTTCATCAAGACTCCTTCATTTGCTGCTTCTGAAGCAACTATGTACTCCGCTTCACACATAGATCCCGCCACGACGATCTGCTTGGAACTGCACCAATTGACAGCTCCACCATTCAATACAAATACATATCCGGTTTGCGACTTAGAGTAATTCAGATCAGTTCAAAGCTTGCATCGACGTAACCATTTACTACAAGCTATTTGTCACCTCCATAAATGAGAAACATATCCTTAGTCTTTTTCAGGTATTTCAGGATGTTCTTGACCACTGTCCAGTGATCCACTCCTGGATTACTTTGGTACCTCCCTGCTAAACTTATAGCAAGGCACACATCAGGTCTGGTACACATCATTGCATACATGATAGAACCTATGGCTAAAGCATAGGGAATGACTTTCATTTTCTCTCTATCTTCTGCAGTGGTCGGGCATTGAGTCTGACTCAACTTCACAGGTGCTGTTGATTATACCTGTAGCGCCCTTATGTGAAGAGCGCTACTGCTAAGAGCTCTCTGGTGCTAATTCCATACCCCGCGCTATTGTTATTAGTTTTTAATTTTCTTCTTCTTCTCCACATTTTGTGCTGCTGAATTTTGTTTTGGGCTTTATACAATAATCTCTAGCATATCATACACATACAAATGTAATCATAGCATATACATAGCGATACAAGGTGTTCATCATCATAATCATCATCCAACAGGAAGTGGTCTCTCGTCATCATTTCAAAAATAGCGATACAAGTATCGAATACTTGCAACTACATCGCCATCCATCTAAAAAATGATATACGTGAGGAAGAGCTATTAATATGAGTGAGAGCGAAACTATGCAGTACATGAGGCGGCGGTTACGAGTCCTCTCTCGCGCTAGCGTGAACCTCAAGTAACTAGCTTCTGCTTCTTATATGCTTTTGAAGCCTTTATGGCTGGAGCCAGAGACCCCATTCACATGGTGCTTCGTGCTGAACTCAATCATGAGATGGAGTATGTAGAATCCATCTTTCTTGCTCGGTTTTGGGACATGGATGTAGCAGAAGTTAGTTTTATGCGCGAAACCCATCTTCTTGTTCCTTTGTTTCCCGATCTACACGTGGCCACCCCTAAAGCTGAAGCCTTTGAGAGCATCATCTAGAATATTCATTATGTGGGTGTAGTCCTTCTTCTCGTAGTTTCTGGTAGGGTCCAAATACACGGCGTGGGAGACTCGTGGGTAAGGAACGATAAGGATGGCGCGCCCATTGCTGCGGGGAAAAAGACACCTCAAATTATTCTCCATATGAGCGAGAAGGAATGATTGAAATGTACGAAAGTGTTGTCCAAAAATGACTTACTTTGGATGATAAGGCAGGAGGACAATTTCCTGGTCCTTATTCTGTACCATGATGTTTTGGAGGTACTCCCAAGAAGTTTCACACTCAGAGTTGCCGAGACTCAAGAAGGACTCGTGCATGTAGTATGTATCGGCCATGCAGATTTGCGAGACTTCTTATCTCTTCATGACGGAGCTCTAATCGAGCCGCCTTGTCAGAAACATCTCGAAGATATGGTCAAACCGCAGAAAGAACACCTCTGCGGGCCGTGTGTCGACGTAGCACTTCCCCTCAGGCACACGAGCTGCGTATGTCGGATGTCCTAGATCCTTTGAGGCTAGTAGGCTTTTCTCAGTCGACAACACATGGTTGTTGTGGCACCCCGACTCAGAGCAACCAGTTTACCTTGCATTGCCAGCCTAGAGATCAAGTCTTCTGGCAACACACAACAACATGGTACAGAAACAACCGCTTTATTGATGCTAGCGGAAACATAAGTCTGATATTACATCGAGATAAGAGGCCAAGCGGCACACACGGTGCAGCTGGACAATATGTACATTATTTAATGAACATGAAGGGGCCTCGATCATATAAACTACGCGGTAGCGGAATAACGATGAAGTGGAACTACATAGCACACGGACACCAACGTGGACACGGTCTAAACACGGGAAGCTCTCCGGTCCGATACGTCTTGCCTGAAAGCTGGCATGACACGCCAGGTCAGTACATTGAATGTACTGCAAGCTCACAACAAACATAAGCACAATGACAAACAATATCATGACAATTAATCAGGTTAATGCAATGCAAGTAATACTACTGGTGTGATGAAGCCGACATGTGCACCGAGTCTCCCAGACTCGCTTACCAGACGGGTTACCATTGTAACCGAGTGGTGATCATACCCGGATCACAACTGAAGCCAACCACTTACGATCATCACATGATCCACAATTCATCATAAAACCAGTTCCAACAATAAATACTTAGTGTGCAAGATTAATTATGATGTTTTATCCATGGTGTGACTTACTACCGAGTTGTGTCCATAACCGAGGACGTGGCTATCTATAGATTAAAATACACTCTGCAGAGGTAGCGTACTTTACGTACACTACGGAACTCATGGCCTCGCACTCCCATTCGGGTGGACCAATGGAGTTCCAATGAAATCCTTCCCTTGCCATGACACTCTCCCGGCCACTCCGACCCACTCCTTCTTAGGGCTAAGTCATGGGTGGCCCCATGCTTACCAAAGGCATCTTCGGCCACCGTCGTGGCAAAATGGTCCCAAACGGGGACAAGGTACCATAAAAACAACGGGCACACAAGGTTATGTCCGCTTACTGGGCCAGGGTACCGCACGCCCATAACCTTCCCTCGTTGGAGGCACCGGTAAGAGGCACGACAAAGGACCGAATCAAGACTACCCATAAAGGTAAATGTGGTCGCACTAAGAAGAACCCGATTCAGAGGCACCATGACTTGATTAACGTTATATTCAAGTTGGCTTATTATCAGGTTTAACTTGAAAATAAACTCACTGTAAGTCATATGATGCCATGATCATGCAACTATTCGATATGCTCAATATGCAACTCATAAGAACGGATCAACATCACAGGAATAACTTTCTTACACTACTCATCAATAAACCTTACTGTGTTACTACACTAGTTACTGTCAAACCTCATGTTGAGTCATTTATCTTTTATATAAAAAATTAATTATCAAAGAGTACTACCATTATTTATCAAAGCACTTTCATTAAGCCAAAAACTTTATTCTACTTGATTAAACTATTTCATGCAATCAACCAGTAACCAAAACAATCATGAAAGAGTAACTAAGCATAAATCATAATTATTTAAATATTTTAAATGCATTAAAAATAGCTCATATTCAAGTAGAAAATCATAGATATTGAGATGACACCATCCAAATGTTATTGTTGCTTGCCTTAGTGCAGAGGAGGTTCACACTCCTCCTGGATAGCTTCAAGACAAGTCTCTCCCTCTAAAAATATTTAAAAACCACAAAACAAAATATCAAGAACCACTCTGAAAATCACCATAAATTCTAGGAAGTAAGGAAAAATCTACACTTTGGTGTGCTGCTAGAGCTTTCTGAAACAAACACACTGCAAAAAGAATCAACTCATTTGGACTTATAGGCTAGGAGATACCAATGGTCAAAATATTTGAATATATTTGAAATAACAGAAAACCTGGGGGGGGGGGGTGACGTCGATGGCGTAAAGCCAAAAGACGCCTCCACTCCTACCGCATCGAGTGCGAGTGGAGAGCCTGACACTAGGCCCCACCAGTCAGGAGAGAGGAGAGGAGGAGAGAAACAGAGCACGGCGACGCTTTGCTGGAGCTCACGCCGGCGAGGAGGGGTTCTTGGGAAAAGCTAGAGGGATATGCTTGAAGAGGGGGCTAAGGCGCACCTTCCTATACCTGTGGCATGACGAGAGACGGCCGGAGCTGCTCGCAATCAACCTCGCAAGCGGCGGCGGCGGTCCGGACTTGCCGGAGAGGAAGAAGGCGACGGCGAGGGGCGGTTCCAGGGGCTCCAGGGATGCGCCTAGCTGGTTGGTTGGGCTCCAGGAGCTCGGGTATGGGGTGGCTAAGCTACGGGGGTCACCCACGAGCTCATGTTGGGCACGGCGGCCAGAGACCTGCCCGGCCGGGCTGCGGCTGTGCTGCGTGTTTGTGGCGGTTGGGTGGTGCGATGAGTGGCTGTGGGACGGAGGGGAGGGCTCAATTTATAGCCGGATGGGGAAGGGGGTACCTGTCGCCGCCGGAGTTCTCTGGTAGCCGGCGAGAGGTGATGAGAGGCATCAACGAGGTGGTGAGAGGCTCAGCTATCACGTGGAGTCTGTCCACGCTCACGGACAAGAGGGGGGGGGGGGGAGAAGACAGGATCACGTGTGCATTGTGGCTTTTGGCCGTGACGCGCCTGAGGGAGTCCTGTATTAAGGGGTCCTCGGACAACTGAACTATATACATCGGCCGGACTGTTGGGCTGTGAAGATACAAGATAGAAGACTTCGTCCCATGTCCGGATGGGACTCTCCTCTGCGTGGAAGGCAAGCTTGGCGATTCGGATATGTAGATTCCTTTCTCTGTAACCGACCTTGTGTAACCCTAGCCCCCTCAGGTGTCTATATAAACCAGAGGGTTTAGTCCGTAGGACAAGGACAATCATAATCACAGGCTAGCTTCTAGAGTTAAGCCATTATGATCTCGTGGTAGATCAACTCTTGTAATACTCATATCATGAAGATCAATCAAGCAGGAAGTAGGGTATTACCTCCATAGAGAGGGCCCGAACCTGGGTAAACACCGTGTCCCCCGCCTCCTGTTACCATTAGCCTTAGGCGCTTGATTCGGGACCCCCTACCCGAGATCCGCCGGTTTTGACACCGACATTGGTGCTTTCATTGAGAGTTCCACTGTGACGTCGAAGATAGGGTTGATGGCTCGCCTTGTTATCAAGGACAACATAACCTCCGAGGGAGCCCTGGCCTCAGGCCAAACCCTCGGCTGGGCGGCTTCATCATGACCGCCTGTTCGGCCGTCAGGCCGATGATGACTTCTCGGGTCATCAAAAATCGTCTCCACGTCAGCTCGAAATACGCCGAGCAGATGGATCCGACGGAGTTATCATCCTTAAACGAGCTCCTGGATCGCATTGCGCCTTGGGTGTCGCTGTGGACTACGATCGGATTGGTCTTAAACCCGATAAGAGAGAGATTGAATCTCCACCGATCACCCATAAGATAGCGGTGGTGGAGGAGCAATGCAACAACTCTTCCCCTACATTAAGGACGAAATATGTCCGGATCTCTAAGCTCACCGAGCCAGATACCCGCCCGCGGGAAGACATGCCCCGTACTCCGAACCTAGAGACGGACTATGGGCCGAAAAAATTGGATGATATCCCGAAGCCCGAACTGTTAATCTCGGAAATTCCTCAAACTCCGAATCCCAGATTGGGCCAGGGTTCAGACTTAAATCCGCCCACCCACCCAGATACAAGCGATCTTTCCCACATCAGACAACAGTTCCTAGAGAGGTCCATCACTTTTGGGCCAGATTCCTCCTTGTCAAGAACAAGGTCAAGGACTTCCACAATGATTACACAATCTCATTATTTTGCAAGAATTGCATGGACGAGGGAATCCTCAATGCCATAAAACACCGTCACGTATCACACTTCGTTGACTTGGAAACCATAGTACAAAAGTACTGCACGATGGAAAGCGCCTGGAAAACTTAGGCAACCTCTTGGGAACCATGAGTTTCCAGTAAACCCCTCGTCCGGTCAAAAAGGGTGTACCCTTACAGGTCGCCCGATCCAGTAACAAAAAAATTGAAACCCATTACGGGGCACGGAACAGTTCTGTACTGATGGCTTGATAGGCCATGCAAAATACACACCACACCGGATACCGTACCAACCCACAACCTTAGAGCATGTTGGATACTTCGGCAGGTGGCCAAGAGCGGTGAGGATCTCCTCACAAAAATACCGTAGAGCAACATACCACGGAAAATAGCAACCGTACAGTGTTGACAGTCTTCGAGACTTTCGCCTCAAACAATAGGGGCAAAAGGGCGATCAGCGGCCTCGCCGAAGTCTGCCAAATTGCAGCAATAAACCCTTGAAATGACACGGCAATAACTTTCACTACCGGTGACGAACCACAATTTAAAACAGTCCGGGTACCGGCCGCATTAGTCCTTAGTCCAATTGGGGACGGCTTCCGGCTTACAAAAGTACTCATGGACGGTGGCAGCAGACTAAACCTCATTTACGAAGAAACTCTCAACAAAATGGAAATAGACAGGAGTCGTATTGAGCAAAGCAGCACGACCTTCCGAGGAATTTTTCCTAGTCGGGAGGCGCGATGTGCGGGAAAAATCACACTTGATATGGTATTCGGCACGCCGGAGAATTACCGGTCCGAAGAGATAACCTTTCAAGTGGCCCCTTTTAATAGTGGATATCACGCCCTGTTAGGGCAAGATGCATTTGCAAGCTTCCAGGCTATACCCCATTATGGGTACATGAAGCTCAAGATGCCCGGGCCCAACGGAATCATCACTCTCGCCAGTGATCCGGACATAGCACTCCGTGCCAAAAACAAAACCACCGCCTTGGCCCTCAAGGCACAGTCGGAAGCCCTCACGGCCGAAGAATTAACGGCATTACGCTCCATAGTGGATAGGGACGATGTCATACTCGATAAGCGATCCAAATCCACCTCCTTTAAACCAGCAGGCAAAATAGTCAAATTCCAAGTCCATCCAACGGATCCCACAAAGACAACATCCATCGGGGCGCAGCTGGATCCCGCAATCGACGCTGCACTGCGGACGTTCCTACCGGAAACTGGTACATCTTCGCCTGGCACCCTTCTGATATGCCAGGGATCCCATGCAGGCTCGCCGAACATAGCCTAAACATACTGAAGGGATACAAGCCGGTCAAGCAAACACTACGACACTTTTCAGAACCCAAACGACAAGCTATGGGGGAGGAGCTAGCCAAGTTACTCGAAGCCGTATTCATCAGAGAGATAAAACACCCGGACTGACTAGCAAACCTGGTAATGGTACCAAAGAAGGATAAATCCTGGCACCTGTGCGCCGATTTCAAAGACCTCAACAAGGCCTTTGATACGTCTCCAACGTATCTATAATTTTTGATTGCTCCATGCTACTTTTATCTACTGTTTTAGGCAATATTGGGCTTTATTATCCACTTTTATAATATTTTTGGGACTAACATATTAACCGGAGTCTCAACCCAGATTTGCTGTTTTATGCCTATTTCAGTGTTTCGAGGAAAAGGAATATCAGACGGAGTCAAAACGGAACGAAATCAACTGGAGAAGTTATTTTTGGAAGGAAAGCAACCTGATGGACTTGGAGTGCACGCCAGGGGAGTCCCGGGCTGCCCACGAGGGTGGGGGGCGCGCCCCCTGGGCACGCCCCCTACCTCGTGAGCTCCCCGGAGGTCCACCGACGTACCCCCTGCACCCATATATTCCTACGTACCCTAAAACTTCCAGAACAGAAGATAGATCGGGTATTCCGCCACCGCAAGCCTCTGTAGCCACCAAAAACCAATCGGGACCCTGTTCCAAAGACTGCGTGCGGAGGGATCCCATCACCGTGGCCATCTTCATCATCCGGCGCTATCCATGACGAGGAGAGAGTAGTTCACCCTCGGGGCTGAGGGTATGTACCAGTAGCTATGTGTTTGATCTCTCTCTCTCTCTCTCTCTCTCTCTCTCTCTCGTGTTCTCTCTCGTGTTCCTCTATGGCACGATCTTGATGTATCTCGAGCTTTGCTATTGTAGTTGGATCTTATGATGTTTCTCCCCCTCTACTCTCTTGTGATGAATTGAGTTTCCCCTTTGAAGTTATCTTATTGGATTGAGTCTTTATGAGAACACTTGATGTATGTTTTGCCGTGATTATCTGTGGTGACAATGGGATATCATATGCCACTTTATGTATGTTTTGGTGATCAACTTGCGGGTTTTGTGACATTGGAAACCTATGCATAGGGGTTGGCACACGTTCTTGACTGTCCGGTAGAAACTTTGGGGCACTCTTTGAAATAATTTTATGTTGGTTGGATGATTCTGAGATTGTGTGATGCATATCGTATAATCATGCCCACGAATACTTGAGGTGACAATGGAGTATCTAGGTGACATTAGGGTTTTGGTTGATTTGTGTCTTAAGGTGTTATTCTAGTACGAACTCTTTTATAGATTGATCCGAACGAATAACATTGAGGTGGTTTCGTACCCTACCATAATCTCTATGTTTGTTCTCCGCTATTAGTGGCTTTGGAGTGACTCTTTGTTGCATGTTGAGGGCTCGTTTTATGATCTATCTATGTTATTATTGTTGATAGAACTTGCACTAGCGAAAGTATGAACCCTAGGCCTTGTTTCCTACCATTGCAATACCGTTTACGCTCACTTTTATCGCTAGTTACCTTGCTGTTTTTATAATTTCAGATTACAAAAACCTTTATCTTCTATCTGTTTTGCACTTGTATCACCATCTGCACCTATACAATTTACCATTGTATTGGGTGTGTTGGGGACACAAGAGAATTTTTCTTATTTGGTTGCAGGGTTGCTTGAGAGAGACCATCTTCATCCTATGCCTCCTATGGATTGATAAACCTTAGGTCATCCACTTGACGGAAATTTGCTACTGTCCTACAAACCTGTGCACTTGCAGGCCCAACAACGTCTACAAGAAGAAGGTTGTGTAGTAGACATCAAGCAGTTTCTGGCGCCGTTGCCGGAGAGGTGAGTGCTTGAAGGTATATCTTTAGATCTTGCAATCGAATCTTTTTGTTTCTTGTTTTAGCACTAGTCTAGTTTATAAAAAGAAAACTACAAAAAAATGGAATTGATTTTGTCACATACGCTTCACCTTTTTAATATCTTTCGTGAGTATGATGGAAAGGAAAATTGTGCTCAAGTGCTAGAAGAAGAATTACATAGAATTCTTGGCATAAAATATGTGAATGATGAGCATGATTGCAATGTTGTTAGTATGAATTCCTTGAACATCCATGATGTTAATGATATGCAAAGCCACAAGCTTGGGGAAGCTATGTTTGATGGAGATGATATTTTTGTCCCCAAGCTTTGATGAGCAAATTTACTATGATGAAAGCATGCCTCCTATCTATGATGATTATTGTGATGACACGTATGATTTAAAGAATAATGATAACTATGAAACGTGTCATCTTGATCTTAATTTTCAATCACATGATAGTTATTTTGTTGAGTTTGCTCCCACTACTATTCATGAAAAGAAATTTGCTTATGTGGATAGTAGAAAATTTTCTATGCTTGTAGATCATGAAAAGAATTCTTTAGGTGCTGGTTATATTGTTGAATTTATTCATGATTCTACTGAAAATTATTATGAGGGAGGAACATATGCTTGTAGGAATTGCAATAATGTCAAGTTTCCTCCCTATGTGCTTAAATTCTTGAAGCTATGCTTGTTTTACCTTCCTGTGCTAGTTGATTATTGTTCCCATAAGTTGTTTGCTCACAAAATCCCTATGCATAGGAAGTGGGTTAGACTTAAATGTGCTAGTCATATGCTTCATGATGCTCCCGTTATGTTTCAATTCTTATCTTTTATGTGAGCATCATTATCACCATCATGCCTAGCTAAAAAGGCATTAAAGAAAATCGCTTGTTGGGAGACAACCCAATATTTATCCTTACTGTTTTTGTGTGTCCACATGATTATGCTACTGTAGTAATCATGTTTTATAGCTTTTGTTTCAATAAAGTGCCAAGTAGAACCTTTGGGAAGACTTGGGTGAAGTTTATATGATCTTGCTGTAAAAAACAGAAACTTTAGCGCTCACGAGAATAGCTGCCATTTTTTACTGGAGAGATATTTTAGGTTGATTCTTTTTGCAGATGATTAATAGACACATTTCTCAGGTCCAGCAATTTATTTCATAATTTTTGGGGTTCCAGAAGTATACGTTTGATACAGATTACTACAGACTGTTCTGTTTTTGACAGATTCTGTTTTCTATGTGTTGATTGCTTATTTTGATGCATCTATGTGTAGTATCGGAGGGTATGAACCATATATAAGTTGAAGTACAATAGATATTACACCAATATGAATTTCTAATGAGTTCATTACAGTACCTAAGTGGTGGTTTTATTTTCTTATACTAACGGAGCTTACGAGTTTTCTTTTGAGTTTTGTGTGGTTGAAGTTTTCAAGTTTTGGGTAAAGATTCGATGGACTATGGAATAAGGAGTGGCAAGAGCCTAATCTTGGGGATGCCCAAGGCACCCCAAGGTAATATTCAAGGACAACCAAGAGCCTAAGCTTGGGGATGCCCCGGAAGGCATCCCCTCTTTCGTCTTCGTTCATCGGTAACTTTACTTGGAGCTATATTTTTATTCACCACATGATATGTGTTTTGCTTGGAGCGTCATTTTCTCTTGTTAGTTTTTGCTTTCTATTAGTTAGGATAATGTTTTACATCTTTAGGTTCAATAAAAACGTCAAAGATAGCCTTTGCCATGCTTATTTTGCTAGTTTGCATGTTGCTGTTTGAAAACAGAAAGTTTACCGCTGTTGCAAAAATTCCCTAGAAAAGTCAGAGCATGGTATAACGTTGAATCTTTTTGGATACTGAGCTCTGATAAATTTATTACAGTGGGAATTTTAGTTCATAATTTTTGGAGTGAGGGAAGTATTGATACTCTTGCATTCTTTACAGACTGTACTGTTTTGCCAGATTGCTGTTATGGTTGCATTGTTTGCATATGTTTGCTTGTTTAATGATTCTATTTGAGGATAGGAGTATTAAATATACAGAGGCATTTAGTATGCAACATTCAATAATAATTTAAGTGATTTTTTACAGTATAAAATGATAAGGTTTTGCATTGGTTTATACTAACCTATCTCACGAGGTCTTGTTGAGTTTGTTGTGAATGAAGCTTTTGATAAAAAGAGAAACCATGATATGAGAGGAATTAAGGAGACACAAAAGCTCAAGCTTGGGGATTCCCAAGGCACCCCAAGATAATATTTCAAGAAGTCTCAGGCATCTAAGCTTGGGTATGCCCCGGTAGGCATCCCACCTTTCTTCTTCAACAACTATCGGTTAGTATCGGTTGAGCCTAAGTTTTTGCTTCCTCACATGAGTTGTGCTATCCTTGCAATGTAGTTTTCTTTAGCTTTGCTTTCTGTTTGAATAAAGTATCAAGATCTGAAATTCTTTAATGAGAGAGAGCCTTACACAAATTGGAATTTGCTAGAATACTCTATGTGCTTCACTTATGTCTTTTGAGCGTGATAATTTTTGCTCTAGTGCTTCACTTAGATCTTTTAGAGCATGGTGGTAGATTTGTTTTAAAGAAATTATTGATCTATCATGCTTGACTTAGATTATTTTGAGAGTCATTAATAGCACGGTAATTTGCTTAACATTAATATACTTGGTATTCAAGATATGTGAAACTTTCTTTTGAGTGAATTGAATACTAAGATAAGTTTGATGCTTGATAATTGTTTTGAGATATGGAGGTGATAATATCAAAGTTGTGCTAGTTGGGTGATTATGAATTTAAAGAATGCTTGTGTTTAAGTTGGTGATTCCCGTAGCATGCACGTATGGTGAACCGCTTTGTGATGAAGTTGGAGCACAATTTTATTTATTGATTGTCTTCCTTATGAGTGGCGGTCGGGGACGAGCGATGGTCTTTTCCTACCAATCTATCCCCCTAGGAGCATGCGCGTAGTGCTTTGGTTTTTGATGACTTCTGAATTTTTGCAACAAGTGCATGTGTTCTTATGATTAATGTTGAGTCCATGGATTATACGCACTCTCACACTTCCGCCTTTGCTAGCCTCTCTAATACCGCACACTTCTCGCCGGTATCATACACCCACCATATACCTTCCTCAAAACAGCCACCATACCTACCTATTATGGCATTTCCATAGCCATTCCGAGATATATTGCCATGCAACTTTCCACCGTTCCATTCATATGACACACATTACTTTTGTCATATTGCTTTTTGCATGAACATGTAGTTGGCATTGTATTTGTGGCAAGGCCACCGTTCATAATTCTTTCATACATGTCGCTCATGAGTCATTGCATATCCCGGTACACCGCCAGAGACATTCATATAGAGTCATATTTTGTTCTAAGTATCGAGTTGTAATTTTTGAGTTGTAAGAAAATAAAAGTGTGATGATCATCATTATTAGAGCATTGTCCCAGTGAGGAAAGGATGATGGAGACTATGATTCCCCCATAAGTCGGGATGAGACTCTGGAGGAAAAAAAAGAGGCCATAAAAAAGGAAAAGGCCCAAACAAAAAAAAATAATTGAGAGAAAAAGAGAGAAGGGACAATGCTTCTATCCTTTTACCACACTTGTGCTTCAAAGTAGAACCATGATCTTCATAATAAGAGAGTCTCATATGTTGTCACTTTCATATAGTAGTGGGAATTTTTCATTATAAAACTTGGCTTGTATATTCCAATGATGGGCTTCCTCAAAAGTGCCCTAGGTCTTCGTGAGCAAGCAAGTTGGATGCACACCCACTTAGTTTATTTTGTTGAGCTTTCATATACTTATAGCTCTAGTGCATCCGTTGCATGGCAATCCCTACTCACTCACATTGATATCTATTGATGGGCATCTCCATAGCCCGTTGATACGCCTAGTTGATGTGAGACTATCCTCTTCTTTTTTTGTCTTATCCACAACAACCATTCTATTACACCTATAGTGCTATGTCCATGGCTCACGCTCATGTATTGCGTGAAAGTTGAAAGAGTTTGAGATTATTAAAGTATGAAACAAATGCTTGGCTTGTCATCGGGGTTGTGCATGATTAAATACTTTGTGTGATGAAGATAGAGCAACAGCCAGACTATATGATTTTGTAGGGATAACTTTCTTTAGCCATGCTATTTTGAGAAGACATGATTGCTTTGATTAGTATGCTTGAAGTATTATTATTTTTGTGTCAATATGAACTTTTGTCTTGAATCTTTCATATCTCAATATTCATATCACAAGTAAGAAGAATTACATTGAAATTATGCCAAAGTATCAGTCCGCATCAAAAATTCTTTTTTATCATTTACCTACTCGAGGACGAGCAGGAATTAAGCTTGGGGATGCTTGATACGTCTCCAACGTATCTATAATTTTTGATTGCTCCATGCTCCTTATATCTACTGTTTTAGGCAATATTGGGCTTTATTATCCACTTTTATATTATTTTTGGGACTAACCTATTAACCGGAGGCCCAGCCCAGATTTGTTGTTTTATGCCTATTTCAGTGTTTCGAGGAAAAGGAATATCAGACGGAGTCAAAACGGAACGAAATCAACTGGAGAAGTTTTTTTTGGAAGGAAAGCAACCTGATGGACTTGGAGTGCACCTCAGGGGAGTCCCGGGCTGCCCACGAGGGTGGGGGCGCCCTCTGGGCGCGCCCCCTGCCTCGTGAGCACCCTGGAGGTCCACCGACGTACCCCTTGCACCCATATATACCTACGTACCCTAAAACTTCCAAAACAGAAGATAGATCGGGAGTTCCGCCGCCGCAAGCCTCTGTAGCCACCAAAAACCAATCGGGACCCTGTTCCGGCACCCTACCGGAGGGGGATCCCATCACCAGTGGCCATCTTCATCATCTCGGCGCTATCCATGACGAGGAGGGAGTAGTTCACCCTCGGGGCTGCGGGTATGTACCAGTAGCTATGTGTTTGATCTCTCTCTCTCTCTTGTGTTCTTCTATGGCACGATCTTGATGTATCCCGAGCTTTGCTATTGTAGTTGGATCTTATGATGTTTCTCCCCCTCTACTCTCTTGTGATGAATTGAGTTTCCCCTTTGAAGTTATCTTATTGGATTGAGTCTTTATGAGAACACTTGATGTTTGTCTTGCCGTGATTATCTGTGGTGACAATGGGATATCATGTGCCACTTGATGTATGTTTTGGTGATCAACTTGCGGGTTTCGTGACATTGGAAACCTATGCATAGGGGTTGGCACACGTTCTTGACTCTCCGGTAGAAACTTTGGGGCACTCTTTGAAGTACTTTTATGTTGGTTGGATGAATCGAGATTGTGTGATGCATATCGTATAATCATGCCCACGGATACTTGAGGTGACAATGGAGTATCTAGGTGACATTATGGTTTTGGTTGATTTGTGTCTTAAGGTGTTATTCTAGTACGAACTCTTTTATAGATTGATCCGAATGAATAACTTTGAGGTGGTTTCGTACCCTACCATAATCTCTACGTTTGTTCTTCGCTATTAGTGGCTTTGGAGTGACTCTTTGTTGCATGTTGAGGGCTCGTATTATGATCTATCTATGTTATTATTGTTGAGAGAACTTGCACTAGAGAAAGTATGAACCCTAGGCCTTGTTTCCTACCATTGCAATACCGTTTACGCTCACTTTTATCGCTAGTTACCTTGCTGTTTTTATAATTTCAGATTACAAAAACCTTTATCTTCTATCTGTTTTGCACTTGTATCAGCATCTCTTCGCCGAACTAGTGCACCTATACAATTTGCCATTGTATTGGGTGTGTTGGGGACACAAGAGACTTTTTGTTATTTGCTTACAGGGTTGCTTGAAAGAGACCATCTTCATCCTACGCCTCCTACGGAATGATAAACCTTAGGTCATCCACTTGAGGGAAATTTGCTACTGTCCTACAAACCTGTGCACTTGCAGGCCCAACAACGTCTACAAGAAGAAGGTTGTGTAGTTGACACCAGCCTTCTCTAAGGATCCCTTCCCCCTCCCCCGCATCGATCAAATTACCGACGCCACCACAGGACATGACTCATTGTGTTTCCTCAATGCATACTCTGGATACCATCAAATCAAGATGAATGAGTCCGATCAAGCCGCAACGGCATTTATCACCCCATACAGGCCTTTCTGCTTCAACACTATGCCTTTCGGGCTAAAAAATGCCGGTGCCACCTATCAACGCATGATTCAAACATGCTTGGAGACACAAATCGTCAAAACCGTTGAAGCATACGTGGACGACGTTGTCATCAAGACTAGACACGTCGAGTCATTAATAGATGATCTGCGTCTTAGATTTGACAACCTCCGCACATATGACATCAAGCTCAATCCGGAAAAGTGTGTTTTCGGCGTTCCCGCTGGAAAACTGCTGGGATTTATCGTTTCCCATAGAGGAATTGAGGCAAACCCAGCCAAAATCCCGGCTTTGTCACAATTGGCTACACCAACGGACCTTAAACAGGTCCAAAAACTGGCCGGATGCATGGCAGCTTTGAGCCGCTTTATCTCCAGATTAGGAGAAAAAGCATTGCCACTCTACCGCCTTCTCTGATGAACCGAACACTTCGAGTGGACGGACGCTGCAACAACCGGGTTGGAGGAAATTAAGGCTCTTTTAGTGAGCAACCCAATCCTGGCTGCACCAAACGTCGGTGAACCCATGTTATTACACATATCGGCATCGCACCAGGTCGTGAGTGCGGTACTCGTCATCGAACGGAAGGAGGACGGACACAAATTCCTGCTTCAAAAGCCGGTATACTACGTATCCACTGTCCTCACACCATGCAAATCTCGGTACCTCATTATCAAAAAATAGCATACGCAGTCTTCATGGCATCTCGTAAACTACGACACTACTTTCAAGAGTGTTCGATCACAGTGGCCTCCGAAGTACCATTCAATGATATAATAAACAACCATGATGCCACGGGCCGGATTGCGAAGTGGGCCATCGAGCTCCTTCCATTTGACGTAACATACGAACCACATCGGGCCATTAAATCCCCAGTGCTGGCAGACTTCGTCGCTGAATGGACAGAGGCCGAACTCCTTAAAGAGTACAACACATACTCTAATTGGATCATGCACTTTGACGGATCCAAAATGCTTGCAGGACTAGGAGCGGGTGTTGTCCTAACATCCCCCACTGAAGATACTATCCAGTACATATTCCAAATATTATACATAGACTCCAACAATGCAGCCGAATACGAGGCTCTGTTGCATGGTCTTCGGATGGCCGTCTCCATGGGCATTCAGCGCCTGGAAGTGCGTGGGGACTCAAACCTCGCAATATCTCAAATAAATGGAGACTTCGATGCCAAAGATCCGAAAATGGCGGCTTATCGTAACACCGTTCTTCAGATGTCAGCTCGGTTCGAGGGGCTCGAGTTTCATCATGTGGTTCGAGAAAACAATCAAGCGGCGGACGTCCTTGCCTTCATCGGCGCTAAGCGCGACCCCATCCCACCCAGCATCTTTCTGGAAAGGCTTTTCAAGCCATCCATTGTGTGGCAAGGGGAGGGCGGCAATACCAGTCCGGATCCAACCACAACCCCAGATTCCGAACACACTGACATCATTGGGGGCCCTGCCACCGAAATAACACCATCGGCCCCATGTTATTATGGCAGTAATTGCCCCATGGACTGAACCCTTCTCGTCCTACCTTAATAGGCGAGAATTCCCAGAGGATCAAAATGAGGCATGCTGCATTGCACGGTGCTCGAAAGCCTATAAGGTCCATGAAGGAGAACTCTACAAGAAAAGCGCTACCGGAGTACTTCAAAGATGTATCTCCGAGGAAGAAGGGAGGCAGCTCTTGGCAGAAATTCATGCCGGTCTCGGCAGTCACCGTGCCGCAGCTCGGGCCCTTGTAAGCCAGGCCTTCCGTACAGGATTTTATTGGTCAACTGCCCGAGCGGACGCACAGGACCTTGTCCAACATTGCATCGGATGCCAGCTTTTCGCCAACCAAAACCATATGCCACCCACTGCTCTTCAAACAATCCCATCACTTGGCCTTTTGTGGTCTGGGGGCTTGATATGGTTGGACCCGTTAAGGGAGGAAGCCATAAGAAAAAATACTTGTCGGTCATGGTGGATAAATTCACTAAGTGGATAGAGGCAAAACCAGTTAAAACGGCTGAATCCGGACCAGTGATAGACTTCATATCCAGTGTTGTGCACCGTTACAGTGTTCCTCACAGCATCATCACCGATAATGGCTCCAATTTTACAGGCGATGAGGTGAAAACCTGGTGCGGTATTCTGGGCATCAAGCTCGATTACGCCTCCGGCTATCACCCCCAAACAAACAGTCAAGTTGAGTGAGATAATGGTCTTATTATGAGCGGCATTAAGCCCAGATTAGTGAGGTCTTTGAAAGAGCCAGACACGCACTGGTTTCAGGAGCTCAACTCCGTACTCTAGCAGCTGCGGACCATGCAAAATCGTACTACCGGATACACACCCTTTTTCATGGTGTACGGCGTAGAGGCTATGTTGCCCTGCGATATTATTCATGACTCACCTCGAGTGCGCATGTACGAAGAGAGAGAAGCTGAGCTTGATCGGCAGGACAATTTAGATGCCCTGACAGAGGAGCGTGATGTTGCAAAAGATTCTTCCGCATTTTTTCAACAACAGGCTCGCAGGTAACAAAGCAGAGAAGTACGGGCCAAGACTTATAATATTGGCAAACTCGTTCTACGTCTACCGGAGGAGAAAAAGGACAAGCTCAAGCCCAAGTGGGAGGGTCCCTTCATCATTTACAAAGTTCACACCGGAGGAGCGTACCGCCTACATGATGCATCAGATAATCGCCTCGAGCCGAACCCATGGAACGCGGCCAGACTCCGAAGATTCTACGCCTAGCGCCGAACTCTTTGTTCATCTCCTTCCCTTCTTTCCTTTCTATTTGTTTTTAGCTCTCTTTTTGCTTTTTATCTTTTAGCTTTAAATCTTTCTTGTGGCTAGACCACACACTTGGGATGCACTAATCTTCAAGTATGTGCGCCCATTATACCTGGGGGCTTCTTATACAGAAGCTTGTTATAATTATTTTCCGAGAATTAAGCTCACTACATATGTGTCCCTTCTCCATATGTACCTTTTCTCCGCCATTATATGCATAGATATGACTTAAGTTTTGGCCAAGCTGGGTTGCCTAGCTCCTGTGCTTATGCCCTACATTCCCGTTAGTTTGGCTACGACATAAAGGGAGCAGCTCTGCGATTGTTACTGCCGGGTACTCCAGACGTGTACCTCATACTGGGTGAAGCCGAAAGCTAGCGTTCTTAAGGGAATATTCGGTCGGTGGACTAAAGATGTTTTTTACTTATTACACTATGAACCCCCAGATGTTACATATACTGTGACTTTCTAATCATAGTTCGGACATGCACGTTAATGCATGCATATCCAGGGAAAGGAGCCCTTAACGAAACTATTCTCTCTCGAAGATGTTTCTTACTATCAATGTAATATGACATAGCTAGTTGGGTACTTGTCTGTTCAAGCAACTATGACCCCTACGCATGGTTTCCACGCGTACCCCGGTTTATATTACCCAGTGGGTATTCGGAAACACTCCGGACTATCGGTCCGGAGGCCTAAGCGAAAAGGTCCGCCATGACAAATGTTTTACAATCCGGCTAGGGAAAAATATGTCCATTGAAGTACATAGTCAGTTAGACTCAAAAGCTTCTTCTTCTATGCCATCCAACAGATTGTCTAGCCTACAATCCTGCTGAGAATACTTTGCAGCTAATTCTACCTGGTCATACACCAGACTAACTGGAATTTCTTTCCCATCTGACCCTATAGTTCCGACCCGGGCCATATGATTCGGATCGAGCTTGGTATACCGTGGCTTCACCATGGCCCAAGCCTCCCGCGCACCTTCTCGACAGGCCGATATCTTTTATAATCGGAAACGCCGCAGTGCTCCCTTGAATAGCTGTACAAGCTCCTCCATACTTCCTGGTAGTGAGGCGGATGGCCACAAGGCCTTGGCGACATTCCGCATTGCCTGCCGAGCTTGCTCGTGTAGTTGCAATAGCTCTTGTAGGAGATCGCCTGGGGATCCGGACATCTCCTCTTCGGGACGACCAGTCAGCATACCTACAAACATAATTCTGTTAGTTCCTTTCCTTGCCGAACTATTTATGATTCAGTTCGAGCACATACTAAAAATGCCGCATTGAAGCCTCTTATTTTCCTTCACGGAGTCAGCCAGCTGGGCCCGAACATCTTTCAACTCTTTGCCCAAATGGGTATTTGCATCTTGGAGTTTGTTTTTCTCCTGCATGACCCGTGTAAGTACATGCTCGCCAGCATCCAGTTGCCTTTAAGCTCTTTGTTCACCCTCTCATGGGATTTCCGGATTCGCTCCTGGATCATCTGCGGATTCTATCATCGGATATGCAACTGCATTAACATTACTGGTACATATGATTATGTTTTTTCTCGATAGAGGGACACATTACCAGTTGAGGCCTTCTTGGATTCTTCTAGTTCGACAGTCGCGGCCCTTAGTTGGGTTCAACACTTTTCCAGCTCTTGAGACAACATGTTGTTCTTCTCTGTGAGCACCTATTCATACAATGATCCTTAAATCAGTTGTACCAACTGTTTCAAGTCTTAGGGATTACTTATATACATAATTGTCAGATTTCACTTACCCGTATATCTTTCAAATACTGGTCTGTGGCCCTAGCAAGCCCATCTTGAGCAGCTCGGATGTACGCATCACCCGAGTTGCAGGCGTTGAAAGCCTCTTCTGAAAAACCAGGGTCGCGGAGTGCGGCCCGCCGGCGCCTATGATTCATGGCGCTCTCCACTTCAAAATTTGTAACAGATATTCTATCCGAATCCTCTGTATGAGGAAAGTCCGGTGTCACTTCGGTGTTAGCCTCTGTGCTTGATACCGGGTCCGAAATCCAGCTAGTAGAGGCATGACCAGCAGGATCCCCGGATATTGTCCGGCGGATGGTCTTTCTGCTAAGACACGATGGATAGTGTCATACTTTAAGATGAAAACCATGGAGCATGTTTAAAACCATACCTCTTTGATGACGGCTCGGCAATGTTTCCTTTCGCCTTTCTTTTTGAAGGCCTACCCGACATAGGCGCCCCTTTTTGGTGAGTCGCCTCAGGTTCGGCATGGCGCGCCGATCTCTTCCCTTTAGAGCATAAAATTGTGCGATGGGTAAGGAAAAAAGAGTAAATCCTTTTCGAAGGATAAGTCTCATGTTTACTTACATGTGATGCAGGGAGGAGGCCGGGATAGTCAGCGATGATGGCCACTTCTGTGCCGTCACAGCTCTCCTGGTAAAACACCCCTTCCCGGAGCTCCACGAATATATCCGGATCCTCTTCGAATTCGGGGTCAAGGGCCCGATTGTGGTCCTCTCGTTGTGCTTCCGGGCTGTGGATCTCCCTGGTTATTTTCTGCAATTCCTGTTATAAGTGGACGGATTAAGTATTTATGAAAATGGACCCAAGGAATGAATAGAGTAGAGTAATGGATGGAAACTCACCCAGCTGGGAGGGTTGTACATGGGAAATCCGTCCCGTGGCTTAAAGCGGATGAACTCCTCTTTCTCCCCTATATAATCCGGATAGTATTTTCGCCAAAGCGGTGGAGGTATCTGGACCCTTCCGACTGCAGCGGGTGGCATCGTCTTCTCCATTGAAGTGCCACATGGGATGCCCTCGATATTGGAGTGGCTGAACGCCTCACATTATGGATATCGCCATAACTTTGATTATTGACAATCCGGATTTAGCAAGTGTCCTTATCTTGCTCATCAATTGATGGACCTCCATGCTATCCTCCTCCCTGAGGCTCCGGGGACGCCAGTTGAGGCGTTTCTTCAATGGAGCACTTGAAAACTCAGGAAGACCCATTCGGATTGGGTCAGGAAGGGAGACGTCCTCAATATAAAACCACTCGGAAGGCCATTCTTCGGATGCCTTCTTCGGCGTGCCGGATAGGTATCCGGTCCCGGCGATGCGCCATATCTCGCCTCCGCGCACTTGGAATATTGATCCCTCTTGATTGCGAGGGACGAGGCAAAATAGCTTCTTCCATAACTCAAAATGGGATTCACAACCCAAAAATAGCTCGCAAAGAGTGACATAACCTGCAATGTGCAGGATGGAGGCAGGTGTGAAGTTGTGCAGCTGGAGGCCATAGTACTCCACAAGCCCTCGGAGGAATGGATGGATTGGAAATCCAACACCCCTCTACAAGTAGGGGACAAGGCATACTCGCTCCCCCCTGGATGGGTTGGGAAACTTCTCCGCTTGCTCCCCACCGTCAAAGGAAGCCAATCCGTCTCGAACGGGGACTAGATATGCAGGAGGAAGAAACCCCTGGGTCTGCAACTTCACCAATTTACCGCAGGATACGTAACACTTCTCCCAATAGCCGGTTAGGGGCTGTGAGGGCGGGAGGAAGAGCTGCGAGTGCTAGCCATGTTGGGGTGGTTTTTGCGGCCACGCTCCGATGATTCCTCGCTTGGGGGAGATGGTGTGGATTGGATCTGAAGATCCCCGTCTCTTTAAATAGACAATTTACTTACATGGTTAGGGTGGCAAGTGTAAAAATGCCCCGACCTCTCGCATTTGCTTGACACGTGGAAGCTGAAACCATGAAGGTACAGAAGCCGATAAGCATGACATTAAATGGGAAGCCGGACTCTGCTCTCTAAAAACAGGTACCTGGAAGTATTCGGAGAAGGAACCCTCCTTGCAATGCCGAAGACAATTTGCGCGCCAGACCCATCGTCATTGAAGCCTGGTTCGGGGGATACCGAGGGAGTCCTAGATTAAGGGGTCCTCGGGCAGCCGGACTATATACATCGGCCAGACTATTGGGCTATGAAGATACAAGATTGAAGACGTCGTCCCGTGTCCGGATGGGACTCTCCCTTGCGTGGAAGGCAAGCTTGGTGATTCGGATATGTAGATTCCTTTCTCTATAACCGACCTTGTGAAACCCTAGCCCCCTCCGGTGTCTATATAAACCGGAGGGTTTAGTTCGTAGGACAAGGACAATCATAATCACATGCAAGCATCGAGGGTTTAGCCATTATGATCTTGTGGTAGATCAACTCTTATAATACTCAT
This sequence comes from Aegilops bicornis, assembly GCA_021605145.1. NCBI lineage: Eukaryota > Viridiplantae > Streptophyta > Magnoliopsida > Poales > Poaceae > Aegilops > Aegilops bicornis. Next base: position 651,477,325 of record CM038674.1, read on the forward strand.
ATCATCAAGATCAATCAAGCAGGAAGTAGGGTATTACCTCCATAGAGAGAGCCCGAACCTGGGTAAACATCGTGTCCCCCGCCTCCTATTACCATTAGCCTTAGACGCACAGTTCGGGACCCCCTATCTGAGATCCGCCGGTTTTGACACCGACAGCGCCCGTGCTCGCTGCGGCGTCTCCGGTGTCGGTGAGCGCCAGGGAGGGGTCATAGGTGAGGAGACGAAGGTGGTGGCACGGTGCGGCAGTCGTCGGCGAGCTCTGGCTCGGGCATTCCAGGCCCCGTGTCCACACGCAGTCACCACCCTGGCATGGTCAAAACGATGCCCACGTGCTGCCAAACCTTGCCTGGGCTAAAGTCCACACATTGTTTAGTCCAATAAAGGTGAAGACTCGAAACCAAGCTGACCAGATGTGACCGAAGCTTGCTGGCAAGTTTCTGGAAAGAAACTTGGTCGCCAAGTTTGGATAGCTTCTAGAAGGCCATTAGGGTTGATCTCCTGGGGTTAAGGGTTACTTAGGAGGGTGACTGGGCTCAAGAAAGATTAGCTCCAAAAGATTAAGGAAAAATGCACTTGCTATACAAAGTGCATTTTTGGGCCAGAATGGAAATGATTTTCTGTAGCAAAAATATTACAAAAATTCATGCAATATTTTTTCTTAGGTAGGTGGGCCAAAGTTCAAAGAAAATTCAGGAATTATCTCAAGATTTTTGGAGCTATAAAAATTGGGGTTGCTTTGGATCTCTAGTTTCTAAAATGTTTTTTCAGAAGGAAAAATGAATATTTTCATTTATGAAAAATATTCAATGGGTCATTATAGGGTTTTAGAGAGAAATGGAGTTGGATGAGATGCAGATGGGTCACTTGGGTGAAAGTCAAGGGCATGCCCAAGTGACAAGTCCATGTGAATTGATTCCAAAAACTCAAATCCAAGGCAAAGGCAAATCAAGTCCGAAAGAAGAGAGAAGGCACAAACCAGGCTGTCACAGTCGTCCAGTCCCCTGAGATCCCCAGATAGTGCCTCCAGCGGTTTCAGCAGTAGCATCGGCTCGTCCGTGACATGGAACATGGCCGTACCTTTGACGGGTAGCTCTTTTGAATCCATCGTCTAGCTGCTATGTGCTCTGGCTTGTTTGCAGGCAGCTGAGCCTATCTTCCTCGATCTCTTCATCTCCTTTTTCTTGGGAACACCTTCCAGACCCTTCCTTAACCCCTACCCCAGTGTTGCCGCGCTAAGCACTATATGACCCCCGACTAGTTGAGCTTGTGTTGAGGCGACATCTTCAGGCGTGTCCTGTGAGGATTTCATGAAGAGAGACTTCTTGCAATCCTAGCTAGAACGTTCCTGCCTGGGCAAATCATCCATATCCTCATCAACATGCTGATAGCCTGATTCGTCATGTGGTTGAATCATCATAAGTCACCTTCATAGGCGCCTGTATTGAACAAACCCATTGGGTCCTCCATCTCCTCCATCTCATCATCCATTTTTTGTTCTACGAGGCTGATTACATCAGCCACTATTGGACCCCCTTCATCACATCGGCCGCCGCTCTCACCCGACACTACATGAGCTAGTAATTGCGTAGGTGGGGTGGTGGTCTCCATACATGCTTGTTGATGTGTGGTTATTGGTGTGCTCTAGGCCGGCTCCAGACGAAGAAGATTCTTCGGCCATAGCAGCACCCAACCCTTGCAGCTTCCAATCCGCAGCGGGGTCTCGTCATCCTCTCCCCCAAGCCTTACTGGAGGAGGCAAATCCTCGTGCCCCGATTTCACACTGGACAAGTAAACCCTAAAGTGCCCAGCGGACATCGGCTGGTTGTGGAACGTGAGTTGCAAGGGCTTCATTATCACCCCCTTTCCCATGTCCACCTTCTGGCCTTTGATCAAGTAGAGTATGGTGCACAGGGTTTCACTACTAGGAAAAGGGCTACTAATGGCGCACCAGTTTTGCCTACTAATGGCGCATCACTGGTGCGCCATTAGTATCACGCCACTAGAATTTTTTTCTAATGGCGCACCAGGCAGTGCGCCATTAGTATCTGGTATACTAATGGCGCACTGTGCAAAGGCGCCATTAGTTTTGATGCGCCACTAGTAAATTGCTATACTAATGGCGCACCACACTATAATGCGCCATTAGTAACAATTTTTTTAATTTTTTTCTTCTTAATCTCAGGTCACTATTTCACCTATGAGATATCCAACACATATATATACAACAAGCATCCATATAACAATCATAGCCAACACACAAGTTCCATCATATATACATACATAGCCAACACACAAGTTCCATCATATATACATACATAGCCAACACAAAAGTTCCATCGTTACATATTACAAAAGTTTCACATTGTTCATCCAACACCGTTATCCATCAATTCACAAAAGTTTCACATTGATACAAAATAAAAACACAAATGGAAAAGAAGCACTCCATCCATGCAAGCTTCCGTGAATTAAATCAAATCTGCAAAATGATAAACAAGAAGTTAGAAGAAGAAAAAGAAGAAGACTAGAAGAATACTAGAAGAAGAATAAGAAGAATTTTGGAAAAGAAATAAGAAGAAGACTATAAGCTTATTATGTAAACTTGATCATTTTGTGCTAACATAAGTTATTTTGGAGCTAACCTATAGGAAACTAAGCATATAAGCTCTAAGTTAGTATACTAGAGCCAACTTAGGTAAAATGAAGCTAACCTATGTCATTTTGGAAAAGAAGAAGAATAAGAAAAAGACTATAAGCTTATTATGTAAACTTGATCATTTTGTGCTAACATAAGTTATTTTGGAGCTAACCTATAGGAAACTAAGCATATAAGATCTAAGTTAGCATATTAGAGCCAACTTAGGTAAAATGAAGCTAACCTATAGGAAACTAAGCATATTAGAGATAACATAGGTAACTAAGTATATATATATATATCATTTTGGAGATCGACATACCGACAAAGTTCAGTTCTCATGCATTGTTCTTCTCCTTCTCCTTCCTTAGTCGATGCGCCAAGAGCGGCCGAGGTGGTGGAGGCGGTGGAGGCAGTGGGATGTAGTCTTCTACCTCAATTGGCGTGGTCATGTCGCCCAGCTGTGGGATCGCCGGCGCCACCACCGGTGCGTGGTCATTGTCAGGCACCACCACCATCGCGAGGCCACCTTCAGCCACGACCATCACTCGGTCATCCTCAGCCACCTCCAACACTTGCAATCGTATACCATCGCGGGGTCGAAAGCAACAGCATAGATTATCAGATGAGATTATCAGGAACAAAAGTGAAGTGGCACACCAAGAATACCAAGAAAGCACCAAAGATTCTCGGGTGACATCATAAGGACCGCAAGTGAATTGACATTGCAAGTTTGCAACAAACACACCAAAGCACTATCCGATTGAGATTTATATGAGCCCATATGGCATAGCAACTACAACTTCAGAAACTACGGTTCGCCGGGTTAACCATCTGCGAATATGCAAGGAGCGGATGACGAATAATAAATTTGCGCAATGTCCAAAGCGCTGGAAAAAGGAAAGCGAAACCCTGGACCATTAGCCATCAAGAAAACAAGGCAATTCATTTCTGAATGACTTGATTATCTTGTTAAAGCAGTTTAAAGGAACATTTAGCAAACATATAGGCCTATATCTTTGGATCATCATTCCCTTTAGGCAACAAAGTAATAATGCCATAGTTAAGTCTTCCTACATCCAACTTTCCATTAAAAAATCATGAAACAGAGGTGGCGGGGGACGGAGGCGTGGGGGCGGGCGGGGTTGGGCGTGGCGCCGAGACGGAGGGCGTGGGGGCGAGGCCGTCGAGGCGCCAGGGACGGAGGCGTGGCGAGGCGAGGCGGCACGGTTGGGGCGGAGGCGTCTTGAGTGGGGAGGAAGGGAGGAGAGGAATAAGTTTTTTGCCAAAAGTTAAAAAATTCTGGCGCACTCTGTCTCCCGGCGCCATTAGTAGTTCTAACTACTAATGGCGCACTTTGGAATCTTGCCATTAGAATGTTTGAAAAAATGAAAAAATTGTTTTACTAGTGGCGCACCTTCTGCACAGTGCGCCATTAGTGTATTCCACACTAATGGCGTATCTCCACCAGGTGCGCCATTAGTATATAGTAGTGGCGCACCACTTCTCTGGTGCACCATTAGTGTCAATCCTATCTTTAGCCCTTTTCCTAGTAGCGTTTCGTCGGCCTGCAAACATATGTCTGCGGCATAAAACATCCGAAAGGCAATGAAAATGGAATATTCTAGATATATATGTTGGTGTGACATGTAATTACCGTTAGGGCGTCAAGCTCAGCCAAAGATGAAGGCCCTCCTAGCGTGCCAGAGACTGAGGACGAGCTGCTATGAGCGGGTGCAGGTGCGAGAGCAAGCCCGGTTGCGTGGTCAGATGATGGTGCGGTGGTGTTGTTCACTGAGTTGCTCCCGACGAAACTGGCATGGGGAAATCATGTACTGTCTTGTCTGGATTTTCCTTTGTCCAGTTGATGATAGCCGGGACCAATCAAGTAGCAAAATCATTTCTGCAGGCATTTACAGTTGCATCTACTGCCTGCTTTAGAAAATCTTGTTTCACCTCGGCTGCTTTTTGCGCGCCCTCAACTGCTTTTTTCTCGACCCCAAGCTTCACCTTCTCGTTGATGTCCGCCTGAATAAACTTCTTTTTCTGCCTCTTGGCCTCCGAGCCATTGTTGTAAAACACCTTCCACGTGGCGTTGTCTCCGGCACCATGCACACGACCATATTGCGGCCGCTGGCCCAAAGGAAGTCCCTTAAGTTCGTTCAAGGCCCAGTTGAGAGGGGTGTCCCACTTGGGCCACATCGGTGAAGTAGGGCTTTCGGCTTCAAGCTGGTGTTGCTTCTCCTGTAGAAGGAACGTGAACAGTTTGCGACTGTGTAGCTAAATGTAAGGTGGTAAAAAAATAATTACCAGTAATCTAATCATTCTCCTTGTGATCTCGTTCGTGTAAAAAACCTTCTATTTCGTATCCCACTTGTAGCGGGCCCTGATGAAGTCATGCTCCAAGGGGTTTGTGAACTTCGTGAAGAAGTCTGGGAGACCCGCGGCTTCACGTTTCACGCCCTCCTTATCCCATATGGGCCTTTTGCCAAGGTAGCCACGACTTCCGAGGTGATGCTTCCCCGTGTTCCTTTGCTGAAGGCTCTTGAACTTCGCAGCCTTAGCCTTGGCCGCCTCGATAGCGCAAGGGTCCTTGAACTTTTCGATCTCCTCTTCTGTAAGTGTCAGATTTTCCTCCAGAATCTTGGACAGGGGTTCCTCAGCCTCAATAGCTCGTTTCACCCTCCTGCCTTTCCAAGAGGCCAACTCATTGCTGAACATGCCCATGGCGTGATTGTTAATCCTTTTCATCTTCGGATCATCCCACGGTTGCTCTATACTATCATCCCGGTCGGGGAACTTGAATCTCTTGTGCAACTTCGCCAGGAGCAACTACCTCAAATGGTCTTTACTCCTTAAGTCATCGTTTTTTATGCTCACACATTCCCGTAGGATGCATCCTACTTGGTTCCCATAGCCTTGCGAGGTTCTTCCGGATCTAATGGCTCAAACTTGCCAGTTGCCATCTCTGTGATCACCAGTCGTCCGATGCCGAGTTTGTTACATTTTCGTATCCTCTGCTTCTTCTGCTTCTTCTCTCCGGTATCGGCGCCGGTATCTTCCGCACCAGTACCTTCCTCGCCGGTACCTTCCTCGCCGATACCTTCCCCGCCAGTCCCGGTGCCGCCATCGATGCTGGCGTCGATGTCGGTGTTAGTACCATCATCAAGGCCGACCTGCAAACCTTGACTTTGCTTAGTAGTCAAAAAGTCGAGGTACTCTTGTTCACCCTCATAATCCATCTCGTCTGCATCTTGGTCAGAAGGACCGGTTTCTTCGTTGTTCGACATGTTTCCTATGATTAAGTCTCCTCGTTTAATTCTAAAACTATAAAAAAAATGAGAAGTGACATAAAAAAGATCTATGCTTGCCGGAATGCCGTTCCAGCAACTCCCGGCACTTGATATGCCTACTTTCTAGCACAAGTCATGCCAAAATTCATGGAAATTTTTGGCATGGCCTTTGCTGAAAAGTGGACATATTGAGCGCTTGAAATTCACCGGAACGGAAATGGATTAACATTCCGGCGAAACATAGGCCACTCGGATCATTTGCCCTGCACATCACATGTCCAAATTCCAAATATGACATGTCCACATATCACATGTCCACTTCAAATTCGCATATAAAGTAAGAAAAATAGAGAACTTGAAGAAAAATGCAAGAAATCATATTTTTAAAAAATATAGAACTAATATGTCCACTTCAAATTATGTTTTTTTAAATAGCAAGAATTGCTTTAACTAAAAAATTAAATAGCAACAATTGTTTTAACTAATCTGTCCTAGATTTCATACTAATTCTAATTAACTAACTAGCACTATAAGATTTAAATAACAACAATTGCTTTAACTAAAAAATGCAAGAAACCTATATAATCAATTCTGTTTTTTGTTACACTAAAAAATAGCCTAGGGTTCATACTATTTCATACTAATTAGCACTAAACTAGTCAACAACCTGTGCATCCGCACGGGCTACATGATTAACTACCATAATAAATTATTATTTTTGGCCCACATGTAACTATAGGTATATGAGTGTGGACTTTCATAAAGAAGTTCAAATATTAATTTGTTGTAATTTTATAATGTTACAATGTAAGATTTATACTATCGAGCTTTATCTAGAAGTTCAAACCCCATTTATGTATATAATTCAATTAAATAATGTTGGCCATTCGACCTATCTGATTTTCCATTTTCACATTGTATAGGTTATGTGTTATAAAAAGTATATTATATGACACATATATTACTCCAATGAATAAGAGATTGTCCTTCACAATCAGACACCAAGGATAATGTAGTGACACTAGTGCAGAACCGGGCAATAGCACCGGTTCGTAAGGCCCTTTAGTGCCGGTTCCACAACCGGCACTAAAGTGTGGTCACTAAAGGCCCCCCTTTAGTACCGGTTCAACACGAACCAATGCTAAAGGCCAACCACGTGGCACGAGGCAGCTCCGGGGGCAGGAAGCCCTTTAGTACCGGTTGGTAACACCAACCGGTACTAAATGTTTGTGGGTTTTTGTTTTATTTTTTATTTTTCAATTAAATTTGTGTTATCAATTTAATTTAGGATTGTTTTACGTTATAGTGAGTTGTAGTGGTCATCATCATCATCATCATCATCGCATATTAATAAATAAATAAACTTTAGCCAGCTAAAAATCATCATAGTCGTCATTAGTTACCACTATTTAATCATCATAGTCATTACCGCTATCTATCTAATCACCAACATAATCATCGAGTTCACTTTGTAACAGAAGCAAAGATATCATCGAGTTCAACATAATCATCACCAACATCGAAGTTCAGGACAATACGGACATGCATGAGAGGACAAGTACTAATTAATTAAGAGCATGAACTAGCTACTCCTGCTGCTCCCTCTCAGGTAGAATAGCATAGAACATGTATAGCTCTCCTGATTCATCATACTGGAGCATGCAGATGAATCTGTCTCCTAATCTTGGGTTGCGCTTCTCCTTGCCGCCCCCTAGTACTTCTCTGTGATCGTTTACAATTTTGCTCCAACCTTTCACTATTAAGCATTCTTCGCTTTCAGAAATCCTGAATGCACTCATGTGTAATGTAGGAAATCTTGGTCGTAAGCTAACCATTCACATGCGACCTTTTGTCTCGATCCACTGAGGCACAACTGTCATCGGAAGTCCTTGTTGATGAAAGAACATCGTATAGTAATTAATATACTAAGCAATGAAAGTTTAGCTTCAAAAATAATGTATGCAAAGATGCACTAATTAAGGACAAATAGTTAAAATCTTACCATCTTTCGATTATAGATGTGACCGTAGTTCAATACGATCACCATTGGTCGCACGTTTTGAGTACTAACATTTCTAAGTTCAGGAATTTTTTTTGTCTTGACAGTATTAAGATCCTCAAGCCATGAAACATAATGACTTATCTCCTCGCAGTTTAGTTGAGCCCCGGGGCAGTAGTAGGTCCTGTCTACCAAGCGCCGGACATGTTTGCTTGAACCGAAATAAGCTGACAATAAAAATTAGTTGTCAACTATTTTTGAATAAACTGTATCAAAGACATAAACATATGCATGCATGGTTGAGAAAAACTCACATAATGGTAGAACTGGAGGCGTTTGCACATCGACCCAGATGTGTATATTACCTTCAATATCATCTTCCGGACGAATATCAAAGGTGATAACCATATCAGACTCAAATGCATAAGCCTTGCATAGTGCTTGCCAAGTTTTGCATTCAAAATGGGTGTATGTGTCTCCATTATATAATTTGACGTTGAAAGTATACCCATGCTCCGTCTTCAAGTAAACTCTCTTTACCTCCATATCATCTATAGCACTAAAACCTATCTTATCCAAGACAAAATTCTTGCATGGCAGGGGATGCGCTAGTAGAATAGTGAAAATTTAAAATTATAAGTTGAAGCAAATGAACCATAAGTCATGCTTTAAAATTATAAGTTGAAGCAAATGAAGCATATGTTTTGCATTCAAATAATAATTGCCATTGTGACTTACTGTATCCACTTCGAATGTCTCATTCAGCTTGATGCTGAAGCGCCTACCATCAACAAGGAAATTTCTGTCGCACAGGCCGCGCTGGTCTTCACAGTGTTCGCACATAATGAAATATTTTTCGTCGTCAGATGACATTTCCTATATGTTCATATAGGTGAAACATTAAACACTTATTACTATCTAACATTAATTAATATCTAGCCAATTCAAATATATATCTAACTATATTCATCTCTAACAATTGACATTACTATTAATTATTCAACTAGTTCAAATCTCAAATACCTAAATAAACTAGTTCGACAATTTTCTTAATAAAAATAAACTAGTTATATTAATTATTCAACTAGTTCAAATCTCAAATACCTAAATAAACTAGTTCGACAATTTTCTTACTAAAAATAAACTAGTTATATTAATTATTCAACTAGTTCAAATCTCAAAGACCTAAATAAACTAGTTCAACAATTTTCTTACTAAAAACAAACTAGGTATATTAATTATTCAACTAGTTCAAATCTCATATACCTAAATAAACTAGTTCGACAATTTTCTTACTAAAAACAAACTAGTTATATTAATTATTCAACTAGTTCAAATCTCATATACCTAAATAAACTAGTTCGACAATTTTCTTACTAAAAATAAACTATTTATATTAATTATTCAACTAGTTCAAATATCACATACCTAAATAAACTAGTTCGACAATTTTCTTACTAAAAATAAACTAGTTATATTAATTATTCAACTAGTTCAAATCTCATATACCTAAATAAACTAGTTCGGCAATTTTCTTACTAAAAATAAACTAGTTATATTAATTATTCAACTAGTTCAAATATCACATACCTAGCTAATTAATATCTAATTAAATTTTGTAAAAAATAGAAAACAGAAAACAGAAAATAAGTTAAAAAATGTGTGTGTGTATGTGTGTAGTGTGTGTATGTGTGTATATATATGTGTGTGTATGTGTGTATGTGTGTATGTGTGTGTCGCCCATACGTCGCCGCCGCCCATCTTGTCTGGCCAGGCGCCCGGCGTCTGGTAGCGCCGTGTAGTCTGCGAGACGTCTGGGACAGCAACTTGACGGCAGACGGTGGCGGCGTTAGCGGCGGCGAGCGAGCAAACGACGAAGCGGTGGCGGGGACAGCGGCGGCAACGATGACGGGCGACGGGCGACAGGCGGCGACGGGATCGAGCGGCGCGGCGATGTCGCGAGAGGTTGGAGACGAAGTGGGGAGATGTAACTGAAATTTTCGTAAGTGCTATATATATAGGATGGGCCTTTAGTACCGGTTGGAGCCACCAACCGGTACTAAAGGCCAACTTTGGCCAGGCCAAGAGGCGGGAAGAGTAGGCCATTATTACCGGTTGGTGGTTACAACCGGTACTAAAATGATCTTTAATGCAGTTGGAGCCACCAACCGATACTAAAGGCCTCGCGCTGCCACCCCAAAGTTTAGTACCACCTCACCGGGCGAAGGGCAGCCGCACTGGTTTATAAACCCAGCCGCGACTACCTCTTTGAACTCCTCTATATAGCAGGCTTGTGGGCCTAAATTCTGCGCGCTGCCCTGTGAGTCTGCTGGGCCTTTAAGGCCTGTAATTGCACGCCCGTGGCCTAGCAGGCCCACAGGGCAGCGCCCCAATTTTTTATAGTTTTTTTATTTTCTGCTTTATTTTCTTCTATTTATTTCTGCGTAGTTTTTTGTATAGTTTTTTCTTTTCTGTTATATTTATTTTCTTCTATTTATTTGTGAGTAGTTTTTCATCTAGTTTGCCAAAATTCAACATTTTCAGAGTTCATTTTGTAGTGATTTTCAATTTCACACTCATTTTATATAGTTTTTTTCTTTTCAGCTATAGTTTTTTTTCTGCTATTTTTTCTTTTCTGCTATTTTTTCTTTTCTGCAAAACTTGATGGTCAAAGTCTGGAGTTATAATCAAAGTTAAAAGAAAAAGAAATGCCGACGTGCAATTAGTTTTTGCCATAACAGAAGAAGTCCAGAGTTGTAATAAGTTATTAAAAATAAAAAAGAGGTGCAATGCTCGTTAATTTGCTTCAAGCCTTTGAATAGTGTAAAGCTGCACCGAGCATAGCTCCGTGCAGTCTACCATATTCCTGAAGGCTTGAAGCTAAGCAACGTGAGCATTGAGCCTCTTCTTCATCGTCTCTGCACTCAGGGCTTATAAACCGCTCCTAGTCCCTCTCTCTTCGTGAGGTGGGACTAAAAAACAGCTAACTAAGAAACTGTAGTACTGGTTCATCCATGAACCGGTACTAAAGGTGCTTGTGGGGCCCCAGCCTTACCTGAAACAACCTCATTAGTACCAGTTCGTGGCATGAACCAGTGCTAAAGGTTCGCCACGAACCGGTACTAAACAGCTCATCCCGCCTAGCAGTTGGAACCGGTACTTAAGAGCTCCTCCCGCCTAGCAGTTGAATGGTGCATACTGGATGCACAAAAAGTCTGAAGTTGTAATAAGTTTAAAAAATGAAATGCTTTTGTAACAGATGAGTTTAATTTCGTCATAAACCCGAATACTTCGAAAGAGATTGTCCAGTTTGTAAACAAAGTGCATCCAGTTTTTGCCGTAACCCTCTCTACTTTTTTGAACATGATATGTGGGTGAAATGATGATACCATGCCAAGTTTCAACTTTTTCAGAGTTCATTTGTAGTGCTTTTCAATTTCCAGGTCATTTAGTTCTCAAAACAAATCATTAAATGCATGAAAAATAGCAAATGAAGGCATAAACGGTTGAAAGTTGATGGCGTCGCTTTGAATGGTGCATCTTGAGCATAAAAAATATAAGAGCATTTAGATCATGATCTTATATTTCTTTACAGTCTAAATTGTCAATATGATCTTATAACATCAAAAATACTTTGATCATCAATGATCTTTGTGTGTACAATCTGAATTGTCAATATGAGTCATCAACGATTTATAAACCGATGAAGACTCATATTGCCACAAATTCTACACATAGAGTTCAATGAAGACCAAGTGCTTGTGATAGTTTGAGAAATAACATATTTAAGGTGGTAAAAGGCTTGTTAGGGGAGCGAGGTGGGACTAAAAACAGCTTGCTATAACCTCATTAGTACCGGTTCGTGGTACGAACCGGAACTAAATGGTGATGGTGGGGCCATAGCCTGGCCGCAGACTGACACAACCTCTTTAGTACCGGTTCGTGGCATGAACCGGTACTAAAGGTTCGCCACGAACCGGTGCTATTGATCGCCGCCACGAACCGGCACTAGTGTACACATTAGTGCCGGCTGAAATTCAAACCGGCACTATTGTGCTTCACGTTTGACCCTTTTTCTACTAGCAAGACAATCTATGTGTACTCTGAATCATGTTATGCTGTTATAAGATAATCTTCTACACATGCTAAATTGAGTTAACTAACAAAAAAATAGAATGTTTAAAAAAAATACTTTCCCAAAAGGCAATCTATAGTTACAAACATTGCAAAAACATATAACTACAAGTTTTAAATGTGACTATTAAATAAATTGGTACCTAACTAAACATGTTCTAGTCCACAATCCCATCCAAATATCATGATTTACCGCTTTGCACCTTGTCTAGCTTTGATGCATGTACTAATATATATATACAAATATTATTTGATAGAATTAAATAAGATAATATGTGATGGAGGAACACAACTTATTCAATGAAGAAAAATTATCTCATTTGTGCGAAAGGATCCTTTTCGGAAAAAAAATGTGCGAAAGGATTGTTAGATCTTTTTCATTGAATACTTCCTACCAATTTATTCAAAATATAAGGTGAAGGCTGTATATATGTACTTCGATCTATGTACGTGGCAAAGAATCATTAAATGGCTGAGTTAGTAAGAAAGATACATAAATTCATTCAGAAAGAGAGGGATGAATCCATCAAGGATGAAGTCACATATTTTTGTGCCAAAAAGCACTTGATAGGCCAAAAAGCAATTGATAAGCCAAACTTGACGGAGTTCATTAGAATAGAAAATCTACAGCTCTTACTGAGTATGTTGTGACTCGACTCCTAACTCCCTCACGACCATATGCAAAGTAGAGAATACTACAGAAGTACAGAGTACACACCTAATGAATTTCCCTTCTCCATTACATATTACTAATTCAAAGAAGTTGAGACGATGAGTTAAAAATATTGGATGATTAAGATTTCACATAATTAACTGAATAAGGGAATTTCTATGGGGCCTCCGGTTTGTAAATTTCCAAAGTTTGGATTTTGTCCATAAAAATGAAGAATAAGGATCCCCACTAAAAGCATGTGGGAACTACAGGAAGAAAGCTTGTAATGAGATTACGGATAGTTATACAATAGGTTTCAGAAAAGTTTACTTCAACGATCAAGCTTAAACTTGAAGTGTTAACTATTTTGGTCATCTACTTGCTTGTTTAGGAAGGACAGGACCCCCGCTCCTATGATTAGGCAAGTGCACATCATCAAATGGTTACAGATTAATCATTGGATGATAAGATGGAATAAAATAATTTCTATTCCCTCTGTCCTGTAATATTATGGGACAGAGGGATTATCTTATAAGCAACATTATGAAACTCACCCACGAAAAAACATTTATAAAATTGAAATGATGGCAAATAGGACATGGATGTCGAGATGCATGGAATATGTACATATCATATCATTCAAAAATTTAGAAACCAAAAGAGAGGACGGATGAAGGGTTACTCTGTCGTTGATGCACACCAAATAAGTATGACAACCAAGAGACAATTCAGTGTGTTGACATATTATGGGTCGAGGTAGCTGGTGATGTCACCAGTTGATCGTGCAAGATAGGTTTAGCTGGAAAGTGAAGGCCGGCTCCCACAAATTTGGGGATGTTGGAGATGGTGCCTCTAATATATTCCATAGAAGTAAGGAAATGGTTGTTTTCTTTTTGCCATCATATACTCTGGAAATAACAAATCTACGTATCTACTACAGATTCTATTATCAAAAAAATGCAAATCTAGAAACAGAATATAAATCCTAATATCAAGTAACTGAATCTTGTGAAGAGATGGAGGCATTGGATAAAAAAACATGAACAAAACAAATTGAGAACAAAAATGAATTATTCATTAAAACTGTAGCAGAGGTATTGAAACCTATAGTTTGTGCAGATGGCGGCATCGTGCTTGCCTTGCACCCTATTACCCTAGTAAATACAAATCTGACCTTCAGAAACGGGGTATAAATCCTACTATCAATTAACTGAATCTTGTGAAGAGATGGATGTATTGGATTAAAAAAACACAAACAAACAAAATTCAAAACAAAAACGGGTTATTCAATAATACTGTACCAGAGGTAATTAAACCTATAGTTTGTGCAGATGATGGCAACGTGCTTGCTTTGAACCCTTTTAACCTATTATATTTCTGATCACGTACATACCAAGGGAATGGAACACTGGTTTGAACATATATATCGACATACCATACAGGCTACAGTTAAAATGGCCATACTTTTATATATGGCTCCATAAGAATCTGGAACGAATGAACATCAACTCTGATCCGGAACTTCTGATGGTTTGATGTAGACTATGCATGAACTCCTCCAAGAGAAGAACCATGTCAATGCAGTGCTAGCATGTCAACTTCTGAAGCAAGATACAAATAAGAACACTTCCAATTGTGCATGCTTCATAGCTGCTGAACAAAAACTCAATAACCAATTTGAGTTGTAGCAAAAATTCATACATTTATTTACATCCAAGAGTAGTGATTTTTTTTCTTTTTTGTGGAAAAAGAGACAGAATATTGTCACAGTTGAAGATGTCATCACAGAGATTGCACCAGTATGATATGGTATTTTTCATGCACAGTGTCTCTTTGATGCCCAAATTCCACCATGATACAAATTGCTTTTGCTCACGCGGACGTTTTATCTAGCATCTGTTAAACATATAAGAACAAATCCGGGAAACAATCACTATCTCTGTTGGATAGTAGAGAACTCCCAATCTTATCCTGCAGTGCATTGGAAAAAACTGTAATTGGCAAGAAGAACTTTGGCGATAAACCAATACAGTACTGGGTACTCCTTTTGCCGGAAAAAAACCCGTAAGGTTCGGCTGAGTTTAGGCAGCAATTGTAGAATCTACGAATCAATTTAAACATCATACTGAGTACCTAGACATGTGGTGTATCCATTAAAGGATGCAAGAAAAATAATGGCGAACTGCATAAGCTCGACTACGCTGTCGGCAGCATGACCAATACTGTAGCTTCTCGATCATGGAAGCATCAGGGGCTGGAGGTGACGCTGCGGGTCATGCTGCGCTGTGGAAGCTTCAAGGATTGATGGAAGAAGATAGCACGGGCATGGGTTCTTCATGTTGGAACGAATTTCATCTGATTATTAACGTGGATGCTTGGAGGGGGCCTTTTTTTCAGCCCATGGAAGAGTTTATTCTCTAAAGCCCATCAAGCGTTCCCTAGACATGTGCACGTGGGACAAAGGGCATGGACTTCTAAACAACTTCATCCTACGGCTGTAGGTAGCTAACCAATAGATCGTACGGATAATTTACTTACTTTTATGAGGATTAACGTGGAACCACGATTGGTGCCTCCAATTAGTAAATATAAGATATAAAATATAAGATATAAGATAGTCAAGAAGAGGGGAGGGGAGGTGGCTTACAGAGGGAGGAGAGAGAGATGGAGTCGGGGGAGATGACGCGACAGCGAGGCGAGGCGGGGGAGAGCGCCTGGGTCAGGGGAGACGGGGAAGAGCGCCGAGGTCGGGGGCGAGCACGGGGACGGGGCGAAGCTGGGACGGGGCGAAGGCTGGACGGGCCGAGCGCCAGGGTTGAAGCGGCGTCGGGGTCGAGGGCTCCGGCGGTGACGACACGGGGGAAGAGAGAGGGGGATTTGGGGGAAGAGCAGAGGCGGGGAGAAGCGGAGAGAGTGAGGATTTTGGGGGTTAAGTCGAGATAACAATAGCGTGTTTCGCACAAACGCACTATAGCTAATTTAGCTATAGCGCTTTTGCAAAGAATGCGCTGCTGCTATTTTAGATAGCTACAACGTTTATTTCAGAAAGCGCTACTGCTATTATAGATAGTGATAGTGTTTTCCAGTAGAAAGCGCTACTATTATTACCTGTAGCAGTCTTCCTGTTTGTTTCTTCTATTTGCTTTTCCTTTATTTTCTCTCCCTTTTCTTTAATTTTCTTTTCCTTTTTTCTGAGATCAGTGAACGAAGGGAAGGTGATACAATGTATATAACTAAGGCGATATATATTGCAGCATTTAACGGTTAAGTATGTATACAAAATGGGAACATATATATTACATCATTTGACCAATGCATAATGGCCAAGTGTGTACACAAAATGGGAACATATGTATTACATCATTTGACCGATAACGTACGGTTCCTCAGCGTTGACGTTTTAGTTTTTGAGTGAGCTTATTTCCCTTCTTGTTCGTTGAAGAATAATTGAGCCCCTTATTCTGACTTTTCCTTTTCCATGAAGTACGATCTTTCTTAGGTAATGTAGTATTGATTCTTCTTTTGACATATACTTCATCATCATCGTCATCTTCCCTCATTGGGTTGCCATACTGGTCGTAGTCTTCATCATTGGTGACTCCATCGATTCCAATGATGTTCCTTTTACCTCTCCTCACGACAACATGGCTAGGATTGACTGGGTCGGTTATGAAGAAGCATTGTGTCACGTGCTTAGCATGTATCCATGGCTCGTTTTTTGCGATAGCATTCATGGTAGCGCTCTTGGCGTCGGGTATAGTCATGGTAGTGAAAAACCGGTTTTCTCTTTCGACATTCTTAGCCCATCTGACACGGAACATCATCGCGTTGTGCAGTCCAGAGTAGTCAAGCTCCCAGATCTCCTCCACCCTTCTGTAAAATCTCTCAGTTGCGCCGTTGTCCCTGCCGGTCATGCATTCCATCGTCACCCATGAGTTCTGATCATCACTGTCCATATCTTTGGCCTACATGTAGAACGTGTATCCGTTGATATCGTATGCCTGATAGGTGACGTGGTTGGGCGAGGGGCCATGTGCTAAGGCGTATATGAGCAATCCGCTTTAGAGCCCTCTTCCGGGGGATTAGCAATAAGCTCTTTGAACCAATGCAGGAAAGTGGAGTTGTGCTCTCTAGTAACTTCGGCGTCCGTCCTGCATACCCCCCGGTCATGATACTTCTTTGCGATAATTTCTTTGTGCAGTGCCATGAAAGGATCTACCTCGTCTAGGTGTTGTAGCACTACCAAGTTTGCTCTGTCAAAGTCGTTGCGTCGATCTGAGTATGCCACGTGCACTTCCGTGCGACCGTTGTAGTGACCTTCTCCTTCGAGCCTCCCATCGTGCTTGTTAACGGGCAAACCAACACCAACACCAGGCGGATGGTCTGCGCCATATAGAAAATTCTCACTAAAAGAGATGCACTCTTTTGTCAGATAGCCCTGGACGATGCTTCCATTCGTACGGGACATGTTATGAACGAATCCTTTGATGATCCCATTCATCCTCTCAAACGACATCATGTTGTGCAGGAATGAAGGCCCCAGGTCTATTATGCCGTCCACAATATGGACACACAGATGCACCATGCCGTTAAAGAACGTAGGCGGGAAGTACATCTCAAGCTCATTCAGTATCACAACAATCTCTTCCTGTAGCCTTCGAAGCTGTTTCACACTGGTCGACTTCCAAGGGATGACGTCAAAAAAGTTGCAGAGACTAATAAGCATGTCACAGACGTGGTTGTCCATTTTCCCTCTAAGGGCAATAGGTAGTATTTGCATCATCATCACATGGCAGTCATGGGACTTCATCCCACTGAACCTTTTCTTGTTCATGTCTAGAAATCTGCTTATCTTGCCACAGTAACTGGAACTAACTTTGACTCCGGTAAGGCACTTAAAGAATTGATTGATCTCAGCCTGACTTAAGGTGAAGCAAGAAGGGGGCAATAATCATCTTCCTTTACTTTTTCCCTTCTTCCCCCGCACCTTTGTCTCCGTCTCTGTCTCGTCTAACTTTTTACGGGGAGGCATGTGTAGATCTTCCCTGATTTCCAAATCTTGCAAGTCTTTTCTTGCCTTTGGCCCATCCTTGGTCTTATGTGGCATGTTCATCAGTGTCGCGAGCAGCTGTCAAGGACATTCTTACAGATATGCATTTGATCAAGGCAATTAGGTGTGTCGAGTTTGTGCCAGTACTCCAAGTCCAAGAACATAGACCTTGTCTTCCATACCTTCAGCAGCGGCTCCGATGCCTTTTTCATCGTCTTTCCCGGCGTGGGGCACTGTTCCCAGTTTTTCAACAGCTCATCAATTTTGGCGCCGCTCCGCTTACATGGAGGTCCTCGATGCTCAGCGTGACCATTGAATAGATCTCCATGGTTTCTCCATGGGTAGTCCTTCTCAAGCCATCTTCGATGTCCCATGTACACGATTTTCCTAGACCCGCCCTCTTTCCTTGACGTTAGCTGCTGAGACGTCGTATCATCCATGCACCGCGTGCATCCGCAATATCCATGGCACACCTGGCCTGCGACATATCCGTAACTGAGATAGTCATGCACCGTCGTGATCAGCGCGGCTCTAATGTAGAAATACTCGCCTTTGCTGGCGTCGCATGTCTTGGCCAGTGTTTTCCATAACGTGTCTAACTCCTCTTGAAGTAGCCCCAAATACAGATTAATATTATTTGCCGGTTGTTTCGGCCCTTGAATTAGCATGGTCATGTGAATGTACTTCGACTTCATGCACAACCAAGGGGGAAGGTTGTACATCCATACAAACATGGGCCATGTGCTATGGTTGGTGTTTTGGTTGCCAAATGGATTCATGCCATCGGCACACGCGCCGAGCACGATGTTCCTTGGATCACATTTGAAATACCGATAGAAGCTGTTCAACACTCTCCACTGGATTCCATCCTTGACGTGTCTCAGCTTTGGATCATGTCCATCTTCAGGCTTCTTCCTCTCCACGTGCCACCGCATGAGCTTTGCTTCCTTGGGATCTACGAAATACCGTTGGAGATGGGGAGTGATCTGTAAGTACCATACAACTTTCTGGGGAGATTTCCTCCCGACCTTCTTGTATCGAGAAGCATTGCACACCGGACAGCTTGTTTTTTCCGCGTGCTCATTCCGATAAATTATGCAATCGTTGATGCATGCATGGTATCTAACATGCAGCAGAACAAGAGGGCACACGATCTTCTTGGCCTCATCCACACTAGTAGGACATATATTCCCCGCGGTAAGAACATCCTTTAGGTACTTGAGATGCTCATCGAGGCTAGTGTTGGTCCATTTGTTTTTAGCCTTTGTCTTCAGGAGTTGGAGCGTGAAACTCAAGCGGGTCACCTCAGGATTGCAACCATCATACAATGGAGTGTTCGAGTCTACCACCAGTTGCTGCAGCTTAGCCTCCATTCTAGAAGCAGCTCTCTCATTACTCGTCTTCTTGCGAAGCAGTGCTTGAACATGAGGGTCCCGCACGATTGAACTTAAACCGACAAACTCTACAGTCTGGAGTCCACGTTCTCTCCTCCACCATGTCCGGCCCCTTCTCCACCGCCATGTCCGGCCCCTTCTCCTCCTCCATGTCTGGCCCCTTCTCCGCCGCCATGTTCGACCTCTTCCCCTCCGTCATTGTCGATGATCTCTTCGTCTTGCCCCATGTCGTCATTGCCTGCCCCGTCGGCGTCCTCAACATCATCATCCTCATCTTCAATTATCCACCGAGTATAGCCATCCATGAAACCAGTCATGAGGAGGTGCGCTTCGACACGACCATCGTCATAGGGGTCGAGCCAAGCTATTCGTTTGCATCTTCGACACAGACATAAAACCTCTATCGGGTTATTTTCTTTCATGTCCTGCACCGCCGACCGCAATAAACAAATTGATTATAAAAATGCATGCATGCATCAAAGTCATACAAAAATTCGGCATGACCTTCCCTAAAAATAGGACATATAGAGTTTGCCCGAAATTCACCGAAACGGAAATAAATCGACATATTGGGAAAACATAGGCAACTCAAGCACAATTCGGTGGCAACTCAAGGCACACACACAATTTCCATCATATCACGCGATTATGTCATATCACACACATACACATATTTCCATTCTTGCAAAAGCACAAATTTTTAATCACTTATCTCGAGATCGAGCACGGTGATGATGATGTCGATCGGTGTCACCACACACCTAGGGAATGATCAAAGTGGACAAAGCTTACTTCTTGAGATGGCTAGATCTAGTTAGGGAGGTGCATAGCTCACTTCGTTAAATGGATAGATCCACCAAGCTAGTTGGGGAAGGAGATGACTATCTAGTGGAGGGAGAGGAAAAAAGAGAAAGGAGATGCATTAATGGAGGTGGTGTAAGTTGGCTAGGAGCAATAAAGAGAGAGAAAGGTAGGTAGAAGAAGGAGAGTAATGGGGGAAGAAGTAGTGAGGAAGAAGCAAAGTGAGGGAGAGAGGAGGTGGGAGGTAGGGGAAAGTGAGGAAGAGAGGATGGGGGAGGGGGAGGGGAAAAGGTTGCATATGCGACGGCTTAGCAGTAGCGCTGGTCATAAACCGCGCTACTGCTATAAACGTAGCAGTAGTGCGCTTATGACGCACGCGCTACTGCTAAGTGGGTCCCGCCATGTGGCCAGTTTAAAAAAAGTGACAATTAGCAGTAGCGCGTCCAAGAAACAGCGTGCTATTGCTATTACTTTATCAATAGCGCGCTTATATAGACTGCGCTACTGCTAAATCTAGGTTGGCGGGAACCGTTGGTCGACTTTAGTAGCAGCGTGGTTCCGCCAAAGCGCACTACTGCTAAGACAGTAGCAGTAGCGCCTGTTCTTTTCCTTCGCTGCTGCTAATTAGCAGTAGCGCCTCCCCCTGAACCGCGCTGCTGCTAAGATTCTGTGTATAAGGTTTTGCCTAGTAGTGCGATATTCGATCATCGGTATCATCATACCTAGTTCAATCTCATTACCGGCAAGTCTCTTTACTCGTTCCGTAATGCTTCATCCCGCACGTAACTCATTAGTCACAGTTTTTGCAAGGCTTATAGTGATGAGCATTATTGAGAGGGCCCAGAGATACCTCTCCGATATACAGAGTGACAAATACTATTCTTTATCTGTGCCAACCCAACAAACACCATCGGAGACACCGGTAGAGCATCTTTATAATCATCCAGTTACATTGTGACGTTTGATAGCACAAAAGGTGTTCCTCGGTATTCGGGAGTTGCATAATCTCATAGTCGGAGGAACATGTATAAGTCACGAAGAAAGCAGTAGCAATGAAACTGTAACGATCATAATGCTAAGCTAACGGATGGGTCTTGTCCATCACATCATTCTCCTAATGATGTGGTCCTGTTTATCAAATGACAACACATGTCTATGGCTGGGAAACACAATCATCTTTGATTAACGAGCTAGTCTAGTAGAGGCATACTAGGGACACTATGTTTTGTCTATGTATTCACACATGTACTAAGTTTCCGGTTAATACAATTCTAGGATGAATAATAAACATTTATCATGATATAAGGAAATATAAATAACAACTTTATTATTGCCTCTAGCGCATATTTCCTTCAGGATCCCATCTCATATTTCATGGCCTCAATCCATTTTGCGGAATCTTGGCTCATCATCGCTTCCTCATAGTTCGTAGGTTCATCATGGTCTAGTAACAGGACTTCCAGAATATGATTACCATACCACTCTGGTGCGGACCGTACTTTGGTTGACCTACAAGGTTCAGTAGTGACTTGATCTGAAGTTTCAAGATCATCATCATTAGCTTCCTCACTAATTGGTGTATGAATCACCGGAACTGATTTCTGTGGTAAACTACTTTCCAATTCGGGAGAAGGTACAATTACCTCATCAAGTTCTACTTTCCTCCCACTCACTTCTTTCGAGAGAAACTCCTTCTCTAGAAAGGACCCATTCTTAGCAACAAATATCTTGCCTTTGGATCAGTGATAGAATGTGTACCCAACACTTCCCTTTGGGTATCCTATGAAGACGCATTTCTCCGATTTGGGTTCGAGCTTATCAGGTTGAAGCTTTTTCACATAAGCATCACAGGCCCAAACTTTAAGAAACGACAACTTGGTTTCTTGACAAACCACAGTTCATATGGTGTCGTCTCAACGGATTTTGATGGTGCCCTATTTAACATGAATGCAGCCGTCTCTAAAGCAAAACTCCAAAACCATAGTGGTAAATCAGAAAGATACATCATAGATCGCACCATATCTCATAAAGTATAGTTACAACATTTGGACACACCATTACACTGTGGTGTTCCAGGTGGCGTGAGTTGCGAAACTATTCCACATTGTTTCAAATGAAGACCAAACTCGTAGCTCAAATATTCGCCTCCACGATCAGATCGTAGAAACTTTATTTTCTTGTTACGATGATTTTCCACTTCACTCTGAAATTCTTTGAACTTTTCAAATGTTTTGGATTTATGTTTCATTAAGTAGATATACCCATATCTGCTCAAATCATCTGTGAAGATTAGAAAATAACGATACCCTACACGATCCTCAATACTCATTGGACCGCATACATCGGTATGTATTATTTCCAATAAGACAGTAGCTCGTTCCATTCTTCTGGAGAACAGAGTTTTAGTCATCTTGCCCATGAGGCATGGTTCACAAGCACCAAGTGATTCATAATCAAGTGATTCTGAAAGCCCATCAGCATGGAGTTTCTTTATGCGTTATACACCAATATGACCTAAACAGCAGTGCCACAAATAAGTTGCACTATCATTACTAACTTTGCTTCTTTTGGCTTCAATATTATGAACATGTGTATCACTACAATCGAGATTCAACAAAAATAGACCACTCATCAAGGGTGCACGAACATAAAAGATATTACTCATATAAATAGAATAACCATTATTCTCTGATTTAAATGAATAATCATCTATCATCAAACAAGATCCAGATATAATGTTCATGCTCAACGCTGGCACCAAATAACAATTATTCAAGTCTAAAACTAATCCCGAAGGTAGATGTGGAGGTAGCGTGCCGACGGCGGTCACATCGACCTCAGGGGGATTATTCCTAGGATGAAAATGAAAGCTTTGCACAAAGGAATTTGTGAGGAGATGATACAATTCGCATTCAGCTGCGATGAAGTCGGTGAGGCTGGCATTAGCAGCATATTGGTTGAACTCTTGGAGGATTCCAGCCTCTCACATGAAATCATTGTCCGACCACTCACACGGTTGTAGTTTCGCCAACCTCGGGGTATGAAGATCATTGTCAGATGACTACCAAATAACCCCCTTGGAGTTCTTATTGGAAGCAAACTTCCTGAAGATATTCATCTTTTTCCTATAAACAAAATTCTGAAATTTTTAGTCCACAAAAGTTTCTCAACAAAACTTCACAAAATTGATAGCAACTACTCATAGGGATTATAGATGCTATAGCAAGCATTAAAACTACTTAGAACTCTAAGAATTCAATATGAAAGCTCATCTACAACAGCACCAAGAGTAGCTAATTATTCCAAATATAAACCATTAAAACAAAAATTAGTTGGACACATGGAGGAGTCACATACCAAGAAAAACATCCCTGAAACAGTTTCGAAAACGGATCTTCGAGCAAAGAGATAGAAATCCGCGGTTTTGGAGGCAAGAAGACGGGAGAGAATGTGTTGGTGATTTTTTTTGGTTGAATGGAGTGGTGTGGGGGGAAGAAGTAAGTGAGGGGGCCCACCCGGTGGGCAGCACCCACCAGGGTGCGGCTGGAGGTGCTGGCGTGCCTAGGTGGGTTGTGCCCACCTGGTGCACCTTCTTTCAGGTATTATTTGCACCAGAAATTCATAAATATTCATAAAAAATCATATCTGATTTTTAGAGCATTCTGAGAACTTTTATTTTGGGTCATTTTTTATTGCACGAAAAAGGCAGAAAAAAAAGCATGGAATTTTATTTTATTTAACTAATAAAAACAGAAAATAAACGGTAGGGACAGAAGGTAGTGCTTACTAAATCATCAACTTCATAGCTCTAAAAATGATCCATTAATAAGGTTGATCAAGTCTTATTAACAACCACTTTCGATTAGCATCAAACCAAAGAACTTTCGTAAATCACTAAGATACCTCAATGGGGATATGAATGTCCCCAAAAATAAGCATTTCATATTTATTTTTGACAGTAGGTAGAGGTAGTTGAAAACTTCCAATAGTGATTGTTGGAGATTTTTCAATAACATTAATACCATTCACTTGGAATTGTTTCTTTGGAAAGTGCACCGTATGCTCATTACCATTGATATCAAAAGTGACCTTGCTTTTATTGCAATCAATAACAGCCCCTACGGTATTCAAGAAGGGTCTACCAAGGATAATTGACATGTTTTCATCCTCGGGCATCTCAAGTATAACAAAGTCTGTCAAAATAGTAACATTAGCAACAACAACGGGCACATCCTCACAAATACCGATAGATATGTCAGTTGATTTATCAGCCATTTGCAATGCTATTTCAGTAGGTGTGAGTTTATTCAAATCAAGTCTTTTATATAAAGAGAAAGGCATGACACTAACACTAGCTCCCAAATCACATAAAGCAGTTTTCACATAATTTCTTTTAATGGAGCAAGGTATAGTTGGTATTCCCGGATCTCCAATTTTTTAGGTACTCCATCTTTGAAAGTGTAATTAGCAAGCATAGTGGAGATTTCAGCTTTCGGTATTTTTTTCTCTTAGTGGTGATGATGTCTTTCATATACTTTGCACAAGGAGGCATTTTCAAGATATCAGTCAAGCGAGTACGCAAAAAGACTGGCCTAGTCATTTCAGCAAAGCGTTCAAATTCTTCATCATCTTTCTTTTTAGTTTACTTAGGTGGAAGGGCCATAGGCATTTGAACCCATGGTTCTCTTTCCTTCCCATGTTTTCTAGCAACAAAGTCTCTTTTATCATATCTTTTATTCTTATGTTGTGGGTTATCGAGATCAACAGCTGGTTCTATCTCAACATCATTATCTGGTTCTTTATCATTAGGTTGAGTGGTTTCATGAACCTCATCATTATCTTTTTCATTATCAGAAGGTGAGTGTTCATTACCAGATTGAGTTTCAGCATCAGAGATAGAAACTTCATTATCATTATCAGGAGGTTTTTCTACTTCAGGTTCACTAGAGGCAGGCAAAGTCTTATCATTTTTCTTCTTCTTTTTCTTTATAGAATAACTAGGTGTAGTGGTGTTGTTCCTTTGAGAATCTTGTTCAATTCTCTTTGGATGCCCCTCAGGAGAAAGTGGTTCCCGAGTCATTTTACCTCCTCTAGTTGCTACTCTAATAGCAAAGTCACTTATATTATTGTTCATTTAATCAAGTAACTCTCTTTGAGATTTAGCAACTTGTTCTAATTGAGTTTGGACCATAGAGGCATGTTTTCCTACACCTCTAACATCATTTGAGATTCTAAATAACAAGTCAATTAAGTGAGCAATCATATTAGAGTTGTATTTCAATTGTTTCATAACCTTTGCATTGAAGTGATATTGCTTTCTAATGTAGTTATCAAACTCATGAAGGCATTGACTAGGATGTTTATTATGAGGATCATCACTATCATTGAATTTAATTAAATATTTTACCTCTACCACCTTTGGTGGTGGTGGTGCGTCAAGCCCATGTATTTCTTTGATAGGTGGTAAATTTTTAACATCCTCGGCCTTAATACCTTCTTCCTTCATAGATTTCTTTGCCTCTTGCATATCTTCAGGACTGAGATATAAGATACCCCTCTTCTTTGGAGTGGGTTTAATAGGTGTTTTAGGAGGAGTCCAATCATCATAATTTTTCAATATGTTGTTCAATAATTCCTCAGCTTGCTCAATAGTTCGTTCCCTGAAAACACAACCAGCACAGCTATCCAGGAAGTCCCTATAAGCATCGGTTAGTCCATTATAGAAGATATCAAGTATTTCATTTTTCTTAAGAGGATGATCAGGCAAAGCATTAAGCAATTGGAGAAGCCTCCCCCAAGCTTGTGGGAGACTTTCTTCTTCAATATGCACAAAGTTAAATATTTCCTACAAGGTAGCTTGTTTCCTATGAGCAGGGAAATCTTTTTCAGAGAAGTAACAGATCATATCTTGGGGACTACGCACACAACTAGGAGCAAGAGTATTGTACCAAGATTTAGCATCACCCTTTAATGAGAATGGAAATAACTTGAGAATATAGTAATAGCGAATCTTCTTATCATGAGCAAAAAGGGTAGCTATATCATTCAACTTAGTAAGATGTGCCACAACAGTTTTAGTTTCATAACCATGGAAAGAATCATATTCAACCAAAGTGATTAACTCTAGGTCGACAGAGAATTCATAATCCTTATCAGCAGTAACAATAGGTGAAGTAGCAAACTCAGGATCACATTTTATTTTAGCATTCAGAGATCTTTCTTTATACTTGCACAATAATTTCTCTAGATCATCCCTATCCTTACAAGCAAGAATATCTCTCGTTGCCTCCTCACTCATAGTATAACCTTCTGGTACCTTTGGCAATTCATATCTAAGAGGACTAGTTCTAGAAGGTGTTTCAGTATTTTCAGTTTCAAGTTCATCATCAGATTCAACAATATCATGCTGTCTCACTCTTGCAATTTGTTCATCAAGAAATTCACCTAGTGGCACATCAACATCAAGCAAGGTACTAGCATCATCATGAGTAGCATTAATAGCATAAGTAGCATCATCAATAACTTGCGACATATCAGAATTAATAGCATGTTGTGGTGTTGCAAGTTTACTTATAATTGAAGGTGAATCTAAAGCAGAACTGGATGGCAGTTCCTTACCTCCCCTCGTCTTTGAGGGAAAAATCGTAGTCTTAGCATCCTTAAGATTCTTCATAGTGACAATATGATAATAATACCAAGTGACTCAACAAATATAGCTATGCTCCCCAACAACGGCGCCAGAAAAAGGTCTTTATAACCCACAAGTATAGGGGATCACAACGGTTTTCCAGGGTGGAGTATTCAACCCGAATTTATAGATTCGACACAAGGGGAGCCAAAGAATATTTGAAGGTATTAGCAGCTGATTTGTCAATTCAACCACACCTGGAGATTAATTATCTGTAGCAAAGTGATTAGTATCACAGTAGTATGATAGTTTTGATGATAGAAGCAATAGTAACGGTAACAGTAACAGTGATAGCAGTGATATTGTTGCAGTAACGATAGCAGTAGCAATAGTAGTAACTTAGCAAGAACAATATATGATAAATTCGTAGGCATTGGATCGGTGACTCGTTGGATGATATTCATCATGAGCCAGTTATAACCTATAGGGCGATACGACACTAGCTCCAGTTCATAAATATAATATAGGCATGTATTCCGTAAAGAGTCATACATGCTTATGGAAAGAACTTGCATGACATTTTTTGTCCTACCCTCCCGTGACAGTGGGGTCCTATTGGGAACTATAAGGGATATTAAGGCCTCCTTTTAATAGAGAACCGGAACAAAGCGTTAACACACAATGAATACATGAAATCCTCAAACTACGGTCATCACCGGGAGTGGTCTCGACTATTGTCACTCCGGGGTTGCCGGGTCATAACACGTAGTAGGTGAATATAACTTGAAAGATCGGATCCAGAACATGGATATAATGGTGATAACATGAACGGTTCAGATCTGAAATCATGGCACCCGATCCCAAAGTGACAAGCATTAAGCATGGCAAAGTCATAGCAACATCAATCTTAGAACATAGTGGATACTAGGGATCAAGCCCTAACAAAACTAACTCGATTACATGATGAATCTCATCCAACTCCTCACCGACCAGCGAGCCTACGAAGGAATTACTCACTCTCGGCTGGGAGCATCATGGAGTTGGCGATGGAGATGTGTTGTTGATGACGAAGATCAAAGACCCCCTCTCCGGAGCCCCAAACAGACTCCAGATCTGCCCTCTCGAGGAAGAACATGGCTTGGCGGCTGCTCCATCTCGTGAAACGCGATAATTCTTTCTCCCTGTTTTTTTCCCTTGAAATATGGGATTTTATAGCATCGGTTTGAGGGTCAGCGGGGCCACCAGGAGGGTAGCACCCACTAGGGCGTGCCTTGGGGGGGGGGGGGGGAGGGGCTGGCGCGCCCTGGTGGGTTGTGCCCACCCTGGTGCCCCCCTCAGGTCCCTCATGGCTCGAGAAATTCTCTTATTTGATATAAAAAATCCTCTTAAAGTTTCATTCCATTCCAAGAACTTTTATTTCTGCACAAAAATAACACCATGGTAGTTCTGCTGAAAACACGTCAGTCCGAGGTTAGTTTCATTCAAATCATGCAAATTAGAGTCCAAAACAAGAGGAAAAGCATTAGGAAAAGTAGATACGTTGGAGAAGTATTAGTAGCCCCTGTTTCGAGTTGCAAATATGAGCAACAGAACCAGTATCAAATACCCAGACACTACTACGAGCATTAGTAAGGTACACACCAGTAACATGTATATCAAATATACCTTTCAAATGAAGACCAAACTATTCCACATTGTTTCAAATGAAGGCCAAACTCATAACTCAAATAATCGCCTCCATGATCAGATTGTAGAAACTTTATTTTCTTGTTATGATGATTTTCCCCTTCACTCTAAAATTCTTTGAACTTTTGAAATGTTTCAGACTTACGCTAATCATCTGTGAATGTAAGAAAATAATGATACCCGCCACGAGCCTCAACACTCATTGGACTGCATACATCAGTATGTATTATTCCCAATAAGTCAGTAGCTCGTTCCATTGTTCCGAAGAACGGAGTTTTAGTCATGTTGCCCATGAGGCATGGTTCGCAAGCACCAAGTGATTCATAATCAAGTGACTCCAGATGCCCATCAGCATGGAGTTTCTTCATGTGCTTTACACCAATATGACTTAAACGACAGTGCCACAAATAAGTTGAACTACCATTATCAACTTTGCATCTTTTGGCTTCAATATTATGAACATGTGTATCTCCATGATCGAGATTCAATAAAAATAGACCACTTAACAATGGTGCATGACCATAAAAGATATTACTCATATAAATAGAGCAACCATTATTCTCTGATTTAAATGAATAACCGTCTCGCATTAAACAAGATCCAGATATAATGTTCATGCTTAGTGCTGGCACCAAATAACAATTATTCAGGTCTAAAACTAATCCCGAAGGTAGATGTAGAGGTAGCGTGCCGACGGCGATCACATCGACCTTGGAACCATTCCCGACGCGCATCGTCACCTCGTCCTTAGCCAATCTTCGTTTAATTTGTAGCCCCTGTTTCAAGTTGCAAATATGAGCAACAAAACTAGTATCAAATACCCAGGCGCTACTATGAGAATTAGTAAGGTACATATCAATAAATGTATATCAAATATACCTTTCACTTTTCCATCCTTCTTATCCGCCAAATACTTGGGGCAGTTCCGCCTCCAGTGACCAGTCCCTTTGTAGTACAAGCACTCAGTTTCAGGCTTAGGTCGAGACTTGGGTTTCTTCCCGGGAGTAGCAACTTGCTTGCTATTCGTCTTGAAGTTCCCCTTCTTCCATTTGCCCCTTTTCTTGAAACTAGTGGTCTTGTTGACCATCGACACTTGATGCTCCTTCTTAATTTCTACCTCCACATCCTTCAGCATTGCGAAGAGCTCGGGAATCGTTTTCGTCATCCCTTGCATATTATAGTTCATCATGAAGCCTTTATAGCTTGGTGGCAGTGATTGAAGAACTCTGTCAATGACACTATCATCAGGAAGATTAACTCCCAGCTGAGTCAAGTGGTTATGGTACCCAGACATTCTGAGTATGTGTTCACTGACAGAACTATTCTCCTCCATTTTGCAGCTATAGAACTTGTTGGAGACTTCATATCTCTCAACTCGGGCATTTGCTTGAAATATTAACTTCAACTCTTGGAACATCTCATATGCTCCATGACGTTCAAAACATCTTTGAAGTCCCGATTCTAAGCCGTAAAGCATGGCACACTGAACTATCGAGTAGTCATCAACACGCGTCTGCCAAGCGTTCACAATGTCTATAGTTGCTAGCGCATGTGGTACACCTATCGGTGCTTCCAGGACATAATTCTTCTATGCAGCAATGAGGATAATCCTCAAGTTACGGACCCAGTCTGTGTAATCGCTACCATCATCTTTCAACTTAGCTTTCTCTAGGAACGCATTAAAATTCAAGGGAATGGTATCACGGGCCATTGACCTACAACAACATAGACATGCAAAAACTATCGGGACTAAGTTCATTATAAATTAAAGTTCAATTAATCATATTACTTAAGAACTCCCACTTAGATAGACATCCCTCTAGTCATCTAAATGATCATGTGATCCAAATCAACTAAACCATGTCCCATCATCACATGAGATGGAGTAGTTTTCAATGGTGAACATCACTATGTTGATCATATCTACTTTATGATTCACGTTTGACCTTTCGGTCTTAATGTTCCGAGGCCATATCTGCATATGCTAGGCTAGTCAAGTTTAACCCGAGTATTCTGCATGTGCAAAACTGGCTTGCACCCGTTGTATGTGAACGTAGAGCTTATCACACCCGATCATCATGTGGTGTCTCGCCACGACGAACGGTAGCAATGGTGCATACTCAGGGAGAACACTTATACCTTGAAATTTAGTAAGGGATCTTCTTATAATGCTACCGCCGTACTACGCAAAATAAGATGCATAAGAGATAAACATCACATGCAATCAAAATATGTGACATGATATGGCCATCATCATCTTGTGCTCATGATCTATTGGGGAACGTTGCAGAAAATAAAATTTTTCCTACGGTTTCACCAAGATCCATCTATGAGTTCATCTAAGCAACGAGTGATAGGAGTGCATCTAAATACCTTTGTAGATCGCGAGCGGAAGCGTTCAAGAGAACGGGGATGATGGAGTCGTACTCGCCATGATCCGAATCACCGATGACCAAGTGCCGAACGGGCATCACCTCCGCGTTCAACACACGTACAGAGCGGATGACGTCTCCTCCTTCTTGATCCAGCAAGGGGGAAGGAGAGGTTGATGAAGATCCAGCAGCACGACGGCGTGGTGGTGGATGCAGCAGGACTCCGGCAGGGCTTCGCCAAGCAACTGCGGGAGGAGGAAGAGGTGTAGCAGGGGAGGGAGGCGCCAAGACTCAGGGTGCGGCTGCCCTCCCCCCTCCTTTATATAGGCCCCCAGGGGGGCGCCGGCCCTGGAGATGGGAATCTCCCAAGGGGGCGACGGCCAGGGGGGGTGGAGTGCCCCCCAAGGCAAGTGATGCGGTCCCCTACCCTAGGGTTTCCAACCCTAGGCGCAGGGGGGGGCGCACCAGCCCACTAGGGGCTGGTTACCCTCCCACTTCAGCCCACGGGGCCCTCCGGGATAGGTGGCCCCACCCGGTGGACCCCCGGGACCCTTCCGCTGGTCCCGGTACAATACCGGATGACCCCGAAACTTTCCCGATGGTCGAAACAGCACTTCCTATATATAATTCTTTACCTCCGAACCATTCCGGAACTCCTCATGACGTCTGGGATCTTATCCGGGACTCCGAACAACATTCGGTTTGCTGCATACTTATATTCATACAACCCTAGCGTCACCGAACCTTAAGTGTGTAGACCCTACGGGTTCGGGAGACACGCAGACATGACCGAGACGGCTCTCCGGTCAATAACCAACAGCGGGATCTCGATACCCATGTTGGCTCCCACATGCTCCACGATGATTGAGGGAGTCCTGGATTAGGGGGTGTCCGGATAGCCGGACTACCATCATCAGCCGAACTATCATTTGCCGGACTATCATCATTGATCGGACTCCAAGACTATGAAGATACAAGATTGAAGACTTCACCCCGTGTCCGGATGGGACTTTCCTTGGCGTGGAAGGCAAGCTTGGCGATACGGATATGTAGATCTCCTACCATTGTAACCGACTCTATGTAACCCTAGCCCTCTCCGGTGTCTATATAAACCGGATGGCTCTAGTCCGTAGGACAACAATCACAACAACCCTTACAATCATACCATAGGCTAGCTTCTAGGGTTTAGCCTCCTTGATCTTGTGGTAGATCCACTCTTGTAAACATCCACAATATCAATATCAATCAAGCAGGACGTAGGGTTTTACCTCCATCAAGAGGGCCCGAACCTGGGTAAAACATCGTGTCCCTCGTATCCTGTTACCATCCGCCTAGACGCACAGTTCGGGACCCCCTACCCGAGATCCGCCGGTTTTGACACCGACATTGGCGCTTTCATTGAGAGTTCCTTTGTGTCATCACCGATAGGCTTGATGGCCTCTTCAATCAACAACGACGCAGTCCTGGGTGAGACCTTTCTCCCCGGACAGATCTTCGTATTCGGCGGCTTCGCATCAGGCCAACTCCCTTGGCCATCCGGAGCAGATCGAAGCTACGCCCCTGGCCGTCAGGTCAGGTTTGGAAGCCTAAACTTCACGGCCGATATCCGCGGGGACTTGATCCTCGATGGATCTGAGCCACAGCCGAGCGTGCCGCGCTGTCACGATGGGCATGACCTAACTCTGCCGCCGGACAGCCCCTTGGAGGCCGCACACGAATCCGCTCCGACTCATAGTCCGGAGCCGATCGCTCGGATCGAGGACGGATGGCTGGACACCGCCTCGAGAGCTGCAATTCCTACGGCGATGGAGCCGAACACTTACCTTGTCCCACGTAAAGCCTATGACTCCGAGGTGCCGGACTCCGAACCTCCTGCGCCCCTGCCAGTCGAATCCGATTGGGCACCGATCATGGAATTCACCACTGCGGACATCTTTCAGCACTCGCCCTTCGGCGATATCATAAATTCATTGAAGCATCTCTCGCTATCCGGAGAGCCCTGGCCGAACTACGGCCAAGACGGTTGGGATCCGGATGACAAAGAAATTCAGATCCCACCCACCACCCACTTCGTAGCCACTGTCGATGATTTAACCGACATACTCGACTACGACTCCGAAGACATCGACAGTATGGACGACGATGCCGGAGACTACCAAGAACCAGTGCCTACAGGACACATGAAGACCACCTCGTCATACGGCATATACATGGTGGACACCCCAAAAGATGGGGACGGCGAAGAAGCAGCGGAGGCAGATTCCTTAAAGAAACAGCCCAAGCGCCGACGTCAGCGGCGCCGCTCTAAATCCCGCCACAGCAAGAATGGAGATTCCGGCACAGGAGATAACAACACCCCAGAAAGTGCCGAAGACAATCCCTCCAAAGACGATCCACCGCAGGAGGAAGCGAAGCAAGCCCTCGTGAGAGGGCGGCGATTTAAGAGGTCGAGGATGACAATTACTTACCTCCCTCCGAAGACGAGGCAAGCCTTGGCGACGCATTTAATTGTCGTGCACGAGGATCCCGTCGAACAAGAGCATTTTAGACGCAGCTAATGGCCACGGCAAACAGCCTAAAGAAAAGCAACAACAGCTTCAAGCTGATCAAGACCCTCTTGGCCGACAGATGGACCGAGGTCCTCGCGGCGAAGAGTATGAACTCGAACGCCCCTCCAAAAGTTACCCAAAACGCAAGTTGCTCCCCCGATTAGAGGAGGCAGCATCACCAGCGCACAATACGGCAGACCGACCACCTCGTGGCCGCGATAGAGAGGCGTGCAAGCCCTCCACCAAAACCGTACCCCGGCATCGCTCTAAAAGCAGGAAGCCACGGGGGAACGCGCCGGACTTGCGAGATATATTGGAGGACAAGGCAAGACAATCCAGATCTATCTATGGATCACGTGGACGCCCCACGACGAATACCGTCGCACCGGATACAACTACTCCGGCCGGGCCGAACACAGCAGACAGTGCTCTCTCGAGCTACGTCGCGATATTGCTCAATACAGAGGCGCCGCACACCTACTATGCTTCACTGACGAAGTAATGGATCAACAAATCCCTGAAGGGTTCAAACCCGTTAATATCGAATCCTACGATGGCACAACAGACCACGCGGTCTGGATTGAGGATTATATCCTCCATATACACATGGCCCGCGGCGACGATCTTCACGCCATCAAATATCTCCCGCTCAAGCTTAAAGGACCAGCTCGGCATTGGCTTAACAGCCTGCCCGCAGAGTCAATTGGATGCTGGGAAGACCTGGAAGCCGCATTCCTCGACAACTTCCAGGGCACGTATGTGCGACCATCGGACGCAGATGACCTAAGCCACATAATCCAGCAGCCAGACGAATCGGCCAGGCAATTCTGGACACGGTTCCTAACAAAGAAAAATCAAATCATCGACTGTCCGGATGCGGAGGCACTCGCTGCCTTCAAACATAACATCCGCGACGAGTGGCTGGCCCGGCACCTAGGACAGGAGAAGCCGAAATCCATGGCAGCCCTCACATCCCTCATGACCCACTTCTGTGCGGGAGAGGATAGCTGGCTCGTCAAGAAGAACAACCTCAAAGCAAAACGCTGGTAGTCCGGATACCAAGGACCGCAATGGCAGGTTGCGCCGAAACAAAAACAAACGCCGCATTAACGGCGACAACAATGAGGATACGGCAGTCAACGCCGGATTCCGAGGCTCCAAACCCGGTCAACGGAAGAAGCCATTCAAAAGAACCACTCCGGGCCCGTCCAATTTGGACCGAATACTCGACCGCTCTTGTCAAATTCATGGAACCCCCGAAAAGCCAGCTAACCATACCAACAGAGATTGTTGGGTATTCAAGCAGGCAGGCAAATTAATCGCCGAAAACAGTGACAAGGTCTACACAGCGATGACGAGGAAGAGACCCGGCCGCCGAACAACAGAGGACAAAAGGGATTCCCCCCTCAAGTTCGGTCGGTAAACATGATATACGCAACGCATATTCCCAAGAGGGAGCGGAAGCGTGCACTAAGGGACGATACGCTGATGGAGCCAGTCGCCCCAAAATTCAACCCATGGTCCTCTTGCCCAATCACTTTCGATCGAAGAGACCATCCGACCAAGATCCGCCATGGCGGATTCGCCGCATTGGTTTTAGACCCAATCGTTGATGGATTTCACCTCACGAGTCCCGATGGGCCGGCGGCGTAGCCTGAACCTGCTTTATCAGGATACAGTGCGCAAGATGGGCATAGACCCTTCAAGAATTAAACCTACAACGACGACCTTCAAAGGCGTCATACCAGGTGTCGAGGCCAATTGTACAGACTCGGTTACACTGGAAGTGGTCTTCGGATCCCCGGATAATTTCCGAAGCGAGGAGTTAATCTTCGACATAGTCCCGTTCCACAGCGGCTATCACGCTCTGCTCGGACGAACCGCGTTTGCAAAATTCAACGCGGTGCTGCATTATGCATACCTTAAGCTCAAGATGCCAGGCCCTCGTGGAGTCATCACGGTCAATGGAAACACGGAACGCTTCCTCCGAACGGAGGAACATACAGCGGCTCTCGCGGCAGAAGTACAGAGCAGCCTTTTAAGGCAATTCTCGAGTCCGGCCGTTAAACGACCGGACAGAACCAAACGTGCCTGGAGCAACATCAACCAGGACCACCTGGCACGCCTGCATCGCATAGCAATGCGGCCCCAACCCCAGCCCTCGCAAAATTGCAAGACAAACTCTCCGCGTACATTATTACGCCCTGGAGATACCATGGGCATAGGGGGAAGGGCACAACCACAACAGGCCCAGAGTGCGGTTCGACCACACCAGGGGCTCCCAAGTGTGTCGCTCTTTTTTCTTTTATTTTTCTCTTTTTTATACAGAACTCAGTCCGGCGGCGAACCTGCCGAACTCATGATGCAACAGCCAGGGAAGGACAAAGGCCGCGACGGACACTCAGGTGGTCTTCATCACAAGCATGAAATTTGTTAAATACAACATTCCGCGGCCTACCCCTGGAGGGAGACGCCTTTAATTCGTCCAATCCCTTGCTTTCCGCACTATTTGTATCATTCCGCACTGATAGCATATCTTCTCGAATAAAATGCATCACTTTTGCCTATAATTGCATTATTATATATATATATATATATATATATATATATATATATATATATATATATATATACGTACATTTATGACATGTTGCACCCGTGCATCTTGGCACGACCAAACACACCAGGGGCTTATGTCCTCCGCTTTATGGTGTGATAAAGTCCGCACACTTTCTCAAGTGCGGCACCCCGAACTTATAGCATTATATGAATCAGCTCCGAATCATGCCTTGGGTCAATAGTTGGGTTTGCCCGGCTCCATGTTCGGCACCTTACGCCCGTTCTATCGGCTAAGGTAGCACTGGGAGAACCACTGCGATTATGCGCCCGGTTGAGCCGGGTTAACGCCTCGATGGAGAAAGCTAAAACTGACCCGGCATGATAAGGCGAGAGACTGGTCGCTGTTCGAGAGGTTCTTTCGGTCCTTAAAGACCTCGCCGCTTCGAGCGAAGTTCCGGATTATGTCCGATGAAGGCGTGGATAGCGCCCCAATTCGGTCTTCCGGATACTAGGGGCTTCGCCGAAATTTAAAATTATAGAATTCTATGGCTAAGTGAGAGTGTTCAAGCACTATAAGTCCGGTTGCCTTGTTCGTTGTGTTGAGCGCCTCCCTAGATGGACCCAAAAATGGGAACAAGAGTGCTCAAGTTTATCCCGAACACCCCGGCACTCGTGGCATGGGAGCTGAAGCCGACGACTTGCCATCTCTCAGATTTAATAAACGGCCGCATTTAAGGTAATATTTTAAATTAAACAAGCGTTGCTTAGCGCATATGAACAAGGTTTTCAGCGCACAGGATAACACATTGCGAATTCACTCAACAATTACATCCCTGGGGCACTCATCCGCAATCTTGCGGGCACCCTTCAGACAGCCTTATAGTAAATTTCGGCGTGACGATGCTCCTTGCCGGTGGCGGCGCTGCTGATTAGCTTCTCCGCATCCAGCTTGCCCCAATGCACCTTTTGCGCTGCAAGGGCCCGACGAGCACCTTCAATACAAAGCGGAGCGCTTGATAACCTCCACCCAGGGGCACGCATCCACCAGCCGCCGTGACGAGGCCGAAGTAGCTCCTGTGCATGGCCTCTCCAGCCACAGCCGGACTATGAGGCCCTTCATGGCCTGCTCGGCCACCTTGTGAAGCTCGACCAGCTGTTTCAGCTGGTCGCTAGGGGGCACCGGATGGCCGGCCTCAGCATACTGAGACTAGAAGACCTTCTCCGTTGAGCTCCCCTCCTCGGCTCGGTAGAATGCGGCGGCATCAGACACACTGCGAGGCAGATCTGCAAACGCCCCTGGAGAGCTCCGAATTCGGGTAAGTAAGACGTAATTTACATTCACATGCTTGCTTTGCATGAAAAATGCCTTACCCGCCGCTATCTTCCTCATCAACTCAACCTCCTGAAGGGACTTATGGGCCTCGGCCTTGGCGGTTTTGGCACTTTCGAGAGCCGAGGCAAGCTCGGACTCTCGAGTCTTTGAGTCACGCTCCAACCTCTCATGCTTTTCCATGAGAGCCTGGAGCTCTTGCTGAACCACCGCCACCCGCGCCTCTTGCTTTTCTCGCTCTCCCCGTTCCGTGGCCGCATTATGCTCGGCCATGACACGGCCTCCTTCTGTGGCCGCCACCTCGTTCGTGGCCCCTGCAGTACCATGTTATCCTTGTTATTTTTGTCGCAACCTAAATCCTTTTCTCAGAAGGTACAAATTCAAAGCGGTGTTACTCACCTTCTTTGTCTTGGAGCTGCTTCTGGCGCGGCCGAGCTCTTGCCCGGACCGCTCGAGCTCCTGCTTCAACGCACCGACCTCCGCAGTAAGTGCGGCAGAGGTCAGCAGCGCAGCCTGCAACCCATATTGACATAATTTTTAGCAACCTCACAGATATATTTTTAAGATCCTCAGTCCGCTTTTCTTTCCGAACACCGAACCGAGCATCGAGGCTACCGTCTATGCGGTATTACATTGCATATTTTAACTTCTTACCTCAAAGCCCGATAGAAGGCTATTGCGAGCTTCGGTCAGCCCGCCTTTGGCAAGCTGCACCTTTCAATCACCGCACTCATAATAGTGCGGTGTTCTTCCTCGATGGAAGCGCTCTGCAGCGCCTCAACAAATTGTCCGGCGCCTCGGTTGGACGAAAGCCGCCCGGCCACGGTCTTGCCCTTCGATCGAAGGACCGCCTGCCGGACTCCGGAACCACTGCGGGTTACATTGTGGAGTCCGGCGCAAAGTCCGGGAGGGCGCCTTGCGGCGCCTCCGGAGCCTCCCCCTGATGGGTCCCTTCTGGGGATCCCACCTCGGCGTCTTCGGCGTCGCGAGGGATGGAGGCGGTCGGGATGGAGTCTACATCCGACGAAGCCAACGACCCTTTCGATGAAGCGGGAGATCATCACCGGCGGACTACAGGCAGTATGCGGCGTTAGAATGACACTATGTGACGCAGAAAAAGAAATTATAAATCATTCAGGAATCCGGATACTTACGATCTCGCCGGAGGCCTGGCCCTTGAAGGCCATTCTCCCTCGCCAACGTTGATGTTGGCGGAGCTGTCCGGGGGAACAGTCCTTCCCCTCTTGGACCCTTCGGCCTCCCCTGTTGGGGAAGCCTTCCTCTTCCTCTCTCCCTCCTCTGGGAGAGAGTCCTCTTCCTCCTCCTCATTTTCGGGGGAGGAGTCCGCCCCGGAGTCGTCGGACACCTGAAAACGGGCACTCTTTCGAGCACCCGTGGCCTCCTTCTTGGCCTTCTTCTCCGGCACCACGTGCGGTGCCGAAACCAGCAGCCTCGCTAGACGAGCGTCTACTGGATTTTCTGGCATAGGAGCCGGACAGGTAATCTGCTCCGCCTTCTTCATCCAGTCCTGTCAAAGGAAAAGGGGAAATTAAAACCGCATAGAGTCAAACTATGAAAACAAGTGTCCCATAAAGGGGTAGAATCACCTACCTCGTCACCGAGTTGCGAAGAAATCCGCGATCTTCAACAAGCGGATGCGGGGCTTCGGCGCCCTTGAACAGCACCTTCCAGCGCCTTCAGACGTTGTGTCGAAGAGCTTGTTCAGCGCTGGTGCTGTTCCGGATCGAACTCCCATAGATTGAATGCCCGCTTGGCATGGGAGAATCCGGCGGACGAGCATGACTTGGACCACGTTAACCAAAGATGAGCTTCTTCACCAGCTTCTTGATACAGGTTTGGAGTCCCGTCAGCTCCTTTAAACTGCCCCACAGCAAGCCCTTCTCTTTCCAGGAGGTGAGCTGCGTGGGGATACCAGATCTAAACTCGGGGGCCGCCGCCCATTTAGGGTCACGCGGCTCGGTGATGTAGAACCACCCCGATTGCCACCCCTTGACAGATTCCACGAAGGCCCATTCGAACCAAAGGACGTTGGGCATCTTGCCCAACATGGCGCCTCCGCACTCCGCTTGAATACCCTTCACTACCTTCGGCTTGACATTGAAGGTCTTGAGCCACAAGCCGAAGTGGGGTTGGATGCAGAGGAAGGCCTCGCACACGACGATAAACGCCGAGATGTTGAGGATGAAGTTCGGCGCTAGATCATGGAAATCCAGGCCGTAGTAGAACATGAGCCCCCGGACAAAGGGGTGAAGTGGAAAGCCCAGTCCGCGGAGGAAGTGGGAGAGAAAGACAACCCTCTCATGGGGCCTGGGGGTGGGGATGAGCTGCCCCTCGTCGGGTAGCCGGAGCGCGATGTCGCCGGAGAGGTATCCGGCGCCGCGCAGTTTGGCGATTTGCTCCTCCTTAATGGTGGAGGCCAACCATTTACCTCCCGCTCCGGACATGGTCGGAGAAGGTTGAGACGAGATGCGCGAACT
This sequence comes from Aegilops bicornis, assembly GCA_021605145.1. NCBI lineage: Eukaryota > Viridiplantae > Streptophyta > Magnoliopsida > Poales > Poaceae > Aegilops > Aegilops bicornis. Next base: position 651,516,905 of record CM038674.1, read on the forward strand.
TGGGCGCTGGAGCTCGAGTGCGCGGAGATGGATAAGCAAATGAGGAAGAAGGCGTAGGTGAGAAGGTGAATCCTTATCCCTTATATGGGCGGGCGAAGTCTTGCGCGTCCCCCACCGGCCTGGTAAAACTCGCTTATCTCCCAAGCGTCACCATCAATGATGCGGTTGGGTTACCCACGCCCGTATTGATGAGAATCCCGGATTAAGGGGAAACACGATCTTTGCTTCGACAAGACGTGCCAAGGAAACCTCTTCGCTAAATGCGCTGAGGTGGTAAAGTAAAAAAAACAATTCGAGTAATGGCTTGGTAGTGGTGTGACGTCATGCCACGGAAAACGTCAGCAGATTGAACTTGTGTAAATATTATTATTCTCTCTACGGTGGAATGTGGAATTTATTTTGCAGAGCCGGACACTATCCTGGCGTACACAATCTTCTATCATTTGGAGGAGGAACCCGCCTTGCAATGCCAAGCAATATACACGCCGGACTTATCGTCATTGAAGCCTGGTTCAGGGGCTACTGAGGGAGTCCTGGATTAGGGGGTGTCCGGATAGCCGGACTACCATCATCAGCCGAACTATCATCTGCGGACTATCATCATCGACCGGACTCCAAGACTATGAAGATATAAGATTGAAGACTTCACCCCGTGTCCGGATGGGACTTTCCTTGGCGTGGAAGGCAAGCTTGGCGATACGGATATGTAGATCTCCTACCATTGTAACCGACTCTATGTAACCCTAGCCCTCTCCGGTGTCTATATAAACCGGATGGCTCTAGTCCGTAGGATAACAATCACAACAACCCTTACAATCATACCATAGGCTAGCTTCTAGGGTTTAGCCTCCTTGATCTCGTGGTAGATCCACTCTTGTAAACATCCACAATATCAATATCAATCAAGCAGGACGTAGGGTTTTACCTCCATCAAGAGGGCCCGAACCTGGGTAAAACATAGTGTCCCTCGTCTCCTGTTACCATCCGCCTAGATGCATAGTTCGGGACCCCCTACCCGAGATCCGCCGGTTTTGACAACGAGAATGATCTCATCGGATGAACCACTATGTCGAGGATTCAATCAACCCCGTATACAATTCCCTTTGTCAAACGGTACGTTACTTGCCCGAGACTCGATAGTCGGTATCCCAATACCTCGTTCAGTCTCGTTACTGGCAAGTCACTTTACTCGTACCATAATGCATGATCCCGTGACCAAACACTTTGTCACTTTGAGCTCATTATGATGATGCATTACCGAGTGGGCCCAGAGATACCTCTCCGTCATGGAGTGACAAATCCAGTCTCGATCCGTGTCAACCCAACAGATACTTTTGGAGATACCTGTAGTGTACCTTTATAGTTACCCAGCCACGTTGTGACGCTTTGGTACACCCAAAGCACTCCTACGGTATCCGGGAGTTACACGATCTCATGGTCTAAGGAAAAGATACTTGACATTGGAAAAGCTCTAGCAAAACGAACTACACGATCTTGTGCTATGCTTAGGATTGGGTCTTGTCCATCACATCATTCTCCTAATGATGTGATCCCGTTATCAACGACATCTAATGTCCATAGTCGAAACCATTACTATCTGTTGATCAACGAGCTAGTCAACTAGAGGCTCACTAGGGACGTATTGTGGTCTATGTATTCACACGTGTATTACGATTTCCGGATAATACAATTATAGCATGAATAAAAGATAATTATCATGAAAAATTAAATATAATAATAATCCTTTTATTATTGCCTCTAGGGCATATTTCCAACAGTCTCCCACTTGCACTAGAGTCAATAATCTAGTTACATTGTGATGAATCGAACACCCATAGAGTTCCGGTGTTGATCATGTTTTGCTCGCGAAAGAGGTTTAGTCAACGGATCTGCGACATTCAGATCCGTATGTACTTTGCAAATATCTATGTATCCATCTCGAACATTTTCACGGATGGAGTTGAAACGACACTTGATGTGCCTGGTCTTCTTGTGAAACCTGGGCTCCTTTGCAAGGGCAATAGCTCCAGTGTTGTCACAGAAGAGTTTGATCGGCCCCGACGCATTGGGTATGACTCCTAGGTCGGTGATGAACTCCTTCACCCAAATTGCTTCATGCGCTGCCTCCGAGGCTGCCATGTATTCCGCTTCACATGTAGATCCCGCCACGACGCTTCTGCTTGTAGCTGCACCAGCCATCGCTCCACCATTCAACATATACACGTATCCGTTTGTGACTTAGAGTCATCCAGATCTGTGTCGGGCTAAGCGCCGACGTAACCCTTCTGGCGAGCTCTTCGTCACCTCCATAAATGATAAACATGTCCTTTGTCCTTTTCAGGTACTTCAGGATATTCTTGACCGCTGTCCAGTGTTCCTTGCCGGGATTACTTTGGTACCTTCCTACCAAACTTACGGCAAGGTTTACATCAGGTCTTGTACACAGCATGGCATACATAATAGATCCTATGGCTGAAGCATAGGGGATGACGCTCATCTATTCTTTATCTTTTGCCGTGGTCGATCATTGAGCCGAGCTCAATCTCACACCTTGCAATACAGGCAAGAACCCTTTCTTGGACTGATCCATTTTGAACTTCTTCAAAATCTTATCAAGGTATGTGCTTTGTGAAAGACCCGTGAGGCGTCTCGATCTATCCCTACAGATCTTGATGCCTAACATGTAAGCAGCTTCTCCAAGGTCCTTCATTGAAAAACACTTATTCAAGTAGGCCTTAATGATGTCCAAAAGTTCTATATCATTTCACATCAAGAGTATGTCATCTACATATAATATGAGAAATGCTACAGAGCTCCCACTCACTTTCTTGTAAATGCAGGCTTCTCCATAAGTCTCAAGATAAACCCAAACGCTTTGATCATCTCATCAAAGCGAATGTTCCAACTCCGAGATGCTTGCACCAGCCCATAAATGGATCGCTGGAGCTTGCGTACCTTGTTAGCATTCTTAGGATCGACAAAAACCTCCGGCTGCATCATATACAGTTCTTCCTTAAGATGCCCGTTAAGGAATGCCGTTTTGACGTCCATCTGCGATATCTCATAATCATAGTATGCGGCAATTGCTAACATGATTCGGACGGACTTCCGCTTCGCTACGGGAGAGAAAGTCTCATCGTAGTCAACCCCTTGAACTTGCCGATATCCCTTAGCGACAAGTCGAGCTTTATAGATGGTAATATTACCATCCGCATCCGTCTTCTTCTTAAAGATCCATTTGTTTTCTATCGCTCACCGATCATTGGGCAAGTCTGTCAAAGTCCATACTTTGTTTTCATACATGGATTCTATCTCGGATTGCATGGCTTCAAGCCATTTGTTGGAATCTGGGCCCGCCATCGCTTCTTCATAGTTCGAAGGTTCACCATTGTCTAACAACATGATTTCCGGTGACAGGGTTGCCATACCACTCGGTGTGGAACGTGTCCTTGTGGACCTCTGAGTTCAGTAGCAACTTGATCCGAAGTACCTTGATCATCATCATTAATTTCCTCTCCAGTCGGTGTAGGCACCACATGAACATCTTCCTGAGATGCACTACTTTCCAGTTCAAGAGGTAGTACTTCATCGAGTTCTACTTTCCTCCCACTTACTTCTTTCAAGAGAAACTCTTTTTCTAGAAACGATCTGTTCTTGGCAACAAAGATCTTGCCCTCGGATCTTAAGTAGAAGGTATACCCAATGGTTTCCTTGGGGTATCCTATGAAGACGCATTTTTCCGACTTGGGTTCGAGCTTTTCAGGTTGAAGTTTCTTGACATAAGCATCGCATCCCCAAACTTTTAGAAACGACAGCTTAGGTTTCTTCCCAAACCATAATTCATACGGTGTCGTCTCAACGGATTTAGACGGTGCCCTATTTAAAGTGAATGTAGCTGTCTATAGAGCGTATCCCCAAAATGATAGCGGTAAATCGGTAAGAGACATCATAGATCGCACCATATCCAATAGAGTGCGATTACAACGTTCGGACACACCGTTACGCTGAGGTGTTCCAGGCGGCATGAGTTGTGAAACGATTCCACATTTCCTTAAGTGCGTACCAAATTCGTGACTTAAATATTCTCCTCCACGATCTGATCGTAGGAACTTTATCTTTCGGTCACGTTGATTCTCTACCTCATTCTGAAATTCCTTGAACTTTTCAAAGGTCTCGGACTTGTGTTTTATCAAGTAGACATACCCATATCTACTCAAGTCATCGGTGAGAGTGAGAACATAACGATATCCTCCATGAGCCTCAACGCTCATTGGACCGCTTTACATCGGTATGTATGATTTCCAATAAGTTGGTTGCTCGCTCCATTGTTTCGGAGAACGGAGTCTTGGTCATTTTGCCCATGAGGCATGGTTCGCATGTGTCAAATTATTCATAATCGAGAGACTCTAAAAGTCCATCAGCATGGAGCTTCTTCATGCGCTTGACACCAATGTGACCAAGGCGGCGATTGCCACAAGTATGTGGGACTATCGTTATCAACTTTACATATTTTGGTATTCACACTATGAATATGTGTAACATTACGTTCGAGATTCATTAAGAATAAACCATTGACCATCGGGGCATGACCATAAAACATATCTCTCATATAAATAGAACAACCATTATTCTCGGATTTAAATGAGTAGCCATCTCGCATTAAACAAGATACAGATACAATGTTCATGCTCAAACTTGGCACTAAATAACAATTATTGAGGTTTAAAACTAATCCCGTAGGTAAATGTAGAGGTAGCGTGCCGACGGCGATCACATCGACCTTGGAACCATTCCCGACGCCAGATCGTCACCTCCTCGTCCTTCGCCAGTCTCCGCTTATTCCGCAGCTCCTGCTGTGAGTTACAAATATGAGCAACATCACCGGTATCAAATACCCAGGAGTTACTACGATTACTGGTAAGGTACACATCAATTACATGTATATCACATATACCTTTAGTGTTGCCGGCCTTCTTGTCCTCTAAGTATTTGGGGCAGTTCCGCTTCCAGTGACCCTTCCCCTTGCAATAAAAGCACTCAGTCTCAGGCTTGGGTCCATTCTTTGACTTCTTCCCGGCAAGTGGCTACGGTAGCGGCAACATCTTTGCCGTCCTTCTTGAAGTTCTTCTTACCCTTGCCCTTCTTGAACTTAGTGGTCTTATTGACCATCAACACTTGATGTTCTTTCTTGATTTCAACCTCTGCTGACTTCAGCATTGAAAATACTTCAGGAATGGTCTTTGTCGGTGTCAAAACCGGCGGATCTCGGGTAGGGGGTCCCGAACTGTGCGTCTAGGCGGATGGTAACAGGAGACAAGGGACACGATGTTTACCCAGGTTCGGGCCCTCTTGATGGAGGTAAAACCCTACGTCTGCTTGATTGATATTGATATTGTGGATGTTTACAAGAGTGGATCTACCACGAGATCAAGGAGGCTAAACCCTAGAAGCTAGCCTATGGTATGATTGTAAGGGTTGTTGTGATTGTTGTCCTCTGGACTAAAGCCATCCGGTTTATATAGACACCGGAGAGGGCTAGGGTTACATAGAGTCGGTTACAATGGTAGGAGATCTACATATCCGTGACGCCAAGCTTGCCTTCCACGCCAAGGAAAGGCCTATCCGGACACGGGGGAAGTCTTCAATCTTGTATCTTCATAGTCTTGGAGTCCGTTGATGATGATAGTCCGCAAATGATAGTTCGGTGATGATGGTAGTCCGGCTATCCGGACACCCCTAATCCAGGACTCCTCGGTAGCCCCTGAACCAGGCTTCAATGACGATAAGTCCGGCGTGTATATGGCTCGGCATTGCAAAGGCGGGTTCCTCTTCCAAATGATAGAAGATTGGGAACACCAGATAGTGTCCGCTCTGCAAAATAAATTCCACATTCCACCGTAGAGAATAATAATATATACACAAGCTCAATCTGTGACGCTTTTCCGTGGCATGACGTCACACCACTACCAAGCCTTTACTCGAATCGCTTTTTACTTTACCACCTCGGCGCATTTAGCGAAGCGGTTTCCTTAACGCGTCTTGTCGAAGTAGAGATCGTGTTCCCCTTAATCCGGGATTCTCATCAATACGGGCGTGGGTAACCCAACCGCGCCCGTTCGCCACGCCCCCTCTATCGAAGGCGAGTTCCAAAGGGTCACGGAGACGGCTCTTGGTATTCTCCCTCTTTATAACGGGACCAAGGCTCATTTCTTTTTCTTCAATCTTCCATCGAATCCTCTCTACTCTCCAAGTTCCAGCACCTAGAGCCCCAGATTCGAGCGCCTTGGACCTTCAACGATGTCCGGTTCCGACCTCCAGGGCCGGTGGATGCCCTCCTCCGTCACGGAGGAGGACGTGCTTAAGCTGCGGGAGGCCAAGTACCTGTCTTACGAGATTTCGCTGGGTTGCCTGCCGAAGGCAGGCCATCCCTACCCGAGCCCGGCGAGTATATCGCCTTTCGTATCCCACCTCCGTCGGGGTTTAGGCTTCCCGATGGATCCTTTTATGAGAGGGCTCATGTTTTACTATGGGTTGGAATTCCACGACTTGGCTCCGGAGTCCATCCTCCATATATCCGCATTTATTGTCATCTGCGAAGCCTTCCTCCGCGTCACCCCACACTTCGGCCTGTGGTGAAGACTTTCAATGTGGCGCCAAGATGATCGGGGCGTCAAGCGGTGTGGCGGGCGGCCATAAGTAGGAGAGCCGATGCCCGTGGCCCGATGGCTCCTTCCAAGAGGAGCTCGGCCTGTGGCAGCAAGAGTGGTTCTATATTACCGTTCGAGGGGCCGGAGACAGCCGCCGCCCTATTCCGCCCGGGACCTCCACGACGATTGATGTCGTGGGTCAACCAAGGGCTCAACTGGGGGCCGTCAAAGGACGTGCCCCTACTGCAGGGCCGGATTCGAGATCTCTTAACGAGGGAGATCGATATGGTGGTGGTGATGCAGGTTATGCTAATTAGGCGTCTCCTGCCGTGCAAACGCCGTCCTCTCCGGCTATGGGAGTTCAATCCGGAGGGCCCACGGATTCTTCAACACTTCATGGGTATGACACCCCTGGAGATGTATAACTTATTCTTCGGATCATAAGAGGTGCGTCCGGAATTGACCGAGGATGCTGGACTAAGCTGCAATCGCCCGGATAATCAAGTAAGTAGTTCCAAGTCCGGACATACCGTTTATTTTCCTTTCAATGATCCGCCTTATGACCGATCTCCTTCTACACAGGAGTGGATAGCGGAAGCAAAATTAATACGGTGTCCGGCCCCCCTCCCCGAGACCGCGCCGGATCCCGTGCTGGTCCGGATGCTAGAGGTTGCGCCTTCGGAAGAAAGCGAAGGGGAAAGAAGGAAAGCTACTGCCTCGCCCAAGGAGGCTTTTGAACGAGGGGGGATCGAGAATCCTCCTACCAAGGGGAGAAGAGGACTGCCTCCGAGGACCCGGGGAAAAAAGCCCCTAAACGGGGGAAGAAATCTTCGCCGGAGGGTCCTGCGTCCGGGGAGGCCCCGGGCGCACAATCTCCCTTAATGAGCCAGCCCTCCAACGAGCCGTAAGTAGAAAGAAAGGAGTTTTACAATAAGGGACATCCCTATTTATGCTTCTGAGGATAACAAAAGTTTTTACCTTGTAGTTCGGATCTCCGTCCTTCGCAGATGAGCTCGTCTTCGGGGGACCTTCGTCCGGAGATGATAGAGAGCGAGACGCCCCCGTCCGGGGCGCCGTTGGATAGGGCGGACGAGCCTGAAGTGTCGTCACGGAGGGAGCCCCCGAGTGTGGCAAAGCCGGATAGTTCGGCACCAACTGGTGTACGGCTGAAGGATCTGCTTGAGAAGGCGTCTATCTCAGAAGATCAGCACGCATTGATGAGCGTGGTGATTGAAAGGATTTCGTCCGCCGAAGGCGGGTTGCATGATGCCGTCAGGAGTTTACTGGCGGGGTTTGAGGTATGTAAAAATGACACACCTTTTAACAGTTTTGCATATAGAATGCGCCCTGTATAGATAGTAGCCCCTGAGACTCGGTAGGTTGTCGATATCGACAGCGTGCCGAGGATCAAAATCGCAGGTTTTAAATTCCCGTCGTGCCTCTGCAGGTGGCGGGTCGTCCGGGGGCCAGCCGGACTTATGGAGTTGCTGAACGAAAGCGGCAACTCGATGTGGCGGATGAAGACATCGCTACTGATCAACAAAGCGACTTGATGAGTCGCAAGGTAAGTGTTACTCTTGGCGGACACATGGTAAGGGAGCCGAAGCCAACTCCTTACAAAATTTGCGTGAAATGCAGATAGTGCCGCTGCCGTGGAGAGTCTTTGGGCCGAACTTGCTCAAGACAAGGAGCAAGCCAGAAGGAGTGATGCGGCAGCCTCGAAGGCGGCCGAGGAGTTAGCGGCCGAAAAGGCCGCACACTGCCGGAGCCGGGAAGAGATAGCCGAAATGGCTGTGAAGTTAAAAGAGGCTACCGACCGCAATGAGGCTCTTGGGAAGGAGCGCCTAGCGGGGCAGGAAGACCTGCGGAAGGCCACCGCTGAAACCAAGAATGTCCGCTCTGCAATGCGAGCCATGAAGGAGGAGCTGCGCCAGGCCGGGGAGATTGTAGTTGGCAAGCCTTTTCTGCTGCGCCGAAGGTTCACGGATTCAAAATATGCTCAGATGGGCCAACTCTGGTGTCCGGAGGACCCTTATATGGACTTAGCAGCGAGTGCGGCGGATGCCGTTGTTCATTTTCGAAGCCAGAAGGATCACCAGACGGAAGAGCTGTTTTGGTCTCAATTCCATAGTCCGGAGCGTTCACTTCCGTTGACCGATCGTTTGGCTGAGTGGGCTGAGCTAAATAGGTTGTCCGGGCTTGCTATGGCGGATATAGTGACCCATATCCGGCCGGATAGGCCCCAGCCGAAGAGTTACTTTGGCTTATTGCAGCAATTTCTTTGGGCGGTGCCGCATATCAAGGCGATGAAGCGGTCGGCCTGCATAGAGGGTGCGCGGATGGCGCTCGCCCGTGTGAAGACACATTGGACAGAGATGGATGCCACCGCTGTTGCGACCCCGGGTTCGGATAATAACCGGCTACCCGCCAAGCACTATTTTGGCGAAGTGCTGCCTGGTGCCCGTGTAATAGAGTCGCAGTGCTCGAAAAATGTTATGTTCGAATGAACGTTTATATGATGTAAAAACGATTTTATGATGTAAGCGCCTTTTATACTTGTGCGTTCAAGTAATGGAATATCTCCTTTGCGGCCGTTCATGTATAGGTATGTATAACCTGAAAGATGGCAGTCGTTGGCTTCAGCCCCCACACACAAGGTGCGGGGGTGTTCGCAAAAAATAGCACGTTTTCACACTTAATCCGACGTCTCGGTCCTGTAAAGGAGGTGGTAGCGTAGCAAACGAGGCAACCGGACTATAATGCTTTATCACTTTCACTTAGCCATGGAGTTCGAGGGTGGGGCTACGACATAGCCCACAGGGGCACCGTGCTCTCGAATTGGCGCCGTATGTACTGGCGGAAAGCGACCCTTCGTCAAAGCGGAGGAATCCTAAACATTCCCAAGGTCGATCGAGTGGTTGACCAGTCTCTCGCTGTATCATGACAGTCGGTTTTCGGCTTTCTCTACTGAGGTGCTCGCCCAGCCGAACTGGGGCACAATCGCAGTAGTTCTCCCTGGAGCCGCGTTAGCCGATGATACGGAACGTAAGGCAGCAAAACACAGGGCCGGGCAAACCCAACATTTGACCAAAGACATGATTCGGAGTTGATGCATATAAGGCCTAACTCGAGACGCCGAACACTCCCGAAGGTGTTCGGTCTTTATAATAGCGGGCAAAACAAAGCCCTAAGCCCCTTGTGTCCAGGTACGGGCAGGTTCTTCTGGCGCGGCCGATGCCAAAACGCCAGTCTCCACTCTGGTTATACTGAAAAACCAGGGGATTATAGCAACAAGAGACAGTAAGAAAGGTTTACGTAGGGTCTTAGTCTGAAAAGAGTCCTTGCAACGGGTCCCTACTGCACGTCTGCGCCTGTGTCTCCGTTGTGCCGTATCCTGGACGGGTGTGCATGCTGTTCATCTGTAAAAAGAGAGGAACTTGGTTGGAAAAGAAATCGTGCGAGAAAGTGCATAAAAATTGAAATATAGATTAAGAAAGCTGAGCCTATGCTAGCTCATTATGGCTTGTATGTGCAAACCCTTGTGAGGGGGTGTGCAGCTAGGTAGCCCCTAGCTTATTTATTCCGGACTCGTCTAGCCGTGTCCGGGGTCTCAGGCGACCCTTTGATGAAACGATGCCACGTGGACCGGGCATTTGAAGCGTGAGAGACGCGGAATGTGGTATTGTATGGAAGTGGGCGAGAGCTTCTCGTCCCAGTGGTGCTTGATAGCTGGCTTAAGGGCCTGGCGCCGCTCCTTTGAAGGAAGTGTGGCTATGCCGTATTGTAATAGGGTCTAGCCCCACTTGCGGATTGTGTCTGGATATAGCAGGTTTAAGTCACTACCACCGTCCATCGACACCTGCGTTAATTGCAGTCCATCTATTATGGGATCCGATATCAGGGCAGTCTATCCTGCGCTCTGGATACTTCTGGACTAATCCAGATGGTCGAAAGTGATTGGTTTTGACATCCAACCTTGGTCCACTAGGGTGGATCGTCCGATACTTGTCTTGGCGAGTGCCGTGTTGGCTTTCCGTGTTTATCACGTGAAGCAACTTTACTGTTTTGATTTCTCGAGGGAAAGTCCTTTGACTTCCGGTGCTCTGCTGGTGAGGCTCGTCATTGTCCTCGCTTCGCGTATCGAGCCCCTTGTGTCCGGCATTAAGTCTGCCGGACTGTTTAAAAACCCAACAATTTTGGTTGGTATGGTTTGCAGGCCTTCCGGGGGTACTGTGGATTTGACATATCCGATCTAAAATTTTGTTCAAATGTGATAGCTCATCTCTGTTGTCCTTAAGAGGCCGTGTTTTATTGTCTGGCCGCGAGCTTTTGAATCCGGGGTTGACCGCCGTGCCCTGTGGGCTTTTTTCTTTTTGCCGGCGCTGATCTTTCCTGCGCCGTGATTTTCCGTTTCCATCTCTGATATCAGATGTACTCGGGTCGCTGGTGCTGCATCTTGCTAGCTAGCTGTCTTCTCCTGCGCAAAAGCGCGTCATGAGGCTTGTTAGCACGGCCATTGTTCTTGGCTTCTCTTGGCCGAGGTGTCTGGCGAGCCATTCATCTCGGACGTTGTGTTTAAAAGCTGCTAAGGCTTCTGCGTCCGGACAGTCGACTATTTGGTTCTTTTTGGTAAGGAACCTGTTCCAGAATTTGCGCGCTGACTCTCCGGGCTGTTGGGTTATATGACTCAGGACGTCAGCATCCGGAGGGCGGACATAATTCCCTTGAAAATTTGCTCTAAACGCGTCCTCAAGCTCTTCCCAACTTCCAACAGTGTTTTCTGGGAGGCTTTTGAGCCAATGCCGAGCTGGCCCTTTGAGCTTGAGGGGTAGGTATTTTATGGTGTGGAGATCGTCTCCTCTAGCCATGTGTATGTGTAGTATGTAGTCTTCTATCCAGACTCCGGGTGCATTGTGCCGTCGTATGCCTCTATGTTTATGGGTTAAAACCCTGCTGGAAATTCATGATCCAGCACCTCATCGGTGAACACATAGCGGGTGTGCGGCGCCCCTGTATTTGGGTGTGCCGCTGTCTTCGACCACTTGTCATGGTATGTTACTTCCTGGGGTCCACTTTTTTGGCCCGTAGATGGACCTAGTTGGGCCATCCGTTTTACCAGGATTATAATTCGGCTTGTGTGCAGCCCCGTTTGTCGTTTTGGGCCTGTCGTTTGGCTGTCTATCCGGCCAGGCGGCCTCTTTATTTTTTGACTGTGAAGGCTCGATGGCTTCCTCGTCAAATTCTGGTAGCAACTTGCGCTTCGGGTAGCTCTTGGTTTGATGGCCGTTGCCATATTTGTCTGATGTCTTGAATACTTTGCTCCACTTCATTACGGCGTGTCTTCTGCTGTTTTGAGCTTCCGTTTCGCCTTCTTCAAACTTCTTGCGCATGGCGGCAGGCTTTTGCGTATGCTCTTATGCTTTCTGGTGTTGTGGCGGACTGTTGATTGCTTCGTGAAGGGGTTGATTATCCGGCTCGTCTGTTCGTCGTCGGTGGCTTGCCCTGCTCTATCGCTGGAGTCGTTAGGAAGGCTGCTTTGATCGGCGGGACTTGGGGGCGGCGTTTACGTCGCCGTTTTGGTTCTTTATCGGCGAGATTATCCTCTGCCGTGTCCCGTTGTTCCTCGTTATCGCTTTCCTTCGGGGTGTCCACCATGTATACGTCGTATGACGAGGTGGTCTTCCAGTGTCCTGTAGGCACTGGTTCTTGGTAGTCTCCGGCATCGTCGTCCATACCGTCGATGTCTTGATGCGTAGTCGAGTACGTCGGTTAAATCGTCGGCGGTGGCTCTGAAGTGGGTGGTGGGTGGGATCTGAATTTCTTCGTCATCCGCGTCCCAACCGTCCTGGCCGTAGTTCGGCCAGGGCTCTCCGGATAGCAAGAGATGCTTCAATGAATTTATGATATCACCAAAGGGCGAGTGCTGAAAGATGTCCGCAGCGGTGAATTCCATGATCGGCGCCCAATCGGATTCGACTGGCAGGGGCGCGGGAGGTACGGAGTCCGGCACCTCGGAGTCACGGGGTTTATGTGGGACAAGGTAAGCGTTCGGCTCCATCGCCGTAGAAATTGCGGCTCCCGAGGCGGTGTCCAGCCATCCGTCCTCGATTCAAGCGATCGACTCCGGACTATGAGTCGGAGCGGATCCGGGTGCGACCTCCAAGGTGCTGTCCGGCGGCAGAGTTAGGTCATGCCCATCGTGACAGCGCGGCGCGCTCGGCTGTGGCTCAGGTCCATCGAGGATCAAGTCCCCGCGGATACCGGCCGTGAAGTTTAGGCTTCCAAACCTGACCTGACGGCCAGGGGCGTAGCTTTCGATCTGCTCCAGATGGCCAAGGGGGTTGGCCCGCAGTTCGAAGCCGCCGAATACGAAGATCTGTCCAGGGAGAAAGGTCTCACCCAGGACTGCGTCGTTGTTGATTGAAGAGGCCATCAAGCCTATCGGTGACGGCACAGAGGAACTCTCAATGAAAGCACCAATGTCGGCGTCAAAACCGGCGGATCTCGGGTAGGGGGTCCCGAACTGTGCGTCTAGGCGGATGGTAACAGGAGACAAGGGACACGATGTTTACCCAGGTTCGGGCCCTCTTGATGGAGGTAAAAACCTACGTCCTGCTTGATTGATATTGATATTGTGGATGTTTACAAGAGTGGATCTACCACGAGATCAAGGAGGCTAAACCCTAAAAGCTAGCCTATGGTATGATTGTAAGGGTTGTTGTGATTGTTGTCCTACGGACTAAAGCCATCCGGTTTATATAGACACCGGAGAGGGCTAGGGTTACATAGAGTCGGTTACAATGGTAGGAGATCTACATATCCATATCGCCAAGCTTGCCTTCCACGCCAAGGGAAGTCCTATCCGGACACGGGGGGAAGTCTTCAATCTTGTATCTTCATAGTCTTGGAGTCCGGTTGATGATGATAGTCCGGCAAATGATAGTTCGGCTGATGATGGTAGTCCGGCTATCCGGACAGCCCCTAATCCAGGAATCCCTCAGTCTTCACCATCCCCTGCATATTGTAGTTCATCACAAAGCTCTTGTAGCTCGGTGGGAGCGACTGAAGGATTCTGTTAATGACCGCCTCGTCCGGGAGGTTGATCTCCAGCTGGGACAGGCGGTTGTGCAACCTTACATTTTGAGTATGTGCTCCTTGTGGGACTGTTTTCCTCCATCTTACAACTATAGAACTTGTCCGAGACTTCATATCTCTCGACCCGGGCATGAGCTTGAAACACCATTTTCAGCTCCTCGAACATCTCATATGCTCCGTGTTGCTCAAAACGCTTTTTGAGCCCCGGTTCTAAGCTGTAAAGCATGCCGCACTGAACGAGGGAGTAATCATCAGCACGTGACTGCCAAGCGTTCATAACGTCTTGGTTCTCTGGGACAGGTGCTTCACCTAGCGGTCCTTCTAGGACATATGCTTTCTTGGCTGCTATGAGGATAATCCTCAGGTACCGGACCCAGTCCGTATAGTTGCTACCATCACCTTTCAGCTTGGTTTTCTCTAGGAACGCGTTAAAGTTCATGTTGACATGAGCGTTGGCCATTTGATCTACAAGACATATTTGCAAAAGTTTTAGACTAAGTTCATGATAATTAAGTTCATCTAATCAAATTATTTAATGAACTCCCACTCAGATTAGACATCCCTCTAGTCATCTAAGTGTTACACGATCCGAGTCGACTAGGCCGTGTCCGATCATCACGTGAGACGGACTAGTCATCATCGGTGAACATCTCCATGTTGATCGTATCTTCCATACGACTCATGTTCGGCCTTTCGGCCTCTGTGTTCCGAGGCCATGTCCGTACATGCTAGGCTCGTCAAGTTAACCCTAAGTGTTGTGCATGTGTAAAACTGTTTTACACCCGTTGTATGTGAACGTAAGAACCTATCACACCCGATCATCACGTGGTGCTTCGAAGCGACGAACTTTAGCCACGGCGCACAGTTAGGGGAGAAGACACTTTCTTGAAATTGTTATAAGGGATCATCTTATTTACTACCGTCGTTCTAAGTAAACAAGATGCATAAACATAATAAACATCACATGCAATTATATAGTAGTGACATGATATGGCCAATATCATATAGCTCCTTTGATCTCCATCTTCGGGGCTCCATGATCATCTTTGTCACCGGCATGACACCATGATCTCCATCGTCATGATCTCCATCATCGTGTCTTCATGAAGTTGTCACGCCAACGACTACTTCTACTTCTATGGCTAACGCGTTTAGCAATAAAGTAAAGTAATTTACATGGCGTTCTTCAATGACACGCAGGTCATACAAAAAATAAAGACAACTCCTATGGCTCCTGCCTGTTGTCATACTCATCGACATGCAAGTCGTGATTCCTATTACAAGAACATGATCTCATACATCACAATATATCATTCATCATTCATCACAACTTCTGGTCATATCACATCATATGACAATTGCTGCAAAAACAAGTTAGACGTCCTCTAATTGTTGTTGCATCTTTTACGTGGCTGCAATTGGGTTCTAGCAAGAATGTTTTCTTACCTACGAATAACCACAACGTGATTTTTTGTCAACTTCTATTTACCCTTCATAAGGACCCTTTTCGTCGAATCCGCTCCAAGTAAAGTGGGAGAGACAGACACCCGCTAGCCACCTTATGCAACTAGTGCATGTCAGTCGGTGGAACCTGTCTCACGTAAGCGTACGTGTAAGGTCGGTCCGGGCCGCTTCATCCCACAATACCGCTGAAGCAAAATAAGACTAGTAGAGGCAAGCAAGTTGACAAGATCTACGCCCACAACAGTTTTGTGTTCTACTCGTGCAATAGAGAACTACGCATAGACCTAGCTCATGATGCTACTGTTGGGGAACGTTGCAGAAAATAAAAAATTTCCTACGGTTTCACCAAGATCCATCTATGAGTTCATCTAAGGAATGAGTGATAGGAGTGCATCTACATACCTTTGTAGATCGCGAGCGGAAGCGTTCAAGAGAACGGGGATGATGGAGTCGTACTCGCCGTGATCCGAATCACCGATGACCAAGTGCCGAACGGACAGCACCTCCGCGTTCAACACACGTACGGAGCAGATGACGTCTCCTCCTTATTGATCCAGCAAGGGGGGAGGAGAGGTTGATGAAGATCCAGCAGCACGACGGCGTGGTGGTGGATGCAGCAGGACTCCGGCAGGGCTTCGCCAAGCAACTACGGGAGGAGGAAGAGGTGTAGCAGGGGGAGGGAGACGCCAAGACTCAAGGTGCGGCTGCCCTCCCTCCCCCGCTCCTTTATATAGGCCCCCAGGGGGGCGCCGGCCCTAGAGATGGGAATCTCCCAAGGGGGCGGCGGCCAGGGGGGTGGAGTGCCCCCCAAGGCAAGTGATGCAGCCCCCACCCTAGGGTTTCCAACCCTAGGCGCAGGGGTGGCCCAAGGGGGGGCGCACCAGCCCACTAGGGGCTGGTTCCCCTCCCACTTCAGCCCACAGGGCCCTCCGGTATAGGTGGCCCCACCCGATGGACCCCCGGGACCCTTCCGGTGGTCCCGGTACAATACTGGATGACCCCGAAACTTTCCCGATGGTCGAAACAGCACTTCCTATATATAATTCTGTACCTCCGGACCATTCTGGAACTCCTCGTGACGTCCGGGATCTCATCCGGGACTCCGAAAAACTTTCAGTTTGCTGCATACTTATATTCATACAACCCTAGCGTCACCGAACCTTAAGTGTGTAGACCCTACGGGTTCGGAGACCTGTGAACATGACCGAGACGGCTCTCCGGTCAATAACCAACAGCGGGATCTGGATACCCATGTTGGCTCCCACATGCTCCTCGATGATCTCATCGGATGAACCACGATGTCGAGGATTCAATCAACCCCATATACAATTCCCTTTGTCAAACGGTACGTTACTTGCCCGAGACTCGATCGTCGGTATCCCAATACCTCGTTCAGTCTCGTTACCGGCAAGTCACTTTACTTGTACTGTAATGCATGATCCCGTGACCAAACACTTTGTCACTTTGAGCTCATTATGATGATGCATTACCGAGTGGGCCCAGAGATACCTCTCCGTCATACGGAGTGACAAATCCCAGTCTCGATCCGTGTCAACCCAACATATACTTTCGGAGATACCTGTAGTGTACCTTTATAGTCACCCAGTTACGTTGTGACGTTTGGTACACCCAAAGCACTCCTACGGTATCCGGGAGTTACACGATCTCATGGTCTAAGGAAAAGATACTTGACATTGGAAAAGCTCTAGCAAAACAAACTACACGATCTTGTGCTATGCTTAGGATTGGGTCTTGTCCATCACATCATTCTCCTAATGATGTGATCCCATTATCAACGACATCCAATGTCCATAGTCAGAAACCATGACTATCTGCTGATCAACGAGCTAGTCAACTAGAGGCTCACTAGGGACGTATTGTGGTCTATGTATTCACACGCAGTATTACGATTTCCGGATAATACAATTATAGCATGAATAAAAGACAATTATCATGAACAAGGAAATATAATAATAATCCTTTTATTATTGCCTCTAGGGCATATTTCCAACATGATCTCCATCACCGAAGCATCATCATGATCTTCATCGTCACCGGCTTGACACCTTGATCTCCATCGTAGCATCATTGTCATCTCGCCAACTATTGCTACTACGACTATTGCTAGCGCTTAGTGATAAAGGAAAGCAATTACATGGCGATTGCATTTCATACAATAAAGCGACAACCATATGGCTCCAACCAGTTGCTGATAACTTTATTACAAAACATGATCATCTCATACAACAATTTATATCACATCATGTCTTGACCATATCACATCACAACAAGCCCTGCAAAAACAAGATAGACGTCATCTACTTTGTAGTTGCAAGTTTACGTGGCTGCTATAGGCTTCTCCCTACAAGAATCATGAACTTTGCCGTCCGCCACGGCTGACAGCAAAGGCACACATAGCGGACGGCAAAAAACTTTGCCATCAGCCAGCAGAGGGCAACACGTCTGGCTGAACAGGATACGACAAAGGCTCCTTTCCCGTCTGTTGGCAGACGGCAAAGATGCAAAGGTCTTTGCCATCCGCCAGTAGACGACAAAGAGCCTGGTTGGTACACATGTCATCTTAGGACCATTAAGGTGTTAACGGCATGCTTTGCCATTTGTTGGCGGATGGCAAAGACCTTTGCATATATGCCGTCGGCCAGTGGATGGCTGACGGTGTCCTTGACTAGGGGGTACTCACCACGTCGTCTCCCGATCAGTTGGATTGGGACGAGGATCCCCATGGCCGTATACTCATGGGCCAGTCCGGACAGTTGCCGCATACAAGGAAGATTCCACAAGACTTGGCGATCAAGACAAGGACTCCTCCCCCACCGGCGTATTTGGCTAGGACTCTTGTTATCCTAGGCCTCTAGTGCATTATATAAACCGAGGCCAGGCTAGTCGATAGAGACAATATACAACAATCATACCATAGGCTAGCTTCTAGGGTTTAGCCTCTTTGATCTCGTGGTAGATCCACTCTTGTAACACATATCATCAATATTAATCAAGCAGGACGTAGGGTTTTACCTCCATCAAGAGGGCCTGAACCTGGGTAAAACATCGTCTCCCTCGTCTCCTGTTACCATCCGCCTAGACGCACAGTTCGGGACCCCCTACACGAGATCCGCCGGTTTTGACATCGTCACTTTGTTGAGCCGAGCTCAACTTCTTCGGATCATCATCTCGGCAAGCCGGACAAGAGCCCGGCATCGCGAAGGATAAATCATCACCAACATCGCCGCCCCACGGATTACACGGAGCGGGCATACCGGCATCGCCGCACGGTCGCTTCATCAAGCCGGCATCGACCACGTCACGACCTGCATCGGTAGGGCCGCACTATTGCTTCTTCAAGCTGGTGTCCATCACGCCGACCTACTTCGACATCTCGGCTGGACCGGGGGCTTCGCCATCTCTTCATCAACCTACTCCGGACACTTCGGCGTCACTAGCCGACCAGGCAATGGGTGCGCGGATCGAGTCCCAATTTTGGGAATCACCTTCCTTCGGATTGCTAGAACAAATAAACCAGGTGCTATTGATCCTAGTATTTCTTTTTGCTTGTTTGGGTTAATTTTTCCCAAGGAATTATTACTCTGGTTTGTCCATCATATGTACAGAGGTCAATCAACTGGTGGCCGCATTAACAACGGTCGCATGTTGGTTCGGTCAGTTTCCGTACATAGTCTGGAGAACGCCGCATCCGGAACTCGAACCGACCTGTGAATTCAGGCCTTGCCATGCCTTTATTGCATTACGCCGATGACCTGCATCGACATTGACTTCGGCGCCAGGCCATATTTATTTTATTACTCACTTTGCATAAATTATTTATTATGCGATGATTTTTTTATTACTATTATCTCTGGTTTGCACTATTTTTTGTGCATAGGAAAATGATCCAGCCGGACTATATCCTTTGACGTCACCTCGGCTGGACGGGGGGCTTCGTCAACACTTCATTACCCCATGCCGGGGACTTTGGCATCACTCTGCCGTCCTGCATTGACCGTGCTATGTCACCACTTCGGAGTGCCGAGCTCTTTGCTCCGCCACCTCGGGACCGGCTTGGGGGATGGAACCTTGTCCCGCATCAAGCTCGACGCGTCGTCAATACCGAACACATTAACCAGCTAAGTTGCCTTCATGCTCAAAGTTTTAAATTTCTAACTTGTGTTCAGTTCGACCAAGCATTATACTTTTTTGGAAAAAAAATTGCTTGTAAAATTTTTTCTTGTCCAAACTTTGTTCGCACACACTTGACGCGCTACCCGCGCTCATTATACCCGGGGGCTTCTTTAACAGAAGCTTATTAATACGGGCCTTATGCCAAACACATGTGTCACACTTCCGCATGTACCTTTTATTCACCATTATATGCATCGATATGACTTAAGTTTTGTCCAAGCTGGGTTGCCTGGCTCCTGTGCTTACCCCTATGTTCCCGATTGTTCAGCTAGGTGGTAAAGGGAGCACCTCTGCGATTATTCTTTACTGCGGGTCAGCCGGATGTGTACCTCGGACTGGGTGAAGCCGAAAGCTAAGCGTTCTTAAGGGAATACTCGGTCGTGAACTAAAAGATGATTTCTTACCTATTTATTTACCTGCCCCAGATGTTTTTACGCTCTTTTCGCAGTCCGACATGCACTTTAAGGCATGCCTCCCAGAAAGGAACCCCTAACGGAACTATTCTCCTGGAAGATGTTTCTTACTAACCATGTAATATAACATAACTAGTTGGGCACTTGTCTCGATAAAGCACTAATGACCCCTACGCCTGGTCTCCACGCATGCCCGGTTTTTATAACCGCGAGGGTATTCGGACACACTCCGGACTATTGGGTCCAGAGGTTGAAGCGAAAAGGTCCGCTACGACAAACGATCTACAATCTGGCTAGAAGGCATTTTACATGTCACCTTACATTTTATAGTCAACTTTTACCCAAGTCACTTGGGGGCTCTTATGTTTATTTGAGCCGTTTTACACTAAGTGTTTTTCTTCTTAGTCGTTGCAAAGTTTTTTATTCATCACTCCTTTTTTTAAACACGAGTGTGCGGTCACTAGCTGGGGAGCCTAATTTCTCTCTCAAAACCGCTAGAGTTTAGTTTTCTAAACTGGCCTAATGAGAAGTACTCCGCCTTCGGGATGGGAGACTGAAGCCGTAGGCTGACCAGCTTGAAGTGTTGAGATAGGATGTGTCATGTTAAAGCACGGCAGAAGCACTTTTTTTTTCTAAAGTCCAATTTTCGGATTGACATCGAACACTTGATCTTGTTCGGACGTCATGTTTTTTATGACGTTTTTTGGTTTACCAAGCTTTTGGCACTTTTAAACTATTTTTGTGTTTTCAGCACAATTCTCGCAGTGCAACGCCGGACACCTTTAGAGATTCGGCAAAAAACATTCTCGGATATTGCTATATATGCATCAGTTTGAATTGTGTCTTGGTCAATAGTTGGGTTGCCCGGCTCCCGCGCTTGCCTCCTACGTTCCGCTTTGTTCGGCTAGGTGTGCAAAGGAGAACCACTGCTATTGTGCTTCCATTTCGCATGGTCAAGCACCTCGGTGGAGAAAGACGAAAACCGACCGTCACAATAGGTGTAAACTGGTCAGCGATCCGATGACTATATTAAATGACGGGCCATTATAAAATTGGCCGAAGTGTTTCCGGCTTGACCTCGACTGTCGCCGAACACTACAGGGGGCTATTAACTGGCCTCCAGCTGTGGTTTCATGATCATGCTTAGCATGACAACCAAAGAAAGGAACCGATAGCGGGACTATTTTCTGTGGAAGACATTTCTTCTGATAAACAGTAATATAACACATCTCTCTGCGTACCTTTGTTTATAAAACCGTATGGCCAGATTGCCTTGTTTGTCGTAAATCTTTGCCCTCATAAAGGCTTTATAAAATAGGACAAACACTCCTCGACTCTTGGCGAGGAGGTTAGCCGATGGTCGGTCAACAAAGTTTTGTACAATGCGGATCCGAGCATTAATGACATAAAGTACTTGGATACATTGAGTCATTACACATAATTTTGATTTTACTATGGATATCGATCCTTAATTGACCACCCGTGCCGCATTAAGGCTCGGGGCTCTTGGGCTTCGGGCTTATTATTTACAAATATTAAAGGGGCACATCGATCCCCGATGCGGTATTGCCACCCGACCCGGTGTCTCGGGGGCTACTGCATTGCCTGTCCAATGCAGAAAATTTTAAGTGTAATACAGTCTCCGAGGAGATTTTGATCCTCAGGTTGGTCGGCCGCACCCAACCTGAGTCTTGAGGACTGAGCACGCCACTTTTTGTGTCCCGAAGTATTCTGCCGAGCTAGGACTTGATCCTCAGAACGATTTTGCAAATCAACTTTGAGTCTCGGCAGCCTACGGGATCAGCGGTCTTATGTCATCCTTCATGGGCATCTCGGGTTTTAGACCGATACACACCTTGAGGAATACTGGCCATGTATCTCGGCAGAGAATAAATTGCATCAATCACAAATATTGAAAAAAATCGGCCCACATTCGGGGTGGTGCACCACCTCGGAAGCAGTCCGGCATAAAGCTCGAACGCTAGTGGCTGGCTCCATCGAGGGCATTTCCGGCATTAAGCTCGGCTAAACTTCTTCAAACTTCTTTGAACCAAGGTGATTTACGACACCTCGGATACATAGTCCGGCGATAGAGCTGGGAAGCAGTCCGGCGTTGGTGCTCGGTTGCAAAAGACACCTCGAATGCAGTCCGGCATTAGAGCTCGGACGCAACAGGACACTGCCTCTCGGGAATAGCTTCAAACCCGAGACGTGGCATAAAAATAACAAGGCATTGATAAAGGCCGTAAACTTAAAGGGGCTCCTCGGATACCCGACGTGTAAACTCCTCGAATGCATTTCGGCGATCCTCAAGATCGGAGATGAGAAGATTTGTTGAACCAGTTTTCAAGACCGATGACCGAAGATGAAGAACAGTTCGGAAGAATCGAGGAGCGTCCCCAACTTGAAGACCGGTTCAGGGGGCTACTGACGGTGTCCTGGACTAGGGGGCACTCACCACGTCGTCTCCCGATCAGTTGGATTGGGACGAGGATCCCCATGCCCGTATACTCATGGGCCAGTCCGGACAGTTGCCGCATACAAGGAAGATTCCACAAGACTTGGCGATCAAGACAAGGACTCCTCCCCCACCGGCGTATTCGACTAGGACTCTTGTTATCCTAGGCCTCTGGTGCATTATATAAACCGAGGCCAGGCTAGTCAATAGAGACAATATACAACAATCATACCATAGGCTAGCTTCTAGGGTTTAGCCTCTTTGATCTCGTGGTAGATCCACTCTTGTAACACATATCATCAATATTAATCAAGCAGGATGTAGGGTTTTACCTTCATCAAGAGGGCCCGAACCTGGGTAAAACATCGTGTCCCTCGTCTCCTGTTACCATCCGCCAAGACACACAGTTCGGGACCCCCTACCCGAGATCCGCCGGTTTTGACACTGATAATGGCAAAGAACACTGATCATTTGTCGTCTGCCAGCTGACGGCATAGCATGCCATGTAGCAGCACCTGGGGGCTGGCCTATTTGGTAGCTTCATTGTCAGCTGGCTGACGGCAAAGGTACTAAATAGCCAGCCTACCGCCCCAGGTTGCACAGGTAGCTGACACGTGGCATGTTTGCTGTCCGCTAGCTGATGGCCAATCTCTTTGCAGTCCGCCAGCAGATGGCAAATAGTCTATACAACCCCTATTTATTCTATTTTTCTTGATTTCATTCAATTTGACAGAATTTCACACACACACACACACACACACACACACACACACACACACACACACACACACACACACACACACACACACATATATATATATATATATATATATATATATATATATATAGACACACCACACACACACACATATATGAAAATACTTTCGACAAGCATACCAACACATATAAATAGTAAATCATATCCATATATCCCTGCCATATGGATATGATCATCCAACACATATACATAGGAATGGTTTCATCCAACACATATACATATCCAACATATCCAACAACAAGCATATAATGATTTCATCCATCCATACATATATAGGTAGCAAGCTTCCTCATCTAAAGCAAATCAAAACAAGATGGAAGCATAAAGACAAGAGTTACTCCATCAACGCAAGCTTCCTCATCTAAAGCAAATCTGCAAATTGGGAAAGAAATGCGGGCCTCAGTTGGTTTTGAAATACCTCTACCTAGAAGAAATTGAAATGGCGCTCCCACCACGCACCCACCCCGGTGCTAACTCACTCCCCGGCGATCTCCTTCCTTCCCCACTAATCTGTGGATCCCCTCCGCGCGACCTCTTCGGCGTCTTCTCTGGATCATAGCAATACCCATCTCCTATGGGTTCTTCTGGTGGATCTACCCTTGGCTTGGATTTCTCCAAGGGTAGGGTTTTTTCAGATGAGGTTTTCATATCTACGGGGCACACGATTCATCCGTTGGGGCGTCGAAGGTCTTTTATTATGATTGTCTCCTTCAGCCATCATGCCTTCCGTCTCTCCAAGGATTCTGTGGCGGCGGCATTGGAAGCCGCAATTGGAGGTTCGGCAATTGATCTTCAGGTGGCTCATGTCAAAGACAAGGTTTACTCTTTCCATGTTTCTTGCAAGCAAGTTGGTATTATTATTATGGACCTTCGTTCGTTTGCTTGTGATTTGTTCAAGTGCTATTTTCACTCGTGTGGCAATGGGGGCCCTAATTGGATTAGAGAGCTGAGGATCTGGAGGAAGGAATGCGATGCTGAATGGATTCTAGTTAGTCCTTCTAAGTGTCGATCAAGTTTAGGCATTTTGGCTATGCATCAACCTCCTATTAGATCTGCTATCAAGTCTGCTGAAACTACTAGGAAAAAGCCCTCGTTTGCTACGTTCGAGCGATATTTTGCTTGCAAGGGATATAGATATCTGGCTACGCAAAACTGTATCGATACAATCACGGATGCTGGATATGATCTTCCTATCCAAGAGCGTGTAGTCATTCATCAGTATCCACCTGTGGAATTTCTTTGGATGGTGGCTCGTCCACCCATTGTGTTTGGCATGGTCACTCCATTGTCGGAGTTGAGCCGGCCGACAACATTTGCTTCGGTGAGTGATACGGTTTCTGAGGATCTGTCCCCCGCGATTGTGGCGATCTCAACTGCACAGATTGCGGAGGCGGGATTATCACCTTTTCAAAATATTTGTAGCGATGTTGGCCCATCTTCTTTGGAGATCCACCCAATTATTAGCCCACCGCTGCATACCCCAATTGCTTGTGAGCTTTCCTCTTCTGGACCGAGCCCATTGGATAGTGGTCGAGTTTCACCGGTTGTGGTCAATGAGGCAACCAGCCCACCAGTGTTGCACAACCCAATTGCTTTTCGGCCTTCCAACCCTTCTGACGTGAGCCCGTTGGGGAGTAGTCATGCTATTCCTTCCTCTCAAGAGGTTGCGAGGTAGTTTGAAGCAATGGTCGATGACATGGTGGATCGTGTGGTTACATGCACTATTTGCTTGCAGAGGGGCCACTTGTTTGCGGCACGTGGAATGCGAGCGGTCTGCACGGCTTGCTCCCGTCCCGGTCATTCTAGTCGCGATTGTAATTCGTGCGCTCCAATGGATTGGTTTGGAAGCCAATTTTGGTGCAACAAAATACGATTTTATCGGAATCTGCTACTTCTCATGGGAAGAGAGCCAAAGTTATTGGGATAGACTGCCCAGTCCCGTCACTTCAGCCCTCATTGCATCTTCCCTCTCCCCAACCAAAAGAAAACCCCAGACAAGCCTCTTGCTCTTCCATGGCGAACTATGAGCTCGATCCTCTGTGCTTTGTGCTTGCGGGACACCACATCATCGATGGTGGTGACCGTCGTCTTCCTCAGACTTTCTTCACGACTGCTGCTTGTCCACCCCGTCGTCATGAGGACTACATGGTCGCGGAGGTGATGCATGCACCGGAAGGGCCGCTCGGGCCAGTGCGGGAGGAAGTTTTTCAGTTTCTACTGAACAGAGGTATTTTGGTTCGATCTGCTCAGCCATGGTTTCATGGAGTTGGTTTGTTCCAAGTGAGGGATCTGTCAGTTAGGTACACCTTAGTTCAGCATGCTCCCTTCCCGTTGGGCAATGATCGTTTCCTTAGATTTCTTGTAACATCCCAAATTTCCTATTTGGAATGTTTTACAATTATAGATAAGCATCCTATGCATTCTGTTTGAATTTGATTGTCATTTGAAGTTTCAGAGCAAGTTGAGTTTGAATTTGAATTTCAAACTTTGGCATGTGGGAAACAATTCAAAAACCAAGCCTGATAAATACTTGATCAAAAGTATGAGAGGAGCAAACATGACACTCCAAAATATCGGAGGAAACAATGCCAAAGATTTGGATTCAAATCTGAAATTTATTTGAATTTGAAAAAAATAGATTTTTATGAAGTTTGGATTTTGCCTTTGGAAAAATG
This sequence comes from Aegilops bicornis, assembly GCA_021605145.1. NCBI lineage: Eukaryota > Viridiplantae > Streptophyta > Magnoliopsida > Poales > Poaceae > Aegilops > Aegilops bicornis. Next base: position 651,542,629 of record CM038674.1, read on the forward strand.
TACAAATGAAAGGGAATATTCCCCTGATCATTTTTGTATATATATACCCTATATAAAATATTTATAGATATTGTTTTATTTCTGTTTTGTTTTATTTAAAAAATAAAGAAAAACCCCTCGGCGCCAGACTAGGCCACCCAGGCCCAGCCGTGCCGCACTTCCCTTTGGCCCGGCCAGCGCCCGGCCGGCGAGCCAGCCGACCGAGCCAGCCCGGCCGACCCGGCCTCGCCCCTCGAAAACCCTCCGTCTCGGCCACCCGCTCGACCCGCCTCTCTCCCTCTCGTGACCCGTGGGCCCCGCCCTCTTCTTCCCCCCTACGCCCATGACCTCATGGGAGATCGACTGGATCCCGAAGGATCCGGATCCCCGATCGCCCGATCAACCCAAGCAAGGCCCGACCCCCAGGCTATAAAAGCCGAGCTCGCCGCACCCCATTCCCCCCCCCCCCCCGAGACCTCGCCGCACCCCCTCTCCCTCCCGCTCGACGTCGCCGGAGCCCGAAGCTCGCCCCGCCGCCATAGTCGCCGCCGTCGACGCCCTAGTCCACCCCGACCACCCCCGACCCCACCGAACCACCCCCCGTGCTCCCCCGCATCTTCCCGACGAGTCGCTGAGCTCGCCCGGCCTTGACGCCCGGACGCACTCTCGCCGCCGCCCGCCCGTCATGAGTCCGATAAGTCACCGACATCCCCTCCACCGTTCGATCCTAGATCTAGGGCTAGGATTAGACACCGAAGGGTTAGGTTTTAGTTAGAAAACCGGCCGGTCCGATCGGTTTAGTTTTTAGTTTAGGTTTTATTTTAAGGCCCGGTTCGTGTTTAGTAAACCCTAGAGCCCGTTAGGCTATCTAACGCACAGGGCACAGTATAGGCCCATTAGGCCTTTTTCCTTTTATTTTGATTTTCTGTTTTAGCCGAATAGTTTCAATTTTCAAAAATGTATATCTTTTATTCTGCTTAATATTTTTGAGTGATTCTTTTTTTGTTGGATTGCAAATTTTATGTAGTTTCAGAAACATATATATTTAGCTATGTTAAAAATAATTAAAAATGCTTTAATATTGTTTTAGCCAGAATAGCAAATCTGCTATAACTTTAGTTAGAAAAATTATTTTGCATGATTCTTTTTGTCACCACTTTATTTTGACTTTGCCAAACCCTAGAAATTAATTTTGGTATTTTAGGATTAATAAATAATTAGTTTTAGACAGAATCCTATTAATCCTAATTAATTAACTAGTTCCTGTTTTCCTAATTAATTAATTAGTAAATTAATTTATTTTTAACTTGTGATTAGTTATTCTAGGTTAGTTTCTGTCACTCCATTAGATGAACTTTTATTTATAATTAAGAAAAGTTTTTAATTAATTTTCTTAATAGAAATTTGATTAGGCCTAAAATGAGTTTTATAATAGCTATTTAATTAATTCTTTTTGCACCTAGTTGCTTAGTGAATCCTTTTCTGTTAAGTTAACCTAAAACCATGATTAGGTTATATTAAGGAATTTTTGTTATATAAAAACTATTTTTGTTATTGTTTGGAGTAGGGAAAAAAACTTTGAATTGGTTTCTTTGAGTTTTCCCTTTTGATTTGGCTTTGATTGTTTTGTTGTGTTATGTTATTTTTGTTATCTTGTGTGATACTCTTGCTTTGTGCTTATTGTGTTTTTGTTTGTCTCGGTAGAGTTTCCGGAGTGCGAAGCTTGCTACTACGACTCTTTAGCTTACGAGGATCATCAGCAAGGCAAGTTTTGATCATGTTATTTCTATACCTATGTTTTTGTGAATTAGTAGTTGTCACCACCCCACCATGAATGCAGTAGTGAAATCTTGAAGTAATTAAACTTGAGTAGTATCATGTCGAAGGATGAACCAATCACATTGTTACCATGACCCCGGACGTAGTAGTTATTTTGCTATGCTCGTGAGCGGGATTTGGTATGAGTGATATTCATAAGCAAGATGTGAGAGTCAATGATGATGATAACCCCATGAACTACAATGATCAAGATGGACTTCGGAAAATCACTACTTTGGGTGGAGGACGGTTGACGGGCACCTGGAGCACCCAAGGTGGCCGGGATGCATGGAGAAGCGCCATGACATCCTGCGGAAAGCTTCACCCAGCCACGAAGAGAAGGATGGATGCCCCATGACCGGAAGCTTACGTGCAGCCGCAAGCCATTATGGGCTCTGGCTGGGTTGACCCTAAGTAGTGACTGGCTGGGCGGTACTACCGTAAGTAGACGAATCGGTAGGATTGGATGGGTACCGGCGGTGGCGGAAGAACTCTTTGGAAGACCCTGTTTCCTTCGGCCCCGTCTTCAAACACCATGAAGTGCGAAGACTCTAAAGGAGGGAATGATTCTTGCGGGAAAGTCGCAAACCTCTGCAGAGAGTTATAACCTAATCGATTAGCCGTGTCCCGATTCACGGACATTTGAGCCTCTGGACCTTGGAAGTATTCGGATATCTCAACACTAAAACTAATGAATTAATTTGAGGGTTTATGACTTAATAATTGGGAGCGAGATATTGGTTGGCGGAACCATCTCAATAACTACCAACAATTTGTAGTAATTTGCAAATAAGTCCATGTAGTAGGATAAAATTGGCTTTACGCAAAATGATTGAAACTTAGAGCTCCACAGCCAAATGCATATAGTGTAGTAACTTTATTATTGTTATTCTTCATGACTTGCCACTTATTCCAAAAGCTGACCTACATGGCTGCAACGTATTATGTTGCGTAGATATATTCGATCGGGGAGTGAGGCTACGCTCCGCGCTTGGCGATTGCCCTTTGGAGTCGGATGGACTCGCTTTACCTCGACGCTTCCGCAGCATTAGTAGTTTATTTCTCATGAGTTGGCCTTGAGCCGAATTTATTCCCTTGTAATAAAGACTCTATATGAGAATCGTGTAATAAAATTCAGGTGTGATTGAACTTTGATTACTTTATCGATGTCTTTGTGAGTACCGGCATGATCTTGGGATGGTATGCATACGGAGACTTGATCGATGTTGGGTCAGGTCGCCATGTAGATGGTATCGAGCACACGCCTGACCGTAGGATCGTAACCCCTAGAATCGGAAAGCCATAAGCGAGAGACCATTTACTTTGAACCCCTTTTCATTCTATAATTCTTCCCTGTTCAATTCGACTCTTCTCCCTTTGCAACATTCTAGATGGCCGCCGAGTTCACCCCAGTTTTGCTACCGGAGTTCTGCCAGCCGATGAGGCGATGCCCTTTGGAAGAAAGCTGGTCCAGATGGTGAAGCAGCTGAAGATAGCTCTACCCTCAATCACCGGAAACCCACTAATGCACTTCCGCGGACACCCGCTCTGAGATTGAGGTGCATATCCCAGGAGGACCTTTGGAGGACACACGGAGCCTATCAACTTTGAGTTCACCGAGTTCAACTGGATCATCGGAAGGGACGTGGCGATCTATCGAGCACTTGGACATCTCCGAGAGGAGTACTGAGGCCGAGCTCGATCACTCGAGACCTCGCCATGGTTTCTCGCAGGGCAAGGAATGGAGATATCATCCGTACCATTGAGGACGATTCCACTCTCTCTTACATCCGGGACTTGGAGTGTCTTCTCAGAAACGGGAGATTCAGACTTCGCCGTAACTCGAAGACACACTGAAGCTTTGTTCCGCGAATCGAATCGGAGGAGAAGGCACGCGAGACTTCCTTGGCCATGAGGAAGAAATCACGGACTTCATGGAGATAGTCGACGACCTGAAGATGAAGCTTGCCGCGATTGAGGAGAAGATGGACTTGGGAGAGGACCTTTACCCGAGTGGAGACGAAGCACCCTCGTGAGCAATGATCGAGGATTTCAAGGGAGTACAACTGAAGGAAACCCCAAGAGGAGGCGCCACTGATGAAGACTTTTTAGTCGACCACCATGTTATCTTTTACTTTTTCGTCGATCAGTTAGGCCGATGTTTTTCCTTCGATTAGTCATGAGCTTTTGTAATCGAGTTTGAACCATGTTTGAGTGGAATGAATAAATGATTGGTGTGTTATGATTGTGCATTCATGTGGGTAGTGTTATTCCTTATAGACCATTGTTCTATTCTAATTTTCTCACCCACTCCAAAAACACCAGATGCCTCCGAGGCGTGACCTTTGGTTTCCCGCCGAGCTCACCCACCGCTCCAAAGCAGCAGAATGCACCGATGCAACTCCTTATTCGTAATCGAACAACACCGCCAACAATCCACCACCACCACCCACCGTGGACAACTTGACTCGATTTACGAGGTTGAATCCGCCAGTGTTCTCTAGTAGCACTGAGCCAATTGTGGCTGATGATTGGCTCCGCAAAATCGGAAGGGAGCTAGTCACCGTTGGATGCACTGATGCTGAGAAGGTGCGCTTTGTCGCGCATCAACTGGATGGACCTGCAGCTTCTTGGTGGGAGAACTACACTGCCACTTTTCCCATGGGTGGCATCACATGGGACCAATTCCAAAGAGCCTTCGCCGCTCATGTCTCACTGGAGCCATGAGTCCGAAGAAGCGTGAGTTCCGCAACTTACGCCAGGGAATCGTCTTGTGCACAAAGACGTGGATGAATTCAACAAGCTCGCTTCGCTATGCCCCCGATGATGTGGCCACAGACGCCGCCAAGCAGTGAGAAGTTCCTTGAGGACTCAATGATGAACCGAGCATGCAGCTTATTGTGGCTACTTTCAACAACTACCAGGAGCTGGTAGACAAGGCCACCATTCTGGAAGGCAAGCAGCAGAGATAGAAGCCGCATAGCGGAAGTACAGCCTGGGGAAGCACAACTCGGGAGCTCGTGAAGCCCGCTATGCACCGTGCTCGGGAGGGCACACCCATCATAACCATGGAGGTCATAATCATGGAGGAAATGGGAACAACCGCAGCCAGGACAACAAGTCAGGCCATGGCAATGGCAATGGAAATGGTAATGGCAATCAGCACCGTTCTGCCCGGCTCCAAGGATCTGAGCCACATCACCGCTTCAAGTGCCGAAGACAGGCACTACGCCACCGACTGCCCGGAGGCCAAGCGGAGGAATGGTAATGGCAATGGAGGCTCAGCCAAGAAGCCCAATCCGTTCCCTCGTGCTCGGGTGAACCACATCGGCGTGGAGGACGTCTATGATCAGCCGTACAATCGTGGTTGGTAAGTTTTATTGAATTCACGTTCAGTTTTGGTTCTCTTTGATTACGGTGCAACGCATTCATTTCATATCAAGGGTAGCTGTGGATAAATGCGGATTGCGCACTAGAACCCTTAGAAGCCCCCTTCGCGTCGGCCCGCAGGAGGAGAAATGATGGCGGCGTGAGGGTCATCATGCAACCCTCAACATCGGGAACCACAAATTTCCCGTGGGCCTCATAGTGTTGGAAACCCAGACCTTGGATGAATCAAGAGGTTTGGAGTCAAGGGAAAGTTAGCACCCCGATTCATTGGCCCATACAAAATCCTCGAACGTCGTGGAGAAGTTGCATACAAGCTGGAATTGCCGGAAGGATTGTCCGGAGTTCATGATGTTTTCCATGTTTCTCAGCTAAAGAAGTGTCATGCCGACATGGCCGATGTTCCGTTGAGAGACACAGTGCCCCTAGAGGCCATACATCTTGACAGTGATTTGACTTACAAGGAGAAACCCGTCCGAATTCTCGAGACTGCAAGCAGAGTCACCCGCCGCAATGTCATCAAGTTTTGCAAGGTCTTTGTGGAGTCACCACACCGAGGAAGAAGCCACCTGGGAACGCGAGGAAGATCTTCGTCGCGACCATCCGCACCTATTTGCTAGCCAACCCGAATCTCGAGGGCGAGAGTCATCTTAAGGTGGGTAGGTTTGTAACATCCCAAATTTCCTATTTGGAATGTTTTACAATTATAGATAAGCATCCTATGCATTCTGTTTGTATTTGATTGTCATTTGAAGTTTCAGAGCAAGTTGAGTTTGAATTTGAATTTCAAACTTTGGCATGTGGGAAACAATTCAAAAACCAAGCCCTGATAAATACTTGATCAAAAGTATGAGAGGAGCAAACATGACACTCCAAAAATATCGGAGGAAACAATGCCAAAAGATTTGGATTCAAATCTGAAATTTATTTGAATTTGAAAAAAATAGATTTTTATGAAGTTTGGATTTTGCCTTTGGAAAAATGTTCAAATGAAAGGGAATATTCCCCTGATCATTTTGGTATATATATACCCTATATAAAATATTTACAGATATTGTTTTATTTCTGTTTTTGTTTTATTTAAAAAAATAAAGAAAAACCCCCCCGGCGCCCAGCTAAACCACCCAGGCCCGGCCAGTGCCGCACCCTCCCTTTGGCCCGGCCAATGTCTTGGCCAGCCCGACCAGGCGACCAGCCAGTGCCCAGCCTCGCCCCTCGCCCGAAAACCCTCCGTCTCGGCCACCCGCTCGACCCGCCCCTCCCTCTCTCTCTCTGACCCGTGGGGCCCCCCCTCTTCTTCCCCCCCGCCCGCCTTGTGACCTCATGAGATCGACCGGATCCGAAGGATCCAGGATCCCCGATCGCCCGATCGACCCAAGCAAGGCCCGACCCCAGTGCTATAAAAGCCGAGCTCGCCGCACCCATTCCCCGAGACCTTGCCGCACCTCTCCCTCCCGCTCGACGTCGCCGGAGCCCGAAGCTCGCCCCGCCGCCATAGTCACCGCCGTCGCCACCCTAGTCCACCCCGACCACCCCCGACCCCACCGAACCACCCCCCGTGCTCCCCGCGTCCTCCCGACGAGTCGCTGAGCTTCGCCCGGCCTTGGGACGCCTGACGCACTTTCGCCGCCGCCGCCGCCGTCGCCGGAGTCCGGTAAGTCACCGGCATCCCCCTCCACCGTTCGATCCTAGATCTAGGGCTAGGATTAGACACCCCGAAGGGTTAGGTTTTAGTTAGAAAACCGGCCGGTCCGATCGGTTTAGTTTTTAGTTTAGGTTTTATTTTTAGGCCCGGTTCGTGTTTAGTAAACCCTAGAGCCCGTTAGGCTATCTAACGCACAGGGCACAGTATAGGCCCATTAGGCCTTTTTCCTTTATTTTGATTTTCTGTTTTAGCGAATAGTTTCAATTTTCAAAATGTATATCTTTTATTCTGCTTAATATTTTTGAGTGATTCATTTTTTGTTGGATTGCAAATTTTATGTAGTTTCAGAAAAATATATATTTAGCTATGTTAAAATAATTAAAATGCTTTAATATTGTTTTAGCCAGAATAGCAAATCTGCTATAACTTTAGTTAGAAACATTATTTTGCATGATTCTTTTTGTCACCACTTTATTTTGACTTTGCCAAACCCTAGAAATTAACTTTGGTATTTTAGGATTAATAAATAATTAGTTTTAGACAGAATCCTATTAATCCTAATTAATTAACTAGTTCCTGTTTTCCTAATTAATTAATTAGTAAATTAATTTATTTTTAACTTGTGATTAGTTATTCTAGGTTAGTTTCTGTCACTCCATTAGATGAACTTTTATTTATAATTAATAAAAGTTTTAAATTAATTTTCTTAATAGAAATTTGATTAGGCCTAAAATGAGTTTTATAATAGCTATTTAATTAATTCTTTTTGCACCTAGTTGCTTAGTGAATCCTTTTCTGTTAAGTTAACCTAAAACCATGATTAGGTTATATTAAGGAATTTTTGTTATATAAAAACTATTTTTGTTATTGTTTGGAGTAGGGAAAAAAACTTTGAATTGGTTTCTTTGAGTTTTCCCTTTTGATTTGGCTTTGATTGTTTTGTTGTGTTATGTTATTTTTGTTATCTTGTGTGATCCTCTTGCTTTGTGCTTATTGTGTTATTGTTTGTCTCGGTAGAGTTTCCGGAGTCTTAAGCTTGCTACTACGACTCTTTAGCTTACGAGGATCATCGGCCAAGGCAAGTTTTGATCATGTTATTTCTATACCTATGTTTTTGTGCATTAGTAGTTGTCACCACCCCACCATGCATGCAGTAGTGAAATCTTGAAGTCATTAAACTTGAGTAGTATCATGTGGTAGGATGAACCAATCCCCTTGTTACCATGACCCCGGGACGTAGTAGTTATTTTGCTATGCTCGTAGACGGGATTTGGTATGAGTGATATTCATAAGCAAGATGTGAGAGTCAATGATGATGATAACCCCATGAACTACAATGATCAAGATGGACTTGAAAATCACTCTTTGGGTGGAGGACGGTTGACGGGCACCTGGAGCACCCAGTGGTGGCGGGATGCATGGAGAAGCGCCATGACATCCTGCGGAAAGCTTCACCCAGCCACGAAGAGAAGGATGGATGCCCCATGACCGGAAGCTTACCTGTGCAGCCGCAAGCCATTATGGGCTCTGGCTGGGTTGACCCTAGTAGTAGTGACGCTGGGCGGTACTACGAAAAGTAGACGAACGGTAGGATTGGATGGAGTACAAAGGGCTGTAACAACTCTTTGGAAGACCCTGTTTCTTCGTCCGTCTTCAAACACCATGAAGTGCGAAGACTCTAAAGGAGGGAATGATTCTTGCGGGAAAGTGCGCAAACCTCTGCAGAGAGTTATAACCTAATCGATTAGCCGTGTCCCGATTCACGGACATTTGAGCCTCTGGACCTTGGAAGTATTCGGATATCTCAACACTAAAACTAATGAATTAATTTGAGGGTTTATGACTTAATAATTGGGAACGAGATATTGGTTGGCGGAACCATCTCAATAACTACCAACAATTTGTAGTAATTTGCAAATAAGTCCACTGTAGTAGGATAAAATTGGCTTTACGCAAAATGATTGAAACTTAGAGCTCCACAGCCAAATGCATATAGTGTAGTAACTTTATTATTGTTATTCTTCATGACTTGCCAGCTTATTCCAAAAGCTGACCTACATGGCTGCAACGTATTATGTTGCAGAGATATATTCCGATCAGGAGTGAGGCTACGCTCCGCGCTTGGCGATTGCCCTTTGGAGTCGGATGGACTCGCTTTACCTCGTCGCTTCCGCAGCATTAGTAGTTTATTTCTCATGAGTTGGCCTTGAGCCGAATTTATTCCCTTGTAATAAAGACTCTATATGAGAATCGTGTAATAAAATTCAGGTGTGATTGAACTTTGATTACTTTATCGATGTACTGTGAGTACCAGCATGATCTTGGGATGGTACAGACACAGAGACTTGACCGATGTTGGGTCAGGTCGCTACATTTCTGAAGCATGATGAGGGGGAAAACTTTAAGGGGGCACATGTTTTTCGCAAAGGTTGGCTGATGTTTATTGGAATCCCTTTAGACTACCGCACCCCCGAGTACATCTCACAGGTGGTAGGCACTTTCGGGAAGTTTATTTCATGGGACAGTGAGGATCCTTATCTTGTTCGTACATTGGTGGAGGCTAGTTTTCCAGATACGCCTTTGGTTCCACGTGATGTTGTTTTTGGAGATTATGCAGAGTGGAGAGGTGCCCAATTTTCTTGGACTGCTGCCTGCTATGTTCTTGGTGTGGATTTTGCAGACCAGATGCCAAATGATGAGGACACAATGCCTCTAGACGGGAACCCCATCCACTGCCTGGAAATCTTGTACCGGATAATCTACAGTTTGTGTTGCCTCCATACCCAATGTTGGGTTGGAACAATGCTTCGGTTGCTCCCCCCCACCACCAGCGAATGATGCTCCTGGTTGGGGTAATGCCGTGTGGGGAGACGATGCTGAAGATGTCCAGGCCCCGCAACCGTCTGCTCCCGAACACGATCAGATATCTATTGTGATTGATCAGCCGGACGGCTCTTTTTCTGTGGATCAACAGGACCATGACATTGAACCCCAGCAGCAGTTGAATGTGCATCTGCCAGATCAACAACTTCTTCCACCGGAGCAACCTATCATCGAGGAGAACTTGTTTGCAATTGTGCCCTATCAACCTCCTGTAATTCAGCACCATGAGATCTTTATAGGAATGTCCCGCATTGTGGCTAGGCCCCCTCTTCCTCCGGAGATGATCTAGAAGAGATCTTTTCATAATCTGATGTTTGATTTTTCAGTTATGGAAGTGCCAATATCCATCGTCTACAAACCAATGGGCACAATTGTTTATTCCAAGCGGTCTTGGTCCATAGCCTTCGATGAATCAAGGATGATGTCTTTGCTGACTTCCTCTTTGCCCAATGCTGTTTCTGCAAGAAAATCTGTGATGATAAAGTGCCCTGTGGCCAGAGCCCTGTTTGAGGAATTGCCTGTTGCTTTGGTTTCACCTACTGTTATTGATGAGGTTACATCAGATTTTCCTTCTGTTCCTGCCTCACCTCAGCTTTCTCCATCGCCTATGGTTTTCTCTGTGGAACAAACAGTTGGGAGGAAGCAGAAAGGAAAAAAGACGATGCATGTGGTTGACACGTCACTTTGACGTTGCACTAGGGGCACGGCAAAGTTGGATGGCTTAAAAAATGTGGTGCTCGAGCAGCTCTCGCTTCAACCATCTAAGAAGCGTCGTCGCGCAAAGCACATGGCAGACAAGGCCCAGCCCACTTCTGATGGTGTCCCTGAAGACAAACACTCTACTGAACCTCCGCATACCCCCATTCATGTGCTGCAGGCTGTGGGCGCGGAGCTGGAGATTGATCTTTCCCTGCTAACGGTGAACATGCTTATGGCTAGTCTACAGGAGGACTCATCTTCGTCTTCAGTTTAATGTTTATGCTAGCTTCTTTGTTTTGGCCTGGAGTGCCAGTTATGCTTGTTTATCTTAGTGTCGAACTGGGTATTGTTTGGGATGTGGAAAGCTATGGCACTGAACATTGTTGTCTTTTGGGTGGCATGGCACTATGTGCAATGCTGAGTTTGCTCTACTTTCCTTTGGTTATTTATGAATCGTGTGTCAACGTGTAGTTGGAAAGTTTTATGTTGGAATGTGCGTGGTATGAATTCTGATACTCGACAGCAATCTGTCAGGGAGAAAGTGATTGAAAGTCAGTGTGCTATCATTTGTCTCCAGGAGACTAAACTCACATCTTGCTCACGTGCAACTATCAAATTTGTTTGTCCTTTTGGCTTTGATCAATTTGTTGGGTCTCCCTCGAGAGGTGCTTTGGGGGGTTTATTAACTGCGTGGCGTTCTGACATGTTTCGTTGTACTCTTCTCGAAGTTAAGCCTTATGCCATTGTTATGCATTTTACATATGTTCATAACATTGAGGAATGGTTTCTTGTGAACGTTTATGGCCCCTGTCAGGGCGAGTTACGAGATGAGTTTGTTTCATAGATTTACAACTTGGATATTGACCCAGAACAGAAGTGGATGTTGATGGGAGATTTTAACTTCATTCGATCTCTTGACAATAGGAACCTCCCAGGAGGTGATATCAACGATATGTTTATCTTCAATGAAATTATTGGCCACTTGGGACTCTTGGAGCTTCCTTTAAAAGGGATAAAATTTACGTGGTCTAATATGCAGGACTCACCACTCCTGGAACAGCTTGATTGGGTTTTTACTTCGGGCAGTTGGATTAATTTATACCCAATGACGCAAGTGACTCATCTTGCTAAAACTACGTCGGATCATGTGCCATGCTTGATTTCTATCAGCACATCAATTCCAAAGGCGCATATTTTTAGGTTTGAAAATTATTGGGTACACCAGCCGGGTTTCATGGATTGTGTGCAGGAAGTTTGGGCTCGTCCCTCACATAAAATGCATATTTTAGCAATCATTGTTGATAAACTAAAGGCCCTACGATTTGCTTTAAAGAAATGGCAGAAAGGTTTATCACACATTAAAGGGTTAATTGAGAAATGCAATTGGGTCTCTTTGCTTGGATAATCTGGAGGACATGAGGATTCTGTCCACACCTGAGAGCTACTTCAGGAAGATTACTAAATTGCATCATGAGCATCTCCTGCACCTGCAATATCTTTACTGGAGGAAGAGATGTACCATCAGGTATATCAAAGTGGGAGAGGAAAATTCCAAGTTCTTTCAGTCCATGGCAACTGATTGGTACAGAAAGAAGTCTATTGCTAGCATGTTGTTGTCTGATGGCACTGTCACTTCTGACCATGAGGAAATGGCCAAGGAGTTCTTATCTTCCTTCAAAAGCAGAATGGGTACTGTTATGCCCATAATCTTGGATGAGCATATCTTATCTTTAATACCTTTTGTCCATGGCCTGGAAGTGCTCACTAAACCTTTTGAGCTGAAGGAGATTGAGCAGGTTATTAAAGATTTGCCCATTGATAAGGCACCTGGGCCTGATGGTTTCAATGGGCTCTTTCTGAAAAAATGTTGGCACATAATCGCTCCTGATTTTATTAGGCTGGTTCATGAGTTTCATGCAGGAAAAGCTCTACTGGAGAATCTAAATGATGCTTTCGTCACTCTGATCCCAAACAAGCAGACTCCGGCGAGTGTGGGGAATTTTAGGCCTATTTCACTCACTAGTGTTGGCCTAAAATTTCTTACAAAGCTTACTGCTAACCGTTTTCAGGAGGAGATCACCAAATGTGTGCATAAAAATCAGTATGGTTTCATAAAATCAAGAACAATCCAGGATTATCTTGCTTGGACTTTTGAGTATATACATCAGTGCAATCAGTTTAAACAACCCATCCTTTTTCTCAATTTGGATTTTGAAAAGGCTTTTGATTCTATTCAATATGAGGCAATCATCAGGATTGTTGTTGCAAAGGGCTTTGATAATAGATGGATGTCGGTGGGAAACGACATCTATGGGATCACAAGAATCCCTACTACGGTTGCGGGGCGCGAGATCATGAGAAGAGCGGGACTAATAAACAGCACAAGGGGAATTAACCCAGGTTCGGGCTGCAAAGATGCGTAAAACCCTACAGTCCTGCTTTGGTGGATGTATTAATGTTCTTGAGTTCTCGAACTAGCTCTGGGTGCTGCCATGTTCGAAAGAGCCGAATCCTTTTCCTGTGTGCCATGGGCCTCCTTTTATAGGCGAAAGGGGCTGCCACAATGGCACACAGGAGGTGGAAAGTGCTACAGTGTTGCGAGCTTATCGCTGGTATTACAAGACAAGGTGCATTTAATGCGAGGCTTAGGTGTCCCTTCACTTTATCGGGGATGGGGGCGAGGCACGTCCCGTCCATCGCCGCTCCTCCTTGCTTTCACACGCGCCCTAGCCAGCGACGCATGTGGTGCCATGTAGGCAGGCAGGCAGCTGAGGTGGCGCGGTGGTGGAGCCTCCACGAAGGGCCGCATGCTGCCACACAGGTGCCTTCCCAGCTGGTTGGTTGGGCAGCTGCATGTGAACGGCGGCGGAGACTTGGCTGGTGTGGGCCTGGCAACGGCCCTGCTGGCGCTCTTGGCGAGGGTCTTGCCGGGTGGCTCAGCAAGGGTCTTGCCGGGTGGCCCAGCAAGGGTCTTGCCGTGGAGCGCTGTTGTCCCCCGCAAGGACCTTGCCGGGGGTCTTGTGGGCTTCCTCGGCAAGAACCCTGCCGAGGGTTGTTGCCTTCCAATCCTCATCTGATCTTGAATATTCTTTGTCTTCACAAAGATCTGCATGCCACCACGGAGGTGCTTCCCGAGCCCTATCCCAATGTGTTTGTTTTAGTGTTGGTGGGCTCGAAGGTGGCTGGCTTCGTTGGTGTGGGTGACCTGCCTCAGCAAAGGGTCTTGCCGGGGCCGCTGAGGCTGCCCCGGCAAGGGTCCTTGCCCGGGAAACCCACTTTATCCATCCGATCTCTGTAGCCTTGGTCCTTGTCACTGCTTTGTTTGTCTTGTGCCTTCGGCTTCCCTCCAGCTTCCCTCTCATGCCCTGTAATGCGTGGCCTTGGCGGGTGGCTCTGACTGCCCGTGCACAAGTATAGGGGTCAAAAGCAGAGCCCCTACTTTTGTACAACGACGGGAGCCCCCGGGCCTGGGCCATACATAAGCGCAGCACGTTGTTGGGCCAGGCCCAGAACGGTGCGCGGGCAGGTGGGGCAGATTTTTACCATGGTAACTGTTCCGTCCGCTGTGCTTCCCCCACGATCTGCGTCGAATGCGTGATCTGGGGTCGTGCGGGTGTGGGTGACCGAAGCATGCTGGCGTGATCTTGTGGTGGACAGTAGAGAGGCGGCTTGCATGTCTCTTCGAGACCACAGGGCCGCTGTTCATTTACTGCCCTTATTCGGGAACCACCTCCCCACGCGTCCCATTGCGCCCGTTCCTTGCGCCATGTTCACTGCATGCATGATGCAGAGTGAATGACAGGCGCGCGGGATACAGGAAGTCACGCGCGTGTGGGTCGATTCCCATGCGCCTTTAATTGAGCGGGGAGGGCGGTCGATGGCCCCACCCGTGGTCACTTCAACAGGTCGGATTAGTCGAGAAGGGCGGCCGGGCCTCGCCCTCGCCTCTCAACCCTCCGTCATCTGCTTCTCCCCATTCTTGCTTTCTCCTTCCTCCTGTGGCAAGGGGGCGTGGCGACACTTCATCGATGGCGGCGAGGGTCTCTGCTTGTCAGCTTGTTGCTCCCTTCCAAGAGCCTGCGGCGACGGTGAAGCCGGCCGCGAGGGGAAGAGGGAGAGGGGGGGCCGAGGTCGCCGTGGCGCTCGGGGGAGAGGAGAACGGGGCGGTGCATCAGCCTCGCCCCCGCCAGCAGTTCTTCCCCCTATGGAGGGCCACGTCGGAGAACCCCCTTATGAATTCTTCGTCAGGCTGCGCCGGCCGGCGCGCCGTCGTCTCCGTCTCCCGACCCCGTTTGCTCAGGCCATGGAGCTGGATCCACCACAGGCGTTGCGCCTGCATATGAGGGGTTGTGGGAACAGCGCCATATGGGCCGATGTCGAGTTTCCCGCCCCTCACGTCATTTATCTCCAACGAGGGTGGAAGACCTTCGCCCACGTCCACAGCCTGACGCTAGGGCTCGTTCTTCTCTTCCAGTTGATGGAGGACGGCCTGCTCTCCGTCAAGGTTTTTGGAGACCTTGGCACTCGTCTAAAGTGCTGCGTGGAGAGCTCCTCCGATGATGAAGATTCCTCCTCGAGTGAGAGTGACGAGGAGGACAGCGGCAACAACGACGAGGGTAGCGGGCGGCAGGATGACGAGTCCGACTAGGCGTCGGGCGCATCGCTCTAGGGGGGGGGCACCGACGACTCCGTCAGCCACGTCGCCGGCTCCTTGAACTTCTCGGGGTCGCCTCCTTGGGCGGCTGGCGTTGGGAGGCTGTGGAAGAGGGCGGGCAACAAGGCTGTCAAGTTGGAGTATGCGGGCACCAACGCCTTCGTAGCGTATTGAAGGTCCTGCCGCCTCGTCTTCTAGCTCTTCTACTGTCATCATCATCACCAGCCTCCCTTCGGGGTGGCCACCGGGATGTTCTCCTGGTGCCTTCTGTTGCTCGTACCTTGCCTAGGCGCCCCTGTTGCCCTTTTGCCTTCTTGCTCCGTTTCCTGAGGGGAGGGACAAGAAAGGGATCACGGGCACCTTATCTCTTTTTAGTCTTATAAGCCTTCGGGCCTTTGTTAGATTTAGAACTTGTAATCCCCATGTTCATGTTTTTCATTTCGTATGAACTGTACCTGTATAGGATGTTTTTAATGAAAAAGAGATGTTTGTCGGGTTTTTCGTTCGCGGGGGAAACCCACGAGAAGGAACAAATCCTTGTTACTATCTAAGGTAAACGCGTTTCGCCCGGCAACAGGCCCTGCCGTCCCCCCATTTTGCTCGACCTTTCTAACGCTCTTGGCGGAGGCAGGGATGAGATGGGTTTAGGCTCCACGTTCGATTCCCTTGTTGCCGCGACTACGACCAACTTCGGACCTAGGAGATAATCCTTGGGTGCGGAAGAGGGAAGCACGGTAGCCTAGAGATTAAACGAGGTTTCACATATCCCATTCCATAACGAAATGTATGATAGAGGATAAATGACTTATCTGGAACTGTAGCCCCCAGCAACCATGGCTTGCCGTGGACGGATCCTTGCATTTGTAGCCCCCGGCAACTTTGGCTTGCCAGGGTCAGGGCACCGGTCTGTTCCTTTCTTCCAAACAGCTCGGCAGAAATGCTTATGTGTCCTACAAACCAAAGAGGACAGGGAAGAAACAGAGAGATGCACACTCGACCTCTAAGCTAGGGGTTAGCCGCTGCTAAGCACTATCAACCCTAACCGAGGAGGAGACTCAACCTAGCATGCATGCTATAACTTAGGGCACCAGCGCTTCGTTTATTAGTGCTCAGGGTCTGCGCCTGGCTTTGTACAAAGGGTTACATGCCTTGCCGGCAAGGCTTGTACAAAAGGGTGGCTTGCCGGGAGGCCCGGCAGCCGCACCTTATGGGTAAAACTTGCGAAGATACTCAACGTTCCAGGAGTTGCTCACTGGAATGGCATCTTCGGTCTCCAGGCGGGCTGCGCTGGGCTCGGTGTCTCGTTTTACTCGATAAGGGCTTTCCCACTTAGGCGTCAACTTGTTGGAATTCTTGGCCGACTGAACGTGCCGAAGAACAAGGTCGCCTTCCTCAAAGCTTCGGGCATGAACCTTGCGGCTATGGTAGCGGCGCAAGGCTTGCTGGTAGCATGCTGCTCTCACAGCCGCCCGGAGACGATCTTCCTCAAGGAGCGTTGCGTCATCCTGTCGCAGTCGCTCTTGCTCAAGCTCATCATAAGCGAGCACTCGAGGTGACCCGTATATGAGTTCCATGGGGAGAACTACTTCTGCCCCATAAACTAGGGCAAAGGGTGTCTGACAGGTGGCTCGATTTGGCGTCGTCCTGATTGACCAAAGAATCGCTGGCAACTCATCAATCCAGCGCCTTCCACTCTTGTGCAGCCTGTCGAAAGTCTTCGTGCTTAAGCCTCGCAGAACTTCAGCATTTGCTCTCTCCGCTTGGCCGTTGCTCTGTGGGTATGCCACGGAAGCAAAACAGACCTTGTTGCCGAGATCCTCAATGTACTGCATGAAGGCATGGCTTGTGAACTGTATGCCGTTGTCGGTGATGATCCTATTGGGCACCCCAAAACGGCAAACTAGTCCCTTGAAGAACTTGATGGCTGACTGCGTCGTTACCTTCCTCACTGCTTCCACCTCTGGCCACTTTGTGAACTTTGTCGATTGCAACGTACAAGTACTCAAAGCCCCCGACGGCACGAGGGAAGGGGCCCAATATGTCGAGCCCCCAGACCGAGAAGGGCCAGGAGAGAGGGATGGTTTGAAGGGCTTGAGCTGGTTGATGATGTTTCTTCAAATGGAACTTGCATGCTTCACACTTGGTTACTAGTGCCGTCGCATCCTGGAGGACGGTGGGCCAGAAGAAGCCTTGCCGGAAAGCCTTGTCGGCAAGGGCCCTTGACCCTATGTGGGAGCCACATATGCCTCCATGTATCTCCGCCAACAGCTCTAGTCC
This sequence comes from Aegilops bicornis, assembly GCA_021605145.1. NCBI lineage: Eukaryota > Viridiplantae > Streptophyta > Magnoliopsida > Poales > Poaceae > Aegilops > Aegilops bicornis. Next base: position 651,559,971 of record CM038674.1, read on the forward strand.
TTCCTCCACGGAGATGCACTTCAATTTCACCCCATTTGGTCTCCTTCTGTACAACATGCTGTCAATGAATTGATACAGAGCAGACCAGCGGGCTACTCTTTCCGCCTCTTCCTGCTCCTCAGGAAGCTCTCCTACTTGGAGGAATCGGACAGTGTGCTACGCCCATGCCGGAGCTTGTGGCTCGACGACAAGGACTAAAGGCACCTGTTCTGCCATGGGAGCGGCCGTCTCTACGGCCATGGACTTAGGCCCTACCGGAGTTGGCAGCCCCGCGGCAAAGCTGGCATCCGGGGCAGTATCTTCGCCAGCGGCCTTGGGAGGCTCAGAGGGGAAGTACTTGCCGGGGCCTAGCTTCCTCCGCTTGTTCTGCCCGGCTGATGGTTCGACGGATGGTTGAGTCAGCTGAAGCACAAAAGTACCTGGTTCCACAGGTAGCTTGAGGGCAGCGCACTTTGACAAGTAGTCGGTGATGTCGTTCTCCGTCCGAGGGACGTGCTTCGCTTGTATACCGTCAAAGCGCTCCTCCAGCTTTCTCACTTCATCCACGTAAGCTTCCATCAACGGGCTTTGGTAATCTTTGTTGATCTGCCTGACGACGAGTTGCGAGTCGCCCCTGACGATGAGCTTTTTGACTTCGACGTCCGCCGCGATCCTGAGACCGACAAGAAAACCTTCATACTCGGTAGTGTTGTTGGTGGACATCTCCCGGGGAAAGCGCATTTGGACGACGTACTTGAGGTGCTCTCCGGTGGGTGCGACAAGCAGCACACCAGCACCGGCGCCTTGCAGCGAAAAGGCCCCATCAAAGTACATGATCCAGTTGCGGCTCGTTTCCTTGCCAGGGAGAGTGGTCTCCTATACCTCTTCGTCAGGTGTCGAGGTCCATTCTGCAACAAACTCCGCCAAGACTCTGGTCTGAATCGTCGAGGTACTTTCAAACTTTAGACCAAAACTTGACAACTCCAGGGCCCATTCCATGATCCTCCCGTTGCATCTGGGTTATGCAGTATCCGTTGCAACGGGAGGCGGGTAACCACGGTGATCTCGTGCGCTTGGAATTAATGGCGCAGCTTCCTCGAGGCCATAAGGAGGCCGAAGAGCAATTTTTACACACCTGAGTACCTCTACTTGGCTCCCTGTAAAAGGGAGCTGATGAAGTAAACCGGGTGCTGCACCATCTTCTTCCTTTGCGCCTCTTCACCCGGCCGTGCGGGCCCTGCCGCACCGACGCCAGCTGATGACCCACAGGTGTAGGGGATCAATCATAGTCCTTTCGATAAGTAAGAGTGTCGAACCCAACGAGGAGCAGAAGGAAATGATAAGTGGTTTTCAGTAAGGTTTTCTCTACAAGCACTGAAATTGTGGTGATAGATAGTTTTGTGATAAGATAAATGATAACGAGTAACAAGTATATAAAGTAAATAAATTGCAGCAAGGTGGCCCAATCCTTTATGTAGCAAAGGATAAGCCTGCACAATTTCTAATAATGAGAAAGGAGTTCCCGAGGACACATGAGAATTATCGTCAAGCTAGTTTTCATCACGTTCATATGATTCGCGTTCGGTACTGTGATAATTTGATATGTGGGTGGACTGGTACTTGGGTACTGCCCTTAGTTGGACAAGCATCCCACTTATGAATAACCCCTATTGCAAGCATCCACAACTACAAAAGAAGTATTAAGGTAAACCTAACCACATCATTAAACATATGGATCAATATCAGCCCCTAACGAAGCAACGCATAAACTAGGGTTTAAGCTTCTGTCACTCTAGCAACCCATCATCTACTTATTACTTCCCCATGCCTTCTTCTAGGCCCAAATAATGGTGAAGTGTCATGTAGTTGATGTTCACATAACACCACTAGCGGAAAAGACAACATACATCTCATCAAAATATCGAACGAATACCAAATTCACATGACTACTAATAGCAAGACTTCACCCATGTCCTCAGGAACAAACGTAACTACTCACAAAGCATATTCATGTTCATAATCAAAGGAGTAATAATATACATAAAGGATCTGAACATATGATCTTCCACCAAGTAAACCAATTAGCATCAACTACAACGAGTAATCAACATTACTAGCAACCCACAGGTACCAATTTGTGGTTTTGATACAAGATTGGATACAAGAGATGAACTAGGGTTTTGAGAGGAGATGGTGCTGGTGAAGATGTTGATGGAGATTGACCCTCCCGATGAGAGGATCGTTGGTGATGACGTTAGTGATGATTTCCCTCCCGAGGGAAGTGTCCCCTGAGAACAGCTCCGCCAGAGCCCTAGATTGATTCCGCCAAGGTTCCGCCTGGCGGCGGAGTTTCGTCCGTAAGATTGCCCATGATTTTTTCCAGGTAAGAGCCTTGATATAGCGTAAGATGGACACCGGAGGCCCACCAGGCCCAGAGATAGGGGCGCCTATGGGGGGGCGCCTTCTCTCTCCGGACAGGGTGTGGGCCCTGGTGTATTTCTTTCGCTCATAAATTCTTATTAAATCCAAAAAGATGTTTCGTGGAGTTTCAGGACTTTTGGAGTTGTGCAGAATAGGTTTCCAACGTTTGCCCCTTTTCCGGCCTGTATTCCATTGTAAGATTCCCCCTCTTCATGGTAAACCTTGTAAAATAAGAGAGAATAGCCATAAGTATTGAGATATAATGTGTAATAACAGCCCATAATGCAATCAATATTTATATAAAAGCATGATGCAAAATGGACGTATCAACTCCCCCAAGCTTAGACCTCGGTCGTCCTCAAGCGGAAGCCGAAATTGAAAAATATGTCCACATGTTTAGAGACAGAGGTGACGATAAAAATAAAATACGGACATGAGGGCATCATGATCATTCTTATAACAGCAACATATATAGATTTTATCATATGATTTATTATGCTCAAGTAACAATCAATTCACAATGTCAAGTATGGTTCAAAAACTTCATTAGGAACTAATAAACTATAATCTCAGTCATTGAAGCAATTGGAATTTATCGTAACATCGAAAAGAGTCAACAATAGAGCTTTTCAGCAAGCTCACATACTCAACTATCTCGTAGTATTCTACAATTGCTAACACTCACGCAATACTTGTGGTTATGGAGTTTCAAATGACACCGAGAAAGATAGGGCTTATTGTATTGCCTCCCAACGTATTCACCTTTAGGTGATGTCAACAATAATAGCCCATGCTAACTTACATCCAATTGGATATATATATCATGATCTTTCAAACACGAAGAGCTTGCCAAAGGATAAAATGGAAAACGGAAAGGTGAGGATCACCTTGACTCAAGCATAAAGTAAAAACATAAAGTAAAAGATAGGCCCTTCGCAGAGGGAAGTAGAGGTTGTCATGCGCTTTTAGGGTTGGATACACAAAATCTTAATACGAAAGAACGTCACTTTATATTGCCCCTTGTATGTGGACCTTTATTATGCAGTCCGTCGCTTTTATTACTTCCACAACAAGATCGTACAAAGCTTATTTATTCCGCACTAATAAGTCATGCATATTTAGAGAGCAATTTTTTATTGCTTGCACCGATGAAAACTTACTTGAAGGATATTACTCAATCCATAGGTAGGTATGGTGGACTCTCATAGCAAAACTGGGTTTAAGGATATTTGGAAGCACAAGTAGTATCTCTACTTGGTGCAAGGAATTTGTCTAGCATGAGGGGGAAAGGCAAGCTCAACATGTTTGGAAGGTCAATGACAATATACTTTAACTGAGATGTCGGAAAACATAAACTATTATGCTGTCTTCCTTGTCCAGCGTCAACTCTTTTAGCATGTCATACTTAATGAGTGCTCCCAATTATAAAAAGGTGTCTAAGATGATATATTTGTATGTGAACCCCTCTTTCCTTATCACTTCCTATTAATTGCAACGATGACCAAAACTACGTTCATCAACTCTACACAATTTTTATGCCTCATACTTTCTATATGGGAAGTTATCACTATCCATAAGATCAATATGAACTCTTTTATTCTTTCTACTTTCTCAAGATCATAGCAACATAGCAAAGCCCTTGACTTAACACTAATCATTATTATAGATAGCTCACGGACTCGATTACAAAAGGAGATTACAAAGCAAAACTCGAAACTACTAGATATCAAAACTTCAATCTACTAGATCAAGACACTACTAAAAAGATCGAACTAAATAAAACAGTAAAGATAGGAGTGTGATGGTGATACGATACCGGGGCACCTCCCCCAAGCTTGGCAGTTGCCAAGGGGAGTTCCCATACCCATGTGATTATGTCCTCGGAGGTGGTGAACTAGGAGTTGTTGATGATGTAGGCTTGTTCCTCAATTTACGCATGAGTATAATATTTTGCTCCTTTAGGTCCTCGTTCTCCTACTCAAGGCTTAATACCTTTTTGCATAATTCCTGTTTATTTTTCTGCAAGAGACGAAAAGGGATAAACTCGATCTTTGGCTTCTTTGCTCTATCAAGGAGGCTTGACTTTTTAAACTCCACATGCATGTCCCCAGGCTGAGGTAATGGGGCTTCATCTTCGTTTGAACTAGTCTCCTCTTTTACTTTGGGCTCATAGTCTTCCTCTTCTTTAGAGGTCCAGCCATCATGCTCCAAGTCCCCGTAGACCTTGGGGTCTGCGAGGTAATCAGCCACATAGCTTTCCCCTTTCGAATCCTGGGACGACATATTGCTCTAAATCTGAAACATAAACAACTCGAAACAAAAACAGAGGATATTTGCGTGATACGGTGGTCAAAACCATTGGTAGTATATATAATGAATTTTTACCGGCCAAAATACGTAACGTGCAAGAAAACGGAGTCCGGGAGGCACACGAGGTGCCCACGAGATGGGGGCGCGCCAAAGAGGGGCGCGCCTCCACTCGTGGGAGCCTCGTGTCCCTTTCGGACTACTTCTTTCTTCCTAAAATTCTTAAATATTCCAAAACTGATAAAAATTGCCATTGGAGTTGTTTTGGAGTCGGTTTACTTACCGTACCACATACCTCTTCCTTTTCGGAGTCTAGAACGTTCTGGAAAGTGCCCCTTATGTATTCCTTAGGGGTTACGGTTTCAATAATATTAGTTTCAACATTGATAGGATTACCTGAAATATAATGTTTAATTCTTTGACTGTTTACCACCCTTGGACTTGTGCCTTCGAAGTTGTTGATTTTTATGGCACCAGAACGATAGACCTCCTCGATAACGTAAGGACCTTCCCATTTTGAGAGAAGTTTTCCTGCAAAAAATCTTAAATGAGAGTTGAATAATAATACATAGTCTCCTACGTTAAACTCACGCTTTTGTATCCTCTTATCATGCCAGCGTTTGACTTTTTCTTTGAATAGCTTGGCATTCTCATAGGCTTGGGTTCTCCATTCATCAAGTGAGCTAATATCAAACAACCTCTTCTCACCGGCAAGTTTGAAGTCATAGTTGAGCTCTTTAATAGCCCAATATGCCTTATGTTCAAGTTCAAGAGGTAAATGACACGCTTTTCCATAAACCATCTTATATGGAGACATACCCATAGGATTTTTGATTGTAGTTCTATAGGCCCATAATGCATCATCAAGTTTTTTGGACCAATTCTTTTATAGATCTATTCATAGTCTTTTGCAAAATTAATTTGAGCTCTCCATTGCTCAACTCTACTTGACAACTAGACTGCGGATGATAAGGAGATGCGGTTCTATGATTGACATCATACTTAGCAAGCATCTTACGGAAAGCACCATGAATAAAATGTGAACCACCATCAGTCATAAGATATCTAGGGACTCCAAACCTCGGAAAAATAACTTCTTTAAGCATTTTAATAGAAGTGTTATGATCAACACTACTAGTTGGAATAGCTTCTACCCACTTAGTAACGTAATCAACAGCAACTAAAATATGTGTATAACCATTAGAGGCAGGAAAAGGTCCCATATAATCAAAGCCCCAAACATCAAACGGTTCAAGAACAAGAGAGTAATTCATAGGCATTTCTTGAGGTCTACTAATGTTACCTATTCTTTGACATTCATCACAAGATAAGACAAACTTACGAGCATCTTTGAAGAGAGTAGGCCAATAAAAACCAGACTGTAGTACCTTGTGTGCAGTTCATTCTCCAGCGTGGTGTCCTTAACAGGATTCAAAGTGACACTTATGTAGGATTTGTTCCTGTTCATGCTCAGGCACACAACGTCTAATAACACCATCTACTCCTTCTTTATAAAGGTGTGGGTCATCCCAAAAGTAATGTCTTAAATCATAAAAGAACTTTTTCTTTTGTTGGTATGTGAAACTAGGAGGTATATATTTAGCAACAATGTAATTAGCATAATCAGCATACCAAGGAGCAGTACGATAAGCATTGACGACCGCTAATTGTTAATCAGGAAAGATATCATTAATAGGCAGTGGGTCATCAAGAACATTCTCTAACCTAGACAAGTTATCTCCTACGGGGTTCTTAGCTCCCTTTCTATCAATAATATGCAAGTCAAATTCTTGGAGCAAGAGAACCCATCTAATGAGTCTAGGCTTAGCATCTTTCTTTTACATAAGATATATAATAGCAGCATGATCAGTGTGAATAGTAACTTTAGAATCAACGATATAAGGTCTAAACTTATCACACGCAAACACAACTGCTAAGAATTCTTTTTCAGTAGTAGCATAATTTCTCTGGGCAGTATCAAGAGTCTTACTAGCATACTGGATAACATTCAATTTCTTATCAACTCTTTGCCCTAGAACATCACCTACAGCATAATCACTAGCATCGCACATAATTTCAAAAGGTAAATTCCAGTCAGGGGGCTGAATAATAGGTGCAGTGATCAAAGCTTTCTTAAGTATTTCAAATGCTTCTACACAATCATCATCAAATACGAAAGGAATATATTTTTGCAATAAATTAGTTAGAGGCCTAGATATTTTAGAAAAGTCCTTAATGCACCTCCTATAAAAACCGCCGTGACCAAGGAAACTTCTTATACCTTTTATGTCCTTGGGACATGGCATCTTTTCAATAGCATCAACTTTGGCTTTGTCAGCTTCAATACCTCTCTCGGAGATCTTATGCCCCAAGACAATGCCTTGATTAACCATAAAGTGACACTTTTCCCAATTCAGGACGAGACTAGTATCTTTGCATCTCTGCAAAACTCGATCAAGGTTGCTCAAACACTCATCAAAAGAGGATCCATAAACCGAGAAATCATCCATGAATACCTCACAAATATTTTCGCAAAAATCAGAGAATATAGCCATCATGCATCTTTGAAAGGTAGCAGGTGCATTACATAAACCAAAAGGCATACATCTATAAGAAAAAGTACCAAAAGGGCAAGTAAAAGTAGTTTTAGATTGATCCTTCGCTGACACAGGTATCTGAGAGAAACCAGAATAACCTTGATCGTCCATCCGATCTGGATAGCCTTGGTCCTTGCTGGGGAAACCTGCTTCGTCCATCCGATCTCTGTAGCCTTGGTCCTTGTCGCTGCTTTGTTTGTCTTGTGCCTTCGGCTTCCCTCTCCTTCCCTGTTACGCATGGCCGTGGCGGGTGGCTCTGACTGCCTGTGCACAAGTCAAGGGGTCAAAAGTAGAGCCCCTACTTTTGTACACCGACAAAGGATCACTTGGATTAAACAGTTGCTGTCATCTAGAACCTCTTCTGTTCTGCTAAATGGAGTTCCTGGAAATCATTTTAAATGCAAGTGTGGTGTAAAGAAAGAAGATCCAATCTCTCCCTTGCTTTTTGTCATTGCTGCTGACCTCCTGCAAACTTTGATTAATGATCTTCTACAATAGGGTTTAATCAGTAGGCCTTTGCCAACTCATGATCCAGATTTTCCTATTGTACAATATGCTGATGATACACTGCTTTTTTTAAAAGGCTGAAAGGGGTCAATTGGAGGCACTGAAAGCAGTACTTCATTCTTTTTCTCTGGCAACTCGTCTCCAAATCAATTTTCATAAATCCTCCATGTATCCTATTAATGTGAATGCTCATGATGCTGCTGATCTGGCTGCTGTATTTGGCTGTAATTTAGGCACTCTGCCTTTCACATATTTGGGGTTGCCTGTGGGGACTACCAGACCCAAAATTGTGGATCTTCTTCCTTTGGTGGATTGCACGGAGAGAAGATTGACAGCTAGTTCTTGGTTTTTGCCTCAAGGGAGCAGATTACAATTGGTGAACTCTGTCATTTCTTCATTACCTATCTTCTTCCTTTGCAGTTTGTCAATTCCTCAGGGTATTCTGAAGCAACTGGAAAGGATTCAGAGGCAGTGTTTATGGAGGAAGTATGGTCAGGAGAGAGGCCACTCTTTGGCTGCTTGGCCACTTGTTTGCAGACCAAAATCCAAGGGGGGGCTTGGTATCTTAAACCTTGGTTTGCAAAATGAAGCTCTCCTTCTTAAGCATCTGAATAAATTTTATAACAAGATGGATGTGCCATGGGTCCATTTGATTTGGGATACTTACTACTTCCAAAGGATCCCACATGATACTATACTCTGGGGGTCTTTTTGTTGGAGAGATGTCTGCAAGCTAATGGATAATTTCAGAGCAGTTACTTCTGTTGAGGTTAAGAATGGAGACACTGTTCTGTTCTGGTCTGATTACTGGCAAATAGGGAACAGTCGTGATCCTCTTTAGGATCGTTTCACGAGGCTTTTTTCCTTCTGTCTCCACAAAAACCTCTCAGTCAGAGAAGCTTTTCAGACTAGCAGTTTCCAGAATCTTTTCTTTTTGCCTATGTCTGAACAAGCCTTTCAGGATTTGCAGCAGCTTTCAGCATTGATGGCCTCTTTTCAATTGGACAGTGCCTGCTCTGATTCTTGGAGGTGGAGACATGGTAAGAAGTCTGAATATACTGCAAAGAAGTTTTATGATTTTGCTTATCAGCCAGTGGTAGCAAACCCAATTTTGGGATAGATCTGGAAGAGTTGCTGTACCATGTCAATCAAAATGTTTGCTTGGCTTGTCATAATGGACAGGGTAAACACTAAGGAGATGATACAGAGGAGGCATTGGAGGATTAATGATGGCCCTGAATGTGTACTCTGTCCAAGTGGCACACTTGAGGACATAAATCATCTTTTCTTCCAATGCAATTTCAGTGTTCATGTGTGGAACTATCTGCAAATTGTTTGGAAGGATAGTGATGACATGGTGGATATTGCGTTTCATGCTAGCAAGGATTTTAACAAACCTTTCTTTGTGGAAGTGGTCTTTACTGCTTGGTGGAACATTTGGAAGGTGAGGAATGACAGGGCTTTCAGGAACATCATACCTTCTTTCAGAGCATGGAGAAATGGTTTCATTCTTGATCTTACACTCCTTTCTCATAGAATCAAACGGAAATATAGGAATGCTTTGTTAAAGTGGATTGATTTTCTACCTCCTTGAGGGGGGTTTATTTTTGTATGTATTGCTGTAATTAGTAGGTATGGTTTCCTTCCCACCCCACCTCTTCTCCTTTGTATAGCTTTTTATAGGTTGCTGTAGTTTTTCTTTTTCTTTTCCTCATCTTGAGGAAACCTTGTTTTGTTCTGCTTTATTTATCAATAAAATGCTGTGGGGTGCCAGCCCTGCAGTCTTCAAGGTCTAAAAAAATTATCATAAATGCGAAATGCAACAAATAGTTATAAAAGAGGATTTACCACATCAGAATCATAAAGCGGGCGAGGACCAACGGAGACGGATATCAAGACCATGGTACTATGTATAACAAACAATCATACAAAGTAAGAAAATTATGAAAGTAACTATATAAATCATACAAGTAACTAGATAAATCAAGTACAACATAAAAAATTTAATACCTAGTAATAATCTAGTTCAATAAATGCTTCGGGATCAATAAATGCATCACCATCATTAATATGAAATGCATCATCATGTGGAAGGCCACCTCTACGCAATCTGTCAAGCATTGACAGGTTATCCGCAGCAGTAACCTCTTCTAGTTCAGGCTCTTCTTGTTCCGGCTGAGGAGTTAAGTCAGGTTCAGTGTCACTGTCTACCTCAATGTTCTCAGGTGAAGTAGAGCGGTTCTTGAAACGTTTTTTGGAAAGACGTGTTTCTTGGAAGAATACTCCTTCATATGTGTCTGGGTTAATGTGAGGTTCATAATCATCTTGATTGGGGGGAGGTGGTCTAACCCGTGGCGGCACTTCACAAACGACATCCCAAACTTTGAGATTAGGATCACTTTGACAGGCCCACGGTAGATAGAAAACTTGGGTTGCCTGTTGAGCCATAAAATAGACACTGGGAACATCCAAATGGGTGCTTTGTTTGATTTCCACTAGACCTATATGTTCATGAGTCCTTCTAGTGTCCTTCGGCTGGAACCAATAGCATTTGAAGACTACGACATTTGGTGGGTTTGCACCATAGATTTGAAGTTCATAAATTGCTTCAACTCTTCCATAATACTCGGTATCTCCTTCGCTGATAGCAGAGAGACAATAATTTGTAGACTTTCGGTCGGCCATAGATAGCTCTTTGCCATAGGTACGAAAGCAATTCCCGCTGATGTCGTATTTGTCAAATGAACGGACCTTATAGTCAAAACCATTAGCGACTTGTCTCAATTCGGCGTCCATAAGCTCTGAATTAGCCTACAAGTTTAATACGAAAGGGATTGTTGCATTAGCCACAAATTAGACGAAGAAATGAAATGGTCTAATGGAAATTACCGTTTGTTTGAACCAAGAGATGAAACCGGGATAGCCGCCTCCATGCTTTGCCAGAAGCTCATACTCTTCGACGGAATCCTTTTGGATCATTGCTCCATACGAGAATTTTGCAACATATCGACTGTATCAAATTTATCTGGGAATAAGAGCAGTTCAAAGGAATTAGAAGTTGCGAAACAATGTACCGAGAACTTACTCGATGTACGGCTGCACTTCTGTTAGGTTGTTGAAGATATACAACGAAATGGTCTACCATTCTTCAAAATCCAACGTTAAGGAATTAGAAGCACCGGCCGGTGCCAGATCCCCTTTGAATAGGATGAGGTTGCATCAGTCCTTTTTAGGGTCGCCGTCATTGTACTGAGGCTTGGGATTATGCAAATGACGATTTTTGGCTTCGTAGTGTGCTGTCACGAAGTTTGCCGCCTCCTCAGTTCAGTTCTACGTTTATTTTTAGATTTTGCTCGAAGCGTCTTCTGCATCCTCTCAGTTGCATAGCACCAATGATTCTGCACAGCCCCCCCCCCCCAATCTTGCCTTGGTTGGGAGATGCAAAATCAAGTGCTACATTGGATTAAAGAAGCTCGGCGGAAATATCTTCTCTAACTTGCAGATCAACTCTGGTGCCAACTCTTCCATTTCTTCTACCGAGTCGAGCGATAGTTCTTTAGCACAAAGAACATGGAAGAAATAGCTCAGCTTTGCCAGTACTAGCCATCCATCCTCAGGGATGAATCCACGCAACATCACCGGCATTACCCGCTCAATCCATATGTGCCAATCATGACTCTTGAGACCAAATATCATCAATTTTTCAAGACTCGCTCCCCTCTTTAGATTCGCTACATACCCATCGGGGAGCATCAACTGCATTTTCACCCACAAGATAATTTCCCTCGTAGCTGGCCTTCCAAGATTGAACCATGCCTTTGGCTTTTCCAGTTCTTCTTTCCTTTTGGTAGTTGCATGTTTTGTAATGGTCTATGACATAGCGCCTCCTGATCGACTCTTGCCTTAGGCTTATCCTTTGACTTCCCATCTATGCCAAACAATGTACCAAAAAGTGCCTCGGTGATATTCTTCTCAGTGTGCATCACGTCGATGTTGTGTGGGCAAAGGAGGTCTTTGAAGTAAGGCAGATCCCACAAGCATGTCTTGTGAGTCTAGGCGTGTTGCGAATTATACCCCTTTAAATACCCTGGGCGCTCTGGATCTGGCTCGAGAGCGCTTAACTGATCCAGGATCTCTTAGCCTATCAACGAAAGTGGTGCAGAGTCTTTCACAACTCTACCTTTGATGAAGTTCTGCTTTTCTTTCATGAACTTATGTCGAGGATGCAGGAACGGTCTATGCATGTCGAAGCAAGAAAACTTGCGATTGGCCTCAAGCCAACAAAACTGAAGAGCTCCCTTGCATGTGGGGCAAGGGAACCTTCCATGCACACACCGGCCAACGAATAGTGCATACACTGGCAAGTCATGCGTCGAGTACATGTACCACACACGCATTATGAAGTTCTTTTTGCTAAAGGCGTAGTATGTCTTGAACGCATTATCCCGGGATTCTTGCAGTTTGTCCTTCAGCGGCTGCATGTACACATTCATATTCTTCCCCGGATAGTTCGTCCCTGGAATTATCAATGTCAGGAAAATGTTCTTTCTTTGCATAATCTGCCCGGGGGGGGGGGGGAGATTGAGTGGAATGACAAATACGGGCCAACAACAATATATTTCGTTGCTGTCAGACCAAACACATTGAACCCATGTGCTGATGGCGACTCGAGAATGCCTCAGATCTGCCGCTTTGTCATCATGTAATGCATTGAAGCACTTCCACGCTTCACCGTCTGATGTGTGCACCATCATCATCTTCCCATCTGCATCTAGTTGGGTTCTTTTGACCGTTTTGTGCCATGTCATCTGTCTTGCCATCCCTTTGACCATGAAAAGACATTGAAGTCTTGGTACGATTGGCATATACCAAAGAGCATTAACGGGGATTTTGGTCTAAGTCTTCTCACCCATACCGTTGTCTACCACAACATACCTGGGTGACTTGCAAATGGGACAATAGTTCAATTCCGCATACTGAGGCCTAAATAAGGCACATCCATTGGCACAGGCATGTATCTTCTCATAGGGCATCTTAAGAGCACGAAGGATTTTGTCTGACTGGTACATGTTTGCAGGTAGTACGTGGCCTTTGGGTAGAAAACGTCCAAATAATGTCATCATCGCGTCATAGCATTCTCTGCCCAAGTTGAATTGAGCCTTCAGAGCCATTATTTGTGAGATGGCATCCAGTTCACAAAGTTTAGTGTGCTCGTGGAAAGGACGTTTTGAAGACTCCAACATTTCATCGTAGGCCTTTGCAGATTCCTCCATCTCATCGTCCGAGTTGTGAGCATCATCAAAGTCTTGCACCATGTCTTGCATGCCGGTACCATGCTCGTCGGTGCGACGACGAAGCACCTCAGCTCTGGCGCGTTGGCCAGACTTGCCATGAAATGTCCACACCGTATAATCTGGCGTAAAACCCCTATTCTGTAAGTGTTTGCCCATTTCATCCTCTGTCTCTTGTGCCAATTGTTGCACCCTACACAGGGATACCAGGTTGTCCTCTGGCCATTTGCAAATGCGGTTCTCAGAAACCCCTTGGTTTTTGTTAACCATTCAGTTGTCATGTTTTTTCTAACTAGTGTGACCAGTTTACATCCACGCACGATCACTCATCTTGCCTAGCTACTGGACACAGAAGAAATATATATATATATATATATATATAAATTAATCAGCATGTATATATTCACCAGATAGAGGAGTTTATCACTTTTATTACGTCCATGCAACCTAGAGGCTAATAGGTAAAGATAGGTCCTAATCCCACCCGAGTATGTGTAGATTGGGTTCGTTTTCATGCTCTGCTCCGGACCCGACGCAGAATTTCGGCAGCACCTCCCCGCTGTTCTCTTAATACACGTCTCGGCAATAAGCAGAGAGGATGTGTATCCAAAGAACAACATGGAGGCACTGATGAAATTCTTCATCGGATCTGGAGCAGAGCATATGGGAAAACGAACCCAATCTACACATACTTGGGCTGTCCATGGAAAACGTTGAAAAATTCAAAAGAATCACGGTTATAAATATTCAAATGCATGCATATTTATAGATGTAACCCTTTCGAACGGGAGACGCATAGTGGTCACGCATACTGATGATTGAAGACACCTATAACTAGCAAGTTTCATCGGCACGAAGACCGGAACAGAGCAAATCAAGGGGGGGAGATGTTATTTGTGCTAACCCACGAACGCAGGGGCGGATCTCGTCGAACACTAGACCCTTGCAGCAACGAAAAAACTGCACATTTAAATCGAAAGATGAGTTTCATAGCAATATTTTTTTTCCGTCAACCTAACTAAATATTTACAACAGGACGAGCGGGTTAGGGGTTCCTCAGCGTCGATAGAACCCTAAATAGCAAGTATCATCGGTGCAAGATACATGAGGCGCTCTGCGTTGAACACTAGATCCACGTCCCACAAGTGACGCCGGCGCCCAGCATCCCACAACAATAGTTCTGGTGGCCGATGACGGTCCAACACCTTAGCAAATTTCTCTGGCAGCCTTTGCAATGAGGATTAAAGCCAAGTTTCTAAAGTTCAAACAACCAAACCGAGTTGAGTCAGTTTGGGTGTTTCAAGTTTCAACACTTAGCTTTCAATCGTCATCTCAGAGGTTGCCAGACAAATTCGCGATGGTGTTCAACCGCCATCGACCCCGAGAACTGTTGTTGCAGATGCAGGACCCCTGTGTCACTTGTGGGATGTGGATGTAGTACTCGACACTGATGGCCACATGTACCTCTCATTGACGATACTTGCTATTTAGGGTACCATTGACACCGAGGAACCCCCTAACCCGCTCGTCCCCGGGTAAACTAAATTAGCATGCATTCAATAAGCAAAACTACATCATCTGTTGCATCCGTACATCGTCGAATATTATCACTAAGACATCTTGAATAGTATCATACATATAGCATCGCAAATACAGCTAGAACCATAGAGAACGACAAGTATCGGCGTTAGCGGTGGACACCCAAAGAGAAGGAACCATCACAAGATCATAGCTCCACTGAGGTCCCTGAAGAACCTGCCAGGTATTGTCGAACCTGCCCTCCAACGCAACCTTGTAGCGATGGACGTGCTCGTCGTCCTCGCTGACACAGTGACGTACCACCTCCGCGGTGTCCAAAAGACTCGGCACCATCACTGGTCCACGCGATCGCCACCAAACAAGGTTTGGGTCAACGACAGGCTGACTTCTCACCAAGTTGCCCCCCCCGGAAGGTCGAACCTCGCAGTACCAGCCCGACGGTGCCCAGACTCGGACATGGCCCCTCTAATCGAGCAGGCCTCCTTCACCAAGTTGACAACGAGGATGCGGGATAGGCATCGTCGACGTTGATGCGGGAATAAATGCTTTAATTAAAAAAATAACAACAAATTTTACATGTTCAAAATAAACCAGAAACTTAACCTAAACTAAACTAATCTAAACCTAAACTAAACTAACTATACTAAACCTAAACCAAACTAACTAAACTAAACCTAAACTAAACCTAAACTAGACCAAAAACTTAACCTAAACTAACCTAACTAAACTAAACAAAACCTAAACTAAATTATACTAAACCTAATTAAACTAAATCTAAAAAATAGAAAAAAAATGACTCACCTTGGAGAGCCCGGGGCGGCGTGGCGGGGCGGGGGGGTGGAGAGGTCAAGGCGGGTGTCCAAGGTATGCACAACATGAGGGGAGGGCGAGGCGATCAAGGGCCGAGTCGGCGAGGCGTCTTGGCGGATGGGCGGCGCCATGGGCGGAGAAGCCCAGTGGGCGGCGAGACGGCGAGGTCAGCCGGGTTGGCGAGGCGGCCCGTGGCGGCGAGGCGGGGCGGGGCGACCGAGGCGGGGCGGCGGTCCAGGGTTGGGATGAGGGGAGGGAGAGAGAGGTGGGGAGAGAGGGGCAAGGCTGGGCGTTTTGTTAGATAGGGCACAACTCTTTGTCTACCGCTAGTAGATGACAAAGAGCCTAGCTAACGGACGTTAGTTTGGCCACTTTCTTTGCCGTCTGCTACCGGACGGCAAAGATTCTTTGCCATTAGCTAGCGGACGGGAAAGAAAGTGGTCGTTAGGTGGCTCTCACCATCGGCCCACCCTGCATCTTTGTCATCCGCTAGTGGACGAGAAAGGTTCTATGCCACCAGCTAGCTGTCGGCAAAGATTTTGCGGACGGCAAAAAATTTCTTTGCCGTTAGCTGCTTCTTTGCCGTCTGTTTTCCTCAAGCTGACCCTCTTTGCCATAGTTAGCTGACGGCAAAGAACCGGCTAATGGCAAAGTTCCTGATTCCAGTTGTGACGTTTAATAGCACACAAGGTGTTCCTCCTGTATTCTGGAGTTGCTTAATCTCATAGTCTGAGTAACATGTATAAGTCTTGAAGAAAGCAGTAGCAATGAAACTATAACGATCATAATGCTAAGCTAACGGATGGGTCTTGTCCATCACATCAATCTCCTAATGATGTGATCTCGTTTATCAAATGACAACACATGTCTAGGGACACTATGTTTTGTCTATGTAATCACACATGTACTAAGTTTCCAGTTAATACAATTCTAGCATGAATAATAAACATTTATCATGATATAAGGAAATATAAATAACAACTTTATTATTGCCTCTAGGGCATATTTCCTTCAGGATCCCATCTCAGATTTCATGGCCTCAAGCCATTTCGCAGAATCTCGGCTCATCATCGCTTCCTCATAGTTCGTAGGTTCATCATGGTCTAGTAACATGACTTCCAGAATAGGATTACCATACCACTCTGGTGCAGACCATACTCTAGTTGAGCTACGAGGTTCAGTAGTGACTTGATCTGAAGTTTCATGATCATCATCATTAGCTTCCTCACTAATTGGTGTAGGAATCACTGGAAAAGATTTCATCAAGTTCTACTTTCCTCCCACTCACTTCTTTTGAGAGAAACTCCTTCTCTAGAAAGGACCCATTCTTAGCAACAAATATCTTGACTTTGGTTCTGTAATAGAAGGTGTACCCAACACTTCCCTTTGGGTATCCTATGAAGATGCATTTCTCCGATTTGGGTTCGAACTTATCAGTTTGACGCTTTTTCACATAAGCATCGCGGGCCCAAACTTCAAGAAATGACAACTTTGTTTCTTGACAAACCACAGTTCATATGGTGTTATCTCAATGGATTTCGATGGTGCCCTATTTAACATGAATGCAACGGTCTCTAAAGCATAACCCCAAAACGATAGCGGTAAATCGGTAAGATACATCATATATCGCACCATATCTAATAAAGTACAGTTACGATGTTCGGACACACCATTACACTGTGGTGTTCTAGGTGGCGTGAGTGGCAAAACTATTCCACATTGTTTCAAATGAAGACCAAACTCGTAGCTCAAATATTCGCCTCCACGATCAGATCGTAGAAACTTTATTTTCTTGTTACGATGATTTTCCACTTCACTCTGAAATCTTTGAACTTTTCAAATGTTTCGGATTTATGTTTCATTTAGTAGATATACCCATATCTTCTCAAATCATTAGTGAAGGTGAGAAAATAACGATACCTTCCACGAGCCTCTATACTCATTGGACCGCATACATAGGTATGTATTATTTCCAATAAGTCAGTAGCTCGTTCCATTGTTCCGGAGAACAAAGTTTTTGTCATCTTGCCCATGAGGCATGGTTCGTAAGCACCAAGTGATTCATAATCAAGTGATTCCGAAAGCCCATCAGCATCGAGTTTCTTCATGTGTTGTACACCAATATGACCTAAACAGTAGTGCCACAAATAAGTTGCACTATCATCTTTTGGCTTCAATATTATGAACCTGTGTATCACTACGATCGAGATTCAACAAAAGTAGACCACTCATCAAGGGTGGACGACCATAAAAGATATTACTCATATAAATAGAACAACCATTATCCTCTGATTTAAATGAATAACCATCTCGCATCAAACAAGATCCAGATATAATGTTCATGCTCAACGCTGGCACCAAATAACAATTATTCAAGTCGAAAACTAATCCCGAAGGAAGATGTAGAGGTAGCGTGTCGGCAGCGGTCACATCGACCTTGGAACCATTTCTGACGTGCATCATCACCTCGTCCTTAGCCAATCTTCGTTTAATCCGTAGCTGATAACCCACAAGTATTGGGGATCGCAACAGTTTTCGATGGTAGAGTATGCAACCCAAATTTATAGATTCGACGCAAGGGGAGCCAAAGAATATTTGAAGGTATTACCAGCTGAGTTGTCATTTCAACCACACCTGGAGATTAATTATCTGCAGCAAACTGATTAGTAGCACAATAGTATGATAGTTTTGATGATAGCAGCAATAGTAACGGTAAATTTAACAGTGATAGAAGTGATATTGTAGCAGTAACGATAGGAGTAGCAACAGTAGTAACTTAGCAAGAACAATATATGATAAATTCGTAGGCATTTGATCAGTGACTCGTTGGATGATATTCATCATGAGACAGTTATAACCAAGGGAAATACGGCACTAGCTCCAGTTCATAAATATAATGTAGGCATGTATTCCGTAAATAGTCGTACGTGCTGAAAGAACTTGTATGACATCTTTTGTCCTACCCTCCCATGGGAGCGGGGTCCTATTGGAAACTAAGGGATATTAAGGCCTCCTTTTAATAGGGAACCGGAAGAAAGCATTAACACACGATGAATATACGAACTCCTCAAACTACGGTCATCACCGGTAGTGGTCCCGACTATTGTCACTCCGGGTTGCCGGATCATAATACGTAGTAGGTGACTATAACTTGCAAGATCGGATGTAGAACATGGATATAATGGTGATAACATAAACGGTTCAGATCTGAAATCATGGCACCTGGTCCCAAAGTGACAAGCATTAATAATGGCAAAGTCACAGCAACATCAATCTCAAAACATAGTTGATACTAACTAGGGATCAAGCCCTAACAAAACTAACTCAATTACATGATGTCTCTCATCCAACTCCTCACTGACCAGCGAGCCTATGAAGGAATTACTCACTCCCGGTGGGGAGCATGATGGAATTGGCGATGGAGATGTGTTGGTGATGATGAAAATCGAAGATCCCCCTCTCCGGAGCCCCAAACGGACTGTAGATCTGCCCTCCCGGGGAAGAACATGTCTTGGCGGCGGCTCCGTCTCGTGAGACGCGATAATTCTTTCTCCCTGATTCTTTTTCTAGAAATATGGGATTTTATAGCGTTGGTTTGAGGGTCAGTGGGTAGCACCAACCAGGGCGCGCCTGGGGGGCTGGCGCGCCCTGCTGGGTTGTGCCCACCCAGGTGCCCCCTCAGGTCCATGCTGGCTCTAGAAATTCTCTTATTAGATATAAAAAATCCTCGCAAAGTTTCGTTCCATTCCGAGAACTTTCATTGCTGCACAAAAATAACACCGTGGTAGTTCTGCTGAAAACATCGTCAGTCCGGGGTTAGTTTCATTCAAATCATGCAAATTAGAGTCCAAAACTAGAGGAAAAGCGTTAGGAAAAGTAGATACGTTGGAGACATATCAACTCCCCCAAGCTTAAACCTTTGCTTGTCCTCAAACAATTCAGTTGATAAACAGAAAATGAAAAAGAAAAACTTTTACGAACTCTTTTGCTCTTGTTTCATAAATAAGCTTAAACAGCACCCAGGTTTTCAGCAAGGTTTATAACTAACCATGTCGACAATAACTCTTAAAAATTATATTAACTCATATCAATGACTTAAACAACTGAGAGCAATAATAAGATATCTCAAATAGCAACACGTTGTCAAAACAACCATGCTATAATATGACAATAGTGGTATCTCGCTAGCCCTTTCTGAGACCGCAAAACATAAATGCAGAGCACCCCCGAAGTTCAAGCAGCGACTAAACATTGTAGTTCATGGTAGAAAAGATCTAGTCATGATGCACCCAACATTAGCTATACATAATGCATCAGCATGACAGCAGTGCTCTCAGGTTCTGGCGCTTATTTGAGAAGGTGATGACACAACATAAAAGTAAATAGATAGTCCCTTCGCAGAGGGAAGCAGTGATTTGAAGAGGTGCGAGAGCTCATGTTTTTAAAACAGAGGTAAATGATAATTTGAGACATGCACTACAAACAAAATACACTTTTGTGATGATACGTGTTTGTCACAGTAGGTCGCGTTTTTTGTCATGCATGTACATCCATAACAAATTTATGACAGAATCAAGAAAGTCATACCTGTGTTGTCGTAGAAGTGTTCCATGACATTACCAAAATTATCATCACGGAAGTGTCCACTTCCATGACGATAAATCGCGCGTCACAGAAGTGCTTTCGTCAAGGGTGACGGACACGTGGCATCCACCGTAACGGAAGGTCGTTAAGCTATCGGGTCGGGTTTTGGATCCGATAACCCGTTAACAGCCCCGACCAATGGGGATTTTCCACTTGTAAAATCATCATTGGCTGGAGGAAACACGTGTCGGCTCATCATTGGGACATATGTCATCCACTCATTGGACAGAAGGTGCCTATGATATGTGGACACGTGGCACGGCCCAACACGTGGCCGGCCCGTTTGACTTGGTCAAAAGGTGGCGGGATGGCACATGGAAAGCCTGTTAACGGCCTGTTCGCGTATAGCCCATTTACAGCCCGCTAACCCAAGGCCCGTTACGCCCTATCCGAATTAGGCCCAGTAGTGTCATCTGGGCCATCAAATATGATTCCAGCCCGTTTTTACTTCTAGCCCATGTATGGCCCATGACGTCTTTCGGCCCATATGAGGCCCTTTGTAACTATTGTCCCATTAACGGCCCGTGTTGAAACTGGCCCATAATGAACAGTATATCACTTTACACCCATAAACGGCCCGTGGTCAAACTGGCCTGTAATGAATAGTGTATCACTTTATACCCATTAACGGCCCGTTATTCCATTGGGCCGTTTCCACCCCAAGTTATCTTTCGGCCCTTTGAGGGCCCATTTATTCTTCTGCTCATTTGCAGCATTCGGTTACTTACGGCCCGTTACTGTCATTTTCTGCTTGTGGGCCAAATTCAGCCCGTCGTTACAGTCGGCCCGTTTGTGGACCGTTAATCTGTTGGGCCATTTTCATAGCATCACCAAATACGGCCTATTAACGGCCCGCTATGGTCAGCCCATAAAACGTACGATTTCCATTGAAGGCCCGTGTATGGCCCATTAAAGGCCCGTACAATACCCATAAATTAGTCGGCCCTTACAAGGCCCATGGATCCTACGAGACGTAGAAGGCCCATGATCCTACGAGACGTAGAAGGCCCATGGATTCAACGACCCATTGAAGGCCCATGGAGCCGACGGCCCATTGAAGGCCCATGGGTCCGACGGCCCATTGAAGGCACATGGGCCGAGGCCGATTGAAGGCCCATGGATCCGACGACCCGTACATGACCCATGGATCGTACGTCCCGTGAAGGGCCATGGTCGGGCGAGTTGGCCCCCGTTTGAACGATATAGCATATTCAAAGAATTATCCTACTCAATACTATCACCTCGAAAAAGCATACACTATACAACAAAGAGATCAAGGCATAGAAAGGTAGAATGACACTATACAATAAAGAAATTACAGCCGATTATACCCACTGGGCATTATGGTTCGGCAGAGGTGTTAATAAAGCATACACAAACAGAAAATTACATACACTGGGCAAATACAGCTCATACATCATGGACGCGCATCAACTTAACTCCATTTGAACTATAATCGATTGGCCGGATTCAGGTAGCACAAATTTTAGTCTGCAAAATCTCCAGTTCCTTCATGGTTACCTCAGTGTCTTGTTTCATTTTTTTGACTCCTGCATCTAATACATGCATGTCCAGTCTCAACTTGTTGATTAATTGTTGACAATCATGTACACGTTGTCTTGCCACCTCTAGTTGATGCTCGAGAACATCAGCACATTCATATTCCAATCCATAATCATTCGGTAACGGCCATGCCGCCTTTGCTTTCCATGAGATCTTTGTGTTGATGTCACTTCATCCTGAAATGTTTCTATAAGTACACATGACTAGGGCAAAAATATAGTTACAACAGTGAAGCGAGAAAGACACTATTTTGTACTACATGGCAAAACAGGACTAACAATAATGTTACACGTCATGAAGCATAAGCAGGTGATATTTTAAAAATTATAAGAAAGATAGTATGTGCAGCCTGCATACAAAAATCCCTCTTAGTTCACTAGAGGAGCATGATGTCGGGGCCCAATCGAAAACACGGACAAGTTACAAATTTAGACAACACGTTGCGTATAAGCAAGCAGTTGGCCATTCTGTATCTCAATTAAAGTCTTAGGGAGCATAATGAACAGCAGAGGGTTTCATACGAACATACTACAGCATGCAAAACTATGCAATCATTAGCGTAGTATAAACTAGATTGTGAGCCTCATGCAATAATAGCTGGTTAATAGACTTCAAAGCTTCAGGCACACTTCGGCAGAGTAATTAAATGGTAAGGCCTTTAATTATGTCAACTAATAGTTATACAAGTACAGAACATTAGGCATGATTATTTGGGCATCTCATTAACGAAGGACAAATAAAGCAATCGAAAAGAGCAAATTAACTATGCCTGAAACAAACAAGGAATTGAACTGTTGAGTTGTATAAAGTGACTTACCTTAGCAGGTTGAAGAGGCTCAGTGCAGCTCCTACTTCTCTTGCAAGGCTCCTTCCTAACATCTTCTACTTGGAAATCCTCAATCTTATCTTCATTGCACCCCCTCTGCAAGGTGACACAAACTAGTTACTCGTCTCCTTGGAAGATAAATATGCATACTTTCCAATCTGTGAACACAAAAGGATGAGATTATAACAAAACAACACCACATAATGAAACATGTCGCATCTCTTGCACTTGCACACAATGAAATGAGCATTTACTATGTCTGCACTACGTAAAAACTAGGCATACCTTCGAACTGGATCTCCAGGTACTCTTGGAGAGCCTACTGTAGTGTATAGCCAAACCTTTATGTCACCTATGAGTTAGACAAGGCCCCACTACAGCAGCCCTTGGTGTTTAAATCATTGACAAGCTCTGTTAGAGTGTTAGGTCAAGAACAACAAGTAATCAAAGCAAACAGTCCTAGTACAGCTGGCTGATGCAAACAAGCAATTGAACAGATGTGTGAGCAAATCTTACATATCAAGAAAAGAAGCAAAGAAGGAGGCTTAAAGACCATCACTTGACTGACTAGATTTAAGAGGCATTTAAACATCATGTGCAATGTATGAACTAAACATAAACATTGCATATTCCATATTCTACAATGGAATGCACATGTATTAGGTTATGCCATGTATGATGATGCCTAAATGTACAGATAGCAGGCAGGAATGATTCATCATTGCACGCACAATTGAATTGCAGGTTAAGGGCTAGTTCGATTCCGCCTTTTCAGGGCATATTGTCAAAATAAGCCATAAAAGATGTAAAGAAGTCATTTTTGAGATATGGGCTTGGGCTTAACTAATTTCGGGTAGAACCTCACTAAAATTTTTAGGGAAGGGGAATAGTGAAATGACTTTGTTGTCTGCCTATATTACACTCAAAATGCAACTGCTGACGCCCGTGTCACACCTTACCCTCAAGTAAAAACAAACACGCAAGCATTCATTGCCTGCCCGCTTGCATCTCCTCTCCCCTTTCCCTCTACCTCGATCCCCTGCCTGCAGCACTAGGGTTCCTCCAGTGAGCCGTCGCCACTGGTCCCATCTGGCCTAGTCCTCGACGATGCTATGTCCAGCTAGGCTACATGGCCGGCGGGTAGGGGCAAATCTCCCTGGCTGCTCCTCCCTCTGGCGCCACCCCTCATTCTCATGGTCTCCAGCAGCTGCTCCACTGTGGTTCGTCCAACGCACTACTCCGGCGGGCGCTGCACAACTACGGCTGATGCCACACTGCAGTAGAAGGCACCTTATTCCCCATCCCCTCCTCCCAGGCCATGGTCTTGAGGTGCTGTTGAAGGATGAGCTCATCCAACAAGGTGAGGATCTCCTATGATTTTTTGCCAAATTTTCATTCTGGTCCACTATACGATGAATTGCTATGAGCTGCTTCTGCTGCTGCTATATGACGCATTGCTATGAGATGCTCCTACTGCTGCTATATGATGAATTGCTATGAGCTACTGCTACTGTATGATGAGTTGCTATGAGCTGCTGCTCCTGCTATATGATGAATTGCTATGAGCTGCTGCTGCTGCTGCTATATGATGAGTTGCTATAAGCTGCTCCTGCTGCTGCTATATGATGAATTGCTATGAGCTGCTCTTGCTGCTGCTATATGATGAATTGCTATGAGTTGCTTCTGCTGCTGTTATATGATGAATTGCTATGAGCTGCTACTGGTATATGATGAATTGCAGACGGATGCTGCTGTATGATGAGTTGTTATGAGCTGCTGCTGGTATATGATGCTTTCAGGTGGTGCTGCTATATGATAATAACCAGCCACTTGGACCATCGAATTTCAATGAATAATTGTTCTTCATTTAAATGTGGGTCATGCGTTCTTCGTTTAAATTAGGCAATGGGATCTCTATGGAAAACATTGACCAAAATAGATTGTGCAAGTCAAATTAATTTCCATATGGGCAGCAAAATGAAAAAATATAATGCAATCTAGACTTTCCACTGATCGTACCAAAGATAAGCTGAAAACGCAATGAAAAGAACTGGTTGGCTTATTACATGGAGCTTATATTCACAGGTGCTTATTTTCTTAGGATAACTCGTTATAACTATCCCTAAGAAACTTAGCTAATAGAACTGGCATACAAATAACTGCAATGGAGGAGTGACGTACCATAGCACGCTGTATAGGCTCACCGTTGCCTCTCCTTTTTTGCGATGTTCCATGAAATTGCCACATACATGTTGTACTTTTTCATTGTCTAGCCCTATCTGCAAGTTGACACGGCTAATTTCGGACATCTCTACATGATACTACATTGCATATCCCTTGCGCATATTTAAACCACCAATTAACGATTGTGTGCGTACCATAAACTCGCCACGACTCAGATCTTTGGACTAGCAGCACTCTAAGGGAGCCTAATGTAGTGCACTTGGAATTCCTAAATGCCACCTATGATTTTGTGTAATGTATCGCCCCTGTTCCTAAATATATGTCTTTGTAGAGATTCCAAGATGGACCACATACAGATGTATATAGATGCATTTTCGAGTGTAGATTCACTCATTTTGCTCCGTATGTAGTCTATAGTGGAATCTCTAGAAAGACTTATATTTATGAATGGAGGCACGAGGTAGTATCATGTATGACATCTACATATCTAATTTAGCAGCCAGTAGTAGAAATCATTGTCTGCACAAAGGGATTACTGGTGGAAAATCCTAGCAAAGCACGCTGGCAGGCACAGAACTGGGGTGGGGATCGCCGGAGAAAAAGCTCGGCGAGGGGGGGGGGGATAGAGGGATGGTCGGTGCGGCGGCGGACTGCCCGTGGGCAGTGGTTTCAGGGAGGGCGGGCCGGCCATGGGCGGCGGGGGCTTGCGGTTCGGCCGGTGGTGGCTGGCGGCTCAGTGGGGGGGGGGGGTGGAGTTTGATGATAAACTGGAGGCCCTTGATTTTGTATCCAATGGCTGGAAAATGTAATGACCAGAGATGAAAAAGTCAGTCGACTGACGTGTAGCCTCACCCCGCATGTACACATGCACGCACGCAAGACACGCACGCATGCAGGCGTGCAATACTGACACGTACACATAACATACACATGCACGCATGTTGGCGTGCAACACTAACACGTACACATGCACTCATGAACACACGCACGTACGCACCATGCATGCAACACTGAAACGTACCCTTGGACGCACGCAACACTCACACGCCTACATGCACACAGCACACGACGCAAGACACACGCTCAACCTATACGTGCATGCACCCTTTGTTAAGGACATGGATTGTTACGGGTATTAATCAATCTTATCTGTGATAAGCGTAACAATCGATGTTTGCAGCGGTCTTTATGAATCACAATGTATCGAACGGGCTATCAACATAGTAGGCTTATCTACATGAAAAAGATGACGTCACACTCAATGAACAATCATCGGTGTATGAAATGCCCGCTTCTGACCGCCCTCGCCCACCAAAGGTTCCTCTGTCGTGCGCTGCCTGCGTTGGGTCACTAACATGCAGGCCATGCACCCAAAGAGCCCACACATCAGTGGAAGAACAGCGCAGTGTCCTAGGTCAGAGTCGAGGGCGCCACTCGCGGCATGCCCGGCTGAACACGCCTAAGTGCCGCATTCAAACGCCTCCATGAAACCCACCCGTGTGGAAGCCGAGAAACCCACTCTGGACACATGTCCGTTCATGACCGGCCTGGCGTTAAACGCAACGTCGGCCGAGCTCCTCCCATCCACCGTCTATTTAGTCTCCTATCTAAACGAGGCCAAACGTCGGCCAAGAATCGCACACCTCCGCCGCTCCCCTGTCTCCTCCACCATTTTGTCCACTCTTACAATGGCTTACGAAGAGTAGTTATTCCGCATCCAAGCCGCCTGGGTAGCCCGCCAGATACGAGTTATGCAGCTCGCTGATCGACCTCCCTCCCCTCGCCCGACGGAGCCAGTTGTCGCCCCAAGCCGGCGTGCGGTTCAGCAACTCGCCGCTCCAGGCCAGCTCGACGAGGACCAGCACATGGGCGTCGTTGCTGCGGTCCAAACCGCCGCCTCGTACCGCGTCTCCCGTTTCTGTGGCCGAGACTCCCATGCCGGTGGCCGCACCATGCAAGTAGTGACAGAAGCCGGGTGTGCGGAGAGCGACGAGTCGGTGGCCAGCGCCTCCGCGTTCGCCGCCATCATTGAGGAGAAGTAGAACACGGGAGGCTGCCGCCGCTTGGGTCCCATGAAGGCCACCGCGGAGGCGACGCCGGCGTACACAACAGGTGGCTTGCCGGATCCTTTTGTTGCGAGAACCTTCGTCGACCTCGCATGGGCTCCATGGAAGAGGGGAATGTTAGAATGAACTCGAGCCGGTGCCGGCCATGGCAAAGTAGTGACCGGTGATGAACTCAAACCGGTGCCGGCCACCATCATCTTCGGCACCAGCCAATGATATCAGTTGGGCAATGGGGAAGCGATCCGTCCTTTGCGCTGAAGCATATACCTCTGGGGCTCCCGGCAGTCCGGTGATCGTGCTGCCGGACATGAGGAACACAAATCGATCGGCGGGCGACCATTTAGGCCAGGTATTATATACCTGTGCTGTCCATAACTACCACCGCGTAGTTCATTTGAATGTAATGAAATCCATCATGTTTGTATGAAAATCCGGTATTTTATATGATTTCCATCGTTGTTTATATGAAATATCAGTTTGTCTACGTGTTTGCATGAATTTCATCCTGTTGGTTGAGTTGTTGTCATAATGTGTGCAGCTATGGTCGGATGGCGTAATTTGTGGGTCGCCGGTCGGTCTGCGGGCGGCTCGGGCGGCGTTGTGGGACAAAAAACACAGCATGTGCGAGCTCGTCTCCACCGTGCACGCTGGAGGATGCATGACAACATGAGCACCCGAGCCATTCCTTGTTTATCAGTGGCAAAGGCACTGGTGGACAAAAGGGTCGCCAATATTTTGGCTACCCCGGGCAAGATCCAAACAGCCCCTCCCAACAGATTCAAATCCCTCGTTCGCCGTGGAATTTTGCCATGTGTTATTTTCATGGACTAGCAAGATGCCCGTGCATTGCACGGAACATCAAGATGCATTTTTTTACAAACTCCCGCATGCATGCAAGGGATAATTAATGTCCTCCTTTGCTAGTACCACGAGGCAAACACCATTAATATTGCATCGATTAGTGTTAGTGTCCTTGTATATCTGCAAATTGTAATTTTGATAGTGGCCCCTTGTATTATATAAAAATGGAGGGAGAAAGATGAGAGACAAGGTCAGGAGGAGTGGGGCGTGGTGGTGACTGGTGGTTGGACTTGGCGGAGGCATGGGGATGGACGGCGCATTATGTCTAGGTTTGTATCTCTCTCACACACACCCACGTAGGTGGGGGACGTGCACGAAGAGAAGAGGTGCATGCATGGCGCACGTACTCCCGTCTCTTTCCCAACCACACTCGCGCAGGTACACGGTGGAGCTCATTTCTGTATGAAAAAGGCAGCCCACGTGGTAATTTGACATGTGTACTGGTTGTCCACTTGGTGGAGGGAGGATCGTCTACCACGGGTGAAGAAACAAATTGCGACTTGACGTGTTATGTTAAAAAAGAGGCAAACCATGTGGGGCCTACCTTAGAGGCAAGGCTCTATACACTGGAGTACTTTTGATGTGTCCCGTCAACTCGCAGAACGAGGAAAAGCTTGCTTAGTAAGCCGTCTCCCCCACCCACGGGCGCGGTGGCTCGCAGGATGAGGTGAAGCTTGCTTAGGCTGCTCATAGTGGGAGTAACATAGGTAGTAACATAATTGCCATATAGGCAAGAAGTATGATGTGGCAAGTAATTAATGAGGAGAAATGCAAATGGAGTAACATAATATGTTACCATCACATAGCGGTGCCCAATGTAAATTGAGTCTACAAAGTAATAAATGAAGCCATTTATGTTACCACATCTATGACACTACCCACTATGGAGGTAGTAACATAGACTAGTAACATATGCATGTTACTAGTCTAAGTTACTCCCCACTATGACTAGCCTTACGAGTAGTAGTAGTAGTACTCGTACTACTGTACGTCTTACGCCCGCTCCCTCGCCCACGCCCGCAGTGGCTCGCAGCACGAGGAGAAAATTTTACTACTCCCTCTGTTTACTCCTCGTCCCTACTACGTACCTTGGTTAGTACTCCCTCCATTTACTTATACAAGTCCACTATAAAAAATACATTTTGCATCTATACAAGGCCACAAATAGTAATCGAGACAAAAGTTACTACTCCCTCCTTTCCAGTTTATGGCTCAATTTCAAAATCTCTCCAACCAAGGTAGACGGTGAGTGGTCGAATTAATTTTGTAGTTTGCACAAGTAATTATTACGCTCGTTTTTCTCAAGAAGTTATGTTTACCGAGGCATTAATTAGAATGAAGGCATGAATGACCATTAGATTTCCATGAACTTGTACATGCATTGGTTAGTTTCCTCTTGACACTGCTTGCGTCGGGTGATCTAACGCACCTCGAAATCCAACATGTAATGGTACTACTACTAGTATAGTAGAATTGAGACTTATCAAACGGAAAAACGTATGTTTTTTAGATGAGCCCTATAAACCATAGTGGTTACGTAGTCCGTAAAAACAGATTTTTTCCAAAATTAAGTCGCTCCCTTTCATGAATTCTGTAGTATACTCCTCCGGCAACGCTCCCTTTCATGAATTCTGTACTTCCTGTCGCCGACATGTGGGACATATAGCAACCGGGTCGACGTGTCAAGCACCAAATAACAATGCAGAACAGCAGGGGGGACGCACCCCACTCGTACCGGCCCAGTAGTAGTAATGAGCAATGAGACGTCAAATCACAATGCCGCACCTTCCCAGACGGACGAAGCAACCATATTACTATTTCACACTTCGGTTCGCCATCATCTCAAACCACGTAGTATTGCTTCTGCCTCAAGAGGGACACGCGCATCTCCTTGGTACATCATGACACATGGGACCGCATGACAGGCCATGCTCCCCCGCCGATCGCTCGGTAAAATCACCTCATTTTTACTATACTTCCTCCGTATCAGTTTACTACATGGCATGCACATCGTTCTAGGTTTAGAATTTAACTGACTATATATGTGTTAAACAGTACTCTAGCCTTTTAAAAAATGTATACTTTTGTACAGTAATACTATCGATGGATTGCTCCATGGAGCAAAAATTGAAATTAAAAAAAAAAGGTGGTGCATATAGAGAGTGCTCGTCGCCAAATTATGCATAAAGTACTATTAAAAAAGCTAGTACGTGCTTAATTGGGGTGCTAAACTCTATTAAAGAGATACTAGTAGTATGTACATACTGAAGAGTTAAAGTAACGAGAAGAAACATAACATAGTTCTGCTGGGGGTTCAGCGCAACACACCCCTCAAATTAAACTAAGCACACCTGAAATTAAACTATGCAATTAATTTGGTAGACACTGCATTAGAAGTTTGGAACCACCATGAGCAACGACACTGCCACCTTACTCGGAGTCCTCGTCCATGTCCTCAACTTCATCCTTGTCCCTCTTCCTCTTGGCCGATACTTCTTTGCTTGAACCGCACACTTGGCTGTTGCTCTTCATCCAACCCTTGTAGATATTGAAACAAAGGTAGCCATCCATTACAGCGTAGTGGATGTGGTCTATATCTTGTACATTCCGCTGCCATGCATGACGATGAAACATGTAATGAGGTTTCTCCTGTTTACGGTACGAAGGATGAACCATGGCTTCTGCCAGGGTCAGCATTGAAGGCTGACGAGAGGGCAGCAGCCGATTCTTCTGGAGGTCGAAGGGTTGCCTACAACGAGGCCTATCCGACCCAGGACTTCTTTGTCGTTCTTAAAGTCTACTGATGTAATTTCACTGTTTCATCCTTGAGGAAGTTCTTAAAATCCTGGCACTCAACGTCGGCATGGCATATGTGGTAGACCAAGCAAACGTTATGTACGCAAACCTGGATCACGGCGGGCTTCTTCATCTCTTCGTCCTTTAGATCCTTCTCTCGTCCCAGGACTGTGGTGTACTCAACATCTAGCCTAGCGACCCACTCATCATCTGAGTTTTTGAACATGCGTCTGAAGCGAGAAAGGCATCCTTTCACCGTCGCGGAAGAACGGGTCTAGATGGCGTCGAACTCATCACCGGTGATGGTTCTAACCTTGTACTCACCGCCGATCATGGAGATTTGGGACGCCATGGATTTGGGAGGAGGGTTAGGATTAGTGGAACTGTCGTAATGTGAATGGATAGGACAACTAGGAGCGAACCGCCATAGTATTGAAGGACGTGCGGGGACGAGTAGGGGCGAACCGCCGTACTATTGAAGGACGTGCGGGGATGAGTAGGAGCGAACTGCCAGCGTGTGAACGGCAGGGTAGTGGCTTTCCATTCTCCCGTGATACGGGCTTCCGAGAGCCCTTGGATCTGAGATCGAACGGTTGCATGGCGTGATTCTAGACCTATGGGTGAATATCCTATCCTGGAGGGTTATTCTGCAAATTTTCAGCAACTTAGCATGCGACCGTTTGATCTCAGATCCAAGGGCTGCCAGCAGCCCGTATCATGGTCGCGCCTACCACGACCGTCGCGTCGCTCGCGCGGTCGCGCCCTTGGAGATTTAACACGATGCGTTAGGCTATCTGATGTTGGCATGTCATACATAGTCATCACTTAGTCACTCATACTACAACAAGGTTGGCTATAAGTGTATTTATTTATTTTTACTTCTCTCTATCTCTTTCTTCGTACTCCCTCCGTCCCATAATATAAGAACGTTTTTGACACTAGTGTAGTGCCAAAACGTTCTTATATTATGGGACGCAGCGAGTACTAGTATTTATTGTATTTGCCAAGGAGTGACCTCTTCCAATGAAATGGTGCTGCTAAGTTTGCTTCATTTAATTAGCTATAGACTCAAAATTGTCTTTTCACCTAGCTAGGTACATGCGCTTAGCACCGTTTCTTCCTTGGGTCACCAAACTAGCTAGTCTCTCTCTTCTTGATTAACTTTCCACATCATACTATATGCCTATGTGGCAAGCTTAGCACCTGTAGGAGCAAGTAAAAGTAAGTACAATAGTGCGCTTTACATGGCATTTTTGCATATGTGGAGGAAAGAGAGGCAAGGAAAAAGTGGAGAAGTGGGCTCTCATGCAAGAGCCAGCCTCTACTACATGGTGGAGCATTGGGAGAGGCACCTGTATGGAGGTGGTCAGGAATTGGGAGACTCACGCCGGTCGTAGTGCCGCAGTTAAAATGATAATGGCAAGTCAAATCACGGGGCCCCACCTCTCCTGAAGTAACTCACTATCAAATCACACAGCCCTACGTTTGCAGCAGCCTACTCCCTAGTCTTCTCACGTCTCTGTCGAACCGACTAGGCGGAACTGCCCCGCCTACCGCGCAGGAAAAGCCCCGCCCTCGACTTTTAAATACAACTACATCCGCTTAAGAATCCAATGATATACTTTTTGTGACATAGTAACTCATATTTAGTTAGTCAAATGGATGACCTAGAACTACGTGCAGGCCCTATAAACCGAGACACCTAAACATAAAAAAACCGAGACGGAGAGGGTAGTTCAGCATGTGTCTTTTTAGATCAATATAGTCGGGATTCACCAAGGAGCAAAACCAAGTGGTAGGCTGCTCCTGTCGTGTTGGCGTAGCAACTCAAGTAGGGTCAGTCCGCACACGAAATGGCGACACACTTAACAGGACCCCTTTGGCCGACATGTGGCTCATCCACCGTCTTGTTCCACGTGCGATGCACCAAATTAGGCCCTTCCCAGTGCTCCACCGTGGACAGGTGCTAATCATGACACATAAGCAAAAAAGTGACATGGCACAACATTTAAGGAGGAGAGAGAGTACTTTGGTGACCCCAGGAAGAACCAATGCCAAGCGCGAGAACCTAGGCAAACCACTTAAATGAAACAATTTGACCAATGCATGAAAGACTTTAGGTGCTAACTCATTAAATAAAGTGTGCTTAGCAACAACAAGTTAAGCACCTATGCATTGGGGACTTGAGTTGCTAAGATATTTAATGCACTTAGCACTTCATCTAAGCACCTTTGCATTGGGACAGTTCGGAGCAGCGGTTGGAATTGGAGGCACCCCGGTCGTAGCGCCGCAGTAGTAGAAAATGAGCGATGAGGGGTCAAATCACAAAGCCCCACCTTTCCCGCATTAAGCTGGACGGACGAAGCAACCATCATTTCACTCTAGGGCGCAAGAGCATAAAGAAAAGAGAAAACAATGATGTGTGCGGCAGCTACCTAGGGCACCCTAGGGTAGGGGTCTCCACTACAAATCCTTTTCTTTTTTTTGAAAGCGCCTACACTACAAATCGGCTTCTCCCTCGTCCTCTTGAAGAAAACCGATGATGAGTGCGGTGGTAGGGTTTGTAGGAGTACTACGACGTGTGGGGCCATGTCGTAGTAAACGGGTTCGAGTCGACGCCTTAAATATGTGTGGGCCGCTTGGTTTTACGGGAACGAGGCAGCATTTTGGGTTCGGGGACCAGTGGAGATATAGGAGATACAAAAAATTGTGGACGTAGGTTCGACCGAAAGGCAATGATGCATGGGCCTTGCATTTTGATATACACGGGGCCGCGTGAAATTTGCTACTCTACTCAAAACTAGTAAGGTACACATGTATTGAACGCATGAGATTTCGAAACCAAATTATGAATAAATACACACTATAGCATGTAAAGCTTTGAGTCATATATGCATGATGTAGATATTCGTTTAGTTCTTATAGTTCATTTCATTCAAAATCAATTATTTTTATAAAAATGTTAATATTCATGGGGTTGTGCAATGTAAATCAGAAAGTAAAAAACAAATAATGGCAATTCATTTAGAAAAAATAATCAATTATGATACAGAAGATTTTAGAACAAAGGAGAAGTGCTTGTGTTTTGAGGTTTGTGCGTTATGCTTAAGTTCAACCATGGAGTCTTCTAAATTGTACATGTGGCAGATTTGGTGGAATGTTGATGATATCCAACGGCCAGCAGTGCTCGGATTTTCCTATCTCTACACCTGTCGGATTAGCTTCATCCAAATGTAATTATCTTTCAAAGTTATTAGCACACTATATAGTTCTTGTGCCATAGTTGCATGTTTTGGAAAAAAGCTACTAGTGGGTTCTACTAGCTATTTAGGAATAGAGAAGATCTATACATGGAAGTTGTAGGGAAAGAGATGACATGGAGCATCTCAATTCCTATGAGTAGGGATTGGAAAAGAGATGTCATTTGGTTCACATCATAGGAACTTTTCTATTGAATCTAGAGATGACATGTATCTCAATTCCTATGAGGAAGGATTAGAAAAGAGATGTAATTTGGTTCATATCATAGGAACTTTTCTATTGAATATACGCTAATGTTTATTTTCCTTTGAAATTAAGGGAGTATAGGAATCCATTCATATGAACCAAGTGGCTCTAAAGCTATAGAAATGATATCATGTTTATTTCCTTTGAAATGTGGAGTATGTGACATCTATTCCTCTGAACCAATTGGCTCTAAAGGAAAAAATCGTATAAAAATCATATCATATAGAGTTCATATGATATTCCTCGACACTAAAGGATGGTTGAAATTGCTGCGGGTGATACGGTGGTCTTTCTTTATAGACTCCTCACCCATCTTTATAGTTACCTCTGGAAGAAGAATGAAATGATATATAAAGGGTATCCTACATGTGCAATTTGGTACACGAAAACTCGGTAAAAGTTTGTGAGGTTCGAATTTTCAATAAAGCTATATGCACTGCATTTCGGAAAGGAGGGAGTATATGGCAGTTGCTAACACTCACGTGGAAGATTTGTGTGTAGGAGGAGTGGCTATTCTGTTAAATGACATGGTAAAACTGACACTGTCGGATGCCGATCTAACGGTTCTTACGGCGTTAAATCGGGGAAAAGGCTTGTGGCTAACGTTTGTCGGATAATGATTTACGGACACATGCATTGCATTGATACGTGCCCCCTCTCTCTCACGCACACGCACCCTCACGACTCACGACTCTCCCGAGTCCTCTCGCAGACTTGCACGTCGCACCCACCGTCTATCTGTAGGTAGACGTCACGCACATATGTGCTCTTCACACCCTACGCTCAGAACTTCTAAAAAATAAAAGACAGCGCGCACATTTTATTTTAGCTCACACATCACACACTTATACTATTACTCTTGCGGCGAACATTCTTTGGGCATAGTATATTGTACTCTCACGAAGAGAAGCGGTGCACGCACGCACTAGTTCTCTCATACCCACTCGCGGGTACACGTAGGAGCGCATTTTTTTGAAGCTGGTACAACAAAATCACTCCACTATATATAAAAGCAGGAGCCTTAGCGCTTGCTTTACTAGGGTTCCTATCGTTCACTCTCTCATGCTCTCCAGATCTAAGCAAGACATAGGTGGCCACACACTCTCTCTCTCAGCTAGCAGCTGGTCACAAATCCGGCCGGACAACCTTGACCGGGGCAGGGGTGTAGGTGCATCGTTCACACTATCGTCGGCGGCGAGGGAGGAGACCAACGGCTGCCCGCGCGTCCCGATCGGCGATCGTGTCATTCTCTCCGAGAAAGCGCCGGCTCGGGAGGGCCTCCGACCCCTTCTTCCTCCCTGCGGTATTGTGGCCAAGATGCGGCCTCCCGACGCCGTCTTTGCCACATGCCGACGACCCTCAGGTATATATTCCTTCGAAACATGCCTTGCTCTACTGCCCCAGCTCCCTTCGTGTGGATCCTTTTCTACTTTCGTCCGCTGTTCCAAAGCCGCCTAAACTTCTACTATTATTAGAAGTAAAGCTAGTTCATACAGTCGACTCAAAGCGTTGGTTCAAACAGGGAAGAAAGTGGGAAAGTTGTAGCATGAATCTAGGACTTGGTTCTAAGAGGAAAGCGGGGAAAGTAGTAATATATGTCCTTTGTTTAAATAACCGTATTTCATATTTGCACAAACAGGGATGCCTGTCTCCATATCGTTTCGGGATGTCTGTCTCCGTATCGTTTCTATCCGCGCAATCAAAAGCACACACCTCAGTTTTAGTACAACTGCGCAAAATGAGATGGCTATCCCTCGTTGTCATTGTCTAACCTCCCTTCTTCAAGGTATCCCTACATTGGTAGTAACTAAGGTAGAATGACCACCGCAATCTAAAAGAAGTTGATTCGTATGTTTTACTTCCTGATTGCAGTGCAGGGACGAGCGAAAACAACTGCATCTTAGTACGGAATGCACTTTCTACCAGTTCATCCATGGACCGAGGACTAGCTGGCACGGATGCACAGTGGTTTTTTGGCCAGGTGCGTGGACAAGAGGCATTGTGGTCTGCTTATTTCTGCAAATAACGGTGCTTAAATTTAGTGGATGCACAAGCATTTTAACTGGTCAGTACACTGCAAGGTTCAGTTCAGCATTCTAGCTGAGACCACAGTTATAATTGGTTATTCTGGAATGAGAGAACCTAACCCTGGATGGTGGCAACAAGAAAAAACCAGAGTGAACTCCAGGAAATTTAAGCCTGCTGGGAGGCCCTTTGCTCAGAGAAGCCTTGCTTGTTTTTTCCTGAATTGTAAACCTTCTCACAACTTTGTCTTTTGTTGTGAAGTAGTATATGTTTGTTATGTTCTATGAATCATTGAGATGTATAAAATTGCTTAACTTATGATTTTCAAGTTTTTTATGAAGACGACTTTAATGTGAGTGTTCCACATGAGCGCTGGACTAGCGTGTGAACGTTTGGAATTTATTACATTGTGGCCTCAATTAACTGCATGAACCACTGTAATAAGATACATAGTTTCTTATATGTCAGACAGCAGATTGTTGATTGTTAGCTGGTCGATAGCCTAGTGTTGAAGCGAGCTGAGCCAATGTGCCTTGTTTTGCACAATTGCTTACAAGTGGGGTAGCACCAAAAGTGTTTACAACTACTTATGTATACATCGGCGCACAGTTCTCGAACGAGTGCTCTATTTCATCAAAACACACCGCTTTCGTATGATAAACCGTGACAACTTATGTCTTACCATGCCATATTCATGAAAAAACTAGTGAGGGCGATCTGCTTTGGCAACAATTATGATGGTTCTCACATGATTCACGGGCACACAAAAGTAGCAGCAGTTCCCATAGACGGATTCAAAGCAGTACTAGCCCCGGAGGGGTCGATATGAGCAAGGTTCCAATAATTAGACATAATCCAAACTACTATTAAACACTAGCTGGGGCAACTATTTCATGCCTCGATCTAACTTGGGCTGGACACAAGACGGACCTTGCCATGAACATCATCGAGGACGTCCTGCAGCAGCTCAATCCTGTGAACCTTCATGAAGACAACCTTGTGGCCTTGCCACTGATAAACTTGTTTGTGGAGGCATGCCACATCATCTTCCTACGTAAGCTTGACAAGAACAGTATGCCTCAGAAACGAAGGAGTAGCTTTGAACTTCTTGTGCTTCAAGACACCACTGGACAACACGCACGACAACAGTGAGGCTGGAATACAACTCTTCATTGGTATAACCGCAAATGGCTTCCAGGATCCAACAGCCTAAGAACTCTGTTTTCCCAGTGCATATATTCAGGTCATCCGCCTCATAGCAAGTGACATGTACAACCACACAATCCTTATGCGCATCGAGGCTCTAATTGAAAGCGAAACATATTCTGAATTACTTTTCAAAGATAAGAACCAGAAGTTATTTAAACCACTATGTATAGCATGGCATCGAAGCTAATAAAATTTTGCATTATTAATCACCACATACTTCCTTTTCTAAAAAATCACCACATACGTAGATGAAAAACCACAATCGACATCAGCAAAGAAGGAAATCACCTTGGGCAGTTCAGCGGGGGGGGGGGGGGGGACACATCCTCGAAGGGGGAAAACTGCTCCTGCAGTGCCACGGGGGCTGTAACCTCAAGCGGGGCATTGACCATCTCAGTAGTGGCCGTGAGCGTATCTGGGGTTGCCTCCATCTTCTTGGAGCTCTCTGTCTCGTGGGAATCAGCCTCCCGCGTCTGCTCCAATATCGGCGGATCTTTGCCTGGTTCTCCTTGGTCCATCATGAAACTGAGGAATACTAGGAGATCACTGAAAGGAAAAGACAATCGCAATGACAATGAAACAAAAAAGAGAGTGAGGATCGGTTAGTGCCTTGCAAAAGTTCTTTTCTTTTCTCTGAACGAAAATATACCAACATCACGGATCCGCTTACCTTCCCTTCGTTGGGAGAAAAGAACAGTGGCAGATACGAGTGTTGCCTTTCTTGAAGACGGTGAGGGATAAGGGGATTCAGCGAAGAGTGAAATGATGGTTGCTTCGTCCATCAAACTTAGACTGCGGGGAGGTGGGTTTTTGTGATACGACGGCTCGTTCTTTGCCAAGGCCTTCTGACTGGGTGACTCTGCCTGCATCTTGCCTTCTAATTTGGTGGATGGCATTTGGGCCCTTGTATTTGCATGGCCCGCATGTCGGTGAACAAAAGTATAACGGCATTCAGTAGAGGGAGACGTTTCAATGACCTAGGAGGAGACAGAAGCGGTAGAGTGTCTCCACTGTACTAGTAGTAATTGTTTTTATGGGTAGCTGTAGAGTGTCTCCACTGTACTAGTAGTAAGTGTTTCTCTGGGCCCAAGACAAAACAGCCCATCCACACTAGTAAATAGTAAAATCAATTCAAAATCCCATATATTTACTGAATGAGAGGCGCTACCCACACCCAGCACACCGCCCCCCAAAAAAACATGGGTGCCCTTCTTCCTCCTCGCTCCCACCCACCTCACGTCAGCTCGCTCCACTCGTACCCCCAAATTCCTCACCTCACTCCTACAGAAAACCCCAACTCCCGTTCTTCCTCACTCCTACAGAAAACCCCCAGCTCCCCTCCTTCTTCGCTCGCACTACAACTAGGCTCGTCATTCGTTACTCTGCTCAAATCTATGAGCGCGACGCGACACCCTCGAGGAAAATGGAGTCGGCTGACCCCAGCGCCAAGAAGATGAGGCTCCCACCAGCAGCGACAACTGATGTAGATCCCGCACCCGGCAGCGTGGGGAGAAGCGGCGACCCCGCCTCCACCGGATCCCAGGAACCCGTAGAATATCGGGTGGACCGCATCAGTGATCTCCCGGACGCCGTCCTTGGGGAGATCATCTCGCTTCTCCCCACCAAGGATTGCTGCCGCTTTTAAGTCCTCTCAATTTGGTGGTGCCCTCTATGGTGCGCCGTGCCCCTTAATCTCGACTGTCGTCAGCTATCTCTCTTCAATGATTTTGAAATCCCAGAGCCATCATCTCCTCCCACTAGGGCTCCGTTCAAAGCCTCTGCATCCCGTCATGCTACCTGAGCAAGCATACCATGCCCTGCACGGTGGATGCCTGGCTGAAATCCCCTGAATTCACAGAACTACAGCTGGTTGAGTTCTACTATTCCCCTGGAAATGACATACCACATACCGAACGCCATGAACTTGTGCCCTCAGCACCGATGTCCATCTCGCGGTTTTCCTTCTCTCTCCACACCGCCACCTTTGCGTTCTGCTACCTACCAGACAATCTGGTACTAAACCTTTGACTCCCATTTCTCAAGAAAATTTCACTTGTGCGGGTTCATATATCGGAGGCCTCATTGCACAACATCATCCACTCCTGTTGCCCTGCGCTGGAGTGCTTGGTGCTTGTTTTCACACTTAGAATCGGTTGTCTCCAAATAAAGTCGCCTAACCTTGTAAGAATTGGAATTTGTTTTGACGGAAGGCAGCTCATCATCCAAGATGCCCCTTCACTTCAAAGGTTGATCCTTGATTCTAGTTATTCACCGTTGCAAATAACCGTCCTCTCTGCGCCTAAGCTGGAGACCTTGGGTGTAATACATGATCTCTATGCTCATTTCAATATGGTGTTTGGCTCCACAGTTCTTCAGGTACTTTATATTATCATCTACACTTGTAACCATAAGCTGCATTTTAAATTTCTGTGCATAATTTATATATCATCTTGGAGTACACGTTTTGTACTAATATTATGTTCTATGCTCAATGAAGAGTTTCTCCATGGATGGCCTATCAATGGTGCCGGATTCATCAAGATCTTATATATCCAAATGAATAGTTTTGATCTGAACAAGATTATTGGCTTGCTGCAATGCTTTCCATGTCTGGAGAAGTTGTATATAAAGGTGATAATTTCACGCACATTGGAAGCCCGCATATAGTGTACTAGAATTAACCGTTCAGCTGTTGCTCTTTCGACAGTCTTCTTTTATACCTTAACTATTTTCAATCTTCATGTCTATTTAGGCAACAGGACGGGGTAAGAAAGTTATAACCAATCGGTGGATTCGTAAGAATCGGGATTTTCTCACTTCTCATGAGATTCGATTGAAAACAATAACGCTAGAACGATATGTAGACAACCGTGAAAACACAAGATTTTGTCACATTCTTCCTGCTGAATGCGAGGTTACTATTGTCCATCAGGCTTAAGTTTATCAGCAGCATGGTTTTGACGGATGGGTATGTCGAAGAACAAAAAAAGGAGTTTCAGGTGGGTAAAAGAGCTTCTGAACGTGGCGGGCTTCTATTTACAACATATTGTGGTCATAATCCAGTAAATTTTACGACCCATGATGTTCATTCTATGGACCTGACCGATCCATTTGGTGTATTTGCCAAAACCAGTCTTTGAGTTAGATGTTGTTGCCCTTTTCAATCTAGGAATTCTTAGTAAACCTGATGAACAATTAACCCTCGTGCTTTTGTACAGTTTGTAAGCTGGAGTTAGATGTTCCTGCCCTTTTCAACTCGGTTGTGACTGTCATATTTTCTTTGAAACAAGGCAAATGGCTTGCCCTTCATTTAATTTAGAGTGAAATATTGTAACAAATCCCAACCAAGGGAAATAACATCACTCTCGCCGGCTGCTTGAGCTCACTGTGCATTACAGAAGCCAAGTGATTAGCCCCCACCAGCACCCACAAACTTATTTCGAACTAGCACATGAAATGGGCTGTAAATTTTCATAGGAAAGGTTGCATGACTGTGACAGATTTGGATTCTAAAATTTGGGACCCGTGAGGAAATAGCCTATCCAAGGTGGTGTCAACTTACTAACCAGTCAACAAACGATTCTGCCTACCAGCCGTTGGATTGACATCCAACATCTGTCGTGTATCTTCTATCTCTTGTCTTCTTCTTCCTCTAGCCGCCCAAACCAAACCACCCCGTCGGCTCCGCCTGCTCCCGCCTCCCATGGCTGGCTGCGCCTCCTCCGCCCTACCGTACGTACCCTTCAACGTTGGCTAGTCCCTCCCTCTATTCCCCCACACATCCTGTTATTCTCCGGCGATGTTAGCCCCAACACGCACCCGCGCTCGAACCAGTCAACCCTCGTACTCCCCTCCTCCTGCGACTGGACCGGCACATCTTCCACGGCTCCTGTTCGTTCCGTCCGAGGCCTCGCCATCGTCCTCTTCTTTGCGGCCTTGGTTCGCTCACCGTGCGCGGTGCGCCGCCCTCTTGCGTTGTCAATGTCGTCAACAACCGAGAGGAACAAGGAGATGATTGTACGTGGAGAGGATGACAGTTGGGACCCACTAGCGTCATGGCAGTACGCAAGCAAGTGCCTCTATATTACAAGCCCAAAAATATGGTTCCTCCTAATGGTTGGACACCTAGGGCTCACGCCATTGTCAACGTAGTCAATAAAACAAGAGAATTACACTACGAGCGGCTGACACCAAGGACCCAGCAAGTCGCGTAGTTCTTTTTTAGGAACAAGCAGTTGTTATTTATACTAGTTTTAGCGACGGATCAGGGTACGGGGCTGTGCGGGGGCTGTGGCCTGTCTAGCCAGGGTTTTATTTTATGTTTACCACATCATGAGCCCAGTTATGTTTTTTTCTTGCTGAAAATGGCTAGCCCAGTTCTATTTTTTTAAAGAAATACCCAAACAAGGCCTACTTGCTTTATCGGCCCTCCTTGCTGCAAATCTTTCAAGATGAGGAGAGTTTCATTCGGTTTGCCCAGAAATGGGTTGTACATTTTTAAAACACATCAAACCGGGAATTAGTTTCAATTTTTTTTCATTACAAGATATTAAATTCCATTGATTTTTATGCGTGGACAATTATTTGGATTTTATATTTATATAAATTATTTTTCAAAATAGTTTGAATGTGAATCGATATTTCTAGATTAAAAAACGTTCACCCCGCTGTCAGCTCGGACCAACCGGAAGTGCCTCCTTATTACGCACAAAAAAATGAATACTCCCCCGGCTAGCAGGGACCCACCTTGGTGGGAGGCTGACTTGTGGGCCTACTAAGTTGACGGGGACGAAGGGGTTTTGTCAACTTAGTCAATATGAACGATTCTAGCTCCAGTGACCATACGATGTCCATCCAACGGCTGTAGTGCTTCTTCAACCTCTGGTCTTCTTGCTCTAGCCGCCCAAAGCAGCGCCAGTCGTGTCGCATGCTCCTACCTCCCGTGGTCGGCTGTGCTGCCATGGAGGCCTCACCGCCCCCTACTATTCCCACCGCTGGCCAGGCCCTGCGGCGACGGCAGCCT
This sequence comes from Aegilops bicornis, assembly GCA_021605145.1. Lineage (NCBI taxonomy): Eukaryota > Viridiplantae > Streptophyta > Magnoliopsida > Poales > Poaceae > Aegilops > Aegilops bicornis. The sequence goes on from CM038674.1 coordinate 651,602,126, forward strand.
CACACCGCAGCAGAACCAGTGAACCCTCATACTCCTCTCCGCGGGCTTCCACTGTCGCGTCTTCCCCGGCTCCGTCGTCCCTTCCTAGGCCTCGCCGTCGTCCACCGCCGTGGTGCTCTCCATGTGGCGTGGTCAACATGGTCAAGGAGCGACTTCCATCCGAAGAAGTCTTGTACGTGGAGAGGCTGACAGCTGGGTCCACGGCCACAGCCTAGTTTTTTTGTGATTTGCCAAGTAAGTCGCTTTGTCAGGCCTGTTGGGCTGCAAATCTTTCAAGACGAGGAGAGCTTTCATTCAGCTGGCCGAGAAAATGGCCCATCAGTAATGAGAAATGGGCTGTACATTTTTAAAACACATCAAACCGGCAATTAGTTTCAAATATCTTTTTTTTTTCATTTCGAGATTTTAAATTACATTAATTTTTATGCGTGGAGAATTTGTTGGATTTTATATTGATATACATTTATTTTTAAAATCAGTTTGAATGTGAGTCGAAATTTCGGGATTAAAAACAGTTCGGACCGCACCGAAATATGCAAAATTTCGTATAATTTTTTAACCGTGGTCACAATATGGGATGTAATGCTAACAAAAAGAATATGGGCTCCAAATAACCTTAAGAATTAGCAAAAGGGCTGTAAATTATTATAAATAATGGCAGATGGGTTGTATGCTGTTTTCCACAGATTTGAGGCTTTCCTAAAATAAAGGTTGACGCACAAGCAATGAATGTTGGATGTCCATCCAACGGCTGTCGTGCTTCTTCAATCTCTGCTCTTCCTGCTCCAGCCGCTCAAACAAGCGCCGGCGGGACTGCCTGCTCCCTCCTCCCCGCGGCTGACTGTGCTACCGCGCAAGCCTCACCGCTCCATCGTACTCACATCGCTGGCCTAGCCATCCCTCTACTCACCCACACCTGTTGTTATTCTCCGGCGACGGCAGACGAACCAGTAAACCCTCGTACAGTCGTACTCCCCTCCGCGTGGGAAACAACTTCCGAGTATTCCCTGGCTCCGTGTCGTTCCCTTCCTAGGCCTCGCCGTCGTCCACCGCCCTGGTGCTCTCAGCGCAGCCTGGTCAACATGGTCAACAACCGACATGCATCTGAAGTGGACTGTACGTGGAGAGGCCGACAGCTGGGTCCATGGCTGCACACAAGGAAATGCCTCCTTATTACGCGCAAAATAATGATTCCTCCACCTGACATCAGGGACCCACCGAAAGGGCTTCTCTATTTCACGAAAAAAACGTTACCACCGCTGACAGCTCGGATCCACCAGCTATATCTTCGCACGCAAGGAAGTGCCACGTTATTACGCACAAAAAAAATGAATACTCCCCGTGTTAGCTGGGACCCAGTATAGTGGCAGGCTGACTTGTGGGCCTACTACGTTGACGGGGACGGATGGCTTTGTAAACTTAGTCAATATGCATGATTCTAGCTCCAGTGACCGTACGATGTCCATCCAACGGCCGTAGTGCTTCTTCAACCTCTGGTCTTCTTGCTCCAGCCGCCCAAACCAGCACCGGTCCTGCCTCGTGCTCCTGCCTCCCGTGGGCTGTGATGCGGCGGAGGCCTCACCGCCACCTACTACTCCCACTGCTGGCCAGGCCATCCCTCTACTCACCCACACCCCCTGTTATTCTGTGGCGACGGCAGCCTCACACCGCAGCGAACCAGTGAACCCTCGTGCTCCTCTACCCGTGGGCATCCACTGCCACGTCTTCCCCGGCTCTGTGTCGTCCCCTTCCTAGGCCTCGCCGTCGTCCACTGCCCTGGTGCTCTCGACGCGGCGTGGTCAACGTGGTCAAGGAATGGCTTCCATTGGACGTGGGCATGCGTGGAGAGAGGCTGACAGCTGGGTCCACGGCCGCAGCAAGGAAGTGCCTCCTTATTACGCGCAAAATAATTATTCCTCCACCTGACAGCGGGGACCCACCGGACGGGCCACCGTATTTCGCAAAAAAAAAGTTTCCCCCTGACTGTTGGGACCCACCAGCTACATCTTTGCACGCAAGGAAGTGTGACCGGGCAAAAAAATGATTCGCCCCCCTGACTGCTAGGACCCACCAGCTACATCTTCGCACGCAAGGAAGTGTGTCCGAAAAAACCGATTCACCCTCCTGACTGCTGGGACCCACCAGCTACATCTTCGCACGCAAGGAAGTGCCTAACAGTTGGGACCCACCTGGTCGAAGAGTACGTAGCGTTGTCATTCTGGTCGCGAACGTGTACGTACATACTAGTGTATGTAGAGGCATACACGTGTCGTAGTAGAGGCACGCACGTAGCATGTACACGTAAGTATAGAGGCTAGGGTGCAAGAAAGAAAATATGGACACGTACGTACATACGGGCGGGGTCTCGAACTCCTACTCGCGCATACGTATGGCCAGGGCTCGTGTACTTGGCTGGGTCGAAACAGAGAAACAGTGTCATCGTCGTGTTCATGGGGAGCCAACCGGCTGGGTCGGAACGGAATGCGTCGTCGTGTTCATCGGGAGGGCTTGGACGGAACAGGTGATGGAAACGAGGCCTGGCGTACCGCAGAACGGAGGAAACGGCCTTGTGTTCGACCAGCCACGTTCGAAATGGGATCCTATTCATCGTGAGGGGTCTGGTGTACTACAAAACGGACGAAACTGACCTCCTACGGTCGAAACGGGGGTCCTGTTGATCGGGAGGGGTGTGGCGTACTGCAAAACGGATGAAACGGACTTGTGTTGGAGCGCTACGGTCGAAACAGGGGTCCTGTTCATTGGGAGGAGTGTGGTGTACCGCAAAACAGGACTCCACGGGATATTGTTCATCTCCACCGTCGACCTCCTCCAGCCTCCATGGGCTACTGTTCATCCACCGTCAACCTCCTCCAGCCTCCACCTGCGACTGTTCATCCACGGGCTCCTGTTCATCTAGCCTCCACAGTGCTCTACTCCACCGGCTAATGTTCAACCACCCCTCTCCACGGGCTCCTGTTCAACCACCCCTCCACGGGCTACTGTTCATCCACCCCTCCACCTTCTACTGTTCATCCAGTCCTCCACGGGGTCGTCCTATTCATCCAGCCCCCCACGGGGTCCTGTTCATCCAACCCCAACCGGCTCGATCGATCGGGGTCCTGTTCATCCAGAGGCAATGCCACGGCTCCTGTTCATCCACTCCCACCGCTCACTATTCATCCAAACCCACCCCCCACCCCCGCAACGCTCACTGTTCATCCAGAGAGGCAGCATCGATCGGCTTCAGTTAGCAGCAGTAGCAAAGGAATCGCTCGATCGGGTTCAATTAACAGCCATCGATCGATCGCTCGGGTTCAGTAACGCGTAGCCTGCAGTGCAATCGCTCGGGTTCAGTTAGAGCCCAACGCCTCGCTCGAGTTCAGTTAGAGCCAACGCCTCGCACACACGCGCGTACGTGTACGAGAGAAACGCACATCGCTCGGCCCCCGACCACCCACCGTAACCGGGAACTCCCCGAAATTTTCATCGCCCTTAATTCTACCACAGTTTTTTCCGTCATGGACGGCCCAAAGAATGCCATGCAGATGCGTCTCCGGCCCGCCCAGGACAAAAGGCCCATTTTCGGTCATGATTTTTTGTCATAGAAGTAGGAGACCACCACATCTATGATGATACCGGGTTTTGTCACAATTATCGTCATAGAAGTGTCATATGTACGACAGAAAAAAATTTCGCTCGGCCCAAAATGTCACAGATGTGTCTTTTTTTGTAGTGGTAATTTGTGCCATTAAAACAAAATGTGTCATCGCGCACTAGTTCACTAGTCGACATCGTTACTCTCTAGGAGGTGAAGCCTATGAGGAGAGACCGGGCTCTGATACCAATTTAAAGGACCACGATGTCGCCTAGAGGGGGGTGAATAGGCGTTTTAAAATCTTTTACGGATTTGGCTATATCATAATGCGGAAATAAACTAAGCGGATACTTTTCAAGCACAAATCCTAACTATATTAGGCTCACTAAGTGCACCAACAACTTAGCATAAACAAGATGGGACAACGAGGATATGAGTAAGCACAAGTAAGTCACACAAACTTACTCAATGTATATCACGAGATATGGAAATGAATAATACACACAGCCACAAGTAAGCAATACAAGCTTACACAAATTGTATCACAATATATGGGATTGAATGATACAAGCAAATTCAAGTAAGTTACACAAACTTACTTGAGCAATATCGCAATATATGGAAGTGTATGACACAAGTTAGCAATTCACACTAATCAAAAAGAATATCAATAGTGGCAAGTATGAATTGTGGAATATGAAGTGTAGGCCTAAATAATATCTACAAGGAAATGGCCAACACAATATAATGAACTACCACAATATAATAAGGACAACAAGATATAGTGAATGCACAGTCAAATGACCAAAGTAAACCACAAGTAAGGAGCTAGGGTTAGGGATAACCAAAGTCACGGAGACGAGAATTTATCTCGATGTTCACTTCCTTGGAGGGAAACTAGTCATCGTTAGAGAGGTGGATGTTACCACGAAGGCACACCAACGCCACGAAGGCTCACCCTATTCTCCTTGAGATATCACCACGAAGGCGATTCCCGACCACTAGTGGTAGACCTTGAGGCGGCCTCAAAACCTTCACAAACTTTCCAGGGGACAAATCACAAGTGGATTCCTCACCGGAGCACTCCTACCGCCTAGGAGTCTCCAACCTCCAAGAGTAACAAGATCAAGGGAGAAATGCTCAAGACTTTCTCAAATCACAAATTGCTTTCGTCAAAAGAGAGAGGAGGAGTCGTTGTATGCTTGGATGAAATATCTCTCAAGAACTCTCAAAAATCTCTTCGGGGTGTAGCATGAGAAGGCTCAAATCCCTCTCTCTCAAATCCCACCAAAAGCAGCTAATGCTATGGAGGGATGGGAGAGGAGAGGAATAATATAGGAGGTCAACCAATGAACCCTAGATCCATGGGATAGTTTTTCCCCAAATGGATTGGAGTTTTGAGGCTTGGGGGAGGAGCATAGAGCTCAAAAGAATGGGGAAATCTCAGATCCAAAAGCTCTCACTCGATGGGGAAGAAGGGTGCCTTATATAGTGCCCCACCAAATCTACCCGTTACGCACAGAAAAACGCAGCCCAGAACTTCTGGGCAAGCCCGAAACTTCCGAGGCCCCTATTGGACACATATGTGCAAACTCTCTGGCTAACCCGGAACTTTCCCCGGAACTTGCCCGGAACTTCCGGCCCCCGGAACTTCCGGGCTGCCCGGAACTTCCGTCCCCATGAGAAAACAGCATACCGAAAGTAAAACATGCATAACTTTTTCATACGAACTCCGATTTTGATGATCTTGGGCTCGTTTTGAAGCTATGGAAAAACCCCAGGTCCTCACATAGAGAACCATCCAAGATTAAACAAAATTAAGGATGCCAAATATGCAAAGGTGTTATCATATATTTGGGAAACCTATTTGGCTTTGGATTTTGTTTGGTATATAAGATAGGAGTGAAATTGTGTAAAGAAGATGTTGACTTGAGCAAATCCATCACGAAACCCTTTGATATCCTCTTAATAGTGCGGGATGCCTATAACTCAAGAATCGTAAAAGAGCTATACTACATAGCTATCGAGAATCCATTCTTGAGTGTATGTGTTTCTTCAGTGGTCATCATTCCGCAACACTAATGTCAAAGGAACTAATACCTTTGAGTCGAGCCTTTCACTTGAGCTTGATGTTGATGTTTCTTATTGGCTCAAGTTGAAGGCAAGACATTGGTGAAGTCTTCAAGTAGCTCCCCCATACACAATGCGTGAAGCTTTGCTTTGTATTCATCTTCATGTGTCCATCACATGATCATCCGCAAGCTTCAAGCATGTAATTCTCCCGACTGCCTATCTTGAGCTTGCCCTTGTAAACCATGATCATCATCACTTGATGTCATCCTCTCATGGGTACTTGAAATCTTTCTCTTGATGCAAGTCCATGAGAATCACCTAACCCACACAGACATAGAAAACACATAGAATGGGTTAGTACACAAAGCGCAGTTGACAAATTATAACCATACCACAAGACCTCATGTGGCACATGATTTGCGCTTGTGTGTTGACCATCTTTGAATTCAATCTTCGATCTTCATCTTGGTCAACATTTATCTTTGCTCCATGATTAATCTTGATGCACAACTATATGTATATGGCATTCATTCTTAATCCATTCAATCTCCTTGCATCACCCATGGAACAAACCTTCCTATATAACTTGATTTCATTGTTTCTTCATAGGAATTGTCATTCATTATCAAGTCTCAATGCATATATTTATGTTGATGGATTTCATCCATCAATTCATCCAATATTCTTCATGCATTGCAAATGGAACTTTCCTTCAAATGTATATCTCAATGCAAACATTAGTCCATTAGGATTGTCATTTAATTACCAAAACCATACATGGGGACTATATGTACTTTCAAAAGCATCAACCTCAATTTCTTCATCCATCTGCTCTATGGACGCAGCAGAGGGATCTACTTCTGTAGATTCTTCAGGAATCTGATATTCTTCGCCATGAGGAACAAGTTCCTTAGATAGCATGCTTGTAAGAGGAACAGCATCAATGGGATTTTCAAGTGAACTTGTCAAAAGCTTCGCCTTCTTGGGGGCCGAAGGTTCTGATGCAGCTGATGCCTTCGTCTTTTTCAAACCAGCATGCTCCGCAGCTTTGGTTTTCTTCACTTCCAAAGCGGAAGGAAGAATTGGACTTCTTTGTTGGTGCGAGCGGGCGATGTGATGGGATCAATTTCTTGAGCTGGCAAGCGATGCGGTTGGCTGTCTTGAGCGATTTCTTGGTAGCAGCGAGTCTTTAGCTGGCCTGGCAATTTCTTCAAGCGCAACACTAGAGGTTACCCTGGCAGTTTCTTCAGAGGCTGGAATTTCTTTAGCAGCCCTGGTGCTTGCAGATTCATCAGCAGCCTGAAAATCATCAGCGGTGCTGGCAATTCCTTCAGTGGCTTGAGTAGATGCTTCAGCTTGAGTAAGGTCAATGTGCACATGAGCAGTAGCACGTGAAGTGAATGTCTTCGTCAGGTTGACGAATCGGACCTTGGCACCCAGCTATTCAGCCTTGTAGGTTTCAAATTCATTGCTGAGCTTCTTGATGTCAGCTTGCAGTGCAATGAGATGCTCAAGTGAAAGACTGAGGACATTGTCCTTTAAGTACCGCTGCTTCTTGTACTGCACTTTCTTAGCCACTCTGGGTTGGTCATACTTCCACTTTTCTTCGGTAATGAATGTTGTGAACATGTGACTTTGTCCAGGTGTGAGGTTCAGCTCTGGCAGAGGAGTGTTTGTATCCTTGTGCCATAGGTCAATGAAATCGGGCATTTTCGTTGGATCGATTAAAAGAGGCACAGCACTCCCTTTGGCTCTAGCGGCCCGCTCCTGTCTGTCCTTGATGATATCAGCTAATTCATCATCATCCGAAGGTGTTTGAAAGACCATCTACTTCTTGTGAGGACTTTGTCTAGTGCCTCGTCCAGCAGTGGCCTTGGTCTTCAGTAGAGTAGGACCGGTTAATGAAGGGTGAGCTGAAGAACTCGTTGAGGCTCCTGAGGCAATAGATATGCCTGTGGTCCGTTGGCATGTGGCGAGATGCACCGGTGTTGAGGACTTTGCCGGAGGAGCTGAGGGTTTTGAAGCCCGAGGAATTTGTGCAGCTTGAGGAATTGGGGCAGCTTGACGAATTTGCCTCGGTGGCACTGAGGAGATTGTCCGTGAGGGCATTTCAGAAGAACTTGGCCGTGAGGGCATTGCTAAGGAAGGTGGTTTCTTGCCTGGCTTCTTTGGCATAGCCTTCTTGCTTGAAGAAGCCTCAGCAGTGGCAGTGGCAGTGGCAGCGGCAGCAGCAGAATCCTCATTGAATTTCTTCACTGCTTCTTTGGCCTGATTGGCCAGCTTAGCTTGCCGCCTGGCCCACTCATCAGCATAATCCTCACCATATTTAAGGCTTGTTGGATCAGCCAATTGGCCAGGTGCCAGAGGAGGTCTTGGGCATGGAGGGTTGAGAGCGAATTTCCTCATGTATTTGGGAGTGACATATCTGTACTCCCTCCACTCTCTTGCCCATCTTCTTTCGATCCTCTGAATGCGCACTTTGCGCTCATTTTTCGTTTCCTTGTCGTGAGTTGCCTCATCAGGCGTGCATTACCCTGCATAGATATCCTCAGGGATCTCAAAAGCAGTATTGACTTCAAGCTTTTATCCTCCTTTCTGAGGACGTTTACTGTCAGCCATTTTCTTCAGCTGAGGAATTTGCACAATGGAGTTCTCTGAAGAAGTATGCAGCTTTTCTTCGAGGAATGCTGTAAATGAGCTAAGTTGATGAGAACCTAGTGATTCAATAGCTGACATGTGTACCTGTGAACTGAATATAGGTGCGAAGAATTTGGAGAGGTCATATGCGTTCTCAGAAGGTTTTTGTAAATTGAACAAGTTTGAGGAAATTGACCCGATGTGTCTTGAAGAATTGCACTAAGCGTCCTTTGTCTTACGTTCCATAGTTGTGCGGATCATGAGATTCACACAATTGAGGAATCATGAAGAAAACCATCACTTAGAGAAACAGATCAAGAACCAAAGATTTGTGCAAGGTGTTTGGAGTGTGGAGATTGAAGAATAAACACCTTTTGAGGATTTGATGTAAATCGTCAGTAGAATAAATGTAGTAAAAACTTTTAGTTACCCTTGACGAGGAACACGACGAACTAGAAGTGTAGATTTGGAAGTTCGTCGTCTCGGATCTTCCACGCCCTAACTTGGCGGAGGAAGACGTCTACAGCGGCGGCGGGGGGAAGATTTTTGCGGCCGGCGCGAGTACGACGGCAACGAGGTCGAGGCAGTGAAGCTCTTCCTCACCGGCAACGATGGAGTTAGCGGCGGTGCTAGGGTTTGAGAAGCTCGAGTGAGGGAGTGAGTTCGAGCGGAGTAAAAGTGAAATGAGGAAGGGGAGGGGGTATTTATAGCGGAGATGAATAACTGTTCGCCCGAAGAATTTGGACGAACATGCCCCTGACCCTTCTCATTTGCGCAACATGTTTCACCCACGTTCTGAGAAGTGGAGATCGTGTGAGATCGTGGGTGAATAGATAAGCATATCATGGAATGTGTAACGGTTTGAGCGGCAAAAGCCGAAAATTTCAGATAAGAATATTTTAAAGTGTCTTTCGCAATTTCTTCAGCTAACAAGGACACAGTGAAGAATATGAACGAGTTACAAATAGAACGCACATGAAGAATTTGTGAATAGACTGGGTTGAGTTGAGCATAGAGGGGAAGGGTCCGATCACATTCACTTAGAATAAAAGTCAACTTGAAGAATTAGCAATAAGTGAATGCTGTAGAGGACATAAGCTCATATTGTCAAATGAAGAACAACGACGGAAAGAGTGAAGACAATGCAAAGTTGAAGAATTTGAAAAACTGAGGAATTTCAAAAATGAAGAAAAACTCAAATTTAAGATTTTCAACTTTGGTTGGTAGCGTAACCCACCGTATAAGAAAGCTGATTTTAGACACCGCGTACAATTCTCATAGGGTTCTGAGGATCAATTTCTTCATTAATTTCTTCACACTTAGAGGGTTAGTCTTCATTGATTGAAGAAAAACGTTACTTCATGTGTTGCACATCTAAGTCATCAAGTCAGCATAAGTGTTAGGATGTGTGTCCTTTTCAAAGAACATTCAAAGATTCTAGGATATTAAGCTCACACCGCAACTTGCTAAATCTCTTCTCATCCAAGGGCTTAGTGAAGATATCGGCCAGCTGGTCTTCAATGCTTGCGTTGTCGATGGAGATGTCGCCCTTCAACACATGATCACGAAGAAAATGATGACGAATCTGGATGTGCTTTGTCTTCGAGTGCTGAATTGGGTTGTGAGCAATCTTGATAGCACTCTCATTGTCGCAGTAGAGAGGCACATTCTTCATGTTAATGTCGTAGTCCTTGAGTGTTTGCTTCATACATAGTAATTGAGCACATCAGGATCCAGCAAAAATATGCTCAGCCTCTGCAGTGGAGAGTGATACGCAGTTCTGCTTCTTCGAGGACCAACATACCAAGGATCATCCGAGGAAATGACATGTGCCTGACGTTGACTTGCGGTGCACCCGATCACCAGCATAGTCAGAGTCTGAATATCCAATGAGATCAAAGGAAGAGCCCTTGGGATACCATAATCCAAGTGTTGGTGTGTGAGCTAGATATCAAAGAATATGCTTCACATCCTTATGGTGTGATTCCTTTGGTGTAGCTTGAAATCAGGCACACATGCAAACACTAAGCATAATATCTGGCCTAGATGCACATAGGTACAATAAGGAGCCAATCATGGAACGGTATACCTTTTGATCGAAGTCTTTACCATTTTCATCAGTGCATAGATGGCCATTTGTGGGCATGGGAATTTTGACGCCTTTGCAGTCTTGCATGCCGAATTTCCTCAATACATCCTTGAGGTATTTCTCCTGAGATATGAATATGCCATTGTATTGTTGATGAATCTAAAGACCTAAGAAGAATTTCGATTCTCCCATCATAGACATTTGATATTCTTCACTCATCATATAGGCAAATTCATCACTGTAACGTTGGTTAGTACAGCCAAAGATAATATCATCAACATATATTTGGCACACGAATAATTCATCATCATATGATTTGGTGAAAAGAGTTGGGTCAAGTGAACCGGGTTTGAAGCCTTTCTTCATGAGGAAATCCTTCAGTGTCTCATACCACGCCCGAGGTGCTTGCTTGAGGCCATAGAGGGCCTTGTTGAGTCTGTAGACGTGATCTGGAATTTTTGGATCCTCAAAACCTGGTGGTTGAGCAACATATACTTCTTACTCAATGTCGGTGTCAAAACCGGCGGATCTCGGGTAGGGGGTCCCGAACTGTGCGTCTAGGCGGATGGTAACAGGAGACAAGGGACACGATGTTTTTACCCAAGTTCGGGCCCTCTCGGTGGAGGTAAAACCCTACTCCTGCTTGATTAATATTGATGATATGGGTAGTACAAGAGTAGATCTACCACGAGATCAGAGAGGCTAAACCCTAGAAGGTAGCCTATGGTATGATTGTTGTTAGATCCTCTGGGACTAAAACCCTCCGGTTTATATAGGCACCGAAGAGGGTTAGGGTTACAGAGTCGGTTACAATGGTAGGAGATCTACATATCCGTATCGCCAAGCTTGCCTTCCACGCCAAGGAAAGTCCCATCCGGACACGGGACGAAGTCTTCAATCTTGTATCTTCATAGTCCAAGAGTCCGGCCAACGGTGATAGTTCGGCTATCCGGACACCCCCTAATCCAGGACTCCCTCACTCAAGCTTACCATTGAGGAATGCACTTTTCACATCCATTTGTTGTAAGATGATATTATAATGGTTAGCATAAGCAAGCAATATGCGAATAGCCTCAAGTCTAGCAACAGGTGCAAAAGTTTCATCGAAATCAATTCCTTCAATCTGTGTGTAGCCTTGAGCTACAAGACGAGCCTTATTCCTCACGACGAGGCCATTTTTGTCTTGTTTGTTGCGGTAGATCCATTTGGTACCGATGATGTTGTGCTTGTGAGGGTCTGGTCGCTTGACAAGCTCCCACACATTGTTGAGCTCGAATTGATGCAATTCATCTTGCATGGCTTGAATCAACTCAGATTCCATGAATGCTTCATCTACTTTGGTGGGCTCTGTGGTAGAGACAAAAGCAAAATGCGCACCAAAGTTAGATAAATGTGAAGCTTTTGAGCGTGTGAGGCGACCTGGTGCTTCGATGTCATCGATGATCTTCTCGATTTGCACTTCGTTTGCAATCCGAGGATGTGCGGCTTGACGACTTTGCTTAGGCCCAGCAGTTTCTTCAGGACCAGTTTCTTCAGCAGCACCAGCATGATTTTCCTCAGGATCAGGAATGACTTCCTCAGCAATTTCTTCGGTAGGGATGATATCCTCAGTAGCTTTGAACTTGATCGATTCCTCAGGTGACATTTCATCTAGCACAGGAGGTAGGTGCTCTCTTTGCGAGCCATTAGTTTCATCGAACCGCACATCTACAGTTTCAGCACCCTTGTGGTGAACGGTGTTGAAGACTCTGTAGGTGTGCGAGTCCTTTCTGTAACCAAGCATAAAACCCTCATGTTCTTTCGGTGCAAATTTAGAGTGATGGTGAGGATATCTAATCCAGCATTTAGCACCGAAGACTTTGAAATAACTTACATTGGGTTTCTTGTCAGTGAGGAGTTCATATGAGGTCTTTTTGAAGAATTTGTGAAGATATACCCTTTTGATGATGTGGCAAGCAGTATCAATTGCTTCAGGCCAGAAGCGCTCAGCTGTCTTGTATTCATCAAGCATAGTGCGAGCCATCTCAACAAGAGTCATGTTCTTGCACTCCACGACGCCATTATGCTGAGGAGTATAAGGAGCAGATAATTCGTGAGTAATGCCAAGCATATCGAGATATTCATCGAGGCTCGCGTTCTTGAACTCGGTTCTGTTATCACTCCTGATATGCTTGATCTTCACACCGAAGTTTGTGGAAGCCCTTGAGGAAAAACGTTTGAAGACTTCCTGCACTTCATTTTTGTAAGTGATGATATGCACCCATGTGTAACGAGAATAGTCATCAACTATGACAAAGCCAGATAATGATGTACGTGGCATAATGAGTAGGGCCAAATAGATCCATATGAAGTAATTCAAGAGGACGAGAGGTGGTCATGATAGTCTTCGCGGGATGCTTGGCTCTGGTGATCTTTGCAGACACACAAGCCCCACAAAGATGATCTTTGAGGAATTTAACACCCTCGATGCCAATAACATGCTTCTTCTTCGCGAGTGTATGCAAGCTCCTTATCCCAGCATGACCAAGTCGTCAATGCCATAACCAGCATTCTAAAGCTTTTGCGAGTAGACATGTGGCAGGTTGTGGTCCTGCAGAGAAATCAACAATACACAAGTCTCCTTTCCTAAAGCCTTTGAAGACTTTGGAGTTGTCAGATTCCATTAGCACAAGACAGCGAAATTTGCCGAAGACAAGAACCATATCAAGATCACAAAGCTTGAGACTAACATAAGATTGAATCCTAAGGACTCAACAAGCATGACTTTGTCCATGTGTTTATCCTTTGAGATTGCAACCTTACCTAGACCCAATACCTTGCTTTTGCCTTTGTCAGCATAAGTGATATGCTTCAGATGAGATGGTGACAAATCAGTGTCCATCAGCAAGCTTCTGTCACCAGTCATGTGATTTGTACATCCACTGTCGAGGACCCACTCAGTAGCTTTGGGTTGTTCATCCTGCAGATGAATTAGTGCAACTTACGAACCCATATACTTCATCAGTGAAGAATATGATTTCAATTTCATCAACAGTAACAATTATAGTAATATGAGGACGTGAGAAATGAATGGTTCATTTCTTCGTGATTAGCTTGCGTCCTTTCAAGCATATGCAGGTCTCCAGCAAATTCTTCAGATGATCAAGTTCGTCTGGAGACCTGACCTGCATAAGAGATTAGTTCTTTTTATTCACCACCCACATCTGGAGAGGTGGCAAAGAGTTCATCATTTTGCGAGCTCCATAAGAAAATGATGGCATAGAAGCCAGTGCACTTCGTTTCATAGGAGAGTGGTTAGGGTAAGCATATGAATAAGCAGAGAAATTCTTCAAGGACTTATGAACATAATGATTTGAGGAATAATGATCGTAGTCATGGCCCTTAGACTTTCCCTGCGAGACAGAAGTGTTAGCACGATGATAAGCATATGAGGATTTTGATCCATGTGAGGAATTTGATCCTCGTGAAGAATTTGGTCCATATGAGGACTTGGATCCATATGAAGAGTTTGGTCCATATGAAGAATTTGATCTGGGGTTCCTATTCTTCATGGATGGTGTCATGATGACATTCACCTGAAGATTTTCAAGGCAATGTTTAGGAACCCAGATTTTCTTCATAGGGGGACTGTTCCTGCAGTTAGTTCCAACATATTGAGCAAATACTTCACCGTTCTGATTCTTGAACAGCTGATAATTGGAGTCGAATGACTCGTCAGAGGAATATGAAGAATCAGAGGTAAAGCCAGATAAATTGCATGGATCTACAGGAGGTCCTTTCACAACAACCCATGAGATTTTGGGGTACTGCTCAGGTTTCCAGTAGGTTCCATCAGCATTGAGTTTCCTCTCAAAGGCAATACCCTCTTTCCTAGGGTTCTTGTTCAAGATTTGCTTTTTAAGCACATCACAAAGAGTCTGATGCCCTTTGAGGCTTTTGTAAATGCCTGTCACATACAATTCCTTCAGCCCTGCATTTTCGTCAGTGATACATGTGGTATCCTCAGATGAGGAATTTGTGACCACAGAGATAGTTGAAGAATTTGCAGCAATAGAAGCATTTGAACATTCAGGTGATGAATTAGCAGATTCACGCTCAATGCATTTAAGACATGGTGGAACAAATTCTTCCTAAGCGGAACTGATCTGTTGAGCAAGCAATGAATCATTTTCCTTCTGAAGATCTTCATAACTCACTTTTAACATCTCAAGATCTTGCTTTCTTTGAAGAAATTCATAAGAAAGCTTCTCGTGATCAGTTAAGAGAGAGTTATGATGATTTTGAAGGTTGTCAAACCGAGTTTGAAGTCTCTGAAGATTATCTGTCAGAGTCTTAGTTCGATTCAATTCCTCACCCAACAGGTCATCGCTTCTGTCTAATTGATTTTGAATCTTTTCTAATGTTGTTTAACAGCAATTTTAGCAAGTTTCGAATAGCTAGGCTTAAGATTGTCATCAGATTCATCCTCACTAGAGTCAGAGGGGGAATGCTTGAGTACCTTGGCACCTTTTGCCATGAAGCAATAGGTGGGATCATAGTCATCGTTGCCCTTGTCAGCTGATAACCCACAAGTGTAGGGGATCGCAACAGCTTTCGAGGGTAAAGTATTCAACCCAAATTTATTGATTTGACACAAGGGGAGCCAAAGAATATTCTTGAGTATTAGCAGTTGAGTTGTCAATTCAACCACACCTGGATAACTTAGTATCTGCAGCAAAGTATTTAGTAGCAAAGTAATATGATAATAAAGGTAACGGTGGTAAAAGTAATGTTTTTGGGTTTTGTAGTGATTGTAACAATAGCAACGGAAAAGTAAATAAGCGAAACACAAGATGTGAAAAGCTCGTAGGCAATCGATCAGTGATGGATAATTATGTCGGATGCGATTCATCATGTAATAGCTATAACATAGGGTGACACAGAACTAGCTCCAGTTCATCAATGTAATGTAGGAATGTATTCGTAAATAGTCATATGTGCTTATGGAAAAGAACTTGCATGACATCTTTTGTCCTACCCTCCCGTGGCAGCAGGGTCCTAGCGGAAACTAAGGGATATTAGGGCCTCCTTTTAATAGAGAACCGGAACAAAGCATTAGCACATAGTGAATACATGAACTCCTCAAACTACGGTCATCACCTAGAAGTATCCTGATTATTGTCACTTCGGGGTTGTCGGATCATAACACATAATAGGTGACTATAGACTTGCAAGATAGGATCAAGAACACACATATATTAATGAAAACATAATAGGTTCAGATCTGAAATCATGGCACTTGGGCCCTAGTGACAAGCATTAAGCATAGCAAAGTCATAGCAACATCAATCTCAGAACATAGTGGATACTAGGGATCAAATCCTAACAAAACTAACTTGATTACATGGTAAATCTCATCCAACCCATCACCGTCCAGCAAGCCTACGATGGAATTACTCACGCACGGCAGTGAGCATCATGAAATTGGTGATGGAGGATGGTTGGTGATGACGACGGCGACGAATCCCCCTCTCTGGATCCCCGAACGGACTCCAGATCAGCCCTCCCGGGTGAGATTAGGGCTTGGCGGCGGCTCCGTATCGTAAAACATGATGAAACTTTATCTCTGATTTTTTCTCCGCGAGACGGAATATATGGAGTTGGAGTTGAGGTCGACGGAGCCTCAGGGGGCCCACAAGACAGGGGCGCGCCCAGGGGGGAGGGTGCGCCCAGGGGGGAGGGCGCGCCCCCCACCCTCGTGGACAGGGTGTGGGCCACTGGTCTTGATTCTTTCTCCAGTATTTCTTATATTTTCCAAAAAGTGCCTCCGTGGATTTTCAGGACATTTCGAGAACTTCTGTTTTCTACACATAAAACAACATCATGGCAGTTCTGCTGAAAACAGCGTCAGTCCAGGTTAGTTTCATTCAAATCATGCAAGTTAGAGTCCAAAACAAGGATAAAAGTATTTGGAAAAGTAGATACACTGGAGACGTATCAACTCCCCCAAGCTTAAACCTTTGTTTGTCCTCAAGCAATTCAGTTGATAAACTGAAAGTGATAAAGAAAAACTTTTACAAACTCTGTTTGCTCTTGTTGTTGTAAACATGCAAAGCCAGCATTCAGGTTTCAACAAATATTATGAACTAATCATACTCATAATAACACCCAGGTCTCACAATTACTCATATTAATAGCATAATCAGCTAGCGATCCATAATAATAAAACTCGGATGACAACACTTTCTCAAAGCAATCATAACATGATATAACAAAATGGTATCTCGCTAGCCCTTTCTGAGACCGCAAAAACATAAATGCAGAGCACCTTTAAAGATCAACGACTGACTAAACATTGTAATTCATGGTAAAAGAGATCCAGTCAAGTCATACCCAATATAAACTAATAATAATGAATGCAAATGACAGTGTGCTCTCCAGCGGGTGCTTTTTAATAAGAAGGTGATGACTCAACATAAAAGTAAATAGATTGGCCCTTCGCAGAGGGAAGCAGGGATTTGTAGAGGTGCCATAGCTCAATTTTAAAATAGAGATTGAATAACATTTTGAGCGGCATACTTTCGCTGTCAATGCAACAACTATGAGATGGTTGTATCTTCCATACTACATGCATTATAGGCAGTTCCCAAACAGAATGGTAAAGGTTTATACTCCCCCAACCACCAACAAGCATCAATCCATGGCTTGCTCGAAACAACGAGTGCCTCCAACTAACAACAGTCCTGGGGGAGTTTTGTTTAATTATTTTGATTTGCTTTGATCTTTTTGGATCATGGGACTGGGCATCCCGGTTACCGGCCCTTTCTCGTGAATGAGGAGCGGAGTCCACTCCTCTTGAGAATAACCCACCTAGCATGGAAGATATAGGCAGCCCTAGTTGAAACATGAGCTGCTCAAGCATACAAAACAGAATTTCATTTGAACGTTTGGAGTTTGGCACATACAAATTTACTTGGAATGGTAGGTAGATACCGCATATAGGAATGTATGGTGGACTCATATGGAACAACTTTGGGGTTTAAGGAGTTTGGATGCACAAGCAGTATTCCCGCTTAGTACAGGTGAAGGCTTAACAAAAGACTGGGAAGCGACCAACTGAGAGAGCGACAACAGTCATAAACATGCATTAAAATTAATTCACACCGAGTACAAGCATGAGTAGGATATAATCTACCATGAACATAAATATCATGAAGGCTATGTTGATTTGTTTCAACTACATGCGTGAACATGTGCCAAGTCGAGTCACTCAATTCATTCAAAGGAGGATACCATCACATCATACCACATCATAATCATTCTAATAGCATGTTGGCACGCAAGGTAAACCATTATAACTCATAGCTAATCAAGCATGGCACAAGAAACTATAATCTCTAAATGTCATTGCAAATATGTTTACTTCATAATAAACTCAATCAGGAACGATGAACTCATCATATTTACAAAAACAAGAGAGGTCGGGTTCATACCAGCTTTTCTCATCTCAATAAGTCCATCATATATCGTCATTATTGCCTTTCAGTTGCACGACCGAACGATGTGTATAATAATAATAGTGCATGATACGTCTCCATCGTATCTATAATTTTTGATTGTTCCATGCAAATATTATTCAACATTTATATACTTTTGGCAACTTTTTATACTATTTTTGGGACTAACATATTGATCCGATTGCCCGGTGCGGTTCACATACATTGCATGTTTTATGTTTCGCAGAAAACCTATATCAAACAGAGTCCAAACGGGATAAAAACAGACTTTTTTTTGAATATTTATGATTTTTGGGAAGTAAAATCAACGCGAAACGGTGTCCCGGGTGGCCACGAGACAGGGGGCACGCCCTCCCCCCTGGGTGCGGCCTGGGCTCTCGTGGGCCACCAGTAAGGCGGTTGACGCTCTTTTTTGATGCAAGAAAGATAATTTTATGAGAAAGATATGGGCGAAAGATTCACCCCAATCGGAGTTACGGATCTCCAGATATAAAGGAAACGGTGAAGGGGTAGAATCAGAGAACGCAGAAACAGAGAGATGGATCCAATCTCGGAGGGGCTCTCGCCCCTCCCACGCTATGGGAGCCAAGGACCAGAGGGTAAACCCTTCTCCCATCTAGGGAGGAGGTCAAGGAAGAAGAAGAAGAAGGGGGGCCCTCTCCCCCTTGCTTCCGGTGGCGCCGGAGCGCTGCCGGGGCCATCATCATCACCGCGATCTTCACCAACAACTTCACCACCATCATCACCAACTCTTCCCCCCTCTATGCAGCGGTGTAACCTCTCTCTTACCCGCTGTAATCTCTACTTAAACATGGTGCTCAACGCTATATATTATTTCCCAATGATGTATGGCTATCTTATGATGTTTGAGTAGATCCGATTTGTCCTATGGGTTAATTGATGATCGTGATTGGTTTGAGTTGCATGTTTTATTATTGGTGCTGTCCTATGGTGCCCTCCGTGTCGCGCAAGCGTGAGGGATTCCCGCTGTAGGGTGTTGCAATGCGTTCATGATTCGCTTATAGTGGGTTGCGTGAGTGACTGAAACACAAACCCGAGTAAGGGGATTGTTGCGTATGGGATAAAAGGGGACTTGATACTTTAATGCTATGGTTGGGTTTTACCTTAATGAATCTTTAGTAGTTGCGGACGCTTGCTAGAGTTCCAATCATAAGTGCATATGATCCAAGTAGAGAAAGTATGTTAGCTTATGCCTCTCCCTCAAATAGAATTGCAACAATGATTACCGGTCTAGTTATCGATTGCCTTGGACAAATAACTTTCTCGTAACAAAAAGCTCTCTACTAATATTTAATTTATTGCTTCTTTATATAAACAGCCCCTACTTTTTATTTACGCATTCTTTATTATCTTGCAAACCTATCCTATCACACCTGCAAAGTACTTCTAGTTTCATACTTGTTCTAGGTAAAGCGAACGTCCAGCATGCGTAGAATCGTATCAGTGGCCGATAGGACTTGAGAGAGTATTTGTTCTACCTTTAGCTCCTCGTTGGGTTCGACACTCTTACTTATCGAAAGAGGCTAGAACTATCCCGTATACTTGCGGGTTATCAAGACCTTTTTCTGGCGCCGTTGTGGGAGTCATAAGCGATGGGGTGAATATTCTCATGTGTGCTTGTTTGCTTTATCACTAAGTAATTTTTATTTGCTGTTCTAAGTTGTTCTCTATCTTTATTTATGGATATGGAATGCAAAATACCAAAAAAATTAGGTGTACTTGCTACTCATGGAGATGGGGTAACTCCTAAAACCCTCATTCTCATTATGCGAAATATATTATGTACTACTTTGATAATCCTGAGAAAAGACCATTCAACTTTATAATGGGAGACACGTTGGATCATCGTGAATACTTTAGGGATTAACGCTCGACACCAAAAGGGAAACTATTATGGGATCAATTTATTATGTTGCATTGGTATGCCTGGAATCTCTGCTTGAGATATGATATTACTTGTTGCTCTAGGATGGAGGCTCCACACCTTCCCTTTTCATGGCAATTTAATGATAATGAAACGTTAGCTTCTTATTCTAATGGTATGTATGATTACTATGACGTGAAACAAATAGAAGAATTTGTTGCTTTTAAGGCTGCTTATGAAATTGAAGCTTTGTTTGAAAAGTATGAAGCTTTTGATGATGATGGTTATAGGCCTGAAAATCTTGCTATACTTAGATATTGCTACGAAAATTATGAATACAATTATTATATTAATGCTTTTATGAAGAAAGTCTCCGCTGTCCAAGAAGAGACTAATATTTTGCAGGAAGCTATGGATGAAGAAATTGATGAAACTATGAGCTCATTGGATGAAAAAGATGATGAGGAGAGCAAAGAACAAAAGGAGGAAGAGCGGGTTAGCTACCCGTGCCCACCTTCTAATGAGAGTAACCCTCCAACTCATACATTATTTAATTGCCGTTTGTGCTTACCGAATGATGATTGCTATGATCCCTTGGATTTGTTTGAAATATCCCTTTTTGATGATGCTTTGTATACTTGTGGCCAAGATGCCAATATGAATTATGCTTATGGAGATGAACTTGCTATAGTTCCTTATGTTAAACATGAAATTGTTGCTATTGCACCCACGCATGATAGTCCTATTATCTTTTTGAATTCTCCCTACTACACTTTATCGGAGAAGTTTGTGCTTATTAAGGATTATATTGATGGGTTGCCTTTTACCATTGCACATGATGATTTTGATGAATGTAATATGCATGTGCTTGCTGCTCCTACTTGCAATTATTATGAGAGAGGAACTATATCTCCACCTCTATATGTTTCCAATACGACAAATTTGCAAGAAACTGTTTATACTATGCATTGGCCTTTACTTTGTGTGCATCAATTCTTCTTTTATGGCATGCTGATGCATAGGAAGAGAGTTAGACTTCGTTGTTGCATGATATATGTTACTTTGTTCTCACTACTAAATTACAAATCATTGTTAATTAAAATTGGCTTTGATATACCTTGGGATCCGGGTGGATTCATTACTTGAGCACTAAATGCCTAGCTTAATGGCTTTAAAGAAAGCGCTGCCAGGGAGACAACCCGGAAGTTTTAGAGAGTCATTTATTTCTGTTGAGTGCTTTTATATAGTTTAAAAACCAAAAAAAAGAGGGGAACACAAAAACTTTTCAGAAAGGAAAGTGAAAGTGAGAAAGACAAGCATTGTTGAAGTGGGAGCTAGCCTTGAACTTTGTTCATGCTCATAGAAACTTTGTGAATCATTATTACAGAAACATTTCAACAAAAATAATTATCCCCTTGTATATTTCCATTTTATTATAAAAATAATTTGCCAAGGTTTGCCTTTAGAATGTTTACAGTGCTTGTTGGTTTGTACGGTGCAGGACAGAAACTTTGGCTGTAGTGCGCGATTTTCCATTTTTTAACTGGAACGTCAATTGGTTCTGATTCCTTTTGCACTGTCTTGCTATACAACTTGTATATTTTTCCTAATTTTGGTAGAATTTTTGGGGTACCAGAAGTATGGTGGATGTTCAGGTTGCTACAGACTGTTCTGTTTTTGACAAATTCTGGTTTTGATGCATAGTTTGCTTGTTTTGATGAATCTATCAATTTATATTGGTGGATTAAGCCATGGAAAAGCTATATTACAGTAGACACAATGCAAAAACAAGATATGAATTGGTTTGCTACAGTACTTAGAGTGGTGATTTGCTTTATTATACTAACGGATCTTACCGAGTTTTCTGTTGAAGTTTTGTGTGGATGAAGTGTCTAAACGAGGAGGTCTCGATATGAGGAAAAGGAAGAGAGGCAAGAGCTCAAGCTTGGGGATGCCCGAGGCACCCCAATTAAATATTCAAGGAGACTCAAGCGTCTAAGCTTGGGGATGCACCGGAAGGCATCCCCTCTTTCTTCAACAAGTATCGGTATGTTTTCGTATTCGTTTCGTTTATGCATTATGTGCAAGTCTTGGAGCATCTTTTGCATTTAGTTTCCACTTTTCTTTTATGCACCATGCTGGTATGAGATAGTCGTTGGTTGATTTATAGAATGCTCATTGCACTTCACTTAAATCTTTTGAGTATGGCTTTATAGAATGCTTCATGTGCTTCACTTATATCATTTGAAGTCTGGATTGCCTGTTTCTCTTCACATAGAAAACCGCCATTTGAAGAATTCTCTTTGGCTTCACTTATATTTGTTAGAGAGTGGGCATATCTTTTTTAGAAAGAATTAAACTATCTTGCTTCACTTATATCTATTTAGAGAGATGACAGGAATTGGTCATTCGCATGGTTAGTCATAAAATCCTACATAAGCTTGTAGATCGCTGAATATGATATGTTTGATTCCTTGCAATAGTTTTGCGATATAAAGGTGGTGATATTAGAGTCATGCTAGTGGGTGGTTGTGGATTAGTAGAAATACTTGTGTTGAAGTTTGTGATTCCCGTAGCATGCACGTATGGTGAACCGCTTTGTGATGAAGTTGGAGCACAATTTTATTTATTGATTGTCTCCCTTATGAGCGGCGGTCGGGGACGAGCGATGGTCTTTTCCTACCAATCTATCCCCCTAGGAGCATGCGTGTAGTACTTTGTTTTCAATGGCTTGTAGATTTTTGCACTAAGTATATGAGTTCTTTATGACTAATGTTGAGTCCATGCATTATACACACTCTCACCCTTCCACCATTGCTAGCCTTTCGGTACCATGCATTGCCCTTTCTCACCTCGTGAGTTGGTGCAAACTTTGTCGGTGCATCCAAACCCTGTGATATGATACGCTCTGTCACACATAAGCCTCCTTATATCTTCCTCAAAACAGCCACCATATCTTCCTATTATGGCATTTCCATAGCCATTCCGAGATATATTGCCATTGCAACTTCCATCATCATCATATACATGACTTGAGCATTCATTTTCATATTGCTTTGCATGATCGTAAGATAGCTAGCATGATGTTTTCATGGCTTGTCCGTTTTTTGATGTCATTGCTATGCTAGATCATTGCACATCTCGGTACACTACCGGAAGCATTCATATAGAGTCATATCTTTGTTCGAGAGTTGTAATATTGAGCTGTAAGTAAATAAAAGTGTGATGATCATCATTATTAGAGCATTGCCCCAGTGAGGAAAGGATGAAGGAGACTATGATTCCCCCACAAGTCGGGATGAGACTCCGGACTTTATGAAAAATAAAAGAGGCCAAACAAGCCCAAATAAAAAAAGAGGCCAAACAAGCCCACCAAAAAGAAAGAAAAATAATAATAATAATAATAATAAATGAAAAATAAAAGAAAAAAATGAGAGAAAAAGAGAGAAGGGGCAATGTTACTATCCTTTTACCACACTTGTGCTTCAGAGTAGCACCATGTTCTTCATAGAGAGAGCCTCCTATGCTATCACTTTCATATACTAGTGGGAATTTTCATTATAGAACTTAGCTTGTATATTCCGATGATGGGCTTCCTCAAATGCCCGAGGTCTTCATGAGCAAGCAAGTTGGATGCACACCCAATTAGTTTCAGTTTGAGCTTTCATACACTTATAGCTCTAGTGCATCCGTTGCATGGCAATCCCTACTCGCTCAAATTGATATCTATTGATGGGCATCTCCATAGCCCGTTAATATGCCTAGTTGATGTGAACTTTCTCCCTTTTTGTCTTCTCCACATAACCCCCACCATCATTTTCTATTCCACCTATAGTGCTATATCCATGGCTCACGCTCATGTATTGCGTGAAAGTTGAAAAAGTTTGAGATTACTAAAGTATGAAACAATTGCTTGGCTTGTCATCGGGGTTGTGCATGATTAAATACTTTGTGTGATGAAGATAGAGCAACAGCCAGACTATATGATTTTGTAGGGATAACTTTCTTTGGCCATGTTGTTTTGAAAAGACATGATTGCTTTATTGGTACGCTCGAAGTATTCTCTTTTTTATGTCAAATGATAGACTATTGCTTTGAATCACTCGTGTCTTAATATTCATGCCATGATTGGACATATGATCAAGATTATGCTAGGTAGCATTCCACATCAAAAATTATCTTTTTATCATTTACCTACTCGAGGACGAGCAGAAATTAAGCTTGGGGATGTTGATGCGTCTCCGTCGTATCTATAATTTTTTATTGTTCCATGCCAATATTATTCAACTTTTATATACTTTTGGCAACTTTTTATACTATTTTTGGGACTAACATATTGATCTAGTGCCCAGTGCCAGTTCCTGTCTGTTGCATGTTTTATGTTTCACAGAAAACCAATATCAAACGGAGTCCAAACGGGATAAAAACGAACAGAGATTTTTTTTGGAATATTTATGATTTTTGGGAAGTAAAATCGACGCGAAACGGTGTCCGGGGTGGCCACGAGACAGGGGGGCGCGCCCTCCCCCCTGAGCGCGGCATGGACTCTCGTGGGCCACCCGTAAGGCGGTTGACGCTCTTCTTTTGGTGCAAGAAAGCTAATTTTATGAGAAAGATCTGGGCGAAAGATTCACCCCAATCGGAGTTACGGATCTCCAGATATAAAGGAAAAGGTGAAGGGGTAGAATCAGAGAACGCAGAAACAGAGAGATAGATCCAATCTCGAAGGGCTCTCGCCCTCCCACGCCATGGGAGCCAAGGACCAGATGGGAAACCCTTCTCCCATCTAGGGAGGAGGTCAAGGAAGAAGAAGAAGAAGGGGGCCCTCTCCCCCTTGCTTCCGGTGGCGCCGGAGCACTGCCGGGGGCCATCATCATCACCGCGATCTTCACCAACAACTTCACCGCCTTCATCAGCAACTCTTCCTCCCTCTATGCAGCGGTGTAACCTCTCTCTTGCCTGCTGTAATCTCTACTTAAACATGGTGCTCAACGCTATATATTATTTCCCAATGATGTATGGCTATCTTATGATGTTTCAGTAGATCTGTTTTGTCCTATGGGTTAATTGATGATCGTGATTGGTTTGAGTTGCATGTTTTATTATTGGTGCTGTCCTATGGTGCCCTCCGTGTCGCGCAAGCATGAGGGATTCCCGATGTAGGGTGATGCAATGTTTTCATGATTCGCTTATAGTGGGTTGCGTGAGTGATTGAAACACAAACCCGAGTAAGGGGATTGTTGCGTATGGGATAGAAGGGGACTTGATACTTTAATGCTATGGTTGGGTTTTACCTTAATGAATCTTTAGTAGTTGCGGACGCTTGCTAGAGTTCCAATCATAAGTGCATATGATCCAAGTAGAGAAAGTATGTTAGCTTATGCCTCTCCCTCAAATAGAATTGCAACAATGATTACCGGTCTAGTTATCGATTGCCTTGGACAAATAAATTTCTCGTAACAAAAATCTCTCTACTAATATTTACTTTATTGCTTCTTTATATAAACAGCCCCTACTTTTTATTTACGCATTCTTCATTATCTTGCAAACCTATCCTATCACACCTACAAAGTACTTCTAGTTTCATACTTGTTCTAGGTAAAGCGAACGTCAAGCGTGCATAGAATCGTATCAGTGGCCGATAGGACTTGAGAGAGTATTTGTTCTACCTTTAGCTCCTCGTTGGGTTCGACACTCTTACTTATCGAAAGAGGCTACAACTATCCAGTATACTTGTGGGTTATCAGTGCATGTGCATTGGACTAAGATGGAATCTGCAAGCATTCAAATCAAAAGAGAAGACAAAGTAATATGGGCTCTAAGTTAAATAAACAATTATGCATATGAGAGCCACTAAGCATTTTCAATATGGTCTTCTACTCTCGACCCTCAAAGAAAAGAAAAGAAAAATAAAACTATTTACAGGGGAAAGCTCCCAACAAGTAAGAAGAAGAACGAGAAATCTTTTTGGGTTTTCATTTTAATTCTACTACAAGCATGGAAATTAAACTAACTAATTTTTTTGGTTTTTATTAAGGTTTATCAAACACACAAGAAGAAAGAAATTTAAACTAGCATGGATAATACAATGAAAGAGTATGAGCACCGATGACTAGAATAGTGTGTGAACATAAATGTAAAGTCGGTGAGAAATACGTACTCCCCCAAGCTTAGGCTTTTGGCCTAAGTTGGTCTAATACCAAGGACCGCTGCTACTCTTCCCGGTGTACTGAGAGGTGTAATCAGGATACCACTGGTTGGCCATCTCCGGATCCCACTGGTAAGATGATGCAGGATAAGGGTCCAGTTCAGGTTCCGGCTCAGGTTCTGGAGTGGATGCTTGGCCTCGATGAGCATACACCACTTCCGGTGTGACAAGAAAATTATCTGCAATCAAATCAAACAACAGAGGCGCAGGCAAAATAATAGTCTCATTGTGTTTCTTATTAAATCTAAGGTTATACAAGAGCATATTCTCTTTGTTGTCAACAATAAACGCATGTGCTACCATGCTCTTGTAATCTAGAATGTAAGGAGGCAATTTTGTCTCCTCTTTCTCATGGTGCCTAATAGGTATCTCAAAATGTCTAGCAAGACGTGAAGCATAGATACCTCCAAATATGGGGCCTTTTGTACGATTCAGGCTTAGCCGTTAAGCAATGACGGCACCCATACTAAAACTATTATCTCCAAACAAGGCATGTTGAAAAATGATAATATCAGGAACACTAAAGTTTCCACTATTTCCACGACCAATCAAGCATCTACTAGCAAATATGGCAAAGTAGCATAAAACAGGAAAGCGTATGCTAGAGATTTTTGCATCGGAACCCTTCTTTGGATCCTCTACAGTGATAGTGTTAACAAATCCATCCACATCTTTACGATGGGGTTCCTCTAATTCTCTCTCAAAGGGTATCCTACAAACTGCGCAAAAATTACGTAAAGACATTTCTCTGAATTCATCATATAAATGAAATGATACTGAAGGCGGTGACTTCTTAGGATAATAATAAAAAATTTGCACAAAATTATTGGTAAGTAAGAGATACTGATCGATCTTGTCGTGGAGGAAATCGGTGAGGCCTGCATTCTCGATCAAAGAATAAAAATCTTCATGAATTCCAGCTTCTTTCAAGAAATTATCACATGGCCATTCACACGGCCGTACTTCCGCTACGCGAGGAAGATTATACTTGGCTTTTTCCTTCACTTTAGCTTGTTTTTCCTGAGAGCCTTGGCTAGAAGATCCCCTCAAAAATCTCCTTAACATTTTATGAAAATTTCTGAAATTTTAGTAACTTCAAAATAAAAGTGAATAAAACTAAACAAGATTGGTAGCAACTACTCCTACAAGTGCCTAGAGCCTATATCATGCATTAGAATTACTTGGGACCTCATAAATTTGACATGCAAGCTCAAGAACATGGTCACCTATGCAGCAAAAATTTGCAATGAATAAAGCACTAGAACAAAAACTAATTGGACCAATGGAGGAGTCACATACCAAGCAACAATCTCCCAAAGCAGTTTTGTGAATGGAGCTTTGAGCAAGGAGATTGAAAATCGCAGCAAAATGAGCTAGAACTCGTGCTTGAGCTGGATGAGGATTTTTATTGGGAAGAAGATGGAGTGTGTGGGTGCTGGCATAAGTGGAGGGGGGCCACCAGGGGCCCAAGAGACAGGGGCGCGCCCAGGGAAGGTGGGCGCGCCCTCCACTCTCGTGACCTGGTGCTTGCCCCTCCTGCAGTGATTTCAGTGCCTAAAATCCTCAAATATTCTATAAAAATCATACTAAATTTGCAGGGCATTTGGAGCACTTTCATTTTCGGGATATTTTTTATTGCACGGATAATTCAGAAACAGACAGATAATACTATTTTTGCTTTATTTAATCCAAATAACAAAAAGTAAAAAGAGGGTACAGAAGGTTGTGCCTTCTAGTTTCATCCATCTCATCATCATCAAAATGAATTCACTAACAAGGTTGATCAAGTCTTGTTAACAAACTCATTTCGTATAGCACGGAACCGGAGAAATTTTGAATAACACTAAGTTACCTCAACGGGGATATGAACATCCCCAATAATAAGAATATCATATTTTTTTTCTTGACAGTAGGGAGAGGAAATTCAAAACCTCCAATAATGATAGTTGGAACTTTTCCAATAGAATTGATGCTATGAACTTGAGATTGTTTCCTCAGAAAGTGTACCGTATGCACATTACCATTAAAATGAAAAGTGACATTGCCTTTGTTGCAATCAATAACAGCCCCTGCAGTATTCAAAAAAGGTCTACCAAGGATAATCGGCATACTATCGTCCTCGGGAATATCAAGAATAACAAAGTCCGTTAAGATGGTGAGATTTGCAACCACAACAGGCACATCCTCACAAATACCGACAGGTATAGCAGTTGATTTATCAGCCATTTGCAAAGATATTTCAGTAGGTGTCAACTTATTCAATTCAAGTCTACGATATAAAGAGAGAGGCATAACACTAACACCGGCTCCAAGATCACATAAAGCAATTCTAACGTAATTTCTTTTAATGGAGCATGGTATAGTTGGTACACCCGGATCTCCAAGTTTCTTTGGTATCCCACCCTTAAAAGTGTAATTAGCAAGCATGGTGGAAATTTCGGCTTCCGGTATATTTCTTTTGTTTGTAATGATATCCTTCAGATATTTAGCATAAGGGTTTACTTTAAGCATATCAGTTAAGCGCATACGTAAGAAAATAGGTCTAATCATTTCAGCAAAGCACTCAAAATCCTCATCATCCTTTGTCTTGGATGGTTTAGGAGGAAAGGGCATGGATTTCTTAACCCATGGTTCTCTTTCTTTACCGTGCCTCCTAGCAACAAAATCTCTCTTATCATAACGTTGATTCTTTGATTGTGGGTTATCAAGATCAACAGCAGGTTCAATCTCCACATCACTGTTTTTGCTAGGTTGAGCATCAACATGAACATTATCATTAACATTATAACTAGGTTCATGTTCATCACCTGATTGTGTTTCAGCATCAGAAACAGAAATATCATTGGGATTCTCAGGTGTGTCTACAATAGATTCACTAGAAGCATGCAAAGTCCTATCATTTTTCTTTTTCTTCTTTTTAGAAGAACTAGGTGCCTCTAAATTATTTCTCTGAGAATCTTGCTCGATTCTCTTAGGGTGGCCTTCAGGATACAAAGGTTCCTGAGTGATTCTACCAGTTCTAGTAGCCACTCTAACAGCAAAGTCATTTTTATTATTTAATTCATCAAGCAAAGCATTTTGAGCTTTAAGTACTAGCTCAGCTTGAGTAGCAACCATAGAAGCATATTTGCTAACGAGTTTGAGTTCACCTTTAACTCTAGCCATATTATCGCTCACGCGCCCTATCTCGAAAGCATTATTCTTTAACTCTCTACCAACATAAGCATTAAAACTTTCTTGTCTAGCCATAAAGTCATCAAATTCATCTAAGCATGGGCTATGAAATTTAGTAGAGGGGATTTCAACTTTATCATATCTATTTACCTCTACTACCTGTGTCAGGTTATCAAGACAATGTGGTTCTTCGACAGTCGGTATATTAAGACCATGTATTTCTTCAATAGGTGGTAAATTCTTAACATCTTTAGCTTTAATACCTTTTTCTTCATTGATTTCTTTGCCTCTTGCATATCTTCAGGACTGAGAAATAAAACACCTCTCTTCTTCGGAGTGGGTTTAGGAATAGGCTCAGGAGTTGGCTCAATTGGTTCAGGAATTGCCTCAGGAAGAGTCCAATTATTTTCATTAGTCAACATATTATTCAGTAATAATTCATCTTTGTCGACTGTTCTTTCCCTGAAAACACAACCAATACAACTATCCAAGTAGTCCTTGGAAGCATCGGTTAGTCCGTTATAAAAGATATCAAGTATTTCATTTTTCTTAAGAGGATGATCAGGCAAAGCATTAAGTAATCGGAGAAGCCTCCCCCAAGCTTGTGGGAGACTCTCTTCTTTGATTTGCACAAAATTATATATTTCCGCAAGGCAGCCTGTTTCTTATGAGCAGGGAAATATTTAGCATGTATAATAAATCATATCCTGGGGACTACGCACACAACCAGGAGCAAGAGAATTATACCAAGTCTTAGCATCACCCTTTAATGAGAACGGAAATATCTTAAGGATATAATAGTAGCGAGACTTCTCATCATTAGTAAACAGGGTAGCTATTTAATTCAACTTGGTAAGATGTGCCACAACAGTTTCAGATTCAAGGCCATAAAAAGGATCAGATTCAACTAAAGTAATAATCTCAGCATCAACAGAGAATTCATAATCCTTATCAGTAACACAGATAGGTGAAGTAGCAAAAGCAGGGTCAGATTTCATCCTAGCATTAAGAGACTGCTGCTTCCATTTAGCTAATAACTTTTTAAGATCATATCTATCATTGCAAGAAAAGATAGCTCTAGCAGCTTCTTCGTTCATAACATAACCCTCAGGAACAACAGGCAATTCATAATCATTCGGAGAACTTTCATCATCACTATCATCAATAATAGCATCTTCAATAATTTCATTCTCTCTAGCCCTAGCAAGTTGTTCATCAAGACATTCTCCTAATGGCAAAGTAGTATCACGCACAGAAGTAGTTTCATCATAAGTATCATGCATAGCAGAAGTGGCATCATCAATAACATGCGACATATCAGAATTCATAGAAGTAACAGGTTTAGGTGTCGCAAGTTTACTAATAACAGAAGGAGAATCTAGTGCAGAGCTAGATGGCAGTTCCTTACCTCCCCTCGTAGTTGAGGGCAAAATCTTCATTTTTTCGTATTTCAAGTTCCTCATAGTGATCAACAGATATAAATCCCAAGTGACTCAGAGAATAGAGCTATGTTCCCCGGCAACGGTGCCAGAAATTAGTCTTGATAACCCACAAGTGTAGGGGATCGCAATAGCTTTCGAGGGTAAAGTATTCAACCCAAATCTATTGATTCGACACAAGGGGAGCCAAAGAATATTCTTGAGTATTAGCAGTTGAGTTGTCAAATCAACCACACCTGGATAACTTAGTATCTGCAGCAAAGTATTTAGTAGCAAAGTAATATGATAATAAAGGTAACGGTGGTAAAAGTAATGTTTTTGGGTTTTGTAGTGATTGTAACAATAGCAACGGAAAAGTAAATAAGCGATACACAAGATGTGAAAAGCTTGTAGGCAATGGATCAGTGATGGATAATTATGTCGGATGCAATTCCTCATGTAATAGCTATAACATAGGGTGACACAGAACTAGCTCCAGTTCATCAATGTAATGTAGGCATGTATTCCGTAAATAGTCATACATGCTTATGGAAAACAACGTGCATGACATCTTTTGTCCTACCCTCCCGTGGGAGCGGGCTCCTAGCAGAAACTAAGGGATATTAAGGCCTCCTTTTAATAGAGAACGGGAACAAAGCATTAGCACATAGTGAATACATGAACTCCTCAAACTACGGTCATCACCGAGAAGTATTCTGATTATTGTCACTTCGGGGTTGTCGGATCATAACACATAATAGGTGACTATAGACTTGCAAGATAGGATCAAGAACACACATATATTCATGAAAACATAATAGGTTCAGATATGAAATCATGGCACTCGGGCCCTAGTGACTAGCATTAAGCATAGCAAAGTCATAGCAACATCAATCTCGGAACATAGTGGATACTAGGGACCAAACCCTAACAAAACTAACGTGATTACATGGTAAATCTCATCCAACCCATCACCGTCCAGCAAGCCTACGATGGAATTACTCACGCACGGTGGTGAGCATCATGAATTGGTGATGGAGGATGGTTGGTGATGACGACGGCGACAAATCCCCCGCTCCGGAGCCCCGAACGGACTCCAGATCAGCCCTCCCGAGAAAGACTAGGGCTTGGCGGCGGCTCCGTATCGTAAAACGCGATGAAACTTTCGCTCTGATTTTTTTCTCCGTAAGACGGAATATATGGAGTTGGAGTTGAGGTCGGCGGAGCCTCAGGGGGGCCACGAGACAGGGGGCGCGCCCATGGGGGAGGGCGCGCCCCTACCCTCGTGGACAGGGTGTGGGGCCCCTGGTCTTGATTCTTTCTCCAGTATTTTTTATATTTTCCAAAAAGTGCCTCCGTGGATTTTCAGGACATTCCGAGAACTTTTGTTTTCTACACATAAAACAACATCATGGCAGTTCTGCTGAAAATAGCGTCAGTCCAGGTTATTTTCCTTCAAATCATGCAAGTTAGAGTCAAAAACAAGGGCAAAAGTGTTTGGAAAAGTAGATATGTTGGAGACGTATCATCAGCAGAGTCGGAGAAGTCATTTTCTTCAATGTTGAAGATGGACTTGCTGATGTATGCGGTAGCGAGGGCAAGGCTAGCCACACCAGAGTCAGATTCCTCCTCTTCCACATTTTCCTCAGATTCCACTTCAGAGTCCATTTCCTTGCCATTGAATGCCCGGGCCTTCTTGGAGCTGCTCTTCTTGTGAGATGAAGACTTTGAGGATTTTGATGATGAAGACTTTGAGGATTTCTTCTTCTTCTTTGAATCGTCAGAGTCATCATCTTTGTACTTCTTCTTCTTTGATTCCTTTTCCCACAGAGGATAATCAGACATGTAGTGACCAGGTTTCTTGCATTTGTGGCAAGTTCTCTTCTTGTAGTCACGGGATGAGGAATCATCATTTCTTGAAGACTTCCCAAAACAGCCACGGCGAGAGAACTTCTGGAATTTCCTCACGAGCATTGCTAGCTCCTGGCTCAGTTCTTCAGGATCACCAAGGCTGCTACCAGAATCCTCAGCTTCGGACTCAGATACTGCCTTGGCCTTCAGTGCACGTGATCTTCCGTAGCTCGATCCATAGAGATCTCTCTTTTCAGCAAGCTGGAACTCATGAGTATTTAGCCTCTCGAGGATATCAGCGGGATCAAGTGACTTGTAATCAGCTCGTTCTTGAATCATCAGTGCGAGGGTATCAAATGAGGTGTCAAGTGATCTCAGCAATTTCTTCACCACCTCATGATCGGTGATATCAGTGGCACCAAGTGCTTGAAGCTCATTTGAGATGTCAGTGAAGCAATCGAAGGTTTCACTACAAAAAAAGACACATCCGTGACATTTTGGGCCGAACGAAAAAAATTTATGTCATACATATGACACTTCTATGACGATAATTGTGACAAAACCCGGTATCATCATAGATCTGGTGGGATCCTACTTCTATGACAAAAAATCATGACAGAAAATGGGCTTTTCGTCCTCGGCGGGCCGGAGACGCAGCTGCATGACATTCTTTGGGCCGTCCATGACGAAAAAACCCGTGGTAGAAGCGAGGGGGAGGAAAATTTCGGGGAGTTGCCGGTTACTGTGGGAGAGCAATGCGCGTTTCTCTCGTACAGGTATGCGCGTGTGTGCGAGGCGTTGGCTCTAACTGAAGCCGAGCGAGGCGTTGGGCTCTAATCAACCCGGCGACAGACCGCAGTTACGACATCGAACCCGAGCGATCGATCGATGGTCGTTAATCAACCCGATGGAGCTATTCCTTCGCCATCGCTGCTAATCAAGCCGATCGATGCTGCCTCCGGGATGAACAGTGAGTGTTGCCGGGGTTTGGATGAATAAAGGAGCGATGGCGTTGCCTCTGGATGAACAGGAACCCGTGGTGTGGAGGGCTGGATGAACAGTAGACGATGGAGGGGTGGCTGTGGAGGGGTGGTTGAACAGGACCCCGTGGTGTGGAGGGCTAGATGAATAGTAGAAGGTGGAGGGGTGCCCGTGGAGGGGTGGTTGAACAGTAGCCGGTGGAGTAGCGCGCGGTGGAGGCTGGATGAACAGCAGCTCGTTGAGGCTGGAGGAGGTCGACGGTAGCCCGTGGAGGCTGGAGGAGGTGGACGGTGGAGATGAACAGTATCCCGTGGAGTCCCTTTTTGTGGTATGCCACACCCCTCCCTCCCCCCCCCCCCATTTCAACCGTAGCGCTCCAACACAAGTCCATTTCATCCGTTTTGCGGTATGCCACACCCCTCCCGATCAACAGGACCCCCGTTTCGACCGTAGGAGGTCCGCTTAAATCCGCTTTTGCGGCACGCCACACCTCCCGATCAACAGACCCCGTTTCACCGTAGGGAGGTCCGCTTCCTCCGTTTATGATACGCCACACCCCTCCCGATCAACAGGACCCCCGTTTCGACCGTAGGAGGTCCGTTTCCTCCGTTGTGTGGTACGCCAGGCCTCGTTTCCATCTCCTGTTCCGTCCAAGCCGGTTGGCTCCCACGCGTTTCGTTGCCTCCCGATGAACACGACGCATTTCGTTGCCACCCCATGAACACGACGCATTCCGTTGCCTCCCCATGAAAACGACGCATTCCGTTGCCTCCCCATGAACACGACGCATTCCGTTGCCTCCCGATGAACACGAGCCCTCGCCGTACGTATGTGCGACTAGGCGTTTGAGACCCCGCCCATATGTACACATACGTGGCCGTATTTTCTTTCTTGCACCCTGGTCGTTGTACGTACGTGTACATGCTACGTGAGCGCCTCTACTACAACACGTACGCGCCTCTACTACGACACGTGCGCGCCTCTACATCGACCAGTATATATGTACTTACAATGTCGCGACCAGAATGACAACGCTACGTACGCTTCAACCAGGTGGGTTCCGACTGTCAGGCAGTTCCTTGCGTGCGAAAATGTAGTTGGTGGGTCCCAGCAGTCAGAGGGGCGAATCGTTTTTTTTTTGCCCGGACGCACTTCCTTTGCGTGCAAAGATGTAGCTGGTGGGTCCCAGCAGTCAGGGGGGTGAATCGTTTTTTTCCCGGACGCACTTCCTTGCGTGCGAAGATGTAGCTGGTGGGTCCCAGCAGTCAGGGGGGCGAATCATTTTTTTGCCCGGACGCACTTCCTTGCGTGCGAAGGTGTAGCTGGTGGGTCCTAGCAGTCAGGGGGGAAACATTTTTTTCGTGAAATATGGTGGCCCGTCCAGTGGGTCCCCGCTGTCAGGTGGAGGAATAATTATTTTGCGCACAATAAGGAGGCACTTCCTTGCTGCGGCCGTGGACCCAGCTGTCAGCCTCTCCACATACAGTCCACGTCCGATGGAAGTCGTTCCTTGACCATGTTGACAACGCCGTGCTGAGAGCACCAGGGCGGTGGACGACGGTGAGGCCTAGGAAGGGGACGACGCGGAGCTGGGGAAGACGCGGCAGTGGATGCCCATGCGTAGAGGAGTACGAGGGTTCACCGTTCATCGGTGTGAGGCTGCCGTCGGCTGCAGAATAACAGGGAGTGTGGGTGAGTAGAGGGATGGCCTGGCCAGCCGTGGGAGTAGTAGGGGCGGTGAGGCCTCACAGATCGCAGCCACACGGGAGGCAGGAGCACGAGGCACGACCGGCGCTGGTTTGGGCGGCTGGAGCAAGAAGACCAGAGGTTGAAGAAGCACTACGGCCATTGGATGGACATCGTACGGTCACTGGAGCTAGAATCGTGCATATTGACTAAGTTGACAAAGCCCTCCGTCCTCGTTAACTTAGTAGGCCCACAAGACAGTCTGCCACTATACTAGGTCCCAACTAACAGGGGGAGTATTCATTTTTTTGTGCGTAATAAGGAGGCACTTCCTTGCGTGCGAAGATATAGCTGGTGGGTCCGAGCTGTCAGCGGCGGTAACGTTTTTTTCGCGAAATACTGAGGCCCTTTTGGTGGGTCCCTGATGTCAGGTGGATGAATCATTATTTTTCGCGTAATAAGGAGGCGTTTCCTTGCGTGCGGCCGTGGACCCAGTTGTCAGCCTCTCCACGTACAGTCCACTTCAGATGCATGTCGGTCTTTGACCACGTTGACCAGGCCGCGCCGAGAGCACCAGGGCGGTGGACGACGGCGAGGCCTAGGAAGGGAACGACACGGAGGCAGGGAAGACTCAGCAGTTGTTTCCCACGCGGAGGGGAGTACGACTGAACGAGGGTTTACTGGTTCGTCTGCCGTCGCCGGAGAATAACAGCAGGTGTGGGTGAGTAGAGGGATGGCTAGGCCAGCGATGGGAGTACGGTGGGGCGGTGAGGCCTGCGCGGCAGCACAGTCGGCTGCGGGGAGGAGGGAGCAGGCAGTCCCTTGGCGCTTGTTTGAGCGGGCCGAGCAGGAAGAGCAGAGATTGAAGAAGACGACGGCCGTTGGATGGCCATCCAATGTCATTGCTTAAAGGCCAGCCTTTTTTTAGGAAAGCCTCAAATCTTTGGAAAACAGCATACAACCCATCTGCCATTATTTCTAATAATTTACAGCCCATTTGCTAATTCTTAAGGGTTTTTTTTGGAGCCCATATTCTTTTGGTTAGCATTACAGCCCATATTCTGGCCACGGTTAAAAAATTATACGAAATTTTGCATATTTCGGTGTGGTCTGAACTGTTTTTAATCCCGAAATTTCGACTCACATTCAAACTGATTTTAAAACTAAATGTATATCAATATAAAATTCAACAAATTCTCCATGCATAAAAATTAATGTAATTTAAAATCTCGAAATGAAGAAAAAGATATTTGATACTAATTGCCGCTTTGATGTGTTTTAAAAATGTACAACCCATTTCTCATTACTGATGGGCCATTTTCTCGGCCGGCCGAATGAAAGCTCTCCTCGTCTTGAAAGATTTGCAGCCCAACAGGCCTGACAAAGCGACTTACTTCGCAAATCACAAAAAACTGGGTTGTGGTCGTGGACCCACTGTCGACCTCTCCACGACAAGACTCTTCCGATGGAAGTCGTTCCTTGACCATGTTGACCACGCCAAGGTGGAGAGCACCATGGCGGTGGACGACGGCGAGGCCTAGGAAGGGGACAACGCGAGCCGGGAAGACGCGGCTGGAAGCCCGCGGAGAGGAGTACGAGGGTTCACTGGTTCGGCTGCGGTGTGAGGCTGCCGTCGCCACAGGGCCTGGCCAGCGGTGGGAATAGTAGGGGGTGGTGAGTCCTCCGCGGCAGCACAGCCGGCCACGGGAGGCAGGAGCATGAGGCACGACCGGCACTGGTTTGGGCGGCTGGAGCAAGAAGACCAGAGGTTGAAGAAGCACTACGGCCGTTGGATGGACATCGTACGGTCACTGGAGCTAGAATCGTTCATATTGACGCTCCAGGCGACGCTGACCGTTTCACGCAAGAAGCACGCGTTGGCAAGGGAGTATAGGTTTTGAACCGTTTCAGGTGTAGTAGTAATGGTAGTTTGCAAAACTACTCAATTATTGCACTCAGTTTCCTAAGAAATTGTGGTAAAAAACGTTACTCCACAGCCCGCTTCCCTTCTCCTTCCTGCTCGTGATTTACGTGGCCATGTTAACATGGTTGTGTCAAAAAAATGTCACTTCCTGCTCGTGATTTGCGTTATATAATTACAAGCAAGATTCTCGTGCATTGCACGGAACATCAATATGCATTTTTTTACAAAACACCTGTTATGATTGACCCATGCAGGAGTAATCCCATGTGTAAAAACTAATGATATCTCGAGAATTTTATCGGAAAACTGGTATCTCGAGAATGTCATCAAAAATGAAAGATGAGAGATAAGGCGAGGAGGAGTGGGCGTGGTGGTGACCGGTGGTGAACGGCGGAGGCATGGGGATGGATGGCGCCAGCGGCAGCCGCCACCATGCATGCTAGATTGTTCCAAAAACTTATTCCTTTTAATTGCTGAGCAATGAGGTTATGGAGATAATGATGTGGAGAGAGGTGCGGGTATCTTTTGTAAAATTATCATAGTTTTCTTCCTATCCGCCGATATAGATCATACGGTCTCAGACATAAGGTGGTGCACACCATCATCACCAACTCGTTTTTTTATAAGGGTATACAAATGATAAGTTTGCTGAATACTAAAGTAAAGTGGAATCTGTCCATGTTATGCAAGTAAATAAAGGTGATTGTTTATCATACGGGTAAGGTTGGATGAAGGGTGGTAGGAACAAATGCTCCGCCTAGAGCATGTGTGTGTGAGATGGAGTCTTAGTGTGTGTGGTGTGTGTGTGTGTGTGTGAGAGAGAGAGAGAGAGTGAGAGAGAGAGAGGAGAGAGAGAGAGAGATGGAGTCTTAGTTTGTGTGTGTGTGAGAGAGAGAGAGAGATGGAGTCTAAGTGTGTGTGGGGGGGTGCGTGTGTGTGTGTTTGTGTGTGTGAGAGAGAGAGAGATGGAGTCTTAGTGTGTGTGCGGGGGGTGCGTGTGTGTGTGTGTGTCCCGGGGTCCTCTGTGGCGGATGTAATTTAAGTGTGCATGGCTTCATCATAGAGAGGTGATGTGTATGGCAGAGGCCACCAACGATGGGGTGCGAGAGAGAAAATGCCCGTGGGAGGGAAGAGAAGGTGCGTCTTGGCGTGAGAGGAGTCGACATTGAGAGAACGTGTTTGTTCGAGAGACACCACGGAAGACTAATATATATCGATGGTGCATGTAGGCGGTAATTAAACAAAGGGATGGTCTTATTGGTTTCGGGGATATAGGGGAAGAGTGAGAGGCGCGGGGGGCGGGGCGGTAGCTAGAACGAGATTGTTAAGTGTGAGTGTGTGTTTTGCCCATCCAGGCGGAAGTTATGTGCAGAAAAGAGGAGAACGATTCGATGTGGCATTAGGATTGAGGGTAATTAACTACGTATGGAGACATAGAGACCTTGAACGTGCATGTGTGAGAGGTATACATGTATACGTGGATGTGTGTGTGTCTTGCACGCATGATCGAGATAAAATAAAGAAGACATAAGTCCTAAGATCAACGACATGGGAGAGACGGATCGGTATGACAATATGCATGCATGTGAGAATGCAGGAAGAAGGCCCGACAATTGAGCATGTGTTTTTGTCTTTAAGAGATAGTGGCGTGGGCTGGGCGCATGCATCTATGGCGCAGCAGAGGGGTGAGGCGCAATGATTGTGCAAAAAAGATCAACCTATAAATGCGTATGTATGGATAGACATATATAGTGTGGGTGATAGGAAGCAAGACTCCGTGCGAGAAAGAAATGTTGACGGAGAAACTACAGATAGATACAGAGATGGAGATGCTAGCTAGAGAGACATCCGTCAGTTTGGGTGTCGGAGATGACCGTCGGATGGTTCAAGGGGTGAAGTTATATATGTGTGTGAGAGGGCACTTGACTGCATGCATGTAGAGAGAAACATATGTAGTGTGCGTGATAGGAATCAAGAGTGAGGGCAAGAAAGAAGGTTGATGGAGAAACAGATAAATAGAAAGATAAAGATGCTAGCTAGTGTGCGGTAGAGATAGGAGTCGAGTGGATCAGAAGGCTGGGTTATGTGTGTGGGTGTGAGAGAGATAGAGAGAGGGTGCATGTGAGTCACATACAAACAAATATCAGAGAGAAATGAGATCCAGAGAGACAGAGTTTTGTGTCTGCGAGAGATAAAGATATTTCACAACGAGAGTGATAGATAGAGAGACATATGAGGGAAGGCAATATATCTCTAGGGAGAGAGGGTGTGTTTGAGCGACATACAAGAGAACAATGGAGAAATATGAGACCCTGGGAGACAGAGTTTGTGTTTGTGTGTGAGAAAGAGATATTGAAGAGGAAGAGTCGTAGGTTCTCCTATCTGAGGAGCGAAAGACATCTCTTTATGAGGGGTGTGCGAGTGGCACACATCAGAATAGTTGAGAGAAATGAGACCCCGGGAGACAAAGTTCTGTGTTTGTGTGAGAGAAAGAGATTCCACATGGAGAATCATAGCTAGAGACACATAGCAGGGAGCGAGATATAATTAGAGAGAGATAGAGTGATGAAGGTCGATGGAGAGAGTACCGTCAGTGTGTTACGAAGATAAAAGATCATTGTCGACATACAGGTAGCACGTGAGATGCCTGAGAGACGATGAACGCGTATAGGTCCAGAGAGATAGTCCTATATAAGCATGAGTGATAGCTATATGATACGAATATCTGTATAAAAGGGGATTCAAATATTTAAACTGGAGATCACAACATCGATAATATCATAACGCAAATTGGTGTATCAAACATGCATAATCATTTGAATTTGGGCACACGTGTAATGTTATATAGTTTATCAATATTGGTGATCCATAGATTCTTCAATTACAAACAATGCATGGTTTATATGCAATTAGTGTCTAAACGGGATTACACTATATGTTGCATGTGTGAAACACATTATACATGTTTGAGAAGTTAGAAAAACCCGCATGAAACACACATTAATTGGAGACAGTTAGCGAGGAATGCATACATTGGATTTCAACATAAAGTGGTTTCAAATATTTGAAAATCCAAATTGATGGATACAAACTTATGAATCTGAGATCATGCCATTTGTAAACCATATTTATGTATAAATGGTGTTGTGCTTTTGAAAGTATATATGTAAAAAATTGATGTATATAGAATGTAATTCCAATTGAAAATGGATCCCGCCCGAAAAAAAATAGTAGAATACAAACGGGATTCGAATTGAGTTGGCATAGTAAACGTGCACTGTGCAAAATTTGAACGAAGCGGGGAAAGTCGCAGTAACCACCCGAAACCAAAATCTGCAAGATGGAAATCACTACCGCCGCGCAAAGCCTATCTGCTGGATTTCTATAGGTTTCGATAGGGGTAGGTTTGTAATTTCACCCAAACGTGACATAACCGCCTCTCACCCGGATTCATACACGGTGGGCGCCAAAACACAGTGTGCCCTCACCAAATCGACTCCTCCCGATTCATATTCATACACGGTGGGCGCCAAAACAAACTCTAAATCGGCAAATATTCGTATGGGAGATTACCGTCCTATCCCCAACCGACTAATGTTGCTGTGATGTAGTAGAAATTTGAAACGGGGCTAAGATTGTAAATTTCCTCGCATTTGAGACAAGCGCCACGACTACATGGTTCCCCTTCCTCTCTACCTCCTTTTCCCCATTCGGACTCCGTGGGCGCCAAAACACCCTCTCCACCCCACCCTCCTCCGTCCGCCGCCATCCGCCACCCCATCCACCGCCGTCCTCCTCCACCATGCCAGAGCTGATACCCCGATGCCGCCGTCCATTACAAGAGATCGACCACTCTCATCCACGCCTTCGGACCGGAATCCTTGCATCCCGTCCTCTCGCTTCATCCCCGTCGTCGTCCACCTTGTCGGCACCGCTCCTACAACCGTCTCGTCCACCG
Organism: Aegilops bicornis; assembly: GCA_021605145.1. Lineage (NCBI taxonomy): Eukaryota > Viridiplantae > Streptophyta > Magnoliopsida > Poales > Poaceae > Aegilops > Aegilops bicornis. The sequence continues at coordinate 651,643,101 of CM038674.1, forward strand.
CGCCCCGCCGCCACCGTCTACCCTCCTAGATCTGCTTCCACGCCACCGACAGCCATCGCTACCACAGCACCGTCAAATTCTCAGCAGATGCGTACACGGCGCCGCACCAGAGGCGGTACTCTTTCAGATTCTGCTCAACTTATTTATCGCAGCAAGAAAATAGATCGCCACTGCTTTACTCTGATTTCTTGTCTTGGTTGCGAGTTGCCTTTGTCCGGTTTGCACCTTCAGATCCGCCATGGCACGCTCAACACTATACTCCCAATGCTTATGGTTTTCCCCTTTTATATTCCACACTAGTTAAATCACAGTAGACTAAATTTAAAAATTGGGTCAGATGATTTTTCAGAGTTCGCCGGTGCAATCCAAGGGGCTCGGGTGGTTGTGGGGCCTCGCCGAACGAAGAAAACTCGACGCGGGTGGGGGGTGGGGGTGGCGGAGGAACACAGGCGGTGGGGGCCGGTGGTCCGACCGGCGGCCCGTGCGGTGTTCTGTATGGGAAGAATCACAGACGAGGAAGAAGAAGGGTTAGGAGACGTAGGATCTTCATCCAACCGCCTGAAATGGTCAAGAGTCAGCTGGGAGTTGCATTCTTAATGCGTTCTGGTTCATCATGTGTGGGCAATGCGCAACCAACATTTTATTATCCAAAATCTGCTTGCTCTTCTTTACCATGTTCGATAGTGTTGGCCTGTACGCGATCGATAGGCTTTCAATTACTAGCGGCAATACAACACCGTATTTTCAAGCCGCCCGCTTTTCCCGATTTATATATCGTGGTTATGGTGTACCCTATTATGTACACTATGATCTGCCTAGTTGTTGTGTGCTCTTGTTATCATGGTTTGGCAATAAACTATCTATACAGTATATTATGAACCTATCATCCGCCATTATCCTTAATTCGAGCCTATTTTTGTGTACTTGTGCGGATTATATAAATGCACGCACGATATTATAGCACACATGAGCTCTCTCATCAGAATCCATTGATAGCACATAAGTGTTTACAGGGGCGCCCCTATATTAGAATATCATCTGCATTACAAAGATAATCTCACAACTATATATGTTTTCATGGTTCTCAGATATTATACGCAATTACGGTGAATATCAGAATCCGCGCATCAGAAGAATATTGTGGAACACTGCAATGACTTACAAAATTGGCACCAAGGCATTGAGTGCCATTTTGGAAGCAATGAAACTCGTACGCTCCCCACCTGTTGATTCTTGTTTAGAATATCATTCTAATGACTATTCTAACCTCGAGGAGTCAAAGGCAGATGGCCTGTCCTGTTCACCCATCAAGGTGCCTGTTCTAATTTGGCAAGGTTTTATTGATTATGCCGTATCTTGCATATGGTTTCTTTCATTTCTTCTACTTTGTTGCACCACCATCTGCTTAGTTTACTCATCATATAAATCGAGATGCTTTGCAAATCCATTATCACTACATATTCCCTCTGTCGTGATGCCATGTTTTTCCACTCAAATGTTGTTCTTGTGCATCAGACATCAAAAAGGAAGAGGCTGATTGCCGAACCTGAAGGAGCACCAGCAAAGTCCTTGAAAAACGTGGTGGTGCCGGAGAAATCAGACAGTGCCCCACTTATATTGGCTCTACAACCAGTGACACAAAACATAGGACCGACTCCAGAAGACTGTACCCATACTTCACTGGCCACACCACTAGCCCCACCACACAGGACCTGCACTCCAGCAAAAGGTATACCGATTTCATTTGCCATAGCACCAGCCATACCACAGAAAAATCCCACTCCAGCAAAAAGTACAACAAGTCCACCGGCCGAAGACCTATCCCAACTGCAGAGATGGCCAATTCCTGCAGATTGGAACCCCATTCCATTTATTCCCAGTTTAAAAGACAATGCTTTCAATGTTGTTAGGGACTACGTGCATATATTCCCATCATGGGAAGATTATAGTGAAGACAAACACCATTTTCACATCTTCCTGTCCAACTTACGTGTAAGTGCTATTATTCATGGTTATTATTTTCCTGTTTAAATCTGATCGAACACATCAATGATTTACGTTACATTGTTGTAACTAGGTGAAGGTCAATCTGGATAGTCAAGACGAGCAAAGCTTGCTTGTGCTTTTCAAGGAAGCATTGCAGCAGATCGGTGTTACCGAGGAAATCACACTTTGATGGAAAGTCTATAAACGAATTTTCGGTGAAGTCTCACATGCTAAATTTAGAAGACATTGAATGGAAAAACCTTGTTATGCAATGGTCTCGTTCCTGTGATGAGGTATTGTCTATGAAATCACATGACAATTTGAACTTCTACTTTTCCGCATGTGCCTTACGGATCTTTTTGCAGGAAATCAACTCAAGAAGAATTCGGTTTGAAAAGAATGACATGATATCGCAAATATGCTGCCCACCGCTTTGCTCTTGTTAGTACCTGTTGTCCTGTATCATCGTACTTGCATACATACCTGGTTCATTATGTGACAGCGGTATGCATGATAGCTTGCTTATCAATTGTTCGCCCAAATTATCTCGATTCGTATGAATGGTTAGATTAGTGTAGAATATATCCAATGCCAATGAAATTTTTTAGCTCTACATTGTTCTTGTAAGTACATGTTGTCCTTTATCAGTGTACTTATATTGACAGGTAGTTGTTCATGTACCATCACTCTGCAGCTTATTTTCCTTTGCCCTCCATTTTCTACACATCAGATCTATATTTACTCTTACCATAAGGTTGGTACTAAAGAAGTTTAGCTGTGCATTGCTCTTGGCTGTGCCTTTTTCCTGTATCGCTGCACATACATTTATAGCTACTTGGTTATGTAGCATCACTCTTCATCTTATCTTAAATATTCTCCATTTTTTCGTATATTATCACATCTATATTTACTCTTAACAAAATGTAGAATAAAGGCAATGCTTATGAAGAACATTCTGTGCTAAACTTCTTTAATTGCCCCCCCCCCCCATCAGTATGGACCAGGGCTTTATAGAGCCTGTCTTCACCAGTAATGTAAGTTTGTCCTTCTCAATCCTTCAAACTTTGTTGTGTATATTTGGTTAGGCATGACTGCAACAGCTGTTTATTTTTGGTGTTTGCATCAAATTGCATGTTTAAAGTTTATTATGTAGTTCATAAACAAAAGTTTATCCTTCTCAATTTAAGTTTTCAGTTGTACAACCAAGTTCCTTCTTCATAGCATGTAAATTAAACTATACAGAGCAAGTGATCTTCTTTTGCCTTTGCATGTATGCTTCATTCTTCATCCGTAATCCGGTGGTGTGGTGAACCTACCCACTACAAAGACAATGTCATATTCTGTAATGTCTTAACTATGAACAATGTCATATCATTCTACTATTATTTAAACCGCCTCTTTATTTGCCAATCTGAAATGGGATAAATTGACAGCACACTAACCATTGATACTTATGAGTTCTTGATCTGTAATCCAGTGGTGTCGTGAAGCTGCCAACTCCTTCACAATTGTCAGGACCCCGATCCTAAGTCAGACCGATCTAGCATGTAACACATCATATCACTTTGCGGCCTCACACACGGTATTCCCACGGGTGTCGCCTTACCATGGCCCGGGACCGTTTGCGCCTTTTGGCTCACGTATATGATAGTGTCGCTAGCATCCATATGACAGAGAACCCGGGCCGACATGACTAGTCGTGAACCCAAAGTGGCACTAACCTATGGGGACAGGCATACATGAATCAACATCGAGCATGTCGGTCAGCCGAATCCGGGCTGTAACCTTTGGGCTAACAGGACTCCGTAACCCGGGCTGTAGCAGGCTAGGCAGGACTCGGATGTCACCAGCGTGACATTTCCCGAAGGGAATGCATACAGCAACGGTGAATCACATGTCGGCCAGTCAAGTGTTCGGAGCAGTAGTCTTTGGGCTAGCAAGACTCCGGTAAACCGGGCTGTAGCGGACTACCATGGCTCGGTGGAAGCACTAGACTACATTTCCCCATAAGAGAGGCTACCAAGGATAGACAACTAGGTCGTCGGATCCCACACATAGCAATACACATTACACGTACGCATAACATGCAAGTATGTGTTGTACAACATGGCATCACAACATAATGCAAACTCATATAGATAAAGGCTCAGAAGAGCCACATAGCAATAAATACAAATAGGGGTCACATGACCCATCATTCAGAGCATACAAGCAACAAGCGGAAGCATTACATGTCTGAGTACAGACAACTACAAAAGAAAAAGGCTGAGAAGCCTGACTATCTACAAGACCCTCCCAAGGGTACAAGATCGTAGCTGAGGTAACAAGCTACTCGTCGAAGTCCAAGCGGAACCACTAGTAAGACCGAAATCTCCGCTGAAAAACATAAATAAAGCAACGTGAGTACAAAGGTACTCAGCAAGACTTACATCAGATCCTATTATACATGCATTTGTATCAAGAAGGTAATGTGGGGTTTAGTTGCAGCAAGCTAGCTTTGACTCTATGGCTATCCTGTTCTACGACTACCAGAACTTCTTCGATGTGATATGGCGCTACAGGTCCACTAGTCACCACACAATACACTACTATGGATTCATTCCCGTCTCCATACGAGAAGGCCATCCATAGCACTCACACTTGTCTTGAGCATTTTAGAGTATCCACTTCAAGTTGTCTATGTACCACGTAAGCATCCAAGAAGTCCATAACCGAGGACACGACTATTCGAATAGATCATGATAACCCTGCAGGGGTGTACTTCTTCACACACGCTCTCACCACTTATCACCATGTACACGTCATGTATCTCGGCAACCTTCAAGCGGAAGCCTGGCGAGGGTGTCGGCCACGACCTGACTAACCATAGAAGACGCTAGCCCAGGTTTATCGCCTATTCGGGTTCCATCTGCAAGGAGATCCGGCAGGGGTGTCGCTCACGGCCCCAAACGATGTGAGCAGGGTTCCCAAGCCCACCATCCGGGTGCCACTTGGTACACCGTGCCACCTGTGCCTAGTCTATCCTAAGCCCACCCTGCCGGGTGCCACTCGATGAAAAATAGCACTACCTACAAACACCAAACTAGTTGCGACTCTGGACAGAGATCAAGTTGATTAATAAGTCGAGAGGGGCCGAGTTACCGGAACCCAATGTGTGGTAGTATCGAGTCATTGCACAACATACATAGAACTCAGTGCTTAAGGATGGTTCCAGTGAGACAACCCACCATGTACTCCTACATGGCCTCTCACCGCTACCTTTACCAAATCGTGTTCACACACTTCAATCTCAGCATCAGAATTGTAACACTCCAATTCATTCCCAATGAATCAGACCTGACACAACTCTAAGCAATAGCAGGCATAGCACTGTAGGAACACAACATGGCTCAATCAACTCCTACACATGCTAGTGGGTTTCAACTATTTACTGTGGCAATGACAGGTCATGCAGAGGAATGGGTTCAACTACCGCAGCACAAAGTAGCAGATGAATCATTGTTGTCCTAATGCAATAATTGAGAGCAGGAGCGAGAGAGTAGGATTGTATCGGAATGAACAAGGGGATTTGCTTTCCTGGTAAATCAACAAGGGAGGCACTGCTCCTCTGACAGGTACTCTGGAACATCTCCGGAGCAGGACCTATCGAGAAGGAACGGTGCCGGCAATCAATACACAATCATATGCAACAATATGATGCATGAAGATGGCATGAAGATGTGAGGTTATTTGAGCTAATGCAGCTAGCATTCATTTGCATGAAGTCCATTTGAACCAAAGATTCAAATGCATCTCCAAAATAAGCTCTTTATATAAGCCATTTTAGTGTTTCACTTATAAAGCAGGTATAACTTGGTTTTTCATGCATGAAACTGGTACAGATGGATTGATTGCATTTTTCTGATAATTTTTCATATATAAATTATTTCAATCTGAGCTACGGTTGAATTTATATGAAGTTTTGAACATTTTCCGGAATTTCCTGTTTAGAAATAATTCCAGAAAATGAATAGCTGCGTCAGCATTGCGTCAGCAAGTCAACGGTGCTGACCAGGTCAAATCTGACGTGTGGGGGCCACACGTCGATGTCTCAGCTTAGTTAACGAGGGGTTTATTTGGTCTAATTAGGATTTGAGGGCGCCGGGCCACCGCCGATGTCGGGGTGGTTAGCAAAATGGTGATTAGCGCCTAACTAAGCGACCACGTCAGCCCGCCGGAGTTTGGCCGGCGGCGACCTCAAACCGCGGCGGATGTTCGCCGGAGATGCTGTTCCGGCAGCGGTTCTACGCGCTGAGGGCACCAGTGGAGAGCTCACGCTCGCCCGCATCTAGGGGAGCAGGTGGGAGGCCGCGGGGGCGGCGGAGCTCGCCGGAGCGAGGCTCACGATGGCGGCCGGAGCTCGGCTCGAGCGGGCGCGCGGCTACAGAGCGCGGGGAGGCAGGGGAGAAGGGGAAATCGATGCAGGGGCTCACGGCGGACTCGATGGCGTCGACGGCGAGCTCGTGGACGGCCGGACGGCGACGTGCGGGCAATGGAGATCTGCGGCGGCCGGCGATGAAGAAGACGATGGTGGCGACGATGGAGACCGTCCGGAGGTACGTGGCTCGACGAGGAGGGAGAGGAGATCGCGGAGGAGCTGTGGAGCGCGTCGGGGAGGCGAGGCCGTGGCTGTGGGCGCGGCAACAGTGGCCGGTGGCGGCGGTGGCGTTCGAGCACGGTGGGAGAGAGAGACCCAGGGGAGGGGGAGGAACGAGAGAGAATGAGAGAGGCCTGGGGCGGCGCGTGGCATCGTCCGGAGGCCTGAGCGTCGAGGGGGAGGGCACGCAGGCAGGCTGGTGGCGTGGCGCCCATGCGCGCGGGCGGTGAGCGCGTGCCCCTGTCCTCCTAGCGCGAGGAAGGGGATGATCGCAGTGCCGGTAGAGCCAACCCTTTGGGCATTGGGCTGCATAAAGGTTTCTACCGCATGTAAGGTTTTTCCTTTTGTTTAATTTTTCTATTTTATGACATTTGATTTGATTTAATTAAAATACTAAACCATTTTATTTTCTTATGCCAATTTTTGTAGGGGCTAGTGGTATTATTCCAGAGGTCCTCAACAAAAGGCACAATTTTTGGACAATATTTTATATATATAACAATATATATCCAAGGCAAATAATTACTGCATTAATTCCAAATGCCCAAAATAATTACTTATGGACTCCTAAAAATATTTGTTTGATTTTTATCTCTGTCCAATATTTTCAGAGAGCAACATGAGCATTTTCTTGGACCCTTTTGGAGCAATTTTTATTTGGGTTATTTCCAAAAATGATTCTGAGGGTTTCACCAATCCCCATTTCAAATTTAAATGAAATTTAAACATGATGCACAAATGACCAGCTAGTCTAGGTCATACCAGAACTAGGGATGTGACAACTCGCCCCCACTTGAAAGAATCTCGTCCCGATATTCAGGGGAAAATAGGTGGGGTACTCCAATCGAAGACGATCTTCTCGCTCCCAAGTAGCTTCTCTCTCGGAATGATGAGACCACAGAACCTTGAGAAACTTGATGTTCTGACGTCGAGTAACACGCTCTGCTTGATCAAGAATGCGAACCGGGTACTCTCGGTATGTGAGGTTATCTTGGAGATCAAGCGTTTCGTGGTCCACTCCGCGGATAGGATCCGAGAAGAAACGCCTGAGTTGAGAGACGTGGAAGACATCATGCACTCTGGAAAGATGTGGGGGTAGTTCCATTTGGTAGGCAACCTTGAAGGAAATATGCCCTAGAGGCAATAATAAAGTTATTATTTATTTCCTTATTTCATGATAAATGTTTATTATTCATGCTAGAATTGTATTAACCGGAAACATGATACATGTGTGAATACATAGACAAACATATAGTCACTAGTATGCCTCTACTTGACTAGCTCACTAATCAAAGATGGTTATGTTTCCTAACCATAGACATGTGTTGTTATTTGATTAATGGGATCACATCATTAGGAGAATCATGTGATTGACATGACCCATTCCGTTAGCCTAGCACTTGATCGTTTAGTATATTGCTATTGCTTTCTTCATGACTTATACATGTTCCTGTAACTATGAGATTATGCAACTCCCGTTTACGGAGGAACACTTTGGGTGCTACCAAAGCGTCACAACATAACTGGGTGATTATAAAGGAGTACTACAGGTGTCTCCAAAGGTACATGTTGGGTTGGCGTATTTCGAGATTAGGTTTTGTCACTCCGATTGTCGGAGAGGTATCTCTGGGCCCTCTCGGTAATGCACATCACTATAAGCCTTGCAAGCAATGTAGCTAATGAGTTAGTTACGGAATGATGCATTACGAATGTGAGTAAAGAGACTTGCCGATGAGAGATTGAACTAGGTATTGAATACCGACGATCAAATCTCGGGCAAGTAACATACCGATGACAAAGGGAACAACGTATGTTGTTATGCGGTTTGACCGATAAAGATCTTCGTAGAATATGTAGGAGCCAATATGGGCATCCAGGTTCCGCTATTGGTTATTGACCAAGAATAGTTCTAGGTCATGTCTACATAGTTCTCGAACCCGTAGGGTCCGCACGCTTAAGGTTTCGATGACAGTTATATTATGAGTTTATGAGTTTTGATGTACCGAAGGAGTTCGGAGTCCCGGATGAGATAGGGGACATGACGAAGAGTCTCGAAATCGTCGAGGCGTAAAGATCGATATATTGGACGACTATATTCGGAGTTCGGAAAGGTTCCGAGTGATTCGGGTATTTTTTGGAGTACCGGAGCGTTACGGGAATTCGCCGGGGAGTATATGGGCCTTATTGGGCCATACGGGAATCGAGGAGAGAGGCCAAAGGAGGAGGCCTGCACCCCCCTCTGGTCCGGGTGGACAAGGCGCAGCCCCTTTCCTTCTCCTCTCCCCTCTTTCCCCTTCTCCTACTCCAACTAGGGAAGGAGGAGTCCTACTCCCGGTGGGAGTAGGACTCCCCTTGGCGCCCCTACTAGGCCGGCCGCCCCCTCCCCCCTTGCTCCTTTATATACGGGGGCAGGGGGCACCCCATAACATAAGTTGATCTACAGATCGTTCCTTAGCCGTGTGCGGTGCCCCCCTCCACCATATTCCACTTCGGTCATATCGTCGCGGAGCTTAGGCGAAGCCCTGCGCCGGTGGAGCATCATCATCGTCAACACGCCTCGTCGTCTTGTGGAACTCATCCCGACGCTTTCTTTGGATCGGAGCCGGGGATCGTCATCGAGCTGAGCGTGTGCTGAACTCGGAGGTGCCGTCGTTCGGTACTTGGATCGGTCGGATCGTGAAGGCGTCTGACTACATCAACCGCGTTGTTATAACGCTTCCGCTTACGGTCTACGAGGGTACGTGGACATACACTCTCCCCACTCGTTGCTATGCCATCACCATGATCTTGCGTGTGCGTAGGAAATTTTTTGAAATTACTACTTTCCCCAACAGTGGTATCAGAGCCTGGTTTTATGCGTTGATGTCATAGGCACGAGTAGAACACAAGTGAGTTGTGGATGATATAAGTCATACTGCTTACCAACATGTCATATTTTGGTTCGGCGGTATTGTGAGATGAAGCGGCCCGGACCGACATTACGCGTACGCTTACGCGAGACTGGTTTCACCGCTTCGAGCACTCGTTGCTTAAAGGTGACCGGCGGGTGTCTGTCTCTCTCACTTTAGTTGAACAGAGTGTGGCTACGTCCGGTCCTTGCGAAGGTTAAAACAGCACCAACTTGACAAACTATCGTTGTGGTTTTGATGCGTAGGTAAGATCGGTTCTTGCTCAGCCCGTAGCAGCCACGTAAAACTTGCAACAACAAAGTAGAGGACGTCTAACTTGTTTTTGCAGGGCATGTTGTGTTGTGATTTGGTCTAGACGTGTTGCTATATTTTATTGTATGTGATGTTCATGTTTTGTAACCGAAGTTATCGGAATATTGCAGGAGCAATTTGGTTGTCTATTTATTGTATGAAATGCAAAAGCCATGTAATTGCTTTACTTTATCACTAAGCGGTAGCGATAGTCGTAGAAGCAATAGTTGGCGAGGCGACAATGATGCTACGATGGAGATCAAGGTGTCACGCCGGTGGCGATGGTGATCACGACGGTGCTTGAGATGGAGATCACAAGCACAAGATGATGATGGCCATATCATATCACTTATATTGATTGCATGTGATGTTTATCCTTTATGCATCTTATCTTGCTTTGATTGACGGTAGCATTATAAGATGATCTCTCACTAAAATTATCAAGAAGTGTTCTCCTGAGTATGCACCGTTCGCGAAAGTTCTTCGTCTTTGAGACACCACGTGATGATCGGGTGTGATAGGCTCTACGTTCAAATACAACGGGTGCAAAACAGTTGCACGCGGAATACTCGGGTTAAACTTGACGAGCCTAGCATATAACAGATATGGCCTCCGGAACACGGAGACCGAAAGGTCGGCGTGAATCATATAGTAGATATGATCAACATATTGATGTTCACCGTTGAAACTACTCCATCTCACGTGACGATCGGACATGGTGTAGTTAATATGGATCACGTAATCACTTAGAAGATTAGAGGATGTCTATCTAAGTGGGAGTTCTTAAGTAATATGATTAATTGAACTTAAATTTATCATGAACTTAGTCCTGGTAGTATTTTGCAAATTATGTTGTAGATCAATAGCTCGCGTTGTTGCTTCCCTATGTTTGTTTCTTTCATATGTTTATTTTAATATGTTCCTAGAGAAAATTGTATTGAAAAATGTTAGTAGAAATGATGCGTATTGGATCCGTTATCTTAGGTTTATACTCATTTCTGTTAAGAAGAATTATGTCCTTAATGCACATCTATGTGACAGACCTATTGCAGGAGCGGATGCGAGGCGTTATGAGCGTTTGGCTAGCTCAATATGATGACTACTTGATAGTTTAGTGCACCATGCTTAACGGCTTAGAATCGGGACTTCAAAGGCGTTTTGAGCGTCATGGACCATATGAGATGTTCCAGGAATTGAAGTTAATATTTCAAGCAAATACCGAGTTGAGAGATATGAAGTCTCCAACAAGTTACGTATCTAAAAGATGGAGGAGAATCGCTCAACTAGTGAGCATGTGCTCAGATTGTGCAGGTACTTCAATCGCTTGAATCAAGTGGGAGTTAATCTTCCAGATAAGATAGTGATTGACAGAATTCTCTAGTCACCATAACTAAGTTACTAGAACTTCGTGATGAACTATAGTATGCAAGGGATGACGAAAAAGATTCCCGAGCTCTTCGTGATGTTGAAATCAACGAAGGTAGAAATCAAGAAAGAGCATCAAGTGTTGATGATTGACAAGACCACTAGTTTCAAGAAAAGGGCAAAGGGAAAGAAAGGGAAACTTCAAGTAGAATGGCAAACAAGTTGTCACTCCCGCGAAGAAGACCAAAGCCTGAAACTAAGTGCTTCTACTGCAAAGGAAATGGTCACTGGAAGCGGAAATGCCCTAAATATTTGGTGGATAAGAAGGATGGCAAAGTGAACAAGAGTATATTTTGATATACAGGTTATTGATGTGTGCCTTACTAGTGTTTATAGTAGCCCCTGAGTATTTGATACTTGCTCGGTTGCTAAGATTAGTAACTCGAAACAGGAGTTACAGAATAAACAGAGACTAGTTGAAGGGGAAGTGACGATGAGTGTTGGAAGTAGTTCCAAGATTGATATGATCATCATCACACACTCCCTATATTTTCGAGATTAGTATTAAAAGCCAAATAAATGTTATTTAGCGTTTGCGTTGAGCATGAATATGATTTGATCATGTTTATTGCAATACGGTTCTTCATGTAAGTTAGAGAATAATTATTGTTCTGTTTACATGAATAAGACCTTCGATGGTTATACAGACAATGAAAATAGTTTTTTGGATCTCGATCGATACACATATTCATAATATTGATGCCAAAAGATGCAAAGTTAATAATGATAGTGCGACTTATTTGTGGCACTGCTGTTTAGGTCATATCGGTGTAAAGCGCATGAAGAAACTCCATACTGATGGGCTTTTGGAATCACTTGATTATGAATCATTTGATGCTTGCGAACCGTGCCTGTTGGGCAAGATGACTAAAACTCCGTTCTTCGGAACAATTGAACGAGCTACTAACTTGTTGGAAATAATACATACCGATGTATGTGATCCAATGAGTGTTGATGCTCGTGGCAAGTATCATTATTTTTTGACCTTCACAGATGATTTGAGCAGATATGCGTATATCTACTTGATGAAACATAAGTCTGAAATAGTTGAAAGGTTCAAAGAATTTCAGAGTGAAGTGGAAAATCATCGTAACAAGAAAACAAAGTTTCTGCGATCTGATCGTAGAGATGAATATTTGAGTTACGAGTTTGGTCTTCAACTAAAACAATGTGGAATAGTTTCACAACTCACGCCACCTGGAACACCACAACGTTATGGTGTGTCCGAACATCGTAACCGTACTTTATTTTGATATGGTGCGATCAATGATGTCTCTTACCGATTTACGAATATCGTTTTGGGGTTATGCATTAGAGGCAGTTGCATCCACGTTTAATAGGGCACCATCTAAATTCGTTGAGACGACACCGTATGAACTATGGTTTAACAGTAAAACTAAGCTGTCGTTTCTTAAAGTTTGGAGTTGTGATGCTTATGTGAAAAAGTTTTCACCTGATAAGCTCGAACCCAAATCGAAGAAGTGCGTCTTCATAGAATACCCAAAGGTAACTATTGGGTACACCTTCTATCACAGATCCGAAGGCAAGATATTCGTTGCTAAAAATGGATCCTTTCTAGAGAAGGAGTTTCTCTCGAAAGAAGTGAGTGGGAGGTCAGTAGAGCTTGATAAGGTAATTTGTACCTTCTCCCAAATTGGAAAGTAGTTCATCATAGAAATCAGTTCTAGTGATTCCTACACCAATTAGTGAGGAAGCTAATGATAATGATCATGAAGCTTCAGATCAAGTTACTACCGAACTTTGTAGATCTTTCAGATTAAGATCCGCACTGCAGTGGTACGGTAATCCTATTCTCGAAATCATGTTACTAGACCATGATAAACCCTACGAACTATGAGGAAGCGATGATGAGCCCAGATTCCATGAAATGGTTTGAGACCATGAAATCTGAGATGGGATCCATGTATGAGAACAAAGTGTGGACTTTGATTGATTTGCCCGATGATCGGCAAGTCATAGAAAATAAATGGATCTTCAAGAGGAAGACGGACACTGATAGTAGTGTTACTATATACAAAGCTCGACTTGTCACAAAAAGGTTTTTCGACAAGTTCAAGGTGTTGACTACAATGAGATTTTCTCAATTGTAGCGATGCTTAAGTCTGTCTGAATCATGTTAGTAATTGCCACATTTTATGAAATTTGGCAAATGAATGTCAAAACTGCATTCTTGAATGGATTTCTAGAAGAAGAGTTGTATATGATGCAACTAGAAGGTTTTGTTGATCCAAAAGGGGCTAACAAAGTGTGCAAGCTCCTGCGATCAATTTATGGTCTGGTGCGAGCCTCTCGGAGTTGGAATAAACGCTTTGATAGTGTGATCAAAGCATATGGTTTTATACAGACTTTTGGAGAAACCTGTATTTACAATAAAGTGAGTGGGAGCACTACCGCCTTTTTGATAAATATATGTGAGTAACATATTGTTGATCAGAAATGATGTATAATTTTTCCGAAAGCATAAAGGAGTATTTGAAAGGAGTTCTTTAAAAGAAATACCTCGAAAAGCTACTTACATATTGAGCATCAAGATCTATTGAGATAGATCAAGACGCTTGATAAGTTTTTTCAATAAGTACATACCTTGTCAAGATTTTGAAGTAGTTCAAAATGGAACAGTCAAAGAAAAGTTCTTGCCTGTGTTGCAAAGGTGTGAAATTGAGTGAGACTCAAATCCCGACCACGGCAGAAAATAGAAAAGAGAATGAAAGTCATTCCCTATGCCTCAGTCATAGGTTCTATAAAGTATGCTATGCTATGTACCAGACCTATTATATACCTTGCTCTGAATTTGGCAAGGGAATACAATAGTGATCTAGGAGTAGATCACTGGACATTGGTCAAGAACATCCTTAGTGAGGACTAAGGAAATATTTCTCGATTATGGAGGTGATAAAAGAGCCCGTTGTAAAGAGTTACATCGATGCAAACTTTTTTCACTGATCCAGATGACTCTAAGTCTCAATCTGGATACATATTGAAAGTGGGAGCAATTAGCTAGAGTAGCTCCGTGCAGAGCATTGTAGACATAGAATATTTGCAAAATACATACGGCTCCATGTGACGGACCGTTGACTAAGCTTCTCTCACGAGCAAAACATGATCATACCTTAGTACTCTTTGGGTGTTAATCACATAGCGATGTGAACTAGATTATTGACTCTAGTAAACCCTTTGGGTGTTGGTCACATGACGATGTGAACTATGGGTGTTAATCACATACAGATGTGAATATTAGTGTTGAATCACATGATGATGTGAACTAGATTATTGACTCTAATGCAAGTGGGAGGCTGAAGGAAATATGCCCTAGAGGCAATAATAAAGTTATTATTTATTTCCTTATTTCATGATAAATGTTTATTATTCATGCTAGAATTGTATTAACCAGAAACATGATACATCTGTGAATACATAGACAAACATATAGTCACTAGTATGCCTCTACTTGACTAGCTCATTAATCAAAGATGGTTATGTTTCCTAACCATAGACATGTGTTGTTATTTGATTAATGGGATCACATCATTAGGAGAATGATGTGATTGACATGACCCATTCCGTTAGCCTAGCACTTGATCGTTTAGTATATTGCTATTGCTTTCTTCATGACTTATACATGTTCCTGTAACTATGAGATTATGCAACTCCGTTTACGGAGGAACACTTTGGGTGCTACCAAACGTCACAACGTAACTGGGTGATTATAAACGAGTACTACAGGTGTCTCCAAAGGTACATGTTGGGTTGGCGTATTTCGAGATTAGGTTTTGTCACTCCGATTGTCGGAGAGGTATCTCTGGGCCCTCTCGGTAATGCACATCACTATAAGCCTTGCAAGCAATGTAGCTAATGAGTTAGTTACGGAATGATGCATTACGTAACGAGTAAAGAGACTTGCCGATGAGATTGAACTAGGTATTGGATACCGACGATCAAATCTCGGGCAAGTAACATACCGATGACAAAGGGAACAACGTATGTTGTTATGCGGTTTGACCGATAAAGATCTTCGTAGAATATGTAGGAGCCAATATGGGCATCCAGGTTCCGCTATTGGTTATTGACCAAGAATAGTTCTAGGTCATGTCTACATAGTTCTCGAACCCGTAGGGTCCGCATGCTTAAGGTTTCGATGACAGTTATATTATGAGTTTATGAGTTTTGATGTACCGAAGGAGTTCAGAGTCCCGGATGAGATCGGGGACATGACGAGGAGTCTCGAAATGGTCGAGACGTAAAGATCAATATATTGGACGACTATATTCGAGTTCGGAAAGGTTCCGAGTGATTTGGGTATTTTTCGAGTACCGGAGAGTTACGGGAATTCGCCGGGAGTATATGGGCCTTATTGGGCCATACGGGAATAGAGGAGAGAGGCCAAAAGGGAGGAGGCCTGCGCCCCCCCTCTGGTCCGAATTGGACAAGGGGCGCAGCCCCCCTTTCCTTCTCCCTCTCCCCCTCTTTCCCCCTTCTCCTACTCCAACAAGGAAGGAGGGAGTCCTACTCCCGGTGGGAGTAGGACTCCCCTTGGCGCGCCCCTACTAGGCCGGCCGCCCCCTCCCCCCTTGTTCCTTTATATACGGGGGCAGGGGGCACCCCATAACATAAGTTGATCTACGGATCGTTCCTTAGCCGTGTGCGGTGCCCCCCTCCACCATATTCCACTTCGGTCATATCGTCGCGGAGCTTAGGCGAAGCCCTGCGTCGGTGGAGCATCATCATAAATCGCTGCCACGTCGTCTTGTGGAACTCATCCCCAACGCTTTGCTGGATCGGAGCCGGGGATCGTCATCGAGCTGAGCGTGTGCTGAACTCGGAGGTGCCGTGACGTTCAGTACTTGGATCGGTCGGATCGTGAAGGCGTGCGACTACATCAACCGCGTTGTTATAACGCTTCCGCTTCACGGTCTCACGAGTGCGTGGACATACACTCTCCCCTCTCGTTGCTATGCCATCACCATGATCTTGCGTGTGCGTAGGAATTTTTTTTAAATTACTACGTTCCCCAACAAACCTCTCCTCGTTTAGCGAGAATGCGAAAAGGACCAATGTAACGAGGAGCCAACTTTCCCTTGATACCGAAACGATGGGTACCCTTCAAAGGAGTAACCCGAAGGTAGGCTTTGTCGCCAATTTCATAAGTCATATCCTTATGATGACGATCATCTTGGCTCTTTTGACGAGACTGGGCTGTTTTCAAATTCTCACGAATGATGCGAACTTGCTCTTACGCCTCCTGGATCATGTCCGTCCAAATAATTGTCTTTCACCGGTTTCGACCAGTTCAAGGGTGTTCGACATCTTCGTCCATAGAGAATCTCAAAAGGAGCTTTCTTGAGACTGGATTGATAGCTATTGTTATAAGCAAACTCGGCAAAAGGAAGACATTTCTCCCAATCCATTCCGAATGAGATAACGTAAGCTCTAAGCATGTCTTCGAGAATTTGGTTGACCCTTTCCACCTGACCACTCGACTGAGGGTGGAAAGCGGTACTGAAGGAAAGATGGGTTCCCATGGCAGTTTGGAAACTCTCCCAGAAATGAGAAGTGAAAAGACTGCCACGGTCTGAATTGATCTCTAGTGGAACACCATGAAGTGACACTATTCGAGAAATGTATAAGTCAGCGTGCTGACTAGCAGTGATACTCTCTCGAACAGGTAGGAAGTGAGCCACCTTGGACAGACGATCAATGACTACGAAGATAGCATTATTCCCTTTCTTGGTCCTGGGAAAGCCGGTGATGAAGTCCATACCAACTTTATCCCATTTCCACTCAGGAATGGCTAAAGGCTGAAGGGTGCCAGCAGGCCTTTGATGCTCTGCCTTAACGCGACGACAAACGTCACAATTAGCAACGAAGTCGGCGATTTCTCTCTTCATCCTAGTCCACCAGAACCTCTGGCGTAGGTCCTGATACATCTTAGTACTACCGGGATGAATTGTGAGAGGGGATTCATCGCCTCCTTAAGAATCGATTCTTTGCATCTGTGACTCTTGGGAACCACCAAGCGGTTCCCAAAGTAAACAACACCTCGTTCATCCATAGAGAAACAACTAGCTACTCCCTTGGCAATGTTTCTCTTGATCCGGGTAATCCCCGTATCATGCTTCTGGGCTTCTATGATACGATCCACAATAGTAGGTTTCGCCACCAAGGTAGAAAGGAATCCGTGAGGAGCAATGTGAAGGTTAAGCTTACGAGAATTCCTCATGGAGAAGTGGTTAGCCCTGCTGCAACATGAGATTGTTGCAATAGGATTTGCGACTTAAGCGCATCAGCCATGACATTAGCTTTGCACAGGGTGTAGGTAATCCCTAGATCATAATCTGAGATCAACTCCAACCAACGTCTTTGCCTAAGATTCAAATCTGGTTGGGTGAAGATATACTTGAGACTACGGTGATCGGTGTAGATCTATAGCGTTTACCAAGAAGGTAGTGTCGCCAGGTCTTGAGTGCATAGACTACGGTGCAAGCTCTAGATCATGTGTAGGATAATTCTCCTCATGTGGATGCAATCGACGAGATGCATAGGAAATCACATGACGATCCTGCATAAGAATGCAACCTAGTCCACACGTGAGGCGTCATGATGAGATAATAAAGTCTTTAGTGAAATCTGGTGGCACAAGTATGGGAGCGTAAGTCGAGCGTCTTTTAGTTCCTGAAAACTGTACTCACACTGTGGGGACCACTCAAACTATTTATCTTTCTTGAGAAGTTCCGTGAGGGGTTTGGCTACTTTGGAGAAGTTTTCAACAAAGCGGCGACAATAGATGGCTAGACCAAGGAAACTCCTAACTTGTTTAACGGTTTTGGTGGAGTCCAATCGAGAACGGCCTGAACTCTCTTGGGATTGACAGCAATGCTCTTACCAGAGATTACGTGGCCTAGGTAGGTCACTTCTGGCAACCAAAATTCACACTTGGAGAACTTGGCATAAAGGCGGTGCTCTCTAAGTTTCTCTAACACAAGTCTAAGATGTTCGGCATGCTCTTCCTCGTTCTTCGAGTAAATAAGGATATCATCGAGATAAACCACGACGAACTTATCTAGGTACTCCATGAAGATCGAGTTCATCAAGCGGGAGAATGTGGTTGGAGCATTGGTTAGACCAAAGGACATGACGATGTACTCGTACTGGCCATAACGAGTGACAAAGGCTGTCTTGGGGATGTCCTTGTTTCTGATCTTGATTTGGTGGTAGCCTAACCTCAAATCCATCTTGGAAAAGACTGAGGATCCAGCGAGCTGATCATACAGGTCGTTGATCCTGGGAAGCGGATATTTGTTCTTTATCGTGACCAAATTAATGGGACGATAATCTACAACCATCCGGTCCGTACCATCCTTCTTCTTGACGAAGAGGACGGGGCAAGCCCAAGGAGAAGAACTAGGATGGATGAAACCCTTTTGCAAGGACTCATCAAGTTGTTTCTTAAGCTCGGCTAGTTCTAAGGGTGCCATCTTGTAAGGTCTCCTAGAGATTGGGCGGTTCCAGGATAAGATCTATGACGAACTCTACATCTCTGTTAGGTGGAACACCTGGCAGTTCCTCTGGAAAGACATCCGAAAGTCACGGACTATCGGGATATCTTCAAGGTCTGGAAGAGGGCTGGCATTAAGAGAATAGAGTTGACGCTTTGCAACTCTAGTGGAGACAGTGACTATCTTGCCAGATGGGTGTGTAAGCTGAACAGACCTAGTGTAACAATCAATCTTGGTATGATGAGCTGTCATCCAGTCCATACCCAAGATGATGTTAATATCTGAGGACTTGAGGGCTACAAGTGATGCAAGGAATACAAGTCTATCAACAAGGATTTCATTACCATAGCTGATTCTAGTGGTTTGCCATCTAGACCCTGGGGTTTGGATTTCAAGCGGAGTTGGCATATCACAAAATGATATGTTGTGCAAGTTAGCATAGCTTTCAGAAATGAAGGAATGAGATGCTCCAGTATCGAACAAAACCGATGCTGGATGGCAGTTGACAAGGAGTGTACCAAGAACGACATCCGGATCATCATGAGCGTCTTTAGCTGAGACGTGATGCACACATCCACGTTTAGTGGGAGCTGACTTAACATTGATCATCTTGCGTGATGGCTTAACACAGCCAACAGTCTTCTCGGGCTGGGGTGGAGCATAACTGGCCTGAGAGCAGTCACGTGAATAGTGTCCTGGCTCTCAGCATGTGAAGCAAGTCCCTGAAGTTGGACGTGGACCCGCATTGACAAGCGGTCTACCAATAGGCCTGGGTGGAGCATACTGCTGAACTGGGTGAGGCACCACATAGGATGGCCTCGGTGTATATCCAGGAGGAAGAGCGGAGTTTGGAACCCAAATCCGGCGCTTCTGCGAACTAGAACCGGAGGAAGAAACCAAATCACGGTTGTGCTTACGTGACTCCTCGTAAGTGAGCTGAGCTGTCTCTGCATTAATGGCCTTGTTCACAAGAGCCTGGAATGTATCGCAATGATGTAGGTGGAGATCACGACGCAACTTGGGGTTGAGACCCTTCCGGAACCTAGCCTGCTTCTTGGCGTCCGTGGACACCTCTTCTGAAGCATAGCGGGCAAGGTTCTCAAAATCTCTTTGTAAGCATCAACAGTCATCTTACCTGGATGAAACTACAGAACTCTTCTCTCTTGCGATCGATGAGGGCTTGTGAATGTGATGCTCGCGAAAAGCCTCGGTGAAATCTCTCCGGTAGGAATCTGGCCAGCTGGAAGCATAGCCTCATAGTTACGCCACCGAGAGACTAGCGAGGACCTTCCAGGTGGTATGCAGCATAGATGACCTTGTCACTTTCAGCTACGTTCACGTAACGGAGCTTGCGTGTGATACTACGGGCGGTCATCTGCATCGAGTGGCTCGATGGAATGATGAAAGGTAGGTGGGTGCAAGCGAATGAAGTCATGAATGGTTGCAGACCCTTCGAACTGATGTGCGGTGTTCTCCTTGATACGTGCCAACAAGCGGTTAGACTCACGCTTGTTCCTCTCCATCTCTAACATGGCTGGTCGGGAGGATCCTCATCCCTACCATCTCCGCGGTTCTGGCTACGAGCAACAGAACTTCGCTTAACTGATGACATCCTGAGAAACGAAACCAAGGACGGAATCAACATAAACTACGGACTGTAAAATGTAGGACAAAGAAATTAGTATCTCTCGAACTCCTAGGGCAATTCCGGCAGCATAACGGCAGTAAAATGCTCAGAATGAGACATCCTGCTAAAATGGGGTAGTAACCTACTCAACATCTTCACTCAAGGTTCTGGGTTAATACTAAACAGACTACACCGGAAGTACTCGAAAACTAGGGTATGACTCTGATCATCCAATCCTATGGAACTACGGAGTGGTAACACGTGATCCTGATATACAGAAGAGAAAGCCTAGTTCCTTAACCCCGTAGGAAAGGTAAGATGACTCAGATCAGAAGGCCATGAGGTAAAGGAGTAAAAAGAGCCTTACGTTCCTTCCCACAATCAATTCCCTTACATAACTAAAGAATTTCTAGACTCAACTTCGACCAGGTTGGCTTGGTAATCCTACGAGCGATCGAACGCGATACCAAAGCTATCGGGACCCGATCCTAAGTCACACCGATCTAGCATGTAACACATCATATCACTTTGTGGCCTCACGCACGGTATTCCCACGGGTGTCGCCTTACCATGGCCCGGGACCGTTTGCGCCTTTTGGCTCACGTATATGATAGTGTCGCTAGCATCCATATGACAGACAAACCGGGCCGACATGACTAGTCGTGAACCCAAAGTGGCACTAACCTATGGGGACAGGCATACATGAATCAACATCGAGCATGTCGGTCGTGACGTGCGAATCCGGGCTGTAGCTGGGCTAACAGGACTCCGGTAACCCGGGCTGTAGCAGGCTAGGCAGGACTCCGGATGTCACCGCGTGACATTTCCCGAAGGTACAGAACCACGAGGCGAAGTGGATCACATGCCGGCCAGTCTAAGAGTTCCGGAGCAGTAGTACTGGGCTAGCAGGACTCCGATAAACCGGACTGTAGCAGACTACCATGGCTCGGTGGAAGCACTAGACTACATTTCCCCATAAGAGAGGCTACCAAGGATAGACAACTAGGTTGTCGGATCCCACACATAGCCATACACGTTACACGTACGCATAACATGCCAGTATGTGGTGTACAACATGGCATCACAACATAACGCATAAACTCATATAGATAAAGGCTCGGAAGAGCCACATAGCAATAAATACAAACAGGGGTCACATGACCCATCATTGAAACATACAAGCAACAAGCGGAAGCATTACATGTCCGAAAGTACGCATAACTACAAAAGAAAAAGGCTGAGAAGCCTGACTATCTACAAGACCCTCCCAAGGGTACAAGATCGTAGCTGAGGTAACAAGCTACTCGTCGAAGTCCAAGCGGAACCACTAGTAAGACCGAAATCTCCGCTGCAAAACATAAATAAAACAACGTGAGTACAAAGGTACTCAAGAAGACTTACATCGAGATCCTATTATACATGCATTTGTATCAAGAAGGTAATGTGGGGTTTAGTTGCGACAAGCCAGCTTTGACTCTGTGGCTATCCTATTCTACGACTACCGAACTTCTTCGAGGTGATATGGCGCTGCACGAGTCCACTAGTCACCACACAATACACTACTATGGATTCATTCCCGTCTCCATACGAGAAGGCCATCCATAGCACTCACACTTGTCTTGAGCATTTTAGAGTATCCACTTCCGATTGTCTATGTACCACGTAAGCATCCAAGAAGTCCATAACCGAGGACACGGCTATTGAATAGATCATGATAACCCTGCTGGGGTGTACTTCTTCACACACGCTCTCACCACTTATCACCATGTACACGTCATGTATCTCGGCAACCTTCAAGCGGAAGCCTGGCGAGGGTGTCGGCCACGACCTGACTAACCACACAAGACTCTAGCCCAGGTTTATCGCCTATTCGGGTTCCATCCGCAAGGAGATCCGGCCGGGGTGTCGCTCGCTCACGGCCCCAAACGATGTGAGCAGGATTCCCAAGCCCACCATCCGGGTGCCACTTGGTACACCGTGCCACAATGCCTAGTCTGTCCCAAGCCCACCACAGCCGGGTGCCACTCGATGAAAAATAGCACTACCTACAAACACCAGAAACTAGTTGCGACTCCTGGACAGAGACCAAGTTGGTTAATAAGTCGAGAGGGCCGAGTTACGGAACCCAATGTGTGGTAGTATCGAGTCATTGGACAGCATACATAGAACTCGATTAGCTTAAGGGCCGGTTCCAGTGAGACAACCCACCATGTACTCCTACATGGCCTCTCACCGCTACCTTTACCAAATCGTGTTCACACACTTCACTCTCAGCATCAGAATCGTAACACTCCAATTCATTCCCAATGAATCAGACCTGACACAACTCTAAGCAATAGTAGGCATAGCATGGTAGGAACACAACATGGCTCAATCAACTCCTACACATGCTAGTGGGTTTCAACTATTTACTGTGGCAATGACAGGTCATGCAGAGGAATGGGTTCAACTACCATGACACAAAGTAGCAGATGAATCGTTGTTCTCCTAATGCAATAACTGAGAGCAGGAGCGAGAGAGTAGGATTGTATCGGAATGAACAAGGGGATTTGCTTGCCTGGTAAATCAACAAGGGAGGCACTGCTCCTCTGACAGGTACTCTGGAACGTCTCCGGAGCAGGACCTATCGAGAAGGAACGGTGCCGGCAATCAATACACAATAATATGCAACAATATGATGCATGAAGATGGCATGAAGATGTGAGGTTATTTGAGCTAATGCAGCTAGCATTAATTTGCATGAAGTCCATTTGAACCAAAGATTCAAATGCATCTCCAAAATAAGCTCTTTATATAAGCCATTTTAGTGTTTCACTTATACAGCAGGTATAACTTGGTTTTTCATGCAGGAAACTGGTACAGATGGATAGATTGCATTTTTTTGATAATTTTTCATATATAAATTATTTCAATCTGAGCCAGTTGAATTTATATGAATTTTTGAAGTTTTGAACATTTTCTGGATTTTCCTGTTTAGAAATAATTCCAGAAAATGAATAGCTGCTCGACATTAAATCGACATTAACGTCGACATTAACGTCGACAAGTCAACGGCGCTGACCAGGTCAAATCTGACGTGTGGGGGCCTGCGTCGTTGTCTCGATTAGTTAACGGGGTTTATTTGATCTAATTAGGATTAGAGGGCCCGGGCCTTTGTCGATGTCGAGGTGGTTAGCAAAATGGTGATTTGCGCCTAACTAAGCGACCACGTCAGCCCGCCGGAGTTTGGCCGGCGGCGACCTCAAACCGCGGCGGATGTTCGCCGGAGATGTTGTTCCGGCAGCGGTTCTACGCGCTGAGGGCACCAGTGGAGGGCTCACGCTCGCCCGCATCTAGGGGACCAGGTGGGAGGCCGCGGGCGGAGCTTCGCCGGGCGAGGCTCACGGCGGCGGCCGGAGCTCGGCTCAGCGGCGCGGCTACAGAGCTGGGAGGCAGGGGAGAAGGGGAAATCGATGCAGGGGCTCACGGTGGACTCGATGGCGTCGACGGCGAGCTCGTGGACGGCCGGACGGCGACGTGCGGGCGGTGGAGATCTGCGGTGGCCGGAGATGAAGAAGACGATGGTGGCAACGATGGAGACCGTCCGGAGGTACGTGGCTCGACGAGGAGGGAGAGGGGGTCGCGGAGGAGCTGTGGAGCGCGTCGGGGAGGCGAGGCTGTGGCTGTGGGCGCGGCAACAGTGGCCGGTGGCGGCGGTGGCGTTCGGGCACGGTGGGAGAGAGAGATCCAGGAGGGAGGAATGAGAGAGAGTGAGAGAGGCCTGGGCGGCGTGGCGTCGTCCGGGAGGCCTGGCGTCGAGGGAGGGCACGCAGCAGGCTGGTGGCGTGGCGCCCATCTGCGCTGGGCGGTGAGCGCGTGCCCTGTCCTCTGGCGCGAGGAAGGGATGATCGGCGGTGCCGGTCGGCTGGGCCAACCATTGGGCCCATTGGGCTGCACAGTGTTTCATACTGCATGTAAGGTTTTTCCTTTTGTTTAATTTTTCTATTTTATGACATTTATTTTGATTTAATTAAAATACTAAACCATTTTATTTTCTTATGCCAATTTTTGTAGGGGCTAGTGGTATTATTCCAGAGCTCCTCAACAAAAGGCACAATTTTTGGACAATATTTTATATATATAACAATATATATCCAAGGCAAATAATTACTGCATTAATTCCAAATGCCCAAAATAATTACTTATGGACTCCTAAAAATATTGGTTTGATTTTTATCTCTGTCCAATATTTTCAGAGAGCAACATGAGCATTTTCTTGGACCCTTCTGGAGCAATTTTTATTTGGGTCATTTCCGAAATGATTCTGAGGGTTTCACAAATCCCCATTTCAAATTTAAATGAAATTTAAACATGATGCACAAATGACCAGCTAGTCTAGGTCATACCAGAACTAGGGATGTGACAACAATGTCAATTCCTGCCATGTCTTGACTTGAACAATACCATATTGTGTTAATGCAATTTTAAAATGTGTCACTTTATTCGTCAGTAAGAAATGTGATGAATTGTCAGAACTGATACTTTTATGTGCAAAACCTGTCATATGTCTGCTTGTTTATCTTTCAGAGTGAGGAAGATATAAGTTGAACAAGCGCTTGATCTCATCATCTTGCTCACCGCTTGCTGCAACTCCCAAAGAGGCTAACCTTTCTTGAACTCTATTGAAGTGCTGTCGGTTTTGTATATTATTTTGTCAGTGTGTTTATTTGCACTGGTGGCGATCTTTGATGCCCAGTGTATGTAATCTGCTGTCTGCTTGTGCTTTATTATCATAATGGCGAACTTTGATGCCCAGTGGATGTAATATGCCGTAATTTCTTTATTGTATAGTCTAGGTTTTTTCTTATTCACGATGCTGCAGTTATTTTACTGTATATATATCCTGTCTTCGCAGTAAACCGGCCAAACCGTAAAATTACGGTACATAATCGGGCCGTCATGCAATCACGATGTATGATCCACATCATGGGCCCCGTCAAACTGGCCCACTAGTAGATTCGGGCCTTTAATAGGCCGAGTAACCCCCGGCCCTCTTTTCGCAAGAAAACAGAATGGGCTTTTAGGAGGCTGAGAAGTAGGTTGGGCCTGAAATGTGCCGAATAGCTCACGGGCCAGCGGCAGCCCGAAATGGACCCCGGCCCATGATTGTGCGAATCAATTCACGGGCTTTTAACAGGCCAAAGTTGTCTCGGTCCTTGTTTGGCCCAATCAGATATGGGCTGCGAAAGGTGCCGGATGCAAACCGAGCCGTAGTTAGACCCAACTATATGGTGGGCTTTTAACAGGCCGAAATTAATATAGGGCCGAAATGTTAAATGGGCCCATAACAGGCCGAAACTAATATCAGGCCGAATTACTAAATGGGCCTTTAGCAAGTGGGCCCAAAAGCATACGTCCAGTCAACGGGCCGAATCTGATATGGGCCATAATTGAGTCCAAAGCCTCTTAAAGGGCCGGACCTGATCTGGGCCGTGATTTGGCCCAGAAAGTGGGAGGCTTTTAAAGGGCTGGATCTTATATGGGCCATTACTAGGCCCGGAACGTGGCAGGCCATTAATGGACCGGATCAATTATTGGCCGGCATTTGGCCCAAAACATGGCAGCCAGTTAATGGGTCGGCCTACTAGGGTCCTCAAAATCTTGTGGGCCCTACAATTTGGGCCGCCCATTAATGTCGGTGAAATCTCGTGGGCCTTTAGTCGGGCGGCCCATTATGATCGGCAAGAATTTTGTGGGCCTTTACCTGGGCCGGCCCATTATGGCACACAAAAATCTTGTGGACCTTTACCTGGGATGGCCTATTATGGCCCGCGAAATCTTGTGGGCCTTTAGCTGGGTCAGCCCATTATAGTCCGCAAAATCTCGTAGGCCTTTAACTGGGCCGGCCCATTATGGGCCGCCAAATCTTGTGGGCCTTTAGTTGGGCCGGCCCATTTAAACTTGATTGGCCGTGCCACGTGTCGACGTATCATAGGCGTATACATCCAATGAGTGGATGACATCTGTCCCAACGATGAGCCGACACGTGTTTCCTCCAGCCAATGATGATTTTACACGTGGAAAATCCCCATTGGTCGGGGCTGTTAACGGGTTATCGGATCCAAACCCCGACCCGATAGCTTAACGGCGTTCTGTTACGGTGGATGCCATGTGTCGGTCACTCTTGACGAAAGCACTTCTGTGACGCACAATTTATCGTCATGGAAGTGGACACTTCCGTGATGATAATTTTGGTAATGTCATCGAACACTTCTACAACAGCACAGGTATGACTATCTTGATTCTGTCATAAATTTGTCATGGATGTACATGCATGAAAAAAAACGTGACCTACTATGACAAACACATATCATCACGGAAGTGTATTTTTTTGTAGTGTTTGTTGAACATTTTCGTCGTTGAGTCTTTTGAAGCGGTTGAAGAGATTGTGAAGAACATCAACTCGGGAGTCACGTTGAGTTGACACTCCTTCGTTGACTTTGGACAGCCTGTCCCAAATCAGCTTAGCAGTTTCCAATGCACTCACTCTGTCGTACTGACCTTTGCTCAGATGGCCACACGTGATATTCTTCGCTTGAGAATCGAGTTGCTTGAATCTCTTCACATCGATAGCATTCAGTGACGGAGTGACTGAGGGAACACCATTTTCCACAACGTACCAGAGATTGTTATCAATTGCCTCAAGATGCATACGCGTCTTGTACTTCTAGTAGGGGTAGTCTGTCCCATCAAAGGTAGGACACCCAGCCAAGACCTTGATCATATCTGCAGTCGACATAACTAAAACTCCAGGTGGTTAAACCAAAATCACACAGAACAAGGGAGTACCTTGCTCTGATACCAATTGAAAGTGCGTTAAGTCGACTAGAGGGGGGTGAATAGGCGATTTTTAAGAAATCTTCACTGAGGAATTTCAAGGTGAGGAAATTCCTGAGCGAAGAACTACTTGCAGCGGAATAAGTACTCAGGCATAAGCAAAATAGAGTAACAGCATAGTCATCATGATGAAATGAAAGACACGCACAGAGTACAGAAAGCGTAAATACAGGATAAGCAGGATGAAGACAAACAGACTGAAGAATTAGGATTGAGGAAAAAGAGAAAGTCTTCAGTCAATGTCTAGCAGTAATGATCAGGTACATCAACACGTAACTGAGGAAATGAAAGGGTTGAGGAAATAGAACCAGTTGGCTTGGTGAAGATAATGATTTGTTCGACCAGTTCCAACTGCTGTGACAGTTGTACGTCTGGTTGGAGCGACTGAGTATTTAAACTCGAGGACACACAGTCCTCGCCATATTCTCCTTGAGCTAAGATCATGCAAATCTCGCCCAACAGTAGTGGTAAGTCTTCACTGGTGAGTTCCAAACCTTCACAGACTTGGTCACTCGGCAATCCACAATTCCTCTTGGATGCTCAGACCATGACGCCTAACCGTCTAGAGGATACACAGTCCTCAAAGGTAACAAGTGTCGGTTCCACACAGGAACAATCTCTTCAGTGATGCTCAATCACTTTGGGGTTTTGTAGGTTTGGGTTTGGGATTTGGGTTATTCCTCACTTGATGATTTTCTCTCAAAGTCCTCGGAGGATGGGATGCTCTCAAATGACAAGTGTCAGTTTCTCTTAGAGCAGCCAACCAGCTAGTGGTTGTAGGGGCGGCTATTTATAGCCTAGGGAGCAGCCTGACATGATAAGACATAAATGCCCTTCAATGAGATGACTGTTAGGTGGTAGATATTTTGGAATGGCTAGCGCGCGGCTCAGCAACGGTCGAATATTTTGAGGTTCGAATTCCTCAGGGCTATCATGTTCCTCACTGTGTAGGCAATCCGCACTGGCGAATTCCTAACTCCTCAGTCAGAACAAATTCCTCATAGACCAGAATTTCTTCATCTCTGTCATGGAAGAAATTGACTGAACTGATATGAGATTTCCAATGGCTTCACTCGAAGGATTGGGTAGATGTAGGATTTTAAGATGAGCATCACTTGGAAATCTGTTTCCTTAGTATTACCTCGACCCCCTTTAACAGTACGGTGTTTCCTATTACTCAAGAAAGAGAAAATGAAACTACGAAAATAAAAGTCTTCACGCTTCAGATTCCTCGTATGAATATCGAGTCTTCATGGTCGCACCAATTTATTCACTTTCAAAGTCTTCAGGAGAACCAAAGTCTTCAGCTGAAGACATTCATTTTTAGGGGTCGACTTTTACTGTAAATATAAAACTCCTTATTGACTTATAGAGCCTGTGTACACTCACAAACATATTAGTCCCTTAACCTATAAGTCTTCAATACACCAAAATCACTAAGGGGCACTAGATGCACTTACAGTTACTCCATCGACTGATCCATTCACCACGTCTACATTTCATTAATCTTGTGTCTATAATTTCAACAAGTACCAGAGAAGGGACACACAGCTGATCTTTAAATCACATCTCTTTGCTGGTAATAGCATGGACCATCTCCTTTGTCTTACTGCAAGCACACAGCTGAGATCTCATGCCTTCCAACTTCTAGAGCCTCACATCAGGAACAAACAAATGTGCACCATCCTCATGCAGGAACAAACAAATGCACACCATCAGTAATTCCTATGTTTGAAATTATGCAGGATTCCAGACTACATGGCATCCCATCCGGCTTTTTTCCTTCTCCTGTTCCGACTTTCCACACAGATATTTGCAAAAACGATGGTACATAAGATGCCACTTTACTATCCTACACATATGCACGGAATAACGATGCCCTTGCTATCTATATGGAATTATGGATAGTGCTTTTATGGAATAAAATTAGCTGAAAGATATAGCAGAAATTAACATGGTAATGCCATAACCTCTTTTAAGGTTACCATAACATAACTCCCTTATTGTATGAAATGCCCTCTGTTTTTTTGTTTTTTTAGAATAAATGCCCTCTGTTTTTCAGCACCAGACCATTACCATACAAGCG
Source organism: Aegilops bicornis (assembly GCA_021605145.1). Lineage (NCBI taxonomy): Eukaryota > Viridiplantae > Streptophyta > Magnoliopsida > Poales > Poaceae > Aegilops > Aegilops bicornis. Next base: position 651,672,451 of record CM038674.1, read on the forward strand.
TCAATTTGCTTCTCCAGCAAAAGCACTAGGGCGTTAGAAGTATCTGTTTACACGGTGATATACTCAACTATTCAGTTTCGAGATCAGATGCCCCTAGAAAAGTACCAGCCACAAGGTCATCCAAAACTACATGAGACAAAAAAACAAAAAAAATGATACGCAAGTCAACAATGGCCTGCTTTCACAACAGTTAATATCAACAAAAATCTACTGCAGGAAGAAGGAATATTTCAGCTTAGAAGAACTAAAGCAAGCAACCAACCAACAAACTAGATCAAAACTGGATCCTCGACAGTGATCAGCACATCAACAAATCCAAAATTGCTTCCCAAGGAAAAAGAGGTCCAAAAATTTTATCCAAAGGAAAGTTTGGGACCTCATATCATCTTCATGGCCAAAGACCAAAGTGACACCATTCTTTCATGGAAAGATTGATTGAGGATTGCATTCAAAACTGAAATGCCCATTTCAGAACATACAAACAGAGAGTGTGCAGAAATAGTACTCATTGATACTTCAAAGAATTTGCAGAGTACCATGATCTCATACTCTTAGTTCCAAGATGTCTGCAATATGACAACACGAGGAAGGACCCAGTTCATAGTGCAGTGCAATGCTTTCTTGTCTACTGAATGACATAATGACATACCAATTTTCTTATTAGTCTTGGTTCATGTAAAACTGAATCTCGGGAACCTCCCCTCTGCAAGCTGCTGCATAGTCTTCAGCGAGATGTGGTGCGGCATCCTTATGAGGGCATATGAACTTCTCAACGAATACCTTTTCGTTGATCATGACTATAGCATAGTAGTCCCGGTCGTGATCTAGCAATCCATTTTCCTTGAGAAATTTGACGACGTAGTACCGGGATCTGATCCTGCCCTCCAAGTTGTACATGAGCATTGCTGGACGATAAGGAATGTATGCCGGTTCCAACCCCACCTTGGAGATGAGGAACGCGGACTTGCGTTGTAGCATGTCATTCGACTTGGTCAGCACCCCTGGAGCCTTAAAAACAGCAATGCCCACCTCGGCATCCGACCACCTACATGCCTTCTTCAAGAACTCCACTTTAGCGGCAATCTTCTCCTAGTCCAAGAATGCGACAGCTTGGAGCGCTTGCCTAAACATCCCAGATGGGCGGGGCACACCGAGACCTTCGGTGCGCGCCACCATGGCATGAACTCGCTCCGGGCTACTGCTTAGTAGCCATGGCACGACGAGGCATAGCTTGGCAATATCGCAAGCACCCACCCGCACTCCCGCAGTAACGCGACGTTGGACTTGACAACCCTGTCGAGGTCGCATCCGAGGAGATTGGGGTTGTGCTTGAGTACCCGGAGGAGGTCATCGTAGGATCCAAAGAGGGACAGGAGGTACGGTAGCCTCGAGGGGACAGATCTGCCGTGAAAGTACTCACCGGCAAGCGAGACGAGATGTGCGATCTCAGGATGCGCGAGACCAATGCCGGTGAGCCCGACGATGGACGGGGGCTAGTGTTTTCTCGACTTTGGCGCAGAGGAACTGGGGGTCCTTGGTGACGAGGGCGGTGATGTCAGAGGCGGAGCATGGTGTACTACTGGTGTGCGCAGTGGTGCCGGCGGCGAGGGAACGGCCGCGTTGGTGCGAGCGGAGCGGAGAGACGGAGTGTTGATGGTTTCCGTGGTTGGACCTTGATGCTAACCAAATGACCCCACCCGTCAGCCTCTAAAAATGAGTCCACAACTAATAATGGGGTGGGCTGTGGAGCGACTGACTCGTCTACCACCAGCTTTCTGTTTGGCGAGTGCTAGGTGCTTGCGCACCGGTCCAAGTTTGGGCGCTAGCGTCCGATACAACTATTTTTACCCGTCGGATTTGGGGATCGCAACAGGATAAAGATTGAATTGCAATTTCTCTTGCATCTCCGCTCTGCCTCTCTCCTTAATCCTACAAAACTCTCAGTGTCGCCGCCGAACACTCCCCACCACACCGGACCATCGCTTGCAGCAGGCTCCCATCTTGAAACTTCGCCAGCGCCGCTCGCCATTGTAGCACCGTTGGTCGTCCCCTGGTTGCAGCTCCCTTCCCTGGATGTAGCTTTTTCGTTGTAGCAAAAAAAACATGCTGGTAGAAGCTTTTTGGATTGCCCGTTGCAACAAAACAGGGCTCTAACTTCGTCGGCGTAGAGCCCACTCCGGTCGCTGTAGCAAATCCAATGGTCGGTTCCAGCTCGGGATTTTGCCGGTTCCAGCAAAATCGGCTGCTGGTTCCAGCTCGCATCAAATGCAGCGTCCCGGCAAAAAATATTGACCACGGTAGCTACCTCCCCCCTTGGTTCCACCGTTCCAGCATCTGTGTTGCACGGTTGTAGCACTAGCCGTTGCTGGTTCCAGCAAATCTTGATCGTTGTAGCTCCGCCGCCCCATGTTTCCAGCTTTTTAACTCGCTGATTCCAGCTTGTTGATTCGATGGTTGCAGTGTTTTGCTCAGCCGGATGCAAGATCCCCGTAGCATCCTCGCCGGAGAAGAGAAAAACCGGTGCGTGCCTCCCGGCGAAGGTTGTTGAGGATTGAGCAGATGAAGAAAACGAGGGCAATGGAGCACAGACGAGAGAAGTTTAGGCGCGCGAGCTGAAGGTGGAAGAAAACCGATGTGGCTGTCGGGGGTTGGGTGCGACATATGCCAACGGATGGCTTATCATGGTGGGAGCGAGTAGAACGTCGCCGGTGCCTGGAAGCGGGATAAGGTGTAGACACGTACGCTGGCGAACTTTACCCAGGTTGGGGGCTCTCCGTGGAGATAATACCCCTACTCCCGCTCATGGGTCTCCGTGATGATCACTAAGGCACTAGTGCTACAAGTCACTCCTTGAGTTGTGTCTAGAGGTAGGAGAAGGCAAGGCTAGCTCTTCCCTGCCCTAGGTAACTGGCTAATTCTATCACGGTTGGAACCCTTTGCATGGGTGGCCTGGGGGGTTTATATAGGCCTACCCCCAGGGGTACAATGGTAATCCATCCGGGTGCTGGGCCCGGCTATCAGTGTCTCCAGCCTCCGGCTTCTCCGCCGACCGTTGGGGCCCACCGCCTGGTGGGCCCTGCTGACTGGTTGGTGGCTGCTTACTGTAGCCGTGTCGTTGATGACGGGGGCTTGTTCATCTCAGTGTGGCTACTGTCCCGCTGCCTTGTGGGAGGCTACTGTAGCCACACCTGGTCTCATCAGCTTAATGGCATGCTCGCCTCGGGGCAAGGGACGGCCACCTGCTGGAAGCCGACCCCTCCTGAATCCGTCTGGTTGAGCTTCCGCCGTCTTCTACGGGGTCACTGCCTGATAGGGCCCGCCACCGGCAGGCCGTACCGATAGGCCGTCGTGGGGAACAGGACTCCGCCTGCTCGGAGCGACGTCAGGGGAGACATGGCACAGTGCCCCGTCGTGCGGAGATCTCCGCCTGTACGGAGCACTGTACCCACGCCTGTCCCGAGCGTTGGAGGGGACGTGCTTCACTGTATCCATGCTCTGACTTGCACTCTCGATGGGGGCTCGGCCGCACCATAGTCGCGAGGTGGCTGCCTGCCCAATGTCGCCCTCTCTAGAGGCCGGTCGGCAGGAGCCGGTCACTCAGAGCACCGTAGGCTTGGGTCGGCCGTCCTCTAGCAGCCGGCCGTTGAGCCAGCCGGCTCCCAGAGGGCGGAGCTTCAGCTTGGGGTCCAGCTAGGGCGAGCTGGCCCAAAGTCTTGATAAATTCAGGGACTCGGGTGAGCCTACCCGTGGCCAATTACTCCGACAGTAGTCCCCGAAGTCGGTGAGGCGGCGCGGTCGAGGGGCTGCGAAGTCTTAGCGGCTTCCCCCCTCACCGGGTTCCAGGAGGACACCGGTCCGCCTTGCGGCCAGCCGACTGCTGAGGCCGGCCTCGTCCAGGCGGAGCTTGCGTGGTTGGTTTGAACTTCGAGGCAGGAAACAGGTGGCGTGCCTGCTAAGCTTCCCGGGTTGCCGCCTGCCACAGATGTGCCACGCGGCGCACGTCAGCCTGGTCAGCCTGCCACCCCACGCCCTTGACGGGACGTGACACTGGGCCGGGCCCACCACTACCGTGCCTCGGCAACCGGGCGGATCCGCTGCGCCAAAGGGGACGGTTGCCATACCCACGACCATTTATGGCGTGGTGAATGCGCGCGGAAAAGGGGGTCGTGGGGTCGTGGGCGCAGTTAATCCGACGACCCACGTCCCACCCCCTCGGCTTCGTAGCCCGAGGGCTATAAGTAGGGAGATGGGAGAGGTGCGGCAAAGCTCTCGCGCCCCCTCCCACTCTTCTTCTTCTTCTTCTTCTGCTTGCTCCTCCACCGCTGTTGCTGCTGTTCTGCGCTGCCGTAGTGCTGCCGCCATCGTCCGCCGCCGACGCACTTCTCCTCTCCATGCAGCCAGCCGGAAGCCATGGCGCGCGAGAGGGGCAGCGACTGGGACAGATCGACCATGATCGAAGATCACATTTCCTTCCTCCGCGACACGCGCCGGATGCCCAGCGCGGCCTTCATCAAGGCGCGGGTGCCGCCGGAGACAGAGATCTCGCCGGCGCCGCGGGGAGACGAGCGGGTCGTCTTCCGCTCGCACTTCCTCCACGGCTTCGGCCTCCCGGTGAGCGGCTTCTTCCGCTCTTTCCTTGACTTCTACCATCTTCAACCTCACCACCTCACGCCAAACGTCGTGACTCTACTCTCCGCCTTCGTCACGGCGTGCGAGGGCTACATCGGCGTCCTCTGATACGTCTCCAACGTATCTATAATTTTTGATTGCTCCATGCTACTTTATCTACTGTTTTGGACTATATTGGGCTTTATTTTCCACTTTATATTACTTTTGGGACTAACCTATTAACCGGAGGCCCAGCCCAGAATTGCTGTTTTTTGCCTTTTTCAGTGTTTCGAAGAAACGGAATATCAAATGGAGTCCAAACGGAATGAAACCTTCGGGAACGTGATTTTCTCACCGAACGTGATCCAGGAGACTTGGACCCTGCTCCAAGGAACAACAGAGGAGGTCACGAGGGTGGGGGGCGCCCCCCCCCCCTAGGGCGCGCCCCCCTACCTCGTGGCCCCCCTATTGCTCCACCGACGTACTCCTTCCTCCTATATATAACTACGTATCCCCAAACGATCAGAACAGGAGCCAAAAACATAATTCCACCGCCGCAACTTTCTGTATCCACGAGATCCCATCTTGGGGCCTATTCTGGAGCTCCGCCGGAGGGGGCATCCACCATGGAGGGATTCTACATCAACACCATAGCCCCTCCGATGAAGTTTGAGTAGTTTACTTCAGACCTAAGGGTCCATAGCTAGTAGCTAGATGGCTTCTTCTCTCTTTTTGGATCTCAATACAATGTTCTCCCCCTCTCTCGTGGAGATCTATTCGATGTAATCTTATTTTTGCGGTGTGTTTGTTGAGACCAATGAATTGTGGGTTTATGATCCAGCTTATCTATGAGCAATATTTGAATCTTCTCTAAATTCTTTTATGTATGATTGAGTTATCTTTGCAAGTCTCTTCGAATTATCCGTTTGGTTTGGCCAACTAGCTTGGTAGTTCTTGCAATGGGAGAAGTGCTTAGCTTTGGGTTCAATCTTGCGGTGTCCTTTCCCAAAGGATGTATAGGGCAGCAAGGCACGTATTGTGTTGTTGTCATCGAGGATAACAAGATGGGGTTTTTATCATATTGCCTGAATTTATCCCTCTACATCATGTCATCTTGCTTAAGGCGTTACTTTGTTTTTAACTTAATACTCTAGATGCATGCTGGATAGCGGTCGATGAGTGAAGTAATAGTAGTAGATGCATAATCGTTTCGATCTACTTGTCTCGGACGTGATGCCTATATACATGATCATTACCTAGATATGCTCATAACTATGCTCAATTCTGTCAATTGCTCAACAGTAATTTGTTCACCCACCGTAGAATATCTATGCTCTTGAGAGAAGCCACTAGTGAAACCTATGGCCCCCGGGTTTATTCTCATCATATCAATCTCCATTACTTTATTACTTGCTTTGTTTTTACATTTCCTTTTACTTTTCACTTTGCATCTCTATATCAAAAATACCAAAAATATTATTTATCATCTCTATCAGATCTCACCCTCGTAAGTGACCGTGAAGGGATTGACAACCCCTAATCGCGTTGGTTGCGAGTAGCTATCGTTTTGTGTAGCTACGAGGGACTTGTGCGTGGTCTCCTACTGGATTGATACCTTGGTTCTCAAAAACTGAGGGAAATACTTACGCTAGTTTGTTGCATCATCCTCTCCTCTTCGGGGAAATCCAACGCAGTGCTCAAGAGGTAGCAAGAAGAATTTTGGCGCCGTTGCCGGGGAGGCTCACGCAAGCAAGTCAACCATACCAAGTACCCATCACAATCCCTACCTCTCACATTACATTATTTGCCTCTCATTTTCCTCTCCCCCACTTCACCCTTGCCGTTTTATTCGCCCTCTCTTTCCCAATCTCCTCCTCTCTTTTCTGTTTGCCTTCCCGTTGCCATGGCTGAATCAAAAAGAACTACGGGTTTTCTCCTAAGCTCTAGTGCCTTGGACAACCCCTCTATCCTCTCTAAGCTCATAAATAATGATGCTATAGGAAGACCCACTGGGGTATCCAATGAGAGCTTGAATAATTTTGATGAGGATGACTCTGGAATTTTTCGCTATTTACTTGATGAGTCTTTAAAAGATGCTTGGGATAGGTTACTTAGAATTCAGGCTAGTTATGTACCACAATATCAAATTGAAATTTACCTAAAAAGCTTTTATGTTGGCTTGCCCGCTTCCTTCAAACTAGTTTTAGATTCCATCTTTGAAGAAGGTTTTCTTGAAGGGGATGCTATAGATACCTATGAAAGAATGAAAACTATATTTGGGCACCCCATGAATGATAAGGTTGAATCAACTACTCTCTTGTGCTTTTATCGAAATGAAATTATTAAAGAGATGAAGTCTAGCTTAGAGGCAAATTTACGTAAAGTGCTTAATCTTAATTCTTCCATTAATGGCCATGTGCTTAACTTAAATAGAAGAATGAATGTCATAGAAAGGAGATCCTCCTCTCCAAATACCAAAGATGGCACTACCTAGATCTATCCTTGCTTTTATGCCTAGCTAGGGGCGTTAAACGATAGCGCTTGTTGGGAGGCAACCCAATTTTATTTTATGTTTTTTGTTTTTGCTTCTGTTTAGGAATAAATAATCCATCTAGCTTCTGTTTGGATGTGGTTTCATGTTTTAGTTAGTATTTTTGCCAAGTAGAACCTACGATGATAGTTGATTTGATTCTGCTGAAAAACAGAAACTTTGCACGCACGTATATAATTTTGTTAAATCTCAGAAACGTGATTTTGCGTTGATTCTTTTCTATGCTGTTCAATATACAAATTTTCCAGAACTTCCTATTTTGGTAGGATTTTTAGAGTTCCAGAAGTTTGCGTTAGTTACAGATTGCTACAGACTGTTCTGTTTTGACAGATTCTGTTTTACGTGTGTTGTTTGCTTATTTTGATGAATCTATGGCTAGTAAAATAGTTTATAATCCATAGAGAAGTTGGAATACAGTAGGTTTATCACCAATATAAATAAATAATGAGTTCATTACATTACCTTCAAGTAGTCTTTTGTCTTCTTTCTCTAACGGAGCTCACGAGATTTCTATTGAGTTTTGTGTTGTGAAGTTTTCAAGTTTTGGGTGAATTCTTTTGATGGATTATGGAACAAGGAGTGGCAAGAGCCTAAGCTTGGGGATGCCCATGGCACCCCCAAGATAATCCAAGGACACCAAAAAGTCAAAGCTTGGGGATGCCCCGGAAGGCATCCCCTCTTTCGTCCACTTCCATCGGTAATTTACTTGGACCTATATTTGTATTCACCACATGATATGTGTTTTCCTTGGAGCGTCTTGTATCATTTGCGTATTTGCTTGTTAGTTTACCACAATCATCCTTGTTGTACACACCTTTTGAGAGAGACATACATGAATTGGAATTTGCTAGAATACTCTATGTGCTTCACTTATATCTTTTGAGCTTGATAGTTTTGCCCATAGTGATTCACTTATATCTTTTGAGCGTGATAATTTTTGCTCTAGTACTTCACTTAGATCTTTTAGAGCACGGTGGTGGATTTGTTTTAAAGAAACTATTGATCTCTCATGCTTCACTTAGATTATTTTGAGAGTCGTTAATAGCATGGTAATTTGCTTAATGTTAATATACTTGGTGTTCAAGATATGTGAAACTTTATTTGGAGTGAATTGAATACTAAGATAAGTTTGATGCTTGATAATTGTTTTGAGATATGGAGGTGATAATATCAAAGTCGTGCTAGTTGAGTGATTATGAATTCAAAGAATGCTTGTGTTGAAGTTTGCAAGTCCCGTAGCATGCACGTATGGTTAAAGCTGTGTAACAAATTTGAAATATGAAGTGTACCTAGCTTGTGCATCCTTATGAATGAAGGTCGGGGGCGCGCGATGGTTAACTCCTACCAACCTCCCCCCTAGGAGCATGCGCGTAGTACTTGATTTTTGATGACATCTAAATTTTTGCAATAAGTATATGAGTTCTTTTGACTAATGTTGAGTCCATGGGTTATACGCACTCTCACCTTTCCACCTTTGCTAGCCTCTTGATGCACCGCATTGCCCTTTCTCACCTTGAGAGTTGGTGCAAACTTAGCGGTGCATCCAAACCCCGTGATACGATACGCTCTATCACACATAAACCACCTTATATCTTCCTCAAAATAGCCACCATACCTACCTATCATGGCATTTCCATAGCCATTCCGAGATATATTGCCATGCAACTTTCCACCGTTCCGTTCATCATCATCTTGACATACTTTACTTTTGTCATATTGCCATTGCATGATCATGTAGTTGACATCGTATTTGTGGCAAAAGCCACCCTGCATTATTTTTCATACATGTCACTCTTGATTCATTGCACCATCCCGGTACATCACGGAGGCATTCATATAGAGTCATATCTTGTTCTAAGTTTCGAGTTGTAATCCTTATGTTGTAATCAATAGAAGTGTGATGATCATTATTAGTAGAGCATTGCCCAAAAAGAAAAAAAAAAGAAGAAAGGCCAAAAGAAAAAAAAAGGCCCAAAAAAAGAAAAAGAAAGAAAGAAAAAAGGGGCAATGCTACTATCTCTTTTTCCACTTGTGCTTCAAAGTAGCACCTTGTTCTTCATGTAGTGAGTCTCATATATTGTGCTTCAAAGTAGCACCTTGTTCTTCATGTAGTGAGTCTCATAAGTTGTCTTTTTATACTAGTGGGAATTTTTCATTATAGAACTTGGCTTGTATATTCCTACGATGGGCTTCCTCAAATGCCCTAGGTCTTCATGAGCAAGCGAGTTGGATGCACACCCACTAGTTTTATTTTTGTTGAGAATTCATAGCTCTAGTGCATCCTTTGCATGGCAATCCCTACTCCTCATGTTGACATCAATTGATGGGCATCTCCATAGCCCGTTGATTATCCTCGTCAATGTGAGACTTTCTCCTTTTTTGTCTTCTCCACACAATCCCTATCATCATATTCTATTCCACCCATAGTGCTATATCCATGGCTCACGCTCATATATTGCGTGAAAGTTGAAAGGGTTTGAGATTATTTAAGTATGAAACAATTGCTTGGCTTGTCATCGGGGGTATAGAAGTTGGGAACATCTTTGTGTGACGAAAATGAAGCATAGCCTAACTATATGATTTTGTAGGGATGAACTTTCTTTTGCCATGTTATTTTGAGAAGACATTATTGCTTTGATTAGTATGCTTGAAGTATTATTATTTTTATGTCAATATGAGCTTTTGTCTTGAATCTTTCAGATCTGAATGTTCATGCCACAATTAAGAAGATTTACATTGAAATTATGCCAAAGTATCACTCCGCATCAAAAATTCTCTTTTTATCATTTACCTACTCGAGGACGAGCAGGAATTAAGCTTGGGATGCCCGATACGTCTCCAACGTATCTATAATTTTTATTGCTCCATGCTACTTTATCTACTGTTTTGGACTATATTGGGCTTTATTTTCCACTTTTATATTACTTTTGGGACTAACCTATTAACCGGAGGCCCAGCCCGTAATTGTTTTTTGTCTTTTTCAGTGTTTCGAAGAAACGGAATATCAAACGGAGTCCAAACGGAATGAAACCTTCGGGAACGTGATTTTCTCACCGAACGTGATCCAGAAGACTTGGACCCTACTCCAAGGAAAAACAGAAGAGGTCACGAGGGTGGGCCCCCCCCCCAGGGCGCGCCCCCCTACCTCGTGGCCCCCCTGTTGCTCCACCGTCGTACTCCTTCCTCCTATATATACCTACGTATCCCCAAACGATCAGAACAGGAGCCAAAAACCTAATTCCACCGTCGCAACTTTCTGTATCCACAAGATCCCATCTTGGGGCCTGTTCCGTAGCTCCACCAGAGGGGGCATCAACCACGGAGGGCTTCTACATCAACACCATAGCCCCTCCGACGAAGTGTGAGTAGTTTACTTCAGACCTATGGGTCCATAGCTAGTAGCTAGATGGCTTCTTCTCTCTTTTTGGATCTCAATATAATGTTCTCCCCCTCTCTCGTGGAGATCTATTCGATGTAATCTTCTTTTTGCGGTGTGTTTGTTGAGACCGATGAATTGTGGGTTTATGATCCAGCTTATCTATGAGCAATATTTGAATCTTCTCTGAATTCTTTTATGTATGATTGAGTTATCTTTGCAAGTCTCTTCGAATTATCCGTTTGGTTTGGCCAACTAGATTGGTAGTTCTTGCAATGGGAGAAGTGCTTAGCTTTGGGTTCAATATTGCGGTGTCCTTTCCAAGTGACAAAAGGGGCAGCAAGGCACGTATTGTATTGTTGCCATCGAGGATAACAAGATGGGGTTTCTGTCATATTGCATGAATTTATCCCTCTACATCATGTCATCTTACTTAAGGCGTTACTCTGTTTTTAACTTAATACTATAGATGCATGCTAGATAGCGGTCGATGAGTGGAGTAATAGTAGTAGATGCAGAATCGTTTTGATCTACTTGTCTCGAACGTGATGCCTATATACATGATCATTACCTAGATATGCTCATAACTATGCTCAATTATGTCAATTGCTCAACAGTAATTTGTTCACCCACCGAAGAATATCTATGCTCTTGAGAGAAGCCACTAGTGAAACCTATGGCCCCCGGGTCTATTTCATCATATCAATCTCCATTATTTTATTACTTGCTTTGTTTTTACTTTGCCTTTTACTTTTCACTTTGCATCTCTATATCAAAAATACCAAAAATATTATTTATCATCTCTATCAGATCTCACCCTCGTAAGTGACCGTGAAGGGATTGACAACCCCTAATCGCGTTGGTTGCGAGTAGCTATCGTTTTGTGTAGGTACAAGGGACTTGTGCGTGGTCTCGTACTGGATTGATACCTTGGTTCTCAAAAACTGAGGGAAATACTTACGCTACTTTGCTGCATCATCCTCTCCTCTTCGGGGAAATCCAACGCAGTGCTCAAGAGGTAGCATCCTCCCCACAATCGAGTTGTGGGGAGCGCCAGGGACACGGCGGCCGAGTGCGGGGGCTTCGTCGCCGTGCGCCGACCGGCGAAGCGGAACGCCATCCCCGTCATCAAGCTGGCGCAGTCGGTGAAGATGTGGCAGCAGTCCTACTTCTATGTCGAGAACGTAGATCCGGCTTCCGACTTCCTCAACCTGCCGGCCTACGAGGCCGGCCCCCCCACCGGGGCTCGGCCCACCTGGCGGTACAAACCGAAGCCGGTGTCGGCGGACGCGGCGGCCGCCATCAGCTGACTCAGAGTGCTCCAGGAGTCGGAGGGCCTCGTGGCCTCCGACCTCCTCGTCGCCTTCGTCGAGCGCCGGGTCCTCCCGCTCCAGAGCCGCCCTCATCCGATCTTCCGGATGGGCAGACACCGCAATCCGTGCCGGTTGTGCATGAAAGGGATGCCGCCCGCCGAAGTTGCACGGATGGTAAACGAGATCTCCGAGCTCAAGGTGTCGGAGGAAGAGTGGCGGTACGGGAAGCGGCCGTACTCCCGCCACAACCCACCGCCTGCTGTAAGTTTCTTCATTTTGTCCTTTGATCTGTTTTCTTCAGCTTCGTTTCTCGTCGTGATGCAGCTCTTTCTTGGTTGCAGATTTACATGTCCGTGGCAACGGCCGCCCTCCTGGGGCCGGGTGATGACTTCCAGCCGGACAGGGCGGCGAGCGACTTGGACGACCCCGACTTGGGGGCGGCCGCCCTGGCGGACAACGCAACAGGCGGCGGCAAAGAAGACGGCAGCTATGGAGCAGGCGGCTCCGAGGAAGGCGGCGGCGTGGGGACTTGGCCCGACGACGACGAAGATGAAGACGAACCGCGCCCTGCCCGGAGCTCCGCCACCACCGGTGCCGGCCCCTCTTCCGGGCCGCCCGCCCATGGCAGCAAGGGTAAGCGGAAACAGGGCGCTGCCCTATTCGGCAGCGCCCCGAAGATGCCCAAGAACCCGGCCGCGGCGACCAGGCGGAAAGAAGCAGCGGCCAAGGTGGCCCAATATCAGAGGCAGCCGAAGGTGCCCGTTATGGTGTCAGCGTAAGTATCTTTCCCTTACTTCTTGTCTTCTCGTCAATCTGGCGTGAGAGCCTTCTAACTTGTCTTCTTATTTCAGGGCCCTGCTAACCCTCGAGAAGTCGAGCGCCGCCTCGGTCCTTAGGTTGGCAGCGACCTCCTCGACCAGCCGGCGGATCGACCGGGCGGCTGACCTCCGGGAGGCGACAGAGCGGAATGCGTGGGAGGCGCGTGAGGAAGAGGCTGACCGCCTGGCCAAGGAGCAGGCGGACAAGGTCGCTGCGTCTGCTGAGAGAGTGTTGGCGCAGGCAGAAGCCCAAGCCGCGGAGAAGGAGCGGCTTGCGGAGGCTGTACGCCGCCAAGAGCCGCTGCTCGTGGCGCCCCTGAACACCGCGCCGCCTCCGCCTAAATTCGAAGCGACGGTCGGAGGAGCCGGCGAGGACCACCCGATCCAGGAGCGGGAGGGCGGCGACGTAGCCATGCTAGACGTCGTCGTGCCGCCGCCCCCGCCTCCGCCAGCCAGCGAGCCGCGGGACGAGCAGCCGGTTGCACCGCCGGTGCCATCGGTCAAAAACGCGGTGGTGACGGACCTGATTCCTACGGTCCGCACACCCACGCGCCGCCGTCTGGAGAAGGCGGCCTCAGCACCGCGGCCGCAGGAGGTCGGCTCCGCAAGCTCGTCGGTCCCCGACACCGAGGTGACCAACGCCGCACCAGTGGGTTGAATACACGGGGGCGGGACGGGCGTCCTGAACTAGGCGTCTCTTGACGTCCAGGCCAAGCTCCGGGCAGAAGCGGAGGCCCTCAGGCGCTGCAACGAGGCCTTTTTGGAGTCGCGAACCGCCATCCGCGTAAGTTATCTTTGGATTTCTTCTTTGGATGATTGTCGGTGTCAAAACCGGCGGATCTCGGGTAGGGGGTCCCGAACTGTGCGTCTAGGCGGATGGTAACAGGAGACAAGGGACACGATGTTTTTACCCAGGTTCGGGCCCTCTCGATGGAGGTAAACCCCTACTCCTGCTTGATTAATATTGATGATATGGGTAGTACAAGAGTAGATCTACCACGAGATCAAAGAGGCTAAACCCTAGAAGCTAGCCTATGGTATGATTGTTGTTAGATCTCTGGACTAAAACCCTCCGGTTTATATAGACACCGGAGAGGGTTAGGGTTACACAGTCGGTTATAATGGTAGGAGATCTACATATCTCAGACGCCAAGCTTGCCTTCCACGCCAAGGAAAGTCCCATCCGGACACGGGGCCGAAGTCTTCAATCTTGTATCTTCACGGTCCAGGAGTCCGGCCAACGGTGATAGTTCGGCTATCCGGACACCCCCTAATCCAGGACTCCCACAGTAGCCCCTGAACCAGGCTTCAATGACGATGAGTCCGGTGCGCATATTGTATTCGGCATTGCAAGGCGGGTTCCTCCTCCGAATACTTCATAGAAGATTTTGAACACAAGGATAGTGTCCGGCTCTGCAAAATAAGTTCCACATACCACTGTAGAAAGAATAATCTTTACACAAATTCAATCTGCTGACGTATTCTGCGGCGTGATGTCACACTAGGGCCAAGCCTTTATTGGAATCGTTTTTACTGTCCCACCTCAGCGTGTTTAGCGAGGCGGTTTCTTTGGCACGTCTTGTCAAAGCAGAGATCGTGTCCCCTTTATTCTGGGATTCTCATTAATACGGGTGTGGGTAACCCGATGCGTGCCCGTTAGCACGCCTCCTCTATCGGCGAATCCCGAAAGGTCACGAGGAGGGCTCTTGGTATTCAACCTCTTTATAACGAGACCAAGGCCCGCTCCTTTCTTTCAATCTCAATCGAATCCGCCTCGCCTCGAGTTCCAACACCCAAAGCTCTAGATTCAGGCGCTTCGGACCTTCGAGGATGTCCGGCTCCGACCTGCGAGGCCGGTGGATGCCTTCCTCCGTCACGGAAGAAGACGTGCTAAAGCTGAGAGACGCCCGATATCTAACCGGCGAAATTTCGCACAGGCTGCCTGCCCAAGGGCAGGTTATTCCCACTCCCAAGCCTGGTGAGAGCATGGTGTTCGTGTCTCACTTCCTTCGGGGGTTAGGCTTCCCGATGGACCCCTTCGTGAGGGGGCTCATGTTTTATTATGGGCTGGAATTTCATGACTTGGATCCAGAGTCCATCCTCCACATCTCATCGTTCATTGTCGTATGTGAAGCCTTCCTCCGCATTACCCCTCACTTTGGGCTGTGGCTCAAAACCTTCAAAGTGGAACCGAAGATGATCAAGGGCAGCAGGCAGAGTCTTGGAGGGGCTGTTATAAGCAAGAATGTTAATGCTCCATGGCACGAGGGCTCTTTTCAAGAGGAGCTCACCAGGCAACAAGAGTGGTTTTATATCACAGCTCCTGTGGGCACCAAATGGGTGGCGCCACCTGCCTTCGCTCGGGTCCTCCACCGCTGCTGGCGTCATGGGTCAATAAAGGGCTCGACTGGGGCCGTCCAAGGGCGATGCCCTTGTTGCGAGGCCGTGTCGAGACCTCCTAGAGAGAGATCGATCTGGTCGTAGTAGCGCAGGTCATGCTGATTCGTCGCACCCTGCCCTGCAAACGTCGCCCCCTTCGCCTATGAGAGTTCAATCCAGAGGGACCACGAGCTCTCCAACATTTTATGGGCGTAACGCCCGTGGAGATGTACCAACTGTTCTTCGGATCACGAGCAATGTGTCCGGACTTGACCGAGGACGCAGGTCTGAGCTGCAATCGCCTGGATACTCAAGTAAGTAGTCTTGTACCCGGACATGCTATCCGTATACCTATCATAAACTTGCCTTTAAAAGAGTTGTCCCTTGAACAGGAGTGGATAGCAAAAGCAAAACTGATCTGGTGTCCGGCCCCCCTCCCTGAGACCACGCCGGATCCTGTGTTAACCAGGATGCTAGAGGTTGCGTCTTTTGAAGAAGGCGAAGGGGGGAACAAGGGAGCTACTGCCTCCGCGAAGGAGTTTATCAAGAAAGGAGGGATCGAGAATCCCTCCCTCCAAGGGGAGAAGAGGACCGCTTCTGAAGATCCGGAGACCAAGGCCTCGAAGCGGGGGAAGAAATCCTCGCCAGAGGGTCCTGCGCCGGGAGATGCCCCGGTCCTCCAGCGAGCCGTAAATAAAGAGGGGCGTTTTCTTAAAATGAGAGACATCCCTGTTTTATTTCTGAAGATAACCGAAATTTTTCCTTGTAGTTCGGATCTCAGCCCTTCTCAGTAGAGCTCGTCTTCATGGGATCTTGATCCGAAGATGATAGAGAGCGAAACGCCTCCGCCTGCCGTACCATCATGCGAGGCGGACGACCCTGAGGTGTCGTTGCGGAGGGTTTATCCTAATCCGGCGGGGCCCGAAGGCAGTCGTATGTCCCCTCAAAGCCCTCCGCATCCGGCCTTCGAAAAAGGCCATCGGACAAGTCCGGCACCGACTGGTGTACGGTCGGAGGAGCTGAAAGATCTGCTCGGGCGAGCGTCTATCTCGGAAGATCACCGTGCGCTAATGGGTACGGTGATTGAAAGGATTTCATCCGCTGAAAGCGGATTGCATGACGCCATCATAAGTTTACTGACGGGTTTTGAGGTACGCAAAATGACGTACCTTCTGACAGTTTTGCATATAGAATGCACCCTCTATAGATAGTAGCCCCTGAGATTCGGTGCATTGTCAAAAATGACAGCGCACCGAGGATCATAATCCCAGGTATAATATGCGCTCTTCCTATGTAGGTGGCGAAGCGTCCGGTGGCAAGCCGGACTGATGAATTTGCCGAACTAAAGCGGCAACTTGACATGGCGGATTCTGACATTGCGCTTGTCAATAAGCGGCTTGACGAGTCACAAGGTATGCAGCTTCTTCGCGGACACCCGGTAAGGTAGCTTAATGTCTGTGCCTTACAACATGTATGCTTGACGCAGATGGTGCCAAGTCCATGGAGAACCTTCGGGCGGAACTCGCCCGAGCCAAGGAGCAAGCCCGAAAAAGTGATGTGGCTGCCTTAAAAGTGGCCGAATAGCTGAGAGCCGAACAGGCTGCTCACTGCCGAAACAAGAAAGAAATGGCCGAGATGGCCGTAAAGTTGAAGAATGCTACCGACCATTGCGAGCTTCTTGAAAAAGAAGGTCGAGCGGAACAAGAGGACCTGAAAAAGGCCGCTACTGAGGCCAAGGATGCTCGCTTCTGCGATGAGAGCTATGAAAGAGGAGTTGACGTCGTCATGAGATATTGCGGCCGGAAAGCCTTTTTCTCACTGCGGAGGAAATTCACGGATCCTAAGTATGCTCAGTTGGGCCAGCTGTGGGGTGCGGAGGATGCTTATCTAGACTTGGCGGCGAGTGCCACTGACGCGGCCGAACACTTCCGAGGCCAAAAGGATCACGGAATGGAAGAGCTTTTTTGGTCGCGGTTCCATAGTCCAGAGCGTCCGCTTCCATTGACCGATCGTTTGGTCGAATGGGCTGAGCTGAATAGGTTGTCCGGACTTGCCATGAAGGATGTCGTGACTCATTTGTGGCTGAACAGGCCCGAGCCGAAGAGTTATTTTGGCTTGGTGCAGCAGTTCCTTGGTGCGGTGCCGCATATTGGTGCAATGAAGCGGTCAGCATGCATAGAGGGTGCGCGGATGGCTCTTGCCTGTGTCAAGACATACTGGGCGGAGATGAAGGCCACCGACGTTGCATCCCAGGATTCGGACAGAAGCCGAGTACCTGCCGAGCACTATTTTGAGGAAGTCCTGCAGGGCGCTCGTTTGATAGAGACGCAGTGCTCGAAGGATATTATGTTCTAATGACATGTATGATTTGTGAAACAATGTTTCAATATAATATAAGGGCTTTTTATACTTGTGCGTTCAAGTATTAAAATACCTCTGTCTTGACCGTTAATGTATATGTGTATATAACCTTAAAGATGGCGATCTTGACTTCAGCCCCCACGCACATAGTGCGGGGGTGTTTGCAAAAAAAGGCGCATTTTCACACTTAATCCAACGTCTTGGTCCTGTAAAGGAGGTGATAGCGTAGCAAACTAGGCAACCAGACTATAAAGCTTTATCACTTTCACTTAGCCATAGGAGTTCGATGGTGGGGCTACTATATAGCCCCTAGGGGCACCGCTCTCCCGAATTCGGCGCCGTATGTGCTGACCGAAAGCAGTCCTTCGTTAATGCGGAGGAATTCTAAACATTCCAGTGGGTCATCAAGTGGTTGACCAGTCTCACGCTATATCATGACAGTCAGTTTTCGGCTTTCTCTACTGAGGTGCTCGCCAGGACGAACCGGGGCACAATCGCAGTAGTTCTCCTGGTGCCGCGTTAGCCGATAGAACGGAACGTAAGGCAGCAAAACACGAGCCGGGCAAACCCAACATTTGACCAATGACATGATTCGAGCTGATTCATATAAGGCCTAACTCGAGACGCCGAACACTCCCTAAGGTATTCGTTATTTATGAAAGCAGGGCAGAACAATGCCCTAAGCCCCCGTGTCCAGTGCACGCATAAAAATTCTGACGCCCGATGCCAAAACGCCAGCCTCCTCCTCGGTTATAGCAAGAAACCGGGGGATGTGTATCAACAAGAGACAGTAAAAAAGGTTTACGCAGGGTCTTAATCTGAAAAGAATCCTTGCAACGGGTCCCTACTGCACGTCTGCGCCTGTGTCTCTGTTGTGCCGTATTCTGGATGGGTGTAGCACGTTGTTCATCTGTAAAAGAGAAGAACTTAGTTGAAGAAAGGTCATGCGAAAAAATGTACTTTATATTAAATAAACGGAGTACGATTCGAAAAGCGAATAAAATTGACCTTTATTGTCTCTTGTTGTACATGCATGCAGCCCCTTATATGGGGGTGTGCGGCTAGTAGGCCTTTATATGTTTACGCCGGACTCGTCTAGCCGTGTCCGGGGTCCGAATGACCTGTTCAGGTGCTTGGTTTAGCGGAGCTGGATTAGTGTGTGACTGTCCAGGCAGTCTCACGTTCTTCCGTGCTCGAGTAACACTTGATACTTCCCTTTAATGAGATTATGTCGCGTGGACCGGGCATTTTAAGTGTAAGAGATGCATAATGCGGTATTGCGTTAAAGCGGGCGAAAGCTTCATGTCCCAATAGTGCTTGATAGCTACTTTTGAATGGGGCGATATGGAAGGTTAACTTTTCACGACGGAAGTTGTCGGATGAGCCGAACACAACTTCTAGCCGTAGGGAGCCCGTACAATGGGCATATAGGCCTGGCATTACCCCCTTGAAGGAGGTGTTGCTGTGGTGAATTTTGGTTGGGTCTATCCCCATTTTGCAGATTGTGTCCTGTTATAGCAGGTTTAGATCACTACCGTCGTCCATTAGGACTTCTGTGAATTGGAGTCCGTCGATTATAGGATCTAATATCAGGGCAGTCCATCCTGCATTTCGGATACGTCCGGAGTAATCCTGATGATCAAAGGTGATTGGTTTTGACAACCAATGTCCGGACTCCGCTGGGATAGGCCGTGTGGCGCGTATTTCTATGGGCGCCGCTCTGATTTTCCCTTTTGTCACTTGAAGTGAGTTTACTGTTTTGACTTCTTGTGGGAAATTCTTTTGTTTTCCGGTGCTCTGCTTGTGGGGTTCATCATCGTCCTCGCTTGGTGTGTTGAGCCCCTTGTGTTCGGCATTGAGTTTTCCGGACTGCTTGAAGACCCAACAATCTCTGTGGGTATGGTTTGCAGGCTTCCCGGGGGTACTATGGATTTGGCATATTTTGTCCAAGATTTTATTTAAGTTGGATAGCTCGTGGCTGTTATCCTTGAGGGGCGGTTTTTTATGATTCTACCAAGAGCTTTTGAATCCGGCGTTGACTGTCGTGCTCTTCGGGTTGTTTCCCCTTGTCCGGCCCTGGTCCTTGTTGCGTCGTGGTTTCCCGTTTCCATCTCTGACTTCGGATGTACTTGGGTCGCTGGTACTACATCTTGCCAGCCAACTATCCTCTCCCGCGCAAAAGCGGGTCATGAGGCTTGTTAGTGCGGCCATTGTTCTTGGCTTTTCCTGGCCAAGGTGCCTGGCGAGCCATTCGTCTCGGACGTTGTGTTTGAAAGCTGCTAAGACTTGGCGTCCGGACGATCGACTATTTGGTTCTTTTGGTGAGGAACCTGTTCTAGAATTTGCGGGCTGATTCTCTGGGTTGTTGAGTTATGTGACTTAAATAAATGCGCATCCGGAGGGCGGACATAAGTCCCTTGAAAATTTGCCCGAAAAGCATCCTTGAGCTCTTCCCAACTTCCAATGGTATTTTCAGGGAGGCTTTTAAGTCAGTGCCGTGCTAGCCCTTTGAGCTTGAGGGGTAAGTATTTTATGGCGTGGAGATCATCTCCTCTAGCCATGCGTATGTGGAGAATGTAATCCTCAATCCAGACTCCCGGTCTGTTGTTCTGTCGTATGCCTCTATGTTTACGGGTTTAAATCCCGCTGGAAATTCGTGATCCAGCACCTCATCGGTGAAACATAGGGGGTGTGCGGCACCCCTATATTTGGGTGTGCCGTGATGTCCGGATATTTGGCATGTTGCATTGCTTAGAAGAGCTTGCTTTCTTGGCCCGTAGATGGACCTAACTGGGCCATCCTTTTGATGTGAATCCTTATGCGGATCGCGTGCCGGCTTGTGTCTTGGCGCCGCTTGCCGCTCTATGCTTGTCATGTGGTCGCCCATCCGGCCGGGCGGCCTCTTTGTTCTTTGATTGCGGGGCTCTAAGGCCTCCTCATCGAATTCGGGCGATAGTTTGCGCTTGGTAGCTCTTTGTTTGGCGGTATCGCCGTATTTGTTCTTGGTGTTGAGTACTTTGCTCCATCTGATTCTGAGTGCATCTTCCGCTGTTTTGAGCTTCCGCTTACGCTTTTTCAGGCTACGCGCGATGGCAGCGAGCCTTTGTGGAGGTTCTTCTGCTCCAACAACTTGTCCGGTGTGAGATCGTCCGGACTGTTATCTTCGCCGAGGGACGGATTGTTTATCCAAGTTGTCCTGTTCGGATGGTTGTTCAATGGCATGTTAAATGCGTCCACCGGTTTGACCTGCTCTATGGCTGGGTCTGTATGGCCGCCGTCTTTGTCGGCGGGACTTTGTCTTGATGCTTTAAATCGCCGTCTTGACTGCTTTTCGAGGGATTTATCCTTCGTAGCGTCCCGTTGTTCCTCGTCGTCACTTCCTTTAGGTGTATCCACCATGTATACATCGTGAGATGGGGTGGCTGTCCAGTACCCTGTAGGTGCTAGTTCGTGGTTATCTCCTACATCGTCGTCCATACCGTTGATGTCTTCGAGTCAAAATTGAGCACGTCATTTAAACTTTCGATAGTGGCTATGAAGTGGGTGGTGGGTGGGTGTTGAATTTCTTCGTCGTCGCATCCCAACCTTCGACCATAGTCCAGCCAGGCTCTCTCGATAAAGAGAGAGACTTTAGTGAATTCAGGATGTCGCCAAGGCGAAAGTGCGAAGATGTCATGGCAGTGAACTCCATAACCGGCGCCAATCGGATTTGATTGGCGAGGCGCGGGAGGTTCGGAGTCCGGAGAGGAGTCCGGCACCTCGAGTCACGGGCTTTGCAAAGGACAGGGATGGTGTTCGGCTCAATCGCCGTAGAGATCGTAGCCCCGAGGCGGTGTCCAGCCACTCGTCCTCGATCGGCGAAGTCGGCTCCGAGCTAAGGGTCGGAGCGGACGCTGGTGCGGCCTCCAGGGCACTGTTCGGCGGCAGAGCTAGATCATACCCATCGAGACAGTGCGGTGC
Organism: Aegilops bicornis; assembly: GCA_021605145.1. Classification (NCBI taxonomy): domain Eukaryota; kingdom Viridiplantae; phylum Streptophyta; class Magnoliopsida; order Poales; family Poaceae; genus Aegilops; species Aegilops bicornis. The sequence goes on from CM038674.1 coordinate 651,693,817, forward strand.
GCTTGGCTGTGGCTCGAATCCGTCGAAGATCAAGTCTCCGCGGATGTCAGCCGTGTAGTTCAAAACCGGCGGATCTCGGGTAGGGGGTCCCGAACTGTGCGTCTAGGCGGATGGTAACAGGAGACAAGGGACACGATGTTTTTACCCAGGTTCGGGCCCTCTCGATGGAGGTAAAACCCTACTCCTGCTTGATTAATATTGATGATATGGGTAGTACAAGAGTAGATCTACCACAAGATCAAAGAGGCTAAACCCTAGAATCTAGCCTATGGTATGATTGTTGTTAGTCCTACGGACTAAAACCCTCCGGTTTATATAGACACCGGAGAGGGTTAGGGTTACCTGAGTCGATTACAATGGTAGGAGATCTACATATCCGTATCACCAAGCTTGCCTTCCACGCCAAGGAAAGTCCCATCCGGACACGGGACGAAGTCTTCAATCTTGTATCTTCACGATCCAGGAGTCCGGACAGCGGTGATAGTTCGGCTATCCGGACACCCCCTAATCCAGGACTCCCTCAATGATCCTCTTGCTTCTCTCGTGGGGGGCGCGCAAGTGCACCCACTAGGTGTAGTCCCCAAGTTCTGGGCCGGCTGCTGAGCAGGCGGGTCGGAACTTTATCTTCCAATTGTCGACTGCTGATTTCGTCTGATGTCTCTTTTGCAGGACTAACACAATCTCCACGTGACCGCCTACAACTCCAGGGTTCGGGAGCTGGACACGCAGACTGCCCATCTGGCCGAGAGCCGGGGTAAGTTTCTATCTTCCTTTCTTCGCGGGGGCGCGCTGGCGCACCCGTGGGTTGTAGTCCCCGAGGTTCGGGCCGACTGTTGATCAGTCGGGCTGAATCTCCTCGGTTGTTTCTTTTTCTTTGTCAACTAGTTCTTTTCCGTGGGGGCGCGATGGCGCGCCCGCGGACTGTAGTCCCCGAGGTTCGGGCCGACTGCTGATCAGTCGGGCCGAATCTCCTCAGTTGATTCTTTTCTTTGTCTTGTCCGCTTGACTGATGCCTTTTTCTTCTCTTTCTTTCTTCAGAGGCCAATGCCGCCCTGCAGCAACAGCTGGGCGAAGCCAACACCGCCCTGCGTGTAAGGAGGCGGAGTCTGACAAAGCTGGCCGAGGCGCAGGATCGCTGGTCGCTCAACTTGCCGAGCAGGCGGAAACCTCAAGGCGGCCCAGCTGAAGGTGAAGACGACGGAGACCAACCTCCTCACTGAGTTTGAGATCGAGCGCTCTGCCTGGGCCCCAGATGACGGCCTGCTTCAGCAGCATCAAAGACTTGGTCGATGGTAAGCCTCATTCTCTTGATTTCTTGTTTTGAACTGTCGGCCCTTGCTTATAGCCTTGGCCTTCTTCTTCTTCCGCCCGGACAGACTTCTTCCCGGGCCATTCTGTAGCCGCAATCCAAATGATCGAGGCCCAGCGCGAGGAGTGAAGGTCGGAGGGTTTGCAAATCGCCGCTGATGCTCCCCAGACTCTTGGCGAACAGGTCCTCAGCATTCAGGCCCGGCTTCGGCCTGCTCACCGCACGCTACGCCGCCTCCAGCGCATCGGAGCCCAGGCGGTCTCCGCCCTCTAGCCAGGCTTGCTGGCTCCGCGCACCCCGAGTCAGACTGCCGACTGGCTGGAGGTGGTGGCCGGCCGCCTGGAAGCCTGGAAAGTCTTAGCAGCCCGGGCAGGGGCACGCCAGGCCTTGGAATTCGTCAAGGCGTGGTACCCTGGGCTAGATCTAGCCCAGTTGACCTCGTTCCGGCTGGAAGCGCAGGAGGAGCTGGCGGCGGTGGAAGCTGAACTCATCAACAGGGCGGCGGCGATCGCCGACTTCACCGACACCAGCGTCTTTGTCCCGGAGGTGGTCGAGGAAGGCGGCGAAGCTCCGCAAGAGTGGCTCGGGTTAAACCTGGAGGACAGCGAAGATTCAGCTGAAGTCATCGACTCCAGCGACGAAGGGGAAGACGGGGAGGAGGAAGAGGAGGAGGAGGAGGAAGATGAGGAGAGCGACGTCAACCTGCCGGAGGTCAGGGCGGACGGTCAGCCCCAACCTGACCAGGCCTCAAGCAACGAGCCACGCACCAAGGTGCCGACCGCTACTGGAGGCGTCCAGGTGGGGGCCGACCAGCCGCCCGTTCCTCCGACGGACGCCACCGACTCCGTCCTCCAGCCCTCTGCCTCCTCGCCTGTTGCTGGCGATTCCTCCGTTGAGATGGAGCCGCCTGCCGCGCCAGTTGGTGCAGCCGACTCCAGTGTCCAGCTAGAGTCCTCTGCCACGCCATCCGGCACTGCCCAGTCGGATCCTTCTGCTGCGCCAACCGGCGCCGCCCAGCCGGAGTCTTCTGCTTCTCCTTAGGGTTTTATCTGCTTTCTGCTTGCTGCTCCGAACATTTTGTTAAATTCGCGCAACTCCACCCGCGGGGTGTATATCAAAACTCTGTTTGAATGCCGGCTAGAGGTCTTTATCCATGTAAATATTTATCATTGCTTATGCTTGTTGTGCCGACCTCCAGCCTTTCTTCCCTTTTTCTCCTTGGTTTTTTCCTTTGCCGCCCTCCCTTGGCTATGCTCTTACCAGCCGAGCAGCCGGTCTGCGGACTGTGGCTGGTTGAGTACTTTAGCCGTTTGTGGGGGGGCTAGTACTTAGCCATTCGGAGTTTTTTTTTGGTAATGAAAGCGGAGGCCGGCCGTCCGGCTGCCAAGTAGCCGGACGGCTAGGTGCGATGCCGCCCTCTACTATATGTGTTTTCTTCCTTAGTTGTTTTTTCGTGTGGGGCACTGTTTTGCAACCTTTGGCCACCATACAGTCGCTCTGCGAGCTGTGGCTTCTGATAAAGGAAGTTTTTGGTGCCGGCACACTACTTGTCCGGCTACAGGAGGCGGCATATTGTAGAAGGCGGCGAGGCTCCGGGCCGACTGGTCGAACCCGGTGCCAGGCGGAAGAAATAAAACTACACATTCTCATAGGCATGACACTTATCATATAGATAAAAGAGGGTAGTCCCCGAGCTCTTCTCGGGGGACCCGGAGTCTTTATACATAGTACAAAAGGTAGTGTGATACATACTGCTTTCAACTGTAAAACCTTCGGAGGAGGTTTGTGTTCCATGGCATCTCCGTCTCTTTGCCTGAATCATCTCTCTTGCGTGCTCTGAGCTTCTGGGCATCGATCAGATAGTAGGCATCGTTGCCCAACACCTTACTGATGATGAAAGGGCCTTCCCAAGGTGCCGAGAGCTTGTGCTGTCCGGCTGTTCGCTGGATCAGCCGGAGCACAAGGTCTCCCTCCAGGAAGGATCTTGGCTTCACCTTGCGGTTGTAGTATCGGCGCAGACTCTGCTGGTAGATGGCCGACCGGCTGAGTGCCAACAACCGGTTTTCCTCCAGCAAGTCGACACCGTCTTCTCGCGCCTCCTTGGCGTCCGCCTCGGTGTACATGGTGACTCTTGGGGAGTCGAACTCAATATCTATCGGGATGACGGCTTCGGCACCATAGACGAGGAAGAAGGGCGTGAAGCCGGTTGACTTGTTCGGAGTTGTGCGCAAGCTCCAGAGGACGGCCGGCAGCTCATCGAGCCAGCAGCCGGTCGAACGCTCTAGAGGCTCGACCAGTCGGGGCTTGAGGCCGGACAGAATGAGGCCGTTTGCACGCTCCACTTGGCCATTTGACTATGGGTGGGCAACGGACGCTAAGTCCAGGCAGATGCCCTGTGTTGCACAGAAATGAGCCAAGGCTCCTTTGGCGAATTTGGTGCCGTTGTCGGCGATGATGCTGTGTGGTATGCCGTATCGCGTGGTGATGTCGGCGATGAAGGCACGGCAGTCGGCCCATTCAGCTTCTTGATCGGTTTTGCCTCTATCCACTTGGTGAACTTGTCCACAGCAACAAGTAAGTGAGTCATGCCACCGCGGGCCGTCTTGAATGGTCCTACCATATCCAGCCCCCAAACAGCAAAGGGCCAGGCTATGGGAATGGTCTTAAGTGCAGAAGCCGGCAGGTGTGGCTTGGAACGGAACATCTGACAACCTTGACACTTCTGAACTAGCTCTTTTGGCCTCTTCTAGGGCAGTCGGCCAGAAGAACCCATGGCGGAAAGCCTTGGCCACAAGTGATCTTGAAGCAGCGTGGTGGCCGCACTCGCCATGCTGGATATCCCTGAGTATTGCTTGACCTTGGTCCGACTCCACACAACGCTGATAAAACCATGTGACACTTCGTCGCACCAGCTCTCTGTTGACTATGGTGTAGGCTGTTGCTCGCCTTTGCACTTGTCGGGCTGAGATCTCATCAGTCGGCAGCTCTTTATTCACCAAGAACTTGAGGATTGGCTGAGCCCATGAAGGCGTCGCAACTTCTTCGACTGCCACTACTGCAACTTGTATGAGGGCGGTTGGGCCGAGAGGCGGCGGGTTGGTAGCTGCTTCCGCCTGCTGTGTTGAAGAAGTCCCCGGGCCAGGTGTAGCTCCAGCAGTCCCCGGGCCGCCTGTCGAAATCCTCGTGCCAGCCTCTGGGATCACCAAGTCGAATCCGACTGCTTCGGGGGGGCCGGCACAAAGATGGAGTCTGAATCAGGAGACGGCTTGACAGACGGCTTCAGAAGGCGGCGTAGGGCGACGCCGGCTGGTATTGCTTGTCGGGTGGAGCCAATTCGTGCCAAGGCATCTGCTTGCTCGTTGTCATTTCTTGGCACGTGAAGGAACTCGCACCCATCAAAGTATCCGCTGAGTTGCTGTACGAGGAAGCGGTAGCTTGCCATGTTTGCATCCTTGGCATCCCAGTCGCCTGACGACTGCTGGACCACCAAGTCGGAGCCACCATAACACAGGATCCGGCGGATGTCGAGTTCCTTGGCAAGCCGGAGCCCGTGTATGAGTGCCTCATATTCAGCTACGTTGTTGGAGGTGGCGAAGTGGACTCGCAGCACGTATTTGAGCTTGTCGCCCTTGGGAAAGGTGAGGACGACGCCGGCTCCCAGACCAGTGCGCATTTTTGAACCATCAAAATGCATCCGCCAATGAGTGGAGTCTGGTGCAAGCAGCAAATATTGGGTCTCGGCCCAATCGACGAGGAAGTCGGCTAGCACTTGTGACTTGATGGCGGTGCGAGGCTGGTAGTAGATGGTGTAAGGAGCCAGATCAATAGCCCACTTGGCCACTCGGCCAGAGGCGTCTCGGCTCCCAATGATCTCAGCAAGCGGAGCCGTGCAAACGACGGTTATTGGGCGCTCTTGAAAGTAAGGCTTCAGCTTCTTGGCGGCAAAATGCACACCGTAACACATCTTCTGGTAGTGTGGGTAGTTTTGCTTGGAGGCGGACAATACTTCGCTCAAGTAATACACCGACCTCTGGACCGGCAATGCTCTGTCCTCCTCCTTGCGCTCTACCACCATGACTACGTGACAACCCGACTGGTGGCTGCAATGTAGAGGAGCATGGGCTCCTTCTCAGTCGGAGCCGCCAGGATAGGTGGGGTTGCCAACATCTTCTTGAGTTGGAGAAATGCTTCGTCCGCCTTGTCGTTCCACTCGAAAAAAGTGGTCTTCTTCATGAGTTGGTACAGGGGAATAGCCTTCTCGCCCAGCCGGCTGATGAAACGGCTAATCGATGCCAAGCAGCCGGTGAATTTCTGCACGTCCAGCAGTCAGGTGGGTACTTTCATCATCTCAATTGCCTTGATCTTCACAGGGTTGCACTCTATGCCGCGCTCTGAGACCAGGAAGCCGAGAAGCTGGCCGACTGGCACCCCAAAGACGCATTTCTCCAGGTTGAGCTTGATCTGGAATCGGCGCAGGTTCTCAAAGGTTTCCTTGAGATCTTCTAGCAGAGTGCCACGCTTCTCCGTCTTCACCACCACATCATCCACATAGACATGGGCATTTCTGTCGAGCTGCTTGAGGAGACACTTCTGCATGCAACGCTGAAAGGTGGCGCCGGCATTGCGCAAGCCGGACGTCATCGTCAGGTAGCAGAAGGCTCCAAATGGCGTGATGAAGGCGGTCTTCAGCCTATCGGCCGGGTTCAGTTTTATCTGGTGGTAACCTGAGTATGCATCCAAGAAACTCAACAACTCGCATTCGGCTGTGGAGTCTATCACTTGGTCAATCCTTGGTAGAGCAAACGGATCTTTGGGGCAGGACTTGTTAAGGCTTGTATAGTCAATGCACATACGCCACTGCTTGTTCTTCTTCAGCACTAGCACTTGGTTGCCTAGCCATTCTGGAAAAAACACCTCCATGATAAATCCGGCTGCCAGAAGCCGGGCTATCTCTTCTCCAACAACTCTTCTCTTCTCCTCCGACTGGCGGTGCAAGGGCTGCCTGACCGGCTTGACGTCAGGTCGGACATGTAGCTTGTGCTCGGCGAAATCCGTCGGAACACCCGGCATGTCTTTGGGAGACCATGCAAAGATGTCTCGATTCTCACGGAGGAAATCGACGAGCTCGCTTTCCTATTTGATGTCTAGGTTCGTACCTACGACAGCGTGCCTCTCCGGGTGCTCCGGGTCCAAGGGTATCTTCTTTGTTTCCTTTGCTGGCTTGAACGAGCCCTCTACGTCCGACTCCTTGGGGGCGGGTGACATTTCCGGCTTCTTGCCTGCCATCGCCACCACCCGCTCTAGGAGCCGCTTCTCGGCTGCAATCCCGAGGGACTCGGCCACCCGGCTACTGTCTGCGGCGCAGGCGGGCGACTTCTTGTAGTCTCCAACTACAGTTAGGATTCCCTTGGTACTCGGCACCTTCATCTTGAGGTAGGCATAATGGGGGACCGCCATGAACTTGGCCAGGGCAGGTCGGCCAAGCAACGCATGGTAAGGGCTCTCTAGGTCCAACACATCAAACCAAACTGGCTCTTGGCGGAAATGATTGTTGTCTCCAAAGAGGACATCGATCTGAGTCTTTCCGATTGGTGAGCAGGAAAGGCCAGGGACAATGCCATGGAATACAGTCCGACTGGGGAGGAGCTGCTTCTGTTTGATTCCCAGCTTCTCCATTGTGTCACGGTACAGGATATTTATGCTGCTGCCGCCGTCTATCAAGATCCTGGAGAAGCGAGCGGCCCGCCTTTCCGTTGCAAGGGTTTCATCTAGGACTAAGGCATAGGAACCGGGGGACGGCATCACTTCCGGGTGGTCGGCCCTGGTCCAACTGATGGGCTTTTCTGACCAGTGCATGAACTCTGGGGTGCTCGAGGGCACTGCATGCACCTCTTGTTGTTGTTGCCGTCTGCTGCGCCTATCATCGGCCACACTGGTGAACACGACATAGGCTCCGTGCTCTGCGGGATACTCATCTTGAATGGCGCCGACTGGTCGGGCCGCCGGCTGCTGGGGTGGAGGAGGCGGCGGACCGGGAGGCGGAGGGGGTAGGAGGCCATCTCCTTTAGCAATCGTGGTGAGCCAGTGACACTTCCGGGTGGTATGATTGGACGGCTTCGCGCCACTGTGGAACTTGCAGGGGGCGTCAAGGGTCTGCTCATACGAGAAGGCGGGCATCCAGTTGGGCTTGCCGCCCTTCTGACGCTTGGGCGCCGGCTGTTCGTCCGGCTACTGATCCTCGACTGTCGCCACCTGCCGGCTGTTGGAAGCCGGCTGGGTGGCCTTCCGCTTGTTGTCCTTTGGGGGCTGTCTCCGACTGGTCTCACCAGCCGGAGTCCGAGGAGCTTGAGGCGCTACCTTGCCGGATGCATCGACTAAGATCTCCGCCTTCATGGAGGAGTCGGCCGTGGCGTGCTTGTCGGTGATGATCAGCAGCTCATCGAAGGTCTCGGGCTCGTCGCAGAGGAGTCGATGCTTGAGGAGGGTGCCCTCTCGGCACCCGGTGGTGAAGTACTCGATGGCCTGCACCTCGTGCATGCCCTCGCAGGAGTTGTGCAGCTCGGTCCAGCGCGTGAGGTAGTCGTGATTCGACTCCGTGGGCCCTTGGACGCACAAGGAGAGCTGTCGGGGCTTGGGAGCCCGCTTGTAGGTGCTGGTGAAGTTGCGGATGAAGACCTCAGTGAAATCAACCCAGTTGTTGATGTTGCGGGGCTTCAGGCTGTTGAGCCACGTCCGGGCAGTGCCTTGAAGCATGAGCGGGACATATTTCATGGCAACGCGCTTGTAGCCGTTCGCTATACTGACGGCCGTGGAGTAATCGACCAGCCAGTCCTCCGGCTTCACGGAGCCGGTGTACTTGGGCGTGTCTCACGGGAGGGTGAACCCCTTGGGGAAGGGCTCATCTCGGATTCGGGGGCCGAAACAGGGCGGGCCCAGTGCATCCTCTTCTTCTAGCGCTAGGGATCGGTTGAGACGATCGATCCGATGGCGGGCATCGTTCTCTCCGACTCCCTCTCGGCGGCCAAGGCGGTCACCGAGTGTCGGATGCGTGACAGGAGGCGGAGTGGGGTACCTCGCTCCACGAGGCGAGGGAGGTGGTTGGTCGCCTCGCCTCTCTACTGCACGAGTGCGGTCGTCCTCGTCCCACTCGACGGAGAGGCGCGTCCGGCTGCGGCTGGCAGCCGGCTCGTTGTCCTTTCCTCGCGGGCGCCACCAGTCGGCGTCTGGGATGTCGCCCCATGATCTTGGCGTGGGGGCGGCTCGTTGTTCGTCGGTACGGAACTTGGTAGCGGCGGCCTCGTCTTTGCTGGCGGCGGCAGCGTCTAGAGCTCTTGGACTCGCTCCGTCATGTGGCGGCGCTTCGTCGCCGTCGTATTGTCCAGCTCATCCGTCACCGCCTAAGCGGCGGATATTCTCTGCGGCGTGGCGTGACGGGCGCTACGCCTCGAACATCTTTGGCGATGGTCGCGCCACGCTGCCGAACCGTGCCGAGGCGGATAGGCCCCTCAGGAGCCGGCGTGCCGCCTACGGCTCGGTCCATCTTGCGTCGGTAGGCGTCCGAGAGCCGGCGCATGCTGGCCAGACGGCCAGCATTTTTGAGAAGCTGGAGGCGGCGTGCCTCCAGTGCCTCAGCGTCCGCGCCCTCGGGAATGGGCGCCGTGAGGTCGCGTAGAGTGGCGTCGAGGGGATCTTGAGCACACTCGTCCGAGTGCTCTCCACTGTTGATGACGAGCACCTCCGTGACGGTGCTCCCGCCACTGTGCTCGCGAGGAGGCGGCTCGTCATAGACCACCACGTTGGTGGGGAACGCGTCAAGCGACGCCGTGTCGGAGTCGACGATCATCGGATCGGTGGAGCCGACGGACTCCAGGTCCATAGCAGGCTCGCTGGTGACATGGAGCTGGTCGAGGAGGCTGACGAGGCGGCTCTCAGGGCAGCTAGTGCCCGCGTTGGAGGCCGGCTCGTCGGAGAGGTCGATCTCGCCGACAAGGTCGGCGAGGCAGCTTCGCCAGCGATCTCCGCGCCCGTGCAGCGTCAGGCCCGACACCGTCGGGCGTCTTTGGGCTGGCTTCGCCGAGGAAGGAACAGGTTTCCGTCGAGCGGATCTCCGGAGGCGGTGCACCTCGCCCCATGGTGGGCGCCAAATGTCGGGGTTGGAGTGCGACATATGCCAACGGATGGCTTATCATGGTGGGAGCGAGTAGAACGTCGCCGGTGCACAGGCGGGATAAGGCGTGAATCGTCTGGCCGCAAACTTACCCAGTTGGGGGCTCTTCGTGGAGATAATACCCTACTCACCTTTCTGCGGGGTCTCCGCATGATCACTAAGGCACTAGTGCTACAAGTCGCTCCTTGAGCTGTGTCTAGAGGTAGGAGAAGGCAATGCTAGCTCTTCCCTGCCCTAGGTAACTGGCTAATTCTATCAGGGTTGGAACCCTTTGCATGGGTGGCCTGGGGGTTTATATAGGCCTACCCCCCAGGGGTACAATGGTAATCCGTCCGAGTGCTGGGTCCGGCTGTCAGTGTCTCCAGCCTCCGGCTTCTGCGCTGACCGTTGGGGCCCGCCGCCTGGTGGGCCCCGCCGACTGGTTGGTGGCTGCTTACTGTAGCCGTGTCGTCGATGACGGGGGCTTGGTCATCTCAGTGTGGCTCTGATCCCGCCGCTGGTGGGAGGCCTCTTGTAGCCACACCGGTCTCATCGACTTAGTGGCATGCTCGCCTCGGGGCAAGGGGCGATGCCTTACAGGCGGCCCCTCGAATCCGTCTGGTTGAGCTTCCGCCGTCTTCTCTGAAGTCCTTTGCTGATAGGGTCCGCCACCGGTAGCGTCAAACCGAGCCGTCGTGGGGAAACGAGGACTCACTTTGCTCGGAGCGACGTCAGGGGAGACATGGCACAGTGCCCCGTCGTGCGGAGATTTTCGCCTGTATGGAGCACTGTAGCCACGCCTGTCCCGAGCGTTGGAGGCGACGTGCTTCACTGTAGCCATGCTCTGACTTGCACTCTCGATGGGGGCTTGGCCGCACCGTAGTCGCGAGGTGGCCGCCTGCCTAATGCCGCCCTCTCTGGAGGCCGGCCGGCGGGAGCCGGTCACTCGGGCGCCAGTAAACTTGTCGGCCGTCCTCAGCGGCCGTTGAGTCAGCCGGCTCCCAGAGGGCGGAGCTTCAGCTTGGGGTCCAGCTAGGCGGAGCTGGCCCAAAGTCTTGATAAATTCAGGGACTCGGGTGAGCCTATCCGTGACCCATTACTCTGACAGGGCATTGTGTGACCAGGAAAAAAGAGGGGAAAGAAAGAGATAAGGTAAAAAAAAACGGTTCGCATGGACCCACCACGCACACTTCTCACGCGGAACAGTTGGCGTGAAGGAATACAAGGCTGCAGCATGTTGTGAGTGCCAGCATGTCACGTGGCCGGCGGAAGTTTGGGCCGGCGTGCCGGATCTAAACGTTTCCCTTTCTGTTTTCCTATCTCTTTCTTTGTTTCATCTAAGGAAAAAGTTCATCTTAAACCTTGAACTTGTAGAGCTTAGCTAAATCGAACCCCTGAGTCTGAATCCTGGTCGTTGGCACCCTGAACTTGTCAACCCCGGTCTAAATTAAACCCTGGAGCTGCTTTTCAAGTAAAAAAGTACAAAGTTGAAAAATGTTCAACGTATATTTAAGAGAAATTGACCAAGTATTGTAAAATGCTCATTGTATATTAAATAAATATACATCAAAGTAGATACATGATGCTCATGTGTTTAAAAGGGAAATCTGATAATAAAATAGAGAAAAGAAAAAAGAAAGAAAGAAAAATTAATAAGTAATTAAAATGCCTAAGGAAATAGTAAATTAAAAAGAAACAAAAAGGATATAAACTGATAATATAAATTAATGAGACAGAAAATCAAAAGAGAAAAAAAGATCTAGACACTAGAACATTGCCGGAACGACATTTAAAAGAAGCTTAAGTTTGCTATGCAAGTGGGCACGAGTACAAAAAAATCAGTTACTGGGTGGCCCGCATGAGACTAGAGGTGGTTTTTAGTATTCATGAACATCTTTCAAACTTTTGAATATTTTTTAAAAAATCATGAAATCTAATTCAAAATTCACAAATATTTTTTGATTTTGCGAACATGTTTCAAGTTTTATGGATATTTGTTCAACTTCACAAGAAATCTTCAAGCTCATGAATTTTTTTAGAACACTTTTTAAATTTGCTAACATTTTTTGAGTTCGTGAACATTTTTTCTTTTTTTTTTTTGAGTTCATTACCTCTTTCCAAATTCATGAACAGTTTTTAATATTCAAAACATTTTTGGGGTTCACGAATTTTTTTTCAAATGCAAGAAACCTTTTCAATTTTGCGAACAATTTTTGAGTTCGCGAACATTTTTCCAACTTCCTAAGATTTTTCAAATTTGAGAATCTTTTTTTTTCGAAAAAGATTCTAGTTACATGAGCGAGTTAAGAAAAAACGAGCACTAAACATGGCAGCGCCTAGTTACTTGCTCTTCCATCAGCCCGATCCAGATTCTCAAAGTGCTTTTCGCCGGCACAAATGTGAATTTCACAGGTGCGATCTCATTGCTTCGGGAACCAGGTAGTAGGTACGATTGCTATTTGAATCTCGATAACCTCTAGAGAAAGGAAAGAACAGTACTGGTACATCATTACTGATAAAATTGTTTCGGCTGCCATTACAGAAAATAAAAATCAGACTTTGTCAATTAAGTCCAAGAGATCCAGGAACAACTTTCACCTACTATAGACAACTTGTTCACTTGGGTTGTAGGTCAGGAAGGAAGATTCATAATACAGAACTTTCAGCTCCGGTGTTGAACGTAGATCAAACATGCCTTCAGCAAGAGGAAGCATGAAGCTTAATGTGCAAACCAATCAAAGCTAGAGGAGCCAACAAAGACTTTAGATACAGTGATCTAAAAAGTCTTATATTAGTTTATAGAGGGAGTACATAGCAAGCAACCTATCACCAGGAAGGAAGAAGAAAGCAGAATGCATCTACACTACATCCAGTTTCAGTGCATCCTCGCCATGTCTGTTTTCTGCAAGGTTCAAATGCAAAAACATGCAAGAGCGTGGAAAGCCGTTAAGCACGGTTACTGATTCCGGTTTAAACTCATGTATTTTGGTTCTTGGACGTTGCTCTAATAATTCAAACAATAACATTTTGAAGAACAAAATATCCAATAAACCGACTCGCTGAGAAATTAGAGCTTAATAGTTTCTTGCTGTACATTGGTGCATCGAAGGGGGTCAGTTTGTAGTAATTGAGTATTTGAGTATCATCAATGTTTCCTCATACCAAATGATTCCGACAATTAAATCTGAAGTGATGGGTATCAGTATCTACAAACGACAGGCTCTTGGCCTGAGTCAAGTTTGATCTTGAAGCAGCTATCTAAAAACTAGATTGGTATTTTTTGTATTTAAATGTACAAAAAGGAAAAGAAAAAGAAAAGGATACGTATGCATCAGCTCCATCCAGGATACATGTACCATTCCGGTGGAACTAATGGAGTATCATATCTACAAACTACAACCACACTCGACACGAATCAGGCGATCAACAAGGAAAATTCATATTCAAGTTACTAGCAGCTTCGACACCAGCAGCTGACTATGTGTAAACTAAAATCTGAGGGTACTTTTTGTAAAGAGCATGGGTAAAAGTGACATGCCACTTGTTAGTAATGATACCAAGAAGCAACAGGGCCACACTCTAATACAATCCTGATAAAGAAAGCAAAGTAATTCAAGCATGGACATCACCCATCTATGCTACACTCTGAAATAGAGCGAAACACAAGAGGCCTCTCCTAGCAATCACAACAATTGCAACTTACAAGGGGAACGGGTTTATCATTTCACTGGGCAGGACAAGTCAATGTACAGTTGGCCTCCAATATCATCATAGGTCAAACAAACTTGATGAAACATATAAACACTCAAGTGTATGATGCATTACTGCATGGACCACCACAAAATATCCATTTATCATTCCCAACAAGGCAACAAAATCTTGATGAAACCTAAGAAGAAAAATCACTGTAAAAACCTCAACAGGTTTGTGTCTTGCTGAAAATAACAAATAGTTCAACAGTTGAATAATAATGCACCTTTAACGTCCATCTCCAACAAAAGTAATTCTTACACCAAGGAGCCTTTCCATAACCCTGCATCGACAAGTAAAATAAGCAGAGCATTAACAACAGGGCAAAATGACATGTAGCAAACACCTAATCTGGAGATAAGTGGACATATGAAAGGTTTAAGTACAGACAGCATGTAATGCTTACTTTGTTACAAAAAAAAAACAGATCATGATAACTACAACTTATGTGCTTGACAACTAGAAGTTAAACTAATTCTAGCATGCTTTGGCAGTTACTTTGGAAGTTAAAGAAAGTACTGAAATTTTTTGTCTTTTTAAGATCAAACATAGTTCAAAACCTTAATTTTCCCTTGCGAAAATCATACAGACACAGGTATCAAATTTTACTATCCATCACTGAACTTCAATGATATCTTTATCCAGATGAACACCCAAGATGGCAGAAATTAATTTAAGTACAGATTATGTTGCCAGTTGGAAGTAATGTGCCCCCAAAAGCTAGCAGATTATGTGCAGCTTTTCGTACAAAAAAGAATACTAGGGGCAAGTAACTAAGAACCTGCATCTCTGCACAAATTCAGACCATGTATTCAGAGTATGGATGTACATGATACCAACCGTTTGGTGCGTATATTCACAATCACACCAACCAAAGCAATAAATTAATCACTCAGTTTTTGCCAAACTGAAGAAGAGCTAGCTCAGACATAGAAGGAAGAAACACCACCTAGCTGCTAGTGAACCTTCTGGTGGTGCTTGGCACAAAGAATTACCCACAGGACCAAAACACAATAATGAACTAAAAATCTTAAGCTGCCATCCACAAGAAACACATAATTTATGGCAATCATGCAGAGCAGGATATAATACACCTAAGTTTACTAGCGGCAAGTGTTTCTCCATTGTCTCAATAACATTACTACCATAAGAATGGACAGACACGCCTAAGTTTATTTACTTAAACTTAAATGATGTCAAACCTCCTCCATATGAGAGTTTGATGTTTAGTTAAGTGTGCATCCCTCTTTAGCAGATAACCGATGTGAGCCCTGTACATTTCGTCTGCAGCCCACTAGGTATTTCCAATATGACCAATGGTTCCAAATCATTACCTCTGATCCAACTAAAGGAGATTTGAATGATTAAGTCTATCATTAGTTTGTTAGTAAAAGCAAAAACAGATCTCTATGAATCTGCATATGAGCAAACCAAAATGATTTTTATATCAAACCATAACTGAAAAATAGATTAAGCTAAAGCCACCATTTACCTAGTTTGGGAAGGGCATCAGATTTATCCTCAAATTATCCACTATGAATTGCAAAAACAGTAATAAAACATTAGGAATGCATTACCCACAAATGAAGGAGAACTTACCTTGGCTCATTATCTCAATGCACAGGCGACTAACTTGAAAACTGAAATGGAATGATCTCACACTTACTTAGTTCCAATACATGTGTTTAAAACATGAATGAGGAAGAAAAAGTTCATAACCAATCCATGGTTTCTTCTCTGCTGAGTGGTGACATAACATATCAGTATCCAGGGATCTAATTATCAGCTTCATCACTCGTTAACAACCACCAACCCAGCATCTAACAGACATACAGCAGCAGACAACCAGCACACTGTTACATCAGAGCCTGTTCTTGGCTTATGTGAATCTGAAATTAGTGGGCACTTCCCCTTTGCAAGCAGCATCGTAGTCTTTTCCAAGGTGCGGTGCAGCTTCCTTATGAGGGTGTATGAACTTCTTCTTGAATGTCATGTCGGACTCCTTGAAAACAGTATAGTAGCTTGGGTCACACTTGAGCAATCCATTTTCCTTGAGAAACTTTACAGCGTAGTATCGGGGCCTGAGCCGGCCCTCTAGGCTGAGACCTAGCAGTACGGGTCGATGAGCAATGTATGCCGATTCCAAGCCCACCTCGGAGATGAGGAACTCAAATGTGCGCTGCAGTGATTTCTTGGACCTCCTCAGCACCGGTGGAAACTTAGAAACAGCCATGCCCACCTCAGCATCCGTCCACCTGAACGTGCTCTTCAAGTACGCCACCGTGATTGTGATCTCCTCCTCGCCGAGGAATGCAACAGACTGAAGTGCTTGCCTGAACATCCCAGAGCCACGAGGCACACCTATGTTTTCAGCGCACGCCACCATTGCCTGAACATGCTCCGGGTTGCTGGCGATCATCCTCGGTCTTGAGATGCACAACTTGGCAATATCGCAATCACCTAACCCGCACTCTAGCAGGTACGCGACATTGGGCTTGATCACCCTCTCGACGCTGCATGAGAGGACATTGGCAAACTTCATCACCCGAAGGAAGGTGTCCAAGGAGCCGAAGACGCGCAGGTAGTACTGCAGCTTGGAGACCATTGCTTTCTGGCGGAATTTGTGGGCGGCGAGCGGGACGAGGAGCGCGATGTCGGGACGCGATAAGCCGAGGCCAGAGAGCCCGACGACGACGGGCGTCAGGGTTTTCTCCACTTTGGCGCAGAGGAACTGCGGGTCCTTG
Organism: Aegilops bicornis; assembly: GCA_021605145.1. Lineage (NCBI taxonomy): Eukaryota > Viridiplantae > Streptophyta > Magnoliopsida > Poales > Poaceae > Aegilops > Aegilops bicornis. The sequence continues at coordinate 651,709,766 of CM038674.1, forward strand.
GCGACGAGGGCGGCGACGTCGGCGCCGGAGAGGCCGAGGCCGGCGAGGAAGGCCAGGACGGCGTCGGGCTTGGCAGGGGACCTGAGGTGGGAGAGCTTGGGGAGGCCTTAACGGCCTGTGCTCGCGTGAGGCCGCAGGTGGAGACGAGGTACTCCTCCACGGCGAACCCGGTGCTTGGGGAGATGGCGGGCGCGGCGGCCGAGAGGAGGCGGCGGAGATGGGATAAGGGAGGGGCGAAGGGAGACGAGGGGAGCTGGGCGAGGACGCCTCGACGGAGCCAGAGCATGGCGGCGCCGGCGGCGAGGGGATAGAGTGGTGAGGGTTTGCGTTGTTGCGGTGTCTGGTCCAACCTTGAGGATGACCAACTGACCCCACGTGTAGGGATGGGATGGGCTGGGCTGGGCTGGGTTAGACCCATTTATTAGATCAGCTCAAATGCCCTAAAAAAAAAGAACCACCCAAGGGGGAAAAATAGCATCGTAAAAAAAGAAATAAAAGTGACTCATCTAAATGATCTTGTATTCTGAAAAAAAATCTAAATGATCTTGTGAGCATAGTTTTAAAAATTCGATCGGCGGCCCAACCGGAAAAACCAGGAACCGGCGCCTTGCTCGTTTTTTTAAGGTGTGCCCGTCTTTTACTAAAAACCCGAAAAAATATTTAAAAAAAGTTGCATCAACAAAGAATCAAACACCTAGCCGTGAGGCAAGACATGCTAAAAGCACAATAACCAACTAGGCTGATAACACTTTGTGATTTATTAATGATTTACATCTAATATTATGTGTATTCCTTTAATGTGAGGTCAACTTTTTTGATAAATCACCTTAAGTATTCTGGGGTTTCCTCACAAATGGACTGATGAACCGGCGGCCCGAAACTGTGTGATTTATTAATGGTTTACATCCAATATTTGACGTTTAAAAACATGATCTTTTATGAAAATATATGTGAACTCTTCTTTCAATTCTTATCTTAACAGTTTATCATCAAGGTGATCACCAAAACAACAACGTCAAGTAGAGACAATAGACATCTCATCCCTTTTGCAAAACTGAAAACAACGATAGCAACCATTGTTCTGCGTTCCATAAAAAACATAGCTTGCACAAAAAATATAAAACGTGAGTTCACTCATAATAAAAAATCTGTAAAAAAAAGTTCACATATAAATCATGAGAGTCATCTTGAGTCTTCTCACCAAAACAATTTTGTGTGCTGTATGACTATTTCTATTATGTTGCCATTCACGACAGTATACCTAGGCACCTATGATTTTTTTTTTCGTTTGGCTTCTTGATTCGTCTCTGTCGTATCTACTTTTCCAAACACTTTTGCCCTTGTTTTGGACTCTAACTTGTATGATTTAAATGAAACTAACCCGGACTGACGCTGTTTTCAGCAGAATTGCTATGGTGTTGTTTTATGTGCAGAAAATAAAAGTTCTTGGAATGACCTGAAACTCCACGGAACACCTTAGAAAAAATAATAAAAAATCCTCGCCAAAGATGAAGACCAGGGGGCCACACCCTGTCCACGAGGGTGCCCCCCCCTGGGCGCGCGCCCCTACCTCGTGGGCCCCCTGGTGGCCCTCCGACGCCAACTCCAACTCTATTTATTGGCTTTCAGGGAGAAAAAAATCAAAGACAAGAAATCATCGCGTTTTACGATACGGAGCCACCGCCAAGCCCTAATCTCTCTCGGGAGGGCTGATGTGGAGTCCGTTCAGGGCTTCGGAGAGGGGGATTCGTCGTCGTCGTCATTATCAACCATCCTCCATCACCAATTTCATGATGCTCATCGTCGTGCGTGAGTAATTCCATTGTAGGCTTGCTGGACGGTGATGGGTTGGATGAGATTTATCATGTAATTGAGTTAGTTTTGTTAGGGTTTGATCCTTATTATCCATTACGTTTTGAGATTGATGTTGCAATGACTTTGCTATGCTTAATGCTTGTCACTAGGGCCCGAGTACCATGATTTCAGATCTGAACCTATTATGTTTTCATGAATATATATATATGTTCTTGATCATATCTTGCAAGTCTATAGTCACCTACTATGTGTTATGATCCGGCAACCCCGAAGTGACAATAATTGGGACCACTCCCGGTGATGACCATAGTTTGAGGAGTTCATGTATTCACTATGTGCTAATGCTTTGTTCCGGTTTTCTATTAAAAGGAGGCCTTAATATCCCTTAGTTTCCAATAGGACACCGCTGCCACGGGAGGGTAGGACAAAAGATGTCATGCAAGTTCTTTTCCATAAGCATGTATGACTATATAGGGAATACATGCCTACATTACATTGATGAACTGGAGCTAGTTCTGTGTCACCCTATGTTATGACTGTTACATGACGAACCGCATCCGGCATAATTATCCATCGCTAATCCGGTGCCTACGAGTTTTCCATATACTGGTTCTCGCTTATTTACTTTTCCGTTACTCTTTATTACAATCACTACAAAATACCAAAAACATTACTTTTGTTGTCTTTACTTTTGTTACCGTTACCACCACTATCATATTACTTTGCTACTAAACACTTTGCTGCAGATACTAAGTTTCGTGTGTGGTTGAATTGACAACTCAGCTGCTAATACTTGAGAATATTCTTTGGCTCCCCTTGTGTCGAATCAATAAATTTGGGTTGAATACTCTACCCTCGAAAACTGTTGCGATCCCCTATACTTGTGGGTTATCAAGACCTTTTTCTGGCGCCGTTGCCGGGGAGCATAGCTCTATTCTTTGAGTCACTTGGGATTTATATCTGCTGGACACTATGAAGAACTTGAAAGACGATCGAACTACTATTTTGCCCTCAACTACGAGGGGAGGTAAGGAACTGCCATCTAGCTCTACACTAGATTCTCCTTCTGTTATAAGTAAGTTTGCGACACCTAAACCTGCTACTACTATGAATTCTGATATGTCGCATGTTATTGATGATGCCACTTCTGCTATGCATGATACTTGTGATGAAACTACTTCTATGCTTGATACTACTGTGCCCCTTGGTGAATTTCTTGATGAGCAAATTGCTAGGTCTAGAGAAAGAGAAATTATTGAACACGAATACGATGATGATAGTGATGATGAGAATATGCTTGCTATTCACGAGGGTTATCTTTTTGATGCAGAATCTTCTGCAGCTATTTTTGCTTGCCAGGATAGATATGAACTTAAGAGGTTGCTAGTTAAATGGAGTAAAGAATCTCTTAGAGATAGAATGAGACCCGACCCTGCTTTTGCTACTTCACCTATCTGTGGTCCCGATAAGGATTATTATGATTTTTTTGTTGATCCAGATATAATTACTTTGGTTGAATCTGATCCTTTCTATGGTTATGAATCTGAAACTGTTGTGGCACATGTTACTAAGTTAAATGATATAGCTGCCCTGTTTACTAATGATGAGAGATCGCGCTACCTTTATTTACTCAAAATATTTCCTTTCTCATTAAAGGGTGATGCTAAGATATGGTATAATTCTCTTGATCCTGGTTGTGTGCAAAGTCCCCAGGATATGATTTATTACTTCTCTGCTAAATATTTCCCTGCTCATAAGAAACAAGCTGCTTTGAGGGAAATATACAACTTCGCAAATTGAAGAAGAGAGTCTCCCACAAGCTTGGGGGAGGCTTCTCAAGTTACTTAATGCTTTGCCTGATCATCCTCTTAAGAAACACGAAATACTTGATATCTTTTATAATGGACTAACTGATGCTTCCAGAGATTACCGGATAGTTGTGCTGGTTCTCTTTTCGTGGAAAGAACACCGGATGAAGTTGAAATTCTATTGAATAATATGTTGACAAATGAAAATAATTGGGCACCTCCCGAGCCACCTCCTGAGCCAGCTCCTGAGCCAATTACTGAACCTATTCCTAAACCAACTCCGAAGAAGAGAGGTGTTCTATTTCTCAGTCCCGAAGATATGCAAGAGGAAAAGAAATCTATGAAAGAAAAAGGTATTAAAGCTGAAGATGTTAAGAATTTACCTCCTATTGAAGAAATACATGGCCTTAATTTACCACCTATTGAAGAAGTATATGATCTCAACTACTTATTTACTAAAGAACCTCCCGATATCTCGACACGGGTAGTAAAGGTAAATTCTCTCTATAGATATGCTAAAGCTGAAGTCCCTCCTACTAAAATTGCTAGTCAGTGCTTGGATGAGTTTGATGACTTTATGTTTAAGCAAGATGACTTTAATGCTTATTTTGGTAGACAATTAAAACAGAATACCTTTATGATTAAACGCTTGGGTGATTATATGGCTGATATTAGAGGTGAACTTAAACTTGTTAGCAAACATGCTTCTATGGTTACCACTCAAGTAGAACAAGTACTTAAAGCTCGTAAAGAAGTGCTTGATGAAATGAATAGTAAGAAAAATGATTATGCTATTAAAGTGGCTACTAGAACTGGTAGAATGACTCAGGAACCTTTGTATCCTGAAGGCCACCCTAAGAGAATCGAGCAAGATTCCCAGAGGAATAATATTGATGTACCTAGTTCTTCTAAAAGGAAGAAAAAGAAAAATGATAGGACTTTGCAAACTTCTGGTGAACCTATTATTGAACCACCTGAGAATCCAAATGATATCTCTATTTCTGATGCTGAAACACAATCAGGTGATGAACATGAACCTAGTGAAAATGTTAATGATAATGTTCATGTTAATGCTCAACCTAGTAATGATAATGATGTAGAAGTTGAACCTGCTGTTGATCTTGATAACCCACAATCAAAGAATCAACGTTATGATAAAAGAGACTTCGTTGCTAGGAAACATGGTAAAGAAAGGGAACCATGGGTTCGTAAACCCATGCCTTTTCCTCCGAAACCATCCAAGAAAAAGGATGATGAGGATTTTGAGCGCTTTCTTTGAAATGATTAGACCCATCTTTTTGCGTGTCACGATTAAGCGATGTGCTCAAAACAAATCCTTATGCTAAGTATATGAAGGATATCATTACTAATAAAAGAAAGATACACAAGCTGAAATTTCCACCATGCTTGCTAATTATACTTTTAAGGGTGGAATACCAAAGAAACTTGGAGATCCTGGAGTACCTACTATACCATGCTCCATTAAGAGAAATTATGTTAAAACTGCTTTATGTGATCTTGGAGCCGGTGTCAGTGTTATGCCTCTTTCTTTATATCATAGACTTGACTTGAATAAGTTGACACCTACTGAAATATCTTTGCAAATGGCTGATAAATCAACTGCTATACCTGTCGGTATTTGTGAGGATGTGCCTGTTGTGGTTGCAAACGTTACTATTTTAACGAACTTTGTTATTCTTGATATTCCCGAGGATGATAGTATGTCTATTATTCTTAGAAGACCTTTTCTTAATACTGTAGGGGCTGTTATTGATTGCAACAAAGGCAATGTCACATTTCATGTCAATGGCAATGAGCACACGGTACACTTTCCGAGGAAACAACCTCAAGTTTATAGTATCAACTCTATTGGAAAAATTCCATCGATTATATTTGGAGGTTTTGAATTTCCTCTCCCTACTTTCAAGAAAAAGTATGATATTCTTATTGTTGGGGATTTTCATATCCCAGTTGAGGTAACTTAGTGTTATTCAAAATTTCTCCGGTTCCATGATTATCGGAATGAGTTTGTTAACAAGACTTGATCAACCTTGTTAGTGGATTCTTTTTTATGAGCATGAGATGGATGAAACTAGAAGCACAACCTTCTGTACCCTCTATATTTTCTGTTATTTAGTAGAAATAAAGTAAAATAGTATTTTTCCGTCTGTCTCCTGACTTATCCGTGCAATATAAAAATACCCCGAAAATAAAAGTCCTCAGAATGCCAAGCCAATTTAATATGTTTTTTTGGGAATATTTGAGGATTTACTATGCAAAAATTACATGGGGAGCTGCCACAGCCCACGAGGGTGGAGGGCGTGCCCCCTGCCTCGTGGGCCCACGGTGGCCCTCCTCCACTTATTCCTGCATCCATCTTCTTCCTTTGTCTCACACAAACACAAAAACCAACTCAAGCATGAGTTCCAGCCCCGTTGCTGTGATTTTCGATCTCCTTGCTCAAAGCACCTCTCGCAAAACTGCTTGGGGAGATTGTTCCTTGGTATGTGACTCCTCCATTAGTCCAATTAGTTTTTGTTTTAGTGCTTTATTCATTGCAAATTTGTGCTGCATAGGTGACCATGTTCTTGAGCTTGCATGCCAAATTTATATGGTCCCAAGTAGTTCCAATGCTTTATATGGGCTCTAGGCACTTGTGGGAGTTGTTACTATCAATTTTATTGAAGTTGGTTCACTTTTATTTGAAGTTACTAGAAATTTCAGATTGTTTCAAAAATAATGAAGAGATTTTTGAGGGGCCTGCCGAGTCAAGCTCGAAGGAAAAACAAAAGGAAGAAGAGCAGAAGCCCAAATTTAATTTGCCTCAAGATCATGGAGGTCCGGCCCTGTGAATGGCCTTCCGATGACTTCTTGAGGAGAGCCGGGATTTATGAGGATTTCTATCTATTGATTGAGAACACCGGCCTCACCGACTTCCTCCGCGACCAACGTCATCAGTATCTCTTACTCACAAATACTTTTGTGCAAAACTTCTACTTTTTCCCTAAGAAATCACCTCCATCAGTAGAGTTTCATTTATATGACGTTGTTAAAGAGATGACATTAGCTGAATTTTGCGAGGTTTGCAGAATACCCTTTGAGGGCACCTTAGATGAACCCCACCGTAACAAAGTAGAAGCTTTTATTAACACTATCACTGTGGGAGAAACCAGGAAGGTTTCTGATGCAAGGATCACTAGCATACATTTTCCTGTTTTACGCTACTTTGCCTTATTTGCTAGTCGTTGCTTGATTGGACGCAGAAACTGTGAGAACCTTAGTATTTCTGATATTATTATTTTGTTCCATGGTTTATACTGCAATAACGCTGTTAGTATGGGTGGAATTGTTGCTAGACGGTTAAGTCTGAACCGTACTAAGGGCCCCATCTTTGGAGGCATTTATGCTTCTCACCTAGCTGGACATTTTGAAATACCTATTAGGCATGAGGAGGAAGAAGAAACAGCACTGCCCCGTGCTTACTTAGATTATAAGAGTATGATAGCGCATGATTTTCTTGTTAAGAGTCGCGAAGGGGAGCTCAAATACAAATTATACTTTGATAAACATCACCCTGAGACTATTACTTTGCCTTCCCCTTCTTTGTTTAACTTATCGGTAGGTCCTCACATCGTTCCGTGGTCGGCTGTTCAAGCCTACCGGAATCCTGCACCGGCCCCAGAACCGGAGCCACAAGATGAGCCTCCACGACTATCTGTTTATTCTTGGGATCCAGAGGAGGTTGCCAGCCAGTGGCAGCCGGAGCCTTCTTCACACAAGATGACCCCAGCTTCACCTACGGGTATCCGCCAGCTATCCACGGCAATAGACCAACTTAGGCCAAAAGCCTAAGCTTGGGGAATGTATTTCCACCGACATTACATTCATGTTCACACACACTCATTGCTAGATGTCGGTGCTCATACTCTTTCACTGTAATATCCATGCTAGTTTATTTTCTTTTTCCTGCTTTCTTCTTGTGTGTTTGATAAACCTTGAGAAAAAACCAAAAATATTAGTAGTAGTTTATTTATTTGTTGTAGTAATTAAAAAGAAAACCCAAAAATATTTTCCGTTCTTCTTTTGCTTGTTGGGAGCTTTCCCGTGTAAATATTTTTTATTTCTTTTCCTTTCTTTGGGGGTCGAGAAGACTATATTGAAAATGCTTAGTGGCTCATATATGCATGATTGATTATTTAATTTAGAGCCCATATTACTTGTCTTCTCTCTTGAGTTGAATGCTTGCAGATTCCAGCTTAGTCCAATGCACGTGCACTCTTATTATTATACACATCGTTCGGTCGTGCAAGTGAAATGCAATAATGATGATATATGATGGACTTATTGGGATGAGAAAAGCTGGTATGAACTCGACCTCTCTTGTTTTTGTAAATATGATGATTCATGGTTTCTGATTCAGCTATTATGAAGTAAACATATTTGCAATAACATTTAGAGATTATAGTTGCTTGTGCCATGCTTGATTAGCTATGAGTTATAATGGTTTACCTTGCGTGCCAACATGCTATTAGAATGATTATGATGTGGTATGATGGGATGGTATCCTCCTTTAAATGAATTGAGTGACTAGACTTGGCACATGTTCACGCATGTAGTTGAATCAAATCAACATAGCCTTCATGATATTTATGTTCATGGTGGATTATATCCTACTCATGCTTGTATTCTTGTAAATTAATTTTAATGCATGTTTACGATTGTTGTCGCTCTCTCGATTGGTAGCTTCCCGTCTTTTGCTAGCCTTCACCTGTACTAAGTGGGAATACTGCTTGTGCATCCAAACTCCTTAAACCCCAAAGTTGTTCCATATGAGTCCACTATACCTTCCTATATGCTGTATCTACCTGCCGTTCCAAGTAAATTTATATGTGCCAAACTCCAAACCTTCAAATGAAATTATGTTTTGTATGCTCGAGCAGCTCATGTTTCAACTAGGGCTGCCCTTATCTTCCATGTTAGGCGGTTATTCTCAAGAGGAGTGGACTCCGCTCCTCATTCACGAGAAAAATGGCTAGTCTTCGGGATGCCCAGTCCCATGCTTTATGCAAACTAAATCAAAATAACTGCAAACAAAACTCCCCTTGGGACCCGTTGAATGTTGGAGGCACTCGTTTTTTCGAGCAAGCCATGGATTGATGCTTGTGGAGGAGGGGGAGTATAAACTTTACCATTCTGTTTGGGAACCGCCTATAATTTGTGTAGCATGGAAGATATCGTCATCTCATAGTTGTTGCGTTGAAAGCAAAAGTATGCCGCTCAAAATGTTATTCAATCTCTATTTTAAAACCAAGCTCTGGCACCTCTACAAATCCCTGTTTCCCTCTGCGAAGGGCCTATCTATTTACTTTTATGTTGAGTCATCACCCTTCTTTTTAAAAAGCACCCATTTGAGAAACTGCTTGTCGTTTGCATTCATTATTATTGGTTTATATTGGGTGTGACTTGACTGGATCTCTTTTACCATGAATTACAATGTTTAGTCAGTCCTTGATCTTTAAAGGTGCTCTACATTTATGTTTTGCGGTCTCAGAAAGGGCTAGCGAGATACCGTTTCGTTATATCATGTTATGATTACTTTGAGAAAGTGTTGTCATCCGAGTTTTATTATTATGGCTCGCTAGCTGATTATGCTATTGATATGAGTAATTGTGAGACCTGCGTGTTATTGTGAGTATGGTTAGTTCATAATAATTGCTGAAACTTGAATGCTGGCTTTTCATGTTTACAACAACAAGAGCAAACAGAGTTTGTAAAAGTTTTTTTTTCTTTCAGTTTGTCAACTGAATTGCTTGAGGACAAGCAAGGGTTTAAGCTTGGGGGAGTTGATACGTCTCCGTCGTATCTACTTTTCCAAACACTTTTTCCCTTGTTTTGGACTCTAACTTGTATGATTTGAATGGAACTAACCCGGATCGACGTTGTTTTCAGCAGAATTGCCATGGTGTTGTTTTATGTGCGGAAAATAAAAGCTCTCGGAATGACCTGAAACTCCACGGAACACCTTAGAAAAAATAATAAAAAATCCTCGCCAAAGATGAAGACTAGGGGGCCCACACCCTGTCCACGAGGGTGGGGGCGCGCCCCCTACCTCGTGGGCCCCCTGGTGGCCCTCTGACGCCAACTCCAACTATATTTATTGGCTTTCGGGGAGAAAAAAAATCAGAGAGAAGAAATCATCGCGTTTTACGATACGGAGCCGCTGCCAAGCCCTAATCTCTCTCGGGAGGGCTGATCTGGAGTCCGTTCGGGGCTCCGGAGAGGGGGATTTGTCACCCTCGTCATCATCAACCATCCTCCATCACCAATTTCATGATGCTCACCGCCGTGCGTGAGTAATTCCATCGTAGGCTTGCTAGACGGTGATGGGTTGGATGAGATTTATCATGTAATCGAGTTAGTTTTGTTAGGGTTTGATCCCTAGTATCCATTATGTTACGAGATTGATGTTGCTATGACTTTGCTATGCTTAATGCTTGTCACTAGGGCCCGAAAGTGCCATGATTTCAGATCTGAACCTATTATGTTTTCATGAATATATGTGTGTTCTTGATCCTATCTTGCAAGTCTATAGTCACCTACTATGTGTTATGATCCGCAACCCCGAAGTGACAATAATCGGGACCACTCCGGTGATGACCATAGTTTGAGGAGTTCATGTATTCACTATGTGCTAATGCTTTGTTCCGGTTCTTTATTAAAAGGAGGCATTAATATCCCTTAGTTTCCAATAGGACCCCGCTGCCACGGGAGGGTGGGACAAAAGATGTCATGCAAGTTCTTTTCCATAAGCATGTATGACTATATACGGAATACATGCCTACATTACATTGATGAACTGGAGCTAGTTACATGTCACCCTATGTTATGATCATTACATGACGAACCGCATCCGCATAATTATCCATTGCTAATCCGGTGCCTCTGAGTTTTCCATATCTGGTTCTCGCTTATTTACTTTTTTCGTTTACTCTTTATTACAATCACTACAAAATACCAAAACATTACTTTTGCTGTCTTTACTTTTGTTACCGTTACCACCACTATCATATTACTTTGCTACTAAACACTTTGCTGCAGATACTAAGTTTCGGTGTGGTTGAATTGACAACTCGGCTGCTAATACTTGAGAATATTCTTTGGCTCCCCTTGTGTCGAATCAATAAATTTGGGTTGAATACTCTACCCTCGAAAACTGTTGTGATCCCCTATACTTGTGGGTTATCACTTCTCTGATCTGAAACTCCGCATGCTTTTGCGTTATGTGAAGGTTAATTCCATTTTGAAAAAGAATAATAGTCTGATCATGAACTACTGTGTGTGCAATGGAATCGAATTAAGATTAGAAGGCTGAAATGTCATTTGTCGAACCTGAAAGAACATGCGTGCCCCCATGTTTGGTTTTGGTAATTGATGACAATCTCTATGGACTAATGGTTGCCTTGAGTTATATTTGAAGAATTTGTCCATAGGCTTTTCTTGAAGTCCATGTGTTGGCTTCAAGGAGTTTATGAGTTGACCAAGGTGCTATTAAGGAATTATCCAAAGATTGGTCATGTGAGTGTTGAGCTTATTGCAAGCATGTTTTGAAGAAGATTGTGTGATCATTCATGTTTACCTTCAAGACATCACCCAAATGAAGAGAGTTGGAAAGATTCAAGGTTGATCAAGACTAAGTCAAGAGTGAATCAAGTTGATCAACTCACAAAGCATAGAAGATGTACCGAGAGGGATCAAGCGATCCCATGGTATGGTAAGCATTGTCAATTACGCTGTGTGTACTAACCCATGATCTTCAAGAGAGTTCTTTGTGGGGTTAGGTTGTGGTGTGCAAGTTCAAGTGAAGCATCATGAAGAGATCAAATGCTTGAAGCTCGCCGTCCATTGTGGTGACAATGGACTTGTGAATAGGTGCGGAAGAGTGGCTCACCCATAGTGGAATATGGGGGAGCAATCAACTAGTCTTCATCGAGCCAACGCAATCAAGAAAGGTGGTCCAACTTGAGGGAGTCAAGATCGTCATCATCTAGCTCAAGTGGACCATGTGCCAGGCAAAGGTTTGCCCTTGATAGGTTTTCCATTTTACCGGTCTCATGGTGGTAGTTGGGAGACCGGGTTTTAGGATCGATTGCCGTACTATCAAGGGGGGCTCTCGATGAGTAACTTGATCGTATCATTCGTAGAGAGCTCAAACCTTTGCATCCTTGCATCATCTTCCTTGGTTCTTGTTTGGTTCTCTTTGTGAGTTTTGGAGCGTTTGGTGTCGCTGTTTTGATGCTACTCATTGTCTTGTATCCAACAAGCTTGAGTTTGCTCAATTCGGAGCTCATTTGCAGAAGTTATGGCAGTTCTGGTTTTCCTTGGAGCATACTTGTTTTCGTGGAAGTGGCATAAGGTTTGCGCCAGCGGTAGTACCGCTGGACCGGAGCGGTAGTACCGCGTATCGCCACAAGCGGTAGTACCGCTGTCCCACAGCGGTAGTACCGCCCATAATATAAGCGGTAATGGCTCCGGTTCATTAATACCGCCTCGACTCGAGACGTGTTTTTCTCGTGTCGGGTTCAGCGGTAGTTGTTGCAGCAGTAGGAGCGGTTGTACCGCTCGTGTGCGGTAGTACCGCGGCTACCACCACCCCTAGTGTCGCTGGGCCAAGCGGCAATACCGCTGGCTCCAGCAGTAGTGCCGCTCTTTCGGCTTTGCCTCGCCCTCTGTTTTGCTCCGGTCTCTGTGTTCTACCGCCCGGGCGGTAGTACCTCTCTCCTGAGCGGTAGTACCGCTCGTGCGCGGTTTGAGCACATAACGGTTGGATTCGGGAGCTCCTATAAAAGGGGGTCTTCTTCCGCATTCAACCTTATCCCTTGAGCTCATGTTCTTCCCCCATTGTTGACCTTCTTCGAGCTTGCTAACTCTCAATCCCTCCATGGATTCTTGCTAGTTTTTGAGGGAAAAGAGAGAGGAGATCTAGATCCACATTTCCACCAATCACTTTCTCCTCTATGTAAGGGAACCCCTTGGATCTAGATCTTGGAGTTCTTGGTGTTCTCCTTCTTGTTCTTCCTCTCATTTTCCTCCCTAGCATTAGTTGCTTGGTGGGATTTGGGAGAGAAGGACTTGGGCACTCCGTGTGCCCTTGCCATTGCATTTGGTGCATCGGTTTGAGTTCTCCACGGTGATACGTGGAAGTTTCAAGTTGAGAAGCTTATTACTCTTGGGTGCTTGGTGCCCTTGAGCTTGTTCCTCTTGGGTGCTTTGGCACCCTAGACGGTTGGTGGTGCTTGGAGCTCAATCATTGTGGTGTAAAGCTCCGGGCAAGCGTCGGGGTCTCCAATTAGGTTGTGGAGATCGCCCTGAGCAATTTGACGGGTACCGATGACCGCCCCCAAAGGTTGCCAAAGTGTACGGGTTCAGTGACCGCCCCCAAGGGTCGCCATTTATACGAGTTCGGTGACCGCCCTCAAGGGTCCCTTAGTGGAATCACGGCATCTTGCATTGTGCGAGGGCGTGAGGAGATTACGGTGGCCCTAGTGGCTTCTTGGGGAGCATTGTGCCTCCACACCGCTCCAAACGGAGATTAGCATCCGCAAGGGTGTGAATTTCGGGATACATCGTCGTCTCCGCGTGCCTCGGTTATCTCTTACCCGAGCCCTTTACTTATGCACTTTACTTTGTGATAGCCATATTGTTCTTTGGCATATATCTTGCTATCACATAGTTGCTTATCTTGATTAGCATAAGTTGTTGGTGCACATAGGTGAGCCTAGTTGTTGTAGGTTTTGTGCTTGACAAATTAGTCGCTAGGTTTCCGCATTTGTTCAAGCCTCTACCGTAATTATTTTAAACCGCCTATTCACCCCCCCCCCCCCCTCTAGGCGACATCCACGATCTTTCAGAACCCAACTTGCTTAAATTTTGAATCTGTCACAAATTTTTAGAAACAGGAATATTTTTTGAAATCCCGAACAAAATTTTAAAAAGAGGAACATTTTTTAAATTTCTAAATATATTTCAAAGCAACAAACCTATTTTGAATTTGTCAACCAATTTTAAAAACAGGAACATTTTTTGAAATTCCAAACCTAATTTTGGAAACAAGAACATTTCATAAAATTCTGAACTAATTTTGAAGCCGCAGACTAATTCTGAACTAAAATTCCCAAAAGGTTTTGAAACTTTGAACAATTTTTGCGAAAAGGGAACATTTTTTAAATTCTAAGAAAATTTTGAAAAAATGTATGGACGGCAATTCGACCTACAATAGTATGGCGCTAAGGCCGAGTAAAATGCCACATGTTCAACAATTAGATATAGTAGAGACGCGCATGTTGAGATGGATGTGGGGCCATAAAAGAAAGGGTTGAATCTGGAATGATGATACACGGACAGAGTTGGAGTGGCACCGATCGAAAAGAAGTTTGTCCTACATCATCTGAAATGGTTTAGGCATAGTCAGTGCAGGCCTCTACATGCTTCGATGCATAGCGGACGGCTAAAGAGCATTGATAATGTCAAAAGAGGTCGGGATAGACCAAACTTGACATAGAAGTCCATAAAGAGAGATTTGAAAGGACTGGAATATCACTACAGAACTAGTCATGGACAGAGGGTGCGTGGAAACTAGTTATCCATGTGTCAGAACCATGAGTTGGTTGCAAAATCTTATGGTTTTCAGCTCTAACCTGCCGTAACTTGTTTGAGACTAAAGGCTTTGTTGTTGTGTTGAGCAAATTTCAAAAAAGGGGACATTTTTTGAAACTCCAAACAATATGTAAATTTTCCAAACAGTTTTTTATAAGAAAAATAAACTTGAAAAGGTGAAAAAAGAAAACAAAAATAGAAATGAAAATGAAAAGAAAGAGGAAATGGTATGAAAACAGAAAAAAGGAAATTGAAATAGAAAATGAAAAAGGAAAGAAATAGAAAAAAAGGAAAAAATGGTTAAATAATGTGTTAGAAGGTTCCCAAAACCGGTAAAAACCTGACAAAAACCTTCTAGAAGGATCCCAAAACCGGACCGAAAAAGGTATGAGCTCAAATGGGTTGGCCCAATCGCTACCGTCCCCTATGCGAATGTATGACATTTTGACACAAAATGTGCACAATAGGGAATTCCATCTTTCTCTCTGTAACTCACCTCCACAACGATTTGGTTCTAGGTCTTCCTGTCAATTCCCCAATAATGCTCAGCCCCTTTTCGATTGACCCATCAAGGTTTCATCTGCCAAATGCCACCGGACCCTAGCATGCCATGCCAGCAGCTCACCTGCTGCAGCCAATTTGCACACTACCATTGATGCTGCCCTTCTCGCATTGCGCACAATTGCAAAGGCCAAAGGCGACAACCGCCAATGAGCTAAACGTTGCTGTTGCCGAGGGAATGAAGAAACAAGAACTGTATGTTTGAATTCAAGTCAAGAAAATTGATTTAGAGAGAAAAGACTAAAGGAGCAAGCATGGTATGTTCCAATTCAACTAAAGAAAATTGATTTGAAGAAGGGACTGAAGGTGCAAGCACAATATGTTCCGAATTTAACTAACAAAAATTGATTTAGAGAAGAGACTGTGCAAGCAGGGCATGTTTCAAATTCAACTAAAGAAAATTGAGGGAGTGTGAAAGCACGACATGTTTCGAATTCAGCTAAAGAAAATTGATTAGGAGAAGTACTCATGGCGTGTAAAATTCTGTTGCGATGTTAACTTGAATTAGATCATCGTATGCTAACTCAGTTAGCCATTTAATCGTTTGCCATGGGGGTTAACCCGTTGTGTATATCAATTAAAGATGCTAGACTAACTTCACTGACATAATCGGTATATGGGCGATTTATGCCACCTATTGATGAAACAATGATATTGAGCAGTACCCTAGGGTTCAGGTGGCAAATAAACAGACTCAAAAGCCCACACGATTGATGTATTCAAGTGTTTATGCTCATGTAAAAGTTCATCTCCTTTGCCGGGAACAAACTGGTGGAGATATTTTCATGCCTAGGAGATTATAATTGAGGAAAACAAGAGGAGCGACTGCAACATAACAGTAATTTGTCCAATGATATTTTTAAGGGCCAGCAAGGCAATCGCGTAATCGTGGAGCACAATAAAGAAAAATTATAATTAGCAGAGGGCACACATCATCTGACTGCTATGTAAAGCATCATGCATACACAACCATTGGACCAACATTTCCACCAGTCAAAAGTTTTCAAGCAAAATTAACCAACTACTATGCATTTTATCCAGATTAGCAATGCAGAACATATATAACAGAGCAGAGCCAGCCAGGGAGCATTTTCAAGTTCCATATTTCAAGATAAACTCTAGAGTGTGTAAGCCATTCACAGCAAGCACACATTTGGAGGTCATAACTAGAAGGAAGGATGTAAAAAGGAATACACTGAACAAAAAATTTGTGAGCTTATGCAATGAAGATCTGAAAAAGGGATATAAATACTATTTTGATAGACTAATGTTTATATTCGCATGATAAAAGGCTATAATAGCTAAACCTCATCACACTGCTTGTCCTTAGCTAAATTTGTTAATTACTCTCTCCTTTCCTAAATATAAGTCTTTGTAGAGATTTCACTATGGACTACATACAGAGCAAAATGGGTGAATCTACACTCTAAAATGCATCTACATACATCCGTATGTAGTTCATAGTGGAATCTCTCCAAAGACTTATATTTAGGAACGGAGGGAGTAGAATGGAAGAAGAATCATTATCATATCATAAGGAAATCATTCATTTTACACTAATAGAGTCCATAGTTTGTAGAAGAAATCTCACAGGACAATGCTGATTTTTTCTTTTAGCTCAACAGGGAAAACAGAAGCCTGAGAGTACATCATTTCCAAGCCATAGCGCTAGAGAAACCTGACACTGAAGCACATTGTCAGCATAATCATGGAAAACCTTGCCAGAGTGCATGCATCAAGTGCCAGATTATCCTCACATTCATCAACCTAAACCTTATAAGAAATGGTATCACCTAGTCAGCAGACAGATCAAACGGCTACTACAGTGTGCACATGCATATTAAAGAGACACTTTCTTCGGACACTATTCAACCACCAAACCAAAGAATCGAAGTGATCACCCACCAGCCGGAAGAAAATTCAGACAATAGCTCCCACACATGGTGGCAATAACATAATCAACATGATAAGTGAATATATTCCATCTCACAGCAGAGAACGCAAGCCACAGCCTCCACATGCTTGAGTTTTTCCTTAGATTATCCCTTTTTAGGCAGGGGAGCAATATCAAGAGACATACTGAATGCCCCTGAAGCTAACTATAAATCTAATTATCAACCACATGATGATAGTAAATTAGAATCTACAAAGCAAACTAATTTGTAGTGATAGCATAACAATGTCAGCAAACACATATCCTCAAGTCGTATTTGCAGCCAGAGGTGCAATAGACCTAACCAAAGTCGCGTACAGATCAGTCTGGTGAGCTACTATTGTTATGATAATACTATGTATCTTCCCTAAGCGCAAGCAAATGTCGAAGCAACTAATTCTCCATGTCAGTCGATGGAGCAAATAAATTGATGTGACCACTAAACCAAGTGGGCTATATCACTCCAAAAGACTAATTTAAATTTAGTAGCACCAAAAGGAAATTGCGGAAGCATTCTAACCTGCATGGAAGAATTTGTCACAGTAGCTGATATTCATAAAAGACAGCAAGCTAAATCATTTGATAAACGCATGTTAGCACCTGTAAGCTACTCCCTCTGTCCCTAAATATAAGAACGTTTTTGACACTAGCTTAGTGTAAAAGACGTTCTTATATTTTGGGACGGAGGAAGTAGTTGCATAGTACAGAAAGTACACAAATGAATGTGAAAAAGGGTTAGATATGAGTATTCTTAGTGCAGGCAACAATTTCCTTAGGTTGGTTCATAAACCGAGCTACATGCTATTCCTATGTTTGAAATTCTGCAAGACTATATACATGGCATCTCATCCAGCTTTTTTTTTTCCATTTCCTGTTAGGACTTTCCAGATAGAAATTTGCAAAAAGATGGTACATAATACCCACTTTACGGATAGTGGGATAAATATACCGTCACTATCTATATGGATAGTGTTATTATGGAATAAATTAGCTACAGATATAGCAGAAATTAACATGGTAATGACATAACCTTTTTGAAGGTTACCATAACATAAGTTCCCATGTTATATGAAATGCTCTCTGTTTTTCAGCACCATGGTATACACGCATCAATTTGCTTCTCCACAAATACCAGGGCATTAGAAATTTCTGTTTACATACTGATATATAAATAGGCTTTCAACATAAATGCTACTAGCCTACTACTCAACTATTCAGTTTCGAGATCAGATTCCCCTAGAAAAATATCACCCAGGAGGCCATCCAAAACTACAAGAGACAAATAAACAAAAACTGATACAAACTACTAGTCAGAAATAGAAACACTACTCCCAGGGAAGTTTGAGACTTCATATCATTTTGATGGCCAAATGGGAACATTCTTTCATGAAGGGTAGATGGACGATTGCATTGAAAACTGCAATAGCCATTTCAGAAGACAAAGACACGGAGTGTGCAGAAATACTACTCATCGATACTTCAAAGAATTTGCAGGATGCCCTGATCCCACTCTCTTAGTTCCAATATGTGTGTCAAACTGACAGTATGACACGAATAAGAACAAGTGCATACCAGTGCGATGTTTCCTTTTCTACTGAATGACATAATCTACATACCAAATTTCATACCGGTCTTGGTTCACGTAAAACTGAATCTGGCAGGAACTTCCCCTCTACAAGCAGTTGCGTAGTCTTCAGCGAGATGCGGTGCAGCTTTCTTGTGAGGGCATATGAACCTTTCCATAAATACCTTCTCGCTGACCATGACTGTATTAAAGAAGTCCCGGTCATGATCTATCAATCCATTTTGCTTGAGAAACTTTACAACGTAGTATCGGGGTCTGATCCTGCCCTCCAAGCTGTACATGAGCATTGCTGGCCGATAAGCAATGTATGTCGGTTCCAAGCCCACCTCGGACATGAGGAACTCGGACCTGCGCTGCAGCGATTCTTTAGTCTTCAGCAGCACTGCTGGAGCCTTAGAAATAACAATGCCCACCTCAGCATCTGACAACCTGAACATTTTCTTCAAATGCTCTAGCTTGGTGGTGAGTTTCTCCTCGCTGAGGAATGCAACAGCACGTAGCGCATGTCTGAACATCGGGGATCCACGGGGCACACCTAGACCTTCGGCGCATGCCACCATTCCCCGTAGGCGATCCGGGTTGGTTTGGAGCAGATATCGCCAGGAGATACAAAGCTTGGCAATATCACAAGTAGCTAGCCCGCACTCCTGCAGGAACGCGACATTGGGCTTGACCACACCCTCGATGTCGGAGGAGAGAAGGGAGCCATACTTGAGCGCCCGGAGGAGGTTCTCAAGGGAGCCGAAGAGGTGCAGGTAGTAGTGTAGAGTGGATGCCATGGCTCTGCTACGGAATTGGGAGCGGCCGAGCGAGAAGAGGCGCGCGATGTCGGAACGCGAGAGCCCGACACCGGCGAGCGCGGCGACGTTGGGGGCCAGGATGCTCTCCACGCCGGCGCAGAGTAACTGCGGGTCCTTGGCGACGACGGCAGCGACGTCGGCGGCGGAGAGGCCGATGCCGGCGAGGAAGGCGAGGACGGCGTCGGGCTTGTCGGGGGACTTGAGGTGGGAGAGCTTCGGGGAGGCCTTGAGGGCCTGAGGTCGGGTGAGGCCGCAGGTGGAGACGAGATACTCCTCGACAGAGAAGCTAGGGTTTGGGGAAATGGCGGGCGCGGCGGCGGAGATGAGGCGGTGGAGAGGGGATACGGGAGAAGCGGAGAGAGACGAGAGGACCTGGGCGAGGACGCCGCGATGGAGCCGGAGCATGGCGGCGGCGGCGCCGGCGGCGAGGGAACGGTGCGAGACGGAGGAGAGAGTGGTGAGGGTTTGCGTTGGTGCGGTGTCTCTGGTCCAACCTTGAGGATGACCAACTGACCCCACGTGTAGAGATGGGTTGGGCTGGGCTCATTTAGATCAGCTCAAAGGCCCTAAAAAAAGAACCACCGAAGGAAAAAAAAGTGACTCATCTAAATGATCTTGTGTCTTCTAAAAATAATAATTCTAAATGATCTTTTGAACATAGTGTTAAAATTTGGACCAGACTAGCGGACCAACTGGAAAAACCAGGAATCGGCGCCTTGCTCGGTTTTTTAAGGTGTAGCAGTCTCTTAGTAAAAGACTGGAAAAATATTCAAAAAAAGTTGCATCAGCAAAGAATCAAACACCTAACCATGAGGCAATACATGCTAAAGACACAATAACAAAATAGGCAAATAACACTTTGTGATTTATTAATGATTTACATCCAATATTATGTGTATTCCTTTAATGTGAGGTCAACTTTTTTGATAAATCACCTTAGATATTCTAGTTTTTTCTTGATGAACCGACGGTCCAACTAGTAAAAACCTGAACCAACAACTTGAACGGTTCAGTTGTAGGTTAGGTTTTTACACCATGCTTGTGAGACCTCAAAAAAAAATCAAGATGATCTCGCGTTTCTAAAAAGAGCCTTAGAAGATATTGAAAAAAGAACTTGATGACCTTGTGTTTCTAATGAAGAATCTTCCTTAGATGGTTTTTTCCTCCTAAAAATGTATGCCCTTTTTTCTTTCTTTCTCGTTGTGATTTCAAGGACATTCAAAAAGGATATCCCCTAATCAAATGTCGTACCCCGACAGAGAATCGGCGTTGATCTGGCCCAAAAGTGTTGGCTATGCAAGCATCGAAACCATATTTGAAACAAGGTTTATACCCACATACTCCCTCTATTCCAAAATGTAGTGCGCATAGTTTTCTTGAAAAGTCAAACTCAACAAACTTTGACCAAGTTTGTAGAGAAATACATATACATCTAGAATACCAAATGCATATCATTAGATGCGTCACAAGACATCTAGAATATCAAATACATATCATTAGATGCGTCACAAGACGTACTTACATATTATTAGACTTGGTATGTGAGGTACTTCCATATTGTATAGACTTGGTATTACAGATATAAATAATCTTTTCTATAAACTTAGTCAAAGTTTGTAAAGTTTGATTTTCTAAAAAAATCTATGTGCACTAGATTATGGAACGGAGGGAATACTTTATATGTATGGTGTGTGAGTGTTACTCTTCCAACGGTCATATCAAGATTTTGGAATGTATTTTCCTCGGCAAAGTTGACCAATTGTGAATTTCGCACAATCAATGCCCAATTGTAGTTCCACCCCTTGTGTCAACTGATAGAAGTTCGAACTCGAGTACTTTCAGGTATCTATTCTTTTCCTTGAATGAACGATCATCGCGGAATCAAGGTCTAAAACAAATCATTTAGCAACCAGATAATAATATGGAGTGATATTTGTTGGGGAACGTAGCATGCAATTTCAAAAAAAATCATATGATCACGCAAGATCTATCTAGGAGATGCATAGCAACGAGAGGGGGAGAGTGTGTCTACGTACCCTCGTAGACCGAAAGCGAAAGCGTTTAGTTAACGCGGTTGATGTAGTCGAATGTCTTCACGATCCAACCGATCCAAGTACCGAACGTACGGCACCTCCGTGTTCAGCACATGTTCAACTCAATGACGCCCCTCGAACTCTTGATCCAGCAGAGGGTCGAGGGAGAGTTCCATCAGCACGACGGCATGGCAACGGTGTTGATGATGTGATCCGCGCAGGGCTTCGCCTAAGCACTACGACGCTATGACCAGAGGAGTAAATCATGGAGGGGGCACCGCTGCAGCAAAGAGAACAATTGATGTGCCTTTGGGGTGCCCCCTGCCCCCGTATATAAAGGAGGAGAGGGGGAGGCCGGTCGGCCCCTATAGGGCGCGCCAAGAGAGAGGAGTCCTACTAGGACTCCAAGTCCTAGTAGGATTCCCTTTGGTGGAAGGGGGGAAGAAGGAAGGGAGAGGGAGAGGGAGAAGGAAAGGGGGGCCGTGCCCCCTCCCCTAGTCCTATTCGGACTCCCCATGGGGTGCGTGCGCCTCCCCCTTGTCGGATGTCCTCTCTCTCCCCTATGGCCCATGATGGCCCATTACTTCCCCGAGGGTTCCGGTAACCCCTCTGGCACTCCGTTTTTACCAGGTACCTCTCGAAACTCTTCCGGTGTCTGAATAACATCGTCCAATATATCATTCTTTATGTCTCGACCATTTCGAGACTCCTCGTAATGCCTGTGATCTCATACGGGACTCCGAACAAACTTCGGTCATCAAAACACATAACTCATAATACAAATCGTCATTGAACGTTAAGAGTGCGGACCCTACGGGTTCGAGAACTATGTAGACATGATCGAGACACATCTCCAATCAATAACCAATAGCGGAACCTGGATGCTCATATTGTCTCCTACATATTTTACGAAGATCTTTATCGGTCAATCTGCACAACAACATACGATGTTCCCTTTGTCTTACTTGCCCGAGGTTCGATCGCCGGTATCTTTATACCTTGTTCAATCTCGTTGCCGGCAAGTCTCTTTACTCGTTCCGTAATGCTTTATCCCACAACTAACTCATTAGTCACATTGCTTGCAAGGCTTATAGTGATGAGCATTATCGAGAGGGCCCAGAGATACCTCTCCGATACACGGAGTGACAAATCCTAATCTTGATATATGCCAACCCAACAAACACCTTCGGAGACACCTGTAGAGCATCTTTATAATCACCCAGTTACGTTGTGACATTTGATAGCACACAAGGTGTTCCTCCGGTATTCGGGAGTTTCATAATCTCATAGTCAGAGGAACATGTATAAGTCATGAAGAAAGCAATAGCAATAAAACTTAACGATCATTATGCTAAGCTAA